>CAMTDV010000026.1:15090497-19890497 GCA_947069175.1 Scalesia atractyloides
CATTTTCGTCCCTAAGGTTTGGCCAGTTTTGTGACTTTCGTCCAAAGGTTTTCTTTTTCCGCATCTGGATTCAAAAGGTTCGAAATTTTGTCATTTTATTCATTTTCTTCTTTAAGTCACAGGTATTTCGGTCATTTTCAAGGGTTTTCGGTTTTTTTTACCATAAAGTGAAAAAGACCAAATTGCCCTTTAAGTTAGCAAAAAAGGCGGAAATACCTCTAAATTAACGGAGAAAAATGGATGGAGTTAACGAGCCGGATGAAACTGACAAGATTTCAAACCTTTTGGATCTAGATGCGGAAAAACAAACCTTTGGACGAAAGTCGCAAAAGTGGTCAAACCTCAGGGACGAAAATGGCATTTTACTCTATGATTAAGTACCATATTTATCCAAACTTATAACTTATATTGTTACGATTGTAGGTCCCTGTAATTAGTCTTACATCATGTTTTATTAACTTCATTTTTTTAATCAGATACATATTTTTGTGTGTTAGGAACGGGTCATCTACCATTGACTTTTAGAACACCACCTGTTAGCCCTCCAAGACCAAGTTACTTGACTGGAATGCGAAGGGTTTGTTCTCTTGAGTTCAGACCACACTTAATGGACTCTGGGCTAGCCGACCCGCTTTTGGGTTCACACGGGTTCCCGGTTCGTCAGATCGCAGTTTTCTTCCGCAATCAACCATCTACAACTGGAGCTGCAGTCATTTTTCAAAGCCACTTCTTACAGCATCCGATGACACTGATGAAATTGCGGTTAAACGTGAAGAAAGGGAAAATATTGTTTTTGAACACATCACAAAGTGCCAACGATCTTGTGGGTCCCAGATAACAACAGCTTTTCCATATTTAGTTGACTCTATAGTTCGTAGTAATTAATGTGTCACCTACGTTTTTCAGCCGGTACCAATCTACATAATCCAATTGCTCGATGGGATACAAAGTTTGAGAGTGGTGCTAGAACATCTTTGTTGCAGCCTCTTTCTCCAATAGTGGTTGCTGCAGATGAGGGTGAATGTATCAGGTATGCTAGCTTTATTTGTTTTTTGTTTCTAATAATTGGATTGCTTTTTATTGTCGAAATTCTTTTTTCTTTAGGATGAATCAAGGGATATGTATTTATTGTTTGTCTAGGTTGTGGTTTGATATAAACTGAACTAATGTGGAACTGCAAGTTTTATCTAACAATATTTGGTATCTCTTTATTTTTTATATTTTTCTTTTTAAATTGGAGAAGCATATATAGTATCTGCACATATATGGGATGTATCTTTATTTAACGATGTTTGGAATTTTATATTTTTCTTCTTAATGAGTATCAAGCATGGTATCAAGATATAACATGTGTTTTCGAAAGGTAGATTTAAGTGAATGAAAGCATTAGACCTTTTTTAAGATAACTTTTGTTTCTTAAGATGAAGTCTCATTTTTTTATGTGATAACACGTGAACATTTTTATTTGAGTACAAGAGAAGTGCTCATTTATGTTAAGATATGTTATTTTAGATTGTAGGGAGTTTTTAAAAGGTTTTGAGAAAGAAGAATAATATTTTATTCTATAGATTGACAATTGAACGCATAATTAAATAGAAGCCAAATATTAAGATCTTTATAATTTTCAATCTATCCTAATACTTATTCTAAGTTTATTGAAACTATGTAATCTAGTTACGATATAAAACCTATAATTTATCCAGAAATTAGGATATTTATGGAACTCCCCACACTTTTGCAAAGTATGTTCTTTACTTTAAGTTAAGTACTTGACTATTGATAGTGTATATAATTAAAGAACGATTTTATTTTTTGTATGACCGGCCACGTGACACGGATCCAGTTCTAACCCATGTCCGGCGTAAACATCCATTTTTTAGAGGACTTTGATGTCTGTGTGGGTGAACCCGGGCAACTTTTTAGAGATCTTATATGATGCCGAGTTACTGCTCGGCTCGCTTAGATTACTAATTATATTTAAATATATAACCTTTTATTCATTATTCTTATCTCTCCACCCAAACTAAATACATATGAAAAATTTTTAAAATAAAAGATTTGAGAATCTATTTAAATGCTTCATTGTGACATCTTTCATCTTTCAAGTACTTTTAATAATTAGAATTTGTGAGGCCATTCGGTGGAAGTTGGGTTCAAGTTTAAAAAAGTAGTTACATATTTTGAAGGGAAAACATGAAAAATTAACTTTTACGTGTTCTTCTCTTAATTCTGCTTTTTCTTGCTCTTTGTAAA
Source organism: Scalesia atractyloides (assembly GCA_947069175.1). Classification (NCBI taxonomy): domain Eukaryota; kingdom Viridiplantae; phylum Streptophyta; class Magnoliopsida; order Asterales; family Asteraceae; genus Scalesia; species Scalesia atractyloides. The sequence goes on from CAMTDV010000026.1 coordinate 15,092,751, forward strand.
ATTTTCATCTAATTACCGTTTCTAAATAAATCATATTAGTTTTTTTTTACTGTTTCACACACAAACACATATAAACATATATATAGTGAAGGGTTCAAACTAATAACTTATTTATAAAGTATATTCTTTCAAAATAAGCCTAGTTTACGGTGACAGACAAATTTCGATGTGTAGGATAAATTTCAAACATGTGTAGGATAACAAATTTTTGCTTAATTAATTAGAAAGAGAACAATAAACAGGAGTTACAAACTATTTACGGTTTTACCATTACGCCCTTTGTTCTTTATCTTCTCACATTAAAATTCTTCTCAAAAGATCCTTCCCCTATGGCCCTGTATTTATTTATATACACACACACATATGTACATGTATATGAATATGTATGTTCTTATATTTTTATATATATGTTCGTATGGTGCGTGCCTATACATTTATGATATATACATGAGTTGGGACTAGATTTCAGGATCTTCACGTTTTACTGAACATGTTCCAAGTCTTCACAAGCCGAATTGTGTTTTTTTCTTCCTTATTGTTTATCTTTGATGTACTAAAAAGCATTACTTGCAGACGAAAGAATTTATTAAGCTGATAATTTTGATTTACTTATTATGTCCAGGAAATATAACTAATTTGTTTCCTTAACTTAATGTAGTTAATATCTTGCCTTTTGTAATTAATGATGTTAGTGGATATAGTGCTTTTTATCCTATTTTCAGTCACCTGTTCCATAAGTAGCAAGAAATATATTAAGACGCACATGTTACATGAATTTATATTGTTCTTTTTCGAAATACTATTCACTGATTTTGTGATCTTGTTTCTTTCTAGAATATGGAATTACGAGGAAGCCACATTATTAAACAGTTTTAACAATCACGAATATCCTGATAAAGGGATATCAAAACTTTGTTTGGTGAATGAGCTTGATGAAAGCTTGTTGCTTGTAGCCTCAAGTAAGTTTCCCATCTCTACATCAATGCCAACACGCATTTCCTTTTTTCATCAATCCTTTACTTGAATTTATTATGTAAATTTAATGCAGGTGATGGAAACGTGCGAATATGGAAAGATTACATTTCTCGGAGCAAACAAAAACTTGTAACCGCATTTTCTTCTATTCATGGTCATAGACCTGGTGTCAGGAGTGTTAATGCTGTAGTTGATTGGCAGCAGCAATCTGGCTATATGGTACTTGTTCATTTACAAATACTTGGATATAGTTTAGATAATATGTTTAGGGCTGTAAACAAATCAAACGAATACGAACAAGACCTGGTTCGTGTTCATTTGTTAAGGAATGAACCTGTTCATGAACTGTTCAGGAACGCTTATCTAAACGAGATTTTTTTTCTTGTTCGTTCTTTAAGGAAATGAACATGTTCATGACTTGTTTACAAACACTTAATCTACGTAAACTATCGCAAATGAACACAAACAAATGTTCATGAACACAAACGAACGTTCATGCACACAAACAAGTACAAAAGAACATATATTCATTTTAGAATAAAATATGCATTTCTCATCACATATATTATGAAGAATCCACCCAAATTAAATAAGTACTTAATATAATTATCCGAACATAGTTGACATAATTGTCATAAACATAACTAATGCAAAAATTAAGATGGTTCTCAAGCTTTAACACAAACTGAAATTGAAAGTCATTTGAGAGATGTTGGTGTAGGTGCATAGTATAGGATTTCAAAATTTTTAAAAACTAAAACCAATAAAATAAAAATATAAAATATAAAAACCTTTACGTGAACAAACACAGATTAACATAAACAAACATAAGTGAAAACATTACCGAACGATCACAAACATAAAGGAACAAACACATCCTCTGTTCGTGTTCGTTCATTTAATAAACGAACGGACATAAACAAACTTCCCACCGAACAGTTCAAGATTTGTTAGCTGAACGTTCGCTTCTAATCACATTCATAAAAGTTACTGTTTGTGCTTGCAGTATGCATCTGGTGAAGTTTCATCAACCATGGTATGGGACCTGGATAAAGAGCAACATTTAACTTCTATTCCTCTTGCATCAGATTGCACCATTTCAGCACTGGTACATTATATTATATTATTTTTTAAATAAATTTTTCTCCATGTCTAAGCTATATGAATTTTTTTTTGTCGTGGTTGATTTTGTAATTTCATGTTGTCTGATTTTAGGCTGCTTCTCAAGTTCATGGGGGTCAATATGCAGCTGGCTTTGTGGATGGCTCGGTCAGATTGTATGATATTAGAACACCTGATGGGTAAATTATTCTCTCTCTCTCTCTCTATATATATATACATATATGTATATATATGCATATTAATTTGATCATGTAGATGAATAATAAATACTGTCTTTTAGTCTATTTCGTGTTTTAGTGTAAGCTTTTGTTTACATCTCTGTACTTTTCTCGGCTGTCATTTAACACTTTGTCATTTAGCAAATTTTCATTTACATTAATGTATGTTACTTATTTGTCTAGTATTTTCTCATTTAGTAATTTTCATTTATATTCCATGTACTTTACTCGGTCTATTTTTTTCCACCATTTTACATTGTACCCTTGTACTTTACTCCTTTGTCATTTAGTTAATTTTCGTTTGCATCCCATGTACTTTACTCCTTTGTCATTTAGTGGATTTGCATTTACACCTGTGTACTTTACTCGGTCTATTTCACTTTCAAAACCGGACACCCCGTCATTATTCGACTTCGTCTACGTTTTACATCACATAAGTCACCTGGTGTTAGAAATTCGTTTTTTGTTTTGCGTTTTTTCCCGATTTTGGTCGTCGTTCAGTTAGCATAGTTTTACCCCCGATCCGCAACGCGGAGGGCGTAAGACCAGTTTCTGTAACTTGTAGACACATGTGAATTAAAAGTTTGATGTTATTGGTTTGATGAATTTTTTTGCTAAATTTCCATCTATCCATGTTGCTTGATCCAGGCTTGTTTGTGTTACCCGGCCCCACGCTCGCAGAGTAGAACGAGCTGGTGGTATCATAGAACGTGTTGTAGGAATCGGATTTCAACCTGGACTTGATCCAGCAAAGGTAAAGAGAAGCAACTTGCTACTTTTATTTATTTGGTAAATGTTAACCACAGCTATTTTTTTTCTTTTGGTAAATGTTAACCGTGGCTTTCACCTCTATGTTTATTCTAGATTGTGAGTGCATCTCAAGCAGGAGACATACAATTCTTGGATATCAGAAACCAAAGTGATGCCTACTTGACCATAGACGCACACCGTGGCTCATTAACCGCATTAGCCATACACCGGCACGCACCACTTATAGCCAGTGGTTCAGCCAAGCAACTCATAAAAGTCTTCAATCTTGAAGGCGAGCAATTGGGCACCATTCGCTACTCACCGACTTTCATGGCCCAAAAAATCGGGCCCGTTAGCTGTCTAGCCTTCCACCCATACCAGATACTGCTAGCAGCTGGTGCTGCTGATGCCTGTGTTTCCATATATGCTGATGAAATCTCACCACCAAGATAAACAAACCCGCCCACATTCTGGTTTGAATTCAAGGACTTTAGCCCGGTTTTCATACATTGACAAAAGCTAGAACAAACGGCTCGTGGGGTGTTTTGTAAAGGTATAATACATTCGTTTAAGCTTCCGGGGAAAAGAAGGCTGTTGGTGAGTCTGGAAAGACTGAAGTACATTTGGTGGAGGCTTTCGGCAAATAATTTGATGATACATAGGTATAAAAATGGTGTAAATATTTCATTTTCTTTGGAATTTGTTTTATTTCGTTTAGTGTGTTTTTACAGCTTTGTTTTCTCTAATTTGTAAAAATGTCTCATCCCTCTCCCTCTTTTAAGATTATTGAGTTTATATATAATTGAAATTCCTTAAGTTGTGATTGAGTTGAAGCTTTTAAGTTTGTTTATATGCCAATGGATTAGCAGAATTTGATCTCAGATTTTGGTGCCTTGATGTCTTTAGTTGTCACACATGATCATTGAAACGCTAGCATAAATCTGCGACTCGTATTTCTTTGCCGTTTCGCAATCTGAAAGGAACCTTTGTTTAGAAGTAAGTTCCCAATTTTGAGATTGATTGAATCTTATGATTAGTATATGATCAAATGATAATATGATGCTCATAAAAGTTGAAAGGTTGAGGGTAGTGCTCTTAAGGTTCTTGATGATGTTTGATATGTGATTACGAATCAACATCGCGTCACGAATCAAAATGAACCAAGAGATAAGGGGATCAATCATGTTGGGTTGGCTGATTGACAGATTTTGGGTTGGTGGATTGGATTCTGTAAACCTATTTTAACATATGTGCTTATCCGTGTTGTGCTAGGCCCAATTAAAACCGTGTTTATGACTATTTATACATATGTAATACCTAGAGATTTGGGAACAATTTAAACAATGAATTACTTTGACCCAAATTAATTATCCCGTATTATTTATTTGTTTCTTTGTCTCTTATTCTCAATTAAAAACTCAAGGTGTTACGAGTTGTTTGGTAACCTTTTGATGATTTCGTTAAAAGGCTACATCTGAATTAATCAAAGATAGAGTGTGTTTGATTCACTTGAAATACATCTCTTAGGTTAACTTCTTCACGGGTGGTGTTGGATACTGTCGCCCCTTCCACATACCCAAACTATAGATTTAAAAAAAAATGAGTTCTAAAACAATATATAATCCTTCAAGGGAAAGAGAATTCTTTTCTTTAAACATTCAAAGTAAGATATACGATATTATAAGATTTAAGTGTTTCTAAGGTGGGTTGAAGATTATTGTTGTTGGTTGTTATTGTGGGTATTTGATGAAACTAACCCGTCAACAATTCAACCATTTTCACTACATTCAACCAAATCTAATCTCCTTCATCTCTCAAATTTTCTTTTAACAACTCAAGAAATGGATCCCAACAACCTTCGTGGCAGCATGTTATCAATTCCAAAATCCTCTCCGGTGCTCGAATGCGACAACCCTGTAATGGTGAAACTAGACAACACATCGGTTGTAGAAGACGGTCAAGGCCGGATCATGAATTACTTGATATGGACAATTTCGTTCAATATCATAATGATGTTGAGATAGACAGTTGGTAGTATTATATCATATTGGGCAATTCGCGCTTTGATCCATATGACAGAGTATGATCTATCAAATGACAATCGTCATTGGAAGTAGACGTGTATTTTTATTTTCTATGTTGGTTTTGCATAACTATTTATTTTAATTTGATGTATGGTTTTACTTTGAGTTTCTTATTTTTACTTGTTAAAACATAAAATCATTTAGAAAATAAAAGGGAAAATTACAAAAATAGACATAACTTTTCAGCTATTCAAAACTAAACAAGCCAATCAAAATACTACTTTTGGCATTGAATTTTAGGATTTTCAAAAATGATGTCCACCACAAAAGCACTCTCCTTTCAACATCTATTTTGAGGGCTTAGTCGGTACTTGTTGTTTAGTCGGCAAAGATATTTGGCTAAGCCGATACCTTATGATAGCCGTAGCAACTTTTATCTACCAGTGCCTTGTTATTTGTGCTAAGTCGGTACTTGATAACGTTGTTTAGCCGGCTAAGATATTTGGCTAAACCGATAACTTATGATATTATTTAGCCGTAGCAACTTTTATCTACCAGTGCCTTGTTATTTGTGGTGGCTTGGCAAAGGGTTATTTATGTGTGGCAATGTTGTGTTATAGTTTAGAAAAGAGGAAAAGTCTCTTGTGAATATGGAATTTTCGTATATAAAAACGAGCTAATGAACAACGAAGCCACATCCGTCAACTTCCGATCAATGGGATTAGGGCAGCTGATCCCCTTTTACATGATCATGCATCTCCACACCGCAATTATCTTCCTCAATCAACCATCTACAACTGGAGTTGCAGTCATTTCTCAAAACCATTTCTTAACTGATTACACTCAACATATTCGCAACGAGAGAGTAAAAGTTGCTGTTCAACGCATTAACAAATGCCAACGTTACTGTAAGTCCACAATCCGATCGCTATATATAACTTTCAATATGTTAATTTGTGCATCAATTACTATTTCAGCTGGTTGCAATCTTCAACATGCGATTGCTCGGTGCCGAAACGGTCTTGTTGCATCCGTTTTCGCCAATTTTGATTGCTTCAGATGACGGTGGATGCATCAGGTATACGAATCCTCTTTCCTGATTAATAATTATGATATCTTTATTTGAATGTTTTTTAGATTCTAGTTTGGGGTGGGTATTCCTAGCGGGGCAGAGGCTTAGCTTCATAGTGCGAACAGGTTTTTAAATGTGTTCCACTCGGATGGGTCGTTAGCCATGATTACTGTTGATTTCTCTAATGCTTTCAACTTAGTGGATAGAACCGCCCTTTTGTCAGAAGTTCGAACCCGATGCCCCTCCATTTCCTTATGGGTGGATTTTCTATACGGACAGCCGGCTAGATTATATGTCGGAAACGATCATATTTGGTCCACCACTGGGGTTCAACAGGGAGACCCCTTGGGGCCTCTTCTCTTTGCCTTAGTTTTGCATCCCCTCATTCATCAGATACGAGATAGGTGCAAGCTACTTTTCCATGCTTGGTACTTGGATGATGGTACAATTATAGGTGATGCTAAAGAGGTGGCTAAAGCTTTAGAAATCATCAGGTCCTTGGGGCCATGTTTGGGGCTTCAACTTAACGTTAAGAAAACAGAAGTTTTTTGGCTATCGTGCAATGGAGTTAAGAAGCAAAAGGGTTTGTTTCCTAGTGGGATTGGGAGGCCGGTGTCGGGTGTCAAACTCCTCGGGGGCGCTGTTAGTCGCGATGCGGGTTTCATCAGTAGGTTGGCCGTGAAAAGGGCATCTTGTGCAGTGGATCTGATGAGCTATCTTCCACATCTGCGGGACCCTCAATGCGAGCTTCTCTTGCTGCGCTCTTGCATGGGTGTTGCTAAGTTGTTGTTTGGCCTCAGAACGTGCCAACCCACATTTGTTGGGGAGGCTGTTTTGGTTTTTGACAAAGGCCTTCGGAGAGCTATCGAGGATATCGTGGTTTGCGGGGGTCCGTTTTTTGGGGATCTTCAATGGAGGCTTGCATCCCTCCCGACCCGTTTTGGGGTTTGGGTTTATGTTCGGCTGAGGATGTATCCACGTATGCTTTTGTGGCCTCGAGGGCGCAATCTTGGAGTTTACAGGACCACATTCTTCGAGACTGTGGTATTGTTGGGTTAGATTCTGATTATGTGTGCGCGTTGGATTGCATGCACATGTCCCTTCCGGATTTTGATCTTGGTGGTTTCTCTAATAAGGACACCGCCCCCCCTAAAGCCTAAATGCTTTGGCGAGTGCCCTATTTAGTAGAACTGTCCAGTGTTTGGGAGAGAAGTTTAGTCTATCCCCTCGTCAGAAAGCTGTGTTTGATTGTCTCCGGGCACCTCATTCTCAGGATTTTCTGACAGTTATCCCCATTGAAGGACTAGGCCAACACATGTCAGCAGTGGAATACCGGGCAATTCTTAAGTACCGGCTAATGATCCCTCTGTTTCCGGTTGATGAGCCCTGCCCAGTTTGTCGCAAGGCTTGTTTAGATACTTTCGGCGAACATGCGGTCCATTGTAAGGAGTTACCTGGTTTTAAATACCGACATGATTTGGTAAGGGATATTCTCTATGATGTTCTAAAGCGGGCAGGGATTTCGGCGAAAAAGGAGGCTCCGGTGAACTTTCTGACGGATCCGCTCGACGGGAGGTCTACTCTTCGGCCAGCTGATATTCTTGTGTTTGGGTGGGCTAGGGGAAAACACGCTTGTGTGGACCTTACAGGAGTGTCCCCTCTTGTTGGACTCAGGGATAATGGGTTTGTTGCTGGCCAGGCTGCGTTAAAGGCGGAATCAGGCAAGGTCGCTAAACACGAGAAGGCTTGTTTAGAGAATCAACACGTGTTTATCCCATTCGCTTTTGATACATTTGGGTCCCTAGCCCCAGAGGCTGTGGAATTTCTAAACAGGGTCCAACAGGTTGTGAATAGTAATCTTTCAACCTTTAAGGGCCGTTTCGTCTTTAGTAGGATTGGTTTTGCAATTCAAAAGGGGGTTGCGGCGCAGCTTGTTGCCCGTTTACCTGCCACTTGTTTGTAATTTGTTACTTTGGTATTTTAATTCTGTAAGTTATCCTCCGTCCATCCTCATAAAAAAAAGTTTGATATTGTTGGAATAGCATTATATTATGTAGGGTTAGAGAGGACGCCATTAACACAAATATTAAACATGACTATGACTCGTTTAACTACTTTATATGTCTGTAACACAGTTGTATGTTTTATGTACCGACTACCGAGGAGGAGAAATGATATATGTGTATATATATATATATATATATATATGTATATATATATATATATATATGTATATATATATATATATATGTATATATATATATATATATGTATATATATATATATATATATGTATATGTAAAATTACACACTGTACTTTTTATTAAGCAAGTTTAATCATGTCTTAAACAGGTCAGGAATTGTCGGCCCTAGACTATTATGTAATTGTGTGTGTTTATGTAAATAAGGTCTAGGAAGTATGTTTATACGGTGATAATTCACACCGTTTGGATTGGCAGTTATACCATAATCCAACCGCCATGTTAGTTGAATTACTGTCATATAAGCCACGTATAAACAGGGCATGATGTAAACATTTGTTGTAATTGAAAATATTAGTATGCGATGATGTAACACATATTTGCTATTGTATGATTTGTGTCAAATCTCAACTTGCTAATATTTAGTGAATTTAGAATTGAATTTGAATACCCTGACTTAGTATATTTATCATATTCTGTTATAATTTTACCATTTATAAACATTTATGCTATGCATAAGCATAATTACTTTCAAATAAAACTATACACCGATGTATGAGGAATTTCTAACACACCTTGTATACAAATAACCATAAGAAATATGCCTACCTGTATTCGTTTACAAGCAACTTAATAAGGAATGAGTTTTACTTAATTAAGAAAAATGGCACCACATTGCATAAGCACTCATAACTTTGTAGATTGCTCTAAGGCTAATTCTGTTCATGTTATATTCTTCGTAAACGATATATGTCTTGAATCGTGATTGATATAATTTTAGGAATCAGTTTTTATTTTATAATGGCAATAGAATCCACATCGATCTGCTAAGATTGTTCAGTTTTGTTGTTTATATAGTTAGCTCCATTAATAAGAATTTTTAGTTTTAATGCATACCCATACATCGATGATTGAACCAACACATATGATTACCATTGTTGATGCTGATTGTAGAAATTTATATGCATTTTATGCCATATTTCCATATAACTTTGTTAACTTAACTCTTTCTTTCTTTACAGGATATGGGATTACGAGGAAGCAACGTTGCTTAATAGTTACAATAATCATGAATCCCATGGACAAGAGATATCAAAACTATGCTTGGTGAATGAGCTTGACAATAGTTTGTTGCTTGTAGCCTCAAGTAAGTTTAGCACCCCTAGATTCATCCTTACTCTTACTTTGTTTTACTTTTTAACGTGTTGATTAATTCTATACGCTTTAACTAATTCAGGTGACGGAAATGTGCGTGTATGGAAAGATTGCACAATCAGGTGCAAACAGAAACTCGTAACTGCATTTTCTTCCATTCATGGTGTCACTGTCAGGAGTGTAAATGCTGTAGTTGATTGGCAGCAGCAATCTGGCTATATGGTATATTTATATATTTAAAGTTATATATTATTGTTACGGGTCGAATGCCTTGCATGGGTCAAACTATTCATTTAGCTTTGATTTTTATGCATGACCCTGTAAATATCTGGATCAATATAAGTTTATATCTGCTTCAGTTTATAAAACATATAATTTATGGTTGCAGTATGCTTCAGGAGGGATTTCATCAACCATGGTATGGGACCTAAATAACGAGCAACTTCTAACTTCTATTCCTCGAGCATCTGATTGCAGCATTTCAGCATTGGTAGGTTTACTATGTTTATCAAAATGTCGTGTCTTTATGTATTTTTGATATAAAGATTGTTATTATGCTGTTTGATAGTTCTGTAATATTTTCGCATTTTTTATATCTATTTTTTTTCTTTTTGCTGGTTTTAGGCTGCTTCTCAAGTTCATGGGGGTCAATTTGCAGCTGGAGTTATGGACGGTTCTGTTCGGTTATATGATATTCGAACACATAAAGGGTATGTATTAGTTCAACATGGCAAATACGAAGTGTTATGTGTTTAATAATGTGACATATAAGAATTATTTTGAGATACCTAAATGGGATTTAGTGGACCAATTAATGATGCAATTAGTTTTCTAAATTACTAATTCATAAAATAAACCAATAATCTATAAATCTTCATTCAATTCACTTACTCATATCTTTTGAGTGAATTATTCCTTTTTATTATTTTTGATCTTTGCATATTTACAAAAAAAAATAGATAATCATAATATGAGCTTTTATTGGTATTTTGCTTGGTCCAGGCTTGTTTGTGTTACCCAACCCCACGCCTCGAGAGTAGAGATGGGCATAATCGGGTTTTATTATTACCCGGAACCGGTTCCAACCCGGACCCGGTTCTGCTTGGATGTCATTGGAACCGGGTATGGTGTGGAACCGGGTCCAGTTCCTACCCGGGTTCACACACAAGAATATGGAACCGTGTAGAACCGGGTACGGGTATTATGGAACCGGGTATGGTGTGGAACCGGTTCCTGACAGTAAAACCCGACTTTTTACTGTCAGAACCGGTTCCTGACAGTCGAAAACCTGACTTTTACTGTTCAGAACCGGTTCCTGACAGTCGAAAATCTGACTTTTACTGTTCAGAACCGGTTCCTGACAGTAAAACCTGACTTTTTTACTGTTCAGAACCGGTTCCTGATAAATGTTACCGTTGGGAACCGGTTCCTGGCAGTCGAAATCGGTTTTTTTTATATAAACCCCTCCCTACTTACCATTTCAAAACTTAACACTCACCATCATCAACTTACAAACTCAATCATCTTCTAAAATCTTGCAAAATACCTATGGCATGCAACGAAGAAGTTGTTACGGTCTTAGAGACGAAAAGAAACCCAGCTATATGGAAGAATTTTGATCTCTGTTTAATGTCCGACAGCCACGAGATGGCTAGATGCAAAGCTTGCGGAAAATTTATGAAGGCCGCAGCCAACTCAACCCTTAAGAAACACACTGAGCGGCATTGCCCAGTGACGAAGGCAAAGAAAAATGAGACGGGAGAAGGTTCCGGCACCGGTTCTTCAAATGTTTGATGTAACCCCTTTGGTTTGGTGTTTTAATAAAGTTTGTGTAATGTTTCTTTCTATTGTGTTTGTTATTTTTGTGTTTCTTTCTATCGTTAGTCTCCACTTTTTCGGCTATAACCGGTTCCAACGGTAACATTTTAACGGTATAACCGGTTCCTTCTAGAACTGCATTTCCGGGTACTGATGGAACCGGGTACTAGTAAAACCGGGTACGGTTAGGAACCGGTTACTACCCGATTCAAATGGTAAAATTGTGGAACCGGGTTGGAACCAACGGGTATTTTGAACCCGGAACCGGTTCTACTTAATGTCGGGTAGGAACTGGAACCGGTTCCAGTTCGGTTCTACCGGTTCGGGTTCGGAACCGGTTTTTATGCCCATCTCTACTCGAGAGTAGAACGAGTTGTCGGAATCGGTTTTCAACCCGGACTTTATCCAGCAAAGGTAAAAATACCAACTTGCTACCATTCTGTTAACTTTTTATTATAATACTTTAAAAACGGTTTCAATAAAGATGGCAATTTCTACCTAGTTACTTATGTATGGATCGATTCAAAGTTATTATTATTATGACCTTTTTATTTCTAACGTGTCAAATGGGAAAACAAGCTGAAAGTTGCCCAAAGTGTATTTTTATTGCATAAAACCTCCTAAATATATATTCCAAAAAATAATCATTACTTGCATGTGCCACTGTATATACTATTTTTAGATTGTGGGTGCATCTCAAGCAGGAGACATTCAATTCCTAGATATCAGACATCAAAGTGAAGCCTACCTGACCATCGATGCGCACCGTGGCTCACTAACCGCATTCGCCATACATCGGCACGCACCACTTGTAGCCAGTAGCTCAGCCAAACAACTCATCATAGTCTTCAATACTGAAGGTGAACAATTGGACACCATTCGCTCCTCACCAAATTTCATGGCCCGAAAAGTAGGGTCCGCTACTAGTCTTGCCTTCCACCCTTACCAAATACTATTAGCAGCCGCTTCTACCGATGCCTGTGTTTCAATCTATGCTGATGAAGTCGATGCCCGAGTTTCATAGGTTGCCGTATATGTGAACAGACGGGCTAGTGGGGAGTTGTCGAAAGATGTAATAACGTTCGTTTAAGCCTCCCCTTTAGAGTCTTGCTATCTAATTTACAGAAGAGTGTGTTCTGTTTAAATTTGTTTGCATTTATATGTAGAAGAGTGTGTTCTGTTTAATTTTTTGTGCATTTATAGGTAATTGAAATTCCTTGTGATTATTATGGTTGTTTTTTATATATTTTTTGGCACTTTGATTTAGTACTTGAAGAAAATTGTCAAATGTATGTCTAGATCGGGCTCAATGTATGGGCCTAGTTAAAAAAGGACTGGCCCATTGGGCCTATAGGTTGGATTGCTGTTGAACGATTTGGGACAGTTGTGGTTCATGCTCAATTAACGAGAGAAAAGTTAAAAAGAGTTAATTAAGAAGCTAACTACAGAATTAAAAGATCAGAATTTTGATATTAAATGAGTTGATTTGAGTTATGTCTTAATTTTCAAAAGGTGAAATGGGTTAAACTAAAAATAGAAGTAAATAAAACGGATCAGATTGGTGACAATATGATTTATGCAATAAGTTATAATTTTATATAAATAACTTTCAACTTTGGACAACCAATGCTCCACTTCAATTCAACCCAACCTGACCGTATAAAAGTTACCCATTTTAGCATAAATCCATTTTAATTTTTAACCCGTTATCCAATCCAACTAACCATCATGTTTCACATACCTCACGTTCTCGACAGGTTCATCATGCCTTGTTATCCGTCTACAAAAACCAATTTTCCATCAATTTTCTAGCGCTTCTATGCGAATTTAAGATTCGTTGACCAATATACGTACTAGCTTTAATTCACGTAGTGTAGTGTCACACTCTGTGAGTCGAATCTTGACGTATTTTTAAAATCTTTTTAGTTCAATAACAAAAAAAACAAGGATACCTTTTTCTTGACAATCTTAATCATCTCTTGAGGTATTTTCCTCACTATTACAGTTTTTCATGATTGTTGCCAAAATAGCTACACTAAGTTTGAAAGAAGTAAGCTGCAAAATGGTTTTAAAATACTCAAAAGTTTCATAAGATATGAGATAAGGAAGTCCAAAAACACCAAGAAACATGTTTAAAAACACTAAAACCCACAAACACCTTATAACATTGCTATATCATCACCATCTTTAACCTTTACAATTTTTTATCACTACATATACGCATATACAAATTTTTTTATTAATTAATTAACCTTGCCCTACCCTTGGTCCCAGACTCTCGTTTATGGTTAGGGTCAGACTCACTTTATCTAGGCCAGATGAGGCTAAAAGTACTTCTTATAAGAAAAAGTAGAGTTATGATATGACTGATACAAAAAATATCATAGGAGAGAGAGTACGTCTAGCACAACCCTTTAACAATATAGAACGCATATATATCCAAACTCAAAAACATGTTTTATACTACGGTTAAGCAAAACCAAACCATATATTGATGATTTAGATCATACATATAGATAGAATACAAGGCTTAGAATTAACGGTGTCAAAAATTCCAGTGTTGATTTTCCAATGAGGACAACTTAAGAACTTGCTCAACACCTTCAATTCTTCAAGCATTGCCTCATTATGATCATCTTTTACATTGGCATTTGTTTTTATCACTAAATATATGTGTGTGTATACACAAAAAGTTGTTTTTTTATCAACTAACCCAACCCACCCGGCCCTACCCTTGGTCACACACTCGCAGACCCACGTAAAGTGGGTCAATGAGAAAAAGTAGAGTTATGATGACACTAATACAATAAAATCATAGAAGAGAGAGAGTACGTTTAGCCCAACCATTTAGCATTATAAAACACATATATCCAAACTCAAAAACATGTTTTATACATACTATTAAGCAAAACCAAACCATATATTGATGATATAGATCATAAATATAGATAGAATACAAGGCTTAGAATTAGTGGTGTCACAAACTCCAATGTTGATTCTCCATTCAAGATAATTTAAGAACTCACTCGTGGCTTTATCAAGTCAAGCATACAATTGTTTTTGGATTACAGTTTTTTCTAATAAATATTGTCAAAACAAAAATAATGTATAAATATATAGGGAAATAGAAAATGGTCCATTTTCATGGGAGAGAAAAATAGGTGTCCCTAAGTTTTTTTTTTAATCAATTTCAAAGAAGAGGAGTGTTTGCTAAACTTTTAAAAATTGGTTTTCATGTTTATATATAGTTTTAACATGCTGAGACAATTTGTTAAAACGCGTAGTTGATATTTTTAAGTACTAAAAAGCGCAGAGGACGTTCGTATGTTATAGCCAGTCACTGAAACATCTCTATACATGTGGGAAGAAGATACATACATAAAAGGGTACCCCAAAATACTCTCTTTGCTCCCTTGCAAGTAAAAATGAAGCATCGTATCTCGATTTTAATTACCAGCGTCTCGTTTTTTTATAGAGAGATTTTTATCACGGATCATGTTTCTAAGGTCTTTCTGGGAATCAACATCCACACCCTCCTTCCTTGAAGTGTGATTGACCGATGATTCTTCTTTAAGCGCTTCTTTCTCTAATCGCTTCTTTTCCGCCTCTGCTTGCTGCTCATTTTCATCGCGGGCTTTCTTGAACATTTTTGCAAATACCGCCAAAATTTGTGTTACTGCATATCAACAAAACACAACAAAGCATGAGATCTTTGACACAACAGATCGCAGTAAGAAACAGAATGAATTATAAATAATTACGTATACCTTGCTCAAAGGGGCAACGAACAGGATCCTCTCCGAAATACTGTGAAAGTGAGTCCGCATTTCTTCCCTGTAAATAACACTTGTTAACATATGTAATAATCACCATATTCTTAAAATGGATTAGTGAAATTCTCACCACTTCGGTATACAATGAGATTAAAGCCCGCACTTCAGCTTCAGCAGTATCAAGAAAACCTTTCAACGCCTGAAAGTGTTGTTTTTATGAAAATACCCATCAATTATAATGCACCCTTTAGTTCACCTATATTTTCTAATTTTAACTTTTTAAAACCAAGAGCTCACTTTTTGGAAGCCAGCGGATATCGCGCCATCATTTTCGGAAGCTGTGAGTTCCTGCTCAACCTTTTCAAGACCTTTGCTCACTGCTTGCATTTCTTCAGCCAGTGTCTTCAATTGTATCTTTTATAGCGGTTGAACGTCGCGTATATAACTCAGCGATAGACTTGATATTTAAAAAATAAACTTTGGATTTTAATATGTAACCTGTTCGACATACCTTTGAGGCGGCTTCTAAATGAACCAGATCCTTGTCGAAATCTAGCAACTCTGGCATCTTCTCAGCAAGAAGCTATAGTGAAGATATCAAGTTTACATGAGTAACAATAAAAAAACATGTTTCTAAGCCATTTTCGTCCCTGAAGTTTGGCCAGTTTTGCAACTTTCGTCCAAAGGTTTGTTTTTCCGCATGTAGATCCAAAACATTTGAATTCTTGCTATTTTCATCTAGCTCGTTAACTCCATCCATTTTTCTCCATTGAGTCCGGGTATTTCGTCTTTTTTGTTAGCTTAACGGGCAATTCAGTCTTTTTACTACTTGTACATTATGCTAAATCCTTGTACATAAAGTGGAAAAGACCGAATTGCCCTTTAAGTTAACCAAAAAAACCGAAAACCCTGATTCAATGGAGAAAACTAGATGGAGTTAATGAGCCGGATGAAAATGGCAAGATTTCAAACATTTTGGATCCACATACGGAAAAACAAACCTTTGAACGAAAGTCGCAAAACTGGCCAGGGACAAAAATGGCATTTTACTATTTGAATAATATAACATATCATTAAAGAAGTCAGCAACACTCCTACCTTGCATAAATAATGCATTAGAGTCATCTTGTTGTTCCTTGCACGTGTATCTGACAATTTAAGAAGGCTGTCCAACTTAAATCCAATGGCAGATCCTGCAACACAGATCATGCATGTGTTTTGAATGGGAAGACCGAAGGGGCCCACAAATTCTAATAACTCCCAACTCAAATGAAATTTTCAGCTATTTTACAAAATCTTGATTGTACCTCGAGCAGTCCCTGGTTTAACGCATTTCCGAGTGTAAGAATCGTCTGCATTATTTGACGCAACTTTGCAGATTCCTTGACCTACATTATGCATTTATGCAGGTGATTATTGTGATTTAAAAAAGGATAATAATATAATTTCGTATGTTTATCAAATTTGCATATGTTACCTCTTTAGTAGCATCATTGATTGCACTAAGATTTCGTCTTAAATCACTGACCTGGAAATTTAGAGAAATAAAGGCATAGATAGACAAAAACAAACGATAATGTTCTGAAAATGGTAGAAAGAACACCGGAAGGATAGTTACTACTTACCTGACTGGTAAAGGTAATTGTGAATGCAAAAACTCGAAGTTTTGACTCCACCCGTGGGACCTTCATTAGCTCCATGAAAAACTAGAAGAAAATGGACGGTAAATATGTTACATTACATACATATATATCTATTAAATAATTATTGTCTTGAACTAGTATATTGATCTTATAGTGTAAGAAGTTACCAGTTCACACTTCCCCAGCATTTCCTTGTTTCCTGTATAGTTCTAAGACAGCAGAAAAGGAAATTATTGCACTAAATAGGACACGTATGATTTTAATGAACTTAACTTGTGGTAAAATTACACAACTTTGTGGCATCAGTAGTTTAGGAAAGAAATCACCGAGAAGATAACGTATGAAGCAGAGTACCTTTAATGTCTCCATTTCTTCTTTTGTGGGACAAAATTTGATAAGATTCTCAACTTGATCGATGTCTAAGGCGGAGGCATCCAATGCAAGAATGGCGTTCTAAAAAGAAGCGTTAACTTTTGAGTAATATAATACTGTTTTGAATTTACAGAAGAAAAAATAGTATAACATAATGTAAAAAGTAAGCATGGACAAGAAAATCATGATTTCGAGGAAAATAGAACTTACGAGCATATCTGGCAAAGGAATCTTTATCTTCGTAAGCATGATTTCGCAATTATATGCTCTACGCAAATCAACCTGAAAATCAATAAACCGTCAACAAATATGAAATAGCATTGTTTATAATTTGATCAACATGTCATCAAGAGCAAAAGATTAAACCAAACATTATTTTTCGTCTTTTCCCAGATTTCAAAGTAATGCACCAAGTTGGAAGATATTAAACACAAAGATTTAATTTCCAAGAGGCAAGAAACTGAAGAGGCAGTGAGTTAACTATTAGTGAATAGTGACAGATAGACTACAATATTAATTCATATGAAGTAGCATAATTAAGATGTAACCTAAAAGACGTATGTACTTATGGTGCTCGAACCATGTCGGTTAGTGACAACTGACAACTACATAATCAATTCATATGAAGTAGAAATTCAAGATGAAGAGAAATCGATACATATTCATATGAGTATGTATCCTTAATATATTCTAATTTATAGTAATACATCAGCATGATGCTTACCTTTTGTGCTGATATTCATACATATTGTATAAAATAATGTTAGAAAAACGTGATGTAGATCTATGAAAATAAGCCCACTCACCAATTGAACTTTTTCAGGTTTATTAATTTTTGCACCTCTTCTAGCTCCACCTTTGCTGGCATTGTCAGAAACAGAAGCTGCTGAAAATAGACTCTCAAGCTCTGATATATCAATTTCAGGAGCCCTACGAAAATTACGTTCAGGTAACAATTTGGACAATAATATTTTAATTAGTTACTATGATCAATAACAGTAATTACTTTGACTGGTCTTCTTGTTTTTGGTTATCAGCCCATAAACTCCCTTGCATTGCTCTGGTAACTTTGACCCAGTGCAAGGGCTTCAAAGACGTCTTTTTAGGCGGAATTGAAGATCCCGCACCAACTCTACCTTTTCCACTAGTTAGAGTCCCAGAAGCACGTAATCGTCCACTGGATGGAGTAGGTTGCTGCACCCCATTAGTGCCCTTTGGTCCAGGCGGTGGAGGTGGAGCTGGTCCACCACTGCGACCTGGAGGCGGAGGTGGACCCGGTACACCAGGTTGACCTGGCGGTGGAGGCGGAGGTGGCGCACCAGGACCGTTGCGACCTGGAGGTGGAGGTGGGGGTGGTGCACCTGGACCGTTGCGGCCCGGAGGTGGTGGAGGCGGGGGTGGTGCACCTGGACCGTTGCGGCCCGGAGGTGGTGGAGGCGGGGGTGGTGCACCTGGACCGTTGCGGCCCGGAGGTGGTGGAGGCGGAGGTGGTGCACCTGGACCGTTGCGGCTTGGAGGTGGTGGAGGTGGGGGTGGTGCACCTGGACCGTTGCGACCTGGAGGTGGTGGAGGTGGGGGTGGGGGTGGTGCACCTGGACCGTTGCGGCCCAGAGGTGGAGGTGGTGGCGGTGCTGCACCTGGACCGTTGCGGCCCGGAGGTGGAGGTGGTGGCGGTGGGGGTGCTGCACCTGGACCGTTGTGGGCCGGAGGTGGAGGTGGAGGCGGTGGTGGGCCTTCAGAAGAAACAGGTGGAGGTGGTGGTGGTGGTGGAGGGCCTTTAGAAGAAACAAACGGAGGGGGTGGTGGTGGAGGTGGAGGGCCTATAGAAGAAACAGGTGGAGGCGGAGGTGGTGGTGGTGCAGGGCCTTTAGAAGAAACAGGTGGTGGTGGTGGTGGAGGGGGAGGTGGCGGAGGGCCTTTAGATGAAAACGGTGGAGGGGGTGGTGGCGGTGGTGGACCTATAGACGAAAAAGGTGGAGGCAGAGGTGATGGAGGGGGTGGTGAACTTTTGGAAAAATTAAACGTAGAATCCAGCGGTCCTGGTGGTGGTGGTGGTGGTGGTGGTGGTGGCGGTGGCGCTGGTGCGCTTTTTGTAGGAGCTGGAGGAGAAGTTGTTGCTTGAGGAGCATCTCTAGAAGAATCGGAATCAGGAGCTGCTGAAACATCTTCAACCGAAACTTTATTTGGCGATGCTGAACTGCCATTTGGTAACAAATCACCACTTCCAGACGATGAAACACTTGAATCAACTATGTCTGATGTTTTATGCTCCAACGA
Source organism: Scalesia atractyloides (assembly GCA_947069175.1). Taxonomy (NCBI): domain Eukaryota; kingdom Viridiplantae; phylum Streptophyta; class Magnoliopsida; order Asterales; family Asteraceae; genus Scalesia; species Scalesia atractyloides. Next base: position 15,112,151 of record CAMTDV010000026.1, read on the forward strand.
TTCATCATAAAAGTTAACCACCGATGCAGTATGTACATCACTACTCCTTTCAGATTCCAAAAAGTCTAAACTATCAGCAACACTAGACGCATTATTTTCATCCTCAGAGTCAAAAGGTGACGAATATGTACCCAACTTATTCCTCAACATCGACAATTCTTTCGCATCATTTAAATGTGACAGCTGTTTGACTAACCATAAAGCAGTATCATCACCACCGTCACCCCATTCAATCCCGTTAAAAAGTTCTTGAACTTTGTTAAACGCTTCAATCGGTAATCCACCTTTTTCTTCTCCGTTCAGCATTGTTGTTGGAGCTTTCGGTGTTGCAACATTCTCAACGTCCCCAAAAAGAACCTGATACATGCCAATAAGTAGTATATAAGCTAGTGGTTACGTAGAAATACTGCGTATTTAAGAAAAGACTTTTGTGGGTGAAAATAGGGCTGCAAACGAACCGTGTTCGTTAGTTAAGGAAATACATGTGTTCGCGAACAGTTCATGAACACTTACCGAACAAGATTTCCTGTTCATGTTCGTTCATTGAGGAACTGAACGTTCATGAACACACAAACAAAAACGCAAACAAATGTTCATGAACACACAAACAAAAATGAACAAAAACGTACACAAATAGAAACAAACACAAATGAACATATATTAAATTTCGAATAAAATAGGCATCTTTCATCATAAACATCAAGTATATCCACCCAAAAACATACTAATGAACTTGGGAATACTGGAATAGGGTTCAAGTTACCTATATAAAAAATTAATATAAAAATTAAAAACCCTAATTAACTATCGAACACAAATGAGCATAAACGAACACGTTACCGAACGTTCACGAACATAAATGAACGAACACCGACTCAGTTCATGTTTGTTCATTTAAATAAACGAACGAATTGTTTTGTTTGTGTCTGTTCATTTACCAAACGAATGAACACAAACAAACTTCCCGCCGAATGGTTCATGTTTGCAGCCCTGGGTGAAAAAACGAAGGATAGTTTTAAACTTTCTAAATGAAAAGATTCACCTCAGCTCGAAAACCTTTTGGGAACCGAGCCTTTGAGTCCCAAAGGGTGTCCAAGTTGTCACAATTGAGAATCAAAATATTGGATCTGATAAAGGCGGTATTGAACATTATACGAAACATCATAACTTCTCTTTCAGAATCAACGTCTAGATGTAGACACTCTAGAACAACATCACCTTCCACCATGCACTGAACATCAATCTTAATAACGTCACTATGCTTCTGCATCATAACACGTTTACTCGTCAGCCAATCACAATATAAGAAAAAACAGACGTATATGTATTACGAAATGAAAAACTGAGTCCCACCTGGCGGTAATGTCGAAGATTTCTACCTCTCCTCGGAGTTGAATATATCATTTGGGTCAAAAGCCCGTCTTTACTTAAAAGATTTCGGCCGTATATTCGAATAAATGGTCTGCACCCATTCTTATTATCGAAATTTGGAATAGCACGAAGAATGAGACAATCCAAGGACAACGCTCGTTCAGGTGGGGGCCACTCTTCGGATAAATTTCTTCTTGATATGTATTGCAGGTACCGAATCTGTGACGGGTACGGGTTTAACGGCGATAACAATTGAGATAAACCTTTCGGAGCTTCACGATAAATGATTTCAAGAGTCTTACGTTCTCCGGTATGCAGCTTTTTGTAAATCAATATGCTGGCTAAAAGAAATGCTAAAACGGGCCAGCCCCCTCTCTCGCAATGAAGCAGAATGACGTTTTGATTATTGTTAAGCGTAAGCCAACTTTCACATACGTGGAGAAAATGATGGACTATAGATAACGGTAATAACGGGCAACCCTCATATTGTTTCGGATAGTCCATGACGGTGATGTCGTATTCGCATAATGTTTCTGAGAATTGGCTCCGTTTCTCACCTTCTCGGAAATTAAACGCGAGAAAAGATGACTCTGGAAATTCTTCGTGTAATTCATTACTGATTTCATGTAAATAAAGTTGGTACAGTCCCTCGGGTAGAACTTCAGTTGAGAAACAAGAATCAAAAACTACGAAGATGACAGATAAAATGCATTAATTAAGGTAACGAAAACTAACATAATAAAAATATGTAGAGAGAATACTATGAATACCATAAATTCTATCGACAAGCTCAAGCAAGCCATCTGGCGGTCTTCTGTAAAAGAATCTACTGAGAAGAGACATTGTATCTTGTCAAACAAATCAACCGCTATGTCTGAAAGGCAAAGATTGATCATACAAAAATGAGTTTTGATTAATACAACTATAACATAAATAGCTACCATGTAAGATAACCATAAACTATAAGCCCTGGCATACAATTTAATGTTCTTTGATAACCTTTGGATTACTTGTTAAAGTGAAATTGAACACATGCATCTTACGGCTGTGTATCTGTATACCCACATAAGAAGAGCTTTGGTGAAACTTTAATAAGATGAGTGTTCCTAAAGTTAGTATATAAACAGCATGATGCACTGATATTTTTTATCATGTGACAATATTATTTTTAATCATCGACTGGTAATTGAATCAAAAGCAAAGTATGTCTTTATACACAGTGGGAACACCAAAAGTGGGTTTTTATGACAGATGTGTTACACTGTTACATTAGTATTTCTACTTAAATGCACATAGAATTCTTAATCACGAAAAAATAACACATATAAATCAAATTAAGCACATTCTTACACACAACTGTGCACAAAATATGGCACGGTTGACCATAGTTCAGTTAAATCTTGTCTGGTAGCATGAAATCAAAATTTTGAATTAGGTCTCAGTTGTTTTGTGTCTAGTGGTAGCATGAAATCAATATTTTGAATTAGGTCTCAGTTGTTTTGTGCCTAGGACTGAGCTTACTGAATTCCATTTCAAATGTTCAAATAAGGTTTCACGGCATCTAACTGAACCTTGTGAGACACCGTTAGATTAATTATTATCAACAATGGCCTTTTCACCCATTCATTTACCAGTTATCAGTCATGACACAACTTTCTTCAACTACATGTTGTGTTTTCAGTCCTTTGCTTATTGGCCTCGCTAAAGGCTTAAAAGACTTTAGCCTGTTTCAATCCACGATTGGTTTCTAGGAGCCTAAATTACAAACCCTAAATATATCGCTGTATATACCTTACCTCATCACACCGAATCTGAAACACCTAAAACTGTTGTGTTCCTATTGCTTTTATTATCTGTTCGTTGTGCAAATGTGTGCTGGTTCCGTTACGCCACTTGAAACCTAACAATACTCAACAACATCAACACAACTAATGCCACTAACTTAAAACACAAAGTTGTAATCTGTAATCCCTACAGTTAGTTTCAATCAAGTCAGATATTAAACTTGTAACGAATAATGACACATCACATTTAAATTCTAAATCTAATCCCGAACCGCTCTTTAAATTATTCTATACTTGTTGTACACTGAATTCGCTCATCTATTCGCCTCACAATCACACATGAGACGACAATAATTGAATTCCGAATCGAACACTTAAAATTCAAACAAAATGAGCATCGAATTCATTCAGGAACTCTTAAACACTAGTTAAATCACGGATAAATATGAAATGAAAGACGCAAAGTAAAGGAATAAAGCGAAGAGATATCTAGGGCTTGAACATACACAGTCACAAAACTAACCTGAAAACTGATTGGAGGAGATGAATCAATGAGAGATGTGGCACCGGTGGTCCAACGGCGGCGGCGATGGTGGCTCCGGTGGAAGGTAGAACGTTGGATGAAGAGTTGGTCTGAAAGTTGCACAGTTTATGTGTGATGCATCTGAAATTTGAAATATAAGGTTTTCCCCTCTTTTCAGGATAATTATATTATGAAATCCTCTTGATTGTTTAGTTGGACTATCTCTATGACTTTGTTATTTTCAATAACTGCCCTTTTCCACCTTTGGTCCTACTATTTTAAATTTCAAATTTTGGTTTATGCTAATTACATTACAATGCAATAAATAAGACAAAACCTATATATATCGGCGTGTCATGTATGCTTGAAGGGTTATATGTCTCGTATAGAGGTTCCCGCATAAACCTATACATAGCGTATAGAAAGGTTTTCTTTTTACAAACATTTATATACAATATTTATTGTTTTAGCAAAGTTTTATAAAAAGTTAAGAAAAATTTGTTTTAATAAAAAACATTGTTAAATTAACTGTGTTTTACCAAACATTGTTAAAAATTTATCGTTTAGTATAGGTACTATGTAGGTCTTGTATAAGCCAATAGGTGCGGTATAGGTCACGTTGACCTCGTATAGGCGGTCATGTATAGTATAGTAGCATATAATATTGTATATGTGTAGTATAGACCATGTATAGGCCTTGTTTAGACATATAAGTGCAGTATAGCATAGCATAGTCTAGTATTGTATCGTATCGTATCATACAATATAATATAGTATATGATAGTGAAGAAACACGAGTTTAACCAAGGGATATCCGAGGATATATTAGTTATAACCTGGGGATTTCTGCATAAAAGGTTCGTCTCTCGTTCGTTCTTTTGGGTGAACTCATTATGTTTAATCTGCAAAGCTAACAACGTCGTTAGCGTCGTCACGGAGAGGGGGGTTCTCCGTGACCACACTCCGGCATGAGAATAAGTATTTGGTAATTGCAAGGTAAGCAAGTAAGTAGTAAACAAGAAAGTATGTATCTGGGTGTAGATAAGATCCCCTTACCTTGTGGTTCGATACATCATTATAGCCGAAGTGAAGTGGGTTTAGTAGATGGGCTGATGGGCCTTGGGCCCGGCCCAGACGACCAGGGTTATCCATTCTGTACCTCTGCATCGATCATTAAATGTTCCCTGTAAGAGCATTAATGATCTCTGGCAAGAGGTATGCTCTGTTGGATGTTAAATGGTGCCACGTGTAAAGGCAGTTGTCCCTTGTGTCGGACCTGCTGTCAGGCGAAAGTGGAGCACGTGTGACAGTCACTGGCGTGAGTATGGTTGGTGTACAGTCTGGCTTCTACAATACTATTCATGCAACGATGTCTGACACAACCTGCCGAGTAACCATTGGTCACAGCTCTCCCACTTTGTACCCTTGTGTACAGTCAACGCCTCTTTGCGCTTATCCCTTTTGCGAGGTTGTCAGTGCTTTTTGCCAGCGCATTGTTGCAGGATAAATCCTTTTGTCCACAAGACTGTGAGTAGCTCTCATGTTTGTCTTATCCTTGCAAGATTTAGGACTTCGCGGCTAGAGGGTTGTTTAGTCCGCGCAGGGTCAAGTAGCCTACGCGTCTAAGTCTAACTCGCCGTTGTGCCAAGTACACAAGGTTCATTGTGTGACTTGTATTGTTTGGTCTAACTTGTCGTTGCGTTAAGTGCGCAAGGTTCGTTATGTGACCTACATGAGTTGGTCTAACTTGCCATGGCTCTGGCTACGCAAGGCTCGTTGTGTGACCTTTGAGTATTGTATTACCATTGCGCGTTGTGCACAATGTTTTTCTATCAGCACAAGGTCAAGGGGCCTGTGCTTCCAAGTCTAAATTACCGTTGCGCGGGCTGCGCAAGGTTCGTTGTATGACCTGCTAGTTCCAAGAAAGGCAAGCCATTGCACATTGCGCGCAAGGTTATCCTTGTAGCATGTTGTTGAGGGTATGGTTCCTTGCGCAGGCGTAGGGTTTTTGGGACCATACCCCTCCAAGCCCCCCAGTCCAGTGCTGCTTCTATGCGCATTTTACATACAAGCAAATATGATACAGGTTGTTGATATTTCTTTGCATTAAGTAGGTGGAGTGTTGGACTATAGAAATTTGTATGCGCGCTTATTTCAAGGGCAAAAATTCTAGAAGGGTTGGAGGAAACCTTTGTGTGAAGAAAACTCTTCGTAATGATGTCTTTGAAATTTGAATCTCTGTCACGCTAACATTGGAGGTGGGTTGGAGAGAAAAAGGGTGCCTTGGAGGGGACATTTGACAGTTGTTGCATGCTGTCAACAGTGCAGCCTCACTTGCATTAATGAATTGACAGAGAGAGTGGCGGCCACGCGTGCATGGTAACTATTAGTGGCAACTTGCCTGCCACGCGTCTTGCGTTGATTGGTTGTCATTTCCTCGCGTGCGTCACAGTTTCCAAACGCATTAAATGCGATTAGTATAAATAGGGGTAACCGTCTAGGGTTTTCTTTATTCCTTCAATTGTGTCTTTAGAAATTCTCTGAAAATTTCTTGAGTTCTTGAGTTTTTCTTGTCTTCAAAACTTTTCTTCAAACTTTTCTTCTCTTTGATTTTTATGGCGGCCAGGGGTCTGGAGACTACTTCTTCTACAGAGGCTTCGACCTCTTTACCGGTGATCAAGTGGAGTCGGTCAACTTTTGACCACATGGTTTCCGGCTACCGGTTCTCCCAGGACTGGGATGCCCGGTTTCCAGCGGAGGGCGATACAGCCGCCGATACTCGGCCGACTACATCACCTTGTTTCAAGATTTTTTGTTGAGGGTAACTTCCGGTTACCTGTTACAAATTTTTTTGTTGAAATTTTGAACTGTTACGGTTTCCACATCTCCTAGTTGAATCCGATAGGGATGGTGAGGATAAAACATTTTGAGTTTTTGTGCCAGGCGACGGGGAATGTCCCAACCGTCGACCGATTTCGCATTTTTTACCAACTCCATTGTTCGATGGGGTTTTATTCTTTCCAGCACCGTGTACAGGACAAGAAAATTTTGCTCTCCCCTTTCAAGTCCTTCCACGATTGGAAAGCAAAATTTTTATATGTGAAATCTGGTGTCGTTCCCCTTCGGATGCACTTCAGGGGTGGAGGAGATTCCGGTGGAGACCACTCCTATACTAGTGGTGGATTCTTGGCATAAGGATTTGAAGGCGATCCCGGCGATCCAACTACCGGATAGGGTATTAGTGGCGGCCGGTGTCACACCCTGACCCGCAGCGGAAATAGAAGTCGGGGCATGATTGGGTTTTCATCAAAGCTCATGACATTTACTATAATTAAGTTTCATATTTATTAATCGAAATTTAAAAGAAAATATCCAAACACAAAGAAACATACAAACACAAGAAATATTGTTCTAAACAAGACATATTTTATTCATCTTCTAAGGCCAATCCTAAGTGTTCCTTTCCTCAGCCTGTCCACCTGTATCATGTGTAAAATAAAAGTTTGGGTCAATAAAAGTTGGCGAGTCAATCTAAATTAAACATTTAAACAAATTAGTTACATTGATTAATTTAATAAAAATGTGCATGGACCATATATGAGCATATGTATATATAATCAAACCACAAACCACATAATATCAACAATGTACATATGAGCATGATAAATGATGAACTGTGAGATCAAGGCTCAATCAAATGGAGCCAATCTAATGAGGCACGCGATGCTCAACTCATATCCAACAAGGAACTGATGGGCCTTATGTGAATGATTGCACTGAAATGATATAATTAACCACATATAACAACAACAACAAAAATATACACATTAGATCACATAATGGTATTAACACAAGTGTTTGAATAAATAAAATATGTAAACGACACATGATACACCCCAAAACATGAATAAAAAGGTGAATTTGTAAGGATTCACTCACAGTGGGTTTGTTTCTTGGATTTGATAGCGATGTCGCACGATTTAGGATTTAACCGACGAGGGAAACTAACCTAAATAATAACGTAATAATTCGGTAAATAAATAAATTTTTTATTTGAAATTCACATTTCAATTAGTGCTTTTTATTAGATTTTTAGATTTATTTTTGTGGTATTAATACAATTTTTAAACTTTAAAAACCTTATTTTTAAGTATTTTAATTGATTTTTGATTAAAATAATAAAGAAATTGATTATTAAAAAATATACCCTTTTTTTAGGGTTTGACCGGGTCGACCGGTTTTGACTTGTATATTATAGGCAGCGTGTGAGGTTCGAACTCGTAACCTCCCGTATACGTGCACGCAGCTCTACCAACTGAGCTACGTGTCTAACCCGAAATAACTCTGATTTTAATTACATATATATGTATACTAATTAAGTTAATTCAGAAATTTATTTATTTAAAAAGGTTTTAAAATCATTGAACCGGTGCATAGCCCCCGCCTCGAACCCGTGACCTTCACTTTGTTTGCACCCAGCCTTACCAACTGGGCTGGGTGTCTAACCCAATATTATTTGAAATTATATTATACTTATAAACTTCTTGATAGGCGATCTAATTAAGTTTCTAAAAAAATGGATTTTATTTCAGGAAATCGGTCACGCATAAGGCTCGAACCCGTGACATGCTTGATGATGATGCACACAGTCCACCACTGGACTATGTGCCTAACCCGGTTTATAACCCGTTCTTCAGAAACAAAAACAGAATTTAAACCCAACTGCAATCTCTTTTAAAACAGTTTTGATTAGTTGTTTTGAAAATCAAATCACACTAAACAAAAAGTATTAAAAGGATTAAGAGGTTTATGCCAACTTGGAGGTATATTTTAGTTTTCGGTGATGAATTCCAACAAAAATTAAATAACAATAATAAATAAATGCATAACGAACTTCTAATAAATACTTGATTCTCAAACGGATTGGGTTTTGGTACCCGTTTTACATGAATGTTACTGCCGGGATGAGTTTGGTGTGGAAACCCCACCGCCGGGAGAAGCCGGTTTACATGGAGTGGGATAGGAGTAAGTATCTTTGTTTGCTGTTGTACTTCTTGATTTCACCTTGTGCATAGGCTGACCATATGTTTCTCATTTGCAGGGGCACCACTGTTCTTGGCGGCCTTCAAGAGGAAGGAGGGGCACATAAAAAAATTGCCCTAGGCCCAGATGGAGCCCATCTGGTATGCGCAAATCCTGGGGAATTTTGAACTCCCCAAGAAGGAGGATCTGCTGCCCCCCCCGCCTCCGACTGGTAAGCCTTCATATTGTTGAGTGTTGACATCTTTGCAGATTGCTTATTTGTTGTTGTGCCATTGTGCAGGCGCTTTGAAAAACTTGGGCATTGGCTCAGATCATAAGAAAAAGAGGCGTGCGGGGCCCAGTGCGGCTGGTGGGAAGGAGTTGACTCAACCCAGGGTGGACCCTCCCAAAGGTAAGTGCATTGTGTCTAATCATTGGAAAGCTTATGTAGTAGTATCTGACTCATGGGAGGGTCTTGACCCTGTAGGTGTGAAGAAGCCCGCGTAAAAGCCGGTGGTTATCCTGACCGCCAATCCTGACGACCTGACATAGGTCGAATCCAGCCCGGAGCCTCTCAAGCGGATGAGGCGTCAAAAGGATGACATCTCCAAGCAGCCATCCAAAAAGGTTGCACGGAAGGTGATAGGGAAGAGGGGGAGTCTGGAGACACTCACCGCCAAGATTTTCCTAGGTAACCTTATAACTTGTGTTAATCGCACCACGTTTTTGTATAATGTTTGTCTGACTGTTTGTCATCCCACAGGGGGGATGGGCCGGCTTTTGTGGAATCCAGCACTCCGGCCGCGCCCAAGGATACTCCAATGCCCCCGCTTGTGGGTGAAGGCGCACAAGTGTCCAGCGCACAGGGTGGGGAGTCCGCTGCTGGGGCGGCAAAACATGAGGTGGTGGTGGAAGATCCTGAGGTGGTGGTAGATCCTCAGGTGGTGGTTGAAGGTTCTCATGTGGAGATTAACGTGGATCCCGTGGTGGTAGTGGAAGAACCTCGGGTGGTTGATGGTGCGGGGGTTTTTGAGACGGAACCGATGGTGACGGTTGCCGATGAGGGTGAGCAAACTGATGCTCCACAGGGGGTGCATACAGAAGAGTCGGCACCCGGGGGTGAAGCCGGGGGATCTAGTAGAAGCCCTTCCGCCGAAGGATCTCCAATCCGCCCGGACGAAACCCTGGGTGATTATTATTACAGGTCATACACCGCGGCCCGTGCTGAAGAGATCCACATCCCTGTGTGGAAATTAAAGAAAGGAGATGATTTCTCTCACTGGCCGACGTGCCGTGAGTGGTTTAAAGGAACCTTCCCTCCATCGGAGGTGCGTGCGCGCACTGAATATGAACAAGAAACCACATACCGCATGTACCTCCAGGCAGCTGCTAGCTCCACCTCGGTTACACTCAGGATTGTTCGTGAATGGCGGGGCCTGCTGAATGAACATAACAAATTCGAAGCTGCCCAAGCGGACCTGGATAAAGAGCGAGCCTAAGTGGTTGCGCAAAAAGCTGAGTTGGAGGCTAACCAGGCTAAATTTTCCGAAAACCAGCGGGTTGAAGAATGGCCGCGCTGGGGTGGAAGAGGAGGGCCGAAAGCTCCGATGCCACACTTGCGAAGGAGCGCAAGTTGTGGAAGGATTCTTGTGAGAAACACAATAACGAGAAAAATCATTAAGAGATGAATTGGCCCGGTTGCGTGCAGAGATATAGCGCGAGAAGAAGGAGAAGGAGGCAGCGGTTGCTGCGGCCGCGGAGGCCAGGGTGGATCGCGAGCGTAGCGAGCAGAATGAGGTAAAAACTTGCCTCTTGTTATGTTTCCTTCATTTGTATGATCTATAGGATGTCATACTAACCTTATTGTATGTGACCAGGTTGCTGCTTGTGTCGCTTTGGAGGGTGCCAAGAAGGATCTCCAAGGCGCGAAGAAGGATCTCCATGTGGCCTTGGTGGAAAAGGCTGAATTGCAACGCAGGCACCTGGAGGATAAGGAGCGGCTGCGATTGGCGGAGGCCTAGGTGGTGGCGGGCGAGAAAAGATATGAGAATGCTGAAACCGCCCGCGCCATCTCTGTGTCATTGGTGGAGTCGCTGACCAACAACATGCTGTGGATGCAACAGGATGGAGTTTTCAATGTAAGTACTCCATTTATTTTTTGGTCATTTTGTGTTGATTATAACCCTGTTCTTGAATTGCAGGTCGCAAACTCCATTCTGAATTCCGCGGAGCTGGATGGCGCAGTGGCCAAGCTGGTGGTCACTTCGTGCCACGACGGGTACATGCAAGGCTATGCTGAGTGTGCGTAACACGTCACTCATGCAATGGACGTTCAATGGGAGCCGCGCTACCACTCATGGTGTCGATACTGGAGCTGCCTTCTCCTGGGCTCAACAGGTGTACAACCGTCTTGACATCCCGACTATGGAATTGGTGAGCGAGGCACTCACACACGACGACTTTATTGATCGCCTGAAAGATATATTTTCGGAAGAAGCCGAGGCCGCTGCGGATGAAGACTAGTGTAGGATCCTAAATGTAATATCTTTGTAGGATCTTTGAATGCAACTACGCACTGCACACCGTTGTAAATATTTTTCTTCTAATGAAATGAATGTTTTTCCAGGTACAATATTTGCGCGAATAGAACGACTTTGTGTAGGTATAGCGAATAGAATTGGTAATGAACTTGTATATGAACATCCCATCCCATGCGCATGCAGTAGGTTGTGAATTTTGGTTCATGAGTCATTGTGTACCATGGTGATTTCGCGTAGACCCAAAGTAGTTTTGCGCATTTGTAACAAAACATGTAGAAGAAAAACCTATATCCATTATCTTTATTGAAAAGGCGTAAGAGCCATGTACAGAGTAGACAATAAGATAATAGGTTTGCTAGTGTGTTGCGCGGATAGCTGATGAAGCCATGATGTTCGAACATGCTTGGATAACAGATAGCGTCGCCTTAGTGTAGCGTGCACTCTTCTGATGGCTGCGCTTGCGCGCTGGGCCACCCTGGATCATGTTAATAAATGGTCTTCATCATCTTATTACTCGGGCATTCTCTGTCGTGAGTAATTTGGCGTATCTCCTTGCGCACGTTCTGAAGTAAGTGGGAGAGCTTCCCACTTTTCAATGCTTTTTAGATCTCCATGCCCAAGGAGAAGCAGTTATCGGTCGTATGCCCTGTATCTTTGTGGTAGTCACAAAAAAGATTGGGGTCTGGACCTTTTTATTTCGCATCGACGGGGGCGGTTTGAATTGGTGGTCTTCCGTGCTGAGCACCTCCGTCGGTGTTTTCGTCCGTGGTGTCCACTGGCGATCTCGATTTTCCTGTTTGATTGCTGTCTGGGCAGCAATCTTATTTATGGTCGCGCGTGCGTCGATTGTTGGGTGAGGATGGTTTTAGCTGTGTTCCCTCCAACCCTTATTTTTTTTCCCAGAACGCTTTCTCATGTCTTGGGGACGGTAGTGCGGTAGGGGAGGTCTGCTAGCCTTTAGGTTGCACTCTATTTGCACGTATACCTTTGCAGCCGCCGTCAGTTTTTCCCAGCTCTTGGGGAGTCCAGTAGTGCCCGACAAGACTTTGATCATCTCGTCGCAGCGGATGGCGTACTTGAACTGTGCGCGAAACAGGTCTTCGTGCACATCCCCAATTTCCAGCACTTCTTTATTGTAGCGGGGGATGAAGTCTTTGAGACTTTCATTGTCACACCGCCAGATGTTCATTACGTCAGAGGAATCTCTGACGTAACATCGCTGTTGGCTGAAGTGCGTTAGGAACTTGTCCTTGAGGTCAGTCCATGACGCAAGCTTGCCCGTAAGCAAGTTGTCAAACCATAGGCGCCCAGCCCCTGTAAGGGTTTGGACAAACAAGTGACAACACATAAGCAACGTCCAGCCTCCAATCAGTCCTGCGCCGGTGAACAAGCGCAGGTGATCATCTGGGTCGGTCAACCCATTGTATTTTCCCATGTTGGAGGGAGTTTTACGCGCTCCAATGGTGCAAGCACAATCTCCTTGATGAATTTCGAGTGTTTGGCTGCTTCAGCCGGCCTGTAGATCAAACTATAGTTGTACTCCGCTTCTGGGTTGTATACAGCCCGTGCGCAGATCTGTAAGCGATATGATCTTTTGGCAGCTGGTGAAACACGCTGGCGCTATCACCCTCGCCATAAGTACGATCCGCCTCGTGCTGGGTGTCCCGCCCCCTAGAGGGTGTGGGCCCAGTCGAGAGTGTACGGACACTCGCCTATGAGTATGAGACTCATGTCTAGGCAACAATTGAGAGTACTCCGTTTCTTGCAGACGGAGTTGTGATGGCACACTCGCCTTAGCCGGTGTGTCACACCCTCAATTTCCACTTGCGGAGTTTTACCGCGAGGCATGTGAACAAACCAGAATCTGAAACACTAGTACGTCGAACGACTCTACATGATTTGATTATACGTTTTGCAAAATCGTTCATTGTAGATTTTTATATCAATTACCAATATTTAGTAGAGCATTATTTTTAAAGTTTGAGCGGAAGCATAAATAAGTAATGATGCGGGCGCCAACACAAACGCCAAAACAAATGAAAAATCCCAAAACAGTATTAATAAATAAGACTCGATAAAGATGTCTTGTTCAATGCATGTGCGTGCACCTAGAGCTCCTAGCGTCCTGAGAAACATGTAAAGAAACAAGTGTCAACATTAAAGATGAGTGAGTTCACAGGTTTTCATAAATTCGTTGTTCGGTTTTAGTTTGTTACTCCGTTATCCCCAACCCGGGATAACATATCAGTTCCATTATTCCAAACCCGGAATAATAAGTTGTTGTTTCCAATATTCCCAAACCGGAATATTAAGTTGTTTCCATTATCCCCAACCCGGGATAATAAGTTGATGTTCCAATATTCCAAACCCGGAATATTAAGTTGTTCCGTAATTAAGTTCAATATTAATGTATATAGGTAGCTAGCCTAAAGTCATGTCACTAAGTGTTCGCGATCGAAGCTGACTGTGTGCCTCCGTTTTGCCAGGCCTATCACATGACCATGGCGGTGTTAGGCCAATCATACATCCGTTGACCATACCTGGTCGGCTAGCGCGACTAGCTCGGATGAGGCTCGTCAGACCCAGTAGTACTACTTATAATTCCCCCGCTACTTAACCCAAATACTAACGATCCGAGGAGATTGTCGAGGACTTAAGTGATAAAGCTGCTTAGTGCCCATAACATTACATTAACATTAACTTAGTTACCGTATAGTTATGTGACGTTAAATTCGTATAACGTAAAGAGTTTGAGTTTGAGAGTGTATACATGTTTCTCCCCCTGTTGTTTAAAAACCGGATAAAGTTAGGGGCCGTGAACTCACCTTTATTTGCTCGGTTAGTGTGGCAAAGATGTTATAAGAGATGGGACCGCTAGTTGCGTCCTAATCAAACCAATTAATTCCACGTCAGTGTGTAATCACACCAATACAAATTCCACACGCAGTTTACTCACAAAGTGATACACACAAAACAACATATCTAACACTCAAACATGCATGCAAGTATTCTCATGTGATCATAGAAATCAAATAACTTTATCATGAACATATTCCAAATCCATGCAACACTTTAATGCATAAAATCACAAGTTATCAACTTTCTGCTTAACACTCAATTATTCAGCTGTTTTCTAGGATTTTTATAAAATAGTTCTAACATTCCAAAAATTCCCATCTTTTTACAGTAGGTGACATTTATACCATAGAAATTTATATAATTTTTCCAAGTCCTAAATCTTTACCAATTAACCATAAATATTAATTCATTAAGCTGCAGTCAGATTTACCGCTTCTGACTGCAGTCCACGGAAGAATTTATTTAAAAATCACTGATCGTCCGATTAACAAAATTCCAGTTGGAGTTGCCCGGAAATTTTTATACCTAGCTGCTGTACAAAAATCATGACTCAACTCTCTACTGATTTTAAAATCTAGCTTGATAAACAACCAACAAAATTTCAGAATTTTAACAGCTTTACCTACTGAACTTGTTTAGCCCTTTAAAAATATCAAACGATTTCAGAAAATTATGAATCCAGCGCCATTAGATTCCTTATTCAAATCTCTACGTTCTAGACATCAGAAAATCCGTTTTTCGACAACTAACGACCAAGTTACAGCCAGATGAAGTCGGCTGTAACTAGTATTCAGCAGGCTGTTTCAGCATTATTGTTATTACAACTTACCTACACCGTTCCTATTGATCGACCTAAGCGAGCAAAGACCGATTTTTGATCCTAGTTTACTACTAACTACTTATCCATGCAAACCCTACTCAATAACTATAATCTTTATAAACAATTCATAGTTGTAAGCTATTGATTCCGAAAACAGTCATGTATACCCACACTATCAATTCAGCCGATTACTTGCAAGCACATATAATCCAAAGACAACTAATCAATTAATCATATGTCCGAGACAACAATTCATTCAAGCATATGTCCGAGACAATGAATCATTCAAGCATATGTCCGAAACAACTAGACCTTCAAACATATACATAATCCGAAAACAACACACTCAAGACACGTATATCCGACTATGATCCAGTAACATATGATAAATTCTAGACTTTTAATGATAAGTAATCGAACCGTGAGTATGTTAAGGAACCGGTGATCCTGGATAGTTGCGACCGAGACTGAAGATGTCGATGATTGTTGCTGCGACCGGAAGAAAAGAACAGAAAAACTGTTGCTTGCTGCGACCGAGATGATGATGAGGGTAAGGCAGTTTGTTTGCGACTGAAAAGATGAACAAAAGAGCTGATCTCGATCGGTTAGGAGGAGCAAAGGGAGCTGCCGACGGCAGTTTTGTCTAGGGTTTTGTGAATTCTGAATTGAGCATGCATTGTTGATATATATAGGCAAGGAGAGAGATGAGGGTTGCGGTTTTAGATACACACTCGTGGCCGAGGGACTTGGGTTGGGTCGGTTTGGGTTTTATCTTGCGGCCAAAGATTAAGATGAGTTAGTTTGATTTGGATTTGATCTCACGGCCAAGTCTTAGAGTGGTTTGGTTTGGGTTTTGCGGCCGAGTGATTAGAGTATTAGAGTTTAGGTTTGATCTTTGATTCTTGTTCTCTTTTGGCCGAAGACTAAAGTTGCATGCTATAGGTTTCGGTTTGGTTTTGATCTTATGGCCGAGACATGTTTGGTTTAGGGTTTAGGTTTTCGATGTGTGTTGGATTTGATCTTGGCCGAGACATGTTTGGTTTAGGGTTTAGGTTTTCGATGTGTGTTGGATTTTGATCTTGGCCGAGGACTTGACTTGAACTAGAGTTTAAAACTTGTTACTCCTAGAGTCGCAATGAACCAAGGTTTAGAACGTGTCGCGGTTCGGTTAAGTTCGTGCACGTATTAAATCTAAATATTCAATCACTAAAACAATCACACAACACACAACACGTATTCATTTAATTCGTACACGTTCGTACACATAGCACGTAATTAGATTGACACGTATTACGTTTAAGTTATCCGAAAACCCGGGATATCACACGGTGAGTCGTAGTTGAGCACTTGGGGTGCAGGTGAAGCCTGCCCGTGAGTAGCTGGCTGCACCGGCGCAGCGGGAGTGTTGGCTTGTGCGCAGAGTTGCGCGTAAACGGCATTTAGAGCCGTTTGGGACTTGATGTAACAAGACATCAGAGTTTCACCTGCCGACAAAACCGAAGTGATTGGTACGCAAAGAGTCTCCGTTTGAACTCTAGGAGTTACCGTGACGTTCACACGACCGACGTCGTGGTGGACGCCGACATTCCCGGAGGAACCTTTTTCCACTTGTCCGTCGAGCCGAGAGGCATGAACTGGGTTCTTACCTTTAGCTCGAGGACCTCGTGGTGTGCTGGAAGGGAAGTCAGCCATTTGTACATGAGGCTTGAGAAAAAACGAAACGAGAAGACGGATATGAGAGTGAGATAAAAACGGATGGCGCCAATGAAGAAACGTGAGTTTAACCAATGGATATCCGGGGATATATTAGTTATAACCTGGGGATTTCTGTATAAAAGGTTTGTCTCTCGTTCATTCTTCTGGGGGTGAACTCACTCTTGCTAATCTGCAAAACTAACAACGCCGTTAGTCTCGTCACGGAGGGGGGGGTTCTCCGTGACCACACTCCGGCATGAGAATAAGTATTTGGTAATTGCAAGGTAAGCAAGTAAGTAGTAAACAATAAAGTATGTATCTGGGTGTAGATAAGATCCCCTTACCTTGTGGTTCGCTACTCATTTATAGCCGAAGTGAAGTGGGTTTAGGAGATGGACTGATGGACCTTGGGCCCGGCCCAGACGACCAGGGTTATCCATTCTGTACCTCTGCATCGATCATTAAATGTTCCCTACAAGAGCATTAATGATCTCTAGCAGGAAGTATGCTCTGTCGGATGTTAAATGGTACCACGTGTAAAGGCAGTTGTCCCTGGTGTCGGACCTGCTATCAGCCGAAAGTGGAGCATCACTGGCGTGAGTATGGTTGGTGTACAGTCTAGCCTCTAATATTGGTCACAGCTCTGCCACTTTGTACCCTTGTGTATAGTCAACGCCTCTTTGCGCTTATCCCTTTTGCGAGTCTGTCAGTGCTTTCTGGCCAGCGCAGTGTTGCAGGGATAAATCCTTTTGTCCACAAGACTATGAGTAGCTCTCATGTTTGTCTTGTCCTTGCAAGGTTAGGACTTCGCGGCTAGAGGGATGGTTAGTCCGCGCAGGGTCAAGTAGCCTACGCGTCTAAGTCTAACTCGTCGTTGTGCCAAGTACACAAGGTTCATTGTGTGACTTGTATTGTTTGGTCTAACTTACCATTGCGCTAAGTGCGCCAGGTTCGTTATGTGACCTGCATGAGTTGGTCTAACTTGCCCTTGCGCTGGCTGCGCAGGGCTCGTTGTGTGACCTCTATGAGTTGGTCTAACTTGCCGTTGCGCTGGCTGCACAAGGCTTGTTGTGTGACCTGTATGAGTTGGTCTAACTTGCCGTTGCACTGGCTACACAAGGCTCGTTGTGTGACATTTGAGTATTGCATTACCATTGCGCGTTGCACGCAATGTTTGTCTATTAGCACACGGTCAAGGGGCCTGTGCTTCCAAGTCTAACTTACCGTTGCGCGGGCTGTGCAAGGTTCGTTGTATAACCTACAAGTTCCAAGAAAGGCGCGCCATTGCACATTGCACGCAAAGTTATCCTTGTAGCATGTTGTTGAGGGTATGGTTCCTTGCGCAGGCGCAGGGTTTTTAAGACCATACCCCTCCAGATAGTATAAGTTTATGTTTAGTATCGTATCATATACTAAGCCTTGTGTGGTATATGTATTTAATAAATCACTATTCAATTAATTAACAAGTTTTTATTTTATAAAAATATTGTTATCTAATGTTAACAAATTTTTATCTTACTAGAATGAAGCCCCGCATTGTGGCGGGGGGTTAAAAAAACATTAAACACTTTAATTGCGTCACAAATCAAACTATAGACGATATATTATAACATTAATTGTTTACAAATATATTACAAAATTTACAATTAACATGTTAAAGTACTAATATATCTAAACCTACTCTGTTTTTCAACATTAGTAGGCTTCACGTAACACGCGTTAAGCGCGTTTATCGCAACTTGTAACTCAGCTTGTTTTCACGAATTTTGCTAAATCTCTCAGTTAGTTCGTTCAGTTTCTCATTTATGCGACGGTCAAAGTTTACAACGTCCTCAAGAATTCCCTTTTGTTGTTGAAAGACGTCCGCATCTTCATTAGATGTACACATTATAAACCTAAAAATATACATATAAATTAGGCTTTAATTCAATTAAATAACCCCATCACCGGAAAAAGAGGCCGAAAGGCCATAATCCAAAAAATAACAACATGCAAACACAAATCTATCCGTTTACCAAAAAACATAAACCGAACACCCAAAGAAAACAAACCGTCGTCAAATACGACGAAAACAAAGCCTGAAAACCCTAAACGGGTCAGGATTAAACGACCAAAAAGGTAAATGTTTACCTAACACGTATTAAAGGCAGAACGGAGAACACAAATAACCACAATCGGAAGACCGACGACTACCGAATGTGTTAGATACGACGGTGGCCGGTGGTTGTTAGAGGAAGCGTTGGGGTGCAAGTGAGGCACCTCAAAAAGTAAACCCATATTAAATACCAAGTCCTTGTACAACAACCAAAGCCTTAGGTACAACTAAGAAAACCATAAAACACAAACAAATCCATGTGTGTAACACCTTCATGCAACGAAATGTTGCTAACATGATAATATATAAATGTTCTTATTTCATCATCTTCATACTTAGTAAATCTCATCAATAGCAAAGCTAAAGTAGAATCTGAGAAGGGTAGATGTAGACAACCTTACCTCTACCCTGTAGGAATAGAGAGACCGTTTCCAGTAAGACCCCTCGACTTGATAGTAGTTTTGCATCAAGCCTTAGACATAAGGCACATAACACTCAACAACAATCATAAAGTTATTAAATTTAACAATGTTTTTCTTGGTTTTTTAAATTACTTAAATTTTTATTAAACTTCGTTAAAATGACAGATATGGTAAAAAAATTATATGCCCTCAAATTATAATTCGATAAGGTAATGTTTGGTATGCAAGAATGAGAGGTGGAATGGAATGAACTATTGTAAGAGAATGGAAAAAATGATGTTTGGTTGGTCCATGGAATGGAATAACCTGTTCCAGAATGGAATTGACTATTGCGAGAGAATGGGAAAAATGATGTTTGGTTGGTCCATAGAATGGAATCACCCATTCCTTACCCATTCCCTCTAAACACCCCAAAATCATTCTGCCCATCCCCCTGTTTCCTGTTTTTCTTTTTCCATTTCATTCCCCCTTTCACCCTTCATCAACACCATCACCCACTACCACCACCCACCATTACTGACGTCCACCGCTCGCTCCGCCACCATCACCGTTGTCCCTACTACCCGCCATGACCGCCGCCACAACCCACGACCATCGCACGCCGCCACCACCATGATCGTTGTCGCCACCCACCACCTACACCACTTATTTTATTCTTTCGTCTTTTCATGTCCACCAAACAACACGAAGTAATGATTCATCTCATTCCCACATGGTAAACAAACATGAATAATAATGATTCATTCTATTACCTCGTCAATTCCATTACCCTATACCAAACAGACCATAAGTTTAAAGAGTCAGTGCTAAACATAACATAAACACCATTTAAGGCTAAAGTGCAATACAAAATCATAACGTTTTATATTTTGAATTATATTTAGGGGTGTCAATCGTATCAGGTTGGTGGGTTGAAATTTGCAACTCGAATCCAACACATATCATTATTCGTGGCAAAGATCCAACCCTAATCGGCACACACATAAATTCAGGTTAACCCGAACACAACCCGTTTAACCTGTATTTGTTATGTGAGTCATACATGTTACATGTTGACGAGTAATAAGTGGGTCGGGTTATAAAATGAGTTGCACAGAGACCCCTCGATTAATCATCTTTCTGTATCTCCTTTATATCACCCTTTGAATTTACAAAGAAGTTGCCCGGAGACCCCTCGATTTGCAAAATATACATTAGATAGAAAAAAGTACAAAATTCGTGCACTTCGCATTTATCTAGTTGATAACATTTGTGTTTTTTCAGACGCTTCAAATTTTCTTATTGTGTTTGACTTGTAGTAAAACCTTAAATTCCCCCAAGAAAAACAACCATGTTTCTTAAATGTGTATTGCTATTTGCACGTATACAATATTTTAATTAAATTTATTAATAATTACGATGAGTGATTGTTATTGAAGGCACACACCCCTCCCCTGCCCTTGACGTATGAACTTGGAGTTGTTGCTGGTCTATGATTGTTTTAAGTTTAACACATACTTTGTCATAGTTTTTGTGTAAATTATTAGGTACGAAGCAATCATACTTTGTCAAAATATTGTATTTACCCAACAAAACTTTATAGTATCATATGTACCCTTCCAAATTTAAAATTTATCTATGTTTTATAAATCAATTAAATATATTGTATTGGTTTTGTTTGATTAAGAGGAAGATAGAAAATCATCTACTATTGGATTTCGGTGTGATCTCATATGCATACAATGTTTATTATCAACTGAGCTAACATCTATTTTTTCATGTAATTATTGCGTCTCAAATGGCGAACCGAGCTCAAATCTTTACTAACAACTCAACTCTGATTGTTATGATTTCTTATGAGTAACAAATATTTTATTATTGATATGTGTATGCATTGTATACTATGAAATTTGTATTGATACTAGTGTTCTCTTGTCACTAATAATGTTTCACTCATAACGTATCATCTTTTTTTTTTAATCCAAGATTTTAGATAAAACGTATGATTATTTTGGTAACTATTATTTTCACTTGGTCATACAGATGGATGGTTATATTTGTGTGGTCTTATTTTAATACGTAGTCTCTGTTCACTCAGGTCAATCAACCAATTAGGTGATGGTCGTATATGGTTTAATAATCGTTTGAGATACTAAGTGTCACATCCCGATTTGAGACAGATTAATGACGGGGCATAATGATTGTTTATAGTTAATGACAACATTAAAAATTTAAATATTTTTATATCAAATTAAAAGATTGTCACATAATCAAATAGAAATCAAACTAATCCATACAATTCTAAAGCAAAATCAAAATGCAGAAATATAATAATAAATCCGTTTAATCAACTAAACCACATCCTATATGTCCTCATTCTTATCACATCAAATCTATTCACATGTGTCATGTGTAGAAGCAATTTTTGGTCAAAATAAGTTGGTTAGTAAATCTAAATTTAAAATAAAATGATTCATTATCTACAAGTTGTTAACATGCATTTTAAATGTAAATGAGACAATTCACCAATAACATCATCAACATCAAATAAATAAATAAGACCAATAGCGAAATCCGCAACACAATGCAAAACAATGGTGGTGATACCAAATTCAACCCATGGCCATGGGGAACCGGTCAACCAGTGGATCCACAATGGAAAACTGCGACACAAAGCGAGTAACATGGACTAGATATGTAACCAAAATATTAATCACATAAACCACACAAATGTAGTTGCGAGCGTGGGTGATTTTTGGATATAATTGAAGTACTCTTCACTCGTTTATTCAAGCTTTAAATGTATAAAAACACGATATGTAACTATCACCCTCTACAACACGCTAGGGCAAGCGCACCCATCGTTGACGTAATATAGTGATGGTAAGATACCGAGGTCATCCAAGGACATAAGAGCTTTTAATACCAAACTTTGAGAAAAGGTTTTGACTAGTAACTAAATGAGTAAAATAAAAGAAACAAATAGCAAGATAAAATCACTTGGTTCCGACTCATCTTTCAAGTATCCTTTGATGATTTCCGCATTTTGGATTTTTTAAGTGATTATCTTGATTAAAGTGGCATGTCCTTCTTTTGGAGGCAACAATACCCTCGACCATAATGGTCAGCAGGGATACAGTCCCGCAAGGCCGAATATTGAAAGATAATTAAGCAAGTTATTAAGCAAAATGTGGCATGTCCCTCTTTTGGAGGCAACGTTACCCTCAACCATATTGGTCTGAGTCAGCAGTGATACAGTCCCGCAGGGCCGGTTTAAAGTTTCAATAGTAGTTTATTTATAAGGTATTCAAGCCGTTCTTACTTCCCCCCCCCTCCCGATTTGATGCTATCTGCCTCAAAGGAAGTTCTAATAAGCTTGGACCAAGTCCTTGCAGGATCTATACAGTGAACGAGGCAAGAGCTTTACCTAAACCACCCTCCTAACCCCCTTCCAGACAGTTAACGTGCTTTATATAGATTGTAAAGACACAAATGAGTGAATCAACAAAACATGAAGAATTGATAGGAGGAAACTCACTTTCAATAGAAAAAACTAGTTATTAAAGTCATTAATACAAACCCAATTAAAAAGTTAACCAAAGATTGGAAATCAAAAGTAATACATAAAAGATTTCGTCTTCACCAAGTGATGTAAGAGATTAGCCAAGCATGACCATAGTTTGACGAAGGCTCTTACGATCAATCTTGGATCTCGAGACTACTACACACTCTAAACTCTAATGATTGTAGTGTAAATTGATGATGAAGTGGTAGCAGGTATGGGAGAAATGGTTTGCCAAGGGATGAGTTGAAATGGAACCAAGCACCCCTATTTATTGGTGGAAACAGACTGTTCACACGACCCCGTGCCTCATTTTTCTCTGTCTTCATTTAATGATTTGTGTCAGTCTAGATGTTCGCATGACCCTGTGGCCATTGTACTTGCTGTACTATCCAAGATTTGCAAATATGAAAGTTGACCACGGCTCCGTGTCCATGGGACACGGCCCCGTGTCTGTTGTTTGCTTATGTTTGTCTTTTTTTTCATGGAATCTGGAGTGGGGCACGACCCCATGCTTATCTTCTGACTTGTTGTTTTTGGTCTTGGGGTGAAGCTTGGAGGGTCGGTATAAAGTGTCAACCTCTCTTTTTTTGTATTTATGTTTGTTTTTACCGTTAATTTGTTCCTTTTATACATTTAAGCTCTTTTAATCCTGAAAAAAAGTATACAAATAAACGCACTTTTTCCAACATTAGTACATAAAAATGGTTGATTTTATACCTTATTTGATATAATTTATATGTTGGATTTCGCGAATATCAAATACCCCCACACTTGAATATTTGCTTGTCCTCAAGCAAAACTCTTTAATATTGCTTACACACCTAAATAGAATAGGTAGAAGAGAAGTTTTCTTGTCTTGTTTGTAGAGTCTCGGGAATTCAAATTCTTTTTATTCTTGTTTTTATTTTATTTACAATTCTATTCGACATGATTTATTTAGAACTTTTTAAGAAAAATAAATATTTTTGGGTATAACATGCCTTTTAAAATTTCATTTAGCTCTATACAACTTCACACACCTAAAAAATGATCACTCAACACTCGGCCAAAAATGTATAAATGAAACGCTCGATATAGGTATGGAATTTACTCCTAGCATATGCTTGACAAGTAATCAAACCTTCTCCTTTTTAACATAATCCTTGTAAATATCAAGAGTACTTTTGAGGGTAGATTTTTAGTTAAGGGTATGATAGTTTTCTTTGGAAAGTGGCTAAAAAGCATAAAATGTCGATTTTTTTAAAATATTTATTTGTGACTTAGGTATGAACTAAAGGCTTATAAGCAATAAGTTTGCTTCTTTTATTTCAAGCAACTAGAGATTATTTTTTCTTTCTTTCTTTTTTTTTGCTAGAATAAATATTCACAAGATAATTAAGTCATATATTTTTTGGTATTTTAAAAGAACCGAATTTTACTAAAATAAAGGGGTGTAAAAAAATAAAAAGGTTTTGAGTGATGGGTGATTTATGCAAAATTGTATTTTCAGGTTTTGAAATGTAAGGTTTAGGCTCAAAAGAGTTAAAGGGAAATTTTTGGTTCTTTTTGGTGGGGGATAAGGAGAAAATAAGGTTGAAAAAGAAAACGGGTTTATAGTTCTAATGCCTTAATCATTTACTTACTTGGATTAGTCGGTAAGGACTGAGAATGTATTGCCTTGTCAAGTTCTAGATTTATAAGAACCGTACGGGATATTCACAAAAAGAAATGAAAAGTTAGCATTTAGTAAAGATATTGATATTGAATGCTTGGTAAAGGCTCAAAACTAACAATTTGTGGGAAACGGTAAAAGTGTGAAAATATATATACAATCAAATTTAAAAAAATTATCATGCCTTTTTATAAATTTTTCTTATATGATTTTTTATCACAACGCTATCGGTTGTAAACTTGTAAAAACAAAAATTTTAGAACTTTTTTTCTAACTTAAACTAAAAACAAGACAAAACAAACTAAAAAAATATTTTGAAAAAGATTTGGGGTGTTTTAGCGGTTTCAAGTAGAGTTTTGTGTAAGGCTTGTTTTGGACAAATAAATTCAAGTCCCCCCCCCCCCCACACTTAAATTACACATTGTCCTTGGTGTGTCCAAAATGGGTTAAATTTGATTAAATGTGTAAATGTGGGTTAAAACAACAAAAATTTTTTCAGAAACTGACTACTGGACACGGGGCCGTGTTAGGTAGGCACATCCTGTGTAAAAAGTGCAGTATTGAAAATTTCAAATGATGGGCACGGGGTCGTGCCTAAGAGCCATGGCCCCGTGTGATAGGTCCAGAAACAAAATTGTTTCTGCAGTGTAGAGGCACGGGGGCGTGCTTACCTCGCACGGCCATATACTGAAATTACTGTAATGAAGAATTTGAGACTGAGGACTTCTGTTTCTGTTAGTGGGTCCTTGGTTCTAGATCCTTTGGCTAGTTCCAATCCCCTTTGGAGTGCGTTTTACTCCTTACAAAGAGAAAACTTAAACAAAAGCATTAAATAAAACTACATCTTAAACATGATTGTCCTTTCAAAAAGGAAGCCATACTTTTGAAAGTTTAACAAGTATGTTTAAGTAAACTACTTTTATTAATTCCATACTCCATGGAATGCCTCCATGGTGCGCCACGTTTATAAGGGTCCTTGGCTAGACCCACCATATCGGGTGATTCTGGCTTATCTTTCAACAAGGGGTCGTCATTGCTTATTGGATATTTCATATCGAGATTAAAGCTTCGTTTGTTGGCCCCAAGTTTACTGGGAATATTATGGTGTTTATTTTTGAGCAAAGCTTGATGGGTTTTCGTGAATGGTTGTGCTAACACGAGGGGAGCATCATCTAGGATGATAAATTCGGTTGGTACAACCGTTTGATGCGTTTGAATGAGAACGTCCTCAACCACTCATGTAGTGTGTGTAGTTTTTCGATTAGCCAAGAGGATAGGAATTTTGATCGGAAGGAAATTACCAATACCTAATCTTTCAAATACGTAGCTAGGCATTATATTAACACAAAGATCTTTATATATTAAAATGTTACTAATATAGATGTTTTGAAAAAACATGTTACCGGTTTTATGTTTAAATCAATGTGTTCATCTTGTATTAGTGAAGTTTGATCTTTATTTAAATTAACACTTGCCATTTCTTTGATGTTAGGATTAGTGTTTAACTCTTTTAAAAACTTAGCATGAAATGGAATTAAATATGATTTCAAAAGAAGGTTGTTAAATATGTATTTCTTGGAGGTCTTGTTTTCGAAATTTACCTTTGTAGACTTACCTTCCATGTGTCTTGGTTCGGTTTTTTCATCTTTATGTGTTGAGTTTTCTTTGAGTGGGTCCTCTTTCTTCGGCTCTTGAGGTTTTAGCTCTTTGGTACAATTAGCCTCTTCGTTTGCAAGAGATTGCTTAATCAAGAATTCTAAGTTCTTGAGACTTTATTTGAGGCTTTCGGCTGCGGGGACAATTGTGGGCGGTGTTTCATGTGATTCAAACGCTGGAGTGTATCAATCAAAGCTTGATTTTGGAAGCTCAGACCTTGGTTGCTCATATGTGGTGTTTGAGATTGATGGTTGAAAGGAGTAACAATTTTGTACCGAATGAGATTCATCGCATATGGTACAATATGGTTCCTCGTACTCATCATAATAGTTGTAAAACCCTATCTTAAATTATGTAAATTTTTATTAAAAATTTTGCATTTAAACGAGTAAATGCAAATACACGTCACTACAATTTCGAGTTTATTAAAACTTTTTCAACATTAAACATTTTGACATGTTGTTACTGATTCACAGTGAAACCAAATGCGGAAGCTTGATCTTTGATCATGTTTGGTTCTTCATTGAGCTTGATCGTCATCCGGAGGTGCTTGTGATTACCCTAAAATGGAAATTTACAATTATTAGTATTATAACAAATTTCCGAAAGGCATAACATAATCAACTTGACAAAATATCAGAAATTTGAATTTCTGAGGTGGCATCGGCGACGACACCGTGCCGCGTCGGCGACGCCTCTTTAAAACTTGCGTCGGACCTTTACCGACCCATCTCCGGCACATTTAAACTCATTCCGGGACTTACGGAGACGTATCCGAGTAATACTATATTCTGCTTTCATTCAGCAGTTGTCTACCATAAGCTACGGTTGGCCACCGTAGCTTAAAGTGGTCTACCACAAGTATTTTTCGTCTTGCCGTTTTTGTTACGAAAACTTCAGTAATTTATTCAATTTTCCGTTTCCCATGAAACTTGTTTCTAAATGTCCGTAAAATGTTTCCTTACTTATTTAACCCAAAATCCCTAACCCGAATTCATGGTTTTTATGTATTACGTAACCAGTAACCGATTTATGCAAATATTCGTTTTGACCCATTAAGATGTTTAAACATTTAAGCTTAAATCTCGCTCATTCTTTCCTTACCTTCTATTTCCACACTAAGATTTCTATTTATCTTCCACGACAACTATATTTGTGGTAGATTTGGTATAGTAAATCATATAATTCCGAGTTATACCCTTCGGTTCGATAATTTACGAAAAAGACTCGTTAAGAGGCATTGAATCAAAATGATCCATGCCATTTGCTTTTACACTACCGAAAGGGTGTACTTTTTTATAAAACTTATTATTAAACTACCCTTAAGGATCGTTTGATCAATTTATCATCCAAGGGCGTTTTGGTAAAATTTAGACCTTTTTACGACGAAAGACTTTTAAAAGCATATTTTGACCAAGTGGGCACCTTTGACCCGTATTCCATTTAAAATTTATTATGTTATTAGAAACATAAAAGTTTTCCATTGTTTATTGTTATAATCTCACTCAAATGCACATTTCGCCATAAATATGTTTTCGACTACAATGCACGTATTACCCTCACGCTCGATATACCTCACTTGAGGTGATCTAGTGTCCACCTTATCTCGACTAACTTTAGTCGTACCGTAAACCCTCATCGAGAGCATGACCACTACACGTACCTCGTGCGAGTCTAAGTATCGACCCGTTAGCGATGATTTGCGATTATATGTACTAATTTATGGTCATACATGCTCACCAATCATGCTTACATGTAAGCATGAAACTTAACAAACGAAAATTTAATTATCATTTCAAATGGGGATAACATCACCATTTGACCCGTTTGTCCGTTTGACTTATTTCTTGGCTCGCCCTTTTTACATATTGATATAACCAAACATTGGTTATTGTAAAAAGGATATTTACTTACCATTTATTTCGTTTGACCTGTTACTATTTGCATCATAGGGTCGTGTTACTTAAATCACTTCTTTATTCATTTGACTCATTATGGCTTACACCATAAAATATCTTTTCAAAACTCTTTGTTAATTTGGTCAATACTTGACCAAATTCCATTTTTACCCTTTTTACCATCAAATATGGTTTCTTACCATTTTCACTTGTTCCGATCCGTATCGTCTTGCATCGGAATGTCGTATTCCAAAGACTCATTTCAAATACTAGATAACCTTATTTTAATCAATACATAAGTAGATGTTCTACTTAAAAGAGGCAAGCTTTACTTATTTTGCATCCGATTACGCTTTTTCCCCCGGGCTTGATCCGTTTGACCCGCTTCTTCACAAGCTTCCCCCTAGCTTGTCAAGCAATCATTTATCATTCGCAAGATGGTTAGATTAGTCATCATTCATCAAGACTATCCCACCTTACGGATTTTACATCAATTCACCATTTGATCATATTATAGGTCAGTTTGACTTCTAAACGTCAACTACCTATTAACATTTGCAAACGCACAGTTAAGTTCATCAAACTCATTTAGGCATTTATCAATTACCCGAATGCGATAGTTTTAGGCTACCCTCTTATTTAAATTCCCAATCAAGTTCATGTCATTTCTTTCACTTAAACAAGTTCGAGCGATTATTAACATTAATTTAACTTAGCTTTTGATTATCAATGCTAATTTATCCATTCATCATGCTATAATTAAGGGTTTTCATCTCTATGTAAAACCTATTTCATCATATTATTAGACATTCATCCGAATACCTAATATAATCAAGTCCTACATGCAAACTAGTAAACAACATGATCTTATACACTTATTAACATTAACTTAACATCTATTTCATTATTTCAAACGAAACCATTCCATAGCAAGTATGCATTTGTACTTAAACTCATAAATTGTTCAAGTATCTTCCTACTATTATCATGCATGAAGATTCTAAGCATAGATATGTCATCAACTTCATCATATTATTAAAACCCACTTCATTAACTACTTGTTAATCACTTACAAGTAAATCTTATCTCAATTATCTCATTATTTCATGATATCTAACAAAATTAAGCATACATAACACTCAATTTCTCCTTTGGATCATAATCCAATAATCTAATTGCAAGTATTCTACTTGTCTCAAGTTATGATTTTCACAAATCTAAGTTTTGAGATATACCCTATGATCCCCTCGTTTAGGTGATCGTTTATATGCGTTCATGCATCAATTCTGAGTTCGATTCATCCTTAAATTTGACGATTTTAGAAGAACAAGGCTTTACCCCCTTGTCTTGCTCCTGGTCGCTACACACACACACCTTTTGTGTGTGTGGTGTTTTGTTTTTATATTTTTTTTATATATTCAAGTTTCAACTTTTCCCCTTTTGGTCCCTCATGTTTGAGGTTTTATTTATTAAGAGCTACAACTCATTGTCTTATTGCTATTTCCATGTTACCAACTTGGTTAATTTGTTCCTAGTTATTTTGTTTACGGGTTCACTCTTACCACTAACGGTATTTTACCCGCTCTTTAATAGTAACGTGGTTTGATTACCAAACCCGTTTTTGGGGTGTTTACAATAGCAGTAGTCATAATCTCCCATGTAATAATCTATTGTTTGGATAATACCCATAAGATTATGGCTCTCGGGAAAGACGAAAACAAACAAAAAACAATTTTTTTGAACACAGAAGGTTAGCACGGCCCCGTGCTTAGGACTGTGATTTATCTGGAACTGGGCGTTTTTAACACGACTCGTGTCAGATGTGGCACGACCTCGTCTGAGCCTTCTGGGAAGAAGTTTTTGTTGATTTTCAGCTACTGCAAATTAGAAACGGCCCTGTGTTTGATCAGGCACGGCCCCCTGCTGAACCAGTAGAAAGTAGAGAAAATGCAGAAAAGGAAGGAAAAACCTAAAAAGAAAAAGAAAGAAAATTAAAAATGATTAGGCCATCGATTTTAAACTTTCTTAAAATCCTTGTGTCCCCGGCAACGACGCCAAAACTTGACGTAGTTGCGAGCGTGAGTGATTTTATATATATTTTAAGTACTTTCACTCGTTTATTCAAGCTTTAAATTTATAATAACACGATATGTAACTATCATTCTCTACAACACGCTAGGGCAAGTGTACCCATGTTGGCATAGTATAGTGATGGGAAGATACCGAGGTCGTCCAAGGACACAGGTGCTTTTAATAGTGAATTATTGTCAACGTCTAATCGACCCATACTTTGAGAAAAGGTTTTGACAAGTAAACTAAATGAGTAAAATAAAATAAAAGAAACAAATAAACAAGATATTCCACGTATCCTTTGATAATTTCCGCACTTTGGGTTTTTAAAGTAATTATCTTGGTTAAAGTGGCATGTCCCTCTTTTGGAGGCAACAATACCCTCGGCCATATTGGTCTGAGTCAGCAGGGATACAGTCCCGCAACGCCAAATATTGAAAGATAATTAAGCAAGTTATTAATGCAAAATGTGGCGTGTCCCTCTTTTGGAGGCAACACTACCCTCGGCCATATTGGTCTGAGTCAGTAGGGATACAGTCCCGCAAGGCCGGTTTAAAGTTTCAATAGTAGTTTATTTATAAGGGCTTCAAGCCGTTCTTACTTCCCCCGATTTGATGCTATCTGCCTCAAAAGAAGTCCTAATAAGCTTGAACCAAGTCCTTGTAGGATCTATACACTGAACGAGGCAAGAGCCTTACCCAAACCACCATTCTAATCCCCTTACAGGCAATTAATGTGTTTTATATAGTCGATAAAGACACGAATGAGTGAATCAACAAAACATGAAGAAATGATAGGATTAAACTCACTTTCAATATAGAAAACTAGTTATTAAAGTCATTAATACAGATCCAATTAAAAAGTTAACCAAAGATTAGAAATCAAAAGTAATACATAAAATATTTCGTCTTCACTAAGATGTAAGAGATTAGCCAAGCATGACCATTATTTGACAAATGCTTTTACGATCAATTTTGGATCCCGAGACTACTACACACACTAAACTCTAATGATTGTAGTGTAAGATGATGGTGGAATGGTGACAGGTGTGAGAGAAATTGTTTGCCAAGTGATGAGTTGAAATGGAACCAAGCACCCCTATTTATAGCTGGAAACAGATTGTTCACACGACCCTGTGCCTGGGTGGCACATGCACGTGCCTGTCTTCTGACTTGTTGTTTTTGGTCTTGGGGTGAAGCTCGGAGGGTCGGTATGAAGTGTCAACTTCTCTTTATTGTATTTATGTTGTTTTTCCGTTAATTTGTTCATTTTGTACATTTAAGCTCTTTTAATCCTGAAAATTAAAAGTGTACAAAGAAACACACTTTTTCCAACATTAGTACATAAAAAGAGTTGATTTTATAACTTATTAGATATAATTTATATGTTGCATTTGTCGCATATCACATACATTTAATTTGCATGTTGACAATTGAATTAAATAAAAAACATGATAAATAACGTGACATATGACACACCTGTAAAAAAAACAGAATTAGAGATCTACTCATTGTTTGTGTTAGCTTTAATCCGAGAAAATATACCGCACGAGAATAAGGATTTCACGAGAAACGAGTTACCCTACAAAAATATAACAACAAAAATATCAAAAACAATACATAAATAACTATACAATTTAAATCCTATATTTTTGTGTTTTGGGTGGTGGGGGGGGGGGGGTTGTATGAAAAAATATATTTATTAATTTTTATTATTCGTCAGGTACGTCTTATGGCTTAGTAATTAACTAAAAGTAAATTTAGAATCTAATGTATAAGGAAGTTTATTGATATTAATATGCTTACTAAACGTGTTAAACAAGTCAGATAACGGGTCGTTGATGTATTGTTTATTTTATAATACCTTTTAACAAATTTTTAGGCTCAAGCTATACGAACACAATTGGCAGAGATTCAAGCCTGTCTCAAACTTAGACGAATTAAAGGAGAGGGAAGATTTTACATTTTGTCTTGAAAGTGGGAGAAGAGCGAGAGAAGACCTCCAACAACACATAAATGAAATCGTAGAAAAAAATTACAAGATTTTATATAGAATTGGTGTCCTCCTCATAATTAGTTAGCATTTGTTTATCTTTTTAGACGTAAAGGCATGTTAAATGTTTGTTAGTTTTGTGTTTTCAAAACACAAGAACTTGCGTTATGTATTATTTTCGAGTAAGCTGATTTTATAAAAAGGTTAATTAATATTTTTTGTATATATTTTGGTGATATTCATGCAATTTCAGAAAAAAAACAGGTTTCTCAAGAAAAAAAAAATAAATTTTCTCTTTTTTTATTTTTTTATTTTATAAATATTTCGTTACAAATGCGTTGCAAATTCTTTAGAGTACATGTTGGAAATGCATTGCAAATTCTTTGGGGAATGCGTAGGAAATGCGTTGCAAATAAATTTCTAATGCCATATTTCCGTAATTAGGGAATCGTAGGAAATGCGTTACAAATTTCCAACACAATATTTCTGTTGCAAATAAGTTGAAATTTGTGTAGTAAATGCGTTGCAAAAAGTTTTCCACGGGGCTTATAACAACATTTGGTTTTTGTGACGAATGTGTCGCATTTTCAGATTTGCGATGCATTTGTGACCGAAAAACACGTTGAAAAGTTACATTTTTCGAGTAGGGCAAGTGATATTCGTGAGCTTCTGTGGGTTCATGAGCAGGGGCGCAGCATAGTGGGGGCGGGAGGGGGCGGCCAATCCCTCGAACTTTTCGCTCAGTAGTGGAGAGTATGTAGCTTTCGTATAAACTTTTTTGGGTATATATGTTTTTGACCCCCCAGTTTTATAGAAATTTTTGGGTATATACGTTTTCGACCCCCGGCTGGAAATATCAAGCTTCGCCACTATTCATGAGTTACCAAGCTTTTGTTTCTCAGCACCAACAACTTCCCCTAATTGTATGGTCGTTGGGTTTACGACATTACTGGAGTGGCATGTTTACATCCACTTTGTACACGCGGAATCATTATGGAGGGCATATCAGTTGAATTTTGGCAGTAATCATCCACGTTCTATTAACTTTCCAACATTGAGTGGCCGAGATATTTATACCTTGAGTAACAATGTAAAAATTGAAGCTTTTAGAGACAGATGATGAAGGTTACTCTTAGGATGTTGTTGTGGACAAAGCCCCAATAAGTTGTTGCAAATCATATTAGACACAATGCTTTCTATCAAACTGTGATCAACATATTTTACTAGTCATTGTGGGTGAGTTTGAAGAAACTGTTGAGGTGTTCAAGCTTAAACCATTGTACAAAAGAATATGAAAAACTAAACAGTTTAGGAAAACACATGGTCTATATTTCTAATACATCATGCATCTGCCTTGAAGCCAAGTCACCAGAAATGGAGAACAAGATCTACTTCCCAAGGTTACTACATAGTGAGAACGTGAAGATGGTGTTTCATTCTCTTGAAACATGCAGGTATCACACATTCGATGACAAAATTATCCGCAAAAGTTTCAGTGCCGACTTATTCTTAAGTAAATAGCATTGTGTCCCAAACGGGTCAAAGACGCGAGAATGCATGATCGGAAGCGGGTCAAAGACGCGAGAATAAGTGATATCGCAAGTAATCACATGTTAGTGATTTAAACGATATAAAGACTTGTCTAGTTGTCTAAAGAATAAAACAATAATGGTTAAAAGACCGAACGAGTCATACGGGTCAAATGGTGATGATATCACCATCTGAGCGTAATATTTTACACGTGTTATTATTAAGTGTCATAATTACAGGTAAGCTTATTATACGGGCAAGTATTGCCATGAAAAGTGAAAGTAATTTGCAAGGTTTTGAAGGCGGGTCATTGCTTTGATCCGCGTCATGTATGTGTAATGGTTGAGTCAAAGGTGGAAAACTGATTATCTCAAGTGAGGTATATCTAGTATTTGGGTAAAACGGCCATTAGAGCCAAGGGCATGTCCATGATGCGAAAATAAGACTAAATGAGTTTTCAAAACACTAAATGACTGGAAACTCTTATGTTATTAGAACATAGCAAATTTAGATGGGACAACGAGTTAAAAGTGCTCACTAGTTTTAATGTAAACCTTTAAAGTTTATTCGGTGGTAAAAAAAAGGACAAATTTGACTAAAATTCCCTCGTATGATGAAGAGCGAAAACTACCCATAAAGGTAGATTAAAAAGGAGTTTTATAATTGGGTTGATCATTCACGTAACATAAAAATGGGAGGCGAGAGCTTTATAGCCTTCTAACAGGTCGTTTTGGGTAAAACGCTATATACTGGATTAAAAAAAGTTAAGGTTTGTCTAATGCAACAAACCATAATTCGAGTTGTGGTTGGTAGAAACAACTAGAATATTGATAAGAAAGTAGGAGGCATGAACTAGAATACGGAATGCCTCCTAACGGGTCAGTTGGGTAACTAACTTCGAATCGAAAAAAGTGATTTGAAAAGAAAACACGTTTTTAGCTGACGTAGGCGGGTGGAAACCTGACCCGGCCGGGTAATGGTGTTGAGAAAAAGACACGTTTCAGCTGACACAGCCGGGTGGAAACCTAACCCGCCTAGGTAGGGGGCTTAAATAAAAAAACATGTTTGGATGAAATTTATGGTGATTAATATTTTCGTTCAATGTTTGATTATGAATGTTTGACGGTTTAACTTAAACACTTACTGTTTTTAGCTTTTATCATAGGCTATCTCAAGGACGAGAACCAGACAGATGACCAATCACCTGAAGAACCGAACACTATTAAACCAATATCTTTCTTGAGACGTTTCACAAGAAAGTTGAAGCATGATCACGTGAAACAAAATTTTATGTATTAAAACCTTATTGTTTTAGATGGTAACTTATTTGTGTAACAACCCAATAAGTTGGTTTTTTATTTGAAAAACGGGACTCTCTCGGGCTAACTTCTATTAATATCTCAAAAGAAACGATTACAAACCAAGCATATTTGTCATCAAAGGCGACTCACCAAAGAAAAAATAGCTAAAAAAGAAAAACATACATCATACGATAAACAAAAACAAAGCTAAAACTTGGTGTCCATATTCATAAACCACGCCATTTCGTCAGTTTCGGACGCCACTTCAACTTCATCTTCGTTCACTTTTGTCAAACCATCATAACACTTTTTCATATTTTCGGACCATTCATCATATCATAAAGTTGGTTTGGTGGTCCATTGGCAAAGGCAAAGCATTTAAACATCTTGGGAGGGGAAGTCTTGGCTTCAAGTTCCACAGGCAGCAGAGAACAAAAAAAAAGTTTGCCGTTCAAAAAAAAGTTGGTTTGTCTGGGTTATCCGTTAACCCAGGCTCGTACGTTAATTATTTTAAAAAACTGGGAAACCCAGACTCGTACGTTAATTATTTAAAAAAAATCCGAGACCTAATTATCCGCATTTCTCTAATTTATTATACAGTGACGGGTTAGAGTGTTACATATAAACATAGAAAAAACATCACGGACTAAAATATCCGATTAAAACGTAATTTTTTTCTCTTCATACAAATATGGCAATACAATGTTCATATTAAAGATAAAAAACGCTCTTTATTATAGTGTATTTTTTTAAAAATTAAGTATAAAAAGATTATTGACGTTTAAAAAAGACGATAATTAATACGAAAACTGTTGTTACAGCGGACATCTACACCGTGAAGAAATATGATAATTGATTCAACCTTATCTCTGGAAGGTTCCACTAAGCATTCGTTCCTGAGGTAATTCATAGCAACAATTGCACATTTTTTCTCTAGTTTCATTTTTAAATTTTGCTTTTGTTGAGTTATTTGTTGATCAAATCAGTTCAATTTTGCTAATTTTGGATTTAGGGCTTCCCAGATAGTGTGACTCATGATTATATTCCATTTCAAACATGAGATTTTTTGAAGGTTTGAAATTTAATAATGCTTCTAGGAATTTATATTACATATATTGTAACATATTAACTTTACTTTCATAGGGACTATACATAGATAAGGATTATGCTTTCTACAGAAAGTAACATTTATATCTAAATTTGTATTTATTCATTTTGAAATCATTGGTTCATTTCGATTTCAAATTGTGTTAAAATTATTGAGTTGGATATTGGTATGGGGAGTTGGGGAGAAATCAACACTTGTAACTAGGGCTACCTTTCAGGTACAACGTTTTCATGGTGGTGGTGGTGGTGGTGGCTTGGGTTTGGTGTCGGCACGTGGTGGTCGTAGGTGGGTTTCTAAAGATGTGGTGATGATTGTTAATGGTGATGGGTGGTGGTCTTTGGGAGAAAGAGAGATGAGTGGTGAGGCGTTTAGGTGGTGGCCGGATGATGGAGTGTTGAGAGAGGAAGAGGGTGAGTTGAGAGAGATAATATTTTTGGCAATATAAATATATTATAATTCTAATTACTTGTTTTTTTATAAAACTATTTTTAATTAAGTTGGTAAAATGACTAAACTACCTTAATCTGATCAGACTTAACTGAAAATTTTCACCAGGTTAGAGGCAAAGGATGTAAGGTGTAATGGTTTTTATAAAGAAAGAATTGTTATTCTAATTATTGAAGTTAAATGACATCCAATCAATCCGATACAAAATAAAAGAACGAAAAGTCTAATTTACCTAGAATATAATTAATTACAAGCTAAAATTAAAAGGTCGTACTATTATTTAGGCGTAATTAGAGATACACTTGATCATTTTTGAGATACAACCATGGACTTATAACTATAGATACACCATAACATGAGTAAGAACATATTCTTCTTCTTTTATTATACATAACAACATAAAATTTTTGTTAGTATCGGTTCTCATTCCACATCGTCATCTTTATCATCATTAATCTCATTGAGAATTGCTGTGAGTGCAACCACGAACACGTAATCAACACTTGGATAAACCGTAATAGTATAATTGTCAACTCCAAAAGCCATGAATTGAGTATTTTGTTTCTTGTTGATCTACATTTTTACCATAAACCTCGATTAGAGACAAGATTATCATGCATGTGCAAAGTAATACGTCAAAAATTTTAAAAAGGAAAATCATCAAATTAACCACTTACACCAAGTTTACAAAAAAATATCTTGGGCTATTTTTATTAACTTCCGTTTTTTTATAATTTTTTTTTGAAAATGACCTTTGATCGGTTTCCCTTGTGCCGAGGTGTATTTTTTTAACGACAAATTTGGATTCCTGATGGACCACTGGAGTATGATCGTGTCACCAACGAAACCACCCGATCATATCCATCTCCACAAAGCATAATGCATATACACCATTCGGGACTAAACCTAATAAATATGGGAAAAACCTACCTTGTGGGATCGAACCAAATATCTATTGGCCCCAAATTCTTTTCCCCAAAATGCAACTA
Organism: Scalesia atractyloides; assembly: GCA_947069175.1. NCBI lineage: Eukaryota > Viridiplantae > Streptophyta > Magnoliopsida > Asterales > Asteraceae > Scalesia > Scalesia atractyloides. The sequence goes on from CAMTDV010000026.1 coordinate 15,149,468, forward strand.
GGCAATAAAATCGTTGGCTACGCCGACGTGTGATGACACATGCTATTTTTTACGACTTTACTTGGAACCATACATCTTGGTGATCCAAAAATTTTCGAAGACAAAAATGTAAAAGTATAGAGACCACCTTTACTTTCAAACTCTTATTTATCTATTCCTTACAAATTGAAGTTTAAGAAAATTAAGTTCTAATAATGTTAAGTTTTTAAATATTTTTAAAAATTGGATTTCAAAACGCATGCATCTTTTGTTTGATGTTTATTTTTTGAATTAAACAAAATAATCATGATTTAATAGATATTAGGTTTTTAATATTTTTTCTTAAAAAATAATTATATTAAGTATTACAAAAGTAAAAAAAATGAAGTTTTAAGTATTTTTAAAATTTTGATTTTAATAATTTCAAGTTTCTAAAGTTTTTTTTTAAAGTTTCTAAAACTTTTAGATTAAAAGTTGAGTTTTAAATTTTAGTTATCTTTACTTTTACATTTTTTAAAAATTTTTCAATACACAAATTCTTGTGGGAACCGTTCGCATAAAATAAATAAAAATTATTTAACTGAATTACTCAAACAGAAAAATAAAGAAAGCAGTAAATTACAGTACGGATTACAACTGAAATAAAGAAAATACAAGAACAAAACTTCAACAAAAGATGAAGTTCTTGGCTGAGGATCGTGTTAGACACGGGTCCCTAAAACAAATTTCGAGTCTCCAGGAGAACTCGTTTGTTTCCAGGATACAACAGCCTAAGCAGTTGCACTGCCGGAGATGACGCAACCCGAAGGTATACCTTGCTGCAAGAAAGGGAAGAAGAAGAATTTCGAGTAGAGGTTCGTGGTGATTCGGTGTCTCTTCTGGTGTTGATGTAATGCAGTATTTATACTGCATCTGTGTTGAAACAGTCAAAAGATTTAACTCAACGAATTAAATTGCATTACACGTCTTTAATGCACTTTAATTCGTCAGTTACATTCCTGGTCAAGACCCTTGACTCGTCTGTTTCAACTGCTGAAGTGTAACTGATCTGTCATTAACTCTGAAGCAGCAGGTCGCGCGCGCGCCTCCATAGCCAGCCTGCTGGTGCGCGCGCCAGTGTGGCTCACATCCTGTGCGAGCTTACTGGTGCGAGCATCCTTGCTCCACAGTCCTATTGCGCTGTCGCAGTTGGCTCAATCTTGCGCGAGCCTACAGTGCGTCCAGCCCTTGCGCGTGCACGGCCAACGTCACTAGGGAAACCATCTGGTCACGCCACACAGTCGATTACAACTGATAAATAAAAAATAAAAAACAAACTTCAACCAAAAGATGAGTCTTTGGCTGAGAAATCGTGTTAGACACGGGTCCCTAAAAAAATTTGAGTCTACCCGAGGAGAACTCTTTGTTTCCACGAACAACAGCCTAAGCAGTTGCACTGCCGGAGATGAACGCAAACCCGAAAGATGATACCTTGCTGCAAGAAAGAGAAGAAGAAGAATTTTCGAAGTAAGGGTTCGTTGGTGATTCAGTTTCTTCTGGATGTTAAGATGCATATTTTTGATGTTATTTTTGAAAACAAAAATAATCAGATTAATAGTATTAAGTTTTTAATATTTTTCTCTTAATTTATTAAGTATTACAAGTTAAAAAATGAAGTTTTAAGATTTTTAAATTTTGATTTAATAATTTCAAGTTCCTCATAAGCTTTTTTAAAGTTTGCTAAACTTTAGATTAAAGTGAGTTTTAAATTTTGCACTTTACATTTTTTAAATTTTCATACCAACTACTGTGGAACCGTTCGCTAATAAAAATCTTACGATACTCAACAGAAAATAAGCGTAAATACAGTCGGATTACAACTGAAATAAAGAAAATACAAGAACAAAACTTCAACAAAAGATGAAGTTCTTGGCTGAGGATCGTGTTAGACACGGTCCCTAAACAAATTTCGAGTCTCCAGGAGAACTCGTTTGTTTCCAGGATACGACAGCCTAAGCAGTTGCACTGCCGGAGATAACGAACCCGAAGGTATACCTTGCTGCAAGAAAGAGGAAGAAGAAGAATTTCGAGTAGAGGGTTCGTTGGTGATTCGTGTCTCTTCTGGTGTTGATGTAATGCAGTATTTATACTGCATCTGTGTTGAAACAGTCAAAAAGATTTAACTCAACGAATTAAATTGCATTAAACGTCTTTAATGCACTTTAATTCGTCCGTTACATTCCTGTCAAGACCCTTGACTCGTCTGTTTCAACTGCTGAAGTGTAACTGTCTGTCATTAACTCTGGAAGCAGCAGTCGCGCGCGCGCCTCCATAGCCAGCCTGCTGGTGCGCGCGCCAGTGTGGCTCACATCCCTGGCGAGCTTACTGTGCGCGAGCATCCTTGCTCCACAGTCCTATTGCGCGTGCGCCAGTATGGCTCACATCCTTGCGCGAGCCTACTGGTGCGCCAGCCCTTGCGCGGCACGCCACGTCATAGGGAAACCATCTGGTCACGCCACACAGTCGGATTACAACTGAAATAAAGAAAATACAAGAACAAAACTTCAACAAAAGATGAAGTTCATGGCTGAGGATCGTGTTAGACACGGGTCCCTTAAAACAAATTTCGAGTCTCCGAGGAGAACTCGTTTGTTTCCAGGAACAAAGCCTAAGCAGTTGCACTGCCGGAGATGACGCAACCCGAAGGTATACCTTGCTGCAAGAAAGAGGAAGAAGAAGAATTCGTAGAGGGTTCGTTGGTGATTCGTGTTCTTCTGGTGTTGAGTAATCAGTATTATACTGCATTGTGTTGAAACATCAAAAGATTTAACTCAAGAATTAATTGCATTAATGTTTTAATCGCACTTTAATTCGTCAGTTACATTCCTGGTCAAGACCCTTGACTCGTCTGTTTCAACTGCTAAGTGTAACTGATCTGTCATTAACTCTGGAAGCAGCAGGTCGCGCGCGCGCCTTCATAGCCAGCTGCGGTGCGCGCGCCAGTGGGCCACATCCCTCGCGGCTTACTGGTGCGAGCATCCTGCCCACAGTCCTATTGCGCGTGCGCCAGTATGGCTCAATCCTTGCGCGAGCCTACTGGTGCGCCAGCCCTTGCGCGCCACGCCAGTCACTAGGAACCCACTGGTCACGTCACACAGTCGGATTACAACTGAAATAAGAAAATACAAGAACAAAACTTCAACAAAAGATGAAGTTCTTGGCTGAGGATCGTGTTAGACACGGGCCCTTAAAAAATTTCGAGTCTTCCAGGAGAACTCGTTTGTTTCCAGACACAACAGCCTAAGCAGTTGCACTGCCGGAGATGACGCAACCCGAAGATAACCTTGCTGCAAGAAAGGGAAGAAGAAAATTTCGAGTAGAGGTTGTTGGTGATTCAGTGTCTCTTCTGTGTTGATGTAATGCAGTATTTATACTGCATCTGTGTTGAAACAGTCAAAAAGATTTAACTCGACGAATTAAATTGCATTAAACGTCTTTAATGCACTTTAATTCGTCTGTTACATTCCTGATCAAGACCCTGACTCGTCTGTTTCAATGCTGAAGTGTAACTGTCTGTATTAACTCTGGAAGCAGCAGGTCTTGCGCGCGCCTCCATACCCAGCCTTCTGTGCGCGGCCAGTGTGGCTCACATCCTTACGCGAGCTTACTAGTGCGCGAGCATCTTGTTCCACAGACCTATTGCACGTGCGCCAGTATTGCTCACATCCTTACGCGAGCTACTGGTGCGCCAGCCCTTGCGCCGCACGCCACTTCAATAGGGAACCCATCTGGTCACGCACACAGTCGGATTACACTGAAATAAGAAAATACAGAACAAAACTTCAACAAAAGATAATCTGGGTGAGATCGTGTTAGACACGGTCCTTAAACAAAATTTGAGTCTTCCAGGAACCGTTTGTTTCACGACACAAAACCTAAGCAGTTGCACTGCCGTAGATGACGCAACCGAAGGTATACCTTGCTGCAAGAAAGAGGAAGAAGAAGAATTTCGTGTAGAGGGTTCGTTGGTGATCATGTTTCTTCTGTGTTGATGTAATACAGTATTTATACTGCATATGTGTTGAAACATTCAAAAAGATTTAACTCAATGAATTATTGCATTAAATGTCTTTAATCCACTTTAATTCGTCAGTTACATTCCTGGTCAAGACCCTTGACTCGCTGTTTAAAACTGCTAGAAGTGTAACTGATCTGTCATTAACCTGAAGCAGCAGGTCGCTGCGCGCGCCTTCATACGCCAGCCTGCGGTGCGCGCGCCAGTGTGGCCCACATCCCTGCGCAGCTTACTGGTGCGCGAGCATCCTTGCTCCACGTCCTATGCGCGTGCGCCAGTATGGCTCAAATCCTTGCGCGAGCCTACTGGTGCGCCACCCTTGCGCGCACACGCCAACCAGTCACTAGGGAACCCATCTGGTCACGTCACACAGTCGGATTACAACTGAAATAAAGAAAATACAAGAACAAAAACTTCAACAAAAAAATGAATTTCTTGGCTGAGGATCGTGTTAGACACGGGCCCCTTAAACAAATTTCGAGTCTTCCAGGAGAACTCGTTTATTTCCAGGACACAACAGCCTAAGCAGTTGCACTGCCGGAGATGACGCAACCCGAAGGTATACCTTGCTGCAAGAAAGTGGAAGAAGAATAATTTCGAGTAGGGTGGTGATTCAGTGTCTCTTCTGGTGTTGATGTAATGCAGTATTTATACTGCATCTGTGTTGAAACAGTAAAAGATTTAACTCAACGAATTAAATTGCATTAAACGTCTTTAATGCACTTTAATTCGTCAGTTACATTCCTGGTCAAGACCCTTGACTCGTCTGTTTCAACTGCTGAAGTGTAACTGACTGTCATTAACTCTAGAAGCAGCAGGTCTGGCGCGCGCCTCCATACGCCAGCCTGCTGGTGCGCGCGCCAGTGTGGCTCACATCCCTGTGCGAGCATCCTTGCTCCACAGTCCTATTGCGCGTGCGCTAGTTGGCTCATATCCTTGCGCGAGCCTACTAGTGCGCCAGCCCTTGCGCGCGCACGCCACGTCAGTAGGGAACCCATCTGGTCACGCCACACAGTCGGATTACAACTGAAATAAAAAAATACAAGAACAAAACTTCAACAAAAGATGAAGTTTTTGGCTGAGGATCGTGTTAGACACGGGTCCCTTAAAACAAATTTCGAGTCTCCCAGGAGAACTCCTTTGTTTCCACGACACAACAGCCTAAGCAGTTGCACTGCCGGAGATAACGCAACCCGAAGGTATACCTTGCTGCAAGAAAGAGGAAGAAGAAGAATTTCGAGTAGAGGGTTCGTTGGTGATTCAGTGTCTCTTCTGGTGTTGATGTAATGCAGTATTTATACTGCATCTGTGTTGAAACATTCAAAAAGATTTAACTCAACGAATTAATTGCATTAAACGTCTTTAATCCACTTTAATTCGTCAGTTACATTCCTGGTCAAGACCCTTGACTCGTCTGTTTCAACTGCTGAAGTGTAACTGATCTGTCATTAACTTTGGAAGCAGCAGGTCGCGCGCGCGCCTCCATACGCCAGCCTGCGGGTGCGCGCGTCAGTGTGGCCCACATCCCTGCGCGAGCATCCTTGCTCCACAGTCCTATTGCGCGTGCGCCAGTATGGCTCACATCCTTGCGCGATCCTACTAGTGTGCCAGCCCTTGCGCGCGCACGCCACGTCACTAGGGAACCCATCTGGTCACGCCACACAGTCGGATTAGAACTGAAATAAAGAAAATACAAGAACAAAACTTCAACAAAAGATGAAGTTCTTGGCTGAGGATCGTGTTAGACACGGGTCCCTTAAAACAAATTTCGAGTCTCTGAGAAGAACTCGTTTGTTTCCAGGATACAACAGCCTAAGCAGTTGCACTGCCGGAGATGACGCAACCCGAAGGTATACCTTGCTGCAAGAAAGAGGAAGAAGAAGAATTTCGAGTAGAGGGTTCGTTGGTGATTCGGTGTCTCTTCTGGTGTTGATGTAATGCAGTATTTATATTGCATCTGTGTTGAAACAGTCAAAAAGATTTAACTCAACGAATTAAATTGCATTACACGTCTTTAATGCACTTTAATTCGTCAGTTACATTCCTGGTCAAGACCCTTGACTCGTCTGTTTCAACTGCTGATGTATAACTGATCTGTCATTAACTCTGGAAGCAGCAGGTCGCGCGTGCGCGCTTTTATAGGCCAGCCTGCTGGTGCGCGCGCCAGTGTGGCTCACATCCCTGCGCAAGCTTAATGGCGCGCGAGCATCCTTGCTCCAGAGTCCTATTGCGCGTGCGCTAGTATGGCTCATATCCTTGCGCGAGCGTACTGGTGCGCCAGCCCTTGGCGCGCACGCCACGTCACTAGGGAACCCATCTGGTCACGCCACACAGTCGGATTACAACTGAAATAAAGAAAATACAAGAACAAAACTTCAACAAAAGATGAAGTTCTTGGCTGAGGATCGTGTTAGACATAGTTCCCTTAAAACAAATTTGGAGTCTCCCAGGAGAACTCGTTTGTTTCCAGGATACAACAGCCTAAGCAGTTACACTGCCGGAGATGACGAAACCCGAAGGTATACCTTGCTACAAGAAAGAGGAAGAAGTAGAATTTCAAATAGAGGGTTCGTTGGTGATTCGGTGTCTCTTCTGGTGTTGATGTAATGCAGTATTTATACTGCATCTGTGTTGAAACAGTCAAAAAGATTTAACTCAACGAATTAAATTACATTACACGTCTTTAATGCACTTTAATTCGTCCGTTACATTCCTGGTCAAGACCCTTGACTCCTCTGTTTCAACTGCTGAAGTGTAACTGATCTGTCATTAACTTTGGAAGCAGCAGGTCGTGTGCGCGCCTCCATACGCTAGCCTGCTGGTGCGCGCGCCAGTGTGGCTCACATCCATGCGCGAGCTTACTGGTGCGCGAACATCCTTTTTCCACAGACCTATGGCACGTGCGCCAGTATTGCTCACATCCTTACGCGAGCCTACTGGTGCACCAGCCCTTGCGCGCGCACGCCACGTCACTAGGGAACCCATCTGGTCACGCCACACAGTCGGATTACAACTGAAATAAAGAAAATACAAGAATAAAACTTCAACAAAAGATGAAGTTCTTGGCTGAGGATCGTGTTAGACACGGGTCCCTTAAAACAAATTTCGAGTCTCCTAGGAGAACTCGTTTGTTTCCAGAATAAAACTGCCTAAGCAGTTGCACTGCCGGAGATGACGAAACCCGAAGGTATACCTTGCTGCAAGAAAGAGGAAGAAGTAGAATTTCAAGTAGAGGGTTCGTTGGTAATTCGGTGTCTCTTCTGGTGTTGATGTAATGCAGTATTTATGCTGCATCTGTGTTGAAACAGTCACAAAGATTTAACTCAACGAATTAAATTGCATTACACGTCTTTAATGCACTTTAATTCGTCAGTTACATTCCTGGTCAAGACCCTTGACTCGTCTGTTTCAACTAATGAAGTGTAACTGACTGTCATTAACTCTGGAAGCAGCAGGTCATACGCGCACCTCCATACGCCAGCATGCTGGTGCGCGCGCCAGTGTTGCTCACATCCCTGCGCGAGCTTACTAGTGCGCGAGCATCCTTGTTCCACAGACCTATTGCACGTGCGCCAGTATTGCTCACATCCTTACGCGAGCCTACTGGTGCGCCAGCCCTTGCGCGCGCACGCCACGTCAATAGGGAACCCATCTGGTCACGCCACACAGTCGGATTACAACTGAAATAAAGAAAATACAAGAACAAAACTTCAACATAAGATGAAGTTCTTGGCTGAGGATCGTGTTAGACACGGGTCCCTTAAAACAAATTTCGAGTCTCCTAGGAGAACTTGTTTGTTACCAGGATACAACTGCCTAAGCAGTTGCACTGCCGGAGATGACGCAACCCGAAGGTATACCTTGCTGCAAGAAAGAGGAAGAAGAAGAATTTCGAGTAGAGGGTTCGTTGGTGATTCAGTGTCTCTTCTGTTGTTGATGTAATGCAGTATTTATACTGCATATGTGTTGAAACTTTCAAAAAGATTTAACTCAACGAATTAAATTGCATTACACGTCTTTAATCCACTTTAATCGTCAGTTACATTCCTGGTCAAGGCCCTTGACTCGGCTGTTTCAACTGCTGAAGTGTAACTGATCTGTCATTAACTCTGGAAGCAGCACGTCGCGCGCGCGCCTACATAAGTCAGCCTGCGGGTGTGCGCGCGCCAGTGTGGCCCACATCCCTGTGCGAGCTTACTGGTGTGCGAGCATCCTTGCTCCACAGTCCTATTGCGCGTGCGCCAGTATGGCTCACATCCTTGCGCGAGCCTACTGGTGCGCCAGCCCTTGCGCGCGCACGCCAAGTCACTAGGGAACCCATCTGGTCACGCCACACAGTCGGATTACAACTGAAATAAAGAAAATACGAGAACAAAACTTCAACAAAAGATGAAGTTCTTGGCTGAGGATCGTGTTAGACACGGGTCCCTTAAAAAAATTTCGAGTCTTCCAGGAGAACTCGTTTGTTTCCAAGACACAACAGCCTAAGCCGTTGCACCGCCGGAGATGACGCAACCCGAAGGTATACCTTGCTGCAAGAAAGAGGAAGAAGAAGAATTTCGAGTAGAGGGTTCATTGGTGATTCAGTGTCTCTTCTGGTGTTGATGTAATGCAGTATTTATACTGCATCTGTGTTGAAACAGTCAAAAAGATTTAACTCAACGAATTAAATTGCATTAAACGTCTTTAATGCACTTTAATTCGTCAGTTACATTCCTGGTCAAGACCCTTGACTCATCTGTTTCAACTGCAGAAGTGTAAATGACTGTCATTAACTCTGGAAGCAGCAGGTCATGCGCGCACCTCCATACGCCAGCATGCTGGTGCGCGCGCCAGTGTGGCTCACATCCCTGCGCGAGCTTACTAGTGCGCGAGCATCCTTGTTCCACAGACCTATTTCACGTGCGCCAGTATTACTCACATCCTTACGCGAGCCTACTGGTGCGCCAGCTCTTGCGCGCGCACGCCACGTCAATAGGGAACCCATCTGGTCACGCCACACAGTCGGATTACAACTGAAATAAAGAAAATACAAGAACAAAACTTCAACATAAGATGAAGTTCTTGGCTGAGGATCGTGTTAGACACGGGTCCCTTAAAACAAATTTTGAGTCTTCCAGGAGAACTCGTTTGTTTCCACGACACAACGCCTAAACAGTTGCACTGCCGGAGATGACGCAACCCGAAGGTATACCTTGCTGCAAGAAAGATGAAGAAGAAGAATTTCGAGTAGAGGGTTCGTTGGTGATTCAGTGTCTCTTCTGGTGTTGATGTAATGCAGTATTTATACTGCATATGTGTTGAAACATTCAAAAAGATTTAACTCAATGAATTAATTGCATTAAACGTCTTTAATCCACTTTAATTCGTTAGTTACATTCCTGGCCAAGACCCTTGACTCGGCTGTTTCAACTGCTGAAGTGTAACTGATCTGTCATTAACTCTGGAAGCAGCAGGTCCGCGCGCGCCTCCATACGCCAGCCTGCGGTGGCGCGCGCCAGTGTGGCCCACATCCCTGCGCGAGCTTACTGGTGCGCGAGCATCCTTGCTCCACAGTCCTATTGCGTGTGCGCCAGTATGGCTCACATCCTTGCGCGAGCCTGCTGGTGCGCCAGCCCTTGCGCGCGCACGCCAAGTCACTAGGGAACCCATCTGGTCACGTCACACAGTCGGATTACAACTGAAATAAAGAAATACAAGAACAAAACTTCAACAAAAGATGAAGTTCTTGGCTGAGGATCGTGTTAGACACGGGCCCCTTAAAACAAATTTCGAGTCTTCCAGGAGAACTCGTTTATTTCCAGGACACAACAGCCTAAGCAGTTGCACTGCCGGAAATGACGCAACCCGAAGGTATACCTTGCTGCAAGAAAGAGGAAGAAGAAGAATTTCGAGTAGAGGGTTCGTTGGTGATTCAGTGTCTCTTCTGATGTTGATGTAATGCAGTATTTATACTGCATCTGTGTTGAAACAGTCAAAAAGATTTAACTCAACGAATTAAATTGCATTAAACGTCTTTAATGCACTTTAATTCGTCAGTTACATTCCTGGTCAAGACCCTTTAGTCGGCTGTTTTAACTGCTGAAGTGTAACTGATCTGTCATTAACTCTGGAAGCAGCACGTCGCGCACGCGCCTCCATCAGCCAGCCTGCGGGTGCGCGCGCCAGTGTGGCTCACATCCCTACGCGAGCTTACTGGTGCGCGAGCATCCTTGCTCCACAGTCCTATTGCGCGTGCGCTAGTTGACTCATATTCTTGCACGAGCCTACTAGTGCGCCAGCCCTTGCGCGCGCACGCCATGTCACTAGGGAACCCATCTGGTCACGCCACACAGTCGGATTACAACTGAAATAAAGAAAATACAAGAACAAAACTTCAACAAAAGATGAAGTTCTTGGCTGAGGATCGTGTTAGACACGGGTCCCTTAAAAAAATTTCGAGTCTTCCAGGAGAACTCGTTTGTTTCCAAGACACAACAGCCTAAGCAGTTGCACCGCTGGAGATGACGCAACCCGAAGGTATACCTTGCTGCAAGAAAGAGGAAGAAGAAGAATTTCGAGTAGAGGGTTCGTTGGTGATTCAGTGTCTCTTTTGGTGTTGATGTAATGCAGTATTTATACTGCATCTGTGTTGAAAAAGTTAAAAAGATTTAACTCAACGAATTAAATTGCATTAAACGTCTTTAATGCACTTGAATTCGTCAGTTACATTCCTGGTCAAGACCCTTGACTCATCTGTTTCAACTGCTGAAGTGTAAATGACTGTCATTAACTCTGGAAGCAGCAGGTCGTGCGCGCACCTCCATACGCCAGCATGCTGGTGCGCGCGCCAGTGTGGCTCACATCCCTGTGCGTACTTACTGGTGCGCGAGCATCCTTGCTCCACAGTCCTATTGCGCGTGCGCCAGTATGGCTCAAATCCTTGCGCGAGCCTACTGGTGCGCCAGCCCTTGCGCGCACGCCAAGTCACTAGGGAACCCATCTGGTCACGTCACACAGTCGGATTACAACTGAAATAAAGAAAATACAAGAACAAAACTTCAACAAAAGATGAAGTTCTTGGCTGAGGATCGTGTTAGACACGGGCCCCTTAAAACAAATTTCGAGTCTTCCAGGAGAACTCGTTTTTTCCAGGACACAACAGCCTAAGCAGTTGCACTGCCGGAGATGACGCAACCCGAAGGTATACCTTGCTGCAAGAAAGTGGAAGAAGAATAATTTCGAGTAGGGTGGTGATTCAGTGTCTCTTCTGGTGTTGATGTAATGCAGTATTTATACTGCATATGTGTTGAAACATTCAAAAAGATTTAACTCAACGAATTAATTGCATTAAACGTCTTTAATCCACTTTAATTCGTCAGTTACATTCCTGGTCAAGACCCTTGACTCGGCTGTTTCAACTGCTGAAGTGTAACTGATCTGTCATTAACTCTGGAAGCAGCAGGTCGCGCGCGCGCGCCTCAATACGCCAGCCTGCGGGTGCGCGCGCCAGTGTGGCCCACATCCCTGCGCGAGCTTACTTGTGCGCGAGCATCCTTGCTCCACAGTCCTATTGCGCGTGCGCCAGTATGGCTCACATCCTTGCGCGGCCTACTGGTGCGCCAGCCCTTGCGCGCGCGCACGCCACGTCACTAGGTAACCCATCTGGTCACGCCACACAGTCGGATTACAACTGAAACAAAGAAAATACAAGAACAAAACTTCAACAAAAGATGAAGTTATTGGCTGAGGATCGTGTTAGACACGGGTCCCTTAAAACAAATTTCGAGTCTTCCAGGAGAACTAGTTTGTTTCCAAGACACAACAGCCTAAGCAGTTGCACTGCTGGAGATGACGCAACCCGAAGGTATACCTTGCTGCAAGAAAGAGGAAGAAGAAGAATTTCGAGTAAAGGGTTAGTTGGTGATTCGGTGTCTCTTCTGGTGTTTATGTAATGCAGTATTTATACTGCATCTGTTTTTAAATAGTTAAAAAGATTTAACTCAACGAATTAAATTGCATTAAACGTCTTTAATGCACTTTAATTCGTCAGTTACATTCCTGGTCAAGACCCTTGACTCGTCTGTTTCAACTGCTGAAGTGTAACTGATCTGTCATTAACTCTGGAAGAAGCAGGTCGCGCGCGCGCCTCCATACGCCAGCCTGCGGGTGTGCGCGACCCAGTGTGGCCCACATCCCTGCGCGAGCTTACTTGTGCGTGAGCATCCTTGCTCCACAGTCCTATTGCGCGTGCGCCAGTATGGCTCACATCCTTATGCGAGCCTACTGGTGTGCCAGCCCTTGCGCGCGCACACCACTTCACTAGGGAACCCATCTGGTCACGTGACACTATCGGATTACAACTGAAATAAAGAAAATACAAGAACAAAACTTCAACAAAAGATGAAGTTCTTGGCTGAGTATCGTGTAAGACACGGGTACCTTAAAACAAATTTCGAGTCTCCGAGGAAAACTCCTTTGTTTCCAGGATACAACAGCCTAAGCAGTTGCACTGCTGGAGATGACGAAACCCGAAGGTATACCTTGCTGCAAGAAAGAGGAAGAAGTAGAATTTCAAGTAGAGGGTTCGTTGGTGATTCGGTGTCTCTTCTGGTGTTGATATAATGCAGTATTTATACCGCATCTGTGTTGAAACAGCCAAAAAGATTTAACTCAACGAATTAAATTGCATTACACGTCTTTAATGCACTTTAATTCGTCAGTTACATTCCTGGTCAAGACCCTTGACTCGTCTGTTTCAACTGCTGATATGTAACTGATTTGTCATTAACTCTGGCAGCAGCAGGTCGCGCGCGCGCCTCCATACGCCAGCCTGCTGGTGCGCGCGCCAGTGTGGCTCACATCCCCGCGCGAGCTTACTTGTGCGCGAGCATCCTTGCTCCACAGTCCTATTGCGCTCGCGCTAGTATGGCTCACATCCTTGCGCGAGCACGCCACGTCACTAGGGAACCCATCTGGTCACGCCACACAGTCGGATTACAACTGAATACAAGAACAAAACTTCAACAAAAGATGATGTTCTTGGCTGAGGATCATGTTAGACACGGGTCCCTTAAAACAAATTTCGAGCCTCCCAAGAGAACTCGTTTGTTTCCAGGATACAACAGCCTAAGCAGTTGCACTGCCGGAGATGACGCAACCCGAAGGTATACCTTGCTGCAACAAAGAGGAAGAAGAAGAATTTCGAGTAGAGGGTTCGTTGGTGATTCGGTGTCTCTTCTGGTGTTGATGTAATGCAGTATTTATACTGCATATGTGTTGAAACAGTCAAAAAGATTTAACTCAACGAATTAAATTGCATTAAACGTCTTTAATGCACTTTAATTCGTCAGTTACAATCCTGGTCAAGACCCTTGACTCGTCTGTTTCAACTGCTGAAGTGTAACTGATCTGTCATTAACTCTGGAAGAAGCAGGTCGCGCGCGCGCCTCCATACGCCAGCCTGCGGGTGCGCAAGCCAGTGTGGCCCACATCCCTGCTCGAGCTTACTGGTGCGTGAGCATCCTTGCTCCACAGTCCTATTGCGCGTGCGCCAGTATGGCTCACATCCTTATGCGAGCCTACTGGTGTGCCAGCCCTTGCGCGCGCACGCCACTTCACTAGGGAACCCATCTGGTCACGTGACACTATCGGATTACAACTGAAATAAATAAAATACAAGAACAAAACTTCAACAAAAGATGAAGTTCTTGGCTAAGTATCGTGTAAGACACGGGTACCTTAAAACAAATTTCGAGTCTCCGAGGAAAACTCCTTTGTTTCCAGGATACAACAGCCTAAGCAGTTGCACTGCCGGAGATGTCGAAACCCGAAGGTATACCTTGCTGCAAGAAAGAGGAAGAAGTAGAATTTCAAGTAGAGGGTTCGTTGGTGATTCGGTGTCTCTTCTGGTGTTGATATAATACAGTATTTATACTGCATCTGTGTTGAAACAGCCAAAAAGATTTAACTCAACGAATTAAATTGCATTACACGTCTTTAATGCACTTTAATTCGTCAGTTACATTCCTGGTCAAGACCCTTGACTCGTCTGTTTCAACTGCTGAAGTGTAACTGATTTGTCATTAACTCTGGCAGCAGCAGGTCGCGCGCGCGCCTCCATACGCCAGCCTGCTGGTGCGCGCGCCAGTGTGGCTCACATCCCCGCGCGAGCTTACTTGTGCGCGAGCATCCTTGCTCCACAGTCCTATTGCGCTCGCGCTAGTATGGCTCACATCCTTGTGCGAGCACGCCACGTCACTAGGGAACCCATCTGGTCACGCCACAACAGTCGGATTACAACTGAAATAAAGAACATACAAGAACAAAACTTCAACAAAAGATGATGTTCTTGGCTGAGGATCATGTAGACACGGGTCCCTTAAAACAAATTTCGAGCCTCCCAAGAGAACACGTTTGTTTCCAGGATACAACAGCCTAAGCAGTTGCACTGCCGGAGATGACGCAACCCGAAGGTATACCTTGCTGCAATAAAGAGGAAGAAGAAGAATTTCGAGTAGAGGGTTTGTTGGTGATTCTGTGTCTCTTCTGGTGTTGATGTAATGTAGTATTTATACTGCATATGTGTTGAAACAGTCAAAAAGATTTAACTCAACGAATTAAATTGCATTAAACGTCTTTAATGCACTTTAATTCGTCAGTTACAATCCTGGTCAAGACCCTTGACTCGTCTGTTTCAACTGCTGAAGTGTAACTGATTTGTCATTAACTCTGGCAGCAGCAGGTCGCGCGCGCGCCTCCATACGCCAGCCTGCTGGTGCGCGCGCCAGTGTGGCTCACATCCCCGCGCGAGCTTACTTGTGCGCGAGCATCCTTGCTCCACAGTCCTATTGCGCTCGCGCCAGTATGGCTCACATCCTTGCGCGAGCACGCCACGTCACTAGGGAACCCATCTGGTCACGCCACACAGTCGGATTACAACTGAAATAAAGAACATACAAGAACAAAACTTCAACAAAAGATGATGTTCTTGGCTGAGGATCGTGTTAGACACGGGTCCCTTAAAACAAATTTCGAGCCTCCCAAGAGAACTCCTTTGTTTCCAGGATACAACAGCCTAAGCAGTTGCACTGCCGGAGATGACGCAACCCGAAGGTATACCTTGCTGCAAGAAAGAGGAAGAAGAAGAATTTCGAGTAGAGGGTTCGTTGGTGATTCGGTACCTCTTCTGGTGTTGATGTAATGCAGTATTTATACTGCATCTGTGTTGAAACAGTCAAAAAGATTTAACTCAACGAATTATATGCATTAAACGTCTTTAATGCACTTTAATTCGTCAGTTACATTCCTGGTCAAGACCCTTGACTCGTCTATTTCAACTGCTGAAGTGTAACTGATCTGTCATTAACTCTGGAAGCAGCAGGTCGCGCGCGCGCCTCCATTCGCCAGCCTGCTAGTGCGCACGCCAGTGTGGCTCACATCCCTACGCGAGCTTACTGGTGCGCGAGCATCCTTGCTCCACAGACCTATTGCACGTGCGCCAGTATTGCTCACATCCTTGCGCGAGCCTTCTGGTGCGCCAGCCCTTGCGCGCGCACGCCACGTCACTAGGGAACCCATCTGGTCACGCCACACAGTCGGATTACAACTGAAATAAAGAAAATACAAGAACAAAACTTCAACAAAAGATGAAGTTATTGGCTGAGGATCGTGTTAGACACGGGTCACTTAAAACAAATTTCGAGTCTTCCTGGAGAACTAGTTTGTTTCCAAGACACAACAGCCTAAGCAGTTGCACTGCCGGAGATGACGCAACCCGAAGGTATACCTTGCTGCAAGAAAGAGGAAGAAGAAGAATTTCGAGTAGAGGGTTCGTTGGTGATTCGGTTTCTCTTCTGGTGTTGATGTAATGCAGTATTTATACTGCATCTGTGTTGTAACAGTCAAAAAGATTTAACTCAACGAATTAAAATGCATTAAACGTCTTTAATGCACTTTAATTCGTCAGTTACATTCCTGGTCAAGACCCTTGACTCGTCTGTTTCAACCGCTGAAGTGTAACTGATCTGTCATTAACTCTAGAAGCAGCAGGTCGCGCGCACGCCTACATACGCCAGCCTGCTGGTGCGCGCGCCAGTGTGGCTCACATCCCTGCGCGAGCTTACTGGTGCGCGAGCATCCTTGCTCCACAGTCCTATTGCGCGTGCGCCAGTTGTCACACCCCGACCCGTAGTGGAATAAGAGTCGGAACATAATTGGGTTATCACCAAAGCTCATGATATTTACTAATATGTTTCATATTTATTAAAGTCAAAATTACATTCCCAAATATCCAAACATGTCCATACAATACAAAGAAAATAAACCAAACAAAACAATCCCAAACTCTAAATCATTTTATTCTTCTAGTCCAATCCTAAGTGTTTCTTGCTGCAGCTGGTTCACCTGTATCATGTGTAACAATGGGGGTTTTTGGGTCAACATAAGTTGGCGAGTGAACCTTGTTAGATAAACATTTATTATTGATTTACTTGTTAGTTTATCAATGAAAAATTGTGCATAATCATAAATGAGCAAATGTAAATAATCAAGCAGTAGCAATTGCACTCACAACTATAACAAACAGTAACATATGATAGCATACATTAACATACCAACATCATACAATAAATAACATGAATGAAACTGTGCGATCAAGGCTCAATCAAACGGAGCCGATCGTATTGCATGTACTGAAAATGAAAAATGTCTGTGCGATCAAGGCTCAATCAAACGGAGCCGATTGTATGCGGGCACGCCAGGTTCACGCTCATAATGTAATGGGGAACATGCTCAACGCTCATAATGTAATGGGGAGCGGCGGCCTATGAAATTGCATGTACTGAAATAATAAATTGAATCTAACAATAACTACACAAACAGTTGAAGCAAGCTGAATACACATGTTCATGATATGACGTATGCACAATGATTTAAATATAATATATAGCAAGACACATGATACACCCCAAAAACGTGATTAAAACGGGGAATTTGTAAAGATTCACTCACATTGGGTGCGTTTGAATGGAGATGATGAGATGCGCACGAGTCGAGAGAGTTGAACAACGAGAATTACTAACCTAAATAATGACGGAAAAATATAGTAAATGAGTGGATTTTATTAAGGATTTTAATGGAATTTTTAGATATATTTTTGTGAGTTTAAGGCTATTTTCTATCTTTAAAAATATTATTTTTAAGTATTTTTAATTGATTTTTAAATTAAATTAAATAAATAAAAATATAAAAAAAGTGTTTATTTTTGCATTGACCGTTGACCGTTGACTTGTTGACCTGTTGACCGGTTCGGTCAGTGTGCATGTATGCGCTGGGTGAGACTCGAACCCGAGACCTCCCGTACGCGTGCACGCAGCTCTACCAACTGAGCTACGTGTCTAACCCGAAATAATCTTGTTTTTAATTATATCTATATACTAATTCGATTTATTCAAAATTCATTTGTTTTAAAAAGAAGATTTTAAATCATCGAACCGGTGCCGTTAACCAGACTAGAACGCGTGACGTGCGACTTAGTGTTGCACACAGTCCACCGTTGGACTGTGTGTCTAACCTGGTTAATATTTCGGTTTTTATTATACTTAACAACTAACGGAGTTAACCCGGTTCAGCTTTAAACAAAAAGGCATTTTATTACATAGAGGGTGCGTGTATCAGGGATTGAACTCGTGATGTGTGCGTATTATTTGCACACAGTCCACCGTTGGACTGTGTGTCTAACCCGTTTAAAATACCAATTTTAGTTATACTTATAGTGTTATCACAGTTCATCTTCTTTGTTGGATTTTACCGACAGCAGATTACACCATTAAATCTTGTTAATTCGATTGTTAAGCATTACACAGACTGATAAGAGATAGCAGGGATGATAATTAGAAGAAAACATACCGGTGAACGATTGATTACAGAGTTCCGGCAAGGCCTCGGTCTCTGTTTTTAAGAACTTCAACTGAGCAAATCAATTAATCGTTTTGATTAGCTAATCATGAAATTGAAGTGCTAAACAAACGTTATCAGTGTGTTTGAAGGTCCTTACCGTTTCACAGACGAAGATAACGATTTCCAGAAATTTTCCGGCGAACTGGAATTATCTGATAACGGTGCCTGAATTCGATCTCAAGTGGAAGGTTTGAGTTAGAAATAGCTTAACAACTGTTAGACTACGATGGTATTGAAGAACTTACCGATTTGAGGACAAATACGGTTTTCCGGCGAACTTGCAGAATTTTCTGGCGAGTTGATTTAAGCTTTCTGGTGGACCGAATGTGTGACGAAAGTGAAATGGAAAGTTTGTATGATGTTTCTGAGTCGCGAGACGGGTCTTGATTGAAGTAATTCAGACATTGATTGTTTTCGGTTATAAAAGCCGATCATGATCAAAATTGAAGTTCATTCATATCCGAATTGATTAAAATCGTCGGTGCATCGGTTATAAACCTGAAATCGCGAGTATTCAAACGTTTAGACGGTTGAATAGCCGATTTCAGTTTTTTAGTTGGCGTAACCGGTTTATCTAGGTTTGTATATAAGAATCATTTGTTTCCTAGAGTTGACAGAAAACAAACAAGTGGCGGAATGGTGATGTGTGTGTGAGTTAAGTCTTTGGATTACAATTGCCGGCTGACCCGGGTTCGAGCCCCGGCAGCAACATTTTATTTTTATTTATTTTGTTTTCACTTTTTATCAAATATAATTTTTATAGTTTAGTTTGTTTATTAATTATGTAACATTAAAAATCAAAATAACCATAAATACACAACGTGACATTTATAACTTGATATTCGATTACAAAACGGAGCGGGTTTGGAAACCCGTTTTTGACAAATGTTACAGTATCCCCTACTTTTAGGAATTTCGTTCCGAAATTTAAGTAGTTGAAGTAGTAGGAAAAAGATGCGGGTATTTTTCACGCATTGAGTCTTCACGTTCCCAAGTAAACTCAGGTCCCCGTTTCGACTCCCAGCGTATCCTAACAATTGGAATGCGACTTCGTCGTAGACGTTTCTCCCCGAAGTCCATGATTTCTACTGGTCTTTCAATAAAATGCATAGATTCATCAATCTGAATATCTTCCAGCGGAATGTGGAGGTTTTCATCAGCGAGGCACTTCTTCAAGTTTGATACGTGGAATGTGGGATGAATCCTGTTGAGTTCTTCTGGTAGGTCAAGCTTGTATGCTACAGGTCCTACTCTTTCGAGTATCTTGAAAGGTCCTACGTAGCGTGGTGCTAGCTTGCCTTTTTGACCAAAACGAACTACTCCCTTCCACGGTGATACTTTTAGAAGTACATGATCACCAATGTTAAACTCTAAAGGCTTCCGTCGTTTATCTGCATAACTCTTTTGACGACTTTGAGCCGCTAGAAGATTGTTTCGGATTTGATGGATCTTGTCTGTGGTTTCTTGGATCAATTCCGGACCAGTGATTTGAGCTTCCCCAATTTCGTGCCAACATACTGGAGATCGCCACTTACGACCATATAAAGCTTCAAAAGGTGCCATGCCGATGCTTGAATGATAGCTGTTGTTGTACGAAAATTCGACTAATGGTAGATGAGCGTCCCAATTTCCCTTGAAGTCTATAACACATGCTCGAAGCATATCTTCAAGAGTTTGAATGGTGTGTTCAGATTGACCATCAGTTTGAGGATGATAGGCGGTACTGAGATCTAATCGCGTACCCATAGCGGCTTGTACTGCTTGCCATGTTCGTGAAGTGAAACGACCATCACGATCAGAAATAATGCTTAACGGTACCCCATGTCGGCTTACGATTTCGCTGATATAAATACGAGCAAGCTTTTCGTTCTTGAAATCTTCGCGGATAGGAATAAAATGAGCTGATTTTGTAAGTCGGTCAATTATTACCCATATAGTGTCATACCCACCAGAAGTGCGAGGTAACCCCGTAATGAAGTCCATGGTTATATTTTCCCACTTCCATACAGGTATTTCAGGTTGGACCAGAAGTCCTGAGGGTCTTTGGTGTTCAGCTTTCACCTTGGAACATGTAAGGCACTTGGAAACAAAAATAGCAATATCCTTTTTCATTCCAGGCCACCAATTGGTATATCGTAGGTCTTGATACATCTTATCGGCTCCTGGGTGTATAGAGTATCGCGTTTTGTGAGCTTCCTTCATAAGAATTTCACGAAGATTGTTGTGGTTAGGAATCCAGATACGATCTAGGTAGTACAGAATACCGTCAGATTTAGTTTCAATTTTAAGTTCAGCTCCACAGGACATCTCCTTTCGTACATCATCTTCCGTTACTGAAACATGTTGGGCTTCTTGAATTTGATCTTTAATGTCAGTTATGATTTGCGAACATAGAAGACGAATGGAGTTCGCATAACCCTTTCGACTAAGTGCATCAGCCACCACATTTGCTTTGCCAGGGTGGTACCGAATTTCACAGTCGTAGTCATTTAGAAGTTCGACCCATCTTCGTTGCCTCATGTTTAACTCCTTTTGATTGAAGATATGTTGAAGACTCTTGTGGTCAGTGTATATTTCACACTTAGTACCATAGAGATAATGTCTCCATATCTTAAGAGCGAATACAACGGCTCCAAGTTCTAGGTCATGGGTGGTGTAGTTCTTCTCATGCGTTTTGAGTTGTCTCGAAGCATAAGCTATAACTTTTCCTCTTTGCATTAGAACGCAGCCTAATCCTTGCCCTGACGCGTCGCAATAGACCACAAAATCATCACAACCTTCAGGAAGAGTGAGGATTGGTGCATCACAGAGTTTTTTGTTTAAGAGTTTGGAAGGCTTCTTCTTGCTTGGGTCCCCATATGAAAGGTTTTCCCTTATGAGTTAAAGCCGTGAGTGGTACAGCAATGCGAGAGAAGTTTGAAATGAATCGACGATAATAACCAGCCAAACCAAGAAAAAATCTTACTTCAGTTGGTGTACGTGGAGCTTTCCATTCTTGTACCGCTTTGATCTTTGAGGGGTCGACATGTATTCCCTTGTCATTGACTACATGTCCGAGGAATTGCACCTCTTTTAACCAGAATTCGCATTTGGAGAATTTGGCGTAAAGCTTTTCCTTCTCTAGAAGTGTAAGGATGAGTCGAAGATGACGCTCATGATCAGACTTAGACTTTGAATAAATAAGAATGTCGTCGATGAAGACTATAACAAATCGATCAAGATAAGGTTTGCAGACTCTGTTCATTAGGTCCATGAAGACTGCTGGAGCGCTGGTTAAACCAAATGGCATAACCATGAATTCATAATGACCATAACGAGTTCGGAATGCGGTCTTTGGGACGTCTTCTTCATGTACTCTAAGTTGATGATAACCAGATCGAAGGTCGATTTTGGAAAAGTAGCTGGCACCTTGGAGTTGGTCAAGAAGATCATCAATGCGAGGTAAAGGATAGCGATTCTTGATTGTTAATTTGTTGAGCTCTCTGTAGTCGATGCACATATGAAACGATCCAACTTTCTTCTTTACAAAAAGGACAGGTGCACCCAAGGCGATGAGCTAGGACGTATGAATCCCTTGTCAGTCAACTCTTGTAATTGACTGGCTAGCTCTTGCATTTCAGAGGGGGCTAACCTATAAGGAGACTTTGCAACTGGTGTAGCACCAGGTATAAGATCAATACGGAATTCGACTTCTCTAACTGGAGGAAGTCCTGAAATGTCATCAGGAAAAACTTGCGGGAAATCTTTTACTACTGGGATGTCTTCAAGTTTCTTCTCCATGGTTCCCTTGTTGATGATATGAGCTAAAAACGCGACATAATTTTTGTGAAGATATTTTTGGGCTTGAAGACAAGACATTAAGCTGAGCTCCTTCGACGAGGTTTCTCCAAGGTTTCGAAGAGTCTGACCGTTTGAAAGAGGAATACGTATAAATTTTTCGCGACGTACAACTTCTGCCTGATGTTGACTGAGCCAGTCCATACCAATTATGATATCAAAACTTCCCAGCTTCATAGGAATAAGGTCGACTGAGAATTCGTGGTCGTTTAAGGTGAGTGTACAGTTGTGTATAACAAAGTTTAATGAAACTGGTTTCCCGTCAGCAACTTCTACCGTTATGGATTCCATGAGCTTATCCCATTTTTGGTTTAAGATAGGTTCAAATTCTAAGGACACAAAACTTCTATCCGCACCAGTATCAAATAACATAGAGGCATATCTACCATTTATAAGGAACGTACCGTTAACCACATTACCGTCAGCTCTAGCCTGATTAGCGTTGATATTGAAAGCTCTTCCTCTTGCAGGTGGAGGAGCTTGGTTCGCTTGATTCACCGGGTTGGCTTGGGCCTGAGCATGAATGATGTTTACCAACCTTGGACAAGTGTTTCTGAAATGGCTTGGGTCTCCGCAATTGTAGCAAGCCCGCATAGGTTGACCCATAGGATAATTGGGTTGGTAATATGTTTGGGCTAAATGTTGGGCGGGTGGATATTGTAGGGGTTGTTGGGCTTGACCCATTAATTGTTGGTGGGTTTGGGTTGAAGGCTGGTGGCGGTTCGTTCGCTGAGGCATGCGGCAGGTTTGAACAGTATGACCCGCGCGACCACAGCCGGTACAATGCTGGCAGGGATAATCAGGAGAATGGTGATATTGGCAACGGTTGCATTTTGGTAACGGGCCAGAGTAGGGTCTTTTGTATGGTGCAGGTGAAGGAGCGACTTGGGTAATGGGTGCAGCAGGAATAGGGGAGTTGGTTTGTGTAACAGCGAAATTTCTGGTGTTGTGCTTCCTCTTGTTAACAAACTTAGAGGAGGAGACGGAATGGTTTGAAGTTTGACCCTCAACAGGGGCTTTCTTTTTCTCCTCTTTAAACTTCCCGTTGCGAATTCGATTCTCGGTCAGTTCAGTCGCTAGCTCCATAGCAGCTTCCAGTGTTACCGGTGAAATGCTGAGAACCGAATCTTGATTTTTCGAGGGAAGTCCTCGAATATAGTGCTCGATCAAACGATAAGTTGGGGTTAACAAATTTGGAACCATTGGTTCAACTCAAAGAACCTCTTGTTATAGGTGGTGTGATCTCCCTCCTTCTGCTTTAAAGAATGAAATTCGTCCTCTAACTTTTTAATTTCACTCCTAGGACAGAAACGCCTAGTCATGATTTCCCTTAACTCCTCCCAAGTTAAGGCCATTGCATCATCAATTCCCCTCTTCCCTTTTTCAGTATTCCACCAAGTGAGAGCTACCCCAAATAGTCTCCCGGTGGCGTATCGAACCTTGCGATCCTCAGGACAATCGCAATTGAGAAAGGTGTTTTCCATTTCCTCGAACCAATGGAGGAGAGCAGTGACACCTTCGGTCCCTTCAAATTTAGGAGGATCACAAGACTTGAAATGTTTGTATGAGCACTTGCTGGTAGGAGGGTTGTCGATGTTCTGGTCATGTTGTTGGGGAGGATTAGTGGGATTTGTGGCGAGAGCTTGTCGTACTTGGACAACAATGTCAGGCAGTATCGTGGCCATTTGTTTCGTGATGTGTGTGGCCAAGCGTTCCTGAGACCTTCCTGATCTTTTACCCCCTCGATGTTGTCTGGACGACATCTACATGAACATACATAAGAAGATTGTGAGTTTATGGAGTCTTTTTAGGTGTCATGTGTCTTTAAGAAAAATGAAAATAACATAAATATCAATAATGCAACTACATCCATAGGATGTCTTGGGTTTGCTCATGTTGGGCCTCAAATATCCCCCATACCTTCACCTGTATAGTCATGTGGGACCCCATGGCTATTGGCTTGGTAGGATTCACATTAGTATTGGCAATTTAACACTCGCATCACCCGAATGCAAACCACAAAATATGTTTACGAGATGTATGGTCGGAATGTGTCCAGGTGTAGACACAATGACAACTCAAAGTGGGGTTAGCTCACACTACGTTTGGTATAGCATGCTTTGGCCTAATAGGTACTTCGTACTCTCATCGTTAGTCCCCAGGTAGGCAAACTGGTCCTTTATTTTGGATTTATACAAATGCCAGCCTAGATAGGATGTTCCGACTACCAGTACTGGTACCCTTCCAGTTACTACATGCCCGTCATGAGAACTCACTTTGATGAGATTTGAAAACACAAAAATCATTGTAAAAACAATCATGATGTGGTGTGTGCTTTCATGGATATGATGTGTTATGAGAATATGATTCATGATAGGCATTATATGATAATATATACTTATGAACATGCTTGCATAACATTGAATGTAACATTTAACATAAAACATATAAACATCATGAAATTTGGCATGTAACACACAAAAATCTTAAAAATCTCTAATCAACTATACTATAGGCTCTAAGGGTCTAATAACCTATCCTATATCCCTATAGTCATGGCTCTGATACCAATCTGTCACACCCCGACCCGCAGCGGAATAAGAGTCGGGGCATAATTGGGTTATCACCAAAGCTCATGATATTTACTAATATGTTTCATATTTATTAAAGTCAAAATTACATTCCCAAATATCCAAACATATCCATACAATACAAAGAAAATAAACCAAACAAAACAATCCCAAACTCTAAATCATTTTATTCTTCTAGTCCAATCCTAAGTGTTTCTTGCTGCAGCTGGTTCACCTGTATCATGTGTAAAAATGGGGGTTTTTGGGTCAACATAAGTTGGCGAGTGAACCTTGTTAGATAAACATTTATTATTGATTTACTTGTTAGTTTATCAATGATAAATTGTGCATAATCATAAATGAGCAAATGTAAATAATCAAGCAGTAGCAATTGCACTCACAACTATAACAAACAGTAACATATGATAGCATAAATTAACATACCAACATCATACAATAAATAACATGAATGAAACTGTGCGATCAAGGCTCAATCAAACGGAGCCGATCGTATTGCATGTACTGAAAATGAAAAATGTCTGTGCGATCAAGGCTCAATCAAACGGAGCCGATCGTATGCGGGCACGCCAGGTTCACGCTCATAATGTAATGGGGAACATGCTCAACGCTCATAATGTAATGGGGAGCGGCGGCCTATGAAATTGCATGTACTGAAATAATAAATTGAATCTAACAATAACTACACAAACAGTTGAAGCAAGCTGAATACAAATGTTCATGATATGATGTATGCACAATGATTTAAATATAATATATAGCAAGACACATGATACACCCCAAAAACGTGATTAAAACGGGGAATTTGTAAAGATTCACTCACATTGGGTGCGTTTGAATGGAGATGATGAGATGCGCATGAGTCGGGAGAGTTGAACAACAAGAATTACTAACCTAAATAATGACGGAAAAATATAGTAAATGAGTGGATTTTATTAAGGATTTTAATGGAATTTTTAGATATATTTTTGTGAGTTTAAGGCTATTTTCTATCTTTAAAAATATTATTTTTAAGTATTTTTAATTGATTTTTAAATTAAATTAAATAAATAAAAATATAAAAAAAATTGTTTATTTTTGCGTTGACCGTTGACCGTTGACTTGTTGACCGGTTCGGTCAGTGTGCATGTATGCGCTGGGTGAGACTCGAACCCGAGACCTCCCGTACGCGTGCACGCAGCTCTACCAACTGAGCTACGTGTCTAACCCGAAATAATCTTGTTTTTAGTTATATCTATATACTAATTCGATTTATTCAAAATTCATTTGTTTTAAAAAGAAGATTTTAAATCATCGAACCAGTGCCGTTAACCAGACTCGAACGCGTGACGTGCGACTTAGTGTTGCACACAGTCCACCGCTGGACTGTGTGTCTAACCTGTACTTAACAACTAACGGAGTTAACCCGGTTCAGCTTTAAACAAAAAGGCATTTTATTACATAGAGGGTGCGTGTATCAGCGATCGAACTCGTGACGTGTGCGTATTATTTGCACACAGTCCACCGCTGGACTGTGTGTCTAACCCGTTTAAAATACCAATTTTAATTATACTTATAGTGTTATCACAGTTCATCTTCTTCGTTGGATTTTACCGACAGCAGATTACACCATTAAATCTTGTTAATTCGATTGTTAAGCATTACACAGACTGATAAGAGATAACAGGGATGATAATTAGAAGAAAACATACCGGTGAACGATTGATTACAGAGTTCTGGCAAGGCGTCGGTCTCTGTTTTTAAGAACTTCAACTGAGCAAATCAATTAATCATTTTGATTAGCTAATCATGAAATTGAAGTGCTAAACAAACGTTATCAGTGTGTTTGAAGGTCCTTACGTTTCACAGACGAAGATAACGATTTGCAGAAATTTTCCGGCGAACTGGAATTATCTGATAACGGTGCCTGAATTCGATCTCAAGTGGAAGGTTTGAGTTAGAAATAGCTTAACAACTGTTAGACTACGATGGTATTGAAGAACTTACCGATTTGAGGATAAATACGGTTTTCTGGCGAACTTGTAGAATTTTCCGGCAAGTTGATTTAAGCTTTCTGATGGACCGAATGTGTGCGAAAGTGAAATGGAAAGTTTGTATAATGTTTCTGAGTCGCGAGAGGGGTCTTGATTGAAGTAATTCAGACATTGACTGTTTTCGGTTATAAAAGCCGATCATGATCAAAATTGAAGTTCATTCAAATCCGAATTGATTAAAATCGTCGGTGCATCGGTTATAAACCTGAAATCGCGAGTATTCAAACGTTTAGACGGTTGAATAACCGATTTCAGTTTTTCAGTTGGCGTAACCGGTTTATCTAGGTTTGTATATAAGAATCATTTGTTTCCTAGAGTTGACAGAAAACAAACAAGTGGCTGAGTGGTGATGTGTGTGTGAGTTAAGTCTTTGGATTACAATTGCCGGCTGACCCGGGTTCGAGCCTCGGCAGCAACATTTTATTTTTATTTATTTTGTTTTCACTTTTTATCAAATATAATTTTTATAGTTTAGTTTGTTTATTAATTATGTAACATTAAAAATCAAAATAACCATAAATACAATACATGACATTTATAACTTGATATTCGATTACAAAACGGAGCGGGTTTGGAAACCCGTTTTTGACAAATGTTACACCAGTATGGCTCACATCCTTGCGCGATCCTACTAGTGCGCAGCCCTTGCGCGCGCATGCCACGTTACTAGGGAACCCATCTGGTCACGCCACACAGTCGGATTACAACTGAAATAAAGAAAATACAAGAACAAAACTTCAACAAAAGATGAAGTTCTTGGCTCAGGATCGTGTTAGACACAGGTCCCTTAAAAAACATTTCGAGTCTATGAGGAGAACTCGTTTGTTTCAAGGATACAACAGCCTAAGCAGTTGCACTGCCGGAGATGACGCAACCCGAAGGTATACCTTGCTGCAAGAAAGAGGAAGAAGAAGAATTTCGAGTAGAGGGTTCGTTAGTGATTCGGTGTCCCTTCTGGTGTTGATGTAATGCAGTATTTATACTGCATCTATGTTGAAACAGTCAAAAAGATTTAACTCAACGAATTAAATTGCATTAAACGTCTTTAATTCACTTTAATTCGTCAGTTACATTCCTGGTCAAGACCCTTAGACTTGTCTGTTTCAACTGCTAAGTGTAACTGATCTGTCATTAACTCTGGAAGCAGCAGGTCGCGCGCGCTCCTTCAACGCCAGCCTGCTGGTGCACGTGCCAGTGTGGCTCACATCCCTGCGCGAGCTTACTGGTGGCGCGAGCATCCTTGCTCCACATCCTTATTTGCGCGTGCGCCAGTATGGCTCACATCCTTGCGCGAGCCTATGGTGCGCCTAGCCCTTGCTGCGCGCACGCCACGTTACTAGGGAACTATCTGGTCACGCCACACTAGTCGGATTACAACTGAAATAAAGAAAATACTAGAACAAAACTTCAACAAAAGATGAAGTTCTTGGCTGAGGATTGTGTTAGACACGGATCTCCTTAAAAAAATTTCGAGTCTCCCAGGAGAACTCGTTTTTTTCCAGGATACAACAGCCTAAGCAGTTGCACTGCCGGAGATGACGTAACCCGAAGGTATACCTTCTGCAAGAAAGAGGAAGAAGAAGAATTTCGAGTAGAGGGTTCGTTGGTGATTCGGTGACTCTTCTGGTGTTGATGTAATGCAGTATTTATACTGCATCTATGTTGAAACAGTCAAAAAGATTTAACTCAACTAATTAAATTGCATTAAACGTCTTTAATGCACTTTAATTCGTCAGTTACATTCCTGGTCAAGACCCTTGACTTGTCTGTTTCAACTGCTGAAGTGTAACTGATCTGTCATTAACTCTGGAAGCAGCAGGTCGACGCGCGCTCCTCCACAGCCAGCCTGTGGTGCACGTGCCAGTGTGGCTCACATCCCTGCACGAGCTTATGGTGCGCGAGCATCCTTGCTCCACAGTCCTTTATCGCGTGCGCCAGTATGGCTCACATCCTTGCGCGAGCCTACTAGTGCGCAGCCCTTGCGCGCGCACGCCACGTCACTAGGGAACCCTATCTGGTCACGCCACACAGTCGGATTACAACTGAAATAAAGAAAATACAAGAACAAAACTTCAACAAAAGATGAAGTTCTTGGCTGAGATCGTGTTAGACACGGGTCCCTTAAAAAAATTTCGAGTCTCCCATGGAGAACTCGTTTTTTCCAGGATACAACAGCCTAACAGTTGCACTGCCGGAGATAAAGCAACCCGAAGGTATACATTGCTGCAAGAAAGAGGAAGATGAAGATTTCGAGTAGAGGGTTCGTTGGTGATTCTGTTGTCTCTTCTGGTGTTGATGTAATGCAGTATTTATACTGCATCTGTGTTGAAACAGTCTAAAAGATTTAACTCAACGAATTAAATTGCATTAAACGTCTTTATGCACTTTAATTCGTCAGTTACATTCCTGGTCAAGACCCTTGACCGTCTGTTTCAACTGCTGAAGTGTAACTGATCTGTCATTAACTCTGGAAGCAGCAGGTCACGCGCGCGCCTCCTATGCCAGCCTACTGGTGCGCGCGCCAGTGTGGCTCACATCCCTGCGCGAGCTTAAACTGGTGCGCGAAGCATCCTTGCTCCACAGTCCTATTACGCGTGCGCCAGTATGGCTCACATCCTTGCGCGAGCCTACTAGTGCGCAGCACTTGCGCGCGCGCGCCACGTCACTAGGGAACCCATCTGGTCACGCCACACAGTCGGATTACAACTGAAATAAAGAAAATACAAGAACAAAACTTCAACAAAAGATTAAGTTGTTCGCTGAGCATCGTGTTAGACACGGGTCCCTTAAAACAAATTTCGAGTCTCCTTGGAGAACTCGTTTGTTTCCAGGGTACAACAGCCTAAGCTGTTGCATTGCCGGAGATGAAGCAACCCGAAGGTATACATTGCTGCAAGAAAGAGGAAGATGAAGTATTTCGAGTAGAGGGTTCGTTGGTGATTCGGTGTCTCTTCTGGTGTTGATGTAATGCAGTATTTATACTGCATCTGTGTTGAAACCGTCTAAAAGATTTAACTCAACGAATTAAATTGCATTAAACGTGTTTAATGCACTTTAATTCGTCAGTTACATTCCTGGTCAAGACCCTTGACTCGTCTGTTTCAACTGCTGAAGTGTAACAGATCTGTCATTAACTCTGGAAGCAGTAGGTCGCGCGCGCGCCTCTATACACCAGCCTACTGGTGCGCGCGCCAGTGTGGCTCACATCCCTGCGCGAGCTTACTGCTGCGCGAGCATCCTTGCGCCACAGTCCTATTGCGCGTGCGCCAGTATGGCTCACATCCTTGCGCGAGCCTACTAGTGCGCAGCCCTTGCGCGCGCATGCCACGTTACTAGGGAACCCATCTGGTCACGCCACACAGTCGGATTACAACTAAAATAAAGAAAATACAAGAACAGAACTTCAACAAAAGATGAAGTTCTTGGCCGAGGATTGTGTTAGACACGGGTCCCTTAAAAACAATTTCGAGTCTCCCAGGAGAACTCGTTTTTTTCCAGGATACAACAGCCTAAGCAGTTGCACTGCCGGAGATGACGCAACCCGAAGGTATACCTTGCTGCAAGAAAGAGGAAGAAGAAGAATTTAGAGTAGAGGGTTCGTTGGTGATTCGGTGTCTCTTCTGGTGTTGATGTAATGCAGTATTTATACTGCATCTATGTTGAAACAGTCAAAAAGATTTAACTCAACTAATTAAATTGCATTAAACGTCTGTAATGCCCTTTAATTCGTCAGTTACATTCCTGGTCAAGACCCTTGACTTGTCTGTTTCAACTGCTGAAGTGTAACTGATCTGTCATTAACTCTGGAAGCAGCAGGTCGCGCGCGCTCCTCCATACGCCAGCCTGCTGGGGCGCGCGGCAGTGTGGCTCACATCCCTGCGCGAGCTTACAGGTGCGCGAGCATCCTTGCTCCACAGTCCTATTGCGCGTGCGCCAGTATGGCTCACATCCTTGCGCGAGCCTACTGGTGCGCCAGCCCTTGCGCGCGCACGCCACGTCACTAGGGAACCCATCTGGTCACGCCACACAGTCGGATTACAACTGAAATAAAGAAAATACAAGAACAAAACTTCAACAAAAGATGAAGTTCTTGGCTGAGGAACGTGTTAGACACGGGTCCCTTAAAAAAACATTTCGAGTCTCCCAGGAGAACTCGTTTGTTTCAAGGATACAACAGCCTAAGCAGTTGCACTGCAGGAGATGACGCAACCCGAAGGTATACCTTGCTGCAAGAAAGAGGAAGAAGAAGAATTTCGAGTAGAGGGTTCGTTAGTGATTCGGTATCTCTTCTGGTGTTGATGTAATGCAGTATATATACTGCATCTGTGTTGAAACAGTCAAAAAGATTTAACTCAATGAATAAATTGCATTAAACGTCTTTAATGCACTTTAATTCGCCAGTTACATTCCTGGTCAAGACCCTTTACTCGTCTGTTTCAACTGCTGAAGTGTAACTGATCTGTCATTAACTCTGAAAGCAGCAGGTCGCGCGCGCGCCTACATACGCCCGCCTACTGGTGCGCGCGCTAATGTGGCTTACATCCCTGCGCGAGCTTACTGGTGCGCGAGCATCCTTGCTCCACAGTCCTATTGCGCGTGCGCCAGTAGGGCTCACATTCTTGAGCGAGCCTGCTGGTGCGCCAGCCCTTGCGCGCGCACGCCACGTCACTAGGGAACCCATCTGGTCATGCCACACAGTCGGATTACAACTGAAATAAAGAAAATACAAGAACAAAACTTCAACAAAAGATGAAGTTCTTGGCTGAGTATCGTGTTAGACACGGGTCCCTTAAAACAAATTTCGAGTCTCCCAAGAGAACTCGTTTGTTTCCAGGATACAACAGCCTAAGCAGTTGCAATGCCGGAGATGACGCAACCCGAAGGTATACCTTGCTGCAAGAAAGAGGAAGAAGAAGAATTTCGAGTAGATGGTTCGTTGGTGATTCGGTGTCTCTTCTGGTGTTGATGTAATGCAGTATTTATACTGCATCTGTGTTGAAACAGTCAAAAAGATTTAACTCAACGAATTAAATTGCATTAAACGTCTTTAATGCACTTAAATTCGTCAGTTATATTCCTGGTCAAGACCCTTGACTCGTCTGTTTCAACTGCTGAAGTGTAACTGATCTGTCATTAACTCTGGAAGCAGCAGGTCGCGCGCGCGCCTCCATACGCCAGCCTGCTGGTGCGCGCGCCAGTGAGGCTTACATCCCTGCGCGGGCATCCTTGCTCACAGTCCTATTGCGCGTGCGCCAGTATGGCTCACATCCTTGCGCGAGCCTGCTGGCGCCAGCCCTTGCGCACGCATGCCACGTCAATAGGGAACCCATCTGGTCACGCCACACAGTCGGATTACAACGGAAATAAAGAAAATACAAGAACAAAACTTCAACAAAAGATGAAGTTCTTGGCTGAGGATCGTGTTAGACACGGGTCCCTTAAAACAAATTTCGAGTCTCCCTTAAAACAAATTCCCGGCGCGTATCGAACCTTGCGATCATCGGGACAATCGCAATTAAGGAAGGTGTTTTCCATTTCCTCAAACCAGTGGAGGAGAGCGGTGACACCTTCGGTCCCTTCAAATTTAGGAGGATCGCAAGACTTGAAATGTTTATATGAGCACTTGCTGGTAGGAGGGTTGCCGATGTTCTGGTCATTTTGTTGGGGAGGATTAGTGGGATTTGTGGCGAGAGCTTGTTGTACTTGAACCACATGTCAGGAAGCACCGCGGCCATTTGTTTTGCGATTTGTGTGGCCAAGCGTTCGTGAGACCTTCCCGATCTTTTACCCCCTCGTTGTTGTCTAGCCGACATCTACAGGAACATACATAAGAAGATTGTGAGTTTATGGAGTCTTTTTAGGTGTCATGTGTCTTAAAGAAAAATGAAAATAACATAAATATCAATAATGCAACTACATCCATAGGATGTCTTGGGTTTGATCATGTTGGGCCTCAAATGTCCCCCATACCTTTACCTGTATAGTCATGTGGGCCCGCATGACTATTGGCTTGGTAGGATTCACATTAGTATTGGCGATTTAACACTCGCATGACCCGAATGAAAACCACAAAATATGTTTACGAGATGTATGGTCGGAATGTGTCCAGGTGTAGACACAATGACAACTCAAAGTGGGGTTAGCTCACACGACGTTTGGTATAGCATGCTTTGGCCTAATAGGTACTTCGTACTCTCATCGTTAGTCCCCAGGTAGGCAAACTGGTCCTTTATTTTGGATTTATACGAATGCCAAGCCTAGACAGGACGTTCCGACTACCTTACCCTTCCAGTTACTACATGCCCGTCATGAGAACTCTCTTTGATGAGATTTGAAAATACAAAAATCATTGTAAAAGCAATCATGAAAATGATGTGGTGTGTGCTTTCATGGATATGATATGTTATGAGAATATGATTCATGATAGGCATTATATGATAATATATACTTATGGACATGCTTGCATAACATTGAATGTAACATTTAACATAAAACATATAAACATCATGAAATTTGGCATGTAACACACAAAAATCTTAAAAATTTCTAATCAACTATAGTATAGGCTCTAAGGGTCTAATAACCTATCCTATATCCCTATAGTCATGGCTCTGATACCAATCTGTCACACCCCGACCCGCAGCGGAATAAGAGTCGGGGCATAATTGGGTTATCACCAAAGCTCATGATATTTACTAATATGTTTCATATTTATTAAAGTCAAAATTACATTCTCAATAATCCAAACATGTCCATACAAATACAAAGAAAAATAACCAACTAAACAATCCAAGCTCTAAACCAGTTTATTCTTCTAGGCCAATCCTATGTGGTTCTTACTGCAGCTGGTTCACCTGTATCATGTGTAAAAATGGGGGTTTTTGGGGTCAACATAAGTTGGCGAGTGAATCTTATTAGATAAACATTTATTATTGATTTCTTGTTATTTTTATCAAGGAAAAATTGTGCAATAGTCATATGTGAGCAAATGTAAATGATCCAACAATAGCAATAACAACCACAAACTGTAACATACAATAACATACAATAACATACAATAACATATGAAATTGCATGAATGTATAACATGAATGAAACTGTATATGTTGGCAACGTCACGTTCACGCTCATAATGTAATGGGGAACGGACGGCCTATGATAAATGTATGTACTGAAAATGATAAATGTCTGTGCGATCAAGGCTCAATCAAACGGAGCCGATCGTATGTTGGCACGCCAGGTTCACGCTCATAATGTAATGGGGAACTGCTCAACGCTCATAATGTAATGGGGAGCGGCGGCCTATGAAATTGCATGTACTGAAAATAATAAACGTAAATCTAAACAATAACCACACAACAGATGATACAAGCTGAATACACATTTGTTCATGATATGATGTATGCATAATGATTTAAATATAATAAATGGTAAGACACATGATACACCCCAAAAACGTGATTAAAATGGGGAATTTGTAGAGATTCACTCACATTAGGTGCGTTTGGTTGGAGATGATGAGATGCGCACGAGTTGGAAGGATTGAACAACGAGAATTAACTAACCTAAATAATAACGGAAGATATAGTAAATGAGTGGATTTTTATTAATAATTTTAATAGTATTTTTAGATATATTTTTGTGAGTTTAAGGCTATTTCCTATCTTTAAAAACATTATTTTTAAGTATTTTTAATTGATTTTTAAATTAAATTTAATAAATAAAAATATAAAAATATGTTGACTTTTGCGTTGACCGTTTGACTGTTTGACCGGTTTTATTGTGTAAACGTATGCGCCAGGTGAGGCTCGAACCCGAGACCTCCCGTACGCGTGCACGCAGCTCTACCAACTGAGCTACGTGTCTAACCCGAAATAATCCTGTTTTTAATTATATTTATATACTAATTTAGTTTATTCAAAATTCATTTATTTTTAAAAAGAATTTTAATCATCAACCCGGTGCCGTCAAGAGGTCTCGAACCCGGGACCTGTGCTTTAATGTTACACACAGTCCACCACTGGACTGTGTGTCTAACTTGGTTAATATACATATTTTTATTATACTTAACATCTAACGGCGAAATGGATCCGGTTCAGTTAGAAAAACAAAACATTTTTATTACAGAGCATACGTGTGTCAAGGATCGAACTCGCGGCATGTGATATGTATGTGCACACAGTCCACCGCTGGACTGTGTGTCTAACCCGAGACAATATCCAGATTTTATTAAACTTATAATCAAACTATCATCGTCTTCTTCGTTACAAAATTACAGTCCGCGATTACTCTATTGTTTCTTGTTTAATTCGATTGACAAACATTCAACAGACTAATATGAAATGACCGAGACGATTTTTAGAAGTAAACATACCGGAGAACGATTTATCTCAGAATTCCGGCAAGTCCGGCTCTGTTTTTACGGATTTCTACTGAACGAATAAATTAACAGTTTTGATTAGCTACGTGAGGAATTGAAGTATTAAACAAGAGTTATCAGAAGGTTTGAATGTCTATACCGTTTCACAGCTGAAGATAAGGATTTTCAGAAGTTTTCCCGCGAGAGTGAGTTATCCGATATCGACGTCTGAAATTGATTCCGATTGAAGGGTTTGAGTTAGCAATAGCTTAACAATTGATAGACAACGAAAGAATTGAGAGACTTACTGATTTGATGGAACCCATCTGGTCACGCCACACAGTCGGATTACAACTGAAATAAAGAAAATACAAGAACAAAACTTCAACAAAAATGAAGTTCTTGGCTGAGGATCGTGTTAGACACGGGTCGCTTAAAACAAATTTCGAGTCTCCGAGGAGAACTCGTTTGTTTCATGATACAACAGCCTAAGCAGTTGCACTGCCGGAGATGACGCAACCCGAAGGTATACCTTGCTGCAAAAAAGAGAAAGAAGAAGAATTTCGAATAGAGGGTTCGTTGGTGATTCGATGTCTCATCTGGTGTTGATGTGATGCAGTATTTATACTGCATCTATGTTGAAACAGTCAAAAAGATTTAACTCAACGAATTAAATTTCATTAAACGTCTTTAATGCACTTTAATTCGTCAGTTACATTCCTGGTCAAGACCCTTGACTCGTCTATTTCAACTGCTAAGTGTAACTGATCTATCATTAACTCTGGAAGCAGCACATGCGCGCGCGCCTCCATTCGCCAGCCTGCTGGTGCGCGTGCCAGTGTGGCTCACATCCCCGCGCGAGGTTACTGGTGCGCGAGCATCCTTGCTCCGCAGTCCTATTGCGCGTTCGCCAGTATGGCTCACATACTTGCGCGAGCCTACTGGTGCGCCAGCCCTTGCGCGCGCACGCCACGTCAATAGGGAACCCATCTGGTCACGCCACACAGTCGGATTACAACTGAAATAAAGAAAATACAAGAACAAAACTTCAAAAAAAGTTGAAGTTCTTGGCAGAGGATCGTGTTAGACACGGGTCCCTTAAAACAAATTTCGAGTCTCCCAGGAGAACTCGTTTGTTTCCAGGATACAACAGCCTAAGCAGTTGCACTGCCGGAGATGACGCAACCCGAAGGTATACCTTGCTGCAAGAAAGAGGAAGAAGAAGAATTTCGAGTAGAGGGTTCGTTGGTGATTCGGTGTCTCTTCTGGTGTTGATGTAATGCAGTATTTATACTGCATCTGTGTTGAAACAGTCAAAAAGATTTAACTCAACGAATTAAATTGCATTAAACGTATTTAATGCACTTTAATTCGTCAGTTACATTCCTGGTCAAGACCTTTGACTCGTCTGTTTCAACTGCTGAAGTGTAACTGATCTGTCATTAACGCTGGAAGCAGCAGGTCGTGCGCGCGCCTCCATACGCCAGCCTGCTGGTGCGCGCGCCAGTGTGGCTCACATCCCTGCGCGAGGTTACTAGTGCGCGGGCATCCTTGCTCCACAGTCCTATTGCGCGTGCGCCAGTATGGCTCAGATCCTTGCGCGAGCCTACTGGTGCGCCAGCACTTGCGCGCGCACTCCACGTCACTAGGGAACCCATCTGGTCACGCCACACAGTCGGATTACAACTGAAATAAAGAAAATACAAGAACAAAACTTCAACAAAAGATGAAGTTCTTGGCTGAGGATCGTGTTAGACACGGGTCCCTTAAAACAAATTTCGAGTCTCCCAGGAGAACTCGTTTGTTTCCAGGATACAACAGCCTAAGCAGTTGCACTGCCGGAGATGACGCAACCCGAAGGTATACCTTGCTGCAAGAAAGAGGAAGAAGAAGAATTTCGAGTAGAGGGTTCGTTGGTGATTCGGTGTCTCTTCTGGTGTTGATGTAATGCAGTATTTATACTGCATCTGTGATGAAACAGTAAAAAAGTTTAACTCAACGAATTAAATTGCATTAAACGTATTTAATGCACTTTAATTCGTTAGTTACATTCCTAGTCAAGACCCTTGTATGTTTCAGCTGCTGAAGTGTAACTGATCTGTCATTAACTCTGGAAGCAGCAGGTCGCGCGCGCGCCTCCATACGCCAGCCTGCTGGTGCACGCGCCAGTGTGGCTCACATCCTTGCGCGAGCTTACTGGTGCGCGAGCATCCTTGGTCTACAGTCCTATTGCGCGTGCACCAGTATGGCTCACATCCTTGCGCTAGCCTACTAGTGCGCCTACCCTTGCGCGCGCACGCCACGTCAATAGGGAACCCATCTGGTCACGCCACACAATCGGATTACATCTGAAATAAAGAAAATACAAGAACAAAACTTCAACAAAAGATGAAGTTCTTGGCTGAGGATCGTGTTAGACACAGGTCCCTTAAAACAAATTTCGAGTCTCCGAGGAGAACTTGTTTGTTTCCAGGATACAACAGCCTAAGCAGTTGCACTGCCGGAGATGAAGCAACCCGAAGGTATACCTTGCTGCAAGAAAGAGGAAGAAGAAGAATTTCGAGTAGAGGGTTCGTTGGTGATTCGGTGTCTCTTCTGGTGTTGATGTAATGCAGTATTTATACTGCATCCGTGTTGAAACAGTCAAAAAGATTTAACCCAACGAATTAAATTGCATTAAACGTCTTTAATGCACTATAATTCGTCAGTTACACTCCTGGTCAAGACCCTTGACTCGTCTGTTTCAACTGCTGAAGTGTAACTGATCTGTCATTAACTCCGGAAGCAGAAGGTCGCGCGCGCGCCTCCATACGCCAGCCTACTGGTGCGCGTGCAAGTGTGGCTCACATCCCTGCGCGAGCTTACTGGTGCGCGAGCATCCTTGCTCCACAGTCCTATTGCATGTGCGCCAGTATGGCTCACATCCTTGCGCGAGCCTACTGGTGCGCCGGCCCTTGCGCGCGCACGCCACGTAACTAGGGAACCCATCTGGTCACGCCACACAGTCGGATTACAACTGAAATAAAGAAAATACAAGAACAAAACTTCAACAAAAGATTAAGTTGTTGGCTGAGCATCGTGTTAGACACGGGTCCCTTAAAACAAATTTCGAGTCTCCTTGGAGAACTCGTTTGTTTCCAGGGTACAACAGCCTAAGCTGTTGCATTGCCGGAGATGAAGCAACCCGAAGGTATACATTGCTGCAAGAAAGAGGAAGATGAAGTATTTCGAGTAGAGGGTTCGTTGGTGATTCGGTGTCTCTTCTGGTGTTGATGTAATGCAGTATTTATACTGCATCTGTGTTGAAACCGTCAAAAAGATTTAACTCAACGAATTAAATTGCATTAAACGTGTTTAATGCACTATAATTCATTAGTTTCATTCCTGGTCAAGACCCTTGACTCGTCTGTGTCAATTGCTGAAGTGTAACTGATCTGTCATTAACTCTGGAAGCAGCAGGTCGCGCGCGCGCCTTCTTACGCCACAAACCTATTGCGCGTGCGCCAGTATGGCTCACGTCCTTGCGCGAGCCTACTGGCGCGCGCGCACCGCCACGTCACTTGGGAACCCATCTGGTCACGCCATACTAGTTCACTTTGGTGCGCTGCGCGCGTGCACGTCAGGCATTTGCGGAGCAACCTGGACTGCCTGCACCATGCGCCACTACCTGTGTAACTGCGCATCCCTTGCCACGTTGCCTTCTAGGGTCTGCGCCACCTGGTCCTTGCAGCCTTTGCTGAGCCACGCGCGCGCGGTAAAAAATACAAAGGCGGCTCTCATTCGGCTCGGGGCGTTGCGAGTGTGCAAAGTGCAAAGTGCAAAGTGCAAAGTGCGCCACATTGCGCTCATCGCCCACGCGCGCGTGTGCGAGTGGGAGTTAGGGCGCTCCGCACCCTTCGCGAGTACACTTAGTGTGTGCTTCCATGAAACAATAAGGAAGGAGTGTTCCCGCTTAAATACCCCTTTAAGTTTCATCACTCCTCCTATGTGGGACAAGATGCTACTTTCCCATTATTTCAACATTTAATGTTTCAACCACCAAACTTTGAGCATCGATATCTCATTTATCTTAGCTCCGTTTTGGACGTGGTTTAGTTCGTTGCGAAACTCTTCCAACATAGAACACAAACCCTTAAATAAATATCTATATAAAGTTCAGTTTATAATATTTATTTATCGTCCAAAATTAGGAAATACGCATTTTCTATATTTATGAGAATGCTATTTTCACAAAATTCCAACAATTCTTAGCTAAATTGACACAAGATTTTCATATTCTTGCATGAAGTGGCACAAGCTCGAGACTTAGCTATTTTCACAATATGTGTGGTCAAATGGTTGACTTGTTTATATCTATACGCTCTTAATGATTACCTCTGCAATGGCAGTAGTACTCTCTCCAACATAAACAGTAAAACGTTTTTCAAACTAGTTGCCTTTGAATGTGAAGTCAGCAACATCTTGGTTCCTATTGGAGGCCAAGAATACATCAAGTGAAGTCTTGAACTGGGTTCGGTTAGCAGAAAACACATGATCTCTAGGGTTTGTGCTATCTCCTCTAAAGCATTGCCACCTTTTGCGTGCACTTGTTAGCTGAAAATTTTAAGAAAACAATACTAATCGCTTAGACTAGTCCATTGCGTTTAATTCGTAATCTATAACTGATGTGCGCGTGCTAGTGTAGTAAGAAGGGGTACTACTATGTGTACACTATCTCTAGTTATCATGCGGCCACACAAACAAAAAAAAGTTAATCGTATGACCTTTGTCAGTGGTGTGCGTGTTAAATACTTAAATCTAGTAAAAACATGAAAGTGATTGAAATACTGACCCTTTTCTGCAAAGTGAGGATACGGTTTCCGGCACCATCGACTAGTTTACCGTGAACACTCAATAGTTTTCCTTTGAGTTTGAACATCAAGTTACCATTGACATCAGTGACACCAAAGTTTCCATCAGAAAGAGCTAATAATTTCTTCCCGCTCAACATGTGTATGGGGTTTGGTGACACGAACTGTGGACTCACAACACATAGTGGTTTACTGAGTTGGTGTGGCGAGTCACTTGTTAGCTCAAATTCAAACCCTATTCCTATGAGTCGAGTCGAGTTGAATGAGCTAGTGTGGTTGCATCACTATATTTATACTATAATTACAAGCTTCTAGTTGTGTTAACGGAATAAATTTAACGAATCCCATTACAAGAACACAAGAAAAATGCGATGAGCATCATATCGTGGTTGGATATTATAAGTTTACAATAGAATATTAGAATATTTTTGAGGGTGTTACAATTCAAAAGGGGTCTCCAACACAAATACTTATTTGATATATTTAATTCCATACTTATCAAACATATGCTCGTAATGTATTTAATGACTTGAATTTAATTGCAAGAGAAAGTAATGTACGCGTTTTTATTATATTCTCCTTTTGTTCTTACTTTCAAGAGCATATGGACATTTATGGTCCGAAAGAATATGAAAATTAGTGATATATATATATATATATATATATATATATATATATATATATATATATATATATATATATATATATATATATATATATATATATGTGTGTGTGTGTGTGTGTGTGGCGTGTGTATGGGGGGAAAGTTTATTTGAGAAGAAATTTAATGTGAGAAGAAAAAGAAGAAAGAACAATGATAAAATATTAAATAATTTATAACTTCTCTTATTAATTATGTTATCTATCATTAATAAAACAAAAAACATTATATCCTGCACTTCAAAATTTATCCTACATATATCTTATACTTATCGGAATTTACCCTACACACATGTAAAAATACCCTACACATTTCAAAATTTATCATACACATACTAAAGTTTATCCTACACATATCGAAAATTGTCATTCACCATAAATTATTTTATCTTGAAAAAGTATATTAAAATAAATGAGTTACAAGTTTAATTAATTAATTAATTAATGACAATTTTTCATAATATTAAATACACGAAGTAAATGAAGAATTTTTATTGGTTTAAAAGTTATTTTTTTTATTTTACAAAATTTTTCTTCTTATTTGAACTCTAACTATATATATATATATATATATATATATATATATATATGATGATGATGATGTGCTACTGCAAAGTTTTGATTCCGACGTAATTAATTGTCACCATAGGCAGAATTTGAAAGATTTAAAATGTAGAACTCAAATGGTCAAACCCAATGTTTATATATGAGATTCGTAATGTTAAAAGTATAAGTGTCAAACATCTCGAAGTTCAGTTGTATATTTGAAATACTATAAATTATATGATAAGTTATTATTCTTGTAGTTTTTCTCATAAGTGTGTTTATGTGTGAGGTACATATTGCGCTGTAAATAAGAGATTGTAGATTCCGTTCGTGGGCTGCTGTTATGAGCTAAAAGTGGTGCAGATATAAAACAAGATATGGGTTGGAGTTAGAATTCAGTTGTACGAGTTTGTCATATATATATAGGTGTACTGTTCTCGTTGAACAGACACAAATAATTCACCTTTATAAGATTCTCTCTCTGTAAATCTAGGGTTTGTATCTTCATATCGCAGTTCTCATATGTTGTTCATGAGTTTTGATTGTTAGATGATGATCATCGCGTTGATGGTTATCTTGTAGTTGTTCGATCTTGTTATTGTTGCTCAGATCTTTAGATATGTTTCAGATTGTTCTTGTTACGATATTTGTGTTTAAAAAAGCCAGAGATTATACTATTCAAATACAGTATTAGAGCCGTGGTGCTTTGTAGTGTGATCGCTTCCGTTATTATTGGAGATTAAGGAAGGTTACGAAATTAGGGTTTCGTAAATTTGGGGATTCTGGATTTGTGAGGGTTTCTTGATTGTGTCTTTCGGATCCGGGAGTGGATCTTGGAACAAGAGAAAAACGTGTAAATCCTGATTGGAAGCTGCGGTTCTTGATCTAGACTTCAACCCTGAAGGTTGTAAAACTCTGTTCAAGAACGGAGGAACCCTAGGTTGGATTCATTGTTCTGGTCAGATCCTTCCTTAATTTTTTGTTGTTTTTTGTTTTGCATTAGGCATCTTGGCTAGGTTAGGAAGACCGTTGTTGTTGAATTGCGATACAAGAAGGGTACATCCTGTTGCATAGTCTGTGAGATATTTTTTGTTGTGATTCTTGTCCTGTTTATGTTATCTTGTTTTGTGATTAATCTTCATCATAGTTGTGTTGTAGATTTGTGTGGCTCATACAAGAAGACCTATGGGGCACCCTTGAGTGACAAACCCCTGATTTGGTCCTTGTTGTAGTGTATGCCGTGTTTTTTTTTTATTTTTTGATTCTTTGTGTGATCTTGTTTGATAATCTGTCATCTGTTGTACTGTTCTTAACAAGTAAATATGGGAGACACAGTTGGTCCAATTGGTCCTAGTGAAATAATGGTTAGCAAATTAGATGCTAGTGACCATTTATATCTACATGCTAGTGATTCTAGCAGTATGACTGTTGTGAGTATTAAACTAAAAGGAACTAAAAATTATACTATAGGGTCTAATGCTATGAAACTTTCTGTAAGGGCTAAGAATAAGATATGTTTCATTGATAAAAATTGTATTGAAATGATTCAAATATAGTGTTGGCTAATCAGTGGGAAAGATGTAACTCAGTTGTCTTAACGTAGATCCTGAAGTCCATTGTAGAGGACTTATATGTTGGTCAAGTATATTCTAAATTGGCTTCTGAGGTGTGGGAGGACTTGAAAGAAACCTATGATAAAATAGATGGTTCTATTGTTTTTATTCTGTATCAAAAGATTAATTCATTAACTTAGAGTGGGTTAAGTGTTTCTGAGTACTATAACAGACGTAATGCAATGTGGAAACAATTTGATGTAATGGTTCAACTTCCATCTTGTACATGTAATACATCAACTAAATTTAATGATTTTAATAAATTAATCAAGTTAATGCAATTCTTGAAAGGATTGGATGATGTGTATCAACCTGTGAGAACAAATCTCTTAACTAGAGAACCTTTACCTTCAATAAAAATTGCTTTCTCAATAATCTCTAGAGATGAGTCTCACAAGGGATCTAATACTTCATCTAAGGCTCCAAGGGATCTAATACTTCATCTAAAGCTCCAAATGTAGGTTTTGTAACTAAAGGAAGTTAAATAAATGATAATAAAAGGAGATTTGTTGAAATCAAAATTTTGGTGCTAAATGTACACATTGCAATAAGTTGGGACACATTATTGAAAAATGCTTTGAGTTAATTGGATATCCTCCCAAGTTTAGACGTAGATCAAGTCAAATTAGTGGTTAGTGGAATAGATCAAATATGTCAAACAACAATTCTATGTCTGATAATTATGTGCAACAATCTAATCATACATTGAATAGTTTGTCTGCTAATCAGTTTAATAAGTTTTTAGGTATGTTGAACTAGAAAAAAAAGTGAAGGTACTTCTAAAACTGATGTAGGAGGTAATGCATTCTCTTCATTTGGTTGGTATAACATTGTGTGTAGTTTAATGCGAGTTCTTTGTCTGAGTTTGAAAATGCATGGATCATAAACTTAGGAGCAAATCAACACATGGTAGTAACAATAAGAATATGTTTAATGTTGTTGATGTTACTGAGTTTATGATGGGTGGTCTTTTGGACAACCCGTAAGTGCGTTAGAATGATATATATTCCATGCTTTAAACATTTATTTGTTACAATTTGATGTCTATGACGCGTTTGGCTTTTCAGGTACCGAAGAGCGTAATGAAGGGGTTTAAACATGCTTTAGCGGTTATTTACAAGAGCCTAATCGAAGAAGGGAATTAAGAGATTGCACGAAGGGTAAAAATGGAAAAATGAAGCTGACCACCGTAGCTTACGGTGGCCACTGTAGCATACGGTGGTGTCCCCTCTTGAATACCACCGTAAGACAGAAGTGTAATGCCGTAATGAAATTTTTGCCCACCGTAAGCTACGGTGGGCACCGTAGCTTACGGTGGTGGGCTACGGGAAACGTGTAACTGCCCAATTTAAGCTGAGTTATGGTGGCCTTTCACATTATCAATCATTGGAAGAAGTGCAGAGAATATAGGAGGCGATTTTGGGTGTTTTTCATTGATTCTAACAAGTTCTAAACAATATTTGAGTGTGTTTGATTCGTATGAACACGACAATTGAAGTTTGTTTGATTGTAAGAACATGAGTGGCTAAACATTTCGGTGATCATCTTGTGTTGAAGGTTCGGTAAACAATTGTGTTTCAATTTGCTTATTTCTAGAATAATTGCTAT
Source organism: Scalesia atractyloides (assembly GCA_947069175.1). NCBI lineage: Eukaryota > Viridiplantae > Streptophyta > Magnoliopsida > Asterales > Asteraceae > Scalesia > Scalesia atractyloides. The sequence goes on from CAMTDV010000026.1 coordinate 15,193,533, forward strand.
GTTATTGTGATTATGGTGTTGATTGATTATTTGTAAGTTGTTGGTTGATATTTTGCTTATTGCTTATCTCGTGCGTTCTTGGTGTCGTTGACAATCAAGATATCACGGGAAGGTTTACGGGTTGGGTATTGATCAATTTGTCATCGGGTAACGACCTCGCATTTCAATCCGAGTACTTTGTTCCCTTTTATCACAACTAGTTAATCAAACACGAGTCATGTCTATGTGACTCTTTCTAGTATAATTGGAACACATGCGTTTTGAACCCGAAACTCAAGGTGATCATTCTTGTATTAATCTGTTAAAAGAACCAATCTTTGAAGTATTAAGTAGTTAAAATCTAATCCATCAATTGAAAATCTGAAATTTAAACTGTGCGAATTAGGTAATTAGTATAATAGTACAACCATTTGATAACACTAGTTCTACAAATCCTTGTGTTCGACACCCACTTACCGCTAGCTAATAGCAGTTTTGGGATTAATTTGCGTGTGACAACGACTACACGTCAGTTTAACATAAATGTTAAACATCCAAATGGTACAGATGCTAAGGTAACTAAGATTGGATGTTTAAAGATAAATGAATATGTAATTTTAATAGATGTGTTTGTTGTACCTGAGTACTTTGTGAATCTACTTTCTGTGCATAACATGTCTAAAGATAGTAAACTAAGAGTCGTTTTTGATGAAACTAGTTGTTATATTTAGGATTTATGTTCAAAGAAAACCCCGGTGACTGGTAAACAAACTGATGGGCTGTATTTTTGTAGTAATGCTTATAGTTCTGTTATCTGTTGTTTGAATAGACTTGAAAATGTAAAGTTGTGGTATGCAAGGTTTGGTCATCCCCCACATCAAGTTTTAAATGTCTTAAAATTCAATACCAATGTGTTAGAAAGTGAACGTTGTGATATATGTCATAAGGCAAAACGACATAGGGTTCCCTTTCCACTTAGTGATCATAAGACTGAACACTTAGGATACTTATTTCATCTAGATGTATGGGGACCATACAAAGTTACAAGTGTGGAAGGATATAGATAATTCTCTAATAGATGAAGATGACTTAAGTAGAGTTAATTGGCTTTACTTAATAAAGTCTAAAAGTGAAGTGTAATATTGTTAGTTTTGTAATCTAATATTAACTTACTTTAAACACGAGTCAAAGTGTTAAGAAGTGATAATGGGGCATAATTTGTTAATACAAAAATGTTTTTTTTACATATGATTTGGGAATAGTCAACCAAACACTTGTGTTTACACATCACAACAGAATGGTGTTGTGGAAAGGAAGCAGAGGCACTTGCATAATATTGCCAGAGTCTTACTTTTTCAGACTAATATTTCTTTGAGATTTTAGTCAGAATGTATATTAACTACATCATACTTGATCAACATGACACCTTCCTCTGTGTTAAATGGTAAATCTCCTTATATGAAGTTGTTTGGTTTTGAGCCCTAAGTAGGTCACTTAAGAGTTTTTTGTTGTTTATGTTTTTATACTATGTTGACCAATAGTGATAAGTTTGAGGAAAGAGCAGATAAATGTGTTTTTATGGGTTTGATGTTCTAAAAGTAGTTAATTAAAAACAATCAAAATTACTCTAATTCTAGACTCAAATTAAACTCTAGACTCCTAAATTTGACTAAACTACTAACCGGCAAGTGGACCGATCAATTGTAGAATAGTTTAAGTAAGTCCGGATCATCGAACCCAAGAGACTCACTAATTACGATGACGACTCAATCTAGACTCAATTAAGACACTTATTTATATAATTGGGGGGGGGGGGGGTTTCTAACAACTCTAAATTATTAATGGAACTAAAATTACCTAATTAAAATAAACTCAACTTTGAACTTTTGGAAATTGGAAATTAATTCAAGAATAGTGAACTGGTTACCTAGGTTAGATTTTGTATTACTACTTATTTGGCTTTATAATAAATTAATTAGGTTGAATGATTAACCAGGATCTTAAAATGTCAAACTCTAGGTTTACCGAATAGGACCCCCAACCCTTCTTGGGAAGACGCCTATGATACCCTAAAATTATTTTATGTTCACCGGGTTTAAAGACTTCTTCTCAGTTATCTTATTATTGAGTAAAGGGTCTATTTTAGTTAACTGCTTCTCAATAAGTAACCTAGACCAACAATAACTTTTCGTTTAGTTTAACCGACTCGATTATGACAAGTAAATTAGATCCGGGATTTTCTCAAAACCTACACCTAACAATTCATCTAATCAATTCAGCTAACTAATTATTATTCCTCAATAGTTAATTTAGGTATAATGATAAAAACTAATTTTATATTTTATTTAGTTGTTTTCCCGGTTTATTGGCCAATTCATCGATTGTTTCCCGAACCCCTAAAGACCCGAAAAAGCAACACAAACCTATTCTATGGAAGACATCCACCAAGATTTATGTAAAACAAATAAATAATCAAAAACCAACTTAGATCATGCAAATACACTAAACTAAGCAATTAAAGTTGTGAACTTTACTACACATCATTCAAACCATAATCAAATTTAAAACAAAATCCAACTTTCATAACATAAATAAACCAAACCTAGGTTACAAAAGGAAATATAGCCAATTATCATAGTTTCGGAAAACAATAAAACAAGGGTTATGAAGGAATTCATCAAAAGGTTAAAGAAAAAGAACTAAAGAGTTGAGAATTTTCAATAAAACCATGTTTGCTCCTGCCTCAAAGTTCCTAGCTTGCCTTGATGATCCCAACAGCTTAGAGCAGCCCCAATCAGCTTGCACAATTCAGAATTTTAGCTCTCCAAAGTCTGAATTCGTCAAGATGTGCTACAATCATAATATAGCTCCACTTTATGACCACTCTTTCCCATAGCAGATTAGTTTACGAAACTTTCTGGATAAACCACCCTCTCGCCAGCCGCGAGAGGGTGATTGTATCTCAGTCGCACACCGCGACCGAGTAATAGTCTCCGGATAATTATTGACCTCTCACGGGGCGCGAGAGGTATATGTTGTTGCGGTCGCGGGCCGCCAGAAGCTAAAATCTTCCATTTTGCGATTCGTTTCCTCTTTCGCGTTCCAACTATGCTCCGGCTTGGTTCCAATTATCAATTTAGCTCATTTTCCCATCCTTCAGAGCATTTTCACGAACCAAGACCTGCAAAACGTAATTGGATCAAAAGTAGATATATTCTTGACAAACCAAAACGAAAACCATCTAAATCTTTACAAACTGTACATGATAAATGCATGTGTTATTCAATACATCAGGGTTATTCTAATATGAAAAAAGATACAAAGTTTAGAATATTGATGAGAAAAATTTTATGTTTTCAAGAGATTTAAAATTTTATGAGAATGTTTTTTCATATAAGAAACAAAATGTGACTGAACAAACTGCTGATTTTCAAATTTTTTATGATGTCAACAGTTTAAATTTTTTGACTTCTATGACTCTACAACTGACCAAATTCCCAATGATGAAAAAGGTTTTTAGATAAGTCTAGTGCTAGTGATAGTTAGCAAGGAGGTGTGTCTGGTAGGATTGTAGAGTCTACGGATGCACAGTAGCCTACAAGAGAGTGTGGCAGGGCAGAGCAACAGCGAGATACAATGTCCAGTGACATATCTGTGAGGGTTGATAATCTTAGCGCTGGAAATGAAGAATCTGTCCTATCTGAGGGTGTCATTGTAGGCGGTCAAAATGTTAGGAAGTAATCTAGAGTAACTAGTACTCTTAAAAGGTTTAAGGATTATATAATTGAAGGGAAAGTTAAATATGGTTATGAGAATGTTGTTAATTGCGTCAATTTGCCTGCAGATAGTGTTTGTTTTGCTGTAAATATAAGCAAAATAACTAACGCTAAATCTCATAAGGAAGCCATAAATGATATAAACTAGGTTATGCTATGACTGATGAAATCTCTGCATTATATAGAAACAACACTTGGGAGATAGTTGAATTACCCAAGAATAAACGTCCTATAGGTTGTAAATGGATATATAAGATGAAATACAAGGCTAATGGTGATGTAGAAAGGCATAAGGCCAAATTAGTGGTTAAGGGGTTTAATTAGAGAGAAGGTTTAGACTTTGATGAAACCTTTTCTCCTGTTGCAAAAATGATAATAGTTAGATATGTTATAAGCTTAGTTGTTCAAAACAATTGGGGTTTATATCAACTGGATGTAAAGAATGCCTTCCTTTATGGTGAATTACAAGAAGATGTATACATGGTTATACCTGAAGGGTTGAGTAATAGTGATTCTAGGCTTGTTTGTAAATTGAATAAGTCGTTATATGGCTTAAAGGAAGCACCTAGAATGTGGAATAGAACACGCTCTGCAAATAATCTCTTAAAACTCACACGCGAACGGAAATAGTATATATACATCGACCTATCAACATAACATTTCCAAAAACATAATATAATAAACAAATAAATAAAGTGTTATAAGAGGTTTCCACCATCACACCCAAACCATCCACCATTCCCACAAAGTAAAATGTTTAAAGTAGAGACCAATATGAGATTAAAACAGCATAAAAGAAAAATAAATAAAGATAACGATCCACTGCTGCTGCTTCAATCATCATCCTTTGATTCCTCCGATGCCTCGAACACTTGGTACGGCTGGACATCCTCCATACCGGCAAATTGACTCGAACCCGGATGACCACCTCTCTACTGAAAATAGGATGGAACCCCCATGTTCAAAATTTCCATCATGTATCGCATCCAGTCTTCCAGCCTTCACTGGCTATCCTTGTGTATCTGCCTGCTCTCCATTATGACCTGACGAACCTCGCCAAACTGCTGATCTACTTACCCTCGCAGATCACCAAACCCAGTCTCCATCCTGTCATACAAAGACTCCAAGGTAAGTGGGTCAAGGCGAGGCTCACGGAGAGGATACTGTCTTTCGGGCATCTTTTGACGTGTGACCGGTCGCTGATATCGAGTAGGAACACCAGCCTGCATAGATGATGCTGCTTCAGAACCCAGGGGAGGCTGAACCTGCGGTCCCTTTCGAACCGGCTCCCAGCTCACAGGCTCCTGTGTAGTCAAAATCCCGGCAGCCTGGAGGTCACGTATACTCATGAAGCATGGGGACGGGGCCCTCTCTCATCCTGTCCTGGGGATATCTATCAAATACCCCAAGACTCTCTGCTTAGCATGTAATCAGGGGCCCACAATATACCCTTGCCCCTGGGTCTCCCCTCCACAACCGCTTCATCGACCACGCAAATATAGTCACAAAGTTCGCCGGCCTTCTTTCCACCATGCACATTAAGCAGAACAAACTCACCTGATTCACCTTATTATCCCCCTGCCCCCGCCCAACTAATGTAGCAGCAAGAATTTTGTGAATAAACCGGTATACCGGATCGATGATGTCGCTTGCTACCATATTGTAAGAATATGGGGCAGTAGAGATAGTACCCCAGAATCGAGCCAGTTCATCTGTTTGAACACTGTGGGGTGACTTCTTTTAAAAACCCCCTGTAGACTGGTGAAAAACTCCGGTGCCTGAACCTCTTCTAATGTGTAGATCTGCATGGCCACAGCAAACTGCAGAACCGTCATTTCGTACACGTGCCTCCCCAAGGCAAACGAAATAGCATCACTCTCAGAAATTTTCCCTGCTGGTACTCGAAAGTGGAGTGAAATTCGAGGTAATTTCCTTATATTGCCTTGCACCACAGTCCAATACCCTTCTGAATTTATCCCCAACAACTGCTCGATCCTGCCCCTTTGACCCAGATGGTCTATCATTTCCCAATCAATCCGTCTGTATGGCAGTAGATCACAAGTGACCAAGGTGGACAGTTTCTCCCACTCGTGAGAATCTAGATCGAATTGCAACAAGGGGCTATCTACTATTCGTGTGCTTTGCCCGTGGGGAATGCCGTCCCCCTATACCTAACGCTTCATCGCATCCCAAAATTCATAGGAAATGGTTGCGTCTCTGCCGAGTCACCCCTCTGTCGAGGCTTAGGCCCTCTCCTTTTCCTCCCCGCTCTACTAGAACTACCTTCGCCTGACATCTGCAAAAAATCATTTAATTCACATGCAATGACCTATAGCATTACATTCGCGGTCATAGTCAGAAAAAAAATAAATACTTTACCATAGTTTATTGGGTTTTAGTAATATTATTCATTAACTAGACTAACTCTCGCCCGAATGGAGATTGATGTAACATCCGTCAAAAAACCGGGTTAACCAAACCCGCTTCGTTTATTAACCGAACATCCAGTTAAAATTTTCGTTGCGTATTTAATACTCAAATTAATTTTATGCGATACATAATTAATAATTATATTAGAATTTAAAATTTATAATTGAAAATTTATTAAAAATAATGAAATAAAAATAAAATGCTAATGCCGGGTTTCGAACCCGGGTCAGCCGGGAACCTCAAAGCTTTAACTCTCACACATATAACCACTCCGCCACTTGATGTTTTTTGTGAGTTCTAGGAAGCAATTAAATCATATCTACAACCGTGAATCAACCTGTTGCGCTAACTGAAACCGATATCGGCTTTCAAACCGTCCAAGACGTTTGAGTGCTCGCGGAATCTTGATCATAACCGATAAACTGACATTTTAAATCAATTCAGTCGTTAATGAACTTGAATTCATGTGATGTTTGGTTTTTATAACCGAAAACATTCATTTCTGGAATTACTTCAACAAAATCCTCATCTCGCGACTCAATTACATTCCCAGAGCTTCTAATTTCACGTTTACTCTATTTTCTAGTCGTCGGAATTACTTTTTGAACATCGCCGGAATTCTCTGCAAGTCGCCGGAAAACCGAGACTCACCTCAAAACGGTAAATACCTCGACTCTTTCTGTTCCATTCCATTGTTAGACCATTACTAACATCAATCCATCACCCAGAATCAATCCCAGACGACGTTGTCGGAAATTCTGCTTTCGTCGGAAAACTTCTGAAATTTCCAGAATCACGCCGTGAGCCGGTACGATCATTTAAACCTACTGATAATCGTTACTCAGTAGTTCAATTTCATATCTAATCAATCAAAACTGTTAATTGATCCTAACAGCCGAAGTTCACAAAACAGAGCCGACGAATCATTGCCGGAGTTCTGTGAAAGACACCTGTTCGGTACATCCTTTCCCCAAACCCTCTCCGTTCATTACCTTTCAATTTCTTATAATGTTCGTTAATCGAGTTAAACAAGAAACAGTTTGGTTAACCGTTGTCTGTGTTTTGAGCGAAGAAGACGAAGTCGTTTATGTTATAAGTCTAATTAAAATCAGTATTATGAACGGGTTAGACACACAGTCCAGCGGTGGACTGTGTGCAAACAAACACACATACGTCCCGAGTTCGATCCTTGACACAATCACATTCTCTGTAGTAAAAATGTTCTTTTTTAAACTGAACCGGATCCACACGCAGTAAGATGTTAAGTATAATAAAAACCGGAATATTTACCAAGTTAGACACACAGTCCAGCGGTGGACTGTGTGCCAAACTAAACCACAGGTCCCGGGTTCGAGACTTGTGGAGATCACCGATTCGATACAATTAAATCCTTTTTAAAATAAATGATTTTCGGATTAACTTAAATAGTGTATAAATATAATTAAAAACAGAAATATTTCGGGTTAGACACGTAGCTCAGTTGGTAGAGCTGCGTGCACGCGTACGAGAGGTCACCGGTTCGAACCTCACTCAGTGCAACTATATAACTGACCGAACCAGTCAACGGTCAACAGTCATGGTCAACGGTCAAAGTCAACATTTTTTTTATATTTTTATTTATTTATTTAATTTAAAAATCAATTAAAAATACTTAAAATCAATGTTTTTAAAGTTAGAAAATAGCCTTAAACCCACAAAAATTTATCCAAAAATCCTACTAAAATTGTTAATAAAATCCATTTATTTACCTTACCTTTTCGTTATTAATTAGGTTAGTTATTCCTCGTCGATCAATCCTCTAAACTCGTGCGCATTCAACATCATCCACCGAACGCACCCAATGTGAGTGAATCTCTACAAATTCCCCGTTTTAATCACGTTTTTGGGGTGTATCATGTGTCATATTATTTGTCACATTTAAACTATTGTGCATCCATCACATCCATGAACAAATGTGTATTCAACATGTATCAACTGTTTGTGTGGTTATTGTTTAGATTAAATTTATCATTTTCAGTACATACATTATCATAGGCCGCCGCTCCCCATTACATTATGAGCGTTGAGCTGTTCCCCATTACATTATGAGCGTGAACCAGGCGTTGTTAACATACGATCGGCTCCGTTTGATTGAGCCTTGATCGCACAGACATTCATCATAGGCCGTCCGTTCCCCATTACATTATGAGCGTGAACGTGACGTTGCCAACATATACAGTTTCATTCATGTGTTATATTCATGCAAGTTGGTTTGTTATTGTATGCTAGTTGTTTTGTTATTGTATGTTTATTTACGTTTGTTCATATATGATTATTGCACAATTTTTCCATATTAAATACAACAAGAAATAAATAATAAATGTTTTTCTAACAAGGTTCACTCGCCAACTTTTGTTGATCCAAAAACCATTTTTACACATGATATAGGTGGACAGGATGAAGCAAGGAACACATAGGAAAGTGCCTTAGAAGAAAAATAATGAAGTTTAGAAAGATGTATAGAACATGTTGTTTTTGTATGATTTGATTGTATGGTCTCCTTTAAATTGTAATAATAAATATGAAACATTATAATAAATGTCATGAGCTTTGATGAAAACCCAATCATGCCCCGATCACCTTTTCCGCTGCGGGTCGGGGTGTGACAGATTGGTATCAGAGCTTTTGACTATAGGGATATAGGATAGGTTATTAGACCCTTAGAGCCTATACTATAGTTGATTAGATTTTAATTGTTTATGTGGTTACATGCAAACTCATGATGTTTATTTCTTTCATATTTATTACATACACAAATGCATGCAAACACTTCCAATATTACATTTTGTGATACATAGTGAATTATACTTACAGTCAAACATACACACTTACATACATATTCATCATACATATTTCAATATTCACCTATTCAAATCATCTTCATACTTCCGTTATTGTGGATTTTGTCGCATTTTTCATTTTTCAAATCTTATCAAAGTGAGTTCTGCGACGGGCATGTTGTAACTGTAAGGGTACCAGTACCGGTAGTCGGAACGTCCTGTCTAGGTTGGCATTCGTATAAATTCAATATAACGGACCAGTTTGCCTACCTGGGGACTAACGATGAGAGTACGAAGGACCTATTAGGCCAAAGCATGCCACACCAAACGTCGTTCGAACTAACCCCACTTTGAGGTGTCACCGTGTCCACACCTGGATACATTCCGAATATCATACGTTACATACATATTTCTCGTTTTTCTCCGGGTTTTAGTGTACGTAACCAGGCTAACACATGCGAACCATATGAAAAACTCGGTAATCATGGGGGCCCACATGATTACGAAGGTGAAGTATGGCGGCATGCAAGGCCCAATTACGAGCAAAGCCCAAGACATCCTATGGATGTAGTAGATTTATTATGCTATATTTATTTTATGAATGTTCATTCCTAAATGCGACACATGATCCCAAAAACATTCAACTCATACTCTTGATATGTATTCCTTGTAGATGTCTTCTAATTCCGCTCGTAGGAAGATGAGATCAGGAAAAGCCCGTGAGCGCATGGCTGCCCAAATCGCTCAACAAATGGCTGCTGTAATACCCAACATTGTAGTTCAAGTTCAACAAGCCCTTACCGCTAATCCCGTCAACCAAGAAGATCAAAATGTTATCAACCCTCCCCCAAATACCACTAAATGCACCTTCAAGCATTTCAAATCCTGCGACCCTCCAAAATACGAAGGGACTGAAGGTGTCACCGCTCTCCTCCATTGGTTTGAAGAAATGGAGAACACTTTTCTAAATTGCAATTTCCCCGATGATCGCAAAGTGCGATATGCTACTGGTCGTTTACTTGGAATAGCACTTACATGGTGGAATACAGAGAAGGCCAAACGAGGTGTTGAAGATGCTATGACTTTGACTTGGGAAGAGTTGAAGGAAATCATGACAAGACGGTTTTGCCCAAGGAGCGAAATCAAGAAATTAGAGGATGAGTTCTATTCGTTGAAACAAAAGGAAGGCGACCACACCACTTACAACAAGAGATTCCTCGAGTTAAATCAAATGGTTCCCAACTTGTTCACTCCCCTTTACCGTTTGATCGAGCACTACATTCGAGGTCTTCCTTCAAAAATTCAAGACTCTGTAATAAGTACCACACCTGCAACCTTGGAAGCAGCAATGGAGTTAGCTACAGAGCTCACCAAGAACCGCATACGGAACAAAGACTTCAAGGAGGAGAAGAAGAAGGATAAAGCATCAACTGAAACCTCAAACTCCACCCAAACCGAATCCCCTTCTCAACCCATTTCTAAGAGAAAACGAGATGGGCAACTTTTCGCCGTCACTCAACGCAAACAACCAGCCTCACAAGCCGTACCCCTCCAAGCTATCCCAATCACTCAAGTAGCACCCAACTCAACTTACCCAAATAAGAAACCTTACCTTGGACCTCACCCTCAATGTAACACCTATTTTTATCACCATCCATCTACCTTACCTTGTCGACTATGTGCGAATTGTGGACGCTATGGTCATTTGAGCAAGGTTTGCCACACCCCTCAAAACCAAACCTCACTCCCTACTCAAAACATGATCCAAACATATCAACAACCCCAATACCCCATGTTACCTTATGTTCGAGCTTGTTTTAATTGTGGCGACCCTACCCATTATAGAAACACGTGCCCTCGATTGGTTGACATCATAAACGCCCAAGCTCAAGCAAACCCAGTTAACCAAGCAAATCAAAAAAACCTAACCACTAGACCACCAGCAAGAGGAAGGGTTTACAACATCAACGCCAATCCTGATGAAGATAATGACGGCCCAAACGAACCACCTAACTAGTTTCTTCACCAAAAATCAAGAATTCAACTCCAACCGCTTAGTGTTTATGTTTTATTTATGTTTATCTCAATCTTCACGTATCTCATTTGTAAATTGAAAATTGAATCCAAGAATCTTAATGCGAATTACTATCTCAATTTTGTTTTATACTCTTTGTTTTAACATTCATATCATCAGACATCTCGACGTACCTCGATCTCATCATTTAAAGAAGTTGGGTTGTGTCTCACTTTTATATAGACTAACCCCTCCATCATAACAAACGAGAGAGGTACCGTCATCATTCAGTCATGTATCCTTTCAGAATTGAGACTCAAGCTTTGGTTGTTGTGTTTACTTATGTTTTAGAGTCACATAGAACTAATCATAATTTACTGACAAAACCAATGAAAATTTGACAAGAATATGGTGGATACGCCGCTGGTACTTCCTATATATAAGTATTCTTGCCAAAGGATCAGAGGCATTGTCAGGCGGTTATGAAAAGTTCCATATAGGATTTAGTAATGTCTTGGTTGAAGTTTGTTTTATACTCACTGATTTAGCATTCATATCATTTCAATCTCATCATTTAAAGAAGTTGGGCTGTGTCTCACTTCTACATAGACTAACCTTTCCATCATAACAAACGAGAGAGGTATTGTCTTTATTCAAGCATGTATACTATCAGAATTAAGACTCAAGCTTTGGTTGTTGTGTTTGTTTATGTTCTAGAGTCACATCATAGAACTAATCATAACTTACTGATAAAACCAATGAAAATTTGACAAGAATATGGTGGATACGCCGTTGGTACTTCCTATATATAAGTATTCTTGCCAAAGGATCAGAGGCATTGTCAGGCGGTTATGAGAAGTTCCATGTAGGTTTTAGTGGTAGAAGTTTTGTTTTAGGGTATAACCTTATCTTTCCAAACATATCAAAACTCTTATGCATAAAATCATACTTAGTCAATCAACTCTGTGTATCCATGTTCCTTATTCATACACTTTAGGCAACAAAAAGCGATTACTGTAGCAGGGTATTCAACCCCTACAAGGAACGTTACCGCCTAAAACAAAATTTAAACTCTTATTCCCTTCTAAGTATGTGATTGTCAAATTTAAAACACCATCCTTTTGAGTCAAACATCCCACTACTTAAATTTCGGGACGAAATTTCTAAAAGTAGGGGATACTGTAACATCCGTCAAAAAACCGGGTTAACCAAACCCGCTTCGTTTATTAACCGAACATCCAGTTAAAATTTTCGTTGCGTATTTAATACTCAAATTAATTTTATGCGATACATAATTAATAATTATATTAGAATTTAAAATTTATAATTGAAATTTTATTAAAAATAATGAAATAAAAATAAAATGCTGATGTCGGGTTTCGAACCCGGGTCAGCCGGGAACCTCAAAGCTTTAACTCTCACACATATAACCACTCCGCCACTTGATGTTTTTTGTGAGTTCTAGGAAGCAATTAAATCATATCTACAACCGTGAATCAACCTGTTGCGCTAACTGAAACCGATATCGGCTTTCAAGCCGTCCAAGACATTTGAGTGCTCGCGGAATCTTGATCATAACCGATAAACCGACATTTTAAATCAATTCAGTCGTTAATGAACTTGAATTCATGTGATGTTTGGTTTTTATAACCGAAAACATTCATTTCTGGAATTACTTCAACAAAATCCTCATCTCGCGACTCAATTACATTCCCAGAGCTTCTAATTTCACGTTTACTCTATTTTCTGGTCGTCGGAATTACTTTTTGAACATCGCCGGAATTCTTTGCAAGTCGCCGGAAAACCGAGACTCACCTCAAAACGGTAAATACCTCGACTCTTTCTGTTCCATTCCATTGTTAGACCATTACTAACATCAATCCATCACCCAGAATCAATCCCAGACGACGTTGTCGGAAATTCTGCTTTCGCCGGAAAACTTCTGAAATTTCTAGAATCACGCCGTGAGCCAGTACGATCATTTAAACCCACTGATAATCGTTGCTCAGTAGTTCAATTTCATATCTAATCAATCAAAACTGTTAATTGATCCTAACAGCCGAAGTTCACAAAACAGAGCCGACGAATCATTGCCGGAGTTCTGTGAAAGACACCTGTTCGGTACATCCTTTCCCCAAACCCTCTCCGTTCATTACCTTTCAATTTCTTATAATGTTCGTTAATCGAGTTAAACAAGAAATAGTTTGGTTAACCGTTGTCTGTGTTTTGAGCGAAGAAGACGAAGTCGTTTATGTTATAAGTCTAATTAAAATCAGTGTTATGAACGGGTTAGACACGCAGTCCAGCGGTGGACTGTGTGCAAACAAAGACACATACGTCCCGAGTTCGATCCTTGACACAATCACATTCTCTGTAATAAAAATGTTCTTTTTTAAACGGAACCGGATCCACACGCAGTAAGATGTTAAGTATAATAAAAACCGGAATATTTACCAAGTTAGACACACAGTCCAGCGGTGGACTCTGTGCCAAACTAAACCACAGGTCCCGGGTTTGAGACCTGTGGAGATCACCGATTCGATAAAATTAAATCCTTTTTAAAATAAATGATTTTCGATTAACTTAAATAGTGTATAAATATAATTAAAAACAGAAATATTTCGGGTTAGACACGTAGCTCAGTTGGTAAAGCTGCGTGCACGCGTACGAGAGGTCACCAGTTCGAACCTCACTCAGTGCAACTATATAACTGACCGAACCGGTCAATGGTCAACAGTCATGGTCAACGGTCAAAGTCAACATTTTTTTTATATTTTTATTTATTTAATTAATTTAAAAATCAATTAAAAATACTTAAAATTAATGTTTTTAAAGTTAGAAAATAGCCTTAAACCCACAAAAATCTATCCAAAAATCCTATTAAAATTGTTAATAAAATCCATTTATTTACCTTACCTTTTCGTTATTAATTAGGTTAGTTATTACTCATCGATCAATCCTCTAAACTCGTGCGCATTCAACATCATCCACCGAACGCACCCAAGTGAGTGAATCTCTACAAATTCACCGTTTTAATCACATTTTTTGGGGTGTATCATGTGTCATATTATTTATCACATTTAAACTATTGTGCATCCATCATATCCATGAACAAATGTGTAATCAACATGTATCAACTGTTTGTGTGGTTATTGTTTAGATTAAATTTATCATTTTCAGTACATACATTATCATAGGCCGCCGCTCCCCATTACATTATGAGCGTTGAGCTGTTCCCCATTACATTATGAGCGTGAACCAGGCGTTGCCAACATACGATCGGCTCCGTTTGATTGAGCCTTGATCGCACAGACATTCATCATAGGTCGTCCGTTCCCCATTACATTATGAGCGTGAACGTGATGTTGCCAACATATACAGTTTCATTCATGTGTTATATTCATGCAAGTTGGTTTGTTATTGTATGCTATTTGTTTTGTTATTGTATGTTTATTTACGTTTGTTCATATATGATTATTGCACAATTTTTCCATATTAAATACAACAAGAAATAAATAATAAATGTTTTTCTAACAAGGTTCACTCGCCAACTTTTGTTGATCCAAAAACCATTTTTACACATGATACAGGTGGACAGGATGAAGCAAGGAACACATAGGAAAGTGCCTTAGAAGAAAAATAATGAAGTTCAGAAAGATGTATAGAACATGTTGTTTTTGTATGATTTGATTGTATGATCTCCTTTAAATTGTAATAATAAATATGAAACATTATAATAAATGTCATGAGCTTTGATGAAAACCCAATCATGCCCCGATCACCTTTTCCGTTGCGGGTCGGGGTGTGACAATTGAGTACTGGCGAGAGAGGTTCTATATGCATGAAAGCCCAAATATTACCAGCCCCTAAAAATATATCTGAACCATACGATTACCCCTTTCCGGCACTTTAATTGTCCCTAATTGAAATCCGGGTGCCGGAACGTATCCAACATTGAGTTCAGATGTAAAGATAAAACTTTGTACACAAAGCAGGTAAACAGGTTATAAGTTCTGGTAAAAATATGATTTTTATATACCAATAATTACTAACCCGAACCCCCACACTCAATGTTGAATCTGAGCAAACCAAACTACCCGCAACATATACCCAGTTAGCACCCACTCTGCTTACCCGGAAATAGTCAGCCCCTACAATCAAAACTCAAACCAACCCAAGTGTACCCCAAACCCTCAAAGTAATCTAGCATGCAACTTATACTAGACCCAACACTAAAATACATTCAGCAACTAGATAAAATATGAAGATGAAAGCACAAAACTTGCAAGAAAATATACCTTAACGCCGATCTATAAGAAGGATTAAACAAATAGAAGAGAAGTTGCCAAATACTGTTGAAGAGCACGTTTGAAGGCGAAATACACAGAATTGCACTTGAAAAATCGGATATAGTTGATGTAGGCAAGTAATAGAAGAATAATTGGGTGAATGTGGGCAAAAAGTTGGAGATTTTTGGGAATAACAATGGAGAAACCGTATGTGAAAATGGGGATAGTTGAGTGAAAAAGAGATGAATCTGGGCGTTTAGGGTTTTGAAAGGATATTAAGGTCTCTCGCGGGACACGAGAGAGGATTTAAATCCTCTTGCGCCCTGCGACCGAGTAACATTTACCGGAAGCCTTAATGCCTCACGGGCCGCGACCGAGTTGGCATATGTCTCTCGCGCCCCGTGAGAGGGATGTTTTCACAGAAAGTTTTCAAGTCTGGCTCGTTTTGTTCCTTAGAAAAATTTTTAAAGTTTTGTTTCTTGTTAAACTTAGTGAAACACCCCTCTTTCATCCAGTTACTTAGCAAAACATACCTGGAAATCCAAGCTCATCATCGATGGTGGCGTCATGTGATATAACCTGAAAAACAGCTAAAACGGACCACAAACAAACAAAAACACAAACTACGAAAACAAGAATTAGGACCAGAAAAGACATGAAATGCAAATGACTACCAAAATGTACAAACTCTACACTTGAGCCGATACTTAAAATCCTATGCGGTATGAGGCGGAACTTCGGGAGGAGTTTCCTCCATCCGGTGGAATCGAGAGGTCCTCCTAAATAGTGCTTCAATCGATGACCATTGACCTTCCACGTCCCTCCGTCAGCTTCATCTTTCAACTCGATCGTCCCGTATGGGAATACCTCATTCACCACATATGGATCAGTCCACTTGGACTTCAGCTTCCTGGCGAATAGTTTCAATCTCGAATTATATAGAAGCACTCTATCGCCAACCTTGAAATCCTTTACTCCCCTCAGTCTTCTATCGTGCAAAGCCTTTGTCTTTTCTTTAATACTCCATGAACGCTCATAGGCTACGTTCCGAAGTGCCTCTAACTCGTGAATTTGGAAGTATCGTCTCTTGGCAGCTTTGGTGAGGTCCAAATTCATGGCTTTCAGGGCCCACAAAGCCTGATGCTCGAGTTTGACCGGAAGATGGCAGGCTTTACCATAAACGATCATGAAGGGTGTGGTGCCTAAAGGTGTCTTATAGGCGGTTCTAAACTGTAACATTTGTCAAAAACGGGTTTTCCAAACCCGCTCCGTTTGTAATCGAATATCAAGTTATAAATGTTTCGTTGCGTATTTATGTCAATTTTAATTTTTAATGATGCATAATTAATAAACAAACTAGAATATAAAAGTTATAATTGATAAAAAGTAAAAATAAAATAAATAAAAAGAAAAATAGGCTGCCGGGACTCGAACCCGGGTCAGCCGGAAAGAGCTCAAAGACTTATCACACACACATATAACCACTCCGCCACTTGATGTTTTCTGTGAATTCTAGGAAACAATTAAATTTTATGGTCAATCATGAATCGATCTGGTTACGCTAACTGTAACCGAAATCGGTCACCAAACGTCCAAAAACATTTGGTTGTTCGCGGTTTACCGATTATAACCGATACACCGACACCTTCAATCAATTTGATCTTGAATGGACTTGAATTCATAAGTTGATCGGTTTTAATAACCGAAAAATCTGCACTTCCTGATTTACTCAAACCTTAGTCCCCTCTCGCGACTCAAACTCATCTGCAAACCTTCAATTTCATTTTCGCACAACTTTCAGATCGTCGGAGCAGCTTTTTGAACTCGCCGGACTTTCGCCGGAAAACCGTGTCTTCCATCAAATCAGTAAGTCTCTTAATTCTTTCATCGTCTATCAGTTGTTAAGCTATTGCTAACTCAAAACCTTCAATCGGAAACAGTTGCAGACGTCGATATTGAATAATTCACTCTCGACGGAAAACTTCTGAAAATTCCTATTTTTCGCTGTAAAACGGTATAGTCATTCAAACCTTCTGATAACTCTTGTTTAGTACTTCAATTCCACAATTAGCTAATCAAAACTGTTAATTTGTTCGCTCAGTCGAAGTTCATAAAAACAGAGCCGACGACTTGCCGGAACTCTGAGATAAATCGTTTCTCCGGTATGTTTACTTCCAAAATCGTCTCTGCCATTTCATTTTAGTCTTTGGAATGTTTGTCAATCGAATTAAACAAGAAAACAATAGAATAGCCGTAGGCTGTGATTCTGTAACGAAGAAGACGAAGTTAGGTTGATTATAAGTTTAATATAATTTGGATATTATCTCGGGTTAGACACACAGTCCAGCGGTGGACTGTGTGCACACATATATCACACGCCGCGAGTTCAATCCTTGATACACACACACTCTCTGTAATTAAAATGTTCTTTTTTTTTACTGAACCGGATCATTTCGCAATTAGATGTTAAGTATAATAAAAATCTGTATATTAACCAAGTTAGACACACAGTCCAGCGGTGGACTGTGTGTAACATTAAATCACAGGTCCCGGGTTCGAGACCTGTTGACGGCACCGGTTTGATAATTAAAATCCTTTTTAAAAATCAATGAATGTTGAATAAATTAAAACAGTATATAAATATAATTAAAAACAGAAATATTTCGGGTTAGACACGTAGCTCAGTTGGTAGAGCTGCGTGCACGCGTACGGGAGGTCTCGGGTTCGAGCCTCACCCAGCACATACATTCACACAATAGAACCGGTCAAACAGTCAAACAGTCAATGGTCAACACAAAAGTCAACATTTTTTTATATTTTTATTTATTTAAATTAATTTAAAAATCAATTAAAAATACTTAAAAATAATGTTTTTAAAGATAGGAAATAGCCTTAAACTCACAAAAATATATCTAAAAATCCTATTAGAATTATTAATAAAATCCACTCATTTACTATACTTTCCGTTATTATTTAGGTTAGTTAATCCTCGTTGATCAATCCTTCAAACTCGTGCGCATCTCATCATCTCCAACCGAACGCACCCAATGTGAGTGAATCTCTACAAATTCCCCGTTTTAATCACGTTTTTGGGGTGTATCATGTGTCTTACCATTTATTATATTTAAATCATTGTGCATACATCATATCATGAACAAATGTGTATTCAGCTTGTATCAACTGTTGTGTGGTTATTGTTTAGATTTAATTTATTATTTTCAGTACATGCAATTTCATAGGCCGCCGCTCCCCATTACATTATGAGCGTTGAGCAGTTCCCCATTACATTATGAGCGTGAACCTGGCGTTGCCAACATACGATCGGCTCCGTTTGATTGAGCCTTGATCGCACAGACATTCATCATAGGTCGTCCGTTCCCCATTACATTATGAGCGTGAACGTGACGTTGCCAACATATACAGTTTCATTCATGTTATATATTCATGCAAGTTCATATGTTATTGTTTGTGGATTGTTATTGTTATTGTTGGATATTTACATTTGCTCGCATATGACTATTGCACAATTTTTCCTTGATAAAAATAACAAGAAATCAATAATAAATGTTTAACTAACAAGGTTCACTCGCCAACTTATGTTGACCCAAAAACCCCCATTTTTACACATGAACAGGTGAACCAGCTGCAGCAAGAAACACATAGGATTGGCTTAGAAGAATAAACTAGTTTAGAGCTTGGATTGTTTAGTTGGTTATTTTCTTTGTATTTGTATGGACGTGTTTGGATTATTGAGAATGTAATTTTGACTTTAATAAATATGAAACATATTAGTAAATATCATGAGCTTTGATGATAACCCAATTATGCTCCGACTCTTATTCCGCTGCGGGTCGGGGTGTGACAGATTGGTATCAGAGCCATGACTATAGGGATATTGGATAGGTTATTAGACTCTTAGAGCCTATACAATTTTAAGATTTTTTTTGTGTGTTACATGCAAAATTCATGATGTTTATATGTTTTATGTTTAATGTTACATTCAATGTTATGCAAGCATGTTCATAAGTACATATTAGTATATAATGCCTATCATGAATCATATTCTCATAACATATCATATCCATGAAAGCACACATCACATCATTTTCATGATTGTTTTTACAATGATTTTTGTATTTTCAAATCACATCAAAGTGAGTTCTCATGACGGGCATGTAGTAACTGGAAGGGTACAAGTACCGGTAGTCGGAACGTCCTGTCTAGGCTGGCATTCGTATAAATCCATAACAAAGGACCAGTTTGCCTACCTGGGGACTAACGATGAGAGTACGAAGTACCTATTAGGCCAAAGCATGCTATACCAAACGTCGTGTGAGCTAACCCCACTTTGAGTTGTCATTGTGTCTACACCTGGACACATTCCGACCATACATCTCGTAAACATATTTCGTGGTTTTCAATCGGGTGATGCGAGTGTTAAATCGCCAATACTAATGTGAATCCTACCAAGCCAATAGACATGGGGGCCCACATGACTATACAGGTGAAGGTATGGGGGACATTTGAGGCCCAACATGAGCAAACCCAAGACATCTGGATGTAGTTGCATTATTGATATTTATGTTATTTTCATTTTCTTTAAGACACATGACACCTAAAAAGACTCCATAAACTCACAATCTTCTTATGTATGTTCATGTAGATGCCGGCTAGACAACAACGAGGGGGTAGAAAATCAGGAAGGTCTCACGAACGCTTGGCCACTCAAATTGCAAAACAAATGGCCGCGGTGCTTCCTCACATTGTGGTTCAAGTACAACAAACTCTCGCCACAAATCCCACCAATCCTCCCCAGCAAGAAGACCAGAACATCGGCAACCCTCCTACCAAAAAGTGCTCATATAAACATTTCAAGTCTTGCGATCCTCCTAAATTTGAAGGGACCGAAGGTGTCACTGCTCTCCTCCACTGGTTTAAGGAAATGGAAAACACCTTCCTCAACTGCGATTGTCCCGAGGATCGCAAGGTACGATACGCAACCGGGAGACTATTTGGGGTAGCTCTTACCTGGTGGAATGCTGAAAAGGGTAAGAGGGGAATCGAAGATGCTATGGCCTTAACGTGGGAGGAGTTAAGGGAAATCATGATGAGGCGATTCTGTCCTAGAAGTGAGATTAAAAAGTTAGAGGACGAATTTCATTCTTTGAAGCAAAAGGAGGGAGATCATACTTCCTACAACAAGAGGTTCTTAGAGTTGAACCAAATGGTCCCTAACTTGTTCACCCTAGTTTACCGCTTAATCGAGCATTATATTCGAGGTCTTCCCTCGAAAATTCAAGATTCAGTTCTCAGCACTTCACCAGCAACACTTGAAGCTGCTATGGAACTAGCTACTGAACTGACCGAGAATCGAATTCGCAACGGTAAGTTTAAAGAGGAGAAAAAGAAAGCCCCCGTTGAGGGCCAAACTTCAAACCATTCCACCTCCTCCTCTAAGTTTGCTAACAAGAGGAAACGTAACACCAGAAACTTCGCTGTCACACAAACCAATTTCCCTATACCTGTTGCACCCATTACCCAAGTTGCCCCCTTACCTGCACCATACAAAAGGCCATACTCTGGCCCATTACCAAAATGCAACCGTTGCCAATACCACCACTTTCCTGATCATCCCTGCCAACATTGCACCGGCTGTGGTCGCGCAGGTCATACTGTTCAAACCTGTCGCATACCTCAGCGAACGAACCGCCACCAGCCTTCAACCCAAACCCACCAAAAAATAATGGGTCAAGCCCAACAACCCCTACTACTACCACCTACCCAACATTTAGCCCAATCATACTACCAACCCAACTATCCCATGGTACAACCTATGCGGGCTTGCTATAATTGTGGAGACCCAAGCCACTTTAGAAACACTTGTCCACGGTTGGTGAACATTATTCATGCTCAAGCCCAAGCCAATCCGGTGAATCAAGCTAACCAAGCTCCTCCACCTGCAAGAGGAAGAGCTTTCAACATCAACGCTAATCAGGCTAGAGCTGACAGCAATGTGGTTAACGGTACGTTTCTTATCAACGGTAGTTATGCATCCATGTTGTTTGATACTGGCGCGGATAAAAGTTTTGTGTCTTTAGAGTTTGAACCCATCCTAAACCAAATTCGTGATAAGCTCATGGAATCCATAACAGTAGAAGTTGCTGACGGAAAACCGGTCTCATTAAACTCTATTATACGCAATTGTACTCTCACCTTAAACGACCACGATTTTCCAGTTGACCTCATTCCTATGAAGTTGGGAAGCTTTGACATTATAATTGGTATGGACTGGCTCAGCCAACATCAGGCTGAAGTTGTATGCTGCGAAAAGTTTATACGCATTCCTCTTTCAAACGGTCAGACTCTACGAATCTTCGGGGAAACCCCATCGAAAGGGCTCAGATTAATGTCCTGTCTTCAAGCCCAAAAATATCTTCGCAAGAATTATGTCGCATTTTTAACCCATGTCGTCAAAAAGGGAATCATGGAGAAGAAACTCGAAGACATCCCAGTAGTAAAAGATTTCCCGCAAGTTTTTCCTGACGACATTTCAGGACTTACTCCCGTAAGAGAAGTCGAATTCCGCATTAATCTTATACTTGGTGCTACACCAGTTGCAAAGTCTACTTATAGGTTAGCCCCCTCTGAAATGCAAGAGCTAGCCAACCAATTGCAAGAGTTGACTGACAAAGGATTCATACGTCCTAGCTCCTCGCCTTGGGGTGCACCCGTCCTTTTTGTGAAGAAGAAAGATGGATCGTTTCGCATGTGCATCGACTACAGAGAACTCAACAAGTTAACGATCAAGAATCGCTATCCATTACCTCGCATTGATGATCTTCTTGACCAACTACAAGGCGCAAGCTGTTTTTCAAAAATAGACCTTCGATCTGGTTATCATCAGCTCAGAGTACATGAAGAAGACGTCCCAAAGACCGCTTTTCGAACTCGTTATGGTCATTATGAATTCATGGTCATGCCATTTGGTTTAACAAATGCTCCAGCTGTCTTCATGGATTTAATGAACAGAGTCTGCAAACCCTATCTCGATCGTTTTGTTATAGTCTTCATCGACGACATCCTCATTTACTCAAAGTCTAAGTCTGATCATGAACGACATCTTCGACTCATCCTTACACTTCTAGAGAATGAAAAGCTTTACGCCAAATTCTCCAAATGCGAATTCTGGTTAAAAGAGGTACAATTCCTTGGACATGTAGTCAATGACAAGGGAATACATGTCGACCCCTCAAAGATCAAAGCGGTACAAGAATGGCAAGCGCCACATACACCAACTGAAGTAAGATCATTCCTTGGTTTGGCTGGTTATTATCGCCGTTTCATCTCAAACTTCTCTCGCATTGTTGTACCACTCACGGCTTTAACTCATAAGGTAAAACCTTTCATATGGGGACCCAAACAAGAAGAAGCCTTCCAAACCCTTAAAAAAAAACTCTGTGATGCACCAATCCTCACTCTTCCTGGAGGTTGTGATGACTTCGTGGTTTATTGCGACGCGTCAGGGCAAGGACTAGGCTGTGTTCTAATGCAAAGAGGAAAGGTTATAGCTTATGCTTCGAGACAACTCAAGACTCATGAGAAGAACTACACCACCCATGACCTAGAACTTGGAGCCGTTGTGTTCGCTCTTAAGATATGGAGACATTATCTCTACGGTACTAAGTGAGAAATATACACTGACCACAAGAGTCTTCAACATATCTTCAATCAAAAGGAGTTAAACATGAGGCAACGAAGATGGGTCGAACTTCTAAATGACTACGACTGTGAAATTCGGTACCACCCTGGCAAGGCAAATGTGGTGGCTGATGCACTCAGTCGAAAGGGTTATGCAAACTCCATTCGTCTTCTATGTTCGCAAATCATAACTGACATTAAAGATCAAATTCGAGAAGCCCAACATGTTTCAGTAACGGAAGACGATGTACGAAAGGAGCTGTCCTGTGGAGCTGAACTTAAAATTGAAACTAAATCTGACGGTATTCTGTACTATCTAGATCGCATATGGATTCCTGACCACAACAACCTTCGTGAATTTCTTATGAATGAGGCTCACAAAACACGATACTCTATACACCCAGGAGCCGAAAAGATGTATCAAGACCTTCGATACACCTATTGGTGGCCTGGAATGAAAAAAGATATTGTTGTTTTTGTTTCCAAGTGCCTTACATGTTCCAAGGTGAAAGCTGAACACCAAAGACCCTCAGGCTGGTCCAACCTGAAATACCTGTATGGAAGTGGGAAAACATAACCATGGACTTCATTACCGGGTTACCTCGCACTTCTGGTGGGTATGACACTATATGGGTAATCATTGATCGTCTTACAAAATCAGCTCACTTTATTCCTATCCGCGAAGATTTCAAGAACGAGAAGCTAGCTCGTATTTACATCAGCGAAATCGTAAGCCGACATGGTGTACCGTTAAGCATTATTTCAGATCGTGATGGTCGTTTCACTTCACGAACATGGCAAGCTGTACAAACCGCTTTGGGTACACGATTAGATCTCAGTACCGCTTATCATCCTCAAACTGATGGACAATCTGAACGCACCATTCAAACTCTTGAAGATATGCTTCGAGCATGTGTAGTAGACTTCAAGGGAAATTGGGACGCTCATCTACCATTAGTTGAATTTTCGTACAACAACAGCTATCATTCAAGTATTGGCATGGCACCTTTTGAAGCTTTATATGGTCGTAAGTGCCGATCTCCAGTATGTTGGCACGAAATTGGGGAAGCTCAAATCACCGGTCCAGAATTGATTCAAGAAACCACAGACAAGATCCATCAAATTCGAAACAATCTTCTAGCGGCTCAAAGTCGTCGAAAGAGTTATGCAGATAAACGATGGAAGCCTTTGGAGTTTAACATTGGTGATCATGTACTTTTAAAAGTATCACCGTGGAAGGGAGTAGTTCGTTTTGGTCAAAAAGGCAAGCTAGCACCACGCTACGTAGGACCTTTCAAGATACTCGAAAGAGTAGGACCTGTAGCATACAAGCTTGATCTACCAGAAGAACTCAACAGGATTCATCCCACATTCCACGTATCAAACTTGAAGAAGTGCCTCGCTGATGAGAACCTCCATATTCCTCTAGAAGATATTCAGATTGATGAATCTATGCATTTTATTGAAAGACCAGTAGAGATCATGGACTTCGGAGAAAAACGTCTACGACGAAGCGTATTCCAATTGTTAGGGTACGTTGGGAGTCGAAACGGGGACCTGAGTTTACTTGGGAACGTGAAGACTCAATGCGCGAAAAATACCCGTATCTTTTTCCTACTACTACTACTTAAATTTCGGGACGAAATTCCTAAAAGTAGGGGATACTGTAACATTTGTCAAAAACGGGTTTTCCAAACCCGCTCGGTTTGTAATCGAATATCAAGTTATAAATGTTTCGTTGCGTATTTATGTCAATTTTAATTTTTAATGATGCATAATTAATAAACAAACTAGAATATAAAAGTTATAATTGATAAAAAGTAAAAATAAAATAAATAAAAAGAAAAATAGGCTGCCGGGACTCGAACCCGGGTCAGCCGGAAAGAGCTCAAAGACTTATCACACACACATATAACCACTCCGCCACTTGATGTTTTCTGTGAATTCTAGGAAACAATTAAATTTTATGGTCAATCATGAATCGATCTGGTTACGCTAACTGTAACCGAAATCGGTCACCAAACGTCCAAAAACGTTTGATTGTTCGCGGTTTACCGATTATAACCGATACACCGACACCTTCAATCAATTTGATCTTGAATGGACTTGAATTCATAAGTTGATCGGTTTTAATAACCGAAAAATCTGCACTTCCTGATTTACTCAAACCTTAGTCCCCTCTCGCGACTCAAACTCATCTGCAAACCTTCAATTTCATTTTCGCACAACTTTCAGATCGTCGGAGCAGCTTTTTGAACTCGCCGGACTTTCGCCGGAAAACCGTGTCTTCCATCAAATCAGTAAGTCTCTTAATTCTTTCATCGTCTATCAGTTGTTAAGCTATTGCTAACTCAAAACCTTCAATCGGAAACAGTTGCAGACGTCGATATTGAATAATTCACTCTCGACGGAAAACTTCTGAAAATTCCTATTTTTCGCTGTAAAACGGTATAGTCATTCAAACCTTCTGATAACTCTTGTTTAGTACTTCAATTCCACAATTAGCTAATCAAAACTGTTAATTTGTTCGCTCGGTCGAAGTTCATAAAAACAGAGCCGACGACTTGCCGGAACTCTGAGATAAATCGTTTCTCCGGTATGTTTACTTCCAAAATCGTCTCTGCCATTTCATTTTAGTCTTTTGAATGTTTGTCAATCGAATTAAACAAGAAAACAATAGAATAGCCGTAGGCTGTGATTCTGTAACGAAGAAGACGAAGTTAGGTTGATTATAAGTTTAATATAATTTGGATATTATCTCGGGTTAGACACACAGTCCAGCGGTGGACTGTGTGCACACATATATCACACGCCGCGAGTTCGATCCTTGATACACACACACTCTCTGTAATTAAAATGTTCTTTTTTTTACTGAACCGATCCTTTCGCAATTAGATGTTAAGTATAATAAAAATCTGTATATTAACCAAGTTAGACACACAGTCCAACGGTGGACTGTGTGTAACATTAAATCAAAAGGTCCCGGGTTCGAGACCTGTTGACGGCACCGGTTTGATAATTAAAATCCTTTTTAATAATAAATGAATTTTGAATAAATTAAAACAGTATATAAATATAATTAAAAACATAAATATTTCGGGTTAGACACGTAACTCAGTTGGTAGAGTTGCGTGCACGCGTACGGGAGGTCTCGGGTTCGAGCCTCACCCAGCGCATACATTCACACAATAGAACCGGTCAAATAGTCAATGGTCAATGGTCAACGCAAAAGTCAACAATTTTTTTTATATTTTATTTATTTAATTTAATTTAAAAATCAATTAAAAATACTTAAAAATAATGTTTTTAAAGATAGGAAATAGCCTTAAACTCAAAAAATATATCTAAAAATCCTATTAGAATTATTATTAAAATCCACTCATTTACTATACTTTCCGTTGTTATTTAGGTTAGTTAATCCTCGTTGATCAATCCTTCAAACTCATGCGCATCTCATCATCTCCAACCGAACGCACCCAATGTGAGTGAATCTCTACAAATTCCCCGTTTTAATCACATTTTTGGGGTGTATCATGTGTCTTACCATTTATTATATTTAAATTGTTGTGCATACATCATATCATGAACAAATGTGTATTCAGCTTGTATCAACTGTTGTGTGGTTATTGTTTAGATTTTATTTATTATTTTCAGTACATGCAATTTCATAGGTCGCCGCTCCCCATTACATTATGAGCGTTGAGCAGTTCCCCATTACATTATGAGCGTGAAACTGGCGTTGCCAACATACGATCGGCTCCGTTTGATTGAGCCTTGATCGCACAGACATTCATCATAGGCCGTCCGTTCCCCATTACATTATGAGCGTGAACGTGTCGTTGCCAATATATACAGTTTCATTCATTTTATATATTCATGCAAGTTCATATGTTATTATATGTTATTGTTTGTGGATTGTTATTGTTATTGTTGGATTATTTACATTTGCTCGCATATGACTATTGCACAATTTTCCTTGATAAAAATAACAAGAAATCAATAATAAATGTTTAACTAACAGGTTCACTCGCCAACTTATGTTGACCCAAAAACCCCCATTTTTACACATGATATAGGTGAACCAGCTGCAACAAGAAACACATAGGATTGGCTTAGAAGAATAAACTGGTTTAGAGCTTGGATTGTTTAGTTGGTTATTTTCTTTGTATTTGTATGGACATGTTTGGATTATTGAGAATGTAATTTTGACTTTAATAAATATGAAACAT
This sequence comes from Scalesia atractyloides, assembly GCA_947069175.1. Classification (NCBI taxonomy): domain Eukaryota; kingdom Viridiplantae; phylum Streptophyta; class Magnoliopsida; order Asterales; family Asteraceae; genus Scalesia; species Scalesia atractyloides. Next base: position 15,220,767 of record CAMTDV010000026.1, read on the forward strand.
ATTAGTAAATATCATGAGCTTTGGTGATAACCCAATTATGCCCCGACTCTTATTCCGTTGTGGGTCAGGGTGTGACATAAACGCCCATAACGCATCGTCTAGCTTATCGGACTAGTCCTTCCTGCTTTTACCTGCCGTCTTCTCTAGTATCCACTTCACCCCTCGGTTTGCATTTTCTACTTGGCCGCTTGTTCAGGGATGATAAGCGGTGGAGAAGCAATGAGTGACACCGTAGCGCGCTAATGCCTTTTCCATGACGACATTGCAGAAATGAGTGCCACGGTCACTAATGATAGCTCGTGGGGTACCAAAACGCGTAAATAGCTTCTTTAAAAATCTCACCACCACTCGGGCGTCATTCGTGGGTAAGGCTTGAACTTCAACCCACTGAGAAAGATAGTCAATGGCCACGAGGATGTACTGATTCCCGCTAGAGACGGGAAACGGTCCCATGAAGTCGATCCCCCACACATCAAAGACTTCAAGAATTTGGATCGGTGTTGGGGCATCTCTTCCTTGGATGAGATGTTGCCGGTGTGCTGGCAACGATCACAGGTCTTAACAAACTCCAAAGCATCCTTAACTACTGAGGGCCAATAAAAACCGCAACAAAGACCTTTTGTACGATGATGTGCGGGCCATGATGACCTCCTGTTAGCCCCTCATGCACGTGCCTCAGAATCTCTACCCCCTCCTCTCTACTAACGCAGCGCCTAAGGATGCGATCACCTCCTATCCTAAATAGAAACGGGTCATCCCAGATGTATCGTCTTACATCACGAAAGAACTTCTTCTTTTGCTGCGTGGTCATACCCTTCAGAACCACTCCATTTGCGAGGTAATTCGCAAAACCCGAGAACCACGGCATACCCTCACTACAGCTAGAAGCTCCTTCTTTGTCGTGGTGTAGTTCTCCTGAGCGTCACTTAGGGTCTTGCTAGCGTTGTAGATGGGATGAAAATGTTTATCTCATCGCTGACCTAAAACGGCCGACTGCATAGTCGCTCGCATCACACATGAGCTCGAAGGGCAAGCTCCAATCGTGTGAGACGAGAATGGGAGCACTCACCAGCTTCTCTTTCAGGATCGCGAAAGCATGCAGACAGTTGTCGTCAAATACGAAGGGGACATCCTTCTCTAGGAGTTGTGTCACGGGGCGTGTAATCTTAGAGAAATCTCTAATGAATCGTCTATTAAAACACTCGTGACCTAGGAAGCTATGAATAGATTTCACGCTTGTGGGCGGATGGCGTCTACTGATGGTATCTATCTTAGCCCTATCGACCTCTATACCTGCGCGAGATATCTTATGTCCTAGAACTATCCCCTCTGTTACCATAAAGTGACACTTCTCCCAGTTCAACATCAGCCTAGTCTCTGCACATCGCTTCATCATCGCATCAAGGTGACTAAGGCACTGATCAAAAGTGTTTCCATAGACAAAGAAATCATCCATGAAAACCTCTATTGAAGTCTCGATCATGCCGTGGAAGATAGCGACCATATATCGCTGGAACATAGCAGGAGCATCACATAGCCCGAAAGGCATACGGCGATAGGCGTATGTGCCATACGGACATGTGAAGGTTGTCTTCTCTTGATCCTCCGGCGCAATGGGGATCTGGAAGTAACCTGAGAACCTGTCAAGAAAACAATAAAATTGTTGTCTTGCGAGTCGCTCCAACATCTGATCGATAAACGGGAGTGGGAAGTGGTCCTTGCGGGTGGCGTCATTTAATTTTCGATAATCAATGCACACCCGCCAGCCAGTGACTGTACGCAATGGGATAAGCTCTTTTTTCTCGTTCATGACCATTGTCATTCCCCCCTTCTTGGAAACAACCTGAGTAGGACTTAGCCATGCAGAATCAGATATCGGGTAGATGAGACCGACTTCCATTACCTCCTTTTTCACGACTTCTTGCATATTCGGGTTTAGGCGGCGCTGAGGTTGCACTACCAGTTTAAAGGCATCCTCCATGAGGATCCGGTGAGTACAAAAGGTAGGGCTGATTCCCTTGATATTAGACAATTTCCAAGCGATAGCCTCCTTATTGGCTTTAAGAACCTCTATCAATCGCTCCTTATCCCCTGTCAAAAATTTCGAAGAAATTATAACAGGTAAGCTCGAATTGTCGCCTAGGAACGCATACTCTAAGTGGGAAGGGAGGACCTTAAGCTCTACGGGCCGGAGTATCTAATGGGGTATTCTCACTTGCAGCACTAACCTCACTAAAATCTAAGGTCTCGGGAACCCATAGTGGGTCATCCTCTATATCATCACTATCGCTCTCCTCTAAAACTACACTCTTAGTCACTAGGTCGGCTTCGCTAATATACTCGATACACTAATCAACGTACGACATGAATGAATTTAGAAAGTAGACAAAGTGACATGGGCCACTCTCGCTGTTGCCACCGCTTGGGTGTTGCATCGATCTTGCGATTTCGAAAGTGACGTTCTCATCCCTGACGCGAAGTGTGATTTTCCCATCATGAACATCAACAATCGCTTTCGCAGTGCGAAGGAATGGGCGACCTAGGATGATGGGCATCTTCTCGTCGGCCTCCATATCTAAGATGACGAAATCCACGGGGAAAACAAATTTATCAAACTTAACTAACAAGTTCTCGATAATTCCCCGCGGATACTTAACAGACCTATCAGCTAGAGACAGTGACATACGAGTAGGAGTGAGCTCCCCTAGACCTAATTTCTCATAGAGTGAGAAAGCCATCATATTGATGCTAGCCACTAAATCTGCTAAGGCGTGAGCTGGAGCAATGGAACCACCGAATAAGCATGGAATAGTAAAGATACCCGGATCAGTAAGTTTTTTCGGGTAACTTGTTCAGAACTACGGCGGAGCACCCTCCAGTCAACGGAACATTAGAAAGCTCCCCCAACCTATCTTTTCGTTTGACAAGATCCTTCAAAAACTTAGCATATTTAGGCATATGCTGGAGGGCCTCTATAAACGGGAGATTGATTTTCAACTGAGTAAACACATCAAGGAAATTCCCGTATTCCTTGACATATTTTTGCTGTTTAATCCGGGCTGGGTAGGGTAGGCGTTAAGGATCTACGTGTGGTGATGGCCTGACCTCTACCGGTTTCTTCTCTCCTCTACTCTCTACTGAAGGTCCACTTTTTGGTGTGGTACTTGCTGGGTCTAGCCTAATTTGCACCTAGGTGGAGCCTCCATTTCTATCTCCTCATCCACTTCCTCATCCTGCTCCTCAACTTCTACCCCCTCTCTAACTACCTCTTTCAAGCTCTTACTGCTACGTGTAGTTATCGCTTTCGCATGTTGGTTCGCTGGGTTGGGTGTTACCAGCGAATTGACCGTGTGGCTGCTCTTGCAGCTGCTTAGCGATACTAACCTCTGAAGATCTAAGAGTGCGGACTACTGATTTTTCAGGAGAAGATCGTGTTCCGCTAGAATCTTCTGGGTAGCTTGATCCTTAACCACTAATTGAGATAACAACTTCTCAATCCTATCTAAACTGCCCCCTGAACTTCCACTCCTAGTCTAACCCTCTTGATTTAAACCCCCAGTACTAAACTGACCTGTATGTCCTGAACCTCCACTAGAGTAGTGACCCTGCTCCCTATTTGATATGAACCAGATTGGAAATGAGGGGGGGTTACCCGAAGAGCGGAAGTTATTATTATTATTATTATTATTATTATTATTATTATTATTATTATTATTATTATTATTATTATTATTATTATTATTACTATTACTATTACTATTACTATTATTATTATTACTATTACGCTAGTTAGGGTTATAATTTGAATTATTATTATTAAAAGGGTTCGTTGGACCTCTACGCTGACCAATTATGAACTCGACCTAGTCAAAGGTGAGCGTAGGACACTATATCATATCATGACCCCCTCGACACACCTCACACCTATCCACTTTCTTCTTCAACTCCTGAATCTCCTTAGTAACCTCCCTCTTAAAGCTATCTAGTGCAGAAGCCACCGAAGTTTCCAAGCTAACTTGGTGCAGACCCCGGTTAACTGGGGTGGTACGAGAAATAGGAATTGAATTCCTGTCGGCGGTGCTGTAGTCTATGTTTGAATGTGCGAAGCTTTCAAAAAGGTCATTACACTCGGTAACCGTTTTCTTTCCCATTAGATGTCCACCAGCAGATGTATCGAATCGAGCGCGGGTCTCAGGGGTGAGACCGTTGTAGAATTTCTCTACAAGTGCCCAATCCGACAGGCCATGTTGAGAGCAACGAGACACTAGGGTTTGGAAACGCTCCCAGGCTAGATGGTAAGGCTCATCAGGTTCCATTCGGAACGAATGGATCTGATCACGAATGCGAGATGCTTTTGCAGGTGGGAAGTATTTTTTTAGGAAAGCATCTCGTAGAACGGCCCAAGTAGTGAAGGTACCAGGTGGTTGAGAATCAAGCCAGATGGCGGCTCGACCACCAAGAGAAAATGGAAAGACTTGAAGGAAACGGGCATCGTTGCCCGCACCTTCCATATTGAAAGTGTGACAAAGGCGGGTGAGGCGGTTAATATGGGCAGCGCATCCTCGTTATCACGACCATGGAATTGGCAAGAGTTGGTGATAGCGATCATGATATAAGAAGGGATTTGCCTGGCTTTATCGTTATTCATCGGAGGAAGAGTGATGGGCGAGTTCGCACCGGTGAAATCGGTGGTGGCATGTTGGTAAACGGTTTGGTTATTGGCCATGTGGAAATTAGGTGGTGGGCTCACGTTTTTATGAACTACTCGGGGTGATGGGGAACCAGGTGGTGAAGGCTTTGGTGTAAAATAAAAATCAGGTGGTATGAAAGGGCGGGACGAACTTGAAAGAGAAGATGAAGAAGTACTAACGTTTGGTGGAAGAGGAGAAGTTGTATCCGTAGGCGGCTTCGGCGGAGCTCCTTCCGAACGCGTATGGGGCATCCACTAAAAACCGGAACGGAACAAGTATGAGAATTTAGAAAAAGAAACTAAACAAAAGTATTTTAAACTAAATAAAATTAAACTAACTAAATTATTTAGACTCCTATGACACAAACCAAAAACGGTAAACACGTATAAAACAATTAAGCCTAAATTAAGTAATCAACGCAATTGCCAAAGAGAGAGTCCCCGGGCGCCAAAAACTTGATGTTCTAAAAGTAGTTAATTAAAAACAATCAAAATTACCCTAATTCTAGACTCAAATTAAACTCTAGACTCCTAAATTTTACTAAACTACTAACCGGCAAGTGGACCGATCAATTGTAGAATAGTTTAAGTAAGTCCGGATTATCGAACCCACGAGACTCTCTAATTATGATGACGACTCAATCTAGACTCAATTAAGACACTTATTTATATAATTGGGGGGGGGGGGGTTTCCAACAACTCTAAATTATTAATGGAACTAAAATTACCTAATTAAAATAAACTCAACTTTGAACTTTTGGAAATTGGAAATTAATTCAAGAATAGTGAACTGGTTATCTAGGTTGGATTTTGTATTACTACTTATTTGGATTTATAATAAATTAAATAGGTTGAATGCTTAACCGGGATCTTAAAATGTCAAACTCTAGGTTTACCGAATAGGACCCCCGACCCTTCTCGGGAAGACGCCTATGATACCCTAAAATTATTTTATGTTCACCGGGTTTAAAAACTTCTTCTCAGTTATCTTATTATTTAGTAAAGTGTCTATTTTAGTTAACTGCTTCTCAATAAGTAACCTAGACCAACAATAACTTTTAGTTTAGTTTAACCGACTCGATTATGACAAGTAAATTAGATCCGGGATTTTCTCAAAACCTACACCTAACAATTCATCTAATCAATTCAGCTAACTAATTATTATTCCTCAATAATTAATTTAGGTATAATGATAAAAACTAATTTTATATTTTATTTAGTTGTTTTCCCGGTTTATTGGCCAATTCATCGATTGTTTCCCGAACCCCTAAAGACCCAAAAAAGCAACACAAACCTATTCTATGGAAGACATCCACCAAAATTTATATAAAACAAATAAATAATCAAAAACCAACTTAGATCATGCAAATACACTAAACTAAGCAATTAAAGTTGTGAACTTTACTAAACATCATTCAAACAATAATCAAATTTAAAACAAAATCCAAACTTTCATAACATAAATAAACCAAACCTAGGTAACAAAAGGAAATCTAGCCAAGTATCATAGTTTCGGAAAACAATAAAACAAGGGTTATGAAGGAATTCATCAAAAGGTTAAAACAAAAGAACTAAAGAGTTGATAATTTTCAATAAAACCATGTTTGCTCCTACCTCAAAGTTCCTAGCTTGCCTTGATGATCCCAACAACTTAGAACAGCCCTAATCAGCTTGAACAATTCAGAATTTTAGCTCTCCAAAGTCTGAGTTCGTCAAGATGTGCTACAATCATAATATAACTCCACTTTATGACCACTTTTTCCCACAACAGATTAGTTAATGAAACTCTCTGGATAAACCACCCTCTCGCGGCTACGAGAGGGTTATTGTATCTCGGTCACGCCCCGCGACCGAGTAATAGTCTACGGATAATTATTGACCCCTCGCGGAGCGTGAGAGGTATATGTTGTTGCGGTCGCGGGCCGCCAGAGGCTAAAATATTCCATTTTGCGATTCGTTTCCTCTTTAGTGTTCCAACTATGCTCCGGCTTGGTTCCAATTATCAATTTAGCTCATTTTTCCCATCCTTCAGACCGTTTTCACGAACCAAGACCTGCAAAACGTAATTGGATCAAAAGTAGATATATTCTTGACAAACCGAAATGAAAACCATTAAATCTTTACAAACGATACACGATAAATGCATGTATTATTCAATACATCAGGGTTATTCTAATATGAAAAAAAGATACAAAGTTTGGAACATTAATGAGAAAAAGTTTATGTTTTCAAGAGATGTAAAATTTTATGAGAATGTTTTTTCATATAAGAAACAAAAAGTGACTGAACAAACTGCTGATTTTCAAAGTTTTTATGATGTCAACAGTTTAAATTTTTTTTACTTCTATGACTCTACAAGTGACCAAATTCCCAATGATGAAAAAGGTTTTATATAAGTCTAGTGCTAGTGATAGTTAGCAAGGAGGTGTGTCTGGTTGGATTGTAGAGTCTACTGATGCACAGCAGCCTACAAGAGAGTGTGGCAGGGCAGAGCAACAGCAAGATACAATGTCCAGTGACATACCTGTGAGGTTGATAATCTTAGCGCTGGACATGAAGAATCTGTCCTGTCTGAGGGTGTCATTGTAGGCGGTCAAAATGTTAGGAAGTAATCTAGAGTAACTAGTACTCTTAAAAGGTTTAAGGATTAAATAATTGAAGGGAAAGTTAAATATGGTTATGAGAATGTTGTTAATTGCTTCAATTTGCCTACAGATAGTGTTTGTTTTGCTGTAAATATAAACAAAATAACTAACGCTAAATCTCATAAGGAAGCCATAAATGATATAAACTAGGTTATGCTATGACTGATGAAATCTCTGCATTATATAGAAACAACACTTGGGAGATAGTTGAATTACCCAAGAATAAACGTCCTATAGGTTGTAAATGGATATATAAGATGAAATACAAGGCTAATGGTGATGTAGAAAGGTATAAGTCCAAATTAGTGGCTAAGGGGTTTAACTAGAGAGAAGGTTTAGACTTTGATGAAACCTTTTCTCCTGTTGCAAAAATGATAATAGTTAGATATGTTATAAGCTTAGTTATTCAAAACAATTGGGGTTTATATCAACTGGATGTAAATAATGCCTTCCTTTATGGTGAATTACAAGAAGATGTATACATGTTTATACCTGAAGGGTTGAGTAATAGTGATTCTAGGCTTGTTTGTAAATTGAATAAGTTATTATATGGCTTTTAGGAAGCACCTAGAATGTGGAATAGAAAGTTAGTTGATGTGTTCATTAAATGTGGTTTTGTTTAGCCAAAATGTGACCATTCTCTGTTTGTGAAGCATGTTGGTGATAGTTTGGTAATATTATTAGTTTATGTAGAGCATATTGTGTTAACAGGTAATGATCAAACTGAAATTGCTAATGTGAAAGAGTTACTTAAAAAACAATTTTTGATAAAGGATCTTGGTAAACTAAAATATTTTTTAGGAATTGAGGTTATATATAATGATCAAGGTGCGTGTTTAACTCAGAGAAAATATTGTATGGATCTCATCAATGAGTATGATTTAAGTGGTTGTAAACTAGTAAATTGTCCCATGGAACAAAATTATGTGGTTACAAAAAAGTGTAGAGAGTGATTCGGTATTGGTCAATGTGATTGAGTACCAAAAATTGATAAGGAAACTGATATATATTTGTCCTACACTAGGTCTGATATTGCATATAGTGTACATTTCTTGAGTCAGTATATGTGTAGTCCGTTAAAGTGCCATATACAACTCGCTTTAAGAGTTCTTGGATACTTAAAAAGGCTCCTAGGTTAGGAGTTCAATTTAAAAAGGAGGCTCCGGTGAACTTTCTGACGGATCCGCTCGACGGGAGGTCTACTCTTCGGCCAGCTGATATTCTTGTGTTTGGGCGTGCTAGGGGAAAACACGCTTGTGTGGACCTTACAGGAGTGTCCCCTCTTGTTGGACTCAGGGATAATGGGTTTGTTGCTGGCCAGGCTGCGTTAAAGGCGGAATCAGGCAAGGTCGCTAAACACGAGAAGACTTGTTTAGAGAATCAACACGTGTTTATCCCATTCGCTTTTGATACATTTGGGTCCCTAGCCCCAGAGGCTGTGGAATTTCTAAACAGGGTCCAACAGGTTGTGAATAGTAATCTTTCAACCTTTAAGGGCCGTTTCGTCTTTAGTAGGATTGGTTTTGCAATTCAAAAGGGGGTTGCGGCGCAGCTTGTTGCCCGTTTACCTGCCACTTGTTTGTAATTTGTTACTTTGGTATATAAGATCTACTAATGTTATGATAAAAAAAAAGATCAGTATCAGCTAAGTGCCTATGCCGATTCAGATTGGGCCAAAATTTGTGGTGACAGAAAATTAATTACCGGATATTGTGTTTTTTTGGGTGAAACTCTTGTTTCATGAAAGAGTTAAAAACAAAGTGTAGTTGCATGGTCTTCTGCAGATGCATAATATAGATCCATGTGTGATTGTGCTTGTGAAGTAATGTGGTTAATCAATGTGTTAAGGGAGCTACAAGTAAACTTGCAACTACCCGTGGTATTAAAGTGTGATAACATTGCAGCTTTATCAATAGCGGTAAATCCAGTCTCATGATAAGACTAAGCATTTTGAAGTGATATTTTTTCTAATGGAGAAAATAGCAAATGGTGTGTTGAAAACTTTGGGAGTTGAGTCTGTAGGTTACAGATCTTCTCACAAAAGGGTTGTTACCAAGTCATCATGTAGAAAGTATAAGTGTTAAACATCTCGAATGTCAGTTTTATATTTGAAATACTATAAATTATATCATAAGTTATTATTCTTGTAGTTTTTTTCTCATAAGTGTGTTTTATGTGTGAGGTACATATTGGGCTGTAAATAAGAGATTGTGGATTCTGTTCGTGGGCTGTTGTTATGGGCTAAAAGTGGAGCAGATATAAAACAAGATATTGGCAGTTGTACAATTTCGTGGGATCGTCATATGTATAAGTGCACGATTCTCGTTGAATAGACACACACCAATAATTCACCTTTACAATAAATCTAGGGTTTGTATCTTCATATCGCAGTTCTCAAATGTTGTTCACAAGTTTTTGATTGTTAGATTATGATCATCACATTGATGATTATCTTATAGTTGTTCGATCTTGTTATTGTTGCTCAGATCCGTTTCAGATTGTTCTTGTTACGCTGTTTGTGTTTAATAAAGTGAGAGATTATACTATTCTGATAGGTAACATGAAAATAAATCTGTGAATAAACTAAATTGATAAGCTACTCAACATGTTTACATATGGACTAGCTTGATTAAGGAAAACATAACAGAAAAGACCAAAACTTTAAACGGACATCACTTAGGGTACGGTTTTGGAGTTACGAGGCTCACGAGTAGTGGACAGAAATGTCTAGTTGAGATGGATTATCTGGCAAACCACCATGGCCCGGCCGGCAGACCCGAATTCTCTATGATTTAAACGTTCAATTTCATCAATGAAGATTTTCCCCTAATTTTATCAATCATTTTTTTACTTTCTCCCTAATTAACCAATAACACATAAATATCTTATTAGCTTTATATTCTTATTTATGGTGTGTTAATTTCAAGTTATTTTAATCAAATTGTAATTTCAAAAGTTTGGCAAAGCTACTATATTTAGAAAACCGTTATAAAATGGGTTCCTATTTATAAGTTTGGTTGTTTGGGTTTTCAGAAATCTATCAATTTTCTTGATAACATTCTCTTTATTTAATTGCTTCTATTCTGTGTCCCATAATTTGCAAATTTTTTTTTCTTTTCTTCTATATGACAAAGTAAAGACCGGCCTTCCATGGCTAACTGTCTAACTCCTCTTCGGAGATGAAACTCGAGGATAAGTGACTCTATAGAAACGAGGCATGGGCTGTGTCATTGTATCAAGATAATTCCTTATCAAATTAAGCTAAAACCCATATGATTCATACGTGAATAAAAAAAGTTCCTCATGTTGGCGGCTGATGTATAAAAGTCACAAGTTTTTTTTTTGTTTTTGTTTTTTTAAGACCCTTTCGTTATTTCATTCACATAATAGTAGCATCAAGAATATATCTAGCTGAAACAGCCATTGACACGATTTACATAACATATGTTTTAACAGAGATCAAGTAAAACGAGTCTGCATACCACCAATGAGGTAGTGGTGGTGTGGTAATTGAGAGACTTGGTGTTCTAAGGGACCCGGTTTGATTTCTGCTCTTCCTATTATTTTTTGCGGCACTTGGTGATGGTGGGAGACTAGGCGAGTAGGCGGAGATCGCTAGTTTGATCCTTAAACTGAGCGGGTTTTATCTCACCACACTGTCGTCCCTTCGGGCGAGTGTTCTCGAGCTTCGGCCCTAGGTGAGTGTATCTCGATGTTGTGAATTTCACCAGTAGCATATTCGGAGGATTTGTTGGACGTTAAAAAACACTTGGGTTCAAAAACAAAAGTCAATAGATGAAAGTCATTAAGTCAGTTGCTACAACAAGTTCTTTAAATTTGTGACCTCACTCGAATCACAAAGGCACTTTCAGTTTTAAACTCTAATTCAATTCAATCAATTCAATTCAATTTTAACCAGTATGGTTTTTATATTTACTCAAATTTAAGATCATGTGTTAGATTCCTCACTCAACATTCACTGTAATATGTCATATTCCTACCCAATTTGTTAAACATGTTCACCGTCATGAATCATTCTAACATTTTAAATTTAATTTATATAACACTAGTTAGCAACAAGGAGAGGGTGTTTGGTGTTGTACATCACGTTTTAGAAGTGTTTTATGCATGAATCGATTGTACTCTTGGCAATGGGGTTGTACTCAATTTTGGGTATAAAACCCACGTCTCTTTGACTAATTTACACTCTCAGATTTCATTCTTCTCTATTCTTTCTCTCTCTATAGTTCAGTTCCCCTCAGGTGACCGCATTACTTTTCCCATTTGTGTAGGTTTTGGTAGTTTTTGCTTCATGTTGTTCAGCTGTCGGTGACTGTGCCCTTGTCTCACGTTTAAATAGTCCACCGTTGTTGTTGTCGGTTTGGTTTTGTGGTTATTTAAGTTGGTTTTCGTGGTTTTTTGCTTCATGTTGTTGAGGTACCTATGATGTGCCGTTGTCTAACATTTACACCGTATGTCGCCGTTGACGGTTTGTTGTTGTGGTTAGTATGCTTCTTGGTGTTGTTGTATATGATGTTTGGCAAGTGTTTTATGCTTTAAAGGGTTTGTACTCTTGGCTTTGGGGTTGTACCCACTTTGGATTTAAAACCCCACACCTCCGGTGACGTTGCCGATGTATGCCGCAGATGGCGGTTTGGTGGTCTGGGTTGTGCTCAGTTGTTTGTGCTTGATGGTGTTGAGGTGCCGATGCCGGTGCCAGTGTCGAATCTGATTTTGGCTTTGACGAGTTAAGAAATTTACTTGAACATTCACGTAAGTGGCATGCATGAAGTTGGATGGTAGGTTTAAACCCCTTGCACCTCTTTATACAACTCTGAGCCTATGTTTTCGGTTTTGATTTGGTTTTGTTTTGTTTTTGTGTTTTTAAGTTTTTTTTTATACCTGGTTTTGGTTTTGAGTGATGGCCAGTAATGGTGATGGTGTGTACGGAGGATGATGGTGGTTAGGAATCCAATGGCAATTGGAGTTCAGTTGTGGGTTGTCAAAATACATTAGCCACAAATGGGTAACCAAAACACATTGAATTGACCCAACTTGAATGTTGTTTGAGTGAAGGGTAGAAACAAAATGGGTTTTGATAATAAAAACTGAATTTTATGTTGTTGTATGTGTGTTTCCTTTTTCGGACGCGAAGATGATTCTCAAAAACAATTTAATTTGACCATTTCATATCCTAATGTATATGTACTTAATGACAACTTTGTATCTTGGGAATTCAATTGAAGGTAACAGTTTCTCCTTGACAAGTCATAATTGTTTTTTTTCTTTCTTTTTAACCTTTAAATGAATATTTTGAGTGGAGTTTGGTGGGCATCGGTGATGTTCATTTAATCTACTCTCACGTTTTTATATAAAATGACGTTTGGTTTGAAATTATAGTGGGTAAAAATGAAAAAAATGCCGTTAAAAATGAAATAAAAAATGATTACTTAGCATTCAATAAAAGTCAAGCTTTATTGATTTCCTTAGATCCAAAATTTGTATGAGATTTGAATAAGTACATGCAGAAACCGTGTTTGACATACAAAACATGATAAGTTAAATACCTTTATTCTAAACTTTTATAATGTTATACAATAGAACGTGTATATTTATTTACATAATTAATCAATCTATACCTTCATATAAAATTGGATTAATCTATCACTTACATTTAAGTTTAATCTTTTAATTGTTAAAGTGACAGTTGGTATTGTAACGAATCAAATTGACACCGACATAATTTAAGTTTAATCTTTCAATTGATATGGTATTGTAACGAAGAAAATCGATACCGATACATTTAAGTTTAATTTTTCAATTGTGAAAACTTGTAACGAATCAAATCTACACCGATAAATGTTAGAGCGATTGTTGGTATTGTAAACAACACGCCGCAACGCTACTGTTTTTAATTTGTAAGCCCCCGGCCGCAACGCGGCGGGGTTAACCCTAGTTTATACTAATTATGAAAAAAATACCTAATAAATAAAAATAAAAATAAAAAATAAAAAATAAGATTAATAATTTAGTTATTGAAAGTCTACATAATATGCAAAAAACACATGACTAAACATTTATGATGAAAAAAAGTAAAAACTTTGTATTATTTCGCCAGTTTCAGTATCTTCTGACGACGTCAACCAAATGTGTGTCAAAACCGCTTATGAGACTAAAAAATTCTTTATTTTGAATATATACAACCTGGTTTTAGTCAAAACCTATATCAGGTTGCAGGGGCGGAACTATAGTGTTTTTTTCGTTTTATACAAATGATACCCTTAAAAAAATACGAGGATACCCCTAATCAAAAAATAGGATACTTGATATTACTAATATCCTATTTTTTTATAAGGCTAAACATTTTACAACCCGAAAACATGTAAAATGATTAAGCCCGAATTATAAAATAAGCCAAAATTAACAATAATAGAATTGAAAGAAGGCCCTAAATATAATTGATGAAGTTAGCCCAATACCCAAAACATTACTATAATTGAAAGGCCCATTTTGATTTGTGATTAGGGGCGACAATGGAAACCAATGGTCGATTATACAGAACATAAGCCAGCGATCTAAACAGAATACCAGAACATCATCCCTGCTGAACTTGAACTTGCACCTACTGAAATCGTCCCTGCTGAACCTGTGTTTTATTGATGCTGAAACCACTTATCATCGTCCATGCATTTTGTTGTGAGTTTTCAGTTTTCTTGGCCCTTGATACTCAATAATAAGTGATTTATTGTTTGTTGTTAATGTATATGTGTTATAGCAAGTTTATGTGAACATGTTAAATTCTACTTTCTATATTTGTTAGGACTTATGATTTAAGACTTTAATTCCTTAAATGTTTGTTGTTAATGTCTTATTGTTTATGTTAAAAAATTTATACTTTTCTGTTTTTGTTGTTAAATCGGGAACTTTTTCAAAGTAAAAGAAACTTTTGATAAAATAAAAGACGAAGATGTAAAATCTATTGAAAAAAGATGAAAAATCTATTAGGTATTTGTTTTACTTTATTTATCATCGTTTTTTATTATTGTATAATTGCACGGTAATTTTTTGGGAAACCTCTAAATTAATGGGTTAGCTACACAACTGTCAGGTTGTTGACAAAAAATCAATAAATAAACAAAATTGTGTATTTAGTTTTCTTTTTAAATCTCTCGAGTACAACTGTACAAGTTATAAGAGAAATATCAAATTAAAACTTAATATTAAATGAAATATGTTAAAAAATGAAGGGTGAAGATGTTCAATCGACACCTTCATCTGAGAAAAGATGAGAGGGGTGGCTTCTTCACAGGGCTGCTAGGCCGGCGTGTTATGTCCGCTAAGGGTTGCAACGTGAAACTTGGTGCAATACCAACATGAAGGACTCGAACAGTTAATCTGGAAAGTATAAGAGTGAAATTCACTTGATAGTAATTTATTATGAATTACGTTATTTTTAAAACTAGCTTTCTCTATGCAATAGATTAATATTATAAACATGGTCTTAATCTTAAGGGGGGATCGATTTGTGTCGGTTAATTAGTTTGACCTATATATGCGTGAGAGAGAGAGAAAAAAAAGAGAGAGAATATGTATTGATATTATCTTAGTACTAGTATCATTAAGTAAAACAGAATGTATAAGATGGTGTGTGCATGCGAGTAAACATGAAGAATTTGTTTTGGAACCATATGGAAGGGTACGTATGAATAACATAGTACATGTGACGAAACCAAGCCACACGGGGCCTTCTTCCGTTGTGACTAGATAAATACGAACTAGTTATCGCTGGTCAATAAAACTAGGAGTTTCCTTCATATAAACTGTTTCTTTAAGGTTTAATTGATTGAGAGTCCTTTTTGAGTTATTCGGGACATTTTGATAGTTAAGTGATATGTTTTACAAGAAAAAAAGTTGAGACTTCAATCTTGTACGGTACTTGTATTGCTAGTTAGAAAAAGAATTATACTAATCATTTTGATTCAATGATCGGGTTACTTTCTTGTTAAAATGAATGGATGGTTGTTTCCAAAAGCTTTTGGTGACATATATCAGTTGCTACCACACCAATTTGGTCCCACTTCAACTGGTAAACCCACCAAAATAAAAGAAACAATAGTATTATGTATACGAGAAACCAGATATCATTTGTCATTTTTAAACATAGGAGTTCAAGTGAGATTTGTCAATAGTATTATGAGCACATAGTTTTGTAAAACATGGTATATACACTAAAACTTCATTTTCATCCAAAGATTTGCTATAGACGTGCCTATATGCCTCTAAAATAACACAATAGTGATTTGTTTTGTGTGGCCAAGTTTATATAAGCTTCGCTTGTGTTATTCAAGTCCATAGTTCCATTAAACATGCTCTAATTAAATTATCCCAGCTTGAGATTTTTTTTAGTTTGTATAAGCCTAGCTAATGGTTTTGAACTCATTTGTTCCTTAATTTGTTTGTTTGATGTAGCATTGTATGTAGAATTCAATTTGTGCAAAATGTGTGTTTTCAAAACTAGGGTGCTTTCCTTAATTAGGTCCATATTTTTATAAAGTGGAATTTCATATGTATATTGTTGTGAAACTTGTTTCTAAATAGACAAAACACAGTTTATGCAGTTCTCACATGTAACCAAAGTTTAATAATCTCCTAAAGTGATTTGTGAATATTGGTACACCAGGATTAGCATTATGGGCCACTTTCCATCACATCACAAAGAGAGATAATCTCACACACACACATATATATATATATATATATGACTTAGAAAGTTCACAAAATAGTAATGAATTCTAAAAGTTACCAATCAATCAAAGCGAGACAAGCGTCTTTTGACGCATCAAATTTCAGTCCATCGCAACAGATTTCATATTGGTGCAACATATTGATTTTTTCACAACAAATTCAAAATAGCGCAACAGATACATGTATGACACAATAAATTCATAGTGCTACACCAAAGGCTCCACAAAATAATAAAGAAAAAGTTTCTTAAAATTAAAATGTGGAACATGAGATTCAAAAGTAGTGGGTGAGATTTCACTTTAACGAAACACATTATAATTAATAGTCAAATTGGTTAGTGATCACTGGAAAGTATTGTATGTATAAAATTATAAAAAGTTAAGTGACTATTTTCGTAATTTCAAAAAGGTAAGTTTATTAGAAATGTGTTTCCGTAATAAAAAGCCCTATCATATGGAATCTACTATATGTAGGAGTGAAATATTCCCTATATGAGTATTATTTTGGATCCAAATTTTTGTGAAATCTGTATAAGACCTAGAACTTTTATATTTGTATTTGAGTGAAATTTTACATAGATGCTGAATATATTTGTTAAAACTCTTAACTCACTAATATATGTCGTATAAAACACAAGACTATATAAAATTGAAATCAAATACTTTGGTCATCCACTTGTACAATGTTCATCCACAACATCAAGCTCGACCGGTTTTTGAAAGCTAAGGTGAAATGGGATTAGTGATTGATCCACGCGCAGACCATGCATCGACTGGAATACATTATAGGCAAGTTTTCTTCAACGGGTGGGGTTGGATGGTACTCCCTAGTATATATAAACTTGTAAAAAATAATTTTACAAGTGTTTTTAATGTTTTGGGATAAACCCTTGCTCATTTAGATTTGCTAATGCGCATAATCTATGCTTTTAAGTGTTCATTTAATGTAGCCACGTGCGAAAAATGTATACTTGACGTGATTTGCTAGTTTGATAAGTTTAAGATATACTTGTCACACACATCATTCCGTTTTCCATAACTCCTTCATAAAATTGGTTTATCTGTTATAATCTTTTAGTTGGTAAGTATCTGTTATCCATAAGCTAGGTTAAATATCTTAACCTAGTTTTAGCTTTAAGTGAAGCGATGAAAGTCCTCTTCCTCTTGATCTAATTGCAACAATCTAGTTGATTTTACATAGGTCTCTTAAAATTTTTTTACAAACTTAATAGAATACAATTATTGAATGCACTCAAGTATCCTAAAGAAAAAATTGGCTGAATTTTTTACTCTCAAAAGTGAATTAATTTAAGTGCAATGTTATAACTATTTAAGCACATTT
This sequence comes from Scalesia atractyloides, assembly GCA_947069175.1. NCBI lineage: Eukaryota > Viridiplantae > Streptophyta > Magnoliopsida > Asterales > Asteraceae > Scalesia > Scalesia atractyloides. The sequence continues at coordinate 15,238,188 of CAMTDV010000026.1, forward strand.
ATAAGTATGAGACTTGACATAGATATGATTTGCTACACACAATAGACTTATTCAGGCAATTGTAAACATGTCAAAAGTAAGTTTTTATATGATTGCATGAGTGGAAAGGGAAAAACAAACATAAGAACCTTAGACATGTTACTATGAGACATTAAGACTTAATTATATGATACCGTTTTCTGAGCCTTCAGAGTGCAGCAAAAGCAATATTTGAACTTTGTTATATCTTGGCCGTTAAGGTTTAGGTGGTCATGATGGCGAAGATGGGCACGTGAACTAATAACTCATTTGATCTCTCATGCCAAACATGAGCCCCTAACCGAAGGATCGGTTAGGGTTTGGTGTCATCAAACTAAAGAGTAAAGTTGTGGTGTTTGTTATTTTCCATGATGATTTAGTAATGCACGTACCCTGCTTCTCCATCTTGATCAGCACCTACCTCATAGATCTTGTATACGAACTCTGCAGAAGGTACTATTACATCTAGAAGCTATCACCAGTTAACACTGTGTTTTTGTGTGTGTGTGTGAGAGAGAGAGAGAGAGAAGCATGTTTGAAAATTACTGATCTACTTTCATACTTATTTATAACAAAAAGAATGAAGTTGTCTCCCCAAGAGTGTAGTGCTGTGTGTATATGTGATTAATAAAGCTTTAGTTTTTTTTTTCTTTTGAACGGCATCTCGGTCAGGGTATTCATGACCAAAGCTTGGTTAAAGTGGGATTCGAACCTGAGCACTCCCGGACAGAAACCCACTAGGTGGTAAACCTTCCCACCTCCGTTGCAACCACTGGGCTACATAAATCATTGGCAATAAAGCTTTAGTTGGGTTACTAACAGGTTGTGAACCACTCAAGTACTACACCATACCTAGGGCCACATTCCTGCCATCACTAATTAACTCAATGTTTTGACCTTTTCTATGAAAAAGAGTAAGAAAGATGTAACTTGACCAATGACTACGAAACCATAGTCTCATGTTGCAAACTACCAAAAGTCACTAAGTATATGATTTCATCATTGTCGATGGTAACATTTTTTTTACATTATGTGAAAGATCACACTTTTGGGGTACAATTTGTTTTTTTAATATAGCACATATATAAGTATATATGGATGATAATAAGAAGATTACATGTATAAATGTCAGGGCTGGCCCCGGAGGTGGGTTGAGTGGGCGATTGTCTAGGACACGGTCTTTCAACGCGTTTGATATATATATATATATATATATATATATATATATATATATATAGGATTTGGTTTAAGAAAGAATCATTACCTGTTGCATGAACTATGAGAACTTCTGTCATTCAATAGAATTTTAACGCATCACCTATAATCAATTTAATTCAAAAGGGTATTTTAGTCTTTTTCTCTCAATGTCACATCACATCTCTCTTATCTCTAAAACACATCACATCATCGTTTATATGTTTGACACAATAATATATCTATTTAAAATTAGAAAAAAATATCATATGTTTTAAATTTAAACATAAAAGTATTATGTAACTTAAAAAATACAAAAATATTGAAAATGATATCTATTTCTTTTTGCTCTAATTTCCCTAATTATGACATAATGTTCTTTATAAAACGCAAGCTATATTTGACTTGTATGTTTATTAAGAATTTTTAATTCATTCGTTTGATAATTTTGCACTATAACCTTTTAAAAAACAACGATGACGTGTGTAAAAAAAGTTTTGACAACATGCGTAAAAAAAGTTGACAACGTGCGTAAAAAAAGTTTGACAATGTGCGTAAACATTTACACGAACTGAGTATGAGAACACACTATGTAAAAAAATAAATAAAAAGATGTTTTGACAACGTGCGTTAAAAAAGTTTTTTTACGCCCCTGATCGCCGAGCCGAGCTCCTTTAAAGGTCACTCATAAATCTAATTTTTAAACGTATGTAAAAACGGAAGGCGTAAAATAGTTTTTACGTACATTTAAAAAATGTTTTTATGTAAGTTGTCGAATGTAAAATAGGTGTTTTTGCGCACGGTGTTGAATGAAAAAAAAAATTTACGCCCCCCGAGCTACTGTAAACGTCATACGTAAATCTATTTCTCAAACGTGTGTAAAAACGGCACGCGTAAATGTTTAGTTTTTAAATACGTTTAAAAAATTGTTTCTCGTACGTTGTCGAATGTAAGAAATGTTTTTTTATTACATACGATAAAAAATATGTTTTTTATGTCCCTGATCACCGGCACGAGCTCCTCTAAACGTTTGTGAAATTTAAATGCTTCGTTTTTTTCTTTGATTTCGTAGGTGTTGGGTCATTTACGTTCAAATGACGAGGATAAGGAACAAAAAAATTAAGATCAAGATCAGAGATTGAAAACGTTTTCTTTTTATACATGTTGTGTAGATTTTTTTATAAAAAATTGTGTTATAATTAATTCTTTTTCTAAATAAATAAACATAATTAATGTTGACATGAAAAGTGATATAGTTTATGACGTTTGATTGTAAGTTTGACAAGTTGACATAAGTAGTACACAAGTCAAATTTTCCGAAATACCTTTCTTGAACTCTTTATTATTTTTTAAATCAATAAAATCAATAGAAGACAAATTAAACTTAAACAATTCAATCTAAACCACTCATACATGAGAGATCTAGGTTGGATAATGGTTTCCATGGTTCTCGCATCTAAAGGTGGTTCCTACTTTAACTCATATATATATATATATATATATATATATATATATAGGATTAGGTTCATTTGTGAACAACTCACTTGATAGTGAATTGTATGAACTAATTCTAACCCTTGATTATCAATATACAAGTGTAAATCAATAGCCAAGATTTGATCAGCATGTGATGATAAAAATACACTAGTGTATTTTACGATTTGATGATGTAAATCAACAGCCAGATTTGTTCACTCGATTTACAAATAAACTAGTGCTCACTCTACAACCCTTCCCTAGTCAAAACCTTATGTAACATTTTTATTTTTTTTCTAAAAAAATAGGGAATATAACATACATGTATGTGAACATTTTTATTAAAGAAAAACAAAAAAGGCCAAGTAGGTTTTTTAAAAAAAATGTTAAAAACTTCATGCATATATGTCCAAAAAATGTAAAATACAAATTTTGAACATTTTAAAAAAACTTGTCAAAGTTATTTTACAATTTTTTTATAAAACTGTTTGTATACATTTATGTTACATTCCCTTTTTTAGAAAAAAATAAAAATGTTCCATAGGGTTTTTTTGAGTTTTTTTAACTCACGTGTGTGTGTGTGTGTGTGTGGTGGGAGTTGGCTAGAAAGTCCATCTTTCATACAAAGTGTAAAAAGTCATAAAACACCGTAACGCAGTCAATCATAAAACACACTAAAAACCACAAATAACAAAGTGAAGATTACTAAAACATTATATTTGTGGGTTCTCTATTGTGTTTTGGTTGATAAGGCCTTGATTATCGAATGACTAATATTATTGTGTTTTATGTTGACTATCATGTTGTGTTTTATATACATAGTTTTACGATGGTGTGTTAAAAGTTTCATCTTATTTTACTTTCAGCTCATCCTATTTTAGTTTAAGGTTTTATGATCTCTTCATCTCTAGAATAAAACAACATTTATTTTGACCTTTTACGATTTTATGGAATGTTATGGTTTGGATATTTTCTTTTGGTGATCTTCATTATGTTATTTATGGATTTTGAGTGTGTTTTATGGCTAAAGTTGTGTTGTTTTTATGACTTTGTACACTTTGTAGGAAAAATGAACTTTGTAGCCGAAGCCATATATATGATTAGGTTCAAGAGTGAACACTAGTGTATTTGCAAACTAAACGAACTAATCCAGGCTATACACGCGTGTAAATCAATGGCTAGGAATTGATGATGAAATACACTATTGTATTTTACGATTTGATGATGAAATCCTAGCCATACCCGTGTGTAATTTAATGGCCAGGATTTGTTCACTCAGTTCGCAAATACACTAATGTTCACTCTAGAACCCAACTCTATATGTGTGCATGTGTATATATATATATATACGTGAGTAACATCCGTGTAAATCGGGTTTCGAAAACTCGCCCCAAATTATCAATCAAAGCGTATTTATGTCGGTTGAATTTAACATTTTCGTTTATTGTTTTATATATTAAAATTTATATGTATATATATATATATATATATATATATATATATGCATATATTAATAACAAATGTTTAAACTAATCTTAATAAAATAAAATAAGTAATCAATCAAATAATTAAATAATTATAATGAATAAATGATTTAATAAACTTAATAAATAAATAAAGTAAAGAAAAAGCCAAAAAAAGGGAAACTGGGGAATCGAACCCGGGTCACCCAGGGTTGTCACACGCACCAAACACCACTACACTGCACACCCCTGATGTATCAAACCCCATATAACAATATATATACAGATACCTGGTGGGAAACCTGCAACCATTACCGGAATCAACTCAAATCAAGACGCGCCTTTCCTTCTTTCGAATCTTTCCAACAACTGGCTCGGCGTTTATTTTTGGCAAACTTCAATCATGATAGCTGGCATCCCCACGGCTAATTGGCAATCAATCGAATTCGGTTTCCTAAAACCAAACCAAACTTCACTATATATATACCAAATGAAATCCTCCATTCAAAATCATCATTTTATCTTATACTACCCGCATTATTCCTCTACTCACGCTATCCCCTCTGCTCACCGGAAAACGCAGTCGGTCAGCGGAATTTAACCACCAGAAATCGTGATTCTCCATTTCGGTTCTACGGTAAATTTTTGCTCTTTGCTTTTGAATATTACTTAATTTTCTTATCATACTAATGATCTGATAGGAGACGAATCAGATTAAAACGGGCGGGTATAGTTTTGGGGTCAAATTCAAATGAAGAAGATGAAGTGAGATTCGTGTTATATATATTTAAATTACTAGATTCAACCAGGTTAGACACACAGTCCAGTGGTGGACAGTGTGCAAACATACTCGTAGGTCACACGTTCGAATCCGCGCACACCCACCGGCCCGTTCACTTTCAATTTTTTTTTCTTATTTCTGATCACTGCTGCACAACTCAGTTAGAGTATAAGAATATTTAGATCATGAGACTTGTTGGGTTAGCTACCCAGCCCAGTTGGTCGGACTGGGTGCATAAACATCAAAGGGGCACCGGTTCGAGTCCATTTGCTCACACTTATCGGACCATTTTCTTACTCTTTTTAAAACTGACAAAATGAATGAACTTAATAAGTGTATTAATATAATTAAAATCAGGTTTCTTTCGGGTTAGACACGTAGCTCAGTTGGAAGAGCCGCGTGCACGCAACCGAGAGGCCCCGGGTTCGAGCCTCACACACGCATGCTTACAACCTCAAACAAACCGGTCTGACACGTGTCAGACCGTCGTTTTTTCTGCATTATTTTTTTCTTTTATTTTTATTTTCTTTATTTTCTACTTTATTTTGTTTTACTTTTATTATGATTTATTAAAATAATATATATATATTTTACATTTAAAAACACCTAATTCAAGGGATAAGTTATATCAATACAAGTCACAAAAATTACCTTGAAATCTCATAGATTAGTTTATTTATTTATCGCATTATTATTTTAGGTTAGTATTTCTTCGTCGGTAAAATTCTCAACTCGTGCGCTCTCCTTACCACTCAAGAATACGCACCCAAGGTGAGTGAATCTCTACAAATTCCCCGCTTTAATCACATTTTGGGGTGTATCATGTGTCGTACCATTTCTTTATTTTATTTAACGCTCGTGCTAATATCATTTCGTGACCAAATGTGTATTGTTTGTTATGTGGTTTATATGTGGATACATTTTATCATTTCAGTGCAATCATTTCATTACGCCCATCAGTTCCTCGTGGGATACGGGTTGAGCATCAGGTGCCTCATTTGATCGGCTCTGTTTGATTGGGCCTTGATCTCACATACATCATCCATTATGTCATATGTTCATGCAACATGGTTTGTGATTTGTTACATATATACATTTGTTTACATGTGATTTATGCACAATCGTATTTTAACAACAATAAAATCCATTTACTTAAATGTTTTATCAAGGTTCACTCGCCAACTTTTGTTGACCCAAATTTCTTCTGTTTTTACGCATGATACAGGTGATCAAGTTGAGGAAAGAAACACCTAGGATGGCCTTAGAAGAATAATCAAGTTATTTCGTTGGAACAATCATTTGTTTTATTTGTGCTTGTATGAAATTTTGTGTTGGATATTTGAATTTAATAAATATGAAACTTGTTAGTAAATATCATGAGCTTTGGTGATAACCCAATCATGCCCCGACTTTTATTCCGCTACGGGTCAGGGTGTGACAGATTGGTATCAGAGCTTGTGACTATAGGGATATAGGATAGGTTATTAGACCCTTAGAGCCTATACTATAGTTGATTAGATTTTAATTTTTTATGTGTTTACATGCAAAATTCATGATGTTTATATGTTTCATGTTTCACACACAATGTTATGCAAGCACTCTCACAAGTACATGTTAAATTGCAATGCTCATCATAGTTTATATCTTCATAACATATCATATCTATGAGAGCACACACCCCACGATTTCACAATTTCCATGATTTCTTTTCAAAGCTTTTTGCAATGTTTTCATATAATTTTCAAATCACATCAAAGTGAGTTTTCATGACGGGCATGTAGTAACTGGAAGGGTACGAGTACCGGTAGTCGGAACGTCCGATCTAGGCTTGGCATTGGTATAAATCCAAAATAAAGGACCAGTTTGTCTACGCGGGGACTAACGATGAGAGTACGAAGGACCTATTAGGCCAAAGCATGCTATACCAAACGTCGTGTGAACTAACCCCACTTTGAGTTGTCATTGTGTCTACACCTAGACACCCTCCGACCTTACATCTCGCAATCATGTTTTACGATTTTCATTCGGGTGATGCAAATGTTAACCAGCCAACACCAATGTGAACCCTACCAAGCCCAATAGTCATGGGGGCCCACATGACTATACATGATATGGTATGGGAGACATTTGGGGGCCCAAACATGAGCAAGCCCAAGACATCCTATGGATGCATGTTACGTTATTTTCAATTATTTATAAATGTCGTTTTCATTCTTTTTACGACACATGACACCTAGAAAATTCTCAAAATCACAATCTCCCTACATATATTCTTGTAGATGTCTGCTAGGCAATTACGAGGAGGTAGAAGGCTAGGAAAGACGAGCGAACGCTTGGCCACGCAAATTGCTCAACAAATGGCCGCAGTACTTCCTGACATCGTGCTACAAGTTCAACAAGCTCTCACCACAAATCCCATCAACCCTCCGAACCAAGAAGACCAAAACGTCGTCATCCCTCCTCCCAAAACCACTAAATGCACCTACAAACACTTCACGTCCTATGATCCCCCAAAATATGAAGGGACTGAAGGTGTCACCGCTCTCCTCCACTGGTTTGAGGAGATGGAAAACACCTTTCTCAATTGTGACTGTCCTGAGGATCGCAAGGTACTTTACGCAACTGGAAGATTGTTTGGGGTAGCCCTTACCTGGTGGAACACGGAAAAAGGTAAGCGAGGTGTGGATGATGCCATGGCCTTATCATGGGAGGAATTAAAAGAGATCATGACAAGACGCTTCTGCCCTAGAAGCTTGAAGATGAATTCTATTCTCTAAAACAAAAGGAAGGAGATCACACCTCCTACAACAAGAGGTTTCTTGAATTGAACCAGATGGTTCCCAATCTGTTCACCCCATTATACCGCCTAATCGAGCACTACATTCGAGGCCTCCCCTCGAAAATCCAAGATTCGGTTTTAAGCATTTCTTCTGCAACACTCGAAACCGCAATGGAGTTAGCTACAGAACTTACTGAGAATCGCATTCGAAATGGCAATTTTAAAGAGGAGAAGAAGAAAACGCTCGTTGAGGCCCCAACTCCAACCTACTAAGGTTCATCCTCGAAGTTTGCTAGTAAACGGAAGCGAAATGGCAAGAATTTCGCCGTCACCCAAACCAACCCTCCCATCACTGCTACTCCAATCACCCAAGTTGCCCCTCCAGCCGCACCATTCAAAAGGCCATACACTGGCCCACACCCAAAGTGTAACCGTTGCCAATACCATCACCCTCCTGGGAACCCTTGCCAACATTGCACAAGTTGTGGCTGTGCAGGTCACACTATCCAAACCTGCCGTACACTTCAGCGATCAAACGGCAATCAGCCTCCAACCCAAACACAAAACCAAATGGTGGGCCAAACCCAACAACCCTTACTTTTACTACCTGCCCAACCCATAGCACAACCTTACTACCAACCTAACTAGCCCATGACCCAACCCATAAGAGCCTGCTTCAACTGTGGGGATCCAAACCACTTTAGAAATACTTGCCCACGCCTGGTGAACATCATCAATGCCCAAGCCCAGGCAAATCCGGTGAACCCAATCTAATCAAGCTCATCCACCTGCTAGAGGAAGGGATTTCAATATCAACGCCAACCAAGCAAGGGCTGATAACAATGTGGTCAATGGTACGTTTCTCGTAAATGGTTGTTATGCATCCATGTTATTCGATACTGGTACGGATAAGAGCTTTGTATCCTTAGAATTTGAATCTACTCTCGACCTATCTCGTGTTAGTGTCGCTGAATCTCTCACGGTGGAAGTTGCTGATGGAGAACCCATTTCGCTAAATTTTATCATACGTAATTGCATTCTTACCCTAAATGATCACAACTTCTCCATTGACCTCATCCTATGAAATTGGGAAGTTTCGATGTTATCATTGGTATGGACTGGCTCAGCCAGCATCCCGCCGAAGTGGTGTGCCATAAAAAGTTCATTCGTATTCCTCTCGTCAATGGTCAGACTCTATGTATCTTTGGAGAAACTCCTTCGAAAGGGCTCAAACTGATGTCCTGCCTTCAAGCTCGAAGATATCTTCGCAAGGATTACGTCGCATTTCTAGCCCACATCGTCAAGAAGGAAGAAAAAGAAAGGAAGCTCGAAGACCTCCCAATCGTGAAAGAATTTCCGCAAGTTTTTCCCGACGACATTTCAGGACTTCCTCCTATGCGAGAAGTCGAATTTCGAATCGATCTTGTACCTGGCGCTACACCAGTCGCAAAATCTCCTTATAGGTTAGCCCTGTCTGAAATGCAAGAGTTGGCCAGTCAGCTGCAAGAGCTGACTGACAAAGGATTCATACGTCCTAGCTCGTCGCCTTGGGGTGCGCCTATTCTTTTTGTGAAGAAGAAGGATGGAACGTTTCGCATGTGCATTGACTATAGAGAACTCAACAAGTTGACCGTTAAGAATTGCTATCCTTTGCCTCGTATTGATGAACTTCTAGATCAACTTCAAGGTGCCACATGTTTCTCCAAAATGGACCTTCGTTCTGGTTATCATCAGTTTAGGTTGCGCGAAAGAAGATATCCCAAAAACTGCTTTTCGAACTCGTTATAGTCATTACGAGTTCATGGTGATGCCTTTCGGATTAACCAACGCCCCCGCTGTCTTTATGGATTTAATGAATAGGGTATGCAAACCCTATCTCGAGCGTTTTGTCATAGTCTTCATCGACGATATCCTTATCTACTCCAAATCAAAATCCGATCATGAGAGGCATCTTCGACTGATTCTTACACTCTTAAGGACTGAAAAACTTTACGCTAAGTTCTCAAAATGCGAATTCTGGTTAAGAGAGGTGCAATTTCTTGGTCACGTTGTCAATGACAAAGGGATTCATGTCGATCCTTCAAAGATCAAGGCAGTACAAGAATGGAAAGCGCCACGCACTCCTACCGAAGTTAGGTCATTTCTTGGCTTGGCTGGATATTATCGGCATTTCATCGCCAATTTTTCTCATATCGCGGTTCCACTCACGACCTTGACTCACAAGGGAAAACCTTTCATTTGGGGACCTAAGCAAGAGGAGGCCTTCCAAACTTTGAAACAAAGGCTTTGTGACGCACCTATCCTTACACTCCCTGAGGGTTGCAATGACTTTGTGGTTTATTGCGACGCATCAGGGCAAGGTTTAGGCTGTGTACTGATGCAAAGAGGAAAGGTGATAGCCTATGCCTCTAGGCAACTCAAAGTACATGAGAAGAATTATACCACCCACGACCTGGAGCTTGGAGCCGTCGTGTTCGCTCTCAAGATATGGGTACATTATCTCTACGGTACCAATTGTGAAATATACACTGACCACAAGAGTCTCCAACATATCTTCAATCAAAAAGAGTTGAATATGAGGCAACGAAGATGGGTCGAACTTCTCAACGATTACGACTGTGAGATTCGGTATCATCCTGGCAAGGCGAACGTGGTGGCTGATGCGCTCCATCGTAAGGGTTATGTGAACTCTATTCATCTTCTATGTTCGCAAATTGTAACCGATATCAAAGATCGAATACGGGCAGCTCAACATATCTTTGTAACAGAAAATGACATACGCGATGAGCTGTCATGTGGAGCTGAACTCAAAATCGAAACCAAATCCGATGGTATTCTATACTATTTAAACCGTATTTGGATCTCCGACCGCGATAACCTTCGTGATTTCCTCATGGATGAGGCACACAAAACGCGATACTCTGTACATCCAGGAGCCGATAAAATGTATCAAGACTTACGATACACCTACTGGTGGCCAGGCATGAAGAAGGATATCACTGTTTTCATTTCCAAGTGCCTTACCTGCTCCAAAATAAAAGCTGAACATCAAAGACCTTTAGGACTTCTGGTCCAACCCGAAGTACCTGTATGGAAGTAGGAAAACATAACCATGGACTTCATTACTGGGTTACCTCGCACCTCCAGTGGGTATGACACCATATGGGTAATCATTGATCGTCTCACAAAAACAGCTCACTTCATTCCAACTTGCGAGGACTTCAAGAACGAGAAGTTAGCTCATATTTACATCAGCGAAATCGTAAGCCGTCATGGTGTACCATTAAGCATCATTTCAGACCATGATGGTCGTTTCACTTCACGCACATGGCGAGCCGTACAAACTGCTTTGGGTACACGTTTAGACCTCAGTACCGCCTTTCACCCTCAGACTGATGGTCAATCTGAGCTCACCATCCAAACCCTCGAAGACATGCTTCCAGCATGTGTCATAGACTTCAAAGGGAATTGGGACGCACATCTACCGTTAGTCGAGTTTTCATACAACAATAGCTATCATTCAAGTATCGGCATGGCTCCTTTCGAAGCTTTATACGGTCGTAAATGCCGATCTCCAGTATGTTGGCACGAAATTGGTGAAGCACAAATCACTAGACCTGAATTGATTCAAGAAACAACCGACAAAATCATTCAAATTCGAAACAATCTTCTAGTAGCTCAAGTCGTCAAAAGAGTTATGCTAACAAGCGATGAAAGCCCTTGGAGTTTGGCGTTAGTGATCAAGTACTTTTGAAAGTATCACCGTGGAAGGGAGTGGTTCGTTTTGGCCAAAAGGGCAAGCTAGCACCACGCTACGTAGGACCTTTCAAGATACTCGAAAGAGTAGGTCCTGTAGAATACAAGCTTGACCCACCAGAAGAACTTAACAGAATTCACCCCACATTCCACGTATCAAACTTGAAAAAGTGTCTCGCCGACGAAAACATTCATATCCCACTAGAAGACATTCAAGTTGATAAATCAATGCACTTCGTTGAAAGACCAGTAGAGATCATGGATTTCGGTGAGAATCGTTTAAGGCGAAGTAGAATTCCAATCGTCAGGGTGCGTTGGGAGTCAAAACGAGGGCCTGAGTTTACTTGGGAACGTGAAGACTCAATGCGCGAAAAAATACCTGCATCTCTTTCAGTTGCAACCACTACGTAAATTTCGGGACGAAATTTCTAAAAGTAGGGGATACTGTAACATCCGTGTAAATCGGGTTTCGAAAACCCGCCCCAAATTATCAATCAAAGCGTATTTATGTCGGTTGTATTTGACATTTTCATTTATTTTTTATATATTAAATTTATATATATATATAACAAATGTTTAAACTAATCTTAATAAAATAAAATAAGTAATCAATCAAATAATTAAATAATTATAATGAATAAATAATTTAATAAACTTAATAAATAAATAAAGTAAAGAAATAGCCAAAAAAAAAGGGAAACCGGGGAATCAAACCCGGGTCACCCGGGGTTGTCACACGCACCAAACACCACTACACTGCACACCCCTGATGTATCAAACCCCATATAAAAATACATATACATATACCGGGTGGGAAACCTGCAACCATTACCGGAATCAACTCAAATCAAGACGCGCCTTTCCTTCTTTCGATTCTCTCCGACAACTGGCTCGACGTTTATTTTTGGCAAACTTCAATCATGATAGCTGGAATCCCCACGGCTAATTGGCAATCAATCGAATTCGGTTTCCTAAAACCAAACCAAACTTCACTATATATATACCAAATGAAATCCTCCATTCAAAATCGTCATTTTATCTTATACTACCCGCATTATTCCTCTACTCACGCTATCCCCTCTGCTCACCGGAAAACGCAGTCGGTCAGCGGAATTCAACCACCAGAAATTGTGATTCTCCATTTCGGTTCTACGGTAAATTTTTGCTCTTTGCTTTTGAATATTACTTAATTTTCTTATCATACTAATGATCTGATAGGAGACGAATCAGATTAAAACGGGCGGGTATAGTTTTGGGGTCAAATTCAAATGAAGAAGATGAAGTGCGATTCGTGTTATATATATTTAAATTACTAGATTCAACCAGGTTAGACACACAGTCCAGTGGTGGACTGTGCGCAAACATACTCGTAGGTCACACGTTCGAATCCGCGCACACCCACCGGCTCGTTCACTTTCAAATTTTTTTCTTATTTCTGATCATTGCTGCACAACTCAGTTAGAGTATAAGAATATTTAAATCATGAGACTTGTTGGGTTAGCTACCCAGCCCAGTTGGTCGGACTGGGTGCATAAACATCAAAGGGGCACCGGTTCGAGTCCATTGGCTCACACTGATCGGACCATTTTCTTACTATTTTTAAAACTGACAAAATGAATGAACTTAATAAGTGTATTAATATAATTAAAATCAGGTTTCTTTCGGGTTAGACACGTAGCTTAGTTGGAAGAGCCGCGTGCACGCAACCGAGAGGTCCCGGGTTCGAGCCTCACACACGCATGCTTACAACCTCAAAAAAACCGGTCTGACACGTGTCAGACCGTCGTTTTTTCCGCATTATTTTTTTTCTTTTATTTTTATTTTCTTTATTTTCTACTTTATTTTGTTTTACTTTTATTATGATTTATTAAAAGAATATATATATTTTACACCTAATTCAAGGGATAAGTTATATCAATACAAGTCACAAAATCACCTTGAAATCTCATAGATTAGTTTATTTATTTATCGCATTATTATTTTAGGTTAGTATTTCTTCGTCGGTAAAATTCCCAACTCGTGCGCTCTCTTTACCACTCAAGAATATGCACCCAAGGTGAGTGAATCTCTACAAATTCCCCGTTTTAATCACATTTTGGGGTGTATCATGTGTCGTACCATTTCTTTATTTTATTTAACGCTTGTGCTAATATCATTTCGTGACCAAATGTGTATTGTTTGTTATGTGGTTTATATGTGGATACATTTTATCATTTCAGTGCAATCATTTCATTAGGCCCATCAGTTCCTCGTGGGATACGGGTTGAGCATCAGGTGCCTCATTTGATCGGCTCCGTTTGATTGAGCCTTGATCTCACATACATCATCCATTATGTCATATGTTCATGCAACGTGGTTTGTGATTTGTTACATATATACATTTGTTTACATGTGATTTATGGACAATCGCATTTAAACAATAAAATCTATTTACTTAAATGTTTTATCAAGGTTCACTCGCCAACTTTTGTTGACCCAAATTTCTTCTGGTTTACGCATGATACAGGTGATCAAGTTGAGGAAAGAAACACCTAGAATGGCCTTAGAAGAATAATCAAGTTATTTCGTCGGAACAATCATTTGTTTTATTTGTGCTTGTATGAAATTTTGTGTTGGATATTTGAATTTAATTTGAATTTAATAAATATGAAACTTGTTAGTAAATATCATGAGCTTTGTTGATAACCCAATCATGCCCCGACTTTTATTCCGCTGCGGGTCAGGGTGTGACAATATGTATGTATATATATATATATACATATATATAGGGTAGGGTTTATTGAGAACCACTCTTATTGCGAGACCCACGAGAATATCTAAAAAACACAGTTTTTCTTTAATATTTTTTTAAAAAAATCGCTATATTTCGTTAATAAAAAAAATTCGAGTAAAAATTATCGATGTACATGTGCATATGTATCATTTCTTTTAAAAATTCTATAATACATTACCAGTATTATATAAATGCACTTTCATTTACACTATCATCCGTAATACACTACTTTTTACATTACTTATATAAAAAATGCACATGTGCATTATTATGTATAACGATGGTATAACATGTTTTGGTACAAAAAGTTTGTGATTTTGAATGATTAAGTAAACACATATACATGTTTTTGGTTAGTTATATCTAGTGGTTGATGGTTTGGTTATATTTGTCACTTTATGATGCACTATGTTGTTTGGATGGTACGAAGGGTGTTAATGTACATGTGCATAAAGTGAAAATATTATACATATTGGTAATGATAATGTATTATGGATGGTAGGAGGTCTTAGTAGTGTATTATGGATGGTATGATAGAAGAAATGGAAAGTGTATTCAAAGTAGTGTACCAAAACACGTTATATCATGTTAATACATATAGATGCACATGTGCATTTCTAATATTGGTAATGTAAAAAGTACTGCATTACGCATGTTAGTGTAAATGAAAGTGCAATTGTCTAAACTGGTAATGTATTACGGAAATTGTCAAAGAAATGATACATATGTAGATGTGCATCGATAATTGTTACTCGAAAATTTTTTAGTGACGAAATATAGCGATTTTTTTAAATATTAAAAAAATTGTGTGTTTTGAGATTTTTTTAGGTATTTTTTTCACATTTGTTCTCGTGGTTCTCGCAATTAAGGGTGGTTCCTAACGGATCCCTATCTTTTATATATATATATATGTGTGTGTGTGTGTGTGTGTGTGTGTTTCGGATGAAGAGAAAACTATTATGAGTTGTGAGAATTTAGAAAACTGTGACTTCCCATGCTAGTTCTGCTACTATTTTTTGCACAAACGTAGATAAACATGTTATAAACACATATGTTAAAAAATTCCAAACAGTGTTTTCAACGTTTTTATAGAACTATAAAAAGCGGCTAACACCAGCATTTAACCCGCTGTTAGGGTTTTTTACAGTGGTGCATATTATTAAATACATTTTTTTGGAAAAGTAATTTTTTTTTGGATTTTTGTTTTTTAAAGACGTCGTTTTGGCCGAGTTCTCTAAGTTCTTACAACTAATAGAACTTTTTATTTTACCCTATATATATATATATATATATATATATATATATAATGGGAAGGTTCATTTGAGAAGAAAATTTAATTGAAAAGAAAAAACAAAGGGTACAATTGTAAAATATCAAATAGCTTTTCACTTATCTTATTTATCATCATATTTGACTAATTAATTAGTCATAAATACTATCATTCTGCACACTAATTTTTTTGCCTACACACATGAAAAGTTATCTTACACATTTCGAAATTTATCCTACACATGTTGAAATTTATCCTACATAACTCGTAACTTATCTTCTACACCTCGAAATTTATCCTAAACTCTAAATTATTTTATTTTTTTGAAAAAAATAAATATTTTAAAGATAAGTTACAAATTTTAATGTAGCTTGCTAATAAACAGGAACACTAAAAATTAATGATCTATATAAGTTTACCAATGTACCCTTATCGTAATATTAAATACTTATGTTAAATAAAGTAAAATAAAACATTATTATTGGTTAAACTTTCTTCTTTTTTTTTTACAAAAAAATTCTTCTTATTTGAACTCTCCACTATATATATATATATATATTATATATATATATATATGGGAAAGTTCATTTGAAAAGAATTTTAATTTGAGAAGAAAAAGAAGAAGTGGCATAATAGTAAAACATTAAATAGTTTATAACTTCTCTAATTAATTATGTTATCTCTCATTAATAAAGCACAAACATTTTATCCTACACATTTCAAAATTTATCCTACATATGTTTTACATTTACCGGAATTTACCCTACACACATGTAAATTTACCCTACACATTTCAAAATTTATCCTACACATAATAAAATTTATCCTACACATGTCAAAAATTGTCCTACAACATAAATTATTTTATTTTGAAAAAAATGAGTTACAAGTTTAATTAATTAGCTAATTAATGACAATTATAGATTTACCTATATGCCCTTTTTTCATAATATTAAATACACACACTAAATGAAGTAAATGAAAATTTTTTATTGGTTTAAAAGTTATTCTTTTTATTTTTATTAAAATTTTCTTCTTATTTGAACTCTCCACTATATATATATATATTATATATATATATATATAACAACTTCTTGAAAGTAAATTGAGTGAACTAATCTTGTCTTTGATCAATTTTTAGATTAAAAGGATAAGATTAATATTAGTCAAGTACTTTTGATTAAAACCTTTAATTTTCTCATCTCTTAACTCTCTCTCTTTCTTTCTCTCATTTTTAATTATTTCTCTATTTTTTTAATTATAAAAGATTAAAGGGCTTATGTTTATTTTAAATAAGCTTTTATATTTTTTTTAAAATTAAATATTAAACCTAATTAAATTATGTTTTTTTCATATGTGTATACATGTCAGTATATACAAGACTTATACACTTGTGTATAATTACATCTTGTTCTAACAGGTCGGTATAAACCAGATTTATACACATGTGTATTATTCAAGTACATACGTGTATAAACTAACAGCTGTGTATCTTGTATAAATTGATAGTTAGCGAGACTGTACACATGTGTATAAATAACATCTGTGTATCTTGTATAAACTAATACTATCGAGACTATACACATGTGTATACACTAACAACTGTGTATCTTGTATATACAAACACTAGCAAGATTTTAGGAATTTTGAATATATTGTTTAATAAATGTAATTTACAAAGACGCAAATACCATTCTGTCAATTAATTTAAAAGGAAGTTACAACATTATAATTACAATCTTGCCATTGTTTAAAAATCTCTAGATTATATAATCCAATGGCTCAGATTAGTTCACACAATTCACTTTCAACCTAATGTTTACTCTAGAACCGTACCCCCTCTCTCTCTCTCTCTCTTTCTCTCTCTCTGTATATATATATATATAACAATTAAACTCATTTATAATTCTAAAAGAAAAGCCAAGCAAGTTTTACATTAAAACCAACAATCAAATTCTAACCCAATTAAAAATAAACAACAATATCTTGGGGGCAGTTTTTAACTTCGCATCCCACTTTTGTTTTTTTCTGACTCTGAGAACAGCCTCATAAACATATAGATAAAACAAATATTGGAAAAGTTACGTCTACTATAAAACACATGAGTATTATAAAAAAAGGTTGGAGTACAGATTGATAACAAATAGGATAAAAATATATTGGATTGATATAATTTTTGTGTAAATGCGTTTCTAGCAAAATGTTCCCGAACGGAAAGAGGAAGGGACGTTTTTCAGGGGCGCTTTTGATGATCTGGATAGGTATTCAATTTTGTTCATTTGAATTGCTTTTTTAGAAATAATTTAAAAATTTAAAGTCGTTGTTCATTTGATGGTATAAACTTTCAAAAAGTTCCATTCAATATCCAACACATATTTTTTTAAATGGGAAAACTAACTCCTATAATACATTATCTCAATTAACAAAATAATTTTCTTCGAATATCTAACACATATAACAACAAAAGAATAACTAGTTAAGTCACTAAATGCCTAAACACAGCTAACTCCAGTACTGGCCATGATCAAATTAGTACTCAGTTAACTCCAAGTACAAAGCAAGTCGGAACTCTTCTTGAGGACATATTACGATTTTTTGTGTGTTTGTTTACCATGGCTTTGTATAGGATCTTCAAGATTCCCATTATTCCCCACTCTTCAATCCACATGATTATCTGGTTAAATAGATCCCCTGAAAGTAGTAGATTAACCGTTAGAACTCCATTAAACAAAATGGAAACTATGTACCGTGCAAACCAATCCCAAATCCAAAAAAGAAGGAAGCTGTTAAATTTTATAGACTTCTTTTTTTTTTTTTAAATCAACAATAAATATCTATCATTTGCAGTTATTTTGGTTATTTATTCTTTTCAGCTATCTTTGGTTAACTGTTGGTCTTGAAGGGGTTAAAGAAAACCTAAATCAATTAGTTGGTTGCCTCTCCTAAATCTCCACTATATGTGAATACGATGTTCCTCCCTTGTTGTCAAGAAGCAATCTTTGTTCTAGACATGTGCTTAAATCGGAGGTCGTTGTTGTTTAGATCATTATCGTTCATTATGGTTTGATTGATCATCGTTATACAGTCTTAATTTTTGTATTAATTAGTATCCTTCATTCTTGTTTTTACATGGATCATTTGTTCTATGATCATGCTTCTGGCTTGAGTCATGTATTGAGTTGATTTAATCTTGGTTATGTGGAGTTAATTTACACTTGACTTATTATTGTTCGATACAACCAACTGGCTATTGATTGTATAATAAAATCTCCACTTTTCTACAAAAGCAGTGCTTATATATATATATATAGGTAGAGGTCCATGTGAAAAAATATAAAAGTGTGAGAAGGATAAGAAAGATTTCGGAGGTGACATGTGTCCCTTTTTATTTTGATAGTTTAAGGGTATAAGTGTAATTTAACTAATAAAATCTAATTATGGAATGAATATATGCAACCGATTTTTTGGCAGTTATTGTAGGGATTTTCGAATTTGAAATAACACCTAACTCATAAAAACACCACAACATGTATATTGAAGGCATACATCTTATAAAAAACAAAAATATAACTCATAAAAACACCCTAACTCATAAAAACACCACATCATGTATATTGAAGGCATACATCTTATAAAGAACAGAAATATAACAAAAATAACACCAAAACACCACAGCATATATATTGAAGGCATACATCTTATAAAGAACAGAAATATAACAAAAATAACACCATAACTCATAAAAACACTACAACAGTTATATTGAAGGCACACATCTTATAAAAAACACCCTAACATTGAATATAAAAAAAATAACACCCTAATATAACACCAGTCAACACTTTAATCAGAATTAAAACATAAATAACACTCTAAATATATAAAAACATAAATAACTCTAAATAAGTACATCAACATGGTACTCATATTAAAGATAAAAAACACTCGTTATTATGGTGTATTTTTTTAAAAAAAGAGTTACATATAAAAACGTATTGATGTTTAAAAAATAAGGGGGAACTTTGCATGTGTATTAATGGTAGTTTCTTAATTTAAAAATATTAAATTAAGCTTTATACCCTTAATCTAGAAAATTAGTTAGTTTAATAGTCAACATTATTTACAGAATTGCCACTATGATCTCAACCATTAGATTAAATATCTAATGGTTTAGATTCTTTCTTATCCTTCTCACACTTTTAAATTTTCTCACAATAACCTCACCTTATATATATATGGGAGAGTTATCTTGAAAACGCTAAATTTTGCGAGAACCGTAAAGACAAATGAGAAAACCAATCAAAACCAATTTTTCTTTTAATTCAAACCTTAATGTAATTAAAATACAAAATCAAATAACTCATTTCTCCTTTCAAAATCACTCTTATTAAAAATTTACAAATGTGTAAATGAGAAAACTTACACATGTGTAAGTTTTCAATATTTACGAATACATATTAATTTAAACGTGAAAATTTAATTTCTAATATTGTATTCGAATAATAATGATAAGTGTAAAATTTTGAATTTAAATTGTTTTTGACCAAGTTCTCACGGTTTTTCATTCGTTGTCACAGTTCTCACGATATTTAGCGTTCTCATTTAAACATTTCCATATATATATATATGGGGAAGTAACAAATGATAAGAAAGTTATTGAAAGAAAAAAAGGAGAAAAGACAAATTGGTAAAATACTAATTCATTTATAACTCATCTAGTTAATGGTTATTTCTTTAATTAATTAGTCAACTAATCATTAATTATCCTACATATAATTTACGAAACCTACACATATCAAAATTTTCCTACATATATCTTACACATTATAGAATTTTATCCTACACAGCTCCAAATATATCCTACACACCTCGTAATTTATCTTACACACATTCTAATTTATTCTACATTTTAAATTAACTTGTTTTTTTAATTTAAAAAAGAATATATTTTGAAAATAGTTAAATGCCATTTTAATCCCTGTCGTTTGGGTCATTTGCCAGTTTAGTCCAAGGGTTCAATTTTTCGCATGTTGTTTCAAAAAGTTTTTACCGTTACCATTTTAGTTCACTGAATTAATTCCATCCTACACCGACGCAGGGCTTTTGAGACTATACCCTTAGTGCAAAGTCTCATTTTGTGTTGAAAGGTATGTCAATTTCTGAACTTTTTTTAACAGTGTAATCCCTAGAACATTACTATCGCCTTCCTTACAAGTGAATAATAAAAAAGTTGCACACTTTTCACAACATTTATTATGCTTTATGACATTATATATCAATTTTGCATATAATATCATCTTTCACTATTCCAAATAATATGTTTACTAAATACAAAATACAAATATAACCAACACATTATTGCATAATGCTATTACTCATCACCATAAAGCCTTAAAGCTACTTATTTAATGAAAATGCATAACAAAAATAACTTGTACATATTTCATGAATTACTATATCTAATACTTAGCTATTTATTCAATTTTAACCTATAGCAAAATTACTCTATTGAATATATTCCCACCAAATTTTAGAGATTATAACTGCACTACTTCACAACTGTGATTGATAAGAATTTGCCTGTAGAAACCACATCTTGATGTGCTATAGGTTTAAGAAATGTTCATACACTTCAGTTTTGCTTAAAACCTATTTATTTTCCACAACTTAATTACTTCACTTCTTGAAATTTCATTCTTGATCAACTACATTTAGCATTGCACATTCCACTAAAACAATTATTGTCTAATTCACACAAACTATGCACATATAACCAATTCTCACTTGGTTAATCATTATCTCATAACTTGAAGAAAGTAAAACATAAAATCTATATTATTAACCAAACAACTTGCTTCTACCTTTATTTAAAACATGACTCAATGATCAATCCATATGGTCAGTTAATGATTTCAAAACATTTAGGGGTGTATTTTAGATAATTCCTTGCCATAAATCTATAAGATAGACAACATTTTTTTAGATTTCTCTATTTGGGCATAATTAATTAAAATTATCCATTATCACCAATTTT
Organism: Scalesia atractyloides; assembly: GCA_947069175.1. NCBI lineage: Eukaryota > Viridiplantae > Streptophyta > Magnoliopsida > Asterales > Asteraceae > Scalesia > Scalesia atractyloides. Next base: position 15,259,732 of record CAMTDV010000026.1, read on the forward strand.
GAATGTCTTTTATATGCGTAACAAGTTATTAAGGAAAACACTGATACAAATTGCATAGTCTTTAGTTTGAAGGAAGGATTGTTGGATGCAAATAACTAGATGCTCATTATTTATTTAACTTTTTTTTACCAATTAACTAAATGCTCGTTATTTATGTATATCATTTTTATAAAGATAATTGAGGTCCAAGAGGAATTTTAAATACCTTACAACAACTATTATACATGGAACCTAATAAAGATATCTATATATTTAAACTACAGAGCTCCTCCATAGTTAGTGGGCAATTTAAATGACTATAAGCCCTAATATCGTTTTCAATCCCTTCTCACAAAGCTTAAACTTCCAATTCAGTGCATTCTCAATTGTTATGAAATCTAATGAAAATTTGAATCAATTATGAATCAAAAGATGGAGAAGACCAACATGGCCAACATATGTCTTTGAAATAACTTGAATAATAATGTTGAAACTATGACGGTTATGCTTCGTTGATGAATTTAGTGTCATCGAGTCACTCCACTTTAGTTGGATTTTACTTAAGACCAAAGTGTAATAATATCAAGCATAAACACAAGTTAAAAGGTTTGGAGAAAACATGTGTATAGATTATTGTGATTTCTAACACCTACGAAAGTGGTGGTTTAAGAGAGTGAAGCCAGCAAGTGACCATGGGTTTCCAATGAGCCCCAACCCCTTGGTGGGGTTTAGGGTAGAGCCCCAAGAGAGGTTCAAGGGCTAGAGCCCTGACAGTTTTTGTGTTGGAAATTTATTCCGATTTAAAAGCCATTGGAAGTTACTTCGAATTTGCATGATTGATGAAAACTTACATAAAATTTGATCCCACTAAGAATTGATTATCAATAATAAGTTGCTACTGATCATCAGTGGTAACTCAGATAAAAAAAACAACTTCGTTCATTAGTGGAAAGTGTGATCTAGTGGAAAGTGTGATCCGTAGCAACATGAGAACATTGATTACTATTATTAGTGTTAACTAGGTCGTTAATGGTAATTGGTTATCAATGGCCACATGGGTCGTCAATAATAACTCAGTTGTTACTGATGGATTTTCAACTTCAACCTTGTGAAACTTTCCTACCTATAGAATGTTACTTTTCTAACTTAGTTGTTATTTATGGGTTTGCAACTCCAACCTCGTTAATAGTAACTTAGATGTTACTGAGGGGTTTCATCCGCTAATTGCTGACTTTATTTGCACCGAAAAATGCATTCTTGCTCTTGTTATATTATATGTATTATTTGAGTACTTATTTCATATGTAATAATCTACTCTGAAAGTGATCACAATTCATAAAATTATCCAGGTCATTTGGGAAAAAAATAAAACCCACTGGTAGCAAGATTATCTCGATAAGGAGAGTTATTGCTAATCGAATGGGTGCACACATTAACACGCGTTAGGTTTAGCTTGCTAAGATGACGAACCATTCAACCAAAGTAGCCTTAGTGGATGGCTTTTTAGACTTGGGATGATATATTTGATATGATACTTATCATTAGTATGTTTTATATATGTTTCCCAAAGGTGTGGATCAATTGCAAAGGTACAAATTAAACCCTACTTTAGGGCTTGAATTTAGGATTTCATAACCACTAAATATTAATTTACTTTAACTTACTCACCGTAATTTTTTTATCCAACAATTTTGTATGTCTTTGGTCATGTGTAATAAGCATTATAGGAACGTGAAAGGGTTTGATAAAGCCTCACATCATTCCATATAGGCATTATAGGGCATGGAGAGGAATAAACATTTCTAGAATAATATCCAATAAAAAGGAAAAACATGAAAAGTAATAAATGAAAAAAACATTATAAGGTTTTAACCATTACATAAAGTATTATGATTCTGATGTGGAAAAAAATGTCCCTCAAAAGTCATTAACTATTATGAATAGTCTTATGTATCAATTAAATCCAACAATTTTTTATAGAAATTCAACTCTTACGTATCAATCAAGTAAACCCATGAATCCATGAATGCGGTTGGGAAACTAATGTCATATTTCTAATCAAAATTTTATTTTTGTATCTTAAAAAATACATAAATTCATCATTCTTTACTTATAAATAAACATTGTATGTATTTATAACATTTAACATATATAGTCGATAATTTATTCTAATTTAATAATACTAATAATAATAGCTCGCACAAACTTGTATTGATATTTTAACCTTTTAACTTTTTGTATTACAATATCGGTCACTTAAATGTTAACTATGTGCATTATAAAATTAGTAGACGTCTTTATATGCTATTTTTTAAGATTAAACAAATATGTCAAAAAACATATATTTTAGGGATTATCAGTGAGACAAGCTTAAATAAAAAGACATTAATCACCATAAAATCTTATGATAGTCTATAAAAATTTGTGTAATTGCCTCTTATTTACAAAACTAAAAAGAAAAAAGTAACGTAGAAAAAATTTAGCACGGCCCTTTTCAAAAGACATTGATGTGAACACGTTCATAATCATCACTAAAATCCATGCGTACTCGAATTAAAAGTTATGTGTCTTCACCTGCATAAAAAAAATCTTATCCGATATAAAGAATTTTAAATTTTCATTTGCCAATGTGTTTCTTTTGCTGTTATAAAAGAAGAAAGGGACGAAACATGGATCCTTTTGTTTGATGGGTGGTTGGTAACCACAGAACATGCATGATTGCATCAAATGATTCGTATTCGGATACGTTGCCATCTTAGCAATAACAACATTTGTGTGTGACAAAAACTATTATGACACCATCAAAACTCCATCCAAATATGTTGGAAACCCTAACTCATTTTTATATGGTTATTTTGTAACTTATTTTAATATGAAAATAGGATTGTTCAGTTGATTAGTAGTCATTTTAGTCTAAAACTCAAAACTTTTAAATCTAGGTCTATATGGTTTCAATTTTGTTGTCATTTTCATGCAAAATCAAAATTTGGTCAGATTTTTCAGTTAACATTTAGCTTTTTTTTTTCTTTTCCTTTTTTTACCTGTTAATGAAGGACAAAATTGTCAGATTTTTTAATTTGTTATAATAAAACGTTAAAAGACCATTTTGCCCTTCATTAAAAGGTAGAAAAAAGACAAAAAAAGTAAATGTTAACTAAAAAATCTGACCATATTTTGCTTTTGCATAAAAATCGAAACAAAATTTAAACCACGGGGATCCAGATTTAAAAGGTTTGAGTTTTGGACTAAAGTGACCAAAACCCAAAGACCATTTTAGCAGTTTACTCTAATTATTATGAATCAGAATTAGTTACTTTCAATAGACCATAATTGAAAAGACTTAAACACGTCTCTAATGGTTAAACATATATCGTTTTCCAAGCTTGAAACCTAGTGTGCGTATATGTATTGATAGATAATGTTAAATATCATCATAATAACTAGTCAAACCTAAGTTTATTAGGGGCCTCATATTAATATTATAGCAAAACATTCTAAACCCTGTATAAGCATAGCTACAAGATTCATCGATAATACTCATGGATCTCACTAAAAGATGAAAAAAAAGGGAAAATTAAAATACTCGTCTAAATTTAAGTATATTTAATATATTTTTTAATTAAAAATCAGCAACACCGACAAATTACTGGGGAAAGTTCAAGGGTAAAGGATCAAAGAAGTTGCCATTCATTTGTAGGTGGCATTGTTGTTGATAATCGGTTGCTAACAGCACGTAGGTGATCCCTTGGTAAAATCCTCCATACTATGTCGTTAAATTGATTAGATTATTCCCATCCCATCCCTTAAATTTTGAGAGAGAGGTTTTTAAATTATAAAAAGTGATTTAAGTGATTGTGAGTGGAGAAAAGATAAAATTTATTGTTAATCTATATGTTTAAAGAGACACTATTTACCCTTTATAATTTTTTAATATATTTTGAGATTGATTGTGAATAGAGTAGAAAGAAAATATAATAATAACGGTATAAAATTTTATTGTTTAATTAAAAGAAGAAAAAAAATATATTTGTTTTTAGTTTAATTATAGGGTAGAAAATAAGACATGTGTTTACAGTTTAAAAATGTAGTATTATTAATAGAGCCCACTTACACAGAAAGATTTCAGATTAAAAAAATAATTGGTGACAAGTCTTTCTTATTTATAGTTACTATATATGATTTAGAGTGAAAACAAATCAAGAATTTATCAAGTTGGCCTTATTTAAAGCTATGTTATATCAACATATCATAAATCAAATATGTTGTACTGATTAACTGATTAGCAATGGATGTAAATTGCCAATATAAAAGGATAACGTTGTGGATGTTAAAGATATATATATATATATATATATATATATATATATATATGGTAAGGTTCTAGAGTGAACACTAGATTGATAGTGAACTGTGTGAACTAATCTGAACCATTGGATTATATCATCTAAAGATTTTTAAACAATGACAAGATTATAATTATAATGTTATAACTTCCCTTTAATTAATTGACAGAAAGGTATTTGCACCTTTTGTAAATTACATTTATTAAATAATATAATCAAAATTCCTAAAATCTTGCTAGTTTCCGTATATACAAGATACACAGTTGTTAGTGTACACACATGTGTACAGTCTCGATAGTATCAGTTTATACAAGATAAACATATTTTAGTTTATACACATGTGTACAATCTCGCTAACCATCAATTTATACAAGATACACCGCTGTTAGTTTATACACATATGTACAGCCTCGCTAACTATCAGTTTATATAAGATACACAGTTGTTAGTTTATACAGATGTGTACAGACTTTTGATATATCTATGTATTTTGTAGTTCATGACCTAATTCCGTTAGGAGTTTCATATACGGTTTGAATCCGGTAGGGACAGTTGGTGTCCAGTACCTAGTTCCATTATGAGTTTCATATACGTTATTAGCAACTGATTGTACACGAGTTTAAAATAATGGATAAGTAATTAAAAATGAGAGAGTGAGAGAGAGAAAGAATTAATAGATGGGAAAATTAAGGGATTTTATTTAAGAGAGATAGAGATAATGTCAATCTTACCCTTTTAATCTAAAAAATAATCAATGGTCAAGATCAGTTCACTCGGTTCATTTTCAAGAAGTTGTTCACAAATGATCATAATCCTATATATATATATAGGATTAGGATCATTTGTGAACATATTTTTCATAGTGAACTGTGTGAACTAATCTGGACCATTGATCTTTTTTTTAATTGTCAATGATAGGATTGTAATTTAAGTTCTTATTTTAGGTTTCAAGTTTTTTTAAAAATATATGAACATGGCAGTTAAATGGTTTCCTAAATTATAGTTTTTATCAATTCAAAATAGTTTTTTTAATCTTTTAACTTGATTTAGTTACAATCTATATCAGTTTCGGATTTTATTCAAATCTGATTCAATGTGTTGATCAATTCAAACGACAAACAAATACAAAATAATTCGAACAGTTTTATAATCCCCATAATTTTTCCATTTTTCGATCTTATTGTCTCGTTATTATAGACGAACCAGTAAACAATACGAACAAGATAGCCGTAAACGTTGATGAAGAAAACGTTCAGATAAACGATAATGTATACTATTATGATGATAAAGAGACCTACATACGATACACGTATGTATACTATTATGATGATGGATCACTGTACACGATTTTCATTATACGTTCATATACACAGTATACGTGTGTATTATGTTTTGGTTATAGATTACTATACACAGTGTGTATACTGTTATAATTATACATTCTTTTCTATACTACACCTGTGCATGCTGTTATCCTTATACATTACTACATACGGTACACATGTGTTTACTGCTATGATTAAACAGACCTACATACGATACATGTATGTATACTATTATGATGATGCATCACTGTATACAGTTCACACACACACACACATATATATATATAGACACACACATATATATATACACACACATACACACACACACACACACACATATATATATATATATATATATATATATATACAAGACTGATTTATTAAAGTTTTCTTGATATACTGGAAAACCGAAAGCCATGGTATATTGGAGGAATAATTCGCATGAAAGGAAGATATTATGGATACAGATTTCTTCAAAAACAACCTATGTGAATTGGGAGGAGTGTGGGGATCAACTATGTGGATGGTAAGGAAACGATTTTTGTTTCCTAATTTAAAAGATTCGCCATTTTTATAATTACAAATATACCCTTCTAATTTAATTTTAAAGTTAAAAAGATATTTACTTAATTACAATCATGCCACTATTAAAAAATTAAAGATGATTAAAATCAATGGCCTAGATCAGTTCGCATAGTTCACTCTTGATCCCTACCATATATATATATATATATATATATATATATATATATATATATATATATATATAGTGAGAGTTCAAATGAGAAGAAATTTTTTGTAAAAATAAAAAAGAAGAAATTTCAACCAATAATAATGCTTTATTTTACTTCATTTAATTTTTGTATTTAATATTAGTGTAAGGGTATGTTGGTAAACTTAGATAAGTCATTAATTGGTAGTCTTCCTTTTTAATATCTAACTACATTTATTTTGTCACTTATTTTCAAAAATATATATTTTTCAAAGAAGAAAAAAATTAATTTATAATGTAGGATAAATTACGAGGTGTGTAGGATGAATTACGAGCTCTATATGATAAATTTCAATATGTGTAGGATAAATTTTGATGTGTATAGGCAAAAATTTTAGTGTGGAGGACTTTATGACTAATTAATTAGTCAAATATAATAATAGATAGATGAGAGAGAAAAAAATTATTTAATGTTTTACAATTATACCCTTTGTTCTTTTTCTTCTCAAATGAACCGCCCTATATATATATATATATATATATATATATATATATATGTATTAATAAAGCCGGTTAATATATATATTGAAGCTACTTTTATTTCGTTCATGTATATGTAGAGTTTGTTTATATCAATTCTGGTCAAAACAATACGCTAATCGTCATATGTATATGTAGAGCTTGTTTATATCAAATCCGGTCAAAACAATACGCAATAAGATAAAACATGCTAGTTTTTTTTAACAATCTTATTGTTTCCTATTGATAGCTAAATTTATGACCAAATGGTCTTTGGATTTGCGGTATTATCAAGTGTAAAATGATGTTCCTTTCTAAAGGTGTAACACCTTCAGCGGCAACACTTCGTCGCAATTGCTTGAATATCATTAGCAGTGACATTTTCGCCACCAAGAATCGTGTTTTTTCAAATATCTGTTGCATTTACAATGTTTTCCGGTTTTTACGAATACACAAAACCTACTAATTTCTAGTTTTCAGCAACACACCAACTAACTACATAAACACAATAATTATATGAACATGCTAACATTACTTAAAAGTTATTCGTTTAATTCATTCGCACAGTAACATCCTAAAATGGCATAAAATGTGAAAACTACGTCAGGTCATCGTCGTCGTCTTCGTTATCAAAAATGTCATCATCAACGTCCGCGGATTGCTTTCCCTTGAAGCGAGATAGTCGTCAAGTCGGTTAAAATATGTCAGGATTTGCAACAACCCCGAAACAAATTCCTACAATAATATATATCAAAACCCCATTAGCATATTAACATACTATCAACATATATATATACCAAAGTTACCAATCTTCTAATAAAACCTAACATTTACCAAAGTAAAATAAGATAGTCTTCCTCAGGATATTGTGGTTGAGTTTGAGGCTTCGCACTAAAGACATCTGAGAGCATATTGGTAGACAATGAATTAGAAAACCGAGTTGAGCTTCTATGTCAGCAGGACTAAATTGTCTCGGAGGGTCTCCTATTTGGGGTCTCTCGTTAAAGTCGAGACTTGTTATCCATGGATGGTTGGCATCTAAAAACAGGCGATGACCGACATACACACATTTACCAATTACACTTAATGAAGGAGTGTATTCGTAGCAAGTCAGGTATGCATTGTAACCCTGTCCGCTCCAACCTGATAGACTACTATGGAAATAAACATACCCAGGCCTTTTGTACAAAAATTAAAAAAAGTGTAACTTAAAGTGCGACTAATAATAGGTTAAGTATCTTTTAGAGATAATTCTAGCTGATTATAGGATTGATTAGAGCCAAAATCTAATTTTGATAAAGAAATTCAAGATGAACACACACAAATCTTCATTAAAACCCACTAGATCATTTGCATAAACACTTAGGCTAGTTACATTGAGGCCCTTAGAGATTTAATTACGTTCAAGTCCCTAAAATTTAAAACTTAATAAAACTATCACTAAACATGTAACATTCGTTGAAACGGGTTCTAAAAACCGCTTCGTTTAAATAATTCAAGTGTTTGATATGAGTTTTCGTTACGTTTTTATCGTTCAAATTCGTTATATAAATTCTGTAATAAATAAATAAATTAAAAGAGATAAAATGTTAAAATAATAAACAAAGTTGAAAAATAATAAAAATAAATACAAAGGGGTAACCGGGTTTCGAACCCGGGTCCCCATCGAAACAACACACACCACACACCACTGCAGTACACACACAACTTGCTATGATCTGGAAACAATTAACTTTTATATTGAAACAGAACGCCAAACCTGCAATTCAAATTTGCAGAACCAGTAATTGTCGAAAACACAATCCGAGCAATCAAGCATGATTAATGGTTTTCCTTTGATTAAACGTGTGAAACGGATTTTAATCATCAGTTACATCTGAATTTCAGAATCGAATTATATGTAACCGAAGGAATCATTGACCATAAATCTTAGAATTAAAAACCGAAAACATAACAGATTTGTTACTCTCTACATACCGATCATCACACCTCAACTGAACTCACTCATCTCCCAAACTCACTCTATACTCTCGAACGAATCTCTCTGTTCGATTTTGCATCGCCGGAAAACTTCTCCAATGCTTAAAACATCACCGGAGGAGTTCCATTCACAATTGATCGGTATAATCAAATAATTTTTTTCTTTTATGCATTTTATTCAATATCCGTAAAGATTTATGCTAGATTAACGAACTAACAATCGAGTATGAGTTATAGATTTTAATGTGAAAAAGATGAAGTTTATATAGTGTATAAGAATAATTAAATTGGGTGTTTTTATCGGGTTAGACACACAGTTCAGCGGTGGACTGTATACAAATGTAAAGCACATGTTCTGGGTTCGAGTCTCACACGCATCCGATTTCCGAAATAAAACCAATTTTTTTAAAAACCTATTCAGATCAACACTTAATAAGTATATAAAATTAATATAAATCTGGGATATTACGGGTTAGACACACAGCCTAACTGGTTGGGCTGTGTGCACACGAAACTACAGGGCGTAGGTTCGAACCAGTTCTGTAACCGGTTTTGGCAATTATAAAATCATTTCTAAATAAAAACAAAATATAGTTTAGTCTAGTTAGTATATATATATATATATAATTAAAATCAAGTTTATTTCGGGTTAGACACGTAGCTTAGTTGGTAGAGCTGCGTGCACATATACGAGAGGTCACGAGTTTGATCCTCACACGATGTCAAAAATTCCCGCGATCTGACCGGTTGACCCGGTCAAACCCTAACTGTCACACCCCGGATTTCCAACCTGAAATCCAAACACCGGTGGGCCCGGGTGGGGAGTATCGTGATGTAAGTTGATAACATCATTGTCAATTAAACATAGCACAGCGGAAGTCTTGGAGTAAAATTACTATTACAAACCGAATGTTCAAAGATAAAATAAAATAATATACAGGCTCGTAATAGAAGATCCGCAGGCGGATCATAAAATGTACAAGAAAGAATATAAAACAGACTTTAGGCAGATCTAAGGATTTGCATGATCCTCTTATTCACTACCGAGCAGCTTCCGGCCTATTTCGTATTGTACTTGCTGTTTAGCCTTTGGAAGATACATCAGCTTACGCTGGTAAATACACCCAACTGACTCATTTTGAAAACATTAAAAATGTTTTTAAGTGCAAACGACACAAAATCTTTTATTAACTTGGGAAAGTTGACTTTGCAACCTTGTATTAGATTCACATGTTTGTCAATACATACAGGGCCCGGGACAGAAACCGAGACATGATTAAATACACACCACTCAGGACTCACGAAGGAGTCATCCCCAACGTCTTGGGAACATTGCATATGAGCATCAAAAGGTGTATGCCTACACCCCGTGCTAAGGTCGTGGCCAATAATTAATGTATTGAGCCGAGGATATCTAGGACACGGTAATTTAACCCCCGAGGTTTAAGTTATCAAGCAAAATTGATTAAAACGAAATATACGGTTTACTAGCCACAAACGAGCATTCGATTGGCCTCATTTTGGACCAAGCGGTAATAATTTACCGTATCCGAAGCCCATATAGGGGAAAATAAGTCGATAGTATTTACCTGAGCTAGTCTTCTTCTTGTACTTTTAAATAACTCAGCCGTATACAAAAGTAGCAAGTGCAGATAGCATTTACCGGGAAGGCTCTAGTCTGGATTATGGCATAAGCTAGCCAATTAAGTACTAACAGTCTTATAAACCGAATAATGACATGATCAATACGTATAACGCTTGATTAAACGATGATCGGATAGAATGTAGTTTAATCTCGACAAGTACTTGACTTGTATAATATGGGTAAACTATAAACATTCTGGATTTTGAAACTTAAAATGATAAGGTTAAACCCGTTTCGGTTAATTTTCGTAAACTAGTTACATATACTTAACCGAGCGCATATTAGCGATATCTGGTAACCGGATAAGTCATGGACAAGTTCTATACGCCATTATACTTTAAATAAGTTATAATATCAGTATGATATCAACTTATATGCCCATTAAGGTTTTTAAAACGAACTATGCCTCATAAGGGCATTTCGATAATTATATACCGTATAAAAAGAACTCGAATATAATTTAATGTTATAGTTATAAGTATTCTGGAAAAATACTTTATTTAGGATATAATATTAGTAGGATGTCAATTATATGTGTAAAATATCTTTTATGACCAAACTATGCTCCGAAGGGGCATTTTGGTCATTTTACACATAGTTTATAAATTATTTGGGATTCTGAGTTTATAACATGTATCTACTATAAATATGTTTAAAATAAGTTTTAAAATCATTAGGTATCATGTCTTGGTCAATAATATGGTTTAAAACCATACTATGCGTCGAAACGGCGCTTATGTCGTAAAATGACGTCTTTATGCAATGTTTATGAAAAGTGACGTTAAGGTCAGATTAAAATGTTTTAAATATGTTATTTAATATAACATATCAGTAGGTAAATGATTTACCTTGAAAAGATTTGATTAAAACTATTTTATAAGCCACAAGGGCTAAAATCGTCATTTATCGACATAGTTTAAGGACTTGCTTGAAAACTCAGTTTATAACTTAGTTTATCATCCAAAATAATCATACTTATAATATTACATCAATAGGAAACTCATTTTCAAGTTCATTACCATTTAAAACTTTATTTTATGCAAAAAGGACATTTTGGTCAAAGATGGTATGGAACTTGCGCATAAACTTACATTCTCACTATGATCATGTAATATAACCTCAGAGGGTTATGCTACATTATATTACGATCATAATGCAACTTTAGATCAGTAGGTAACTAATCTAAATCGGGTCAGAATCGAAAGTCAAAGTAGAAGTCAAACTTCGCGACTTTCGGTTGCGAATCGACTCTAGAACTGAAATTGACGAGCCGAACATGTTCTTACGTGTTCTAATAATTATTACCAACTTGTTTAAGTGTCAAAACAGGTTACATAGCACATATAAGATAAATTTATGATTTTTCGAAAAATGGTCTGTTTGACTTTTTAATAACTTAACTTTGACCCGTCAATTGGTCTAGCAAACTTGATCTTCAGGAGGTGCCCTTTATAGGGATTAACACCTACCTTATTACGATTACTTAGCCATGTTCATTTCGAACAATGGCTAGATCATAATGGTCTTAACCAAAAGTTAACGCGTTTTCCGTAAAACGCTTGACTTTTGGCTATAAAAGCATATAAACGAAAATGCACATAGAAGGAATACTTACTAGTGATTCCTAGATGCAAAAGAACTATGTAGGATTGCTCCTTTAGATAGGAACTTTCAGAGGAGGGAGAAGAGTGAATAAGAAAGGAGCTAGTTGAAATAAAGCACTTGAACACCTATTTATAGTTGGAGAGCTCAAAGGAGGTGAAGCAAGGTGTTTAGGGGTGTAAGAAGAAGCTTACAAGTGTCCCAAAACGTGGCATAGCAGTTTGGAGAAGCCATAGTTTCGAATTAATGGTTTTGGAGTTTTGCTTGGTCTCTAAACAAAACTTTCTCCGCCGACCGCCCCACGGGAAGTTTCAAAAATTGACACTTTTGACCCCTGAACTTTATAAAGATCCTAAATGCCTTTTTAAACACCTTTTTGGCACTTTTAGCCATCCGTAGCCAATACTAGGAATACCCGGGATTATGCCCGTACATTGTCGAGCTCTCGGTTCGTTAAAAGGTTACTCAGAGGTAAGAATTAACATGTTGACATTTTTAATCCCTCCAATATCCAACCTTCAAATATTAATGGATTTAATCAGTCTCGTCCAACATGACATATGAGAGTTAGGACTACGTAAAGGATCACTCAGAGGCTTAGTATAAGCATGTTGATTCCGATATCACTCAGAGGTTGGGCATGTTGACATATCAGTCACTCAGAGGCTAACGATTTAAGCATGTTGACATATCAGTCACTCAGATGCTGTTATTTATGCATGTTGACATCGGACCGTCACTCAGAGGCTCAGTTTGAGCATGTTGACGCCTTTAGTCCTTATTGGTCTTTAACAGACTATATTTAAAATACAACATGTGTCACTATACTATTGGACACGATTTTACAGGGTGTTACACTAACAAGGGTAAATATTTTTTCATACATATTTTCTTTATTAAAAAATCCCTAAAAATACTAATAAAAATAAGTCTTTTAAAGTTTTAAAATTGTAATAAACACTATAAAAAAAGACTTAAAAATCTAATAAAAGGCATTAAATAGAAATAGTAATTTCAAAATAAAAGTTATATATTCATCGAATGATTACGTGACTATTTAGGTTAGTTCTCTCGTTGGTTGTAATATTAAATCGTGCGCATTCGTCATCAATTCAAGAAACGCACCCACTGTGAGTGAATCCTTAAAAATTCCCCATATTTATTCATGTTTTGGGGTGTATCATGTGTTGTTTACTTATATTGTTTATTCAAACACTTGTGCTACTACCATTACATGATCTAACGTGTTATGTAATGTTTGGTTATTGTATGTGGTTACATTTCTTATTTCAGTTCATCATTAACAATAGGCCCATCAGTTCCTCGTTGGATACGAGTAGAGCATCGCGTCCCTAATTAGACCGGCTCCGTTTGATTGAGCCTTCATCTCACAGTTCATCATTTATCATGCTCATGTGTACATTGCTAGATGTTATATGGTTTGTGGATAGTTTTACATATACGTATGCTCATATTTGGTTTACGCACAATTTTATTAAATTAATCAGTATAACTATTTCTTCCAAATGATTAAATGAGATTCGCTCGCCAACTTTTGTTGACCCAAGTCTTTATTTTACACATTATACAGGTGGACAGGCTGAAGAAAGGAACACATAGGATTGGGCTTTAGAAGATGAATAAAACATTACATGTTTAGAACATTTTCGTGTTTGTATGATTTTACGTGTTTGTTGGAATATTCTCTTTTAATTTGAATTAATAAATATGAAACTTTATTATAATAAATGTCATAAGCTTTGATGAAAAATCCAATCATACCCCGACTACTATATCTGCTGCGGCTCAGGGTGTGACCAAAAATTAAACTAATTGACTAAAATAATAAATATATTTTGTATAAATAAAATACATTTATTTAACCGGAATAACATAGTCGATCATGTATCGAACTTTCACCCGTATCACAAACTTTCACACGTCAAACCTTTGCTTTATCTTCTCGTGTCGACTTACGCATTGACTTCGACACGTTGGCATTGACTTTGACTTGTAGATAACATTAGACTATATATATTAGACCCAACACAGCTTAGGTAACATAGCTATACTATGTAATAAGTAAAAACTTTAAGAACACTTATCACTTTTTAGTGCCTCATTACCCTTATTTTTCCCACATCACTCTCTTATTAAATAATATAAAATCATAAATTTTTCAGTCTCTCTTCTATTTAGTATAATAATATTAAACAATAATTTTATTGCTTCTCTTATATACTTAGAATTTTCTTTATTTTTTCTCACCTATTAATAATTATTTAGTATTCCACTAATCCAGTATTATGTAATACACGTGTTTCTAGTTATAGAATTTAAAATGAATTTAAAATTAACGCACCTAAAATATCATAAGTGCGGAAGGTTGATGTTAATTATCATGGATCTGTACGACTTAGGAGTTGGGACTATCTAAATAAAGTTTGGCAACATATAATTTGTTAACTATTTGTAGGGTTGTGTATGGATTGGTTTTGGTATAAAATCATAACCATAACCAGATGGTTATGGCAGTTTCGGGTTATCACTATAGAAGGTTACAGTGATACCGGTACTCATTTGGTACCGGGTATATTCGGTACCTGTACCGGTACCAATTTTTTTTTCATTTCTCGGTGCCGGTATTTTTGTCTATTAACCTGTAACTATCGGTACCGATACCCATTTTCTTCATTGTTCGGTACCGGTCCAGCACCATGCTCATCCCTAATGTTTTGTGTTGTGTCTAACCCTTTAACCTTTCTAGTTATCTCCTTAAATACATCTAGAAGGAAACCTTTATTAGTTAATAAGGGTAATATAGTCTATCTTAAATACATCCAAAGGGAAACCTTTATTAGTTAATAAGGGTAATATGGTTTATCAACATTACTGACTAATATAATAATAAGGTATAATTATAATATTTTGGTCTAATATACTATAAATGATTATAATGACCATATATTAAATATAATAAATTATACTTATTCTAACAAGATCTTACTACATGTCGGTTCCGTTATCGCGGGTATGGAAACACTTATAATCATAACCGTCCCACTACTTTTGATTTTCCTGTTCGGTTTTGTCGATCAATTAGATTATGGGTCGAATTATGATGAATTCGGTTTTTTACATACTGTATATGAAGATGTTAATCTTCAATTAGGAGATAGAAGATAAAAAGGGTTATAGAAAATTCTTATTGAATTATTTATTGAGTTAATCTTCGTAGGGATGATTGTTGGGTTATTAGATATGTTTATCTAGTTGTTTATTTATATATTTAAAATAGAGTTGGAGCCTGGATAAGATTAGAATAAGTTTGGTATAAATAGATTGTTAGGGTTATTATATTGGTGTGCTTTGATTGATAATTAATAAAAGAGTCGAATAGTTCGTTCAATCTCGTGTTTGCATGTTCGTTCAAGAGTCCCATTTCCAACAATTGGCATAAGAGCTTGATGATTTTAAGAGTCGTGTTCTAGAGAGCGGGGGTGCAACTACGTTACAACGGTGAAACCGAGGTGGTTGAAGAAAACAGTTACTGGATAGTTGGTAGCAATCTAGATCGGTAGAATCGTCGAATTAATATAGATGGGATGTAAATAATGGTTACATGCATGGAGAATACATTTAAAATGATCAAAAGTTGAATGCTCATGTTCCTGCTTGAGATATGAAAGCAAATTATAGTCACGTGGGTATTGGAGAAAATATCCATATCAAAATTATATCAATTTTGATGGTGGGTCGGTGGAGGATGATTATGTGTCCATTAAGTAGTTTAACTCACTGTGGAAGAATCTTGTGTATCGAGGCATAACACTGATAATTATCAATCAAATCCTAGCATGATATATGTTTAAAATTTTTTCATATAATTCATAATGTTGATTGGGAAAATTAAAATTCATAAAAATATTATAAGTTTAGGAGCTAAATCTGCCTTAAAGGAAAAAGTTCTGATTTCAGGAGGTCCTAACATACCTAATCATAGCCCCTTACGGTCCGTAAGAGGTATTCAAATACACTACAAACCTGAGGTCCTTTACAGACCGTAACCATAACCGTAAGGTCAGTAAGGGCTGACAACAGTTTAATGGCTGGCAACAACCTTCTTTCACATTTTGACACCTTTATCCTACTATTGCCACCTTAAATCTAGCATTGACACATAGCATGACACTAATCTCATTCATAACACATCTAAGGACATTTGTCATGCTCTAAGCACTTAAAGATTAGTATAAATAGCCTACTTAGTTCACATTCTCTTTCACACCATTCACTTTCTTACTCCAAAACACTTATTGTAGAGTTACATCTTCTTAGAAGCTTCCTATTCTAAGTTCTAAAAATGTTCTTCAACACTTGTAAGTTTCCTTCCTAGTCTGTTTCATTTCATAGGCTAGTTATTAGCCGAAAGTCAAGCAAAATAACTTTTCCTTTGACTTGGTTCTGAACATTTTCGTCAAGCCAAAGTTCAAATTGAAACTTTACAACATGACCATAATAATGACGGTATGGAACTTGCGCATAAACTTACATTCTCACTATGATCATGTAAAATAACATCAGAGGGTTATGCTACATTATATTACGATCATAATGCAACTTTAGATCAGTAGGTAACTAATCTAAATCGGGTCAGAATCGAAAGTCAAAATAGAAGTCAAACTTTGCGACTTTCGGTTGCGAATCGACTCTAGAACTGAAATTGACGAGCCGAACATGTTCTAATAATTATTAACAACTTGTTTAAGTGTCAAAACAGGTTACATAGCACATATAAGATAAATTTATGATTTTCCGAAAAATGGTCTGTTTGACTTTTTAATAACTTAACTTTGACCCGTCAATTGGTCTAGCAAACTTGATCTTCAGGAGGTGTCCTTTATAGGGATTAACACCTACCTTATTACGATTACTTAGCCATGTTCATTTCGAACAATGGCTAGACCATAATGGTCTTAACCAAAAGTCAACGCGTTTTCCGTAAAACGCTTGACTTTTGGCTATAAAAGCATATAAACGAAAATGCACATAGAAGGAAAACTTACTAGTGATTCCTAGATGCAAAAGAACTATGTAGGATTGCTCCTTTTAGATAGGAACTTCCAGAGGAGGGAGAAGAGTGAATAAGAAAGGAGCTAGTTGAAATAAAGCACTTAAACACCTATTTATAGTTGGAGAGCTCAAAGGAGGTGAAGCAAGGTGTTTAGGGGTGTAAGAAGAAGCTTACAAGTGTCCCAAAACGTGGCATAGCAGTTTGGAGAAGCCATAGTTTCGAATTAATGGTTTTGGAGTTTTGCTTGGTCTCTAAACAAAACTTTCTGCAGCAGACCTGTTCTCGCGCCCCGCGAGAGACCCAGGCCTGGTCTCTCGCGGCCGCCGACCGCCACAAGGGAAGTTTCAAAAATTGACACTTTTGACCCCTGAACTTTATAAAGCTCCTAAATGCCTTTTTAAACACCTTTTTGGCACTTTAGCCATCCGTAGCCAATAATTGGAATACCCAGGATTATGCCCGGACATTGTCGAGCTCTCGGTTCGTTAAAAGGTTACTCAGAGGTAAGAATTAACATGTTGACATTTTTAATCCCTCCAATATCCAACCTTCAAATATTAATGGATTTAATCACTCTCGTCCAACATGACATATGAGAGTTAGGACTACGTAAAGGATCACTCAGAGGCTTAGTATAAGCATGTTGATTCCGATATCACTCAGAGGTTGGGCATGTTGACATATCAGTCACTCAGAGGCTAACGATTTAAGCATGTTGACATATCAGTCACTCAGAGGCTAACGATTTAAGCATGTTGACATATCAGTCACTCAGAGGCTGTTATTTATGCATGTTGACATCGGACCGTCACTCAGAGGCTCAGTTTGAGCATGTTGACGCCTTTAGTCCTTATTGGTCTTTAACATACTATATTTAAAATACAACATGTGTCACTATACTATTGGACACGATTTTACAGGATGTTACACTAACAAGTGTAAATATTTTTTCATACATATTTTCTTTATTCAAAAATCCCTAAAAATACTAATAAAAATAAGACTTTTAAAGTTTTAAAATTGTAATAAACACTAAAAAAAAAAAAGACTTAAAAGTCTAATAAAAGGCATTAAATAGAAAGAGTAATTTCAAATAAAAGTTATATATTCATCGAATGATTACGTGATTATTTAGGTTAGTTCTCTAGTTGGTTGAAATATTAAATCGTGCGCATTCGTCATCAATTCAAGAAACGCACCCATTGTGAGTGAATCCTTAAAAATTCCCCATATTTATTCATGTTTTGGGGTGTATCATGTGTTGTTTACTTATATTGTTTATTCAAACACTTGTGCTACTACCATTACATGATCTAACGTGTTATGTAATGTTTGGTTATTGTATGTGGTTACATTTCTTATTTCAGTTCATCATTCACAATAGGCCCATCAGTTCCTCGTTGGATACGAGTAGAGCATCGCGTCCCTAATTAGATCGGGTCCGTTTGATTGAGCCTTCATCTCACAGTTCATCATTTATCATGCTCATGTGTACATTGCTAGATGTTATGTGGTTTGTGGATAGTTTTACATATACGTATGCTCATATTTGGTTTACGCACAATTTTATTAAATTAATCAGTATAACTATTTCTTCCAAATGATTAAATGAGATTCGCTCGCCAACTTTTGTTGACCCAAGTCTTTATTTTACACATGATACAGGTAGACAGGCTGAAGAAAGGAACACATAGGATTGGGCTTTAGAAGATGAATAAAACATTACATGTTTAGAACATTTTCGTGTTTGTATGATTTTACGTGTTTGTTGGAATATTCTCTTTTAATTTGAATTAATAAATATGAAACTTTATTATAATAAATGTCATAAGCTTTGATGAAAAATCCAATCATACCCCGACTACTATATCTGCTGCGGCTCAGGGTGTGACAAAAAATTAAACTAATTGACTAAAATAATAAATATATTTTGTATAAATAAAATACATTTATTTAACCGGAATAACATAGTCGATCATGTATCGAACTTTCACCCGTATCACAAACTTTCACACGTCAAACCTTTGCTTTATCTTCTCGTGTCGACTTACGCATTGACTTCGACACGTTGGCATTAACTTTGACTTGTAGATAACATTAGACTATATATATTAGACCCAACACAGCTTAGGTAACATAGCTATACTATGTAATAAGTAAAAACTTTAAGAACACTTATCACTTTTTAGTGTCTCATTACCCTTATTTTTCCCACATCACTCTCTTATTAAATAATATAAAATCATAAATTTTTCAGCCTCTCTTCTATTTAGTATAATAATATTAAACAATAATTTTATTGCTTCTCTTATATACTTAGAATTTTCTTTATTTTTTCTCACCTATTAATAATTATTTAGTATTCCACTAATCCAGTCTTATGTAATACACGTGTTTCTAGTTATAGAATTTAAAATGAATTTAAAATTAACGCACCTAAAATATCATAAGTGCGGAAGGTTGATGTTAATTATCATGGATCTGTACGACTTAGGAGTTGGGACTATCTAAATAAAGTTTGGCAACATATAATTTGTTAACTATTTGTAGGGTTGTGTATGGATTGGTTTTGGTCTAAAATCATAACCATAACCAGATGGTTATGGCAGTTTCGGGTTATCACTATAGAAGGTTACAGTGATACCGGTACTCATTTGGTACCGGGTATATTCGGTACCTGTACCGGTACCAATTTTTTTTTCATTTCTCGGTGCCGGTATTTTTGTCTATTAACCTGTAACTATCGGTAACGATACCCATTTTCTTCATTGTTCGGTACCGGTCCAGCACCATGCTCATCCCTAATGTTTTGTGTTGTGTCTAACCCTTTAACCTTTCTAGTTATCTCCTTAAATACATCTAGAAGGAAACCTTTATTAGTTAATAAGGGTAATATAGTTTATCTTAAATACATTCAAAGGGAAACCTTTATTAGTTAATAAGGGTAATATGGTTTATCAACATCACTGACTAATATAATAATAAGGTATAATTATAATATTTTGGTCTAATATACTATAAATGATTATAATGACCATATATTAAATATAATAAATTATACTTATTCTAACAAGATCTTACTACATGTCGGTTCCGTTATCGCGGTATGGAAACACTTATAATCATAACCGTCCCACTACTTTTGATTTTCCTGTTCGGTTTTGTCGATCAATTAGATCATGGGTCGAATTATGATTAATTCGGTTTTTTACATGCTGTATATGTAGATGTTAATCTTCAATTAGGAGATAGAAGATAAAAAAGGGTTATAGAAAATTCTTATTGAATTATTTATTGAGTCTTCGTAGGGATGATTGTTGGGTTATTAGATATATTTATCTAGTTGTTTATTTATATATTTAAAATAGAGTTGGAGCCTGGATAAGATTAGAATAAGTTTGGTATAAATAGATTGTTAGGGTTATTATATTGGTGTGCTTTGATTGATAATTAATAAAAGAGTCGAATAGTTCGTTCAATCTCGTGTTTGCATGTTCGTTCAAGAGTCCCATTTCCAACAATTGGCATCAGAGCTTGATGATTTTAAGAGTCGTGTTCTAGAAAGCGGGGGTGCAACTACGTTACAACGGTGAAACCGAGGTGGTTGAAGAAAACAGTTACTGGATAGTTGGTAGCAATCTAGATCGGTAGAATCGTCGAATTAATATAGATGGGATGTAAATAATGGTTACATGCATGGAGAATACATTTAAAATGATCAAAAGTTGAATGCTCATGTTCCTGCTTGAGATATGAAAGCAAATTATAGTCACGTGGGTATTGGAGAAAATATCCATATCACAATTATATCAATTTTGATGGTGGGTCGGTGGAGGATGATTATGTGTCCATTAAGTAGTTTAACTCACTGTGGAAGAATCTTGTGTATCGAGGCATAACACTGATAATTATGAATCAAATCCTAGCATGATATATGTTTAAAATTTTTTCATATAATTCATTATGTTGATTGGGAAAATTAAAATTCATAAAAATATTATAAGTTTAGGAGCTAAATCTGCCTTAAAGGAAAAAGTTCTGATTTCAGGAGGTCCTAACATACCGTAATCATAGCCCCTTACAGTCCGTAAGAGGTATTCAAATACACTACAAACCTGAGGTCCTTTACGGACCGTAACCATAACCGTAAGGTCAGTAAGGGCTGACAACAGTTTAATGGCTGGCAACAACCTTCTTTCACATTTTGACACCTTTATCCTACTATTGCCACCTTAAATCTAGCATTGACACATAGCATGATACTAATCTCATTCATAACACCTCTAAGGACATTTGTCATGCTCTAAGCACTTAAAGATTAGTATAAATAGCCTACTTAGTTCACATTCTCTTTCACACCATTCACTTTCTTACTCCAAAACACTTAATGTGGAGTTACATCTTCTTAGAAGCTTCCTATTCTAAGTTCTAAAAATGTTCTTCAACACTTGTAAGTTTCCTTCCTAGTCTGTTTCATTTCATAGGCTAGTTATTAGCCGAAAGTCAAGCAAAATAACTTTTCCTTTGACTTGGTTCTGAACATTTTCGTCAAGCCAAAGTTCAAATTGAAACTTTACAACATGACCATAATAATGACGGTATGGAATTTGCGCATAAACTTACATTCTCACTATGATCATGTAATATAACCTCAGAGGGTTATGCTACATTATATTATGATCATAATGCAACTTTCGATCAGTAGGTAAATAACCTAAATCGGGTCAGAATCGAAAGTCAAAATAGAAGTCAAACTTTGCGACTTTCGGTTGCGAATCGACTCTAGAACTGAAATTGACGAGCTGAACATGTTCTAATAATTATTACCAACTTGTTTAAGTGTCAAAACAGGTAACATAGCACATATAAGATAAATTTATGATTTTCCGAAAAATGGTCTGTTTGACTTTTTAATAACTTAACTTTGACCCGTTAATTGGTCTAGCAAACTTGATCTTCAGGAGGTGCCCTTTATAGGGATTAACACATACCTTATTACGATTACTTAGCCATGTTCATTTCGAACAATGGCTAGACCATAATGGTCTTAACCAAAAGTCAACGCGTTTTCCGTAAAACGCTTGACTTTTGGCTATAAAAGCATATAAACGAAAATGCACATAGAAGGAAAACTTACTAGTGATTCCTAGATGCAAAAGAACTATGTAGGATTGCTCCTTTTAGATAGGAACTTCCAGAGGAGTGAGAAGAGTGAATAAGAAAGGAGCTAGTTGAAATAAAGCACTTGAACACCTATTTATAGTTGGAGAGCTCAAAGGAGGTGAAGCAAGGTATTTAGGGGTGTAAGAAGAAGCTTACAAGTGTCCCAAAACGTGGCATAGCAGTTTGGAGAAGCCATAGTTTCGAATTAATGGTTTTGGAGTTTTGCTTGGTCTCTAAACAAAACTTTCTGCAGCAGACCTGTTCTCGCGCCCCGCGAGAGACCCAAGCATGGTCTCTCGCGGCCCCCGACCGCCCCACGGGAAGTTTCAAAAATTGACACTTTTGACCCCTGAACTTTATAAAGCTCCTAAATGCCTTTTTAAACACATTTTTGGCACTTTTAGCCATCCGTAGCCAATACTTGGAATACCCGGGATTATGCCCGGACATTGTCGAGCTCTCAGTTCGTTAAAAGGTTACTCAGAGGTAAGAATTAACATGTTGACATTTTTAATCCCTCCAATATCCAACCTTCAAATATTAATGGATTTAATCACTCTCGTCCAACATGACATATGAGAGTTAGGACTACGTAAAGGATCACTCAGAGGCTTAGTATAAGCATGTTGATTCCGATATCACTCAGAGGTTGGGCATGTTGACATATCAGTCACTCAGAGGCTAACGATTTAAGCATGTTGACATATCAGTCACTCAGAGGCTAACGATTTAAGCATGTTGACATATCAGTCACTCAGAGGCTGTTATTTATGCATGTTGACATCGGACCGTCACTCAGAGGCTCAGTTTGAGCATGTTGACGCCTTTAGTCCTTATTGGTCTTTAACAGACTATATTTAAAATACAACATGTGTCACTATACTATTGGACACGATTTTACAGGGTGTTACACTAATAAGGGTAAATATTTTTTCATACATATTTTCTTTATTCAAAAATCCCTAAAAATACTAATAAAATAAGACTTTTAAAGTTTTAAAATTGTAATAAACACTAAAAAAAAGACTTAAAAGTCTAATAAAAGGCATTAAATAGAAATAGTAATTTCAAAATAAAAGTTATATATTCATCGAATGATTACGTGACTATTTAGGTTAGTTCTCTCGTTGGTTGAAATATTAAATCGTGCGCATTCGTCATCAATTCAAGAAACGCACCCACTGTGAGTGAATCCTTAAAAATTCCCCGTATTTATTCATGTTTTGGGGTGTATCATGTGTTGTTTACTTATATTGTTTATTCAAACACTTGTGCTACTACCATTACATGATCTAACGTGTTATGTAATGTTTGGTTATTGTATGTGGTTACATTTCTTATTTCAGTTCATCATTCACAATAGGCCCATCAGTTCCTCGTTGGATACGAGTAGAGCATCGTGTCCCTAATTAGATCGGCTACGTTTGATTGAGCCTTCATCTCACAGTTCATCATTTATCATGCTCATGTGTACATTGCTAGATGTTATATGGTTTGTGGATAGTTTTACATATACGTATGCTCATATTTGGTTTACGCACAATTTTATTAAATTAATCAGTATAACTATTTCTTCCAAATGATTAAATGAGATTCGCTCGCCAACTTTTGTTGACCCAAGTCTTTATTTTACACATTATACAGGTGGACAGGCTGAAGAAAGGAACACATAGGATTGGGCTTTAGAAGATGAATAAAACATTACATGTTTAGAACATTTTCGTGTTTGTATGATTTTACGTGTTTGTTGGAATATTCTCTTTTAATTTGAATTAATAAATATGAAACTTTATTATAATAAATGTCATAAGCTTTGATGAAAAATCCAATCATACCGCGACTACTATATCTGCTGCGGCTCAGGGTGTAACAAAAAATTAAACTAATTGACTAAAATAATAAATATATTTTGTATAAATAAAATACATTTATTTAACCGGAATAACATAGTCGATCATGTATCGAACTTTCACCCGTATCACAAACTTTCACACGTCAAACCTTTGCTTTATCTTCTCGTGTCGACTTACGCATTGACTTCGACACGTTGGCATTGACTTTGACTTGTAGATAACATTAGACTATATATATTAGACCCAACACAGCTTAGGTAACATAGCTATACTATGTAATAAGTAAAAACTTTAAGACACTTATCACTTTTTAGTGCCTCATTACCCTTATTTTTCCCACATCACTCTCTTATTAAATAATCTAAAATCATAAATTTTTCAGTCTCTCTTCTATTTAGTATAATAATATTAAACAATAATTTTATTGCTTCTCTTATATACTTAGAATTTTCTTTATTTTTTCTCACCTATTAATAATTATTTAGTATTCCACTAATCCAGTCTTATGTAATACACGTGTTTCTAGTTATAGAATTTAAAATGAATTTAAAATTAACGCACCTAAAATATCATAAGTGCGGAAGGTTGATGTTAATTATCATGGATCTGTACGACTTAGGAGTTTGGGACTATCTAAATAAAGTTTGGCAACATATAATTTGTTAACTATTTGTAGGGTTGTGTATGGATTGGTTTTGGTCTAAAATCATAACCATAACCAGATGGTATGGCAGTTTCGAGTTATCACTATAGAAGGTTATAGTGATACCGGTACTCATTTGGTACCGGGTATATTCGGTACCTGTACCGGTACCAATTTTTTTTTTCATTTTCTCGGTGCCGGTATTTTTGTCTATTAACCTGTAACTATCGGTACCGATACCCATTTTCTTCATTGTTCGGTACCGGTCCAGCACCATGCTCATCCCTAATGTTTTGTGTTGTGTCTAACCCTTTAACCTTTCTAGTTATCTCCTTAAATACATCTAGAAGGAAACCTTTATTAGTTAATAAGGGTAATATAGTCTATCTTAAATACATCCAAAGGAAAACCTTTATTAGTTAATAAGGGTAATATGGTTTATCAACATCACTGACTAATATAATAAGGTATAATTATAATATTTTGGTCTAATATACTATAAATGATTATAATGACCATATATTAAATATAATAAATTATACTTATTCTAACAAGATCTTACTACATGTCGGTTCCGTTATCGCGGGTATGGAAACACTTATAATCATAACCGTCCCACTACTTTTGATTTTCCTGTTCGGTTTTGTCGATCAATTAGATTATGGGTCGAATTATGATTAATTCGGTTTTTTACATGCTGTATATGTAGATGTTAATCTTCAATTAGGAGATAGAAGATAAAAAAGGGTTATAGAAAATTCTTATTGAATTATTTATTGAGTCTTCGTAGGGATGATTGTTGGGTTATTAGATATATTTATCTAGTTGTTTATTTATATATTTAAAATAGAGTTGGAGCCTGGATAAGATTAGAATAAGTTTGGTATAAATAGATTGTTAGGGTTATTATATTGGTGTGCTTTGATTGATAATTAATAAAAGAGTCGAATAGTTCGTTCAATCTCGTGTTTGCATGTTCGTTCAAGAGTCTCATTTCCAACAATTGGCATAAGAGCTTGATGATTTTAAGAGTCGTGTTCTAGAAAGCGGGGGTGCAACTACGTTACAATGGTGAAACCGAGGTGGTTGAAGAAAACAGTTACTGGATAGTTGGTAGCAATCTAGATCGGTAGAATCGTCGAATTAATATAGATGGGACGTAAATAATGGTTACATGCATGGAGAATACATTTAAGATGATCAAAAGTTGAATGCTCATGTTCCTGCTTGAGATATGAAAGCAAATTATAGTCACGTGGGTATTGGAGAAAATATCCATATCAAAATTATATCAATTTTGATGGTGGGTCGGTGGAGGATGATTATGTGTCCACTAAGTAGTTTAACTCACTGTGGAAGAATCTTGTGTATCGAGGCATAACACTGATAATTATGAATCAAATCCTAGCATGATATATATAATTCATAATGTTGATTGGGAAAATTAAAATTCATAAAAATATTATAAGTTTAGGAGCTAAATCTGCCTTAAAGGAAAAAGTTCTGATTTCAGGAGGTCCTAACATACCGTAATCATAGCCCCTTACGTTCCGTAAGAGGTATTCAAATACACTACAAACCTGAGGTCCTTTACGGACCGTAACCATAACCGTAAGGTCAGTAAGGGCTGACAACAGTTTAATGGCTGGCAACAACCTTCTTCCACATTTTGACACCTTTATCCTACTATTGCCACCTTAAATCTAGCATTGACACATAGCATGACACTAATCTCATTCATAACACCTCTAAGGACATTTGTCATGCTCTAAGCACTTAAAGATTAGTATAAATAGCCTACTTAGTTCACATTCTCTTTCACACCATTCACTTTCTTACTCCAAAACACTTATTGTGGAGTTACATCTTCTTAGAAGCTTCCTATTCTAAGTTCTAAAAATGTTCTTCAACACTTGTAAGTTTCCTTCCTAGTCTGTTTCATTTCATAGGCTAGTTATTAGCCGAAAGTCAAGCAAAATAACTTTTCCTTTGACTTTTGGTTCTGAACATTTTCGTCAAGTAAAAGTCAAATTGAAACTTTACAACATGACCATAATAATGACGGTATTAATTCCTTGTGATTATACCCGCTGATCATCAAGTTTAGTAGGTGAAATGACGAGTCAAACATGTATAAAATAAAAAGTAAAAAACATAGATTTTTGCAAATTACGACGAATTATCTTTTAAATATCTAAACTATAAGTTTTGATATCGTAACGGTTTATATAACATTATAAAACTTATTTTGACATGTCTAACTCGTCATTTTCGTATAGACTTCAATTCTATATTGAAAGTCAAGCAGTTTGACTTTTACTTTAACTTTCGATTCTAACCCATTTGGTCTACTTTAGAACCCAATCAAGGTATGTTATG
This sequence comes from Scalesia atractyloides, assembly GCA_947069175.1. NCBI lineage: Eukaryota > Viridiplantae > Streptophyta > Magnoliopsida > Asterales > Asteraceae > Scalesia > Scalesia atractyloides. The sequence continues at coordinate 15,286,949 of CAMTDV010000026.1, forward strand.
TGACTATAATATTATAGGGAATAACCCTCTAAGGTTATATCTTTTGGTTATGCCATTTGATGGGTTATTTGACGAGTCAACCATGTATACTTTTAAAAATATAAAAAATGCTATTTCGGCATAAAAATGGTTTTAGAACCTACGAGGCAAATAATCTGACCTCGAACTGATTATATGATGTTTTGAAATATATTTTGACATAATGGACTCGTCATAGACCCATACGACCGCCCGATGTCGTGTTTACGCATATGGCTAATTTAATATATATAAAATATATAATATAGTCGAATTGGGTTTAAACCTTTCAAAATCACTACAAATCAGAATGTTTGGTTAAATAACCCATATTCAACGAGGCTCTGCACTCAGAAGGGTATAAACCATATTCTAACCGGTCAACGCTTAATTGAGCGAAACCAAATAAAATTCTTAGTAACGGGTCAAGTAATATAGTTTACGAAATGACTTGTGAAAAATCTAACAGATATATAAATCTGTTTCATTCCGGAATATAGAGCCTTCCATATAATCGTGCCTAGGATATACAACTTGATTTCGGCCTTGCTTCGAGAACTAATTTAACAGTTTGTTAAAGCAAAGATAAATACTCTTAACCTATTTTTATTTGAAAACTCAGGATACAACATTAGCCGCATGGAGCATGTAGTATATAAATGGGCAAAAACTTTCATAAATATAAGAATCCGGTTTAATCCGTATTGCTTGAATAACATTAAACACTGGTAACGGTACCGTGTCCGGGCGTCCCGACTCATCAACTAGGAATGGCCATATAAAATATGTGCATGGCAGAAGACATTATATTAAAGATGGTGTGTACCATTGATGTGCTCAAAATGTAACATATAAATTACATCAAACAAGGCATAAGATCAACCCTTTTTCGGTACTAATGTTGGAAAAAGCATGTTTCTTTGTTTAATTTTAAATTTCAGGATAAAATAGCTTAAATGAATAAAAGGAGCAAATTAATAGGAGAAACCAACACAAATACAAAGAAGAAGGATTGACACAACCTGCCAAACCTCATCCACATCCAAAACAACAAAAATAACAAGAATATAAGCTTAGGCATGGGGCCGTGTCCACCAGGCATGGGGCCGTGCCTAGTCAAGATTCTCTACAGATAAAGACAACAATAAAAGACAAACCAACACGGGGCCGTGCTAACCAAACACGGGTTGTGGTCAACTATAAGATTCGCAGAATCTGCGATAGTAAAGCAAGTACACTGACCACGTGGCCATGCTATGACACCATGGGGCGTATTAGTAAAATACCTGACATCTACAATTAACGAAGGGAGAGAAAAAGATAACCACGGGACCGTGCTAGGTGGGCACGAGGCCGTGTCTACCCTATATTTCCAGCTATAAATAGAGGTTCTTGGTTTGATGAGAAAGGTATCCCTTGGCAAACCACTTCCCTCACACTCGCCATCAGTCCACCACCACTACAACACCAACACCCACCCCATCATCCGTATTTCATCTTTTAGAGTGTGTAGTAGTCTCGGGATCCAAGATTGATTGTAAGAGTTCTTGTCAAACAAAGGCTATGCTTGGCTAAACCTCTTACATCATTTGGTGAAGACAAATCTTTTATTATTACTTTTGATTTTTAATCTTTGGTAACCTTTTAATTGGGTATGTATTAATGACTTTAGTAACTAGTTTTTTTATATTGAAAGTGAAGTTTGGTTAAACACTTCTTCATGTTTCATTGATTCACTCATTCGTGTCTTTACGATCTATATAAAGCGCGTTAACTGCCAAAGTTCTTACCTCGTTCAGTGTATAGATCCTGCGAGGACTCTTAGGACTTTCCTTGAGGCAGATAGCATCATATCAGGGGAAGTAAAAACGGCTTGAACCCCTTATAAATAAACTACTATTAAAACTTTATCCCGCGTTGTGGGACTGTATCCTTGACGACTTAGACCAATATGGCCGAGGGTTACGTCATCTTCACAAGAGGGGCCTACCACTTTTCGCATTTATAACTTATATAATTATCTTTCAATATTTCGGTCTTGCGGGACTGTATCCCTGCTGAATCAGACCAATATGGCCGAGGATAACGTCGCTTTCAAAAGAGTGGCTTACCACTATAACTAAGATAATCTCTTAAAAAGCCCAAAGTGCGAAAATCATCAAAGAATATATAAAAAGAGGAGTTGGAACCAAGTGATTCTTTTTTGTCTATTTATCTTTATTTATAACGTTTTTACATTTAGTTTATCTTTTAAACCTTTATCAAAATTTGGTTAGATTAGACGTTAACGATAAGCCGGTATTAAAAGCTCCTGTGTTCTTGGACAACCTCGGTATCTTACCATCACTATACTACGTCTACGATGGGTGCACTTGCCCTATCGTGTGTAGAGTGGTAATATTGTATCGTGTTTTTATAAATTTAAAGCTTGATCCACGAGTAAAAAGTGCTTAAAATATAACAAAAATTATAACCACGCTAACCCATGTCAAGTTTTTGGCGCCGTTGCCGGGGACACAAGGATTTTAAGGAAGCTTAAAATTAATGGCCTCATCCATTTTTATCTTTTTCTTTCAATTTTTCGGATTTTTCTTGGTTTCTGCATTTTCTGCAGACTGCAGCACAGGCCATGCCCTTAAATACAGCTGCCAAAACTGTTTTATGTCAGACAACAGCTGTGACACGGGGCCGTGTCTCCCTATCAGCAACTATAAAACAGGACCGTCCGATCCCATGGTTAACAGCCTCTGACGAAAACATGGAGGTATTGATTATTTTTACTTCTGCAACTCTTACGGTGAATGGTGCCAATTATGCGGTGGGTTTCATCGAGATTTAGAATGCTACTTTCTAAATTTCAAACCCCACTACCTAATACACCCATCGTTTTCCTATTTAAGAGGGGCGAAATTAAAAACGATAACTATCATCCATCTGAATGCCATCAAGACTCTTTTAAAAAAATACATAACCTCAGATGACGTATGCCAGACAGATTAGAGAATTATCCAAAAATTAAATCAAATAGAGTTTATGATGAATATGAGGTATTCATCACAAAACAATAACAACGGAGAAGACTTGATTGGGAACCATTCAGAAATAAACAACATCAAGGCCACTACGTGTACCTCAACAGCTTGTGAGGACGAATGCGATAATCGTCCCTATCTCGATTGTGCCATGACGGACTCATCACCGGCTACATCTGGTGCATACATAGACCAAAGCGATTCACTCATACCTTCTTTAACAAGAGCCCGGATAAGGTAAATAAAGTTTGGTTTTGCCCACCGTATAGTTTAGAATTCTTTCATTCCGACAACCTCTTGCATTTTCCTATAAATCACAAGCACCTTAGGTACGTCCGACACTTTGGTGTTGTCCCCACCTGTAAAGAGCCACCCGATAAAATAGAACGCCTTAAATAAGACGAAACTTAATAAATCTCAAAAACAACATGGGTCGTGCCATATGAGCATGCCCCATGCCCATTTGTTAAGACACCACGGGGCCGTGCCTCGCCAACACGCCCCGTGGTCACTAACTGCCAAAAGTTGTTCTGATCCGTTGTAGGCCACGGGGCCGTGCCACCCAGGCACGGGGCTGTGGCCACTGTGCTCTCACTTTCTATAAAGTCAGCCATTAGGCAGCATGTCTTGGACTTATTCTAAAGACAAAGATCTGATTTGATTCTACACATATACCCGAAAAGGTATATTCTTAAAAAGGTTTCATCAAACCTTCTTGTCTTTGCCACTTTTATCTCTTTTCTTCTTCTCCAAACATTCAACCTTCATGTTAAAGCTTCAAGCTTCATCAACATAAATAAGTGATTTTTATGTGCGCAAAATGCAACATATAAATTACGTCAAACAAGGCATAAAATCAACCCTTTTTCGGTACTAATGTTGGAAAAAGCATGTTTCTTTGTTTACTTTTAAACTACAGGATCAAAAAAGCTTAAACGAATAAAAGGAACAAATTAACAGCAGGAACCAACACAAATACTAAGAAGAAGGATTGACACACCATGCCAACCTCCCAATCACATCTAAAACAACAAAAATAACGAAGACATAAGCTTAGGCATGGGGCCGTGCCCACCAGGAATGGGGTCGTGCCTAGTCAAATATTTTCTGCAGAAAAAGACAACAACAAAAGACAACCAACACGGGTCCGTGCCAGCTCAACTTTAAGATTCGCAGAATCTTAGATAGTACAACAAGTACACTGACCACGGGGCCGTGCTCTGCCACCATGGGGCGTGTTGGTACAACGACCTGACATCTCAAGTTAATGAAGCGAGAGAAAAAGTCCACCAGGGGGTCGTGCCAGGTGGGTACGGGGTTGTGGTTGCCTCTTGTTTTTAGCTATAAATAGAGGTGCTTGGCTTTAGAGAAAGGCATCCCTTGGCAAAACACTTCTCTCACACTTGCCATCAGTCCACCACCACCACTACAACACCAACACCCACCACTATCATCCATCTTTCATCTTTTAGAGTATGTAGTAGTCTCGGGATCCAAGATTGATCATAAGAGTTCTTGTCAAACAAAGGCCATGCTTGGCTAAATCTCTTACATCATTTAGTGAAGATAAATCTTTATAGATTAGTTTTGATTTCCAATCTTTGTTAACTTTTTATTTGGGTATGTATTAATAACTTTATATAACTATTTTTTATATTGAAAGTGAACTTTATTTAAACATTTCTTCATGTTTCGTTACTGTTTATATAAAGTGCGTTAACTACCTGGAAGGGGGTTAGAAGGGTATCTGGTTAAAGTTCTTGTCTCGTTCAGTGTATAGTTCCTTCCAGGACTTGCTTCAAGCTTATTAGGACTTCCCTTAAGGCAGATAGCATCAAATCGGTGGAAGTAAGAATGGCTTGAACCCCTTATAAATAAACTAATGTTAAAACTTTACCCGGCCTTGCGAGATTTATGTCTAAGGTATCTCAATTGCACGAAACAGAGCTATGATATTAGGTGGAATTGAGGGTGATGGTTGTGGTGTAGAAAGAGAATTTTTCTTGGGAGAGGGGCTTAGAAATAAAGATTCAATTGAATCATCAGCTTCATAATGTGGGATCCTTGTGCTTACAACCTGTTCCTTTTGTGAGGAAGCAGGAGGAGTTTGGCTTTTAGGTGGAGATATTTCCAACTGTTGTGAGAAAGTAAGAACAGTGGTTTCAAGTGGCTTTTGTGCTACCGCTAGGTTATCCTCTGGGATCCCATCTTCTAGAGGTGCATTTTTATGAATTTTGGTTTTGGTGGGCTTTTCGGATTTGGATGGTTTCTTTTTGGATTTTTCTGGTGTGGGTTTCACAACACCGGTAGTGGTGTCATGATCACCAGGAGAAGTAGGTTCAGCAATAGAGGTTTGAGCTTGTGATGTGGACTCATCCGAAATTTGCTCATCCCCCTTTTCTTTAGTTTTAGAAACCTTTGACTCCAGATTTTTTATTCTAGTAAAAGTTTTAGTTGTAAGACTCTTCATCTCAAAAAAACGCCTTGTTTAAAATCTTTTTCTGGAAGTTGTTTTTGAGATACTAGCTTAAAAGTCTATGATACAAAAGAAAGGCTTTATTTTTTTGATATTTTATTATAATCTGCCACCAAGCCCATAAATAACACTTGGGATATATTGAAATCAGATTTGTCAAAATAGCATATAACAGAAATTGAGTATTTTGTAGAATATCATTAAATGAGGTGGTCTTTGCTGAAAGACATGTGAGCACAGTATGGAAAAAAAATTCTCTTTTCAGTAGGAAAGTTTGGTTTGAAAATGGTAACACCAATTAACTGACCCTCATACCCACATTCTATGAACTCAGCATGTAATTCCTGCTTGCCAAAAGAAGTTTTAACTTTTAGGTCATTTAGACCAAAAGTTGTGGAAATTGAGGATTGGGAAATTTAGACAAGGGTTTCTCCGACCTTGGAAGTGATAGCATATGGCTTCTTCTTTTAAGATTCGACATTAGCATCTGCCCAGAACTGTCAGAGTGTATCTACATCGATTGGTGCATTTGCAACCAAGATGTCTTTGTATTTTGGTGATGTGAGAAAATTAATTATTGAATGGAATGAAGTATTAGTGTCGGTTTTCTCAAAAGTGGGGAGGTAGTTGGATGGGAGTTTGATGTTAAGAGCCATGATCGGAGATGGAAGTAAGGAGTAATGAAGAAGATAAGAGTAATGAAAATCACCTTAGAGAATTTTGAATTCAAGATGGCAAGTGAAAACTCTGTTTGGATAGAACAAGGATATATATAAAGGGAAAAAGTGAATGCTGACGTGGCACCTGTTTCAAAGATCCGATGGCTAACATATGTCCAAGTGTAAACTCTGTTTTGATAATGGATGATAGTTGTTTGGAAATCTCTGCTGGAGACCAGAAGTGGTTGTGAACAGTGGAATGAATAGTGGTGATTTTACACTATCAGAGGATAGATATCAGTGGATAAGGCAAAACAGTGGTTTAGCCCAAGTAGTGGATCTGAACAGTGGACATGAACAAAGGATACACTTTTAACAGTGGATAGATTTTCTTAGCCAAATAGAGGTTTTTGAGAAACAATGGTTAGGAACAGACTTTAGAGATTTATTGAAAAATTTCAATTTTAGCTATTTTTAAGGATGAATTTTTGACTTTCTGAAACAATTTAATGCTATTTACACATGTAGAACAGATGTTTGCTTTTAATCCATGTTTAGCATTCCAATCCTAGAGATCAGACTTTCAAAGGAAGATGTATCTAATGCTTTGGTTTAAACATCTACTAGTTGATCTTTAGTTGGAACATGAAGTTGAGAAATCAAACTTTTTTCATAGCATTGCCTCACAAAGTGATGTCTGATGTCAATGTGCTTTGTGGTGGAATGAGAGACTGGATTTTTAATGATGTTTTCAACTGCTTGACTATCTTACACGAGAGGAGTCTTTAGAGCAGTTACACCAAATCCAGTAATTGATTTTGAAGTCATAGGAGTTGAGCAGTGCAACTTGTAGCAGCAATATACTGAGCTACAGTTGTGGATGTTGAAACTGCAGCTTGCTTTTTGCTTTGCCAAGAAACTAAGAAATTGCCTAGAAATTGACAACCTCCTGAAGTTGACTTCCTTGTGCATGGCATCCAGCAAAATCACTAAGTAACTTGAAAGCTCAATATTCCCATTAGTAGGATACTAGATACCAAGTGTGGGAGCACCTTTTATGTATCTGAATATCCTTTACAGTAATAAGATTTGACTTCCTAGATGCTGACTAGGATCTAACATAGACACATGTATCAAACATGATATCTGGCCTAGATGCAATTAGGTATAATAAAGACCCAAACATACTTCTATAAAGAGTTTGATCAACCAAGTCATCTTTGTCATGAATAGTGATCAGCTTAGATGTAGCCGTGGGTGTACTACATGGTTTTGCGATCATTCATATCAAATTTGGTAAGTAGTTCTTTGACATAATTACTTTGATGAATGAAAGTACCATTTTGCAATTGCTTAACTTGAAGACCAAGAAAGCATTGGAGTTTACCCATAGCACTCATTTCAAACTCTACTGGCATGAGTTCTCTAAACTCTTCACACATACCATTGCATGTGGATCCAAAAATGATGTCATCCACATAAATTTGGACAAGCATCAATACCTTTCCTTTCTATTTTAAAAACAAAGTTTTATCAGTTTTACCTCTTGTAAAGCTCATGGATAAGAGAATGGTGGAAAGAGTTTCATACAGGCTCTAGGTGCTTGTTTCAAGCCACATAAAGCTTTGTTTAGCTTGTAAACATGATCTGGATAAAAAGTATCTTCAAAACCAAGGGGTTATCATACATATACCACTTCCTTGATCTTGCCATATAAGAATGCACACTTGATATCCATTTGATACACCTTGATGTTGTGGTTGGCAGCAAAAGCTAAAAACAGTCTGATGGCCTCCAGTCTTGCAACAGGAGCAAAAGTTTCATCATAATCAATACCTTCTTCTTGTCTATAGCCTTGAACCACAAGCCTAGCTTTATTTTTGACAATAATGCCCCTTTCATCTGTTTTGTTCTTGAAGACCCATTTTGTGCCTACGGGACATACATCCTGATGCAATGGTATAAGTTCCCATACTTGTTATTTTTTGAACTGTAGGAGCTCTTCTTGCATGACCTCTACCTAACTGTTGTCTTTTAGTGCCTCCTGTTACTTGACAAGTTGTGTGAGTGATAGAAAACCTGTAAAAAAACAAATGCTTTGGGATTGACTTCTTGTGCGAAACCCTTCGTTGATGTTGCCAATGATTTGGTCAAATGGATGGTTTTTAAGGTAGATTAGATCTCCCTTGTATGCAATGATGGCATTTTGAGGTGAAGGTTGTAGATGGGAATCATCTGAGCTAACATCTGTTGGCAATTTTGAAGAGCCAACATTTGTTTGGAATGGAGGTGGAGGTATAAGTGGAATGGGGGTAAAGGTAGGTTAACTTTTGTTCACAGAAAATGGACTTTTGTCAACAGGGGTTTGATTAGATGAGCTGGCAGATTTTTCACAGTTTTTAGTAATATTTGTTTCTCTGGTGGATGAAATGACTTTGTATTGTGGAATCACAATGTCATATCCATAATCTTGATGTGAAACTGTGGTGTACCTACATTGTTAGTATTGATAGACAAATCTTCAAAGGTAATATATCTAAATCAAACAGTTCAACAGGATTTGATGGTATTTTTAATAAAGAAAGTTCATTGAACTTTACATTTAAGGTCTCTTCCACACAACTAGACCTTGAATTAAAGACTCTGTAGGCTTTAGAAGTGGTTGAGTATCCAAGAAAATAACCACAATCTACTTTGGCTGCAAATTTTGAAATTGAATCTTTTAAGTTTAAAATGAAACATGGATCAGCACTCATATGGCTGCTAAGTCTTCCTCCTTATTCCATAACTTTATTCTCGCACTTAGTTAACTTATTTAATAACAAGTTTTCATTTAGATAACTTTTGAAAGACCTAACTAGTGACTTGTATAGGATAACCCAGGCTCGTGATGAATCCTTAAGGGATTATGTCTCAAAGTTTGGTAGAGAATCCTTAGACATCCCGAATCTAGATGTTGTAACTGCAGTTGAGGCATTTAAAATGAGATTACAAAAGGATTCTCCATTTTAAGATGACCTTGTCATGGCCCCTTACAGAAACTTAGACGAAGTGAGAAATAGGGACCTGAGATTCATTCGTTTAGCAGATGATAAGAGAATACAAGACAGGCTCACTAGTTCCAACAAACAGGAGTATAATGACAAGAAGCAAGGATCCTTCTACAAGAATAACAGATCCAAGCCATACTCCAAGCTTGATAATCAAAATATTCATGCAGTTGAACAAGATGATGATGAGGAGGAGTATCCTCGAATATCTGAATATTGCTTTTCTATTAATAATAATGAATTGATGCTTGCCTTGCAGAACTTATGTGAAAAAGCTAGGTGGCCGAAGAAGAACGAGAAGTCTAATTCCTTTAAGGATAAGTCTAAGTAGTGTGCATACCATGAAGACTTTGGACATTTGACATACTAATGTATAGCTTTAAGGAGAGAAATTGGATACTTCCTCAGTAAGGGGCACTTGAAAGAGCTGCTGGGCAGGAAAAAGTCAAGGATATCCTGAAAATGTTCCAGAAAAAGCTGCTCCACCCCCGGCCGATGCACAAATCATAAACTTTATCTCCGGAGGGTCAGATATCTGTGGAACCTCGTTCTCAGCGACGAAGAGGCATGCCAAAGAAACTAAGTTGAAGAATGGAGACACGCCCATCAGGACCTCCACTCTAACTCAGCAGAAAGTTATATCCTTTGATGATGATGACCGTGTTGATATTCAGGATCCCCATCATGATGGCTTGGTTATTACTTTGTTTATAGCTAATCACTTTGTTCGAGGATCCTCATTGATGGTGGAAGCTCTGTGAACATCATACAACTTGATGCCCTGAAGAAGATGAACATCCCAGAAACAGAAATAATTCCAAGATCATCTATCCTTGTGCGATTCAGTGGTGAAACAAAAAACACGCTGGGGGACATCAAACTCCCAATCTATATTGAGGGGGTAAACTATGTACAAAAAATTTGTGTTATTGACTGCTTGTCTTGTTGCAATGTTATCTTTGGTAGGCGTGGATTCACAAAATGAAAGCTGTTCCATCAACATCCCACCAATGTGTAAAAATACCAAGACCTTGGGGGTAGTGAAGATAGAAAGCGATCAACAAGAGGCCAAGAATTGTTACACCTCTTCAATGAAACCGACATCAAAACCAAGGGAGGCATAGCAATCACAACAACTTCCAAGTAGTGTCCTGGAGGTAGCAGGGCAAGACATCAAGGATGTAATATTGGATCCTCAGGATCCTGAAATCAAGGTCCGCATAGGATCCGGGATCCTTGACAGTATAGATCATGATCTAGTATCCTTCCTGAAAAGAAAAAAAGTCTACGTTTACTTGGAAACACGAGGATATAACATGTATCTCTAAATATATTATAACTCGTAAATTGGGAATTAATAAATCTTTCAGGCCAATTCATCAAAAAAGAAGAAAATTTGCACTTGAAAGGAACCTTATAATCCAAGAGGAGGTAGACAAACTCTTGAAGGCAGATATGATTAGAGAAATTAAGTATCCAAGACGGTTGGCAAATGTAGTGGTTGTTCAAAAGAAAAATGGAAAGTGGAGGGTATGTGTCGACTTTATAGATTTAAATAAGGCATGTCCCAAGGATCCTTCGCCGCTACCACACATTGACTCCATGGTGGATGCAACAGCAAGACATGAGTTGCTAACCTTTATGGATGCTTCCTCTGTATTCCAACAATTTCAGATGGAACCATCTGACCATGAGGATACGTCATTCATAACTGGCATATACTGTTATATTGTAATGCCTTTTGGACTAAGAAATGCAGGTGCCACCTACCAAAGATTGGTCAATATGATGTTAAAGAGCAAATTGGAGACACTATGGAAGTGTATATAGACGACATGGGGGTTAAGTCCAAGAGAGCAGAAGATCATCTCAAACATCTTGAAGTAGCATTCAACATCCTTGACCAATACTACATGAAGCTGAATCCTTCAAAGTGTCATTTTGATGTTAAAGCTTGGAAGTTCTTAGGCTACATGGTGACAAAGAGAGGGATTAAAGCAAGCCCTGAGCAGATCAAGGCGATTGTGAATATAAAATCCCCTCCCAATGCTAAAGATGTCCAAAGACTGATAGGAAGGATCGCAACTCTAAATAGATTCATTTCAAAGTCTTCAGATTTCTATGATATTCTGATGAAGAACAAGAATTTCGAGTGGACTGAGAAGCATGAAGCTGCACTCAAAGCTCTCAAGGATTATCTGTCCTCAGCACCAGCCCTGATGAAACCAGAGGATGGTGAGCCATTATCCTTGTACTTAACTGTTTCAGGTAAAGCAGTAAGTGCAGTGTTAGTTAAGGATCATGAAGGCTAACAAGATCTGGTATATTATATAAGTAAAAGCCTTCTTGGTGCTGAAGCCAGATACTCTCATTTAGAGAAATTAATTTTTGCATTGATCAAGGCTTCTATCAAACTTAGACATTATTTTGAAACACATACTATTAGTGTGAAAACTAATTTTCCGATCAAGAATGTTCTAAGGAAACCTGAAATGTCAGGAAGAATGGCGAAATGGACAATCAAACTTAGTGCATATAATATAAAATAAGAACCAAGGACTGCTATCAAGTCTCAAGCTTTGACAAACTTTGTGGCTGATTTCAGTAGTGATCCACAAAGGGAAGCTAAGTTAGAGGTTCAACAGCTCGAGGAGACCAAGGATCCTGGGACAGTCTTCACCGACGGAGCCTCAAATATCAAAGGAACCAGGCTAGGAATACTAGTAAAATCGCCACAGGTGGACAAAATACCCCAGTCCATTGCTTGTGAGTTTCAGACAACTAACAATGAAGCAGAATTTGAGGCCCTAATAGCAGGTTTACAATTAGCTAAAAATATGAGGATCAGGTATCTTCAAGTATACATAGAATCTTTCCTAATTACTAACCATTATAATGGCTCATATGCTATGAAGGGTAAGAAATTAATCAAAAGTAAAAAAAACTAGCAAATGCTTTCGATTCCTTTAGTATAACGCAGGTACCTAGAGAAGAAAATGTTGGGGCAGACGCATTGGCAAATTTAGGGTCATCCCTAAAGATACCAGAAGACGTGAGGATACCTATTATATGTATTCTTCTTCCTACAATTGAGGAAAATGAAGCACTCGAAATAGTTGAGGATACTACAATTGTACCCAAAGATGTGCCACACCCCAACCGATGGCGTAAACATCGGAGTGAGACGAACGAGATTGCTCGAGACATCATAACACTAATTGTGACAATTTTTAATTAAAAAACCCATTTCATTTCATTCATCAAATTGTCAAATACATCATAATTCAAATACAAAATAACAACAACGAGATAAGTTCAACAAAACATAATAATTAACTTAGCATTCTAGCGTGTTTCTACGCCGATCATACTAAGTTTCGTCATATCAATCTCATTAACCTGCAGCATGTTAAAAAAGTATAGTTCAATAACAACGTATTGGCGAGTACACAAGTTTGAATCATAGCATAAGTAGTAAAAAACGGTTAACAAATCCACATGATAAGCTAGTATACGAGAATAATGTAAACATGGCATGTGAACTACAAGTCAATCCTCAAGTGTACCGCATAATAGATTAAAAACTTACCATTGAACTCAAGAATACGGGCGATGATTACTTCTATAGTGCTATACATGTTAAGGGAGGGTTGATGAAAGTTAATGACATTTGGTATCACATAATAATGTTCCAAGTAAACAATTCAAGTATCACATAACTATAGCATGTATGACGGATTGTTTGTGTGATTTCATAGAATAAAAGTGTCTAGTGTGTTCATGATAGATTAAGATGTTGCACCCAAAAGTGTAAAGCGTAAAAAGGGTGTTCGAGTGTACTCACATTTTGCAAAGTTAATTCCGTGAAAGCGTTTAGGTTGATTAGGGGGACGGACACCGAGTTATCCTACACAAGGAAACGTAGGTGCGTGAGTATTGGAATGATGATGGAGTTCGGTAATTTTAGGAATTTAAAGTATACAAAAAGTATGTATAGTCGAAAGTATTTATCTAGATGTTAACGGTCGTTTTTGACACTATAAGCCCCGAAGGGTGTTTGTGTTTTTATGGGTCATGCCCAATAGAATCGTAAAGATGGTATAACACCATGTAAAATCGTGTCCAATAATATAGTGACACGTGTTGTATTTTTATATATAGTCTATTAAAGACTAATATGGATTAAAAGTGACAACATGCTCAAACCGAGTCTCTGAATGACTTTCTGATGTCAACATGCATAAACCTGTCCTCTAAACGACCATTAGTGTCGTCATGCATAAAAACGTAGCCTCTGAACGACCATTAGTGTCGTTATGCATAAAACATAGCCTCTGAACGACCATTAGTGTCGTTATGCTTAAACTCGGCCTCTGAGTGACAAGATTGTATCCCTACACGGTGTGCCAGTATCTATTGTATCTGACAGAGATACTAGATACACATCTCACTTTTGGAAAAGTTTCCAACAATCGTTAGGCACACGATTAAATTTTAGTACGGCTTATCATCCTCAGACTGATGGTCAGAGTGAGCGTACTATTCAAACTTTGGAAGACATGCTTCGGGCATGTGTGATTGATTTAGGTGGAAGCTGGGATGACCACTTACCGCTAATAGAATTCTCCTACAATAACAGTTATCATACTAGCATTAAGGCTGCTCCTTTTGAGGCCTTATATGGGAGAAAGTGTCGAGCGCCCCTGTCCTGGGCAGAAGTTGGGAAACACAACTATTAGGACCTGAGATTGTCCTGGAGACCACGGAAAAGATGGTCCAAATCTGTGATCGTCTCAAAGCTGCCAGGGATAGGCAGAAGAGCTATGCTGACAAGAAGCGTAAACCTCTTCAGTTCCAAGTAAGGGACAAAGTCATGCTGAAAGTATCATCCTGAAAGGGTGTAGTGCGTTTTGGAAAGAAAGGCAAGTTAAGCCCAAGATATATAGGACCCTTCGAGATAATCGAATATGTCGGCACCGTAACTTATAAGCTCAGGTTGCCAGAGGAGCTTAGTGGAATCCATGATGTATTCCACATATCTAATCTTAAGAAAAGTCTAGCCGATGAGTCGCTAGCAATGTCGCACAAGGATGTGCAAATTGATGAAAACCTGAGGTTCGTTGAGAAACCAATTACGATCGAAGATCGACAGGTTAAGAAGCTCCACAGAAAATTGATACCTATAGTAAAGGTTAAGTAGGACGCCTTTAGAGGTCTCGAATATACATGGGAGGTTGAGTCCACTATGCGACAAAAGTACCCCCATCTTTTTGAATAAAAATCTCGAGGTCGAGATTTCTTTTAAGGGGGTAAGGATGTAACACCCGTAAATCGTGTCCAATAATATAGTGACACGTGTTGTATTTTTACATATAGTCTATTAAAGACTAATATGGACTAAAAGTGACAACATGCTCAAACTGAGCCTCTGAATGACTTTCTGATGTCAACATGCATAAACCTGGCCTCTGAACGACCATTAGTGTCGTCATGCATAGAAACATAGCCTCTGAACGACCATTAGTGTCGTTATGCATAAAACGTAGCCTCTGGACGACCATTATTGTCGTTATGCTTAAACTCGGCCTCTGAGTGACCGTTGTGTCAACAAGCCTAGCCTCTGAGTGACATCGAAGTTAACATTCTTACACTGAGCCTCTGAGTGATCCTTTACGTAGTCCTAACTCTCATATGTCCTGTTTGTTGGACGAGAGTGATTAAATCCAATAATTTATGAAAGTTGGATAATGGGTGGATTAAAAGTGTCAACGTCTTAATTTATACCTCTAAGTGACCTTTTAACGAACCGAGAGCACGATAATGTCCGGGCTAATCCCGGGTATACCAAGTATTGGCTACGGAGGGCTAATTATGCCAAAAAGGTGTTTTAGAAGGCTTTTATAAGCTTTTATAAGTTAAGGGGGGCTAAAGTGTCAAAGTTTTAAAGCGGCCATGGGGCGGTTGCGGGCCGCGAGAGACATGGCCTGTGTCTCTCGCGGGGCGCGAGAAGCCCTCTGCTGCACAAAGTTTGCTTGGCTTCCAAACAAAAATGCCAAAAACAATTAAATCAAAACCATGGCTTCCCAAACTGCTATGCCACGTTTTAGGACACTTGTAAGCTTCTTCTTACACCCCTAAACACCTGGCTTCACCTCCTTTGAGGTCTCCAACTATAAATAGGTGCTTAAGTTCACATTCCAACTTGCACCTTTCTCATTCAATTACTATTATCCCTCCTCTGGAAGTTCCTAGCTAAAAGGAGCATCCAACATAGTTATTTTGCACCCTTGGAATCACTGGTAAGTGTTCCTTCCTTGTGCATTTTCGTTTATAGGCTTATATAGCCAAAAGTTAAGCGTTTTACGGAAAACGCTTTGACTTTCGGTTAAGACCATTATGGTCCAGCTATTGTTCGAAATGAACATGGCTAAGTGATCGTAATAAGGTAGGTGTTAATCCCTATAAAGGGCACCTTCTAAAGATCACGTTTGCTAGACCAATTCACGGGTCAAAGTTATGTTATTAGAAAGTCAAACAAGCCATTTTTCAGAAAATCATAAATTGATCTTATATGTG
Organism: Scalesia atractyloides; assembly: GCA_947069175.1. Taxonomy (NCBI): domain Eukaryota; kingdom Viridiplantae; phylum Streptophyta; class Magnoliopsida; order Asterales; family Asteraceae; genus Scalesia; species Scalesia atractyloides. The sequence goes on from CAMTDV010000026.1 coordinate 15,302,760, forward strand.
ATATGAAACCTGTTTTGACACTTAAACAAGTTGTTAATAATTATTAGAAAATGTAAGAACATGTTCGGCTCATCAATTTCAGTTTGAGGGTCGGTTCGCAACCGAAAGTCGTGAAGTTTGACTTCTACTTTGACTTTCGATTCTGACCCGATTTAGATTAGTTACCTACTGATCTAAAGTTGCATTATGATCATAATATAATATAGCATAACCCTCTGAGGTTATACTACATGATCATAATCAGAATCTAAGTTTATGCGCGAGTTCCACAATTATGCAATCTTTGACCAAAATGTCCTTTTTGCATAAAACAAGGTTTTAAATGATAATGAACTTGAAAATGGGTTTTTTTACCGATGTAATATTATAAGCAGGATTATTTGGGATGTTAAACCAAGTTATAAACTGAGTTTTCAAACAGGTCCTTAAACTATGTCGATGAATGATGATTTTAGCCCTTGTGGCTTATAAAATGGTTTTAATCAAATATTTTCAAGGTAAATCATTTACCTACTGATATGTTATATTAAATAACATATTTTAAACATTTTAATCTGACCTTAACATCAGTTTTCGAAAAAATCTCTTAAAGACGTCATTTTACGACATAAGCGTCGGCGTATAGTATGGTTTTAAACCATATTAATGGACCAAGACTTGTTACCTACTGATTTTAAAACTTTTTTTAAACATATTTACAGTAGGTACATTTTATAAACTCAGAATCCCAAATAATTTATAAACTAGGTGTAAAATAACCAAAATGCTCATTCGGTGCATAGTTTGGTCATAAAAGATAAAATACACATATAATTTATATCCTACTGATATTATAAATAAAATATTTTTCCAGAATACTCATGATTATAAACTTAAAATATATTCAAGTTACTTTTATACGGTATATAACTACCAAAATGCCATTATGAGGCATAGTTTCGTTGTAAAACTTTAAACGGGCATATAAGTTGATATCTTACTGATATTTTAACTAATTAAAATATAATGGCATATATAACTTGTCCATGAATTATCCAGTTACCCGATATCACTTTTAAGCGTACGGTTAAGTATATAAAACTATTTTACGAAAATTAAGCGAAATGGGTTTAACCTTGTCATTTATGATTCAAAATCCAGAATGTATATAGTTTACCCATATTATACAAGTCAAGGTACTTGTCGGGTTTAAACTACATTCTATCCGATCATCGTTTAATCAAGCGTTATACATATTGATCATGTTCACTTTCGGTTTATAAGACCGATAGTACTTAATTGGCTAGCTTATGCCATAATCCAGACTAGAGCCTTGTCGGTAAATGCTATCTACACTTGGTACTTTTGTATACGGCTGAGTTATTTAAAAATAAAAGAAGAAGATTAGCTCAGGTAAATACTCTCGACTTATTTTCCCTATACGGGCTTGGGATACGGTAAATTATTACCGCTTGGTCCAAAATGGGGTCAATCGAATGCCCGTTTGTGGCTAGTAAACCCCATATTTCATTTTAATCAATTTTGTTTGATAACTTAAACATTGGTGGTTAAATTATCGTGTCCTGGATATCCTCGGCTCAATACATTAGTTATTGGCCACGACCTTAGCACGGGGTGCAGGCATACACCTGTCAGATGCTCATATGCAAATTACCCAAGACGTTGGGGATAACTCCTTCGTGAGTTCATAAGTGGTGTGTATTTAATCATGTCTCGGTTTCTGTCACGGGCCCTGTATGTATTGACAAACATGTTCTGATACAAGGTTGCAAAGTCAACTTTCCCAAATTAATAAAAGATTTTGTGCCGTTTTGCACTTAAAATTATTTAAAAATTTTCAAAATAAGTCAGTTGGGTGTATTTACCAGCGTAAGCTGACGTATCGTCCAAAGGCTAAGTTGCAGGTACAATACGAAATAGGTCGGAAGCTGCTCGGTAGTGATAAGAGGATCTTGTAAATCCTTAGATCAGCCCTAAAGTCTGTTTTATATTCTTTCTTGTACATTTTATGATCCGCCTGTGGATCTTCTATTACGAGCCTGTATATTATTTTATTTTGAACATATGGTTTGTAATAGTAATTTTACTCCAAGACTTCCGCTGTGCTATGTTTAATTGACAATGATGTTATCAACTTAAATCACGATACTCCCCACCCGGGCCCACCGGTGTATGGATTTCGGGTTGGAAATCTGGGGTGTGATAGGGTTGGTATCAGAGCCAACGTTTGAGAGAATTGAACACTAACCTTTTTGTGTTTAATCTCAAACTTACAAGCACATTCCTTAGACGTCCGATTCTAGGCTTTGACCTAGGATTACTCGTTTCGTTAATAAGTTATTAGTATTGTTTTCGAATTGATTTAACAGGAAATGCCGCCAAGAGTTCGAGGACGCAGAAAAGGACCAATGAGGGGAGGACCAACCTCAACCACCAAGGAGGAAGCGTGGAGCACGTATGCTGGTACGTGCTAGGACAAAGGTCGGGATCGCTGCCACCTTTGCCCAACTCCTACCCCACAATTCAAGAGGACCCACAAGTGGGTGGACCCTCTAATATTTCACCTATAGTGGAACCAACACCAACACCTGCTGTTCAACCACCATCGGGTTATACTAACCCAATCCCCACATATCCAGACACGTCTGGATATGATCCTTTTAACCCGACTACACCGGTAGACTATCAAGCATGGTCGCAAGGCCCCTACATGCAGGCGGTTATGCACAACACACTTTACCCGTCTCCTTTCCCACCTACTTATCCACCAACTGGATATCCAACTTATGGATACCAGTATCCGGTTATGCCACAACCTCAGCTACAACCTCCGCCACCACTTGAGGTCATTAATGAGGACTTAGAAAGGATGAAAGAGATGCAGCAGCAAGCGGAGAAAACGGAGAAGAAGACAAACAAGTTCTTCAAGAAACTCTCCAAATTGGTCAAAGGAAAGAAGGACGAGTAAAGTCTCTTCTATTATATGTAGTCCCTGCGTGGACATTTGTATTTCTTTTAGTCCCTGTGTGGACATTATTATTCCTTTAGTCCTTGCATAGACAATCAGTTTCTTTTATTTATTTATTTATTTATTCATTCATTTCGAGTATTGTAATTTCTTATTATCATTTAATGAAATATTTTGGAATTATATATATGTATTCATCCTCTTCAAGCGATCGTCTCGATTTTACTCGAATTTTTGATTAGCTATATAATTCCAAAAGATCTTAATGGTTTTGATTTAGCCGAATGGCACATACCACACATTTGGCAAAAAAATTATATAAATAATAGTTAAGAACGGAAGGGTCTTCTATCATGATAGTTAAGGGAAGTTATCCTTCTATCTAGAGGTGGTGGACTAGCTTCAAACCTCCAAGTCATCAAGGTCAATGCGACCGGGACTATTAATCGGCCATTAAGATCCTTTTATGTTAACATTCAAGTAATATGCATACTCATGGTTGTGTGACTTGAGGAATCACACTAGCCTTCCAGGTAATGGACTATGTCCTAACCTTATATAGCCCATGTGATCTATTTGATCCCGGTTATATATCACCAGTGCGGTGAAAAATAAAACATCCATTAGTGATGTATTGCCCTTTCGGGTTATGATTTATTTTATATATATAGCCCATGTGATCTGTTCGATCCCGGCTAAATATCACCAGTGCGATGATAAATAAAACATCCATTAGTGATGTATTGCCCTTTCGGGTTATGATTTATTTTATATATAGCCCATGTGATCTACTTGATCCCGGCTAAATATCACTAGTGCGGTGATAGATAAAACATCTATTAGTGATGTATTACCCTTTCGGGTTATGATTTATTTTATATATAGCCCATGTGATCTATTTGATCCCGGCTAAATATCACTAGTGCGGTGATAGATAAAACATCCATTAGTGATGTATTATCCTTTCGGGTTATGATTTATTTTATATATAGCCCATGTGATCTATTTGATCCCGGCTAAATATCACAAGTGCGGTGATAAATAAAACATCCATTAGTGATGTATTGCCTTTATGTCTATGATTAATTTAATATAGCTCATGTGATCCATTTGATCCCGGCTAATAACACCAGTGGGGTGATAAATAAAACAACCATTAGTGATGTATTGCCCTTATGGCTATGAATTATTTTATGTAGCCCATGTGATCTATTTGATCCCGGCTAATATCATCAGCGCGATGATAAATAAAAACATCCATTGGTGATGTAGTGCCTATGTGCCATAGTCTTATGTCTATTTGTGACAGGCCTATGTGCCATGTTTTAATTGTCCTTTGTGACAAGCCTATGTGCTATACAATTGTCAAATATGACAATGACAGTTGTGACATCACGATCCACTGTCTAGTAATATATGGACTTTGTCCATATCGTAAATTGCCTATAATGGTCCTATTAAGACCTAGGCCAAATATAGATACTTTAAGCCTAAGAGTTGTGATGTTATTCACACTAGCTTGATTAGGTGATGGATTTTTATATCCAATGTTTAAAGCCGATATGGTTAGTATACCATGGCTAAGGCAAATTTTATTTGGTATATAGAACCAAAGAATTGAAGAATGGCTAATTCTAATGAGGCACAAAGTAGCCATCGGAACGTTAACTCTAAGGACGTCGAAAATGTAGCCATGGATAGTAATGATTTCCAAGCACATATTGATGCGGCTGTGGAAAAGGCCATGGGTATAGCCATTGAAAAGCTAAGAGAGTCGAGTGCTACTTGTTCTAGACCACTATCGATTGCCCCATCCTCAGCTTATAAAGAGAGCTCTGTTCACTCATCAAATGCGAAGAGTGAACCTAAGAGGATAGACTATGCTGATAGGTCTCGTTCTTCTAAGGACGGATGTACCTACAAGTACTTTGTCTCCTGTAAACCCCGAGACTTTAATGGGGGAAAAGGAGTTGTAGAAGCCCTGAAGTGGCTGGACGAGATGGAGACCATCGTAGATATCAGCGGATGTGCTGATAAGGATGTGGTCAAGTATGTATTACAGTCCTTTAAGGGCGATGTCCTAACATGGTGGAAGGCCATGATCCAGTCTACAGGTAAAGTATACCTGTATAATCTGGGATGGTCTAAGTTTATGGACCTTATTAAGGAAACCTACTACCCACCACATGAGGTGGAGAAAATAGAGACAGACTTCTTGTCTCTATCAATGAAAAACCTAGACTGTCGAAAGTATGTTTCCGATTTCAATTCCCTATCTAGGTTAGTATCCTACCTAATCACCCCTGAATCCAAACGCATTGCGCGTTTTATCATTGGGTTAGCGCCCGAGATTAAGGGAATGGTAAAGGATGCTCAACCTAATACCTATAGGTCTGCTATAGACCTATCTCTCTCTCTCACCGTTGATTTAGTAAGGCAAAAGTCAGTTAAGCCAGAAACTGACGAGAAAAGGAAGAGAGATGAAGACAACTCCCATAGATTCAATAAGAAAAATAAAGGGAGATTCGGGTTCAAAGGGAACCAAGGCAAGTCGGCTATGATGCCATTTTGCAAGACTTGCAACTGCAGACATTGGGGACATTGTAATTCTGATTCATAAGCTAGACCCTGTGGTATTTGTAAAAGTAGAGGGCAAAAACCCTAGATTGCAAGGATCTTAAAGATGCCGTATGCTTTATCTGCAATGAAAAACGGCATATTGTGACTAACTACCCTAAGAATTCAAAGAATAATAATTCAAAGCCTGGAGAGGCCAAGAAGGGGAATGCACGTGCTTTTCGACTGACTGCTAAGGAAGCAGTTAATGACAATAACGTCATAACAGATACTTTCCATATCAACGTTATTTATGCTAGAGTTCTTTTCGATTCAGGTGCGGATGGATCATTTGTTTATCATAAGTTTTGTAAACTGTTAAATTTGCCCATAAGAACTCTAGATAAAATTTATGAGATAGAACTTGCCGATGGAACCTTAGAAACTGCTTCTTCTATTCTTGGTGGGTGCTTTATATCCTTTAAGAATCATTCCATCCATATCTCTCTTTTACCAATGAAATTGGCGGGGTTCGATGTTGTCTTAGGCATGGATTGGTTATCTCATAACCAAGCCCGCATTGCCTGCGATAAGAAGCTCATCGAAATCAAAACCCCATCTGGTGAATTGATCACCATCCTCGGAGACTCACACTATGGATTGCCAGACAAGGTATCATTATTTAAGGCATCCAAGTGTTTGAGAAGAGGTTGTATCATCTACATGGCACAAGTAACCATCAATGAACCTAAGCTAAACATGGAAGACCTACCAGTTATTTCAGAATATTCAGATGTCTTTCCAGAAGAGTTACCAGGCCTACCTCCAGACAGACAAGTGGAGTTTAGAATAGATATATTACCAGGATCAGCACCAGTAGCTAGAGCTCCATATAGGCTAGCACCAACGGAAATGAAGGAATTGAGAACGCAACTAGACGAACTTTTGGAGAAAGGCTTTATTCAGCCTAGTTCCTCACCTTGGGGAGCTCCTATCCTCTTTCTAAAGAATAAAGACGGTTCGATGCGAATGTGCATTGATTACCGAGAGCTGAACAAATTAACAATTAAAAATAGATATCCTCTACCCAGGATCGACGATTTATTTGACCAACTTCAAGGAGCTAGTTATTTTTCTAAGATCGATCTGAGATCAGGATATCATCAGCTGAAGGTTCGAAGTGAAGATGTTCCCAAGACAGCCTTCAGGACCCGCTATGGTCATTTTGAATTTCTAGTAATGCCTTTTAGGCTCACAAATGCACCTGCAGCATTCATGGATCTCATGAATAGAGTCTGCAAGCCATATCTGGTTAAGTTTGTCATTGTCTTCATAGACGACATACGTATCTATTCTCGTAATCAAGATTATCACGAGAAACATCTTTGGTGCATCCTAGAATTATTAAGACAAGAGAAACTTTATGCAAAGTTCTCTAAATGCGAATTTTGGCTTAGAGAAGTCCAATTTCTTGGACACATGGTAAGTTCATAGAAAACTTCTCAAGAATAGCCACTCCTTTGACTACTCTGACCCGCAAAAATGTTAAATTTAATTGGAGTCCAAAACAACAAGAATCTTTTGAGGTTCTTAAACATAAGTTGAGCAATGCTCCTGTGTTATCTCTACCTGAGGGTATTGAGAATTTTGTTGTTTATTGTGATGCATAACACACGGTATGGGCTGTGTGCTAATGCAAAATGGCAAGGTAATTGCTTATGCATCACGACAGTTGAAGGTGCACGAAAAGAATTACACCACCAACGATTTAGAACTGGGTGCCGTTGTATTTGCACTAAAACTGTGGAGACATTACTTGTATGGTACAAAGTGTGTTATATACACTGACCATAAAAGTCTTCAGCATCTGTTCAATCAGAAAGAATTGAACATGCGACAACGCCGATGGATGGAAACACTTAATGATTATGATTGTGAGATTCGCTACCATCCAGGGAAGGCAAATATTGTTGCTGATGCCTTAAGTCGCAAGGAACGGGTTAAACCTATAAGTATTAACACCAAGAGCATTGAGCTCAAAAATAGCTTAAATGAGAAGCTATTAGATGTGCACAAACAAGCCCTTTTAGAGGCTAATATCCCTAATGAGGGATTAGGCGGAACTGTTGATCAGTTAGCACCTAGAAAAGATGGAATCCTTTGATTTAATGATAGAATTTAGGTTCCGATCTTTGGAGGACTTTGAGATCTAATCCTCCAGGAAGCGCATAATTCAAGATACTCGGTTCACCCGGGAGGTGACAAGATGTATCAAGACTTGAAGAAGAATTATTGGTGGATGGGTTTGAAGAAATCCATAGCCACTTATGTAGCTAAGTCTCTGACGTGTTCGCAAGTTAAGGCCGAACATCAGAAACCGTCAGGACTTCTACAACAACTTGAGATTTCCACTTGGTAATGGGAAATGGTAACTATGGATTTGATTACCAAGTTACCTAAGACCAAATGTGGTAATGACACGATTTTGGTCATCGTTGATAGGCTAACTAAGTCAGCTCATTTCTTGCCAATCAAAGAAACATATAATTCAGATAAATTGGCTAAGTTATACGTGGACAAGATTGTGTCCCTACACGGTGTGCCAGTATCTATTGTATCTGACATAGATACTAGCTACACATCTCACTTTTGGAAAAGTTTCCAATAATCGTTAGGAACACGATTAAATTTTAGTATGGCTTACCATCCTCAGAGTGATGGTCAGAGTGAGCGTACTATTCAAACTTTGGAAGACATGCTTCGGGCATGTGTGATTGATTTAGGTGGAAGCTGGGATGACCACTTACCCCTAATTGAATTCTCCTACAGTAACAGTTATCATACTAGCATTAAGGCTGCTCCTTTTGAGGCCTTATATGGGAGAAAGTGTCGAACGCCCGTGTGCTAGGCAGAAGTTGGGGAAACCTAACTATCAGGACCTGAGATTGTCCTGGAGACCACGGAAAAGATTGTGCAAATCCGTGATCGTCTCAAAGCTGCCATGGATAGGCAGAAGAGCTATGCTGACAAGAGGCGTAAACCTCTATTGTTCCAAGTAGGGGACAAAGTCATGCTGAAAGTATCACCCTGAAAGAGTGTAATGTGTTTTGGAAAGAAGGCCAAGTTAAGCCCAAGATATATAGGACCCTTCGAGTTAATCGAATATGTCGGCACCGTAGCTTATAAGCTCAGGTTGCCAGAGGAGCTTAGTGGAATCCATGATGTATTCCACATATCTAATCTTAAGAAAAGTCTAGCCGATGAGTCGCTAGCAATGTCGCACAAGGATGTGCAAATTGATGAAAACCTGAGGTTTGTTGAGAAACCAATTTCGATCGAGGATCGACAGGTTAAGAAGCTCCGAAGAAAATTGATACCTATAGTAAAGGTTAAGTGGGACGCATTTAGAGGTCCCGAATATACATGGGAGGTTGAGTCCACTATGCGACAAAAGTACCCACATCTTTTTGAATAAAAATCTCGAGGTCGAGATTCCTTTAAGGGGGTGAGGATATAACACCCTGTAAAATCGTGTCCAATAATATAGTGACACGTGTTGTATTTTTATATATAGTCTATTAAAGACTAATATGGACTAAAAGTGACAACATGCTCAAACTGAGCCTCTGAATGACTTTCTGATGTCAACATGCATAAACCTGGCCTCTGAACGACCATTAGTGTCGTCATGCATAGAAACATAGCCTCTGAACGACCATTAGTGTCGTTATGCATAAAACGTAGCCTCTGGACGACCATTATTGTCGTTATGCTTAAACTCGGACTCTGAGTCACCGTTGTGTCAACAAGCCTAGCCTCTGAGTGACATCGAAGTTAACATGCTTATACTGAGCCTCTGAGTGATCCTTTACGTAGTCCTAACTCTCATATGTCCTGTTTGTTGGACGAGAGTGATTAAATCCAATAATTTATGAAAGTTGGATAATGGAGGGATTAAAAGTGTCAACATGTTAATTTATACCTCTAAGTGACCTTTTAACGAACCGAGAGCTCGACAATGTCCGGCTAATCCCGGGTATACCAAGTATTAGCTACGGAGGCTAATTATGCCAAAAAGGTGTTTTAGAAAGCTTTTATAAGCTTTGATAAGTTAAGGGGGGCTAAAGTGTCAAAGTTTTAAAGTGGCCATGGGGCGGTCACGGGCCGCGAGAGACATGGCCTGTGTCTCTCACGGGGATCGGGAAGCCCTCTGCTGCAGAAAGTTTGCTTGGCTTCCAAACAAAAATGCCAAAAACCATTAAATCAAAACCATGGCTTCCCAAACTGCTATGCCACGTTTTAGGACACTTGTAAGCTTCCTCTTACACCCCTAAACACCTGGCTTCAACTCCTTTGAGGTCTCCAACTATAAATAGGTGCATAAGTTCACCATTTCAGCTTGCACCTTCTCATTAAATCACTCTTCTCCCTCCTCTGGAAGTTCCTAGCTAAAAGGAGCATCCAACATAGTTCTTTTGCACCTTAGGAATCAGTGGTAAATGTTTCTTCTTTGTGTATTTTCATTTATAGGCTTTTCTAGCCAAAAGTCAAGCGTTTTACGGAAAACGCTTTGACTTTCGGTTAAGACCATTATGGTCCAGCCATTGTTCGAAGTGAACATGGCTAAGTGATTGTAATAAGGTAGGTTTTAATCCCTATAAAGGGCACCTCCTGAAGATCACATTTGCTAGACCAATTGACGGGTCAAAGTTATGTTATTAGAAAGTCAAACATGCCATTTTTCGGAAAAATCATAAATTGATCTTATATATGTTATGAAACCTGTTTTGACACTTAAAGAAGTTGGTAATAATTATTAGAACATGTAAGAACATGTTCGGCTCGTCAATTTCATTTCTAGGGTCGGTTCGCAACCGAAAGTCGCAAAGTTTGACTTCTGCTTTGACTTTCGATTCTGACCCGATTTAGATTAGTTACCTACTGATCTAAAGTTGCATTATGATCATAATATAATGTAGCATAACCCTCTTAGGTTATACTACATGTTCATAATCAGAATCTAAGTTTATGCGCGAGTTCCATAATTATGCTATCTTTGATCAAAATGTCCTTTTTGTATAAAACAAGATTTTAAATGATAATGAAGTTGAAAATGGGTTTTCTACTGATGTCATATTATAAGTAGGAATATTTGGGATGTTAAACCAATTTATAAACTGAGTTTTCAAACAGGTCCTTAAACTATGTCGATAAATGACGATTTTAGCCCTGTGACTTATAAAATGGTTTTAATCAAATCTTTTCAAGGTAAATCATTTATCTGCTGATATGTTATATTAAATAACATACTTTAAACATTTTAATCTGACCTTAAGATCAGTTTTTGAAAATATCGCATAAAGACGTCATTTTACAACATAAGCGTCGTTTTGGCGCATAGTATGGTTTTAAACCATATTAACGGACCAAGACTTGTTACCTACTGATTTTAAAAATTATTTTAAACATAATTACAGTAGGTACTTTTTATTAACTCAGAATCCCAAATAATTTATAAACTATGTGTAAAATGACCAAAATGCTCCTTCGGTGCATAGTTTGGTCATAAAAGATAAAATACACATATAATTTATATTCTACTGATATTATATCATAAATAAAGTATTTTTACAGAATTCTCATGATTATAAACTTAAAATATGTTCAAGTTCCTTTTATACGGTATATAACTACCAAAATGCCCTTATGAGGCATAATTTCGTTGTAAAACCTTAAACGGGCATATAAGTTGATATCCTACTGATATTTTAACTAACTAAAATATAATGGCATATAGAACTTGTCCATGACTTATCCAGTTACCCAATATCGCTTTTATGCGTACGGTTAAGTATATAAAACTATTTTACGAAATTACAGAAATGGGTTTAACCTTGTCATTTATGATTCAAAATCCAGAATGTATATAGTTTACCCATATTATACAAGTCAAGGTACTTGTCGGGTTTAAACTACATTCTATCCGATCATTGTTTGATCAAACGTTATACGTATTGATCATATACACTATTCGGTTTATAAGACCGTTAGTATTTAATTGGCTAGCTTATGCCATAATCCAGACTAGAGCCTTGCCGGTAAATGCTATCTGCATTTGGTAATTTTGTATACGGCTGAGTTATTTAAAAATAAAAGAAGAAGATTAGCTCAGGTAAATACTCTCGACTTATTTTCCCTATACAGGCTTGGGATACGGTAAATTATTACCGCTTGGTCCAAAATAGGGTCAATCGAATGCCCGTTTGTGGCTAGTAAACCCCATATTTCATTTTAATCAGTTTTGTTTGATAACTTAAACATCAGGGGTTAAATTAACTTGTCCTGGATATCCTCGGCTCAATACATTAGTTATTGGCCACGACCTTAGCACAGGGTGTAGGCATACACCTGTCAGATGCTCATATGCAAATTACCCAAGACGTTGGGGATAACTCCTTCGTGAGCTCATAGGTGTTGTGTATTTAATCATGTATAGGTTTCTGTCCCGGGCCCTGTATGTATTGACAAACATGTGAATCTGATACAAGGTTGCAAAGTCAACTTTCCCAAGTTAATAAAAGATTTTATGCCGCTTTGCACTTAAAATTATTTTAAATTTTCAAAATGAGTCAGTTGGGTGTATTTACCAGCGTAAGCTGACGTATCATCCAAAGGCTAAGTTGCAGGTACAATACGAAATAGGCCAGAAGCTGCTCAGTAGTGATAAGAGGATCTTGCAAATCCTTATATCTGCCTTAAAGTCTGTTTTATTTCTTTCTTGTACATTTTATGATCCGCCAGTGGATCTTCTATTATGAGCATGTATATTATTTTATTTTGAACATATGGTTTGTAATAGTAATTTTACTCCAAGACTTCCGCTGTGCTATGTTTAATTGACAATGACTTTATCAACTTACATCACGATACTCCCCACCCGGGCCCACCGGTGTATGGATTTTGGGTTAGAAATCCGGGGTGTGACAGATGGTTAGGTCTTAGATAAAATAACCTAATATTAGGACAAGTAACCACACATGAGTTGCTAACCTTTATGGATGCAACATTGACTCCATGGTGGATGCAACTGGAAGACACACATTGACTCCATGGTGGATGGAACAACGTGACATGAGTTGCTAACCTTTATGGATGCTTCCTCTTGATTCATCTGACCAAGAGGATATGGTACTCATAACTCATATTGGCATATACTGTTATATTGTAATGCCTTTTGGACTAAGAAATGAAGGTGCCACCTACCAAAGATTGGTCAATATGATGTTAAAGAGCAAACTGGAGACACTATGGTAGTGTATATAGACGACATGGTAGTTAAGTCCAAGAGAGCAGAAGATCATCTCAAACATCTTGAAGTAGCATTCAACATCCTTGACCAATACTACATGAAGCAGTAAGTGCAGTGTTTGTTAAGGATCATGAAGGCCAACAACATCCGGTATATTATGTAAGTAAAAGCCTTCTTGGTGCTGAAGCCAGATACTCTCATTTAGAGAAATTAATTCTTGCATTGATCAAGGCTTCTATCAAACTTAGACATTATTTTGAAACACATACTATTATTGTGAAAACTAATTTTTCCATCAAGAATGTTCTCAGAAAACCTGAAATGTCAGTAAGAGCGGCGAAATTGGCAATCAAACTTAGTGCATATGATATAAAATATGAAGCAAGGACTGCTATCAAGTCTCAAGCTTTGACAGACTTTGTGGCTGATTTCAGTAGTGATCTACAAAGGGAAGCTAAGTTAGAGGTTCAACAGCTCGAGGAGACCAAGGATCCTAGGACACTCTTCACCGATGGAGCCTCAAATATCAAAGGAACCGGGCTAGGAATACTAGTAAAATCGCCACAGGGGGACATAATACCCCAGTCCATTGCTTGTGAGTTTCAGACAACTAACAATGAAGCAGAATTTGAGGCCCTAATAGCAGGTTTACAATTAGCTAAAAAATGAGGATCAGGTATCTTCAAGTATACATAGAATCTTTCCTAATTACTAACCATTATAATGGCTCATATGCTATGAAGGGTGAGAAATTAATCAAATATTTAGAATTGTAAAAAAAACTAGCAAATGCTTTCGATTCCTTTAGTATAACGCAGGTACCTAGAGAAGAAAATGTTGGGGCAAACGCGTTGGCAAATTTAGGGTCATCCCTAAAGATACCAGATCACGTGAGGATACCTATTATCCGTATTCTTCTTCCTACAATTGAGGAAAATGAAGCACTCGAAATAGTTGAGGATACTACAATTGTACCCAATGATGTGCCCACCCCAACGAGATTGCTCGAGACATCATAATACTAATTGTGACAATATTTAATTAAACAACCCATTTCATTTCATTCATCAAATTGTCAAATACATCATAATTCGAATACAAAATAACAACAATGAGATAAGTTCAACAAAACATAATAATTAACTTAGCATTCTAGCGTGTTTCCACGCCGGTCCTACTAAGTTTTGTTATATCAATCTCATCAACCTGCAACATGTTAAAAAAGTATAGTTCAATAACAAAGTATTGGCGAGTACACAAGTTTGAATCATAGCATAAGTAGTAAAAACGTTTAAAAAAATCCACATGATAAGCTAGTATACGAGAATAATGTAAACATGGCATGTGAACTACAAGTCAATCCTCAAGTGTACCGCATAATACATTAAAAACTTAACGTTGAACTCAAGAATACGGGCGGTGCGTTACTTCTATAGCTCTATACATGTTAAGGAATGCTTGATCAAAGTTAATGACATTTGGTATCACATAAGAATGTTCCAAGTAAACCATTCACGTATCACATAACTATAGCATGTACGATGGATTGTTTGTGTGATTTCAAAGAATAAAAGTGTGATCTAGTGTGTTCATGATAGATTAACATGTTGCACCCAAAAGTGTAAAGCGTAAAAAGGGTGTTTGAGTGTACTCACATTTTGCAAAGTTAATTCCGTGAAAGCGCTTAGGTTGATTAGGGGACGAACACCGAGTTATCCTACACAAGGAAAGGTAGGTGCATGAGTATTGGAATGACGATGGAGTTCGGTAATTTTAGGAATTCAAAGTATGCAAAAAGTATGTATAGTTGAAAGTATTTATGTCACACCCTCAAATTCCACATGTGGGGTTTTACCGCGAGGCATGTGGCTAACCAGGATCCAGCCACTAATCATGTTGAAACAATTATTTAAGTTGTAAAATCATCATAATCAACACGATTAGTGATCAATATTTAAAAGTCCAAAAACACAGTTTAAGTTAGCAGCGGAAAAATAAAGTAAACCATCATAAACTTAAAACCACAAGTTTAATAAATGTTCGAAACATAAGACTTTACGAACCACGCACTCCAGCCGATTGCAACGTCCATCCATAGTTGTATCTAACGACCTGCAAAGCATGTAATAGCATGTCAACATAAAGTCAGTGAGTTCACGGTTTTTCAGTATTGTTTTCGAAAAAACTTAGGTTGTTAAATTACTTGATTTATAAAACATGTCATGGAGAGCTACCCCATCTTTAAGCTACTAAACTATGTGGTACCAAAAGTTTGACTGTTTAAGTTGTTTGTGCCCCAGGTCAACGTCTATCATCATTGACCAGTTGCCAAGGCATAAAAGTTCACTCCCGTCCTCCTAGGTACGGTGTTAGGTTTGTCGAACCTAATAACGCTATCAACTAATATCCCGTTCGCCAGGCCCCGGTGATTAATCAGTGTAATGTGTGGGGACTTTCAGATAGAGTTCGTTTAGTCCGCTAAAACATGAAATATAAAAAGTATTTAACAGTATTCCATCCCCAAGAATACTAGGCAATCCCCTAACCAGGAAAAGTGAAGTTAACAGCATCCCATACTAGGAATACTAAGACAATCCCATACCCGGGAAAATGAGGTTCCCAACCACCGGGAATACATGCTTTTAGTAAAGGTGTGAACTCACTTTTGTTTTGCTCGGTCAGAAATAAAGTGCAAATCGTAGCGAAGGCGATCAACCGCGTCCTAAGATGGTTATCATGTAGTTCATTAGTGTGGGTTCATGCAACACGTATGTTCCTACACGCAATCTAATATTTTGCACGTAACACGTTTATACATGGACAATTTAGTCAAATGTAAACAAACATAACACCATAGCATAACCCATACTTAGTATCAATCATATAGTCGTCAAACACATTAGAACATTCTATAATATCACAAGCAAGAAACAAGCATATCAAATCAATTTGTCAAAATTCAGCATTTACACTTAATTATGCGCAGTTTTCGGGAATATTTATAATATAGTTTTGGAACTGCTAAAATTCCCAGAAAATTATAGAGCGTGCCAAATGGTCCATTTCATTTTATGTAAAATTTTGAGAACCTAGTTCTTTATATAGTTTCTGTGAAAAATCAAACACTAAACAGTGGTCAGATTCGTCGCAATCTTACCCCTGCCCACTAAATATTTTCTCAAAAATTCTTGTTTATCTCATTGACTTGAAACCAGAGGCAAAATTCTTAAAATATTAAAGGCTATCTGTAGTAAGAATTTCATAGCAAAAATCCAAATATGCAGCAAGTTATGACCCAAAACATATGACCTATTTACTGCAGATTTTTGCAGCTTCAGCATTTGTTGACAAATAATTGTTAAAAATATCAAATGGTATCAAAAAAATGCGATTCCAATTGGGTTTGAAAGGTTTTTCCTAGAAGTTCATCACAGAGTCAAGAAACATCAATTTTTGTTAGCTTTTGCCCCGGTTACAGCCGATTAAAGTCGGCTGTAACTTTCAGGACAGATTCTGTTTCATCACTCAGCTTCTTAAAATGATTCCTATGGCTTAAATCCCATGCTTAGCAAGCAAGAATGACATCTATACATCATCTATAGCAGGTTTTCATCATAACCCAGATTATGTAACACCTAATTCATCAAGAGCCATCAAGATTCAACACAATCATACAAACCCTAGTAACCAAACAACCCATTAACCCTCATAACCCCATCAAGCATGAATCCTAGCACCCTAGATTACAAGTAATCATCAAAGAACATCAAGAATTATCAATATTCCAGAAGCACAGCCAAGATACTTCACTTTATATAAAGAACCAAAACCCTAATGAACATATACATGTCTATACATACATAAGTAGTAAAAGGAACCATTATATTTGATTTTCATGAACCCTAGACTACAAATTAACATCATAACCATCAAGATCATCAATCATATACACAACACATAAAAACACAGCCTTGTACATAAACAAACAACATGCCATGAACCTGAGTGAGAGAGAGCTAGTGAGAGAGAGAGATCCACGAGAGAGAGCCCAGAATTCAGATCGAATGGGGGAAGGGGTTGCTTCTTCAAAGATTGCACACTAGGGTTAGGGTTTGGTTTTGAATGCCTGAACATAATGAAAACATGTAATTGTGTTTCTATTAGAATTGAGTTGGGGTTGTTGGTGTAATGGGCTGGGAACTTTAGATGGGCCGAGGGTTATATGGTTGGTGGGTTGGGGTCGATTGTTATAACAATTATTAGGGCCAAGAATTGTGATATAAGAATGTGGTATGGTTAAGGCAAAAAACTATAAAACGTAAAACATTAACAACAAAACACTACACGACATACTAATATTTTTAAAAGGTGCTCGGTGTGAACCTTGATTTGCGAGTTATCACATTTATCTAGACGTTAACGCTTGTTTTTTACACTATAAGCCTCGAAGGGTGTTGGTGTTTTTATGGGTCATGCCCAATAGAATCGTAACGATGGTTAGGTCTTAGATAAAATAACCTAATATTAGGACAACTAACCATATGGTCATCGTCAAAGGTTTGGTTATATTTATTTTTTACATATATAGTTTACATATATTATTACAAGTTTATCATATATAAATCATAGATTTCATATAATTCATGGATGTCATAGAAGTCATGCATGGAGGTAGGAGGATAACCGTCCTAAACCTCTTTCGTAAGATTCACCAATACACAAATTGCCACAAGGACAATCCGGATGGTCATGAACAAAGTACTTCACTAAGCTATGTTTCGAACCGAATAAGCAAGCCAGGTGCGTGCATCCCGAGCATGGCAACGTTTGGGGACGTGTCGTGGCCTTGTTGCTCAAGTGAAGGTGAAACATAGCTTAATGGATAGAATTCATCAAGTGAGGGGTGAATTGAAAAGTTGAATAGCCAAGGCCTCCATGTAATCACACCTACACCAAACATAAGCTTGTAAGCTTAGATGGCTCAACACTTGTGGGTTAAGAACCCTAGTAAAAACCACAAGTTTAGAGGCATGTTATACCCCTTGATTTTGTATGAAACAAGTCTAGCTAGCTCACTAACCATAAACTTGATTAAAGGCACAAGTAGCATAGAGTTGTTAAGATTAAAAAAAGTTTAAGAAAAGTTTATAAGTTTAACTTCCAAAACAGAAAGTTTGGCCCTAAAAATGGTATTGTTCCACCTTGGTTTTCCATGGAAAACCCAAGGTAATATCCCATGGGGCTTATCAAACATTGTTGAGAAAAAAACATAGAGAAAACTTTGAAACTTTTAAAGTTTGAAAAGAAAAAAACGGGCATAAAGTTTAACACACTTTTGGACCTCAAAATGGTGAGGTTTCACCTTAGTTTGCCCAAGGAAACTTGTGAGAACCTTCCTAGAGGTTATCCAAGGGTGTTAGAAGAAGAAACAAGGTTTAAACAAAGAAGGAAGTGAGTTGAAACTCACTTGCAAGCTGAAGTGTTTCAGCAGAAAGTTCTGAACTTTGGGAGGTTTTTGGAGTGTTTGGAGGCTTGTAAAAGTGGGAAATGGATGGGGAAATGCTTGTTTATATAGAGGAGGGATTAGGGTTTAAGTTAGGGTTGTATTTAATGTAATTAGGTGAGCTTTTGAATTGAAACAAGGAGGAACCAAGACATGGCAGCTTGCGGCCCCAAGATGCCTTGTTTTCTTTCTTTTTTTTGGTTAACTAATTTATATAAATGGTTTTAATTGTTATTTAAATAATGTATTTTAAATATAAACCAAGTATGAAGTGTTTTGGAAGATTAAAACATGATTAATGGTGTTACATAACCCTAAACATGTCTTGCAAATAATTAACATAAGTGTGACAAGAATAATGGTGCCAAAAGTCTATGCATTTTGGTTTAACTTGTTGATTGCTTGCTTGATTTGAAACGTCCTCATTTTATGAATACATGATAAGAATTCACGAGTTAAATCTATGCTTTAAATTGTGTAGCGAATATATGTATAAACATAAGTATAATTACGTATGAAGATTGCGAATTTCGTATAATTGATCAACTTGATTACAATCAAAGCCTTGGATTTACAATGATTCGAAAAATGAAATACGATTACAAGGTTTGGACTTTCCAAAAATAGGAACACGATGCAAACTTACTAAAAACGGAAAGTTACAAATGCGAAGCGTTACAAGATGTGCAGTCGAATTCAGGATCATGGATCCTTTCAATTTTGAACCACATCCAGAATGGGGATATTCCCATAGGGGAGAATCCTAGAGCCTTCAGGGTCAAGGTATCTCAATACTATATTAAATAACATTTTATATAAAAGAACTCTTGTAGGGCCCTACTTGCGATGTATTTAGGATTAAGAAGTTCAAGAGGTCCTGAAGGATTTTCATGAAGGAGAATGTGGAAATTATACTGGGGGCATAGCACTATTATCAAGAATCCTTAGAGCATGCTACTACTGGCCCACAAGGAAGAAGGATACTGTATATTATGCAAGGAAATGTGATGCTTGCCAAAGACATAGCAACGTCCTACATCAACCAGCAGAGCCTTTATATCCAATAATTTCCTCTTGGCAATTTATGAAATGGGGAATGGATATAGTTGGCAAACTTCCAAAAGCACAGAAGGGAAAAATATATATGCTAGCCATGACCAATTACTTCTCCCAATGGATAGAAGCAGGAGCTTTTGTTCAAGTAAGAGAGAAGGAAGTTATATCCTTTATTAAAAGAAACATTATTACAAGATTTGGGATTCCTTATGAAATTATATGTGATAATGGATCCCAGTTTATTGGAAGTCGAACTACTAAATTTTGTGACAGTTGGGGAATCAATATGATAACATCTACACCAGTTCATCCACAATCTAATGGCCAAGCAGAGTCAAGCAATAAGATCATCATCAACAACTTGAAGAAAAAGCTTGGGTCCAAGAAAGGAAAGTGGGCTGAAGAATTGCCATATGTCCTTTGAACAGCTAGGACAACTCTAAAGAATGCTACAGGCCAGACTCCTTTCTCTCTAGTCTTTGAAACTGAGACAGTGATGTCACACCCTTACCCGCAGCGGATATGGTATTCGGGCCATGATTGGGTTTTCATCAAAACTCATGACATTTACTATAATAAAGTTCATGCTTATTAATTCAAATTAAAAGGAGAAATTCCATCAAACACATAAACCGTACAAGCACAAAATGTTCTAAACATGGCATTTAAGTAACTCTTTATTTTTCTTCTAAGGCCTAATCCTATGTGTTCCTTGCTTCAACATGTCCACCTGTATCATGTGTAAAAAATAGAGATTTGGGTCAACCAAAGTTGGCGAGTGAATCCCGTTTAATCATTTGAAAAAAATAATTATGTTGATTAATTTAATAAAAATGTGCATAAACCAAATATGAGCAAATATAAATGTAAACTATCCACAAACCACATAAACATCTAGCAATGTACACATAAGCATGATAAATGATGAGTTGTGAGATCAAGGCTCAATCAAACGGAGCCGATCTAATTAGGCAATGCGATGCTCTACTCCTATCCAACGAGGAACTGATGGGCCTAATGTGAATGCTTGACTGAAATGAGAAAATATAACCACATATAACAATAAACCAAATATTACATAACACGTTAGATCATATAATGGTAGTAGCACAAGTGTTTGAATAAACGATATAAATAAACAACACATGATACACCCCAAAACATGAATAAAGGGGGAAGTTTGTAAGAATTCGCTCACAGTGGGTGCGTTTCTTGAGTTGATAACGAACGCGCACGATTAAAGAGTCCAACCGACGAGAAAACTAGCCTAAATATTCACGTAATAATTCGGTAAATATATTTCCTTTACTTGTAATTAGTATTTTTATTTAATGCCGTTATTAGGCTTTTTAGACAATTTTTATAGTATTTAATACTAATTTTACGTTTAAAAAGTCTTATTTATACATATATTTTTAAGGATTTTGGAGAAAAATAAAGAAAAGTTTTATTAAAAAAAATATGCCCTTTAAGCGAGTTGAACCGGTCAGGTTTGAAAATTTTGGCAGTGTGTGGGGATCGAACTCGTGACCTCTCGTATACGTGCACGCAGCTCTACCAACTGAGCTACGTGTCTAACCCAAAATAATCTGAATTTTAATTATATATATATATATATATACTAACTGAGTTAAATCATAATTCTATTTATTTAAAAAGGTTGGTTTTATTAACAAACCGCTGCGCACAAACAGACTCGAACCCGTGCCCACGTATTGCGTTGCACACAGCCCTACCAACTGGGTTGTGTGACTAACCCAAAATATTCTGAATTTATATTAATCTTATACACTTACTGGATGTTGATCTAATTTAGTATTAAAAGAGTTGGTTTAACTCAGGAAATCGGAACCGTGTGAGACTCGAACCCAGGTAACTTCATTTGTAATGCACACAGTCCACCACTGGACTGTGTGTCTAACCCGGTATAATCTCTGATTTTAATTATACTAATATTCATGTTCGTCTTCATCATCTTTCTTTTTTAAAACCCAGAACACAACCCGACTGTTTTACTCAAAACTCTTGTTGATTTATCACTACGGTTAATATGATTACATAAAACAAAGAGGATTTAAGGGATGGTTGTACTGAGCTAAAGATGGCCTGATTTCTCTGACGATGTCTCCGACGACAACACAAGTTTCCGGCGAAGTGAAATTCGAAGACAGAGGATTCTTCAGAGAGTTAAGAGGGATTTTGAGAGTGTGAGCGAGTTCTGTATGGCCTCTATGATCAATATTTATAGGTAAAGAAGTGGGTTTAATTTCGTCAGTTTTTGGTCAATGAATTTATGGCCGAATGATTGTTATAACGGAAATTGGGTTATGACTGAATCATAACACATAATTGAGAAACGGTTACCTCGGTTTTAATCAAAATGAAACGGTAATAGGTGAATGATCGGGAGTTACAGTCGCTGCTGGGCGGGTAGTTTTGAACTGATTTAGTGGTTTGTTTCAGTATAAGATTTATTTGATTTCAGATAAATTCAAATGTGTGTGTAGTGGAGTGGTGTGTGGTGTCTGTTGGTTCAATGAAGACCCGGGTTTGAAACCCGTGGTCACCCTTTATATTTGTTTTTATTATTTTCACTTTATTTATTAATATTAGTATTATTTTTATTTATTATCTTTATTATTTTAATCCTTTGATTTATTTATTAATTAATGAAATTAATATAACGAATTTAAATGTTTAACATAAATGTCACACCCCGACCCGCAGCGGAATAAGAGTCAGGGCATAATTGGGTTATCACCAAAGCTCATGACATTTACTATTATTTTTCATATTTAATAAAGTCAAAGTTACATTTTCAAATATCCAAACATGTTCATTCAATACAAAGGAAATAAGCCAAGCATAACAATCCCAACACTAAATCGTTTTATTCTTCTAGTCCAAGTCCTATGTGTTCCTAGCTGCAGCTGCTTCACCTGTATCATGTGCAAAATGGGGGTTTTTGGGGTCAACATAAGTTGGCGAGTGAACCTTATTAGATAAACATTTATTAATACATTAATTGTTAGTTTATCAATGAAAATTTGTGCATAATCATAGATGAGCAAATGTAAGTAATCAAGCAATGGCAAATAGCAGTCACAACTATAACATACAATAACACATGACAGCATACATGAACATATCAACATCATACTGTAAATAACATAAATGAAACTGTGCGATCAAGGCTCAATCAAACGGAGCCGATCGTATTGCATGTACTGAAAATGAAATGTCTGTGCGATCAAGGCTCAATCAAACGGAGCCGATCGTATGTGGGCACGCCAGGTTCAACCGCATAATAAAATTGGGAACATGCTCAACGCTCATAATGTAATGGGGAGCGGCGGCCTATGAAATTGCATGTACTGAATAATAAATTGCATCCAATAATAACTACTTAACAGCAACAAACTGAATACACATGTTCATGATATGATGTATGCACAATGGTTTAGTTATAATATATATATATACAAAGACACATGATACACCCCAAAACGTGATTAAAACGGGGAATTTGTAAAGATTCACTCACATTGGGTGCGTTGGATTGGAGATGGTGCGATGCGCATGAATTAGATGAGCGGACAACGAGAAATACTAACCTAAATAATAACGGAAAAATATATCAAACGAGTGCATTTTATTAAGGATTTTAATGAAATTTTTAGATATATTTTTGTGAGTTCAAGGCCAATTTCTATCTTTAAAAATGTTATTTTTAAGTATTTTTAATTGATTTTTAAATTAAATTAAATAAATAAAAATATAAAAAAAATTGTTTATTTAGCGTTGACCGTTGACCGTTGACCGGTTCGGTCAGCGAATTAATCTGCGCCGGGTGAGGCTCGAACCCGAGACCTCCCGTTCGCGTGCACGTAGCTCTACCAACTGAGCTACGTGTCTAACCCGATATAATCTTGTTTTTATTTATACTTATACACTTATTCAGTTCACCCGGAATTCTCTTTAACTTCAAAAACATTTTAATTCAACGGACCGGTGTAAGTGACGGGTTTCGAATGCGCGACGTATGGTTCATGTTGCACACAGTCCACCGCTGGACTGTGTGTCTGACCCGGTTATAATTCCGATTTTAATTATCCTTATGTCATCACTGAACTCGTCTTCTTCATTACAAATGCAGACATCAATCAAACAACCAATACGCGATTAATTTAGTTAATGAACATGATGTCCAATTTGAATGCATTGAACCGAAAAGTTTGGGGAAAGAAGATACCGAACAGATCGTCTTCTTTAGAGAATCCGGCGAAACTTGTCGGCTCTGTTTTTGAAACCTTCGGCTGTGAGAATCAATTAACAGGTTTAAGGGATTAGATGTGAAATTGAACTAATGAGTATTGATTATCAGTACGTTGGATTGAGCATACCGGTAATCAACGAGTTTCCGACAATTCCAGAAGTTTTCCGGCGAAAACAGAAAGTCCAGCAATGTCGTCTGTGGTTGATTATTAGCGATGGGTTAATGTTAGTAAGGTTCTAACAATAGATTGAAACCGTAAAGTAGAAGTATTTTACCGGTTTGAGTTGAATACGGTTTCCGGCGACTTTTGCAGAAAATTCCGGCGAGCTGTTTTAGGCGTTCTGATGGTCTGAAAATGCGACGAAAATGAAATGGAGTATTGGTATGATATCTCTGAGTCGCGAGAGTGGTCTGAGGTTGAAGAATTCTGGACTTGGTGATTTTTCGGTTTTAAAAACCGATAATGATGAGGTTTTAAGTTTAATCAATTCCGATTTGATTAGAAACCGTCGTGCATCGGTTATAAATTGAATGTGTGAAATAAACAACGAATTGATGATTGGTTTGCCGATTACCGTTTCTCAGATGGTGCAACCGGTTTTAACTGGGTTTGTGTATAAATTTCGTTTGTGTTTCTAGAGTTAGCAGAAAACACAATGTGGCGGAGTGGTGTTGTGGGTGTGTGTTAAGTTGTTGAAGTGTGTCTTGGCTGACTCGGGTTCGAGTCCCGGCAGCCTTATAAATTTTTTTTTATTTATTTTATTTTAACTTTTTATCAAATATAATTTTTATAGTTTAGTTTATTTATTAATTATGTATTGTTTTTAAACAAAATTATCATAAATATTCGACGTAACTTTTATAACTTGATATTCGATTACAAAACGGAGCGGGTTTTGAAAACCCGATTTTTACAAATGTTACAGTATCCCCTACTTTTAGGAATTTCGTCCCGAAATTTAAGTAGTTGAAGTAGTAGGAAAAAGATGCGGGTATTTTTCACGCATTGAGTCTTCACGTTCCCAAGTAAACTCAGGTCCCCGTTTCGACTCCCAGTGTACCCTAACAATTGGAATGCGACTTCGTCGAAGACGCTTCTCCCCGTAGTCCATGATCTCCACTGGTCTTTCAATAAAATGTATAGATTCATCAATCTGGATATCTTCCAGCGGAATATGGAGATTCTCATCAGCGAGGCACTTCTTCAAGTTCGACACGTGGAATGTGGGATGAATCCTGTTGAGTTCTTCTGGTAGGTCAAGCTTGTATGCTACAGGACCTACTCTTTCGAGTATCTTGAAAGGTCCTACGTAACGAGGTGCTAGCTTCCCCTTTTGACCAAAACGAACTACTCCCTTCCAGGGTGATACTTTTAAAAGCACATGATCACCAATGTTAAACTCAAAGGGCTTCCGTCGTTTATCTGCATAACTCTTTTGACGACTTTGAGCCGCTAGAAGATTGTTTCGAATTTGATGGATCTTATCTGTGGTTTCTTGGATCAATTCTGGACCAGTAATTTGTGCTTCCCCAATTTCGTGCCAACATACAGGAGATCGGCACTTACGACCATATAAGGCTTCAAAAGGTGCCATGCCGATGCTCGAATGATAGCTGTTGTTGTACGAAAATTCAACTAATGGTAGGTGGGCGTCCCAATTTCCCTTGAAGTCTATGACACATGCTCTAAGCATATCTTCAAGAGTTTGAATGGTGCGCTCAGACTGTCCATCAGTTTGAGGATGATAGGCGGTACTGAGATCTAATCGTGTGCCCATAGCGGATTGAACTGCTTGCCATGTTCGTGAGGTGAAACGACCATCACGATCAGAAATAATACTCAACGGTACCCCATGTCGGCCTACGATTTCGTTGATATAAATACGTGCAAGCTTTTCGTTCTTGAAATCTTCGCGGATAGGAATAAAGTGAGCTGATTTTGTAAGTCGGTCTATAATTACCCATATTGTGTCATACCCACCAGAAGTGCGAGGTAACCCGGTAATGAAATCCATGGTTATATTTTCCCACTTCCATACAGGTATTTCCGGTTGGACTAGAAGTCCTGAGGGTCTTTGGTGTTCAGCCTTCACCTTGGAACATGTGAGGCACTTGGAAACAAAAACGGCAATATCCTTCTTCATTCCAGGCCACCAATAGGTGTATCGTAGGTCTTGATACATCTTATCGGCTCCTGGGTGTATAGAATATCGCGTTTTGTGAGCTTCATTCATAAGAGTTTCACGCAGATTGTTGTGGTTAGGAATCCAGATACGATCTAGGTAATACAGAATACCGTCTGATTTAGTTTCAAGTTTTAGCTCGGCTCCGCAGGACATCTCCTTTCGTACATCTTCTTCTGTTATTGAAACGTGTTGGGCTTCTCGAATTTGATCTTTAATGTCGGTTATAATTTGCGAACATAGAAGATGAATGGAGTTCGCATAACCCTTTCGACTAAGTGCATCAGCCACCACATTTGCTTTACCAGGGTGGTATCTAATTTCACAGTCGTAATCATTCAGAAGTTCGACCCATCTTCGTTGCCTCATGTTTAATTCTTTTTGATTGAAGATATGTTGAAGACTCTTGTGGTCAGTGTATATTTCACACTTTGTACCATAGAGATAATGTCTCCATATCTTAAGAGCGAATACAGCGGCTCCAAGTTCTAGGTCGTGAGTGGTGTAGTTCTTTTCATGCGTCTTGAGTTGTCTCGAAGCATAAGCTATGACTTTTCCTCTTTGCATGAGAACGCAGCCTAATCCTTGCCCTGACGCGTCGCAATAGACTACAAAATCATCACAACCTTCAGGAAGAGTGAGGATTGGTGCATCACAAAGTTTTTGTTTAAGAGTTTGAAAAGCTTCTTCTTGCTTGGGTCCCCATACGAAAGGTTTTCCCTTATGAGTTAAAGTCGTGAGTGGCACAGCAATGCGAGAGAAGTTTGAAATGAACCGACGATAATAGCCAGCTAGTCCAAGAAAAGATCTTACTTCAGTTGGTGTACGTGGAGCTTGCCATTCTTGAACTGCTTTGATCTTTGAAGGGTCAACATGTATTCCTTTGTCATTGACTACATGCTCGAGGAATTGCACCTCTTTTAACCAGAATTCACATTTGGAGAACTTGGCATAAAGCTTTTCCTTTTCTAGAAGTGCAAGAACGAGTCGAAGATGACGCTCATGATCAGCTTTAGATTTTGAATAAATAAGAATATCGTCGATGAAGACTATAACAAATCGATCAAGATAAGGTTTGCAGACTCTGTTCATTAGGTCCATGAAGACAGCTGGTGCGTTGGTTTATCCAAACGGCATAACCATGAATTCATAGTGGCCATAACGAGTTCGAAAAGCAGTCTTAGGGACGTCTTCTTCATGCACTCTAAGTTGATGATAGCCAGATCGAAGATCGATTTTTGAAAAGCAGCTGGCACCTTGTAGTTGGTCAAGAAGATCATCAATGCGAGGTAAAGGATAGCGATTTTTGATGGTTAACTTGTTGAGCTCTCTGTAGTCGATGCACATACGGAAAGATCCATCTTTCTTCTTTACAAAGTGAACAGGTGCACCCCAAGGCGACGAGCTAGGACGTATGAATCCCTTGTCAGTCAACTCTTGCAATTGACTGGCTAGCTCTTGCATTTCAGAGGGGGCTAACCTATATGGAGACTTTGCAACTGGTGTAGCACCAGGTATAAGATCAATACGGAATTCGACGTCTCTAACTGGAGGAAGTCCTGAAATGTCGTCAGGAAAAACTTGTGGGAAGTCTTTTACTACAGGAATGTCTTCAAGTTTCTTCTCTGTGGTTCCCTTTTTGATGATATGGGCTAAAAACGCGACATAATTTTTGCGAAGATATTTTTGAGCTTGAAGACAAGACATTAAGCTGAGCCCTTTCGACGAGGTTTCTCCAATGATTCGCAGAGTCTGACCGTTTGAAAGAGGAATACGAATAAATTTTTCACGACATACAACTTCCGCCTGATGTTGACTGAGCCAATCCATATCGATTATGATGTCAAAACTTCCCAGCTTCATAGGAATAAGGCCGACTGAGAAATCGTGGTCGTTTAATGTGAGTGTACAGTTGCGTAAAATAGAGTCCAATGAAACTGGTTTCCCGTCCGCAACTTCTACCGTTATGGATTCCGTGAGCTTATCCCGATTTTTGCTTAATATAGGTTCAAACTCTAAAGACACAAAACTTCTATCCGCACCAGTATCAAATAATATAGATGCATATCTACCATTTATAAGGAACGTACCGTTGACCACATTGCCGTCAGCTCTGGCCTGGTTAGCGTTGATACTGAAAGCTCTCCCTCTTGCAGGTGGGAGAGCTTGGTTTGCTTGGTTCACTGGGTTGGCTTGGGCCTGAGCATGAACAATATTAACCAGCCTTGGACATGTGTTTCTGAAATGACTCGGGTCGCTGCAATTGAAGCAAGCCCGCATAGGTTGGCCCATAGGATAATTGGGTTGGTAGTATGTTTGGGCTAAATGTTGGGTGGGTGGAAATGGTAGGGGTTGTTGGGCTTGACCCATTAACTGTTGGTGGGTTTGGGTTAAAGGTTGGTGGCGGTTTGTTCGTTGAGGCATACGGCAGGTTTGAACAATATGTCCTGTGCGACCGCAGCCAGTGCAGTATTGGCAACGATGATCAGGGGAATGGTGATATTGGCAACGGATAGATTTTGGTAACGGGCCAGTGTAGGGTCTTCTGTATGGTGCGGGTGAAGGAGTGACTTAAGTAATGGGTGCAGCAGGAATAGGAGTGTTGGTTTGGGTAACTGCAAAATTTCTGGCGTTGCGCTTCCTCTTATTAGCGAACTTAGAGGAAGGAATGGGGTGGTTTGAAGTTTGTCCCTCAACAGGGGCTTTCTTCTTCTCTTCTTTGAACTTCCCGTTGCGAATTTGGTTTTCGGTCAGTTCAGTTGCTAACTCCATAGCAGCTTCAAGTGTTACTGGTGAAACGCTGAGAACTGAATCTTGGATTTTCGAGGGAAGTCCTCGAATATAATGTTCAATCAGACGATAGGATGGAGTGAATAAATTTCAACTCCAAGAACCTCTTGTTGTAGGTAGAGTGATCACCCTCCTTTTGCTTTAGAGCATGAAATTCATCCTCCAACTTCTTAATTTCACTTCTAGGACAGAAACGCCTAGTCATGATTTCCCTTAACTCCTCCCAAGTTAAGGCCATCGCATCTTCAGTTCCCCTCTTCCCTTTCTCAGTATTCCACCAAGTGAGAGCTACTCCAAGTAGTCTCCCGGTGGCGTATCGAACCTTGCGATCCTCAGGACAATCGCAGTTTAGGAAGGTGTTTTCCATCTCCTCGAACCAATGTAGGAGAGCAGTGACACCCTCGGTCCCTTCAAATTTAGGAGGATCACAGCACTTAAAATGTTTGTAAGAGCACTTGTTGGTAGGAGGGTTGTCGATGTTCTGGTCCTGTTGTTGAGGTGGGTTAGTAGGATTTGTAGCAAGGGCTTGTTGTACTTGGACCACAATGTCAGGAAGTATCGTGGCCATTTGTTTCGCGATCTGAGTGGCCAAACGTTCCTGAGACCTTCCCGATCTTTTACCCCTTCGTTGCTGTCTAGACGACATCTACAGGATCATAAAATGAGAAGATTGTGAGTTTGTGGTGTCTTTTTAGGTGTCATGTGTCTTTAAGAAAATGAAAAAAAACATAAATATCAATAATGCAACTACATCCATAGGATGTCTTGGGTTCGCTCATGTTGGGCCTCAAATGTCCCCCATACCTTCACCTACATAGTCATGTGGGCCCCCACGGCTATTGGCTTGGTAGGATTCACATTAGTATTGGCAATTTAACACTCGCATCCCCCGAATGCAAACCACTAAATATGTTCATGAGATGTTTGGTCGGAACGTGTCCAGGTGTAGACACAATGACAACTCAAAGTGGGATTAGCTCACAAGACGTTTGGTATAGCATGCTTTGGCCTAATAGGTACTTCGTACTCTCATCGTTAGTCCACAGGTAGGCAAACTGGTCCTTTATTTTGGATTTATACGAATGCCAGCCTAGACAGGACGTTCCGACTACCGGTACTGGTACCCTTCCAGTTACTACATGCCCGTCATGAGAACTCACTTTGATGAGATTTGAAAACACGAAAATCATTGTAAAAGAAATCATGATGTGGTGTGTGCTTTCATGGATGTGATATGTTATGAGCATACGATTCATGATAGGCATTATATGATAATACATACTTATGAACATGCTTGCACAATATCAAATGTAACATTTAACATAAAACATATAAACATCATGAAATTTGGCATGTAACACACAAAAATCTTAATAGTTTCTAATCGACTATAGTATAGGCTCTAAGGGTCTAATAACCTATCCTATATCCCTATAGTCATGGCTCTGATACCAATCTGTCACACCCCGACCCGCAGAGGAATAAGAGTCGGGGCATAATTGGGTTATCACCAAAGCTCATGACATTTACTATTATGTTTCATATTTAATAAAGTCAAAGTTACATTTTCAAATATCCAAACATGTTCATTCAATACAAAGGAAATAAGCCAAGCATAACAATCCCAACACTAAATCGTTTTATTCTTCTAGTCCAAGTCCTATGTGTTCCTAGCTGCAGCTGCTTCACCTGTATCATGTGCAAAATGGGGGTTTTGGGGGTCAACATAGGTTGGCGAGTGAACCTTATTAGATAAACATTTATTAATAAATTAATTGTTAGTTTATCAATGAAAATTTGTGCATAATCATAGATGAGCAAATGTAAGTAATCAAGCAATGGCAAATAGCAGTCACAACTATAACATACAATAACACATGACAGCATACATGAACATATCAACATCATACTGTAAATAACATAAATGAAACTGTGCGATCAAGGCTCAATCAAACGGAGCCGATCGTATTGCATGTACTGAAAATGAAATGTCTGTGCGATCAAGGCTCAATCAAACGGAGCCGATCGTATGTGGGCACGCCAGGTTCAACCACATAATAAAATGGGGAACATGCTCAACGCTCATAATGTAATGGGGAGCGGCGGCCTATGAAATTGCATGTACTGAATAATAAATTGCATCCAATAATAACTACTTAACAGCAACAAACTGAATACACATGTTCATGATATGATGTATGCACAATGGTTTAGTTATAATATATATATACAAAGACACATGATACACCCCAAAACGTGATTAAAACGGGGAATTTGTAAAGATTCACTCACATTGGGTGCGTTGGATTGGAGATGGTGCGATGCGCACGAATTAGATGAGCGGACAACGAGAAATACTAACCTAAATAATAACGGAAAAATATATCAAACGAGTGGATTTTATTAAGGATTTTAATGAAATTTTTAGATATATTTTTGTGAGTTCAAGGCCATTTTCTATCTTTAAAAATGTTATTTTAAGTATTTTTAATTGATTTTTAAATTAAATTAAATAAATAAAAATATAAAAAAAATTGTTTATTTAGCGTTGACCGTTGACCGTTGACTGGTTCGGTCAGCGAATTAATCTGCGCCGGGTGAGGCTCGAACCCGAGACCTCCCGTTCGCGTGCACGTAGCTCTACCAACTGAGCTACGTGTCTAACCCGATATAATCTTGTTTTTATTTATACTTATACACTTATTCAGTTCACCCGGAATTCTCTTTAACTTCAAAAACATTTTAATGCAACGGACCGGTGTAAGTGACGGGTTTCGAACGCACGACGTATGGTTCATGTTGCACACAGTCCACCGCTGGACTGTGTGTCTGACCCGGTTATAATTCCGATTTTAATTATCCTTATGTCATCACTGAACTCGTCTTCTTCATTACAAATGCAGACATCAATCAAACAACCAATACGCGATTAATTTAGTTAATGAACATGATGTCCAGTTTGAATGCATTGAACCGAAAAGTTTGGGGAAAGAAGATACCGAACAGATCGTCTTCTTTAGAGAATCCGGCGAAACTTGTCGGCTCTGTTTTTGAAACCTTCGGCTATGAGAATCAATTAACAGGTTTAAGGGATTAGATGTGAAATTGAACTAATGAGTATTGATTATCAGTACGTTGGATTGAGCATACCGGTAATCAACGAGTTTCCGACAATTCCAGAAGTTTTCCGGCGAAAACAGAAAGTCCAGCAATGTCGTCTGTGGTTGATTATTAGCGATGGGTTAATGTTAGTAAGGTTCTAACAATAGATTGAAACCGTAAAGTAGAAGTATTTTACCGGTTTGAGTTGAATACGGTTTCCGGCGACTTTTGCAGAAATTTCCGGCGAGCTGTTTTAGGCGTTCTGATGGTCTGAAAATGCGACGAGAATGAAATGGAGTATTGGTATGATATCTCTGAGTCACGAGAGTGGTCTGAAGTTGAAGAATTCTGGACTTGGTGATTTTTCGGTTTTAAAAACCGATAATGATGAGGTTTTAAGTTTAATCAATTCCGATTTGATTAGAAACCGTCGTGCATCGGTTATAAACTGAATGTGTGAAATAAACAACGAATTGACGATTGGTTTGCCGATTACCGTTTCTCAGATGGTGCAACCGGTTTTAACTGGGTTTGTGTATAAATTTCGTTTGTGTTTCTAGAGTTAGCAGAAAACACAATGTGGCGGAGTGGTCTTGTGGGTGTGTGTTAAGTTGTTGAAGTGTGTCTTGGCTGACCCGGGTTCGAGTCCCGACAGCCTTATAAATTTTTTTTATTTATTTTATTTTAACTTTTTATCAAATATAATTTTTATAGTTTAGTTTATTTATTAATTATGTATTGTTTTAAATCAAAATTATCATAAATATTCGACGTAACTTTTATAACTTGATATTCGATTACAAAACGGAGCGGGTTTTGAAAACCCGATTTTTACAAATGTTACAATAAATACGTAACGAAACTTGATAACATATATTTGAATTATTAAAAGGAGCGGGTTTTAGAACCCGTTTTACAACGAATGTTACAGTACCCCTACTTTTAGAAATTTCGTCCCGAAATTGAAGTAGCAGTAGGTGTAACTTGAAAGAGATGCGGGTATTTTTCACGCATTGAGTCTTCGCGTTCCCAAGTAAACTCAGGTCCTCGTTTTGACTCCCAACGTACTCTGACTATCGGAATTCGACTTCGTCTTAACGCTTCTCACCGAAGTCCATGATTTCTACAGGTCGTTCAACGAAATGCATTGATTCGTCAATCTGAATATCTTCCAACGGTATATGAAGGTTTTCGTCGGCTAGGCACTGTTTCAAGTTGGATACACGGAACGTGGGATGAATCTTGCTGAGTTCTTCTGGTAGGTCAAGCTTGTATGCTACAGGCCCCACTCTTTCGAGTATTTTAAATGGTCCAACATAGTGAGGTGCTAGCTTGCCTTTTTGTCCAAAACGAACCACTCCCTTCCATGGTGATACTTTCAAAAGTACTTGATCTCCAACACAAAACTCGAGTGGCTTTTGTCGTTTATCAGCGTAACTCTTTTAACGACTCTGAGCTGCTAGAAGATTATTGCGGATTTGAAGAATCTTATCGGTTGTTTCTTGGATCAATTCAGGTCCAATGATTTGTGCTTGTCCCTAGTTTGGGCTTGTCCCTTAAGGGGCTTGTCCCAAGTTTATTTGAGCTTGTCCCTAGTTTCTTTTTGGCTTAGTTCCAAGTTGTTTGCAACAGGTATTGGAGCTATGAAGATTCATAAGGATCCTGGATCCTTAAAGTTTGTCTAACATTGACTAGTTTGTTTGGATTATGCTAGTTCCTAAGGATACAAAATCCTAACTTGGATTTTCTGGTATGTTTTATTATTATATTTGTATATCTTATTTGATTCCACCCTGGACTTTGCAATTAAGGCTATGTGACTTATCTACTTTTATTTGATCAAATTTTATGCAAGGATTGGCAAATTTTTAATAACTTGGATTTTCTAAATTCTTATAAGGAAAAATTGATTATTTTTCAAAACCATTCTATTTTAAACAAAGAATCATGAACATATCAAACCAAAACCTTGAACACAGATTAGCCGAAAGGTTAGATTTTATTTAAAACCTTGTTAAAGGTTGTCAAAATGATCAACCTAAGTTTCTACCAGCAAAAATTGGCTCATCCACTTGGGTTGATGCAGGGTGTCCGTTACTAATTGTTCATGAAGTTTAGGAAAGTAAAAGCCAAGGGTGTAAAGGCTTCATCCTCCATGAAAAAAAGGACCCATCCACCTTGCCACCCCCTATTTTCTGAAGGATCAGTGATCCTTAAACTTAAGAGAAATATTGTTTAGAGTTACAGAACATAATTGTTCGGAATCAAAACACCATCAAACAAAATATGCAAATACTAAAAAAGGGCGCTCGGGCCTACGCATCAACATCCTTCATTGCCCACTTTAGCAGCATCACCTTCTGCTGCACCAGCACCTCCTACTTCACCTCCAGCAACATCGATCACCTCCTTAGCCCCGCTTGATCCAGCCTCCAGCATATGTACCGGCTGCAGCTCCTCTTTATCACCAAGCTAGTGGTTCCATTACCTCTTTAACACTCTTGATCCTTGCCTTGAGGATAGCCCGAGTAGCACAAACCTTGGCGTCATCGGTAAGCGTCAGAACTGCCTCATGTATCCTGACTTCAACATATAGTTGTTGCTCTTCCAAGCTTGTGTTCTCCTTCTCTAGCTGGGAGATGGTCTTGTCCTTCGCAACGACGATGGATCGGGGACCAGCCATTATCCTCAAGCTTAGCCAAGCTCTTATCCTTATGGGCCTTCAAGCGAACGAACCTCTAAAATGGGTAACATGCATAATTTCCTTCACTAAAAGTAACAGTAATAAAAAAGGATCAAGGATCCTTACCTCACTGATGAAGTCGTAGATCAGCTTCTCCACCTCAAACTCGTCTTCCTCAACCTCCATAGGCTTCTTCCGTTTAGACCCAACTTTGGCCCTGGTCGTGATGGCCTTTGGCTCTAGAAAGCTTGGGTCTTTGGCCATCTCCTTCTTGATAAAGCGAGGAGAGATGATGCTATCAACATCATCTAGGCAAAACTTGGTGGCCGACTTTCTGGTGGATCTCTGAGCGCCTACATCATCAATGGAAAAGATAAGTCTTCTTATTTTATACAACATTTTCAATACAAAATTATATCTATCATTAACATAGAAATACTTACTCGACATCGTGTAGGAGGTGGAAGTGTTGGCTTCTAGATCCTATGTTCTAGGCTTAAAAGTTTTGATCGATGAGTCAAGGGCCCAAAATACAACAACTCTCTCTTCAGTTCTTGGTGAATTAGCAAGGCTGGTAAAGTTGGTCACTACATACAAATAGGAAAAGCAAATAAGTTAGCAACGTAAGCATGACCTCCAATAGTGGCTATCTAAGGATCCTATATCCTACCCTTCATGATCCACTTTTTGGGTAAACTATTCCCGAGTGGAATAGAATCCCTTCTCACGAAGAAGAGTTGATTCTTCCAGGTGGAACCACTTTGAGTGGATTTGAGAATGGGTAAGGGCTGTTGGGGTTTGGCTTTGAGCAAAAAGCAATGGGAACTATGTGTGACGAGGCTGTAGAGATAGGAGATCTCGAAAAGATTGAAATCGATCCCTTCTTTACTGATAATTTGTTCAAAGGTATATAAAACCCTCCAAAGCATAGGCATAGCCTGACTATAGCTCATGCTGGTGAAGGTGAAGAACCTTTGAGTGAAGTCAGGAAAGGGGTAAGAGTAACCGAGAAGAAAAGGTAAAACTGGGAAGCACACCCAAATGGATGAGATAGCATCACTCTTCATCATGGAATCATATGGCCGGGAAATGGTCTTTTGAAGAAAATAGGGACGCAAGCTATCGATCTCAGGATCAGTGAACTTGCAAAGCTCCGGAGATGGGTTTAATAGAAAGTTTGGGCTTTGGGGTATGTCATCAATATCCTGGCTCTTGCTCAGAGAGGATCTGGTAGCCATCTTAGCCATGATCGAGAAATGAAGATGGGAAGATAAGGAGAATAAAAGAGAAAGAATACCTGATTTGATTCCGGGGTGAAGATATAAATGAGGATTTTCTGATCTTTAAATGGTTTCTCAATTCTATCTCTACCATATATAATGTGATGATTGTTGCAGGTTATCCCATCAGTGACGCCAGAAGTCGGCGAGTTACATGCACAACAGCTAGTCCGCATCTAACGGAAATATGGCTAATCTGATTAACATCTTATTCGCCATATTTGGGGGCGATTGTAGGGCCTAAATTTGATTAAGTCTAGATCATTTATCGGAGACTTGACCTGGATCACTTATCCTTAGTAGATAGTGTAGGAAGTCTGAGGATCAAGGATCCTTATATTTACTTATGTTATCTAACAATTGTTCTCCATGTTATCGAATGATTATATTCAGGTTGTGGACGACGTGGACCAAGTCTTAACTACAATCTCGGTCAATATTCGTTGAAGATGCTCCATGTGATGAATTCTACTAACATTCATGTGCTTGGACGTGGTCTACCATGAAAATCGGACTTAGTTGTTAGCTTATTTCAAAAGGGGTTGATCAAATGTTTTAGGAACACAATCACAATCGCGAACACACACATTCATTTACACTGCAAACCCAGAGCTCTCGCATCACACTTACTGAACAATCATTGTACCACACTTGATCAACATCCGAAGTTATAATCTTTCTTGTGTAATATAGTTGATAGTGATTGTTTTCATTATCCTAGGGTTTTTGTGCTGGAGATCTTACAAAGATCAAGGGCTTTTTCCTTGCACAAATCTCGGTGTTCATTTTTATTTTCATTTTACAATCGATTACATTGTCGTTCATGCACATAAGCACTTAACCTAACAATCAAGATTTGGTTACATTATCATTTGATTGATTTTTTACCAAAACAATAACATATATCAAATGATGTATGAAAAATGATTCGTTAGTTGTAATTACCAGCGAAAGCTGACGTATTTTCAAAAGTTTGATGTAGGTAATGAACCCTGAATATAGGGTGGAATGGTTTGGTCAAAGGAAAAACTTTGGAATTTGCGACTCCACTGCTTAAAGGCCTATGATGTCCAAAACTCGCTTTATATCCGATCCTACTATGTGGGAATTGTATCAAACAACTTTTATAAATTATAATTAATAGATTTCGATTTTTATGAATATTGGTTTATCATTCTATCTTTCACTACTTATTATGAAACTGTTATCAATCGTCACGCATAAACCCACCAACCAGGCCCACGAATCGGGGTGTAACATGAGGCCACTTTATGGTATGTGAGTAAACACAATCAAGATTAGTTCCGAGCACTAAAGTATACATCTATGGTTCGGTGATGGAAATACAAGGTAGTATTCGGCAGCGATTGACGGGTAACGTTTAAAGCAACGAGTTTACTTAGCATATTAGCAGAGGTTGATTGAGTAGAAGTAAAAGCTTCAACTCGAGTTTGTTGATCGTGTTTATTTGTTGAAGACTCTTTCTCGTCCAGGAGAAAATCACAGCGATAAGTTTGATTTTTGTGGCGGAAAACCAACGAGTGTGTCGCGGAAAAAAGGAAGTGCGAGGAGGCTTAGGGATTTGTTTGGAGACCAAGGGATGGAACAATAGGTGGTTTCCGTCTTTGTTTGTGGTTAATATTTGCAGGAGACATATCAAGTAGGAGTCTGACAGGGTGGTAGAACTACGAACAAAGAAGGGTTCAGTCTGTTTTACATAAACTAAAGCGAACAGTGATTCGGGTCAGTGGGTGTCATGGGGAGTACCGTTGGGATGACAGTAATGACAGGTGATTAGTTCAGTTTGTTTTAGTTTAGTAGTGATGAGCTTTACATATTAGCAACTTTCAATTCTGGTAAGATCAAGACCATGTCCTTCCAGTCAAGGATAAGAATGGAAAAACTAATGTAGGTTGTTCTTATTGGCAGAAGTAGGGGTGTGCACAGTTCGGTTCAGTTTTTGGGCAAAACCAAAACCGAAATGTCGGTTTTTAGTTTTTTAAAACCATCCGGTTTCTGTTTATACGCCAGTTTGGTTCAGTTTTTTCGGTTTTTGGAACAAAATTATGTAAAGATTTAAAAAAAAGTAAAATTTAAAAAACAAGAATCCTTCTTATACGTTTACATTTAAGTTATTATAGTTAACCTCTTTAATTAATATTGCTTACATAAACCTAACCTTCTAATTTAGTTTTATGTTTATTCAAAGTTTTTATTAACATATTTTCTTCTATAACAAGTTGAATATCATTTAATTTTTATATTAAATTTTGTTATTTCTTTTAGGTAATAAATAAATCATTTCAAGTATATATAAACATGCAATGTTTTTATTAGAAACACTTAACATTCAAAAATAAAATTAATATTTTTTACTAGCATTGGGTTAAACACTTAAGTAACTTAAACATAAAGATAAAAATATATAATTGAAATGATTATCCGAAAATGGTATCCGAAAAATGAACCGAACCTTCTAATCTAGTTTTATGTTTATTCAAAGTTTTTATTAACATATTTTCTTCTCTAACAACTTGAATATCATTTAATTTTTATATTAAATTTTGTTATTTCTTTTAGGTAATAAATAAATCATTTCAATTATATATAAACTTGTAATGTTTTTATTAGAAACACTTAACATTCAAAAATAAAATTAATAATTTTTACTAGCATTGGGTTAGACACTTAAGTAACTTAAACATAAAGATAAAGATATATAATTGAAATGATTATCCGAAAACTGAACCGAAATTTAATATAAAAACCGAACCGTCAGTTTTTGTTTCAGTTCGGTTTTGTCGGTTATTTCGGTTTTCTGCTCATTTTAGGCAGAAGTATCCGATCAGAATTTGCTGGTAGACAAACATAGAAGATTCGTTAAAGCCAGGAGGCTTTGAATCTTGTCGTGTCTGGTAAGGAAAGAAAAAAACGATAGAAGCAGAAAGCTTGTATTTTTTCTTTGATCGGTGGTCAAGAACGGTGTAGCTCTAGTGACCCGGGAAGAGAGATGCAAACGTGGTTAATGAATTGAAGTTGTTAATAACGGTTTGGATGTGAAGAAATGGGTCTAATTCAAGATTTAGGGGAAGAATGAAGATGTTAATTTTGAATTAGGAGATAAAGATAGAAAAGGGATTATAGATAATTCTTGGTGAATTATTTATTGAGTTTTATTAGGGATAATTGTTGGCTTATAAGATATATTTATCTAGTTGGTTAATTTATTTATTCTTTTAAAATAGAGTTTGAGTCGGGTTAAGACTGAAAAAAGTTTAGTATAAGTAGATGGTTAGGATTATTGTATTAGTGTGCTTTGACTGATAATTAATAAAAAAGTCAAAGAATTCGTTCAATCTCGTGTTTGCTTGTTCATTCAAGGGTCTGATTTCCAACGGTATATTTATATATTTGTGTTCTCTTGCTGCAAAAGTGCAAATAGTGGATCAAATTATGAAATGCAACAGCTTTAACACATAGTAGGAATACTTTTTATGGGTGCCAAATTGAGACCTCGTAATTCTACATTCACTCGCTTTGTAATAACAAAAAAATCAAGAGAAATAGAACGTTACAAATATTGTTCCCAATATATTTCCGACTTGAAATCGGTTCTTAATAAACCAAATAAATAAGCTTTAACACATAGTAGGAATATTTTTCATGGATGCCAAATTGTGACCTCGTAATTCTACATTCACTCGCTTTGTCATAACAAAAAAAAAATCAAGAGAAATAGAGCGTTACAAATATTGTTCTCATTATATTTCCGACTTGAAATCAGTTCTTAATAAACCAAATAAATAAGCTTTAACACATAGTAGGAATATTTTTCATGGATGCCAAATTGAGACCTCGTAATTCTACATTCACTCGCTTTGTCATAACAAAAAATTTCAAGAGAAATAGAACATTACAAATATTGTTCCCAGTATATTTCTGACTTGAAATCGGTTCTTAATAAACCAATTAAATAAGCTTTAACACATAGTAGGAATATTTTTCATGGATGCCAAATTGAGACCTCGTAATTCTACATTCACTCGCTTTGTCATAACAAAAACTTGAAGAGAAATAGAACTTTACAAATATTATTCCCAATATATTTCCGACTTGAAATAAGTTCTTGATAAACCAAATAAATAACACTTGCGATGAATCTTGATTTGTAGTGAAAGTTATTTTTAGACCATTATAAGTAACACAAAATGTTGTAATAACAATAAATGATATGTAAATTTAAATACAAAATTTTTAGTAGACACATAAAATCACAAAATAGTTTCATTTGAGCAAAACAAGAAAACAATTAACTCGTCACACATATTTAGAAAAAAAAATCAAACAGAAATTAGGATTTGGTCGAGTACCTCAAATTAGGCCATCTTTTTGCTCATACGACTTTACGAGAAAACTATATTTCGAATAATCGATGAAGGAGGAGAGGACTTTAACTAACTTGTTCCTTGTAGTTCAAATGATCACTTGTCAAATAAAGAAACAACGAAGTAGGAGATTACTATAGTTCGAATAATGCACGTATGATGTGCTTCTTCGAAAAGTCAACATCTCCATGACTTCATATCATGATTTCTAGTATTCGACAATCATCGTGGTGTGATTTCTGGCTTTCTACAACAGTTTATCGCTCAATGCTCTCCAATAAACGTTTCATTTTCTATCTTTCTGCATGCTTGCACTTTTGTTCACTTTCTGTTATCGGTTTTAAGTCCTCTAGCTTAATTTTGATTAGCGAGTCGGCCTAGATAAACCACAACCAGGGAATGAAGCTCACGTTCATGAGTTGCTCCAAACATTCTCAGTTCATCAATTCATTAAAAAAAATGTTACAAGCTCGTGTTCTAAAAAATTCAAATTTTGCAAATTGAAGCCCTAAATTTCTCAGGGCCTAAAACATTAGCAAGCCTATTGGGTCCAAACGTGTAGATTGGTCCCAAATATATTTACAACCATTTATTTGTTACAGTCCAAAGGCATATATCTATGATAATGTAAGCCATCACACTTTGGTGGGGTGGTTGAGGCTTTGTGCCTTTTGGGAAGAGACCAAGGTTCAATTCCTGACATAGGATAAATTTGATGTAATTTAGAAGTAATGACTATGTAACCTTTGTCGTTCAAAAAAAGTCTATTATAATGTAAGTTAGTTCAATCATATGGTTTAGTTATAGAAGATAACGTGTACACCACTAAGACACTAGCCAATATACATTAAGCATGCTATGCAATACTTATTCTATACCTTATTGTTGTATATTGTAGCCTTGTAGGATCTCAAGTAACGCACTTATGTGGTTCCCAATTTGCACCCAAAGCATATATTCCATTTCAAAAAGAATCAAACACTAGGGCCTAAACTAACTAAAAGGGCCTTAACCGGGTAGCCCATCAAACTTTTTAAGAGAGCCCAAGTCCACCCTATGGTTGAAGAATAGTATTGAAAAAATACCATAAACAATCAATTTTTGAACGTCAATATATATTTAGATTAACAAGAAAATTTTGTCATTTATATATAATAAAAAACATAACTATTTGCATAAAAAACTCGGTACTATCATCAAGAACATACACTCTAAACGACGGGAACAGATCACACTGACTAGCATGTCGAACTTCATGGCTGCATTTGTATCTAGACTATCTGCTTGTCTGTCTATTGTAACATATTTTATTTACATATTTTACATTATATATTAACAAAATTGATCAATATATATGTGGAATCTATATTTGCTAATATCATTTTTGTTAGTTCTCCCTGAATCAGGAATTAAAACTGGAAAACTAATGTTTTGATGAAAACTGAATTTTAAATTTAATGTACTCAGTTTTCTCTGTCATAAAATCTTAAAAGAATTATGTGTTAATCGGATTAAGCTTTATTATAATTCCGAACTAATGAAAAAATCAAAATCTACACACAAAATTACTCAAAAGGTTTCAATTCCAAATGAAATTTAAAAGATTTTTCAACGATGTTCTTCGTGTTCATCATAAATCTCGAATAATCATTAAGTTTTTGATGAAACGCTAAAAAGGATTATGTTTTTCCTAAAGTTTGATTAATTTTTTATCCATAAGTTTCAAAATTTTGTTTACTTTAGCAGTAACAAGATTTTGAAACCAGGATAATAATTATCTTAACATAAGTTTAGGAAAGTAAATAATCCATTAAATTTCGAAATCTTCCAATCTTATCACAAAAAAATAAGAGATAATCATTAATTATTAAACTTGATTCACAAGTTTTCGAGATATCATCATATAACTCGAAATTTCATGAATGACTTGAATTCACTGGAATTTGAAAACTTATAAGATTTCAAGAATTTCATAAACAAAATGGAAATCATAATAGTAGTCGAATTTATTAACTAACTCGAAATCATCAAGTCAACTCGAAATCCCATAACTACTCGAAGTCTCAAGTGAACTCGAGATTCCATAACAAAGTCGAAATCTCATAAAACGCGAAAGCTTGAGTTTTCGAGAATTCACATGATTTCGAGATTTCACAGGGAACTCGAAAACACCATAAGACTCGAAAACTCACAATTTCTCGAAAACTCATTATCTCATCAACGGTTACTTTGAACTAAAATTTAGTTCGGGGCTCCACCCCGAACCCCGTGGTTTGCTATTAACTAAATGGTTTTGTAACACTTAATTAGAATCAAATAACTTTTACAAAAACAAATAACTTAACTTGAATGAGCTCTTGATGTTTCAGTTATGCTCAAAGGTGATTTGATACATCTATCTTATTGTTCAAGTATAATGATAAGTTACGTTATTCCTTAAAAACACGAATGTCTCAGTTCTGCCTAAAGGTTATTTGATTCATTCATGTCTTGCATATCTAACCATGCATAACTAAGGTAATTGTCACACTTCTACCCAAAGGTGATTTGTCACAATTACTTTGCACATATGCTTAAATAATTACACTTCTGCCCAAAGGTGATATGTCTTCATTTAAGTAGAATTTTCAAAATTGCTTAGTCTGTTATTTTGAAGTTAGTAATAAACATATCACATCTTCATAATTAAAATGGTCATTACCAATGCCTGTCTTAGTATAACATGCCCTTAGATCACATTAAGACTTCTAAATTAGTATCTTAACTCTCTCATCTAATTTCCACTCTCAGCTTCCAATTGAGGGATAAACTGAAGGGATTAGACATGGAGATCAGTGATGGTTTTCTTGTACACTTCATTATAACCTATCTTCCTTCGTCCTATGAAGCATTCAAGATCAATTACAACACTTAGAGGGAAAAATGGACGATGAGTGAGTTGATCTCCATGTGTGTGCAGGAGGAAGGGCGTATGAAGATGGACAGACCTGCTGATGTTGCTTATCTTTCCACTACAAATTCCAAGAAGAGGAAGAACAATCCTTCAAGGAAGGAAGCTTTTAAATTCCAAAAGCCTAATCCAAGTGCACCTTCCAACTCTAAGAACTCTTTAGGCAAGCCTTACTGCAAGTTCTGCAAAAAGACATGACATAAGCGAAAGGAATGCCCTGACTTTAAGGAGTGGCTGGCTAAAAAGGTAATAATCTTTTCATGATACTTGAGTCATATAATTTAAA
This sequence comes from Scalesia atractyloides, assembly GCA_947069175.1. NCBI lineage: Eukaryota > Viridiplantae > Streptophyta > Magnoliopsida > Asterales > Asteraceae > Scalesia > Scalesia atractyloides. The sequence goes on from CAMTDV010000026.1 coordinate 15,346,087, forward strand.
TGTTCTTGCTAATTCTTGGTGGTTTGATTCTGATTCTATGGTTCATGTGACCAATTCTACTTAGGGATTCCTTACAATCTGGAGACTGGGAAGAAACCAAAGAACACTAAAGATGGGGAGTGGTAAGGAACTAGAAGTGAAGGTTTTGGGAATATTACAATTCTTTATGAAAACCGGTTTATGCATTAAACTTTATGATACCCTATATGTTCCTGAGGTTACGCGGAACCTTGTGCTAGGACCAAAGTTAGACATAGACGGTTTTGTTGTTTCTCATGGTCATCGCAAACTCTCTATTCTTTATGTTTCAGTTGTGTATGGTACGAGCATTGTGGATGGTGATCATTATAGATTAGAACTAGATGTGATTTTTCCAAATCTTTGTTATCATATAATATTAATGAATCAATCACAAAGATGAAATAGAAACGAGACTTAGAGACTCCATCCATGTTATGGCATCAACGTTTAGGCCATATCTCACGAGAATGATTAACTCGACTCGTAAAGGATGAAGTCTTACCACCTCTCAATTTCATTGATTTTGGAACATGTGTAAAATACCTTAAAAGTAAAATGACATCAACAAATAATAAAGGTGCCACCAGGAGCTATAATTTACTAGAACTCATTCATACTGACATTAGTGGTCCATACCCCATCGTTGGCATAACTGGACATACTTCATTTATCATTTCGTTAACAATTATTCTCGTTATATGTGCTTGTATCTTATTAAGGAAAAATCTGAATCACTTACAACTTTTAAAGATCTTAAAGCTGAAGTTGAAAAACAACAAGATCGACAAATTAAAGTTGTGTGATTAGATAGAGGCGATGATTATTATAGAAGACATATTGATGTGGCCAAGATCCTAATCCATTTTATGAGTTTTGTAAGGGCCAGGGGATCGTGAATCAATACACCATGCCAAGTACACCTTAGCAAAACAATGTCACTGAACGAAGAAACTATACCCTAATGAACATGGTGCGAAGTATATTAGCCAACATTAAGGTGTTTTTTGGAGGTAAAATGTCTGCAGTTTGTGAACCACATCTAAAAATATCTGTAGAAGAAGATGTGGACAAAACCTTTACAATCTGCAAGAAGAAGGTTGTTTGTTTTTTAACGTTTGTTGACTTCTAAAATAATCAGGTGGTGGTGAGTGGTGGATGATGGATGTGGACGATGAATGGTGGTGGTGGACGGTGGGTGGTGGTAGTGGGTGGTGGTGGTGGTGGTGGATGGTGGTAGTGGACGGTGGTGGTACACGGTGGTGGTGGGTGGTAAAGGGTGGTGGTGGGTGGTGGTGGACGGTGGTGTTTAACCCTCTGTAGACCCTAAGTCAGCACCAAGAAGAGCTCACACTGATGTTTTTTAATGAAACTTCTTCGGAAAAACAAACAGTCTGCAGGTGGCAATGTCTATGCATGGTCTGCGCGGCGCAGACATAAGAGCCTGCGTAGATCTTTTTGAGAAAAAACAAACACCACCTAATTTGCCATTTTTCCTCTAGACTAAAGCATTAAAAGTAGTTATTCATATACTCAATAGAGTTCCTTCTAAGTCTGTCCCTAAAACTGCTTATGAACTTTGGAAAAGAAGGAAACTGAGTCTTAAATATATGGAAGTATGGGATTGCATTGTTGAAGCAAAACTTTACAATCCTTTCCTAAGGAAACTTGATTCTAGAACGGTTACCTGTTTCTTTATTGGGTATCCTGATCACTCAAAGGGTATCATTTCTATTGTCCTTCCCATGTCACTCATATTGTAGAAACCAAGCGTGCCGCATTCCTATAGGATTTTAAGGTCAGTGGGAGCAGTACCAATCCTTACGAAGAATGGCAAGAAATACAAGACGCGATGGGGAGAATCCTTGCTTACCATAACTCCATTTACTCCTCTTGTACCCAATACAACAACTACACCTTAAGTTACTTCACCAACCCCAAATTCACCTCCACATATAGAACCCATTATACCTTATAACGAAGGTACATCGAACGCTCAAAACTAAGACAACGTTGAACCTGATAATCAACTTAGGAGGTTATCTAGGCCTAGAAGGCCTACCAATTGAGATGATTATGTTACTTACCTAACTAAAGCTAAAATGGATGTCGGAAAGCTCAATGATCTTATCTCTTACAATGAAGCCATTAACAGTGATTAGTCTTCTGAATGGAATAAAACAATGAACGATGAGCTTGAATCCATGAAGAAACATGACGTTTGGGATTTGGTAAAATTACCCAACAGTGTCAAACATGTAGGATGTAAATGGGTATTTAGAACAAAACTGGATCTGAATGGGAACGTTGAATGCTACAAAGCGAGATTGATTGCAAAGGGCTACACTCAAAAGAGGGAATTGATTATCAAGAGACGTTTTAACCTGTCTTTCGTAAAGATTCATTAAGGATCTTTATGGCTCTAGTAGCTCGTTTTGATTTAGAGCTGCATCAGATGGACGTTAAAACTGCTTTCCTTAGATGTGCACATGAAACGACTCGAATGCTTTACCTGAAGGTAAAAAAACATCTAGTCTATAAGTTGAAGAAATCCATATACGGGTTAAAACAAGCATCATGTCAATGGTATCTTAAGTTTGATGAAGTCATGAAAAAAAAGGTTTTGCAAAAAAATTAAGTGGATCAATGCACCTACCTCAAGATGAGTGGGAGCAACTTTACTATACTTTTCCTTTATGTAGATGATCTTCTATTGGCAAGTAATAGTTTAGACATGTTGCATGTGTCAAGGCGGTTACTCTCGCATGACTTCAACATGAAGGATCTTGGAGATGCTTCTTACGTCATTGGCATCGAAATTCATCGAGACCGACACAAAGGGATATTAGGATTATCTCAAAGGGGCTACATAGATCGTGTCCTTACACGCTACATGATGCAACAGTGCAAACCCTCAGTCCCTCCAATAGTTAAAGGAGATGTTTTCGGTTCATTTCAATGTCCAACAACAGGGGTTGAAAAGAAGCAAATTAGCCAAATACCTTATGCATCAGTAGTCGGGAGCCTGATATATGCTCAAGTCTATACTCGCCCAGATATCTCTTATATTGCTGGAACGCTAGGCCGTTACCAAACTAATCCTGGCCTAGATCACTAGAAAGCATCTAATAAAGTACTTCGATATCTGCAAGGGACAAAAGACTATAAACTGACTTATAGAAGAAATGGTCATTTAGAAGTGGTAGGGTATTCTGCTTCTGACTTTGCCAAACGCAGAGATGACAAGAAATCCACTTCGGGCTATATCTTTATGTTAGCAGGTGGACCCATTTCATTGAGGAGTCATAGACAATAGTTAACCACAACTTCTACAATGATGGCAGAACACATTGTTGTTTATAACGCAACCTGTCATGTAATGTTGCTTAAGAATCTGCTAATTGGACTCAAAATTGTTAATTCCATTTCTAGACCATTGGAGCTTTATTGTGATAATTCAGTTGTCGTTAGTTTCTTAAACAGTAACAGTTCGACTGAAGCTGGTTTATATCTCGATACAAAATATTTGTTCGTATGTGAATGAGTAGAGGAAAATAATCTTTGTATTGATTATATAAGTACTAAAAATATGCTTGCGGATTTGATGACTAAAGGTATCCAACCTAAAGTTTTCGAAGAACATATTTCGAATTTAAGATTTATTAAAGACCTTATTTAATTGCATACTGTACTTACTTATGTTTCAATTAATGAAATTTCATCAGTTTTTATTTTGTATGTCTCTCACATATGTTATGCCGGTATTAATGACATATAGACAAATATAAATACAAATCAAACGTTTAAAAGGCTTACTTATTCTGATCATAACTATTAGGTTTTAAATTGATGTTTTAGTATGACAGATGGGGGATACTTAGTTGAATGATTGCTTAACGACAGTATTTCTTTATTACGTTTGTTGGTTTAAAGCTAAAATCCAGATTAACACCTGATCAGAATTATCTAATGCACATAATAAATGACTACTCAGCTAAGTGGGAGAATGTAAGATTAAATATAATTATTAATATTTTTTTAATAGTAACCAATATAATTATTTATATTTTATATATATGTGTGTGTATATATATGTGTATATATATATATATATCAATGTATAATTATACCTATAATATATTAGTTGGTACCCTTATTAACTAATTAGGTTTCTCATTGGGTGTACTTAAGGAGATTACTATAGGGGGTTTTGAGTTAGACACTCATAATATTAACATCAATATCGATCTCCTCCTTTATCTCCATTCACGAGTTCTTCACCCTAAAGAACTCGGTATTACCATCAAGAACATACACTCTAAACGGGAACCAAATCACGCTAAGTAGCATATCGAATTTTATGATTGCATCTGTTGTTGGACTGTCTACTGAATTGTCTGCGATAACAGGTATTATTTACATGTTTCATTATGTATTAACAAAACTTATCAACCTACTTTCTGTTTGAACTTGGTTATTCTTATTTTAGTGAAAGCATTAGTGTATTACAGATTTTTTTTTATCCTAGAATAGACCGGTCTATGCACATTGTATTTTACGATATATCGCTCATAAGAACGTTAATGACAAAACTCTAGCTTCACTACTAAGTCTATATATTCTACTTGTTTTTAGTCAATGAAGTTTTCTTCGACAAAGAATTTTAGTTCACAATTGTTTTTGATGAGAGAAAACTAAACAAGATATGAATATAATAAGCATTAGCTTTAAATAATAAAAGATTATTTTAAATTTTACTTGCTTTTAAAAATAATTTACATAAGGTTTCTTATTGACTAGCTTGCATTTTTTTCCCAAAATAAGTTGCATATTTATATGTTCGCTAATAGAAACTGAAACATTAGAAATTTCTAGTGCTAAAAAGTTTAAAAAAAGGATCTCGTTAATTTTAAGTGTTTTTATCTTATCTTTTGTGTGGTTAACATAATCAAATAGTCCCTTTTTTGGTATTGTTTCATCCTACCATGAACCACAAACAAATAAAAGTAATTGAAAATAATAATATGATTCATACAAATGTTCTCATTTACAACTTAAGATGAGGTCATAAGTTGAGCTCTTAACATAACCGCATACAATTGTTTTCCACCATATAACGTCATATGGCAAGCATGAGCCCAGGCAATGATCTCCGAAAAAGATCTCGCGGTTGGCTCCTCCACACAGTCGACCAATTATCCTTGCCTACCCAACCGAGCGGGCACCCATCGGGTCTCACCCTCAACTTCTTCACGGTTAGCCACGTGTTGAAATACTCCCTAAACCGGGTTATCAACCCATCTTTCAAGACCCAAACGTGTACCCAGTACACGTTTGCACCTTCATAACCCTCAACGATCACTATGTGGTCATCAAGGGTTGTAACACTCCGAGGTTCAAATATGAACTCAGTATGTGGAGCCTCTCCGGTTAGCATCCTCATCATGTGGTGGCAAGTTTGAGGGCCATGGAACCACCACTCGAGGTCGCTGGCTAAAAGACCGGAGACCATTTTGGTATCTCCGGCGGCTAGCGACTTGTAAAGAGCATTGATGGTGGCTTGATTTTTCAGTTCTTGTTCGTTTTTATTGAATTCTTCCATTTCTTTTGGCAGGAAATGTGGAATTGAGAATAGGAAGGAATGTCTGGATGGATTTTATAGGAATACAAAGTGTACAGGAATGGGACCCACACTTTTCAAGTTAAAGACAAATGTTTAACAATCATTCTGTAATTATTTTATTGAACTATTGTTAAATAATGTTAAATTTTTAATCAGCAAACACACTATAAAATCTACTTCTCAGCTATGATGATGGCATGTAGTTTTCAATAATCGTGTCGAGTTTGCCTGCCTTAATATAAAGATCATCAAATGCACGTCACAAACCATCAACCCGACAATCTCCACCATAATAATGACGGGGGCGATTTACACCAATGCAATGTGTCATCGGGATACTAACGAGCTTTGATACCACTTGATGTAGAACAGAAGCAAAAATTCTAGATACATTTTAGCAAACATTTAGAGCAAAACTCATATGAGAGAAAATTTATTAATATAAAAAATTATCCTAAATATTACAAATAACTTTTTATTTATAGACTAGTATACTAGCCTACATATAATATTAATTAAACTATAACTGAAATTAAAAACCTTAACCAATATATTAATTTGGTTAAGATAACCTACATTTAAGACTTATTTTAAACAAATAATAAAAACGAATGATATGAAATAAAAATATAAACTATTAAAACATTTTAGGATGATTATTATTTTAGTTATTGATCGTTTTTTCACCCTTCTTTTGTATTTCCAGCGTTTTACAAAGGTCTATTCGAGTAATCGACCGTGCGCCATTATTGAGTAAATCACATGAATCTTATGACCAATTAATAATGATATAATCTCAACAAACTAATGAGTTAACAATAATTACTGAGATAAACACAGATATATAAATAGAATATATATTAAATCTATCACTGGTTGATAAAGTGAACTCTTTTGGTGTTTGAAGCGAATAATGCACATCCAATGGTTCGCCAATCAATGAGAATTAGAATTTTGTTCTCCATTTTGGATTTTCATTGAGTTTGTTTCCAAAGGTCCGATATATTCGATGGAAGACCCAAATAGCAGCGACTCATATTTTACCATAAATGGCTAGCTTAATATATAGTCTCGCATCAAGAGCATTAGGTTCTAGATATCTATGATCTTCACCATATAGATTTCTTGCATTTTCAAGAGAACTTTCACCCATGACTATGAGGGTAACATCTGTCAGTTCTACTTCAACATATATCTTCACACATTGTGGCATGAAGAGCTTGAACAAAATATATCTTCTCGCAATGATGTAAACGAATCAGACGTTCAACAAATCATTAAGTTAATTTATGTTTCCTTGTTTATTAAAGAAACAAATAGGAATAAGATTTTTTGTTGTTTAGTTAAATGAACACTAATAAACTTCTTGTTCATTTACGTTCAGTTAAACTGTTTATTTTTTTATTCGTGTATGTGTGTGCATATATGTGGTAATCATTCTGTTACAGAACATTAAATTATTTAAAAAACGAAAAGAATAACCTAAATGGTTTATTATTATTATTATTATTATTATTATTTGTATCAATAATGTATTATTTACATATGTTTAGGTATCATATAACCTACGGTGGAAACATGACTATACGCACCGATCTCATCCTTACATTTATGTTCTAGTTGTCCGATACCTCAAGAAAGTCGATTTGATAATTAGGCACTCAATTTGAATTAGCCAGATAGAAGAATGGGAGGTCTTTGGTTCAATTCCAAGCAAAAAGTAGTTTATAACTAAATTTGGTGTAGAGTGAGTAAGTATTGTCATTTAAAAGAAAAAAGTAGAAATGAGTTAATGTAGTTGTTTAATATATTATATTATATAATTTTTTTAATATCACTCTATTTTATTTTTTCTCACTCCTCGTCAAGGCAGACACAATTGATGCAACATATTTCGAAGTTTGCTTTGTAGAACATGGTTTTTTTAAAGAAATAATTTCTTCATCTATCAAAGGAATATACAAAAGCTTTGCAGTCTAAACTCTAATGGTATCAAGAAATGTTGTTAAAGTATCCCTTTTGAAATGGTCAATTGTTCTAGTATCGAATTCATATTTAAGAGTACGCTTAATGAATGTAATGGGTTTGATAAGTGTATGAGTTAAAGCTTTAAAAACATACATTAACTATCTTTTTACATGTTACTAAAACTTCACTAAACACAGATTTGATGACGCTGGATAGCCGTATGTAGACTAGAGAATCTTTATGATAATATTGTATTTGAGTATATTAAAAAATCTCGTTTTTTATCTTAACACTAGATTGTAAAGTGTGTCATATGGCTTCAAAAAGTAAAAAAAAAAACGTACTCAATGTTTGCAAACCGTTACACGTTATGTCCTATAGCCAAAAGTTAGTTAGTTTTCATAGTTAAATCTGACCAAGTGAACCTCATGCGGACGTATTTTGGTCATTTTAGCCTAAACACTAAAATAAATAATCCAAAACCCATCTCTTTCCCTTAACTCTCTTATCTCTCTCTCTATATATATATACATATAGACCCACCCGTCCACAAATCCGCCGCCGACACCACCGCCATAGCTCCGTTCATCACACCACGAGATAATGAACTAATGAATCTCCAATTCTAGTCACACTTACACCTAAAATCACACAAAATTGACCGCATTCTGTTACACTTTCATAGAATCAAATTCAAACAAATATACTCGCATAAACTGATAAACACGAAAATCAAAATCACCGTTAAATCTGTATACCTAGTAATACCACGGTAGATATAATCCGTTTTCCCATAGCACATGGTGGCATCTTACTGATCCGTTCTTTTGCCGTACAATCTCTCTCCTTCTTCGATTTCTTCAATCCTCTATACTTCACCATCAACTACTGCTGCTAACTCCTATACTCACCTTACCTACCGCCGCGTTAGAAGCCTCACCGACGCTGCCCCTGGCGCTACCTTCTGATTTCATTACTAGATCGAATGAAGATGAAGTAGCCATTAGGTTGAAACAGAAACTGAAACGCTAGGAGAGAGAGTGAGAATTAGCAACCGATGATGAGATAGGTGTGTGTGAGCTATGGTGGTGGTGAACGGAGCTATGGTGGTGGTACTGGCGGCGGATTTGTGTACAGGTGGATCTGTGTGTGTGTATGTATAGAGTTTTTATACATGTGTAAATGGCAAACTTACACATGTGTAAATTTTCTTTATTTCCGAATTCACGTAAATTTAAATGTGTAAATTAAATATCTAGAACTGTCTTCGAATCATAATGACAAGTGTAAAAAGAAATTTTGAATTTCACTTGTTTTTGACCAAGTTCTAGTGATTTTTTCATTCGTGCTCACGGTTCTCGCGATATTTAGTGTTCTCATATAAACCCTCCCATATATATATTTTTGACCAAGTTCTAGTGGTTTTTTCATTCGTGCTTACGGTTCTCGCGATATTTAGTGTTCTCATATAAACCCTCCCATATATATATATATATATATATATATATGGATATGGTAGGGTTCTAGAGTGAACACTATGTTGAGAATGAACTGTGTGAACTAAACTGAGCCATTGGATTATATCATCTAGAGATTTTTAAACAATGGTAAGATTGTAATTATAATGTTGTAACTTCCCTTTAAATTAATTGACAGAAGGGTATTTGCGTCTTTTTTAAATTGCGTTTATTAAACAATATAATCAAATTTCCTAAAATCCTGCTATTTTCCGTATATACAAGATACACAGTTGTTAGTGTATACACATGTGTACAGTCTCGATAGTATCAGTTTATACAAGATATACATATGTTAGTTTATACACATGTGTATAGTCTCGCTAACTATCAATTTATACAAGATACACCGCTGTTAGTTTATACACATGTGTACAGTCTCGCTAACTATCAGTTTATACAAGATACACAGTTAGTTTATACAGATGCGTACGGACTTTTGATACATCTGTGTATTTTGTAGTCCACGACCTAGTTCCGTTAGGAGTTTCATATACGGTTTGAATTCGAGATGGACAATTGGTGTCCAGTACCTAGTTCCGTTAGAAGTTTCATATACGTTTTTAACAACTGATTCTACACGAGTTTAAAATAATGGAGAAGTAATTAAAAATGTGAGAGAGAAAAAGAAAATTAATAGATGAGAAAATTAAGGGATTTTAATTAAGAGAGAGAGAGAGTGAGCTAATGTCAATCTTACCCTTTTAATCTAAAAAATAATCAATGGTCACAATTAGTTCACTCAGTTCATTTTCAAGAAGTTGTTCACAAATGATTTTAATCATACATACATATATATATATACATACATATACATATATATATATATATATATATATATATATATAGAGAGAGAGAGAGAGAGAGAGAGAGAGTTTGTAGAGAGAGGGGAGAGAGTTAAGGGAAAGAGACGGGTTTTGGATTATTTATTTTAGTGTTTAGGCTAAATTGACCAAAATACTCTCGTATGGGGTTCACTTGTTTAGATTTAACCCTGAAAACTAAGTTAAGGCTAAAGGACCTAACGTGTAAAAGTTTACAAACATTAAGTACGTTTTTGTATTTTTAAAGACAAAGTACACATTTTACAATATAGGATTAATATAAAGGACGAGTTTTATAATTTACTCTAATGTATTGGACTATTCGTCACATTGTGTATTTTATTTGTTAGCTATGCAATATTACTACATACTTTGGTTTCCAATTTATCAACACCCGTTCCTGTCACAATAGCTAAACTTTTAATATTAAACAATTGCTAATACAGATATCTTTTCTAGTTTTGACTAAGTTAAACAAAACAACATGCATATATTTAATCTTTTTTATAAGAAAGAGAAATGTTTAAATTGTTTCCTAACCGTTTTATTTTCTAACAACCAGAAAAAAAGGCAAGAAAAGTCCAAGGGTTACACTTGTTTGCATCGTAATTCTTCCAATTATATATCAAATTATTTTCCCTTGTTTCCTAAAGGGATTATTCCTTTGGATTTTAGGCTATTATCTTGCTGTTGAGGAATATTTTATTACATTAATTTAACTTTTGTATTATGTTAACTCACATCTATTGTAAGGTAGCATAGTTGAGTTATAGAAAATGACATATTTGTGACGATTTATTTTATGTGTCCATGTAACATAAGTTTAAATTTAGGTGAAAACTGTTTATAATACCTAATATGTCTATGTGATTATGTTTTTTATTCACTTCCTTAAATAGAATATATATCAGGTTGATTTTATTTCTAAACTACAATTTTTTTTATATTTATAACGCATTATTCAAGTGAAACAAGTTTACCTATACAAATAGGAATTACATGACTTTGATTTTTTTAAGTAAAATGCTAAAATGTCCCAAAGTTTAGTTTATTTTTGTAACTTTAGTTCCAAAATGATTTTTTTTGAATCTAGGTTCCTATGCTTTCAATTTTGATGTCATTTACATCTAAATGGCAATCTGGGTCAAATTACACTGTTAACCTCCAACTTTTTTGTTTTGTTCCTCATTTTAATGAAGAGTAGAATTGTCCTTTTATCCCTTAAATTATATTAACTAAAAGAAACAAATTAAAAAAATACATTATCTCTTATATACCACAGTCAACGCCAATGAAAACGCCGTCTTCCTCATTTCCCCCCAATTCTGAGATAACCCTAAGTTGGAATCCATGGACGACGCAGATGATTTCAACTGGTGTGTTTGAAAACAAGGCTCTAGTTTTGATCCTGAAGTAAGATACGGTACGTATTTCTGATGGTTAATTCTATTTCGAATTTGGTTTTTTCTGTTTAAAAAAATGTTAATAAGTGCAGGTGGATGTGTTGAATGATATTTTTTTTATTATTCTACAGCTAATTGGCATGAGTACTTCACCCTGAAAGTTCATCGTGATGGAGATTTTTAACGATGACACTGATTATCAATACAAGGGGAAATGAGGAAGACGACGTTATTCGTTGTCGTTGACGGTGGTATATAAAGAGACAACATATTTTTTTATTTAATATAAAACAAGGGATAAAAGGACAATTCTGCCCTTCATCAAAATGAGGAGCAGGACAAAAAATTTGGAGGTTAACAGAAAAATCTAACTCAGTTTGCCTTTGGATGAAAATGGCATAAAATTTGAAACCACGAGACCCAAATTTAAAAGTTTTCATTTTTGAACTAAAATGACAAAAGTGTCATAAACTCAAGGATCATTTTGGTATTTTACTTTTTTTTATGGCTAAACTTGTACCCTAGAAAGATTGAACCATGACATTCCATTACCCTAAACTTTTTCTTAATATCTATTTATATTCAAGTATCATATTAAATGTCTTAGAATGTTAAAATAAATCTCATTTTTTACCGAAGCGAAAGTGCTTGGCTCTATGAGCATGAAGCTCTTCATACAAGCATTACACGATATATGGAGTTTTTAGGCTACAACTAATTAACCGAAGGAGTGGTACTACATATATAGGCTATGGCTTTGAGCATCAATATATTTACATAAAAAGCAATAAGAACAAATAGTGGGACTTGAGTTGTGCTTTGAGCATCAATATACAAGCATTGCAGGATATATGGAGTTTTTACTTGGTTGGTCATGTACGAATACTTTAAACGAATTGTTGCCTAAAATATGTTGATTAAAATAGAATCAATAAAATTAGGGAAAGTATATAGGAGGGAAAAGTCCTGACATGTTGATCTAGTGGTTTGTCATTTGGTTTCTCTCCTTAAGGTCCAAAGTTCAACTTCCACTAGCATCACTTTAAAGGACATTGGTGTGGCAATGAAGTTTAGAACTAGACCTCTCTCGAGGTCGCCAGTTCGAAACCGAACCGAACAGGGTTGTACCGCAGTGTGCCTTCGGGCGGGTTTTTCCCATAACTGGTGGCTTGGTGGCTCAGGTATGCATCCAACTCTGATCGTTTCAGAGGAATAGATGCATTTGCTCAATTGAGGGCATCCCATGATGCTTATCCGATTATTTAGTTGATCGTTCAAAAAAATCTAGGTGGGAAAAAATTGAGTAGGCAGAGGAGGGGAAAAAATTGAGTAGGCAGAGAAAAGTGATATGTAGCCACCATAGTTTCTTTTTTCTTATATAGTACAAATATACATTTTACATATGTGTAAGTTAGCGATCTAGTTTTTAATATATGTGTGTGAATTAATTATTTTACATATATGAAATTAGATCGACATATACACTTATCGAGTAATTTTGTGTTAGGCATGCACAATAAACGATAACCAAGACAGAAATGCAACAAACTCATATTACAACCAGAAATCAATCTTCCTCATTAAATCTAAAGTATTACTACGAAAAACGATATACATGTATAGCTTGCTTTGAACCAGCTTCTTAATCAGAGAAAAATCTTGTTCTACCAATTGGTTCACCGGTGATATGGGGATGCTTTGTTCAAGTTCTTCGTTTTGCTTCATTATTTCCAAATAAAAGCCCAATGTATGTTGTCTTCTAATGTTTTTCTATAGGAAGGAGAACACATTTACACTCAAATCTTATTCTCTTTCTATCATTCTATTTAGCCGGTCTTATTCTCTTTCTATCATTCTATTTAGCCGGTCTACATTAGTTTAGTTTTATGTTGTTTATGCATTTTCATAAATAAGTAGGGAAAATACCTAACAATGGCCGGTAAACGGGCAACAAGCTGTGTCGCAACCCTCTTTTGAATAGTATATTCAATTTAGCAAAAATAAAACTCTAGTTCTTCGGATAGAGTGCAGAAGGTCATGCACAACAATCTCTTGACGCCGAAGAACTAGAGTTCTGTTGTTTATCATACAAGATCTTCAAAATCCTAGTTGACAAGTCATTTCTGTATTATGAATTGCATTACAGTTTATGCACAGTTCCTCTTTTTAGAAAATGAAACAAAATCAGCTTAAAATCACGCATCAACTTGAATTTAATACCATAGTAAAAACTGCAACATAGATCTACAAAAGAAGAAGATAGAAAATGGAGGCAATGAGCGAATACGAAGGAGACTTTAAAAATGAAGATGAAGAAGCTGTAGAACGAGATCAAGAAAAAGACATCAACAAAGAATATATTTTTAGCACAATTGTTGGAACAAGTATTCAAGTGTCACATTGTCTTACCAACTTACAAGAATCAGGTTTTTTTAGCTATTTGTTTCAAGCTGAATGTCACTACAGATAGCTCAAGGCTATGCTAAAAATATCTACCATCAACAAATACAAGTATTAAATATGTAACTGGTAACATCCTATAGTATGTGCTGAGTCACTGAGCTGCTGGATTTCGTACATGGATAAAAAAATAACTTAATACACAGCGGAAGACTTTTATACGAAATGTTCTTGATCCACCAAGAACACCCACCACGAGTTCAGATCTGAAAACAATAAACCAAAACACAACCATGGAAAGGTTTAGAGAACGATTACCTTATTCGGTTTGTAAAAATGGTACCAGGACAGAAACACTTTGATACAACAACTTGGTCGCTAGATTATGTACACGAAAGCACTCCATGAGAATAACCTGAAACTGGGTTCAAGTCGGTTTATTCGGTCGAAAACCAAATTATTACCCAAATTTGAATTATGTTTCAGTTTTGATCGTAAAACGAAAATTGAACCAATGGACACCCACATACATACATGTTTCTCTCATATCTATTTGCAGGTATGTGGGTATGCACGCACGTTGTCCTGTAATGGTCATCTATGAAAAGGAGAGTATAATTACCATCTGTCATAGTCCCTTTCTATTACTGTAATTAGTTGGTCTAGATTATAGTTTATATTTTTTTTCAATTGGATAATTGGTTTTTCAAACTTACTTGAACAATTACACATGGCTCCTTAAATAATAAAATCTCCAATATGTTATCAATGCTGTTTAAACATAATGGAAAATATAAAGAAATACATGTGACGGCAGACAGGCCAGCAGAGAATCCAGTCAGAGACGCAGCCGTGGGGTTCGACATATTTGTCAGTATGATCTGGTTCCTCCTTAGGGTGTAGGATTATCATGGTAAGAATCGAACTAGGGATGAATTTGGTTTAAGTTATGGAGAGAGAGGTGGGCGGCTTTAGTGATGTTGTTGCAAGAGTCTAACCCTAAACCTCTCTAATCATCTCTTTAGATACACCTAGAAGGAAACCTTAATTAGTTAATAAGGGTAATATGGTCCATCAACAATTACCAACTAATATATAATAGGATTAATATATTTTGATCTAATATAATATAAATGATTATAATGGCTACATGATTAAATATAATAAATATTATATATTTAATCTTACATTCTCTCACTTAGCCGAGTAATCATTTATCATGAGTATTAGAATAAGCCTGATCAGGAGTTAACACTCATTTTAGCTTTAAACCAAGAACCGTAGCAGAGAAATACAGTCGTTGAATCATGATTCGACTCAGGACCCCATTAGTCATACTACAGCCTCAATTTAAAACCTAACAATTATTATCAAAATATGTAAATAAGCCCTTTAGCGTTTGAATTGTATTGATATTTGTCTATATGTCATTATACCGGCAAAACATATGTTAGAGATACAAAAATCAAACTGAGGAAATTTTATTAAAATAAGTAAGTACAATATGCTATTAAATAAGATCTTTAGTAAATCCCATATTCGAAACATGTTCTTCGAAACTTTAGGTGGGAGACCTTTAGTCATCGGATCCGCAAGCATATTTTTAGTACTAATATACTCAATACAAGATTATTTTCCTCAACTCGTTCACGTACGAACAAGTATTTTGTATCGAGATATAAACCAGCTCCAGTCGAGCTGTTACTGTTCGAGAAACTAACGGCAGCTGAGTTATCACAGTAAAGCTTCAATAGTCTAGAAATGGAATTAACAATTTTGAGTCCAGTGATCAGATTTCTAAGTAACATTCCATGACAGGTTGCGTTATAAACAGCAATGTATTCTGCCATCATTGTGGAAGTTAAAGTTAACTGTTGTTTATGACTCTTCCATGAGATAGGTCCGCCTGCTAACATAAAGATATAGCCGAAGAGGATTTCTTGTCATCTTTGCACTTGGCAAAGTCAGAATCAGAATATCCTACCACTTGCAAATGATCACTTCTTCTATAAGTCGGTTTATAGTCTTTCGTCCCTTGCAGATATCTAAGTACCTTCTTAGCTGCTTTCCAGTGATCTAAGCCAGGATTAGTCTGATAACGGCCTAGCATTCCAGCAATATAGGTGATATCTGGGCGAGTACAGACTTGAGCATACATTAGGCTCCTGACTACTAATGCGTAAGGTATCTGGCTCATCTGCTCCTTTTCAACCTCTGTTGTCGGACATTGGAATGAACCGAAAACATCTCCCTTAACTACTGGAGCGACTGAGGGCTTGCACTGTTGCATGTTATAACGAGTAAGGACACGATCTATGTAAGCCTTTTGGGACAATCCTAAGATCCCTTTGTGTCTGTCTCGGTGAATTTCGATGCCAATGACGTAAGAAGCATCTCCGAGATCCTTCATGTCGAAGTTATGCGAGAGTAACCGCTTCGACTCATGCAACATGTCTAAACTATTACTTGTCAATAGAATATCATCTACGTAAAGGACAAGTATAGTAAAGTTGCTCTGACTCATCTTGAGCTAGGTGCATTGATCCACTTGATTCTTTATAAAACCTTGCCTCTTCATGACTTCATCAAACTTAAGGTACCATTGACGTGATGCTTGTTTTAACCCGTAAATAGATTTCTTCAATTTACAGACTAGATGTTCCTGACCTTCAGGTTTAAAACCTTCAGGTTGTTTCATGTAAACATCTTCGTCTAAGTCTCCGTTAAGGAAAGCGGTTTTAACGTCCATCTGATGCAGCTCTAAATCAAAATGAGCTACTAGGGCTATAATGATTCTTAATTTTACGAGAGACAGGTGTAAACGTCTCTTGATAATCAATTCCCTCTTTCTGAGTGTAGCCCTTTGCAACCAATCTTGCTTTATAGCGTTCAACGTTCCCATTCGGATCCAGTTTTGTTTTGAATACCCATTTACATCCTACGGGTTTAACACCGTTGGGTAATTCTACCAAATCCCAAACGTCATTTTTCTTCATGGATTCAAGCTCATCATTCATTGCTTTATTCCATTCAGAAGACTTATCATTGCTAATGGCTTCATTATAAGAGATAGGATCATTGACCTTTCCGTCATCCATTTCAGTCAGGAAGGTAACATAATCATCCCAATTAGTAGGCCTTCTGTGCCTGGATGACCTCCTGATTTGATTATCGGGTTCAGCGGTGTCTTGGTTCTGAGCGTTTGATGTACCTTCGTTATAAGGTATAATAGGTTCTTGATGTGGAGGTAAATTTGCAGTTGGTGCTGTGTTTTCAGGTGCAGCTGTTGCATTGGGTACAAGAGGAGTAAACGGAGTAATGGTAAGTGACTAATCCCCCCCCCCCCCGCGTCTTGTACTTCTTGCAATTCTTCGTAAGGGTTGGTACTGCTCCCACTGACCTTAAAATCCTCCAGGAACGCGGCACGCTTGGTTTCAACAATACGGGTGACATGGGAAGGACAATAGAAACGATAACCCTTAGAATGATCAGGATAGCCGATAAAGAAGCAGGTAACTGTTTTAGGGTCAAGTTTCTTTAGGAAAGGATTGTAAAGTTTCACTTCAGCAATGCAGCCCCATACTTTCATATATTTAAGACTCGGTTTCCTTCCTGTCCAAAGTTCATAAGGAGTTTTATGGACAGACTTAGAAGGAACTCTATTGAGTATATGAACAGCTGCTTTTAACGCTTCAGTCCAGAGGAATAATGGTAAATTAGTGTTGGCTAACATACTGCGCACCATGTTCATAAGGTACGATTTCTTCGTTCAGCGATACCATTTTGCTGAGGTGTACCTGGCATGGTGTATTGGTTTATAATCCCCTGGCCCTTACAAAACTCATAAAATGGACCAGGAGCTTGACCCACATCAGTATATCTTCCATAATATTCACCGCCTCTATCTGAGCTCACAACTTTAGTTTTACGATCTAGTTGTTTTTCAACTTCGGTTTTATAATCTTTAAAAGTTGTAAGAGATTCAGATTTTTCCTTAATTAGGTACAAGTACATGTAACGAGAATAATCATCAATGAAAGTGATAAATGAAGTATGTCCTGTTATGCCAGCGATTTGGTAAGGACCACTAATGTTAGTATGAATGAGTTCTAATAAATTAGAGCTCCCAGTGGCACCTCTCTTATTCGCTAATGTCATTTTACCTTTAAGACATTTGACACATGTTCCAAAATCAGTAAAATCGAGAGGAGGTAAGACTTCATCCTTTACGAGTCGATTTAATCGTTCTCTTGAGATGTGGCCTAAACGTTGATGCCACAACATGGATGAAGTCTCTAAGTCTCGATTTTGTTTCATCTTTGTGAGTGATTCATTAATATTATATGACAACAAAGATTTGGAAAAGTCATCATCTAGTTCTAATCTATAGAGACCACCATCCAGAATGCCGGTACCATAAACCACAGAATCATAGAGAATAGAGAGTTTGCGATGACCACGAGTAATATCAAAACCGTCTATGCCTAACTTTGGTCCTGATACAAGGTTCTGAGTTACCTCAGGAACATATAAGGTATCATAAAGTTTAATGCATAAACCAGTTTTCATAAATAATTGTAAAGTTCCTATGGCCCTCACTTCTAATTCTTTATCATCCCCCACTTTAAGTGTTCTTTGGTTTCTTCCCAGCCTCCGGATTGTAAGGAATCCCTGAGTAGAGTTAGTGACATGAGTCATATGTCACACCCCGACCCGCAGCGGAATAAAAGTCGGAGCATAATTGGGTTATCACCAAAGCTCATGATATTTACTAAGAAGTTTCATATTTATTAAATTCAAATTACAAACTTAAATATCCAATAAACAAATTCATACAATTACAAAGGAAAACAAAACTAAATGTTTATTCCAAAGCAATAACTTGTTTATTCTTCTAGGCCATCCTAAGTGTTTCTTTCCTCAACTGGATCACATGTATCATGTGTAAAACAGGGGAGATTTTGGGTCAACAAAAGTTGGCGAGTGAACCTTGATAAAACATTTTAAATAATTGCTTGTTTTATTTATTAAAGAAAATTCGTGCATAAATCACATGTGAGCAAACATATATATGTAAACAATCACAAACCACTTTGGATGAATATATGACATGAATGATGATGTATTTGAGATCAAGGCTCAATCAAACGGAGCCGATCTAATGAGGCACCTGATGCTCAACCCGTATCCCACGGGGAACTGATGGGCCTAATGAAATGCGTGCACTGAAATGATAAATTTAATCTACATAAAAAATCACACAACGACCAATACACATTTGATCACGAAATTATATAAGCACAAGTGTTTAGATAAAACAAAGGAATAGTACGACACATGATACACCCCAAAATGTGATTAAAACGGGGAATTTGTAGAGATTCACTCACCTTGGGTGCGTATTCTTGAGTGGTAAAGAGAGCGCACGAGTTGGAAATTTAATCGACGAGAAGGTACTAACCTAGAAATAATAACGCGATAACTCAATAAGTAAATAAACTAACTTTTTGGTTTAAAACATTTGTTTAGATTTTTAAGTTATTATTGTGGTTTTTATTGGTATTTTAGACCCTTTATTTTTGTTGATTTTTTTAGATTTAAATTTAATATAAATTAATAAATAAAATAAAACAGGAAAATAAAAATAAAAATAAAAAGTTGTCAGTCTGACAAGGGGGTTGTCTGACCGGTCGAACCACGGGAATTTGTATGCGGTGTTGAGGCTCGAACTCGTGACCTCTCGGTTGCGTGCACGCAACTCTTCCAACTGAGCTACGTGTCTAACCCGAAATATTCCCGATTTTAATTATTCTTATACACACATTCAGTTCATTTGGAAATCATAATTTTAAAAAGATTTATAATTGATCGAACCGGCTGAGACAGTGCAGTCTCGAACCCGAGACCTCGTGATTAATGTGCACCCAGCCCAACCGTTGGGCTGGGTGTCTAACCCGTTAAGGACTCCGATGTTTATTATTCTTATATACCAGTGACGTTCTGACAGTAGTCTCTTAAAAAGTTGTTTAAAAATCACCGGTTCAGTGACTGGGCATGGATTCGAACTCTGTATCGTATATATAAAATGCACACAGTCTACCGCTAGACTGTGTGTCTAACCCGTTTAAAACACAAGTTTTTATTTTACAAATATGCTTATTGACTTCGTCTTCTGCATTTGAATAAACCGTACCCGCTTGAATCAATTCCCGATTCTTTGTGATTTTATTAACAATTGAATGTATACGATGCTAATTTAAGAAAACTTAAAAGGATAATAAAAGAAAACTACCGCATGCCGGTACTGGTGATTCCGGTGAGTGGGTTCCGACGTCTCGGTGGTTCTCCGGTGGAACAAGTTTTCCGACGACTGAGGTAATTAGAGTGAGCGCAGAAGAAATGAGCGAGTTCGGATTGAGGGACAATCGACCAGTATTTATAGGGATGTTTGAGGCTCCGGTTACTATGATTTCGAGTCAATTGCCAGCGATCAATCAAGGAATTTACCGAAAATAAGCTCGGATAGTTGTGTTCCTAGAGGAAAACGCGTTGATTGCCGAGATTTCCGGCGAGGGGAAATCTGCGGGCGTTGCAGGTTCCTCTTATTGTGAATATAGAAGAATTAAGGTTCGATAAATATCATAATTGGTGTGTGCAGCGTAGTGGTGTTGGTGGTGTTGTTTTACCCGGGAACCCGGGTTCGATCCCCGGCTCGCCCATTTTTGAGTTTATTTTTATTTTCTCTTTTATAAGTTAAATCATTTATTAATTATAAATATTTAATATTTAATTTGATTATTTATTTTATTTTATTCAAGTTATTTTAAACAAAAAAAAACAAAAAAAAAAGAATTGTAATATATAAAACAGTAAACAAAAATGCTAAAAAAAATCACCCGACATAAATAAGTACACTTTGATTGATAACTTGGGTCGGGTTTTCGAAACCCGATTTACACAAATGTTACATCATAGCACCAGAATCAAACCACCAAGAATTAGCAGGAAC
Source organism: Scalesia atractyloides (assembly GCA_947069175.1). Lineage (NCBI taxonomy): Eukaryota > Viridiplantae > Streptophyta > Magnoliopsida > Asterales > Asteraceae > Scalesia > Scalesia atractyloides. Next base: position 15,366,849 of record CAMTDV010000026.1, read on the forward strand.
ATTTAAATTATAGGACTCAAGTATCATGAAAAAAACGTTACCTTTCTTAGCCAGCTACTCCTTAAAGTCAGGGCATTCCTTTTGTTTATGTCCTGTCTTTTTACAGAACTTGCAGTAGGGTTTGCCTAAGGAGTTCTTAGAGCTGGAAGGCGCACTTGTACTAGGATTGGGCTTTTGGACTTTAGAAACATCCCTCCTTGGATAAGTGTTCTTCCTCTTCTTAGAACTGGAGGTAGTAAAGTGTGCAACATCCGTAGTTCGATCCATCTTCATACGCTCCTCCTCATGCACGCACATAGAGATCAGCTCACTTATCGACCATTTCTCTTTCTGAGTGTTGTAATTGATCTTGAATGCTTCATAGGACGAAGGAAGCAAAGTCATGATGAAATGAACAAGAAAACCATCACTAATCGCCATGTCTAATCCCTTGAGCTTATGGGCCATGTCTTTCATCATCATGATGTGTTCACAGTTTCCACTCCTCCCGTCATACTTAGTAGTCACCGGTTTGAGGATAAGAGTACTAGCGTGCGCTTTAGACGTTCCCTTGAACTGCTCCTCTACTTAAGCCAAGTAGGTTTTAGCATCTTCAGAATCAGGAATGGCTCCCTGAATTGCATTGCTTATGGACTGCTTCATTAACATGAGAGACATGCGGTTACACCTTGTCCATTTTTCATGAGCCAGCTGCTCAGCAGCGGTACTCTAAGGAGTACGGTCTTCAGGCTTATTCTCTCTTAGGGCGTAGTCAAAGTCCAGCAAAGCTAGAGTTAGCCTGAGAGAGTCTTTCCATGCAGCAAAGTTATCACCAGTCAACGGTAGAATCCCGCAATTGGGCGCTGATAGTGAAAGTAATATGAGCAAATTATGATACTAAGAAAAGAAGTCTTAATGTGATCTAAGGGCAAGTTATTCTAAGGCAGACATAAATAATGACCATTTTAATTATGAAGCTGTGATATTGCCTATTACTAACATCAAAATAATAGACTTAGTTACAAGTTCTACTTAAATGAAGACAAATCAGCTTTGGCTAGAAGTGTAATCATCTAAGTATGTGTGCAAAGTAATTGTGACAAATCAGCTTTGGCCAGAAATGAGACAATCCCTTTAATTATGCACTTGTTAAGTATGCTAGACATGAATGAATTAGATCAGCTTTGGCCAGAAATAAAACATTCACGTATATAATACACAATTAACATAGCTTTTGTAATACTTGAACAATAAATAGATGCATCAAATCACCTTTGGGCAGAAGTGATACATCAGAAGCTCATTCAAGTTAAGCTATTTGGTTTTTGTAAAAACTTATCTTATTATAATTAATTAAGTATTTACAAAACCATTTATTTAATAGCAAACCCCCTGTTAGCGCTGAAATTTAGTTCACAAAAATAGCCTAATTTAGTAATGAGATTTCGGATAAAATCTTGGATTTTGGATGAAACTCGGATTAGTCCGTGATGGATATCTCGGAGGAGTTTCGGATTAGTCCGAGATAGGCATTTCGGATGAGTTCCGGATTAGTCCGAGATGGGCATCTCGGATAGAAATTTAAGTTAGTCCGAAATGGTCATCTCGGATGAGCCCCAAGTTAGTCCGAAATGGTCATCTCGGATGAGCCCCAAGTAGTCCGAAATAGTCATCTCGGATGAGACAGCCCCAAGTTAGTCCGAAATGGTCATCTCGGATGAGCCCCAAGTTAGTCCGAAATGGTCATCTCGGATGAGACTCAAGTTAGTCCGAAATGGTCATTTCGGATTAGGCATTTCGGATAAGATTGTGATGAGTCTGAATTGCTCATTTCGGATAAGACTCTGATGAGTCCGAAATGGGCATTTCGGATTAGACTCTGATGAGTTTCGAAACTTATCCTGCAAGATTTCAAAATCCCTAATGATGGCAGTTAGTTGTGATAAGTTTTGAAATTCGAAAATTAAGGAATTATGGGATCAGTTTTCCTATTTTAATGCTTATCTAAATATATCAAAATATTTCGAAAATAATATCCGTTTAATTTATAACAAATTTCGAAAATTTTGTTAAATAAAAATAGATCAAAACTGGGAAAACACTTAATAATCCGCATTTAATTCCAAAATATATGACTTTTTCGAATTTCATGAGAACAAATGATGAACCCTAAAAACATAAACTTAAAAATTGAATCCGAAATCTGGAATTTTTGAGTTCATTATGATGATTTCGAACAGTAAAACAACCATTTGATTTCGGAACAGTAATTAGTCATTATAACATCAGATCTGAATTATTAATTCACAGGTTATGTGATTTCGGATTATTATTAGGTTTTTTTTTCAAAATTTTGTTTTCCAGATTCTTATAATCCCAGAATGATGGATTCAAAACAGAACTGATTTATCAACATATGCTCTGATACCACATGTTGATCAGTTCTATTTAAACATAATGGAAAACATAAAGAAATACCTGTGACGACAGACAGGCCAGCAGAGAATCCAGTCAAAGACGCAGCCATGGGGTTCGACATATTTGTCAGTATGATCTGGTTCCTCCTTAGGGTGTAGGATTATGATGGTAAAAATCGAACTAGGGATGAATTCGGTTTAAGTTATGGAGAGAGAGGTGTGCGGCTTTAGTGATGTTTTTGTAAGAGTCTAACCCTAAACCTCTCTAATCATCTTCTTATATACACCCATAAGGAAACCCTAATTAGTTAATAAGGGTAATATGGTCCATCAACAATTACCAACTAGTATATAATAGGATTAATATATTTTGATCTAATATAATATAAATGATTATAATGGCTACATGATTAAATATAATAAATAATATATATTTAATCTTACACAATATGGGCGCTCAGGGTCATGAGCCTATGCGGACTTGATGCACAAAGCTTGGGCTAGTTGACTATACGAATTTCTTTTTGTTGTTTATGTGTTATGTATCTGTTCACTCTAGCTTTTTGTTGGTAGTGTGTTCTCATTAATAAAAATCTCGCCACTCAAAAAAATTATTTAAATGAGCTTTATGTGAGGCTTTAACTCAGGCTCAAGCTCGACCCGTCTGAGTCTGATTAAGCTTTTGCTGATATAATGCCAAGTAGCATTCAAACGACTCAGCTCTCGTAAAATTTTATCAGTCAATTGTGTTAGCGCGCATTGGCACCATTTAGGATGGTCTAAGTCTCCTACTTTATCTTATGTGGAATTACATTGTTTTTGTATTAACATAATTATGTTCCATGTATTAATGCTGACGTGGCTTTGAAGCCTGGCGTGGGGCGGGGGGTAGAGTTGAGCTGGCTAGCTAGGATTGGCTGGGTACTTTAAACCGTTTGGGGTAGTCGTTGCCCAAGGCTACTTTATTAAAAAAATATTTATTTTTAAACTTTATAAATACTCACCTATTTTTTTAAAATTTTTACCACTTCTCTACTTCTAACCTTCTCCTATCTCTATATTTTTTTATAAATTCAACTCACTACAATGCATCCATTTAACCGAAACCTCAACCCTACCAACCCCTTTGCTTACCAAGAGAACCCAAACCCTAGCCCGTCACAAAACCGCCAACCACCAAACCCGACCCAAATACCCCTTACCCACGGCCAACCACAAGGTTTGTATACTCAACTTGTCCCGAGCTAGCCGAAATCGTGTCGTATATAGGGGGCTTGTTTTCACAAACTTTTTGTACGACGATCATCTATTCCAACTAACCTTTCCCAACCCTATCCGTACCCGAAATACACCCGCAAGACATTTGTGGTTAGTCATCCAAACCGGCTAAAAAAAGAAGTTACAAAAAACGGATGAACAGAAAGCAATATCGGCCGCTCAACGAATACAAAAAAGAGTGGGCGGCTCAAGAAGAAACTAATTTGACAAGATGTTATATCGACGAATCGCAAGATTCGATTAAAGGTATTTTATATATAACAATATTATTGTTTTTTGTTTTATAATAATTTTTTTATAATCACTAATTTTTTTTGGAATATGGAATGCACGACATCGTGCAGATTTTTAGGATGCCATAAAAAATCATTTTATATACATATGAAAAGCAAGGAGGTGTATTTTGAAAATGATAGCTTCTCGTCTAAGTGGGGTGACATAAATACACATGTCACCGCGTTCAATGGTTGTTTCCATAAGTCGAAGAACTCGCCAAGGAGATGTGAAACCGAAGCCGACTTTATCCAGAATGTCATAGTATCATATAGAGAAAACAAGAAGCACGCGTTCAAGTACATGCATTGTTGGAATATATTCTAAATGGTCGACAGTCCATTCTTCTAAATGGGCAACATGCATTGTTGGATGATTTTGAGGATTCTCTTTCCTGCCCACCCGGTAGAGACACTTCAAAAAAATGGGTTCAAAGAGGTAGATCGGGTTCGGCCTCGGGTTTGGCCCCTAGTTCAACTTCAGGTAAAGGGTTGTACACCAATCAGTTGGAAGAAATTGGGACAAAAATTGACACATTCAATTTCATCTGACAACAAAAGATCGAGGTGAAGAAAAATATCCGACCGGCTCGCGAAAAAAACGTATCTCAAAAAGAAAAACTTGCAGATACGAAGTTTCCCGCCATAAACGTCGATCACCTTACCGGCATACTTGGCAATGACGTTAGAAATGAAAAAAGAAATCTTGCAAAAATATAACATGGATAAATCATTAGGTTTTTATTTTTTTTTTATTTTAATGTAGTTGTTTTTTTTATTTTATTTGTACTTTTTAAAAATATTATATGCAATCTTTTATTTAGTTAGTTTGTTAATTTAATTAAATGAAATTTTAAATAATTAAAAAAAAGGATAATCCACATGGCTAGCCACGCCTGCCGAAGCCATGCCGCCCAACACCATTTGATTTCAAGAATCGACTAGTGGATCTCACCCCACCATGTGTCGAGCAACGCCCTCAACCCAAGTTAATTATATTTATGGACCTTCATTTAAAATAGTTAATTACAGAAATGGCCCTTCTAGTTACAAAATGAAATTATGGTCAATTCACTCTAATTTAACTGAAAATTAACACAAGTTAGTGTTAACATCCTAAATTATTATAAATAAAAAGTTAAAACGTCATAGTGTAAATTTAAACTATTAGTATCTTACATGATTACTTTTCATAAACCGTATGAAGTAACACTGTAATTAACTCTAATGATTAATTGTTAATACTAGACATCTAGACACCAATATCATGATTAAAAGATACGTACAACGAATTATTTAAGATTCAAAATATAATTATTTATTCGTTAAATCCGTCAAGATGTTCGTTCCATTTAGATCGTACAATGATTTGCAATAAAGATAATTTTCAGAAACACTTCAATATAAAATAAAACTATAGATCATAAATGTTCAATTATTTTTTAAGGATTAACATGGTATATAAATGAGACTTAACATACAAAATACATTTAACGTCAGAAGTGAAGTAGAGAATTTCTTTTTTTTTTAATTTTTCCGTCTTAGTAATCACATATATTAATCACAGAATAAAAAAATCGTGAGTTTACACTATTAGATTAATTATGTAATTTTGTAGGGTAATTATAATTACCCTACAATAATTACTCTACTACTGAAAATCACGATTTTTTTACATTATACAATTAAACATCATTCTTAACGAGCAGAGAAAAAAATCATAAAAAAAAGTTTTTTTCACTTCTTATGTCAAGGACATTTTGTATGTTATTAATTTGTATTTGTGTTAAAACATATATTGATGTTTATGAAACCTCTTTATCATATTAACAATACACAACTAAACAATTCCATTTTTTTGGAAATGAGTCGTTGGAGTCTTACTTATACACATTTCTTCATTCTTCCATAATATAACTTGGGTAAATGTACACATTAATAATACTTTTTAAACTTTTCACATAATTAACTAAAACGTGTGCAAATTGCATGTTTGCTTCATGAACTTGACACATCAATTAGAAGGGAACAAGAAGTAGACGGCACTTATACACAACAATGGTGACCATTTGTGACATCAAATGACAAGCATGAGCCCGGGCAGCGACCGCTGGAAAAGATCACGAGGCTGGCTCCGCCACACGGTAGAGCAGTTCTCCTTCGACACCCATTGTCCAACGGGTTTGGGCTTCAACTCCTTAACCGTCAACCACGTGTTAAAATACTCCCTAAATCGAGTTATCAGCCCATCTTTAAGGGTCCACACATGTATCCAATACACATGTGCTCCTTCGTAGCCCTCAGCGATCACTATCTCGTCGCCAATGGCTGTTATACTTTGCGGTTCGAACTTGAACTCGTTTGGTAGGGCTTCTCCGGTCAGCATGCGCATCATGTGGTGGCAGTTTAGAGGGCCGTGAAAACACCACTCCAGGTCAGTGGCTAATATTCCGGTGACAGTTTTAGTGTCACCGCTGGCTAGGGTCTTGTAAAGAGCATGAACTTGGTTTTGGCTTTTGGGTTCAGTTACATTAATTTCTCCCATTTTTGGTTGGAGACTCGTAAATAAGTTTTGAGTATAATATGAGTGTAGGTAGGAGGGTTTTATAGAACAAATTTGGAGATTAGTGTGTGGACGAGTGGGTCCTACCTTCTCCAAGGACATGTTTTCTTTTATGTAATATCATGTATGTGGATAATTTAATTGTTATTGGTTTTAAATAACATAAACTTTTATCAATTTGTCGATAATACTTTCAACTTTCGATTTATATATTAGCATTTCCAACTTTCAACTTATTTTCCTCTAGCACTCTTTAACTAACTGAAACTTAACCCAGTTAGTTTTTACTGATTTGGCATCTGATATGGCCCTTTTTGCTAACGTGGCAGTTGATGTGGCATTTTTATGATGTGGCAACTGACGTGACATTTTGATGACGTGGCTGCTGATGTGACAGTTTTTGATGATGTGACATCTGACACCAGCTAACTAGGTTAGGGTTCAGTTAGTCGTTAGTTAGAAATGTCAGAGAAAAATAAGTCGAAAGTTAGGAGTGTTGTGGTACAAATCGAAAGTTGAGAGTGTTATCGACCAATTGATGAAAGTTGAGGTTATTTAAATCCAATATCCCTAATTTTAATGTTGCATTCTCAAACCAGTTAAAAATAAGAAATAAAAAATGATCTATTAGAGGAACGCTTAGGTTTGAAGATCTTGGTTTCAAGTCTCACAGATAATAAGATTAAAAGAAAATTTTCTGCTCTAAAAAAATATACTAGTTAAAGTGTTTTTAGACTTAAAGTTGACATGGAACATGAAGAAACTTAAATTAACTAATTTTGAAACAATAGTGTCGGTTTGGGTTGAAATTAAGCTCAAGTATACGATTAGATGTTTAGAGATTACCCAAATGACACTTATAGAACAACTAGAACTAAAATGGTCATGTGGGTGATAAAGTTTGTTGTGCGGTCACTTGGTTGTAACTGTGTTCAAAGAAGTATATTCATTAGGTTTGAGTTGGCTTTTAGGTAGTCGATTTTCTACAGGCATTGGTATTGCTAAGGAGATAACATATAGCTATCTAAACCAAAGTATATGCTAATTTAGTAATTTGTCTATTAAGAGAATATGTATGATTGAATTTGTCCCAGCATTTATATTTTGTGCAAATGATTATTTTGTTTGTGTGACTTTTGGTTTAAGTCAAATTTGTCAATCTTGGTCAGATAGATATTCGAATGCAAGTTGGGCATGTTAATGCTTTGTTAAATGCGTAAATGTCCAGTTTGGTAAAGTGAAGACATGGATACACTTTATAGCGTAGTTCGGTATACAACATACTAGTTGTAGACCTATTGTGTTAGAATTGTATTATAGGGATTTAATAACCTGCAAGCTAACATTGGGTTGAAAGATTTTATATCCTTAGTTGGGAGTTTTGAAGTGATATATATATATATATATATATATATCGGCTTGATGTCATGGAATTGGTAGGTTGGACAAGTAGTTTGGCATGACGATATCATTTACATATATGCATGCATTTGAATTGAATTCACAAGAAAAATAAAAGGTGAACTATGTGACATCCTTAGACAGAGAACAATTTATAGACTTGGTATTATTAAGTGAGTGTGGGGGTGTGCAAGTAGTTTGACATAATAGTGTCATTTACATATAGTGATGGCTCTAGTCTTTAGTAGGGATGGAATAGTTATGATTCAAGTCCTAGTAATGACAATTGTTCATACAAGATGGCATGCCTGTTTAGTAAGGTATGCATAGTATTCCTATACATCTTATCATGTTCTTGTCGGCATTGTAGTGGCAATCAAGAAATGTTAAATCAATTTGTAAATCATGATCCAAAGTTGTCTAGATAGTACATTTTGGTCACAAATGCGGGGGATATGGAGGACCCGAATGAATTGGTCTTAATCAGAAGCAAGTTTCCATTCATAAGATTATCCAAGTGATAAAAACACTTGGTTTTATTTAGATCCGTTTGAGAGCAAAGAGGTGGCTATCACTTGGGAATATATGAATTTTTTAGAGTTAAATTAGTTTGGAGATATAGTTTTAAATTTTGTTTAGTTTAGTTTTTGTGGTTTGTTTTTTGTTTCCTGGTGGACATGTTGTGCATATTTTGTAAAAAGCCATTTGTTATATTGGGGATATAGATAGAGGTGGATGTTCATACAATCACTCTTTTATAATGGAACCCCATTTGACCTTTTCAACTCATCCCAAGTTTTTTGAAAGGTGTGGGACAATGGATGTTGTTCCACGCTAGCTTCTATAATAAATATTTCAATGATTGTTCATAATCTCATGAACATGTCTTATACAATGTATACTCTTAATGTGAAAAGATCTTTACTAGTATAACTTCTTACTAAAAGACATACAATGACCAAACAGTAATGAAAGCCATCAAACAACAATTATATATCTTTGTATGTCACTAATGAATTAGTTTGAAATTCTTGGCATTGATTCCAATGAAATATTGCAAATGAGCCATGTAAACAAAACTACACTCGATGAGATAGGAAAACAAGAATAGCCTCATGTGAGGTGCGTGTGAGCTATGTGTTTTTTGAAGTAATGTCCTTGGAGGCTGGTACACTCGATGAGATAAAGAAAACAAAAATAGCCTCATGTGAGGTGTGAGTATGAGCTATGTGTTTTTTGAAGTAACGTCCTTTGTCCTTTGAGCCTGGATTTATAATAAAATGACCATTTTTAATTTATAATAGAATAATTGGGGGAATATTTTTTGTGATTTTGGTTAAATGACAGATACCAAAAAGTGATTTTACTTTTATTTATTTGTGTATGATTGATATTATTGATGCTAACAAATAATAAATTGAATTGAGAAGATATAGAAATAGAGCATTTAAGGTTCCAGTTGGATCCATTCAGTTTCCATTCGTGTGTCCATGTCATTTGCTTTCGACATTCTCCGTGATTAAACCCCCACACTTTATTTCTTTAAAAACTATAGGAATCTTATTTTAACTAATTTACAGAGCTAATAAGAAGTTATACATCCGGAATATTAAAGTCGCACCACCTATCCCATTTTACAATATGAAAAACTATATGAATCTTAACTTAGTCTATTTTCCAAACAAAATATGATTTTTCATATACTTTTGTTGCAGATGATGTTAAGCTTTTTATTGGAATTGGGTCTTTCACGGTATCTGATGGTTACTTGAATATATAAGTTCTTCACATTTAGGATTGTTTATGAAACTTGTTGCCATGTGTTGTTAATGTGTCACTTCCTAAGTGATTAAGGTTCGTGATCACTTGATTAATATTATGTAGATTTAGAACCAAATCATCATTAATACTATTATTAATAATGATAGAGACATGATTTTTAGAGTTCAAACCTAAGCAAGAGAAACATTAGATGTTTAAAAAAATCTGCTTGATAGAAAAAGTATAGGTAACATGGTAACGGTGATAAGGTGTTTCTCATCATTTAAAATAAATTCCAGTTTTTAATAGCTGTAATATATACATATTGGATGAACAATGGATGATAGGAAACAGAAAAGGGCCATGTACTTTGTACCCATATATTCTTATATATTGCAATAATCTTTTGGCACGATCTTAAATGATCTTTGAGGTCCCTTTTCCATTAATGCACCAAATCAAATGCATGCACATACAATTGCCTCTAAATTATACATGGATTCATATGTTAGCTTTTAGTAAAAAAGATAATAATAAAAAAAATAATTCGTAATATTTGATTATCGAACATGGGAGGAGGGGTTAAAAAGAAAGGATAGTGAGTGAGTTAGTGAGAGACGAAAGCAAATAAGTATATATCAGTTATAAATAAATTATTTCGTTTATTAATAGTTTTTGTATCAAACAAACAATCTATCTAGATAAAAATATCACGTAAACATGAAATAATATGGTATAATTAAAAAGTTATATAGTTCGATTTTTAAATTGTATGGTTGGTAGAGATAAAGAATAGAGATGTGGTTGTATACATATATCATGTATGCATGATGTTACTGGCCATCCTCCACCAATTAAGTATTTCCTAGTCATCCAGAATAATCTTTAGCTATTTATAATATATATCGGAACATATAAAACTTTACACGATACATATTCATCAGTCGAAATTTTCCGTGTATAATGATTGTCTTTTGTAATAAACTTAACATGCAATCATTTTGAAAACTACAAAAATTATCAAATATGTAATATATCGGATAAATATGGAAAATAAAAAAGGCAAAACTGCAAATATCTCTTGGCAATTTAGGATAACTAAATAAAAGAACGTAAGAGGATTAGGTCTTCCATTATAATGACTAAATGTTGGGGCGATAAGTTATTATTAGCGATGTTAAACATTGTAACTTAGGGTCATCCTCTAGCATGTCACATCACCCGTTATGTCACCAAGCAAAGAGATGCTCTTTCAAGGATGGACCAAACAAGTTTGGCTTAGAGAATTCGTATAATTTATTTGAGCTTAAAAAAACGTACCCTTAGACTTTAATGAAATTAGGAATTAGGCTCACTAAAGGTCTAAACCTAATGTCAATGGACTAATAACTAATCTAAACCATAAAAATAGTTTTGTAAGTGGGCATTTGTTGGTTTTTGTATTTGTATACCCTATTATTTTTTCACATATATATATATATATATATATATAGGATTAAGATCATTTGTGAACAACTTATTGAGAGTGTACTGAGTGAACAAATTTTGTCCTTTGATCATTTTTTAGATTAAAATGGTAAGATTGATATTAGTCAAGTACTTTTAGTTAAAATCCCTTAATTTTTTCATCTCTTAACTCTCTCCCTCTCTCTCTCATTTTTAATTATTTCTCTATTATTTTAATTATAAAAGATTAAAGGGCTAATGTTTATTTTTAAATAAAATCTTATGTTCTTTTTAAAATTAAATATTAAACCTAGTTAAATTATGTTTTTTACATATGTGTATACAGGTCAGTATATACAAGACTTGTACACTTGGGTATAAATAAACCAGATTTATACACATGTATATTGTTCAAGTACATATGTGTATAAACTAACACCTGTGTATCTTGTATAAATTGATAGTTAGCGAGACTGTACACATGTGTATAAACTAACATCTGTGTATCTTGTATAAACTAATACTATCGAGACTGTACACATGTGTATACACTAACAACTGTGTATCTTGTATATACCGAAACTAGCAAGATTTTAGGAATTTTGATTATATTGTTTAATAAATGCAATTTACAAAAGACGTAAATACCCCTATGTCAATTAATTTAAAGGGGAGTTATAACATTATAATTACAATCTTGCTATTATTTAAAAATCTCTAGATGATATAATCCAATGGCTCAGATTAGTTTACACAGTTCACTCTCAACCTAGTGTTTACTCTAGAACCTTACCATATATATATATATATATATATATATGTATATATATATATATATATATATATGTGTGTGTGTGTGTGTGTGTGTGTGTGTGTGTGTGTGTGTTTTAAATAATGTGCCCTTCGAAATATCGAGCCCTGACCGGAGGTCCCCCGCCCCCTCCCACCTCCCCCGGCCACCCCAGGGCCGTCGTGTGGAGGATGGGTTGATTTGGGTTGTTTTGATTGTAATGGCTAATACTTTATAAAATTTTATAAAAAGTGAGAGAGATTGGTTGATTTGATTTGAAAAAGGGGGATAAACATTTATTATTTATAAAGAAAATAAGTAATTTTTTATTCAAAGAGCCGTTCAACGGCTATAAAATTTAAAAGTTGGCCCGGCGTGCCCGGCTTGACTTTTGCAACGGGGATGAGGCAAGGGGGTGGTGTTGCCGACGTGCCGTCCCTCGACGCAGCAAGACGACTCGAGGACGAGCCTCACACCCTGCAGTCTTAGTTATATTAATAGAGGATTGAGTTTTAGCCAAGGATGTGTATAGGCTTGCATAGGCTTTTCGATATTGTTTAACATTTGTGTCCCTAAGGGGCGGACCTACCTTAGGGGAAGGGGTAGCCTCCGCTACCCCTTGGCGCTTCGGCGGTAGTGTAAATTTTGGAAAAATTTAATTTTTTTTGACATTTTTTCGATTTCGTTACCCCTTTTTATAAAAGGTTACCCCTTTTTGAAGATTTTCTAGATCCGTCACTGTTCCTGCTATGTGAAATTGGTTTCGACATGTGACTGGTTTCTTAGGTGTTCAAAATACGCGCAGGGCACACGAAAACCTATGGAATACATATGTGTGGCTCTATTTCAATATTGTCAAAAACTGGTGGTCGATTGATGATGAAATGAGTGGACTTGGAATTAAATGTGCCTGGAATGGGTTGCACGGTTCTTTCTAACTCTGAAATGATCTTTCATTAACAAGGTCATGTGAAAATTAGCTAAGAATATACCTCATATGTCACATGATTTTCACATCTTCGATTGCATTGTGGTGGATATGAAAACTAGTAATGCACTTTAGTAAAATAATGCAAGCAATAGGGTTTTACTCTTTACTCGCTTTAAAAAAAATAAAGTTTTTTTTTCTTCAAAACTATTTTCTAATCAATTAAATTATCTCCAAAACGGTTTTTATTCATACATCTTTTCTAATATTTTCACAAATAAAGTAAGTTAAATGTTATTTTAGTCCCTATGGTTTGGACCACTTTGCCAGTTTAGTCTAAATGTTTCATTTTTCACATGTTGGTCCAAAAAGGTTTCATTGTTGCCATATTAGTCCACTGGGTTAACTTCATTCATTATTTCTGTTAACGAGAAATAAAATGACCGAATTGCCCTTCTCATTAACAGAAAATATGGATGAAGTTAACCAGTGGACTAATATGGCAACGATTAAACCTTTTTAGACCCACAGACAAAAAATAAAACTTTTGAACTAAACTGAAAAGGTTGTCCAAACCACAAGAACTAAAATGGCATTTAACTCAAAAAAGTATCTAGTTCAGACTAAGCTTAATTTTAAGAGATTCAATAATATCTTTAACAAGTTGTCTTTTATTTTAATTATTGAACGACAAATTTTTTAACACCTTAATTCCACCTGTATCTTGTATTTGCAAGGATTTGAACTTATAACCTCATATTTATAAGAAAGGATATCATACCATTAAACCAATAGGTTATGAGTATTTAACAAGTTGTGGTTAAAATGTACCAACATACATTATTGAACATCGTTAATCATTTTAAGATAATTACATCTGAAGCATGCATACACTTGATCGACAGATTAATAATATTCATGGAATATTCACACACAAATAATACAAATATTGTAGGTTCTCGTTGATCTTAACATTTAATAAGATTGCTCAATATCGAACCAACTCGATCACGCTGAACAAAATGTACTAGTCATTCTCACGTGCACATCGATCTGCTAAATTATTTGAGATGGGACCAAAGACAGCTCATAAGTAACAATCATTCAAAGACACATATCGTAGTATTATTTGGTGATTGATGAAGACTAAAGAGAATCAATGTAGGTTTCATTTGCTCACCATCTTGAATCTTGATGATGGTGGGGATCAAATCAATTCCAACCATTATACATTCAAGACTAATAAAAAATCATTTTTGTTATACATATTAACAAATAAAAACTAAAAAATGATCCATTTGTGTATATAAAGAATATAAAAGTTATAGTTCATAATAATAAAAAATAACTATTATCTATTAATGCGAGACCGGAGTTTGTTTGTTTGTTTTAAGAAAGAATTAGACAAACCGTCTTTGCAGTGTAGGTGTTTTATGGATTTGGTACACCTTTAGTACCCACTATTAACTCAAACCTAATACGTTTAATCCTTGATGCTATTAGATGTTAATTTTCTATTGTTTTATAGAACTACCAACACATCTTCTTTACCTAAACTAGATGAGTACCATTGTAAAGGAAAATGTAGGTATAATTGGTACTCAATTTGGAGGTTATGGTTTCAAACACATTATCTAGTAAGAATGAATAACTAACCTTTAATTGATCTTGTAGGTGAAAACGGTTTATAAGTACGCATAAACTCATACACGTGCTAATTATAAAAACATTGATTGCATGGACCGATGTGAATTGTAACGCCTTGTTTTTTTCGTACTTTCCTTAATTAGAAAGTTTAATCGTATTTCTAAATTTTGTAATACGAGACTTGAACCGTAATAAAAACTTATACTTGTTATATATACATGTCTCACATGCATTCAATCGTTTAAACTGATACTTGTTATACGTGCAAAGACTCATACATTCACAATCGATACTCAAATCATACTTATATGCGTTATACATGCAAAAATGACAAGTTATACCCTGAAATAAAAGATAAACAAAGTTCAAAGGCTAAAACTGGCATAATCCAGAGAAAGTGGTTTCTAGTCCATGGATTGGTTCAATTTGTGTTTTCTGCATTAAATGCACTCAAACAACAACCTCTCTAACCTCAACTATAAATACCCACCTCCTCCCACTCTCATTTCACACCTCAAACACTTGTCTTCTTCTCTATAAAGCTCTCTCTTCATCTGAAAATTCAAGACTTTCAAAAGTGAGTTCTAACTCACCCTTACCTCCCTTCTTTGATTTTTCTTCCTTTCTTAACACTTGAATCACCTCTAGAAATATTTCCATAGTTTTTCCATGGAAAACCCACTTGGAACATCACAATATTTGAGGTCTCAAGTGTAAGAGTTTTCGTTTTAATAGGGTTTCAACCCACAAGTGTTGTATCCTTCCAAGCGTGTTCTTGAAACAAGACTTGAGTTGGTAGTGTGTGATTACTTGGAAGCCCTTGGCTATTCTACCTTCAATCCACCACCTCACTTGATGATTTTGATTATTTTTCGTCTTTTATTTTTATGCTTAACTTAGTAATGACCATCCTTGTTGTCCTTGTGACGACTTGTGCATTGGTGAACTATACGAAAGAGGTTAAAGGAATGTTATCCTCCTACCTCCATGCATGACTTCTATGAACTTCCATGATGTTTATGATCTACTTATTATGTATACTATATAATATATGTATATATATATCCACTAACCAAACCCTTGATGATAATCGAATGATTGTCCGTCATGGTACTAGGTTACATCACCTAAGTACTTAATCTCTCGTTATGATTCTAATGGGTATCCTAACGCATAAAAACACATCAACCCGGATGGGTATTATAGTGTCAAGAACGAGTATTAAGTCTATATGATTATTTTCTCATATACATACTTTAGTGTATTTAAATTTCCTAATCCTCCGTTATCATTCGAATACATACCAACCTACGTTTTCCTCATGTAGGATAACTCGGTGCTCCATCCTCCAAACTCCCCCAACACCTTACGGAAATAACAAGTGGAAGCTTTCAAAACCGTGAGTACACTCGAACACCCTTTTTACGCTTTACACTTTTGGGTGCAATATGTTAACCTATCAAAAATACACGCAATCACACTTATACTTTTAAGCAAACACACAAACAATCCATTATACATGCTATAGTTATGTGATACACGATTCGTATAGTTGGAACATTCTTATGTGATGCTATTTGTCATTAACTTTGTTTAAAGCCTCCCCCTTAACATGTATAGCGCTATAGGAGTAACGCACCGCCCGTATTCTTGAGTCATGTTAAGTTTATTCTATTTTGCGGTGACACGCGAGGGTTGACTTATAGATCGTATGCCATGTTTACATTAATCTAGTTTGCTAGCTTAACATGTGGATTCGTTTAAATATTTTTATACTTATGTTATATCAAACTTGTGTACTCGCCAATACTTTTTGTATTGAACTATACTTTTAACATGTTGCAGGTTAAGGATGTTGATCATGACGAACTTAGTAGGGACGACGTAGAAACACATCTAGAATGTGAGGATTTATGTTGTTGAACTTATTGTATTTGACTTCCTTGTTGTAATTGACAATCTTGTTATGAAATAAAATTGGTTTGATATAAATATTGTCGCACATAGTGTTATGATGCCTTGAGCAATCTATTTCGTCTCACTCCGATGTTTCCGCCATCAGTTGGGGTGTGGCATATTGATATCAGAGCCATAACTATAGGGAATTAGGTAGAATTGCCATGTTCGACCTAGCCTATAGTTTAAGTGATAACTTTACCATTCTTGATTCATATTTAAAATGCTAATTCTACCTACCTTGCTTCTCCTATTTCTTTTGGTCTTAATATATGCAATATGTCTTTCCTAAGACATTTACACAATATACACGCTTGAAGACTTGAAGACACTCATTCTACAAATGAGACGATCTCACCAAAATAGGGTGGAACCCGCACTTTGGTGATCACTCTCAATCCGCGTATTCGATTTTTCACGAAATTACGCCATCAAGTTATGAGTGATATCCATACCTTGATGGAAAATTTCCATTTCATATTTAGTGGACCCTTACCAACGAGTCGGAATTCGCTCCTTGTTTGGTAAGTACCAACCACACTTAGGGTATGATTTTGCCAAGTTAGGGGTGAAACCCACACTTTGTCAACTAGTCCCACTCCTCGATTTTTGATCTCGCCAAAGTTTCGATTTTTCGATGAATTAGACATGTGTAGTAACTGGAAGGGTAAAATGTCGTTAATCGCTTCTCGACGAGAGCATTTTAACTATAGGCCAAAGTATGTTTCTCTAATTTGAAAGGATTCGATTCACTTTGGAATAGTCGACGTTTCTCAACCCAAAGCACTCCAATATTTTACTAAGCCTATCTTTTATGATATCTCAATTTCTATGTGTTTTAATACTTGTTATCTCGTTCATTTCGAACCCGATACACAATTCGCACATATTTCGCAATAAAAAACAATAGTAATTCTCGCAAACCAACTATTATACTCCTGATGCAATCATACATGTTTATACTATTGAATACTTGTTATGCTTATGTCACCTATGTGAACTCATACGCGTTATACAATACTTACATGCTCAAACGTAACTTTCATAATCACGTCATGATAAAGCCTCACCCTTTCCATTATTGTCGACCACTTTCATGACAACTAATCGATTTAGATTTATACTTAAACATTTTATCATTAAGTGAATTTCCCTACTTATGCATGAACCTCGACCTTTACTATTTTATCCAATGATTTCTCACCCTACCACTAATTTACATAAATCACATACATGAAACCCTTAATGATACTTTAAACGGTTCTTTCACAATTTTCAAAAACTTTATGAAATGTTATCTATCAAATTAGTCGGTCAAACGAACCTCTTGCCCTCGATTTTCATAACTTATCCAAAACACACTCACTTTATACTACCATTCTAAAGACATTTTATTTCCAACAAGAAACCAACGAAAACTTTCTCTCACATACGTATAAGTACTTGCTAAAATACTTTTCAAAAATTCAAGTTATACATGATAATTTCAAAACATAACTTTCCTTGCATCCATATAAATATATACAAAAATAAAGCAAGATCACTATTTTACAACCTTTTCAAAAACCGCTAATACACAAATCTAAATCTGAACACATGGGCAAGAAAATTTCATATGCGAATACAAATTTTAAAATAAAAGTAGCATTTCTTTTTACAAACCACATGTTACATCAAAAATTAATATTTTTCTAAATATTCACCCGACATTCACAATTTTGGTCATTCATCCCCGACAAACCCGACTTATTTTAATTTAACCAACTCAATATTTTGACTCAAGCAACCATACACATGCCTATCGCCTTACACGTTTCTATTTATGCAGTCAATGTTACATGACAAAATTACACACATCACTACTACACTTCGTATTTACACACTCGCAACTTCATGGTAACTTATATATGCTAAATCCTATTTTATTCCACCTATACGCTCGATACTGCATGCTAATGTTATACGTATTTGTCTTCAATCATACTCAAAATTTATGCATTCGCACTACTTGGTAGTCATACTTGAAATCTATAAGTAGGTATAACCCGAGTGGTTTCGCCTAAGTTCGACACACTCATACATACATACAATCATGCTTACTTACTTAATTTTTATACGCTATCTTACATACCCTTTGCTTAATAGATGTAACCTGACCCGTACACTACTAGTACAAACTATGCGGATCATGCACAAACCAAAATAATCGCGGGTGCACACGAGATTATATTGGTAGGCGCATGAAAATCATAGTGGGTTCTACTGTGTATCGTAACACGGAACGTAACATGACACCGAATAGCGAAACGGACGTAAAATGGTGTGAACATGGTGGATACGCCGTTGGTACTTTATATATATAAGTGTCCCTACTATGTTACCAAACTTTCGTAAAACGTGCCATGAGAAATTCAGTGATTTCCCAGACCTTGATAAATACATTTGATTCATAACAAACTTTGGTGACCCCACTTCGAAATGATTAATACTCGATTATCCATAAAAAAACTTCATTCTCAAAATCGTTAGCTTTAACCGCTACAACTATCACTAGCATCTCTCAACATTCCATGTTCGCATTTTATCCAATATTCATACATTTTTACCCCTCGCATACACCTACCTAATCGTTCACTACCATACCACGATATTCCCAATTCTTCCCTTAACCCTTCACCCAAACTTTATTTATAGTGAATCAGCCTAAACTTTCAATCCATTTTTGTAAACGTCCCCACCGGCTCAATCTTGTCAAAATGTTCCTTTTCTTTGAAAACTATCTTTCACTCTTATCTATGCGCAAACTTAAACTAGTCGGTCAATTACCGCCAAAACCTTTAGAAATAGTAAATATTTACCATCCTAGCTCTCTCCAATAAACATTTTTCTACAACAAGTGATTTTACTATACGCCTTAGAACTGACAAAACTTTTCTTACAACTTACGGTGCAGACCGCTCATTTTAATCAAAATACATCCTTAGTCATACTAAAACCTTCCTCTTAGGTCGTACTCTTTTAAAATATTCCTTTCAATGAGTTGTCCAGACTTAGTTAAACTCACTTGCTTACACACACACATACATGTTTTTACTTATCCTTATACACATTTACGATTGGTGTCTCAAAAACACCTTAGTCAAACAAATTACTTTCACGAACCTACCATTTTTATCCTTCAAGATTTCGATACATATTGGCACACTTATACATGAACTCCGCAAAAACTTCAAATTTCAAAATCTTGATTTTGGCCAAACATTTTCACCAAAATGACATCTTTTCCAAAGTTTTCCTCATGAATAAATTTCGGAACGAAATTTCCTAAAGGAGGGGAGACAGTAACGCCTCGTTTTTTCGTATTTTCATTAATTAGAAAGTTTAATCATATTTCTATTTATGGAAACTTGTATTCGTATTTCTTTTTCCAATTTTGTAATTGAGACTTGAATCGTAAAAAAAACTCATACTTGTTATATATACATGTCTTACATGCATTCAATCGTTTAAACTGATACTTGTTATACGTGCAAAGACTCATACATTCACACTCGATACTAAAATCATACTTATATGCGTTATACATGCAAAAATGACAGGTTATAGCCTTAAATGAAAGATAAACTAAGTTCAAAGACTAAAAATGGCATAATCCGGAGAGTGTGGTTTCTAATCCATGGATTGGTTCAATTTGTGTTTTCTGAATTAAATGCACTCAACCAACAACTCTTCTAACCTCAACTATAAATACTTACCTCCTCCCACTCTCATTTCACACATCAAACACTTCTCTTCTTCTCTCTAAATCTCTCCCTCCATCTGAGAATTCAAGACTTTCAAAAGTGAGTTCTAACTCACCCTTACCTCCCTTTTTTGATTTTTCTTCCATTCTTAACACTTGAATCACCTCTAGGAATGTTTCCATAGGTTTTCCATGGAAACCCAACTTGGAACATCACAATATTTGAGGTCTCAAGTGTAAGAGTTTTCGTTTTAATAGGGTTTCAACCCACAAGTGTTGTATCCTTCCAAGCGTGTTCTTGAAACAAGACTTGAGTTGGTAGTGTGTGATTACTTGGAAGCCTTGGCTATCCTACCTTCAATCCACCACCTCACTTGATGATTTTGATTATTTTTCGTCTTTTACTTTTATGCTTAACTTATTAATGACCATCCTTGTTGTCCTTGTAACGACTTGTACATTGGTGTATTATACGAAAGAGGTTAAAGGAAGGTTATCCTCCTACCTCCATGCATGACTTCTATGAACTTTCATGATGTTTATGATCTACTTATTATATATACTATATAATATATGTATATATATCCACTAACCAAACCTTTGATGATAATTGAATGCTTGTCCGTCATGGTACTAGGTTACATCACCTAAGTACTTAATCTCTCGTTACGATTATAATGGGTATCCTAACGCATGAAAACACATCAACCCGGATGGGTATTATAGTGTCAAGAACGAGTACTAAGTCTAGATAATTATTTTCTCGTATACATACTTTAGTGTATTTAAATTTCCTAATCCTCCGTTATTGTTCGAATACTTACCAACCTACGTTTTCCTCAATTAGGATAACTTGATGCTCCATCCTCCAAACTCCCCAACACCTTACGGAAATACCTAGTGGAAGCTTGCAAAACCGTGAGTACACTCGAACACCCTTTTTACGCTTTACACTTTTGGGTGCAATATGTTAACCTATCAAAAATACACACAATCACACTTATACTTTTACGCAAACACACAAACAATCCAGCATACATGCTATAGTTATGTGATACACGATTCGTATACTTGGAACACTCTTATGTGATGCTATTTTTCATTAACTTTGTTTAAGTCTCCCCCTTAACATATAGCGCTATAGGAGTAACGCACTGCCCGTATTCTTGAGTCATGTTAAGTTTATTCTATTTTGTGGTGACACTCGAGGGTTGATTTATAGATCGCATGCCATGTTTACATTAATCTAGTATGCTAGCTTAATATGTGGATTCGTTTAAATCTTTTAATACTTATGCTATATCAAACTTGTGTACTTGCCAATACTTTTTTGTATTGAACTATATTTTTAACATGTTGCAGGTTAAGGATGTTGATCATGACGAACTTAGTAGGGTGACGTAGAAACACATCTAGAATGTTAGGATTTATGTTGTTGAACTTATTGTATTTGACTTCCTTGTTGTAATTGACAATCTTGTTATGAAATGAAATTGGTTTGATATAAATATTGTTGCAAATAGTGTTATGATGCTTAAGCAATCTATTTCGTCTCACTCCGATGTTTCCGCCATCGGTTGGGGTGTGACATGAATGGGATTGCGTGACAGTCCAGGAGCCCTAATATTCTAGAAAATCGTCACTAGTCCCAACACAACCACCTACTCTCGTTCCCTAAGGATGATGGGTATGGTGATTGTCCTCCGCTTCATAACCATCCTCCATATCACAACACAATCCCCTCCATCACTCTCCTCTATCATCATCCCCTCAAAAACATAAGATTAGCCCCGTGGTAGCCATAGCTCGGGTCACACAATTCACATTGGGAATTTTTCAAACTGTCACAGCGAAATTTTTCATCCATTCTGGTGGTATGTAAACAACAACCATTGAGAAACTCAACATGAAATTGGTATACTACAAATGCTATGCGTAATTTCTTATTGACCAAATCCTTGATGTGTGCATACTAAAAAAATCTCCCTATAATTTCTTCTAGTTTTAAATTGCTGAGTATTATTTTCATCGAAGAATCGAACCACAATTGACATTCCTCAGTCCACATGGACCAAATGTAACCTTTTAGTAAGTGGGCTTGGTCAATTTGGCTAAACGTTACGGAAATTATTGGGCCAATCAACTTAGCCATATGGGTGACGTGTTGATTTATTAGGCCCGCCTCAAGTTTGGGTTTTATATGGAAATATTTTATAAGTATAATA
The DNA here is from genome assembly GCA_947069175.1 of Scalesia atractyloides. Classification (NCBI taxonomy): domain Eukaryota; kingdom Viridiplantae; phylum Streptophyta; class Magnoliopsida; order Asterales; family Asteraceae; genus Scalesia; species Scalesia atractyloides. The sequence continues at coordinate 15,389,254 of CAMTDV010000026.1, forward strand.
GTTTGGGTTTTTTATGGAAATATTTATAAGTATAATAATATCAAACTTTAAATCAACAAAAAATTAAAAAAAATAAAAACTAATTACAATACCAAATAAAAGGTCAACCAGTTTATTAGTTTTTTTTAGTGAAAATGTAACACAATAGTAACCAAGTTTTAAAAGTGTTCTAATTAGGTCACTTATATCGTTTTTGTCCCAGTTAGATAACTTAACATTCAAATTGAGTCATGTCCTTTTTTTCATGTGTCAAGAAAAAAATGGAGCATAAAATGCTAGGGTCGGATTATTTTAATATATGAAATTATATTTATTAAAAATAAAAATACTTTAATTACATTAAAAATAAAAAAAACAAGTTAAGTCCACGTCATCACTCGATGTTCGCATCAAATAAAAGTGGGGAAACAAAAATTCCCATGACAACGATTACCTATGAAATGAATGAAAAAACCCTTTATTTTAACAAAAAATGAATGTTAAGTGTCCTGATTGAAACACTTTTAAAACTTGAGTGGCATAATTAGAACACTTTTATGTTATTATTCAATAGGGTATAATGTTAAGATATGTGATGCATCACTTTTGTATTTAAGTGTTCAATAGTTTATAATCGTCTAATAATTTATATTTTTATGTCATTATCGTCGATCTGTATGATATGATAGATGTTTTCAAGGTGTTAACTATCATTATTTGATGTCTTCAAGAACGCTATTTTTATCACCATCAATCGCCCCGTCATCTTCATACTAAAGTTTTAAAATGAGAAGCCCTTGCAGTTATTTTATCAGGGTGATTGTTAATTTGTAGTATCATCATCAATCAATCAGCATCACTCATCTTTAAGAACTCGCCCTTGCAATTATTTTATTAGGGTGATTGTTAAATCGTAGTATCATCATCAATCAATCAACACCACTCATCTTTAAGAACTCAAAACGTTAATTTTCGGTCCTTTTCAAAGGAATATTCCATAACTACCTTTTGATTGTTATAATAAACCAAATTTGATTTATAATCATGCCACTAACATTTTCATCCATTTAATTTTGATCAAGGGTTAGGATTCATTCTCATATTTAAACAAGTTTTTATTCAAGCCTTTGTCTAGTACAATATTATATAATAATCAATCACTAGAAAAGAGTTATAGAAATAACTCGTATTACTCAACGATAAGACCAATCATCTCCTATATATATATATATATATATATATATTTATGGTGCTTTATTCAAGTTAGGTGTTCAATAATGGTTTAAGTGGAATTTTATGAACCTGAAAGGTTTAAATTCTGGTATCATAAAACCTTGTGAGTATTATTTGATGGATTCCATGGAATTTTGGAAAGTTTAGATATTTAATTAAAAAAACTAAAATAAAAACAATTCTTTTTCTTAACTTGCAACAAAGTCCGGCCACCGGATACAACAATTGGCAAAATGCCACCCACGCTCATGATCACAGACAACAATGACTACACGGCCCGTCACCAATTTCAGAGGAAACACACTGCCTGAAGGCCACATTTTGTCAAATGAGGCTACAAGTTACTACTTCCCATAGACTACTCAGTGTGGGGAGCGGCCTAGGGCCGGCGAGGGCCGACGACCCAGCACACCGCCCCTGCCCCGTCCCTGTCCTCACCGTCTTCCCCAAGATGTTCATGCCGGGCCTCTTTTCAAAGTTTATAGCCGTTAGAAACGGCTAGTTTTTTTATTAAAAAAATATTTTTTTTCTTTACTGTTATCATATATAACAAGAATTAACATAAGATTAATGCTAAAACTTTAATAATTTTAGAAAGATTATAAGAGCAATAAGTAGAGAATTATATAACTTATGAAAATGTATACATGAGGTGCATTTTCTTTTCTATCTAGAGCTAGTATTTATACTATAAAAGGATTAACTATTTGGTAGACAAGGTTAACAATTTATGGACAAGTCGTATGGTATTATCCATAAGTTTGACAAATAGTTCATCCACTTGTTTGGTAGATCTAGAGGTAAATTTTGATCTACATGGTAATCTTTATATAATATACATAACATCCCCCTTGGATGATACTTTCCAAACATCCGGGTCTTTAAGTACTGCCTCATTAAAAACCTTTCTAAAGAAAAAACCCCGTGAGGAAAAAACTTTAGCTAAGGGGAAAAGAGTGCGGTCTATAGCTCCCCCTCAAGTTGCAATTTGTAAGAAATCACATTCTTCGTACGTGACTAATATGGGCCAAATGCAAAATATAAATTGTATCAAATACGATATAAAACCAACCATTTTAAGTACTAATGTTGGAAAAAGTGCCTTTCTTTGTATACTTTTGATTTTCAGGATTAAAAGAGCTTAAATGTACAAAAGGAACAAATTCGTGAAAAAATCCAGCATAAGTACAGAAGAAGGGAAGACAACACACTATACTAATCCTCCGAACTTCACCCCAAGATCAAAACCAACGAATCAGAAGTTTGGCACGAGGTCATGCCTAGTCGGCATGGGGCTGTGCCCCTTCAAGATTCCATATCAGAAAAAGAAAAACAGAAGCAAACAGGAGACACGGGCCGTGTCCGTTTAGGCACGGGCCGTGGTCAACTTCCAGATTTGCATATCTTGGATAGTACAACAAGTACAATGGCCATGGGGCCGTGTAACAGGCTGATCTAACATACGAATTAAATGAAGACAGAGAAGAAGGAAGGCACGGGGTCATGCCCTGCGGGCACGGGCCGTGTGAAGGGTCGGTTCACAACTATAAATAGGGGTGTTTGGTTTCATTCCAACTGTTCCCTTGCAAACCACTCCTCTCACACCTGCCACCACTCCGCCACCAGAATACCACCATCATACACCACATTCATCCATCATCCATCTTAGAGTGTGTGTAGTAGTCTTAGGATCCAAGATTGATCGTAAGATTTTTTCTCAAACAAAGGCTATTCTTGCCTAATCTCTTACATCACTTAGTGAAGACAAGTTATTTATGTATTACTTTTGATTTCTAGCTTTGGTTAACTTTTTAATTGAGTATGTATTAATGACTTTAATAACTAGTTTTTTTTTACATTGAAAGTGAACTTTATTCTATCATCTTTTATGTTTCGTTGATTCACTCATTCGTATCTTTATGGTCTATATAAAGCACGTTAACTGCTTGGAAAGAGGTTAGAAGGATGGTATGGTAAAGTTCTTGCCTCATTCAGTGTATAGATCCTATGGGGACATGATTCAAGCTTATTAGGACTTCTCTTGAGGCAAATAGCATCAAATCGGGGGAAGTAAAAACGGCTTGAATCCTTATAAATAAACTACTATTAAAACTTTAACCCAACCTTGCAGGACTGTATCCCTGTTGACTTAGACCAATATGGCCGATGGTAGCGTTGCCTCCAAAAGAGGGACATGCCACATTTTTCATTAATAACTTACTTAATTATCTTTTAATAATCCGAACTTGCAAGACGGTATTCCTTCTGACTCAGACCAAAATGGCTGAGGGTAGCGTTGCCTCCAAAAGAGGGACATGCCACTTTAACTAAGAAAATTTCTTAAAAAAACCCAAAGCATGGAAATCATCAAAGGATATGTAAATAATGAGTCGGAACCAAGTGATTCTATCTTGTCTATATATTTCTTTTATTACTTAGTTTATTTATTTATGTTTACTTGTTAAAAACCTTTTCTCAAATTTTTTATTAGATTAGACGTCGACAATATTCCGGTATCAAAAGCTCTTGTATCCTTGTACAACCTCGGTATCTTACCAGCACTATACTGTGCCAACAATGATTGCACTTGCCCTAGCATGCTGTAGAGAGTGATAGTTACATATCGTGTTTTTATAAATTTAAAGCTTAAATAAACAATGAAAAGTACTCAAAATATATCTTAAAATTACATACACCATCGCTCACGTCAAGTTTTTGGCGCCATTGCCGGGGACACAAGAATTTTAAGAAAGTATAAAATCGGCGGCCTAATTATTTGTATGCTTTTATGATTTTTCTTTTTAGGTTTTTCTTCTTTTTCTCAAATTTTTCTTATCTCTGTAGAAACAACACGGGGCCGTGTTTGATCAACTCGGGGCCGTGTTTGACTTACAGTATAGGAAAGAGTCTGTTTTCTAGTTATTGGAACCAAGACATGGGGTCGTGTTACAGGAGCACGGGGCCATGCCCAACCTCTAGTATCTGGGAACCTGAAAACAGAAACTTTTTCTTAACAGCACAAGGCCGTGCCATCTCGACTTGACACAGGGTCGTGCTACTCTTCTGATCAGCAAATTTTTTATGTTTTTGTTCACATAAAGTCACGCCATCTCACCGGAATCTCCAGAAATACAACCTGGTGCATGACCTCCACCTCCGACAAAGACATAAAGGTATCATTAGAAGAACCCGAGCGCTTTTTCCGAAAAAGTCTTCAAGCAAAAAACCGACAAAAAGCCTCGACCCGAAACCCCTCTATGGCGGATCAACGCAGTCTCATGGATTACCTATGGCCTATGGTCGGTAATCTTGGAGTCGCAATTAACCCTCCTAATATCAATGCTAATAACTTTGAGCTTTGACCACACCTCATCCAAATGCTCTAAAATTCTGCCACCTTCCATAGCCTACCTGATGAAGATCCCCATTTACATGTTACCAACTTTTTTGAAATATGTGATACCTTTCCGATCAACGAAGCCTCCAACGATGCTATCCGGCTCTATATGTTCCCTTTCTCCCTCAAAGACCGAGCGAAAGCTCGGTTAAATACCCTCCCAAGTGGGCCCATACACACTTGGGAAGAACTTGCCCAAAAGTTTCTCTACAGATACTTCCCTCCAGCTAAAACCGCCAAACTCATGACTAAGATTAACTCTTACTCTTAAGATGACGTGATGTCTTTGTACAAAACATGGGAGAAGTTTAAGGAGTTATTGAGGAAATGCCTGCATCATGGTCTTGAATGATGGCAACAAGTGTCTATTTTCTACAATGGACTTTTATCACACACAAGGCAAATCCTTGATTCCAACACCAGGGGGATCCTTGGGAATCGGCGACCCGAGGAAATCTATAATCAAATTCAGGAAATTGCTTAAAACAGTTTTCAATGGCACACACCTAGGGGTTCAAAATCAATTGCCCCGGGTGCCCATAAAGTGGATGAAACCACCTCTTTGCAAGCCCGAATCGAAGCTTTAACTGCAAAATAAAGAATCTTGAATTGAATAAAACAGTTTCGGTTATATCTTGTGAAGGGTGTGGCGGACCACATGAAAACTGGAGTTGTATGAAAGAAATGGAAAATCAAGCAAAAGTGGTAAACTACCTTAACAACCGCCCTCGTCCACCTAGTGGTCAAGGTAACACCTTCAACCTTGAGTGGCGAATCAATCCAACTTTGGATGGAGAGATTCAGGGGATAGCAACCAACAAAATCAAAAAGGAATGATCCAACTTTCAACAACAACCCCGAAATGAGCAACAAGGTTTCGAACCACAACAACAAGGAGGAAGAGAAAGGCTTGAGGACCTCATCACTCGCATTTTCTCCGAAACCGACAAAAGGTACTCGAAAAGGTTCCTACAAACCGAAGCCAAAATTAGGAACCAACGGACTAGCATGCAAAACATCGAAAAACAAGTAAGCCAACTTGCCCAAAATTTCTCCGAAAGACAACAAGGTGCCTTGCGTAGTAACACCGAAACAAACCCGAAAGTCCAAGTAAACGCTATTAACTTAAGAAACCGGAAGGTAGGAACCAAAGATGAACCAACACCACAACAACCCGATTCACCACTCACAAAAACAACCATAACCAATAACCAAGAAAATACTCAACCCCAAAGTTCCCAACCAACCAAACCACCTCCGGTCCCTTACCCTTGTCGTTTACTCCAGCAAAAGACCCGAGCAATTCACAAAGTTCGTGAGATTGCTTAAACAACTCCATATCAACCTTCCTTTTGTGGAAGTCCTCACCCAAATGCCAAAATATTCTAAATTCATGAGGGACGTCCTAACCCACAAAAAGATTATTGAATCAATTCAACAAGTCAACCTAAGTGAAGAATGCTTGGTGGCACTCCTCAACAAACTCCCCCAAAAGAAAATTGATCCCGGAAGCTTCACCATCCCTTGCTCAATTGGGGGTCACCGATAAGCAATGCTCTTGCCAACCTAGGGGCTAGCATCAACCTAATGCCCACCTCTATGTTCAACCACCTTGGTCTAGGAAAACCTTATCCTACAAGGATGAGCATACAACTTGCGGTTAGGTTGGTAAAATACCCTCGAGGCGTCGTGGAAAACCTCTTGGTGAAAGTCGGAGAAATTATTTTCCCGGTCGACTTTGTAATACTAGATATGGAGGAAGACACCAAGATCCCTCTCCTATTAGGAAGACCATTCCTTGCTACCGCACGAGCAATGGTGGACATGAGTGACGGAAGGTTAACATTAAGGGTAGGTGACGAGGAGATCAAGTTCGAAGTGGGACAATGGGTGGAGGATGATTCGGTCAACTACATCAAACTATAGACTCGAGCCTTGACTATGCCCTTCGTCGCTGCCACTTGGGATGCGAGTCACCCACTCGGGTAACATTTGACCAACTTTGGGTCTAGCCAAGGACCTATATACACATGGCGCACCATGGAGGCATTCCATGGACTATTCTTAGGTTAATTAGTTTAAATTTTAGTTTAATCTTTAGTCTAATGTTTTCTTTAAGTATCCACTTGTAGGAATAAGTTACACTCAAAGGAAGGTTGAAAAAAGCCCAATGGACGTTGAAACAACGCCCTATGCAAGAAAACAGACACTTCCCAAAGCAAAATCGTCAAAACAGTAAATGCAGCACGGGGCCGTGTAAGGTAAGCACGCCCCCGGCCCTTAAGTCTGTAGAATTTTTTTTGAATCTAGAACACTGACCCCGGGGCCGTGTCCCATAGACACGCCCCCGTGCCTGGCTTCTGGAAAATTTTTGTTAAGGCACTTGTTACACTGGGTCGTGTCCCCCAAACACGCCCCGTCTCTGCCTCCTTAAAATTTTCTCAAAAATCTGTTACTGGCACTTTTGACATGGGGTCGTGTCCCCCAAACACGCCCCCGTGTCCAATACCTGGTTTTTTAAAAAATTGTTGTTTTTAACTCACATTTACACATTTCATCAGTTTTAACCAACTTTGACACATTGATGACAATGCGTAATTTAAGAGTGCGGGGGTAAGCTTAAACTTGAAATTGTTTATCCTAAAAACAAGCCTTACACAAAACTCTACTTGGAAACACTAAAACACTCGTAAAAAACATTTTTTAGTTTGTTTTTGTCTTGTTTATAGTTTAAGTTACAAGAGCTAAAAGTTTTCATATTTTATAAAAGTTTACAACCGATAGCGCCATGATAAAAAGAACCATATAAGAAAAAATTATAAAAAATGTCATGACAATCCTTTGTAAAAATTGATTTTATATATAATTGCAAACTTATACCCCTTTTCCCACAAAAATGTGAGTTTTGAGCCTTTACCTAGCATTCAAATCTATACCTTTACTAAATTCTCACTTTCGTTTCTTGTGTGAATAGCCTTATGGTTTTTACGAAGGCTCAATCTATTTGGACACCCTGCTGCCTATTTGGACACCTTTGGTGCCCTAAACGGATCGTCTAAGGCTAGACGGGCCGTCTAAGCACAGATTTTTAGGAGTCAACAGGTGAATGGCAAGGCGTAGAAATTTATGGGCGTAGATGGGTCGTCTAGATCTAGACGACCCGTCTAGAACCATGGGTTTTTTTTTTAGTTGAAAAATGGGTGTTTTGGTGGGGTAAATTGGTTGTTGTTGGAGATTGAAAAAATGGGTGTTTTGATGGGGTAAATTGGTTGTTGTTGGAGGTTAATGTTTTTTTGGTGGTGTAAGTTGAGATTTTTAATTTTAAAAAGTGTTGTTTTTTGTATAAAAATAAGTTAGCGTTTTCGATCGTTTAAATATTTAATTGTTTTTAAATATACTATTTAAATTTAATATTGTTTTCAACATTTTAAGAAGAATGCAAGTATTATATCGTGTAAATATTACTTAGCATTTTGAAAATTATATTGTTTCCGTATTACATTTCAATGTCGATATAACACAAACAATCATCAAGTAATCGAATAACTGAAAACAAAGTTAAATATAGCATATATAACATAACTTTGTACATCCATAACAATATGTATATGTACAACTGAATACTAAATACAAAACGTCTATGCATACGAGTCAGAGTCGGGATCTGGCTGCTGCAGCTGCTGTTGATGATGTGGTGCTCGAGGTGATGGGAGTCGTATGGGAGGTAACCCGCCTCTCACTCATCTATCCTGTAACTCCTGAACCCCCCAGCCCATGAGATCCAAAAGCCTGTCAACGTCGGCTCGTAAATGCATGTATGCTACACCTCCCGGGGCATGACCCGGGGTTAACGTGCTGCGGAAACCGGGGCACCCCTGGAGGTGCTGGTGGCGGTGCCGGTCGGTCGAAATCCACCGGAGGCTCCTGAACGACCGTTGCCTCATCTGTCGGCGGATAGACTGGATCGAAGTGATCTGGCAGCGGCTCCGGAATCCATGGCTCTCCTGCGCGGGTTTTAAACCGCTCGCCGAGCACGCCGAACCTCTTCACCAGCTTTATCCCCCGCAAGGTATGAAAACTCATCCGTGTCGACGTATGGCCGACCTCAAGTGTGGATCTGTCTCCGGCAGATGACCCAACAACCAGGCAATCACAGTGACGTACGCCCCGCCGTACAAAAAGTTGCGCTCCTACCGGTGATGGGCGGAGGCGAAGTACTGGGCGAGACCGTGCGCAAGTGCGCACAGCCTCTTGTACAGTAGGCGATAATAGAAAAATACATCGGTGCTCGTACACCACTGACGGTTGTGTCCGTGAGCGGTAATAGCCGTAGCGAGCATCCGATGTAGATACCTTCACATATTGTTAGCAAAATACGAAAATTAATTCATAATAATAATAATCAAATAATTACTGTAATAAATGTTCGTACCTGTACAACGGGTCGGCAACGTGTGAAATCCTCCTCTTCGCGCTAACATGCTCCCATGTGTCATGCCCTGCGACCACCTCCCAAAATCCCAAAAAAGTGGGTCTATCCATAACCAATCTGCAATAATAATAATAACAATATAACACAAATAATAACAATTAACCATATTAATAAAACTAATCAAGTAATAACACATAATATTAAAACAAAAAATTATATATGTTAAATAAAAGAAAAAAATATATTCTGGTAATCTATTTGGGTAGTCTAGGGTTAGACGCCCCGTCTTGTTCAACAAAACATGAATACAACAGCCCCTAAACCACAAAAATCATCAAATTCACACACAATCTACGGTCTAAATGCATAATACATTAAAGATTATTGAACTATAGGTGAAAATACGTACCAGAGATGCTTGATTTCGCAAAAAAAATACGGTCCACATACGCTCAATCGATGATTATACGTATGTGGGTGTGTGTTTGCGTGTGTATTTGGTTCTTGTCGTATGTGGCTGGTCGTCTAGGCTAACCATTCATATACGATGCATAGATAGGGCGTCTAGACCTAGACGTACTGTTTAGAATAAATGGTGAAAGACCATTTTACCCCTGAATTGCCACCCGTCTAAGCCTAATTTCGGGGTAAAATGGTAATTAACCATCCCGAGCTATAAAGGAATCAGGTGGTTAATTACCATTTTACCCCTAAATTAGGCCTAGACGGGTGGCAATTTAGGGGTAAAATGGTAATTAACCATAGACGTGGTGTACAGGTCTAAATGTCCCGGCTAGGGGAATGGTAAATTATCATTTTACCCCGTAATTGCCACCCGTCTAGGCCTAATTCAGGGGTAAAATGATAATTAACCACCTGAGTCCTTTATAGCTCAGAATGGTTATTTACCATTTTACCCCTGAATTACGCCTAGACGGGTGGCAATTCAGAGGTATAATGGTAATACCATTCCCCTTTAATATTCAAAAAGTTGACAGTTTGAAAGTTGCCGCTCAAATATGTACGCAACGTTTAGGCCTAGATGGGTCATCTAGTTCGTCAATATTACCCTTTTGCCCCTGAATTTGACCTAGACGAAGTGCAATCCAGGGGTAAAATGGTCTAGTGGGAAAAACCAGATGGCCCGTCTAGGTCTAGACGAGTCGTACATTCCATTTTTTTGGTCTTTTCCTTTTACATAGAAAATCATATTAATTATAAAAAAACTTATTAATTATTCAAAAAATCTTATTAAGTATATAAAAAATGTATCCACTATAAAAAAAGCTTTGTACTAAGTATACAAAAAGCGTAATAAATATACAAAAAAAATCGTATTAAGTATACAAAAAATCGTATTAAATATACAAAAACATCGTATTAGGTATACCAAATTCGAATTAAGTATACGAAAATGCATTCTTCTGATTCACTTTCAACGTAATTAATACTCGGGTTTGGATTTGGTGGGGGATTCATTATCGAGGTATATCATTCTAAACGGGGCGTGTACATATATAACCATTGTTCTACTGCGGCGCTTCGGTAGGTCAACCATAGCCCGTTTATTGTCGGCATTGGAAATTGGACTTCCAGCTATCGTTCGTGGTTCTCGATCCGTCAGAGGATTCATTATCGAGAAGAAGGTGGAAGCACCATTGATGATTAATAGGTGAACCACGATACCGTACCTTTGTGCGATAAGAAGCCCTGCGGTGGGGGAAGTCCATCTAGTGAGTGGGGGGGGGGGGCAACACTCCACTGAATCCCAGATTAGGCTCTGACGATGCGTGTTAAAATATCCTTGCTCCCATGCTTCAAATACTGGCACCCAGATCGATGCATTCGGACCCATCTCCTGTAGAAGGTCTTTTCAAATGTGGCTCCACGCACGTTCTCCCATACCCAAGCCCACAGCCACAGACCGAAACACACAATGATCGTCCGACCTCACATCTTGTATGTACGAGATGTACGGGTGAAACAATGTCGGAAGGAGAGACTTAAACCGTTTGATTGTTGACACATACTCGTCGCCCACTATCAACGGAAAACCGTTATCATCTCGAATATCTCTTTGTTTAGAAGTCAATGAACGGCTTCGTCCCGCTCTGGGTTTTTGAGACTTTATGACCGACTGTTGAGTGTCCTGGGACGGAACGTACGAGCTGTGGTATGGGGCATCGTCAAACTGAAGTTGTGCTTGCTTTGTTGTTGGTCGTCCACAAGTATTTTGTTGGACAACAGGTGGTTTCTTGGTGGATTTGGTTGGAGTCAACACCGCTTTAATCTTTCCCAGTAAGCTTTCTTTCTGACCAGGGGAAGGTGATTCTAACTGTTGCCGAATAAATATTCAGCTCTTCTACCACGTCAACGTCATCCGATATCAATTTACATGGCTGAAAGTTAAGCTTCTGCCAGAAGATGTCTACGTCTTCAAGTTGAATTGGACGCTCTGTACGGTTAAAACAATGCACTGTTTAAAGTCACATGAATAACAGACATATATAACACACATCGCTTCACGTTTAGCAAGTATTACCTGCATGTACGCTTTTCCACCCTACAAGCACACGGCAACCCACAGCTGTACCACATCTGACATCCACTAGATGAATGAAAGCGCTCCAACACGTCTAGTTTCCTAAGTAGCTCTCCACTCAACAAGTCGAGCGCTGTATGGGAAACGTTTCCACGTAGGTGGTCAAATAACGGGTTTTTGTGGTGGCTCATTATTTTTTCGATGCTTTCTTGAAAGCTCCTCCTTATTTCACCGTATTGTGTTTCACTATTTCCTTGACACAACCTACTGTACGATCCAGCGAGCTCCTATCTTGGATGTATCTCTTTAAATTCGCGTGTTGCCTCTCAACTCTGTTTGTGGTACGCTGCCCGAAGTTGCGACTCTGATCAGTCCATGCAAAGACGAACATTTCCTTGTAGTCTTTCAGCAGTTATCATACACGTACGTAAACACCCCTGAAAAGTATCAACAATTAGTTAAATGTACATAGGTAGGTCATATTTTATTATAAAAACTTACTTGAACGTTTTCATTCCACAAGTCGCTTTTGCAGGTTGCGCAAGTTGTACTCGTATATGAGTATTAATGGAGACTCACACAATCTCCCTCAGGACGACAAAAATTTTTTCCAGTCTTCTTCTGTGAATGCACTCTTGCAATGCTTACAAATATTCTGTTGTATGTGAAACCTGCAAAGATATCAAGAGGCGTTTGGAAAAACTTTAGCACACGCGTTAATTAGGGCCAGGTCTCTATCAGTTACAATCACATGTGTCTCCATACATTCATCCAACATTGACCTGATACTCTCAAGCACCCATACAAAGTTATCACTACGTTCTTTGCAGATAACAACATGCGCGATACAAAACGAATAGTTGGTGGGCGTCATACCAACTATTTGGACAAACTGCATGTTGTATACGTTTGTCTTGTACGTGGAATCGATCAGAAAACGTGCGCGAACGCACGCAACATTTCACTCTAGTAGGGATGAACAAAGAAGATCTCTGTAACGACCTCTGTTTCGGGTTCCTCCCATGTCTTAAATAAATTCATTTGTAATAAGGATGTTTACTAGCGACTGCATGGGAGTCAGTCCGTATCTTTGTTCGGCCCTATTCTTCTGAACTGCGTTTTGTACTTCTTTCTGAACATGGAAACTATCGGGAAACTGCTTCCTTATCGTTTAAAAAATTCAGCGTGACTCCATGTTTTGAGTTGTCAGCTACTCGATCAATCTGTATTCGTTAGGAGTAAACCTTCACACAAACGCGTGGGCCGACGGGTCCTCACAGAGTTCGTGGTTATGTTCAGTCTTTCCCCCTTTTATCCCCCATGTTTCATATGGATGGTCTCGCATTGCCACCAGGTAAAATGGGCAGTCGGTTTTCTTGCTTCCAGCTTTTTATAACCGTTGCTGTAGTATGGTGCTCACCACCACGGTCACATTCAAGCCATACCCTCCCGGCCCTTCCACCAATTTTCTTTGATCGTCGAGTCACAATAACGAAACCGTCCACCTTTGCCGTTTCCTGTGCCCAGTGTTTTAGCTCATCTAGAGAGTTGAAAACCTGTAACATGGATAGCGTTATATTAGATTTTATGTTTACTCAACTGCCCAACATAAATTAAAAAGTTTTGATACCATCTTTGTGAGGTATGGGTTGCCTGCGCCTCGGGGTGCCTCACCACCATAACCTCCACAATCAGGATTGACTTGTTGACCGTACAAATACTGTGTTGCATTGTAACTTTCGTAACCGTCTCCTTCGTATCCATCCAGACAGTGTCGTTGCATGTACGAATATTCACACCCGTATCCATAATCCGGAAACCCATGTTGCGCAGGATAACATGGTTCATCAACATGGTAGGAGTCGTCCACATGGGATGTTTCATCAATGGGAGGAAACTCGTTCAAATCTAGAAACGGTCTGTTTTGATTTCCTTGTACACTTGACACAACCTCCTCTTGCTCGTTAGAATCGGGAACACCGGTCTCCCCCTAACAATGGTATTATCATTAGTAAATAATTAAAATAACAAGTAGTTTAACCTAACAACTGTTACCTGATTGGCTTCGGGAACCCATGACTCCCCAGAATACGGCCCGAAGAAATAGTTGTCGTCCCAGTATGATGACATTTCACCACCTTTGAATGATATCAGATGGAGTAATATAAGCCAAATAAAAAGACGCAGAGAATTCCGACGAAGTGCAAATTGGTTGTGCTATCAAATGCTCTGCATGGCTCTATTTAACAAAGAAATATATGCCCCGTCTAGGCCTAGACGGGGTGTATCACTTTACTGCTTTACACACATGCATCCAGACCACCAAAGTCAAAATCAACCTCCAAGACACCCCTTCTAGGCCTAGACGACCCGTCTTGGACAGGTCGTCTTCGCGATCCGTCTAGGGTTAGACGCCTCGTCTGATGTGACTGATTTGACATTGTACGAGGGCAGGAATGTGGTCGGAGAAAGTAACCCTAGACGCCCCGTCTAGGTCTAGACGCCCCGTCTAGGTCTAGACGACGCGTCTAGAAGGTGTGTAAATAGGCAGGTGGGTGTGTGAATATGTAGACCCTTTTACGAATCTAGAACTTGACAAGACAATACATTCCCGATCCTTACCAACAAATCCAAGTAAGTACATGATGAAGGCATTAAGATATTGTTTTTCATCTTCAAGTATATTTTCTTTTCGTCTCCCGACCAAAAACAAAAACAAAAATATTCTCCTAGTTAAACCCCTTTGAGCCTAAACCTTTCAGTTCGAAACCCACAAAACTCCATTTTGCACAAGCTACCCATCACCCAAAACCAAATTCTTCTTTTCACACCCTTTTATTTTAGTAAAATGCAGATCTTTTGAAAATTATATAAAAGAGGTGACTTAGTTTTATAAAAAAAAATCTCTGGTTACTTCAAATAAATAAGCAAAAAAAATATTGCTTATAAACATATAGTTTATAAATAAGTCACAAATAAATAATTTTCAAAAAGAAAACCGACATTTTACGCTTTTAGCCGCTTTTCAATAAAACCCTTAACCAAAACCTGTCCTTATAAAAGCCCTCTTTATATTTACAAAGATTTTGTGAAAAATGAGAAGGTTTGATTACTTGATAAATATATGGTAGTAGTAGGTTTCATACCGGTATCGAGCGTTTACTTATAAATTTTTGGTTGAGTGTTGAGTGATCACTTGTGAGGTGTGTGAATTTGTATATAGCTAAATGGAATTTTATAAAGGCATGTTATGCCCAAAAAAAATTATTTTTCTTAAAAAGTGTTCTATATAAATCATGTCGAATAGGATTGTAAATAATATAAAAACAAGAATAAAAAGAACTTGGATTCCCGACACTCTACAAACAAGAATTAAAAACTTCTTCTCTACCAATTCCATTTGGATGTGTAAGCAATTATTAAAAAGTTTTGCTTGAGTACAAACAAATATTCAAGTGTGGGGGTATTTGATGCCACACCACAACCGATGGCGGAAACATCGGAGTGAGACGACTAGATTGCTCATTGCATCATATCACTATTCGCGACAATATTTAAATCAACCAAATTCCATTTCATTCAAACATCCAATATCATAATACAACAAAATCCAAATAAGAGTAACATCAATGAAATAAGTTCAACAATAACATGATAATTAACTTAGTATTCTACGCGTGTTTCTATGCCATTCCACTAAGTTCCATCATACAACTTCATCAAACTGCAACATGTTAAAAAGTATAGTTCAATAACAAAGTATTGGCAAGTACACAAGTTTAATATCATAGCATAAGTATAAAATCCGATTAAACAAATCCACATGATTAGCTAGCATACAAGATAAATGTAAACAAGGCATGTGAATCTACAAGTCAATCCTCTAGTGTACCGCAAAATAGATTTCAACTTAACAATGACCACAAGAATACGGGCGGTGCATTACTCCTGTAGCGCTATACATGTTAAGGGAGGCTCGATCAAAGTTAATGACATTTAGATCACATAAGAATGTACCAAGTAACCATTCAAGTAGCATAAGACTAAAGCATGTTGATAGATTGTTTGTGTATAGAATAAAGTGTGATTTAGTGTAGTTTTAGTAAATTAATCATGTTGAACCCAAATAGTGGAAAGCATAAAAAGGGTTGAGTGTACTCACGGTTTTGCAAGGTATTATGCGTGAGAGAGTTAGGTTGATTTAGGGGTTGGAACACCAAGTTTATCCTACACAAGGCAAACGTAGGTGTATAAGTATTAAATTGACGGGGAGTTTAATGAGTTTAGGAATTTAAAATATACGGGAAAGTATATATACAAAAGTATTTATCTAGACATTTAACGCTCGTTTTTTACACTAATAAGCCCCGACGTTTGTGTTTTACGGGTCATGCCCAATAGAATCGTAACGATTTTTATGTCTAAGATAAAATAACCTTTTTTTTAAGACAACTAACCATTTGGTCATGGTCTAAGTTTCGGTTATATTAAGTATTTACATATAGTTATATTACTACTAATTAATCATATAGTTCATGTATTTCATGGAAGTCATGTAAGTCATGCATGGAGGTAGGAGGATAACCATCCTAAACCTCTTTCATGATTCACCATTACACAAGATTTACATAAGGACAATCCGGATGGTCAAGAATTATAGAAATCATCAAGTGAGGGGTGGATTGAATAGATGAATGGCCAAGGCCTTCATGTAATCACACCTACACCATCACAAGCTTGAAAGCTCGGATGACTCAACACTTGTGGGTTGAAACCCTAGTAAAAACAACAAGTTTAGAGGCATGTTATGCCTCTTGATTTTGTATGAACAAGTCTAGCTAGCTCACTAACCATAAACTTGGTTAGAGGCATAAGTAGTATAGAGTTGTTATGTTTTAAAAAAAACATGTTCAAAAAAGTTTATAAGTTTATCCTCCAAAACAGAAAGTTTGGCCCCAAAAATGGTATTGTTCTACCATGGTTTTCCATGGAAAACCTATGGTAACATCCCATAGGGCTTAGCAAACAATGTTGAGGAAGAAAACATAAAGAAAACTTCGAAAATCTTAAAGTTTAGAAAGATAAAAATGGGCAGAAAATTTATGGCACTTTGGACCTAAAAAATGGTGAGGTTTCACCTTAGTTTGCCCTAGCAAACTTGTGAAAACCTTCCTAGAGGTTATCCAAGTGTTTTAGAAGAAGAAGTTAGGAAGAATTAGTTGAAGAAGTGAGTTAGAACTACAAAAAAACTCAAATATGGCTGCTGCGTTTTTGGAATATGTTAGGGACTTTGAGAGTGTTTTTGAAGTGTTTGGAGGCTTGTAAAAGTGGGAAATTGATGGGGAAAGGTGGTTTATATAGGGAAGGGGTTAGGGTTTCAATGGGTTGGGCTTTGGACAAGATTAGTGGGTGTTAAACAAGCCCAAAACTTCAACATATGGCAGCCCACTTTTTTGTTTTTTTTCATAATTAATTTATATAAATGGTTTTAATTGTTATTTAAATAATGTATTTTATATATGTGACATGTATGGGTCTTGTAATGGCCTAATGTTATGCACATTATTGTTTTAAAACCCAAAAAAAACAATTAAGTAACAAGTATATTTTTTTAACATAATGCGACAAGATTTTATGATAATGAAAGCTTTAATTCTTTGAATAAACATCACTAATTGTCTTTATTGGGTTTAGTATAAGATTTATAAACATTCATCAAACATTTACACGTTGTTGTGAATTGATTTATGAAGAAGTAAAGTATCATATGATCATAAGTTTAAACATGAACAAGGTTTGCGAATTTCGTATAATTGATTAATCTTGATTACAATCAAAGCTTTAGAATCCAATGAATTGAAAATAGAAATACGGTTACAAGGTTTGGACTTTCCAAAAATATAGAAACACGAAGCAGACTTGCTAAAAACGGGAAGATACAAATGCAAAGCGTTACAGTCTCCCCTCCTTTAGGGAATTTCGTCCCGAAATTTAGGAAGATGCAATGAACAAAAGCGGATGCTTAGACTTCATGTCGCTTTCAAGTTCCCAAGTATATTCAGCGCCACGTTTTCCTTCCCATCGAACCTTTTCTATAGGAATTCGACTGCGCCTTAGCTGCTTAGTACATCGGTCCATGATTTCGACTGGTTTTTCCACGAAATGCAAAGTCTCATTGATTTGAAGATCTTCAAGCGGAACTTGGAGCCCTTCTTCAGCGAGACATCTTTTTAAGTTTGAGACGTGGAAGGTAGGATGAATGTTCTTGAGTTCTTGTGGTAGTTCCAATCGGTAGGTTACCTTGCCAATCCTTTCGAGAATCTTGAAGGGACCTACGTAGCGAGGAGCGAGCTTTCCCTTTTTCCCATAACGAACCACACCCTTCCAAGGGGATACCTTGAGAAGTACAAAGTCACCAACGTGGAATTCCAAGGGCTTGCGTCTTTTATCTGAGTAACTCTTTTGTCGGCTTCTAGATTTCAGCAAGTTGTCCCGAATCTGCAAAATCTTGTCCGTCGTCTGTTGTATAAGCTCGGGACCGGTGATTTGGGCTTCCCGATCTCGTGCCAACAAATAGGCGATTGACACTTGCGTCCATACAATGCATCGAATGGTGCCATTTGAATACTCACGTGGTAACTGTTATTGTACGAGAATTCGACCAAAGGCAAGTGCATGTCCCAGTTGCCACCAAAATCAATTATGCAAGAACGAAGCATGTCCTCTAGAGTTTGGATAGTACGCTCGGTTTGACCATCGGACTGAGGATGGAAAGCAGTACTAAGGTTGAGCTGAGTGCCAAGGGCTTTTTGAAATGTTTGCCAAAGGCGAAAAGTGAAGCGACCATCACGGTCGGAGATAATGTCAACGGGAACGGTGTGACAACAGATGATTTCATCCGTGTAGATACAAGCTAATTTTTCAACTCGGTAGTCTTCACGTATGTGGAGGAAATGAGCAGACTTGGTCAAACGGTCGATGAATACCCAAATACTATCGTGACAAGACGATGTACGAGGGAACTTGGTTATGAAATCCATAGCAATACTCTCCCATTTCCAAACAGGAATTTCTGGTTGTTCGAGTAAGCCAGAGGGTCTTTGATGCTCGGCCTTTACCTTGGAGCAAGTAAGGCACTTCGAAACATAGCAGGCGATATCTTTCTTCATTCCAAGCCACCAGTATGACGCACGAAGGTCATGATACATTTTGTCGGCGCCAAGATGAATAGAATACCGAGATTTATGAGCTTCACTCATCAAGAGATCACGAAGATTATCACGATTAGGAATCCAAATACGGTCGAGATAGCACATGATGCCATTAGATTTGGTCACGAGTTGGGTTTCAGCACCACATTTCAACTCATTATCGAGGTTGCCCTCATTAACGGTCGAGTATTGTGCCTAACGAATCATCTCTTGAAGCTTTCCCAAAGTTTGGTAGCAACGTAAACTCTTAACATGAGCTTTCCGACTAAGTGCGTCGGCCACGACATTCGCTTTACCAGGGTGGTAGCGGATATCGCAGTCATAGTCGTTCAACAACTCTACCCAACGACGCTGACGCATGTTGAGTTCTTTTTTATTAAAGATGTGCTGAAGGCTCTTATGGTCGGTGAAGACCGTACACTTTGTACCATAAAGGTAGTGTCGCCATATCTTTAAAGCAAAAACAACTGCACCAAGTTCAAGGTCGTGGGTAGTATAATTTTTCTCATGAATTTTGAGTTGACGTGATGCGTAAGCGATAACCTTATCTCGTTGCATCAGAACGCAACCAAGACCTAGTCTTGAGGCATCGCAATACATACAAAATCGTCGTTACCATCGAGAAGGGTTAGGATAGGAGCATTGCAAAGCAAGTCCTTGAGTGTTTGAAAAGACTCCTCTTGTTCAGAACCCCAAACAAAAGGTTTATCCTTCTGAGTCAAGGAAGTGAGAGGCACGGCAATTTTTGAAAAGTTCGAAATGAAACAACGGTAATAACTGGCTAAGCCGAGAAACGAACGAATTTCGGACGGAGTCTTAGGAGAAATCCAATCTTTCACCGCCTCGATTTTCACGGGGTCAACGTGAATACCAAGTTCATTGACAACATGACCAAGAAATTGAACCTCTTTTAACCAAAATTCACACTTGGAGAACTTGGCGTAGAGACGTTGGGTTCGCAACAGCTGAAGGATAAGACGCAAGTGTCGCTCATGCTCTTATTGCGTTTTAGAATAGATCAGGATATCGTCAATAAAGACGATCACGAATAGGTCGAGATAAGGCTTGCACACGCGATTCATCAAATCCATAAACACGGCGGGTGTGTTGGTTAGACCGAATGGCATGACTACGAACTCATAGTGTCCATAACGTGTGCAGAATGCAGTCTTGGGTATATCTTCTTTGAGGACTCGAAGTTGATGATAACCAGAACGAAGATCGATCTTATAGAAACTAGTTGCGCCTTGAAGTTGATCGAAAAGGTCGTCGATGCGAGGAAGAGGGTAACGGTTCTTGACTGTAAGCTTGTTGAGCTCACGATAGTCAATGCACATGCGAAAGTATCTGTCTTTCTTTTTGACGAACAGAACGGGAGCGCCCCAAGGAGATGTGCTAGGGCGTATGAAGCCCTTCTTAAGAAGCTCTTGAAGTTGACTGGACAGCTCTTGCATCTCCGAGGGTGCTAGACGATAGGGGGATTTTGCGACCGGAGTTGCACCAGGGATGAGGTCAATGCGAAAATCAACCGAACGAGCAGGAGGAGGACCAGGAAGATCCTCGGGAAAGACATCAGGGAATTCGCGCACAACGGGAATTTCATCACGCTTGGACCCTTCTCCTTCTTTTCCACAATATGGGCAAGAAAGGCGAAGTATTCCTTACGCAAGTACTTGTTCGCTTGAATACACGACATAAGCTTGAGACCTTTGGAAGGTTTCTCGCCATAGACGTGCAAGGAATCATCTGTTGGGAAGGGGAAGGCGAATGCACTTCTCCGAACAAACAACTTCAGCACGGACTCGCCCTAGCCAATCCATGCCTATTATGATATCAAAACTACCCATTGGCATGAGTATGAGGTCAACAGAAAACGTATGATCATTGAGGTTTAAAGAACAATTAGAAACGACAGAATCGATGGTGACGGATTTTCCGTCGGCGACTTCAACTTCAAAGGGTTTAGGCAACATAGAACGCTTACACATAAGCAAAGGTTTGAATTCAACAGATACAAAACTTTTATTCGCACCAGTATCAAATAAAAACGTAGCGTAAACATTGTTAACAATGAAAGTACCCAATATGACGTTGTTTGAGTTCTGAGCTTGAGCAGCCATGATGACAAAGGCTCGACCGCGAGCTTGCTGCTGCTGCTGTTGCTGATTGTTGTTGTTATGCTGCGGGCAGTTGTTGGAAAGTGATTCGGGTCTCCGCATCTGAAGCAGGCACGAGCGGCAGGAGCTTGGGGTCGGTTTTGATTGCCGGCAGGGTTTTGAGGAGGTGCGGTGGTCACGGCTCGGGCTTGGTTGATGGGGGCTTGAGAAGCATTCCGACATTGCTGGGCAAAGTGCCCATACCTATTGCAGATCGTGCATAGGCGGCATGGGGCGGTAACCGGGTGATGGAAGGGGCAGGTATTGCACTTGGGATGGGGTCTGGTGTACGCTTTCTTGATGGATTCGGGTGCGGGCAAAGCTGGCTGGTGGGGGTTTGGCGGAGTGACTACCGCGCAAATTGAGCTTGAAGCCTTCCGCTTCTTGCCTTTGATGTTGCTTCTTGGGGGTTTGGGCGAGGCAGGTTCGGTAACGGATTCGATGGTTGCTTGGTGGGCTTTCCTCGGTGGAGCCTTGGTGGCTTCACGAAGGACTTGGCGATTGTTCAAGTGAGCAGCTAGCCGAAAGGTTTCTTCGAGGGTGCTGGGGGAGGTGGTATCGACTAGATCGCCGAGGTGAGGAGGAAGGCAACTTATGTATTTGGCAACCGCTTTCTCGGGTGTGTCAACTTGGCTTGGGAAAATTGCACTCAGCTGCTTAAATTGGGCCGTGAGGCCAGCATTGTTGTTACCTACTTGTTTGAGGTTCCAAAACTCAACCTCGAGTCGTTGACGCTCATGCGGGGGGGATAATTCACCTTCCATTAGCTTTTTGAGCTCGGCCCAAAGGAGGGCGTGGGCGACCTCGTTGCCACGTGCGCTACGTTTGGAAGTCCACCAATCAAGGGCTCTCGACCGGAATACTCTCGTGGCGTTCAAGGTGCGCAAGTGGTCGGGGCAGCCACTTTGGAGGAAGGTGAGTTCAATGGCGTCGAACCATTGTAGCAGTTTCGTGGCATCCCCCTCGCCGGTGAAGGGTAAGGGATTGCAGGAGCAGAATTGCTTGTGGGTAAAGGCGGTCTTGGGTGGTTCGGCTTTGGAGTCAACGGAGGTATGAGGTGATTTGGTGTTAGGTGGGGGCTGGACCTTGCTGACTATCTCGGGGATAACCTTAGCCATGTGTTCAGCCATTTGCTCGGCCATAAATTTCATGCAGTCCTTTTTTGACATGGAGTCTGATTGGGATCTTGACTTGGACTTTGACCTTCTTCGTCCCATAACGCTTTGCGAGAAAGACATCTAAAAGGGTTTGACAACAAAAGATAGATTTAGGCTTTGATCGTAAAGTGTTGTTATAAAGAAAAGTATCCGTTTTGAGCACATTAGTATCATGTAACACATATAACTTCACATAGATAGCATAAGCATGTTGGCATTCAAAAGCATAAACACGTATGATTTGCGTAAAGGAATATAAATTTAGTTGGTTCACGAGAGTTATTATTATTG
Source organism: Scalesia atractyloides (assembly GCA_947069175.1). Classification (NCBI taxonomy): domain Eukaryota; kingdom Viridiplantae; phylum Streptophyta; class Magnoliopsida; order Asterales; family Asteraceae; genus Scalesia; species Scalesia atractyloides. Next base: position 15,411,652 of record CAMTDV010000026.1, read on the forward strand.
TTTTTGGTTACGAAGGGTGTGCAAATCGTGCATCGGGTTCGAAATGAACAAGATAACAAGTATTAAAACACATAGAAATTGAGATAGCATAAAAGATAGGCTCAATAAAACATTGGAGTGTTTCGGGTCGAGAAACGTTTGACTATTCCAAAGTGAATCGAGATCCTTTCAAATTAGAGAAACGTGCTTTGGCCTATAGGTAAAGTGCTCTCGTCGATAAGCGATTAACGGCACTTTACCCTTCCAGTTACTACACGTCTCTAACCGATCGAAAAATCGAAACTTTGGCGAGATTGAAAATCGAGGAATGGGACTAGTTGACAAGGTGCGGGTTTCACCCTTATCTTAACAACATTGTACCCTAGATGTGGTTGGTACTTACCGAACGAGGAGCGTATTCTGACTCGTTGGCAAGGGTCCACTAGTGTATGAAACGGAAATTTCCATGAAGATGTGGATTTCACTCCTAACTTGATGGTGTAATTTCGTGCAAAAATCAAATTCGCGGATTGAGAGTGATCACCAAAGTGCGGGTTTCACCCCTATTTTGGTGAGATCGTCTCGATTGTAGTTTGAGTGTCTTCAAGTCTTCAAGTGTGTAAATTGTGTAAGTGTTTTAGGAAAAACACATGCATATATTTAAGACAAAAGAAATAGGAAGAAACAATTAGGAAGAATTAACATTTTAATCATGAAGCAAGAATGGTCAAGTTGGTCACTTAAACTATAGACTAGGTCGAACATGGCAATTCTACCTAATTCCCTATAGTTATGGCTCTGATACCAATCTGTCACACCCCAACCGATGGCAGAAACATCGGAGTGAGACGACTAGATTGCTCATTGCATCATAACACTATTCGCGACAATATAAATCAACCAAATTTCATTTCATTCAAACATCCAATGTCATATTACAACAAAATCCAATAAGAGTAACATCAACGAAATAAGTTCAACAATAACATGATAATTAACTTAGTATTCTACGCGTGTTTCTATGCCATTCCTACTAAGTTCCATCGTACAATTTCATCAACCTGCAACATGTTAAAAAGTATAGTTCAATAACAAAGTATTGGCGAGTACACAAGTTTAATATCATAGCATAAGTATAAAATCCGATTAAACAAATCCACATGATTAGCTAGCATACAAGACAAATGTAAAAAGGCATGTGAATCTACAAGTCAATCCTCTAGTGTACCGTAAAATAGATTTCAACTTAACAATGACCACAAGAATACAGGCGGTGCGCTACTCCTATAGCGCTATACATGTTAAGGGAGGCTCGATCAAAGTTAATGACATGTAGATCACATAAGAATGTACCAGGTAACAATTCAAGTAGCATAAGACTAAAGCATGTCAATGGATTGTTTGTGTATAGAATAAAGTGTGATTTAGTGTAGTTTTAGTAATTAATCATGTTGCACCCAAATGTGGAAAGCATAAAAAGGGTAGAGTGTACTCACGGTTTTGCAAGGTGTTATCCGTGAGAGAGTTAGGTTGATTTAGGGGTTGGAACACCAAGTTTATCCTACACAAGGCAAACGTAGGTGTATGAGTATTAGATTGACGGGGAGTTTAATGAGTTTAGGAATTTAAAATGTACGAGAAAGTATATATACGAAAGTATTTATCTAGACATTTAACGCTCGTTTTTTACACTAATAAGCCCCAAAGGGTGTTTGTGTTTTTATGGGACATGCCCAATAGAATCGTAACGATTGTTATGTCTAAGATAAAATAACCTACTTTTTAAGACAACTAACCATTTGGTCATGGTCTAAGTTTTGGTTATATTAAGTATTTACATATAGTTATATTACTACTAATTAATCATATAGTTAATGTATTTCATGGAAGTCATGTAAGTCATGCATGGAGGTAGGAGGATAACCATCCTAAACCTCTTTCATAGATTCACCATTACACAAGATTGACACAAGTACAATCCGGATGGTCAAGAATTATAGAAATCATCAAGTGAGGGGTGGATTGAATAGTTGAATGGCAAGGCCTTCAAGTAATCACACATATACCATCACAAGCTTGAAGCTCGGATGGCTCAACACTTGTGGGTTGAAACCCTAGTAAAAACCACAAGTTTAGAGGCATGTTATGCCTCTTGATTTTGTATGAACAAGTCTAGCTAGCTCACTAACCATTAACTTGGTTAGAGGCATAAGTAGCATAGAGTTGTTATGTTTTAAAAAAAACAAGTTTCAAAAAAGTTTTATAAGATTTATCTTCCAAAACAGAAAGTTTGGCCTTACAAAAATGGAATTGTGCTACATGGTTTAGTGACCATGTGTGTGGTTGTTTTAATTTGGCGAATGAATGGAAAGTGATAGTTTATGGTCTTTGACAATAGGGTTTACTTCACTATGGCAGCCTTTTTTTGTTTTTGTTAAAATTAATAATGGTTTAATTGTTATTAAATAATGTTTTTAATATGTGACATGTATGGGTCTTGTAATGGCTAATGTTATGCACATTATTGTTTTAAAACTCCCCAATAAAAAACTAAGTAACTAGTATTTTTTTAACATAATGCGACAAGATTTTATCGTATAATGAAATGCTTAATTACTTTGAATATACATCACTTAATTGTTTCTTGGGTTTAGTATAAGATTTTATAAACATGTCATCTAATTTTTTTTTTAAATCGACAAACTAATAACTGATTTTGAATAACACACTATGTTTTGGTTTAGAATAGATTTATAAAATTCATCAAATTTAACTTGTTGATTGATTTATGAGAATAAAGTATCGTAACATAATTTAACATGAACAAGGTTTGCGAATTTCGTATAATTGATTAATCTTGATTACAATCAAAGCCTTAGAATCCAATAAATTGAAAATAGAAATACGATTACAAGGTTTGGACTTTCCAAAAATATAGAAACACGAAGCAGACTTGCTAAAAACGGGAAGATACAAATGCGAAACATTATATTTGATATGCGCCAAATGCAACATATAAATTGTATCAAATACGGTATAAAACCAACCCCTTTTAGCACTAATGTTGGAAAAAGCGCGTTTCTTTGTATACTTTTGATTTTTAGGATTAAAAGAGCTTAAATGTACAAAAGAGACAAATTAACTGATCCCTTGACAAACCACTTCTCTCACACATGCCACACAACCACCATCATCCACCACCATCATCCATCATCCATATTAGAGTGTAAGTAGTAATCACGGGATCCAAGATTGATCATAAGAGTTTTTGTCAAACAAAGGCCATGCTTTGCTAATCTCTTACATCACTTGGTGAAGACAAGTTATTTATGTATTACTTTGTATTTCCTAGCTTTGATTAACTTTTTAATTGGGTATGTATTAATGACTTTATTCTATCATCTTTCATGTTTCGTTGATTCACTTATTCGTGTCTTTACGGTCTATATAAAGAGTGTTAACTGCCTGGAAAGAGGTTAGAAGGATGGCTCTTGCCTCGTTTAGTGTATAGTTCCTGCGAGGACTTGATTCAAGCTTATTAGGACCTCTCTTGAGGCAGATAGCATCAAATTGGGGGAAGTAAAAACGGCTTGAATCCCTTATAGATAAACTACTATTAAAACTTTAACTCAGCTTTGCAGGACTGTATCCTTGCTGACTTAGACCAATATGGCCGAGGGTACCGTTGCCTCCAAAAGAGGGACATGCCACATTTTTCATTAATAACTTACTTAATTATCTTTAATATTCCAGACTTACGAGACTGTATTACTACTGACTCAAACCAATATGGTTGAAGGGAGCGTTGCCTCCAAAAGAAGGACATGCCACTTTAACTAACATAATCTCTTAAAAAACCCAAAGCGGTGGAAATCATCAAAGGATACGTAAATAATGTGTCAGAACCAAGTGATTCTATCTTGTCTATTTATTTCTTTTATTACTTAGTTTATTTGTTTATGTTTACTTGTTAAAAACCTTTTTCTCAAATTTTTATTAGATTAGACGTCGACGATATTCTTGTATTAAAAGCTCTTGTGTCCTTAGACGACCTCGGTATCTTGCCATCACTATACTACGCCAACGATGGTTGCACTTACCCTAGTGTGTTGTAAAGACTGATAGTTACATATCGTGTTTTTATAAATTTAAAGCTTGAATAAACGAGTCAAAAGTACTCAATATATATACGTACACGCTCGCTCACGTCAGTGACGCATGCCAATGTTATGAACGTGTTTACTAAAAGTTGTTGTAGGTGGTGCTTTTGTGAAAAGATCGGTTGAATTGTTGCTGGATTGGACATATCTCATCTCGACCTGATTTTCTTTAATAAAGTTCCGAGTATATCCAAAAAAATCTTGGTGGTATATGTTTTGTTGTGTCACTTTTGATATACCCTTGTTTCATTTAAGAGACATAAGCGGCGTTATCTTCATGGATAGGAGTTGGACTTCGATCTTTCTCTAGCCCACAAGAAATCACTATCTGTTGTGATATAGATCGGTTGAATTGACGCATGGCAAATATATATATATATATATATATATATATATATATTTGCCATGCGTCAATTCAACCGATCTATATATATATATATATATATATATATATATATATATATATTACATACACGCTCGCTCAATTCAGTGACGCATGCCAATGTTATGAACGTGTTTACTAAAAGTTGTTGTAGGTGGTGCTTTTGTGAAAAGATCGGTTGAATTGTTGCTGGATTGGACAAATCTCATCTCGACCTGATTTTCTTTAATAAGGTTCCGAGTATATGCAAAAAAATCTTGGTGGTATATGTTTTGTTGTGTCACTTTTGATATACCCTTGTTTCATTGAGAGACACAAGCGGCTTTATCTTCATGGATAGGAGTTGGACTTCGATCTTTCTCTAGCCCACAAGAAATCACTATGTGTTGTGATATAGATCTTAGCCATACACATTCTCTTGAAGCTTCATGTAGTACAATGACTTTAGCACGATTTGAGGATGTTGCGACATGTGTTTGTTTCTTAGAACGCCATGAAATTGTAGTTCCTCCATTCATAAATACAAATCCAGTTTGAGATTTTGCTTTATGAGGATCAGATAAATAACCTGCATCTGCATAACCAACTAACCCTTCTTTTGAATCGTTAGGATAAAACAAGCCTATATCAATAGGACCTCGAAGGTATCGAAAAATATGTTTAATCCCATTCCAGTGCCTTTTAGTAGGAGCTGAACTAAATCTTGCTTACAAGTTCACTACAAAAGAAATGTCAGGTAACGTACAATTCGTAAGATACATAAGTGCTCCAATTGCACTGAGGTATGATACCTCTTGACCAATACCTTCTTCGTTGTCCTCACGAGGACGAAATGGATCAATTTCGACATTAGGTGATCTAACGACCATTGGAGTGCTCAAAGGATTTTCCTTGTTCATATTGAAATGTTTCAATAGCTTTTCAGTATCGTTCATTTGACGCACAAGTATTCCATTGCCCATATGTTCAATTTGTAAACCAAGACAATATTTGGTTTTCCAAAGTCTTTCATTTCAAATTCTTTCTTTAAAAGAATAATTGCTTCATGAATTTCTTTTCGCATCCCAATTATATTTAGATCATCAACATATACAGCTATGATTACATATCTTGGCGTTGTCCTCTTAATAAAGATACATGGACAGATAAGATTATTTGTATAACCTTTACTTATCAAATACTCGCTCAAACGATTGTACCACATCCTTCCAAATTGTTTCAACCCATATAAAGATATTTGTAATTTGATCGAATACATTTCTTTGGGTTAACCTAATGCTTCAAGGAGTTTAAATCCTTCAGGAATTTTCATATAGATGTCACTATCAAGTGATCCATACAAGTAAGCTGTAACGACATCCATAAGACGCATTTCTAACTTTTTAGAAACTACTAAGCTGCTTAAGTATCTAAAGGTTATTGCATCCGTAACAGGAGAATATGTTTCTTCATAGTCAATCCCTGGCCTTTGTGAAAAACCTTGAGCTACAAGTCTCACTTTATATCTTGTAACATCATTTTTCTCATGTCGTTTTCGTACAAAAACCCATGTATACCCTACAGGCTTTACAGCCTTAGGTGTAACAACAATAGATACAAAAACTTTTTGTTTGTTAAGTGAATCTAATTTAGCCTACATAGCTCCTTTCCAATTATCCCAGTCATGTCTATTTTGACAATCGTTGACAGATTTTGGTTCAGGATCATCATCTCCACCCATGATGTCACATGCTATTGAATAAGAAAATATCTCATCAATATTTTCCATTTCATATCGGTTCCATATGATATGTGTATTACCATAGTTGACTGATATCTATTTGTTAGTATCATCAACATCTTCCTCATGAAAGGTTTTAGTATTCACTGTTTTATCACGATTATTCTGTTTGTGGTCAACTTCCTTTACAAGTGCTTTGCTTTTTCTAGGATTTTTATCCTTCGAACCGATTAGCCTTCCACGTTTCAAATGTTTTTGAAATTCATGAGCTATCTTATTATCTATTACCTTACTTGGGACCTCAACTTGAGCTGGAGCATTAGCAGCTAGTATATGAGATTTAGTAACTCTGTTTGTATCCGTAAAAGCATCAAGCAATTGATTTGCAATTTCTTGCAAGTGTATTATCTTTTGAACCTCTGTCTCACATTGTTTTGTTCTAGGATCAAGATGGGACAATGAAGACACACTCCATGAGACATCATTTTCTCGTTTTTTTTCTTTTCTCCCCATAATGCTGGGAACATGCCTCGTTAAAATGACAGTCATCAAAACATGTTGTAAATACATCACCTGTTAAAGGTTCAAAGTATCGTATAATGGAGGCCGTTTCATGTCTAGCATATATTCCAACCTTCTTTGAGGTCCCATTTTTGTCGTCGTGGTGGTGCAATATAAACATACACTAAACACCCAAAAATTATAAGGTGGGAAATGTTTGGCTCATGGCCAGAAACAAGTTGTAGTGGGGAGTACTTATGATTTGCATTTGGTGTCACATGAATCAGTTATCCAGCATGTAAAATTGCATGACCCAAACTGACACAGGAAGTTTTGTTCTCATTATTAATGGTCTAGCGATTAGTTATAAACATTTGATCAATGATACAGCTAAGCCATTTTGTATGCGTGCATGAGCAACAGGGTGTTCGACAACAATTCCCACAGACATGCAATAATCATTAAAAGCATGTGATATAAATTCACTAGCATTAGCTGATAGTAAAGAGACATGAGACCACCTGTTGGATGCGTCTATCAGGACCATGAAATATCTAAACTGCCCACATGGTGGATGAATTGTGTAAGACCCTTACTATAAAATAATTAAATTTCCATTAAAATTTTTGCATTTAAATGAGTAAATGCGAATACACATCATTACAAATTTTTGAGTTTATTAAAACTTTTCAACATTAACTTTTGACATGCGGAAGCTTGGTCTTTGATCGCGTTCGGTTCTTCATTGAGCTTGATCGTCATCCGAAAGTGCTTGCGATTACTCTAAACTGGAAATTTGCAAAATATTAGTATTATAGCAAATTACCGAAAAGCACGATATAATCGACTCGTCAAAATAAATCAAAACAAAAACTCAACTCCTGAGGTGGCGTCGGCGACGGCCCAGCCGCGTCGGTGATGCTCTTTAAAACTTGTGCAAGAGCTTTACTGCCATAGGCAGTAGCTTAAGTCGTTAGACATCCAACGTTGTGTCGGCGACGGCCATATATGGCGTCGACGACGCTTTCTTCTGCAGCAGTTTTGCTGTTGTGTTGTTTGGTTGTCGTTCGACCCATTTCAAGTCCAGCACATTTTAAACTCATCCCTGGACTTGCAGAGACGTATCCGAGTAATTACTATTTTCTATTTCATTCAGTAGTGGTCTACCATAAGCTACGGTTGGCCACCGTAGCTTAAAGTGGTCTACCGCAAGTATTTTTCCATCTTGTCGTCTTTATTACGAAAACTTTCGTAACTTATTCAATTTTTATCCGTTTCCTTTGAAACTTGTTTCTAAATGTCCGTAAAATGTTTTCCTACCTATTTAACCCAAAATCCTTAACCCAAATTCTTATTTCTTATGAATTTCGTATTTATTTCAGGTTTATGCTCATATATTTTCCAATTTTACCCTTTATCCGCATTTAAACCAAAATAAGTATTTACGCATTCATTTTGATATGCATTAAAACTACATTTTTACATGTTTGACTGCCTTAGCGAAAACCATCGCTTTATTCAACAAACCTTTATTTTATCATTTTAACTCGTTTGGTTGTCGTAGCGAAATCCAACGCTTATTTCAACCAAACCTCTATTTATTTTATCATTTTCACACAAGATATCCATTTATTTTCCACCACAACTATACTTGTGGTGGATTTGTAATCGTTAATTCATTTAATCCAATTTCTACCATTTGGTTCGACAAATTACGAACCGTTAAAGGTATTAAACTAATACGGCTTCCGCCATTTATTTTTACACTACCGTAAGGGTATACTAAATTACAAAACTCTTTTTAAAACTACCCTTAGGGTCGTTTACTTGTTTTACCACACGAGGGTATTTTGGTCAACTTAGCCCTTCTTTAGCACTAAGGACTTTCAATATCCTGTTTTGGCCAAATATGAACATTTAACCATAATCTATTTTAGAACATTATGTTCCTAAGAACATAATGTCTACAATTTAGATCATTTGATTTATCTTACCTTAGGTAATCAAATGTTCATTCATGACTCGTTTAACTCTCGACGGACCGTAAGTCCTCTTTGAGAGTTTGACCCATCACACGTACCCAGCTCAGCTCATAGCATTGATCCGTTTTAATATATTGCTCTATTAGTTGCTATATAATAGCAATGAAAATCACACTCTATTCTTCCTATGAGCACAAAACTCAACAAACGACCATTAGTCATCATTGTCAAATGGTGATAATATCACCATTTGACCCGTTCGGCCTAAATGACCATTTATCATTATGAGATGGAACTTATTTGCCAGCTCACCCATTTAGCCCATTTTATTTTACACTATGTAATCATATTACCTAATAATTGTTTCTTAATTCGTTAACCCATTATGACTTACGCCATATGGTGTCTTTTTCAAAATTCTCTATTTATTCATCAACTCGTGACCGGATTACTAGTTTACCCCTTATTACCCATTACGGTTTACACCATAAGGTAATGTTTTAAAACTCTTTATTATTCGTCATCACATAACTAATTTACCGTTTTACCCCTTTTACCATAAATCATGGTTTCATACCATTTTCACTTGTTCCGATTTGAATCACCTCGCATCAGAACATCACATTCAATACTAATCTTTCTTTTTCTTAACCAATACTACAAGTATGTGTTCTACTTAAAATATGTAAGCTTTACTTACCTTGAAATCCGATTATGCTTTTCAGCGTACTTGATCCATTTGACCCGCTTCTTCCCAAGCCTCCACCTAGCTTGTCAAGTGTCAAACTATCATTTATCATTCGCAAGATGGTCAGGTTAGTCATCATTTAACACGACTATATCACCTTACGGATTTTATATCAAATTTATCATTCAATCTTATTATAGGTCAGTTTGACTTTTTAAAAGTCAACTGCCTATTAACATATGAATTGCTCATTAAGTTCAACTAACTTATTTAGACATTTTCATCAATTACTCGGTAGGCATTATTTCTAGGCCACCATTATCGCTACGTTCCCCAACCAAGTTCACGCAATTGCTAATATCAAAATTAACATAGTTTCCACCATCATATGCTAATCTATCGATAATTATACAAAATCTTGGAATTGTTTCATTATCACAAAACAACTCATTTCATCATACATATGAAGTCTATCCGAACATCAAGTTTTTTGCCATAGACTTTAGACATTCTCATACACATGATGATTTCTAGCATCTAATCACATGAGAATTTCATCAACTTAATCATATCATCAAAACCTGCTTGATAGTCTACTTGTTAATTACTTACAAGTAACCTTCTATCACATTTCTTAATTTCCTTATGTTTAACGAAATTTAGCATATATCTATGTCTAGTTTCACCTTTGGATCATCATCTAACAATCTAATTGCAAGCAATCTACTTGTCTCAAATTGAAACTTTCACTAATCTAGGTTTTAAGACGTACCTTATGATCCCCTTGTCTAGGTGATCGTTAAAATGGGTTCATGAACTGATTTGGGTCTCGAATTTCTCTTTAATTTGGTGGATTAAGCAAGAACAAGGGTTTTGCCCTTGTTCTTTATCCTGAGGATCGACACATATACACACTAAGTGTGTGTTATGTGTTCAATTTTATGTTTTAATAAAACAAGTTTTCCTTTTTGGCAGCTTTGATCCCTTAAGTTTAGTTTTTTATTATAAATGAGACAACAACTCATTTCCTTGTTACTTGTATACATGCTATTAACTAGGTTAATTTGTTCATAGTTATTTTATTTACGGGTTCACTCTTACCACTAAAGGTATTTTACCCGCTCTTTCATATTAACGCGATTTGATTACCAAACCCGTTTCTGGGGTGTTACAAATTGGTCCACATATATCACCTTGAATTCTTTCAAGAAAGATTGGTGATTCCTTCTCAACTTTTAAGGACGAAGGCCTTGTAATTAGTTTTCCAAGTGAACAAGAGGTACATAGAGGCATTTTATCTGATTTGGGAATCTTTTGATATTTCAATGGATGTCCATGTGTGTTTTCAATAATTCTTTTCATCATTGTGGATCCTGGATAGCCTAATCTGTCATGCCATAAACTAAATGTCTCAGGATCATAAAAACTTTCTTTTACTGCCATATGTGCTTGAGGCACATTAATGTGTGTATAATGCAAACTAGAATGGAGCATTGGCAGTTTTTCCAATATATGATCTTTGCTCATGATGTGCAAATATTTGTTATTATCAACAGTCCTTGACCGAGTATCATATCTATTATGATATATGTTTTTGAAACTTAACAAGTTTCTCGTTGATTTTGAGGAAAATAAAGCACTCTATTAAGAACTTTGTACCTTTGGTAATATTAAATTCTCTTTTTCCACTCCTTCTATCAAGTTTGTAGGACCCAAGATTGTATCAACGGTTCCTTTTGTTGGTTTCAACTCATAAAAATATTTCTTAGATTTAATTATAGTGTGTGTGGCTCCACTATCCGCTATACATATATTTGCATCATTCGTTTGCTCTTGTGCTCCAGTGGTATTCATTTTAATCTTGAAAATATAAAGAGAAAAAATAATAAGTGTATGACGAAGGCATTATGAATTATTTTAGTAAGAAGTTTATTTATTAGTTGGAAACGTTACATGAAAAGAAAGACTAACGAAACATAATAAAGATAGTTATAATAAAGGAAACTACATAATCGTTGTATATAATTATTATGGCTTAGAAACATTTGTTTTAGAGTTTCATGCATTGGTATAGTCGGCAAAATTCAGCTCGACGTTGATATTATTAAAATTATCCACATGGTTCACCTCCTTTTCTTTTCTTTTTAGAGATGCTTGCTAAAGTTCACATAAATGTGAAGGTGTACGACAACCCTTTGACCAATGGTTTGTGCTTCCACATTTGAAACAAGAAGTGCCATTGTTTTCGGACCTACCAGCTTCATTCCTTTTGTTATAATGGTTGGAATTGGTACTTTGTGGAGTGTGGTAATTGGTGGTTCTTTGATTTCGACCACGACTGCGACCACGTCCACGACCATGGGAATTACCGAGGAAATTATTATTTCCTTTGAAGGAATGGTTGCGACTATTAAAATTACCTTTACCAAAATGGCCACGGCCTCGTCCCTATTTTCTTCCAGAGTCTTTAGTATTATCATTAATAACAGCATTTGCTTCTGGAATGGCTAATGATCCAGTGGGGCGAGCTTGATGATTTTTCATTAGTAGTTCATTGTTTTTCTCTGCTACGAGGAGAAATGAATTTAGATCAGAATATCTATGAAACCTTTGCAACCGATATTGTGTTGCAAGTTTATATTTGATGCATGAAATGTGGAGAAAGTTTTCTCCAACATATCTTCCTTCGTAACAGTTTGCCCACAGAATCAGAGCGTTGAGCATTATCTGAACAAAGCAGAGGTGTACTCATTCACCTTTTTGAAATCTTGGAACCTGAGATTGTTCCGTTCATCTCTAGCAGTGAGAAGTAAAACTTCCATTTGATGATCAAATCTTCTTTTTAAATCTCCCCACAAAAAGTATGGATCCTCACAATTTGAATATTCAAATTACAACATCTCATCAATGTGTTTATGGAGGAAGACATCAACTTTTGCCTTGTCTTGATCGCTACAATCATTCCACTCCTTTATCGTTTCCAAAACACCCATTGATTTGAGATGTCGCTTAACATGTGCCGTCCACGGCATATAATTTTCTCTAGCGCTATTAAGAGCCAGGAATTCAATTTTTGCAATATTTGCCATTTTGTTGCTAAACATAAATAAGATAAATATCAAAATCTAAATACTCATTAAAAATGAGATAACATACATAGGTACAGCTACAAACAAATAAATGAATATATACGTACCAAAAAGATTAGGTGGAAGCTCATACATTAAGGTCGGCAACAATATTAATATTATGCTGGCCAATATTAAAATAAGGTGAATCATCTTCGAAATTTTTCTTTAAAAGCCTTGAGAAGAAGAGTGTTTGTTGTGAAAAAAATGAGATTGATAATTAGTAATTTATTTTTTGTAACGGTTATATTACCGTTTTATAGCCATTTTACAACGGTTATATATATATATATATATATATATGTATGTATGTATGTATGTATTTATAATAAATGATATATTAAAAATGTTATTTTATAAGATATAAAATTAGAATGCATAAATAAGAATAAAAATGTTAGTATACATATAAATGTAAACTCTAAATGAAATGTGAGTGTGTGTGTATAAATAAAAGTTAGTTACGATAAAAGTAAAAGTTAGAAGCATGATTAAATATTAGATTGTTTGTAGTCCCGTGATTATGAAATACGTATAAAAATGTTCTTTGGTACTTATTTTTTTCAAAGTAAATTATAGAGTTAATGAAGTGCTTACAATACTTATGATGGATATCTTTGTGCTTAACACCTTTCTTGATTAGCATATAAGCGACTCGTGCTGATAACGTGTATAATATAACGAGAATTAACACAAGATTAGTGCTAAAACTTTAAGAATATTAGAAAGATTATAAGAGCAAGAAGTAGAGAATTGTATAACTTATGAAAGCGTATACATGAGGTGCATTTTTTCTTCTACCTTGAGCTAGTATTTATAATACAAAAGTATTAACTATTTGGTAGACATGGTTAACTATTTGATGGACAAGTAGTGTACATTATCCATAAGTTTGACAAAGAGCTCATCCACTTGCTTAGTAGATCTAGAGATAAATCTTGATCTACGTGGTAAACTTTATATAATATTCACAACATTTACCACTTCATAAATATATACCCTTTTATTCACTCCCCCCTATTTTAACCTTATAAATATATACCCTTTAATCCCCCATTTTAACCTAAATCTTTCCCATCTCTCTCACTTTTTATACACCACCTTCATTTTTATAAAGTTTTAGGCATGTCCTCTTCTTCATCGTGGTGTTCATCATCTTCGGGTGAGGGCGATTTGTTTTTTGCGAACGTCGTAATACTGCCAACACAGATAATCATGGAGGAAGAGGAAGAAACATCGTTACAACCGTGAACTAGGGCAGCCGCCTTAAACCAAGACCGAGAAGGTTATCTTTATTTTTCGGTGTAAATAGTATATTTAATTTATTTTTCGGTGTAAATAATATATTTAATTTATTTTTGGTGTTAATATTTAGGTGCCCATGATAGATTAGTGGCCGATTATTTTGCCAATGAACCTTTGTACATGGGCGCAATGTTAAAAGGTCGGTTCCAAATAAGTCGTCGACTGTTCTTACTGTAACGCCTCGCTTTTTCGTCCTTTCCTTAATTAGAAAGTGTAATCATACTTCTATTTATGGAAACTTGTATTCGTATTGCATTCGTATTTCATTTCCCAATCTTATAATCCGAGACTTTGATCGTAATAAAATTCATACCTGATACATACTTGCTTTACATGCATTTAATTGTTAAATACGTGTTTACATACAAATCGATACTTGTTATACGTGCAAATACTCATACATTCATACTTGATACCTAAAATATACTTACATATACATTATACACTTGAAAACATGCGAAAATATCCAGTTTTACCATCAAATATAAGATAAACTAAGTTCAAGGACTAAAAATAGCATAATCCGGAGAAAGTGGTTTCTTGCCCATGGATTGGTCCATTTTGTGTTTGTTGGATTGTGTTTCTTGCATTTAATACTCACCTAACTCAACCCCCAACCACCACCAACTTCATTAATTACCTAAACCCTAATTCCCATTATAAATAGAAGCCTCCTCCCACACTCACATTCACACCTCAATCATCTCTTCTCTTCTCTCTAAAAGCTCTAAGAGCTTTCTTCTTCTAAAGATTCAAGGTTTCAAAAGATAATTCGATGTTCCTCTAAGCCCTTCACGGAAGTAACAAGGGAAGCTTTCGCAAAACTGTGAGTATACATGACCCCTTTTGCTTTTACACTTTCCGGTGCAATACGTTATACTATTAACACACGCAATCACTTATACTTTATCCAAACACAAACAACCCAATCATACATGCTTAAATACGTGATACTTGATTTGTATTCTTGGAACATTCTTATGTGATTTACTTGTCATTAACTTTGTTTAAAGCCTCCCTTAACATGTATAGCGCTATAGGAGTAACCCACCGCCCGTATTCTTGAGGTCATGTTAAGTCATTCAATCATTACGGTCTTATCGTTGCGACGATGAGATAACACTAGCGGTACACTTTGGGTTGACTAGTATAATTGCATGCCTTGGTACATTAATCTAGTTAACTATTTTTGTCATGTGGATTGTTCAAACCTTCTTTACATATATTCTAGTACTCAAACTTGTACGCTCGCCAATACTTTTGTATTGAACTATACTTTAAACCGTATTTGCAGGATTTTGACGATGATGATGCACGGAACCTAGTAGGATGCCTAGAAACGCACCTTAAACTTTAATACTTGTTATATCTTATTTTGATCCAAACTTGTTGTAATTTCATTTTCAAACAATGTACTTGATATTAGCAATAAAATGAAATTTTATTATTTAAATACTTGTCACTTATTAGCGTTATGAAGTCTTGAGCAATCTATTTCGTCTCACTCCGATGTTTCCGCCATCGGCTGGGGTGTGACAGATTGGTAACAGAGCCATAACTATAGGGAATTAGGTAGAATTGCCATGATTCGACCTAGTGTATAGTTCTAAGTACCCATTTTTGACCATTCTTGTTATGCCTAAAACTTTATGCTTCCTACTTTGCTTCCCCTCTTTTCTTTTGGTCTTAATACATATACATGATGCCTTTCCTAAGACATTTTTACACAATATGCACTTTGAAGATTTGAAGACACTCGTAACACAAATGAGACGAGTTCACTAAAATAGACGTGAAACCCACAATTTGGTGAACGACTCTCATTCCGCTATTCTTATTCTTTTTTCATGAAATATCGCCATCAAGTTAGGAGTGAAATCCACATCTTGATGTAAAAATTTCCAATTCAAACTCTAGTGGACCCTTACCAACGAATCGGAATTTGCTCTTCGTTTGGTAAGTACCAACCACACTTAGGGTATGAAATCGTCAAGTTAGGGGTGAAACCTGCACCTTGTCGATTAAGTCCCATTCCTTTTTTTCTGCTCTTGCCAAAGTTTCGATTTTTCAATCGATTAGAGGCGTGTAATAACAGGAAGGGTAAAATGCCGTTAATCGCTTCTCAATGAGAGCATTTTACCTATAGGCCAAAGCACGTTCCTCTAATTTGAAAGGATCTTCAATTCACTTTGGAATAGTCGACGCTTCTCAACCCAAAACACTCCAATATTTTACTAAGCCTATCTTTTATGCTATCTCAATTTCTATGTGTTTTAATACTTATCACCTCGTTCATTTCAAACCCGATGCACAATTCGCACATCTTTCGCAATCAAAAATAATAATAATTCTTGCAAACCAACTAAATTCATACTCCTTACGCAATCATACGTGTTTATACTATTGAATACTTGTTATGCTTATGTCACCTATGTGAACTCATACATATTATAAATACTTAATACTCAAACGTGATTTTTATTGTCGATCACCTAGATGTTTTTTTTCGCAAAACTCAAGTTGAAGAAATGAGTCGAAGTCCAACTCCAACTCGACTATTTTCATAACAATCACTATATCAAAACTTATACCTAAACCTTTTATCATTGTTTCAATGTTTCTCATTTATGCATAAACCTCGAACCTTACTATTTTATCCAAACGATTTCTCACCCTACAACATAGTTACGTAAATTACATAAACGAAACCCCTAATGACACTTTAAATGTTTCTTTCACAATTTTTCAAAAACTTTATGAAATGCTACCTATCAACTTAGTCGGTCAAACAAACCTCTTGCCCTCGATTTTCACAACTCGTCCAAAACACGCTCACTTTATACTACCATTCTAAAAACATTTTAGTTCCAACAAAAAACCAACGAAAACTTTCTCTCACATACGTATAAGTACTTTGCTAAAATACTTTTCAAAATTCAAGTTTTACATGGAAAATTTCAAAACACAACTTTTCTTTCATCAATAAAATAAAATAAAATAAAGCAAGCTCACTATTTTACCATATTTTCAAAAATTGTTAATACGCATATCTAAGTCTGAACACATGGGAAAGAAAATTTCATATGCGAATACAAATTTTAAAACAAAAATAGCATTTCTTTTTACAAACCACATCTTACATAAAAAAATAATATTTTTCTCAATATTCACCCGACATTCACAATCTTGGTCCTTCATTCCCGACAAACCCAACTTATTTTAATTTAACCAACTCAATGTTTTGACTCAAGCAACCATACACATGCATATCATCATACACGATCCAATTTATGCAGTCAATATTTCATAGCAATCCTACATGTATCATTGTTACCCTTTTTATTTATACACTCAAACTATATACTAGACTTATATGTGGTTAACGCCATGTAATTTCAACTTATACGTTCTATACTACATGCTAATTTTATACGTATTTGTCATCAATCATACTCAAAACTCATACATTCGCACTACTTGGTAGTCGTACTTGAAACCTATAAGGGGGCATAACCCGAGTGGTTTCGCCTACGTTAGACACACTCACACATACATACAATCATGCTTACATACTTAATTTCTATATGCTATCTTACATACCCTTTGCTTACTAGATGTAACTTGACCCGTACACTACTAGTACAAACTATGCAGATCACGCACAAACCAAAATAATAGCGGGTGCACACGGGATTATATTGGTAGGTGCATGAAAACCATAGTGGGTTCTACTGTGTATCGCAACACGGAACGTAACATGACACCGAACAGCGAAACGACGTAACATGGTGTGAACATGGTGGATACGCCGCTGGTACTTCCTATATATAAGTGTGTCTACCATGTTACCAAACTTTCGTAAAACGTGTCATGAGAAATTCAGTGATTTTCCAGACCTTGTTAAAAGCATTTAATTCATAACAAACTTTGGTGACCCCACTTCGTAATGATTAGTACACGATTACCCATGACAAAGCTTCATTCTCAAAATCGTTATCTTTAACCACCACATTCCATGTCGCATTTTATCCGATATTCATATCATTTTACCCCTCACGTATACCTACCGAATCATTCGCTACCATACCACGATTCTTCTCTTAACCTTTCATCCAAACATTATTTACAACAAATCAGCCTAAAACGTTCAATCAATTTTTATAAACGTCCCCACCGGCTCAATCTTGTCAAAATGTTCCTTTTCTTTTAAAACTATCTTCCAATCTTGTCAAAATGTTACTTTTCTTTCAAAACTATCTTCCAATCTTGTCAAAATGTTCCTTTTCTTTTAAAACTATCTTTCACTCTTATCTACGTGCACACTTCAACTAGTCGGTCTATTAAATGCCAAAACCTTTTAGAAACCATAAATACTTACCATCCTAGTTCTATCAAATAAATATTTTCTACAACAAGTGATTTTACTAATACGCCTTAGAACTGCAAAACTTTTCTTACAGCTTTCGGTATGGACCGCTCATTTTAATCAAAATACATCCTTAGTCATACTAAAACCTTTCTTTTAGGTCGCACTCTTTTAAAATATTACTTCCAATGTGTTGTCCTGACCCAGTCAAACTCACTTGCTTACACACATACATACACGTTTTTACTTATCCTTATACACGTTTACGATTAGTGTCTCAAAAACACTTTAGTCAAACAAATTACTTTCACAGAACCTACCATTTTATCCTTCAAGATTTCGATACATATTGACACACTTATACATGAACTCCGCAAAAACTTTAAACTTCAAAATCTTGGTTTTGGCCAAACATTTTCACCGAAATGACATCTTTTCCGAAGTATTCCTCTTGAATAAATTCCGGGATGAAATTTCCTAAAGGAGGGGAGACTGTAACGCCTCGCTTTTTCGTACTTTCCTTATTTATGGGAACTTGTATTCGTATTGCATTCGTATTTCATTTCCCAATCTTATAATCCGAGACTTTGATCGTAATAAAATTCATACCTGATACATACTTGTCTTACATGCATTTAATTGTTAAATACGTATTTACATACAAATCGATACTTGTTATACGTGCAAATACTCATACATTCATACTTGATACCTAAAATATACTTACCTATACATTATACACTTGAAAACATGCGAAAATATCAAGTTTTACCATGAATGTAAGATAAACTAAGTTCAAGGACTAAAAATAGCATAATCCATAGAAAGTGGTTTCTTGCCCATGGATTGGTCCATTTTGTGTTTGTTGGATTGTGTTTCTTGCATTTAATACTCACCTAACCCAACCCCCAACCACCACCAACTTCATTAATTACCTAAACCCTAATTCCCATTATAAATAGAAGCCTCCTCCCACACTCATTTCACACCTCAATCATCTCTTCTCTTCTCTCTAAAAGCTCTAAGAGCTCTCTTCTTCTAAAGATTCAAGGTTTCAAAAGACAATTTTGTGTTCCTCCAAGCCCTTCACGGAAGTAACAAGGGAAGCTTTCGTAAAACTGTGAGTATACATGACCCCTTTTGCTTTTACACTTTTGGGTGCAATACATTATACTTTTAAACACACGCAATCACTTATACTTTATGCAAACACAAACAATCCAATCATACATGCTTAAATACGTGATACTTGATTTGTATTCTTGAAACATTCTTATGTGATTTACTTGTCATTAACTTTGTTTAAAGCCTCCCTTAACATGTATAGCGCTATAGGAGTAACGCACCGCCCGTATTCTTGAGGTCATGTTAAGTCATTCAATCATTACGGTCTTATCGTTGCGATGATGAGATAAGCTAGCGGTACACTTTGGGTTGACTAGTATAATTGCATGCCTTGGTACATTAATCTAGTTAACTATTTTTGTCATGTGGATTGTTCAAACCTTCTTTACATATATGCTAGTACTCAAACTTGTACGCTCGCCAATACTTTTGTATTGAACTATACTTTAAACCGTATTTGCAGGATTTTGACGATGGTGATGCACGAAACCTAGTAGGATGCCTAGAAACGCACCTTAAACTTTAATACTTGTTGTATCTTATTTTAATCCAAACTTGTTGTAATTTCATTTTCAAACAATGTACTTGATATTAGCAATAAAAAGAAATTTTATTATTTAAATACTTGTCACTTATTAGCGTTATGAAGTCTCGAGCAATCTATTTCATCTCACTCTGATGTTTCCGCCATCGGTTGGGGTGTGACACTTATGTATAGTAGACGACTTGGCACACTCTGATCCGTTTTTCACACTTTGATACGACGCTAGGGGCCATACGGGATTCACCACTTTACAGAAATGTACGGGGGCCATTCGCCAACTGGCATACTGGACGACACCCAATTATTGGACGAGCATTTAAGGATGTCCGAAAGAACTTCACGAGAATGTTTGTATAAGTTTTGCGAATGGATGGTGAAGCTATATAGCAAGAAATATCTGCGGAAACCAACGCAAATAACGTCCAAAAATTATATCAAGCGCACGAAGAAAAGCATGGTTTTCTAGGAATACTCAGAAGCAGTGATTGCATGCACTGGCCGTGACAGAACTCTCAAACTGCATGGCGAGGTCAATATACTCGAAGCGGTCATGGTCATCCAACTATAATATCAGAGGTTGTTGCATCATAGGATCTCTAGATTTGGCATGCTTTTTTTGGTGTTCCTAGTTCACTTAACGACCTTAACGTCATCTACCAATCAGAGATCTTTAATGATTTCATAGCAGGAACTGGTTCAGACACCAGTTTTACGGTTTCGGGGGTGGAATACAGGCGCGATTACTACCATGCGGATGGAATATACCCAACATACTCTACAATTGTTAAAACTATTCCGCACCCGACATACGATAAAAGAAAGAAATTTGCCAAGTTTCAAGAGGCAGCAAGAAAAGACATTGAACGGTATTTTGGGGTTCTACATTCAGGACGTGCTTTTACACCACAAAGGTTGCGATACTCTACATATGCTTGTATCTTGCTGCATAACATGATCATCAAAGACGAAAGTATAGCGATTTGTGAGTACGACGAAAACGCGCCTAACGGGAATTCTGTTCCGATAAGTGTAGAATAACAAGATTTAAACGGATTCTTCCAACGTAACGAGTATACACATCAAAACCTTCAAACAGACATGGTGGAATACATTTGAAACAACGCACAAAACGAACCCAATTACGACATGCAGGATGAAGACTAGTAGTTTTTTAGTTAATTTTTTTTAAGTTTTGGTTGTTTTTTTAATGTAATGTAACAATTAATTTTTATTTTAGAGTTTAAATTAATTTTAGTTTCATATATATATATATATATATAATAAATGGGGGATACATTCTCCATCTCCATTGATACATCCTTATAGGGGAATTCTCCTTGTATATTGACATGACAATAATATGAAGCGATATCCTTAAAGTATAGTTTTAGAGAAAGTCATATGGTACTGCAAGAGCACTACCCCATTTGATAAAATAAAAATACTGTTAATATTTAATCCGAAATTTAGAATCCAATGAATTGCTTGCTTAGTTAAAAAAAGGTGTCGCTATGTGTGCGTGTAAACTTAATTCTTCACAAACTATATAAAAATGCCAATTACTTAGTATTCAATGGTAGCATCCAATACCGATGAGGTTATGTAATGGTCAAAAGACAGCAATTAAGCTACACCTTTGAGTTGTAAAGCATGTGTATTTGGTAAAAAAAAGCATGTTATGGAACCTTTCACTAGAGAAATACTCTCCAAGTTTTAATATAAATAAATAGATTATCAAGAAATATTTATCGAGCTTGACTACGAATAAATAAATAAATAAATAAATAATTTGTATTTTGCTAATAAAGTTCTTTAATAAAGAAATGATTAAAAATTCTCATCATTCTTACCCACTTAACCATTTTATTAAAAACAAACGACGTCTGGTCTACACAAGTTTTTCAAAGTATACTAATCGAGGATGTTTGCCATATTCCATCTAATACCATGTTCGATAATAAAAGTTCATAAACACCACATATTATTTAAATAATAATATTAGTTAAACTCTAATCTAGCAAACACCACTAAAAACTTAATTGTGACTTCCCTCTCTATCTTACGATCTGACATGGGGCCGCAGAGAGAGAACGGAAGATGTGAGGGTACATCACGGATGAGCGGCTATCCAAGATCAAATAAGAAGGAAACAAGATGAGCTTAACAACATCAGAGAAGGAAAATACCGGAGAGAAGAAAGATGGCACCAAGTGATTAGCAAGAGTGATGCAATAAAGGAAAAAAAGGTTCGACAACCTGGAGAGTAGATTCCAAAACACTACGACTTTTCACTTTTCCAATCTACCCGACGGATGCTCGAGAGAAAGACTATGAGAGGCTTTCCAGCATTTCAATAACCTGGAAGACACTTTCGTGCCATGTAAAAGAGAGGGCGCTGGGAACAAGTTTGGTTTTCTTAGACTCTCTAATGCTTGGGATGTGGAAACATGGGTGGATAGACTAAAGGGGGTGACTATTGACGGGGCAATCATGGTGTTAATGTAGCAAAATTTAATAGAGATGGCTCAAAGGTTGTCTAAAGCATCAACAGGGTTAGAAGTCAGTGTTTGAAAGGTTGGGAGAACGAACAGATTTGCAATCTGTGAAACACGTGAAGTCAAAAAGTATAGTAAATGTGAACTTGGCACCAAACAACCTTGTGAAGAATGCTTGGAGGATGGAAAAATAAACTGAGTTGAAAAGGTTCATCATGGAGCTCCCTCCCATGAATATCGAAGCCAAAAAAACAAGGGAACTTAGGTCTCTAGTTGGGAAGCAAAAGACCTGGAGATCCTGAATAATCTTAAAAATTGTTGTCAGGTTTCGTTGATGACGGGCCGATGTTAAGGTACATGGGGGCGTAAAAGTTCTTATTACTTTTATAAACAAGGAGCAGGCAGACGAGTTCTTGAGAAAACAGGCTGATTCTTGGTCAAATTGGTTTTCATGACTCTACATTTGGGAAGGTTTACCACTGGTATTCGAAAGGATTGCATGGATAAAGGTTATCGGAGTTCCGGTGTGTCTTTGGGATAGGCATGTTTTCAACCGCATAGGGGAGAGATGTGGAAAACTCCTGGTGAAGTCGGAAGCTTCGGTCAATGATAGGAATTTAACCGAAGATTGAACGGCTATCATCGTTCATTCAGGTAAACGTGTGTCTGAAGAGCTAAACCTTACATGGGGTGGACATGATCTACAAGTGTGGATAGAAGAAATCGACGGTCGTTGGTTTCCAACATTCCTCGAAGACGACCCACTGGTTATGTCGAACCGACAACGCCGGCAATCAGGTCGACGACAACCAAGATGCAGAAGACGAATGGTTGTAACCGGGATAATGAAAGGTTTTGCAGGGAAAACATGCATGATGATTCTCCAACCTTGGAACATGAAGTGGCACAGAGCTCGAGTACGATTGGGGAAGTGGAAAGTGAAAGATTGTCGGGTAGTAAGGAAAGAGAATTAGAGCTAGGAAGTGTTGACACCTTATTGTCCAATAACACTGAGCCTAGATATGCAGCCCAACAACAAAATATTTCTGATAGGCCCAGTTATGTCAATACTAGGCCTATAGGAAATAAAGCTAGAAATCGTAATAAGTAGGCCCAAATTTTTGTTACTCCGAACCTAAATGATGAAGCGGAGCAGGTCAATTCTGACCCGTTTAATCTAGAAGAAGTGATACACCAAATTGCAGAGGAACAAAGGGAAGATTTTAGAACCAGGAAAAGGATAAGGTCTGAGGAAGAACTCCAGCAAGTGAATAACAGGGATTTTGGGGAAGCTGACAATCTACACTCGGTAGACATTAACAAGTTTGAAAAAGAGGTTGAAGAGACAGTCCGATATGGCGAATGCTTGGGAATCGAAGTCATTGGGTTCGGTAACCAAGTGAGAAAACTTGTAAGTTGGGAAGCGGCGCTAAACTGTGATCAATGAATTTAGTGCCTTTAAACATCAATGGAGTGACAGGTACTAACAAACCGGAATGGATCAAAGGGGTCAAAAGGAGTTCCAAATGTTCATTTATGGGTATTCAAGAAACTCAACAAACTAGGCTCTCTGACTTGTTTTTGAGCAGATTCTAGGATCACTCATGTTTCCAGTCGGCCTCGGTTGACGCGGGAGGAAGAGCTGGTGGAATTGTGTCTTTATGGGATCCCGGGATGTTCATTGTTTCAGACGTCGTAAAAGATAAGAGGTTTCTTCTAACCTCTGGGCATGTGAGAGGGGTGGATAATAGGGTCAACATCCTCAACGTTCACGCTCCAAAGACCCAAACGACAGAAAGACTTTGTGGGAAGATATTATCAGACTGAAAGGTCAATTTGAAGGCATGTGGGTGGTGCTTGGAGACTTCATTGATCTCAGTACTGCTGAAGAAATACTTAATTCCAAGTTTGATCATATTGCGGCCTCGGTTTTTAATAGTTTTATAAATCGAGCAGGCTTCTTCTAATATCAAATGGCTGATGGTAATTTTACATTTATTTCGGACAATAAGCTAGACGTGATCGTTGCTACTAATGTTTCCTTGGTGTCTAGTGGGGTTAACGGGGATTTGGCGTTGCTCAAAACCTTACAAAAAATAAAGGAAGGTATTAAAATCTGGAGGAAAGGATGTGATCAAGCAGAAGTTAGACAACACGGGATATTAGTTAAAGCGATTGAAGAGATAGAGGCATGGGATGAAGTTTTGAAACTATCTCCAGATGAAAGCGCTACAAGAGTTTCCTTGAAGCAACAAGTGAAGCAAATTGAAATTAAAAAGGCCAAGGATATGCACAAAAAAACGCGTATAAATGACTAAAGTTCGGGGACGAAAATATGTCTTTTTTTCATGGTATTGTCAATCTTAATGTAGCCTGAAGCCGCATTAACGGGCTGAATTTCAGTAACAAATGGGACAGCAAACCAGAAGAAATAAAAGAATATGCGAAGAGATGGTTCAAAAAACAATTATCGGAACCGATGAGGAGGAGACCAAAATTCTCTAAGTTTAATCTTCCTAAACTAAATGATAAACAAGTGGTTGGATTGATTGTTCCTTTTTCGGTTTTCGAGATAAATGGAGCAATTATGAGTTTTGATGGTGGAAAAGCGCCTGAACCCGACGGTTTTACTATGAACTTCTTTAAAAACTACTTGTAACTGTTAAAACCGTTGATAGTGGTTGCCATGGAGGATTTTTACAATACAGGGGAATAAATTTTGGGTGCAAAGAGTCATTTGTGGCTCTTCTTCCGAAAGTTACGGATCCGCAAAAAATCTCAGAATTTACACCAATCTCCTTGGTTGGTTCAGGGTTCAAAATATTGTCCAAAATTCTTTCAAACTGGTTGAAGAATGTGATCCGTATCTTAATCTCCTCCACTAAATCAGCTTTCATCGGAGGGCAGAATATTTTGGATAGTCCACTAGTTGTGAACGAAACTATTTCGTGGGAAAAGAAGAGCAAAAACAAGATGCTAATTTTGAAGTTGATTTCAAAAAAGCATATGACTCCATAAATTGGAAAAAAGGTGGATCGATTGGATAAAAGGGTGCCTTGTCTCCGGTAAAGGTTCGGTCCTAATCAATGGGTGTCCTTCGAGTGAATTTGTGTATAAAAGGGGAGTAAGACAAGGTGATCCCATCTCTCCTTTTCTTTTTATCAGCGCTATGGAGGTTCTTAATATGTTCATGTCAAGGGCGATTGATTTGGGCCTTTTTCATGGTATTTCTCTCCCAAATGGGGGGCCCAAGCTTTCGCATCTTTGTTCCGCGGACGACGTTTTGTTCATTGGTTAATGGACAGAACATAATGCCTTAAGTCTTGCTCGTCTCCTGAGATGGTTAAATCTCGTGACGGGCATCAAAGTTAATTATCATAAATATCAACTTTATGGCGTAGGAGTGGATGAAGATGAGGTTGCTCGGTTTTTGAAGTGCAAAGCGGGTTCCTTCCATTTTAAGTACCTTGGCATTCCTATTGGCGTCAACATGAAATGTGCTATATATTGGCTATCGGTGGTGGACCGTTTCAATAAAAAGCTCTCCAAATGGAAAGCGAAACATCTCTCTTTTGTAGGTAGAGTAACATTAGCTAAGGCGGTTTTAGGAAGTCTTCCTTCCTATTATCTTTCTCTTTATTCAGCCCCTAAAGTGATTATTAAGTAGCTCGAAAAAATAAGGAGGGACTTCATTTGGGGAACTTGGCTCAACTCATAAGATGCAATGGGTCCGATGGAATTTGATCACCAGACCAAAGAAGGCAGGGGAATCCGTCTCGGTGGACTCCATGAGTTTAATATTGCCATGTGGTGAAGATGGAGATTCAAAGATGAACTAGATCAATTGTGGGTCAAAGTGATTTCCGCCATTCATAAGACAAATAATAATAATAATAATAATAATAATAATAATAATAATAATAATAATAATAATAATAATAATAATAATAATAAGCTGATCCCAATTAAGAAGACTATTGCGGGTACGTGGAAAGATATCGGGGCTATGGAGATGGAGCTTATGAAATATAGGGTAAATGTGCATGAGAAGTATAGAGTCAAAGTGGGAGATGGGGCCAATACACGTTTTTGGAAAGATATATGGCTGGACCCGCAACCGCTAAAAATATATATACCCAGATTAATTCTGGTTGGCTAAACACAAAAATGGAAGCATCGCGTCTTATGTGGTAAGCAAATCGCCTAATGTGCGTTGGGGGTGGGAGTGGTTGAAAGATCCCACTTCCTCGAGCGAATGGGATCAACTCGGATCTATTATGCGAAGGCTGGATGGTTTTGGTCTTAAAGGAGACTGTGATGAGTGGAGTTAGGCAAACGAGTTCGAAGTGAGATTCTCAGCGAAAGAAATACGGCTGGATGTTGGTTCGTTTGAAGCTTCGGAGCAGGTTGCAACAATGGATTTTTATTGGAACGCATGGGCACCTTCTAAGTGTAATCCACTGTTAATGGCGTGTTATCTTAGGCAAGGTATCTGCGAAAACAGAATTGGTGAAACGAGGTATGAATATTCCGGACATCAGTTGCCCTCGTTGCGGGCTCGTCGATGAAGATGTGAACTATATCTTCGTTAATTGTCTTTGGGCTATAAGCTTGTGGGGGAACGTCTTTGTTTGGATGAGGATTCAGTTACTACAAACATGAACTCTATGAAGGATATCTTGGATACGATTAAAGCTTGTCCCGGAGGGAAGATTTGGAAGAGACTTGTCTACACGATCGGAACGCCAACCGTTTGGAGGATTATGGGCATGCCCATAATACTAAGGTCTTTGAACGCACCTTTGTCCCGATCCAAAAATCCATGGAGCTGATCAAGGTAGACGTTTTTCTTTGGGTATGCAAAAATAGTGAATCTTTAATGGGAGAAGTGGGTGAATTTTGATGTAACGGATATCCTCTAATTGTGGAGGATGCCGAGTTTTTCGTGTTGTTGTTCTTCTCTTTCGCTTTTGTTTTATTTCTCAAGTTTCTTACTAGCTCTATATATATATAAATATATAGTGTGGTTGTCGTTAAAAGAACTTAATTGTGATGATTAGGGTAAAGGTTCTGCTTAGGATTTTTTTTGTGTTTAATGATAGTTGTATTTTTTTAGAGAGATAGATTACCGACTAAAATGCTACACCATTATAGAGTCGGTAGCCATTTTATTCTGTTTTATGTTTTATATTTGCATAATAATAAAAATGAGTAATATAATCTTAGAATCATAAAAGGTTGATTCCTAAATCCTAATGCCACTTTATATAATATCGTATTATTATTATTATTATTATTATTATTATTATTATTATTATTATTATTATTATTATTATTATTATTATTATTAACTCAGTCAACACACAGATATGTTTTGTAATATATATATATATATATATATATATATAGGGATAGAATTTAGGGAGAACGTCTATAAGTGTGAAAACAGTGAAAACGCCACTCGTTCGTTTGATTAAAACAATCTATGGATTTGATTGGCCCGGTGGCGTTTTCGTAAATAACATCAACTTTATTACGTGGACGTGTTTCATTAAGGGTAAAGGGGTCTTTTTACTACTCTAATACAAAACGTCAAGCTCATGAGTAAAATGCCATTAAAAGTTCTCGCTTTAAACTACAAGCGATACAGTCCCTACCAGATGAAACGCCATATATATTACTGAAACTTTATTATGAACATTTATTATAAAAAATTTCCCTCCTGAATTACGCGCCAAGAATATCATTATATAAAACGACCTTACTATAACTTCCATTGATCATACTAAAAACGTCATATTTACCCAAAACGCCAAATTTCAAAAAAAAACTTTGAAAAAAGCACAAATGGCAAACATCGTTTCATGGAGATTCAACACTAGAATCAATAGATTCGTAATCCTCTTTGACAACAGAAGAAGAGTGTTTGTGAAAACTATTAAAGCCATAATGAATTTGGCCGAATAAGTACATTGGGGGATCCTAGCACATGGCATTTCTCTTGATAACCTCTGTGGGAAAACATAGACGGTTATACGAAGATTGACCAGAAAATTTGGATCGAACAATGCAAATCGAAATATGGACCAGTAATCCAATCATGGCGTTATGATGAAGACACTAACATAGTGACTGTTGTATGTGACAACGGGGAGCAGGAAGACTACACGGTTGAAAACATCATGACCAAACAGAGTCTTGGGTTCCTATAGGAGTTAAACAACGCAACATGTTTGAACACATAAATGACCCTAAAATTGGCGTTGTTGCATGAAAAGTTTATATGAAGGTTTCAAAATCTTCAAGAATAAGAGACCGATAAAAGTGAAGATTTGGAAGAGAAATTGGATGAAAAATCCAAAGAAGAAAAGAAGAAGACGATGGAAGCAATGCATACTTCTCAAACAAAATCCCTTCTGATAATGAGTTTTAATTTATTTTTTTGTCATTTTCTTTGCTTTGTTATGTACTTTTCCCCTAATAAATTACTTTATTTCTATAATTAGATATAAAACGCCATAATTCACAAACACTAAAACACCAAAAGTTAGTTAAATTGTATTTTGCCTTCTTTATCTAAAACACCATGAATATTATTTTTCCTTACAAAAGGTTAATTAGTTGTATTTTGACTTTTTTTTATCTAAAACGTCATTCATACAAAAACGCCAGAACTTAATGATGGGACACCTTACAGCTTTAACAGATAAACCTGAACAAAACAGTAACTGAAATGACGTAAACTTTATTACTAACATTTATTATAATAAATTATCGCCTAAACTTCGGGCCAAAAACATCTTATATAAACGTCTCAGGACCTTCCATTTATCACACCAAAAATATTTATATAAACAACGCCATATCCTACTAAATACCATCCAATTTTTAACGTCAAAAAGTTAAAAAACCCATAGATGTCAAACGTCGTTTCTTGGAGACTCGGTTTTGTTCTCAATAAAGTATCATTGAATGGGTTTAATAACATTTTTAAATTGAGAATTAACTCAATAAAATTTTGTTGAATGAGATGGATAAACTCTTCAAGAAGAAGAGACTGATGAAAGTGAATATTTGAATGAGAAAAAGAGACCGATAACAGTGAAGAGTGGGATGAAGAAGAGACTAATGCCCGCAAAAACAAACGCCAAATCCTACTGAATGTTCAACTTCGTCTAGAGCCGAGGGTCCAGCTGTATAGGAATTCGGCATCTATCTAAGGAATTCAAAAGTTCCAAGGACAAAATCTTCAAAAAGAAGAGATTGATGACAGTGAAAATTGGGATGAGAAGAAGAGACCGATAACACTGAAGATTTGGACGAGAAATTGGATGAGTAGTTTTAATTTTTTTTTGTCATTTTATGTGGTTTGTTGTATATTTTTTTGCTAATAAAATACTTTATTTCTCTAATTAGTTATAAAACACCAAAATGTCACAAACGCCAAACACCAAAACCATATATAAAATGATGGGACGCCTTAGAGTTTTAACAAACAAACGCCAAACTTAATGATGGGACACCTTACATCTTTATCTTATTGAGTTTATCCTCACCTATTTTATATTTAATAAAAAAATGTTCTTTTTTTGGCGTTTATGTGTGTGTGCGATCTTCTATGGTTTATTATGTAACTTCCAAAATCAAATGTTATGCACAAAAAAGTGATGTATGTTTCAAAACGCGATAACATTATTTTGCTTTACGAGTTAATATGTTTTATTTTGACATCTTAATATAAAACGCTATTCAAACAAAACGCCAAACTTAAATGACGGAACACCTTACAGCTTTAACACATAAAGCTGAACAAACAGTAATTACAAACGGTAATTACAAACAGTAACTGAAATGACAGAAACTTTATTACTAACATTTATGATCATAAATTCCCGCCTAAACTACGCGCCAAAAACATCTTATATAAACAAGCACCAGAAAGTTCAAAAACCACACATGGCAAACGTCGTTTGTTAGAGATTCAGTTTTGTTCTCAATAAACTTTCACTCAATGTGTTGAACAAAATTTTTAAAAAAGGATTTTGTCTATCTCATTGAGCAAAATCTTATTGAGTTCATCCTCACCTAATTTATTTACTGAAAACTGTTCTTATGCTTTGGCTTTTAAAACGCCATTTTCAAAATATATTTTGAAAAAACGACAATGAAACAAGCATAAAGAACAAAGCCATATATGTTAAATATAACGCGACTTATTTAGGGGAACGTGAACAATGATAATCATGCCCATTCATATCATTTAGCGCCCCTGTCACGTGTTTGACCAAGATTTATTTTCACAATTTTTACACTTCAAATCGTTTTCTTCTGATTTTGTTTATATATATACCATTAGATATTTAATCTATACCATTAGATATTTAATCTAATGGTTGAGATCATAGTGTTGACTATTAAACTAACTAATTTTCTAGATTAAGGGTATAAAGGTAAATTTAATATTTTTAAATTAAGAAACTAACATTAATACACATGCAAAGTTCCTCCCTTCTTTTTTAAACATCAATAATTTTTATACGTAACTCTTTTTTTAAAAAAAATTACATCATAATAACGAGTGTTTTTTATTTTTAATATGAGTATCATATTGGTATACTTATGTAGAGTTATTTCTGTTTTTATATATTTATGGTGTTATTTTCTGTTTTGATTCTGATTAAAGTGTTGACTAGTGTTATGTTAGAGAGTTATTTCTGTTATATTAAATGTTAGAGTGTTCTTTATAACATGCGTGTCTTCAATATAACTGATGTGGTGTTTTTATGGGTTATGGTGTTATTTTTGTTATATTTTTGTTCTTTATAAGATATATGCCTTCAATATACGTGATGTGATGTTTTTATGAGTTAGGTGTTATTTCAAATTCGAAAATCCCTACAATAACTGCCAAAAATTGGTTGCATATATTCATTCCATAATTAGATTTTATTAGTTAAATTACACGTATATCCTTAAACTACTAAAATAAAAAGGGACACATGTCACCCCCATAATCTTTCTTATCATTTTTACACTTTTAAATTTTCTCACATGAACCTCTACCTATATATATATATATATATATATATATATATATATATATATATATATATATATATAGATGGTGCAAACTTAAGCTTAAATAATAAATAAACTAAATGAATATGTATGATAAGCCTCTTTTATTATTGCCAGTTGACTTTAACGTGAAATATTATTTCACTATTTGTAATGCGCATTATACATATTAAAGGAGATTGATAACGTGTGTCTAATACTGTTATTGCGGGTGTTATAGGGGCATGAAGGGAGAAGAGCAACAAGAAGAAAAAAAATCAGAAAGCAACGACTGAAAGGACATTAAAAACATTAACTATTACACATTATTTAAAGGGGCGTTATGATGTTGATGCAGTGGAAAATATCTTTTAAGGGCATTAACCATTATAGATGCTTTTAAAAATTATATTTCAAAATTGTGCAAACTTAAGCTTAAGTAATAAATTAACTAAATGAATATATATATATATATATATATATATATATATATATATATATATATATATATATATATATATATATATATGGTAGGTTCCAGAGTGAACACTAGTTTGAGAGTGAACTGTGTGAACTAATCTGGGCCATTGGATTATATCATCTACAGATTTTTAAAAAATGGCAAGATTGTAATTATAATGTTATAACTTCCCTTTAAATTAATTGACAGAAGGGTATTTGCGTCTTTTGTAAATTGCATTTATTAAACAATATAGTCAAAATTCCTAAAATCTTTCTAGTTTTCGTATATACAAGATACACAGTTGTTAGTGTATACACATGTGTACATTCTCGATAGTATTAGTTTATACAGGATACATATGTGTACAATCTCGCTAATTATCAATTTATACAAGATACACAGCTGTTAATTTATACAAATATGTACTTGAATATTACACATATGCATAAATCTGGTTTATACCGACCTGTGGGAATAAGATGTAATTATACACAAGTGTATAAGTCTTGTATATACTAAAATATATACACATATGTAAAAAACATAACTTAATTAGGTTTAATTTAAAAAGAACATAAGAGTTTATTTAAAAATAAACATTAGCCTTTAATATCTTATAATTAAAATAATAGATAAATAATTAAAAATGAGCGAGAGAGAGTTAAGAGATGAAAAAACTAAGGAATTTTAATTAAAAGTACTTGACTAATATCAATCTTACCCTTTTAATCTAAATATATATATATATATAGGATTAGGATCATTTGTGAACAACTTCTTGAGAGTGATCTGAGTACTTTTAACTAATCTTGGTCTTTGATATTTTTTTAGATTAAAAGGGTGAAATTGATATTAGTCAAGTACTTTTAATTAAAATCCTTTAATTTTCTAATCTCTTAACTCTCTCTCTCTCATTTTTAATTATTTCTCTATTACTTAAATTATAAGAGATTAAATGGCTAATGTTTATTTTTAAATAAACTCTTAAGTTCTTTTCAAAATTAAATATTAAACCTAATTAAATTATGTTTTTTACATATGTGTATACAGGTCAGTATATACAAGACTTATACACTTGTGTATAATTACATCTTGTTCCCACAGGTAGGTATAAACCAAATTTATACACATGTGTATTATTCAAGTACATATGTGTATAAACGAACAACTGTGTATCTTGTATAAATTAATAGTTAGCGAGACTGTACACATGTGTATACACTAGCATCTATGTATCTTGTATAAATTAATACTATCGAGACTGTACACATGTGTATACACTAACAACTGTGTATCTTGTATATACGGAAACTAGCAAGATTTTAGGAATTTTGATTATATTTTTTTATAAATACAATTTACAAAAGACTCAAATACCTTCTGTCAAATAATCTAAAAGGAAGTTACAACATTATAATTATAATCTTGCCATTGTTTAAAAATTTCTAGATGATATAATCCAATGGCTCAGATTAGTTCACACAGTTCACTCTCAACCTAGTGTTTATTTTAGAACCCTATATATATATATATATATATATATAAAATAAGTCTATGACTAACTCTTTTATATATGCCAGTTGATTTTAACGTGAAACGTTATTAGAATTTATATGTTAAGACTATATGTTCTATTACTCTATTAGGTGGTATCGTTTAGCTTAGATCGATCCAAGTGTTTTGTGTTGAAAGTTATTCGGGTTTGGTAGTCATCAGGCAGTGTGTCCCATGATTAAATACAAACAAATACAACGATAATGGGTATTTA
Organism: Scalesia atractyloides; assembly: GCA_947069175.1. Lineage (NCBI taxonomy): Eukaryota > Viridiplantae > Streptophyta > Magnoliopsida > Asterales > Asteraceae > Scalesia > Scalesia atractyloides. The sequence continues at coordinate 15,445,315 of CAMTDV010000026.1, forward strand.
TAATCACATGTCGGGGAAAAAGTAGGTGTTTATATATAAGCTACTTGTTACACTATTAGTATTTCTAATTTATCGGTAGTCATTCATGACACCACCCGAAACTAGACAAAAGTATAATTGGTTTTTGAGTCATATAATTAATTAATCAACTAGAGAGGAATTAAACATTTTAGTTTGAGAATATAGGTGTTAAGTTCAAATCTGATGTTAATCGGGTTTTTACCATAATAGGCTTTTGAGCGACGGTTTTCCTAGTGGTGCATAAATCGGGTTTTTTAAATACCCGGTTACGGGTATGGTATGGAACCGGGTTCGGGTACGAACGGGTTTTACTTTTTCGGGTATTGCCAATACCCGGGTTGGGTTAGCGTCCGGGTACTGGCCAGGAATTCTATACGCTATGTACCCGGGTTTGGGTCGGGTTTGCTAATAATCGGCTATTATAATACCCTATTTCTGGGTTCGGTATGGGTCGGGTTCGGGTATTGATCAGGTTTTATATTCATTTTTTGGCATAAAACATAGAAATTTAAATGGAAACCTTTTACTATATAAAACACAGATTTAAAACACATATGACACATAAATAACAAACATAGATAAGATCGAATAAGATGATAAATATAGATAGCTTCAATAACTTGATCGTCTTTGTTTATTATTCGTCTCGAGGATAACACTTGCGGAAATGTTGTTTCAAAGTCGTTATGGAGTTCGGGTCGAAGAAATCACCCCAACGAACGCATCGAGCCATGTTTGGACCGTAAGGCATTCTTTGATAGTCGAAATACTTCCATATAGGTGATAATCCAGTAGCTTGAGTTGTAGAACCCAACCCATTGGTAGAGGAATCCCTATATATAGAGATTTATAAGGATTTTTGATGTTCTTTTTAAGGTGTGAGTAAACCAAACATCACATACCATTTTATAAGGTAATATTGGGAATGCCCGCGCGTTGCGGCGGATACTTTTAAAATGGTCTGTGACGAGTTTCACGTAATTTATATCCATGCACCACCACAAAAGATATATAGTGCACCATCACCCTTTAGTGTCTTAAATTGTTGAGCTAGTTCCTATTATACCCCTTCCAAATGGCTTGTATTTTCTTGTATACATTGCTTTAAATTTTGTATGTGTGGTAAAATTACAATACAGTCCATCACATTTGCTTTATATAGTTAATAATAGTCAAATTGATAAAACCAAGTCAAAACTGAATTCATAACAATATTATTGATAACTTCCACTAACGTCCTTTTCTAAGGTTGGACCAAAATGTTCTAATTACATAATAAAGAATTTTGTATATCATAATACCACCATCGTAATACAAAATTAATTTTAATTAATACAAACATTATCTTCTTAAATCATTACTATTAGTTGGTAATAATCATCTTTAACTTTACTACCATAAAATGAGGTAATGTAGCTTTTTTCTTTGTTTTTTCACAAATCAATCGTAAACATGAATATGCTTGTCCAATAATATATGTAACAATTGCTTTAAAATTAGTTAATTATTTGATATATTATTTATCACATTTGAAATAACCATGTATTTTCTATGTTACTATTACTAATAATAAGCATCAAATATTAACAAGTCACAACTAACACAACCATTGTAAGAAGATAAGTTACCACACTTAATATTTGTATGTAACAATTGAAATTCATAAAGTGGAGGTGTGATGTTAAATCAAACTTACGGAAAAAATTAACATTTACGAAAGTAATAATAAGATAAATTATATTAAAAAATACTTTATTCTTTTGATGTAGTAGTAAATCTCACATAACCCAAAATTATAGGAGTTATTTTAGAGAATCAAGAAAACTAATGTATATGAATCTCAATGCACCCAAAATCGTATGGATTACAATATGGGTTTTCTTTGAGGGAATGGACAAAAACAAGTTAATTAGATGGTGTTGACTTATCATACGATAATATGCCTCAACTTCAAAAGCAAGTCATGCTTATAACGTTTTGTAGAACAACTACTTCTATTAGCACTATAAAAAGAGACAAGGAAGAGAGAATGGGGAATAGTTTTCTACTTTTCTTATTGATGTAAAGCATGAACTACATAAGTCTCTATTTATAGGTTTACAAATATGAGAGTTAAGTACATGGAGAGTCACCATATTATGATGAACACATATGGATAGTCACACATTAAAGATAATAATTCATAACAACATTTGCTTTATATAGTTATTTATATAGTTATTAGACTCTTCACATGTCATCTTAATTATAGGTTTACAAAGGTGTTGAAATCCCTAAAATGCCCCTAAAGTGTACCTTTTGGACAATGCGCAAGTTTACCCCCTCTAAAATAGTTTGGCTCTCTTGTACATGTTGCTTCAAAATGTGTACACAATATAAAATTACCAAAAGGGTAAAAATCCTAGTTCTCTTAATAAGGTAGTATAGCTAATATAAACAAAAAAATAGTCAAAATACACTCTCTAACGGCTATATAGCCGTTACCAAGGTGCACAATTCGAAAAAAACACAAACGAGTTGTGAGAATAATTTCCATGACGCTTGCTTTGGTAGATGTAGAACCCATGCCAACGGAAGACGTAGCACTTTGTGAAGCCATTTTAATAGCGTTTTTGGTGATTTACGGTGTAATTTCAAGTTGTGTAACTAACCCAAACAACATACCTCTATTTATACCCAATATATGGTGTGAAATCTACCCAAAAGAGGCTTAAAGAGGTCCTGAACAGTCATATGACCATTAAAAATGAACCTGGAAACCTATTGTGCATGGTCCGACGGTAATACCGGATCAAGACCTGATTTCGGGTATTTTCAAAACTCGGTTCGGGTATTTATGAAACCCAGTTACTGGTATTAATTAAACACGGGTTAGGGTTTTTTCAGAAACCAGGTATCTAAGAAAATCGGGTACAAAACAGGTATAAAAAACCCCGGTTTTTATAATACCTGGTTCCGGGTTATTTTTTTTGTGTTCTGGTCTGAGTTTGGCTTTTTTTTGCACCTCTAGGTTTTCCCCAGAATTGGAGATAGTGGGCTTGGCCGACCCACCATTGTCTGCGTCGTATACGTACAGGATCATCTATTGTCATTGGGTTACCCGAATAACCGAACGTTTATTTTGTTAACTGTTCAGAAAAACGTTATAACTTGTCCCTTTTATCATAGATTCACATGTATATGCAAATGATAGGTGTGTATTTATGGAAATTTGTAAAATCAAATTTGAAAAATGTGAAAGAATATCAAATTGTAGCTCATTTACATTTACAAAGACTATCACTTCTTTGCAGAAAACAGTGTCACACAGAATTTTCATGTTAAGAGAATTGTGTCAAATAGTGTCACGCATACTATAATTTCCATTAATTTCCATGATAGAGAATAATGTCAGCATCGGAAAAAATATGATTTTATCCATACTTTAAAATTACGAATATGTACCCTGTTAAAAATTACAAATTTGCCTTGGTTTAAAATTACAATATTGCTATCATTTTAGTTTTTGACAAAATGATTTTATCCCCAATTCAAAGTTACGCTTTTGCCTCCAGTTCAAAGTTATAATCTTGCCATGATTTTAGTTTTTTTAGCAAAACTATGACAGTGTTTTGTTTTATTTGGTTGACTTGATGTAATTTTTATTCGTATTAGATAGCTGCCTAGCACTCGCTTTTTGATCCTGACAAATTCAATTTTACCCTCAACTCAAAATTACAGTCTTTCTATCATTTTAGCTTTTTTTACTAACAGAATTATAATAATGTTTTTTATTAGTTAAGAAATATTCAATTTAATACCCCTCAATACTTACCATCATAAAACTAGTATTGTACATTTGAAAGGATATCAAATTTGTGAAATCACCTAATCTTTGACTTTGACTAGCAAGATAGTTTACTTTTGATAAGTAACTTTCGTAAAAACAATTTTATATGCTTTCAAACTTGTACGATCCTTAAATCGATCGACCAACTATCTTTGACTTTGATAATGACAGCTGGCAAAATGTTATGCTGAAGTGAATTTATAGCAAGTATATATGGATTATATTTATGAAATATGTTAATTCAACATAATTTATGAAATATGCAACTCTATAGAAAAAAGTTAATTAACATGTATCTATTTAAAATAATTTATATAACTGTAATATTAAAAGTGACTTTCTTTCTTCATCTTTGTAACATATTGATGAGTTATAGTTAAATCAAAAGTTGCAATCATCCAATAAGGCTTTACTCCTTCTTTCTTACAAGTTAACACAATTTTTAGTCGTTGTAACGGCACCATCCACAACAAGGTTATGACCACTCACGTAGCGAGACTCATCACTAGCAAGGTAAAGAGCCGCGTCCGCTATGTCTTCGGCTTTTAGGTTAGTACCCTTCAAGTTTCCTAAGCTACTCACAAAGTTCTCGGTTTTCTCAATTTCTTTCTTGCTCGGTGCTCTAAAACTTATCTCTTGATCTTCAACATATTCATCCTCGCTTCTCCAAGCATTTACAAGCATTGAAGTTGCTACGCCAAAAGGTGAGATGCAGTTGACTCTAATCCCATGTTTTCCCAACTCACAAGCTGCATTCTTTGTTAGCCCGACTATAGCATGCTTTGAAGCTGTGTATGCATGGGGCCCATCCCACCCATAATGCTTGCCACACTAGCAGTTGAAATTATGCACCCGCATCCTTTGGGAATCATAACCCTAGCAGCATGTTTCATCCCCAAGGCGACTCCTCTCACATTCACACTCATTACTTTGTAAAACTCATCTACGTCAAAATCAACAATGCTTTTGTGCTTGGACTGGTTTCCAAGCACACCAGCATTGTTGAACATGATATCAATACGACCATACCGAGAGATTGTTGAGTCAATTAGGTTTTTTACTTCGGTTTCCAAGCTAACATCACAATGAACATACGTAACTAAAGGAGACAGTGAACTAGCGAGTGCGAGTCCATTTTCATCATTGATATCTGCCATGACTACTTTAGCACCATGTTTGACAAACAGCCTCACAGTGGCTGCACCAATCCCTCCAGCAGCACCGGTGACAATTGCAATCTTCCCTTCCAACCTATAAACAAGTCAATTGTAGTTTTTCAGATTGATTGATTAAGAAAAAGATGATCAACAAAGATAAACCTTAAAAAGGAAACTCTAAAAATAAAAACAAACCATTATAATCTTTTCACTCATCCTATCTTAAAGTAAATCATAGTTATGAGTTTACTAATATCCGATATAAGATTGCAATGTATCACTATATATTCACCATAACCTTATTTCACACACTAAATTGCTAACACACAGGTTATATAACTATTTATTCTAGAACGGTGGATATTAATTAAAACCCCATACTAGCAAGACACTAATCAGAAAAGAAAAAAACATCTTACAAGTACATGAGTGGATAATGAAGCCAATTTGTGACATCAGTTTGTGTGTTATACACATAACTTACATACGCAACTGCTTAAATGTCATACTTTGAATTATTTTCTTTTGTATAAATTAATGTGCGTGTGTGACAGAATAAGTAATAAGAAATTTTATTATCAACTGTATTTTATATTTTGATAAATAAAAAATATATAGCACCAAAAACGAGTGAGATTTTCTTGCTATAAAATATGTTTTCTGACGAGTGCTTAGTTGTCTTTGCTAGAACTTCAATTACTTAATTAAGTGGTCCTCCACATATGATGACGAAGATCGAAACGTATAAATTACTAAAAAAGATATAATGTAGCTAAAATAAGGTATTCTTATTCCAACTTGCATTATTTAAGAATAAAATAATAATTTTTCCGAAGTTCAAGGATCGATATAGATATGAAAATGGATACAGCAATCTTTATAGCACTATTTTTAAAATTAATATTCCATCCCAATAACTTTTATACCAAATAAAGATGATTTGTTTGTGTTTTCCATGTATTTGACGAATAATATGTACGAAAAGTCCATGTTAAAACTCTTATAAAATAATTATTATTTTAATACAATCTAATCTACCGTAAATTCTACGATATCATCCAGCGCAAGGCTCAACCCCTTAAGTACACGAAGAGCGACATTATTTTACCCACGTTAATACCATAAGGTAAAAGGACCACAGTGCCAAAGTTGTTTAAAAGTATTTTTTTTATTAGAAAGAAATGTACCAAATAGTCAACATTGTACACTGTGTATTAAATGAATATGACAAACACAGTGTATGATGCAAAGGTGGTATCTTGGTGATGAATGCATAAGAAAATCAAGTTCATTTAAGATTAGGGTTTCATCCCATGGATAAAGATTTTGAATGGATTTAAGAAACAAAATGTCAAATTTAGCAGCGAAGTGATAGTTCGGGGGAAGGTGAAAGAAGCTAGTGTACCTTCTATAGAAGATAGGATTGGTTTCTTTTCCATAAATATGCATCCCTTGGAAGGTTTTCTCAGGCATAACTTCAGCAGGCATTGTCCAAAACTATACCAAAATTAAATATATGTATGTATGTATACAGAGAGAGAGGGAGAGGGATGGAGTTAGAGAGTTATGAGAGAAGACACAAATGAAGAGGTTTATAGAGAGAGAGAGGAATGACTTTTGAGAGGTTACTTCTTGGCATTTTGCCAAAAGTTTGCTTTCCATCGTCAACGAATATCACATTCCAAAGACACCAACTTTGCATTTTACACGTTTGTAGGAAAATGAAATATGGTTTTTCTAATTGCACCTAGTCTAATTTCTACTAAAAGTTAAAACATAATTTGTAACATTAAGGTTGTCGTCATCGCGGGGTATTTGAGCAACGGGTGGGATGATGTGGCGCCGTATTTGTACCAACAACAATGGGGTGAAGGCTCGTAACCATAATCAAGGGTTTAGAGCATTCACATCCCTTTCATCAAATTTATCCTATAATTTCATTAAAAACAAGTATATTTTCTCTCTACTTTTATTTAAATAATATTTTCTATACTTCTATAAGTATATTTTCTCTCTTCTTCACTTATAACAACTTTCAAAATATATAAAAAATATAAAGGGGGAACAATGTCCTTCAAATATACATATGAACATTAATATTTTTTCTCTTCTCCACTTATAAACGCTTACAACCACTTTTTATAATATAAAAACCTATCTCACAAAATTTGATGGATGGGTATTGAATGCTTTTAATTCGTGTGAAATGTGGTGGACCCCATTATTTGTTTTTGTTTTTATTTTGATTGTTGTTTTCAAATTATTTAATTTTAGTGCTTAGAGACTTGTAACATATGCTTTAACCACTTGCAAATTGCAATTACTTTTAATTTTTTAAATTTATTAACTTAGCAAAATAACAAAGTTATGCAATGTTTTTGTTTATAAGATAAAATTATTGTTTTTAAAGAATAAGTGAAAATCTAATATGATAACTAATATAAAGCTTTTGTGGGTGTTTATAGACCTTATAGCATTCACATTCGAGCATGTATATTAATACATTCTATATAAAAATAAAAACAGCACTAAATTAGATCTTAACATCAGAGAAACTTTTATAAATATTAAAGTACATCTCTATATTTAGAGGCTTATATCCAAGCTTTTATGTTTTTATTGTGAGCGTGCAGAAAAGTGAAAAAAATAATAAAATCAGTTATTGTGAGTAAGATATAGATATAGATAGAGAGTTGGATGTGTGAGGTTTTTGAAAAGTAAACCTAATTTAGAAAAAAAATGTGTTTTTAATTAAATTATATAAATGAAGATGGAAGTTCCAATGTGAATGCTCTTAAAGGATGTGGATTTAAAAAATTAGTGAAAATTTAACATGATGACTAATATAAATCTTATGTGGATGTTTTTAGCTCTTACGGATATGGATGGTCTAATTACATTTTTAGGGGTGTGTATGGTTCGGTTTGGTTATTAGCCTTAACAAAAACTAAAGCCAAAGTCATTGGTTGATATATTTCATCAACCAATCGGCTTTTGGTTCAATAGTTCGGTTTATTCGATTAGGTTGTCGGTTTTCATTTCAGTTCTGTTAATAAGCAAAACTAAACTTGCGCTAAAAATATTATTTAATACATGAAATGAAAGTATAAATACATGAAACTGAGATATGCAACATGAAATGGGCCATGGTAAGTCTCTCATAGGTCAACTCAGATAAGAGCTTAACATTACATAAGGGTAACTAGGATTTTCAATAACCAACATGATCCATAGCCCTCCTAACAAATAAATAGGTTAGGTGATCCTTGTATACACTTTCAGGTTGGAGGTTTCTAAATCCCTCGGGGTTCATTTTTACTCCTTAAGTCGATATTCAAAAAAATTAATATGAAATACATGAAATGGATATATAAAAACTAAAAATACATGAAAGTATGAATAGTTTTATTAATTTTCGTTAATTAAGGGTATAACAAATAAAATGATAACTGATATTTAGTTAATTTCTGTTTTTTGGTTTATTTTAGTTTGATCTCATTGGGTTTCTATTCAATTTTAGTTGACAATTGTTTATCGCTGACACTTATGACATTTCAGTATAAAGTCTAATAGGATTCGGTATTCAATCTTAACATCAGCCATTATTTACTTTGTTTCTTTTCATATTTAAAATCAATTTCATCCCCACTCTCTTCATCTTCATTATAACTATTGGATTGCCCGTGTGGTGGTTGTTGATAGTGGTGGTGGCGGCTAGTGGTGTGTGGTGGTTGTTGATAGTGGTGGTGGCGGCTAGTGGTGGCAATTGTTGATGGTGGTGATGAAAGTTATGATTATTAAAATCCAATAATTAGGTTTGTGTCACGTAAGTTGTCACGTCAGCAAAAAAACCAATCGGGTTATAACCCAGTTGGAAAATAATCGATGGAGTCAAATTCTTACAAGGTAGAATTGTGAGAGGGAATGTTTTTAGTTGAGATTAATGTCATCCAATGTGTGATACTAATGATTATTAAAATCCAATAACCCTTTCGAAAAATTTAACTCAACAGCTATTTTTTTCCAACATTGTAACATGAATTTTATTAAAAATGCTTACCGTATGGTTATCATACCACACAGAACCTAAACCAAAGATGAACAGTAAATATTATTTAAGTATTTGTTTATTTCTTTAGCAATAATATATTTACCATTTACTTTGATTACGTTTTATGTTCAATTTTTTTTGACATTGCACTACAAATGTTATTGAAAACATATACTATGCAACTATCGTACTCAATCGAACTAAGACCAATCGAACAACATGTGTATTAGCACAAGTATTTAATTATATTGTTTGTGTTTTCGGTAAACTGACATTGTATTGCTACTATACCGTACTGAACCAAACCTAAACATCAATATCGATACATGTATTCATTTTCATGATTTACTATATGATAAACTGATAAAGGATATTGTGCCACTGTCGTAATGAATCAAAACTAAAACCAACTAAAAACCATCGATCTCGGTACCCGTATTTATTTATATATTGTTATGCTTGCGATAAAATGACTGTTGTTACACCCGCTCGTAGCGGAAGCGCAAGGTGTAATTATGAAAGGTTTTCATGGCATACGATGGTGTAAACGTCTACATGATGCAAAATAAACAACGATGCCAAATATCTATGTATATTACTTGTAAAGACAATACAAAACCAAAGTATTTTGTTCACAGACACAACCAACTTTTTCAAGTTTCACAAAAGGCTTACAAAATATAGATTTTCTAAAACAAGGCTTTGACCCCTATATTCCGCACAATGATGAAATATATGAGGCAAATCCTCCATTATGGCATTCTTTCTTGTAATCCTTGCACTAGACCGCCAAACCATGCAAAGTCTTTTACTTTTCTGAAATATGTGTTAGATAAAATGTCAACAATAATGTCGATGAGTTCACAGGTTTTGCTTGACACAAATAAATCTTTAAAACATTTGATGAACTTTGTATAAAAATCGGTATGCATAGTGTTAATGAAATTCATCAATCAATTAATGTTTTGCTAACACATTAACATACGTGTCAACGCTAGTAACCAAACCTTGACAATGTTCTGTCATACCGAATCATTAAGTCCTGGTGACGCGTGACTAGCCGAACACGAACACAAAAGCACTCCCGCAGGGTCTCGGGAGGACCAGAAGTGGAGCTTACCCACACTCAATAGATCTATCCAATTGTTCCTTGGTCTGTAATGTGACTAATGGCTACTAGTGCATACGCTTATTCGCACAAGATCTAGTTTATTTCACGCTATAACTATCATACAATTATATAAAAATGTATCTCCCCATAATTTTGAAAACAAAATATTCAAAAAAGGGTCCGTGAAACTCACAATTTGCGCTCAGTGCAATAATGCTAGCAATCTACTTTTTTTCCCTGAATTGTCTCCGACCTACAAGTGTCCTAGTTCGTTAAGAAACCTAGGTCAAAGCGTTTGTTTCATGTACAAGTCTTTCACCAAATTTTTGTTAAGACTTAACCTTGTTTCGTTTGTTTGAAAACCCTTGTTTGTTTTGACACGTTGGTGGTTGATTATCAGGATAATCAAGTAAGTATATTATTACATATTTACACATAGGTTAATATATACTTCTTTGTATAATGTTTGGGGCCTAGCCCCTTGTAAAACTTCATGTCCCACACAATTGTTTCGTTTAGTGTAAATGATATATTTCTATTGTCCAAAAATATTTTCTTGTATCATGTGCCATTGTCACTAGATCCATGGTTAATCAATATATATATATATATATATATATACATATCTTTAAATATAAATATATATTTTCAAGTTTGATACTTTGTTAAAATGATATTTTCAACATTGTCTTTGTATACGTATACATGTATATATACTTGGTTGTATACTTTTCCAATTCATGTATTTGTTGTGTATTTGTACGTATACGTATACACATGTATACTACTTATAACCTTGTATTCTACTAAGTGTATTATATCACACGTAGACACGTATTTGTATGTATATGCATGTATGTATATATACTTGTAATCTTTGAATTAATCCAGACTTAGTATTATGTCGTTTTTCCGGAAATTGTATTTTAGGACATATTTTCTTGTGATCATCTAAATTAATATATTTTGTGATCGGTTGTAAAATATATATTTCTTATATGACCTCGAAATTACATATTTTTATTACTTGTCCAAAATTATATAGATTTTTACCGAGCCTTGTTAATATATATATATATATAGAGAGAGAGAGAGATATTCTTGTAATTTGTCCATATGTCCAATAATCATCATAATGTTTTGTACAGGGTTCGGTTTTGTCATATTAATGTATCTGCATCTTGTCCATGTATTCGATGTCCAATGTTGATATATATATATATATATATATATATATATATATATATATATATATACTTTGTCACATTTTTATCCCAAGTTCATGTAGATATATAATACTTTATATATCTCTTAACACTTATATATATATATATATATATATATATTCCATATTTCCCACCAAATATATATTCATACACTCAAATATATATTCATATATCACTAAATATATTATAAGTCTGAATGGATATATATATATATTCCATATTTCCCACCAAATATATATTCATACACTCAAATATATATTCATATATCACAAAATATATTTATAAGTCTGAGTGGATATATATATATATATGCACAGTGAGAGAGGGGATGGATCATGAGAAGACTAGTCTAAATGAGAAAACCAAAAAATAACTAAAAAAGCCTAAAAATATATAAAAAAATTAATTTTTTTAATTATTCGCTATATCTAATATATAAAAAAAAACTTTTTTTCAAAAAAAAAGTACTGTACATGTACATTAATATAAAAAAGCCTAAACCACCTAACCCACCCCCACCGACACCCCCAAAAACCTAACCCCCCCCCCCCCCCCCAAAACCCTAAATCCCCCACCCCACTCCAAAAAAACCCTAAAACTAAACTCTAAACGTAAACCCCCCTAAAACCTAAAACCCCACCCGCACCCCTCAAAAAACCTAAACCCCCCACCCGCAACCCTCCCCCTAAAAAAAAACCTAACCCCCACCCCCCCCCCCCCCACCAAAAACCTAATTCTAATCCTAAACCCCCCAAAAAAATAACTCTAAAAGTTAAAGTGAACTCAAAAGCAAGATCTAAGCATATAATGCACATGTGCAGCACATAGATATAATACACATGTGTAGTACAAGTTTTTTTTAAAAAAAAAAAGCTTTTTTATACATAAAAAGTAGTGATTTTTTATAAAAAAATTGGTAAGTTTTTAGGTTTTTTTATTTAGTTTTCTTATTTATATGTAGTTTTCTTATAATCCTCGCCTATATATATGCATTTTCATGTCTTAAAAAACCCTAGTTCATCCTAAGGTTACTTAACTTAATATATTTCAACAAAAATGCATATAATCAAGCTTAATGATATCAATCCATTTTAAATCTTGTAAATACCTAGTTAATTATGTTTCTAGCATAACTTTTATTTTGTAAGATTTTGACATGGTATCCCCTAATTATCACTATACCCTTTAATCATTATCATCATCAATCGTCTCTAATCATCATAGTCAAGCTTTTCTATATTTTTCAACAAACTCAAGAACATGAAAACTTATAAAACCCTAGATTTCCAAAAATACCTTTCATGGTCATCCATTTTTAAAAACAAGTTCATATGTAGGTCTACTTGGAGGATCAAGATTAACCTACTTCCCTGTTTATACAACACAAATACAAGTGCGGAATCCTCTTACGTATGCAAACCAAAGCAAAGTAAGAAACAGAGGATAAACAAAGATTCAATATCTTGATTAACAGTAGATAACTAGTACAAACACATACAAACAATGTTCATACAGACTCATGAAATACACTCTGTGTTCTTGTGTCTCTCTCTCTAGCTTGTTTACTGATGTCTCACGTCTCTAACCTTACACTGAGGAGTGAATGTATGTTTATATAGTGCCCACACCTAGCAACAGTACGAAGAATGTTGATGGTAATACGAAACACCACAAGACACGAAGACCCTTCTACAAAAGATGCTCGTACGAATGACCCATGGCTTCGTACGAATCAAGCAGAATGCTTGTTACAATGAGCAACTTGTACAAAAGGAATGTGGCTCATACGAGCAACATTTTGCTCGTACGAAGCATCTCTCAATCTTACTTGGATGTGTTCTTCGGAGAACGTGCCAACAGACATGACGTACACAAGACATAACAGTATGCACATATGCAACTGTTTTACACAGACAATCTAATCGTCGTACTAAACCAAGATAGGAGGATATCTTGATTTGGTCGACATGACCAAACTATACAGACACATTAAACAAAGATCGTACAATTACAGACGTAACTAAGAACAAGAGACAGACACAAAAGTGTATCAACAAACTCCCCCTTGGTTGTTGTTTGGTCTTCAGTCTTCATTCCGAACTGCCTATTGTATCAACAAACTTCCCCTGAAGATCTTCAATCTAATGTCGATTGATAATCAAAGCTTCAAAACTTTTCCAGAAACATAAAACCTTTCTTGTTTCCTCTTGAATGTTACTGGAGGTAACTGGATTGGTCACGATCTATTGTACATTAGACTCTAACATTGGAGTTGAAGCAGAAACTTTCGGTTACGAGGATGAGGCTGAAACATCAAGATTGCCAAGGTCTTCACTATCCTGATCACGTTTATGTTTGATCTCCTGTGCTTTGCATCTTTCATTCCACAGAATGTTCACTCGCTTTCTGCTCATTTCAAATACGTCTTTAATACCATTAAACCCTTCAACCAGTGTAGCATTACGAGAATGGTACCATTCTCTTAAGTCGTTATGTTTAGCAGTTAATTTTCGGCAGATCATTGTACAGCCGTACTACGTTCTTTCAGCCTATTTATCTCAATCCCAAGAGAGTTATCAGTTGCTCTCATCTGCTACAGCAGTGTTGCCCTTTCAGCATCTGCATTTTTCAGTCGCTCATTTTCTTTTCTTAACTAAGCAATTTTAGAATCCTGTTTTCTAACAGTCTCTTTCAAAGAATTTATCTCCAACTGTTGTTTGACAACTGTGTTCCGATTTGAAGATATAAACTCCGAATGCTTTTTAATCTGAATTATCGCAGCTGGCAACTGAGAGAACAGAAACTCCACTTTCTCATCCTTTTCCATTTCAGAAAATAAACGACTGCTTAGTTTTGTATTTTGTTGATGAGTTGTGGAATGGGATTGTTGAACTGATGAAGTAGTAGGTTGTGATTGAACTGGAGTATCTTCAGCCGAAGGTGTTTCAGCTGCTGTGGTATTTGATGGTTGTGGTTCAGAGGTTGTATTGGGTTCCGGCATTACAGGTTCGGTCTCCTCCGTTGTAAAGGTAGACTGGACTTCTGCAACTGGTTCCAGTACAGTTTCTTGATGTAAGCTTGTATTTTGTGTGATTTCAGGTTGTGCTGACGATGTTCCCATAGTCTTTCTATTTCGTTTCTTTCTTCCCTTATCACCACCTGTGGCACCTACATCACTTACACCACCATTACCATCATTATCATCGTCATCATCATCACCTTTTCCCTTTTGACGACCAAACTTATCTTCGATAATCTTTTTCAGAATTGGTTCTTCATTATCTGACTTACTGTCATCATGACGCCACTTATCATTTTCTGGTGCAACATATTCATCATTTGCTAGAAAACCGATCAATTTACGAGGAGGTATGCTTTCCTTGTAATGTTTTGTTGCTACACCTCTAAAGATCTTCAACGAATGTTCCATCATGATCTCAACTTTTAGAACATCGTCGTCGTTCTTCGGAAGATTCGGATGTTGCATATTTAAGATCATTTGGAGAAAGCGAGGATACATCTAAAACTTGTTTCCACCATATCCGGTTCTTCTCAGGTTTTCCTTCATGTTTGCAAAGATATACTTTGAAACACTAAGTGGTTTGTTCAATGTCAAAGCTATCATCATTCCAACCAATTCGTTATTCGCCATGTCATAACCACTTCGTCTGTTGCTCAAACACTGAATTAAAACATGTAGAAAGAACTTGTATCGGAGTGGCAACTGTGCTTTGTTTAGTTGTCCCACGAGAAAATCTCCAACACATTTCATTCTAAGCAAACATCTACGTTGACACTTCAACGGTACTGAGGAAGGAGCTTCGGAATCATCGCCAAGCTGTAATACTGAGTTAATGATTTCAACAGAAACATCTACGTTCAAGTCATTTACTCTCTCGCGGATAAGTTCCTGCCCATTCACCTCATCAACTTTAGCCGAATCCCAAAATTCTTTGATCAAAGTCTTGTATATTGTAGTCTTGTGCGTGATAGCATAATGAATCCTTGAGTTGCGCAAAAACTTCATTATATCGTTGTACTCCGCAAATTTGTCTTCCGGATCTAAGTAGGCCACCATGTTATGTCTTGGTTCCGACATAATTTCCACTTCTGACTTGTCAGTTCTCTTCGTTGCGGGTTTTCTTTTATGTTCTTTTTGTTCCATTCTGTACACATGGGACAACAAAGATAAGAACACAAATTCATTAGGGAATATACACAAAAAGTTTTATTTCCAACTTTTTGTATGTATGTATTCCCTGGACGAAGAACTACTGACTCATATGAATAGCAATTTATTCGTACGAAGAACAACTAATTTTTACGAACAATTTACTTGGTTAAACAAGTGATTTACTTGTACGAGTACCTTGCTCGTACGAGCGACATGTTACTCATGCGAGTGGTCTTTCACTCGTACAAATAGTGTTCGCACAAACAACTTCACGAGAAGATTATTCATGAGGAACTTGTTTTTCGTTAAAGATTCTTCACTTAAAGTTTGTTGTTCATGTTAGTCAAAGTCACATGGTCAGATAATGTTCAAGTTGTACATCTTCAAAGTATGCCAACATTGTCAAGTATACCTTAAAAATATCAAAAACAACTTAAGGAGAGGTGAAAGAATGCCGTGAGCAAGGTGAAAGTAAGTCCCACCAAAGAACTTCATCACCTTTTATACCACATCAAGACACTCGTGCGAAATACCTTAACTCGTACGAAGAACTTCGTTCATACAAGATCCCAATGGTCATTCGTACGAGGCACAGTGGCTCGTGCGAGTGATCTCTATTAGTACGAGTCCAAGTTTTTCAAAACTGGACTTTCAGTTCTTCGAGGACCTTAGGTTTTTCTTTGACCTGTTTAGAACTTTGCACATATCCACACTAATCACAGGTTAAGTTAGGAAAAGTGCTTATTAAACAGATTTTGTGCTTTGAGATTAGTTTATCCGTTGTAAGAAAGTATTCTATGAAGTTATGATAGCAAGACAAATGACTTTTAGGGCGTATCTTGGTAGAAAAACCTTTGAGTTTCCTTCTTTGGCTAAATAAAACAGAACTTAATTTTATCAACAGAGTAAACTAAAACTAAAATGTCAACAAATCAAATAAGAATAAACTATATATTTACTAGGCAATCTTTTTCAGAGTTTCAAGGTAAGAGAATCATACTAGCTTTTAATCTTGTCAAAAACGAGTTTTATTTAAAAAACATCAAATTAAATAAATAAGCATTCTACTATGATTATCGGTATTGTTGTCCATGTAAGCTCAGCTTATCAGATGTAATCATGATTAGGAGATATGATTAATGTATGATTTATACTTACTAGCCGGAGTTCAACCATTTCACAACACATTCTCGTATCAAGACATGCACGAGAGAAAATCTTACCGGTGAGTATACTGCTTATCATCTGTTTTGACGTATATGATGTGAGATACTCACTTATTTTGATTGAAAACAAGCCCTATGTGATTAAATCACTTATTGATGAGGAACTTGAATTTCAAATGCATGCAGGGCACAGGAGTAAGTTCGTGAACAGGTTAGTACCATCGTACCGACAAAGAGACGAACTTAGCTCCGCATAAAGTTGTGATATATTATCACTAATTTTTGGGTGAATGTGATATTTTTATCACTTATTGATGGTCGTATGCAGTGTATACACGTATGTATGGTATCATGGAAATTCTAGACTTGTGTCACCGTTATTTTTCGGTAAAAGATTCAACCATGATACCCAGATGATAAGTCAGCATAAAGACCGCATATCGCAGATCCTCGACATCCTATCAAACGAAATTTCGGTACCAAGACCATATACCAATGAATGGTTCCCACCTGACTTGCAGTCTGTTATGTTTATATCAACCTGCACAGATTAATCTGATTGTGAGTCTACCGATACATCATTAGTAAAGCTTACTTATCAATGTTTTTGACCAATTTTGACAGATTACCAGTGTGTATCATCATCTTCTCTTATTTTTCCAAGAAACTCATTTTTTATTTTTTTTGGATTTTCTATTGTTTTTGTATTTTTCTAAATTTTTCTCCCCCTTAAATAAAGAAGGTAAATAAATGAAAACTTAAATAAATATAAGGATATTTTTGTATTTTTGTATTTTCTCATGTTTTTGTATTTTCTGAAATTTCTCCCCTTATAATATAAAACTAAGAGAAAATGGAAAATCTTTTTGTCATTTTAGATTTTAAGAAAATATTTACGAAAATATGATTAGCCAAGGATGATTTACTCGGGTTTCACCTTGATGCCATTGACCAAAAGTAGATAATCAAAACGAGATTTATCAAAAGCTTTTGTGAACAGGTCAGCACGTTGGTGATCGGTGTAGATTTTAACAATATTGATAAGTTTCTTTTCATAACAATCTCGTATGAAATGATACTTAATCTCAATGTGTTTGGTTTTTGAGTGTTGTATAGGATTACGAGTGATCTGTAAAGCAGCTTAATTATCAACAAAAATAGGAGTGTTAGAAATTCAAAACCGTAGTTGTGCATTTGCTGTTGGATCCATAGAACCTGAGAGCAGCAACTAGAAGCTGAAATATACTCAGCCTCACAGGTTGACGTAGCTACACAAGTCTGCTTTTTGCACTGCCACGTGACTAGGCGATTTCCCAAGAACTGACATCCTGCTGATGTTGATTGTGCATCGATCTTGCAGTCACCATGATCAGAATCACTAAATGCTGTCAAATCAAACTTATCATCCTTAGGGTACCAGAGACCAGTGTCTGGGCGACCCTTCAAATAACGAAAGATTCTTTTCATAGCCATCAAATGAGAAACCTTTGGACTTGACTGGTAGCGAGCTAGAAGACATGTTGGGTACATTATATCGGGTCTTGAAGCAATAAGATACATAAGAGATCCGATCATAGCACAATAAAGAGATGGTTCCACATGTTCACCCATTCCATCAGGAGTAATCCCATGATTCTGAGCTAATGGAGTTCCCAAAGGCTTTGAGTCTTCCATCTGAAATCGTTTGAGAATATCCCCGACGTACTTGGTTTGATGGATAAAAATCTCGTCTTTAGATTGATGAACCTGCAAACCTAAAAAGAAGTCGTTTCTCCCATTGCGCTCATCTCGAACTTCTCTTGCATCACCTACTCAAATTCTTTGCACATTCTCTCGTTTGTAGACCCAAAAATAATATCATCAATATATACTTGTACCAGCAATAAGTCCTCATTCTCTTCCTTGATGAAGAGAGTACAGTCGACCAATCCACGTCGAAAATCATTCTTCGGAAGTTAGGAAGACAACGTTTCATACCAAGCCTGAGGAGCCTGATGAAGACCATACAACGCCTTATTGAGAAGCCAAACCTTGTCAGGATGGATTGGATCTTCAAAACCCGGTGGTTGCTCAACATATATACTTCATTAACCACACCATGAAGAAATGCACTCTTCACATCCATTTGGTAAATGGTAAACTTCTTGTAGGACGCATAAGCCAAGAAGATTCTTATGGCCTCAAGACGTGCTACCGGTGCATAAACTTCATTGTAATCAATGCCTTCTACCTGATTAATGCCCTGGACAACCAATCTTGCTTTGTTTCTCACAACAACATCTCGGTCATCCTTCTTACATTTGTAAACCCATCTTGTTCCAATCTTCTTGTAGTTGTCAGGCCTGTCAACTAATTCCACACGCCTAACTTCTGAAACTGCTGAAGTTCTTCTTGCATTGCTTCAACCCATGAGTCTTCTTTCATCGCCTCCTTCCAATATTTTGGTTCTACTTGGCAGACGTAGCAGGCAAAAGACCAATCATTCTGTTCCTAGATTCCCTAATAACCGAATACAAACCAGCATTCAGATTATTCCTTAGCTGATTACGAGTCTGCACACCACTTAGGACATCTCCTATAATTTCTGTTGAGGATGGGTATTATGAATTCGAGTTTCAGGAACATCAGGAACTCTAGAATTTATACCCAAGTTGTTGATATTCAGATCAACAACTAATTCGTTTGCTCGATTTGACGAAGATGTGGAAGCATGACATTCAGCCGTCCCTTGATTTTGTACATTTGACGTGACATCTGAAATTCCAGGAACTGCACCAGAAGTAGCTTCATTTGCATCATGGAACTCATCGTCCTCTGACGAAACATTATAGTCAGCAGCATCTTCGAATTCCCCATTCTAAACAAGATTGTTAACCGAAGTAGACACTTGAGGGTTAACAATAATTGGTCATACGAATGACGAGTCAACTGCAGTATCACTTTCTAGTAACATTTGAGCAGCTGCAGAAACATCATCAAAAGTTGGCAGATTAAAGGAGTTAAACAGCCTATCGTAGTCAAACATCCAAGGAGCACCCGGAGCTCTTACTGATTCCGTGTATCTTTAAACCTTAACCTCACCCCATACTTCAGTCCTTTTCGTTGATAAATTCCACTCTCTGAAATTAGGAGTAGCATATCCAAGAAAGAGACCTTCAATAGCCTTTGGTCCAAACTTTCCATGTGGATCAATCATAGTGCAAGGAGCTCCAAAATGTTCTAAGAAAGACACATCTGGTTTCCTTTTATATAACAATCCGAAACATGTTTTCTCATGCCTCTTCACTGTAAGAACTCTATTCATCGTGTAACATGCAGTAGCCACAGCCTCCCCCTAGAATTGAACAGGAAGTTCTAATTCTACTAACATAGTCCTCGCAGTTTCAATCAGAGTTCTATTTTTCCTTTCAGGGACACCATTTTGTTGTAGAGTGCAACGAGAAGTGTACTCATGCAAAATGCCTTTAGAAGAACAGAACTTATCCATAACATGATTCTTGAATTCGGTGCCATTGTCACTTCTGATTCTCCTTATCTTCAAATTGTACAAATTTTCGAGTAGCGTCAGGAGATTCTTGAGAATTTCAGGAACTTCACTCTTGTGTGCCAACATATTCACTAATGAAAATCTTGAGTAGTCATCAGTAACTACTAAGCAATATGAATCACCAAAGGTAGTCTTATGTTTCATGGGTCTAAAGAGGTCCATATGAAGACGTTCTAGAGGCATATTCACACGTGTTGATCTTCCTTACAGGATGAGATTTTCTAGCTTGCTTTCCTTTTTGGCATGATACACAGACGTCTTTTAAATGAAAGTTCTTCACTGGTACACCACTCACAAGATTGTTTTTCACTAAATAGTTCATTTTTCTCAAGTGAATGTGTCCCATACGTCTATGCCAAGAGATTGATTCCTTTTCGGTGGCTTTTGAGACAAAACATTTGACTTGTGCAGACATGGTAATAGCTTGGCTCATGTCAATAGGAGAATAGGACAAAAAAAGTCATTAATTCTTGGAGCCGATAGGAGAATCCATTCTTTGGGAATCTTGAAACCAGGTTTCTGCACATAACATCCGGCATCATCAAAATGAACCGACTTGTTATCGCAGAGTTGAGAAACACTTAGAAGATTGTGATCAATTTGTCGAACATAATTGATCTTATCAAAACTAACAACATCATTTGATACCATTCCTTCTCCAGTGATGTATCCGCCCTTGTCTCCAGCAAAAGCAACATAGCCTCCTCGAATGTTTTCACATCATAAAGGAGCCTTAAGTCGTCTGTCATGTGCCTCGATGCTCCACTGTCAACAATCCAGTGACTATTCACAGTTCCTCCTGGAACACCCTGCAAATTTCAATACCCCATCAGTTTAAGATGGGGGCCCAAGCCTTAGTGGTCTTGGGTCAACCCTTATCATCAAGAAATGTGATTTATTTCTTGATGATTTGGAAACTTTTTGCCTCCCCCTGAAGCATTACTGGTTTTAGGTTTCCAAGATTGTTGAAATTTACCTGAATTACTATTATTACAGTTTTAAAATTTTCTGGTTTTAATAAACTTGAAGAACTTGGTTTCTTCTCTAAAACACCCAGTTTTAATGCTTTTTCAATTATTTTTACTTGTTTACGTCTCTGCTTTTCTTCTTGTTCTTTAACAATACGTATGGCTTGTTTGGTGATATAGATCGACGTTGGCAAGTTGGTTCAGGATGGGCTTTCTCTACAAATCTGGGTTTTGCTGGGTTGGTGCAATTTTTGATTATGTGGCCAAACTCTCCACATTTAAAACATGTTCTCCTTTCAACAAAATTATGAGATCTTGTTTTATGACTTGATGTTGAACTTGTGGGTCTGGAGGTACTTGGTTCTTCTTCACACCCATTTGTATGTTGAGTGTAATTGTTTTGACTATTACGCTTTAAAATCTTGACTTGTTTTACAAAATCAACATTAGACATGCTTTCAAAAGTCTCGATTTTATCTGTACCCGTTGACCCCACAACTTTAACATTCTTTAAATCTTCTTGTAGCGAGCGCCTTTAGCTTCATCCTTTGGTTGTGATACCTTAGGTTTTGCAGCTCGCTTTTCTTGTTGTTTTTCTTTTGAAACGAATAATGATTGTGACTTGATTGGACTTTTCTTTTCCTAAAACTTGGTTGTTGAATTTTCAAAAACTTGATCAATAGAGGTTGGATTTACATTTTTGATCGGAAACTATTTGTTTGAATAAATTTTCTTGTCCCCAATTAAAGTATACAACACATTATCAATTTTATCTGCAGACGCATTGTCTTGACAGATTTCATTGGATCATTCTCTTGGTTCTCAACATTTTTCTCATTAGGAATAGCAGAAAACTCTATCCCTTTTTCCTCATCAAGAGATTTATCCTGATCAATTTTCTCTGACTTATCATCTGATGAATCATCCTCTTTTATTGTAGAAGGATTCTCATCAACTACAGATGATGAGTTCTCTGATTTTCTTAATTCAACTGAGGAATTTTCCAGCTTAAACCCTAATCTCGCTACAAACTCTTCAGGATTAAGAGGTACAGAGGGTTTAAAGCGTGGCATTTCCTCTTCATCAAGCAATTTGGTATAATTGTGTTTCAATGGAGGTGGACACGAATTATACCCAATGCATTTGACATCTCCTTTCAGCTTTTGAATGTCAATGATGTGATCAAGCACATATAGGGAGTTAGAGTAACTCTCCAATTCTAGCTTGATCGCATCATATTCGCATTTGGCAATGGCTAACTCTTTCTTTGTTCTTCAAGGATATTAATGTAGTTATTAATTCTTGTTTGCTTGTTCAAAACTGACTTTGTTAATTCAAAAATGCTTTTCTTAAGAGTTTCTATTATATATTTGAATTCTTTTTCGTTTCGAGTTAAAGCCAGATTTGCCTCTTTGCATTTTGATAGATCAAAACTGACTAGGTTTTGATTGTGACTGTTTATTGTTTCAAAATTTAATTTTAATTAAGCACAGTCACTGCATATTTTGGGAGAGTCGGAATTTACCTGACTTGTCGTACCAGCAACATTAGCCATGAAGGCAGTATGATGAGGGAAGGATGCACTATTTGTAAAGAATTTTTCTGTTTCCTTCGATGCAGCTTCTGCTTTCTTCATCAAACCAGCCTTCTGACTTTTCAGCTCCTCTGCTTCTTTCAGCAACGTGCTGACCTTGGTATCACTTCCTTCCCTGATATCTGAATCAGATCCATAATCATCTGTACTTGAGCATTCTTCATAAGAACTACCATTATGCCCTAAACTATCATCATCATCAGAATTGTCAATGCTGTGAATATGTTTAATTCGGTTGATAATCTTGGCATAACAAGCAGTTCCTCCTTGATTCTCGTTACCCAATTGTACTGACCAATCGCATTCTTCATCTGCTTGAACTATTAGAGCTTTGTTGGAGTTATTTGAAGGCCCAGACTGGTTGGTGTTGTTTGGGTTGCTAACAGCTACTATTTTCCGATCATTATTAACATGAGTTGTATTGGATGGTGAAGATTGATTTCAGAAAGGGTTGTGATTTCCTTGTTTGCTGGGTCAAGTACACTCACGCTTGAAGTGACCTTTTTCACCACAGTTGAAGCAAGTAACAGCATCTTTATCAAAACCATATTTCGTATCTTTCTTGCTTTCCAAACTTGTTCTCCCTGTTCAGCTCATATAATCCTTAGCTCTTCTGACCGCACTTGCAAACACCCCTTTGATATCCATCAACTCCATCTCATCTCTGTCTATTTGTTGGTAGTCTTCATTAGTTAAATTGATATTTCCAATTTGGTCGGCGACTAATCCACAATAGGCACTAACCATGGTGTTTAGAAGTTCCATATGTTCCTGAGCAACTTCTACACTGACCTTGGAAAGATGTGACGTGTAAAGTCTAACTGTATTAGGGTTCGCATGTTGAAAGTTGTTACCATAGAAAGCTTGTTGAGAAGCTTGTTGTGGAGCTTGAGGTGTAACAACTTGAGGTTGTGGTAGAAAGGCTTTAGGATCAAATACTTGACCATAGGTTTGAGTACTTGAGCCGGCAGATTGATCCGTTTGAACTGGTGGTGGTAAAAGGGGTTAGTATTTGAATCAAACATGGTTTGAAGTTTCGGTTGCTGAATTGTATTGACACCTGTGTTAATTCCTCCAAAGTACATCTCAGGGTTTTGTAGAACAAAATCCCTTTTTGCTTTCCGGATCTCTTCTTCATTTTTGTTCTCCAGCTTCTGAACAAATTCATAGATACTGATCATATCCAAAACACCCGTATGCCTCAGTAAGTCAATAAATTGACTCCACTTTGGCGGTAAGGCGTCAGAAAAACGCATCACGATTTCCTGTGAAGATGCTAACACTTTGTAGGAATACATTTCACTAAGCAGGTGGTAAAAACGTGTTGTCATGTCTCTCAATGCTTCATTCTCCATGAACATGAAATCTTCAAACTCCTTTTTCAGTAGATCATGTCGTATTTTTCTGGTAGCAGCATTTCCTTCTCCTCTTGCTTCCAAGGTATCCCACAGATTTTTGGTGGTGGTACAGTACACAAACTAATGATAAATATCTTTATGAAGTGCTTGTGTAAGGATAGCAAACGTTTTTTCTCTAAATCATAAGCCTTTTTATCGCTTTCACATAGATTGGCTAAGGAAGTTGGATTTGATCCTGCTTCTTCGAGAGATTCTTAATTTGGTGTAGTAAAACATGTCCATACTTCTGTATTTTGTCCGAGAACATGTGTATGGAAACGACTTTTCCACGAAAGATAATCATTCATATGGTTCAGTTTTGGTGGATGGTTATTACTTCCAGTTTCACTCTCGCTTATAAGAAGAGTTTGAATGCTCTGATTTTGATTTGCGACACATGCCCATTGATTTGCGGTAATCATGGCTGTATGTTGAGGCATCAATGATTTAACCCATCAGGTTGCGGAGTTTTATAATGAGTCTTGATTTGTGCTTGAACTACTCCCCCAATCCCAAGGATTATTACTCATTATGTTTTCTTGGTTATGAAAATTAAAAGGTTTAAAATGTAATTTTTGAAAATAACAGTCTCATTTTAAAGCTCACAATTTTAAAAACCACAAAGTGTTTGAAAATCTGAAACACGAAAAACAGATCAAGTTTGTCCTTCGTATGAATCAGAGATTCGTGCGAATGACTGACCTTTGTACGAACCAGGTGCTTCGTACGAACCAGGTTGTTCGTACGAGAGACCCTCTTTCGTGCAAGCAAACTTGTGCTTCGTGCGAACAAGGTTCTTCGTGCGGATGACTTGGTCTTTCGCACGGACAGTCTTGTTTTTCGTGCGGATGGGTTATTCGCACGGATGTTTTCCGCAAACACGAATCTTTTTGCAGGGTTGGTTGGTGAAAATTTCCTTTTTTAACACAGACTGGTTTTCGAAAGTGGTCAGTTGTCTACACAATTTTGGTTAAAAAGACAAACATTCCATATCAGCTTTTCAGTCAAAACAGTCAAGTCAAGTCAGAATGTCAAGAGATTTGGTCAACCCAAGAATATTCCGGTGAGTTTTCCGATAGTGCTTCACCTGAAGATATGTTCAACTGAACTTTGATAGAAAATTTTTAGAAAAACCAGATCCTAACATGTCTCCATGTATTCTAACAAGGTTTTTATGAAAATTTTCTGGGTACAACAAATTTTAACTAAGTTTTAAGTTGGTTATCTTTTAAAAACTTTAGTTTCCTGTTGAATGTTCAAAAACACTTCCAGAAACCCTCACAACTAGCTCAGACACAACACTAAGCTTGGTTTCAAACAAGGAAGAGAGCCAAAGCTCTGATACCACTTGTAGACCACTTGGAGGATCAAGATTAACCTACTTCCCTGTTTATATAACACAAATACGAGTGCGGAATCCTCTTACGTATGCAAACCAAAGCAAAGTAAGAAACACAGGATAACCAAAGACTCAATATCCTGATTAACAGTAGAGAACTAGTACAAACACATACAAACATATGTTCATACAGACTCATGAAATACACTTTGTGTTCTTGTGTCTCTCTCTCTAGCTTGTTTACTGACGTCTCGCGTCTCTAACCTTACAATGAGGAGTGCATGTCTATTTATATAGTGCCCACACCTAGCAACAGTACAAAGAATGTTGCTGGTCATACGAAACACCACAAGACACGAAGAACCTTCTCCAAAAGATGCTCGTACGAATGACCCATGGGTTCGTACAGACACAACCTGGCTCGTACGAATCAAGCAGAATGCTTGTTACAAGGAGCCACTCAAACAAAGAGAATGTGGCTCGTACGAGCAACATCTTGCTCGTACGAAGCATCTTTTAATGTACGAGCCACATCTTGCTCGTACGAAGCATCTCTTAATCTTACTTGGATGTGTTCTTCGGAGAACGTGCCAACAAACATGACGTACACAAGACATAACAGTATGCTGTGACGCCCCAAAAATCACAATTTTAATTGCCTAGTATGTTTCTTGTGTGATGGCATAAAATAAAATAACCAAGCTATTTAACCTAGTTAAATAGTTGGGCAAACGAATGAAAAACAAAAGTTGTGACAGTTGTTGATAAGAAGCCAAACTAGAGGGGCTGGAATTGGAAATTTGGGTTAAAGATTAAGTAAATAAGAAAGATCAGGAGTTTAGTGTGTGTGTGTGTTGGTGTGTATATGTGTGTGTCGACACACACATGGAGAAGAACAAAGGGAGTTCTCCCAATCATCCAAAAATCCAGAAATTCAAGATGGAATTGAGCTAAAACACTTGCATGGTTGAAGATTTCTAATCATCTAAGGACGCAAGACATGAGGTGAGTTGTGGTTTGAGATTTCATAATCTTGTATGAAGTGGGTTATGTTTAATCCACGAAATTGAATGAAATTGATCATGTATATGTGTTAGAATTACCCTATAAAACATGGATTATGAAGAATTTTGAGTAATGTGATGACTAGAGGTAAAACCTACGTCTAGTGGTGAAGATGATGAAATAGGTGTTTCACCCATGTCAAATCCTTGTTTAAATCATTGATGAATATGTTGCATGTAATGGTTTATTATTAGAAAGGTTGAGTATGGTATGTAATTTAGTTGATTCAAGGGCATTTGACAAATTATGCATGATCTTTAGTTAATTATGATGATCTATGATATGAACTAGTAGAAACATGCTTTGGATACTTGTACTTAATGCTTTGTTGGGGTTACGCACACCAAGTGTTTAATAAAATGTCTAGTATAAGTTAGTATGTGAAATTATATACTAAACAATGGATGAACATGTGTAGAGTTTGATAATGACATGATTGGCAATAATCAAACATGAGAAGATATATTGTAGAAGGATTTCGTAAGAATGTGTAGTTGATGATACGATTGAGTAGAATTATGTACTAGGAATTTATACTATATGCTTGAATGATGAAATGCACACCATATGTTGGACCAATTGCTTATGGTAACTTAGAAATGAATGTGCACTAAGTATATAACTTATGAACTTGCCAGTAAAGAATGATGTTGTTATTATGTTAAATAGATCAACCTTGTATGCGTAAATAAGTAGGTGATCATGTGGTTGTAAGCATATTACATCAGGAGTATGAAATGTATATAATGTCATTTGCATAGCCTAATATGATGACACGAAAATATGAGGTTATGTCGAAAGTTCATATGATAAACGTTGACTTCTGAAAGTCAACTGCGCATAAGAAGCATGGTTAGACTTGTTGTCTAAGATTATAGAAAGTCATACGGTATGTGATAAATCAATATGTGTTATATGTTATGACATAATAAATTATATGATTTTGAAAAGATGTGATTTTGGGTATATGCCTTATACTTGTTAGGATTGGCTTATGAAAGTCAAATGTGAGTTATGCATTTGATATGATCGTTAATATGTACAATCGTGTATGCTAACAAGAATGTAATTGCGAAGACATGAAAGTATAGGGATCATGTCAAAATGGATGGAAGCATGGAAGGCTAACGGGTCAAGAGGAGGCAAGGTAACAGATGCTAAAACGGACGCTAAGGTAAGTGATTTCCGGAATCACTCTTTAAATACTTTAAGGGAAATGTTATATTTTAATCGTGGAGAAGCTTGTGGGAACGTAAGAAAATGGAGGTACTAAGATGAGTTTGATGGTATTGGGTTGATAATGGTCAACTAAATTGGAAGTTGTATGATATAAACCGAATGGGGCAAATCCAAGTAGTAAGTTATCGGCTTAAATGACATAATTAAAGCACAATTGGGCTTGTGCACATGTAGAATTTATTGTTAAACTGAGACTATGGTAGTGTAAAGAGGAACGGCACCTCGTTTAGATGTTACATGTTTAATTTGAAATGAATCAGAATAGGCATGAACGAACGGGACTCGAAACGGGTCATATAAGCTACAGCCCCAAATCAGCAGCAGCTGACCGTAGCTTACGGTATATGATTTAAGTTTTGGCAGAATGTGGCTAACGTAAGCTACGGTAGGAAGGCCGTAGCTTACGGCGGGTTTAACCAACTTCCTAATTATTTTTGTTTCTTGCATCGACTAATTTTGGTTCCAACTCGGTATTCCGTAAGATGTTTTTAAGGCTTTAAGTGATGTTAGACTTGTAAAACTAAAGTACGAGTGAAAGTACGAGTCTTGATATACATATAATGATTGTGGTTTCATATATGGGTGCCAACACCTAGTTATGTAATTGTATGATTAAAACTCGGATTGAGTAGATGTGTTATAGGCATGAAAGAATCAACTTATTTACACATACGAACATTGATGAATAGTGAGTATACGATTTAAGTACGGTAATTGCATGTAAACAAGCAAACGTGACTTGCATGTATGTAGTAGGTATAGAATTGTAGTGGGTGCATGTCATGTGTATCTATATGTGTGAGACGTTTGTATGTGATATGTATGTATGTATATGGATGCGTGCAAGTGTAAATAGGAATTGTAACTCATTGAATGTAGACCAGTGGCATATGCTTACGCGAAGTTGGAGGTCTGCAATACGTTGAGATTATGTCTTACTAACTGTATTGCTAATGAGAACCAAACAGGAATGCAGGTACGTAAGTGTTGGGCTTTCGAAAGTGCGATGTCCGGTGTAAAGAACAAATTTAGAAGGATATAATTATGGAGAAGTATACATAGTTAGAATACTATGTGGTTATTGAT
Source organism: Scalesia atractyloides (assembly GCA_947069175.1). NCBI lineage: Eukaryota > Viridiplantae > Streptophyta > Magnoliopsida > Asterales > Asteraceae > Scalesia > Scalesia atractyloides. Next base: position 15,474,285 of record CAMTDV010000026.1, read on the forward strand.
TAATTTTATATCCATTTAATTATGTAAGATGTCACCCTTTACTAATGTGTTGGTTGTGTATGTGGTGACCACAAATTTGTCAGATCATCATTATCATCATGGGAGATATGTGGACGAAGATCGAGTTAAAGAGCAAGGATTGTACGGGAAGAGTGGTCTTATAACTTGTATTATGTATGACATTTAGCAAGTCGATCAAAAATGAGTGTAGTAAATCGTTTCAAGAAAGTGTCCAATAATTTATAAATGAACCTTTAAGTATGTTATATAGTCAATAAAGAAAGAATTTTTGAGTCGGTATTTCTGCTGCATCGTTTTGAGTCAAAATGCGTTTAGCGTGTTACATATGCACATATGCAACTGTCTTACACAGACAATTTAATCGTCGTACTAAACCAAGATATGAGGATATCTTGATTTGGTCGACACGACCAAACTATATAGACACATTAAACAAAGATCGTACAATTACAGACGTAACTAAGAACAAGCGACAGACACAAAAGTGTATCAACATCATACCAACAACTTTTCCTATACTTTTTAAATCAAGATCCATGATCAGAAGTTTATATAAACTCTAAATTACTTCAAAAACAACTTTCAAGATAATCCATATTCTTAACAAGTCCCAACCACAACATATCACTTAGACTCTATGCTAGATCACTTTTCTTTTACTAACTTTGCAAGTTTATTATGTATACTTTCATCATCCACGTCAAGATCATCACGTAAACCACCAACATTCTTTAGATTATATAGTTTTCTTTAAACTTTTCATGCATTTTAACAAGGTTTTCTTGGCGGATACTTCTACTTCCATGGTCCACATTCTTACAAGATAAGTGTCCTTGATGATCCTTTATGTCTTGCACCACCTTAGATCTTCTTGAAATGCACTTGTGAATCCTTGGGTTAGATGTTTGGAAGTTGAAAATGAAAATAAAGAGGATGAGAGGGGGGTCGTAGGGTATGAGGGAGAAGAGAGAGTTGCGTGTGTATGTGTTTTTTAAAGTGGAGAAATGAGGTGAAGTTTGGTTTATTATGTATACTTTCATCATCCACTTCAAGATCATCACATAAACCACTAACATTCTTTGGATTATATAGTTCTCTTTAAAACTTTTCATGCATTTTAACAAGGTTTTCTTGGTGGGTACTTGTACTTCCATGATCCACATTAAACTAAGAACAAGAGTAGAGGATCTAGATGCTTACAACTAGAACAAGGTTGGGAAAGAACAACTTATGAAAAAAGAAAGATGAAATAACTCCAAATCCTTACAAGATAAGCGTCCTTGATGATCCTTTATGCCTTGCACCACCTTAGATCTTCTTGAAATGCACTTGTGAATCCTTGGGTTAGATGTTTGGAAGTTGAAAATGAAAATAAAGAGGATGGGAGGGGGTCGTGAGGCATGAGGGAGAAGAGAGAGTTGTGTGTGTATGTGTTTTTTCTTTTTTTTGTAAAGTGGTGAAATGAGGTGAAGTATGGTTTGATCTTGTGCTTCTTTCCTATAACACTTGCCTCATCTTTCTTTCTTTCATCAACCAAGTCCATGCTTCCCATGTCTTGCAATCATACCACAAGTTAGGTGTGTGGGACCCCTAGCTAAAATCTAGAGGGATGGGGTGAAAGATTGGGAGTTGTTGATCTTGTTTGGATTTCGAGCATGTGATGAAAGTAGTTCTTAGATATTTTGGTCATTAGTATTTTCTTAGGTGATTAGGGAGTAATTCTAGGATTTATAACATTAGCTAGGATCAACGAGTTTGCTAGGAAGTCTCTAGATGATGATTTGGTGTTAAACGGACACTTAGTTATGCTTATAGATTAATTTGCGATTAATTAGATAATATTAACCAGAATTTTTTTTATTGAATATCCCTAGTATACATATTAACCCTTGATATTACTTGTTACAATTCTATGATAATCAACTTGATCTATTGTGTAAATATTTTTGTTCATTGGCAGAAAATTGTAAGTTTCATAGTTCCGATGGGACAAAATTAATACTTATATATTTTTCCGCAAAACTAGAATACATATATTTATTCTATATCATTTGTTATCCCTTGTTTTCATCGGATATGTAATAACAACGTCACTGTTAATCCGTTCTAGGAGAACCAGAACTATCCTGAGACAAATTGTTTATTCGAATAATCTACTAGCGTTTGTCAAAATTGTGTTCATCGTATTTCGACACGGCGAATACAATTATGTAATATGCAAATGTAAATGCATTTCTTGGGTATTTCTAGACTTAGTGGACTTAATTAATAAAAGTCAAGTCTATATGCACGAAATTGTATAGTTAATTAGTGATTAAGTTGTACGGATATACCTGCTAATTTGCCGTTTGTCACAACTGCGTTTTTCTACCTTAGTGCATCGAACAACATCAGTACCAGTACATGTATTAATTTTATGGTTTCTGGTATTGAGAATTTTTCATTTATATAAATCTTTCTACAACGATAAATGAATGTGGGTACCAGTAGCGTGACAGTTTAAACCGATAGATATCGTTCAAATAACATCGGTGTCGTTACCGGTGAACGTTTTTATCGTTTTCGAACAATGTAAAACTCATGTTGATTTCTATATAGAATGCATGTATTGTGCTATTGCAATTGAAAATTTTATCCTATATTTAGAATCTTAGCTAGGGATCTTGGATTTTGGACAGGTTTAGTATCACATGGGCATGTTCTACGTTATCTTCTTGTTTTATTTCTTATGCTTGCAGGAGTATGGGTAATGGAATAGACAATGTAATGGAATGGACAAAGGAATGAAATGGATCATTCCATCCCATGGGCTTGTTTAGTTACCATGTGAAATGGAATGAATCATTACCTTGTGCTGTTGGTAGGAAGGGAAAGAAGAAGGAATAAAAATCAGCGATGGGTGGAGGTTGCAGGTGGTGGTGGTGGTCAATGACGGCGGCGGTCGGTGGCGGCAACAACACCGGTGTTCAGTGGCGGAGGGAGGCAGTGGTACCGGTGTTTGATGGCTGAGGGTGGAGATGGTCGGCGACGGTGGTGATAGGCGGTGGCGGCGGCTGTCTGTGGCGGCGGCAATGGCGGGCGGGGACGGTGGCGGCGGCTGTCTGTGGCGGCGGCAATGGCGGGCGGGGGCGGTGGCAGCGGGTGGTGGTGGCGGTGACAACGCAGGTGTTCGGTGGTGGTGGTCGGCGGTGTTCGGTGGCGACGAGTGGCGATGGCAAATAGACTTGACTTAGATTAATTAAATACACTAAGTCACAATATCATTCCTATAGTTAAAAAGCCCATGGAAAAAGCGTTCATCAGGGGCACAACAGTCATAAGAGAATACCGAGTTTAATCTGAAAATCCTGGATAGTTGGTTACTACAGATTTTTTGTATATAAACTATGTGGATCGGATAAGACGACAGAACACACACTCACGAAACATTTGTAAAACTTAGCTTTTGATCCACTTCAGCTCTTTGTACTTGATTTATGTGAATTAATAGCAAGAACAACGGCTGACGACTTCAAGTCGGTGCCCGAGCTTTTATGCTGGAGATCATAGTTAATCAAGGGCATTCTTCGTAGAAATCTTGAGTGTCATACTGCATTATCGCAATTACTTCAATTGTTATTTCATAAAGCACACTACTTCACTTACCAACTTATTTACTAAATTGTTTCAGTAAGTTTTGACCAAAACACGTACTAGTACTATAACAGACCAAACCGATATCGAACAAATTCCTGTAGTAACGTACTGTCGCAACATGCATGCAAATATCCTAGTTAAGTGTAAGAAAGAAAGATAAGAAGGAAAAAGATGATGATGTTGATTTACAAACATGTGCATAATCTTAACCAATGTTTGAAAACTGGACCAGTCGGTACGACCGGGAACTGGGGGTCTGACCAATCCTGTTCACCTTATTAGACCGGTTTTGAGCTGAATCGGCCGGATGACTAGGAACTGGCGATCGGACAGGAAAACCAGGTGGGTGAACCTGATTTTTTAAGAGTCAAACCGGATTTCAATTAAACTATTTCATTTTCCACCTATTTATTTTTATAATATTTACGACATAACTTGATTTTTACATCTGGTCTAACCGGTTCAACCGGACTGACTAGTGTATCAATAAGAAGATTGGTTTAACATCCGATCTGGTCCTGAAAACATTGACCTAACAAATATAACCACTAGCAATTAGCATCGACAAAACTTAGGATTAGTTGTTAATATTTATTTAGTATTTTTGTTTATGTTTTCCCCTAAGATTAATAAATTTGTATTTTCAATTAGTGAAGATCCAATACGAAGAAAAAAAATAGAAAAATTAGAAAAAAGTGATAATTAAATATTAGGTATTAATTCTAGAACACTTGCATTTATTGAGGACATTTCGTTATTTCGTAATAGTTAAAGATTTATTACATTTATTGAAAGGTGTTGTAGATTATGATGTGTAATTGTGCATACCCTTTAAATATACATTATTTATCATTTTATAGACGTCTTAGTTTGCAATATATCAACACATTTGGAGTTTCTGATGAAGATCGTGTAAGGGTTTCGTTTTTATGAAAAGTATGTCCAAGGGTTAGGTTTTAGGCATATTATTGAAAATTTGATAGACTAATTTTATGCGAGGTCAAGAAATATTATATGGATTAAATTAATCGTTTTGTTATCGATAAAGTAATTAAAGTAAACTGTAATTTTACCCTCTGAGGTTTGCAGCTAGGGTCAGGTTTATCGTCTATTTTCAAAAAAGTTCTCCTTTACCCCGTCTATTCCCAATTAGATCAATCTTGAACCCTCAAACTTAACGCCATTGACTATCAACGTTAGTTAGTAACGGTCAAAGGGTATATATGTTTTTTCACCTCTTTTTACTTAGCCCAATTAATAACACCCTCCCTATGTTAACCAGTTTACTTTTACCCCACATCATTCACACCCCATCGAGATAAACCTCTTCCACTCTACCCTCTTTCTCCGGTGACCAATTTCGGCGACCGGGGCTAAATCAATTCGACTTCATCGTCAAGAACTTTCAGGATGCTGCTAAGAACGATGATAGAGAACCTAATTAGAGAGATTTCAAGTATGTTTCTAGTTCTAGAATGTCAATTCCAACCACGAATCATTAGGTTAAAGTCGATTTCATATCATTGTGGATAATTTTGATAATTCAGGGTCAATGATTAGCTTGGTGTACTTAATTTTGGTGATTTCATATGAGCCATGTCAGGGTTTACTGTTCAGAGGTTTGATTAACACCTAGATTGATACAGGGTTAAAAAAAAGTGATTATAGTTAAGGTATAGAGTTGTTATTGATGATGATACTGTGTTTCATGAATTGTCATACTTAGAATGTGTTCGGGGTTAATTCAATTTCAATGATACAAAGGAGTTTTCTATACAAGTAAAGCCATTTTTGAATAACTTTGATTGGTACATTTTGATTGATATTTTGATTGATACAATTATGTGTATTCTTAGTTTAATACTTAGATTAATACCAATGTGTGTGTTTTCCGCTAATGTGTTCTCAGTTAAGTTAGATTGTCATTGTGGTTCACTCTCTGTATATCATAGACCAACATTGTACTGTTTTTTGTAGTGAAAGTGAGAATGAACTTTTCCCTCACAGTTGTGGTGATTCACATGGTGGTAATTATACATGGTCGCTCATTCGTCAACTTCAAGTATATTGGGGATTAGAGAATCGAATAGTCACCACCAAGAAGTACCATCTATTATATATAATAATTATATATAATAAATGAAAACAAGTGTGGGACACGTGTCATGTTTTTATTTAGATTTGGTTTTTGACGGGAAAATAATGGGGTATTATTTTAAGAAAGTAATTGTATATTTAATTTTTTTCAAATTTAAAAGTTGCCAATTTTACAATAATTTCTTTTTTTAATTTTTATTTACAATTACCATAATTTCCTTTTTTTAATTTTCGTTTACAGCTTTTTCTTATATCATTTTTTTTGTTTATGGTATATTTCATTTGTATCTTTGAAATTTAGATTGTGATCGATAGTTTTTAATCAGTTTCACAATTATACTTTCCTTTATGCATGTACAGTCGATTACACACTAATTAAGCAATTTATCGATATAATAGATTCAAAATTAAAACCAAAATTGTTAATCAAAATATATAGTTTCCTTGTAAATGTAGTTGGAAGAATAATATGGGGCGAAAGCGTAGCTGAAAAGCATTTATTTAGATTATTTCTAGAGGATTTTATGTAAGTCAACATTTCTTTAACATAAAAAACAATTGTTTCCACATATTTTTAGTACATTTCCATCGTATTAAATTAGTACGTATAATATCACTTAAACTTTACTTTGTAGTGGACATGTGATAGAAATAGAGTTATATGACATGAAAAAATATGGCTGCATATCTACTCGCTTGACATTGAAAAAAAGCCTGTTATATATGCAGCACGTGTAAAGTTGTTCATTGGAACTCAAGTAAGTTGTTGTTAGCATATTGGTTTACATAAATTATCCATTATTTTTCTAACAATTATACCTTATATCTTACATAAATAAACTTTTATGTTATGCAGGAAACATTTTAAGGTCAACAGATTTTACTAGCATCGTATACCACCCTAATATCCGTGAATCACACATGATTGCTTTTAAAATTGGGGTAACTTTGTAGAATAGTAATCAAGTTTTAAAAGTGTTCCAATTAAGTCACTCAAGTTTCAAAAGTATTCCAATTAGGTCATTCAACATTCATTTTTCATTAAAATTAAGGGGTTTTTATTCTCTTTCATAGATAACCATGGTGAAGTGGATTTTTGTTTCTTTTTTCCCTTTTATTTGATGCTAACGTCGAGTGATGACGTGGATTTTAACTTTTTTTTTTATTTTTATTGTAATTAAGTGTTTTTATTTTTAATAAATATAATTTCATATATTTGTCACACCCCGGATTTCCAACCCAAATCCATACGCCGGTGGGCCCGGGTGGGGAATATCGTGACGTCAGTTGATAATCATCATAGTCAATTAAACACGGCACAGCGGAAGTCTTGGAGTAAAATTACTATTACAAACTAAATGTTTGAAATACAAAATAATATACAGGCTCGTAATAGAAGATCCACAGGCGGATCATAAATTGTACATGGAAAGAATATAAAACAGACTTTGATCAGATTTAGGATTTGCAAGATCCTCTATCACTACCGAGCACTTCCGGACTATTTTCGTATTGTACCTGCAGTTTATTCTTTTGAAAATACGCCAGCTTTCGCTGGTAAATACACCCAACTGGCTCATTTTGAAAACATTTCAAAAATGTTTTAAGTGCGTTTCAGCACAAAATCTTTTTATAACTTGGGTTAATTGACCGTCCAACCTTGTTAACAGATTTACATGTTTGTCCATACATACAGGGCCCGGTACGGAGACCGAGACATGATTAACGTACACACCACTTTGGACTCACGAAGGAGTCGATTCCTCCCAACCTTGTAGGAATGCATAAATGAGCGTCTATCGGGTGTATGCCTACACCCGCGCTAAGGTCGTGGCCATTTCTATTGTAATGAGCCGAGGATATCCAGGACACGGTAGTTAACCCCCGATGTTTAAGTTATCAAACAAAACTGATTAAAACAGAATATGCGGATTTACTAGCCACAATCCGGCATTCGATTGATCCCATTTCCGACCAAGCGGTAATAATTTACGTTAACCCAAGCCCGTATAGGGAAAATAAGTCGAGAGTATTTACCTGAGCTAGTCTTCTTTTATTTTTTAATAACTCAGCCGTACACAAAAGTACTAAGTGCAGATAGCATTTACCGGCAAGTCTCTAGTCTGGATTATGGCATAAACTAACCAATTAAATCTTAACGGTCTCATTTAAGTCATAGACTTAGACCAACTAGCAAACTTGATCAAAACGTATGACGCAAGATTAAACGATGATTGGATAGAATGTAGTTTAATCCCAACAAGTACCTTGACTTGTATAATATGGGTAAACTATAACATTCTGGATTTTGAGACTTAAATACAAGGTTAAACCCGTTTTAGTTAAATTCCGTAAACTAGTTACGTATAATCAACCGTACGCTTATAAGCGATAATGGGTAACCGGATAAGTCATGGACAAGTTCTATATTCCATTATATTTTAAATAAGTTAAAATATCAGTAGGATATCACCTTTTATGCCCGTTAAGGTTTTAAAACGAAACTATGTCTCATAAGGGACTTTTGGTAATTTCATACCGTATAAAAGGAACTTGAACATATTTTGAGTTTATAACCATAAGTATTCTGGAAAAATATTTTATTTATGATATAATATCAGTAGGATATCAATTATGTGTACTTTATTTTGTATGACCAAACTATACACCGAATGGGCATTTTGGTCATTTTATACATAGTTTATAAATTATTTAGGATTCTGAGTTTATAAGATGTACCTCTGTAACTATGTTTAAAATAAGTTTTAAAATCAGTAGGTATCAATTCTTGGTCAATAATATGGTTTAAAACCATACTATGCGCCGAAATGGCGCTTATGTCGTAAAATGACGTCTTTATGTGATGTTTATGAAAACTGACGTTAAGGTCAGATTTAAATGTTTTAAATATGTTATTTAATATAACATATTAGTAGGTAAATGATTTACCTTGAAAAGATTGATTAAAATCATTTTATGAGCCACAAGGGCTAAAACCGTCATTTATGGACATAGTTTAAGGACCTGCTTGAAAACTCAGTTTATAACTTGGTTTAACATCCCAAATCATCCTACTTATAGTATTAAAATAGTAGAAAACTCATTTTCAAGTTCATTACTATTTAAAACCTTGTTTTATGCAAAAAGACCATTTTGGTCAAGATGGCATAATTATGGAACTTGTGCATAAACTTGGATTCTGATTATGATCATGTAATATAACCTCAGAGGGTTATGCTACATTATATTACGATAATAATGCAACTTTAGATCAGTAGATAACTAATCTAAATCGGGTCAGAATCGAAAGTCAAAGCAGAAGTCAAACTTTACGACTTTCAGTTGCGAACCGACCCTAGAATTGAAATTGACGAGCCGAACATGTTCTTACATGTTCTAATAATTATTACCAACTTGTTTAAGTGTCAAAACAGGTTTCATAACATATATAAGATCAATTTATGATTTTTCCGAAAAATGGCCTGTTTGACTTTTTAATAACATAACTTTGACCCGTCAATTGGTCTAGCAAACGTGATCTTCATGAGGTGCCCTTTATAGGGATTAACACCTACCTTATTATGATCACTTAGCCATGTTCATTTCGAACAATGGCTGGACCATAATGGTCTTGACCGAAAGTCAAAGCGTTTTCTGTAAAACGCTTGACTTTTGGCTATAAAAGCCTATAAACAAAAATGCACAAGGAAGGAACACTTACCAGTGATTCCAAAGGTGCAAAAGAACTATGTTGGATGCTCCTTTTAGCTAGGAACTTCCAGAGGAGGGAGAAGAGTTATGATTTAGAAAGGTGCAAGTTCAAATGGTGAACTTGATCACCTATTTATAGTTGGAGAACTCAAAGGAGGTGATGTCAGGTGTTTAGGGGTGTAAAAGGAAGCTTTCAGGTGTCCCAAAACATGGCATAGCTGATTACAAGTCCATAGTTTCGATTTAATGGTTTTTGGAGCTTTGTTTGGAGACCAAGACAAACTTTCTGCAACAGAGCCTCTCTCGCGTCCCGCGAGAGACCCAAGGCAGGTCTCTCGCGGCCCGCGACCGCCATTTGGCCAGTTTCAAGTTTTGACACTTTTAACCCCTTAACTTTATAAAGCTTCTAAAAACCTTTTTAAACACCTTTTTAGCACTTTTAGCCCTCCGTAGCCAATACTTGGCATACCCGGGATTATGCCCGGACATTGTCGAGCTCTCGGTTCGTTAAAAGGTCACTCAGAGGTATAAATTAACATGTTGACACTTTTAATCCCTCCATCATCCAACTTTCACATATATACAAAATTGAACCCTCTCGTCCAACAATTGGCACGTACGAGAGTTAGGACTTTGTAAAGGATCACTCAGAGGCTTATTATAAGCAGGTTGATTCCGATGTCACTGAGAGGCTAGGCATGTTGACATATCAGTCACTCAGAGGCCAAATTTCAAGCATGTTGACATATCAGTCACTCAGAGGCTTGTTATTTATGCATGTTGACATCGGACCATCACTTAGATGCTCCGTTTGAGCATCTTGACGCCTTTAGTCCTTATTGGTCTTTAATAGACTATATTTAAAATACAACACGTGTCACTATACTATTGGACACAATTTTATAGGGTGTAACAATATTAAAATAACCTGACCCCAACATCTTATACTCCATATTTTTCTTGACACATGGAAAAAAGGACATAGCTCGATTTGAATGTTAAGTTATCTAACTGGTACAAAAATGATACGAGTAACCTAATTATAACACTTTTAAAACTTGGTTACTGTTCTATGACATTTCCATTCTGTCATACATTCCATGCCATTGTATTCTAACATGATTATCAAATTCTTCTTCCTTTATTATTTGAATTTTTAATTAAATGTTATCTTCAATCAATATTCATTATATGTTTACATACACTTTTTTAATTATTTTAAAATTCTAATATTATAAATTTTAAAATGATATATGCAATTGTTTCGGTATATATTAAGCCATAACCAACTCTAAAAGAAATTATTTAAATAATAAAGCAATAATCACATTTCAAAAATAAATATAATTTGAAAGGTACGGTAATTTCCGACAATTTAAATTTCAAATCATTAATTTGAAATGAAAGTATTCAAAATTCATAATAAATCATTTAAGTTTTTTGTTTCTATCTTTTGACCTGATTTATTGATATTCATCATCTTTACTATCTATGAATAACTTTATTTTAGTAATACAAATTGTTTGTTTATATAACATGTTGTTGAGGTACTCTTTTTTAGGGGATCGTTCTCTATGTTACTAGTTATTTGTAGTCCATATTCTTACAAATTTTATAACCCATTTTAATGAAATATCAAATGATAAATTATTGTATGAATGATTCCATGTATCTAATCTTATAAGTAATTAAATAAATTAGAATACGATGTTACTCATAGAATTATAATACAAAAAACTTTCTCAAGCCCGGGAAGCAATCCTGGGTGATATCCTAGTTATATTATGTAGGATAGCTAAAGTTTAAGTATTATGGAATTTTTTTATGATCTTGTGTTGAATATTTATATCGATTATGATTAAACAGAAGGGGCATTTTGAAAGATCAAACAGTTCATGTTCATGTGGTGATTCAAAGCTTGAACTTGTCATTTTAGTTTGCAAGGTCAAACGGATCAAGTGCCTTATGTCATTCAATCAAGCCTTGTATTCAAACTTTATTGTTGGGACTTAGCATTTGAATTGGCCATTTGACTCAAGTAAAACAGAATGTGTTTGACTACAAAAGTCAAACAGTTTCTTAACTGTCACACCCCGACCCGCAGCGGAATAAGAGTAGGGGCATAATTGGGTTATCATCAAAGCTCATGATGTTTACTAATATGTTTCATATTTATTAAATTCAAAATTTCATCTTCAATATTCCAAACAAGTTCATACAATTACAAGGAAAAAGTAACTAAATAAACAATCCAAAACCTAAACCGATTTATTCTTCTAAGCCGTCCTATATGTTTCTTGCGGCAACTGGATCACCTGTATCATGTGTAAAAATGGGGGTTTTTGGGTCAACAAAAGTTGGCGAGTGAACCTTTTTAGAAAACATTTATTATTGATTTCTTGTTATATTTATTATGGAAAAATTGTGCAATAATCATATGTGAGCAAATTTAAATAAACATACAATAGCAATAACAATAACAATAGCAATAACAATAGCAATCCACTTTGCATGAGTATATAACATGAATGATAATGTATATGTTGGCAACATCACGTTCCGCTCATAGGTAATGGGGAACGGACGGCCTATGATGATGTATGTGCGATCAAGGCTCAATCAAAAGGAGCCGATCGTATGTTGGCAACGCCTCGTTCACGCTCATAGGTAATGGGGAACGGCTCACGCTCATAGGTAATGGGGAGCAGCGGTCTATAATGATGTATGTACTGAAAATGATAAATTTAATCTAAACATTAACCACACAAACAGTTGATACATATTAAATACACATTTGATCATAGAGATTATGGATGCACAAGTGTTTAAATGTAGTAAATAATAAGACACATGATACACCCCAAAATGTGATTAAAACGGGGAATTTGTAGAGATTCACTCACAGTGGGTGCGTTTGTTTGATGATGTTGAATACGCACGAGTTTAGAGGATTGATCGACGAGAAATAACTAACCTAAATAATAACGAAAAGGTACGGTAAATAAGTAGATTTTACTAACAATTTTAATTGGATTTTTAGATATATTTTTGTAAGTTTAAGGTCATTTTCTAACTTTAAAAATATTATTTTTAAGTATTTTTAATTGATTTTTAAATTAAATAAATAAATAAAAATATATAAAAATGTTGACTTTTTGGGGTTGACCGTTGACCGTTGACCATTGACTGTTGACCGGTTCGGTCGTGTATTTGTTTGCACTGAGTGAGGTTCGAACTCGTGACCTCCCGTACGCGTGCACGCAGCTCTACCAACTGAGCTACGTGTCTAACCCGAAATATTTATGTTTTTAATTATATTTATATACTGTTTAATTTATTCAAAATTCATTTATTTTAAAAAGGATTTTAATTATATCGAACCGGTGTGTATAACAGGTCTCGAACCCGGGACCTGTTGTTTAACGTTGCACACAGTCCACCGCAGGACTGTGTGTCTAACCTGGTTAAAATACTTGTTTTTATTTCATTTATATACTAACTGGAAGTTTCCGTATTTGGGTTTTATAAAAAGTCTGAATATTGTAACGAATCGGAACAAGGACAGACTCGAACTCGGTATCTCTATGTTTCAAATGCACACAGTCCACCGCTGGACTGTGTGTCTAACCCGAGATATAACCCGATTTATATTAAATATATACACAGTCTAAGCTTCATCTTCTTCGTTAAAACAACACAGACAACGATTCATTCTACTGTTCTTGTTTAATTCGATTGACCGACATATAATTGATTAAAATGAAATGGATAGGGAAGGTTTTGGGAATGAACGTACCGGAAAAATGATTTTTCTCAGAACTCCGGCAAAGTCGTCGGCTCTGTTTTATGAACTCCGTCTGATTGAATCAATTAACCGTTTTGATCGATTAGTTGCGAAATTGAGTTACTAAACAATGATTATCAGAAGGTTTAAATGATTATACCGATTCACAGCGTGATTTAGGAATTTTCAGAAATCTTCCGGCGAGTGCTGATTATCCGATATCGTCGTCTGGGACTGATTCTGGTTGAAGGTTTTGAGTTAGTAACAGTCTAACAACAGATAGAAGATGAAAGAATTGAGAAATTTACCGTTTTGATGAAAGACACGGTTTTCCGGCGAAAGTCTGGCGAGTTCAGAAAGCGTTTCCGACGAACAGAAAATAGAGCGAAAGTGAAATTGGAGGTTCTGTGAGTCTTTTTGAGTCGCGAGATGATGATATTGCCGGTGTAAATTTGGAGGTAAATGATTTCGGTTATTAAACCCGAAAATCATATGAATTCAAGTTCAATAAAGGCTGAATTGATTAAGAACGTCGGTCGTAATGATTTCATCGGTTATAACCAGTAATAGCGATCACTCAGTCGTCTGGAACGTTGAAAGCCGATGAACGGTTTCAGTTTTGGCGCAAACAGATGATTTCACAGGTAGAGTTAAGTATTATTTGTTTCCTAGATTACACAAAGACAGCAAGTGGCGGAGTGGTTAAATGTTTGGTGATTAAGTCTTCCGGCTGACCCGGGTTCGAAACCCGGCAGCCCATTTTTATTTTTAGTTACTTTATTTTTATTTTTTAACAATTTTAATTTCCATTTTCTAAAATGTTTATTAGTTATGTATTGTTTAAAATGAAAATAAGTATTAAATGAGCAACGAAAATTTGAAACTGATTATTCGATTAATAAATGAAGCGGGTTTGGAAAACCCGTTTTTCGACGGATGTTACATTAACAATGTTTGATGTTTATGTATAACAGGAGTTGGTCACTTGATTTTGTATTTCAAGTTAAATTGGATTGTGTTGTCAAACTATGTATTTGGATCGGTATCTGAAGAACAGGAACTAGCCATTATATCTGGATCATTTGATTCTGCAACAGGAATTGGCCATTATATCTCAATTCTGAAGAACAGGAACTGGCCATTATATCTCGATCATTTGATTCTGCAACAGGAATTAGCCATTATATCTAAATTATTGTGGATAAGAAACTGGATTGTAAAGTTAAACTGGATTTGATTGAGCATTTGAATATGCAGGGTTAAACTAGATTGTGAAGGCTTCAATTTAGAATAAGCTCTTCAATTGAGCATTTGACTATGCAGGGTCAACCCTAATGTGTCGTTTGACTTCCCAAAGTCAAACGTAATTTAGGCGGGAATGACTAGCATGCTTTAAGGACTAAAATTACCGGTTCTTAGAAACCAGAAGGTGTAAGGGGGAAAGAGTAGAAATGTCATTAAAATATACAGAAAATTGATGTCATTAGACGACAGGGTCCAAGATTGGTCCAATTGAAAATAGACTGGGGTAAAGGAGATTTTTTTGAAAATAGGGGTAGACCTGACCCCGACTACAAACCAAGGGTAAAACTACAATTTACTCAAGTAATTAGTTTCTTAAAATTATATGACTCAAACCTTATATTGTTTTATTCTATTGTAGTTTGGACAGTTGCTCATAGTTATTGACATATATCATCGTGCTGTGTTTAATTACTGTGACATTTAACTTTTATATAATATGCCTATTTGATTACTATGCGAAACACCTATTTTTCCCATTGGGTTACCTTTGTCATGTATCTATTTGAGCGATTATAATTATAAGAAAAAGTTCGCATATGACATACTTTGCAACCATTTATTACACTTTCTTAGAACTGATTAATATCTCAGCACAAGACTAGCAGTTTCTTTGTGTCGTAGGATTACTCCTAGATTCTAAAAATCATACCTTTTTTTACAATACTTGAGTAAAAAAACAGATTATTTAAACATGTAAATTTCATATATAGTTGAGGAAGAAATATGTGTGGGCCTCTAAAAAGTAGTAATGGGCCGATTAAGATGCACAAGTACAAAATGTTTGACATGAGCTTAAAATACAGGCCAGTTAACATGTATTAGACTATTAGAAATTTTGGGGCCCCTATAGGTCATATGTGTGGGTTATTGGGGTTTATCAGCCCAACCTGTACAGCCAAGGGTCTGGCCCAAAGCAATACCAAAACACTCATTTTAACTTTTTAAATATAGAGATTAAATTAAAGGTCATTTTAGTTAGCACCTTTGGAGAGCATTAGCTAGTTACTTTGTAACCTAAGTCGATTCGCTCGTGACTTATCCAATATCGATTTGTTAAAACCTCAAATTAAGTCAAGATCATATGTGCTCGGAATTTGGATACTAAACTTGAAATGAACTGAGCTCGACTCTACTCATTTGCATATTATTAACCTTTTTTATTAAATTGTAAGATATTCTAACAAATTAAACGAAGCCTTCTTAACTTCTTGTTCAACATTGAAAAGATGCTAGTGATGAAACTTGTCGATAAAGTTTAGCTGCATATCACATGTGTTCACAATTATCAATGCAAATAAACACAACGCTTTAATTTTTGGTTTATCTGTCACATGTTACTTAAAAAATTCACAGAAATAGATAAATAAATAAATAACTGGTCTTCTTTTTAACGATGTCTTGAACCCAAAAGTGGACCAGTCAGAGTTCTAACTTCTTAACACTCCTGATCAGCCTTATGAAATTGATTATATCTTCATAACATTTCTTCTTTCAGGTTTTGTTTTAAAATTAAAGACTAGGGTGTTAACGACCTGCTTTGACCGCTTTTGATGAAAATTATAGACGTAACAGCAAACTATGATGTTAAAGAATAGCAAACCGGCTGTCGGTTTGACAGTTTGAATATTGTTGGAATTTGGTGAATTGATATTTAATATATTTATAATTTAATGAAATTATAAATATTAATTAGAATCTTCATGTGGCGAATAAAAGAGAAACTCATGAATAGAGTTTCTTATGACATTTAATTAGTTTTATTAGAGTTTTTAAGTCTCTAATTAAGTGACTAATTAAGTGAAACCTTTCACTAATCCTTAACTTATGTACAATTAGTAGGCTATATGCTTAATTTTTGTGTATATAAAGATATGGTATTGCTTGATACATGAAGAATACTAGAAGGAGGATGAACACTTGAAGACCAACTAGAGAGAGAAGTACTCTCTACTTGTTTTCCACCACCATCACATCCTTATTTGTTCCATAAGTTTAAACACTACAATTATCGGTGTAACCTCGGGCACGTGAGCCATCTTCGGTAGTACATACTGCTTCGGCTGGTGTACCCTGGGAAACAGTCGCATCGTCTTTAGTAGAGGCGCGAAATCTGTTTTAAGGGAAGCGCGTTAAACACGTGCCTCAACCAAAATCGTCAACGTTTTAGTGTGCTCTTTATTGAAATCTAGGATGCTATCAAGTGTAGGTGAAGGACCCACCAGAGATGCGGCTTGAATCAAGATTGGTATATATAATTATATTTATATTATTTTTATTTAGTTATCGCAACCGATATTGTACTATGATATTTCCTATGAATAACGAGAGTCTCGTTATTATATATTTTGTAATTATATTTTATAAAAAGTGAACCTAGTTCCTACAAACTTAAAACAGATTTCGAGAAATTGTTGCTACAATCTTAAAATCTTATTTATAAGGATTTTAGGTTCATGAAAAGATTTATATTAAAATAAATAAATAAAATATTTTTAGATATCATGATCTTATAAATATTTTTTAGGGAAATATGTATGTAGGACAACTTGTTGTGTTTGGATTTCTTGAGATTGAGATACAATCTTAAATCCTATACTGTGGTAGAAAACGAATAGTTTTGGTTCAAACGTTTGGTTTTTTGAAACGATTTTCGAATCGTTAATCTTTTCTAACTTTTGTGTTAGATCGGGTTTATTAGTGTAAACCATACGTTTTTGTAAACGTTAAATTTTCTAACATGTGCGTTAGACCGGTTTTATTTTTATAAACAATACGTTTTTTTGGTAAACGTTTCATGTTCTAACATGCTTGTTAGAAATGATCATATTATTTATATAATATGGTTAAAAAAATGAGTGTTAATTAATAAGTCTATTTTATATAAACTAATAAGCCTTATAATGACTTTTGTAATCATTTATTTCTAACATGTGTGTTAAAAACGTTTATGAATAGCTTTAGTTTAAAAACATTTTTTGTTAATTGTTAATTTCTAACGTGCGTATTGGAAATGACTTATTTATTTGAACCATGTATGTGTTTATAGCAAGTCGAATTAACATTTTGTGGAAATGTTAATATTTCTAACGTGCGCGTTAGAATTTTTTTTTCATTTTAACATGATTGTTAAAAATGGGTTAAAATACAAATGCTTTGAAATGTTTTATGTAAACATTTTATATAAGTAATTTGTTATAACATTGATTTTAATGAATATAAACATTTATATTATGCTTTGTATGGTTTATAAATAAAAGTTCATACATTGAAGTTGATTTTTGATTTACTTCAAGAATTAAATCACCATAAAGTGATGGTTTTTTTATTTATATAAATTTAATGAGATTATAGTTATTTTCTAGACTCTTCATATGGAAGACAAACTCTTAAGTAGAGTTTTATGTCAATTTATTAGTTTTTATTAGAGTTTATGTCTCTAATAAAATCTCTAATTAAGTGAGACTCTTTTTACCCCATGTCTCTTGTATTAAAGTAGGCTATGTGCCTAACTTGATGAGATTGGAAAACTAAAAGAGTAAAAATACAAGAATTAAATCACCATAATGTGATGGTGTAGTTGTGTGACCAACTTTAAATTGTGATTTCTAAATCCAAATGGTCATGTTTTATGGATATAAAAATGACTTAAATTTTTCTAACACGTGTGTTAGAAAATGTGTATCACAAATACAATGGTAGAGATTGTACATTGTATACGGCAATGAATGAAAATATTTTATGTAAACATTTAATTGCCTATGCGTGAGTTAAAAATGATGAGAAATGGTTTATTTTATAAACTTTATCATTGGAAAACATTTCATGTAAATGTTTGTTTCAGTAATGTGCCCGTTATAACATTTTTTTAACATGCATGTTAGAAATTGTTTGATCTTTTGGGTTTTGAGTTATGTTATCATAAACTCTAATTGATATTATGAATATTGTACATTGCAAAACTAATGAAATATTTTAAAATGATTTTTAAAACAAAGTTTAGCATAGTTTTGAGAATTCAAATGGTTTGCTACTCTTGCTAGAAGTAGCATATGTTGAACAAAGTAACAATCTCGTGAATATTATTTATTGGAAAACAACTTGGTGTTGTTGTGAACAAATTTAATTGTTCAAGTTTACTACTTAAATGTACCATTTGTAACAACTTGGTGTTGTTTTGAGCAAAATTGTCCAAGTTTAAAGTTTCATGATGAAATAAGGAACTTGTACTTACAAGTGCATGGAGTCTTATTGGGGAGTACCTCAAGACATACCATGGGACGATATCTTTGAGAAGATTTCGGTCAGATTATAAAGTGTTGAAGATATAAGCACTTTGATATTTGATGTCCACATATCGTCTATGCTTTCATTTGAATTTCAAAGGTGTTTGGCACTTATGATTTAGTTTCCAATGTATTTTATTGTTTTGTGTTCAATATCTTCGGATAACACATGCAATTTTTTACAAAGAAATAAATCACTAATGTTTGTGACGTATAAATTATTTTTGTGGAAAATAATTATAACATCAACTATACATTGTTTAAAATAATATGGTTTTAAACTGATAGTACATGAATGTATTTGGACATAAACAACTTGAGAGTTGTTGCATTGACTGAAAGTCAAAGACGAAACATCAAATGTATAACCATATCATGAGAGAATGATGAAAGAACGTACTCAATGTATTGATATGAAATACACAAACGAGATCCATGCCGACATACTTCGTTAGAAGTGATTGGAAAATTCACAAGTGTGAATTCTAACATATGAAAGAAAAAGTACTATATGTTATTGTATACCTTTGATAAATCTTACGAGATTTGTTTCGAGTGATCTATACGTAGATACGTCTACCACTGATTATTGTTAGAATTATATGGAGATTTTATATTCGTTTGGGAGAGCATGCTAAATTATATATATATATATATATATATATATATATATATATATATATATATATATATATATATATATCCTAATGAATAACAATAGATGTGTACAAATCACTTATGGCAAAATTATGAATGCCATGTTGTTGAGTGTCGATCTAGTTGACTCTATGTCACACATAATAGTGATTGTAGACGAGGAACATTCATCTTGTCGGTGATGAATGTGCTCGCCAAGTGACTTGGATTAAGACTTATGTTTAAGTCCTTATGAGTCAATGGTAAAGCGTTGGAGATCAAGGTAAACAAATTATGTTCCTTAATTGAATGATAAAAATTAGCTATGTGCTATATACAATATTTGTGAGACCTTCCTAAATATTGATGTTTTAGGATTATGAATAAGTCTCATCATTTTCTCTTAACAAGGGATGAATGTTACAAAGTGATATTATGATATCCTTAAGGCTGTGAAGAATTAGAATGATGCATCTTCTGTTCACATGCTAAAGTATTGTAGTCTAAAGCATGCTAGACTAGTACTTGGTTAATTATGGGTCTTGACGGAGACTAATTAATTCTAAACATTCAAATGTTTATGAACACAAGAAGAATTTGTGTATACACAAAGTTAAGGGGGAATTTTCGTTCATTATAAGGAAAAGACATGAAACTTTTGAAGAGTTTGTTCGAAAAGCTAATGACGAGAACTCATTGTCTAGGCTTATTCTAGATGTTAAATTAGAATTATTCTAAGTTGGTGACAAACTTATGACGATGGCATGTGTTGCTTTGGTCAGCTCGGAAGCTTATGTAAGGTAATGCAATATGAGTTGAATTCACTGATACAATGAGGTTGATCTTGTTCAATCATTGTGTATAAATGTCGTCATAAGTGAAGTTACGGAAATGTTGATCAAATGGCAAGAAATGTGGGGGGATCCATTTAGAAACAACCAATAAGGGTATGTAGAAATGGTTTTCATTACCCCGTCTGGATGATATCATATAACACTTAAATGTGGGGGTGTCTTGCATTTGTATCATATTGTAATCCAATCTAACATTGCAAATAGACGACTAAGTGGAGGACACAAAGGTCGTAGTCATAACGGAGATGTGTTTGCCTTAAATGATATCTTTATCTTAGAAAGACATATATTATAACCAGATTCAGATGGCCACTGAGGTTATAGTATTAGAAGTTGACAATAGGCAAATTAACTTGCGAGTTAAGAACACATCATGACAACTGATCTCAAATAAGTAAAGTTATTTGTTGTGACTAGACAAAATCAAAGATAATGTTATGGATCCAACAACCTGAGGGTTTATTAGAGATCAAGTTGTGGAATGAGACTAAAGCCTATTAAAAAGGGTATGTGAAGGAAACCTAACTTAGTTGACTGGAGATCCCAAAATCTAAGTTCAATAGGACAACTAACTCATATGCCTAAGGGTGGTCACTGTGGGGGCATAAATGATATGTATAAGCTAGTATATATGGTTATACATACCCCAAAGTATAAAAGGGTGTTTAAATACGTCCTAGTCTATTCCTATGATATTCAGTGACAAAGAGTGAGGCTAAGCATAATATGTGGTAAATGATTTGGATAAATCACGATAACGACAATGCTTTTAATGATCTAAGGAGAATCACCGATGTTAGAGAGAAGTGGGGTCGCTTCGAATGGAATTACGGGCACAATTCCTAGAGCTCTCGCAAAACCAGGAAAGTGTTCCATGTCTATTATTGGACACGACTATGAGGAGATGACCCGGCTAAGGAGAGTCTTGTGTGAAGTGTATTGTCGTCTACACAAACGACAGACGAGTTCAAAGACATCGATGTCTACTCAAAGCTAGTGGGCTAAGTGCATTTCATGAGCGAAGGTTCAAAGGGTAACACCTACCTATCGTATGCAAAACTCAACTGTCGATGTTCCATTGGAAATTTTATGTGTTTGAACAGTCTCCATTCATGTGGGGGATTGTTGGAAATTTTGTGAATGGATATTTAATATATTTATAAGTTAATGAAATTATAAATATTAATTAGAATCTTCATGTGGTGAATAAAAGAGCCTCTTATGACATTTAATTAGCTTTATTAGAGTTTTTAAGTCTCTAATTAAGTGACTAATTAAGTGAAACCTTTCACTAATCCTTAACTTATGTACAATTAGTAGGCTATATGCTTATTTTTGTGTATATAAGAATATGGTATTGCTTGATACATGAAGAATACTAGAAGGAGGATGAACACTTGAAGACCAACTAGAGAGAGAAGTACTCTCTATTTGTTTTCCACCACCATCACATCCTTATTTGTTCCATAAGTTCAAACACTACAATTACCCGGTGTAACCTCGGCGCGGTGAGCCATCTTCGGCAGTACATACTGCTTTGGCTGTTGTACCATGGGAAACAGTTGCGTCGTCTTTAGTAGAGGCGCGAAATCTATTTTAAGGGAAGCGTGTTGAACACGTGCCTCAACCAAAATCGTCAACGTTTTAGTGTGCTCTTTATTGAAATCTAGGATGCTATCAAGTGCATGTGAAGGACCCACCAGAGATGCGGCTTGAATCAAGATTGGTATATATAATTATATTTATATTCTTTTTATTTAGTTATCGCAACCGATATTGTACTATGATATTTCCTATGAATAACGAGAGTCTCGTTGTTATATATTTTGTAATTATATTTTATAAAAAGTGAACCTAGTTCCTACAAATATGTGATTTTAACATAAATTTATAACCGTTAGTTTAGATTCATGAAATGATAATATCTTGAGAACATTAAATTTTGTAAGAACCGTGACAATGAATAAAAAAAATCACGCGAACTTAGTCAACAACAATTCAAATTCAATTTTCTTATAGTTATCTATAAATTAAATTTACAAGTTTATATTTGTATGTATTCGTAAATAAAGAAAAATTAAATATGTATAAGTTTGTCACTTATACATGTGTATTTTTTGTACGTATACATCTGTAAAAATTTATTAAAAGTGATTTTGAAACGAGAGATGAATTATTTTATGAGTAATTTTTTAAATTAAAAGTGATTTTGAGATGGGAGATGAATTATTTAAAAAGTAAATTCTTTTTTGAGATAAATGTCATTTTAGTCCCTGTGGTTTGGACCATTTTCCCAGTTTAGTCCAAAAGTTTTTTTTTTAACCTGTGGGTCCAAAGAGGTTTTACCGTTGCCATTTTAGTCCGCTGGGTTAACTTCATCTGGTTTTTCTGTTAATGAGAAAGGTAATTCGGTTATTTTATATGTAAAACTGTTAACTAGAATGGTAACTCGGCCATATAAAATGACCAAATTGCCCTTCTCGTTAAAATAAAAAAAGGATGAAGTTAAACCAGTGGACTAAAATGGTAACGGTGAAACCTTTTTGGACCCACAGGCGAAAAATGAAACATTTGAACTAAATTGGTAAAATAGCCCAAACCACAGGGACTAAAATGGCATTCAACTCGTTTTTTTAATGTGTTTTTTTAATTATAATGATGCTTGTATTAAAAAAATAATTTTTGATTGGTTTTTTTAGTTCTTTCACGGTTCTCGCAATATTTAGCGTTTTCAAAATAACTCTGAGAGAGGGAGAGAGAGAGAGAGAAAATGTAAAATACGATAATACCTTATCGTGCGAAGATATGCGAGCAGGAGATTGAGACGCCTGTCATTCCTTTATATTTTTATAACGTGTATGATTATGCATATAACATGCCTAATTAGGGTTTTGAAACAACCAATATATAATTTTGAGTTTAAAATGCGTAATTTTCATGTTTGGTGGCATGCGGGTTTTTGAATTTTTTATAACATACGTAATTATGCATTATAACGTACGTAATTATGTAATAACGTGCGCAATTAGGGTGTAACTTAACCCATGCGTAATTATGCAATAACGTGCGTAACTATGTCAAGTTAATTATGATTGTGCTGTCGTGTTCAATTGAAAGCCTAGGGTAGGTCAGATGTGCGATCAAGATATGCGCGTACATTTCGCACGATAAAGTGGTCTTGTATGTTAACGAGCCCTACTCTCTATGTATGTATGTATATTTATTTTAAAACTAAAACAAGAAAGGAAAATAAATAATAAAGATAAATGGTTAGTATAAAATAAACCAATAAATAAAATATATTTCCGAACATAAATCATGATTATATTTGTATTGTTTCCACCCACTAAAACCATATTGGTCGAGTTGGATTTGTGTTTGAAAGCCTTCCAACATATCAAAACAAATCTTCAAAGCAAAGTTTAGATCGTCATTAACGTACACTTGTTACACCATCATTTTAAAGTTAAATAATTCTAAAATTCTAGATCATTTTAAAGTCCAATAATTTTAAAAATACTAGTAAGACTCCCCCGCGTCACTCAACGAAATTTAGTTAGCATCAGTTCGGTATGTTATGATACCCGCACTTGATATAATATATGCATTAACTGAAAAAGAAAACCCAAAAAAATCAAAGCATGATATGCCCAAAAACCAGTTCAATCCTGATAATGGTACCTCAGTTGGAATCCAGTTTGCTTCATCATAGTACCGACACTCATATAGTCTATGATACCAAAAAAACACTTTATTTTGAATAGAACTACATTGATAACAAAACTATTAAACAAAAATTAAATGGATTAAAAATGTATCTAGTGTCAACATATAGTATAAAGGGTGAAAATAAAACTTAATAATAATAATAATAACCGCTCATTAAGTTTCTTTTTAATGAGTATAACAATAACGAATAACAATTTGATATTTTAACAAGATTACAATAATATTAACAAATTGAACACCTAATATTTTTATTCACGAGAACTCGAAAAAACACAAGGGAGGTTATTGATTTCTTGTTAAGGGTGAGGAGGGTGTCTAACTCAAGAGGTGCAGGTAGCAGCGAGTAGAAGCGGGTTGGGCGGGTACATCGCCACAACCAACCCGAGTATGTAGGGTGGGTAAGGTTTGCAAGTTGCATAACCCAGGAGAAGGAGATTCGAAATTGAACATGTTGAACATATTTTATTAAAAAACTGTTATGGTAGTAGGTTGAGCTAGGAGAGTGCTACCTCCTGTTGGGTAGAAGTAAGTTGTAATAGGTCGAAATGAGGTGACATAATATTATTGGATGAAGGTGTTAGTACTTATGGGTTAAGCTAGGAGTACACCTTCCACATTACCTAGTATAATGTAAAACACTTTGTGCTAGGTATATGACATTCAAATGGCACCTCTACGTGCACTGGCACCACTTCTCTAACGACACATTCACCAAAATCTGCTTCCCTTGTTGATATTGAGGAGCAGAGCTTGGGTATAGAGTAATGGGACGTAGATGGAAGGTAAGATCAAGAAGAAGAAGATGGTAAGCACGCATGGATGCTTTTATACGTTTGAGAAGACTAACAATCTAGTGATAAACGGTCCAATAATCACACTCCACCCACCTATCAGTCGAGTTTTTGCCTAAAAGGGTGTTAGTGGAAAACTTATTTACAAAAATAAGTGATTTTAAATATATTTACCAAAATTTGTGTTTTTTAAAATCATTATTTTTCTTACTCCTAATCTTATTGGATGCAGAAAAACTTCTAGAGTAATATATTATTATAAACATATTATCGAAATCCTCCTTTTTATAAAAATATTTGTTATAAACATATTATATTAAATGCTTCAAGTCCAATTGTTTTTTTTCAAAAATTAGTAGCTCGTAGTTAATGATAGTTTGTAAGGTCCATAACTATAACTAATTTATCTTGAGTGTGCTACAAGATTCATTAATCTTATTTTGTCATTGTTTAAAATCTTTGAACTCCGCTAAATTTAAAATAATCCATAAAAAGAGATAAAAAAATGAAGGTTCCTACGTATAGATTCAAGGGTTTTCCAGACGTTTTTAATGTTAAAGTCGTAATCTATTTGATTAAATTCTTAGTTATTTTAATAAATAAGTTCTTTTTACAAACTCCTTATTATCAGAAAACATTCAAGTTGCAGCTGACGAAAGCTATATCAGGATCGAGTTAATTTAGGTTGGGTTCGACATTCAAGTTAGGTAAAAACGGCACCCATGTTACCAATTCTTCACTCGTAAAAAATATTTATGTAAAAGTAAAAGAACTAAAAAAACATCTAAAAGAACTTTTAATAAATATAGTACTCAACAAAATGCCTTTTAAATTTTATTAGAAACTTTTTTCTTTAACTTTCTGTAAAAGATAGTTTTTTAACTTGAAATTTTGTTTACGCAATAACAATAAGAGAGAAAAAAAAAGAATTTTTATAAAACACCAATTATAATAAATATATTTCAAATCATTCTTTTTGGTAAATAAATTTTCATCTACACTCATCTAAAATAAACGTTAATGTTTTAATAGATAGGGTAATTAGTTAAATATTCTTATATATCGTATATCCAAATGTCTGTGACATTTACAAGACTTTTTTATAATAATAATTTCGTCTTTTAATTTTCTATGTTCTCACTTTTAACCTTTAAATTTTTAAACTTTCTTTCGTTTTCTTTTGAGTTTTATTTAGTTTATCTTTTTTATTATTCTTTTTACTATTTTAAAGCTCAAAATAAATTTTATTGTGACATGTTTAATTTTATTTACATGTCGATATAAATTCAACACGTGTAACCTATTTGTCATAGCTTAATATATTTCGTTTAATTATATATCATATTGATACATTTCTTTTGTGTCTTTTAACATGTTACGTGTGGTATAAGTTCGATACAGGTAAAAGATCCGTAACAACTTAATATGTATCGTTTACGTATCATTTGTAACACGTTTCGTTTAATTATATAGTACATACGTTTCTATTGTATGTTTTAACACGTTAGTGTCGGTATAAATTTGACACAGGTAAATGATCCGTCACAACTTAATATGTTTCTTTTACGTATCTTGTGTGTGCTTAAACGTGTTTAGGTCACTATGACAATGCGCATAACGAGTGCAAACGTGCCCTTAACTACGTAAATGTCATCGTACAGCCCCACCGCCTCTCGACGTGAAGTGCGTTTCGAATCGAATGAGGTCAAATATAATACATTCTCATTTGACGATATAAATTTAAGTTACTCTACATTTCGACCCGTCACAACGTGCTAGGGGTAAAATTCTAACCCTTGATTATGTTTTTTACATCTCCTATGTATGGGTCGGGTCATATGTAAATACATTATGATTTTACAGTATACATTCGATTACTTTACATTTTGATACAACTGCAATACTATTGGGTTAAATAGGGTACGTTAAAACACGCGTTTTCATATGGTTAAAGTATCATATAACGTTTGAACTAATCCGTTTAATATTTACAATGTACTTGTATAGCAACACGGACGGGTCAAATTACTAGTTTTACCAATATTTAGATATCTATAACGCCTCTTCAACAATTAGAAAATGAAATACTGTAACCAAAACTATTATTTTTATATTTATAATAACTACTAAGCAAAAATAAATTAGAATGTTCTATAAAATATCAAGTTTATTGTAATACGGTCTCAAAAGTCATTATATCTATTTCTTAGATATAGTAATGTATTGGATTTCTTAAGCAAAGTATACTCATAGACTCATTAAAAAAATATAGTAGGTATAATGATATATTAAAGCTACTTTAGGCTATAAGTAAAAGTAGTTGTGGATTTTTCTAACATAAGTTTTGCTACGACAGAATAGGAAAAAAAAAGACAAGAAGATTAGTTCAATAGAACATTTGTTTTTATTGTCACTATTGTTATTACATTAATTTAGCATACAAAACACGATGAAGTAATAATAACATACATGTATTATGGTCGCCAATGAGGGCATGGTGAGGATACGAGTTGGCTCCGACGATGGGTCACTTTTGCAGGTTTTCGGCGTGGATGGGTTTTGATCACCGCGTCGGTGGAGCGTGGTTGACGTGCTAAATGTGGTTAAATAAAATTATCTAATATTAACCTAAATTAGACACTCTAAGCTTTAAATTTACAAACTCAAACTCGATCTAAACCTAAACCACACAGCCAACAAGTGTATCAATCAATGTAGTAAAGCTAAAGTAAGTCCAAGGTCAAACCCACGAGACTCTCTAATTACGCTAACTAAATTATCTATACCTAGACTGACACAGACACGACACTGACCACTTTATATTTAAAGGGAGGAGGGTTGTAAATATCCTAAAATTGCAAATTAAATTAACTAAATAACTAATTAAATATAATAAAAATCAAAACTTATAAATCCATCATCACAGTCTAGGTAGTAAAAGGTTTTAGCCAAGAATCATAGTCAAGAAAAAGAAACAAGTCTCATATGAATAATAAATCATGTTCATAAGTCAATAAATGAATACTAACTTGTTACGAACCCGGACTCGTATCTTGAACCGTGAAGCTTGAATCTCGAACCAATACTCTTTCTCTCCAACAAAATCGTTCCTTTTCGTCTCCCCTTTTGTCGTGTCGTCTGCCCTCCTCTTATCTAATTCGTCCAGGAGTATCTTTTTTATGTATATGGACCATTCATTAAAACCTCGGTGTCATAAATGGAGTCAAATTACACATATATCCACTCATCGGCTTTATTCAGCTCATCACAGAGGCAATGTGGGCTGCCCTCTTTAGACGGGTCAACAAAAGATAAAACATGTGCGCTGCGCATGATACTCTAATGACCCAAGAAAACAATTACAAATGGAAACATAATTGTCTCGGTCAACAAAATATGGATGATAACGAATTCATAAAATTGGTCAACATTTGAACCACATCACAATTCACATTTTTTTTTTCTCCTTGTCATGTATAGCACAATTAATATGCATTCACATTATTCAACTTTCACTAAATTTGCAATTTATTCCATTGAGTTATATAGATTATTTTTTTTACAGTTTTTCTTTAATTACAATTCAGTTATCCGACTTTTAGCTTTATTTATTTTGGATTTTCGTTTCCTCATTTATTAGCCGTGTTAGCTCGATTTAGTACTCGATCAAGTATCTTTAGTATTTCTCTATTTTAGCTCCAAACTTTACGAATACCTATAAAAATATAAATTTAGTTAAACTGAACAAAACTGACTCGAATACTAATACAAATATAAATTTTAGCTCCACACTTCACGAAAACATTTGTTTTTATTGTCATTATTGTTATTATTATTACATTAATTTAGCATACAAAACATGATGAAGTAATAATAACATACATAATGGGCGTCAATGAGGGCGTGGCGAGGATATGAGTTGGCTGCGACGATGGGTCACTTTTGCAGGATTTTGGCGTGGATGGGTTCTGATCATCGCGTCGGTGGAGGTGGTTCCAACCACTCATGAAGGGGAGAGTGTTAGCGGCGTGACGACGGGTCTACTTACTTGTGGCTTGGGGGTGCCTCGAACCCACCGACTTTTCGTTCGTAGTGTTAGTTTTTTTTATGTTTCCGAAAAAAATATTTTGTAGTGTAAAGTATTTTATTTTAAGAGTTCAACCCCTAACGATTTGGTTTTTAAAGTTCGGCCTCCACTGAGTTTTTGTTCAAACTCTGTCATTTACTGTTGGGGTGGTCCATTACATTAGGGTTAACAACTAAATAAAACATGAGTAGATAAAACACTATATAATATATTAAGTACTTGTTCTTTTTATTTATTTTCACATCATCATACAAACTCTTTCATTTGAGTCAGATAGGATTGTAGGAACAAGGTTTGATATCATTAGTCTCGAATATTTTTTTTTGTTATAAAACATACCTCAAATACGGTCTTATCTCCATTAAATAATAAAACATACCTCAAATACGGAGTTTTCCTCATAAATAATAAAACATGAGTGATTTCAAATATATTTACCAAAATTAGTGCTTTTTGAAATCTATCATTTTTCTTATTCCTAATCTTTGGATGCAAAAAAAACCTCTAAAATAATATTATATAATAAACATGTTATTGAAATCCTCCTTTTATAAAAATATTTGTTATAAACATATTATTTTAAATGCTTAGTGTTCAATTTTTTTTCAAGAATCAGTAACTCATAGTTAATGAAGTTTGCAACGTTCATAACTAATTTATTTTTGTTCTACAATCTTCATTAATCTTGTCTTATCATTATTTAAAATATTAGAACTCGGCCAAATTGAAAATAATCCATAAAAAAGAGATAAAAATAATGAACTTTCCCATATTTAGATTCAAGGGTTTTCAAGACGTTTTTATTGTTTTAAGCGTAAGCTATTCGATTAAATCTTAGTTATTTTAATAAATAAGTTCTTTTTACCGAACACCACTCTTTTAGTTAAACACGCAAACATGGCACAATTTTTAAATGTGCAAGATATGGCAGCCCAAATTCTGATTATACTCGTGAAAGTGTCTAGTGGTGTTGAAAATTGCCACCTTTAGGCCCATAGGTTGTCCATTAGGGTTAAAATGTTTGATTGATTGATTATCAACTGTGATTAATGGTATGTTAGGGTCAACTGGGCCATTAATTGTTATGTTTTGTAACACCTTAATTCTATATACTAATTAATTAAAGATAGAGATAACTAAGTAAGATATAAATTGTTAGCCATTAATATTGTAAGCACCAAACTTGAGGGACCAATAGTGAATAAAATGAAAGTTCAATTAATAAAAACTAAAACAAAAACACAAACACACACATTAGTGATGCGTGTGTGTGTGCACCGACTACAACTAGGTGAAGAAGCACAAGCTCTTAACCTTACAAATCTGCAAAATTGAAAGGAAAACTGAAGTTAAAATCTGTGCATAAACTAAGATTCCTGATCATCTAAGTGTTCTTAACACAAAGTAAGTTGAACTTTATGTTCTAGTGATGTATGAGGAAGTGGGTTATGTGTAATCCATGAATGTAGTATGAAATTGAACATGAATGTTAGTTAATAACAATGTGTAGAAGTTGTAATGTGCTTAATTTTATTGATGATTTAGAATAAAACCCATTTGTAATTGAAGAATCATGAAGGTTAGTGAAGTTTATGTTTAAATTAGAGTAATGTTGAAGTTGAAGTAGTATTGTGGAAAGTATTTTGATGGATAATTTGATATAAAACATAAGATATATGGTTATGATAATGATTTATGAGAATTGAATGGTTATGTTAATCCATAGATGAACTAGGAAGAATGTGCTTAAATTACTTGTACATTATGCTTAATTGATGATACGCACACCACATGTTTGATGAAATACCTTGAATTGAATTAGTTGGGTTTTAACACTAAAACTTGTTAAATGGATGAATTAGCATGGAAATGGGATTGTATGCGGTTAATTAACGCCATAATCGAAAGTCGAAGTATGCGTATGTAATGGATATTGTAGAAGCTAAACATGTGATGTTGCACCTTATAGGAGTGAAGAAAGAAGGAGATACAAGTCAATCGAAGGCACTTGGAACACAAAATCGCGGTCAGTTCATATGAACTTCATGTACTCTTAATGGGATTTAAGATGATATTTGCATTATATTGATTCTAGTCAAAAGTGGTAGTATAAATATAGTAAATCAATGAGTTGAGCTTGAAGTAATCGTTAGAAATGAGAAAGTAAAAGATATGTTTGGAACCGTTACTAACGGATGAGAATGGATAGAAGTCACTGAATATTGTTTTGGGTATGATATGATTCGTTGTCAAACGAGCTAAGATGAATGAATTACTATAAGAATGAAATGGTCGTTATGTTGACTTGATATGAACGGGTCAAACAATCCATGATAATGAATAATGTAGTTTAAGTGATTATTGATACATACTTACTAATTATGTTTTTGTGATGTGAATGATAGGTAAATCGCATGTCTAGAATTGGCGAGTTTGGGATGAACACACCTATTGCCCTTTATGCGCTTCCGGTTATGTTTAATGTCGAACGGGTCAAAACTCTTTTTGGATTGTAAAAAATGTAAATTTTATACTTGTGTCTTTTGTAAGTACAATAAATTGATACTTGTGGTTTGGTCGTTTGGTTTAACGTTATTAAAAAGGCTTTGACGATGACGATTGTTAAAATCAATTATAAGGGTATTTTGGTCAAAATTCACGTTATGAAGGTAATGCTTCAAATCTTTTGGCGTTTTGACTTTCAATGGATTATGGACATTTCATGTTTAGTCATTTGTGTTTAATTAGAATGAATGGTCTTGAACTACAGAGATTGATTATAATTTACGACCATTTGTGGTGTATAAGGGTACTTGAAGTTCAATTGTCGTTGTTAGGAAATTTTTTTAAGTATTGAAGAAAAATATGATCAATCTGATTATGTGCTGAAGATAAGGTTAAGAAGATCAATTAGAAAGAAGATATGAGAAAAACAGGACAAAAGAAGAACGAAAGATAAATCTTTAACATATATTAGAAATTGATCACAATTGAATGGAGATGATCAGAAAGGAACAATCGGATAAGTCTAATGATAAATCTGATGATTGTCATCATCTTGTAAACTCTGATCATCAGAAAATCTGATGATCTGTTCAACAGATTTTCTGATGGGCTGGCTATCAGAATTTTTGATGAGCCAACTTGTCTAAGAGATAAGGCTCTACCACATTTGTAAAGTAGCATGTTGATCTTGATAAATTCAATGAATTTGCCAAAAATCTACTTTATGCAGAGTAAGTGCATGAATAAACAAATGTTTATTCATGACAAAAAACTTCTATAAATTATGAAGCCATCACTGAAGGATAATGAGTTAAGCCCAGCATTCATTACATATTACAACAACTCCATTGCCCTTCATTACAGAATTCTTAAAGTATTCATCTGTAATAGTCAATAATCTCACAATCACCTAGTAAACCTTTTTAATTCAAAATGATATAAACTTTAAAATTCTGTAGTTGTGTTTCTTGAAAGTTTGATTTCCATTTCCGCACATTATTTTTGTCACACTCCGGATTTCCAACCTGAAATCCATACACCGGTGGGCCCGGGGGGAGTATCGTGACGTCAGTTGATAATCATCATAGTCAATTAAACACGGCACAGCGGAAGTCTTGGAGTAAAATTACTATTACAAACCAAATGTTCGAAAATACAAAATAATATACAAGCTTGTAATAGAAGATCCACAGGCGGATCATAAATTGTACATGGAAAGAATACAAAACAGACTTTGGGCAGATTTAGGATTTGCAAGATCCTCTATCACTACTGAGCACTTCCGGCCGATTTTCATATTGTACCTGCAGATTAGTCTTTTGAAAATATGTCAGCTTTCGCTGGTAAATACACCCAACTGACTCATTTTGAAAACATTTTGAAAATGTTTTAAGTGCGTATCAGCACAAAAATTCTTTTTATAACTTGGGTTAATTGACCGTCCAACCTTGTTAACAGATTTACATGTTTGTCATACATACGGGGCTCGGCACGAAAACCGAGACACAATTAACGTACACACCACTTTGGACTCACGAAGGAGTCAATTCCTCCCAACCTTGTGGGAATGCATAATTGAGCGTCTATCGGGTGTATGCCTACACCCGCTCTAAGGTCATGGCCATTTCGATTGTAATGAGCCGAGGATATCCAGGACACAGCAGTTAACCCCCGATGTTTAAATTATCAAACAATACTGACTAAACCAGAATATGCGGATTTCTATCCCGAACCGGTGTTCGATTAATCCCATATCCGACCAAGCGGTAATAATTTACCGTAACCCAAGCCCGTATAGGGGAAATAAGTCGAGAGTATTTACCTGAGCTAGTCTTCTTTAAATTCTTAATAACTCAGCCGTTCACAAAAAGGACTAAGTGCAAATAGCATTTACCAGCAAGTCTCTAGTCTGGATTATCCATAAACTAACCAATTAAATACTAACGGTCTTATTTAAGTCATAGATTTAGACCGACTAGCGTACTTGATCAAAACATATTACGCTAGATTAAAAGATGATCGGATAGAATGTAGTTTAATCCCAACAAGTACCTTGACTTGTATAATATGGGTAAACTATAAACATTCTGGATTTTGAAACTTAAATGACAAGGTTAAACCCGTTTTGGTTAAATTCCGTAAAATAGTTACATATACGTAACTGTGCGCATATTAGCGATATCGGGTAACCGGATAAGTCATGGACAAGTTCCATATGCCATTATACTTTAAATAAGTTAAAATATCAATAGGATATTAACTTATATGCTCGTTATGGTTTTAAAACGAAACTATGCCTCATAAGGGCATTTTTGGTAATTTCATACCGTATAA
The DNA here is from genome assembly GCA_947069175.1 of Scalesia atractyloides. Classification (NCBI taxonomy): domain Eukaryota; kingdom Viridiplantae; phylum Streptophyta; class Magnoliopsida; order Asterales; family Asteraceae; genus Scalesia; species Scalesia atractyloides. The sequence goes on from CAMTDV010000026.1 coordinate 15,508,058, forward strand.
AAGAAATTTGAATATATTTTAAGTTTACCATCATAAGTATTCTGGAAAAATATTTATTTATTATATAATAGTAGGATGTCAATTATATATGTAAATTATCTTTTATGACCAAACTATGCACCAAAGGGGCATTTTGGTCATTTTACACATAGTTTATAAATTATTTGGGATTCTTAGTTTATAACATGTATCTAATGTAAATATGTTTAAAATAAGTTTTAAAATCAGTAGGTAACAAGTCGTGGTCCATTAATATGGTTTAAAACCATACTATACGCTTAAACGACGCTTATGTCGTAAAATGGCGTCTTTATGTGATTTTTATGAAAACTGACGTTAAGGTCAGATTAAAATGTTTTAGATATGTTATTTAATATAACATATCAGTAGGTACATGATTTACCTTGGAAAGATTTGATTAAAACCATTTTATAAGTCACAAGGGCTAAAACCGTCATTTATCGACATAGTTTAAGGACCTGCTTGAAAACTCAGTTTATAACTTGGTTTAACATCCCAAATAATCCTACTTATAATATTACATCAGTAGGAAACTCATTTTCAAGTTTATTATCATTAAAACCTTGATTTATGTAAAAAGGACATTTTGGTCAAAGATGGCATAATTATGGAACTTGCGCATAAACTTGGATTCTGATTATGATCATGTAATATAACCTCAGAGGGTTATGCTACATTATATTATGATCATAATTCAACTTTAGATCAGCAGATAACTAATCTAAATCGGGTCAGAATCGAAAGTCAAAGCAGAAGTCAAACTTCGCGACTTTCGGTTGCGAACTGACCCGAGAACTGAAATTGACGTGCCGAACATGTTCTTACATGTTCTAATATTATTACCAACTTGTTTAAGTGTCAAAACAGGTTTCATAACATATATAAGATCAATTTATGATTTTTTCTGAAAAATGGCATGTCTGACTTTTTTTAATATCATAGGTTTGACCGGTCAATTGGTCTAGCAAACGTGATCTTCAGGAGGTGGCCTTTATAGGGATTAACACCTACCTTATTACGATCACTTAGCCATGTACATTTCGAACAATGGCTGACCATAATGGTCTTAACCGAAAGTCAAGGCATTTTACAAAAACGCTTGACTTTTGGCTACAAAAGCCTATAAACGAAAATGCACAAAGAAGGAACACTTACCAGTGATTGCTAGATGCAAAAGAACTATGTTGGATTGCTCCTTTTAGTTAGAAACTTCCAGAGGAGGGAGAAGAATGAATGCGAAAGGTGCAAGTTGAAATGGTGAACTTAAGCACCTATTTATAGTTGGAGAGCTCAAAGGAGGTGAAGCCAGGTGTTTAGGGGTGTAAGAAGAAGCTTACAAGTGTTCCAAAACGTGGCATAGCAGTTTAGAGAAGCCATGGTTTCGAATTAATGGTTTTGGAGTTTTGCTTGATCACCAAACAAAACTTTCTGCTACAGAGGCTTTCTCGGGCCCCGCGAGAGGCCCTGGCCTGGTCTCCCGCGGACCGCGACCACCCTAAATTCACTTTCAAAATTTGACACTTTAACCCCTTAACTTATAAAAGCTTATAAAAACTTATTTAAACACCATTTTGGCACTTTTAGCCCTCCGTAGCCAATACTTGGCAAACCCTGAGATTATGCCCAGACATTGTCGAGCTCTCGGTTCGTTAAAAGGTCACTCATAGGTATAAATTAACATGTTGACACTTTTAATCCCTCCATTTTCCAACTTTCACATAATTACAAAATTAAACTCTCTCGTCCAACAATTGGCACGTATGAGAGTTTAGGACTTCACAAAGGATCACTCAGAGGCTTTTGATAAGCATGTTGATTTCGATGTCACTCAGAGGCTGGGCATGTTGACATATTAGTCACTCAAAGGCCAAATTTCAAGCATGTTGACATATCAGTCACTCAGAGGCTAATGATTTAAGCATGTTGACATATCAGTCACTCAGAGGCTGTTGTTTATACATGTTGACATCGGACAGTCACTCAGAGGCTCAGATTGAGCATGTTGACGTCTTTAGTCCTTATTGGTCTTTAACAGACTATAATTTAAAATACAACACATGTCACTATATTATTGGACACGATTTACATGGTGTTACAATTTTCATACATGTTGAAATCACTTGCCAAAATTAGTTAAAAAGCATTGTTATCTGGGATCAACAATCATCATTAAATGTTAATAAGGGTCATTAATAGTTCCTTATAATCAACCATGGTTAACCAGGATCAATAATGGTTGATTAGGGTCATTGGTGCTCGTTAACATAAATGGTTGGTCAAATATGATCAGTGGTGGTAAATCGGGGCATTATTTGTTGTATCTAGACAAACTATGTCATTGATATTTACTCAGGATGAATGGCATCCTACTAGAGACTTTGATAATAATTTAGGGTCAACGGTGGTGAATTAGAGTCGTTGATGCTCAATTAGGACCAACGATGGTCCTTAGAATCATTGGTAGTCGATTAGGGTCATTGATGGTCAATTAGGGTTGTTTATGGGCAATTAGGGTCACTAGTGATTCGTTAAGGAAAATAAAGTCAAATTTTGTCAGCCACAATTTTAGTGGTCAAACATAATCAATGTTGGTTAAAGTGATAGTCAATGGTTATATATTGTGATCAAATATATTGATTCACAATCTTAGATATGTGTATATGTCCCATTATGACTTGTTATATGATATGACTAATTACCCATTACGACACATCATGTATATTAAGATGTATCATAACTATTAAGATATAGTTGGGACTATTTACAGCCAAAACGATTGTTCACAGTAAAAATTGACTGATCAAAAGAATAACATCAAACATTATATACATATATACACGCACGTATGTTTATTGATCCTCGAATGTCGTGTATGAATAATAACTTAATTATCTTTTTTTTCATCTCAATTTGTATAGTATATAATAGACATCTTTAGCCCATTTAATGTGTAAGTAATTTGTTTTTTTATGATAACTTGTATTCGTTAACTCTAAAAAATTGAGTACGCAATCATATTTATTTTTTTCATTATTATATAAATTTTGTTGAATTTAATCAGGTAATCAATTAAATTAATTGATGAGTTTAATTTAGAAAATATAACATGACATTGCTAAAAAATATGACATAAAAAGAGTGTCATAATGTTTTTTAATCACGCTAAAAAGACGACAAACAAAAAAAGTGTCATAAATTTATAAGTTTTATAAAACCATGACATTTTTTTCTTCATACACGTTTTTAAATGTCATCGAATGAGCGCGTGTCATTGTTCACATGTCAAGATAGATCTTGTGTATGACGCTAAAAAGATGACACACAAAAAAAATGTCATAAATTTATTGAATTTGTAAACCATGACACTTTTTTTTACGCACGCTTTCAAAATATCATAAAATGAGTGTGTGTCATTGTTTGCGTGTCAAGATATGTGCATTTTCTAGTGGTGACGCCTTGTTATCGGAAAACATTCTTGTTGCACGTAGCGAAAACTATATAGGGGTCGGGTTAACTCGGGTTGTGTTCAACATTCAAGTTAGGTAAAAACGACACCCGTGTTACCAACTCTCCACTCGTAAAAAATATTTATGTGAAAGTAAAAGAACTTTTAATATAATATCACATTCAACAAAATACCTTTCTTAAAATTTCTATAAAAGATATTTTTTTAACTTGAAATTTTGTTTCCCAATTAGAATAAGAGTGATAAAAAGAAGGATTTTTATAAAACACCAATTATAGTAACTATATTTTAGATCATTCATTTTGGTGAATAAATTTTCCATTAACATTTAAAAAAAAAGAAGTTTATGTTAATAGATAGGGTAACTAGTTAAATATTTTACCAATATTTAAATATCTAAAAGGCCTCTTCGACAATTAGAAAATGAAATATTGTAAACCAAAACTATTATTTTTATAATGACTACTAAAACGCATCACTCCTTTCCAGGGTGATACTTTCAGCATGACCTTGTTCCCAACTTGGAACTTAAGAGGTTTACGCCTCTTGTCAGCATAGCTCTTCTGCCTATCTCTGACAGCTTTGAGACGATTATGGATTTGCACAATCTTTTCCGTGGTCTCCAGGACAATCTCTGGCCCTGATAGTTGGGCTTCCCCAACTTCTACTCAGCACACGGGCGTTCTGCATTTTCTCCCATACAAGGCTTCAAAAGGAGCAGCCTTGATGCTAGTATGATAGCTGTTATTCTAGGAGAACTCTATTAGGGGTAAGTGGTCATCCCAACTTGCACCTAAATCAATCACACATGCCCTAAGCATGTCTTCCAGTTTCTGGATAGTATGCTCACTTTGACCATCAGTCTGCGGACGGTAAGCCGTACTAAAGTTTAATCGTGTGCCTAATGATTGTTGGAAACTTTTCCAAAAGTGAGATGTGTATCTAGTATCTCTATCGGATACAATAGATACTGGCACACCGTGTAGGGACACAATCTTGTCCACGTACAACTTAGCCAATTTGTCAGAACTATAAGTCTCTTTAATTGGCAAGAAAAGTGCTGACTTAGTCAGCCTATCCACTATGACCCAAATAGTGTCATTACCACATTTGGTCTTAGGTAACTTGGTAATCAAATCCATAGTTACTATTTCCCATTTCCAAGTGGGAATTTCAAGTTGTTGTGGAAGTCCTGACGGTTTCTGATGTTCGGCCTTAACTTGCGAACACGTCAGACACTTAGCTACATGAGTGGCTATGTATTTCTTCAAACCCATCCACCAATAATTCTTCTTTAGGTCTTGATACATCTTGTCACCTCCCGGGTGAATCGAGTATCTTGAATTGTGCGCTTCTTGGAGGATTAGATCTCTAAGTCCTCCAAAGATCGGAACCCAAATTCTATCATTAAATCTTAGGATTCCATCATTTCCAGGCGTTAATTGATCAACAGTTCCGCCTAATCCCTCATTAGGAATATTAGCCTCTAATAGGGCTTATTTCTGCGCATCTAGTAGCTTCTCACTCGAGTTATTTCTGAGCTCAATGCTCTTGGCGTTAATCCTAATAGGTTTAACCTTTTCCTTGCGACTTAAGGCATCGGCAACTACATTTGCCTTGCCTGGATGGTAGCGAATCTCACAATCATAATCATTAAGAGTTTCCATCCAACGACGTTGGCGCATGTTCAATTCTTTCTGATTGAACAGATGCTGGAGACTTTTATGATCTGTATAGATAACACACTACATACCATACAAGTAATGTCTCCACAGTTTTAGTGCAAATACAACGACACCCAATTCCAAATCACGGGTGGTGTAATTCTTTTCATGCACCTTTAATTGTCGTGATGCATAGGCAATTACCTTGCCATTTTGAATTAGCACACAGCCCATACCGGTGTGTGATGCATCACAATAAACAACAAAATTCTTAATACCCTCAGCTAGAGGTAACACAGGAGCGTTGCTCAACTTGTGTTTAAGAATCTCAAAAGATTCTTGTTGCTTTGGACCCCTATTAGACCTAATATTCTTACGGGTCAAGGAAGTTAAAGGAGTGGCTATCCTTAAAAAGTTTTCAATGAATCTCCTATAATAACCAGCCAATCCTAAGAAACTACAAACCTCCGTTGGGGTCTTGGGCACTTCCCAATTCATGATGGCTTCAATCTTGGCGGGATCCACTTGGATACCACGCTCACTTACAACATGTCCAAGGAATTGGACTTCTCTAAGCCAAAATTCGCATTTAGAGAACTTTGCATAAAGTTTCTCCTGCCTTAATAATTCTAAGATGCATCGAAGATGTTTCTCGTGATCAGCTTGATTACGAGAATAGATAAGTATGTCGTCTATGAAGTCAATGACAAACTTAGCCAAATACGGTTTGCAGACTTTGTTCATGAGGTCCATGAATGCTGCAGGTGCATTTGTGAGCCCAAAAGGCATCACTAAAAATTCAAAGTGACCATAGCGGGTCCTGAAGGCTGTCTTAGGAACATCTTCGTTCCTAACCTTCAATTGATGATATCCGGATCTCAAATCTATTTTAGAAAAGTAACTAGCCCCTTGAAGTTGGTTGAATAAATCATCGATCCTGGGGAGAGGATATCTATTCTTAATTGTTAACTTGTTCAGCTCACGATAGTCGATGCACATTCGCATCAAACCGTCTTTCTTCTCTACAAATAGGATAGGAGCTCCCCAAGGTGAGGAACTAGGCTGGATAAAGCCTTTTTCCAAGAGTTCATCTAATTGAATTCTTAACTCATTCATTACGGTTGAAGCTAGCCTATATGAAGCTCTAGCTACGGGTGCTAATCCTAGTATAATATCTATTCTGAACTCCACTTGCCTATCTGGAAGTAGGCCTGGTAATTCTTCAGGGAAAACATCAGGATACTCCGAGATAACTGGTTGATCTTCAAGGTTCGGCTTTGGTTCATTTATGGTAACTTGTTGCATATAGATGACACAGCCTCTTCTCGAACACTTGGATGCCTTAAATAACGACACATTGTCTGGCAGTCCATAGTGTGAGTCTCCAGGGATGGTGATTATTTCACCAGATGGGGTTTTGATTTCGATGAGCTTTTTATCGCTGGCAATGCGGGCTTGGTTATGAGATAACCAATCCATGCCTAAGACAACATCGAACCCCGCCAATTCATTGGCAAAAGAGAGATAGGGATGGAATGACTCTTAATGAATATAGAGCATCCATCAAGAATGGAAGAAGCAATTTCTAGGGTTCCATCGGCAAGTTCTATCTCATAAATTTTGTCTAGAGTTCTTATGGGTAAGTTTAATAGTTTACTAAACTTATGGTCAACAAATGATTTATCTGCACCCAAATAAAAAAACCCTAGCATAAATATCATTAATGGGGAAAGTACCTGTTATGACGTTGTTGTCATTAACGGCCTCCCTGGCATTCATTTGAAAGGTATGGGCATTTCCTTTCTTGGCCTCTCCAGGCTTTGCCTCATTACTTTTGGGTTTCTTGAGGCAATTGTACGTTATATACCCTTTTTCGTTGCAGTTATAGCAAACTGCATCCTTGAGATCCTTGCAATCTAAGGTCTTATGCCCTTTTCTCTTGTAGACACCATAGGGTTTGGTTTGTGGATTTATACTACAATGTCCCCAGTGCCTATATTTACAATTCTTGCACAGAGGTTTGTCACTAGACACGTGCTGGTTCTTCTTGAACCCGAAATTTCCTTTCTTCTTAAATCCTTGGGAGTTATTATCCTCCCGTTTCCTCTTTCCATCAGTTTCAGTCCTAATTGACTTTTGTCTTACCAGATCTAGGGTGAGGGAAAAAGATAGGTATACAGCAGACCTATAGGTATTAGGCTGAGCAGCCTTTACCATGCCCTTTATCTCGGGCGCCAACCCATTTATGAAACGCGCAATGCGTTTGGATTCGGTGGTGATCAAATAGGATACTAACCTAGATAGGGATTTGAAATCAGAGACGTACTTCCGACAGTGTAGGTTTTTCATTGATAGAGACAAGAAGTCTGTCTATAGCTTCTCCACCTCATGGGTTGGGCAGTAAGTTTTCTTTACCAAATCAACAAACTTGGACCATCCCAAGTTGTACAGGTGTACCTTACCTGTTGATTCAATCATGGCTTTCCACCATATTAGGGCATCGCCCTTGAAGGATTGTGATACGTACTTGACCACATCCTTATCAGCACAATTGTTGATATCTACAATCGTTTCCATCTCATCTAGCCACTTTAGGGCTTCTACCGCTCCTTTCTCCCCGTTAAAGTCTCGGGGCTTGCATGAGACAAAATACTTAACAGAACGGGACTTTTCAATAAGATCTATTTTCTTTGGTTCACTCTTCGCATTTGAAGAGTGAACAGAGCTTTCCCTATGAACTGAAGATGGTGGAATAGATAGACGTTTAGAGCGAGTGGCACTCGGCTCTCTTAGCTTTTCTATGGCCTTACTCATGGCCCTTTCCACAGCCGCATCAATGCGAGCTTGAAAATTTTCATCATCTATGTTTTTATTTTCAGCTTTATTAAATTCAGCATTCCTGTGGCTACTTTGTGCTTCGTTTGAGTTAGCCATCTTTAAGTCTTGGTTTCTATATATAAATAAAACTTCATTTAGCCATGGCGCATTAACCATATCGGCTTTCAATATTGGGATAAACAATCCATTGCCTATACTAGTGTGAATAACATCACAACTCTTAGGCTTAACATATCTATATTTGGCCTAGGTCTTAATAGGACCATCATAGGCAAATTACAATTTGGCCATAGTCCATATATTATTGGACAGTGGATCGCAATGTCACAACTGTCATTGTCATTATTGACAATTATATAGCTCATAGACTTGTCCCTAATGGACATAATAATTAGGCACATTGGCTGGTCATATTGGTCATAATATATATATATATATATATATATATATGGCATATCAGCCTGTCACTTAAGACATAATACATATGGCATGTCAGCCTGTCACATTGGACAATAATTGGGCACCTTGGCCTACATCATATCAGATGTATATGGTATATCAGCCTGTCCTGTTGGACAATTTATTTGGGCACATTGGCCTACATCATATCTGATGTATATGGCATATCAGCATGTCCCGTTGGACAATTATTTGGGCACATTAGCCTACATCGTATAAGATGTACATGGCATATCAGCCTGTCCGTTGGACAATTAATTGAGCACATTGGCCTACATCATATCAGATGTACATGGAATATCAGCCTGTCCGATTGGACAATTAATTGGGCACATTGGCCTGACGACTAGTGTGGTTCCTTAAGCCACACTACCAAGAGTATGAACATTTCTTAATGTTACATAAGAGTACCATAATAATTGATTAATGGTCCCGGTCACCTTCGACCTTAACGACCTTGGAGGTTTGGACCTAGTCCCTTACTCCTGGATAGAAGGATAACTTCCCTTAACTATCCTGATAGAAAACCCCTACGTACTTAACTATCATTTCTTGGCCAATGTGTGCTCTACGCCACTTGGCATAATCAATCTACAAAGGTCTTTTGGAATTATATAGCAGAGCATAAATTTCGAGTAAAATCGAGACGCTCGCTTTTCAAGAGGATGAATACATATAAATATATATATATATAAAATTCTAAAGTACTTCATTAAATTTTAAATTAGAAATTACAATACTAGGAAAATGAAATAAACTTTTCCATGCAAGGATTTAAAGAAATAGAAATGTCCACGCAGGGACTACACATATTTAGAAGAGACTTCACTCGTCCTTCTTTCCTTTGACCAATTTGGAGAGTTTCTTGAAGAACTTATTCGTTTTCTTCTCCGTTTTCTCCGCCTGTTGCTGCATTTCTTTCATCCTTTCTAAGGCCTCGTTAATGACCTCTAGTGGTGGCGGAGGTTGTGGTTGTGGTTGTGGCATAACAGGATACCGGTACCCATAAGTTGGATACCCAAACGGTGGATAAGTAGGTAGGAAATGAGACGGGTAAAGTGCGTTGTGCATAACCGCCTGCATGTAGGGGTCTTGCGACCATGCTTGATAGTCTACCGGTGTAGATGGGTTAAAAGGGTCATATCCAGACGTGTCTGGATATGTGGGGATTGGGTTAGAATAACCCGTTGGTGGTGGTTGAACTGTAGGTGTGGGTGTTGGTTCAATCACAGGTGAGGTGTTAGAGGGCCGACCCATTTGTGGGTCCTCTCGAATCGTGGGGTAGGAGTTTGGCAAAGGTGGCAGCGATCCCGACCTTTGTCCTACACGTACCGACATACGTGCTCCACGCTTCCTTCTTGGTGGTTCAGGTGGTTGTTGCGGTTGGTCCACCGGTTCCATGTGGACATCTTCTTGAACAGGAGGTGGTTGAGAGTGGTGAGAAGGAGTGTGGGCGAAGGTGAATTGGTTCTAGTATTGGTCCCACTCATTAGGACCTTGGTATGACGATCCAGCATAAGAGTTTGAATCGCTCGAAATTTCAATGGGATGCATATTTGATCCCGACGGTGGCATCTCCGGGTCGGAGACCTCGTCCATCTGCTTTCAACGAGATTCCATTGAACATGCAGTATCTGGGATTTGCAATACTAACCGATTCTGATTTTAACATATCCCAGGTGTTGTTCAATGATCTTGTAAACAATTTTAATAATATTCCAAAAAGAAAAGCTTTCTTGATACATCCAAGATTCTTGAGTGTTTACTTGCAAGATCAGATAAAATCAGATAGGGTGTGGCTGGTACAACTGATTTTGATCGGCTGGAGGCGTGTTAAGATAATGGTTGGGGTTAAATTCCTCATGGTAGGAGTGATGAGAATGAGAATTGTGAGAATGATGTGAATGATAGGAGTGGTAAAAATTTTGGGAATGTGAGGGTGAATGTCTATTAGAGACGGAACGTCTCGCTGGTTGCCAAGGAGACGAATCTCCTGATTCTTGGTAAGCATCTGTATTATGAGGTTGAGGGGGAATGCGTCCCGATGGTCCTCATCTCATTGGACCTTTTCCTCATCCACTTTGTCCTCGTACACGTGGCGGCATTTTCCTGTTAGAAATCAATTTATAAACAATACTAATAACTTAATAATGATATGAGTAATCCTAGGTCAATGACTAGACTCGGAAGCCTGAGGAATGTGCTCGTGTAAGTTTGAGACTAAACACAAAAGGCTAGTGTTTAATTCTCTCAAACGTTGGCTCTGATACCAACCCTGTCACACCCCGGATTTCCAACCTGAAATCCATACACCGGTGGGCCCGGGTGGGGAGTATCGTGATGTCAGTTGATAATCATCATAGTCAATTAAACACGATACAGCGGAAGTCTTGGAGTAAAATTACTATTACAAACCAAATGTTCGAAAATACAAAATAATATTCAAGCTTGTAATAGAAGATCTACAGGCGGATCATAAATTGTACATGGAAAGAAAACAAAACAGACTTTGGGTAGATTTAGGATTTGCAAGATCCTCTATCACTACCGAGCACTTTTGGCCTATTTTCGTATTGTACCTGCAGATTAGTCTTTTGAAAATACGTCAGCTTTTGCTGGTAAATACATCCAACTGACTTATTTTGAAAACATTTCAAAAATGTTTTAAGTGCGTATCAGCTCAAAAATTATTTTTATAACTTGGGTTAATTGACCGTCCAACCTTGTTAACAGATTTACATGTTTGTCATACATACGGGGCTCGGCACGAAAACCGAGACACAATTAACGTACACACCACTTTGGACTCACGAAGGAGTCAATTCCTCCCAACCTTGTGGGAATGCATAATTGAGCGTCTATCGGGTGTATGCCTACACCCGCTCTAAGGTCGTGGCCATTTCGATTGTAATGAGCCGAGGATATCCAGGACACAGCAGTTAACCCCGATGTTTAAATTATCAAACAATACTGATTAAACCAGAATATGCGGATTTCTATCCCGAACCGGTGTTCGATTAATCCCATATCCGACCAAGCGGTAATAATTTACCGTAACCCAAGCCCGTATAGGGGAAATAAGTCGAGAGTATTTACCTGAGCTAGTCTTCTTTAAATTCTTAATAACTCAGCCGTTCACAAAAAGGACTAAGTGTCTAGTCTGGATTATGGCATAAACTAACCAATTAAATACTAACGGTCTTATTTAAGTCATAGATTTAGACCGACTAGCGTACTTGATCAAAACATATTACGCTAGATTAAACGATGATCGGATAGAATGTAGTTTAATCCCAACAAGTACCTTGACTTGTATAATATGGGTAAACTATAAACATTCTGGATTTTGAAACTTAAATGACAAGGTTAAACCCGTTTTGGTTAAATTCCGTAAAATAGTTACATATACGTAACTGTGCGCATATTAGCGATATCGGGTAACCGGATAAGTCATGGGCAAGTTCTATATGCCATTATACTTTAAATAAGTTAAAATATCAGTAGGATATTAACTTATATATCCGTTATGGTTTTAAAATGAAACTATGCCTCATAAGGGCATTTTTGGTAATATCATACCGTATAAAAGAAACTTGAATATATTTTAAGTTTACCATCATAAGTATTCTGGAAAAATATTTTATTTATGATATAATATCAGTAGGATGTCAATTATATATGTAAATTATCTTTTATGACAAAACTATGCACCAAAGGGGCATTTTGGTCATTTTACACATAGTTTATAAATTATTTGGGATTCTGAGTTTATAACATGTACCTACTGTAAATATGTTTAAAATAAGTTTTAAAATCAGTAGGTAACAAGTTTTGGTCCTTTAATATGGTTTAAAACCATACTATACGCTTAAACGACGCTTATGTCGTAAATGGCGTCTTTATGTGATTTTTATGAAAACTGACGTTAAGGTCAGATTAAAATGTTTTAGATATGTTATTTAATATAACATATCAGTAGGTAAATGATTTACCTGGGAAAGATTTGATTAAAACCATTTTATAAGTCACAAGGGCTAAAACCGTCATTATCGACATAGTTTAAGGACCTGCTTGAAAACTCAGTTTATAACTTGGTTTAACATCCAAATAATCCTACTTATAATATTACATCAGTAGGAAACTCATTTTCAAGTTTATATCATTAAAACCTTGATTTATGTAAAAGGACATTTTGGTCAAAGATGACATAATTATGGAACTTGCGCATAAACTTGGATTCTTTTTATGATCATGTAATATAACCTCAGAGGGTTATGCTACATTATATTATGATCATAATGCAACTTTAGATCAGCAGATAACTAATCTAAATCGGGTCAGAATTGAAAGTCAAAGCAGAAGTCAAACTTCACGACTTTCGGTTGCGAACCGACCCGAGAACTGAAATTGACGAGCCGAACATGTTCTTACATGTTCTAATAATTATTACCAACTTGTTTAAGTGTCAAAACAGGTTTCATAACATATATAAGATCAATTTATGATTTTTCTGAAAAATGGCATGTTTGACTTTTTTTAATATCATAACTTTTACCCGTCAATTGGTCTAGCAAACGTGATCTTCAGGAGGTGGCCTTTATAGGGATTAACACCTACCTTATTACGATCACTTAGCATGTTCATTTCGAATAATGGCTGGACCATAATGGTCTTAACCGAAAGTCAAGGCGTTTTACGAAAACGCTTGACTTTTGGTTACAAAAGCCTATAAACGAAAATGCACAAAGAAGGAACACTTACCAGTGATTGCTAGATGCAAAAGAACTATGTTGGATTGCTCCTTTTAGTTAGGAACTTCCAGAGGAGGGAGAGGAGTGAATGAGAAAGGTGCAAGTTGAAATGGTGTACTTAAGCACCTAGTTATAGTTGGAGAGCTCAAAAGAGGTGAAGCCAGGTGTTTAGGGGTGTAAGAAGAAGCTTACAAGTGTCCCAAAACGTGGCATAGCAGTTTAGAGAAGCCATAATTTCGAATTAATGGTTTTGGAGTTTTGCTTGGTCACCAAACAAAACTTTCTGCTGCAGAGGCTTTCTCGCGCCCCGCGAGAGACCCAGGCCTGGTCTCTCGCAGCCTGCGACCGCCCTAAAGTCATTTTCAAAATTTGACACTTTAACTCCTTAACTTATAAAAGCTTATAAAAACCTATTTTTGGCACTTTTAGCCCTCCGTAGCCAATACTTGGTATACCGGGATTATGCCCGGACATTGTCGAGCTCTCGGTTCGTTAAAAGGTCACTCAGAGGTATAAATTAACATGTTGACACTTTTAATCCCTCCATTATCCAACTTTCACATAATTACAAAATTGAACTCTCTCGTCCAACAATTGGCACGTATGAGAGTTTAGGACTTCACAAAGGATCACTCAGAGGCTTATGATAAGCATGTTGATTCCGATGTCACTCAAAGGCTGGGCATGTTGACATATTAGTCACTCAAAGGCCAAATTTCAAGATGTTGACATATCAGTCACTCAGAGGCTAATGATTTAAGCATGTTGACATATCAGTCACTCAGAGGCTGTTGTTTATGCATGTTGACATCGGACAGTCACTCAGAGGCTCAGATTGAGCATGTTGACGCCTTTAGTCCTTATTGGTCTTTAACTGACTATAATTTAAAATACAACACGTGTCACTATATTATTGGACATGATTAGGGTCATTGGTGCTCGTTAACATAAATGGTTGGTCAAATATGATCAGTGGTGGTAAATCGGGGCATTATTTGTTGTATCTAGACAAACTATGTCATTGATATTTACTCAGGATGAATGGCATCCTACTAGAGACTTTGATAATAATTTAGGGTCAACGGTGGTGAATTTGAGTCTTGATGCTCAATTAGGACCAACGATGGTCCTTAGAATCATTGGTAGTCGATTAGGGTCATTGATGGTCAATTAGGGTTGTTTATGGGCAATTAGGGTCACTAGTGATTCGTTAAGGAAAATAAAGTCAAATTTTGTCAGCCACAATTTTAGTGGTCAAACATAATCAATGTTGGTTAAAGTGATAGTCAATGGTTATATATTGTGATCAAATATATTGATTCACAATCTTAGATATGTGTATATGTCCCATTATGACTTGTTATATGATATGATTAATTACCCATTACGACACATCATGTATATTAAGATGTATCATAACTATTAAGATATAGTTGGGACTATTTACAGCCAAAACGATTGTTCACAGTAAAAATTGACTGATCAAAAGAATAACATCAAACATTATATACATATATATACGCAAATATGTTTATTGATCATCGAATGTCGTGTATGAATAATAACTTAATTATCTTTTTTTTCATCTCAATTTATATAATAGATAATAGACATCTTTAACCCATTTAATGTATAAGTAATTTTTTTTTTTATGATAACTTGCATTCGTTAACTCTAAAAAAATTGAGTACGCATTTAAATTTATTTTTTTCATTATTATATAAATTTTGTTGAATTTAATCAGGTATATCATTAAATTAATTGATGAGTTTAATTTAGAAAATATAACATGACATTGCTAAAAATATGACATAAAAAGAGTGTCATAATGTTTTTTAATCACGCTAAAAAGACGACACACAAAAAAGAGTGTCATAAATTTATAAGTTTTATAAAACCATGACATTTTTTTCTTCATACACGTTTTTAAATGTCATCGAATGAGCGCGTGTCATTGTTCACATGTTAAGATAGATCTTGTGTATGACGCTAAAAAGATGACATACAAAAAAATGTCATAAATTTATTGAATTTGTAAACCATGACACTTTTTTCTTGACGCACGCTTTCAAAATATCATAAAATGAGTGTGTGTCATTGTTTGCGTGTCAAGATATGTGCATTTTCTAGTGGTGACGCCTTGTTATCGGAAAACATTCTCGTTGCATGTAGCGAAAACTATATCGGGGTCGGGTTAATTCGGGTCGGGTTCGACATTCAAGTTAGGTAAAAACGACACACGTGTTACCAAATCTCCACTCGTAAAAAATATTTATGTGAAAGTAAAAAAACTTTTAATATAATATCACATTCAACAAAATGCCTTTCTTAAATTTCTATAAAAGATATTTTTTAACTTGAAATTTTGTTTCCCGAGTGATAAAAAGAAGGATTTTTATAAAACACCTATTATAGTAAATATATTTCAGATCAATCATTTTGGTGAATAAATTTTCCATTAACATTTAAAAAAAGAAGTTTATGTTAATAGATAGGGTAATTAGTTAAATATTTTACCAATATTTAAATATCTAAAAGGCCTCTTCGAAAATTAGAAAATGAAATATTGTAAACCAAAACTATTATTTTTATAATAACTACTAAGCAAAAATAAATTAGAATGTTGTATAAAATATAAAGTTTATTTTAATACGGTCTCAAAAGTCACTATATCTATTGCTTAGATATAATAATGTACTAATTTTTTTTACGTCGCGCGTTGCGGCGAAACCGAGCAAATAATAACGTAAAACAAAATTTGATTTGAAAATAAAGCATGTTGTTTAGAAAGCCAAACCATTAGAACGGTTTAGTTTATCATCGTAGCGTTTTATGATAACAAATAAATACTTTATTTTGAGTACAACTTCGTTTTTAACAGAACTTATAACGAAATGTTAGGGAAAAAAATTAAGCACAACTACGCACTTAAGTTATTAATCGATAAATTAATATATGTGAAGATGATATGTGTCCTCAATATAAATTAATTCAAAAGGGTAAACATGTAATTTGCTCATTGATTCAGTTAATTGATAACCTTCCATAACCACCACCTATTAATATAGGAATACGAATTTGTACAGTGTTATGTAGTGTTATATTTCATGTAACAGGTCTATGATGGATATATATAGTATTATTTTCTATGTAAAAGGTCTACGATAGATGTATAGTGTTATAGTATTATGTATTCTGTAACAGGTCTATGATAGATGTTTAGTGTTATATAGTGTTATATATTTTCTGGTAGCAGGTCTATGATGGATGTATAGTGTTATATAATAGTTATAGTGTTATGTATTCTGTAACAGGTCTATGATGGATGTATAATGTTATATAGTGTTATAGTGTTATATATTTCTAGTAGTAGGTCATTATTTGCAATGCTATGGTGTTTTATTTTTACGTTCATGGTGTTTTACTGTAAAAACACCATGGACTAAAACATCCAATCGAACGTAATTTTTTCTCTACATAAGTATAACAATATGATACTCATATTAAAGATAAAAAACACTCGTTATTATGGTGTAATTTTTTTAAAAGAGTCACATATAAAATGTTATTGACGTTTAAAAAAGAAGGGGGAACTTGCATGTGCATTGCATGTGACTTTCTAAACTTAAAAATGTTAAATTTATCTTTATACCATTAATCTAGAAAATTAATTATTTTAATGGTATATGCTATTTACAAGATTGCTATCAAGATCTCAACCATTAGATTAAAGATCTAATGGTTTAGATTCTTTCTTACTCTTCTCATAAAAAACATTTTTTTTACAATAACCTCACCCTATATATATATATATATATATATATATATATATATATATATATATATAATTGGGTTTGTTAAGCAAATTATACTCATAGACTCATTAAAAAATATAGTAGGTATAATGACATATTGAAGCTATTTTAGGGTATAAGTAAAAGTAGTTGTGGGATGTTCTAACATAAGTTATTGCTAAGACAGAATAGGAAAAAAAGTAAATTACAATTGGTGTACCTTACGTTTATATCAAATTATAACTGATATTATTTAACTAAAGAAATAACAGGCTTTGTGTTTTATATTGTTAGTTTTTAGTATATTATGTCTTTTAGCTCTAACCTAGTTAAATTTTTTTGGTTAAATCTTACTATGTGCCTTGCACATGTGGGCAACATGGTCTTTTCATCTCAATTTAATATGAATTTCATCTCATAGCATCTAATTGTTCATATTCATCTAAAAAAACATCGCTACTCTCTACGTTTCTCAAAACTTCGATAAAAAAACCTTTACGAAAAAAGGAATGTGAATCAAACCTTGCACTAAAACAAAACCACATCGATGAAATTTATGGTAAGCTTCCAACATCATCGTAGTTTTATCTATTAATCTCGTCATAGTTTTCATAAGAAATTGTTTGCATATGAAACGATCATTAATGGTCAGTTCTTTTGATTGGTTTGATAAGAAAACAAAGATTAATTCCAAAATATTATTCATTGTCAAGAGGTAATAAAGAGATAAGACTACTCATTATTTAAATATTCTACTTTGATTTTATAATTCCAATTCAAAACCATGCATTATATTTTTGTTTGGGTTAACTAAAAAATAAGGGATCGACTAAAAAAATAAAGGGGATAAAATAGATTTATTTATTTAGTTTTTAATATAAAATTGAGATGAAAACACCATGTTGCCCTCATGTGAGAGACACATAGTAAGACTTAACTAAAAAAACTTAACTAGGTTAGGTCTAAAGGACATAAGATGTTAAAAACCGGCAACATAAATGATATAGCTAGTAATTTCTTTAGTTAAAGGACACCGGTTGTAATTTGGTGCAAACGTAAAGGACACTGGTTGTAATTTCTTTAGACAAGAAGATTAGTTACTAGAACATTTGTTTTTATTGTCATTATTGTTATTATTATTACATTAATTTAGCATACAAAACACGATGAAATAATAATAACATACATAATGGGCGTCAATGAGGGTGTGGTGAGTATATGAGTTGGCTCCGACGATGGGTCACTTTTGCAGGTTTTCGGTGTGGATGGGCTCTGATCATCGCGTCGGTGGAGCGTGGTTCCAACCACTCATGAAGGGGGGAGTGTTAGCGGCGTGACGATGGATCTGCTTACTTGTGGCTTGGGGGTGCCTCGAACCCACCGATTTTTCGTTCGTAGAGTTAATTTTTTCAATGATTTCCGAAAAAAATTATTTTGTAGTGTAAAATATTTTATTTTTAAGAGTTCAGCCTCTAACGATTTGGTTTTTAAAGTTCGGCAAAACATGAGTAGATAAAACACTAAATAATATGTAAAGTACTTGTTTTTTTATTTATTTTCACATCATCATACAGACTCTTTCATTTTGACTTGAAACCAGATATGGTAATGAGACAGATAGGATTGTAGGAACAAGGTTTTGATATCATTAGCCTCGAATATATATTTTTTATAATAAAACATACCTTAAATGCGGTCTCAACTCCATTAAATAATAAAACATACCTCAAATGCGAGGTTTTCCTCAGAGATTGGGTATCCCATTTGTGACCTTAGACTGTTAATGAAATTCATAGATTGTTGGTCATGGGAATCCCCATTTGTGACCTTAGATGGTTCAAATTTAAGTTATTTTTAAATTGGTTTTATCTCATTTATTTTGTTCATTCATCATCGATTATAGTTAACATAATCTACTTTTCATATTCATACCAATTTATTGTTTATCATTTAATTTTATATGTTTTAATCACACCAATAATATAGACGAATAAAACAAAGTTTTCGTTTAACACAAGTAAAAATAATACTTAGATAATCTATTAATTTCATAAGACATTACTCATATATGGTTATTTAAGTTTAAAACATGATCATGATGGTCCATGTTTTTAAAGGTTGTTAAAGTCTAAAATATGTGATATATGTGAAGGTATTCTGGTCATTTATACTAACCCTGATTCCTTTGACTACTCATCATCACTGCGTCCCAGAGACCGCTTATCACCTCGTTGAGTCACGACCCTACATTACATGTTGACCACTATTTTGGGGACTTATGCACCTCAACTTCTTGATTGCCACTACAACTATAATATACGTGGTTAATCATGTCGATGATTATTAAGATGTTGGTTATATAGAAACATATACCCAATTGATGTTCATGCATACATGCAAATCTATGCTGGTGGGAGGTGCAAGCAGGAAACGAGGTGGTGACACATGTGAATGGACGTACATAAGTTTAAAATGAGTGGCAAAAGAAAAACAATTGTGTAGGGGAAAACAAATGTTATGGGGGTGGGCTTAGGATTTAAGTTTTTATAAAAATATATAAGGGAGATGACTCATGTATGACGTACATGAGGGGTCTTAACACCTATCCACTAATCTAGTTTTGAACTTAAAGATTTAAACTAGTAACTTCATAAAGTTTCATATAGATCTCAATTTAGGGGCATACCTATTACCAAAAGAAAAGAGGCAACCACCACCTTTAAAAGAAAATAGTGTTATTATCTGACAAAAATCATGATCGTTCTTTTAAAAATTTGATTAAACCCCTGATTGTCCCTCAAAAAAATTTTGGGTTCACTACTAAAACTCATATGTGTGCATGTAAACGTCTAACAAAGCTTAAGAATGATACACAATTTGAAAGCTTGAACATTCCAACCCTCAAAATTTTATGAAACTAAACCAGTTGATTTCTAGTTAATAATATTTAAATACTAGCCATGAAATGATGAGATCAACCACTAAGAATGAAGATGGTATTGAAATACACCCTTCAAACTTAAATAACCTAACGTAAAATAAAAAATATTAACAAAACTATCATATCTTAAAGGTGTGACGTGAAGAAACACCAGTTTTAATCCGCGGGGGACATGGGGTTAATCGTCTAAACCTCTTATTCGATAAGTAAGCTTGTTATGATCTGCAAAATAGAACACCGTGAGCTTGTTTCGAGAACGAGAGGTGGAATGTTCTTCTCGTAACCACCATCCAGCGTATGAATAAGTAGCTTCTTTAAGAGGAATAAAACAACGTGTGTGTGCTAGGAGTGAGAGAGTGAGAAATCGGATCCTTAAACCTTTAGAGGAGGCATGTATTTATAGCCGAATGGTTTGGAGAAGATATGGGTTGATGGGCCTTCGGTTAGACGTCGCTTTCATTGAATATTTTCTTAGCTCCTTTCAGACACGACAAATAGTGTCTGTAGGGGTGAAGGTGGACACTGATTGGCTACAGACAGCTGTACTGGCTGTACTTCTTGTGAGTTGTCATAGTTACGCATCCACGGTAGGCCCGGGCAGGAAACTCGTAGCAAGCTCAGTGTACATCATTAGTCTTCCTAACTGTGAATCGAAACACCAAAAGATATACCGATACGATCCTTTTTCACACCATATAAATCAAATCAAATGTAAATACTTCTTCTAAAAGGTTTATGCTCCCTATAAAGTTATTACATTCCTTTTATCGATAATTACGGAAGTGTCACCGATAAGCGTTCTGTACGCACCCCAAGCATTAATATTCCCCTCCATAATATTTCTAGCATATTTTAAGCCCCATATTCGGTTGAAGTAACCATATTATTTATAATACTATAATATAATATTAGTTATTAACTAATTGATTGGAGGCCTGATGCACTCTACCCCTTACACTTTTATTTAGTTGCACTTGACTTTAAAATTTCTACGGTATTTGGAAGATAGCACAAAAAAGTTGATGGGAACAATTGATCAATTTTGCACTCTAAAAGTACCTTTTAAATATAGAGAAAAAGTTAAATCTTTTTAGTCCCTTACAAGTTGTAACCAAGGAGGATAATATTGTAACCACTTGAGTATTGTGTATTTTATGTTACAAGTATACTTAATGATCGAGCTTGTTTTTTTTCTTAGTTAATACTTTTTCAAAATAGCGATCTCAATCTCAAAGGGAAATTATATCGAAACAGAAGGGAAATAGACAACAAGCTAAATCATTAACCCTTTTTAATAATATAACTAAATATTTAAAAACTACATTTGTAGGTTTTGGGTTATAACTTTATTATGCATGTCTGTCGGACTAGACTAAGTAGCTCCATAACTTCTAACGCAAGGAAACCAAAAGTATGAATGATAAATGTTATATATTGTGTTTCTCAACTTTAATAAAAAACATACCTTTTTGTTTCTTGATGATAAATGTTATATAAATTATTATATTTGGATAAAAAGATGGAATAAAAATACATGTAATAGTAAATAGTTTATTATTATAATATTTAAACATCATAATTGTGTTATATTTGACAATTAAGGCTTATGTGCCTTGTTATTATGAAATCATAATAAATTAAATTTAATAATCTAAACTATAACTTATTGGTTGATAATGATACATACATACATACAATGTGATTAATGGTAGTCTTAACTTTTACACTTGCTGCCAAGAGCAATCCTAATATAATAGAGAAGTAACTCAGTTCACCCCTAATAAAAACTAACATATTTCAACTCTAATCAGAATGTTGTATAATTTTCAAAATGATATAAATAAAAGTCAGAAGCATACAATATTACTTTACTTTTTTTTTGAGTGAAATTCTCGACAACGAAAACTAAAGTTATTACTAAAGATACTTAAGTTTTGTCACTTGTCAACATAAATTGTTATTAGCCAACATCTAGTAATATAGATTATGAAACCAAAATTTTTCTAAAATAAATGTCTTTATATTAGGCTTTTTTGTTTTAATGCTTACACGTCAACCCGTTAACATTTGGATGCATGTCTTTAAAGCGATTTGATGAACTTATAGGGACTACTAGAGCATTAATTAACTATTATTAAAGTAAACGAAAACCAACTTACAGGGTGTGAACTTGCAACAAAACAAATCTACAAGGACTTAAACCAAACATTCAACTCACCACCGAGTCGTCATCATTTCTCTGTCCTCTTCGTTCACATTCATTTCCACACCCCCACTAACTTTCTCTCTCTAACCTCTACAACCATTTCCAGATATTCCGAGCAAATCTCGGGCAATATATTGTCAAACCAACCAGAATTCGTTATGTGAACTTCAATCAGTTCGAAAAACAACAACAAAATGCCGTTTAGCAGGTACCAGATACGAAATGAGTTCAGTTTGGCTGATCCAGAGCTGTACAAAGCGGCCGATAAAGATGATCCTGAAGCTTTGCTTGAAGGTGTTGCTATGGCCGGTCTCGTTGGCGTTCTTCGTCAGCTCGGTGACCTTGCTGAGTAAGTACTACTACTTATGTTGTTTCGTATTTCGTTTGATTGTTAGTTTTAATTTGGAGTTGTTGAAATTAGAATTGAAAACATGAGAAAATGAAAAAGCGTGTGGTACTGACCGCATGCTCGTTGTGGATACGATACCTGACTTGCCCTGACTACCTAGGTTAATTAGGTTTTTGCATTGTTTAGTGTTTGGTTTGATTGTTAGAAGGAGTTGATGAGATTAGAATTGAAAAAATGAAAATGCTGGTTGTGGATACGATACTCAATTTACCCGGGCTACATAGGTTAATTAGGTTTTTGTATGACTGGTCGTCAAATGTGTAGTCAATAGATCTCAATTTAAGATTAGGATTGGATTAGTAAAATTGGATTTTGAATCAATTAATTTATGGTTGTGAAGAATTTTAGGGGATTTATTAAAGGTTATTGAATTGTTGTGTTTGGATGTTGTTTGATTATATTAATGCTCATAGAAATTAGAATGTTTTGGTTTTCTCAGGTAATAATGGAGTACAAGTATTCTTGACTTAGGTTATGATATTTGGGTGGTTATGGTTAGGTAGGTTTACCTCATCAGATATATAATCAATCGAACAAACTTTTGACTCTATTCTAGTGTAGTTGATGATGTGTAGCTTTCATTGCTCAACTCATGTATTGTAACTAACTTGCTATATCTATTCATCGCTAGAAGTTGTTGGAAAAGATTGTGTAATTGAAGTTATCTATCTTGAATCTTGCCACATTTATTTGTGTTACTAGATTTGGTCACACATGATGATTCTTGAATTGATTTGTTATGGCACATGGTTCTACATATCTAATTACATTTGTGTATGGAGAAAAAAAGTCTAAAAAAGTATGTATATCATACTAGAAGATATATTTTATAGACATTACAACCAATCAAACATTCGGGCAATCCTTTTCTCTATCTTGGAAGATAGAGAGGCTGCTCCTGCTATGACCCTCAGATCGAAAAACCTTATCTTGACATGCAAAGTATAGTATTTAGATAACATTAAACTATGGCATAAGGAATGAAATCATCATCTTGTGATGTTTTATAGACATTAGAAACAACGCTTTCCTTACGCTATTGTTCTTGGGATAGAACTTCATCTTGAGAATTGAGATGCATGCCATATGATATCACTTTAAAAAAATATAAATTCAATTATGAAGGTTTGCAGCAGAGATTTTCCATGGTTTACATGAAGAAGTGATGGCAACTGCCGCTAGGGGCCATGGTTTACTGACGCGTGTTCAGCAGGTTGAGTCAGATCTTCCTTTGATTGAAAGGGCATTTCTTTCACAAACAGGCCATTCAGCATTCTTTTCTAGTTCAGGTTAGAATTTTGTTCCTAAATTATTTAAAATCTTATTCCATTTTGCAATCATAGGATAACATCTTTATAGCTTTTCAATCTAATTTCATGTAATATCTAATGATGTCACAGGTATTAGTTGGCATCCTAATCTGCAAACAGAGCAAAATCTTATCACCAAGGGAGACTTACCTCGGTTTGTCATGGATTCTTACGAAGAATGTCGTGGCCCACCTCGGCTATTTTTGCTAGACAAGTATGTAATCATATAACTACTTAAATATACCCTCATCTCGTTATTGTACATGTATCTTTCAAAATACAAAATTGACTTCAAATTTTTTATCCCCAATAACTCGATTAAGATGTTCTGTTATAAACAACTTATGTGGCTTTTAAAAGGTTTGATGTTGCTGGTGCTGGGGCATGCTTAAAACGTTACACTGATCCGTCATTTTATAAAGTTGAGGTTTCATCATATGATATGATGAATGCGGAAGCGCAGAGGGACAAAAAGATCCGCAAGATAAAGGTTAGTTAGTTAAAGTTAATTAATACATATATTGTTTTTCTACTTTAATAATCCTTGTGATTATTTAGTACATGTGTGCCAAAATAAATCTGTGGATTCCCAGCATGTAAGTTTAGAATTCTTTGACTAATATCTAAAATAACTTTCAGTGTTGACATAATAAAGAATTATCATGAAATTAATGCTTATTGAAAATACGTGAAACAGATCGTGTTTCCTACGGATTAGTGTTAAATACGTTCTAGACAGAAGTTTTAGTTAGAGAAACAAATTCGGTAGAAATTTCGGCAGCATAAGGTTTAGTCATCCCAGTTTACTTATATCGAAAGAGTTTACATCCATCAAATCTAAAACTTATCCTGTCCAATGCAAGTCTCACAATATATAGGGTATGACTCATGCATTGGGAGCTTCAACGCATGACTCATGCGTTGGCACACTAACATACATGGCTCATGCTTTGTACATCACACAACGTATGGCTGGGGAGAGAACAAATGTGTTCAATCTCCATCAAATCTAAAACTTATCCTGTCCAATGCAAGTCTCACAATATATAGGGTATGACTCATGCATTGGGAGCTTCAACGCATGACTCATGCGTTGGCACACTAACATACATGGCTCATGCTTTGTACATCACACAACGTATGGCTGGCTACAAGTCAACCGCAACACTCATGCGTTGACTGGACTCATGCGATAACTATCTACATATACAACGCACACTCTATCTAGCCTATTCATACAGTGATGGACACATTATCTTGCAGTTATTATAGTTTCTTAATAGGTAATCCTAGATTGAACTTTCTGTTTGATATACCTTTTAATAGAACTAACCATCAACATTCTTTGTTTTTCAAAATATGATGTTTAATAGAAGAAGGGATCACGGTTGAAAAACGGGGATACTCCTGAGGTGTTTCAGCCGTCACATGTCAAGTAAGTTCCTTATTCAGCAGTTATTTTCTTTATTTATTTTTATTTTTTCAATGAATCCGCATAAAGCGTTTATTGTTTTTTTTCATTTTATTTGTAATAACGCAGACTCCATCAATTACTCCTTGAGGAGCGCGTGCAAAATGGTGCAAGTGAACCTGCACGCCGTGTGAAAATAAAGAAACGGGATATTAAATTTCCTTTCGACACTGAAACTGGTAAAGGATACATGGAGAAATTTTTAAGCTCTCCACCAGAGGATAAACTTGTCCACGAGGTTAAAATGGTAAACTCACCCTTACGTTTGCCCACCAATAGTTCTGAAGAACCAGAACTCGAAACGCTCGAGGATAAAATGGTAAATCTACCACCCGTAGATGAGATTGAAGAAAAACACATATCTGTTGTTGAGGAAAAACAAAGAAGATGGCAATCATGGTATTGAAGATGTTTATCAATCTGATGACGTGGCAAGTGAGACCGACAATTATATGGATGCCCTTGCCACCATGGAATCTGAAGTTGAAACGGATGTCGAGGTTAGAGCTGCTAACTCTGATCCGATCGTAAAGCAAGAAACCGTTTCGGATTTAAATCTCGAAAAACTTCAAAAAGCGCAAGTTTCAGATTCTCAATCTGCATCAGATGATGTAAGTAGTCCGATGAAGAGCAAAATTACAACCTTTTTTCATTCTGATTCTGATTCTGAATCTACCACAACTTCACCCAATAATATGTCGCCACGTGTCAACTCTCCTCACGCATTTGCAAGCACAGAAATCCCGTTTCGCCCACGGGTTTTACCCACCCAAGAATCAGATTTGAGTGAAATGTCTTCAAGCAACTGTGTTGATGTTAATATTCCCACAAAAGACGAAGAAATTGAAAACGACCTGGAAGACTGTATAGCTTCTCGTGTTGATGAGGATCATAATTCCGATTCCACCCTTGTGAATTCACATGTGGAACAGCAATCTTTTGGTCCCTCATTGGACCAACTTGACATTTGTGAAGACGATGATGTTAAGAGTAAATCTGATCCAGCAGAAGCTAGGGTTTCATATTCTGACGAAGATGAAACCGAACTGAAAGATAAAGAAACGGTATCTGTTGACTCAGAAAGCGAAAATGCAAACGTTTTCGTTTGTGATCATGATGTTACTAAAATTGAAGATAATCATATTGTTCACGAGGACGAAAAAGAATCAGATGACAGAAAACCCGAATCATCTAGTTCAGAAACTAAAGATTCAAATCCTGTTTCTGTCCCTGATGTATATGAAAATAATGAAATTAAGGATCTCCCAGCCAATGAGGAACCGCGTGAGGAAGACAGACTGGTCATAGACGATTTGGGCATCGTTCATAATTCTGATCAATCAGTTGAAAAGGAATCAGTTATTTCTCCAGAACTAGATTCCATTCCTTCTGCATATTATGATCATTCACACGCACAATTTGTCGAAGACACTCACAGCAATGCGAGTGCAAATGATATCGATGAACCATCTATAAAGTTGATTGAATCTGATGAAAAGAAGGAATCGAACGAGGAATCAGTTATTTCTCCAGAATTATATTCCACTCCTAATCAAATTCATGATGACATTTGTGACGCTCATGAAAATGAAGTCAATAAGCTGGAAAGGGAATCACTTGAATCTGGTGAAATCAAGGAATCGAGTGTAGAATCATTTATTTCTCCGGAATCAGATTCCATTCCTTCTGCATATCATGATCACCCAAACATCCAGTTTCACGACAACATTGTTAAAAATGGGGATGAAATTAACGCCAGTAATCCGGAGAAAGAATCAGTCGAATCTGGTGAAAAGAAGGAATCAAGTGAAGAATCGGTTATTGTTCCGGAATCAGATTCCATTCCTTCTTCTGCATACGATGATCATCCAAACATATTGTCACTTGATGGCATTGATAAAAATGGGAATGAAAGTGATGAAGATAATCCGGAGAAGGAATCAATCGAATCTTTTGAAAAGAAGGAATCAAGTGAGGAACCAGTCATTTCTCTGGAATCAGATTCCGTTCCTTCTGCATATCATGATCACCTGAACACACACTTTCCTGATAGCATCAATAACAAGGGGAATGGATATGATAATGATAATGATAGCCCATCAATAGAATCGATTGAATCTGGTGAAAAGAAGGAATCAAGTGAGAAATCGATTATTGTTCTGGAATCTGATTCCATAATCGATTCCATTATTTCCGCATCTTATGATCATTCCAACATACACGTTTCACCAGATGCTGACAATCAATTAAATACACAGTTTCTATATTACGGACCCGATTCAGCAGAGTCAGCAGAAGCTCAATTATCCGTTGACCATGATGGTCAAATCAGTAAAGTCGAAGCTGCATCATTTATCTTAAATCATGCTGATTCTGTGGAGTCTCATAACCATGTAAATCAGGATTCTGTAGAACCATCAGTGGTGTTGCCGCCACTGCCAATTAACATGGAGGAGATGCCGCCATTGCCGCCACTGCCACCTATGCATTGGATGATGGGAAGGTCTCAAAATCCTTCCTTTATGTCAATCCCAGGTGGCGGTCAAGCTGACATCAGCCACTTTCCGCCAGGTTTTCCCCAAATCGAAACCCACCCGGTATCAAATCAGAATGAAATTTCAAGAAACGAGATATCAAACCAGAATGAAATTTCAAGAAACGAGATATCTGAACATGATCTTGAAGTGAATAAAGTGAAACTTGCGGAAGAAGTTGTCCCACAACCGCCAATTAATAGGGAGGAATCGCAAAATGATCCGATTTCTGAACCGGAAATTATTAAGCTACCAAGCACATCTTCACTTCCTTCGGGTGATAGTGAAATGCCAAATGGTATACGGCCAATGAAAATTCAGAGACCTCGTACTCCTCTCATTGATGCAGTTGCTGCTCATGACAAAAACAAGGTAATGTTTTTTTTGTATATAAATCAAGCTATATTTTATGTTTTAAATATAAAATAGCAGCCTTAAAAGGTGGCTTTTTGCAGTTGAGGAAGGTGACAGAAAGAGCAATGCCTCTGTTCCCAAAGGAAGAGGAGAAAGACACTTTTCTTGAACAGATTAGGGCCAAGGTATAAAGTTATATTGTTTGGTTTTGTTTTGACTTTTATCTTTTTACATAATTTGACAATTTTATAAAAAATTTAGATAATTATAAATAAAATATATAAACTTTTTTAACAAAAAGTGTTTCGGGTCAATCCAACCCGATGCGTTTCACCCCACACAAAAAATACCCATTTTGACTAAGGGGTGTGCGCGGTTCGGTTCGGTTTTATGGTAAAACTGAAACCGTAACCCAAATATTTGGTTTTCGGTTATTGCCGTTTGGTTTCGGTTTTAGCAATGGTTCAGTTCGGTTTTTGGAACAAAATTACGTAAGTTTCAAAAATAGAAAGTATAATTCAAGATTTAAGAATCTTTCTTAGATGTTTACATTTAAGTTATTATGTATAACCTTTTTAATTAATATTGTTCACATAAACTCAACATTCGAATCTATTTTTATTTTTCTTTAAAGTTTTTATCAAGACATTTTCTTTTATAATACTTTGAAAATCACAAAATTTAATGTTAAATTTTGTTATTTCTTGTAGGCAATGGATAAATCGTTTCAAAGATAAATAAACATGCCGATGTTTTTTTTTCTGAACATTCAAGAATAAAACTAATAATTCCTAACTCACTATATAACAAACATTAAAAAATAATTTTTAGGTTATTCAGTTCGGTTCGGTTTTATAAAATGCAAAACCGTAACCGAACCTTAAAGTTCGGTTCATTCGTTTTTCAGTTTTTTTGTGTGGTTCAGTTAAATGGGTTTTTTTTCGATTTTCTGCTCACCCCTAGTTTTGATACAACAGCCAACCCATATTTCCTGGAAATTTGCGCGTTTCACAATATGAATATCCGATTTTAGTACTGAATTTTGTAGTCCTTGGACGCTTTTTCACATTTAGCGACAATTTTTCTTTGTTTGTAGTCTTTCAACTTGAAACCAGCTGTACCAACAAGGCCAATCATTCAAGGTCCCACAACCAATTTGAGGGTAGCTGCCATTTTAGAGAAAGCGAACGCAATCCGTCAGGCGTTTGCAGGAAGCGATGATGATGAAGATGATGATAGTTGGAGTGACTCATGAAAACATCAATTTGATGCAAAACATGAAGAATACACACGCTCATTGTAGTTATTACCATCGTTTTTGTGGGTTATTAATATCATGCTCTCTGTGTTCTACTAATAATACTTTAGTATTATTATAGGTCTGTTATATTATATCACTATATATCTTGTATAGATTTCGATCCTCTCTGGTACTGTGATTTTACTTGTTTGTCCTTCTCATGGATGTTACTTGGGATTATATACAAATTACAGTAGGTGCAATTGTGTAATTTACTTCTCATTTTTTAGTGTGCATTTTGTTGGATGTATGTAACATCATCAATTAATCAAAGAATGACTCATGTTTGTTAGGTTGAATGGCACATATTTTCTAGAATGACTCAATATGGTCTTATTTCTTCAAATAATATTGTATTAAAATTTATATATATCTCATTAACATTCAGAAAAATGTGGGGACTCAAAGTCCATCTCCAATAAAAGTTTTTTATTTTTTGGGCTGTTTTTGTCATCCATGGTGTTTTTGGGTTGGGTAGTTCTTACGGACAAACTACATCAAAAGGCCAAAGGGTGGGGGATGTGACACGGACGGGCCGGGTGGGTACGGTGTTATATGTGCGGGCCGGGTGGGTAGGGTGTTACATGTACTTTTTTTAGTTTGTTTTTTAGTTTGTTATAAATATATAGGAAATAGACATATATTAAAAAATTAATAGTCTTGTTTATAAATTTAAATTTGTTAGTTTTAACAATCTAAATTATTTAAATATTATTTTCTTTTAATTTAAAAAAAAATTACAAATCTATAGGTTTAATGTTTCCAATGGTTATATTTCCCTCCAAAAAGTTTTATTGTCACCACAAATATATAATAACTTACTTTCAATTCCATTCACATCTTTAATTCTTCTCAATTTTTATCTTTCAACTTTTCTCTCATTTTTTTTTTCAATTCTCACACAAACATGAGTTCTGGTGATAATGAAAGTCCACTTATCACACCTCCCACTTTGCCGCTTATAGTTTTCGTCAATATGGCACTTGGAGAACTTATGTCTAACGATGTGGAAAACATGTATGCAGAAATAATGAAGGCTTATGCTGCCAAGGCGCCAGATTCTCAACACACAAAGAGTAGATGCAGATGTATACAAAGAAAACATGAAGAGGAGGTCGTTTGTCGCCTTCAAAAGGTATGTAAATATTTATTTATTTATTTAACAATTTAATGTTTGAATTTTAAACTCTCAAATTTTAACTCTAATAAATATATAATATTTAAAATTTTCATCTAACTTTTTTATCTTTTTGTTATTAATTAATAAAAAAATAGCTCTAAGTGGTGTGGTTTTGGATTTGAATTCTTTAATGGTGACAGCCGCCCCTTGGCCTCTAGTTCTCCACAAATGACTTTCTCCTTTCAAACCCTTCCAACAAATTCCATGTAATTCCCCATTTATATTCACATGAAAACAAAAATATAAAAATTATTTTCAATAATTAA
Source organism: Scalesia atractyloides (assembly GCA_947069175.1). NCBI lineage: Eukaryota > Viridiplantae > Streptophyta > Magnoliopsida > Asterales > Asteraceae > Scalesia > Scalesia atractyloides. The sequence goes on from CAMTDV010000026.1 coordinate 15,539,022, forward strand.
TTTGTGTGTGTTGCTGCATTCTACGAGTGCCAACTTCTCAACGTCCGCCACAAGCCACAACCCAACTCAAGTATTTCTCCCAATTGTTGAACAAAAATTCCATCTTTATACAAACCCACATCAAATCTTGTGAAATCTGCAAATTTTTCGAAATACCCACATCAAATCTTGAAAAAAATTGCAATCTTTTGAAATACCCACATCAAATCTTGAATAAATTTGTTAACTTTGTGGGTCAAAGTTGTAAAAACAGATGGAAAACGGCAATAACAGCGGTTGCGGTAGTAGTAGTAGTGGTGAGAAGCATACCCACAGTCTGAGGCTGTCTGATGTGGTCTCTGATTGTTCAAGAAGATGGTTTCAAGATACCCTTAAAGAGGCCAAAGCAGGAGATCTGTCTATGCAGGTTTTGGTTGCTCAGATGTACTTTAATGGGTATGGGATTCCAAAAGATCATCAAAAGGTTTAATTTTTTTGACTTTTAAAGATTGGTTTTGACTTTGATTTTCAGTTTGAATGATTGTAGGGGAATATCATTGTTTGGGATTTTGGGGGTTGTTTGTTATTTTTTAAATTTATTTTGGTGTTTTGACCTTTTGGGATGATTAAAGATGAAACTGAATTTGTGTAGAACTTTAGAAGTGATTTTTTGGATCTTTTCTTATGGTTAATTTACCTATTTACCCCTTGTTCGTATGATCTTATTATGTTGGTAACATGGTATGCTTTCTTGGTGAGACTGTTAATGTTTTCTTGAGTGATACCAATCTTTGAGGGATAATTGTTAGTTAAGAAATCTGTTGAGTAACTGAAGATTCGGGGAACAGAATAATATTGGATCATTTGGGGGCGTTTGGATATGCATTTTGTGACTGACTATTGTTAGATATTTTAATGTAATCGGGATTAACTTGGTCACCAAAGGGAATTATGATACACATCGAACAAGTTAGGAGGTGCGGGAGTGCACGCTTGTTCGAGTTGTTATAATTCCAAGTATTGAGGGGGTTCCAAGGGGGCAACACCCCCTTGGTGGGGGTCCGGGGGCAGAGCCCCTGGCCGGGGTCGAGCTGCCAAGAAAAGAATTATTTTAATTAAATTACTTTATAAAAATTGCCTTAGAAAATTTATTTTTATATAATTCGTCATAATTTTTGTAAATAAAAATTAAGGTAGTTACAGGCATTTTAATTAGAATTCGAAATTTGAAACATAACTGCCAAGAAGCAGTTATCTGGAAATTATCCCCCCCCCCCAAAAAAAAAAGGTTCGTTGTTGTGTTTTTTTGGTCATACCCTGGTTCATACGAATTTCTCATATACACATACTGTTGTTCTAATTCTCGAAATCAGAGTTGTATCTGATTGAATTATTCGGTAGAACCACCGAAATAATTTGATCTGAGAGTGAATACACGCCTCTCTGATCATCCGGTTTCTGAAATTCCCCAACAATTATCACAACTTCATATTCAAACACTATTTGCAGTGTCTTGTGTTAATTTGTAACTTTGTGTGGCAGGCAAAAATTTGGATGACAAGAGCTGCAAGAGTCCGATCTTCAGTTTGGAAAGTTAGCAATAAACGCCCAGGTCATCTCTCTCTCTGTCTCTCTGTATGTATATGAGTTTTTGTGTGTGTAAGGGGATGTTTGGGTGTGCATTTTGAAAGTGATTATGTTATATTATATAACAAGCATCGGATTATTAGCTTTGATAAAACGAGCTATAGAAGATAGTGTTTTATGTGCTGTTGGTGTTTGAAGTTGTAATGATCAGGTGTTTGAGTGTTTGACCGATTCTGGTTTATTAAGCAATTACTAGATAAAATGACTAAAAAATGACATTTTAGTGAATTAAAAGAGGGACGTTTGCTACGTCAGACCGGTCAGAGTAAAAGTTAGGTTAAAGAATGTGTGATAGGTAAACTTAGTCTGTCACTAACTAATCTCTAACTCTTTATTCAATAATCAGGTTATAATGCAAGTGATTCTGATTCGGAAGAGCTGTTGGATGACTCTTGATAGGATAAGAAGGTAATGCATTCTAATATAGTTTAAACATGTCCTTTATTTTATATATTTTGTGGGTTCTTTTAGAATAATTTGCTTTGTAATTAGCTCTGCTACATGATACTTGCTAATCACTAACAACACATATAACATAAAATGTTGCTAAAAGAAGCAGAGCAAGCAGCAATACAAATTACAAAACTACTAATAATGGAACTTATAAACCACCTCTAACATACAGCGATGAGTGAACTATAGTAAAATTTTCGTCGACAGTTTTGGACTTCTTATGTCAAATTAATTAACTTTCCAATATTAACATGTAAACAAGATTGTAACGAGTACGAACTTGAATATGAATAGTAGAAAATGCTGCACTTTCATAACAATTTTTATATTTCAACAGTGCACTAGAATGAAAATACCGTTACTTTAAGCATATATTCTTTGGTCCCTTGATCACTTGATGTCTCAATGATGCAAGTTTTGAAATGATTAGACCTTTAGAATGGTCAGTCCATTAGATTTCACTTGCTTAAAGCAAGGACACTTATGTAATTTCACAGCAGTTCTCAAAAATCAGTTTTCTTGTGGGAACTCCTTAGCTTATTATAATGAGGAATTTGTATCATTATATGGTTTACAATGTGGTCCTTTCATGGAGGGGGTGAAACTGTGAATAGAAGAAAGCCATATTCATCAACAGGGGCTTCAAACATATTAAATGAAGATGCATCAGTAACAAGTAACTTGGAAGTTGTTTTATGGTTATATATGACTATTTCTATTCGGTTTCATCTTAGAAAATTAGCTGGCAATATAAGTAATTGGGCGCCATTAAATGGCTAACACAGAGATGTAACAACACTGTTTTACCCCTAAATTACGATATATGTAATAATAGATATTAAACAAGAAGCGGAAAGAAATCCTAATGAAGGTTTGATGTCGAATAAAAGTCAATGTGTGACTTTTAAATGGAAATTTGATGACAGTTGGCTTCCAAAGTAACATAAATGTTTTCAATTCCAGAAGACAAACACATGTGAAATCTAACATATAAATGCATTGTTGAGAATAAGATCTTTTAGGTGTAAAAAACCTTTGATTGTATTATTATGTTCTTGCCATTTCAAAGTCAAAGCCGGACCTCTTTTGACTGTAATTGTTTCATTTTTTTTCACTGTTTAAAGTTGCTTCATTTTGCCTTTTTTAAAAATTTTATCTTATGGGTCTTATCTATATGATATGAAATGAGGAAATTTTCTGTTAACTTTTGAAGACGAAAATTGGGACCCGCAATTTGAAAAACGAAAAATGGGACCCGCAAAATGAAAAATCTGAGACAAATGGTATATATTAAAGGATATGCAGATATATGAGATATCCATGATGCTATACTCATGGTTGCTTCAATTTTTTTTGCAGGGATTTTGGATTTGTTCATCTCATCGATCATTTGTACGAAATTGCTCTTGGGGTTTTGATGCATTTTTTTGTGTTCTCAAGTTATTTTTAAAATTTTCTGTACAACTGACAGGTTTTCTTGTTTCGGCTCACGCCGATGAACAGTTTGTGAATTCCTGGGTTTTTGTGAATTTTGATGAACTGATCGAAGTCCTGTTTATTTTTCTTTTATTTTATCTGTTATAGGGTACTGCCTTTAAAATTAACCCCCCCCCCCCCCCCCCTCCCCCCCACTTTTTGTGATAACCTGCAATGAAAGTGTGAAGGATTGTTTTTATTTCCCTTGTAAATGTTTAAATTATAATATTCAAGTTGGAAATTGAACTACACTTGGTTAGGTTTCAAGTAGTATCATACTATTATATACAAGACATGCTCCCAGGTTGGTTTTACAAATAGACTCGGTCTCAAACAATAGTTGTATATAAAATTCGGAAACTGGATTTTAATAATCTTGCCTTTGACCAATTGGCGGACAATGATCCAACCTTCAGAAGCTTCTCAGGATAGTCTCAACTTTCATAGTATTTTCCTTCATCGAGCCTTTTCTAATTAGGGTCTAGCCCACTTAGTTTTTTGTTGATTTTACAGAAAAAAAAAACCTTGGTTATTTGCTAATGTGACTATTATGTGGCACCATCACCACCTCCATCTTCACCATCAACCACCCACCACCAACTTCAGTAACCCCATCGACTTACTCTGGCTAACACAACCTGATCACCTAACTCTAGTAACCCTGTCACCTAACTACCTAAGTTTGGTGGTGGTGGCCTCGTGTGGTGGTGGAGGTGGTGATAGTGCCATATAACATGTGAGCAAATAGCTAAGTTCTTATGTCATATAAGTTGTCACGTTGCCAAAAAACTTAGTTAGTCCCAGTTAAAAAAGGTTTGATGGAGGAAAATAATGTGAAAGTTGAGACTGTTTTAAAGAATTTCTTAAGTTGAGATTAATGCTAATCAATTGGTTAAAGTTAGAATTATTAAAATCAACTTTCTCTATAAAATTTGATGTTTGTTTTAAAGTATGCATTTTTGTTGGTTTTATTAATAACATACTAACATTAGTTGACGTGCAAATTATAAATAGTTTAGTGGTTGTATATAAACAATAATATTATAGATTGTATATCGATGGCAGTAAAGGGGCTTTATTTCAGAATCAATGATTGTGTATAGAAGTACAAGAATTGCATAGTACACTTGGTCTAGATACAGATGAGAACCTATGTTCTATAACATAGAACATTAGAACCTATAAGCTTTAGAATGCCTTGCATCCAAGGTTTTTCCTTTTAAGATCAGGAAGTCCATAGAATCCACCACTTAAGATCGGTTCAAATGAGAACACCACGTGTTGTAAGAACCGTGAGAACTTTTTTACCCGTGCGAGTTGGGCCAAATTTTTTTTGTATTATAAACAAATCTGTAAAAAAAAAGTAAAAAAAAAATTGTCGAGTCGGTAGCTTTGACTGATGCAAGTTTTTTTACGCCCTGAAGTAAATCTTGTACGGATATAGATATTTTTTTTACGTCTCATGTAAATGTGGGCATATGACATTTAATTTTTTTTCTTGCTGATACAAGTGATTTTTTGTTATGATTTTTGAGATTTTTTTTAAAAACCTTTCGGATGGCATAGTTCTCACGGTTCTTATAACTCGTGTTGGTTTTCATTTTAACCCATCCCTTTATATATATATATATATATATATATATATATATATATATATATATGGCATGTAAATGAGAGGAAATGGTAGATAGAACATGGATACAGGAGTAAGAGAATAGGTAGAGAAAACAAAACATAGCCTCATAAAGGCATGGAGTGGAAAGACCACTATTCATTCAAATGACAAATGAGCTTTCTTATAAAAGGAGGGACTTTGTGGCATGTGGGTTCTATTGAAATGAGCTTTCTTACAAAAGAAGAGAGTTGTGGCCTGTTGGTTACAATGGACTGGACCTGCACAAGCCAATTCCAACCTACGCCATTACAATTCATATGCATGACTACTACGTATAGAACATATGAAATTTGAATGTATTTTTAAATTGAACCTAGTAACCAAATAAATAGTTTTTTTTAACTACCTAGAGTTTACTATAGCAAGTTAAAGGGTAAGGATATGAGAGAATATAGCTATAGCAAGTTTCTTAAAGGTCGATGAAAAAGAGTTGAATCAATGAAAAACCATTGATGACACTCAGTGGCGGATCTAGAAATTATTCGTAGGGGTAATGTTTTATAAGAAATGTCAAAATTTTTCAAAATTTACACTACCACCGGAGCGCCAAGGGATAGCAGAGGCTACCCCTTCGTATAGGGTAGGTCCGCCCCTGATGACAGTATTCCTTTGTGATCGCTGATTGATCATTGACGGATAAAGCAAAACCGTAATAAAGAAAAAAATTGGATTTTGAAGTCCGGTGGTGATAAGGGATCAAACGCCTGCATGCATAACGTAACAAATAAAAGAGAAATGGTATTTCTAGGTCGCGCCAGTAACTAAATAATTTTTCAGTGGTTACGGATGATCATTTGTAATTTTGATTTCGAATAAGAATTCTTTATAGGATTTTCGGCCATTGTCGGGCGAGTAATGCAAAATTGCAACCTATGATAAAATGCGATGATCCATCATCAAATTTGTAGATAAGATTTCAAAGGAGATATCCTTCAAGGTCAATATTTGTCGGAAAATATTTTCTTTGGATGGATAATTTATGGAATATGTTTATTAACATATTTTTTTTACACGAAATCAATATGTTTTTTATTTATCGAAAAATCAAAACATTTGTATTTGTTTATTTTTATTAGAGTAAAGAACAATTTCTGTCCCTATGGTTTACACACATTCTCACATTCAAATCCTATTTAAAAAAACGATCATTCCAATCTTAATGGTTGTCAATTACAATCAATGTGGTCCCTGAGTGAAACGACCGTTAGTTGAACATTAGTATTATAGTTAAATGATCATTATACCCTTAAGAGACTGAAATCGCAATAGAACATTATTAACCCTGTACAGTCTCTGCAACACAAAAGTCATTGAACTTCCATGTTCTTTGTTTCATCTTCCCCTAACCCTAAAACGACCGCATCCTCATCGTTGACAACAAAAACGACCAGTCGTTCCAATGCCCAATGCTCATGTGGGGCTTCTACTTGCATTCGAACATCTTGGACCGAAGCAAATCCAGGGCGTCGGTTTCTATGTTGTGTAAGTTTTATTTTGTTATTAATCGAAGATTTTAGTTAGATTAACTTTAGTTGTAGCATTACAGAGCGATAAGTGTGATTTGTTACGCTGGCTTGAACCTCCAATTTAATGTCCCAAATGCGACAAGGTTTTTCTAGCCTTGTTGAGGTCAAGTAAGTAGAAGGATGAATTGGTGAGGTTGAAGGAATCGGAAGCTGTTGAGAAGGGGGTTGAAGCTCGAAGACTTAAGTTTGTGTTAGGTTTTACCTGGATCTTGTTTGTCATTTATGTACTCATGTCTTGATGTATTGTGATTTTATTGTTTGTCTGACTCTGTAAGGTACTTTACTATGTAATGCAACAGCTACTTCATGTTTTCTAATGGTAACTTTCCAAAAATTAATATATAAAATTCTGTTTGGGTTATTTTGTTGTTGTGACACCAACCAATCCTGAAAATGGACCACATATATAAGAAAGGTTTGGTTCCTTTCTCATACCATCAAAACTGGGTAATGGATAACAAAGAGAAGCAAGGTTGTGTTGAAACAGGAGATGAAACACAGTTACTGGATGTTGGTGAAAGTAAGTGTGTGGGACATGTCAATTGTCACACCCGCTCATAGGCGGAAGCGCGCGATGTGATCTGATTCATTGCATACAATATAAGTGAACATACTAAATGAATAAAACAAGCTCCAAATGCCATTGCCAGTAATGTTTTAAAATGCAACATAAGTTGAGTACATTGTTTACAAACCATAAAATGAAAATAAGTTGTCTTAGTGTTGCACATCCAAAATGCAAGTTTTAAAATGATAAGGCTTTGACCCTTATATCACCACAAGGAGGCGACATATAATGGGCAAACCCTTCAAAGTTGGCATGGAGACTTGACACTTGCTTTCCTTGATTAAAATTCCCCGCTTGGTCCACTAATTTCCTGAAATACATATTAAGTTGAAAATCAACAAAAGTTGGCGAGTTCATGAGTTTTAACTGTATGAGACGAATCCATAAAATGTATGATGTATTTGTATAAAAATCCGGTATGTAAAGCGTCAATGAAATCGTTGATCATTAATGTTTTGCAAGGACATTAATATGTGTGACGACATAGGAAGCATCCAAACCTAGACAATTTTTGTCGATTAACCTCGACTAAGACAAAAAATGCACTCTTCCGTGTGGGTCCATGACCAAGAGTGGGGCTCGCCAACACCCACTAGATCTAACCTTTGTACCGTGGTCTTAAACAAGATTAATGGTGCTTAATTTAACATCCGTCGAAAAACGGGTTTTCAAAACCCGCTTCGTTTATTAATCGAATATCGTTGCTTATTTAATGCTATTTTTAATTTTAAACAATACATAATTAATAAATATATTAGAATTTATAAACTATAATTAATAAACCATAAAATCGGTCGAAGAAAAAAATAAAAGTCGCTGCCGGGTTTCGAACCCGGGTCAGCCGACTCACTTAACACACAAACAACTTAACCACTCCGCCACTTAGTTCTTTTGTGTAAACAAGGAATCAGATAAAACTTAAGTTACCCGTGAATTCATCTGTTTGCGTCAAAACTGAAACCGATAATCGGCTTTCAACTATCCAGACGTTTGAGTGATCGTGAGTTACTGATTATAACCGATAAATCAATTGCTGCCCACGTTCTAATCAATTCAGCCTTCAATTTCTTCGATTCATATGATTTTTGGAGTTGAAAACCGAAATCAATTACTTCCTGATTTACTCTAACAATATCATCGTCCCATAATTCGGAAACACTCACAGAACCTTCAATTTCACTTTCGCTCTAATTTCTGTTCGTCGGAAACGTTTTCTGATATCGCCGGACTTTCGCCGGAAAACCGTGACATTCATCGAATCGGTAAATTTCTGAATTCTTTCATCTTCTATCCATTGTTAGACTTTTACTAACTCAAATCCTTCCATCAGAATCGGTCCCAGACGACATTGTCGGATAATCTGCACCCGTCGGAAAATCTCTGAAAATTCCGAAATCCGCTGTGAATCGGTACAAACGTCTAAACTCTCTGATAATTCTTGTTTAGTCATTTAATTTCACAATTAGTTAATCAAACTGTTAATTGGTCCGCTCAGACGGAATTCATAAAACAGAGCCGACGACTTTGCTGGAGTTCTGAGAAAATCATCTTTCCGGTACATTCATTTCCAAATCCTTCTCTATCCATTACATTTCAATCATTTATAATTTTCGTTAATCAAATTAAACAAGAACTGTCGAACATCGGTTGTCTGTGCCTTTGAACGAAGAAGATGAAGTCAAACCTAATGTATAAGTTTAATTAAAACAAGATATTAAACCGGGTTAGACACACAGTCCAGCGGTGGACTGTGTGCAAACACATAGCGCACGTCACGAGTTCGAATCTTACAAACGCACCGGCTTTCCGAATTAAAACCAATTTTTTTGTTACTGAATTAGAGTAGGACCCAGGTTGTTCTTAAGATTAATTTAAATTGTAAGTTTAACAGATAAGTCACACAGCCCAACTGGTTGGGCTGTGCGCTTACAAACCAAGGGACCCGAGTTCGATTCGGTTTCCCTGCAACCGGTTCAATCATTTAAATCCTTTTGGTATAAATCGAATAAATTAAAACATTTAATTCGTATATATATAATTAAAACTTAGAATATTTCGAGTTAGACACGTAGCTCAGTTGGTAGAGCTGCGTGCACGCGTACAGGAGGTCACAAGTTCGAACCTCACTCAGCGCAAACAAACACAAGTCCGAACCGGTCAACAGTCAAAGTCAATGGTCAACGGTCAACTGTCAACCCAAAAAGTCAACATTTTTTTATATTTTTATTTATTTATTTAATTTAAAAATCAATTAAAAATACTTAAAAATAATATTTTTAAAGTTAGAAAATGACCTTAAACTCACAAGAATAAATCTAAAAACCCTATTAAAATTGTTAATAAAATCCACTTATTTACCGTACCTTTTCGTTATTATTTAGGTTAGTTATTACTCGTCGATCAACCCTCTAAACTCGTGCGCATTCAACATCATCAAACGAACGCACCCAATGTGAGTGAATCTCTACAAATTCCCCGTTTTAATCACTTTTTGGGGTGTATCATGTGTCTTATTTTTATTACATTTAAACACTTGTGCATCCATCATATCCATGATCAAATGTGTCTCCAATATGTATCAATTGTTTGTGTGGTTAATGTTTAGATTAAATTTATCATTTTCAGTACATACATCATCATAGGCTCGTCTGTTCCCCGTTACCTATGAGCGGAACCGTTCCCCATTACCTATGAGCGGAACGTGGCGTTGCCAACATACGATCGGCTCCGTTTGATTGAGCCTTGATCGCACATACATCATCATAGGTCGTCCGTTCCCCATTACCTATGAGCGGAACGTTACGTTGCCAACATATACATTATCATTCATGTCATATACTCATGCAAGGTGGTTTGTTATTGTATGTTTATTTACGTTTGCTCACATATGATTATTGCACAATTTTTCCATATTAAATACAACAAGAAATCAATAATAAATGTTTTCTAACAAGGTTCACTCGCCAACTTTTGTTGACCCAAAAACCCCCATTTTTACACATGATACAGGTGATCCAGTTGAAGCAAGAAACATATAGGACGGCCTAGAAGAATAAATCAGTTTAGATTTTGGATTGTTTATTTAATTTTTCCTTTCCTTGTATTGTATGAATTTGACTTGAACATTTGAGATGTAATTTGAATTTAATAAATATGAAACATATTAGTAAACATCATGAGCTTTGGTGATAACCCAATTATGCCCCGACTCTTATTCCGCTGCGGGTCGGGGTGTGACAGATTGGTATCAGAGCCATGACTATAGGGATATAGGATAGGTTATTAGACCCTTAGAGCCTACACTATAGTTGATTAGAATTTTAAAATTTTTTTATGTGTTACATACGAATCATATCCTCATAACATATCATATCCATGAGAGCACACACCACACAATTTCCATGATTTTTGCAACGATTTTGTATTTTTTTCAAATCACATCAAAGTGAGTTCTCATGACGGGCATGTAGTAACTGGAAGGGTACAAGTACCGGTAGTCGGAACGTCCTGTCTAGGCTTGGCATTCGTATAAATCCAAAATAAAGGACCAGTTTTCCTACTTGGGGACTAACGATGAGAGTACAAAGGACCTATTAGGCCAAAGCATGCTATACCAAACGTCGTGTGAGCTAACCCCACTTTGAGTTGTCATTGTGTCTACACCTGGACACCCTCCGACCATACATCTTGCAAACATATTTCATGGTTTTCATTCGGGTGATGCGAGTGTTAAACCGCCAACACCAATGTGAATCCTACTAAGCCAATAGTCATGGGGGCCCACATGACTATACAGGTGATGGTATGGGGGACATTGGAGGCCCAAACATGAGCAAACCCAAGACATCCTATGGATGTAGTTGCATTATTGATGTTTATGTTATTTTTTTAAAACGACACATGACACCTAAAAAGACTCCTTAAACTCACAATCTTCTTATGAATGTTCCTGTAGATGTCGGCTAGGCAGCAACGTGGAGGTAGAAGGTCAGGAAGGTCAAACGAACGCTTGGCCACCCAAATCGCAAAACAAATGGCCGCGGTGCTTCCTGACATCGTAATTCAAGTCCAACAAGCTCTCGCCGCAAATCCCCTCAACCCTCCCAATCAAGAAGACCAGAACGCCGACAACCCTCCCCCCAAAAAGTGCTCTTACAAACACTTCAAGTCTTGCGATCCCCCGAAATTTGAAGGGACCGAAGGTGTTACTGCTCTCCTCCACTGGTTTGAGGAAATGGAAAACACCTTTCTCAATTGCGATTGTCCCGAGGATCGCAAGGTACGTTACGCAACCGGGAGACTATTTGGAGCAGCTCTTACCTGGTGGAATACAGAAAAAGGTAAGAGAGGAATCGAAGATGCAATGGCCTTAACATGGGAGGAGTTAAGGGAAATCATGACGAGACGCTTCTGTCCAAGAAGCGAGATCAAAAAGTTAGAGGATGAATTCCACTCGTTAAAGCAAAAGGAAGGAGATCATACTTCCTACAACAAAAGGTTTTTAGAGTTGAACCAAATGATCCCCAACTTGTTCACCCCAGTATACCGCTTAGTCAAACACTATATTCGAGGCCTCCCCTTGAAAATTCAAGACTCAGTTCTAAGCACTTCGCCTGCAACACTTGAAGCTGCTATGGAACTAGCTACCGAGCTTACCGAGAATCGTATTCGTAACGGCAAATTTAAGGACGAGAAAAAGAAAGCCCCCATTGAGGGCCAAACTTCAAACCATTCCACCTCCTCCTCAAAGTTTGCTAGTAAGAGGAAACGAAACACCAGAAACTTTGCTGTCACACAAACAAATTTCCCTATCCCTGCTGCACCCATCACCCAAGTTGCCCCCTCAACTGCACCATATAAAAAGCCATACTCCGGCCCATACCCAAAATGCAACCGTTGCCAATACCATCACTTTCCTGATCATCCCTGCCAACATTGCACCGGCTGTGGCCCCGCAGGTCACACCATTCAAACCTGTCGCGCACTTCAGCGAACGAACCGCAATCAACCCTCAACCCAAACCCACCATCAGATAGTGGGTCAAGCCCAACAACCTTTACTCTTACCACCTGCCCAACATGTAGCCCAATCCTACTACCAACCCAACTATCCTATGGTGCAACCTATGCGGGCTTGTTACAACTGTGGAGACCCGAACCATTTCAGGAACACCTGTCCACGCTTGGTGAACATCATCCATGCCCAAGCTCAAGCTAATCCAGTAAACCAGGCTAACCAAGCTCCTCCACCTGCAAGAGGAAGAGCTTTCAACATCAACGCTAATCAAGCTAGGGCTGACAACAATGTGGTTAACGGTACGTTTCTCATCAATGGTAGTTATGCATCCATGTTATTTGATACTGGCACGGATAAGAGTTTTGTGTCCTTAGAATTTGAACCCATCCTCAACCAAACTCGTGATAAACTCATGGAATCCATAACGGTAGAAGTTGCTGACGGAAAACCGGTCTCATTAAACTCTATTATACGCAATTGTACTCTCACCCTAAACGATCACGATTTTCCAGTTGACCTCATACCTATGAAGTTGGGAAGTTTCGACATTATAATTGGTATGGACTGGCTCAGCCAACATCATGCTGAAGTTGTATGCCGCGAAAAGTTTATTCGCATTCCTCTTGCAAACGGTCAGACTCTACGAATCTTTGGAGAAACCCCTTCGAAAGGACTCCAATTAATGTCCTGTCTTCAAGCCCGAAAATATCTCCGCAAGAATTATGTCGCATTCCTAACTCATGTCGTCAAAAAGGGGGGGATCAAGGAGAAGAAACTCGAAGACATCCCAGTAGTAAAAGATTTTCCGCAAGTTTTTCCTGACGACATTTCAGGGCTTCCTCCCATGAGAGAAGTCGAATTCCGCATTGATCTTATACCTGGAGCTACACCAGTTGCAAAATCTCCTTATAGGTTAGCCCCATCCGAAATGCAAGAGCTAGCCAGTCAACTGCAAGAGCTGACTGACAAAGGATTTATACGTCCTTGCTCATCGCCTTGGGGTGCACCTGTCCTTTTTGTGAAGAAGAAGGATGGAATGTTTCGCATGTGTATCGACTACAGGGAACTCAACAAGTTAACGGTCAAGAACCGCTACCCATTACCTCGCATCGATGATCTTCTAGACCAACTTCAAGGCGCCACCTGTTTTTCAAAAATCGACCTTCGTTCTGGTTATCATCAACTCAGAGTACATGAAGAAGACGTCCCAAAGACCGCCTTCCGAACTCGTTATGGTCATTATGAATTCATGGCCATGCCATTTGGTTTAACCAACGCCCCAGTTGTCTTCATGGATCTAATGAACAGAGTCTGCAAACCTTATCTCGACCGTTTTGTTATAGTCTTCATCGACGATATCCTCATCTACTCAAAATCTAAGTCTGATCATGAACGACACCTTCGACTCATCCTTACACTCTTAAGGACAGAAAAGCTGTACGCTAAGTTTTCGAAATGTGAATTCTGGTTAAGGGAAGTACAATTCCTTGGACACGTCGTCAATGACAAAGGAATTCATGTTGATCCCTCAAAAATCAAGGCAGTACAGGAATGGCAAGCGCCACGTACCCTTACCGAAGTAAAATCATTTCTTGGTTTGGCTGGTTACTATCGCCGCTTCATTTCAAATTTCTCCCGTATTGCTGTACCACTCACGGCTTTAACACATAAAGGAAAACCCTTCATATGGGGACCCAAACAAGAAGAAGCCTTCCAAACCCTTAAACAAAAACTCTGTGACGCACCTATCCTCACACTTCCTGAAGGTTGTGATGACTTCGTGGTTTATTGCGACGCGTCAGGGAAAGGACTAGGTTGTGTACTGATGCAAAGAGGAAAAGTGATAGCCTATGCTTCTAGGCAACTCAAAATTCATGAGAAGAACTGCACCACCCACGACCTGGAACTTGGAGCCGTTGTGTTCGCTCTTAAGATATGGAGACATTACCTCTACGGTACTAAGTGTGAAATATACACTGACCACAAGAGTCTTCAACATATCTTCAACCAAAAGGAGTTGAACATGAGGCAACGAAGATGGGTCGAACTTCTTAATGACTACGACTGTGAAATTCGGTATCATCCTGGCAAGGCAAACGTGGTGGCCGATGCGCTCAGTCGAAAGGGTTATGCGAACTCCATTCGTCTTCTATGTTCGCAAATCATAACCGACATCAAAGATCAAATCCGAGAAGCCCAACATGTTTCAGTAACGGAAAACGACGTACGCAAGGAGCTGTCTTGTGGAGCTGAACTTAAAATTGAAACTAAATCCAATGGTATTCTGTACTATCTGGATCGCATATGGATTCCCGATCACAATAACCTTCGTGATTTTCTTATGAATGAGGTGCACAAAAGACGATACTCTATACACCCAGGAGCCGACAAGATGTATCAAGACCTTCGATACACCTACTGGTGGCCTGGAATGAAAAAGGATATTGCTGTTTTTGTTTCCAAGTGCCTTACATGTTCCAAAGTAAAAGCTGAACATCAAAGACCCTCAGGACTTCTAGTCCAACCTGAAATACCTGTATGGAAGTGGGAAAAGATAACCATGGACTTCATTACCGGGTTACCTTGCACCTCCGGTGGTTATGACACTATATGGGTAATCATTGATCGTCTTACAAAATCAGCTCACTTCATTCCGATTCGCGAGGACTTCAAGAATGAGAAGTTAACTCGTATCTACATCAGCGAGATCGTAAGCCGTCATGGTGTACCGTTAAGCATTATTTCAGATCGTGATGGTCGTTTCACTTCACGAACATGGCAAGCCGTACAAGCCGCTTTGGGTACACGATTAGACCTCAGTACCGCTTATCATCCTCAAACTGATGGACAATCTGAACGCACCATCCAAACTCTTGAAGATATGCTTCGAGCATGTGTCATAGACTTCAAAGGAAATTGGGACGCTCATCTACCATTAGTTGAATTTTCGTACAACAATAGCTATCATTCAAGTATCGGCATGGCACCTTTCGAAGCTTTATATGGTCGTAAGTGCCGCTCTCCAGTATGTTGGCACGAAATTGGGGAAGCTCAAATCACCGGTCCAGAATTGATTCAAGAAACGACAGATAAGATCCATCAAATTCGAAACAATCTTCTAGCGGCACAAAGTCATCAAAAGAGTTATGCAGACAAACGACGAAAGCCCTTGGAGTTTAACATTGGTGATCATGTACTTTTAAAAGTATCACCGTGGAAAGGAGTAGTTCGTTTTGGTCAGAAGGGCAAGCTAGCACCACGCTACGTAGGACCTTTCAAGATACTCGAAAGAGTAGGACCTGTAGCATACAAGCTTGACCTACCAGAAGAACTCAACAGAATTCACCCCACATTCCACGTATCAAACTTGAATAAGTGCCTCGCCGATGAAAACCTCCATGTTCCCCTAGAAGATATTCAGATCGATGAATCTATGCACTTCATTGAAAGACCAGTAGAGATCATGGACTTCGGAGAAAAACGTTTAAGACGGAGTCGTATTCCAATTGTTAGGGTACGCTGGGAGTCGAAACGAGGACCTGAGTTTACTTGGGAACGTGAAGACTCAATGCGCGAAAAATACCCGCATCTTTTTCCTGTAACCACTACTACTTAAATTTCGGGACGAAATTTCTAAAAGTAGGCCAATTCAGGAACCAGACCCCCGAGATAGAACTCGAGTCTTTTCTCCACCGTGTTGGCCAATTCAGGACACAGAAATACCAAGTCATGGTGTTTTGCGGTGTAAGCCTCAATTTTCGATCCCACCATCTTGTGGTTCCATAGAGCTTGCTCTAACTGTTGCACTCTGTCTCGTGGACAGTACTCCTCTTTAATCAGGGCCTTGAACTCAGTCCATGCCATTGCATTTGCAGCTAACAGTCCACGTGTTTGGACTTGGGCATTCCACCATGTCAGTGCCCCATCTTCCAGTGTTGAGGCTGCGTATTTGACCTTGTTTGCCTCTAGGCAGTTACACATTTCAAAAACGGATTCTGATTTTTCGATCCAGCGGACCAATCCTATGGGTCCTTCCGCCCCCGAGAATTTGCTAGGCTTTGCGTCAAGGAACATCTTATAGGGGTTAAAGCCCCCTCCTGCTGACAGAGAACAGGAAGTCAGCAAGGAATTTTACTAGCCTCACTATTAGATTTTCACGCGAAAATTTAATAATGGTTACCTGCCGGCTGGTTCTGAACACCCGCTAAAGCTGCGTTCACATGCTCCTGAATCATGGCAGCTAGCTCTTCGGGCGTCAAGTTAAGGTTTCCACGTCTTCCAGTCGCCATTTAGATCTTCGAAACACAACACAAACACACCCCGATAAGTCTATATATCCAATATAGTTATCCAACTTCGTACTTTAATAATTATTAAGTTATGTCAACTCAATATGTTAAATAGTCAAAAGAAGTACTTGATTAACTGAAATCTCAACGTCTTACAAAAGTGTAAATCAAACATACGAATTTACTATAAAGTTTCGAGTTTAAACACAAATGGAAAATAATAAACTGGAGGAAAACAAATAAAATGAGTGAGACGTGTCAATCGTCTACGTCTCCATCCCCCAAGTCACTGTCGTTGCCGTCATCCTGTGCGGCATCTCCAGCTTCCTCAACTGGGTCCTCCTCCGGATCCTCTTCAGGATCCTCCTCTGGATCCTCCTCTACCGGCACTGGAGGGGCCGGTGCTGGTTCAAGTGCTTGATTTTGCAGTTCCTGAATGTTCCAACTATTTTCCAGGACTCTGTCCTCAAGCCAGTCAGCTCTTATCTGCTCAGCACGCAGATCTCTGGCTATGGTGTTACGAGCTATCTTACTCGTACGATGCTCTTCTTCGAGCGAGTCGGTCTTTCCTGTAAGGTGTCGGATCATCCATCCTTGTGCTAAGATGGTTTCCTGCATTCTTTCTAATTGTTTTTGTTGTGTATGCACTAGGATTCTAAGCATGTCAATTCCTATTTCTACAGGATTAACCGGTTCAACCGGTACAGCAATAGTTGGGCGCAACGACGACTCCTCCCCCAGAGCGAGCCTCTTCCTCGCCGCTGAGCGTGTCTCTACGCCATAAGGTAGTATGGGTTCCACCATTGGTGCCTTTCCTGGTGCTCTTGGTGGCTTAAGTCTGTCGGACGATGATGACGATGAGGATGATGACATTGCCTGTTAGGTCGTGTAGTTAGTTATGAGTTGTTTTCATTCCTTATCATGAAGGCATAATCTACCAAACACAGTTGTGGTATATTACATAACAAGATATAATAATTCGGTGCCAAACTAAGTCTAGTGTCGTGATATCAGCTATAGTTTAGGTCTACTTCTAATGCAAACCTGGTTCTCTATAGCTAGTGGCTCTGATACCAACCTGTCACACCCTCAGTTTCCACTTGCGGAGTTTTACCGCGAGGCGTGTGAACAAACCAGAATCTGAAACACTAGTACGTCGAACGACTCTACATGATTTGATTATACGTTTTGCAAAATCGTTCATTGTAGATTTTATATCAATTACCAATATTTAGCAGAGCATTATTTTTAAAGTTTGAGCGGAAGCATAAATAAGTAGTGATGCGGGCGCCAACACAAACGCCAAAACAAATGAAAAATCCCAAAACAATATTAATAAATAAGACTCGATAATGATGTCTTGTTCAATGCATGTACGTGCACCTAGAGCTCCTAGCGTCCTGAGAAACATGTAAAGAAACAAGTGTCAACATTAAAGATGAGTGAGTTCACAGGTTTTCATAAATTCGTTTGTTCGGTTATAGTTTGTTCTATCCGTTATCCCCAACCCGGGATAACGTATCAGTTCCATTATTCCAATCCCGGAATAATAAGTTGTTGCTTCCAATATTCCCAACCCGGAATATTAAGTTGTTGTTTCCATTATCCCCAACCCGGGATAATAAGTTGATGTTTCCAATATTCCAAACCCGGAATATTAAGTTGATTCGTAATTAAGTTCAATATTAATGTATATAGGTAGCTAGCCTAAAGTCATGTCACTAAGTGTTCGCGATCGAAGCTGACAGTTGTGCCTCCGTTTTGCCAGGCCTATCACATGACCATGGCGATGTTAGGCCAATCATACACCCGTTGACCATACCCGGTCGGCTAGCGCGACTAGCTCGGATGGGGCTCGTCAGACCCAGTAGTACTACTTATAATTCCCCCGCTATTTAACCCAAATACTAACGATCCGAGGAGATTGTCGAGGACTTAAGTGATAAAGCTGCTTAGTGCCCATAACATTACATTAACATTAACTTAGTTACCGTATAGTTATGTGACGTTAAATTCGTATAACGTAAAGAGTTTGAGTTTGAGAGTGTATACATGTTTCTCCCCCTGTTGTTTAAAAACCAGATAAAGTTAGGGGCCGTGAACTCACCTTTATTTGCTCGGTTAGTTGCATGCTATGGGTTTCGGTTTGGTTTTTGATCTTATTGCCGAGACATGTTTGGGCTTGTTCTCGGTTTAAGTTTGTGGTTTGAACTCAATATATCCGCGGTTTTGAACTTGATCTCGGCCGAGAGTGTTTTGGTTTAGGGTTTAGGTTTTGATGTGTGTTGGATTTGATCTTGGCCGAGGACTTGAGTTAATGTTTAAAACTTGTTAACTCCTAGAGTCACAAAGAATCACTTTGGTTCGTGTCGCGGTTCGGTTCAGTTCGTGTACGTATCTACTCTAATGATTCAATTACTCAAACAATCACACAACACACAACACGTATTCATTTAATTCGTACACGTTCGTACACATAGCACGTAATTAGATTGACAAGTATTACGTTCCAGTTATCCGAAAAACCCGGGATATCACATTATCCCCATGTTGAAAGAATTTTCGTCCCGAAAATTGAGTAAACGCGGTTTAGCATGTAGCGTACATGTTCAGAGTGCCACGCACAAAGAGTTAGTTCGTTAATGATAGTACACAACGTTACAAGAAGTTCCCAAGTGTCATACACAAAGATTTCCAAGTGCCATGCACAAGAATTTAGTCAACAATACTACACGAAAGTATGAGAAATTTCCAGGTTGTCACATCATCCCCTTGTTGAAAGAATTTTCGTCCCGAAAATTTAGTTACTGGTATCGTTAGTTTGCTGCTCAGTTGTGAAGAGGTGTGGGTATTTGCTTTTCATTTGGTCCTCTCTTTCCCACGTGAACTCCGGTCCACGCTTAGAGTCCCAACGAACTTTAACGATTGGAATCTTGCTGTGCCTTCGAGTCTTGATCTCACGATCCATGATCTCAATAGGCTTTTCCACGAAGTGTAGTTGTTCATCCACTTGGATCTCATCCAATGGAATAACTAAAGTTTCATCTGATAGACACTTCTTCAGATTTGACACGTGAAATACGTTGTGAACTCCACTGAGTTCGGCAGGAAGGTCTAATTGGTATGCTACGGGTCCGATTCGTTTCAAGATTACAAACGGGCCTACGTACCGTGGGTTAAGTTTGCCCCGTTTTCCAAAGCGGATTACACCCTTCCAGGGTGACACCTTTAGTAGGACGCGGTCGCCTACTTGAAATTCTAGCGGTTTGCGTCGTTGATCAGCGTAGCTTTTCTGTCGATCTCGTGCCGCCGCCATGCGGTTTCTGATTTGTACAATCTTTTCAGTAGCCTCAAGTATTAATTCAGGGCCTGTGAGTTGGCTGTCCCCGACTTCTGCCCAGCAGACCGGTGATCTACATTTACGACCGTATAATGCCTCAAACGGTGCTGCCGAAATACTCGTGTGATAGCTGTTGTTATATGAGAATTCTACTAGAGGTAGGTGGATTTCCCAATTATTTCCGAAGTCCACTACGCATGCCCTAAGCATGTCTTCCAGGGTTTGTATGGTCCTTTCACTTTGACCATCAGTCTGAGGGTGATAGGCTGTGCTCATATCCAGGCGGGTTCCCAACGCTTTCTGGAGTGACCGCCAGAAGTTTGACGTGAAGCGAGCATCTCTGTCTGAGATGATGGACGTTGGCACACCGTGCCGAGAAACTACTTCCTTATTGTAGATGCGAGTCAACTTCTCCATCTTATCTGTTTCTTTAATAGCTAGGAAGTGTGCGGACTTAGTTAAACGATCCACGATCACCCAGATGGTATCGCAACCACCCAAGGTTCGCGGGAGTTTAGTGATAAAATCCATGGAGATCTGATCCCATTTCCACACTGGGATCTCAGGTTGTTGGAGTAGCCCCGATGGCTTTTGATACTCCACCTTGACTTTTGCACAAGTCAAACATTTACTGACGTAGGTGGCTATATCGGCTTTCATGTTGGGCCACCAATACTCAGCTTTAAGGTCTTGATACATCTTATCCGAACCCGGATGAACGGAGTATCGAGATTTGTGAGCTTCATCCATGACTAGCTCTCTGAGGTTTCCGTAGAGAGGTACCCATATGCGATTCATGAAATACCGGGCTCCATTGGGCTTTACTTCCCAATCGCGTTCCATTTTTCCCACTGATTCAGCTTTGATGTTTTCCTCCTTAACTGCTTCGAACTGGGCGTCGCGTATTTGATCGGGTAGCCCCGAATGAATAGTGAGTTGTAGTGCTCGTACACGATGAGGTTTCAAGTGTTCTTTCCTACTGAGGGCATCAGCTACCACGTTAGCTTTACCCGGGTGATACCGAATGGCACACTCATAATCGTTCAAGAGTTCGACCCAGCGACGCTGTCGCATGTTCAACTCCTTCTGATCAAAGATGTGTTGGAGGCTTTTGTGGTCAGTAAAAATTGTGCACTTCGTTCCATAGAGGTAGTGTCTCCAAATCTTAAGTGCAAACACTACTGCTCCCAATTCCAGATCATGCGTCGTGTAGTTTTTCTCGTGAACCTTCAGCTGTCGTGAAGCATACGCGATGACCTTATCGCGTTGCATGAGTACGCATCCCAATCCCTGAATAGAAGCATCACAATACACTACGAAGTCATCTGTCCCTTCCGACAAGGACAGAATGGGTGCACTGCAAAGTTTCTGCTTCAGCAATTGAAATGCTGCTTCTTGCTTGTCACCCCAAGTATACTTGATACCTTTCTGGGTGAGGGTAGTGAGCGGTTGTGCAATCTTTGAAAACCCCTCGATGAAGCGTCTGTAATAACCAGCCAATCCTAAGAATTGGCGGATCTCCGTCAGTGTCTTAGGTGCTTCCCAGTTTTTAATGGCTTCAATCTTGGCAGGGTCTACATGGATACCCTTTTCATTCACGACGTGCCCGAGAAACTGAACTTCCCGGATCCAGAAATCACACTTCGAGAGCTTGGCATATAGCTTTTCCTGTTGAAGTAATCCTAGCAGCAATCGTAGATGCTCAGCATGCTCTTCTTCACTTTTGGAGTAGATGAGTATGTCATCGATGAACACAATGACAAATTTGTCGAGGTATGGTTTACACACGCGGTTCATGAGGTCCATGAACACCGCAGGTGCGTTAGTGAGACCGAATGGCATGACCAAAAACTCGTAATGGCCATACCGAGTGCGAAATGCTGTCTTAGCGATATCCTCCTCCCTGACGCGTAGCTGGTGGTAACCAGACCGTAAATCAATCTTGGAGTAGTAGCTTGACCCTTGTAGTTGGTCGAATAGATCGTCGATGCGAGGTAACGGGTATCGGTTCTTGACAGTAACCTTGTTGAGTTCCCTATAGTCGATGCACATGCGGAAAGTCCCGTCCTTTTTCTTGACAAAGAGGACTGGAGCTCCCCATGGCGAAACGAACAGCTCTTGAAGTTGGGTCAACAGCTCCTGTAGCTCGGCTGGAGCTAGGCGGTATGGAGCCTTGGCGATGGGAGTTGCATTGCTTGCCAATTCCATTTCGAACTCCAATTGTCGATGTGGTGGAAGACCAGGTAGTTCTTCTGGGAATACATCGGAAAAATCACGGACGACAGGGATGTCTTCTATATGTTTCTCGTCTTTAGGCTGTTCGGTAATTAGTGCGAGTAAAGCAAAGGAATTCTTTTTCCGAAGATACTTCTGCGCTTGCATGTATGAGATGATGTTGGTGACGGCGCTTGCCTTATCGCCTTGTACTGTCAGGATTTCGTCGTTCGAGAGTGGAATACGGATAGACTTTTCGAAGCAGAGAACTTCAGCCCGGACGTCGGATAGCCAGTCCATTCCGACTACCACGTCAAAACTACCCAGGGTAGTTGTCATCAGATCAATGGTAAAAGTGTGGCCCGCGAGTTTGAGTTGACAGCCGGATACGATTTGGGTCACATCTACCGATTTACCATTGGCTAATTCTATCACATAAGGGGTCTCTAATGGTTTAAACGTGAGATTTAGGTTCTTCCTAAAAGACTCAGATATAAAACTCCTATCCGCACCCGTATCAAAAAGCACAGTAGCAAAATGTTCATTAAGGGGAAACTTACCGGTGACCACGTTCGTGTCGTTTATGGCCTCTCCGCGGCCCAATGTAAATGCGCGACCCTTGGCACCTCCTGTGCCACCGTTCCCATTATTGTTGTTGTTATTATTGTTGTGGTTGTTGTGGTTGTGGTTGTTTCCACCATTATTGTTGTTGTTGCGCAACTGTGGGCAGTCTCTTCTGAAATGAGCAGTGCTACCACACTGATAGCATCCCCGGTTTATACCCTGCTGCTGACCCTGAGGCTGATTCTGATTTTGTCGGGACACGATTTCCCCACGACAATCCTTTGCCGCATGTCCCATCTTGCCACATCTTTGGCAGCGATTTCCGGCACAAGGGCCGTTATGGTGAAGATTGTAGCGGTTGCACTGCGGCTTTCGACCTACATAGCCGCCTGTATTCTGGTTGTTGTTGTTGTAGTTGTTGTTGTTGTTGTTGTTGGAATGATTTTGATGACCCCGGTGGCTGTGGTAATGATTGAACCGTTTCTGGTTCCCTTGCTGCGGATGTGATGACGAAGACTGTCGAACAGTGGAGTCTTCAAATTTTCTTTTGTTATCTGGAGCGACTCGGTGGTACCCCGTGCTGGCAGTTTCTTCTGTTCCACCGCTTTATCGGTGAGTTTGTGAGCCAATCGGATTGCTTGATGTTCTGTTACAGGGTTACTAGACATCACCATACCCTGAATTTTCGGAACCAGACCCCCGAGATAGAACTCGAGTCTTTTCTCCACCGTGTTGGCCAATTCAGGACACAGAAATACCAAGTCATGGTGTTTTGCGGTGTAAGCCTCAATTTCCGATCCCACCATCTTGTGGTTCCATAGAGCTTGCTCTAACTGTTGCACTCTGTCTCGTGGACAGTACTCCTCTTTAATCAGGGCCTTGAACTCAGTCCATGCCATTGCATTTGCAGCTAACAGTCCACGTGTTTGGACTTGGGCATTCCACCATGTCAGTGCCCCATCTTCCAGTGTTGAGGCTGCGTATTTGACCTTGTTTGCCTCTAGGCAGTTGCACATTTCAAAAACGGATTCTGATTTTCGATCCAGCGGACCAATCCAATGGGTCCTTCCGCCCCCGAGAATTTGCTAGGCTTTGCGTCAAGGAACATCTTATAGGGGTTAAAGCCCCCTCCTACTGACAGAGAACAGGAAGTCAGCACGGAATTTTACTAGCCTCACTATTAGATTTTCACGCGAAAATTTAATAATGGTTACCTGCCGGCTGGTTCTGAACACCCGCTAAAGCTGCGTTCACATGCTCCTGAATCATGGCAGCTAGCTCTTCGGGCGTCAAGTTAAGGTTTCCACGTCTTCCAGTCGCCATTTAGATCTTCGAAACACAACACAAACACACCCCGATAAGTCTATATATCCAATATAGTTATCCTACTTCGTACTTTAATAATTATTAAGTTATGTCAACTCAATATGTTAAATAGTCAAAAGAAGTACTTGATTAACTGAAATCTCAACGTCTTACAAAAGTGTAAATCAAACATACGAATTTACTATAAAGTTTCGAGTTTAAACACAAATGGAAAATAATAAACTGGAGGAAAACAAATAAAATGAGTGAGACGTGTCAATCGTCTACGTCTCCATCCCCCAAGTCACTGTCGTTGCCGTCATCCTGTGCGGCATCTCCAGCTTCCTCAACTGGGTCCTCCTCCGGATCCTCTTCAGGATCCTCCTCTGGATCCTCCTCTACCGGCACTGGAGGGGCCGGTGCTGGTTCAAGTGCTTGATTTTGCAGTTCCTGAATGTTCCAACTATTTTCCAGGACTCTGTCCTCAAGCCAGTCAGCTCTTATCTGCTCAGCACGCAGATCTCTGGCTATGGTGTTACGAGCTATCTTACTCGTACGATGCTCTTCTTCGAGCGAGTCGGTCTTTCCTGTAAGGTGTCGGATCATCCATCCTTGTGCTAAGATGGTTTCCTGCATTCTTTCTAAATGTTTTTGTTGTGTATGCACTAGGATTCTAAGCATGTCAATTCCTATTTCTACAGGATTAACCGGTTCAACCGGTACAGCAATAGTTGGGCGCAACGACGACTCCTCCCCCAGAGCGAGCCTCTTCCTCGCCGCTGAGCGTGTCTCTACGCCATAAGGTAGTATGGGTTCCACCATTGGTGCCTTTCCTGGTGCTCTTGGTGGCTTAAGTCTGTCGGACGATGATGACGATGAGGATGATGACATTGCCTGTTAGGTCGTGTAGTTAGTTATGAGTTGTTTTCATTCCTTATCATGAAGGCATAATCTACCAAACACAGTTGTGGTATATTACATAACAAGATATAATAATTCGGTGCCAAACTAAGTCTAGTGTCGTGATATCAGCTATAGTTTAGGTCTACTTCTAATGCAAACCTGGTTCTCTATAGCTAGTGGCTCTGATACCAACCTGTCACACCCTCAGTTTCCACTTGCGGAGTTTTACCGCGAGGCGTGTGAACAAACCAGAATCTGAAACACTAGTACGTCGAACGACTCTACATGATTTGATTATACGTTTTGCAAAATCGTTCATTGTAGATTTTATATCAATTACCAATATTTAGCAGAGCATTATTTTTAAAGTTTGAGCGGAAGCATAAATAAGTAGTGATGCGGGCGCCAACACAAACGCCAAAACAAATGAAAAATCCCAAAACAATATTAATAAATAAGACTCGATAATGATGTCTTGTTCAATGCATGTACGTGCACCTAGAGCTCCTAGCGTCCTGAGAAACATGTAAAGAAACAAGTGTCAACATTAAAGATGAGTGAGTTCACAGGTTTTCATAAATTCGTTTGTTCGGTTATAGTTTGTTCTATCCGTTATCCCCAACCCGGGATAACGTATCAGTTCCATTATTCCAATCCCGGAATAATAAGTTGTTGCTTCCAATATTCCCAACCCGGAATATTAAGTTGTTGTTTCCATTATCCCCAACCCGGGATAATAAGTTGATGTTTCCAATATTCCAAACCCGGAATATTAAGTTGATTCGTAATTAAGTTCAATATTAATGTATATAGGTAGCTAGCCTAAAGTCATGTCACTAAGTGTTCGCGATCGAAGCTGACAGTTGTGCCTCCGTTTTGCCAGGCCTATCACATGACCATGGCGATGTTAGGCCAATCATACACCCGTTGACCATACCCGGTCGGCTAGCGCGACTAGCTCGGATGGGGCTCGTCAGACCCA
This sequence comes from Scalesia atractyloides, assembly GCA_947069175.1. NCBI lineage: Eukaryota > Viridiplantae > Streptophyta > Magnoliopsida > Asterales > Asteraceae > Scalesia > Scalesia atractyloides. Next base: position 15,564,959 of record CAMTDV010000026.1, read on the forward strand.
GTAGTACTACTTATAATTCCCCCGCTATTTAACCCAAATACTAACGATCCGAGGAGATTGTCGAGGACTTAAGTGATAAAGCTGCTTAGTGCCCATAACATTACATTAACATTAACTTAGTTACCGTATAGTTATGTGACGTTAAATTCGTATAACGTAAAGAGTTTGAGTTTGAGAGTGTATACATGTTTCTCCCCCTGTTGTTTAAAAACCAGATAAAGTTAGGGGCCGTGAACTCACCTTTATTTGCTCGGTTAGTTGCATGCTATGGGTTTCGGTTTGGTTTTTGATCTTATTGCCGAGACATGTTTGGGCTTGTTCTCGGTTTAAGTTTGTGGTTTGAACTCAATATATCCGCGGTTTTGAACTTGATCTCGGCCGAGAGTGTTTTGGTTTAGGGTTTAGGTTTTGATGTGTGTTGGATTTGATCTTGGCCGAGGACTTGAGTTAATGTTTAAAACTTGTTAACTCCTAGAGTCACAAAGAATCACTTTGGTTCGTGTCGCGGTTCGGTTCAGTTCGTGTACGTATCTACTCTAATGATTCAATTACTCAAACAATCACACAACACACAACACGTATTCATTTAATTCGTACACGTTCGTACACATAGCACGTAATTAGATTGACAAGTATTACGTTCCAGTTATCCGAAAAACCCGGGATATCACATTATCCCCATGTTGAAAGAATTTTCGTCCCGAAAATTGAGTAAACGCGGTTTAGCATGTAGCGTACATGTTCAGAGTGCCACGCACAAAGAGTTAGTTCGTTAATGATAGTACACAACGTTACAAGAAGTTCCCAAGTGTCATACACAAAGATTTCCAAGTGCCATGCACAAGAATTTAGTCAACAATACTACACGAAAGTATGAGAAATTTCCAGGTTGTCACATCATCCCCTTGTTGAAAGAATTTTCGTCCCGAAAATTTAGTTACTGGTATCGTTAGTTTGCTGCTCAGTTGTGAAGAGGTGTGGGTATTTGCTTTTCATTTGGTCCTCTCTTTCCCACGTGAACTCCGGTCCACGCTTAGAGTCCCAACGAACTTTAACGATTGGAATCTTGCTGTGCCTTCGAGTCTTGATCTCACGATCCATGATCTCAATAGGCTTTTCCACGAAGTGTAGTTGTTCATCCACTTGGATCTCATCCAATGGAATAACTAAAGTTTCATCTGATAGACACTTCTTCAGATTTGACACGTGAAATACGTTGTGAACTCCACTGAGTTCGGCAGGAAGGTCTAATTGGTATGCTACGGGTCCGATTCGTTTCAAGATTACAAACGGGCCTACGTACCGTGGGTTAAGTTTGCCCCGTTTTCCAAAGCGGATTACACCCTTCCAGGGTGACACCTTTAGTAGGACGCGGTCGCCTACTTGAAATTCTAGCGGTTTGCGTCGTTGATCAGCGTAGCTTTTCTGTCGATCTCGTGCCGCCGCCATGCGGTTTCTGATTTGTACAATCTTTTCAGTAGCCTCAAGTATTAATTCAGGGCCTGTGAGTTGGCTGTCCCCGACTTCTGCCCAGCAGACCGGTGATCTACATTTACGACCGTATAATGCCTCAAACGGTGCTGCCGAAATACTCGTGTGATAGCTGTTGTTATATGAGAATTCTACTAGAGGTAGGTGGATTTCCCAATTATTTCCGAAGTCCACTACGCATGCCCTAAGCATGTCTTCCAGGGTTTGTATGGTCCTTTCACTTTGACCATCAGTCTGAGGGTGATAGGCTGTGCTCATATCCAGGCGGGTTCCCAACGCTTTCTGGAGTGACCGCCAGAAGTTTGACGTGAAGCGAGCATCTCTGTCTGAGATGATGGACGTTGGCACACCGTGCCGAGAAACTACTTCCTTATTGTAGATGCGAGTCAACTTCTCCATCTTATCTGTTTCTTTAATAGCTAGGAAGTGTGCGGACTTAGTTAAACGATCCACGATCACCCAGATGGTATCGCAACCACCCAAGGTTCGCGGGAGTTTAGTGATAAAATCCATGGAGATCTGATCCCATTTCCACACTGGGATCTCAGGTTGTTGGAGTAGCCCCGATGGCTTTTGATACTCCACCTTGACTTTTGCACAAGTCAAACATTTACTGACGTAGGTGGCTATATCGGCTTTCATGTTGGGCCACCAATACTCAGCTTTAAGGTCTTGATACATCTTATCCGAACCCGGATGAACGGAGTATCGAGATTTGTGAGCTTCATCCATGACTAGCTCTCTGAGGTTTCCGTAGAGAGGTACCCATATGCGATTCATGAAATACCGGGCTCCATTGGGCTTTACTTCCCAATCGCGTTCCATTTTTCCCACTGATTCAGCTTTGATGTTTTCCTCCTTAACTGCTTCGAACTGGGCGTCGCGTATTTGATCGGGTAGCCCCGAATGAATAGTGAGTTGTAGTGCTCGTACACGATGAGGTTTCAAGTGTTCTTTCCTACTGAGGGCATCAGCTACCACGTTAGCTTTACCCGGGTGATACCGAATGGCACACTCATAATCGTTCAAGAGTTCGACCCAGCGACGCTGTCGCATGTTCAACTCCTTCTGATCAAAGATGTGTTGGAGGCTTTTGTGGTCAGTAAAAATTGTGCACTTCGTTCCATAGAGGTAGTGTCTCCAAATCTTAAGTGCAAACACTACTGCTCCCAATTCCAGATCATGCGTCGTGTAGTTTTTCTCGTGAACCTTCAGCTGTCGTGAAGCATACGCGATGACCTTATCGCGTTGCATGAGTACGCATCCCAATCCCTGAATAGAAGCATCACAATACACTACGAAGTCATCTGTCCCTTCCGACAAGGACAGAATGGGTGCACTGCAAAGTTTCTGCTTCAGCAATTGAAATGCTGCTTCTTGCTTGTCACCCCAAGTATACTTGATACCTTTCTGGGTGAGGGTAGTGAGCGGTTGTGCAATCTTTGAAAACCCCTCGATGAAGCGTCTGTAATAACCAGCCAATCCTAAGAATTGGCGGATCTCCGTCAGTGTCTTAGGTGCTTCCCAGTTTTTAATGGCTTCAATCTTGGCAGGGTCTACATGGATACCCTTTTCATTCACGACGTGCCCGAGAAACTGAACTTCCCGGATCCAGAAATCACACTTCGAGAGCTTGGCATATAGCTTTTCCTGTTGAAGTAATCCTAGCAGCAATCGTAGATGCTCAGCATGCTCTTCTTCACTTTTGGAGTAGATGAGTATGTCATCGATGAACACAATGACAAATTTGTCGAGGTATGGTTTACACACGCGGTTCATGAGGTCCATGAACACCGCAGGTGCGTTAGTGAGACCGAATGGCATGACCAAAAACTCGTAATGGCCATACCGAGTGCGAAATGCTGTCTTAGCGATATCCTCCTCCCTGACGCGTAGCTGGTGGTAACCAGACCGTAAATCAATCTTGGAGTAGTAGCTTGACCCTTGTAGTTGGTCGAATAGATCGTCGATGCGAGGTAACGGGTATCGGTTCTTGACAGTAACCTTGTTGAGTTCCCTATAGTCGATGCACATGCGGAAAGTCCCGTCCTTTTTCTTGACAAAGAGGACTGGAGCTCCCCATGGCGAAACGAACAGCTCTTGAAGTTGGGTCAACAGCTCCTGTAGCTCGGCTGGAGCTAGGCGGTATGGAGCCTTGGCGATGGGAGTTGCATTGCTTGCCAATTCCATTTCGAACTCCAATTGTCGATGTGGTGGAAGACCAGGTAGTTCTTCTGGGAATACATCGGAAAAATCACGGACGACAGGGATGTCTTCTATACGTTTCTCGTCTTTAGGCTGTTCGGTAATTAGTGCGAGTAAAGCAAAGGAATTCTTTTTCCGAAGATACTTCTGCGCTTGCATGTATGAGATGATGTTGGTGACGGCGCTTGCCTTATCGCCTTGTACTGTCAGGATTTCGTCGTTCGAGAGTGGAATACGGATAGACTTTTCGAAGCAGAGAACTTCAGCCCGGACGTCGGATAGCCAGTCCATTCCGACTACCACGTCAAAACTACCCAGGGTAGTTGTCATCAGATCAATGGTAAAAGTGTGGCCCGCGAGTTTGAGTTGACAGCCGGATACGATTTGGGTCACATCTACCGATTTACCATTGGCTAATTCTATCACATAAGGGGTCTCTAATGGTTTAAACGTGAGATTTAGGTTCTTCCTAAAAGACTCAGATATAAAACTCCTATCCGCACCCGTATCAAAAAGCACAGTAGCAAAATGTTCATTAAGGGGAAACTTACCGGTGACCACGTTCGTGTCGTTTATGGCCTCTCCGCGGCCCAATGTAAATGCGCGACCCTTGGCACCTCCTGTGCCACCGTTCCCATTATTGTTGTTGTTATTATTGTTGTGGTTGTTGTGGTTGTGGTTGTTTCCACCATTATTGTTGTTGTTGCGCAACTGTGGGCAGTCTCTTCTGAAATGAGCAGTGCTACCACACTGATAGCATCCCCGGTTTATACCCTGCTGCTGACCCTGAGGCTGATTCTGATTTTGTCGGGACACGATTTCCCCACGACAATCCTTTGCCGCATGTCCCATCTTGCCACATCTTTGGCAGCGATTTCCGGCACAAGGGCCGTTATGGTGAAGATTGTAGCGGTTGCACTGCGGCTTTCGACCTACATAGCCGCCTGTATTCTGGTTGTTGTTGTTGTAGTTGTTGTTGTTGTTGTTGTTGGAATGATTTTGATGACCCCGGTGGCTGTGGTAATGATTGAACCGTTTCTGGTTCCCTTGCTGCGGATGTGATGACGAAGACTGTCGAACAGTGGAGTCTTCAAATTTTCTTTTGTTATCTGGAGCGACTCGGTGGTACCCCGTGCTGGCAGTTTCTTCTGTTCCACCGCTTTATCGGTGAGTTTGTGAGCCAATCGGATTGCTTGATGTTCTGTTACAGGGTTACTAGACATCACCATACCCTGAATTTTCGGAACCAGACCCCCGAGATAGAACTCGAGTCTTTTCTCCACCGTGTTGGCCAATTCAGGACATAGAAATACCAAGTCATGGTGTTTTGCGGTGTAAGCCTCAATTTCCGATCCCACCATCTTGTGGTTCCATAGAGCTTGCTCTAACTGTTGCACTCTGTCTCGTGGACAGTACTCCTCTTTAATCAGGGCCTTGAACTCAGTCCATGCCATTGCATTTGCAGCTAACAGTCCACGTGTTTGGACTTGGGCATTCCACCATGTCAGTGCCCCATCTTCCAGTGTTGAGGCTGCGTATTTGACCTTGTTTGCCTCTAGGCAGTTGCACATTTCAAAAACGGATTCTGATTTTCGATCCAGCGGACCAATCCAATGGGTCCTTCCGCCCCCGAGAATTTGCTAGGCTTTGCGTCAAGGAACATCTTATAGGGGTTAAAGCCCCCTCCTACTGACAGAGAACAGGAAGTCAGCACGGAATTTTACTAGCCTCACTATTAGATTTTCACGCGAAAATTTAATAATGGTTACCTGCCGGCTGGTTCTGAACACCCGCTAAAGCTGCGTTCACATGCTCCTGAATCATGGCAGCTAGCTCTTCGGGCGTCAAGTTAAGGTTTCCACGTCTTCCAGTCGCCATTTAGATCTTCGAAACACAACACAAACACACCCCGATAAGTCTATATATCCAATATAGTTATCCTACTTCGTACTTTAATAATTATTAAGTTATGTCAACTCAATATGTTAAATAGTCAAAAGAAGTACTTGATTAACTGAAATCTCAACGTCTTACAAAAGTGTAAATCAAACATACGAATTTACTATAAAGTTTCGAGTTTAAACACAAATGGAAAATAATAAACTGGAGGAAAACAAATAAAATGAGTGAGACGTGTCAATCGTCTACGTCTCCATCCCCCAAGTCACTGTCGTTGCCGTCATCCTGTGCGGCATCTCTAGCTTCCTCAGCTGGGTCCTCCTCCGGATCCTCTTCAGGATCCTCCTCTGGATCCTCCTCTACCGGCACTGGAGGGGCCGGTGCTGGTTCAAGTGCTTGATTTTGCAGTTCCTGAATGTTCCAACTATTTTCCAGGACTCTGTCCTCAAGCCAGTCAGCTCTTATCTGCTCAGCACGCTGATCTCTGGCTATGGTGTTACGAGCTATCTTACTCGTACGATGCTCTTCTTCGAGCGAGTCGGTCTTTCCTGTAAGGTGTCGGATCATCCATCCTTGTGCTAAGATGGTTTCCTGCATTCTTTCTAACTGTTTTTGTTGTGTATGCACTAGGATTCTAAGCATGTCAATTCCTATTTCTACAGGATTAACCGGTTCAACCGGTACAGCAATAGTTGGGCGCAACGACGACTCCTCCCCCAGAGCGAGCCTCTTCCTCGCCGCTGAGCGTGTCTCTACGGCATAAGGTAGTATGGGTTCCACCATTGGTGCCTTTCCTGGTGCTCTTGGTGGCGTAAGTCTGTCGGACGATGATGACGATGAGGATGATGACATTGCCTGTTAGGTCGTGTAGTTAGTTATGAGTTGTTTTCATTCCTTATCATGAAGGCATAATCTACCAAACACAGTTGTGGTATATTACATAACAAGATATAATAATTCGGTGCCAAACTAAGTCTAGTGTCGTGATATCAGCTATAGTTTAGGTCTACTTCTAATGCAAACCTGGTTCTCTATAGCTAGTGGCTCTGATACCAACCTGTCACACCCTCAATTTCCACTTGCGGAGTTTTACCGCGAGGCGTGTGAACAAACCAGAATCTGAAACACTAGTACGTCGAACGACTCTACATGATTTGATTATACGTTTTGCAAAATCGTTCATTGTAGATTTTATATCAATTACCAATATTTAGCAGAGCATTATTTTTAAAGTTTGAGCGGAAGCATAAATAAGTAGTGATGCGGGCGCCAACACAAACGCCAAAACAAATGAAAAATCCCAAAACAATATTAATAAATAAGACTCGATAATGATGTCTTGTTCAATGCATGTACGTGCACCTAGAGCTCCTAGCGTCCTGAGAAACATGTAAAGAAACAAGTGTCAACATTAAAGATGAGTGAGTTCACAGGTTTTCATAAATTCGTTTGTTCGGTTATAGTTTGTTCTCTCCGTTATCCCCAACCCGGGATAACGTATCAGTTCCATTATTCCAATCCCGGAATAATAAGTTGTTGCTTCCAATATTCCCAACCCGGAATATTAAGTTGTTGTTTCCATTATCCCGAACCCGGGATAATAAGTTGATGTTTCCAATATTCCAAACCCGGAATATTAAGTTGATTCGTAATTAAGTTCAATATTAATGTATATAGGTAGCTTGCCTAAAGTCATGTCACTAAGTGTTCGCGATCTCGAAGCTGACAGTTGTGCCTCCGTTTTGCCAGGCCTATCACATGACCATGGCGATGTTAGGCCAATCATACACCCGTTGACCATACCCGGTCGGCTAGCGCGACTAGCTCGGATGGGGCTCGTCAGACCCAGTAGTACTACTTATAATTCCCCCGCTATTTAACCCAAATACTAACGATCCGAGGAGATTGTCGAGGACTTAAGTGATAAAGCTGCTTAGTGCCCATAACATTACATTAACATTAACTTAGTTACCGTATAGTTATGTGACGTTAAATTCATATAACGTAAAGAGTTTGAGTTTGAGAGTGTATACATGTTTCCCCCCTGTTGTTTAAAAACCGGATAAAGTTAGGGGCCGTGAACTCACCTTTATTTGCTCGGTTAGTGTAGCAAAGATGTTATAAGAGATGGGACCGCTAGTTGCGTCCTAACAAACCAATTAATTCCACGTCAGTGTGTAATCACACCAATACAAATTCCACACGCAATTTACTCTCAAGGTGATACACACAAACAACATATTTAACACTCAAACATGCATGCAAGTATTCTCATGTGATCATAGTAATCAAACACTTATCATGAACATATTTCAATTCCATGCAACACTTTAATGCATACAATCACAAGTTATCAACTTTCTGCTTAACACTCAATTATTCAGCTGTCTTCTAGGATTTTTATAAAATAGTTCTAACATTCCAAAAATTCCCATATTTTTACAGTAGGTGACATTTATACCATAGAAATTTATATAATTTTTCCAAGTCCTAAATCTTTACCAATTAGCCATAAATATTAATTCATTAAGCTGCAGTCAGATTTACCGCTTTCTGACTGCAGTCCATGGAAGAATTTATTTAAAAATCACTGATCGTTCGATTAACAAAATTCCAGTTGGAGTTGCCTGGAAATTTCTATACCTAGTTGCTGTACAAAAATCATGACTCAACTTTCTACTGATTTTAAAATCTAGCTTGATAAACAACCAACAAAATTCCAGAATTTTCACAGCTTTAGCTACTGAACTTGTTTAGCCCTTTAAAAATATCAAATGACTTCAGAAAATTATGAATCCAGCGCCATTAGATTCCTTATTCAAATCTCTACGTTCTAGACATCAGAAAATCCGTTTTTCGACAACTAACGACCGAGTTACAGCCAGATGAAGCCGGCTGTAACTATGACTCAGCATCCTGTTTCAGCATTTTTGCTACCATTAATTCGTGTAATCCCGTTCATGCGATTAATCTAGGCGATCAAGAACTGATTTTTAATCATAGACTAATACTAGTAACCTATCCATACAAACTCTAGTTCTTACTTCTAGTTATTATAACCAAAACATACTTGTAACTTGTGATTTCCGAAAACAATTCTGCATATGAACAATGATCAAATCAGCCGATTACTTAACAGCACTTATACTCCGAAACTATACCATCATGCAGTCTGTGAACAACAACAATCAACACACATATATTCGAAACAACTAACCATTCAAGCATACATGTATCCGAAACATTTATATCAATTCTTTCAAGCATGTATATATATATATATCCGAAACAATACAATCATCTATCCTATTCTATTATGCAATTCCGAAAACAACAAAATCAATACACATATACCCGACTATGATCTAGCAACATATGATAAATTCTAGACTTTTAATGATAAGGTAATCGAACCGTGAGTATGTTAAGGAACCGGTGATCCTGGATAGTTGCGACCGAGACTGAAGATGGCGATGGTTGCTGCTGCGACCGGAAGAAAAGAGCAGGAAAGTTGTTGCTTGCTGCGACCGAAAGAAAAGAGCAGGAAAGCTGTTGCTTGCTGCGACCGAGATGATGATGAGGGTAAGGCAGCCGACGGCAATGAAACTCTAGGGTTTTGTGTTGTGTATAGAACATGCATGAGTGTTAGTATATATAGGCTCAAGGAGGGTGAGGGTTAAAAAGGGAAGGGTTACGGTTTGGGTTTGTATGCGGCCGCAAGGGAGCTTGGGTGATTTGGTTTGGGTCTTGATCATGTGGCCGAGGACTAAAGTTGCATGCTATGGGTTTCGGTTTGGTTTTTGATCTTATTGCCGAGACATGTTTGGGCTTGTTCTCGGTTTAAGTTTGTGGTTTGAACTCAATATATCCGCGGTTTTGAACTTGATCTCGGCCGAGAGTGTTTTGGTTTAGGGTTTAGGTTTTGATGTGTGTTGGATTTGATCTTGGCCGAGGACTTGAGTTAATGTTTAAAACTTGTTAATTCCTAGAGTCACAAAGAATCACTTTGGTTCGTGTCGCGGTTCGGTTCAGTTCGTGTACGTATCTACTCTAATGATTCAATTACTCAAACAATCACACAACACACAACACGTATTCATTTAATTCGTACACGTTCGTACACATAGCACGTAATTAGATTGACAAGTATTACGTTCCAGTTATCCGAAAAACCCGGGATATCACAGAATTTGACTTGAACATTTGAGATGTAATTTGAATTTAATAAATATGAAACATATTAGTAAACATCATGAGCTTTGGTGATAACCCAATTATGCTCCGACTCTTATTCCGCTGCGGGTCGGGGTGTGACAGATTGGTATCAAAGCCATGACTATTGGGATATAGGATATGTTATTAGACCATTAGAGCCTATACTATAGTTGATTAGAATTTTAATTTTTTTATTTGTTACATACAAAATTCATGATGTTTATATGCTTTATGTTTATTGTTACATTCAATGTTATGCAAGCATGTTCATAAGTACATATTACTATACAATGCTCTTCATGAATCATATCCTCATAACATATCATATCCATGAGAGCACACACCACACAATTTCCATAATTTTTGCAACGATTTTGTATCTTTTTCAAATCACATCAAAGTGAGTTCTCATGACGGGCATGTAGTAACTGGAAGGGTACAAGTACCGGTAGTCGGAACGTCCTGTCTAGGCTTGGCATTCGTATAAATCCAAAATAAAGGACCGGTTTGCCTACCTGGGGACTAACGATGAGAGTACGAAGGACCTATTAGGCCAAAGCATGCTATACCAAACCTCGTGTGAGCTAACCCCACTTTGAGTTGTCATTGTGTCTACACCTGGACACCCTCCGACCATACATCTCGCAAACATATTTCATGGTTTTCATTCGGGTGATGCGAGTGTTAAACCGCGAACACCAATGTGAATCCTACTAAGCCAATAGTCATGGGGGCCCACATGACTATACAGGTGATGGTATTGGGGACATTGAGGTCCAAACATGAGCAAACCCAAGACATCCTATGGATGTAGTTGCATTATTGATGTTTATGTTATTTTTTTAAAACGACACATGACACCTAAAAAGACTCCTTAAACTCACAATCTTCTTATGAATGTTCCTGTAGATGTCGTCTAGGCAGCAACGTGGAGGTAGAAGGTCAGGAAGGTCAAACGAACGCTTGGCCACCCAAATCGCAAAACAAATGGCCGCGGTGCTTCCTGACATCGTAATTCAAGTCCAACAAGCTCTCGCCGCAAATCCCCTCAACCCTCCCAATCAAGAAGACCAGAACGCCGACAACCCTCCCCCCAAAAAGTGCTCTTACAAACACTTCAAGTCTTGCGATCCCCCGAAATTTGAAGGGACCGAAGGTGTTACTGCTCTCCTCCACTGGTTTGAGGAAATGGAAAACACCTTTCTCAATTGCGATTTTCCCGAGGATCGCAAGGTACGTTACGCAACCGGGAGACTATTTGGAGCAGCTCTTACCTGGTGGAATACAGAAAGAGGTAAGAGAGGAATCGAAGATGCAATGGCCTTAACATGGGAGGAGTTAAGGGAAATCATGACGAGAGGCCTCTGTCCAAGAACCTCGAGATCAAAAAGTTAGAGGATGAATTCCACTCGTTAAAGCAAAAGGAAGGAGATTATACTTCCTACAACAAAAGGTTTTTAGAGTTGAACCAAATGATCCCCAACTTGTTCACCCCAGTATACCGCTTAGTCGAACACTATATTCGAGGGCTCCCATCGAAAATTCAAGACTCAGTTCTAAGCACATCGCCTGCAACACTTGAAGCTGCTATGGAACTAGCTACCGAGCTTACCGAGAATCGTATTCGTAACGGCAAATTTAAGGACGAGAAAAAGAAAGCCCCCATTGAGGGCCAAACTTCAAACCATTCCACCTCCTCCTCAAAGTTCGCTTGTAAGAGGAAACGAAACACCATAAACTTTGCTGTCACACAAACAAATTTCCCTATCCCTGCTGCACCCATCACCCAAGTTGCCCCCTCAACTACACCATATAAAAAGCCATACTCCGTCCCATACCCAAAATGCAACCGTTGCCAATACCATCACTTTCCTGATCATCCCTGCCAACATTGCACCGGCTGTGGCCGCGCAGGTCACACCATTCAAACCTGTCGCGCACTTCAGCGAACGAACCGCAATCAACCCTCAACCCAAACCCACCATCAGATAGTGGGTCAAGCCCAACAACCTTTACTCCTACCACCTGCACAACATGTAGCCCAATCCTACTACCAACCCAACTATCCCATGGTGCAACCTTTGCGGGCTTGTTACAACTGTGGAGACCCGAACCATTTCAGGAACACCTGTCCACGCTTGGTGAACATCATCCATGCCCAAGCTCAAGCTAATCCAGTAAACCAGGCTAACCAAGCTCCTCCACCTGCAAGAGGAAGAGCTTTCAACATCAACGCTAATCAAGCTAGGGCTGACAACAATGTGGTTAACGGTACGTTTCTCATCAATGGTAGTTATGCATCCATGTTATTTGATACTGGCGTGGATAAGAGTTTTGTGTCTTTAGAATTTGAACCCATCCTCAACCAAACTCGTGATAAACTCATGGAATCCATAACGGTAGAAGTTGCTGACGGAAAACCAGTCTCATTAAACTCTATTATACGCAATTGTACTCTCACCCTAAACGATCACGATTTTCCAGTTGATCTCATACCTATGAAGTTGGGAAGTTTCGACATTATAATTGGTATGGACTGGCTCAGCCAACATCATGCTGAAGTTGTATGCCGCGAAAAGTTTATTCTCATTCCTCTTACAAACGGTCAGACTCTACGAATCTTTGGAGAAACCCCTTCGAAAGGACTCAAATTAATGTCCTGTCTTCAAGCCCGAAAATATCTCCGCAAGAATTATGTCGCATGCCTAACTCATGTCGTCAAAAACGGAATCAAGGAGAAGAAACTCGAAGACATCCCAGTAGTAAAAGATTTTCCGCAAGTTTTTCCTGACGACATTTCAGGGCTTCCTCCCGTGAGAGAAGTTGAATTCCGCATTGATCTTATACCTGGAGCTACACCAGTTGCAAAATCTCCTTATAGGTTAGCCCCATCCGAAATGCAAGAGCTAGCCAGTCAACTGCAAGAGCTGACTGACAAAGGATTTATACGTCCTAGCTCATCGCCTTGGGGTGCACCTATCCTTTTTGTGAAGAAGAAGGATGGAACGTTTCGCATGTGTATCGACTATAGAGAACTCAACAAGTTAAATGTCAAGAACCGCTACCCATTACCTCGCATCGATGATCTTCTAGACCTACTTCAAGGCGCCACCTGTTTTTCAAAAATCGACCTTCGTTCTGGTTATCATCAACTCAGAGTACATGAAGAAGACGTCCCAAAGACCGCCTTCCGAACTCGTTATGGTCATTATGAATTCATGGCCATGCCATTTGGTTTAACCAACGACCCAGCTGTCATCATGGATCTAATGAACAGAGTCTGCAAACCTTATCTCGACCGTTTTGTTATAGTCTTCATCGACGATATCCTCATCTACTCAAAATCTAAGTCTGATCATGAACGACACCTTCGACTCATCCTTACACTCTTAAGGACAGAAAAGCTGTACGCTAAGTTTTCGAAATGTGAATTCTGGTTAAGGGAAGTACAATTCCTTGGACACGTCGTCAATGACAAAGGAATTCATGTTGATCCCTCAAAAATCAAGGCAGTACAGGAATGGCAAGCGCCACGTACCCCTATCGAAGTAAGATCATTTCTTGGTTTGGCTGGTTATGTTTTCTAACATATGATTATTGCACAATTTTTCCATATTAAATACAACAAGAAATCAATAATAAATGTTTTCTAACAAGGTTCACTCGCCAACTTTTGTTGACCCAAAACCCCCATTTTTACACATGATACAGGTGATCCAGTTGAAGCAAGAAACATATAGGACGGCCTAGAAGAATAAATTAGTTTATATTTTGGATTGTTTATTTAATTTTTCCTTTCCTTGTATTGTATGAATTTGAATTGAACATTTGAGATGTAATTTGAATTTAATAAATATGAAACATATTAATAAACATCATGAGCTTTGGTGATAACCCAATTATGCCCCGACTCTTATTCCGCTGCGGGTCGGGGTGTGACACTTAAGTTCCACCCTATTCTCACATGATCTAAGTTGTTTCATTCCCTAGCTTATCATACCATTGAACATGTATTTCCACCGATAGTTGAAAACAGTTAAAACATTTAAGATGAAAAGGGGGACATGAACTCAATGGATTGCTTTATGTGAACTCTGTTTATCTCACGTACTTTCCCTTGGTTTGTAACATCAACCTACAAACGTGTTAGGTTTTGTTAGAGACTTCGGTCTTTGTAACGATTCATGTTCATGTTTCTTGTCTTAAGTATTTATTAAGACTTGTTCAGAATTATGTTTCATTGAGATGTATTTTCGATGTATGATGCCCACTGAGATGAGATTTCGGTGTATGATGTCAGTTGAGATTTATTTTCGGTGTATGATGTCAATTATATATTTCGTCAAATATATATATATATATATATATATATATATATATATATTATATATATATATATATATATCCTTGCATCTCATGTGTTGCATGTACGGGCCTAGCCCTCTTGTCTCTGTGCCTTGCACGAGTAAGATGTATGTGTTCATGATTTCTCATAATCGGGTTTCACCCGTTTGCCTCGACGATGCCATCGTCGGATATGTTCCATATATAATTCTTTTTAACTATATATAATTCCAAGTTCGATTTATTAGTTAAAATATTATATTATAACTTGTACTATTTGTATGCACCACTTTATATATCATTTGTAATTACCATGAGTTTGTTAAAAACAATCTATATTAACATGTCTTGATATATAATTATTCCTGTGCATGTTCCATAGTATACATGACCAAGTGTAGTAATTGTTAAGTATTATACATGTGTATCTTCCCAAATATGGGTATACTTGTATTATGAGTATTTGTGTATTCAAATTCGTATTCCCATGGTTATGTATAATACTTGTATAATGGTATTTTCACCAAGTGTTAGTGGTATATGTTGACATGTATTTGTACGTATAGGAATACGTATATTCTTAAAATATATAATTTAAGATATGTCCAAATTAATATATGTATGTTATGCTTGGTAAGTGTATGCATCTTAAAAATAATATATTTTTAAGATTAGTTCTAGAAAAAACATATTTTTAGTTTCCACCAAAACAATATACTTTTAAGAGGTTTATGAAATATATATTTTTATACACTTCAAGAATAATACGTTTTTGTAACGCCTCGCTTTTTCGTACTTTCCTTAATTAGAAAGTGTAGTCGTATTTTTATTTATGGAAACTTGTATTCGTATCGCATTTGTATTTCATTTCCCAATCTTGTAATTCGAGACTTTGATTATAATAAAGTTCATACTTGATACCTACTTATCTTACATACATTCAATTGTTAAATACGTGATTAAATTCCAAACGATACTTGTTATACTTGTAAATATTCATATATACATTCTCGATACCTAGAATATACTTACAAATGCGTTATATATTAAAAACATGCAAAAATATCGGGTTTTAGCATGAAATGATGGAAAAACCAAGTTCAGGGGCATAATCCGCAGATTCTTGTTTCTAGCTCATGGATTGGGCAAAAGTGTGTTTGTTGGATTGTGTTTCTTGCATTTAATACACACCTAACTCAACCCCCAAACCTCAACTATAAATACCCACCTCCTCCCACACTCATTTCACACCTCAAACACTTCTCTCTCTCTCTCTATCTCAAAGCTCTATCTCAAAGCTCTATCTCAATCAAGAAAGTTCAAGACTTTCAAGATAAGTCGGTGTTCCTCCAACTCTCCAAACCCTTCACGGAATACTCAAGTGGAAGCTTGCAAAACCATGGGTACACTTGACCCATTTCCCTTTTTACACAATTTGGGTTGTAACATGTTAACGTACAAAAATACACAAATACACACACTACATGCTTTATACACTCGATCCGTTATACATGCTTCTTGTTATGCTTAGGTTTATGCTAAATTCATATAAGCTTATTGTCATTAACTTAGCTAGCCCCAACTTAACATTTATAGTGCTATAGGAGTAGCACACCGCCCGTCGGGGTAATGTTAAGCTTAAAGCGGATACTTATTCTTATTCATACTTTAGTCTCGTTACTTTGTGTGATGAGGGACACTTAATACTTGTGGACACTTGGGTTTGACAATTAGTATTGCATGCTAGCTTACCTTGTATACAATTTCCATGTGGGTTTGAGTAAATTCTTTTGTATCTATGATACGTACTTAAACTTGTGTACTCGCCAATACTTGTTGTATTGAACTATACTTTTAACATGTTGCAGGTTAAAGATGTCGATCATGACGAAACTTAGTAGGGATGCCATAGACACACACCTAGAATATTAGGTTTTATGTTGTTATTGTTGTATTTGAAATTTCGCGATGTACTTGACACTTTGCTTTATGAAATGAAATGAAGTTTGATTTTAAATATTGTCGCCAATAGTGTTATGATGCCTTGAGCAATCTATTTCGTCTCACTCTGATGTTTCCGCCATTCTGTTGGGGTGTGACAGTTTTTAATGTCGACAAAATATGTTATATTTTATACACTTGTAAAAATATATATTTTGTCACTTGTTCGGTTTTGAATGTAATATTTACCAAGCTTCGATATATTATATATTTTTAGTCCGAAACCTTATATAGTCCAAGTGTCCAATTTGTCCATATTTGTCTCCAAGTATGAATAGGTATATATTCTTGTAATACTTTGTTTGCCAATTTTTATTGTATTTGTTTATGCGTATAATTTCAAATCCCTAATTTTATATATAACTAATACAAATAATATACACATATATATTCTCCAAAATATATATTTATATCCATCTTTATTTTTAGAAAAAAAACCATAACTTCTTTGATTTACATTTTATACAAAATATGAGGGTTCTTATATTTATTACTTTTAAACAAGTTTACTTGTAAGAACTTTGTTAACATGTATTTTTCTAAGTGTTTAAATTTTATAAAATTTTTGCCATCGTTTCCCCTAGATTTAGGAGGTTTCCCATGTTTTAAATCATGTGTTTAAGCTTTCAAAACTCATCAATTTATTCACAACCATTTCCACAAGTATAATATATGCATAGATGCATTTTTCATGTTATGATGAACTTGAAAGTTAACCAAATCTTGTAGTATTTTAACCTTGGGTTCAATATGTTCATCCATTTTCAAAAATGGGTTTTGTTTCTAATATTTACTAACTTTGTTGAAAATCATTTTTAACAACTTGTTCATACATCATCTTAAGAACATTACAAATCATTTTAACCACTTTAATAAACTCATTGCTCATGTGTAACAAGTTCATCAAGACTTTTATCATGGATCTTTCAAGACCTTTATGTACACTTGTTAGATTATGTTTTTATTCATCATCTAACAAGTTTACATATGTTAATCATCATCACTAGCTCAAACTACCATCTAAAAACTTTCATAACACATTATAACAACTTGTTTCTCATGATTTTTAGCTTGATTTAGGGTGTTCTTCATCTCTGTTTTGTAAGAATCTTTAGATGTTAAGTTGTAGATATGTTACTTATACTTAAACAATATGTAAATGAAGGTTAGAAAGCTCACTACTAGCTCTTGTGGCTAGGTAAGTGACAAGATGAACAAGATAATGAAGATGAAGCAAAGATGGTGGATAATAGCTCCCTAGATTGGTCCTTCAACTTCCGATGCTTGATCCTTCCTTAGTTAGGGTTTAAACACTCTTGAGTATGCTTGGAATAGCTTGAAAGTTGCTTGAAGATGGAGGTGTAAGGAGGGGTCTTTGAGCTGTGAGTTTTGGGGGTGTAGGAGGTGTTCTTGTTGTTTGGTTTTAGTGTTAGGATATGCAAGTGAAAGAGGGGTGATATAGATGATTACTTATGTTGGGTGAAAGACACAAGACCATCCATGTATTCTTATTGTTCACCCAACATGTCCAAGCATGGGAGACATGAATGTTGGCCTTGTGAGGCCCTCCTAGAACCGGCCATGAATGATGGTTAGGTTCTTGGTTTGTTTAGTTAAGTTAGTTAGGTGTTCTAGTTAAGATTTAACCATGTTAAGTTAGGGTGTTTAGGGTTTTAGGGGTTTTTAATGTAATTCAAGATGTATGGTGATATATACTAGCTTAACATAATTAAACAATATTAACTAGTCCATAATTTATGTCTAGTTCGTGTTTGGTTGCTTAACAGGTGCTAGATTCGTTACCGGGTCCTTAACGGAGGTTTAAGCATCTTGTAGGGATTTTAGGGATTCTTATGTAAAACAATGTGTTTAATAAAATAAACTAGTTGTATGATGTTAAAATATTGTTAACTAGTTCATATGATGTGGGGTTGTGTCCGGGTGTTTGTTTCGTTATCGGTTCGTTAAAATGTTAACTTTCAAGACTTGTATGATATGATATGATATGATATGTTTTTGTGCCAAATTGATACTTTCAACATCTTTTAGGTAGTCTATGATGTTTAACACCATTTCTGAATATTACACAAGCTAGTGGATGCTGAATTTTGCTGAATTATCAATTAGTGTGTATTCCAGACAGTTTTCAGTGCATGTATTGTTTTTGGAAAGTGTTCACAAGAATCCTTGTTTTCCCACATGGGATTTAAGATATAGTTGATGTTGGACTCCCATCTAAGACCTAAATCTGCTGTTTAGCTGAGTACTGAAGCTGTGCTGACACAGCCAGTCTACTAGTTGTTCCGATGCATTGTTTTAAATTGTTTTTTATTTGTAACCACTAAAATGAATAATATGCAACATGTAATGTACTTAGTGAGTTTTCTAGGTGTATTCCATGCAATTCATGCATTTCAGACGTTCAAAACACATAATTGTATAATATAAATCACTGTTCAAATGTACGAAAATACCCGAAAAGTGACAGTTAACACATCAATGAAGGAGGTTCATCACCAAGTGTTTTTATCAGTCAGTTGGCAAACAGAAAGATGTACCTGCCAAACACAAAGAAGGTGAAGCAAAAGCTAGGAAGATAGCTGTTGATGAAGTGGAAGAACTTGGTGTCAACCCTAACCAGAGGAGGATTATGACTCGGATGTATTAAGGATGCTTGGAATTATGAATTAGACAAAGACTCATGCATTTGGCACAACCCCTATGAAGGAGCAGAGTCTAATTCAGATCTATCATCTAGAGGTGACTGTCATTGGAAATAAGGACCTCCACTTTGTCTTAATAAGTTTGTGTTTAGTTTCTAGTTTACCGTCTCATGTTGAATAATCATTGTATGCTGGTATTGTGGTAAATGCCTTCTGTTTAGTAAGAAAATGTAACTTGTATTAAGGTACATGTGTTATGTTAAGAAGTATGAGAAAGTCCACATTGGCAAGACATGATATTTAACATTGCATTATAGAGTTATTGTTCAATATCATGCAACATAACCATCCTAATAAGTGTTCAACGACAACCATCCTAACAATTCAACAACAACAACCATACTAAACTTTAGAAGATGAAAACATAATTGTTCAAACATAAACAAAATGCGACATCCAAACGGAATTTGACCAAACGTGACACCTAAGAAGGTTGTGACCCACCTTGACCTTTGCAGTTGCGACTGTTGTGGACTTTGTTATTGCACTTGCTTCATTTTGTGGTGCCTCCTTTTCTTGTTAGCTTCCCACCCTTTGTTAAGCTTGCCTCGACCTCCAGTTGAGATTTCTTTCGTTTTTTCTTAGGCCTTCCAACCTGTTTGTGGTGTTTTGGGGCAGTCAATTTGGTTGGACCTCTTGATGAAGGCCACATCTCAGGTCCTACAATTGGATCTACGGTATGCATGTACACTTTCTTCCAACTATCAAGCCAATAAACCGGATCAACCCAGCTTTCTGGAATTCTAGGATTCAAAGCATTCTCAACCATGTTCTAAATAGTAGCAACTGCATGTTTGCAGGGCATTCCTATTAGATCCCATTTCCTGCATGAGCATGTTCTCAAGTACACATCGACCATAGTCTTGTTTCTTGGACCAGTTACCTGTAAAGGTTTTAGTATAAGTATCAATGTGAAAGTTATGAAATAAAGTCTTTTAGTTTACAATACTTTCTTGGTACTTTGAAGAACCTTTCATCAACACATTGTACTGTGAAACCACATTCTTGATACTCTTAAACATGGTGGTAGTAGCAGGTGTTAATGAGCCATAACTTTTGGCTATGATATTCTTCACATTGACAATTCATTTGGTCAAATATTCCCTGATGTTTTCCAAGCAGGGGATGTTTGGCTTGTCTCTTGCTCCAACCAGTTGCTTATTGAACATTTCGCAAAGGTTGTTCAATATCATATCATACTTTGCCCTTCGTGAAAAGTGGGCTCTTGACCATGTTGTTGAATGGATATCTTTTTGCCAATCATACAACTTTCTATCTAGGGCCTTAACATCCTCCATTCCCCTATTAAAAAGGGCATGCTTTCTGTACTTGCACATCTCCAAAGCAAGTTCTTGTACACATCTCCACACCAAGTCTTGTTCATGTCCTCGTTTATGTGCCTTAGGCAATACCTATGTTCAGCTGTTGGAAACATCTAGCCCAAAGCAAGTAATGAACCCTACAAGTTACAAAACATTATAACAAATATAATTGATAAAGTAGTTCAAAGTATTACAAATTTTAAGTTTTTCTTACCTTTTCCCTATCACTGATAAAAGTGAAATTACATCTCGTAGGTAGCTCAAGATCATCCCCAAGTATATTAAAAAACCATGTCCATGTTTAATTTGTTTTAGCTTCCACAACTACAAAGGCAAGTGGGTAGATGCCATTGTTTCCATCAACTCCAAATGCTAAGAGAATCTGACCTGGGTATAGACCCTTCATAAAGACACCATCTTATCCAGTTATGTCCCTTTCAATTAGATTAAAACCTTTCTTCAAAGCACCACAACAAACATATATTCTCCTGAATTGCCTAGTGGGACTGTTGGGATTAGATCCAGGTTCCACATCAATCTTAATTATGGTCCTAGGGTTGGCTCTGACCAATTCCTCACAATACACCCGAAGTTGCCCATACTTTATAGTCCCCATTTAGCTTTGCCATAGAAATCTTCTTTGCCATCTATAATTTAGGGAGTGAAACTTTAACTTGGTGCTTTTTATGAAGTGGATCTTGAATGACAGTCACCTAAATGTCGGGATTAGCCTAAAGGATTGGTACTATCTCTTTAGATATGAAGGTTGTTGATACACTTTTGTGTATGTCGCTTGTTCTTAGTTACGTTAGTAATTGTACGGTCTTTGTTTGTTGTGTCTGTAAAGTTTGGTCGTGTCGACCAAATCAAGATATCCTCCTATCTTGTTGATACACTTCGTACGAGTAAGTTGCTTGCTCGTACGAGCCATTACATGTTCGTACGAGCCATTACATGCTCGTACGATTAACCCTGTTAACAAGAACATTGCTTGTTCGTACGAACGACTTACTCATTCGTACAAGCCATAAGCTGTTTGTACGAGCAACCATCTCTGAATGTTCTTCGTGTCTTTGTAGTGCTTCGTACGACCAGTGACATTCTTCGTACTGTTGCTAGGTGTTGGCACTATATAAAAAGACATGAACTTCTCTGTAAAGTGTGATACATGGGTGAGTACAGGAGAGTGTATACAGAGATAAGCAGTTTATTTAAGAGTCTATGTACTGGGTCTCTCTAAAAATGAATATCGTGAACATTTGAAGATATATCTTTTGTTATATTGGTTGTGCTCTTGCTTTGGTTTGCATATACACTTGGATTCCGCACTCATGTGTGTGTTAAACAACCAGAAAGTAGGTTATCTTGATCCTCCACGTGGACCTACAAGTGGTATCAGAGCTTTGACTCTCTTCCTTGTTTAAAACTAAGCATAGTGTTATGTTTGAGAAAGCTGTGAAGGTTCCTGGAAGTTTTCTTGAACTTCTAACAAGAAACTTAAGTTTTTAAAAGGAAAAGTAGCTTAAAACTTAGGTAAAACTTGTTGTATCTAGAAAATTTTCAAAAAAACCTTGTTAGAATACATGGAGACATGTTAGGATACAGTTTTTCTTAAAATTTTCTATCAAAGTTCAGATTGGGACATATTTTCCGGTGAAACACTTGCCGGAAAACTCACCGGAATATTCTTTAGGGTTGACCAAATCTTAGGACTTGACTGCTTTGACTGAAAAGCTGATATTGGAATTTTTGTCTTTTTAACCAAAACTGTGTAGACAACTAACAACTTTCGAACAAACTCAGAAATAAGTCTCTGTTGCAAAAGGAAAATTTTCACCAACCAACCCTGCAAAAAGATTCTTCCCTACGAAAAAACCAAACATCCATGAAAGACCTCCGTGCGAATAACCCATCCGCATGAAGAACAAGTTTGTTCGTGCGAAAGACCAACTGACTCGCACGAAGAACTTGTTCGCATGAACAATCTGTGGCTCGCACGAACAACCTGTTGTTCGCACAAACAATCTGTGATTCCTACGTAGAAGAGTGATTCGTACGAATCTTCTACTCGTATGAAGAACCAAGTCTTTTTCGTGTACCTCAGGTCATTCGTGATAGTTTTTGGTAAAAAACTGATACTTCGTGGTTTTTAAAATTGTGAACTTTAACAGTAGACTTTTATTTCAAAATTAATTTTTGAAATTTAAGTTGATTTTCATAAACAAGCAAACAAAATGGGTACAAATCCTTGGGATTGGGGGTGTAGTTCACGTACAAGCCAAGATTCATCACAATCTAGCTCTGCAACCTCATAGGTAAAATCTTTAATACCTCCACAAATGATTACCACAAGTCAATGGGCATTTGTTACGAATCAAAATCAAAGCATTCAAAGTCTTCTCCTTAGCGAGAGTGAAACTGGAAGTAAAAACCGTCCACCAAAGTTGAATCATATGAACAATTATCCTTCATGGAAAAGTCATTTTCATACGTATGTTCTTGGTCAGAATACCAAGTTGTGGACATGTTTTACTTCTCCGTACAAAGAATCCCTCGAAGAAGTTGTATCAAATTCAACCTCTTTAGTCGAATTGGATGAGAATGATAAAAGGGCCTATGATCTAGAAAAGAAAGCCTTTGCCATTCTTACGTAAGCATTTCACAAAGATATTTTTCATCAATTTATGTATTGTACAACTACGAAGAGCTTATGGGACTCGTTGAAGTCAAGAGGAGAAGGAAATGCAGCAATGAGAAAGATTCGACATGATCTTTTAAAGAAAGAGTTTGAAGGGTTTCTGTTTATGGAAAGTGAAACACTAAGTGATATGACAACTCCTTTCTATCATTTGCTTAGTGAGATGTACTCATACAAGGTGTGCGTTTTGCTGATGCCTTACCACCTCAGTGGAGTCAATTTATTGAATTGCTAAAACATACCGGGGCTTTGGATATGATTAGCATTTACGAATTTGTTCAGAAACTTGAAAACAAAAATGAAGAAGAAATTCGCAAAGCAAAACGATTTCCAGTTCCGTAAAACCCAGAGATGTAGTTTGGAGGCATTAGCACAGGTATAAGTACAATTCAACAATCGAAGCTTCAAACAACATTCATGTCAAATTCAAATCCTTTTCTGCCGCAAGTTAAGCCAGATCAGTCTGTTGGTTCAAGTGCTCAAGTTTATGGACAAGCTTTTGATCCAAAAGCCTTTCTTCCTTTACCTCAAGATGTTAGTTCAACTGCTCAAGCTTATGAACAAGCATTTAATCCAAAAGCATATCTTCCTCAACCACAAGTTGTTACACCACAAGTTCAACAACAAGCTTTCTATGGTAAAAACTTTCAACCCACAAATTCCAATAGTATCAGACTCGATACATCAAACCTTTCTAAGGTAAATGTGGAAGTTGCCCGGGAACACATGGAGCTTCTAAACACTTTGGTGAGTTCCTACTGTGGATTAGTTGCTGGACAAATTGGTAACATCAATTTAACCAGTGAAGACTATGCACAAATCGATAAGGAGTAGATGGTTTGATATCAAATGGGCGTTTGCAAGTGCAGCGAGAAGGGCAAAAGATTTTATGGAGAAAACAGGAAGAATTAATATGGAAATCAACAAGGATACTCCATAGGGTTTTGACAAAAGGAAAGTTACTTGTTTCAACTGTGTAGAGAAAAGGGGCATTTTAAAGAGAATGCACGACGCCTCCACAGCAAGGGAATCAATATCCTTTCAACAGAAATCAGGTTACTAACAACGAAAGAGCAATGGTTCCTGCAACCAACCGAGCGTTAGTAGTTCAAGCAGATGAACGCTGTGATTGGTCTGTTCAATTGGAAAACAATGGAGGAGGAGGAACTGCATTGCCGAAATTACAAAAAATAATAACAATGGAGAATCGTCCAGGAATGATGACAGTTCATGGGATAGCAGCAGTTCAGATGAAGCAGAATCGACTTCGAGTGAAGATCGATCTGAAGATGTTAGTATTGAAGAAGTTGATGTAATTACTAAAACTAAATCGACGGATAGCGGCAAAGAAGATTTGGAGCATGAAACTGAAGGACCATCTGATGAGTTTTCCAAACATCTCTCATCAATCGGATCTTCCACTCTTCCTGCAACATTCATGACTCGTTTAGATTGCCAATCCAGTCAGGTAAGTTTCAATAAACCTATTGTGTCTAAGTGTTTTGAATGTATAGCTTTAAAAGGTAAATACTTAGAACTTGAAGGTAAATTTGATCACATGAAGAAACATCATCAGAGTGTGATTGTAGATCTGACAAAGTGCACTGAGGTAAACACAGTTCTTAAGAAAAAATGAAAAGGAATTCAAAGCAACAATTGAAACCTTAAAGAAAGACGTTTCTGAATTAACAAAGAATGTTGAGAAAACAAACAACCATTAACAATTATATTAACATGCTTGAAGAAACAAAAAAGGAGTTAGCATGTACAAAGTGTGAACATGATGCAATCAAACTCAAGTTGGACAGTTACTCCAACTAAAGATATGTTTTGGATCACATCATCAATGTTCAAAAGAAGAAAGGTGATGTGAAATGCATAGGTTATCAGGCTTGTCCCCCTCCGGTTAGGCACAATTACTCTAAAATGCCAGATGATGAAGATATGCCACAGTTTAAACCCACCGTTCCACCGGATATAACTGAATTTACCGCTGGTCTAGGGTTCACTAAGGGCACATCTTAAAATCAAGGTCAATCGGATGACATCAATGACTCAAAGTCTATGGAAGATAAAAATCCTCCCATTTTTGAGGATTATGATAGTTCGGATGACGAATCGGATAAGGACAAGCCTAAACAGTCAGATACGGTAACAAAAGAGGAAAATGTACCTCACAAAAATCACATTCTCTGTGATCCTTCAGGGAAACCGTGTGTGACTGCCAATGTCAAGATTGCTGAAGCTCATGTTGAAACCTGTGAAAGCATGAACTTTCTTTATACGTTGATTGGTTCGGACAAAGTTTACGCAAACAAAGATTTTCCCATAAAAAATGTCAATCAATCCTTGATTGATAAAGCTTTTAAGGATTCTACTAGTAAGTTTTTTGGTAATTCGAGCCCAAGAGTTGTAGTAACTCAGTGTGCTCCTCTCCTAAAAACCGAAGTTAGAAAGAAATACGGAAATAAAAAATTGAAACCTCAAAACAATCAACGAAGCAAAATCATGCTAACCAAGGAAATAGAAAAAGCAAACAGAGCCAACACAAGAAGAAAATTCGAAATGTGAACTTCGTGAAATCCCGAGCGACTGATAAAATTGAATATTTGGAAAACAAATCCAACACGGATTTTGTTAAACAAAATAAAATTTTAAATAGAAAAAGCAGAACAACTACACTCAACACACAAATTGTTGTGATGTAGGACTAAGTACCTCAAGATCACGAAGTTCATCATCTGGCTACAACATTTATAATACTTCGTGGTTTGTTGAGCGGAGATCATGCTTTGAGTGTGGTGAGTATGGGCCCATTGTCAAAAACTAACCATATCTCACAAAGGGAAAAGCAAAAATTGATGCACCCCATGGTAAACGTTACCATACAAAATATGTTTCGCCAAAACAGGACCCTCGTCTTGTTAAACAACGAGAAATGAAACAGAGAAAGAAACATCAAAAAGCTATTGAAAAGACTTTAAAACTGGAGGTTGTCCAAACACAATCAAATGTTAAAATTGAGAAACAAAAACAGTTTTGGAAACCAAAACCGGTAATTATTTCAGGGGAAGCACAATCCATTCTGAATAATCGGGAAAACGGAGTTCCAAATCTCGATGATGTCGGACGATCCAAGTCAATGAAGGCTTGGGTCCCCATCTCCAACTAATCTTTAATGAGTATGCAGGATGTTCCAGGAGGAACTATTGATAATCATAGAATTGTTGATAGCGGAGCATCCAGGCACAAGATCAGCGACATGCGGCTCCAAAACATCGTTATATTCAGGAGCTGTTGCCTTTGTTGGAGAGGAAAAGAAGATAATGACCGATAAGTGAAGAAAGTTTGGTGAATGAAGTTGATAACTTCGACAAGATGAAAAATGCCCAGCAATTTGTTTGTTTAAGGCTTGGATCGGATCCACAGGATAGATTCAATCAAAATGTACACATCTGAAGCACGTCAGAAGGTTATCGAAGATTCATGTCTCTTCCACAAGAAGCTCAAAGCTTACAAGATGATCGTGCAGTGTACATTTCTCCACGGGTATGATTGAAGAAAATGTGTTTGGTTGAACAAACCAACCAGGTGTGCGGATGCCTCGGCATGGTTTGAACAACCGCACACTACTTCTCAAGGAGAAAGACAAAGACCTATGCTGGTGCAAAAAAATGTGGACAACATCATGCATGGACCGCCCAAAGATGATGTGTACAAGCTTCTCCACATGCACTCTTGCTTCTTACTAGTCGGACCCAGAGGTTTATAATCTTGTTGCTGTGAAGAGATTTCTCAGTTATATGAAGTAGCTGCAAAATCGACCTTGAAATCCACACCAGGTGGATATCCAGTTGGGAGAGCACACAATTTCTTGGCAATGCACGGAGAAATTGCAAGATTACGGTTTTAAATTTCTAATCTCTCCTATCTCTGTTGATATTTAAGTTGCTTTACGAATTTTCTAAAAATCTCATACAACACTCCAGACCAAATACATTGATCTAGAATATCACCTCACACGTGATTATTTCAATATGAAACTCATCAATGTTGCTGTGGTCCACACCGATTACCAATATGCCAACTCATTTCTCCAAATTTTTTTTAAATCATTGGTAAACGACATCAAGGTAAAATGTGAGTTAATCCACATTGGGAAATCGTTTTTGTAAATATTTTTCTTGAAAACAATCCAAAAAGATGAAATTAAAGGTTTAAATTTACTTTTTGCATTGTAGGGGGAGTAAATTATAATCCGAAATATACAAAAACACTTCAAAATGTAAAGAAGGACAAAGAACATGAGAAAAAATGAGTTTCCTGGCAAGAAAAAGAGAAAATGATAGTAAATTAGTGGTTCGTCAGAAACTTTTTGAACTTAAAATGAAAGATGATAAGTAGCTCTATATTCAATGTATCGGTAGGCTCACAATCATTTTAAAGTGTGCACAGGGCGATATAAACATAATCGACTGAAGACCAGGTGGGAACCATTCATTGGCATATGGTCTTGGTACCGAAATTTCATTTAATAGTATGCCGAGGTTCTGAGATGTGCGGTCTTTATGCTTGCTTATCATCTGGATATCATGGTTGAATCTTTTACCGAAAAATAATGGGGACGCAAGTCTAGAACTTCCATGATACCGTACATACGTGTAAATACTGCATACAACCATCAATAAGTGATAAACATATCACATCCACCCAATCAATAAGTGATAATATATCACAGCTTTGTGCGGGAGTTAAGTTCGTCTCTTTGTTGGTACTAACCTGTTCACGGACTTACTCCTGTGCCCTGTATGCATCTGAAAATCAAGTTCCTCATCAATAAGTGATTTGATCACATAGGGCTTGTTTTCATGAAAAATAAGTGAGTATCTCACATCATATATGTCAAAACAGATGATAAGCAGTATACTCACCGGTAAGATATTCTCTCGTGCATGTCTTGATACTGGAATGTGTCGTCAAGTGGATAAACACTGGTCGGTAAGTATAAATCATACATTAATCGTATCCCCCAACCGCGAGTACAACTGATAAGTTGAGCTTATGTGGACAACAATACCGATAATTATTATAGGGTACTTATCTAAATGCAAATTAATCAAACAACAAGTGTGTTTTGGCATGACCATATACTAATATGATTCTCTTACCCTCGAAATTCGCAAAAAGAATATCTGTAAATATTTACTTGTTTGATTGATTTCCGTCTTTACATTTAAAAATTAAAAAATGACAAAGATTTTAGGTGAATTTTAATATAAATTTTATAAAAGCCAAAAAAATTTTACTTCTAGTTTATTTTTGATTGACCGATGCTGGAACTCAAATCTATCCTACCTAAAATCCTGATTGTAAGCCAAAAAACAATTGCATCTTCATAAATGGTCGAAGTTGACGAACTTTGAAGTTTAATGGATTAAAATTGAACAATCTTAAAACTCTTAAAGTATTGTCAGTTGGTAGTTGAATGAGAGTTGGTCTCATGTGTGTCATGTGCTAATTATACTTAAAATCAATCCGTCATGAAATTTCCAAATGACAATTTTCTAAGGTTGATTAAATCCCTACGGTTGTTCTCATTACGCGTTTAGCTTTGTTGTGTGTGCAGATGTAATATTCAAGCAAGCTAAAGGCAAATAGGATGAGTTTAGAAAACAAGTTACGGGAGTAAAGACGCAACAAAAATGCAAGCGTGAATCAAGAAGATCAATTCATAGCTGACACTTATCAACACCACAAGATATATTCAAGGGGGAGTTTGTTGATGCACCTCTTGACTGTGATGCATGAAGACATCTGAAGATATAACAGTATGAAGAACGAACCATCACGAGCAACATCCAAGGGGGAGTTTGTTAATGCATATTTATATGGATGCGACTCAGCTTAGTTCGGTTCGGTTTGACTCAGTTCGGTTTTCACGCCGGAAGCTCATAGTCCGAAGCAGGCCATTAGAAATAAAGACCGAAAACCAAGCAATGTCCAAGGGGGAGTTTGTTGATACACTTTTATGTCTGTCGCTTGTTCTTAGTTACGTCATTAATTGTACGGTCTTTGTTTGTTACGTCTGTAAAGTTTGGTCGTGTCGACCAAATCAAGATATCCTCCTGTCTTGAATTAGTATGACGTTTATTTTATTCGTCCGAATGAAAGATGCTTCGTACGAGCATGTAATGGCTCGTAGAGTAACCCTGTTAACAAGAACATTGCTTGTTCGTACGAACGACTTACTCATTTGTATGAGCAACCATCTTTGAATGTTCTTCGTGTCTTTGTAGTGCTTCGTACGACCAATGACATTCTTCGTACTGTTGCTAGGTGTTGGCACTATATAAACAGACATGAACTTCTCTGTAAAGTGTGACACAAGGGTGAGTACAGGAGAGCACTGAGAGAGCGTATAGAGAGATAAGCAGTTTATTCAAGAGTCTATGTACTGGGTCTCTATACAAATCAATATAGTGAACATTTAAAGATATATCTTTTGTTATATTGGTTGTGCTCTTGCTTTGGTTTGCATATACACTTTGATTCCGCACTCGTGTGTGTGTTAAACAACAAGGAAGTAGGTTATCTTGATCCTCCAAGTGGACCTACAAAGGTCATGGTGTACATACCAACTTCCCTTGTGTGCAGACATTGGTGTTCATGTTTCATTGTTTTGACACACCAGTGATCTTCAGTTGAAGGGCAGCTAACTTGCATTACCAAGGACAGGTCGGTTTACTTGGTTTTTTTTCTTGGGGGTTGATTCATCAATGCATTTTTTCCCTACCTACCACACAAGTTACAATTTTTACTATTTTTGCCTTCAAAGTCTCCAGGACTTGTCAAACTTGGGTTTTTGCCCATGCCCACCACCGTAAACCCCAACCTATCATTTTTAGTATATGTAGTTGGTCGCCTGGATACAAGAGCATATGTTTTTACCATGTTAGTAAGCTTAGACTTATCAGCAATCAATTGGCCGTTAAAAGCATTACATGATACATCAGGTCCTATAGACTTCAAGGTTAATTTTGTAATCTTCCTGATTATTTTCATAGCCTTATCTAATATTGTGATCATCATCTTTGTTCTTAGTATCAAAGTCATCCAGATTCACATTGAGGTTATCCTCAAACACAACTCCTTCACTGCCGTTTTCCTCTACATCAGATTTAACATTGCCCCTGAATTTCTGCATGTCAACATTTATATCATACAACAGATTATCCTCTTCGACCCAGTAATGAGGATCATCTCCACCCTTTGCATCATCTGCCTCACCCACGTGTTTTTCTACATCAAATTCCTCCTCAGCCTCTTCATCAGAATCCACATCATCAATATCCTCATCACCATTAACCTCATCAACATTGTGATCACTCTAATTTTCTGCTTCATCAGTATCCTCCCGAGCCTCTTCATTTCCATTTTCACTCTCATCGTGATCACATTAGAACAAATCAACAAAAGGAGCTTCATGCACCTCAACATCTTAGCTATCAGGTGGAGGACCACTTGACTTGGACTCTGTGTAATGATTTTTCAGCACAAGATGTCATAAACACACGAGAGGTCATGTGTCCAATATAAAATTCAATAAGTTTGTCCCCACCGTATACATGTTCAAACAAGCTTATAAAATCATTATCACTAGACCACGTGTTCAAACCCAAATCCAAACATACATAGGGAACTTTATAATGGAAATAAAATACCATGTCAACAGAATAACCAAGTTGCTTAACCATTTCTTCTAGTACATCCATGCCAAAATCATCATTATCAGCACAATCTATGAAATTATACTTACCACCTACATATGTTCGACCAGGCCTGTCAGTAAATTCACCACTGTGGAATACTTTAAGAGTGAACTTTATAGTTTCATCTTCATCTGTAATACGTAAAAAAAGGATTTTTAGTAGGTTCAAATGATACTTTGTTCTCAATGTTCATTTATAGGCTGATTTTGAACTAGACATTTCAATATTAACATTCAGAACAAAGAAAATTTTACTAACCATAATAATCTTTCGGATCAACGTAGATATCATCAGGTAGTATCTTCCAAAAATCCCTAGTCATTTGCGTACATAACCTTTGAGCTTGCACATAGATTATACAGTATTTTGGCGTGCTTGAGAAGATGGAAGGAGTGAATGGTTCAATTTAGGGGTTTGAGGAGGATGAAATTTGCCATTAGGGGTTATACACAATGAAATAACCAATTTGCCCTTAAAACTATAAGTAAAAAGACATACATACCCAAGTCAACTAACGGTTGACTAACAACACATTCACTTAGGGACTTGACTGATTGCAATTGACAACCATAGGGACTTGATTGGTTGTTTTTTTCAAATAGAGTATGAATGTACGAATTAGTGTAAACCATGGGGACTGAAATTGTACATTACTCTTTCTATTAAATACAGTCATCATTAATGCCTACTAGCGGTAGTCGCCGTTGATGGTTAATGGTATTGTCACTGCGATTTATTGGAAATATCCACTAGTGAATATGTTGTCATATCTATCTATTCGTCTATCTGCTTATCCATCTATCTCTTTATTAATTTCATCGGTGATCTGTCTGTAAAGCCTTACCCACACTAGGCATTCCCATAGACTTTCATCGATGATAATTAATGGTAGGAGTGTTCATCGGGTTCGGTTTTTTTGGGTCGGGTTATTCGGGTTTTTGGCTGGGAAAAAGTGATCCGATAACTCACCCATTTAAAGTTTCGGATGGTCGGGTTCGGGTTATTCGGTTTTTAGGTTTAGATGTAAAATGAAAAAGATGTCATTTTTACTAAATATCATCAAAGTTCATATTGCTACTAAAAAGTATCAAAATCAAAACATAATTTGATAACATGATATTATAATGTTCAAAAGTCTTAAAACTTAATCTTCCAAATACTAGAGACTCCAACCCAAAATACTTCTATATAAAAAACGATAAAGGTAGGAGTTTTTGTTTTCTAGATTTCATGTTTCGGGTTTTTGGATGGGAAAAGTACCCGATAACTGACCCATAGAAGGTTCAGATTGGTCGGGTTTGGGTTTTTTCGGGTATTCTTTAATTCGGGCCGGGTTTCTAGTTTCAGATAAAAATGAACAACCCTAATTAATGACGAACTATATTTTCAGAGAGGGATACTACTCATACTTGGCATAACTATTCTTTGATTTGTGGTAAGATACGATCTTGATAACGTGCTATACTACATTGAGATATAAATATAACGAATGACTTGTTTCTTCCTTGAAATTCGACCAATTTGTTTATGTTTTTGTATGACAACAATTTATTACGTTTAAATACCACATAATCTTACACTTGCATGGATTTTCTTAACCCACACCACTTTGTGGGGGATAAAAAGCGTACTACTAGACCAATAAGTTGTGGGTACCAAGTTGTTTATGTAGTTAATTGTATTTCCTTCTGTATGTTTTTGGCTTGTACTTAGTTGTATATGGGTTTTCTAGGTATTCGTGTGTAGATGGAGAAAAAACGAGCTACAACGTTAAAGATTCGAGCACAGGAGAAGGTTTGGGCTTAGTGAAGGATTCTCATGGAATAGAAATGGACATTTCAGAATATGAGATGATAAATAATCAAATTACAAAGACGTAGGCAAAAACGGTGAAGAAAATGGAGTTGAAACGAAGACGTTATGATGAAAACGATGTTTCAGTATCGGATACCCGTTGCGTCACGCGAGAGCAAAGCCCCAAGGCTCTCGCACGATGTGAGGGCATGTCAGTTTAGCGTGAAAAATTTATCTTTAACCCTTGTTTAAGCCCACAATTAACCTTAATACGAATGTGACTTATCCAAGATGCATTTTAGAGGTTTCATAGGTGATTTTGAGTGGAAAGAAGGTGTCGTGATCGATTTTGACATTGTGGGTTCGTAATTTTCACTCTAGCAAATAGTTGGTTCGTTATTAATCTTTAACTTTGTGTTTTTAATACCTTTGGACATGTTTTGCTTTAGAGAAAATTGCCCGGATAGTCTCTGTGGTTTGCTCTGATTTCACCTTTAGTCCCTACATTTTCAAAATTACAGCTATAGTCCCTAACTTTGGCAAATTCGTCCTCAGATAGTCCCTGAAGAGGATGGAGGTTAGTTTTTGGTGTTAAATTGGTGGTAAATGACTAAAATTCCCTTGTCATAAAAATCACAATTAAATCATTTAAACATTTATGTGGGACCCACCACTTCATCTTCCCCACCCACCCTAACTCACTTCATCTTCCTCACTCTAAACCACCCACCACCATCTCCACCTTTCACCACCACCACCACCACCACCATCTACCCACCCCCATTTCACCGCACTCTTCAGGCAACATATCATAAAGGTCATCCCTTTTTATGATGAATCAAATCATGTCAGTTGTCCTAAAAGTATTCTATTGATGATCGGCAGTTGTTGAACGATATTTCTCTTTTTATGATGAAGCAAATCATGTCAGTTGTCTGCAAATTATTAGAGATTAGAAAAGTTAAGACTGTTTGTTTCCTTACTGAAAAGCACAAATCCTTAATTTAAGTACCCTAGTTGAATGTTAGGTCTAAAACACCCAAATTCTCCAGAGCGTAGGTTATTTAATGCACAATTTTTGTAACCTCAGATACTATCTATGTAACTGAAAAGATGAAAGATTAGGTACATCGGTAAGCTTGTTCCCTTGTCCTTGAAAAGATTGGGCAAGTTGAATTGTGTCGTCATCATGAGACATGGATTCTGTTTATGTTGCTTTGCATCGCCCTACGTCAGTGGTATGTTCATCTTCGTATTCCTGATCGAATGGGAGGTTAGAGATGGCAATGATTGGTCGCTTATTGTTCTTCTTCGTCCATGCCACTTTCATCTTTCTTCACCCACCGCTTGTTTCTGTAACTCTTATTATTCTTTTAAGTTTTGAAATTTCACCTACCATTCTCTTGGGTATTTGAGAAGCTATTATTTGAATGGTGGTGAAAGGTGGAGACGGTGGTGGTGGTGGTGGTTGTGGTGAAGGTTGGGGACGATGAAGTGGTGGGGTGGGTAGGGAAGATGAAGTGGTGCGTCCCATATAAATCTTTAAATGATTTAATGGTTATTTTTTATGACAAGGTCCCTTTAGTTATTTCACATCCACTTAGCACCAAAAACAAACCTCCATCCTCTTCAGGGACAATCTGAGAATGAATTTGCCAAAGTTGGGGACTATAACTGTAATTTTGAAAATGTAGGGACTAAAGGTGAAATCGGAGCAAATCACAGGGACTATCCAGTTACTTTTGTCTTTGCTTTATATTGATGAACTTGTTATTGTTTTGGATGATGACTCTTGGCTAAAGCCCTTATCACTGCCTAGGTCGATGAATACACTTATTGTTTAACTTGACTCTTTTCGATTTTGGCACTTATTTGTGGATTTAATAGTAAAGTAAAGACTTTAGTTTTCATGATCTTACGTGTATGCATACTTAACCTTGTTCTTTGAATGTTATTTACTTCACATGACCCTTGTTGAATGTTTTTAATATAATAGCTGGTTCATGTTAGATCAACTACAATGCGTTCTTGATTAGTTTATGGTTGATTCGCCAAGATACTATAGAATTGATTTTCATACATTGAATAGAATTAAGTGTTCTACCAATCTCGATAGCTTTGAGGTGAGAGGTTGTCGATTCTTCTTTAGTGTTAGATTGCTAGGGTTAGATACTTTGTGAGAAGATCGCCTTAGTTTACCTTTCATAATTTGCTTATAGAGTCTCTGATCAATATTCCATAGTTACCTAGTGACTTTCGCTCTGTGAGGTAGATTTTCTAGAGGGTACTTCATTATTAGAGTAGGATAACTCGTGAGGGAATCCTCTAAACCGGTATTTTAACGGCTTTTAGGTATCTATAGGTTTCTTCTGGAGAATGGTTGAGGGTCCTTTAGGTCATCCTTTAAGTTTAGTATTTTAAGATCACGGTTTCCACAATAGTCCCATAGCCGATATAACTTTTCATACATGTGTAGGATTCTGACCTAGGTGGTGTCTTCCCATCATCTGATCACATCTTTAGTTTTAGTTCGTGTCTTTGTCAGTTTTAGTTAATTTTAGTAATTTGTTAGAACCCCCCCCCCCCCCCCCCTCGAACAAAAAAACAAACTAGCCAAGTTAGTTAATAGTAATCGAGTCTAGTAAACATAATTAGTAAGTCTTGAGGATTCGATACTCAGACATTCTTAAGCTTTATTACATTGACCCGTACACTTGCCGGTTGTGTGGTCTAGGTTTTAGAGTTTTAGTTATATATTTTAAACTTAGAGTGTCTACTTTAGGGTTAAAATTAGTTAGTATAGACCGTTTTTAGCACATCAATCATTAACGGATCTAGTTTGTTAACTTGGGTTAAGTTTGAATTAAAAAATATAATTCTTATGTCTATCATACTAAAGAATAAATATCATTTTTCAAGAATTGAAAATCAATTTTTGAAATACTTTACTATTTGAACATGTATTTTTACTTATATTGATATTAACATATTTTGTTATAAAAATTATTAAACTTATGATATTTGACATAAATATAATTTTCCGAAAATGAATCTTTATAATTTAACATGTCCGAGTACTCTTCGCCTATATCGAGGACTCGCAACTCCCGACCTATTTAAATCGCCTAGTCACTTCAACCACCGTGACCATAACTCGTTGATATGAAAAGTTATAATATTTTCAACACTTACCCCACTCGAAAAGAAATAGTTGGTCAACTTACTCTATGGTCAATACGCATTAAAATTTAAAACTGAATCAATTTTTATAAAGAACGTAAAAATAAATAATAATTTTCATTATATCAAAACTATTGTATTATACATTGAAATAATTGTTTGCTTAAAAAAATACATTTTCATCGTTTAGATGTTACTGGATGAAACTGGTATTAATATCACATCACAATATGATACATAATACATAATTTTAAAATACATGAATGACGTTACATGATCCCAAGTTGTTACTACAATATTGGCACGTTTTATGATGGCAGGGGTACACAAGTAATTTACATCATCTCCATCTACAAATAAATATCAATGCAAACCTATGGATGGATATGTGTGTGAAAGAGAGAGATACTTTAAATACACAGGCATGCATAATAGAGAGATGGAGGAGGTGTACTCTGTAAAAATGGAGGATGAGCACCTCCTTCCTCATCATCACCATCATCATCCACATCAAGATGATATCCCTACATCTGTTCTCATTAATCTGTATTTGGGCCACTTCTTAGCCTGATGGGGTGCCAGGTGCAGTCTCTCTCCCTCACTCTCTCATCATATATGAATCATTCTATGTCTTGAAATCCCTCATGATATCTTTTTAGGACTTGTTTTAACCGAAGCTTCATAAGTAAGTATACCAATTAATGCATTAAATATGTTTATTTTTAGAAAACAAGAATCATTGAACTTTTTCTAGACCAAGTGGCCCAAACCCGTTCTCGGTGGAGTTTCCTTTTGAGTAAGTTTACAAATTAAAGCATTAAATATGTTTAATTAAGGAAACAAGAATTATTAAACATTTTCTAGACCAAGTCCAAACATGTTGTAAGTATTTAGGTAAATCATAGTTGGTGTAGAATTATGAAGTGAGTTGTCAGGTTAAAAAAACAATAAACTTTTTTAGAGCGGTTAACTGACAAGCTGTTTAATCCTCTGCTTCTAAATCACATAGGAAGAAACACAATTATGTACGTACCTTGATACTGTTAGGTTATATGCTTTTTGGTAGAGTCGTTAATCTTTACAGGAATATATCATTGACCTGAAATTTTAAACCTTCTATTATTAATTGAAATCACAAGTATATATTTTTCTTGATTGTGTATTTAAATCAACTGTCATTTGTACCATTTTAATTAGGATATATGAACATTGTTATTTATATTCTAGTGTATTGGATTTTAATAATTCAAATTATAATCAATCAGTCGATAATAATCAATACTGACAATGTTAAATATAACATTTCTAACATTCACTTTACCAAACGTTACCCACTCTAACGAAGAAGATTTGCCTCATGTCATATATATGACATGGACATGACATGACATGTTATTTATTTATTTATTTTTTCTTATGAAAGTCTTAACATCTACATGAAACAAAAAGAGGTTATTCATTATAAATGTAAACCAAGCACTAATTTCGGATCACATGTGACAAAAAGAGGTTATTTGTTATAAGTGCAAACCAAGCACTAATTTCGTTGTCCATCTAGTGTTGACTGAATTGTTTGCTCCGCCCGTAACTTGATTCAATCCCTCTGGAGTGACATGCTTGATCAATAATCCCACGTAGATGGAAAGGTTGATAAAAAAAGGTTCCAAGTAAATGTCAGGCCAATGACACGTCACATGTCACATGATCAAGGATAAATGAAGTCACTTCTATGTTAGGGTGGAAGGGGCACTTCCCAAATGAGAAGTGGTAAACTTTTTCTTTAACCAATAATATCATGCCATGTCAACTCACCACTCCACTCTTCATTTTACACTCAATCACTAGGGGTGCTCAAACACATGGGGTGTTTGATTTTTTTTTATCTTTTTTATTTCTAGAAAATATGCTCAAACACATGGGCTTCTTTCTTCTCGGCGAGTAGTCACCGATTTGGTGACTCACCGCGCATGAAAATGGTGGTGGCGGCACTTTTGACGATCGGCAACACGGGTTCCCCAAGGGGTCACCGAAGGTGCCCCTTCAACCCTTATAGTCATATGCTTGTATGTTATAAATTGGTCATATTTAAACTAATAAAATTTAATTTCTCTCTCTCTTTTTTCTTTTGGGTATACTTTGATATGCATGCATCTATTATCTATGGTTTAGAAAACTATAATATTTTAATTTCAAATACTTGATTTAAATAATACTTCTTCAATTTAAGTTCATATATAATTGTAACACACAAATGTCTAGTTATGTTGATTGATTGATTGTATAACATACTTTTAATTATTAAAATAGGACATGAGAGTTTTCAGTTGGGTTGTATATGATAAACATTTGGCCGGATTCTTTGCTTATGGCTGCAGCCTATGGGGTGGTCGAGTCGGCATCAATCACATTATTTGGTCCCCTTGTAGGCCAATGGATCGATAACTCCACATATCCGAAGGTACAATGTCATTTGTTTGCGTGCAAGATTTTCGTTTGTATGCATATCATCTGTCCTATTAAAAAGCTTGCAATATTTCAAGTAACACGTTTATTTATTTATTTATTTTTTTCATATTTCTTCTTTGTGTGATAATTTTATCCAAATTGTATAATTCGTTTTGCAGAATAAGTCAAATATATATAAGGATTTTAAAATTATATAATGTAATGTTTTTATATAAAAAAAGTGAAAAGAAGAACTTATACCACAATGTAATTTAGTTAATTTTACAATGTTTTGGTGACTAAATAATTCCTGCTGATTGTAGAAACTAGTTTCACTTTTTATAAATTATAATTGCAAAATATATAATAACGAGACCCTCGTTATTCATAGGAAATATCATAATACAATATTGGTTGCAATAACTAAATAAAAAGAATATAAAATATAATTATATGTACCAATCTTGATTCAAGCCGTATCTCTATTGAGTCCTTCACCCGCACTTGATAGCATCCTGGACTGCAACAAAGAGCACACTACAACGTTGATGATTTTTGTTGAGGCACGTGTTCAACAAGCTTCCCTTAAAACAGATTTCGCGCCTCTACTAAAGACGACGCGACTGTTTCCCAGGGTACAACAGCCGAAAGCAGTATGTACTGCCGAAGATGGCTCACGCGCCCGAGGTTACACCGGGTAATTGTAGTGTTTGAACTTATGTAACAAATACGGATGTGATGGTGGTGGAAAACAAGTAGAGAGTACTCCTCTCTCTAGTTAGTCTTCAAGTGTTCATCCTCCTTCTAGTATTCTCCATGTATCAAGCAATACCATATTCTTATATTCACAAAAAGAAGCATATAGCCTACTAATTGTACAAGAGTTATGGACTAGTGAAAGGTTTCACTTAATTAGTTACTTAATTAGAGACTTAAAACTTCTAATAAAACTAATTAAATGTCATAAGAAGCTCTACTTAAGAGTTTCTCTTTTATTCACCACATGAAGATTAATATTTTTAATTTCACTAAATTAAAAATATATTATATATCCATTCACCAAATTTCCAACAATCCCCCACATGAATGGAGATTATTCAAAACACATAAAATTTCCAATGGAACCTCGACAGTTGAGTTTTGCATACGATAGGTAGGTTTTACCCTTTGAACCTTCGCTCATGAGATGCACATAGCCCACTAGCTCTGAGTAGACATCGATGTCTTTAAACTCGTCTGTCGTTTGTGTAGACGACAATACACTTCACACAAGACTCTCCTTAGCCGGGACATCTCCTCATAGTCGTGTCCAATAATGGTCGTGGAACACTTTCCTAGTTCTGCAAGAGCTCTAGGAATTATGCCCTCAATTCCATTCGAAGCGACCCAACTTCTCTCTAACATAGGCGATTCTCCTTAGATCATTAAAAGCATTGTGTTTATCGTGATTTATCCAAATCATTTACCACATATTATGCTTAGCCTCACTCTTTGTCACTGAATATCATAAGAATAGACTAGGACGTATTTAAACACGTTTTTATACTTTGGGGGTATGTATAACCATATATACTAGCTTATGCATATCATTTTTGCCCCCACAATGACCACCCTTAGGCATATGAGTTAGTTGTCCTATTGAACTTAGATCTTGAGATCTCCAGTCAACTAAGTTAGGTTTCCTTCACATACCCTTTTTCATGGGCTTTAGTCTCATTCCACAACTTGATCTCTAATAAACCCTCAGGTTGTTGAATCCATAACATTATCTTTGACTTTGTCTATTCACTACAAATAACTTTACTTATTTGAGATCAGTTGTCATGATGTGTTCTTAACTCGCAAGTTAATTTGCCTATTGTCAACTTCTAATACTACAACCTCAGTGGCCATCTGAATCTGGTTATAATATTTGCCTTTCTAAGATAAAGATATCATTTAAGGCAAACACATCTCCGTTATGCACTACGACCTTTGTGTCCTCCACTTAGTCTTCTGTTTGTGATGTTAGATTGGATTACAAAATCCATATTGCCAAACTTTTATGATACAAATGCAAGATACCCTCACATTTAAGTGTTATAGAATATCATCCAGATGGGGTAATGAAAACCATTTCAACATACCCTTATAGGGTTGTTTCTAAATGGATCCTCCCCCACATTTCTTGCCATTTGATCAACATTTTCGTAACTTCACTTATGTCGACATTTATACACAATGATTGAACAAAATCAACCTCATTGTATCAGTGAATTCAACTCATATTGCATTAGCTTACATATGCTTCCGAGCTGACCAAAGCAACACATGCCATTGTCATAAGTTTATCACCAACTTAGAATAATTCTAATTTAACATCTAGAATAAGCCTAGACAATGAGTTCTCGTCATTAGCTTTTCTAACAAACTCTTCAAAAGTTTCATGTCTTTTCCTTGTAATGAATGAAAATTCGCCCTCAACTTTGTCTGTGCATAAATTCTTTTTGTGTTCATAAACATTTGAATGTTTAGAGTTAATTAGTCTCCGTCAAGACCCATAATTAACCAAGTACTAGTCTAGCATGCTTTAGACTACAATACTTTAGCATGTGAACAGAAGATGCATCATTTGATTCTTCACAGCCCTAAGGATATCATAATATCACTTTGAAATATTCATCCCTTGTGAAGAGAAAATAGTGAGACTTATTCATAATCCTAAAACATCAATATTTAGGAAGGTCTCACAAATTATTGTATATAGCACATAACTAATTTTTATCATTCAATTAAGGAACATAATTTGTTTACCTTGATCTCCAACACTTTATCATTGACTCATAAGGACTTAAACATAAGTCTTAATCCAAGTCACTTGGCGAGCACATTCATCACCGACAAGATAAACGTTCCTCGTCTACAATCACTATTATGTGTGAGATAGAGTCAACTAGATCGACACTCAACAACATGGCATTCATAATTTTGCCATAAGTGATTTGTACACATCTATTGTTATTCATTAGGATATATATATATATATATATATATATATATATATATATATATATATATATATATATATATATATATATATATATATATATTTAGGATGCTCCCCAAACGAATATAAAATCTCCATGTAGTTCTAACAATAATCAAGTGGTAGACGTATCTACGTATAGATCACTCTAAACAAATCTCGAAAGATTTATCATAAGTATACAAAAACATATAGTACTTTTTCTTTCATATGTTAGAATTCACACTTGTGAATTTTCCAATCACTTCTAACGATGTATGTCGGCATGGATCTCGTTTGTGTATTTCATCTCAATACATTGAGTACGTTCTTTCATTATTCTCTGATGATATGGTTATACATTTGACGTTTCGTCTTTGACTTTCAGTCAATGCAACATCTCTCAAGTTGTTTATGTCCAAACACATTCATGTACTATCCGTTTAAAACCATATTCTTTTAAACAATGTATAGTTGACGTTATAATTACTTTCCACAAAATAATTTATACGTCACAAACATTAGTGATTTATTTCTTTGTAAAAAAATGCATGTGTTATCCGAAAATATTGAACACAAAACAATAAAATACATTGGAAACTAAATCATAAGTGCCAAACACTTTTGAAATTTAAATGAAAGCACAGACGATACGTAGACATCAAATATCAAAGTGCTTATATCTTAAACACTTTATAATCTGACCGAAATCTTCTCAAAGATATCGTCCCATGGCATGTCTTGAGGTACTCTCTCAATAATACTCCATTCACTTGTAAGTACAAGTTCCCCATTTCATCATGAAACTTTAAACTTAGACAATTTTGCTCAAAACAACACCAAGTTGTTACAAAGGCTACATTTAAGTAGTAAACTTGAACAATTAAATTTGTTCACAACAACACCAAGTTGTTTTCCAATAAATAATATTCACGAGATTGTTACTTTGTTCAACATATGCTACTTCTAACAAGAGTAGCAAACCATTTGAATTCTCAAAACTATGCCAAACTTTGTTTTAAAATCATTTTAAAATATTTCATTAGTTTTGCAATGTACAATATTCATAATATCAATTAGAGTTTATGATAACATAAATCAAAACCCAAAAGATCAAACAGTTTTTATTGTTTAGTCTTACTACGCATGTACTAAACGTTTTCTAACACGCATGTTAAAAAATGTTATAACGGGCACATTAC
Organism: Scalesia atractyloides; assembly: GCA_947069175.1. Taxonomy (NCBI): domain Eukaryota; kingdom Viridiplantae; phylum Streptophyta; class Magnoliopsida; order Asterales; family Asteraceae; genus Scalesia; species Scalesia atractyloides. The sequence continues at coordinate 15,607,251 of CAMTDV010000026.1, forward strand.
TGAAACAAACGTTTACATAAAATGTTTTCCAAGGATAAAGTTTATAAAATAAACCATTTCTCATCATTTTTAATTCACACATAGGCAATTAAATGTTTACATAAAACATTTTCATTCAATGCCATATACAATGTACAATCTCTACCATTGTATTTGTGATACACATTTTCAAACACACGTGTTAGAAAAATTTAACTCATTTTTATATACATAAAACATGACCATTTGGATTTAGAAATCACAATTTAAAGTTGGTGATAAATCCCACAAAACTACACCATCAGATTATGGTGATTTAATTCTTGTATTTTTACTCCTTTAGTTTTCCAATCTCATCAGGTTAGACATATAGCCTACTTTTAATTTTCTGGTCATTTTTTCTGTAGGAACTAGGTTCACTTTTTATAAAATATAATTACAAAATATATAATAACGAGACTCTCGTTATTCATAGGAAATATCATAGTACAATATCGGTTGCGATAACTAAATAAAAAGAATATAAAATATAATTTTATATACAAATCTTGATTCAAGCCGCATCTCTGGTGGGTCCTTCACCTACACTTTATAGCATCCTAGACTACAACAAAGAGTACATTGACGATTTTGGTTGAATCACGTGCTAAACACGCGTCCCTTAAAATAAATTTCGCATCTCTACTAAAGACGACGCGACTGTTTCCTAGGGTACAACAGCCAAAGCAGTATGTACTGCCAAAGATGGCTCACGCGCCCGAGGTTACACCGGGTAATTGTAGTGTTTGAACTTATGGAACAAATAAGGATGTGATGGTGGTGGAAAACAAGTAGAGAGTACTTCTCTCTCTAGTTGCTCTTCAAGTGTTCATCCTCCTTCTAATATTCTCCATGTATCAAGCAATACCATATTCTTATATTCACAAAAAGAAGCATATAGCCTACTAATTGTACAAGAGTTATGGGCTAGTGAAAGGTTTCACTTAATTAGTTACTTAATTAGAGACTTAAAAACTCTAATAAAACTAATTAAATGTAATAAAAGCTCTACTCAAGAGTTTCTCTTTTATTCACCACATGAAGATTAATATTTATAAGTTCATTAAATTATAAATATATTATATATCCATTCACCAAATTTCCAACAATCCCCCACATGAATGGAGATTATTCAAAAAACATAAAATTTCCAATGGAACCTCGATAGTTGAGTTTTGCATATGATAGGTAGGTGTTACCCTTTGAACCTTCGCTCATGAAATGCACTTAGCCCACTAGCTCTGAGTAGACATCGATGTCTTTAAACTCGTCTGCCGTTTGTGTAGACGACAATACACTTCACACAAGACTCTCCTTAGCCGGGACATCTCCTCATAGTCGTGTCCAATAATGGCCGTGGAACACTTTCCTAGTCTGTGAGAGCTCTAGGAATTATGCCCTCAATTCCATTCGAAGCGACCCAACTACTCTCTAACATAGGCGATTCTCCTTAGATCATTAAAAACATTGTGTTTATCGTGATTTATCCAAATCATTTACCACATATTATGCTTAGCCCCACTCTTTGTCACTGAATATCATAGGAATAGACTAGGACGTATTTAAACACCCTTTTATACTTTGGGGGTATGTATAACCATATATACTAGCTTATGCATATCATTTATGCCCCCACAATGACCACCCTTAGGCATATGAGTTAGTTGTCCTATTGAACTTAGATCTTGAGATCTCCAGTCAACTAAGTTAGGTTTCCTTTACATACCCTTTTTCATGGGCTTTAGTCTCATTCCACAACCTGATCTCTAATAAACCCTCAGGTTGTTGGATCCATAACATTATCTTTGACTTTGTCTAGTCATTACAAATAACTTTGAGATCAGTTTTCATGATGTGTTCTTAACTCGCAAGTTAATTTGCCCATTGTCAACTTCTAATACTATAACCTTAGTGGCCATCTGAATATGGTTATAATATATGTCTTTCTAATATAAACATATCATTTAAGGCAAACACATCTCCACTATGCACTACGACCTTTGTGTCCTCCACTTAGTCGTCTGTTTGCAATGTTAGATTGGATTACAAAATCCTTATTACCAAACTTTTATGATACAAATGCAAGACACCCCACATTTAAGTGTTATATGATATCATCTAGATGGGGTAATGAAAACCATTTCTACATACCCTTATAGGGTTGTTTCTAAATGGATCATCCCCCACATTTCTTGCCATTTGATCAACATTTCCGTGACTTCACTTATGACGACATTTATACACAATGATTGAACAAGATCAACCTCATTGTATCAGTGAATTCAACTCATATTGCATTAGCTTACATAAGCTTCCGATCTTACCAAAGCAACACATGCCCTTGTCATAAGTTTGGCACCAACTTAGAATAATTCTAATTTAACATCTAGAATAAGCTTAGACAATGAGTTCTCGTCATTAGCTTTTTCTAACAAACTCTTCAAAAGTTTAATGTCTTTTCCTTATAATGAATGAACATTCTCCCTCAACTTTGTCTGTACACAAATTCTTTTTGTGTTCATAAACATTTGAATGTTTAGAGTTAATTAGTCTCCGTCAAGACCCATAATTAACCAAGTACTAGTCTAGCATGCTTTAGACTACAATGTGAACAGAAGATGCATCATTTGATTCTTCACAGCCCTAAGGATATCATAATATCACTTTGTAATATTCATCCCTTGTGAAGAGAAAATAGTGAGACTTATTCATAATCCTAAAACATCAATATTTAGAAAGGTCTCACAAATTATTGTATATAGCACATAGCTAATTTTTATCATTCAATTAAGGAACATAATTTGTTTACCTTGATCTCCAACACTTTATCATTGACTCATAAGGACTTAAACATAAGTCTTAATCCAAGTCACTTGGCGAGCACATTCATCACCGACAAGATGAATGTTCCTCGTCTACAATCACTATTATGTGTGAGATAGAGTCAACTAGATCGACACTCAACAACATGGCATTCATAATTTTGCCATAAGTGGTTTGTACACATCTATTGTTATTCATTAGGATATATATATATATATATATATATATATATATATATATATATATATATATATAGGATGCCCTCCTAAACGAATATAAAATCTCCATGTAGTTCTAACAATAATCAAGTGGTAGACGTATCTACGTATAGATCACTCGAAACAAATCTCGAAAGATTTATCATAGGTATACAAAAACATATAGTACTTTTTCTTTCATATGTTAGAATTCACACTTGTGAATTTTCCAATCACTTCTAACTATGTATGTCGGCATGGATCTCCTTTGTGTATTTCATTTCAATAAATTGAGTACGTTCTTTCATTATTCTCTCATGATATGGTTATACATTTGATGTTTCGTCTTTGACTTTCAGTCAATGCAACAACTCTCAAGTTGTTTATGTCCGAATACATTCATGTACTATCCGTTTAAAACCATATTCTTTTAAACAATGTATAGTTGACGTTATAATTACTTTCCACAAAATAATTTATATGTCACAAACATTAGTGATTTATTTCTTTGTAAAAAATGCATGTGTTATCCGAAGATATTGAACACAAAACAATAAAATACATTGGAAACTAAATCATAAGTGCCAAACACTTTTGAAATTTAAATGAAAGCACAAACGATACGTAGACATCAAGTATCAAAGTGCTTATATCTTCAACACTTTATAATCTGACTGAAATCTTCTCAAAGATATCGTCCCATGGCATGTCTTGAGGTACTCTCTCAATAATACTCTATACACTTGTAAGTACAAGTTCCCCATTTCATCATGAAACTTTAAACTTAGACAATTTTGCTCAAAACAACACCAAGTTGTTACAAAGGCTACATTTAAGTAGTAAACTTGAACAATTAAATTTGTTCACAACAACACCAAGTTGTTTTCCAATAAATAATATTCACGAGATTGTTACTTTGTTCAACATATGCTACTTCTAACAAGAGTAGCAAACCATTTGAATTCTCAAAACTATGCCAAACTTTGTTTTAAAATCATTTTAAAATATTTCATTAGTTTTGCAATGTACAATATTCATAATATCAATTAGAGTTTATGATAACATAAATCAAAACCCAAAAGATCAAACAGTTTTTATTGTTTAGTCTTACTACGCATGTACTAAACGTTTTCTAACACGCATGTTAAAAAATGTTATAACGGGCACATTACTGAAACAAACGTTTACATAAAATGTTTTCCGAGGATAAAGTTTATAAAATAAACCATTTCTCATCATTTTTAATTCACACATAGGCAATTAAATGTTTACATAAAACATTTTCATTCAATGCCATATACAATGTACAATCTCTACCATTGTATTTGTGATACACATTTTCAAACACACGTGTTAGAAAAATTTAACTCATTTTTATATACATAAAACATGACCATTTGGATTTAGAAATCACAATTTAAAGTTGGTGATAAATCCCACAAAACTACACCATCAGATTATGGTGATTTAATTCTTGTATTTTTACTCCTTTAGTTTTCCAATCTCATCAGGTTAGACATATAGCCTACTTTTAATTTTCTGGTCATTTTTTCTGTAGGAACTAGGTTCACTTTTTATAAAATATAATTACAAAATATATAATAACGAGACTCTCGTTATTCATAGGAAATATCATAGTACAATATCGGTTGCGATAACTAAATAAAAAGAATATAAAATATAATTTTATATACAAATCTTGATTCAAGCCGCATCTCTGGTGGGTCCTTCACCTACACTTTATAGCATCCTAGACTACAACAAAGAGTACATTGACGATTTTGGTTGAATCACGTGCTAAACACGCGTCCCTTAAAATAAATTTCGCATCTCTACTAAAGACGACGCGACTGTTTCCTAGGGTACAACAGCCAAAGCAGTATGTACTGCCAAAGATGGCTCACGCGCCCGAGGTTACACCGGGTAATTGTAGTGTTTGAACTTATGGAACAAATAAGGATGTGATGGTGGTGGAAAACAAGTAGAGAGTACTTCTCTCTCTAGTTGCTCTTCAAGTGTTCATCCTCCTTCTAATATTCTCCATGTATCAAGCAATACCATATTCTTATATTCACAAAAAGAAGCATATAGCCTACTAATTGTACAAGAGTTATGGGCTAGTGAAAGGTTTCACTTAATTAGTTACTTAATTAGAGACTTAAAAACTCTAATAAAACTAATTAAATGTAATAAAAGCTCTACTCAAGAGTTTCTCTTTTATTCACCACATGAAGATTAATATTTATAAGTTCATTAAATTATAAATATATTATATATCCATTCACCAAATTTCCAACAATCCCCCACATGAATGGAGATTATTCAAAAAACATAAAATTTCCAATGGAACCTCGATAGTTGAGTTTTGCATATGATAGGTAGGTGTTACCCTTTGAACCTTCGCTCATGAAATGCACTTAGCCCACTAGCTCTGAGTAGACATCGATGTCTTTAAACTCGTCTGCCGTTTGTGTAGACGACAATACACTTCACACAAGACTCTCCTTAGCCGGGACATCTCCTCATAGTCGTGTCCAATAATGGCCGTGGAACACTTTCCTAGTCTGTGAGAGCTCTAGGAATTATGCCCTCAATTCCATTCGAAGCGACCCAACTACTCTCTAACATAGGCGATTCTCCTTAGATCATTAAAAACATTGTGTTTATCGTGATTTATCCAAATCATTTACCACATATTATGCTTAGCCCCACTCTTTGTCACTGAATATCATAGGAATAGACTAGGACGTATTTAAACACCCTTTTATACTTTGGGGGTATGTATAACCATATATACTAGCTTATGCATATCATTTATGCCCCCACAATGACCACCCTTAGGCATATGAGTTAGTTGTCCTATTGAACTTAGATCTTGAGATCTCCAGTCAACTAAGTTAGGTTTCCTTTACATACCCTTTTTCATGGGCTTTAGTCTCATTCCACAACCTGATCTCTAATAAACCCTCAGGTTGTTGGATCCATAACATTATCTTTGACTTTGTCTAGTCATTACAAATAACTTTGAGATCAGTTTTCATGATGTGTTCTTAACTCGCAAGTTAATTTGCCCATTGTCAACTTCTAATACTATAACCTTAGTGGCCATCTGAATATGGTTATAATATATGTCTTTCTAATATAAACATATCATTTAAGGCAAACACATCTCCACTATGCACTACGACCTTTGTGTCCTCCACTTAGTCGTCTGTTTGCAATGTTAGATTGGATTACAAAATCCTTATTACCAAACTTTTATGATACAAATGCAAGACACCCCACATTTAAGTGTTATATGATATCATCTAGATGGGGTAATGAAAACCATTTCTACATACCCTTATAGGGTTGTTTCTAAATGGATCATCCCCCACATTTCTTGCCATTTGATCAACATTTCCGTGACTTCACTTATGACGACATTTATACACAATGATTGAACAAGATCAACCTCATTGTATCAGTGAATTCAACTCATATTGCATTAGCTTACATAAGCTTCCGATCTTACCAAAGCAACACATGCCCTTGTCATAAGTTTGGCACCAACTTAGAATAATTCTAATTTAACATCTAGAATAAGCTTAGACAATGAGTTCTCGTCATTAGCTTTTTCTAACAAACTCTTCAAAAGTTTAATGTCTTTTCCTTATAATGAATGAACATTCTCCCTCAACTTTGTCTGTACACAAATTCTTTTTGTGTTCATAAACATTTGAATGTTTAGAGTTAATTAGTCTCCGTCAAGACCCATAATTAACCAAGTACTAGTCTAGCATGCTTTAGACTACAATGTGAACAGAAGATGCATCATTTGATTCTTCACAGCCCTAAGGATATCATAATATCACTTTGTAATATTCATCCCTTGTGAAGAGAAAATAGTGAGACTTATTCATAATCCTAAAACATCAATATTTAGAAAGGTCTCACAAATTATTGTATATAGCACATAGCTAATTTTTATCATTCAATTAAGGAACATAATTTGTTTACCTTGATCTCCAACACTTTATCATTGACTCATAAGGACTTAAACATAAGTCTTAATCCAAGTCACTTGGCGAGCACATTCATCACCGACAAGATGAATGTTCCTCGTCTACAATCACTATTATGTGTGAGATAGAGTCAACTAGATCGACACTCAACAACATGGCATTCATAATTTTGCCATAAGTGGTTTGTACACATCTATTGTTATTCATTAGGATATATATATATATATATATATATATATATATATATATATATATATATAGGATGCCCTCCTAAACGAATATAAAATCTCCATGTAGTTCTAACAATAATCAAGTGGTAGACGTATCTACGTATAGATCACTCGAAACAAATCTCGAAAGATTTATCATAGGTATACAAAAACATATAGTACTTTTTCTTTCATATGTTAGAATTCACACTTGTGAATTTTCCAATCACTTCTAACTATGTATGTCGGCATGGATCTCCTTTGTGTATTTCATTTCAATAAATTGAGTACGTTCTTTCATTATTCTCTCATGATATGGTTATACATTTGATGTTTCGTCTTTGACTTTCAGTCAATGCAACAACTCTCAAGTTGTTTATGTCCGAATACATTCATGTACTATCCGTTTAAAACCATATTCTTTTAAACAATGTATAGTTGACGTTATAATTACTTTCCACAAAATAATTTATATGTCACAAACATTAGTGATTTATTTCTTTGTAAAAAATGCATGTGTTATCCGAAGATATTGAACACAAAACAATAAAATACATTGGAAACTAAATCATAAGTGCCAAACACTTTTGAAATTTAAATGAAAGCACAAACGATACGTAGACATCAAGTATCAAAGTGCTTATATCTTCAACACTTTATAATCTGACTGAAATCTTCTCAAAGATATCGTCCCATGGCATGTCTTGAGGTACTCTCTCAATAATACTCTATACACTTGTAAGTACAAGTTCCCCATTTCATCATGAAACTTTAAACTTAGACAATTTTGCTCAAAACAACACCAAGTTGTTATAAAGGCTACATTTAAGTAGTAAACTTGAACAATTAAATTTGTTCACAACAACACCAAGTTGTTTTCCAATAAATAATATTCACGAGATTGTTACTTTGTTCAACATATGCTACTTCTAACAAGAGTAGCAAACCATTTGAATTCTCAAAACTATGCCAAACTTTGTTTTAAAATCATTTTAAAATATTTCATTAGTTTTGCAATGTACAATATTCATAATATCAATTAGAGTTTATGATAACATAAATCAAAACCCAAAAGATCAAACAGTTTTTATTGTTTAGTCTTACTATGCATGTACTAAACGTTTTATAACACGCATGTTAAAAAATGTTATAACGGGCACATTACTGAAACAAACGTTTACATAAAATGTTTTCCAAGGATAAAGTTTATAAAATAAACCATTTCTCATCATTTTTAATTCACACATAGGAAATTAAATGTTTACATAAAACATTTTCATTCATTGCCATATACAATGTACAATCTCTACCACTGTATTTGTGATACACATTTTCTAACACACGTGTTAGAAAAATTTAAGTCATTTTTATATGCATAAAACATGACCATTTGGATTTAGAAATCACAATTTCAAGTTGGTGATAAATCCCACACAACTACACCATCACATTATGGTGATTTAATTCTTGTATTTTTACTCTTTTGGTTTTCCAATCTCATTAAGTTAGACACATAGTCTACTTTAATACAAGAGACATGGGTTAAAAGAGTCTCACTTAATTAAAGATTTTATTGTTGGAAATTGGTGAATGGATATATAATATATTTGTAATTTAATGAAATTATAAATATTAATCTTCATGTGGTGAATAAAAGAGAAACTCTTGAGTAGAGCTTCTTATGACATTTAATTAGTTCTATTAGAGTTTTTAAGTCTCTAATTAAGTAACTAATTAAGTGAAACCTTTCACTAGTCCATAACTCTTGTACAATTAGTAGGCTATATGCTTCTTTTTGTGAATATAAGAATTTGGTATTGCTTGATACATGGAGAATACTAGAAGGAGGATGAACACTTGAAGACCACCTAGAGAGAGAAGTACTCTCTGCTTGTTTTCCACCCCCATCACATCCTTATTTGTTCCATAAGTTCAAACACTACAATTACCCGGTGTAACCTCGGGCGCGTGAGCCATCTTCGGCAGTACATACTGCTTTGGCTGTTGTACCCTGGGAAACAGTCGCGTCGTCTTTAGTAGAGACGCGAAATCTGTTTTAAGGGAAGCGTGTTTAACACGTGCCTCAACCAAAATCGTCAATGTTTTAGTGTACTCTTTGTTGTAGTCTAGGATGCTATAAAGTGTAGGTGAAAGACCCACCAGAGATGCGGCTTGAATCAAGATTGGTATATAAAATTATATTTTATATTCTTTTTTATTTAGTTATCGCAACCGATATTGTACTATGATATTTGTTATGAATAACGAGAGTCTCATTATTATATATTTTGTAAAAAGTGAACCTAGTTCCTACAAAATTGAAACAGATTTCGAGAGATTGTTGCTACAACATTAAAACCTTATTTATAATGATTTTGGGTTCATGAAAAGATTTATAATAAAAATAAATAAATAAATAAAATATTTTTGGATATCATGATCTTATAAATATTTTTTAGGGAAATACGATTTAGTACAACTTGTTGTGTTTGGATTTCTTGAGATTGAGATACAATCTTAAATCCTATACCGTGGTACAAAACGAATAGTTTTGGTTCAACTGTTTGGTTTTTGAAACAATTTTGGAATCATTAATCTTTTCTAACTTTTGTGTTAGATCGGGTTTATTAGTGTAAACCATACGTTTTTGTACACGTTAAATTTTCTAACATGTGCGTTAGACCGGCTTTATTTTATAAACGTTTCATGTTCTAACATGCTTGTTAGAATAGATCATATTATTTATATAATATGGTTACAAATGAGTGTTAAAATTAAGTCTATTTTATATAAACTAATAAGCCTTATAATGATTTTTGTAATCATTTATTTCTAACATGTGTGTTAGAAACATTTATGAAAAGTGTTAGTTTGGAAGGAATTTTTTCTTAATTGTTCATTTTCTAACGTGTGTATTGGAAATGACTTATTTATTTGAACCATGTATGTGTTTATAGCAAGTCGAATTAACATTTTGTGGAAATGTTAATATTTCTAACGTGCGCGTTAGAATTTTTTTTTTCATTTTAACATGATTGTTAAAAATAGTTAAAATACAAATGCTTTGAAATGTTTTATGTAAACATTTTATATAAGTAATTTGTTATAACATTGATTTTAATGAATATAAACATTTATATTACGCTTTGTATGGTTTATAAATAAAAGTTCATACATTAAAGTTGACTTTTGATTTACTTCAAGAATTAAATCACCATAAAGATTGTTTTGTTATTTGTATAAATTTAATGAGATTATAATTATTTTCTAGACTCTTCATATGGAAGACAAACTTTTAAGTAGAGTTTTATGTCAATTTATTAGTTTTTATTAGAGTTTACGTCTCTAATAATTATAAATTATAATTGTAAAAATATATAATAACGAGACTCTCGTTATTCATAACAAATATCATAGTACAATATCGGTTGCGATAACTAAATAAAAAAGAATATAAAATATAATTTTATATACCAATCTTGATTCAAGCCGCATCTCTGGTGGGTCCTTCACCTACACTTTATAGCATCCTAGACTACAACAAAGAGTACACTAAAACATTGACGATTTTGGTTGAGGCACGTGTTAAACACGCTTCCCTTAAAACAGATTTCGCGTCTCTACTAAAGACGACGCGACTGTTTCCCAGGGTACAACAGCCAAAGCAGTATGTACTGCCGAAGATGGCTCACGCACCCGAGGTTACACCGGGTAATTGTAGTGTTTGAACTTATGGAACAAATAAGGATGTGATGGTGGTGGAAAACAAGTAGAGAGTACTCCTCTCCCTAGTTAGTCTTCAAGTGTTCATCCTCCTTCTAGTATTCTCCATGTATCAAGCAATACCATATTCTTATATTCATAAAAAGAAGCGTATAGCCTACTAATTGTACAAGAGTTATGAACTAGTGAAAGGTTTCACTTAATTAGAGACTTAAAAACTCTAATAAAACTAATCAAATGTCATAAGAAGCTCTACTTAAAAGTTTCTCTTTTATTCACCACATAAAGATTAATATTTATAATTTCATTAAATTATAATATATATTATATATCCATTCACCAAATTTCCAACACTAATGGCCTCTTCGTCCAGCGGCACCAAGTGTTTATCCCTAATAAATCACGCTCCATAGAGTGGGCAATAGGTGAATTTTAATAGTAGATTTTAGGGGGTGTGTGTTCGCCGTTAATAAAAGTTCAATTATCATTCATTAACCTTTTTATCTCTCCTTATCAAGTCAAAATTGTAATAGCTAATCTTGAATGGAACCCATCACACGGTTGAGTTTCGTTCTAACCATGACTGGCTTAAGCTATTTTGGGGACCAAAGAGGATATTAAAATCGGAGCCCTTCTTGGTAATTTTTTTTTGCTTTTGATCCTATATTTCTACATCATTTGTGTGTATACATAGTTATAGACCACAAAGTCCGCTGCCAACAATCACAAAACCCATTTGTGCGTATACATATAACATTCTTTTCCGAATTTAGGGTCCATAGGGAAGTGGATGACCAAAGCCCCTCGCTTCATTTCACTCCGGTTGGGCCGACCCTGGTTCTAACCCTTTAAAAACTTCCAATAAATTGTTATAGACTTCAGAATCCACAACTATATCTTCAAATTTTTTAATTTGATAGGTTCTACGTTTTGGCTGTTAACGCAAAATCTCTCATTTATAATTGCGGGAGTCACGGTGGTTGGACTTCTAAGCTCTCCAGATCTGTGGGTCACCAATGTTCCTACATTTGCTTTGCTTGTTGTGCTAACCAATCTCTCCGGAGCTGTTGCGGTTCTTTCGACTCTTGCAGGAACCATCTTAATTGCAAGAGAATGGTAAATTCATATTTACTCAGTTTAACTTTTGATGACAAAGTGTACCCTTGTGTCCCTTAATAAATGGTACAATTGTCCATGCATAAAGAAATTCGATGACCATTAGTCTAAAAGTAGTTAACTGTTTTGTATTTTTAGCTGTAGAGCAACATTCTACATAGCTAGTTTGAATTTTAAGGTCATAACCGTTTGTTGAAACATTAACAGATTGAATTTTGAGAAGATCTAAACAGTTTTGACAATTACCTAATCCAGAAATATGTCAATACTTGGATAATATTTCTTGTCTAACCTTAAAGTCAAATTATTATGTTTTTAGCTCTAGAGCATAACTTAAGATAGCTAGTTTGCCTTTAGATGTCAAACTGTCTCATGTGAACCTCTTGGATTAGTTTAATTATTTGTTAAACATTTAGAAAAACGTTTTGATGACTACCCTTATCTAAAAAATGCAAGAATTACCTTTTGGGTTTGACCCCCAAAGTCAGAATGTGTAGTTTTTTCTGGGCTTCAGAGCGTTACTCAGGATTGACTGTTTGACCTTTGCGGTCCAAACGTCCGGTGCAAACCATCATAGATAAATTTAATTATTTAGATGACATTTAGTGAAATTTGTTGACTACCCTATTCTACATATAGTGATATAAGTCAAGTGTCAGCTTTTGTTTATGACCTCAAAGTCAAGGTAGTGTTTTTCTTCGCCCAAAGCATGATAAAAAAAAACACTAGAGTGACAAATATCTTAAATCCTGACAGGGTGGTGGTGATATCAGAAGGGAATTCTTCAAACTTACGAACAAAATTGAATTCCACAATCCGGAGAATCGATCTAATTAGCAACTTATTCGCGCCTGTCGTCACAGGATTCATCATCAGTTTGGTGTCAATGGTTGCATCGGCTGTCAGTTTAGCAATCTGGAACATATTATCAGCTTTCCTGCAGTACTGGCTCCTAAACTCTGTATACAAAGGGATTCCAGTTCTATCAGAGAGCAACCGAAAACGTGGGCTAAAACTAAGCATGCCAAATCTGGAACAAGCCCCTTCTACTTATCTGGAACAAACTAGCCGCCATCACAACACTTCTGAGGACGTTTCTTCGGATACTTTTAAAGGGGTATATGATAGTCCGTTTATTCATGCTTGGCAAGTGTACCTTCAACAAGACGTGGTTCTACCAGGACTATCCCTTGCTTTACTCTATTTTACAGTCCTCAGGTTGGTGTGGTTCTTGATCTTCTTTTTCAGATTCTGTATGTTTGTTACAATGAGAGATTAAATCTAATTGAATATCTGATTTTTATTTTAATTAGACACAGTTTTAGAGCATCCACAATGTGGATTGGAGTCTAAATCCCACGTCCAAAACCAAACCACCAATTCCAGACCACCCCCGTTGTAGGAGATTGAAACTGGTGGTACGGTTTGTTATAGCGGACTGGTCCGGTTTGGTTTAGTGGGGACCACACCACATACACAAATGCCTTTTTTTCTTTTTTAGTGTAAAAGTGGAAATCTGTTGGGAAGGTTTGGAATAGTTTAGTTATAGGAAAAAGTGAGTTTGAAATGATGTGACAGGTGACGTGACGGGTTTTGATTTTGAACTTTGACTAAGGTTGTGAATGCTCTTGTAGAGACATTAACAGACTAAAACTATACTAATTTGTAAAACATCGTCATTAATTCTTCTAGAAAACTATCACATGTCTTATATTTTACTTACTTTATGCAATTTGATAAGTTATAAAAGTGATACATATATTTATTTCTCCTGTATATTTATAAGTATTCTTTTAAACAACTTTTTACTCCTAAGTTATTCTGTAATTATAAGGATTTGAACCCACACTATATTTATGGGGAACAATCACCAATACCACTATACCACAAGGGCATTGATATTTATAAGTAAATACACCTATTTTTTCAGATGTACAAGGAAGTAGAAATTTATCTTTTTAGTTAAGTTTAGCCACAAATATGAGTTTTACAAGAAGTTGGTGACAAATTTGCCTTTTTATGTGTTTTAATTTATATATATTCATTTTTTGAAAAACTTATTTATATTCACTAACTAAAAAGGCATGTTGATTAATTAATTAACAACTAAATAAACGGGTGGAGGGCTGTAGAGATAGCAATTTGGGTATCGGTAAATTGGATATTAATAATACAAACTATGACCCATTCACCGGTAATAATCCATCCGTAATGGGAATATGACCAGAGACACTTCTTACCTTCACTTTCATTGTTAAAGACAATCTCACTCTAACGGACTAGTAACTTTATTTACCCTAGACTTCAATTAACGTCATTTCAAAACAATGTACAACATTCTGATTGAGATAAAAATCAGTCAATTGTTCATCAGAGTCATACATAGTTACTTTTTTGTTAGAGTGAAATTGTCTTCGACAACGAAAGTGGAAATCATTTTGCCATTGATCACATTGGTTGTATGGATTGCTATCAGCCAAAGTCATAATTTAGATTATTAAAATTCAATTTCTCTTTAAATAAAACAATAACTTTTTAACGTGTTCGCCAATTAATTCACTCTTTAGGGATAACCTTATACTAAATTTACAACCTTATACTAAATTTACCCATTCATATATACTTAAGTAAATGGTCAAATTAATTTGCACCACTTTTTAACGCACTATATCATCGTTATAAATTTTCAAAAATAATTGTTCGATTTCATTTTGAAGAACTATTCACCTTTATTTCTCCGGTTCTACTTAGTGGTGGTGTGGTTTCAAAACCATACATGTGCAGGTTGATAGGTGTAAAAAATTGTTGTTAAAAAGAAACTCTGTTTGATAACTTTATTGACAGTTTTGGGACTTTGATGACTGCGACATTGGAGTGGGGCGGAATACTAGCATACATAATTGGAACAGGCAGAGGAATAAGTGCGATAATTGGTATTTCCGCCACATTTTTGTACCCTTTACTGGAGACTCGAATCTCAACCCTTCGAACTGGACTTTGGTCAATCTGGTCACAGGTATGACGACTTCAGTAGCTTAACAGATACCCAAGATATAATCAAACATGCAAAATCTCCGAAATTAAGTTATTAAAAGTTATATATGACACAAAATGTTGTCTGGTCAACCTGACGCTGCCATTTTGACCCGAAACAGTTTGCGCATGTAGTCTGGTTTATTGAAGATTTGTGTTGCCATATGCAGTGGACCTGCCTCTTGGTTTGTGTTGGCTCAATATGGGTAAAAAACAGCACAACATCGGCTTACTTGTTGATGGCGGGAGTAGTAGCGTCACGTTTGGGGCTATGGATGTTTGATCTATCAGTCATTCAACAAATGTAGGTCATAAGAAAGCCCAATATCTCGACTCTAGATTCTTGTTTTCCAACGTCTTATTTAATTATGAAACAGGATCAAGTTTCTGAATGTGATAGAGCTGTTGTTGGAGGCGTTCAAAACTCAATTCAGTCTTTCTGGGACTTGATTACATACACCATGGGGCTGATTATCTCCAACCCTGAGGTGATCTTTGTTTACAGTGGGTAACAAGTCATAACGTATTTGGGTCGAATCAGTCATTTTATGGTGCAGGTTGAAACATGACAAGTTGGGTCAGGCTGACCTATAAACACTTTTTCCCTTCCCTTTCAATATAAATAATGTTTTATTTTTATTGGATATACTGTTATTAATAATCTAATCTAAAGTGTGTTTTTTTTTAAAAGTGCTTATTGGTTTAGGACTTTTCCAAAAAAACTTTTTTTTTTAAAAAAATGTTTGGATTAACTTTTGTGCTAAGGAAAAGTAAAATGACCAAAAATGATAGTATAAGTATCCATGTCTTGCTACTTTTAAGGGTGAAGTTAGATTGTTAAATTTATGCTCAAAAACCCAAAAGTCATTTAAAAACTAGGTGAAAAACAACTTTTTAATCCTTCTCAAAAAATCAAAATAAATGACTTTTATTAATGGCAAACACTTTTTTAATTTATTAGCTTTTTGAAAAAAACTAATAAGTCATTTCGAAATTCAATCCCAAAATTTTCCGTTGTCAACCCATGACTCTTTTTTTAAATGTGTAAAATATCATAGCCTTGTTATCATGTCTTTATAGTCGCTTGCACCATGTATGGCCGAAATTTGTTTAATAGTTAGGTTTTATAATTGAAATACTACGAGATTTCTTTTTCTAGGTTTTTTTTGGATATTATATATTTACATTTTTTTTTGGAGTAAATTGTCATTTTAGATTTTAACGTTTGTTCCAAATTACCATTTTAATACAAATAGTTTTTTCTTCTTTGGTTCCCGAGTTTTCCATTTTTTTGTCATTTTGATTACATTATCTAACTTTATCTAAAAACTTAGTTATAATCAAAGGTATTTTTGGTATTAACAAAAAAAGTTTCTAAATTGCCATTTACATCCAAAACTATTTATATATATATAATTTTCTTTTAACCATTATATATATATATATATATACATAATAATTATTACTAAACCCATAATACACACAGATGTTCGTCCGCCACCACAATATCATCTCCACCAACCGCCACCACCACCACCGCTAGCACCACCCTACCCACCACCACCACCGCTAGCACACCCTACCCACCACCACCACCTCAACCGTTCCCCAAATCAAAATCCACCATCATCCCCATCCTTCCGAACCCAAGTCCATTTCTCTGATGTCGCTGGAACCCACCACCGCACACCTCCCATAGGTGTCACCCACCTCCGCATTCACCTCCCCCGCCACATTTTCTGAATCACTGCCATCACCTCCACCGGAAACAGCCTAAAACGCGCCTGAGACAGTTGATACTCACCTAGAACAAAGCTTGGTGCTCTACCGACTCGCCGGGAAACACGGCTCGTCGGAAGTGGAATTAGTGGCTAAAACGTGGCTCGTCGGAAACGTACCAGATTTTTGAAAACCCTAGTCGCCTTATCTCTATCAATATTTTGTTCCTCCAATGTTTTGGGTGTGTATAGTAAAGGGTTTTGGAATTAAAGGTGGTGTTGTGTGTCCTTGTTTGGAATTTGGTTAATGGAATAAAAAGGGAGATGGGAATTTGGGTTTAGGGTTCGATGTCCAGATACTGAGGAAGAAAGAGGGTGGGTGGTGATGGGTTGGTTTTGTATGTGTGTGTATATAATAAATAAATTATATTTTTTTATAATAACTATAAACAATTCAAATTTTTATCTTTTATATAAAAAGTAAAAAAAAAAGGTGAAAAGAAAATAACTTGGATGAAAACCGCAAATACAAAACCATTTTAGTTATCGACGAAATTGCCCCTGACTTAACTGATATTTTAGATGGTGTTAGGCATTGTGATCAAAATAGCAAAAAAATTGCAAAACTCAGGGTCCAGATGAGAAAAAAAACTATTCGAATTAAAATGACAATTTAGAACAAACTTCAGGGACTAAAATGACAATTTACTCTTTTTTGTGTTCTTAGGATTTTTGGAAAGGTTTTTTGGAAGTTAATCCTGATATCGTTCGGGTTGGCGACAACAGCGACAATAATCTACAATGTACATGTATATCGAGTTCGGAAACACCTTTTTCACTTTAAAAAGTGGATCATGTTCTTTAATCATTATGTATAAATCATCATTGTTAAAGTTTGTTCGTACCCTATAAGAAGTATTCCAGCCTTGCTAGAGATTCAATATATGTTTTCACTTCCAATGTTATTTGATTGTATCAATTAAGTTTCAGTAACCATATGATTCCAAGTCAGTCATCTTCAATTAACACCTTGCAACCTGTCTCCGTTGCTTAACCTAGACCGATAATATTACTCTTCAGGTTCGGTATAAAGTATACTTTTGGAAGTATACGTCACTCGCCCCCTTTACCTCAAGAATGACAAAACCCTTTCCCAGAATCTTATCTCAACCTAGGAACTGTCTCCGAATCTTACTTTTGCTGTCAGATATAGGTCGATAAATAATCACGGTTACTTGTAATGTGAATACTTGCATCATCATTGACGAACGAGTGTTGGAATGTGATTTAACAGGGTGAAATGTTGATTATTATGCGTGTCATGTGTTTATTTGTGTAGAATTATGTGACTACGAGTTGTGAGTGTCTTTATAGGTTAAAAGACTATTCGGGAGTGTGAAGAAGAAAAGGTGGACCGGAGAACTGAAGCGATGAAATAAAAAGAGAAAAAAGGAGTTTTGAAAGATCTCGGGTTGTATGCTACTGGCCAGGCCGTAGCTTCTACGGCCGTAAGAAGTAAATTGCACAACCAACCTGGCGTAGCCTATGGCTAACCCAGACACAATCAGACTAACGCGCATTAGTTGTAGGTTACGACTAGCCTGACGTAAGTCTCATTAAAACTCGCAAAATATAGGGTTTTTTTGGATCCTTTTCATTCTTTTTCGTGGAGACAAGGTGCAGGCGACCTGGAGTGATTTAGTTCAAGGTTTTTGAAGATTCCACCCATTCTTACCATCATCCATCATGCAATCCTACATCGAATCTGAAGAGCAAATCAAGAACATGAGGGGCTAATCTTTTTGTGGTTTCCTCGAGGTGGAGGATTCTTGTATGTGGATGATATTTGTTAGGTTTATTTTTAATTTGGATTTGGCAATCTAAGCATTGGATGCTTTTTGCTTATTCGTTTGTTTGATTGTCAACGCTTGAATTTACTTGAAACCTAGTTTTGATTCTTTCAATTCCCAAATAAGGGATTGGTTTGTTAATCTTCAACTAATAATCACATGATAACTATTCGTTGTTTTTCAATCAAAGTACATTGTCTTTGTTTTAACACAATCAACTAACTTGTAACATCCGTCGAAAAACGGGTTTTCAAAACCCGCTTCGTTTATTAATCGAATAGTCAGTTTCAAATTTTCGTTGCTTATTTAATGCTCATTTTAATTTTAAACAATACATAATTAATAAACATTTTAGAATATAGAAACTAAAATTGTTAAAAAGTAAAAATAAAGTAAATAAAAAAGAAAATAGGCTGCCGGGTTTCGAACCCGGGTCAGCCGGAAGAAACAACCAACACACATCTTAACCACTACGCCACTTGACTTGTTTGTGTAAACAATGAATCGTATAAAACTTAAGTTGCACCCATGAACTCATCTGCTTGCGCCAAAACTGAAACCGATAATCGGCTTTCAACTATCCAGACTTTTGAGTGATCGTGAGTTACTGAATATAACCGATAAAACCATTACAACCACGTTCTAATCAATTCAGTCTTCAATTGCCTCGATTCATATGATTTTTGGGAGTTGAAAACCGAAATCATTTACTTCCAATTTACACTGATAATTCCATCGTCTCATAACTCGGAAACACTCGCAGAACCTCCAATTTCATTTTTACTCTAGCTTCTGTTCGTCGGAATCGTTATCCGCTATCGCCGGACTTTCGCCGGAAAACCGGGACATACATCAAATCGGTAAATTTCTCGATTCTTTCATTTTCAATCCATTGTTAGACTTTCACTAACTTAAATCCTTCAACCAGAATCGGTCTCAGACGACGTTACCGGATATTCTACGCTCGCCGGAAAATCTCTGGACATTTCCGAAAACACGCTGTGAATCGGTACAAACATCTAAACCCTTTGATAATCTTTGTTTAGTAACTCAATTTCACAATTAGTTGATCAAAACTGTTAATTGATCCGCTCAGACGGAATTCATAAAACAGAGCCGACGACCTTTGCCGGAGTTATGAGAAAAACATCTCTTCCGGTACATTCATTTCCAAAACCTTCTTTATCCATTACATTTCAATCATTTATATGTCCGACGAATGAATTAAACAAGAACTGTCGAATATCGGTTGTCTGTGTCTTTGAACGAAGAAGATGAAGTCGAACATTAGCTATAAGTTTAATTAAAACAAGATATTAAACCGGGTTAGACACACAATCCAGCGGTGGACTGTGTGCAAACACACAGCGCACGTCACGAGTTCGAATCTTACAAACGCACCGGCTTTCCGAATTAAAACCTATTTTTTTTAAACTGAATCAGAGTAGGTCCCAGGATGTTTTTAAGATTATTATAAACTGTAAGTTTAACAGATAAGACACACAGCCCAACTGGTTGGGCTGTGCGCTTACAAACCAAAGGACCCGAGTTCGATCCGATTTCACTGCAGCCGGTTCAACCATTTAAATTCTTTTAATATATAACCAAATAAATTAAACATTTAATTAGTATATATATATTATTAAAACATAGAATATTTCGGGTTAGACACGTAGCTCAGTTGGTAGAGCTGCGTGCACGCGTACGAGAGGTCTCGGGTTCGAGCCTCACCCAGCGCACACATAAGTCACTGTCCGACCGGTCAACCCAAAAAGTCAACATTTTTTTATATTTTTATTTGTTTATTTAATTTAAAAATCAATTAAAAATACTTAAAATAATATTTTTAAAGTTAGAAAATGACCTTAAACTCACAAAAATAAATCTAAAAATCCTATTAAAATTGTTAATAAAATCCACTTATTTACCGTACCTTTTCGTTATTATTTAGGTTAGTTATTCCTCATCGATCAACTCTCTAAACTCGTGCGCATTCAACATCATCAAACTAACGCACCCAATGTGAGTGAATCTCTACAAATTCCCCGTTTTAATCACATTTTGGGGTGTATCATGTGTCGCTTATTATTTATTACATTTAAACACTTGTGCATCCATCATATCCATGATCAAATGTGTATCCAATATGTATCAATTGTTTGTGTGGTTAATGTTTAGATTAAATTTATCATTTTCAGTACATACATCATCATAGGCTCGTCTGTTCCCCATTACCTATGAGCGGAACGTGGCGTTGCCATCATACGATCGGCTCCGTTTGATTGAGCCTTGATCGCACATACATCATCATAGGCCGTCCGTTCCCCATTACCTATGAGCGGAACGTGACGTTGCCAACATATTCATTATCATTCATGTCATATACTCATTCAAGGTGGTTTGTTATTGTTTGATTATATACGTTTGCTCACATATGATTGTTGCACAGTTTTTCCATATTAAATACGATAAGAAATCAATATCAAATGTTTTTAACAAGGTTCACTCACCAACTTTTGTTGACCCAAAATCCCCCATTTTTACACATGATACAGGTGATCCAGTTGCAGCAAGAAACATATAGGACGGCCTAGAAGAATAAATCAGTTTAGACTCTGGATTGTTTACTTATTTACTTTTTCCTTGTATTTGTATGAACTTGTTTGGAATATTGAAGTTGTAATTTGAATTTAATAAATATGAAACATTTTAGTAAACATCATGAGCTTTGGTGATAACCCAATTATGCCCCGACTCTTATTCCGCTGCGGGTCGGGGTGTGACAGATTGGTATCAGAGCCATGACTATAGGGATATAGGATAGGTTATTAGACCCTTAGAGCCTATACTATAGTTGATTAGAATTATTTAAATTGTTTATGTGTTACATACAAAATTCATGATGTTTATATGCTTTATGTTTATTGTTACATTCAATGTTATGCAAGCATGTTCATAAGTACATATTACTATACAATGCTCATCATGAATCATATCCTCATAACATATCATATCCATGAGAGCACACACTACACAATTTCCATGATTTTTGCAACGATTTTTGTATTTGTTTCAAATCACATCAAAGTGAGTTCTCATGACGGGCATGTAGTAACTGGAAGGGTACAAGTACCGGTAGTCGGAACGTCCTGTCTAGGCTTGGCATTCGTATAAATCCAAAATAAAGGACCAGTTTGCCTACCTGGGGACTAATGATGAGAGTACAAAGGACCTATTAGGCCAAAGCATGCTATACCAAACGTCGTGTGAGCTAACCCCACTTTGAGTTGTCATTGTGTCTACACCTGGACACCCTCCTACCATACATCTCGCAAACATATTTCATGGTTTTCATTCGGTTGATGCGAGTGTTAAACCGCCAACACCAATGTGAATCCTACCAAGCCAATAATCGTGGGGGCCCACATGACTATACAGGCGATGGTATGGGGGACATTGGAGGCCCAAACATGAGCAAACCCAAGACATCCTATGGATGTAGTTGCATTATTGATGATTATGTTATTTTTTTAACGACACATGACACCTAAAAAGACTCCTTAAACTCACAATCTTCTTATGTATGTTCATGTAGATGTCGGCTAGGCAGCAACGTGGGGGTAGAAGGTCAGGAAGGTCAAATGAATGCTTGGCCACTCAAATCGCAAAACAAATGGCCGCGGTGCTTCCTGACATCGTAATTCAAGTCCAACAAGCTCTCGCCGCAAATCCCATCAACCCTCCCCATCAAGAAGACCAGAACGTCGACAACCCTCCCTCCAAATAGTGCTCTTACAAATACTTAAAGTCTTGCGATCCACCGAAATATGAAGGGACCGAAGGTGTCACTGCTCTCCTCCACTGGTTTGAGGAAATGGAAAACACCTTCCTCAATTGCAATTGTCCCGAGGATCGCAAGGTACGTTACGCAACCGGGAGACTATTTGGAGTAGCTCTTACCTGGTGGAATACAGAAAAAGGTAAGAGAGGAATCGAAGATGCAATGGCCTTAACATGGGAGGAGTTAAGGGAAATCATGACGAGACGCTTCTGTCCAAGGAGCGAGATCAAAAAGTTAGAGGATGAATTCCACTCGTTAAAGCAAAAGGAAGGAGATCATACTTCCTACAACAAAAGGTTTCTAGAGTTGAACCAAATGATCCCCAATTTGTTCACCCCAGTATACCGCTTAGTTGAACACTATATTCGAGGCCTCCCCTCGAAAATTCAAGACTCAGTTCTAAGCACTTCGCCTGCAACACTTGAAGCCGCTATGGAACTAGCTACCGAGCTTACCGAGAATCGTATCCGAAACGGCAAATTTAAGGATGAGAAAAAGAAAGCCCCCATTGAGGGCCAAACTTCAAACCATTCCACCTCCTCCTCAAAGTTTGCTAGTAAGAGGAAACGAAACGGCAGGAACTTTGCTGTCACACAAACAAACTTCCCTATCCCTGCTGCACCCATCACCCAAATTGCCCCCTCAGCTGCACTATATAAAAAGCCATACTCTGGCTCATACCCAAGATGCAACCGTTGCCAATACCATCACTTTCCCGAGCATCCCTGCCAACATTGCACCGGCTGTGGCCGCGCAGGTCACACCATCCAAACCTGTCGCGCACTTCAGCGAACGAACCGCAATCAGCCCTCAACCCAAACCCACCATCAGATACTGGGTCAAGCCCAACAACCTTTACTCCTACCACCTGCCCAACATGCAGCCCAATCCTACTACCAACCCAACTATCCCATGATGCAACCTATGCGGGCTTGTTACAACTGTGGAGACCCGAACCACTTCCGGAACACCTGTCCACGCTTGGTGAACATCATCCATGCCCAAGCTCAAGCAAATCTAGTAAACCAGGCTAACCAAGCTCCTCCACCTGCTAGGGGAAGAGCTTTCAACATCAACGCAAATCAAGCTAGGGCTGACAACAACGTGGTTAAAGGTACGTTTCTCATCAATGGTAGTTATGCATCCATGTTATTTGATACTAGAGCGGATAAGAGTTTTGTGTCCTTAGAATTTGAACCCATCCTCAACCAAACTCGTGATAAACTCATGGAATCCATAACGGTAGAAGTTGCTGACGGAAAACCGGTCTCATTAAACTCTATTATACGCAATTGCACTCTCACCCTAAACGATCACGATTTTCCAGTTGATCTCATTCCTATGAAGTTGGGAAGTTTCGACATTATAATTGGTATGGACTGGCTCAGCCAACATCATGCTGAAGTTGTATGCCGCGAAAAGTTTATTCGCATTCCTCTTACAAACGGTCAGACTTTACGAATCTTTGGAGAAACCCCTTCGAAAGGACTCAAATTAATGTCCTGTCTTCAAGCACGAAAATATCTCCGCAAGAATTATGTCGCATTCCTAACTCACGTCGTCAAAAAGGGGATCAAGGAGAAGAAACTCGAAGACATCCCAGTAGTAAAAGATTTTCCGCAAGTTTTTCCTGACGACATTTCAGGACTTCCTCCCGTGAGAGAAGTCGAATTCTGCATTGATCTTATACCTGGAGCTACACCAGTCGCAAAATCTCCTTACAGGTTAGCCCCATCAGAAATGCAAGAGCTGGCCAGTCAACTGCAAGAGCTGACTGACAAAGGATTCATACGTCCTAGCTCATCGCCTTGGGGTGCACCTGTCCTTTTTGTGAAAAAAGAAAGATGGAACGTTTCGCATGTGTATCGACTACAGAGAACTCAACAAGTTAACGGTCAAGAACCGCTACCCATTACCTCGCATCGATGATCTTCTAGACTAACTTCAAGGCGCCACCTGTTTTTCAAAAATCGACCTACGTTCTGGTTATCATCAACTCAGAGTACATGAATAAGACGTCCCAAAGACCGCCTTCCGAACTCGTTATGGTCATTACGAATTCATGGTCATGCCATTTGGTTTAACCAACGCTCCAGCAGTATTTATGGATTTAATGAATAGGGTATGCAAACCCTACCTCGACCGCTTTGTCATAGTCTTCATCGACGACATCCTCATCTACTCAAAGTCTAAGTCTGATCATGAACGACACCTTCGACTCATCCTTACACTCTTAAGGACAGAAAAGTTGTACGCTAAGTTTTCGAAATGTGAATTCTGGTTAAAGGAAGTACAATTCCTTGGACACGTCGTCAATGACAAGGGAATTCATGTTGATCCCTCAAAAATCAAGGCAGTACAGGAATGGCAAGCTCCACGTACACCTACCGAAGTAAGATCATTTCTTGGTTTGGCTGGTTATTATCGCCGTTTCATTGTAAATTTCTCCCGTATTGCTGTACCACTCACGGCTTTGACTCATAAAGGAAAGCCCTTCATATGGGGACCCAAACAAGAAGAAGCCTTCCAAACCCTTAAACAAAAACTTTGTGACGCACCTATCCTCACACTTCCTGAAGGTTGTGATGACTTCGTGGTTTATTGCGACGCGTCAGGGCAAGGGCTAGGCTGTGTACTGATGCAAAGAGGAAAAGTGATAGCTTATGCTTCTAGACAACTCAAAATTCATGAGAAGAATTACACCACCCACGACCTGGAACTTGGAGCCGTTGTATTCGCTCTTAAGATATGGAGACATTACCTCTACGGTACTAAGTGTGAAATATACACTGATCACAAGAGCCTCCAACATATCTTTAACCAAAAGGAGTTGAACATGAGGCAGCGAAGATGGGTCGAACTTCTTAATGACTACGACTGTGAAATTCGGTATCATCCTGGTAAGGCAAACGTGGTGGCCGATGCGCTCAGTCGAAAGGGTTATGCGAACTCCATTCGTCTTCTATGTTCGCAAATCATAACCGACATCAAAGATCAAATCCGAGAAGCCCAACATGTTTCTGTAACAGAAAACGACGTACACAATGAGCTGTCTTGTGGAGCAGAACTTAAAATCGAAACTAAATCCGACGGTATTCTGTACTATCTAGATCGCATATGGATTCCCGATCACAATAACCTTCGTGATTTCCTTATGAATGAGGCACACAAAACACGGTACTCTGTACACCCAGGAGCCGCAAGATGTATCAAGACCTTCGATACACCTACTGGTGGCCTGGCATGAAGAAGGATATCGCTGTTTTTGTTTCCAAGTGCCTTACATGTTCCAAAGTAAAAGCTGATCATCAAAGACCCTCAGGACTTCTAGTCCAACCCGAAATACCTGTATGGAAGTGGGAAAACATAACCATGGATTTCGTTACCGGGTTACCTCGCACCTCCAGTGGGTATGACACTATATGGGTGATCATTGATCGTCTTACAAAATCAGCTCATTTCATTCCGATTCGCGAGGACTTCAAGAACGAGAAGTTAGCTCGTATCTACATCAGCGAGATCGTAAGCCGTCATGGTGTACCGTTAAGCATTATTTCAGATCGTGATGGTCGTTTCACTTCACGAACATGGCAAGCTGTACAAGCCGCTTTGGGTACACGATTAGACCTCAGTACCGCTTATCATCCTCAAACTGATGGACAATCTGAACGCACCATCCAAACTCTTGAAGATATGCTTCGAGCATGTGTCATAGACTTCAAAGGGAATTGGGACGCTCATCTACCATTAGTTGAATTTTCGTACAACAACAGCTATCATTCAAGTATCGGCATGGCACCTTTCGAAGCTTTATATGGTCGTAAGTGCCGATCTCCAGTATGTTGGCACAAAATTGGAGAAGCTCAAATCACCGGTCCAGAGTTGATTCAAGAAACAACAGACAAGATCCATCAAATTCGAAACAATCTTCTAGCAGCACAAAGTCGTCAAAAGAGTTATGCAGACAAACAACGAAAGCCCTTGGAGTTTAACATTGGTGATCATGTACTTTTAAAAGTATCACCGTGGAAGGGAGTAGTTCGTTTTGGCCAGAAGGGAAAGCTAGCACCACGCTACGGAGGACCTTTCAAGATACTCGAAAGAGTAGGACCTGTAGCATACAAGGTTGACCTACCAGAAGAACTCAACAGAATTCACCCCACGTTCCACGTATCAAACTTAAAGAAGTGCCTCGCCGATGAAAACCTCCATATTCCCCTAGAAGATATTCAGATCGATGAATCTATGCACTTCATTGAAAGACCAGTAGAGATCATGGACTTCGGAGAAAAACGTTTAAGACGGAGTCGTATTCCAATTGTTAGGGTACGCTGGGAGTCGAAACGAGGACCTGAGTTTACTTGGGAACGTGAAGACTCAATGCGCGAAAAATACCCGCATCTTTTTCCTGTTACCACTACTACTTAAATTTCGGGACGAAATTTCTAAAAGTAGGGGATACTGTAACATCCGTCGACAAACGGGTTTTCAAAACCCGCTTTGTTTATTAATCGAATAGTCAGTTTCAAATTTTTGTTGCTTATTTAATGCTCATTTTAATTTTAAACAATACATAATTAATAAACATTTTAGAATATAGAAACTAAAATTGTTAAAAAGTAAAAATAAAGTAAATAAAAAAGAAAATAGGCTGCCGGGTTTCGAACCCGGGTCAGCCGGAAGAAACAACCAACACACATCTTAACCACTCCGCCACTTGACTTGTTTGTGTAAACAATGAATCGTATAAAACTTAAGTTGCACCCGTGAACTCATCTGTTTGCGCCAAAAACTGAAACCGATAATCGGCTTTCAACTATCCAGACTTTTGAGTGATCGTGAGTTACTGAATACAACCGACAAAACCATTACAACCCACGTTCTAATCAATTCAGTCTTCAATTGCCTCGATTCATATGATTTTTGGGAGTTGAAAACCGAAATCATTTACTTCCAATTTACACTGATAATTCCATCGTCTCATAACTCGGAAACACTCGCAGAACCTCCAATTTCATTTTTACTCTAGCTTCTGTTCGTCGGAATCGTTATCCGCTATCGCCGGACTTTCGCCGGAAAACCGGGACATACATCAAATCGGTAAATTTCTCGATTCTTTCATTTTCAATCCATTGTTAGACTTTCACTAACTTAAATCCTTCAACCAGAATCGGTCTCAGACGACGTTACCGGATATTCTACGCTCGCCGGAAAATCTCTGGACATTTCCGAAAACACGCTGTGAATCGGTACAAACATCTAAACCCTTTGATAATCTTTGTTTAGTAACTCAATTTCACAATTAGTTGATCAAAACTGTTAATTGATCCGCTCAGACGGAATTCATAAAACAGAGCCGACGACCTTTGCCGGAGTTCTGAGAAAAACATCTCTTCCGGTACATTCATTTCCAAAACCTTCTTTATCCATTACATTTCAATCATTTATATGTCCGACGAATGAATTAAACAAGAACTGTCGAATATCGGTTGTCTGTGTCTTTGAAAGAAGAAGATGAAGTCGAACATTAGGTATAAGTTTAATTAAAACAAGATATTAAACCGGGTTAGACACACAGTCCAGCGGTGGATTGTGTGCAAACACACAGCGCACATCACGAGTTCGAATCTTACAAACGCACCGGCTTTCCGAATTAAATCCTATTATTTTTAAAACTGAATCAGAGTAGGTCCCAGGATGTTTTTAAGATTATTATAAACTGTAAGTTTAACAGATAAGACACACAGCCCAACTGGTTGGGCTGTGCGCTTACAAACCAAAGGACCCGAGTTCGATCCGATTTCACTGCAGCCGGTTCAACCATTTAAATTCTTTAATATAAAACCAAATAAATTAAACATTTAATTAGTATATATATATATAATTAAAACATAGAATATTTCGGGTTAGACACGTAGCTCAGTTGGTAGAGCTGCGTGCACGCGTACGAGAGGTCTCGGGTTCGAGCCTCACACAGCGCACACATAAGTCACTGTCCGACCGGTCAACGGTCAACCCAAAAAGTCAACATTTTTTTATATTTTTATTTATTTATTTAATTTAAAAATCAATTAAAAATACTTAAAAATAATATTTTTAAAGTTAGAAAATGACCTTAAACTCACAAAAATAAATCTAAAAATCCTATTAAAATTGTTAATAAAATCCACTTATTTACCGTACCTTTTCGTTATTATTTAGGTTAGTTATTCCTAATCGATCAACTCTCTAAACTCGTGCGCATTCAACATCATCAAACGAACGCACCCAATGTGAGTGAATCTCTACAAATTCCCCGTATTAATCACATAGTGGGGTGTATCATGTGTCGCTTATTATTTATTACATTTAAACACTTGTGCATCCATCATATCCATGATCAAATGTGTATCCAATATGTATCAATTGTTTGTGTGGTTAATGTTTAGATTAAATTTATCATTTTCAGTACATACATCATCATAGGCTCGTCTGTTCCCCATTACCTATGAGCGGAACCGTTCCCGATTACCTATGAGCGGAACGTGGCGTTGCCATCATACGATCGGCTCCGTTTGATTGAGCCTTGATCGCACATACATCATCATAGGCCGTCTGTTCCCCATTACCTATGAGCGGAACGTGACGTTGCCAACATATACATTATCATTCATGTCATATACTCATTCAAGGTGGTTTGTTGTTGTTTGATTATATACGTTTGCCCACATATGATTGTTGCACAGTTTTTCCATATTAAATACGATAAGAAATCAATATCAAATGTTTTTAACAAGGTTCACTTGCCAACTTTTGTTGACCCAAAATCCCCCATTTTTACACATGATACAGGTGATCCAGTTGCAGCAAGAAACATATAGGACGACCTAGAAGAATAAATCAGTTTAGACTTTGGATTGTTTACTTATTTACTTTTTCCTTGTATTTGTATGAACTTTTTTGGAATATTGAAGTTGTAATTTAAATTTAATAAATATGAAACATTTTAGTAAACATCATGAGCTTTGGTGATAACCCAATTATGCCCCGACTCTTATTCCGCTGCGGGTCGGGGTGTGACATAACGAATCTATGTAATCATGTCAATATGATTTATTCAACTAAAACTAATTAATTTATTGAATCCACTTTGAATCCAAACGTGGAGGAATACTTCTCCTCACAATTGTTCACAACTTTTTAATTAATTCATCAATTTAGTTTTCTAAAACAAATTCACAAATTAGTTTTATATTAAATTTTAGAACAAACAATTAAACAAGTCATGTAATACTGACCACATGTTCCTCGAGGATATGATACACGAGTTACCATAGCTATATAGGTTAATTAGGTTTTTGCATGACTTGAACGCTGGTCATCAATCATCTAAGTACCAAACACCCCTTTCATTAGGCTTTTTCTTTTTCTCGAACTTTTTTGGTATGTCCTTTTCTGTCACACCCGCTCAAAGGCGGAAGTGTGCGGTGTGATCTGATTGATTCTCATTGCATACAATATATGTGAACATACTAAATGAATAAAACAAACTCCAAATGCCACTACTTAAATTGTTTCAAAACGCCACATAGGTTAAGTGTATCATCTACAAACGATTATATGATATTAAGTTGTCAAAGTGTTACATAATCAAAATGCAAGTTTTTAAATATTAAGGTTTTACCCTTATATCACCGCAAGGAGGCGGGATATAATGAGCAAATCCTTCAAAAGATGGCAATGGAGACTTGGTACTTGTTTTCTTGACTGAAATTCCTTGCATAGATCCACTAATTACCTGAAATACATCTTAAGTTGAAAATCAACAAAAGTTGGTGAGGTTCATGTGTTTTAACTGTATGTGTTGAATCCATAAAATGTATGAAGTATTTGTATCAAAACCCGGTATGTAAAGCGTCAATGAAATCGTGATCATTAATATTTTGCAAGGACATTAATATGTGTGACGACGACATAGGAAGCATCCAAACCTGGACGATTTTTGTCGATTAACCTCGACTGAGACGACAAATGCACTCATCCGTGTGGGTCCATAACCAAGAGTGGGGCTCGCCAACACCCGCTGGATCTAACCTTTGTACCGTGGTGTTAAACAAGATTAATGGTGGTTATGTTCACCCTATTCTCACATGATCTAGTTATTTCATTCCCTAGCTTATGATACCATAGAAATGTATTTCCCCCGATAGTTGTAAAATTGTAAAACATTGAAGACGAAAAGGGGGACATGAACTCACTTAATTGCTTTCTGCTTTCTCTGTTTAACTCGAGTATTTCACTCGGTTCGTATCACAACCTACAACGCGTTAGGTTTTAGTTAGACACTTCGGCCTTTGTAATGATTCATGTTCTTGTTTCTTGTCTTAAGTATTTGTTAAGACTTGTTCAGTGTTTTGTTTCGATTAGATGTATTTTCGATGTATGATGCCTACTGAGATGCGTTTTCGGTGTATGATGTCAGCTGTAATGTATCTTCGGTGCATGATGTCAATATATATATATATATATATATATATATATATATATCCCTGCATCTCAAGTGCTGCATGTATGGGCCTAGCCTGTTAGCCTCCGTGCCTTGCACGAGTCAGATGTATATGTTTCATGACTTCTCATAGTCGGGTTCCACCCGTTTGCCTCGACGATACCATCGTCGGATATGTTCCATATATAATTCTTCTTAATTATATATCATCCCAAGTTCGATGTGTTAGTTAAAATATTATATTTTAATTTGTATTATTTGTATGCCCCACTTTATATATCATTTTTGTAATTGCGATGGCTTGTTAAAAATAATCTATTTTTAACATGTCTTGATATATAATTATTCATGTGCATGGGTTTATGGTTTATATGACCAAATGTTGTATTTGTTAAGTATTATACTTATGCATCTTCCCAAGCATAGATACACTATTGTGAGTATTTGTGTAATCATGTTCGTATTTCCATGGTTGTGTATAATACTTGTATAATGGTATTTTCACCAAGTGTTAGGGGTATATGTTGATATGTCTTTGTACATATAGGAATACGTGTTTTCTTATATTTATTACCGACACTTTTGTGTATACTTAAAAT
Organism: Scalesia atractyloides; assembly: GCA_947069175.1. NCBI lineage: Eukaryota > Viridiplantae > Streptophyta > Magnoliopsida > Asterales > Asteraceae > Scalesia > Scalesia atractyloides. The sequence goes on from CAMTDV010000026.1 coordinate 15,638,867, forward strand.
ATATAAATTTTAAGATATATCCAAATTAGTATTTTCACCAAGTGTTAGGGGTATATGTTGATATGTCTTTTAAGTATTTGTTAAGACTTGTTCAGTGTTTTGTTCCGATAAGATGTATTTTCGATGTATGATGTCCACTGAGATGCGTTTTCGGTGTATGATGTCAGCTGAGGTGTATTTCGGTGTATGATGTCAGCTGCAATGTATCTTCGGTGCATGATGTCAATATATATATTTCGTCGAATATTTATACATATATATATATATATATCCTTGCATCTCAAGTGTTGCATGTACGGGCCTAGCCCGATAGCCTCCGTGCCTTGCACGAGTCAGATGTATATGTTTCATGACTTCTCATAGTTGGGTTCCACCCGTTTGCCTCGACGCTACCATCGTCGGATATGTTCCACCCGTTTTCTTGTATTTATTACCGACAATTTTGTGTATAATTAAAATATATAAATTTTAAGATATATCCAAATTAGTACATGTGTTTTATGCTTGGTAAGTGTATGTATCCCAAAATAATATATACTTTTAAGATTAGTTCTACAAATATATATTTTTAGTTTCCACCAAAACAATATATATTTAGGAATTTTATGAAATATATATTTTTATATACTTCAAAAATAATATATTTTTAGCATCAATGAAATATGATACATTTTATATACTTTTAAAGAAATATATATTGTCACTTGTTCGGTTTTGAAAGTAATATTTACCAAGCTTCGATATATTATATATTTTTAGTCCGAATATTTATATCGTCAGATTGTCCAATATGTCCATATTGTCTCCATGTATGGTTATGGATATGTATATATATTTTTGTAATTCTTTGTTTCCCACTTATTATTGTATTTGTTGGTGTATATTATTTTCAAGTTTCTAACTTTATATACAGCTAATACAAATAATATACACATAACTTGTGATTCATATGATCACTAAATATATATTTTTTCAAAAATATATATATTTATATCCATTTTTATTTTTAGAAGAACCATGACTTCTTGGGCTTATATTTTATAAAAAAAACATGGGGATTTCTATGTTTATGGCTTTAAACAAGTTTACTTGTAAGAACTTTATAAACGTATATTTCTCTAAGTGTTTAAACTTTATAAAAATTTTGCCATAGTCTCCCTTAGATTTAGGAGGTTTTCCATTTTTAAAACATGTGTTTAAGCTTTCAAAACTCATCAATTTATTCCCAATAATCTTAACAAGTATAATATACGCATTTTTAGGTTATGATGAACTTGAAAGTTTACCAAAACATGTAGTCTTTTAACTTTGTGTTTAAGATGTTCAGCCATCTTTAAAAATTAGTTTAGTTACTAATATTTACTAACTTTGTTAAAAATCATTTTTAACAACTTGTTTACATATATTCTTAAAAACATCACAAATCACTTTAACCACTTTTACAAGTTCATCCATTATGTTAAAACATGTTCATCAACACTTTTGTCATTTTTAAACCACTTGTTCATACAACATTTTAAGAACATGATAAATCATTTTATCCACTTTAAAGAGTATTTATTATGTATAACAAGTTAATCAATTCTTTGATCATGGATCTTTTAAGATCCATGTGTATATTTGTTAGATTTATACTCCTAGCAAGTATACATATGATGGATATCATCCATAGCACAAAATAAACAATTACATCTTCATTATATGTTCATATTCTTTAGATCAAGTTACTAGTTCATGTGTTCATCTTTTAAAGGTGATAATTTTTAGTGACATAACTTATATATTAATAATATACTAGTAACAAGACATTCAATGAAAAATTAGGAGGCTCACCACTAGCTCTTGTGGCTAGGGAAGTGGCAAGATGAACTAGTTGGTGAAGATGATGCAAAGATGGTGGATAAAAGCTTCCTAGAGAGGTCCTTGAACTTCCAATGCTTAACACCTTCTTGATTAGTCTTGAGACACCCTTGGATATGCTTGAAATTACTTGGAAATAACTTGAAGATGGAGGCAATATGTATATGGATATGGCCGTGAGGTTGAGCAAGAAATAAGGAGAAGAAGGTGAAGTGTGAAAGTGATAAGATTTAGATGATAATCATGTTCCTTTAAGCATGATCTTCCAACATATTAACCTTCATACAAACACAACTTCCTTCCAACATTAGGGAATAAGGAGACAAGAATGTGGGTGGCTTGTGGGCCCCCACATGTGGCTGTCCATGTGCTTGTTAAGTTTAGGGGTTTAGTTAGGGGTTAAGTGTATTAGGGATTTTTGATATATTTTGAGATACAAGATGCCATACACTAGTTTAATATTGTTAAACAATGTTAACTAGTTTATATTTTATGTCTAGTTCGTGTTCGATTGCTTAACGGGTGCTAGATTCGTTAACGGGTCCTTAAACGGAGGTTTAAGTAACTTGTAGGGATTTTAGGGATTTTCAAGAAAAAGAATGTGTTTAATGATTTTAACTAGTTGTATGATGTTAAAATATTGTTAGCTAGTTCATATGATGTGTCAGATTGTGTCCGGGTGTTCGTTTCGTTGTAGGTTCGTTCAAACGTTAACTTTCAAGACTTGTGTGATATGATATGTTTTTGTGCCACATTGATACTTTCAATATCTCTTAAGTAGTGTATGATGTTTAACACTATTTCTGCATATTACATAAGCTTGTGGATGCTGTATTTTGCGGAATTTCGTTGAATTGCTATTTAGTGTATATTTCCGACAGTTTTCAGTGCATGTATAGTTTCCGGAAAGTGTTAGCATTAATCCTTGCTTTCCCACATGCGGTTTAATATACAGTTTATGTTGGACTCCCATCTAAGTCCTAAATCTGCTATTTTGCTGCGTATTGAAACTGTGCTGACAAAGCTAGTCTACTAATTCTTCTGATGCACTGTTTTTAAACTGTTTTTTTTGAATGGTAACCACTAAACAAATAATATGCATCATGTAATGTATTCAGTGAGTTTTGTAGGTGTATGCCACGCAATCCATGCAGTTTAGAGGTTCAAAACACACAATTGTATCATATAATTCCTTGTTTAAGTGTATGGAATTACCCGAAAGTGACAGTTGTCACATACTCCCCCCGTTGAAAAGAATTTGGTCCCGAAATTTAAGCTGAGTCATCCATTGTAGAAGTCTTCTCAAATAGGTGAGGGTATTTGGCCTTGTTTTGAACTTCACGTTCCCAAGTGTACTCGGGTCCGTGTCTTGAGTTCCATCGAACTTTGACTAACTTGATACGACTTCTCCTAGTTTTCTTGACTTTCCAGTCCATAATTTCAACAGGTTCTTCAGTAAATTGGAGCTTATCGTCTATATGAATCTCTTCCGCAAGGATGATAACTGTTTCTTGCGTTGGGCTCTTCTTGAGGTTTGACACATGGAAGGTGTCATGTACACTACTAAGTTCATCAAGTAATTTCAACTTGTAGGCAACGGTACCAACCTTTGCCAAAATTTCGAATGGTCTAATGTACTGTGGGTTAAGCTTCCCGCGCTTACCAAATCTGGCTACGCCCATCCAAGGCAGACTTTCAACAAAACCTTGTCACGACCTGGAAAGATAATGGTTTTCTTCTCTTGTCCGCGTAGGTCTTTTGGCGATCATGAGCGCCTTGATACGGTCTCAAATTTGAAATATCTTATCGGTAGTCTCTTGGACTAATTCAGGACCAATTAACTGTTTGTCGCCAACTTCCGACCAACATAGCGGAGAACGACACTTTCGACCATAAAGAGCTTCGAACGGTGCAGCTTGTGTGCTTGTGTGGTAACTATTGTTATAGGAGAACTCCACCAAAGGTAGGTGAGTATCCCAATTGCCACCTAGATCCATCAGACATGCACGAAGCATGTCTTCAAGTGTTTGGATGGTCCGTTCACTCTGGCCGTCGGTTTGTGGATGGAAGGTCATGCTTAGATCTAGTCGAGATCCAAAGGCCTTTTGAAAAGATTTCCAAATTCTTCACACAAAACGACCGTCTAGGTCTGAGATGATTGAAATAGGCACTGCATGACGAGCCACTATTTCTCTAAGATATAGCTCGGCTAATTTCTCTGTGCTGTCTTTCTCGCGAATTGGCAGAAAAATGCGCGGACTTTGTTAGTCTATCCATTATTACCTAAATCATGTCGTGACCTCTTGATGTTCTAGGTAATTTTGTAATAAAGTCCATGGATATTTGCTCCCATTTCCATACAGGGATCTCGGGTTGTTGTAACAATCCTGAAGGCTTCTGGTACTCGGCCTTAACTTTTGCGCAAGTTAAAGATTTACCGACATAAGTCGCGATGTTGCTTTTGAGGTTAGGCCACCAATACTATTCCTTCAAATCTTGGTACATTTTATCCGACCCGAGATGGATTGAGTACATAGACTTGTGTGCCTCGTCCAACACTACTTCCGGAAGACCGCCAAAAAGTGGAACCCAAATTCGACCCGTAAGGTATATAGTTCCATCTTCTTTTGGCACTAACTGCTTCTCCATGCCTCGGAGAAGTTCCGCTTGAATGTGTTCCTCCTTGAGTGCCTCTACTTGCGCGTCATGAATCTGAGTGGTAAGGTTCGTTTGAATTGTCATCTCTAGCTCTCGAACCCTTAAGGTTTTAACTCATTCCTTACGGCTCAAGGCATCTGCTACAATGTTTGCCTTGCCCAGATGGTACTTAATCTCGCAATCATATTCGTTCAACAACTCAACCCAACGTCGTTGGCGCATATTTAATTCTCTCTGATTAGATATATGCTGAAGACTTTTGTGATCCGTGAATAGAGTACACTAAGTACCATATAAATAATGTCGCCATATCTTCAACGCGAATACCACCGCACCTAACTCAAGGTCATGCGTGGTGTAGTTCTTCTCATGCACCTTTAGTTGGCGTGATGCATATGCGATGACTTTTTCCATTGCATAAGAACGCAACCTAATCCTTGATCCGAAGCATCACAGTATGCCACGAAGTCATCGGTACGTTCAGGGAGTGAAAGAATCGGTGCATCACATAATTTATCCTTTAGGAGCTGAAACGCCTCTTCTTGTTTTTCTCCCCAATCAAACTTCTTGTCTTTTTGCGTGAGTGAGGTTAGCGGTTGAATAACTTTGGAAAAGTTCTCAATAAATCTATGACAATAACCTGCTAAACCTAAAAATTGTCAAACCTCAGTGGGTGTCTTGGGTGCTTCTCAATTCTTGATAGCTTCAATCTTCGATGGGTCTACATGAATATCTTACTCGTTTACTACATGCCCGAGAAATTGCACTTCACGAATCCAAAACTCACATTTAGAAAACTTCGCGTAAAGTTTCTCTTTCTTCAGCAGCTCCAAAATGTCTCTCAAATGTTGCTCGTGCTCGTCCTTCGATCTTGAATATATTAATATATCGTCAATAAATACTATCTCAAATTTGACGAGGTAGGGCTTGCACACTCGATTTATTAAATCCAAAAAAACTGCCTGTGCGTTTGTTAAGCTAAAATGCATAACAAGAAACTCGTAGTGACCATAACAAGTTCTAAACGCCGTCTTTGGTATGATTTCTTCTTGTATCCGCAACTGGTGATATCCAGACCTTAAGTCTATCTTGGAGTAGAAGCTCGATCCTTGCAATTGGTCGAACAAGTCATCAATTCTCGGTAGTGGGTACCGATTCTTGATAGTAAGCTTATTCAAATCTCGGTAATCTATACACATTCTGAATGTTCCGTCCTTTTTCTTCACACATAAAACTGGAGCTCCCTAAGGCGAAAAGCTTGGTCGAATGAATCCCTTATCCAACAACTCTTGAAGTTGTGTGGATAACTCCTGCATCTCTGAAGGTGCTAGACGATATGGAGACTTGGCTACGGGTGCAGCTCATGGCACCAAGTTGATGTGAAACTCAACTTATCGTTGTGGTGGTAATCCCGACAAGTCCTCGGGGAAGACTTCAGGGAATTCCTTCACCACAGGAATATCTTCAAGCTTAGGCTCCTCAGCCTTCTTGTCAACCACGTGTGATAGGAAGGGTATGCAACCTGGTAGACACTTTTGTGCTTTCATACAATTAATAATCAACAAGGGTGTGTCGCGTTTTTCCCAGTGAATAACAATGGTCTCCTCATTCAGTAGCGGTATGCGAATAATCTTCTCATGACACATGAATTCGGTTCGGTTATCGGACAACCAATCCATACCGACTACTACGTCGAAACTACCTAACTTTACAAGTGAAAGATCGATTTTGAACTTTTGCTGACCCAGCTCCAACGAACATCCTTTAATGATCTCCTTTGACTCAACTAATTTACCATTTGCCAGCTCATTAGAATAGGGGACATCTAGCTTACTTGATTCTATACCTAGTATATTTTTCAATTCCATGGAAATAAAGGTAAAATCGGCACCGGTATCAAATAATATGGATGCAAAATGATTGTTCATAGGGAACGTACCAGTGACCACGTTAGGGTCTCGGGGCGCATCCTTTGCCCCGATCACAAAAGCTCTCCCACGAGCTTGATTTCCCTTGGGACAATCTTTCTTCCAGTGATCCTTGCTTCCACAACCATAGCATCCCGTTTCACGCCCAACTCCATTCCTATTTCCATTACCCACACCGTTTCCGTTTCCTCCCCTTCCTACATTGTCTAACATGTCTTAGTACGGTGGCCAACCTTGCCACACTTGTCACACTTAGAAATCCGACAAGCACCTAAATGATGATACTTGCATTTGTCGCACTTAGGATAGGGGCCTTTGTACTTCTTTGGACCAACGGTGGTCGTAGCTACAAAAGCTCTTGTTTCCCTCGGCTGATTAGCCACTCTCCTCTTGTTCACTATTGTTGTTGGAATGGTTGGCATGATTATTGTTGTAGTTCACCTGTGTACCCTTCTTGAAGTGTGTATATTTCCTTTTTCCATCATTTGCTGATCGACGTGACATTCTTTCTTTTCTGCCACCTTTACAAACAATTTCTTTATTCTCACAGCATCTTCTGTGAGACTAACAGCCAAAGTCACAGTAGAAATAATGGTAGTAGGGCTTGATGCGGTCACCATGCTACGGATTTCGGGTACTAAACTTCAGATATAGCGCTCGATGCGCTTGAACTCTGGTGTTACAAGGTATGGTATCACGCATGAAAGATCGTGGAATCTCTGGGTATAACCCACAATGTCAGCTCCTTTCATGGTTAAGTTCCAGAACTCGGTTTCCAGCTTCTGCAGTTCAGCCTTGAACAATATTTTTCTCTCATCCTTTCCTTCAAGCTCTCCCAAGTCATCCCATAAGCAACGTCATCACCCAGAGTTTGCACTTGTAGGTTCCACCATGTAAGTTCTTCATCAATGAACAGACCAGTAATAAAAGTGACTTCCTGTTCTGGGAAACATCTACTCATTCGGAGCATGGAGTTTGTTTTCTCCGTCCAGCACACAAAGGCCACAGCACCACCGGTGCCATCATAGTTTAGCGGCCCGCAATCCACGAACTGCTTGTAGGTGCACCCTCGAATGTTTATAAACAGATTATGAATGAGCAAATAATGAAACACACGAATAGATTTAAAAAGAATTATTTAAGTTGTAACAACAACTGAATGTTACCATTCACATGGTTCCCACCAGAGGAACCGCCTTGTCCCTGGCTTCTAGATCCACCAGTTCCACCATTTCCACCCATTATGCCAGTCCCACCATTATTGCTTTCGTTTCGGGTGGCCTCGTATTGGGCCAGAGCCTGAGATATCCTTTGTTCCAACAAAGCGTTCAATTCAGCCTCATTCCTAGGCATTGGTTGTGGTTGGTTTACATTCCGAGTGCGAGGAGTTCTCCGTCTTGGTGGCATGATCTTTTAAGATAATATGGTAGTAAAGATTAGACGTTTATTTAGTATATATTCTTTCAGTTAATTATAATTTATAAATATATATATATATATATATATATATATATGCAAGTAATCAAGTAAGCAAGCAATTAAATAACCATAGTAAATTAAATATATATAAACGATCCATCGAATAAATAAGTCGGCTCCGCGCAATACACAATGCATAGAAATCAATATAATGCATCATAACAAAGATATCAAGTTTTTATATATAATAAGACAACTTGTTACATAATCGTTTGCAAAGGAAACAATAATGTACTCGGGTTACATCACCCGGTCATACAAGTTTAATACATATAAAAAGCAAAATCTTCCTTCACTTGCGATCTTCGTTCTTCCAGTTGTCTTCAAAACTTGATGTATAGTCTTCACCAAAAACGGGTATCTAGCTCCCGTCCAAAAGTACCTGCAAATAAAAACCTAAGGTGTTGGTGGGGTGGTGGTGGGGTAGGGGTAACTAGACTGCGGAGATGGATAACCTCCTGCTCGAGCTCATGGATTCAGCGGAGTAGGACGCCTATTTGCTGCTCGAGCATCAGGATACGAGCAGCATGATCAGCTAATGGCATGGGTGGTGGTGGAGGAGGCATGGCACTCGCCTGCCTCGGTGGAGGCATGGTACTCGCCTGCCTCTCCATATCGCAGACCCTCTGACGTAGGGTCTGTATCTGTTGCTCCAAAGAGTGGTCCCAACTCTCTGTGGAGTACGGAGTAAAATGATAAGGGTGGTAGGGGTCGGACATGGGCATCATATGTGGTGGTGAGTATGGAGTAGGGCTAGTCGGCACACGAGATGGGCCCGCCTCATGGCGTGGTGATGGTGGTATATGTGACGGTCCAGTGGGGTGGTTGAGATGGGAACGAAAAGCCTCATAGGAAATCGGTCTAATTCAGACAGAATCGCCTACAGTTCTCGCAAGGTGAGGGGTACCCTCAGAAGATGGGGTAGAGGTGCGGACATATGTGTGTGTGGGTATAGGAGTGGGTGTCGGGGTGGCAACATGTATTGTGTCAAAGCTGCTATTGGTAGCATCCACCTGAAGCCTGGCTCGACGGATAGCAGTAGAAGATGCATGGTCGCTCTCATCTGATGATGAAATGTCTGCGACAGAAACTATAGGTGTGGACACCTCCATGATGGCTATGTCGATCACCTCTCCATCTCTGAGGTCCTCACAAGTGATCAACGTGAAATATCGGGACCTCATCCTCATCGTTAGATAGATCGATGATAGGGGGCCATAAGGCAAGTGGAATGGCGTTGACAGGTAGAACCTCCACTAGATGTTCACCCTCGGGGTGACCTATGATGATCTGCTCATGGTGCTGGGGAGGTACGGCTAGAACATCGTCCACCAGAGGGATGTCGTCATTTGCTACGAAGTCTGGGTCTCCTCATGCTTAGACTCGCTATCTGAGGAAATATAGTGCACGATGGGTCCAACCTCATCGTCCGAGACGATCTCCATTGGGTCATGGTCGTCATAAATACCGCTTTCCGCTGATGACATCGTACCCTGGAAAAAGGGTTTGTACGACAGGTATAATTAATTGTTATTTAGTATATATATATACACAAAATGTAGGCATCACATAATGTCCATTTTAAGTTGTACTATTTGTTTTGGGTGAATCAACTTAATGTTCGGTGTCTATCCTTTGTATACTAAGTCTCATAATGTCCTTGCATTATTTTGTAAAATGAGTTGATGTAGTGGACCTTCTGAAATAGTTATGTAATGAAAATCTTTTGTTCATGTAAAAATTGTTTTCATGAGAGAATCCTAGTGATTGTAGACTAGACTCGAGAAGGAATCATGGTTCACTATAATCGAAGCTCTGATACCAATCTGTCACACCCGCTCATAGGCGGAAGCGCGCGGTGTGATCTGATTGATTCTCATTGTATACAACATATGTGAACATACTAAATGAATAAAACAAACTCCAAATGCCATTACTTAAATTGTTTCAAAACGCCACATAGGTTAAGTGTATCGTTTACAAACCACGATATGAGATTAAGTTGTCAAAGTGTTACATAATCAAAATGCAAGTTTTTAAATATTAAGGTTTTGACCCTTATATCACCGCAAGGAGGCGGGATATAATGAGCAAATCCTTCAAAAGATGGCAATGGAGACTTGGTACTTGTTTTCTTGACTGAAACTCCTTGCATAGATCCACTAATTACCTGAAATACATGTTAAGTTGAAAATTAAAAAAAGTTGGCGAGTTCATGTGTTTTAACTGTATGAGTAGAATCCATAAAATGTATGAAGTATTTGTATCAAAACCCGGTATGTAAAGCGTCAATGAAATCATGATCATTAATGTTTTGCAAAGACATTAATATGTGTGACGACATAGGAAGTATCCAAACCTGGACGAATTCTTTCGATTAACCTCGACTGGGATGACAAATGCACTCTTCCGTGTGGGTCCATGACCAAGAGTGGGGCTCGCCAACACCCGCTGGATCTAACATTTGTACCGTGGTCTTAAACAAGATTAATGGTGCTTATGTTCACCCTATTCGCACATGATCTAGTTATTTCATTCCCTAGCTTATCATACCATAGACATGTGTTTCCCCCGATAGTTGTAAAATTGTAAAACATTTAAGACGAAAAGGGGGACATGAACTCACTGGATTACTTTCTGCTTTCTCTGTTTAACTCGAGTATTTCACTTGGTTCGTATCACAACCTACAACGCGTTAGGTTTTAGTTAGATACTTCGGTCTTGGTAATGATTCATGTTCTTGTTTCTTGTCTTAAGTATTTGTTAAGACTTGTTCAGTGTTTTGTTCCGATTAGATGTATTTTCGATGTATGATGTCCACTGAGATACGTTTTCGGTGTATGATGTCAGCTGAGGTGTATTTCGGTGTATGATGTCAGCTGCAATGTATCTTCGGTGCATGATGTCAATATATATATTTCGTCAAATATTTATACATATATATATATATATATCCTTGCATCTCAAGTGTTGCATGTACGGGCCTAGCCTGATAGCTTCCGTACCTTGCATGAGTCAGATGTATATGTTTCATGACTTCTCATAGTCGGGTTCCACCCGTTTGCCTCGACGATACCATCGTCGGATATGTTCCACCCGTTTTCTTGTATTTATTACCGACAATTTTGTGTATAATTAAAATATATAAATTTTAAGATATATCCAAATTAGTACATGTGTTTTATGCTTGGTAAGTATGCATCCCAAAATAATATATATTTTTAAGATTAGTTCTAGAAATATATATTTTTAGTTTTCACCAAAACAATATATATTTAGGAGTTTTATGAAACATATATTTTTATATACTTCAAAAATAATATATTTTTAGCATCGATGAAATATGATACATTTTATATACTTGTAAAGAAATATATATTATCACTTGTTCGGTTAAAAGTAATATTTACCAAGCTTCGATATAATATATATTTTTAGTCCGAAATCTTTATATCCTCAGATTGTCCAATATGTCCATATTTGTCTCCATGTATGGTTATGGATATGTATATATATTTTTGTAATTCTTTGTTTCCCACTTATTATTGTATTTGTTGGTGTATATTATTTTCAAGTTTCTAACTTTATATATAGCTAATACAAACAATATATACATAACTTGTGATCATATGATCACTAAATATATATTTTCCAAAAATATATATTTATATCCATTTTTATTTTTAGAAGAACCATGACTCTTGGGCTTATATTTTATAAAAAAAACATGGGGATTTCTATTTTTATGGCCTTTAAACAAGTTTACTTGTAAGAACTTTATAAACATATATTTCTCTACATGTTTAAATTTTATAAAAATTTTGCCATAGTCTCCCCTAGATTTAGGAGGTTTCCCATGTTTTAAAACATGTGTTTAAGCTTTCAAAACTCATCAATTTATTCCCAATAATCTTAACAAGTATAATATACACATTTTTAGGTTATGATAAACTTGAAAGTTTACCAAAACATGTAGATTTTAACTTTGTGTTTAAGATGTTCAGTCATCTTTAAAAATTAGTTTAGTTACTAATATTTACTAACTTTGTTAAAAATCATATTTAACAACTTGTTTACATATATTCTTAAAAACATCACAAATCACTTTAACCACTTTTACAAGTTCATCCATTATGTTAAAACATATTCAACAACACTTTTGTCATTTTTAAATTACGTGTTCATACAACATTTTAAGAACATGATAAATCATTTTATCCACTTTAAAGAGTCTATTTATTATGTATAACAAGTTAATCAATTGTTTGATCATGGATTTTTTTTAGATCCATGTGTATACTTGTTAGATTTATACTCCTAGCAAGTATACATATGATGGATATCATCCATAGCACAAAATAAACAATTACATCTTCATTATATGTTCATATTCTTTAGATCAAGTTACTAGTTCATGTGTTCATCTTTTAAAGGTGATACTTTTTAGTGACATAACTTATATATTAATAATATACTAGTAACAAGACGTTAAATGAAAGATTAGGAGGCTCACCACTAGCTCTTGTGGCTAGGGAAGTGGCAAGATGAACTAGTTGGTGAAGATGATGCAAAGATGGTGGATAAAAGCTTCCTAGAGAGGTCCTTGAACTTCCAATGTTTAACACCTTCTTGATTAGTCTTGAGACACCCTTGGATATGCTTGAAATTACTTGGAAATAACTTGAAGATGGAGGCGATATGTATATGGATATGTCCGTGAGGTTGAGCAAGAAAGAAGGAGAAGAAGGTAGAGTGTGAAAGTGATAAGATTTAGATGATAATCATGTTCCTTTAAGCATGATCTTCCAACATATTAACCTTCATACAAACACAACTTCCTTCCAACATTACGAGACAAGGAGACAAGAATGTGGGTGGCTTGTGTGCCCCCACATGTGGCCGTCCACATGCTTGTTGTTATGTCTTAACTTGGTTAATTTTTATAGTTAAGTATTTCGTTAAGTTTAGGGGTTTAGTTAGGGGGTTAAATGTATTAGGGATTTTTTATATATTTGAGATACAAGATGCCATACACTAGTTTAATATTGTTAAACAATGTTAACTAGTATATATTTTATGTCTGGTTCGTGTTCGGTTGCTTAACGGGTGCTAGATTCGTTAACGGGTCCTTAAACGGAGGTTTAAGTAACTTGTAGGGATTTTAGGGATTTTCAAGGAATACAATGTGTTTAATGGTTTTAACTAGTTGTATGATGTTAAAATATTGTTAACTAGTTCATATGATGTGTCAGATTGTGTCCGGGTGTTTGTTTCGTTGTCGGTTCGTTAAAACGTTAACTTTCAAGACTGGTGTGATATGATATGTTTTTGTGCCACATTGATACTTCCAATATCTCTTAGGTAGTGTATGATGTTTAACACTATTTCTGCATATTACATAAGCTTGTGGATGCTGTATTTTGCTGAATTTCGCTGAATTGCTGTTTAGTGTATATTTCGGACAGTTTTCGGTGCATGTATAGTTTCCGGAAAGTGTTAGCATTAATCCTTGCTTTCCCACATGGGGTTTAATATCAGTTTACGTTGGACTCCCTTCTAAGTCCTAAATCTGCTATTTTGTTGCGTACTGAAACTGTGCTGACAAAGCTAGTCTACTAATTCTTCTGATGCACTGTTTTTAAACTGTTTTTTTGAATGGTAACCACTAAACAAATAATATGCATCATGTAATGTATTCAGTGAGTTTTGTAGGTGTATGCCATGCAATCCATGCAGTTTAGACGTTCAAAACACACAATTATATCATATAATTCCTTGTTTAAGTGTATGGAATTATCCGAAAGTGATAGTTGTCACATTTTCTTCATTTAGAAATATGGTTCAACTTGCCATGAACAAAGCTAGATTTGGTTTGTGGACTTATGCAAAGATGGCTTGTTGCGGTTGCTTTTGAACCCCAACTGGAGGGAAGCAAAGCGCCCAAGTTGATCACATTGGAAACATTGAAGTTGGGATCATCTTTCGCTTTACCTTTTTGATGTTCCTCAGTCTTTGCTCCACCACCTTGTCCATAATTCCGACCCCTATCATGACCTTTTGCATGGCCACGCTTAGATGTAAACCCACATCCCCGATCACAACTTTCAACTAAGTTTTTGAACTGTAAGTATGATGCAGATTGATGAAACAACAAGTTACTTTGACTTTCTGGACACCTGACCACTCCTTTTATTCTATCTTGAAAAGTCTTTAGCCTACCAAGTGCTTCTTGTAGAGTCATCGATTTCAAGTCAGCAAGCTGCTCCATGGAAGCTACAATGGGTATGCATCTTGGCAATATACATCATAGCAAAGTTTTGATTAACTTCTTATCTTTAAACATTGTCTCGAGACTGACACCTTTAATAACATGCTTCGGTAGAGCAAATTCCTTCATCGTACGAGATGCAAATTCCGCTTCTAGTTCAACATGTGCTTCCTTAACCCGTTCATCATGTTGGGATTAAATTATGCCTCTAAACAAATTGATGACGTGTGCGTATATATACATATTTTTACAATGAATTTTACACACGAACTTGGTTTTAATATTTATAAAAATGATTTATACCTTAACATTAAAACACACACAAAAGGACAAGTGTACCCTATCGTATATGTAGTAAAGTATGGGTAAGAACCAGATATCGATCCATGGACACGGGTAGACGCTTATGTACTAAACCGTTGTCGTTTATCTACCGGTAACAAGATATGTGAAAGGTTTTTTTTTACTAAATTTTATCTAGAAATGTATTCTAAAACATAAAAGACTCCAAATACACCATCTAACCAGCTAGAGTCCTTACGTGTAAGAAAGCATTCTTGATCACAACCAGATTTATCTTTTATTAAACCAATACCCATTTCTAGTTTCATGGTGTAAACACATTAACAAGTTAACAGTTTACTAAGAAACGACTAATTAAGGGGTTTGTCAACTTATCCTAACTAACCATTTATTAATCATCCAAGATAAACAACCACAATCAAGAATCCAACATCAATGAACCAAGTTTGCCATATGATCATCAAGATTCAAACATGAAAAAGTTGCCAGAGCTTCATTCAAACAAGATTACAAACTAAAGATTGTTCATAAAACAAGTATTCTTAATAGCATTCATAATAATAATAATACATAAACATCAGCTCAATGCTTGCAAATGTGCTTAAAATGTATGTTAAGAACAAGAAATTAAACCATAAACAAGCAAGTATTTGATGGTTTGGATGATGGATAAGCTTCTAGCAACCTTGAGGCTTGAAATCGTCCCAACCAGGAAGTTCTCGGACCTCAGAAATCACCCAGAAGCTTGGAAAATTACCCAATGTTTCGATAAGTAGCGTCTACTCTGTTTTATAGAGAAATTCATATCCGCACAGCCATGCACTTTATGTGCACGCCCGTGCAGTCATCAGCATGACGTCAGCTGCAGGGTATGGGTCGACAAGTGGACGTTTGGGTGGCAAAGTCTTCAGATGTGCACGGTCATGCACTTGGTTCGCATGGCCATGCAGGGTCTCTAGATAACCTGTTGATCGATGTTCAACTAGTTTACGGGAGTGCACCTAGGTCGCACGGCCGTGCGTGCCGAGAAATCCTCTGTACTGCCTTGTGCACTACAAGTGCTCCCGAGGTCGTGAGTCGCGCGCGATCGTGCCGATAGTCTGCACGGCCGTGCGTGAGCTGTAACTTCAACAGTTTCTGCAGAATTCATCTGGAACGTTCGTAAAACCCACTTTTTAACCAACTTTGTCTGTGGCATGCCGTTTGGCACCTCAAAATATAAAAGTGCCTTATTAAGTACCTAAACGACGACGTTTTAGCCAAAAATGCATAAAACGTGAGTAAAATGGGGGACTTTAATATGTATATTTCAACGTATATCAAACCTCCCCACACTTGAACTTTTGCTTGTCCTCAAGCAAACTAAAAGCAAAAGAACACGGGTTTCCGAAGGACCCGGACGTCTAATATTTTACAACGCTACATAAATATTCGGCGGTCAATTAGTTCTTCAAAAAAGTCAACATCAGAGATTTCAAACCAAACAAGCATATGCGAATATAAGCAAAGATAACCAAAAAGCAATGATTCCACTTCCAATCGACTTAACATGCAAATCCTCATATTTCTCACTATGTTCATACACATTCAGTTATATTTATGGATAATACATGTAATGTGTATATGTGAAACACTCAATGCCAAGGCGATGAGTCATGCAATTTCATAAGCTTGTCAAAAGATCAAACCTCCACCAACTAGTATGCGAAAAAGCATAAATCAAGAGGTCTTTAAGGGTTGTAATGATAGGCAATGGTTTCGGGTAGGAAAGGGATATTTAAAAGTGGATAAATGGTTAAAACTCACCGGTTATTTTTAACAAGTGTAAATGAGTTACAACTATACATAAGTAAAGTATAAACGGACGATTTTGACCATATCGAGCTTGAAGAAACCCTAGATCAACGAGACCGGAATCAAAGTAGATCTATGGAATAGGCTTTGCACAAAAAGGGTTAACCCTCCATTTGGTTTCACGATGGATGATGAATAGAACAATACTCTGGCTGATCCTGCAAAACAGAACACCGTTAGCTCGCCACGGGGAGAAGGGGGGTTCTCTCCGTGACCACCCTCCGGCGTGAGAATAAGTACAGGTAGTCAGAAGTAAGTATTGTAAGTGAGAGAGTAGTTGAGGGTGAATACCTTTCCTTGAACTCCAAGTTACTTATTTATAGCCGGTGTTTGGCGCCAAAAAGAGAGATTGCTAACGTTAACGGAATCTTTTGTTATTCCATTAACGTTTGTTGGAAATCTGTTAGTGCACACGGATCGTGAGCTCATCAGCGGTTAGGGAGGTGCCACGTGTCAACATGAGATCACTACATCTTATAAGTGTGAGCATTCCATCACCGTGATCTTCCTCAGCCGTCCAGATGCTGCCATGTGGCAATTGGTTATAACCGAAAAGATGCTTGCACGATTGGGTGTTAATGGCTTCTAGAAGGTTTCACAGCTGTTATCCATCTATTATTCGCCACGTGTACATTCTGTTACAACAGAAATGATTCCCCTTACTTCAACACCAAGTTAAGGATTTTGCTAAGGGAAAGTTTCAGGATTTACTGTTTCCTTGCGCAAGAAGTGCAAGTTAGTTAACTGATCTTCCTTCTTTTCCTTACTGCTTGGCGCAACGTTTGATGGATGCTTGCTTTGATATAAATATATGCGCAAGGTTTGCGCGTGGAGCATTATCAAGCAAGGATGTTCAAGGTTAACTTTGAACCTTGCGCGAGCCCGCGCAAGGTAGTTAAATGAAGCATATCAAACAAGAATGTTCAAGGTTAACTTTGAACCTTGCCCGAGCCCGCGCAAGGTAGTTAAATGAAGTATTATCAAACAAGAATGTTCAAGGTTAACTTTAAACCTTGCGCGAGCCCGCGCAAGGTAGTTAAATGAAGCATTTATCCAAAGAGAGTGTTCAAGGTTAACTTTGAACCTTGCGCGAGCCCGCGCAAGGTAGTTAAATGAAGCTTTCCTCTCTTGGATATTTGGGGTAAATTTCTAATAAATCTTATTTTGGAAAAGAAGTCTGCGCGTAGTTTCCTTAGAAGTTATTAATGGGTATGGTTTCCTTGATTGGCACAAGGTTTTTGGGACCATACCCCTTCAAGTCCCTCCAGTCCAGTGTTGCTCCTATGTAAGTATAAAAAGTAGGTGGAGCACTGGACTTAAGATAAATGTGCTGCGCTAGGTAAGGACTAGCTTTTTGTTTCTTTATGCATCTTGATGACGTGTCGTAAGTGAATTTTGAAAAAGTATTTGAATTTCAAATATGCTTAGACACGTGTCACTTATCTGGATGGTGTAGTTGGTGACGACGCACGTTCTTGAGACGTGGTGGTACTTTTGACAGGCTGTCAACAGTACCTGTCTTACCGTATTAATGCTTTTTAGCGACACTCGCGCACGTGGGGCGGTTACTGTTCCCCACTCGCCCCTGCGGTTACTTGGGGAAACGTGACGGCCGTAAAAGTCGCTGCAATCAAATCGTGCATTAATTGCGGTTAGTATATAAAGGGATCAACGATCCATTTGTTTCCTCACCCAATCCTGAGAGAAATTTGCGTTCAAAAATTCCGGCGACCATTAAAGCTTTCTAAGTTTTCTTCAAAGATCGAGTTATGGCCACCGGTGCAAGCTCTGTTGAGATGTCATCATCAACTTTGCCACCGCTAAAGTGGTCGAAGAAAGATTTTGATAATCTTGCCACCAACTTCCTTTTTGCTCCGTCCTGGAAAGCGTTTTTTCCGGAGGCGAATGCCACGGCGGCTAATGTGCCGGCCGGCTACATTACATTATTCTACAACTATTTTGCCGAAGGGAACTTCCGGCTGCCGGTGACCCATTTCTTGCTGGAAATTCTTGGTTTTTACAAGATTCACATTTCTCAATTGAGCCCGATGGGAATGGTGAGGATCCAGCATTTTGAGTTCGTTTGCCGATCGATGCAGATCTTGCCGTCGGTCGAGAAGTTTAGAGTTTTCTACCAGCTGCACTGCTCGTTGGGTTTTTATTCGTTCCAACAGCATGTGCAAGCCAAACGATTGTTGTTGGTGCCGCCGAAGTCCTACCATGACTGGAAGCAGAAGTTTTTCTTTATCAAGGCGGCGGTGATCCCGATGAAGATGACATTCCGGGGTAGTGATAAAATCGAGCTGGAGACCCTTCCCATACCTGCCGACGAGGTATGGTATCAAGACATTAAAGATGTGCCCTATATTGTTTTACCAGAGAGGGCCCTCATCGCTGCCGGGATGAGTATTTTCTGGAAGAAGGAACGCCGAGAAAAACCGGTGTATACAGAAGATGGAACTTGTATGTAACCCTTTAACTTCCTAGCAATATCTTTCAATAGGTATGTACTGATGCAAAAATATTTGCTATGTAGCTGCGCCTTTCTACTTGGTCTCTTTCAAGAGAGAGAAGGGAAAAATGGCCGCTGTGCCTATTGCTGATGGTGAGACACTTGGTTCTCACAAATCTTGGGGAACTTTGAGTTGCCCAAGCAGGAGGATCTTGAGGCGCAACCATGTTCGAAGACTGGTAAATAAGTCCACACAAAGCCTAAGTTGATATTGCAATATAACTTAATGGCCCAACCTTTACTCAATATGATTGATTATGTAGGTGATTTGCTGAACTTGGGCGTAGGCCCTGATTCGAAGAAGAAGAAGAAACCAACTGCTGCTGCAGCTGCTGCGCCTCCCCTTTCCAACCCAGAGCAAAAACCCAAGCCATCAGCTGCCACGAAAGCTGAGGGCAAGAAAGGTACACTTCCCGTATCTGACTCTTGGTGCAATTATGTGGTGGTGTCGGACTCACTGGAGGGTCTTGCGCCTATAGGTTTGACGAAACCGAAGCCAGAACCCGTTGACACCTCATCTCTTCCTGCTGCGAACCCAGATGATCCTTTGGAAATACCTTTTAGCCTGGAAGAGGCATTGAAGCGTACTAAGAAGAGGAAGGAGGTGGAGACTAAAACTCCTGTGCCAACCAAAGTTGTGCGCCCACATATTGGTAAGAAGGGCAATCTGGATGCCTTTGCAAATAAGTTCTCACCTGGTACGTTTAGTTTGTTGCGCATTTCTGTCATAAAAGTTGCGCAGAACCTGATACTTGGTATTTGTTGATATGCTTTGCAGAGAAAATGGTGAAGGCTGCGCCGGCCACCTCATCTGCTATACCATCGCCGTGCAGGCCTGAGAATGTTGAGGGAGACGTGGGGCAAGAAACTCCTGTTCCTGAAGCCGACCCCATCATCCCTGAACATATTGAGGAAGTGGCTCCAGAAGAAGAGCCCAAAAATTTTGATGCTGAGAATCCTGCTGGCGAGCAGGTTAAAGATACAGCTACAGATGCTGGGGAACCGTCAAGGTTGATATCCAAGGGAGCCGGACCTTCAACACAAGGCGAAGGCTTTGTGTTTGTTGAGGATTCGGAGGGGGAATCGCCCATTCGCCCAGAGGAGACGCCTGGGGACTATTATTATCGTTCTTATTCCGAGAGGTGGGCCTCTGCGATTCATCAGCCCGTGTGGAAGGTTAAGCAAGGCGATGTTTTTACCGATTGGCACTCCTGTAGGGAGAGGTATAAGGGTATCTTCCTGCCGGCGGAGGTGAAGCGCCAGGAGGAAAAAGACCATGAAGCTACTTACGAGTCATATCTGCAAGAGTCTGCCCTTGCCTCGTCGACCAAAACTAGAATTGTGCGCGAATGGCACAGTATGAACAAGGAGTGGGACGAGGTTGAGCTTGAGAATGCGAGGGCCAAGCTTGAGAAAGAGAAGATGCTGAAGATGCTTGTTGATTTTGAGGCGGAAAAGGCCCAATTTGAGAAAGAGAAGAAGACTGAAGAATGGGTTGCGCTATCTTGGAAGCGCAAGTGTGAGGCTTCTGTTGCGCAATATGCGGACGAGCGCAAGCGCTTTATGGAGGCTTGCGAGCGTGACAATAAAGAAAAAATTTCTCTGCGCAACGAGATCGAGAAACTCAAAAAAGAGAAAGCTGATGCAGTTGCGGCAGCAGAAGAAGCGTGCTCACACAGAGAAAGAAGCGAGCAAAATGAGGTATCAACCAAAATGACTCTCCTTCTTAAGATTAAAGAAATTGATGATCTAACTGCTATGCTTTTTGACCAGGAGCGGCTGCAAGCTGAGGTTGACAGTTTGAAAAAGATGTCAACCTGCACCGAACAGAGAAAGCCAAGTTGATCCGCCGTTTGACTGAAGGCGAACATAAACTTAACGACACGGAGGTCGCTCGCACTACGGCAGAAAGCTTGACCGAATCCCTCATGAACCAGCTTACCTGGTTGCGGGAGTACGGGATTGTGGAGGTAATATTCACTTTTCTTTACACGTCTGGTTTGATTGTCACAACATATACTGATTGTATTTGTGTACAGATCGCAAATTCCATCCTTAACTCTACGGAGTTGGATGAGAGAGTGGCATAATTAATGGTGGCGGCGCGCAATGATGGGCATGCCGAGGGCTATAGAGAATGTACTTTGCACGTGGCCCATGCGCTGAAGACTGAATGGGATACCAGCCGTGCTGCCACGCATGGGCTAAATACTGCCGCCATTTATTCTGCTACCAAGGAAATATATGATCAATTGCAAATTCCGATTATGGACCTTGTGGACGCCGCGCTGCAGCAAGACGACTTTGTTGATAAGCTAGAGGAGATCTTTTCTTCAGCAGAGAAGCAGGCGGGAACCAAGTCCATAGAATAGGAAATTTTTAATTTTTGCTGTATAATAACTTGTAACGTTGCGCTTCTGCGCAAGTATTGTGAATATAATATATTTCAGTTTTATAATGTTTGCATGGAACCAATTACTTGTGTAGGATAGACAAATGAACGATTTCTTTTCTCATGTGTGAGCGTAAGTATTAAATTAGCTTGTGGCTCATGAGTTTGTGTTTTTGTTTATCCAAAGGAATTGCATGCATTTGTAAATGAACATATATAAGACTGTAAGTAGTGGCAAAGTATTTTATTCATACTAACAAAGCGCAAGGTTATGGCTGCCACTAAGATTACATAACAAAATAAAGTAAGCAGTCTCGTTACGCAACGCTCAGAAGTTTCTTAGAGGACTGAGATTACATATAACATCAGCGCAGTTGCTGGGCGTTCCAGGTTCGAGGAACGCGGGATCCGTCCATGCGCGTTAGAGTGTACGCACCTTTTCCCAATACTTCATGTATCACGTATGGACCTTCCCATCGCGGGGCTAACTTCCTCGGTTTTTCGGCATTCGATGCTTCATTATCGCGAAGAACAAAGTCACCAGTCAAAAAGGAACAGATGCGCACCCTTTTGTTGTAATACTTTTCAAGCTGGGACTTGTATTTAGCTTCGCGAATCGCTGCATTTTCTCGGCGCTCTTCCAATAAGTCTAGGTTGATGTGCCGTTGTTCTTCGTTATCTTGTTTTTCCAAAGCTAGCATTCTTGGAGATGGTAACCTAGTTTTGGCAGGAATCACAGCTTCCGTGCCGTATACAAGGCTAAAAGGGGTTTCTCCAGTGCTAGTCTTGGGCATAGTTAGGTGTGCCTACAATAATGCTAGGCAATTCGTCAACCTGCCCCCGTCTTGCCGTGCCAAGGCGGGCCTTGATACCGTCGACCAACTGTTTGTTTATGCTTTCAACTTGACCATTTGCTTGCGGGTGCGCAACAGAAGCGAAAACATGCTGGATTCCCATTTCGGTCATCCATGTTTGCAGCTCTTGAGCCATTAAATTTGGACCGCTGTCTGTAATAATGCGCATGGGCAGACAGAAACGGCAAATAATATATTCCCATATGAATTTGCGAATTACCATCACTGTAGTAGAAGCTAAAGGTTTGGCTTCAACCCATTTAGTGAAGTAATCGACCGCAACGATGATAAACTTTACTGCGCCGGGCGCATCTGGAAATGGTCCCACTAAATCAATGGCCCATTGTTGAAATGGCCAAGCTGTTGTGACGGGTACCAAAGGATTCTTTGGGCGCAATGTTTTAGGGGCATGCCTTTGGCAGGACATGCACTTGCGCAAGATCTCTACCGCGTCAACGTACATTCCAGGCCAATAATACCCTGCGCTTTTTACTTTGGCTACGACCATGCGCGGCCCAGAATGTATGCTAAATAGTCCCTCATGAATCTCCCTGATCAGGTATTGCACGTCATGTTTGTCAACACAGCGGAGCAAAGGACCCATGTAAGAGCGTCGATACAGGATACGTCAATCTTTTCATAATTGAGGGCTTTGCATCGTAACTTTCGTGCTTGCGCTCTATCTTCTGGTAAAGAACCATGCAACAGATACATCATTATTGGAGACATCCATGATGGATCTCCTACTTCAACCCTTGTCACTTGCCTGAGAGGGACTGATGGATTACTTAAAACCTCGATGCGAACCTCTTTTGATAAATGCTTGAAGCTAGTTGCAGCAAGTTTACTTAGAGCGTCAGCATGTTTGTTTTCGCTTCGCTTGACGTGTGTGATTTTAAATTGTTGGAACTATGCTATAAGAGCTTTGGCTTGCGCCAAGTACAGAGCCATGATATCTCCCTTTGCATCGTATGTTCCAACTACTTGCTCAGCAACTAATAATGAATCAACATGGGCTTCTAAATTTGTTGCGCCCATTTTGATAGCGAGGCGTAGGCCTGCTAGGAAAGCTTCATATTCGGCCTCGTTGTTTGTGCTTTTAAAATCAAACCGAATTGCATATGTGAACTCTGCTCCCTCTGGACTCATTAATCGAAGACCTGCTCCAGCCCCATCACTGTTTGATGCGCCATCTATAAACAATGTCCAGGCTCTGTTGTCGATGACTTGGACTGGGTTTTGGATAGCTTGGCATTCTTCAAGCTTATCAGCAGGAATTTCAGCGACGAAATCTGCCAAAACTTGGCCTTTGATAGCTGGTCTAGGTTTATAACAGATGTTATAACCTCCCAATTCTATTGCCATTTCGCAAGTCGTCCAGAAACGTCTGGTTTGGCCATGACTTGGCCAATGTGAAAGTTTGTTAAAACTGTAATAACATGTCCAGAAAAATATCTTCGCAGCATGCGTGAAGCATGGACCAATGCTAAAACTAATTTTTCCATGATTGAATACCTTGTCTCTGGATCGTTAAACATCTTGCTGATATAATAAATTGGAGACTGGACCCCTTCGCGTTCTACCAGCAAGACAACACCTACTGCTACCTCAGATGCAGCAAGATATAAGACCATGGGTTCTTTTTCTCGAGGAGCAGTGAGTGTGGTAAGTTGAACTAAACAATCTTTCATCTGCTAGAAAGCTTGATCAGCTTCAGGAGTCCATGCGAACTCATTGCTCTTTGTACAATTGCGCAAGGTTTGAATGAATGGGTAAGATTTTGCAGCATGATTGGCGAGGAAGCGGTTTAGCTCAGCTAACCTTCCAGCCAAATGTTGCATCTCTTTGATGGTAGTAGGAGAAGACATTTTTTGTATTGCATCGACCTTTTCGGGATTAACTTTGAAACCGTCTTTGGTGATGATGAAACCCAAAAATTTGCCTTCCTCCATGCCGAAGGAGCATTTGCTGGGATTAAGCTTTAGATTTACCTCGCGCAGAGAATCAAAAGTTCTTTGGATGTTGTCTAGCATAGTGTCTTCTGAGTTACTCATAATGACCAAATCATTCATGTAGACTTCCACAATTTTCCCAATGTCATCTCCAAACATTGTATTCATCAATCTTTGATAAGTATCTCCCGCATTGCGGAGACCAAAAGGCATCTTGGTATAACAAAAAATGCCATTCTCCGTACGAAAAACGGTTTTATCTTCGTCTTCTTTTTTCATCAAGACTTGATGATAACCTTGATAACAATCTAGGAAACATTTCCAGCGAAAGCAAGCTAATGAGTCAACCTTTTTGTCAATCTCAGGAAGAGAATAACAATCTTTTGGACACGCCTTGTTTAGATCTTTAAAATCTTCGCACATCCGTCATCCGCCATTATGCTTCTTTACCATGAACTGGGTTTGCCACCCAGGTCTGGTATTTGACTTCGCGCAGAATACCAACATTTAATAACTCTGTGACTTGTTCGTTCATTGCCGCCGTCTTTTCTGACCCGAGGCTGCGCTTTTTCTGCACAACTGGCTCTGCTGATGGAAATACATTCAGGCAATGTTCCGCAACATCGCGCGGGACACCAACCATGTCGGCAGGTGTCCAGGCGATAATGTCTTTGTTGCGAAACAACAGTAATTTAGGCTTTGCGCGAATTTCAATACTGACTGCAGTTCCTAATAAGATTGTCTGCTCAGGGTACTTATTGTTAAGTACCCACTTTTCTGGTTCATTGGTTGGCAATGTCTTCCCAGCCTTCATAACTGGTTCCACAATTGACATGATTTCTTTTCGCGCATAAAGTATAGCTACACCATTTGGTGTCGGAAAACCACAAGCAGCATGTGGAGCGGAGGTAATCATACTAAAATCACGTTGCGCGCGGCGTCCCAATAGTACATCGTGACGGGAATTTGCCGGCATTACCATGAAGTTGACGTTACTCGTTCGAGAGCACCTCCCATCGGATAAAGTAACAGGAAAGAGGATTTGTCATAGAGGAAAGACAGCCTCATTGCAGAACCCAGTTAATGGAAAATCAACTGGTTCCTAGCGTGCCTTATCCTCAGAATCTAGTTGCTTGAAACATTGCTCATACATGATATCCATGGAACTACCTGGATCTATAAACATATAGTCTGTTTGGTAGTGCCCAAAGATACTGGTGATAACTACTATCCGGTCTTCTTGAGGACCTCCTGGAACGATAGGAAAAATGACTTGCTGTTCGCGCCAAGTGTTGTTTTGAAAATGTTGAAGGCTACGCTTGCGCGATGATCCACCTTGAATCATGGAACGTGCTGTTTCATTTTTTGTTACTAGGCCCTTCGTTCTCGTGCGTAATCTGTTTGATCTCTTTGCGCACGTTCTGGACTAGATGTGTAAGCTTCCCACTCTTTAACGCTTTCTCAATCTCCGTGCGCAGACTGATGCAATTATTTGTGGTGTGGCCGGTGTCTCTATGATAGTCACAGAACAAATTTGGGTCTTGCCCTTTTTTGTTTTTCACTGGTTGCGGCTGTTTAAACTGATAAATCTCAGTACTGAGAACCTTAGCCGGCGACTTCGTTAAGGGAGTCCACTGACGTTCCCTATTCTCTTGTTTAATTGCTTTTTGAGTTGTTATCTTGTTGATTGTTGCTCGCACATCAATTGGTGAATATGAAGAATACGAATTCTGACTTGACTCTTTCCAGTTTCTCTTATACTTGCGGCTACCTCTACTCAAGTCTTGCGGACGATTCTGAGGAAGAGGTGGCCGGTTAGAACTTTAGTTGCGTTCAGTCTGGGCATAAACCTTGGCTGCCGCCATGAGTTTATCCTAGTTTTTTGGAAGGCCAGTTGTACCGGACAACACTTTAATCATTTCGTCGCACCTTACCGCATACTTGAACTGCGCGCGTATAAGGTCTTCATGGACATCTCCAATCTCCAACACCTCTTTATTGTAACGCGTTATAAAATCTTCGAGGCTTTCGTCGTCCCTCCGCCAGATGTTCATTACATCTGAGGAGTCACGCACGTGTCGCCGTTGCTGACTAAAGTGTGTAAGAAAATTTTCTTTTAAGTCATTCCAAGAGGAAAGTTTACCTGCCGGAAAATTATCAAACCAAAGGCGCGCAACGCCAGTAAGGGTTTGTACAAATAAGTGACACCACATTGGCAGTGTCCAGCACCCAAGTAACCCTGCACCGGTAAAGAGGCGCATGTGATCATCGGGATCGGTCAAACCGTTAAACTTTCCAACGTTGGATGGTAATTTCGCTCGCTCCAATGGAGCCAATGCTATGTCTCTAGTAAACTTTGATTGTTCAGCTGCTTCGGTTGGGCGATACACCAAATTGTAATTATGCTCAGCTTTTGGATTGTATACTGCGCGTACTTTTTGCCTGTAACTAGCATGATCTGCAGATATTCGATTAAAACTACTTGCACTATCCCCTTCGTCATAAGTTCTATCGAGCTCATCGTGTTGGGTGTCCCGTTTCTGCGAAGAACGCGGGCCCAAACGAGAGCGGACAGATGCGCGACGCTGAACGTTGTCTTCTTGCCTTCTATTACCAGAATGAACAGGATCATTCCTGGTTTTAGAATGCATTTCTGTTCCATCTTCAGGCATGCGCGAAGGGGAACAAGCATGACCTTGAGTATTATAACTCAAAACTCGAGGTGCCGGCGAAGCACGGACCTGAGGAGCGCTAACCGAAGCTTGAAAAGCTGGAGTTCTGGTTTGGGTATATAACTGAGCATACATAGCGTTTAGAGTCGCTTGAGATTTGATTAACAACGATAATGGAGTCTCTCCAAGTGGTAAAATCGATGTAACATCAACCGAGGGGCCGCCGACGTTACAGGAATACTCGCATGATTAAGATAATACTGAGCATTAGCTTCGCCGGAAGAATCCACAACTATTTGTCCGTCACCTGAGGTCCGACAACAACGCGTCGAATCCCTGATCGAGGACCTTGACAAGATGATCCGTCAGCCATGACGCTGCAGATCTAAGTGAAACGAAACGAAAGGTGAAAAAATCGAAATCGGTGGGCGCCAATGAAGAAACCCTAGATTAACTAGACCGGAATCAAAGTAGATCTATGGAATGGCCTCTACATAAAAGGGTTAACCCTCCGTTTGGTTTCACGATGGATGATGAATAGAACAATACTCTGGCTGATCCTGCAAAACAGAACACCGTTAGCTCGCCACGGGGAGAAGGGGGTTCTCTCCGTGACCACCCTCCGGCGTGAGAATAAGTACAGGTAGTCGGAAATAAGTATTGTAAGTGAGAGAGTACTTGAGTGTGAATACCTTTCCTTGAACTCCAAGTTACTTATTTATAGCCGGTGTTTGGCGCCAAAAAGAGAGACTGCTAATGTTAGCGGAATCTTTTGTTATTCCGTTAACGTTTGTTGGCAATCTGTTAGTGCACATGGATCGTGAGATCATCAGCGTTAGGGAGGTGCCACGTGTCAACATGAGATCACTATATCTTATAAGTGTGAGCATGCCATCACCATGATCTTCCTCAGCCGTCCAGATGTTGCCATGTGGCAATTGGTTATAACCGAAAAGATGCATGCACGATTGGGTGTTATTGGCTTCTAGAAGGTTTCACAGCTGTTATCCATCTATTTTTCGCCACGTGTACATTCTGTTACAACAGAAAAGATTCCCCTTGCTTCAACACCAAGTTAAGGATTTTGCTAAGGGAAAGTTTCAGGATTTACTGTTTCCTTGCGCAAGAAGTGCAAGTTAGTTAACTGATCTTACTTCTTTTTCTTGCTGCTTGGCGTAACGTTTGATGGATGCTTGCTTTGAAATAAATATCTGCGCAAGGTTTGTGCATGGAGCATTATCAAGCAAGGATGTTCAAGGTTAACTTTGAACCTTGCGCGAGCCCGCGCAAGTTAGTTAAATGAAGCATTATCAAACAAGAATGTTCAAGGTTAACTTTGAACCTTGCGCGAGCCCGCGCAAGGTAGTTAAATGAAGCATTATCAAACAAGAATGTTCAAGGTTAACTTTGAACCTTGCGCGAGCCCGTGCAAGGTAGTTAAATGAAGCATTATCAAACAAGAATGTTCAAGGTTAACTTTGAACCTTGCGCGAGCCCGCGCAAGGTAGTTAAATGAAGCATTATCAAACAAGAATGTTCAAGGTTAACTTTGAACCTTGCGCGAGCCCGCGCAAGGTAGTTAAATGAAGCATTTATCCAAAAAGAGTGTTCAAGGTTAACTTTGAAACTTGCGCGAGCCCGCGCAAGGTAGTTAAATGAAGCTTTCCTCTCTTGGATACTTGGCGTAAAGTTCTAATAAATCTTTTTTTGGCAAAGAAGTCTGCGCGAAGTTTCCTTAGAAGTTATTAATGGGTATGGTTTCCTTGATTGGCGCAAGGTTTTTGGGACCATACCCCTTCAGAACTAGTCAACGAGATTGTACTTTTCAGCACCTAAAATTGCTCTGATTTGATCTTCTATCTTCTATTTTTGGTTGTTGTTTTCTGTGTTTTTCTTTTTTTTTTGAACAATCTAAAGATTCACAAGTTAGATAATAACCATAACCGAGTTTTAACACAAAGGTTCAACAATAAAAGGCTAAATTTGGCTAAGTGGGTTAAATGGGTGTAAACGGAAAAACACGGGAAATAGGCTCAAGATGGTTTAACTAATGGAATCATGGTGGTTACGGAAAATAATCAAAGAAAAAGGCTAACATAAAAGGGGTGTCCTAAGTGCCTCTACCACATTCAGGCTCTTTTACACATTCATGATCTTGAAAAGTATACTAATGACAAGTTCTACATTACATGAAACATCCCGCTCACTCGTATTCCGAACAAAAACAAGCATGTTAAGAATTGGAAGGCTCAAATATGCTCACGTAATTAAAGGAATGGGTATGAATGTAAAGATAAACATGCAAGTCTTTCTTTTTGTTTGTCACGCTTTTAGTTATCATCACTTCTAAATATCAATTTGACTTGTCATTTTTTATTGTATCTGATGCTTTCTAAAAACACAACTGACCGTTTTTATATAAAGAATTTTATTTTTCTTTATTATTATTATTATTATTATTTATTTATTTATATATGTATATACGAGGACAAACAAAGTTACACAAGTTAAACCCCTCCCCACACTTGAATTTTACATTGTCCCCAATGTGAACTAAAAATTAGTTACGCAGCTATTAATTGCAAAACTAAAGTGTGAAAACTGGTGAATAATACTCCCCTCGAGTTGAAGAAGACATGGGGATATTTGGCTTGACCGTCTTTCTTCTCAACTCTGTGTGCGTCTCCATATACCTGCAAAGCTCATCAACTAACCAAAATGCAGGAAATGCAAATGATCAAGAGATTAGATAAATAAGGGTTCATCCATAAGATACAAATTAAATAACATAAATAATAATATTAAAGTGTTTCAACAAAAAACAATACATATCCGCAAGGTTTTTAAAGAAAATACTGTTAAAATGAGAAATCCCAAAGAAAAACAAAGGAAACTATGAAAATAGAAAATGAAACCAGCAACTTCAGACGCTACACTTCGTCCTCCTACTAATCCTCCTCATCATCTTGGCGCCCACCAGATGGACCCACCTAGTCATGTCCCAGGTTCCGAAATGGGAACTGGAGGATCGCCAAAGTAGTTTGGGAAGGCGTTGTGTAGCCCTCTGAAGATGTAGGAGAATCCGGCATGCATCTCTTCTCTCATCATGTGTTGGTTCACCTGCATCTGTTGGAATTGCCGATAGAACTCTGGGTATGAAGGGATGCGAGGTGGCCAATCCTGGTGCGCTTGATACTCCTGCTGGTGTTGATACTGGTGCTACTGCTGGTGACCCAGTGGTGGTCCTATGAATGCATCCTCGTGAGCATGTGCCTCATGGACATGCTCCATTTCGACATCCTCTTGTACATCGTCCTCTAGTAGCGGTGGGAGTGGGTCCCAAATTTCCCCATTTAGGCCCCTCAACCTTGGGCCGTTTCTTGTGTCCACTATCAAGCCCATTGCCCTCAGAGAATGAATATCCACGTCACCCCCGTGCGGACCAGGGCCAGATTATTGACTACATTATCCGTCATTATCCAATAGCGTGAGCGAGTTGGGTCACATATTCCCCACCGTGAATCTCGCTACTCGTCGACCTCCCCACACTATTTATGAAGAATTCGGCCATTCGGGTGGCAAGGTTGACATGTACCCCATTCACTAGGAAAAGCAAGTCTGGTGTGGGACAATTCCCAGAACTGTCCATGCGCCCACAGATGGTGTGGCTCATTACCTGGTAAAGAACCCTAAGGAGTGGGTCCATCAGTCTCGACGCTTTGGCTCTTCTAGCTTCGTAAGGTGGCTCGATTGCCACATGAGCCCAGAAGTCTGCTCTATCTTCATCGCTGTCGAGCTTGTAGATATTGGTAAAAAGCTCGGTGTCTATGTCTTCGTCATTATAAATACCTAACTTTCTGCCGAGCTTCGCCACTGACCAATTATGCCACCTACCCCCGAGCCTGAACTGTATAATTTTTGCATTCTTGAAATCTAGGTTCTCGCTTCTCGGTTTATCCGTACGAGTACGAAGTGAAGTACTCTAGTGTAAGCTCGAGGTAGACGGGTAGCTCCATGTTTAACAACCTTGCCATTGGGAACGAAATCATCTCTTGAAGTCTCTCATATTGGTTTAGGGCTTGCATTGCAGCCCAACTTAGCCTCCTCGGCTCACAGATCTAGCCTCGTAGATTCCATAATGTTTGTAGTCGGTTGATGCACGGTCTCTCCTTCTGCTTGTCGAAGTAGAATTAGAGGAATGGATAATCCATCTACATGCATTCACACAACAAAATTAGACGAGACTTAAAAATTTCAATCCCGACACCAGAACAATGTTTTCTAAGCATTTTGTTTCTGTTTCAGATGGCGCACGGCCGTGCGGATCCAAATATCAGAACTGATTGTCGGGTTCACTGCAGCGACTCAAGACTGCACTACCGTGCGGATGAAGCGCATGGTCGTGCATCGACTGCAGGTTTCAAAAAAATGGCTCCATTCACTGATTTCGGCTGTTTTATCACAAATCAAAGTGTTTTTCTCAGTGAATGGAACGAGGGTTCATGATTGGGCTTTTGATTTGCCTAATGTGTCAAGAATTAGGGTTTGATTTGTTTTTATGAAGAAAACCCCAAAATTTCTTGAACAAGACCCTAATCTATGCCTAAAACTAGATTAAAAGTGTAAAACATGAAAGGATTCATACCTTGACCGAAGATTGAACGAATTTTTTCCAAAAAGTGGTTAATGTTTGGAGAGGGCGAAATCAGGAACGGCAGTGCGACTAGGGTTGCAGTTAAGAATAAGTTTTTTTTTGAAAAAGTCGTATTTATACTGTTTACATTCACTGTTCAGAAAAAGTGGCGCACGGCCGTGCGCAGATGTGCACGGTCGTGCAGATTCAAAAAGTGCAACATTTGGGTTTATGTTTCTCGGGTCGCACGGGAGTGCACACCGGCTGCACGGTAGTGCGTGTCCGAGAAACGAGTCGCACGGTCGTTCGTTGCAGATGCATTTTTGAAGTGCACGACCGTGTGGCATCTGGGCATTCTGCAGCAGTTTACACAGAATGCTCCCAACTCCGTTCTTTCAACATAAAACACCATCTTTTCAAGTTTTTAGCTGTTTGGACAGTATTTCAACTTTAGAACTTTAGAGGTTTGAATCAAAACAGTACGAACGTACACATTACCGAAAAAAGCGGAAAAACACGAAAGAAAGGCTAAAAATTTCAATATTTACATATTCACCCCGGCGTGCTAATTTTTTTTCAGCGAGTCGATAGCTAGACTGTTCTCCCCACACTTATTACGTGTGCGGGGCATGGAGTTCGATGACCTCCACCGCCGAATCAACCGGTTCGTTGATATAGAGCTTCAAAATGTGACCGTTGACTTTGAAAGTTACCCCGTTTGAATCTTCGATGATGACGATTCCGTACGGGAATACTTCTTTGACAGTGTACGGTCCCGTCCATCGGGATTTCAACTTACTGGGGAATAACCGAAGCAGTGAGTTGAACAATAAAACGAGATCTCCCACTTGGAATTCCTTGTGATCTCTTAAACGCTTGTCATGTAACCTTTTAACGCATTCTTTATATAAGCTAGAGCTCTCGTATGCATGATTTCTCAATTCTTCAAGCTCATGGATTTGCAAGAAGCGAGCCTCACCGCCGCTCTTTAAATCCAAATTTGTTGTCTTCAATGCCCACAATGCTTTATGCTCCAACTCTACCGGCAGATGACATGCTTTTTTGTAAACTAGCCTATACGGAGTAGTCCCTATAGGCATTTTATATGCAGTTCGGAAAGCCCAAAATGCATCATCTAAATTCTCTGATCAATCCTTGTGGTTCTGACCCACCGACCGCTCAAGAATTTTCTTCAATCCCCGGTTTGTGACCTCTACCTGCCCGCTTGTTTGGGGATGGTATGGTGTGGATAATATGTGATGAACAGTATAGCGAGACAGGGCTTTTTCCAGCTGTGCATTGCAGAAATGCGTTCCTCGGTCACCTATGAGTGCCTTCGGGGCATCAAACCGGGCAAACAAATTTTTCAGAAACCTTACAACTACCCTGGCATCATTTGTGTGTAAGGCCTACGCCTCGGCCCACTTCGACACGGAGTCCACTGCCAGCAGGATATATTTATTACCGATGAGGATGGAAATGGACCCATGAAGTCGATACCCCACATATCGAATACTTCACAGACCTGAATTGAATTCTGAGGCATCTCATTGCGGGCGGATATATTTGCTGCCCTCTAGCATGCATCGCATGCTCTCATCCACTTCTTCGCATCATTGAAGATCGTGGGCTAATAAAAATCGGCATCTAACACCTTTTTCGTAGTGTAATTCGCTCCGTGGTGACCTCCGGTAGGCCCTTCATGACATGAGGGCAAAATGTCGGCTGCCTCCGCTCCGAACACACACCTACGAATCACTTGATCCGCTCCAACTCGAAACAAGAACGGGTCGTCCCAAATGTAATGCTTAAGATCTGCGAAGAACTTCCTCTTTTGCTGATGCATCAATCCTTTGACAAGGATTCCACAGGCGAGGTAGTTTGCAAAGTCAGCAAACCAAGGTGACTCATCACTCACTTCCATGCTGATGAGGAACTCGTGGGGAAAATTGTCGTTTATTGGCTCTTCCCGCACATCCTCAGAATCTCTACGCTCAAGCCTCGAGAGATGATCGGCTGCAACATTCAACGCACCCTTCTTGTCTTGGATCTCGATATAAACTCTTGTAGCAACAGAATCCATCTAATTAGTCGTGGTTTCGCATCCTGCTTACTGAGAAGATATCTAATAGCCGCGTGACCCGTATATACAATCGTCTTGGAAATCACGAGATATGATCTGAACTTGTCGAACGCAAAAACTACAGCCAAAAGCTCCTTCTCTGTGGTAGTGTAATTCTCTTGCGCATCATGCAAGGTTTTCCTTGTGTAGTATATCGGGTGGAAGTGCTTTTCCTTCTGCTGTTCCAAGATTGCCCCTATCGTGAAATCCCTAGCATCGCACATAATCTCAAATGGCAACGCCTAGTTTGGCGCCACCAAAATAGGGGCTTCGATAAGCCTTTGCTTCAAAAGGTTGAATGCCTCCAAGCATTCATCCGAAAACACAAACAGAGCATCCTTCTCCAACAAACGGGTCATGGGTCTCGCGATTTTTGAAAAATCTTTAATGAATCTCCTGTAGAACCCGGCATGACCAAGGAAACTCCTGATTGCTCGTACTGAGGTCAGAATGGAAGTTTAGAAATGACATCCACTTTAGCTGGATCAACCTCTAACCCAACTTGCGAGATTTTGTGCCCTTCTTTCACCATGAAGTGGCAATTCTCCCAGTTGAGTACAAGATTGGTCTCTTCACACCTCATTAACATTTGTTTAAATTTTTTAAGACAATGATAAAAGGAACTCCCAAAAAAAGAAAAATCATCCATGAACACCTCCATGGAGTCTTCAATCATGTCATGAAAAATAACAACCATGCAGCACTGAAATGTCGCCGGTGCATTGCACAACCCAAAAGGCGCGTCGTAAACGAATGTGCCGAAGGGGCAGGTAAAAGTAGTTTTCTCCTGATCCTCAGGAGCGATCGGAATTTGAAAGTAGCCCAAGAACCCATCTAGAAAACAATAAAATGACTTCCCCGACAGACGTTCCAACATCTGATCGATGAATGGAAGCGGGAAGTGGTCCTTGCCGGGTGGTATCATTTAGTTTGCGGTGGTCAATGCAAACTCGCCATCCGGTGACGCGGTCGGTCAAAATAAGCTCATTCCTATCGTTCAAGACTACGTCATGCCTCCTTTCTTAAGTACCACTTGCACAGGGCTCACCTAAACTGAATCAGAGATATGATATATTAAGCCTGCATCTAGCAATTTAATCACCTCCTTCTTCATGACGTCTTGCATATTCGGGCTCAACCGCCTCTGATGTTGCGTACACGACTTGCAATCATCCTCCATCAGAATTTTGTGAGTGCAAAAGGAAGATTGATGCCCTTGATATCCATAATCTTCCATGCCATGGCTTTCTTATGAAGTTTTTGGAACCTCGAGAAGTTTTCCCTATCCTCTTCCTCCAAGGATGATGAAATGATGACCGGAAGGCGACACTCCTCGTCTAGGAATTTATACTCGAGATGCGGTGGGAGCTCTTTTAACTCCAATGACGGTGGATCCTCAACTGAAGGTTTCGATTTTCATCAACTTCACAATCAATCTCCATAAATCTATCCGGACTCTGGAACCATTGTCACCGATTTGATAAACTGGTTGCTCAACTCCGTGGCCCTCCTACATAATGCCATCTAGGCTCCCACATAATGCGTGTGTGTCTGAATCAATCTCCTCAATCGTGCCTTGGAAATGAGAGCTCATGAAAGTATTAACAATGTTGCCATAATAGAGTGTATCGTCCTTACTTTGCGGATGCTGCATCGATCGTTTGATGTCAAAGGTCAAATGCTCGTCATTAACCCGGAATGTGATCTGGCCAGCGGCCACATCAACAATCGTCCTTGCGGTGTTGAGAAACGGGCGTCTGAGTATCAAAGGCACTTTTGAGTTTTCATCCATATCTAGAATAACAAAATCCACGAGAAATACAAATTTGTCGATCTTAACAAGCATATTTTCAACGAACCCGCGCGAATATTTGATTGAACGATCAACAAGTCGAATGCTATCCTCGTGGGTGACGGCTCACCCAGATCCAGCTTAGCAAAAACCTTATACGACATAAGGTTTATGCTTGCTCCCAAATCAGCCAATGTGTGGCTGATAGACATGCTGCCAATAAGACAAGGAAAGGTTAAACTACTTGGATCTCCCATCTTCTCAGGTAGACGGTTTTGGAGAATAGCTAAGCAGTTTTCGTTCATCAACACACAAGATATGTCCTCGAGATTTTGTTTGTTTGTGAAGATGTCCTTCACGAATTTCGCGTACTTAGGCATTTAAGCCAACGCTTCAACAAACAGTATGTTTATATGCAATTGCTTGAACATCTCAAGAAACTTATCATATTGTTCTTCGTTCCTTTGCTTCTTCAGCTTGCCCGGGTACGGAACTGGAGGAGTATAATCTGTAACTGTCTTCTGGAGTTGTGTTGTACTTGCTGGGACTCGCTAGCGTGCACCTCATCCGAAGTGTCAGTATGGACCGTCTCAGTGATCGGTGGTGAGTTCGATATGTCAGGTCCCGTAGCTTTACCACTCCTTGTCATCATTTCATTAACATGCCCTCTTGGGTTTGGCTCTGTATTACCTGGAAGACCGCCCTGAGGCCGCTCAGATAGCATCTTAGCCAACTGGCCAACCTGATTCTCAATGGCCTAAATGGAGGCTTTCTGACTTTTCATCTCCCTTCTTGGGCCATGAAACGCTCCTCGTCCTACTGATAGCGCTTTTCAGCCAACCGATTCGCATTGTTAGAGTTGCATAAAAGTTGTGCCATCATTTCCTCCAACTTAGAGTTATTTTGAGGGGCTTGTTGCTGGGAACTACTCCCGACACCCTGATTATGGTACATAATCGAATACGGCTTTTAACACCCTGTAAAATCGTGTCCAATAGTATAGCGACACGTGTTGTATTTTAAATATAGTTTGTTAAAGACAAGTAAGGACTAAGGGCGTCAACATGCTCAAACTGAGCCTCTGAGTGACGGTCCGATGTCAACATGCATAAATAACAGCCTCTGAATGACTGATATGTCAACATGCTTAAATCATTAGCCTCTGAGTGACTGATACGTCAACATGCTTAAAATTTGGCCTCTGAGTGACTGATATGTCAACATGCCCAGCCTCTGAGTGACATCGGAATCAACATGCTTATCATAAGCCTCTGAGTGATCCTTTGTGAAGTCCTAAACTCTCATACGTGCCATTTGTTGGATGAGAGAGTTCAATTTTGTAAATATGTGAAAGTTGGATAATGGAGGGATTAAAAGTGTCAACATGTTAATTTATACCTCTGAGTGACCTTTCAACGAACTGAAAGCTCGACAATGTCCGGGCATAATCCCGGGTATGCCAAGTATTGGCTACGGAGGGCTAAAAGTGCCAAAAAGGTGTTTAAAAAGGTTTTTAGAAGCTTTTTAAAGTTAATGGGCTAAAGTGTCAAACTTTGAAAGTGGCCTTGGGGCCGTCGCGGGCCGCGAGAGACTAGGCCTGGGTCACTCGCGGGGCGCAAGAACAGGTCTGCTGTAGAAAGTTTTGTGTGTCAGCCAAGCAAAGCTCCAAAAACATTTAATTCGAAACCATGGCTTCTCCAAACTGCTATGCCACATTTTGGGACACTGGTAAGCTTCTTCTAACACCCCTAAACACCTGGCTTCACCTCCTTTAAGCTCTCCAACTATAAATAGGTGTTCAAGTGCCTCATTCCAACCTGCACCTTTCTAAATCATAACTCTTCTCCCTCCTCTGGAAGTTCCTAGCTGAAAGGAGCATCCACCTTAGTTCTCTTGCATTGTAGGAACCTCTTGTAAGTGTTCCTTGCTCTTGCATTTTCGTTTATAGGCTTTTATAGCCAAAAGTCAAGCGTTTTACGGAAAACGCTTTGACTTTCGGTTAAGACCATTATGGTCTAGCCATTGTTCGAAATGAACATGGCTAAGTGATCACAGTAAGGTAGGTGTTAGTCCCTATAAAGGGCACCTCCTGAAGATCACGTTTGCTAGACCAATTGACGGGTTAAAGTTACGATATTAAAAAGTCAAACAGGCCATTTTTCGGAAAAATCATAAATGGGTCTTATATATGTTATGAAATCTGTTTTGACACTTAAACAAGTTGGTAATAATTATTAGAACATGTAAGAACATGTTCGGCTCGTCAATTTCAGTTCTAGGGTCGGTTCGCAACCGAAAGTCGCAAAGTTTGACTTCTGCTTTGACTTTCGATTCTGAACCGATTTAGATTAGTTACCTACTGATCTAAAGTTGCATTATGATCATAATATAATATAGCATAACCCTCTGAGGTTATATTAGATGATCATAATCAGGACCCAAGTTTATGCGCAAGTTCCATAATTATGCCATTCTTGACTAAAATGCCATTTTTGTATAAAACAAGGTCTTAAATGGTAATGAACTTGAAAATGAGTTTCCCACTTATGTATATTATAAGTAGGATTATTTGGGATGTTAAACTAAGTTATAAACTGAGTTTTTAAGCAAGTCCCTAAACTATGTCGATAAATGACGGTTTTAGCCCTTGTGGCTCATAAAATGATTTTAATCAATCTTTTCAAAGGTAAATCATTTACCTACTGATATGTTATATTAAATAACATGTTTTAAACATTTTAATCTGAACTTAACATCAGTTTTCGTAAAAATCGCATAAGGACGCCATTTTACGACATAAGCGCCATTTAGGCGCATAGTATGGTTTTAAACCATATTATTAACCAAGACTTGATACCTACTGACTTTAAAACTTATTTTAAACATATTTACAGTAGGTACATATTATAAACTCAGAATCCCAAATAATTTATAAACTATGTGTAAAATGACCAAAATGCCCCTTCAGTGCATAGTTTGGTCATAAAAGATAATCTACACATATAATTATTATCCTACTGATATTATATTATAAATGAAGTATTTTCTAGAATACTCATAACCATAACAGTAAATTATATTCAAGTTCCTTTTATACGGTATAAAATTACCAAATTGCCCTTATAAGGCATAGTTTCGTTTTAAAACCTTAATGGGCATATGAGTTAACATCCTACTGATATTTTGTAACATTTGTCAAAAACGGGTTTTCCAAAACCGCTCCATTTGTAATCGAATATCAAGTTATAAATGTTCGTTGCGTATTTATGCCTATTTTGATTTTTAATGATGCATAATTAATAAACAAACTAAACTATAAAAGTTATAATTGATAAAAAGTAAAATAAAATAATTAAAAATAAAATGAGGCTGCCGGGACTCGAACCCGGGTCAGTCGGGTTTTGAAACTCAAAGCCTTATCACACACACGCATAACCACTCCGCCACTTGTTGTTTTCTGTCAACTCTAGGAAACAAATAAATCTTATAAACAAACATGAATCAACCGGTTACGCCATCTGTAACCGAAATCGGTTATCAAACGTCCAAAGACGTTTGGTTGATCGCGGTTTACCGATTATAACCGCTACACCGACGTTTTCAATCAAGTTTCTTTGAATGAACTTGAATTCTAGAAGTGAATCGGTTTTTATAACTGAAAACTTTCAATTCCAGAATAACTTCAATCTATGTTCTCTCTCGCGACTCAAACATAATCTACAGACTCTCAATTACATTTTCGCACAAGTTTCAGTTCGCCGGAGAATCAAATTGGACTCGCCGGACTTTCGCCGGAAAACCGTATTCTCCATCAAAACAGTAAGTCTTTCAATTTCTTCGTGGTCTATCAATTGTTAAGCTATTGCCAACTCAAACCTTTCAATTGAAATCAAATTCAGACGCCGTTATCGGACTGCTCGCCGGAAAACCTCTGAAAGTTCTTATCTTCCGCTGTAAAACGGTATGGACATTCAAACACTCTGTTAACGCTTGTTTAGCACTTAAATTCCTCTCGTAGCTAATCAAAACTGTCAATTTATTCAATCAGTAGAAATCCGTAAACACAGAGCCGACGACTTGCCGGAATTCTGAAATAAATCGTTCACCGGTATGTTTATTTCTAAGTATCGTCTCTGCCATTTCATATTAGTCTGTTCAATGTTTGTCAATCGAATTAAACAAGATACAATGGGGTAGTCGCAGTCTGTAATTTTGTGATGAAGAAGACGATGATAGTTTGATTATAAGTTTAATAAATCTGGATATTATCTCGGGTTAGACACACAGTCCAGCGGTGGACTGTGTGCATATACATATCACCCGCCGCGAGTTCGATCCTTGACACACGTATACCTCGTAATTAAAATGTTCTTTTTTTAAATGAACCGGATTCTTTTCGCAATTAGATGTTAAGTATAATAAAAATATGTATATTAAACAAGTTAGACACACAGTCCAGCGGTGGACTGTGTGTAACGATAAAGCACAGGTCCCGGGTTCGAGACCTGTTAGTGACACCGGTTCGATGATTTAAAATGTTTTTGAAAATAAAAGAATTTTGAATAAGCTGAATTAGTATATAAGTATAATTAAAAACAGAATTATTTCAGGTTAGACACGTAGCTCAGTTGGTAGAGCTGCGTGCACGCGAACGGGAGGTCTCGGGTTCGAGCCTCACCCAGCGCATGCAATTACACAATAAACCGGTCAAACAGTCAAAGTCAAAAAGTCAACGGTCAACCCAAAAAGTCAACATATTTTTATATTTTTAATTATTTAATTTAATTTAAAAATCAATTAAAAATACTTAAAAATAATGTTTTTAAAGATAGGATATAGCCTTAAACTCACAAAAATATATCTAAAAATTCTATTAAAATCCTTAATAAAATCCACTCATGTACTATATTTTCCGTTATTATTTAGGTTAGTTAAATCTCGTTGTTCAACCCTTCCAACTCGTGTGCATCTCACCATCTCCAACCAAACGCACCCAATGTGAGTGAATCTCTACAAATTCCCCGTTTTAATCACGTTTTTGGGGTGTATCATGTGTCTTGCCATTTATTATATTTAAATCATTGTGCATACATCATATCATGAACAAATGTGTATTCAGCTTGTTTCAACTGTTTGTGTGGTTATTGTTAGATTTAATTTATTATTTCCAGTACATGCAAGTTCATAGGCCGCCGCTCCCCATTACATTATGAGCGTTGAGCATGTTCCCCATTACATTACGAGCGTGAACCTGGCGTGCCAACATACGATCGGCTCCGTTTGATTGAGCCTTGATCGCACAGACATTTATCATTTTCAGTACATGCAATACGATCGGCTCCGTTTGATTGAGCCTTGATCGCACAGTTTCATTCATGTTATATATTTATGCAAGTTATTATATGTCATTGTATGTTATAGTTTGTGGTTGACATTGTTACTGATTGATTATTTACATTTGCCCACTTATGATTATGCACAATTTTTCCTTGATAAATTAATAAGAAAATCAATTATAAATGTTTATTTAACAAGGTTCACTCGCCAACTTATGTTGACCCAAAAACCCCCATTTTTACATATGATACAGGTGAACCAGCTGCAGCAAGAAACACATGGGATTGGCCTAGAAGAATAAAATGATTTAGAGCTCGGAATTGTTTAGTTGGTTATTTTTCTTTGTATTTGTATGAACATGTTTGGATTATTGGGAATGTAATTTTGACTTTAATAAATATGAAACATATTAGTAATTATCATGAGCTTTGGTGATAACCCAATTATGCCCCGACTCTTTTTCCGCTGCGGGTCGGGGTGTGACATATTTTAACTTATTTAAAGTATAATGGCATATAGAACTTGTCCATGACTTATCCGGTTACCCGATATTGCTAATATGCGTACAGTTACGTATATGTAACTATTTTTACGGAAATTAACCGAAACGGGTTTAACCTTGTCATTTACGTCTCAAAATCCAGATGTTTATAGTTTACCC
Source organism: Scalesia atractyloides (assembly GCA_947069175.1). Taxonomy (NCBI): domain Eukaryota; kingdom Viridiplantae; phylum Streptophyta; class Magnoliopsida; order Asterales; family Asteraceae; genus Scalesia; species Scalesia atractyloides. The sequence continues at coordinate 15,680,144 of CAMTDV010000026.1, forward strand.
ATATTATACAAGTCAAGGTACTTGTTGGGATTAAACTACATTTTATCCAATCATCGTTTAATCTAGCGTCATACATTTTGATCAAGTACGCTAGTCGGTCTAAGTCAATGACTTAAATAAGACCGTTAGTATTTAATTGGTTAGTTTATGCCATAATCCAGACTAGAGACTTGCCAGTAATGCTATCTGCACTTAGTCCTTTTTGTGTATGACTGAGTTATTAAAAATTAAAGAAGACTAGCTCAGGTAAATACTCTCAACTTATTTTCCCTACACGGGCTTGGGTTACGGTAAATTATTACCGCTTGGTCGGAAATAGGATTCAATCGAACATCGGTTCGGGGATATTAAATCCGCATATTCTGTATTAATCAGTCTTGTTTGATAATTTAAATATCGAGGGTTAACTACCGTGTCCTGGATATCCTCGGCTCATTACAATAGAAATGGCTACGACCTTAGCGCGGGTGTAGGCATACACCCGATAGACGCTCAATTATGCATTCCCACAAGGTTGGGAGGAATTGACTCCTTCGTGAGTCCAAAGTGGTGTGTACGTTAATTGTGTATCGGTCTCCGTACCGAGCCCCGTATGTATAACAAACATGTAAATCTGTTAATAAGGTTGGACGGTCAATTAACCGAAGTTATAAAAAGATTTTTGTGCTGATACGCACTTAAAACATTTTTGAATTTTTTTCAAAATGAGTCAGTTGGGTGTATTTACCAGCGAAAGCTGACGTATTTTCAAAAGACTAATCTGCAGGTACAATACGAAAATAGGCCGGAAGTGCTTGGTAGTGATAGAGGATCTTGCAAATCCTAAATCTGCCCAAAGCTTGTTTTATATTCTTTCCATGTACAATTTATGATCCGCCTGTGGATCTTCTATTACAAGCTTGTATATTATTTTGTATTTTCGAACATTCGGTTTGTAATAGTAATTTTACTCCAAGACTTCCGTTGTGTCGTGTTTAATTGACTATGATGATTATCAACTGACATCACGATACTCCCCACTCGGGCCCACCGGTGTTTGGATTTCGGTTGGAAATTCGGGGTGTGACACGGCTGGTAGGAGTGACTATGAGACTGAAAAGACTGACCGTAGGATTGTTGTGGCGCTGGAGCGCGCTAAGCGTATCCGAGTGGGTTTTGGTTACCTAAACCAGCCTTCCACCCAAAGTTTGGGTGATTCTTCCATCCTGGATTGTACGTGTTACTATAAGGGTTATTTTGGGGTCTAGTTTGGTTTCCCAGATAGTCCACCTCCTCGTGGCCTGTAAACATAACACCCTGCTCACACGCACCTAGCTTGTGTGAAATCCCACATTGCTCACATGAAGATTGAACCCGCAAAACATTATGGGCTTGATCAATTTTTCAGCAAGGGCTCCAATATGCGGAGTAAAAGCCGTATATGTATCAATAGCATGCACCCTTGAACGAGATGATGTCCTAGCTCTCTCTTCGGCTTGACGAGAACTCGACTTCAAAGCAGCTTTCTCAATAATTGCGTAGGCTTCATTCGGTGTTTTCGTTCCAAGATCACCCCCTGCGTACACGTCTCAACGCTCCTGCGAATCATAGTTGAGTCCTTGGTAGAAAGTCAGGACCAGCTGTCTTTTAGATAACCCATGGTGTGGGACATCAATGAGAAGATCTCTAAACCTTTCCCAAGACGTGTGTAAGGATTCTCCATCATCCTGTTGGAATGTCATGATACGGTTCTTTAACTTGGCTGTTTTTTGTGGAGGAAAATACTTCTGCATAAACAACTCTGCCATCTCATTCCAGGTGGTAATGGATCCTGTGGGAAGTGATAAAAGCAAAGCTCTGGCTTTGTCTTGCAATGAGAATGGGAAGAGTCGCAACTGGATTGCATCATCAGAAACGTTTCATATCTTGAAAGTAGAGCACACCTCAAGAAATGCAGCAATGTGTCGACCATGGCCCTCGTGATCCTTTCCATCAAACTGCACTGAATTTTGCAGCATGTTGATGATGCTGGATTTGATCTCGAAATTCGGTGCCACCACAGTAGGTCAGGCGATGATAGGCTACAGGCCTTTGCCTCCTGGATGGCCGGTCTCATTCAACGGCCGGTCATCGTCTGCCATGATGCTCCCCCCTCGACCTCTGAGCTCTCGCTCTCAGTACGTATCTCCGACTCGTCACCTACAGCTTAGATTTGTTGTGCAACAATGCGGGCAAGCGCTTATGTACTAAACCGTTGTCGTTTATCTACCGGTAAAAAGATATGTGAAAGGTTTTTTTATTAAAATTTATCTAAAAACGTATTCTAAAACATAAAAGACTCCGAATACAAAAATATAATTTTTTCTTTTGTCTTGTTTTATAAACAACCTAAGCATGTTAGCTAAGTCAGAAATGTCACAAAGGCACTTGATCAATCTTTCAAATATAAAGACAATTAGTATCCCTTTCGGGAATCCTAACATGATAATTCTTCGGAATGTTAACGCGATAAATACACTTTAACCACCTAAAATTATTCATTAACGAGCTATTGATATATTTTCATGCGAATCTTTTAAAAATAAGTTAGTCATCCGTTAAGAGTTTTCTAACCTTACTTTATCAAAGAAAGTAATACCGATAACACAATACAACCACTGAGACAAGCATAAAGTAGATCATATCACAAATTTATCCATTTTGCAAGTCTTGAACACAAATCTACTAAGTTAGCTATTTTAACCAAAAATACTAGACAAAGATTATGAATCATGTCAAGAACTCGCAATAACACCATCTAACCTGCTAGAGCCCTTACGTGTAAGAAAGCATTCTTGATCACAATCAGATTTATCTTTTATTAAACCAATACCCATTTCTAGTTTCATGGTGTAAACACATTAACAAGTTAACAATTTACTAACAAATGATTAATTAAGGGGTTTTGTCAACTTATCCTAACTAAGCATTTATTAATCATCCAAGATAAACAACCACAATCAAGAATCCAACATCAATAAACCAAGTTTGCCATATGATCACCAAGATTGAAACATGAAAAAGTTGTCAGAGCGTCATTCAAACAAAGATTACAAACTAAAGATTGTTCATAAAACAACTATTCTTAATAGCATTCATAATAATAATACATAAACATCAGCTCAATGCTTGGAAATGTGCTTAAAATGTATGATAAGAACAAGAAATCAAACCATAAACAAGTAAGGATTTGATGGATTGGATAATGGATAAGCTTCTTGCAACCTTGAGGCTTGAAATCATCCCAACCAGGAAGCTCTCGGACCTCAGAAATCGCCCAGAAGCTTGGAAAATTATCCAATGTTTCGATCAGTAGCGTCTGCTCTGTTTTTATAGAGAAATTCATATCCGCATAGCCGTGCACTTTATGTGCACGCCCATGCAGTCATCAGCATGACGTCAGCAGCAGGGTATGGGCCGACAAGTGGACGTTTGGGCGGCAAAGTCTTCAGATGTGCACGGTCGTGCACTTGGTTTGCACGGTCGTGCAGGGTCTCCAGATAACCTGTTGATCGATGTTCAGCTAGTGCACGGGAGTGCACCTGGGTCGCACGACCGTGCGTGCCGAGATATCATCTGCACTGCCTTGTGCACTGCCAGTGCTCCCGAGGTCGTGAGTCGCGCACGGTTGTGCCGATAGTCTGCACGGCCGTGCGTGAGCTGTAACTTCAACAGTTTCTGCAGAATTCATCGGAACATTCGTAAAACCCACTTTTTCTCCAACTTTGTCTGTGGCACGCCGTTTGGGAACTGAAAATATAAATGTGCCTTATTAAGTACCTAAACGACGAAGTTTTAGCCAAAAACACATAAAACGGGAGTAAAATGGGGGACTTTAATATGCATATTTTAACGTATATCGGTTGGTTTAGGGGTGGGTTGATTAACATTACCACAAATCGGTGGAGTGTTAGAGTTTTAATCAAATAAGTTGGTTTGGGATAATTATCAAGCCTTCAAGCTAGTTTAATTATCTATAATTCGAATTGCTTTTATCCGAGAGTTATAGGGATAATAGTTAGAGTAGGATTAGGATGCTTAAGTCACAAGTTTTTAGTCCTATAAATACCCGAGTTATGAGTTGATCATTGTAAGTGGTTTTCTTTCAAGCTAATGAAAGTTTCAAAGATTGAGTTATGATCTAGAAAGCCTGCGTTTTTTTATTGATTTTGGTTTATCAATTCTATAATGCTCTGATACCAAATCAAGTCTCAATCAACAATCAAATCGAACACCACACGAGTTTGTAACCAATTTTAGAGTTATATTTTTATGATTAATAAGATTGAGACTTTGTTGCGGTCAACAATGGCCATTGTATTGATGTCGTATTGTTCTCCTTAATCGTTACTACATGTCGAGTTTCTAAAGTTTCTATCATCGGCTTTGGCCTTTCTTCCCTGCTATAAGTCAACAATGGAGAAGACTTGGGATCCATTCCTTCAGATCTCCTTGGTTTTGAGATTTTTGACTTGAAACCACACAACAATGAACATCCCTTATGCTTGTTCCCTAATCGCGCTTCTCGTCTGGTTACAAGAGCTCATATGTATCAATCAGGCTCTAGTACCAATTAAAAGATTAATCGATATAGAGACAAAACGATAACAAAACTATTGGATAACTCCCAACTTCGTTTATTCAAGAAAAACTTGCTGAAAACTTGAACTACAATGATAAACTGATGATAAACCCTGACACGGTTTATATTTGTAGCTAACCTAGACTCATTAGACTATGACTCTATTTCTTTTCAATTAGATTACATAATTTTCCCATACCTAACTTGTTTTTTTTATTATCTCTTAATCTCACAGACTTGTGAGGATTATTATCGGTACAACTCCATCACAACTCAATTAAGTAACCTTGAAGCCGTACTCACCCTTTGTTTTTAGGCCTTCTAATTGCAAGTTCTTATTCCTGTTATGTAAACTTTTAGTTCAAAACTAGTATGTAATCACTTTTGTTTTTGTTTTGAGCACAATGCTTAACAAGTCAACTTTTTGGTCGATTCAACCATTTCTTCACTAACCATCCTTTATCCATTTGATTCCATAAAAACACCCATAGATGAATTTGGAACTTTTAGCCCATTGTTAATGCCCGAACCAACTTAAAAATTCAAGTTTTATCACCATTATTTGTATTTTTTATAACTTTTGACATCTTTAACCAACTAAAAATGATCATTAAAAATCAATATAGTCATCCATTTTATTCATTTGTACTATATGAATACATTGAGTTTCATTTGTACTTTTTTTTCTTAATGAATTGTTTAGGTGAACGATCGTCCTAAGTGGTCAAGTAGATTAAGGGTTACATATTCTAGATGAGTGCCTTACAAGTTACAGCACATTGCCTATTTGTGTAACCTTGTAAGCTAATTATGGTTTGATTTATATCTTTGTACACCCTTATTTAGTGTCTTTGGAAATACTCATTACTATTGTAGATTAATGGAACCTAGTTGTTGGAAATTATTAAGGCTAATGCTCACCAAAGTGCAGAACTATGTTACTGCCAAAGTTCCCTAATGTTGCTAAAAGCTTACAGCTGTGGAAGATGTCCAAGGATGTTCGGGGTGGAAGGGCAAGCGGTGACCGTTCCGCCAACTCCACATTTCATGCGGTAACACAAAAGCCCCGGAAGGAGTCACCGCATGTGTAGTTCTCTTTTTTGACCGTTGGGGTGAACCATTTCGGTACGATTCGGTTCGGTGAACCATTCCATCCGGTTCGGTATACACAAAATAAAACAAAAATTACTAATTTCATAAATCCAAATGATCAAAATCTAATATTCATATTAGCAAATAGAAAACACAAACACAAAGTTTTAAAATCCTAATCTAGACGTGTCCTTTTCTTGGTTTTAAAAAGCGCGAAGCACCCAAAAGTGATGGGGTCTAAAACAGAAGCGTAAAAGCGGCGGGATTTTCGTATGCGAGGCTCAAAGTATTAATATAACATTCCTAAATTAGCTTCATATAATATATACTATTGTATTAATCTTTCTACAATAAAAGTTTAAATAAATGAAAGATGTATATTATTTAATCTATCAGTAACCTCTATTTACAACATAAAATGGTAAACGTACAAATCAAAGAAGCACGTTTGTTAATGAAATAAGAAAAAAGTAAACAATTAAAAAACGTTTTAGGTCAAAGTTGAAAAACGTAAAAAGATTGAGGTCTGAAGATAAAATATGTAACTTAATAAAAATAATTTAGGTAAAATTTATAATAATACAAACATACAAGATGAAATATGTAAATAAAAGAGGTTTTAGGTTAAAATACATGGAAAAAAACGCATCGTACAAATCAAAGAAGCACGTTTGCATCGAGGAAGCCATAGTAGTTTAATGTTTTTCAAAAATCTCATCGAACAGCCGCCGAACTAGAAGACACATGCATATCTAGTAAAAAAGATATGTCTGGCATGATCAGGAGAAAGGCCACAAAATCCTTATAGCACATTATTTTGTTGAGGAGCCGAAATACAATTATGACCTTTTTCGACATAGGTTTCGTATGTTGAAAAGGTTGTTTTTAAAAATTGTGAGCGACGTGGAAGCAAATATTCCGTGGTTTGAAGAGGGCATGGACGAGAGAACAAAAAAGAGTTTTACACCGTTGCAAAACGTTACATCGCCGATTTTTAAACTTTCGACCGATAATACTCCAGATGAGAATGACTATTAATTAAATATGTCCGAAAGGAAAACCAGTGAAATAGTATGTGGTACATACGCTCCCGTGTTCTTACACATACCAACAAGCCATGTTGACACAGTTTTGTGTCTGTCGCTTGTTCTTAATTACAGTGGTAATTGTACGGTCTTTGCTCAAGTGTCTGTATAGGTTTGGTCGTGTCGAATAGATTGGGATATCCTTTTATCTTGATATAGTATGACATCTTAGCTTGTCTGTGTTATCAGTTGCATGTGTGCATACTGATGAATCTTGGAAACGTCAATTCTACACACGTTTTCCTGAAATAACGATTCTGTGCGAGTCAGAGTTTTCGTACGAATCAGGTGATTCGTACGAAATTGTTGAGTAACAATTGTGTTACTTGTTTCGTACGAAATAAGTATTTCGTACAAAACAGTGTCTCGTACCAAATTCTGAGTTATATCTCGTGAGAAATAGTGTGTTCCATATGTCTAGAGTCGTGATTCATACGAAACTAGACAGACACTATATAAGCAGACATGCACCTCTCAGTGAGGGTGAACTAGTTGAATCGCGTGTGAGAGTTAGACTGGCCAGACTGAAAGAACGAGCTAGCAAACTGATCTTTTGGTGAGATCTCTAAGTTAGCATTTCTGGTGTAGACTAAGACACAAGAACACAACAAGTTTGTTTGAGTCATACGAACATTGTGTGTATATGTTTGTACTTGTTCTCAATCATTAATCAAGATAGTGAATCTTTGGTTACCCCGTGTTTTTTACTTTGCTTTGGTTGCATGAACACTTGGATTCCGCACTTGTGTGTGTGTCTTATGAACAAGGAACTGGTTTAACACCATCCGCAGGTGGACCTACAAGTGGTATCAGAGCTTTGGCTCTTTCCTTGTTCAAAACCGGGCTTAGTTTTGTCTGAGCTAGTTTGAAGATTTCTGAAGTGTTCTTCAATCTCCAGCATAAAACATAAGTTTTGGATAGATAACTAACTTAAAACCTGGTTAAAATCTGTAGCATGCAGAAAATTTTATGGTAAATTTTTTCTGAAGAACACCCTTGAAGAAGAAATCTGCAAAAATTTGAATCTGGTTAGTTTTGGTAGGGTTGACATTTTCTGACTTCGATCTGGACTTGGACTGTTGACTGATATAACTGTTAAAATCTGTGTTTTAACTAAAAGTGGGTAAGACAACATGTATTTTCAAAAAAGCAGGTCTACACAAGAAAGGAAATTTCTCACCAAACCATTTCTGAAAAGATTCCTCTGAAAAACGCTGAACAAAACAGTTTGTGAGACTGAAAATATTCGTGCTAATCATCTGACCCGCACGAACCACCTAATCCGCACAAAACATCCTTGTTTCGTGCGAAACAGTTGTTTCGCACGAAACTGTTTTTGATTATTTTTCGTGTTTTTCAAAGCTTTGAGATTTTAAGAATTTGTCATATTTTCAAATCTGAAAATTTTAAAAAGGTAATTATAATTTTGAATCTTTAAACCTTTAAATTTTCATTAAACAAGAAAATATAATGAGTTCTAACCCGTGGATTGGAGTTGTTCAAGCTCAAATCAGGAGTCTTCGCAAAGCTCCGCAACATCATGGGTAAAATCTTTGATGCCATCATGTAGCAATGATCTCTGCAAATCAATGGGCGTGTGTTGCGAATCAAAATCAAAGCATCCAAACTCTGTTAATGAGCGAAAGTGAAACAGGGAGTAATAACCGACCGCCGAAGTTAAATCACATGAACCATTATCCTTCATGGAAAAGTCGTTTTCATACGTATGTTCTCGGTCAAAACACGGAATTGTGGACGTGTTTTACTACCCCTACAATGAAGCACTTGAAGAAGCTGGATCAAATCCAACCTCATTGGCCAATCTAGTCGAAAGTGACAAGAAAGCTTACAATCTAGAGAAAAAGACATTTGCTATCCTTACACAAGCTCTGCATAAAGACATTTATCATCAGTTTGTGTATTGTACTACAACAAAAAAATTGTGGGACACTTTGGAAGCAAGAGGTGAAGGCAACGCTGCTACAAGGAAGATTCGGCATGATCTGCTCAAGAAAGAGTTTGAAGGTTTCATGTTCATGGAGAACGAAACCTTGAATGATATGACCACTCGATTTTATCATCTTCTCAGCGAAATGTACTCGTATAAAGTGTTAGCAGCACCACAAGAAATTGTGATGCGATTTGCTGATGCTTTACCACCAAAATGGGGTCAATTTATTGATCTTTTAAAACATACAAGTGTTTTGGACTCAATTAATATTTATGAATTTGTGCAGAAACTGGAGAACAAGAATGAAGAAGAACTCTGGAAGGCACAACGAGTCTCTGCTCCATAAAACCCTGAAATGTATTTTGGATGTATAAATGCAGGTACAAGCTCAAGCCAACAACCGAAGCTGCAAACTGCATTTGTGTCAAACGTGAACCCTTTTCTACCCAAACCAGTTCAATCAAGTCAGTCTTCAGGTTCGAGTAATCAAGCCTATGGACAGACTTTTGATCCGAAAGCCTTCCTTCCACAGCCAAGGGATTTAGCGCATAAAGCTCCACAGCAAGCTCCTCAACAAGCTTTCTATGGTAGCAATAGTCAATCGGCAAATCCCAACACTGTCAAACTTGACACGTCAAATCTCTCCAAAATCAACGTAGAAGTTGCACAGGAACATGCGGAACTTCTAAATACCATGGTCAGTGCGTATTGTGGTTTATTGCAGGTCAAATAGGGAACATCAATTTGACAAACGATTATGAACAAATTGACCGAGATGAAATGGAGCAAATGGACATCAAGCGGGCATTTGCAAGTGCTATGAGAAGAGCGAAGGATTATATGAGAAGAACGGGTAGAACCAGTTTGGAAAGCAAGAAGGATACAAAATATGGTTTTGACAAAACCGCCGTTACTTGCTTCAACTGTGGAGAAAGAGGTTACTTTAAGCAGGAATGCACAAGACCCAGCAAGGAAGGAAATCACAACCCCTTTCGAGATCAGTCTCAACCAACCAACACAGCATAGTACAACAACGAAAGAAGAATAGTAGCTGTTGGCAACTCTAACAATATCAATCAATCAGGACCTTCAAACACACATAGAGCTTTGGTAGTTCAATCTGATGAAGGATGTGATTGGTCAGTACAGTTGGGAACTGAGAACAACAGAAGAACTGCATGTTATGCGAAGATCGTGGATCAAATTAAGCATGATCACAACATCAATACTCCAAATAACGATGATACATCTGGGGATGCTAGTAGTTCTGATGAAGAATGTTCAAGTTCAGATGGTTATGGATCTGATTCCGATGTGAAGAAAGGAAGTGATGCTGAGGTTGAAGAGTTGCTGAGTGAAGCTGAGATGTTGAAGAGTGAAAAGGTAAGTATGACGAGGAATGCAGAAGCTGCGGAAAAAGAGACAGAGACACTCTCTACAGATGGTGCAGCTTTTCCTCATCACACTGCCTTTATGGCAAATGTTGAAGGTTCTTCAAAACAGTTGAACTATCAAAATGCAAAGAGACGAACTTGGTGCTAACTAGAAATGAAAAAGAATTCAAATCTGTAATAGAAACCCTTAAGAAAAGTGTTTCTGAATTGACAAAAACAGTTTTGAATAAACAGACAGGAATTAATAACTACATTAATCTCCTAGAAGAAACAAAAAAAGAGTTAGCCATCGCCAAATGCGAATATGATTCGATCAAACGCAAATTGGAAAGTTACTCTAACTCCCAATATGTGCTTGATCATATCATTGAAGTTCAAAAACTAAAGGGAGATGCTTAATGCATAGGGTATAATTCGTGTCCACCCCCAATGAAACACAACTATACCAAAATGCCTGATGAAGAGGAGATGCCTCGTTTTGAACCCTCTATACCTTTGAATCCTGAGGAATTCGCAGCAGGGTTAGGGTTCAAACTAGGAAATTCCTCTCAAGAACCAAGCAAGCCAGAAAGTTCATCATCTAATGAAGAAGAGGATGATACATCAGATGATGAATCAAGAAATGATAATCAGGATCAGCCTCTTGATGAAAGGAAAAAAGTACTACTCCTAGTACTCAATCTGTTGAGAATCAAGAGATTGTTCCTAAGAAATCTGTGAAGACAAGTGTGTCTACACAAGAAGAAGATAATGTGTTGTATCCTTTGATTGGAGATAAGAAAATCTATTCAAACAAAGATTTTCCAATTAAAAACGTAAATCCAATCTCTATAGATCAGGTGTTTGAAAAGTCAAAAACCAAACCTTTAGAGAAGAAAAAGCCCACAAAAACACAACCACGCTTCAAAAGAAAAAGAATGGAAGCGAGTTGAAAAGCCCACAACTTCTCAACCGACGGTTGAAGCAAAAGGCTCTCGTTACCAGAAAAAGGCTAAAACTGTTAAATTTGTAAGTTCTAAAGGTGCCGATAAAGTCAAAACTTTTCAAGGAAAATCTAATGTTGATTTTGTAAAGAAAGTTAAGATTTTGAAAAGAAATAGTCAAAACAATTACACCCAATGCACTGATGGATGTAATGAACCCAGTACCTCGAGACCCACAAGTTCAACATCAAGCCGAGAAACACGATCTCCTAATTTTGTTGAAAGGAGAACATGTTTCAAATGTGGAGAATTTGGCCACATTATAAAGGATTGTCAAAATCCAGCCAAATCAATATGCATAGAGAAAACCCCTCATGAACCAACTTGCAAACGTAAATTTTGTTTCTCCGACACAAGATAAACGAATTATTAAAGATCAAAAAGAGAAACAAAAACGTAAACAAGTAAAAGCAGTTGAGAAAGCTTTAAAATCGGATTCTTCGAAAAAGGATAAAAGATCTTCAAAATCAATAAAACCAGAGACTGTTAAAACTGTAAATAATAGTAAATCTGGTAATAAACAAGGATCTTGGAAACAGAAGACCGGGAATGGTTCAAAAGGAATTTCTCAGTTTGTTAATCATCAAGAAACTGAGATTACATTTCTCGATGATAAGGGACGACCCAATACCACTAAGGCTTGGGTCCCCATCTCAAACTAATATTGTTTGTGCAACGTGCAGGGTGTTCTAGGAGGAACTGTAAACAGTCATTGGATTGTTGACAGTGGAGCATCAAGGCACATGACGGGCGACTTGCGGCTCCTATATGATGTGAAAAGTATTAGGGGTGGTTATGTTGCTTTTGCTGGTGACAAAGGTGGATACATCACTGGAGAAGGAATGGTCTCCAATGGTGCTATGAGCTTCGACAAGATCAATTATGTGCGGCAAATTGATCACAATCTTCTTAGCGTTTCTCAAATCTGCGACAAGAAGTTCACGGTACATTTTGATGATGCTGGATGTTATGTGCTGAAGCCTGGATTCAAGCCAAGGAATGGATTCTCCTGTCGGCTCCAAGAATTAATGATTTGTACATTCTTGATATGAGCCAAGCTATTACAACATCTGCACAAGTCACATGTTTTGTCTCTAAAGCCACCGAGAAGGAATCAATCTCTTGGCACGGACGTATGGGACACATTCACCTGAGGAAAATGAACTATTTGGTGAAGAACAATCTAGTGAATGGTGTACCAGTGAAGAATTTTCATCTTCAAGACGTTTGTGTATCATGCCAGAAAGGAAAGCAAGCGAGAAAGTCCCATCCCGTGAAGAAGATCAACACTGTGAATATGCCACTGGAACGTCTTCATATGGACCTCTTTAGACCTATGAAACACAAAACCACCTTTGGTGATTCTTATTATCTGGTAGTTACTGATGACTATTCCAGATTCTCATGGGTAAACATGCTGGCACACAAGAGTGAAGTTCCTACTATCCTCAAGAATCTCTTGACTCTGTTAGAAAATTTGTACAATCTTAAGGTAAGGGGAATCAGAAGCGACAATGGCACCGAATTCAAGAATCAAGTTATGGACGAGTACTGTTCTTCAAAGGGTATTTTGCATGAGTACAGTTCTCGATACACTCCACAACAAAATGGCGTCGCTGAGAAGAAAAATAGAACTCTTATTGAAACTGCAAGAACCATGTTAGTAGAATCAGAACTTCCCGTTCAATTTTGGGGAGAAGTTGTTGCTACTGCATGCTACACGATGAATAGAGTTCTGACGTTGAAGAGACATGGGAAGACATGCTTTGAGTTGTTACATAAAAGGAAACCGGATATTTCTTTCTTAGAACCTTTTGGAGCTCCATGCACTATGATCGACCCACATGGAAAATTTGGTCCCAAGGCTATCGAAGGTTTCTTTCTTGGGTGTGGAATTTGTCTTCGAAGAAGATTGAAGAATGGGGTGAAGTCAAGGTTCAGAGATATACAGAAGCTGTTAGAGCTCCGAGTGCTCCTTGGATGTTTGACTACGATGGGCTGTTTGACTCCTTTAATCTGCCAACTTTTGATGATGCAACAGCTGCTGCTCAGATGTTATTGGAAAGTGATACAGCAGTGGACTCATCATTGGTTCGACCAATTATTGTTAACCCTCAAGTGTCGACTTCGGTTAACAATCTTGTTCAAAATGAGGAATTCGAAAACGCTGCGGATTATAATGTTTCATCAGAAGATGATGAGTTTCATGATGCAAATGAAGCTGCCTCTGGTGCGGTTCCTGGATTTTCGGATGGTACTTCAAATATTCAACCGCAAGGGACGACTGAAGGTCAGGCATCTACAATGTCATCAAATCCAGCTCTCGATCTAACTGATCTGAATATCAACAATTTGGATATCAATTCTCGAGTTCCTGATGTGCCAGAAACTCGAATTCATAATATCCATCCTCAGCAGAATGTTATTGGAGATGTCCAGAGTGGTGTGCAGAGTCGTAATCAGCTTCGAAACAACCAGAATGCTGGATTGTATTTGGAAATCAGGGAATCTGGTGGTCTGAATGATTGGTCTTTTACCTGCTATATGTGCCAAGTAGAACCAAAATCTTGGAAAGAGGCTATGAAAGAAGACTTGTGGGTTGAAGCCATGCAGGAAGAACTTTAGTAGTTTCAGAAGTTAGGCGTCTGGAAATTGGTTGACAGGCCTGACAACTACAAGAAGATTGGTACACAATGGGTGTACAAGTGCAAGAAGGATGACCGAGGTGTTGTTGTGAGAAACAAAGCGCGATTGGTTGTTCAAGGTTTTAATCAGGTCGAAGGCATTGATTACAATGAAGTTTATGCACCGGTTGCACGACTTGAGGCCATAAGAATCTTTTTGGCTTATGCGTCCTTCAAGAAATTCACCGTTTATTAGAGGATGTGAAGAGTGCATTTCTTCATGGTGTGGTAGAAGAGGAAGTATATGTTGAGCAACCGCCAGGTTTTGAAGATCCTCTCCATCCTGACAAGGTTTGGCTTCTCAACAAGGCGTTATATGGTCTTCATCAAGCTCCGAGGGCTTGGTATGAAACGTTGTCTACCTATCTGTTGAAGAATGGTTTTCGACGAGGCCTGATCGACTGTACTCTCTTCATCAAGGAACGGGACGAGGATTTGTTGCTAGTACAGGTTTATGTTGATGATATTATATTTGGGTCTACTAACACTCGAATGTGCAAAGAATTCGAACAGGTTATGCAGGAGAAGTTCGAGATGGGCGCAATGGGAGAAATGACTTTCTTTTTAGGTTTGCAGGTTCAGCAATCAAAGGAAGGGATTTTTATCCATCAAACCAAGTACGTCGGAGATATTCTCAAGCGATTTCAGATGGATGACTCAAAGCCTTTGGGAACTCCATTAGCTCAAAATCATGGGATTACTCCAGATGGAATAGCTGAACATGTAGAACCATCTCTCTATCGTGCTATGATCGGATCTCTCATGTATCTTACTGCTTCAAGACCCGATATAATGTACCCAACATGCCTTCTGGCACGCTATCAGTCTAGTCCGAAAGTTTCTCACTTGATGGCTGTGAAAAGGATCTTTCATTATCTAAAGGGTCGTCCTGACACTGGTCTATGGTATCCTAAGGATGATAACTTTGATCTGACAGCATTCAGTGATTCTGATCATGGGGGATGCAAAATCGATGCAAAGTCAACAACAGCGAGATGTCAGTTCTTGGGAAATCGCCTAGTCACGTGGCAATGCAAAAAAGCAGACTTGTGTAGCTACATCAAGATGTGAGGCTGAGTATATTTCAGCTTCTAGTTGCTGCTCTCAAGTTCTATGGATTCAACAGCAAATGCGCGACTACGGTTTTGAATTTCTTACTACTCCTATTTTTGTTGATAATGAAGCTGCTTTGCAGATCACTCGGAATCCTGTACAGCATTCAAAAACAAAACACATTGAGATTAAGTATTATTTCATACGTGATTGTTATGAAAAGAGACTTATCGATGTTGTTAAAATCCACACAGATCACCAATGTGCCGACCTTTTTACCAAAGCCTTTGATAAATCACGTTTTGATTATCTACTTTTGGTCAATGGGATCAAGGTGAAACCCGAGTAACTCAACCCTGGCTAACTATTTTTGTATATACTTTTCTAAAAATCTAAAACTACAAAAAGATTTTCAGTTTTACATTTTAGGGGGAGTAAATTTCAAGAAAATACAAAAATATGTCTTTTATTTACCTTCTTTGTTTAGGGGGGAGAAAAATTATGAAAAATACAAAAACATTAGAAAAATCAAAAATGAGTTTCTTGGATAAGTTGAAGATGATGAAATTCACCGGTAAATCTGTCAGAAATGGTCAAAAGCATAGAAAGAAGATTGATAAGTAGCTTTACTAATGATGTATCGGTAGGGTCACAATCAGACTAAAATGTGCAGGTTGATATAAACCTAACAGACAGAACGCCAGGTGGGAACCATTCATTGGCATATGGTCTTGGTACCGAAATTTTGTTTGATAGAGTGCCGAGGTTCTGAGATATACGGTCTTTATGTTGGCTTATCATCTGGGTATCATGGTTTAATCTTTTGCCGAAAAATAACGGTGGCGCAAGTCTAGAACTTCCATGATATCATACATACGTGTACATACTGCATACGACCATCAAATAAGTGATAAAAATATCACATCCCCAAAATAAGTGATAAAATATCACAGCTTTATGCGGGAGCTAAGTTCATCTCTTTGTCGGTACGATGGTACTAACCTGTTCACGGACTTACTCCTGTGCCCTGCATTCATATGAAAACCAAGTTCCTTATCATTAAGTGATTAAATCACAATGGGCTTGTTTTCAATCAAAAATAAGTGAGTATCTCACATCATTCATATACGTCAAAACAGATGATAAAGCAGTATACTCACCGGTAAGATTTTCTCTCGTGCATATCTTGATACGAGAATGTGTCGTGATGTGGTTGAACACCGGCTAGTAAGTATAAATCCATACCTTAATCATATCTCCTAATCATGATTACATCTGATAAGTCTGAGCTTACGTGGACAACAATACCGATGATCATAGTTGAATACTTATCTGTTTAATTTTGAAGTTTTATACCAAATATCGTTTTTGACAAAGATTAAAATACTGGTATGATTCCTTTACCTTGAAACTCGAAAAAGATTGTAGTTTATCTCTATATTTTGATTTTATGTCTAGTTTACTTAGTTGCTTATGTAATTACTTTTTGAAAGTTAGCCAAAGTTGATACTCGAGATTTTCTACCAAGATACGCCAGAAAACCATTTGTTTGATATAATAAAAACTTCATAAAGTAATATCTTGCAACAAGTAATCCATCAAAAGAAATCTAAAAAACGGAAATTCGTTTGAGTGTGTGTATCTCATACGAATGAAACTAGTCATTTGTTTTGACTTGGTCACTTGTTTTTCTCAAATCTGCTGCAAGAATTCATACGAGTGTGTGTATGTCGTTCAGGGAATACAATCATACGAAGATTTTATGATAAGTCTTTCGTGTGTATCCCCTGAGAAAGTTATGTTCTAATTATATTTGTGTATTGAGTACAGATTGATACAAAAGAACATAAACAAATACCAGCAACGAAGAAATCTGACAAGTCAGAAGAGGAAACAAGAAAGATTTAAAGTTTCTTAGAAGTTCGAAGACCTGATGCTCTAATCATTAGATAGCAGATCTATCAATGAATAGCAGATCTTCAGGGGGAGTTTGTTGATACTCCAAACCATTCTATGTGAAGACCAAAGTCTGAAGACCAAAGACCGAAGACCAAGCAACATCCAAGGGGGAGTTTGTTGATACAGTTTTGTGTATGTCGCTTGTTCTTAATTACAGTGGTAATTGTACGGTCTTTGCTCAAGTGTCTGTATAGGTTTGGTTGTGTCGAATAGATCGGGATATCCTTCTATCTTGATCTAGTATGACATCTTAGCTTGTCTGTGTTAATCAGTTGCATGTGTGCATACTGGTGAATCTTGGAAACGTCAAGTCTACACACGTTTTCCTGAAATAAGGATTCTGTGCGAGTCAGAGTTTTCGTACGAATCAGGTGATTCGTACGAAATTCTTGAGTAACCATTGTGTTACTTGTTTCGTAAAAATAAGTATTTCGTACGAAACAGTGTCTCGTACCAAATTCTGAGTTGTGTCTCATGTGAAATAGTGTGTTCCATATGTCTAAAGTCGTGATTCGTACGAAACTAGACAGACACTATATAAGCAGACATGCACATCTCAGTGAGGGTGAACTAGTTGACTCGCATGTGAGAGTTAGACTGACCAGACTGAAAGAACGAGCTAGCAAACTAATCTTTTGGTGAGATCTCTAAGTTAGCATTTCTGATGTAGACTAAGACACAAGAACACACCAAGTTTGTTTGAGTCATACGAACATTTTGTGTATATGTTTATACCTTGTTCTCAATCATTAATCAAGATAGTGAATCTTTGGTTACCCCGTGTTCTTTACTTTGCTTTGGTTGCATGCACACTTGGATTCTGCACTTGTGTGTGTGTCTTATGAACAAGGAACTGGTTTAACACCATCCACAGGTGGACCTACAAGCCACGACATTGCGCTTTTGTACCAAGCTCATGAGAATAAACATCATCTTCCTGGGATGTTGGGTAGCCTTGATTGTATGCATTTCGTTTGGAGAATGTGACCCACAGAGTTGCGCGACCAATACATGAGAGGTGATGACCAATACCCGACAGTTATGCTCGAAGCGGTTGCCTCTCAAGAGTTGTGGATTTGACATGCTCTTTGTGGTCCACCAGGTTCACAAAACGACATCAATATGCTCTAACAATCTCCATTATTTCTTTGTTAATGAAATGGAACTGCGCCAAAATGTCCATTTTACGTGAACGACCACTTATTCAAACATAGATATTATCTTACCGATGGAATCTACCCTACTTGGTCCGTGTTTGTGAAAAATTTTCCATATCCTCACATTCCAAAAGAAAAGAAGTTCAAGAGGCAACACCAGGCTACAAGAAAAGACGTGGAATGGGTTATTGATGTTTTAAAGTCAAAATGGGTATACTTAATCAACCATGCGTGCTAAGACTATGAAAAAGATTAGGTCTGTTGTTTATACGTGCGTTAATTTACATAACATGATATTCAGAATCTTCTAGTCGATGCCGTTTACGATGCTACTGCTTTTAACGATTTAATGGATGAAGATACGCATTGGAGACTAATGATGATCT
This sequence comes from Scalesia atractyloides, assembly GCA_947069175.1. NCBI lineage: Eukaryota > Viridiplantae > Streptophyta > Magnoliopsida > Asterales > Asteraceae > Scalesia > Scalesia atractyloides. Next base: position 15,698,488 of record CAMTDV010000026.1, read on the forward strand.
TGTGGAGCATCTTGGATGACTAAATTTACTCCACCTTGAGGCGACCAACAACGACTAGTAGATTAAGTTGTAGTTTTTTTTTATCTAAATTATGTAATCTTTTATTTCAAGATTAAATAAACGTATTTTTTGTTTTTATTTTAACGTAAATAAATGTAATATATAATTATTATGCATAATTTTTATAAATAAAAACGTTGAAATGGATTACTCCATCGAGTGGAGCAGCCCTTATGTTTGAGTGCAAAATGGGAAGTGAAGATGAGAGTTAACATACGAGAGTAAGTTTTTGTTTATATTCTTCACTAAGTAAGATTCCGCCATTCTTAGTGATTTAGAAAAAAAACAGTTCTTGTTTTTTGATCAACCGATCCGAACCAACTGGCTTTTCTCAATTGAATCATTGACTCTGTAGAATTGAAAACTTTACCCAATTATAACCAAGTTTTTCAAATGTACTACTAAAGACACAAAATGTTTTGTGTTCTTCTGGAAGTACTTAACTTTAGGTGTTTCAGTCTTTTGAATTTTTTTAAATGTTACAATTTTAGAAAAAAAAATGGAGCTTGTATATAACCTTGATTGATGTTTGGTGATTGTTTCTTTTCGTTTGACTTTAACTAAATGATTATGAAATTGTTTATTATTTAGTGAATTGTTTTTCTTCACTATTACCTCCAACTTCAAGCTAATTTGGTAAAAATTCATATAAAATATCTAGGATTCTTATATGTACAATTTAGGTCACTTAATTTAGTATTTCTGTTCACAAAATTCACAACATTAAAACAAAACATCTAATAAAAGTTGAGTGACTTAAAGAAAAAGAAAGATTGAGTGACTTTAGTAGAACACTTGATTAGTAGTGTTGTGTGAAGTTGCCCTTATTTAAAAGCACTTAAGACTTAACTATATATAATTGCCTTTGAAATTTTGGGTTTTACAAAAGAAATGCATAATGTATAAAAGTGTTCGTGCATATTGTATAAAACTGATTGATGAATACATTATAAAACTGATGAATATTGCTGATGTTTTATGTACAAAACAAATGCATAGGATTTGGACAGTACCAGTAATCTCAATAGTGATATCAAACTTCAAGAGAATAAACCAAACGTTTGAGAAATGGATAAATAAATTATATCTATTCACTTTTATACACTGTTACACAATTTATTGATTTACAACATTTAAGTGTTTATTGGTTCAACCGATTTATTTACAAGAACGATTCTGCTAGATTAGAAAGGAGCATATCGAATACAAACTACATTGTCATCAATGTAGTGAGTAAGAAACATGTTAGAAATCTCAATGTTTAACCACCATAATTTCAGAACCAGATTAGGGGCTTGCACAAACAGTCTCAAGGAATACCTTTCTTCTCCAAAACTCTTCAACAGGTGCAACTTGGTTTTTCTCCAGCCATTTGGTTGTGTCAGCAATGGCATTCTCCATTTTCTTCAACCACTTAGGTTGCACAGATTTCTTGATAGTGTACTCTTTGATCCTATGCTTCATGTGATATAAGCAATCCTCTAATGCATTGTATGCATCCATTCTTTTCTTGTAATCTTGATCCTGAAGTCTATACTTTTCTCCGTCTTTTACCATCTTGTCAATCTCTTCCTTGGAGAGTCTCCCATTTTTGTTTATAATTACAAGTTTATCCTTCTTACCGGTGGACAATATCTCAGCGGTGACAGTAAGAATACCGTTGGCATCTATTTCTAGAGATTCTTTAATTTGTGCAACTCCTTTGGGAGCAGCTGGTATTCCAGATATTTTGAATTCCCCTAACAAATGGTTATCTGTAGATCTAACTCTTTCTCCTTGATACACCTTGATCTTTATGCAATATTGGTTGTCTTCGTTTGTATAAAATATTTTTTCTGCTTTTGTAGGTATTGTAGTGTTGCGTGGGATGAGAACATTCATTTCGTTTCCTGTTGTCTCCACACCAAGTGACAAAGGAGTGACATCCAACAACAACAAACTTTGAAGGTTATTATCTTTGATGCCACTTAGCTTTGCAGCCAAAACGGCTGCACCATATGCCACAGCCTCATCAGGATTCACGCTCTTGCATAACTCCTTCTGGTCAAAAAGTTCCCGCAACATTTGTTGGACCTTAGGTATCCTAGTGGAGCCACCGACTAGAACAATTTCGGCTACACTTGATTTCTCAATCTTTGCATCGTTTAGACAATTCTCCACAATCTTGATGCATTTATCAAATGAATGCATGTTCAGTTCTTCAAATTTAGCTCGAGTGAATTTCATAGAAAAATCAGTCCCCTCATGCAAGTAATCCAAATCAATAGATGTTTGAGTAGTGCTTGAGAGAATTCTTTTTGCATTCTCACAAGCAACTCTCAACCTCCCCAATGCTTTTGGGTTCTTTGTCAAGTCCTTTTTCCATTTTCTCTTGAATTCCCGAACACAATAATCCACCATACAGTTATCAAAATCCTCACCTCCCAAATGAGTGTCACCGCCAACAGCTTTCACATCAAAGGTGCCCTCTTTTGTAATGGCCAAGATAGAAACATCTAAAGTGCCACCCCCCAAATCAAAGACAACCACATTCATCTTCTGAGAAATATAAGCTTATTGGCTACACCATAAGCAATTGCAGCTGCTGTAGGCTCGTTGATAATATGTAAGACGTTTAATCCTGCAATAGTGCCTGCATCCTTTGTTGCTTGGCGTTGTGAATCGTGAAAATAAGCTGGGACGGTTATCACAGCATCTTTCACAACTTCTCCAAGGTACGCCTCAGCGGTCTCTTTCATCTTTCCAAGAATCATTGATGAGATTTCTTCGGCCAAAAATTTCTTCTTTTGACCTTTGTAGGATACAACAATCTCTGGTTTGTTGCCAGACCCGTTTTTGACCTTAAAAGGCCATAACTTCATGTCATCTTGAACTTTTGGGTCACTTAATCTTCTTCCAATCAACCTCTTAGCATCTAATGAATCAAGTCAAAACAAAATATATCAACAAATAGTTTTAGTATAAGAAACTACACACCTTCAAAATCTTACTTGCATGGTAAAAGGCCAAATAATATGCAAATAACATCTAGCTCAACTGATTGTTTCTATTTTCGATTTATAGAAATAAAACAAAAACTAGGCGATATAAACTAGAAAAAATGAACAGGCTGACCAAATATGGTGTTGGCAGGGTTCATGGCCACTTGGTTCTTGGCGCCCTCACCGATGAGGCGTTCTGCATCAGTAAAAGCAACAGTAGAAGGTGTAGTTCTGTTGCCTTGTTCGTTTGGTATGATTTCAACTCGACCATGTTTCCAGACACCTACACATGAGTACGTTGTTCCGAGGTCAATGCCAATTGCAGGTGCTTCTGTTCTTCTTGATTCCATTACATTCAATTGTCAACTTAATCCAATGAGCGTTTTGCATAATTTTATGGTTTAAATTGAGTTGTCACTTTGGAATTGATAAATAAAAAGATAATGTTTTATAGTATATAAGAATGAAAATTCCAAATCAGAAAGAAAGTCAACTGATTCCTTGATGGAAAATTGAGGATTATAAATGTTGTACTTGCGATGAAACTTCATGGATATGATGTTGTGATGACCAACTACAAATAAATGCAAAATAATATATTGTATCAATTATTGGGTTATTTCCTATACTATTTACAATTGCTGTTTTCTTTTTGGGAGAATATTAATAAACTTTATATGTTCTCCATTCAAGTTTTATGCTTATCGTATTACAAAATTAGAACAAATGTTTGCCGACTCATAAATCATTTTCACACATATCCTTCATTTTAGACCGGATTTAATATATTTTTCTTAAAAGGCAATTTTTTAATACAATGGTGTAGAACTTAAATACAAGACTATATGTTTCTACAGTTTTTGTCTTTGTGAATATACCAGATTTTATCTAATAGGTATTCTAACAGTTATATTTATATAAATTAAATAATAAATAAGTTTACATATGATTGGTACAATGATAATAGATTTAAATATTTTAGTTGGTATACCAACTAATCAAAGTCCTATGCTTTATTTTGGAAATATTTTTAGGTGGTTTGGCAGAAGAAAGAGCGAAACTAGGTGGTTTGAGAAAATGAAAGTGAATCTAGGTAGTCCGTTACTTCATCTAGAGAACTTCAATTGATATTTCCTGTAAAACTGTAGTTCCCTGCTTTGGATGGCAAAGAAAACCCAAACCCTATATGTATGAGCAGGGTTGATTATTTTTATAAAAATTTTGCGGGTATGGAACTAGGAGATACCCGACCTTATTACCCGAAACTACATCCCTCATTTACCTGAACTACATGCCCGAAAACTTAATTTATATTTTTATTTTCTATTAACTCTTATCTTATCTATAAGTGACTTATTTTAGTCGGTTCATTATGTGAATAAAAAAGTTATTTGGAATATTTATTTGATAATATTATTTATATGTTGTGTGTTGTAAAGTATAAATAGAATCATATCAAAATTATAGTTTTATTATTTATTTATGATTAAACTTATATGTATGTAATCCATATTCAATTTGTAATTGTTGTTATATAAATATAAAACACAATAATATAATAGTGAATAAATGTATTCGGAAATCCCAATCGGTTTCTTTTAACAAATTAACTGGCAGCTGCAAAGAACAAAAAACTACTCGAACTGAAAAGAGTGCATCAACTACAGGTATTGTTCTTAGGTCAAGAGCTAAAAAATCAACAACTGCTGCTTCTTAATCCAAAGCACTTACTGCACTACCACCTACCTCAAAACCTACATCTAAAACCAAACCTACACCACATCCCAAAAAACGATCTACTATATCTTTACCAACCAATATTGTTGGTTAGAAAAGAACAAACACTAAATGATTAAGACTCCAACCAAAAGGCAGATGTCTGTGGCCCAAAATCTCACACTCCAAAAAGCTTTGAGATTAGCTCGAAACATACCATTTGTGAGACATCAGTTGTTTCAAGGACAACAGTTTTTAACGGTCCAGTTGGTTCCACTCAAAAACCAGCTGTATCAAAGTCCACTTTCAAAACCACACAAGCACTACTATCCATTAAAAAACTAGATGCTCAAACTTCATCAATGACTTACCCACTCACAAGAGAGAAAGGAAGTTGGTATTACCTGAAGAAGATGAAACTATACCTCATGCTCTTACCAAAAAACCATGTTGACGTGTCTGAACTGCCTAGCCTAATGATTGTCCCAAAAGAAGCTACATTAGATGTTCCACCACTTTCCCAACAAGGGGTGATGATTCCAAAAACAAAAAAAAGGATCACCTCCCCAACTAAAGTCCCCGATCTATCTCCAATTATCCTAGATTCTAGGAAACATCCAAAGTGACCATCTGTAGAGCTAACAAAAGTGAAGACGAATAAGTAGATGCACATAACATCCTTGGGGTACAATGTTGATGATCTAAAGATGCTGGTTGATCTTCCGTTAGAAAAAGAAGGGATATGATGCACTAAAAATGGAACAATGGATCAAAGGTCAAATCAGGGAAATGTTCCTAAGGATGGATAAATAATCGGTTGGTGGACTACAGAAACAATTGTGTCAATACTAATAGTGATGTTTTTATTAATCAAGAGTCAAGACTAATAGTGTTTTTTCGGTTAATCAAACTTCATTAATGTTACCTTGCGTTTGTATTTGTGTAAGTTGGTCTTGTTACTTAATCGATTGCTATTTGATAAACTAGCATTGGATGTTCTATGGATGAGCATATGGTATTTGGTACCGGTACCGAATCACCCGTACCGAATTATTTTTGGTACCGATTCGGTACCCACTTTATTTGCTTTTTGATACCGGTACTTTCTTTCGGTACGGTATAGGTAAAATATTAAATAGAGTATATGGAATGATGATTCATTGATTCATAATATAATCGGATAGAATGTAATAATAAATAAAGTTGTCTTGAGAACTTGGTCTTGTGGTAAATTGGCTTCTCCTCCCTAGTGAAGATGTAGGTCTGATTCTCGCTTTGGCCATTTTCAAGGGACATATGAGGAAAGGACGAATAAGGCTTTAATCTCAGGTTCGAACCTGACGAGGGGCGAGGTTTACAGATTCCTTCTGGTTCCACACATCGGGGGGAGGGGGGCACGGTCTCATGATGGTCGAGGAGTCGACCTTGGACATAGCCCCGAGCAGTGTGGGTTTACACGTGAGATTCTTTGCCGTTCAAAAATAATAATAAATAAAGCTTGTAACTTTATTCAGCCTTACTTAAAAACATAAATAACTTAAATAACATCTTGAATACATCACGTATACAATACTTTGTTTGCACAGGTATAACCAAAACAATTCACGCAAAGAACTTATCACAAGCTTAGAGATCCCATAAACATGTCACCACCATTCCAGAACTAAACTAGTGGCGTGCAAGCAAACTCCAGAGATCCCTTTTTGTGCTGAAGCTCGCTAGTAGGTGCAGCTTGATTGTCCTGGAGCCACTCATTCGTTTCATCAATGGCTTTCTCCATTTTCTTCAAGCTCTCAGGGTGCACCCTCTTGCTGACTTTGTATTCTCTGACCTTTTTTTTCATGTTGTATAAGCAATCCTCTAAATCATTGTGTGCATTGACTCTCCTCTTGTATTCTTGGTCCTCAAGTTTGTACCTCTCAGCTTCTTTTACCATCCTTTCTATCTCGTCCTTGGAAAGCCTCCCCTTATCGTTAGCAATTGTGAGTTTGTTTGACATACCAGTTGATATTATCTTTGATGTCACTGTGAGGATACCATCAGGATCTATCTCAAAGCAGTCCTCAAACTTTATTTCTCCTTTTGGAGCAGGTGGTATTCCAGAAACTGTGAACTTCCCCAACAAATGGTTATTTGTAGATTTGGTCCTTTCACCTTGATATACCTTGACTACCGTCGAATATTGGTTATCTTCTGTTGTAATATATGTTTTGAATTTCTTCGTAGGTATTTGAGTGTTTCGCGGGATCACAACGTCAAATACTTCTCCTTTTAGCTCTACACCAAGTGACAAAGGAGTGACATCACGTAGCAACAAATCTTGAACACTCTTATCATTGCTACCACTTAACTTTGCAGCCATAACGGCTGCACCGAATGCTACAGCCTCATCAGGGTTCACGCTCTTGCACAGCTCCTTCCACCCAAAGAGTTCTCGCAACATATGTTGGACCTTTGGTATCCTAGTCGAGCCGCCAACAAGAATAATCTCGTCTACCCATGATTTGTCCACCTTAGCATCTTTTAAACATTGGTCTAAAGTTTCAATGCACTGACTAAACAAGCTCATGTTCAGCTCTTCAAACTTAGCTCGAGTGAACTTCAATGAAAAGTCAATCGCATCATGCAAGCAGTCCAATTCGATTGAAGTTTGAGTAGTGCTTGAGAGAATCCTTTTTGCTTTCTCACAAGCAAATCTCAACCTCCCCAATGCTCTTTGGTTCCCTGTCAAGTCCTTATTCCATTTCCTTTTAAATTCCGCAACACAGTGATCCACCATGCGGTTATCAAAATCCTCACCTCCCAAGTGAGTATCGCCAGAAACAGCTTTCACCTCAAAAATGCCCCCTTCCTCAATGCTGGATAGAGAGACGTCAAAAGTACCCCCTCCCAAATCAAAGATGAGCACATTTATCTTACCAATAAACTCAGACTTATTGTCCAGACCATAAGCAATTGCAGCTGCCGTAGGCTCATTGATCATGCGAAGAACGTTTAAACCAGCAATAGTACCTGCATCCTTGGTTGCTTGACGTTGTGAATCGTTAAAATAAGCCGGAACGGTTATCACAGCGTTTTTCACAGCCTTTCCAAGGTATGCCTCAGCAATTTCTTTCATCTTTCCAAGAATCATTGATGAAATTTCTTCGGCTAAAAATTCCTTCTTTTCACCTTTGTAGGAGACAACAATCTTTGGAGTGTCTGCAGGCCCTTCTATGACCCTAAAAGGCCACAATTTCATATTCTCTTGGACTTTGGGATCACTGAACTTCCGTCCAATCAGCCTCTTAGCATCTGAAAAAACATGGTTGATTATTCAAACAATAACAAAAGTAGGTATCCAAAGTTCCCAACAAAATCAAAGTTAAATTTTACTCAAGTGTGTTCATCGTAATCAGCGTGTATGTTAATTAAACAGAAGCCTGTTGACAAGATCACTCGCTGCTTTAAATTCATGTATTTCAACATCTTTAAAAAAAATACTCACCACTCCCGTATTTAACTACTTGTTTCAAGATTAGTTTTTTTTTTCCAGATTCATAAACATAAACAGCAAGCAATCCAAAACAAGTTTTTTCATTAGGATTCAAAAATCCAATGATAGTTGACTTTTATTATGATTTTATCAAACTAAATGAAAGATAGAATATATTATTAGACTAACCAAATATGGTGTTAGCAGGGTTCATGGCCACTTGGTTCTTGGCACCATCGCCGATGAGACGTTCTGTATCAAGAAAAGCAACAGTAGACGGTGTGGTTCTGTAGCCTTGTTCATTGGGTATGATTTCGATTCGATCATGGTTCGAGGCCGCAACACATGAGTAGGTTGTTCCGAGGTCGATGCCGATGGCCGGCACTTCATTTACTTTTCCCTCCATTGATATATCTGATACTGAAGCCTTTTGCTCTTCCTTTTATTGAAATAGAGTGCTCCTTCATTTGATGATAAGTTAATGTATTTAAACATGAATATAAAATTCTGTCAGAAAAGAAAAGGTAATTTACAAAAGTCGTCTCTTGTTTAGATATATACAACACAACTTAAGATCCACGTCATCACGACATAAGCATCATATAAAAGAGAAAAAACAAATAAAAATCCGCATCATCACGATTACCTATTAAATCGATGAAAAAACCCTTAATTTTAATAAAAAATGAATGTTGGGTTAACTGATTAGAACACTTTTGAAACTTAAGTGAACTAAATGAAACACTTTTAAAACTTTATTACTATTCTATAAAGTTATCTATACTATTCATAGCCACTTTATGTGTCTAGATTTTTTAAGCTAATATACTATTATAATACACTATTCATAGCCGCTTTATGTATCTAGATTTTTTAAGCTAATAATGCTAACATATTATCAGAGGATTTAACAATAAAGAAAGTTTTCTTTAGCAACGAAAAATAAAACCCAAAAACCAAATTATGGTATACCTAGCGTATATCCACACATGTTTTATATCGATCAGAAACTATGAAATTGAATATTGGTATCCTTTTTGTTAATACTACTATTTGTACCTATGTTGTTCGATCATAATCAATTCACTGTATCATGGAGCCGGTTCACAAAAAAAATTTATACCATAATGTCGAGTAAAAAATTAAAAACAACTACGCATCTAATTTTTTAAAGTTAATAATAAAAAAAATATTAGAGGGTTAATTTTTTAAAAGATAATAATAAAAAATATTAGAGGGTTAAGTAATAAAAAACTATTAATTAGAAAAGAAAAATATTATTAAAATAAAAATTATTATGGACAAAATAATATTGATTGATGCCCACTTTTTATTTATATGAACGAATAAGATAATATTAAATTTAATATGTATATAAGTATTATTTAAAAAAGCAAAACACTGTTAAAATATACTATATATATATATATAATGTGATGGGATATTTATTTATTGGGTTTTATATTATCTGTATTTTTTTATTACGGGATTTTTGGTTGTTTCCATTGAAACTCCTACGAAATTAATTCACAACTTCCACAAGTTGATAATTGAATAAGTCAGAATATTCATCAGCTTTAATATTATGATATATAAATATCAGGTTGAGAGAAAGCTATTGGAGCTAAGTTCTTGCTACTTTTGATTTCAAGGATTTAAATTTGTTTGCAAGAAACTGAATTCGTAATAGCCTATTTAACCCATATTAAATGTGTCGGATATGGATGATGGCTTTGAAACGGTAAATAACCTAACACAATTGCCACTCTTAAAATTATCATATATGAGCAATGATCATGTAGTTTGTGATCAACATCTGATTTTTTTTACATATTTCGGATCTGTGCACCATTTAATGGCTTTATAATAATCTTAATAATGATGCAAAACAGATTTATAAACAAGTTGTATGAACAAAAATGATATAAGACCGTATGTAGTGGGGCGTTATGAGAATGCCTTTTCCTTGAGCATGAAGAGACATGCGGTATCCTAGTAAGCACGGAGGCATCATGGGAGATGAAGTTTAAAAGTGGTGTAGTGGTATAACGCACCTTGCAATGATTACCCAATTATTTATTTTTAATTTCTTTTTTTTTTGAAACTACATCAAAAAATAGTACATTAAATAAAAAAATTACATTAATTAATATTAAAAAAGGAAACTAATAATCACACATGGTGAAATCTTATTCTCACATGGTGTATACGGGCCGTATAAGATTATACGGCCCGATAGAATAATATGAACTGACAATTGCGAACCGTCCCCAAAGGGTGACTAGGAACCTAGTGAGTTAAACCAATCAGGTATAACATTAATTATACGTTTATTTTGCGTGCGTTTAATATTTACTATTTATACGTTTGATGTCATTTTCATTATCATTTTAGTTCATCCAAAAACTATACATAACATCTTATTCAATAGAGTTAATCATTAATTCACGCATATAGTGTTTTCGTTAATATTTCGATAGCATGGATGAATTGGTGGAGTGGTGTGAAGAAGTCGGACGCCAAAATGGGTACGCCATCGTCCCCAAACGCACGATCTACTAGAAACCCCAAAGCAATCAGCCGTTAAAAATTTGGCTTGCGTACGATTGTGCCGGCCAGCACAAGTCAACAGCCACGGTCAGACGTAGCTGGACCAGGAAAACCGATTGCGAGTTCCAACTGACCGGGACATACAGAAAGAGGTCACGTTTAAGTGTTGACGAAACTAAGCATAACAACGAACCCTTTTTGTATCCAGAGGGTCACGCGTCCCTAATGAGGCTGACTCTAGTGGAAGAGAGGACATTGAGCAACTGACATATCAGAACATGAAACCATGCGACATTCTTACTACCATTAAAGAACAGAACCCCGAAAATGTCTCAACAAGAAGTACCATATACAACGCACGGGCCAAATTGGGTCGAATGGAGCAAGTCGACGAGACTCCAATGCAGGTACTTTTCCACCGTTGAACAAAGTTGGGTTTGTTTTCATCCACAAAACATCTGAAAACAACGAAAGGGTACATGATGCTTTCTTTATCCACTCGGAGTCGAACGGTGTGTGGCGCGCCTTCCCATATGTGTTGGCCCTACCTACAAGACGAACCGGTACAAAATGCCGCTAGTTCAGATGATCGGTGTCACATCCACGTACTTATCGTTTGCATTTTGCATGCGTTCATAACCAACGAGAAAAAGGAAAACTTCTCGTGGGTGCTACAGAGGTTGAAAGACTCATTAAACAGTGTTATGGAGCCCGGTGTAATAGTAACGGGCATAGATCTCGCCCTAATGAACGCATGTACAAGCGTGTTTCCGAACGGTAGACATTCACTATGTAGGTGGTATATATAGCAAAACATCGCCAAATATTGCAAGCCAAGCTTTAAAATGGAAGAAGCCTGGGAAAACTTTGTCTACAAGTGGGGCAGGCTGATTAACTAAACGACATATGTTGACCACACCTATTGGTACGAGCAAAACGATAAGTTTCCTAGGAATTTTCTTATTAATCGTTCTTATCTGACTTGTCTTGACTGCGCCTTAACCTGTTTGTTTCTTTCTGGAGCGACCAACATCTGTTCTTCAGACAACGTACAACCAACAGGGTAGAAAGTCAACATGCCCTTTTGAAGAAATACCTCAACGAACCCAACTACACGCTGGATAAAGTTTTATTGCTTATCGATCAGTTCATAAAAAACCAGGTGACAAAATTAAAAGGTAGCATTGAAGGCAAGCAGGAGGCGAATAATGGATCACCATAACAAATCAGTTTGATCTCATACGAAAGAAGCTTTCACATGCATGCCTAGACCTGTTATCCAACAAAGTGCAAGTTATAGAAATCTTAAAAGAATCTAACAGTACATGTGCGTGCCGTTTGTTTACAAGTTGTGGGTTGCCATACGCGTGCCAGTTGGTACTGTGTATATATAGAAACGTAATACATTCTTCGACCAGCCACATCTTATAATAAGAGCATTTCATCACACAATGATTTCACGTTTTCTGTTGTTTGTTGTTTTATTTTAATTTAGGTCAAAGGATTCCGTTGGAGTCGATATACCCCTTTGGCAAAAGCTAGATTTGAAATCTTTAAACGAAGGGTGCAAGGAGTATTTCAACGTAGACAACGAACTAGCGAATCTTAGACAACATATAATGGGGCAGCCAAGAGAAATAAAGATCAAACTTTTTTCAAAAAGGAGTTGGTACATCCCAATCAGACAAAGGTCAAACAACCAGTCGTGTAGAAAAACCCATGGGGTCGTCCAACTTTAAAGGCTCATCAACAAAGGATGGTTGATTCGTTTGCGGAGCCTTCTAGACACAGTTTTATTTCATTGGCAGATGCGTATGGTGATTCACTGGGCATTGCAACACAGGAGTCATACAACTAACCTGCAAGGCACAACTCATTTATCGAGTCACAAAGTTATCTTCGTGAAGCACCGACGTTCATCGACGAGATTGTGAAGGGCGCTAGGCAAAGGAAATTGAAAAAAGGTGGAAAATCAATAGAACAGAGACTGACGTTACCTTTACTGCCCGTAGTACAACTTAACCTATTCAAGCACTACAAACAGTTCATTCCACCTTGCTTCCATCCATACCTAAGTCACATACAAGATGTTCAGGGTGATGGTAATTGTGAGTTTCGAGCTATAGCGGTCGGCTTGTCGCGTCATGAGATGGAGTGACCGCTAATACAACAGGAGCTTCTAGGTGAGTGCAACCAGTACTATGACATGTGGAATACTCTAATAAATTTATTGTATTCCACATGTCATAGTACTGGTTGCCAAAGGGGTATATCAACTCCAACGGAATCCTTTGACCTAAATTAAAATAAAACAACAAACAACAGAAAACGTGAAATCATTGTGTGATGAAATGCTCTTATTATAAGATGTGGCTGGTCGAAGAATGTATTACGTTTCTATATATACACAGTACCAACTGGCACGCGTATGGCAACCCACAACTTGTAAACAAACGGCACGCACATGTACTGTTAGATTCTTTTAAGATTTCTATAACTTGCACTTTGTTGGATAACAGGTCTTGGCATGCATGTGAAAGCTTCTTTCGTATGAGATCAAACTGATTTGTTATGGTGATCCATTATTCGCCTCCTGCTTGCCTTCAATGCTACCTTTTAATTTTGTCACCTGGTTTTTTATGAACTGATCGATAAGCAATAAAACTTTATCCAGCGTGTAGTTGGGTTCGTTGAGGTATTTCTTCAAAAGGGCATGCTGACTTTCTACCCTGTTGGTTGTACGTTGTCTGAAGTTCAGATGTTGGTCGCTCCAGAAAGAAACAAACAGGTTAAGCGCAGTCAAGACAAGTCAGATAAGAACGATTAATAAGAAAATTCCTAGGAAACTTATCGTTTTGCTCGTACCAATAGGTGTGGTCAACATATGTCGTTTAGTTAATCAGCCTGCCCCACTTGTAGACAAAGTTTTCCCAGGCTTCTTCCATTTTAAAGCTTGGCTTGCAATATTTGGCGATGTTTTGCTATATATACCACCTACATAGTGAATGTCTACCGTTCGGAAACACGCTTGTACATGCGTTCATTAGGGCGAGATCTATGCCCGATACTATTACACCGGGCTCCATAACACTGTTTAATGAGTCTTTCAACCTCTGTAGCACCCACGAGAAGTTTTCCTTTTTCTCGTTGGTTATGAACGCATGCAAAATGCAAACGATAAGTACGTGGATGTGACACCGATCATCTGAACTAGCGGCATTTTGTACCGGTTCGTCTTGTAGGTAGGGCCAACACATATGGGAAGGCGCGCCACACACCGTTCGACTCCGAGTGGATAAAGAAAGCATCATGTACCCTTTCGTTGTTTTCAGATGTTTTGTGGATGAAAACAAACCCAACTTTGTTCAACGGTGGAAAAGTACCTGCATTGGAGTCTCGTCGACTTGCTCCATTCGACCCAATTTGGCCCGTGCGTTGTATATGGTACTTCTTGTTGAGACATTTTCGGGGTTCTGTTCTTTAATGGTAGTAAGAATGTCCATGGTTTCATGTTCTGATATGTCAGTTGCTCAATGTCCTCTCTTCCACTAGAGTCAGCCTCATTAGGGACGCGTGACCCTCTGGATACAAAAAGGGTTCGTTGTTATGCTTAGCTTCGTCAACACTTAAACGTGACCTCTTTCTATATGTCCCGGTCAGTTGGAACTCGCAATCGGTTTTCCTGGTCCAGCTACGTCTGACCGTGGCTGTTGACTTGTGCTGGCCGGCACAATCGTACGCAAGCCAAATTTTTAACGGCTGATTGCTTTGGGGTTTCTAGTAGATCGTGCGTTTGGGGACGATGGCGTACCCATTTTGGCGTCCGACTTCTCCACACCACTCCACCAATTCATCCATGCTATCGAAATATTAACGAAAACACTATATGCGTGAATTAATGATTAACTCTATTGAATAAGATGTTATGTATAGTTTTTGGATGAACTAAAATGATAATGAAAATGACATCAAACGTATAAATAGTAAATATTAAACGCACGCAAAATAAACGTATAATTAATGTTATACCTGATTGGTTTAACTCACTAGGTTCCTAGTCACCCTTTGGGGACGGTTCGCAATTGTCAGTTCATATTATTCTATCGGGCCGTATAATCTTATACGGCCCGTATACACCATGTGAGAATAAGATTTCACCATGTGTGATTATTAGTTTCCTTTTTTAATATTAATTAATGTAATTTTTTTATTTAATGTACTATTTTTTGATGTAGTTTCAAAAAAAAAAAGAAATTAAAAATAAATAATTGGGTAATCATTGCAAGGTGCGTTATACCACTACACCACTTTTAAACTTCATCTCCCATGATGCCTCCGTGCTTACTAGGATACCGCATGTCTCTTCATGCTCAAGGAAAAGGCATTCTCATAACGCCCCACTACATACGGTCTTATATCATTTTTGTTCATACAACTTGTTTATAAATCTGTTTTGCATCATTATTAAGATTATTATAAAGCCATTAAATGGTGCACAGATCCGAAATATGTAAAAAAAATCAGATGTTGATCACAAACTACATGATCATTGCTCATATATGATAATTTTAAGAGTGGCAATTGTGTTAGGTTATTTACCGTTTCAAAGCCATCATCCATATCCGACACATTTAATATGGGTTAAATAGGCTATTACGAATTCAGTTTCTTGGAAACAAATTTAAATCCTTGAAATCAAAAGTAGCAAGAACTTAGCTCCAATAGCTTTCTCTCAACCTGATATTTATATATCATAATATTAAAGCTGATGAATATTCTGACTTATTCAATTATCAACTTGTGGAAGTTGTGAATTAATTTCGTAGGAGTTTCAATGGAAACAACCAAAAATCCCGTAATAAAAAAATACAGATAATATAAAACCCAATAAATAAATATCCCATCATATTATATATATATAATATATAGTATATTTTAACAGTGTTTTGCTTTTTTAAATAATACTTATATACATATTAAATTTAATATTATCTTATTCGTTCATATAAATAAAAAGTGGGCATCAATCAATATTATTTTGTCCATAATAATTTTTATTTTAATAATATTTTTCTTTTCTAAATAATAGTTTTTTATTACTTAACCCTCTAATATTTTTTATTATTATCTTTTAAAAAATTAACCCTCTAATATTTTTTTTATTATTAACTTTAAAAAATTAGATGCGTAGTTGTTTTTAATTTTTTACTCGACATTATGGTATAAATATTTTTTGTGAACCGGCTCCATGATACAGTGAATTGATTATGATCGAACAACATAGGTACAAATAGTAGTATTAACAAAAAGGATACCAATATTCAATTTCATAGTTTGATTGAATTGATTTTGCGGCCTTCGTGACGTTTCCTTCTCGTTCTTCTATTACCTTACGTTTCTAAGCCTCGTTCATATAATAAGATTTTCAGATTACGTAACTTGCTAGATTAAGATATCATATAGCATATCAAAAAGCATATATTAGCGTAACGAAATTGATTGTTTGATTGAATTTTGAAAAAATAAAACTGAATGTTCAAGTGTATATAGCCATATACATTGTATACGATCGTATACAATATATACAATCGTATACCCTTTAAGTTCAGTTTTATTTTTTCTTTTCTACCTTGATTGTTATTGTTTTTAGCGTATACAGACGTATAATACGTGCGTATACGAAACGTATACTTGCCGTGTACGGATTGTATACTGGACGTATAATACGTGCGTATAAGAAACATATACGAGCTTTGTACGGATCATATACGAGAGGTATAACACGGATCATATACGAGACGTATAATATATGCGTATACGAAACGTATGCGAGTTTTGTACAAATCGTATACACCTTGTATAATACGTGAACGTTAATCGTATAATACTTACCGACCTGTGATTGTTATTGTTTACAGACGATATGGCTGAGTCATCATGGGCTAGAGCATGTAGAGCTCTTCGAGGTCGAGGTCGGGGACACGGAAGGGGATGAGGACAGGAGGAGGAGGTTGTAGCCGATTTTACTAAGACGGCGCAGTTTGTTCGTGCTATCCCCCAAGGTACGGCTGCCCATAGGTGTTTGTTCATGGTCACGGAAACGCGTTGTATCTTCCACGTGTTTTGAAAGGTGGTGTCAGTGGTGTATAACGCGTCACCACGCGTTTTTGATGTGTGATCACAGGGTGCCCCGTCTACCCTTAGGTGATAAAGAACATAGTTAGGGTAGACGGGGCACCCCGTGATCACACATCGACAACGCGTGGTGACGCGTTATACACCACCGTCACCACCTTTCAAAATGCATGGAAGATACAACGCGTTGCCGTGAGCACGCGTTATCCATTCAAAAATTCGATCATTGTTTCATATAGATGACCGTTGAAGATGGTTTCCAAATACAATCTCCCAACACAAATAAATACATTCTTTCAAACTACAAAAAAAATACAATCCAACCCAAAAAGGAAGGTTCAAGCAAACGAGGTTCGGGTTCGAAGGAAAAACACGTACGACCAAAGGTTCGACCTAATCTTGGTGAGCCGGTGAGATTTCGGTTGCAAGACGAACCCGACCAAATCCCGTTGTTTCAAACCCAACCGTTTCCCAACCAACCCTTTCAAACCCAACACTTTCCAGCATTTCAAGTCCAACAATATCAAAATCAACCTTTCATTCCACGATATCAACCTCAACAAATTCAAACACAACCGTTTCAAACCCACTTTTTGAACCTCGACCCACTAGAAGATAACAATGTCATTCACCAATTTGCACGTGCATTCCGCAAAGTTCAACAACAACTTGATGACGATGGCGATAGTGAACCGATTCAAGAAAAAGAAGAAGATCAAGAAGTTGAAATCGTCCCAACAACCGTTCGGAGACCGTGGACGAGCGATGAGGAGGTCGCCTTGGTCAAGGCATACTTGCACACCTCTGAAAACAAGAAACATTCGAAGGAACAAAGAAAATACTTGTTTTGGAGACGAGTTATCTCTCATTTTGGGAAACTTTCCGGTTCGACCGAACGAAACATGGATCAAATGACTTCGAAGTAGGGAGATTTGAACCGAAAAATGTTTTAAAGTCAAAATGGGGTATACTTAATCAACCAATGCGTGCTAAGACTATGAAAAAGATTAGGTCTGTTGTTTATACGTGCGTTAATTTACATAACATGATATTCAGAATCTTCTAGTCGAGGCCGTTTACGATGCTACTGCTTTTAACGATTTAATGGATGAAGATACGCATTGGAGACTAATGATGATCTTGTGGAGCATCTTGGATGACTAAATTTACTCCACCTTGAGGCGACCAACAACGACTAGTAGATTAAGTTGTAGTTTTTTTTTTATCTAAATTATGTAATCTTTTATTTCAAGATTAAATAAACGTATTTTTTGTTTTTATTTTAACGTAAATAAATGTAATATATAATTATTATGCATAAAATAAAAACGTTGAAATGGATTACTCCATCGAGTGGAGCAGCCCTTATGTTTGAGTGCAAAATGGGAAGTGAAGATGGGAGTTAACATACGAGAGTAAGTTTTTGTTTATATTCTTCACTAAGTAAGATTCCGCCATTCTTAGTGATTTAGAAAAAAAACAGTTCTTGTTTTTTGATCAACCGATCCGAACCAACTGGCTTTTCTCAATTGAATCATTGACTCTGTAGAATTGAAAACTTTACCCAATTATAACCAAGTTTTTCAAATGTAAGACACACAAAATGTTTTGTGTTCTTCTGGAAGTACTTAACTTTAGGTGTTTCAGTCTTTTGAATTTTTTTAAATGTTACAATTTTAGAAAAAAAATGGAGCTTGTATATAACCTTGATTGATGTTTGGTGATTGTTTCTTTTCGTTTGACTTTAACTAAATGATTATGAAATTGTTTATTATTTAGTGAATTGTTTTTCTTCACTATTACCTCCAACTTCAAGCTAATTTGGTAAAAATTCATATAAAATATCTAGGATTCTTATATGTACAATTTAGGTCACTTAATTTAGTATTTCTATTCACAAAATTCACAACATTAAAACAAAACATCTAATAAAAGTTGAGTGACTTAAAGAAAAAGAAAGATTGAGTGACTTTAGTAGAACACTTGATTAGTAGTATTGTGTGAAGTTGCCCTTATTTAAAAGCACTTAAGACTTAACTATATATAATTGCCTTTGAAATTTTGGGTTTTACAAAAGAAATGCATAATGTATAAAAGTGTTCGTGCATATTGTATAAAACTGATTGATGAATACATTATAAAACTGATGAATATTGCTGATGTTTTATGTACAAAACAAATGCATAGGATTTGGACAGTACCAGTAATCTCAATAGTGATATCAAACTTCAAGAGAATAAACCAAACGTTTGAGAAATGGATAAATAAATTATATCTATTCACTTTTATACACTGTTACACAATTTATTGATTTACAACATTTAAGTGTTTATTGGTTCAACCGATTTATTTACAAGAACGATTCTGCTAGATTAGAAAGGAGCATATCGAATACAAACTACATTGTCATCAATGTAGTGAGTAAGAAACATGTTAGAAATCTCAATGTTTAACCACCATAATTTCAGAACCAGATTAGGGGCTTGCACAAACAGTCTCAAGGAATACCTTTCTTCTCCAAAACTCTTCAACAGGTGCAACTTGGTTTTTCTCCAGCCATTTGGTTGTGTCAGCAATGGCATTCTCCATTTTCTTCAACCACTTAGGTTGCACAGATTTCTTGATAGTGTACTCTTTGATCCTATGCTTCATGTGATATAAGCAATCCTCTAATGCATTGTATGCATCCATTCTTTTCTTGTAATCTTGATCCTGAAGTCTATACTTTTCTCCGTCTTTTACCATCTTGTCAATCTCTTCCTTGGAGAGTCTCCCATTTTTGTTTATAATTACAAGTTTATCCTTCTTACCGGTGGACAATATCTCAGCGGTGACAGTAAGAATACCGTTGGCATCTATTTCTAGAGATTCTTTAATTTGTGCAACTCCTTTGGGAGCAGCTGGTATTCCAGATATTTTGAATTCCCCTAACAAATGGTTATCTGTAGATCTAACTCTTTCTCCTTGATACACCTTGATCTTTATGCAATATTGGTTGTCTTCGTTTGTATAAAATATTTTTTCTGCTTTTGTAGGTATTGTAGTGTTGCGTGGGATGAGAACATTCATTTCGTTTCCTGTTGTCTCCACACCAAGTGACAAAGGAGTGACATCCAACAACAACAAACTTTGAAGGTTATTATCTTTGATGCCACTTAGCTTTGCAGCCAAAACGGCTGCACCATATGCCACAGCCTCATCAGGATTCACGCTCTTGCATAACTCCTTCTGGTCAAAAAGTTCCCGCAACATTTGTTGGACCTTAGGTATCCTAGTGGAGCCACCGACTAGAACAATTTCGGCTACACTTGATTTCTCAATCTTTGCATCGTTTAGACAATTCTCCACAATCTTGATGCATTTATCAAATGAATGCATGTTCAGTTCTTCAAATTTAGCTCGAGTGAATTTCATAGAAAAATCAGTCCCCTCATGCAAGTAATCCAAATCAATAGATGTTTGAGTAGTGCTTGAGAGAATTCTTTTTGCATTCTCACAAGCAACTCTCAACCTCCCCAATGCTTTTGGGTTCTTTGTCAAGTCCTTTTTCCATTTTCTCTTGAATTCCCGAACACAATAATCCACCATACAGTTATCAAAATCCTCACCTCCCAAATGAGTGTCACCGCCAACAGCTTTCACATCAAAGGTGCCCTCTTTTGTAATGGCCAAGATAGAAACATCTAAAGTGCCACCCCCCAAATCAAAGACAACCACATTCATCTTCTGAGAAATATAAGCTTATTGGCTACACCATAAGCAATTGCAGCTGCTGTAGGCTCGTTGATAATATGTAAGACGTTTAATCCTGCAATAGTGCCTGCATCCTTTGTTGCTTGGCGTTGTGAATCGTGAAAATAAGCTGGGACGGTTATCACAGCATCTTTCACAACTTCTCCAAGGTACGCCTCAGCGGTCTCTTTCATCTTTCCAAGAATCATTGATGAGATTTCTTCGGCCAAAAATTTCTTCTTTTGACCTTTGTAGGATACAACAATCTCTGGTTTGTTGCCAGACCCGTTTTTGACCTTAAAAGGCCATAACTTCATGTCATCTTGAACTTTTGGGTCACTGAATCTTCTTCCAATCAACCTCTTAGCATCTAATGAATCAAGTCAAAACAAAATATATCAACAAATAGTTTTAGTATAAGAAACTACACACCTTCAAAATCTTACTTGCATGGTAAAAGGCCAAATAATATGCAAATAACATCTAGCTCAACTGATTGTTTCTATTTTCGATTTATAGAAATAAAACAAAAACTAGGCGATATAAACTAGAAAAAATGAACAGGCTGACCAAATATGGTGTTGGCAGGGTTCATGGCCACTTGGTTCTTGGCGCCCTCACCGATGAGGCGTTCTGCATCAGTAAAAGCAACAGTAGAAGGTGTAGTTCTGTTGCCTTGTTCGTTTGGTATGATTTCAACTCGACCATGTTTCCAGACACCTACACATGAGTACGTTGTTCCGAGGTCAATGCCAATTGCAGGTGCTTCTGTTCTTCTTGATTCCATTACATTCAATTGTCAACTTAATCCAATGAGCGTTTTGCATAATTTTATGGTTTAAATTGAGTTGTCACTTTGGAATTGATAAATAAAAAGATAATGTTTTATAGTATATAAGAATGAAAATTCCAAATCAGAAAGAAAGTCAACTGATTCCTTGATGGAAAATTGAGGATTATAAATGTTGTACTTGCGATGAAACTTCATGGATATGATGTTGTGATGACCAACTACAAATAAATGCAAAATAATATATTGTATCAATTATTGGGTTATTTCCTATACTATTTACAATTGCTGTTTTCTTTTTGGGAGAATATTAATAAACTTTATATGTTCTCCATTCAAGTTTTATGCTTATCGTATTACAAAATTAGAACAAATGTTTGCCGACTCATAAATCATTTTCACACATATCCTTCATTTTAGACCGGATTTAATATATTTTTCTTAAAAGGCAATTTTTTAATACAATGGTGTAGAACTTAAATACAAGACTATATGTTTCTACAGTTTTTGTCTTTGTGAATATACCAGATTTTATCTAATAGGTATTCTAACAGTTATATTTATATAAATTAAATAATAAATAAGTTTACATATGATTGGTACAATGATAATAGATTTAAATATTTTAGTTGGTATACCAACTAATCAAAGTCCTATGCTTTATTTTGGAAATATTTTTAGGTGGTTTGGCAGAAGAAAGAGCGAAACTAGGTGGTTTGAGAAAATGAAAGTGAATCTAGGTAGTCCGTTACTTCATCTAGAGAACTTCAATTGATATTTCCTGTAAAACTGTAGTTCCCTGCTTTGGATGGCAAAGAAAACCCAAACCCTATATGTATGAGCAGGGTTGATTATTTTTATAAAAATTTTGCGGGTATGGAACTAGGAGATACCCGACCTTATTACCCGAAACTACATCCCTCATTTACCTGAACTACATGCCCGAAAACTTAATTTATATTTTTATTTTCTATTAACTCTTATCTTATCTATAAGTGACTTATTTTAGTCGGTTCATTATGTGAATAAAAAAGTTATTTGGAATATTTATTTGATAATATTATTTATATGTTGTGTGTTGTAAAGTATAAATAGAATCATATCAAAATTATAGTTTTATTATTTATTTATGATTAAACTTATATGTATGTAATCCATATTCAATTTGTAATTGTTGTTATATAAATATAAAACACAATAATATAATAGTGAATAAATGTATTCGGAAATCCCAATCGGTTTCTTTTAACAAATTAACTGGCAGCTGCAAAGAACAAAAAACTACTCGAACTGAAAAGAGTGCATCAACTACAGGTATTGTTCTTAGGTCAAGAGCTAAAAAATCAACAACTGCTGCTTCTTAATCCAAAGCACTTACTGCACTACCACCTACCTCAAAACCTACATCTAAAACCAAACCTACACCACATCCCAAAAAACGATCTACTATATCTTTACCAACCAATATTGTTGGTTAGAAAAGAACAAACACTAAATGATTAAGACTCCAACCAAAAGGCAGATGTCTGTGGCCCAAAATCTCACACTCCAAAAAGCTTTGAGATTAGCTCGAAACATACCATTTGTGAGACATCAGTTGTTTCAAGGACAACAGTTTTTAACGGTCCAGTTGGTTCCACTCAAAAACCAGCTGTATCAAAGTCCACTTTCAAAACCACACAAGCACTACTATCCATTAAAAAACTAGATGCTCAAACTTCATCAATGACTTACCCACTCACAAGAGAGAAAGGAAGTTGGTATTACCTGAAGAAGATGAAACTATACCTCATGCTCTTACCAAAAAACCATGTTGACGTGTCTGAACTGCCTAGCCTAATGATTGTCCCAAAAGAAGCTACATTAGATGTTCCACCACTTTCCCAACAAGGGGTGATGATTCCAAAAACAAAAAAAAGGATCACCTCCCCAACTAAAGTCCCCGATCTATCTCCAATTATCCTAGATTCTAGGAAACATCCAAAGTGACCATCTGTAGAGCTAACAAAAGTGAAGACGAATAAGTAGATGCACATAACATCCTTGGGGTACAATGTTGATGATCTAAAGATGCTGGTTGATCTTCCGTTAGAAAAAGAAGGGATATGATGCACTAAAAATGGAACAATGGATCAAAGGTCAAATCAGGGAAATGTTCCTAAGGATGGATAAATAATCGGTTGGTGGACTACAGAAACAATTGTGTCAATACTAATAGTGATGTTTTTATTAATCAAGAGTCAAGACTAATAGTGTTTTTCGGTTAATCAAACTTCATTAATGTTACCTTGCGTTTGTATTTGTGTAAGTTGGTCTTGTTACTTAATCGATTGCTATTTGATAAACTAGCATTGGATGTTCTATGGATGAGCATATGGTATTTGGTACCGGTACCGAATCACCCGTACCGAATTATTTTTGGTACCGATTCGGTACCCACTTTATTTGCTTTTTGATACCGGTACTTTCTTTCGGTACGGTATAGGTAAAATATTAAATAGAGTATATGGAATGATGATTCATTGATTCATAATATAATCGGATAGAATGTAATAATAAATAAAGTTGTCTTGAGAACTTGGTCTTGTGGTAAATTGGCTTCTCCTCCCTAGTGAAGATGTAGGTCTGATTCTCGCTTTGGCCATTTTCAAGGGACATATGAGTGAAAGGACGAATAAGGCTTTAATCTCAGGTTCGAACCTGACGAGGGGCGAGGTTTTACAGATTCCTTCTGGTTCCACACATCGGGGGGAGGGGGGGCACGGTCTCATGATGGTCGAGGAGTCGACCTTGGACATAGCCCCGAGCAGTGTGGGTTTACACGTGAGATTCTTTGCCGTTCAAAAATAATAATAAATAAAGCTTGTAACTTTATTCAGCCTTACTTAAAAACATAAATAACTTAAATAACATCTTGAATACATCACGTATACAATACTTTGTTTGCACAGGTATAACCAAAACAATTCACGCAAAGAACTTATCACAAGCTTAGAGATCCCATAAACATGTCACCACCATTCCAGAACTAAACTAGTGGCGTGCAAGCAAACTCCAGAGATCCCTTTTTGTGCTGAAGCTCGCTAGTAGGTGCAGCTTGATTGTCCTGGAGCCACTCATTCGTTTCATCAATGGCTTTCTCCATTTTCTTCAAGCTCTCAGGGTGCACCCTCTTGCTGACTTTGTATTCTCTGACCTTTTTTTTCATGTTGTATAAGCAATCCTCTAAATCATTGTGTGCATTGACTCTCCTCTTGTATTCTTGGTCCTCAAGTTTGTACCTCTCAGCTTCTTTTACCATCCTTTCTATCTCGTCCTTGGAAAGCCTCCCCTTATCGTTAGCAATTGTGAGTTTGTTTGACATACCAGTTGATATTATCTTTGATGTCACTGTGAGGATACCATCAGGATCTATCTCAAAGCAGTCCTCAAACTTTATTTCTCCTTTTGGAGCAGGTGGTATTCCAGAAACTGTGAACTTCCCCAACAAATGGTTATTTGTAGATTTGGTCCTTTCACCTTGATATACCTTGACTACCGTCGAATATTGGTTATCTTCTGTTGTAATATATGTTTTGAATTTCTTCGTAGGTATTTGAGTGTTTCGCGGGATCACAACGTCAAATACTTCTCCTTTTAGCTCTACACCAAGTGACAAAGGAGTGACATCACGTAGCAACAAATCTTGAACACTCTTATCATTGCTACCACTTAACTTTGCAGCCATAACGGCTGCACCGAATGCTACAGCCTCATCAGGGTTCACGCTCTTGCACAGCTCCTTCCACCCAAAGAGTTCTCGCAACATATGTTGGACCTTTGGTATCCTAGTCGAGCCGCCAACAAGAATAATCTCGTCTACCCATGATTTGTCCACCTTAGCATCTTTTAAACATTGGTCTAAAGTTTCAATGCACTGACTAAACAAGCTCATGTTCAGCTCTTCAAACTTAGCTCGAGTGAACTTCAATGAAAAGTCAATCGCATCATGCAAGCAGTCCAATTCGATTGAAGTTTGAGTAGTGCTTGAGAGAATCCTTTTTGCTTTCTCACAAGCAAATCTCAACCTCCCCAATGCTCTTTGGTTCCCTGTCAAGTCCTTATTCCATTTCCTTTTAAATTCCGCAACACAGTGATCCACCATGCGGTTATCAAAATCCTCACCTCCCAAGTGAGTATCGCCAGAAACAGCTTTCACCTCAAAAATGCCCCCTTCCTCAATGCTGGATAGAGAGACGTCAAAAGTACCCCCTCCCAAATCAAAGATGAGCACATTTATCTTACCAATAAACTCAGACTTATTGTCCAGACCATAAGCAATTGCAGCTGCCGTAGGCTCATTGATCATGCGAAGAACGTTTAAACCAGCAATAGTACCTGCATCCTTGGTTGCTTGACGTTGTGAATCGTTAAAATAAGCCGGAACGGTTATCACAGCGTTTTTCACAGCCTTTCCAAGGTATGCCTCAGCAATTTCTTTCATCTTTCCAAGAATCATTGATGAAATTTCTTCGGCTAAAAATTCCTTCTTTTCACCTTTGTAGGAGACAACAATCTTTGGAGTGTCTGCAGGCCCTTCTATGACCCTAAAAGGCCACAATTTCAAATTCTCTTGGACTTTGGGATCACTGAACTTCCGTCCAATCAGCCTCTTAGCATCTGAAAAAACATGGTTGATTATTCAAACAATAACAAAAGTAGGTATCCAAAGTTCCCAACAAAATCAAAGTTAAATTTTACTCAAGTGTGTTCATCGTAATCAGCGTGTATGTTAATTAAACAGAAGCCTGTTGACAAGATCACTCGCTGCTTTAAATTCATGTATTTCAACATCTTTAAAAAAAATACTCACAACTCCCGTATTTAACTACTTGTTTCAAGATTAGTTTTTTTTTTCCAGATTCATAAACATAAACAGCAAGCAATCCAAAACAAGTATTTTCATTAGGATTCAAAAATCCAATGATAGTTGACTTTTATTATGATTTTATCAAACTAAATGAAAGATAGAATATATTATTAGACTAACCAAATATGGTGTTAGCAGGGTTCATGGCCACTTGGTTCTTGGCACCATCGCCGATGAGACGTTCTGTATCAAGAAAAGCAACAGTAGACGGTGTGGTTCTGTAGCCTTGTTCATTGGGTATGATTTCGATTCGATCATGGTTCGAGGCCGCAACACATGAGTAGGTTGTTCCGAGGTCGATGCCGATGGCCGGCACTTCATTTACTTTTCCCTCCATTGATATATCTGATACTGAAGCCTTTTGCTCTTCCTTTTATTGAAATAGAGTGCTCCTTCATTTGATGATAAGTTAATGTATTTAAACATGAATATAAAATTCTGTCAGAAAAGAAAAGGTAATTTACAAAAGTCGTCTCTTGTTTAGATATATACAACACAACTTAAGATCCACGTCATCACGACAGACATAAGCATCATATAAAAGAGAAAAAACAAATAAAAATCCACATCATCACGATTACCTATTAAATCGATGAAAAAACCCTTAATTTTAATGAAAAATGAATGTTGGGTTAACTGATTAGAACACTTTTGAAACTTAAGTAAACTAATTGAAACAATTTTAAAACTTTATTGCTATTCTATAAAGTTATCTATACTATTCATAGCCACTTTATGTGTCTAGATTTTTTAAGCTAATATACTATTATAATACACTATTCATAGCCGCTTTATGTATCTAGATTTTTTAAGCTAACAATGCTAACATATTATCAGAGGATTTAACAATAAAGAAAGTTTTCTTTAGCAACGAAAAATAAAACCCAAAAACCAAATTGTTGTATACCTAGCATATATCCACACATGTTTTATATCGATCAGAAACTATGAAATTAAATATTGGTATCCTTTTTGTTAATACTACTATTTGTACCTATGTTGTTCGATCATAATCAATTCACTGTATCATGGAGCCGGTTCACAAAAAAAAATTATACCGTAATGTCGAGTAAAAAATTAAAAACAACTACGCATCTAATTTTTTAAAGTTAATAATAAAAAAAAAATTTAGAGGGTTAATTTTTTAAAAGCTAATAATAAAAAATATTAGAGGGTTAAGTAATAAAAAACTATTATTTAGAAAAGAAAATATTATTAAAATAAAAATTATTATGGACAAAATAATATTGATTGATGCCCACTTTTTATTTATATGAACGAATAAGATAATGTTAAATTTAATATGTATATAAGTATTATTTAAAAAAGCAAAACACTGTTAAAATATACTAAATATATATATATATATAATATGATGGG
Organism: Scalesia atractyloides; assembly: GCA_947069175.1. Classification (NCBI taxonomy): domain Eukaryota; kingdom Viridiplantae; phylum Streptophyta; class Magnoliopsida; order Asterales; family Asteraceae; genus Scalesia; species Scalesia atractyloides. The sequence goes on from CAMTDV010000026.1 coordinate 15,726,216, forward strand.
ATATTTATTTATCGGGTTTTATATTATCTGTATTTTTTTATTACGGGATTTTTGGTTGTTTCCATTGAAACTCCTACGAAATTATTCACAACTTCCTGTTATATATATATATATATAATCAAAATCCCTTAATAAAAAAATATAGATAATATAAAACCCAAAACTCTCTTATCTGTATTTTTTTATTAAGGAAGTTTTGGGTTTATATATATATATATATATATATATATATATATATAATATGATGGGATATTTATTTATTGGGTTTTATATTATCTGTATTTTTTTATTATGGGAGTTTTGGTTGTTTCCATTGAAACTCCTACGAAATTAATTCACAACTTCCACAAGTTGATAATTGAATAAGTCAGAATATTCATCAGCTTTAATATTATGAATATAAATATCAGGTTGAGAGAAAGCTATTGGAGCTAAGTTCTTGCTACTTTTGATTTCAAGGATTTAAATTTGTTTGCAAGAAACTGAATTCGTAATAGCCTATTAAATGTGTCGGATATGGATGATGGCTTTGAAACGGTAAATAACCTAACACAATTGCCACTCTTAAAATTATCATATATGAGCAATGATCATGTAGTTTGTGATCAACATCTGACTTTTTTTATAATAATCTTAATAATGATGCAAAACAGATTTATAAACAAGTTGTATGAACAAAAATGATATAAGACCGTATGTAGTGGGGCGTTATGATAATGTCTTTTCCTTGAGCATGAAGAGACATGCGGTATCCTAGTAAACACGGAGGCATCATGGGAGATGAAGTTTAAAAGTGGTGTAGTGGTATAACGTCCCTTGCAATGATTACCCAATTATTTATTTTTAATTTCTTTTTTTTTGAAACTACATCAAAAAATAGTACATTAAATAAAAAATTACATTAATTAATATTAAAAAAAGAAAACTAATAATCACACATGGTGAAATCTTATTCTCACATGGTGTATACGGGCCGTATAAGATTATACGGCCCGATAGAATAATATGAACTGACAATTGCGGACCGTCCCCAAAGGGTGACTAGGAACCTAGTGAGTTTGAAACCAATCAGGTATAACATTTAATTATACGTTTATTTTGCGTGCGTTTAATATTTACTGTTTATACGTTTGATGTCGTTTTCATTATCATTTTAGTTCGTCCAAAAACTATACATAACATCTTATTCAATAGAGATAATCATTAATTCACGCATATAAGTGTTTTCGTTAATAATTCGATAGCATGGATGAATTGGTGGAGTGGTGTGGAGAAGTCGGACGCCAAAATGGGTACGCCATCGTCACCAAACGCACGATCTACTAGAAACCCCAAAGCAATCAGCCGTTAAAAATTTGGCTTGCGTACGATTGTGCCGGCCAGCACAAGTCAACAGCCACGGTCAGACGTAGCTGGACCAGGAAAACCGATTGCGAGTTCCAACTGACCGGGACATATAGAAAGAGGTCACGTTTAAGTGTTGACGAAGCTAAGCATAACCACGAACCCTTTTTGTATCCAGAGGGTCACGCGTCCCTAATGAGGCTGACTCTAGCGGAAGAGAGGACATTGAGCAACTGACATATCAGAACATGAAACCATGCGACATTCTTACTACCATTAAAGAACAGAACCTCGAAAATGTCTCAACAAGAAGTACCATATACAACGCACGGGCCAAATTGGGTCGAATGGAGCAAGTCGACGAGACTCCAATGCAGGACTTTTCCACCGTTGAACAAAGTTGGGTTTGTTTTCTTCCACAAAACATCTGAAAAACGAAAGGGTACATGATGCTTTCTTTATCCACCCGGAGTCGAACGGTGTGTGGCGCACCTTCCCATATGTGTTGACCCTACCTACAAGACAAACCGGTACAAAATGCCGCTAGTTCAGATTATCGGTGTCACATCCACGTACTTATCGTTTTGCATTTTGCATGCGTTCATAACCAACGAGAAAAAGGAAAACTTCTCGTGAGTGCTACAGAGGTTGAAAGACTCATTAAACAGTGTTATGGAGCCCGATGTAATAGTAACGGGCATAGATCTCGCCCTAATGAACGCATGTACAAGCGTGTTTCCGAACGGTAGACATTCACTATGTAGGTGGTATATATAGCAAAACATCGCCAAATATTACAAGCCAAGCTTTAAAATGGAAGAAGCCTGGGAAAACTTTGTCTACAAGTGGGGCAGGCTGATTAACTAAACGACATATGTTGACCACACCTATTGGTACGAGCAAAACGATAAGTTTGCTAGTAATTTTCTTATTAATCGTACTTATCTGACTTGTCTTGACTGCGCTTAACATGTTTGTTTCTTTCTAGAGCGACCAACATCTGAACTTCAGACAACGTACAACCAACAGGGTAGAAATTCAACATGCCCTTTTGAAGAAATACCTCAACGAACCCAACTACACGCTGGATAAAGTTTTATTGCTTATCGATCAGTTCATAAAAAACCAGGTGACAAAATTAAAAGGTAGCATTGAAGGCAAGCAGGAGGCGAATAATGGATCACCATAACAAATCAGTTTGATCTCATACGAAAGAAGCTTTCACATGCATGCCTAGACCTGTTATCCAACAAAGTGCAAGTTATAGAAATCTTAAAAGAATCTAACGGTACATGTGCGTGCCGTTTGTTTACAAGTTGTGGTTTGCCATATGCGTGCCAGTTGGTATTGTATATATAGAAACGTAATACATTCTTCGACCAGCCAGGTCTTATAATAAGAGCATTTCATCACACAATGATTTCACGTTTTCTGTTGTTTGTTGTTTTATTTTAATTTAGGTCAAAGGATTCCGTTGGAGTCGATATACCCTTTTGGCAAAAGCTAGATTTGAAATCTTTAAACGAAGGGTGCAAGGAGTATTTCAACGTAGACAACGAACTAGCGAATCTTAGACAACATATAATGGGGCAGCCAAGAGAAATAAAGATCAAACTTGTTTCAAAAGATAAAGGAGTTGGTACATCCCAATCAGACAAAGGTCAAACAACCAGTCGTGTAGAAAAACCCATGGGGTCGTCCAACTTTAAAGGCTCATCAACAAAGGATGGTTGATTCGTTTGCGGAGCCTTCTAGACACAGTTTTATTTCATTGGCAGATGCGTATGGTGATTCACTGGGCATTGCAACACAAGAGTCATACAACTAACCTCAAGGCACAACTAATTTGTCGAGTCACAAAGTTATCGTCGTGAAGCACCGACGTTCATCGACGAGATTGTGAAGGGCGCTAGGCAAAGGAAATTGAAAAAAGGTGGAAAATCAATAGGACAGAGACTGACGTTACCTTTACTGCCTGTAGTACAACTTAACCTATTCAAGCACTACAAACAGTTCATTCCACCTTGCTTCCATCCATACCTAAGTCATATACAAGATGTTCAGGGTGATGGTAATTGTGAGTTTCGAGCTATAGCGGTCGGCTTGTCGCGTCATGAGATGGAGTGACCGCTAATACAACAGGAGCTTCTAGGTGAGTGCAACCAGTACTATGACATGTGGAATACTATAAATTCAGTTGAGTTTCAGTTAGTTCGAAACTTTTTAGATTGGTACGGTATAGGGTTTGCACCGGGTGATAAGCGGCTGCTAATGCCTTTCACTGGGGTCATGATAGCTAACCGGTGGAATGCCATTTGTCACTTTAAGTGACGTCGGTTGTGCAACGTTTTTTCCCATGTTGACAACAACCGAACAGAGTATTCCTCATCAAACCGTTACGCTCGTACATGTTAACAAGAACCATTTTATTCACGTCATATTAGAAGGGGAATATCCAATGCCTATCCCATCAGGATACTAGCAACAACCGATACGACATACATCAGTAGTGAGCTGGGAAAACTTTTACAAGGAACGTATTATTCAATATCAGAAGATCGTTGACGAATACAAGACGAGGGAATTCATGGATTTAGGTTGCCTATGAATTTGAAATGTTATTTCATGTTTTGACAATTTGTAATGTTGTGAGTGAATTAAATACATGTATGAACACATACCAACTTCGTTTTCGTTAATTCCACATACCGACTCAAACAAACGACCAGTTAATAAACATAAAGCAAAAGCAAAATAAGATTGATCTTCTTCTATAATGTTCTATTAATGTTTTGGAAACTTATTGAAATGGAACTTGAAAATATGTATGAAATGAAAACCGTATTGATGTAGGTGAACACATACCGACTTCGTTTACGTTAATTCCACATATAGTAATTAAAAAATTGTTAATTGTGTACGGGTCGTATAAATTTATACGGCCCGCATACAAGACAAAAACAGTACTCGTATATTGTGTATACGAGCGAATAAAAAATAATAAACATTGTATACGGCCCATATAAAGTTTTACGGATCGTAAACAATCAGAAAGGATCGTAAACATATCCACCATACGACCTCAAATTTGACTAAAACTCTCTCGGTTTTCTCTTGGATTGTTGTTGGATATCGTTTTGCGGCCTTCGTGACGTTTCCTTCTCGTTCTTCTATTACCTTACGTTTCTAAGCCTCGTTCATATAATAGATTTTCATATTACGTAACTTGCTAGATTAAGATATCATATAGCATATCAAAAAGCGTATATTAGCGTAACGAAATTGATTGTTTGATTGAATTTTGAAAAAATAAAACTGAATGTTCAAGTGTATATAGCCATATACATTGTATACGATCGTATACAATTTGAATATTCAAAGGGTATACGATCGTATACAATATATACAATCGTATACCCTTTAAGTTCAGTTTTATTTTTTCTTTTCTACCTTGATTGTTACTGTTTTTAGCGTTTACAGACGTATAATACGTGCGTATACGAAACGTATACTTGCCGTGTACGGATTGTATACTGGACGTATAATACGTGCGTATAAGAAACATATACGAGCTTTGTACGGATCATATACGAGAGGTATAACACGGATCATATACGAGACGTATAATATATGCGTATACGAAACGTATGCGAGCTTTGTACAAATCGTATACACCTTGTATAATACGTGAACGTTAATCGTATAATACTTACCGACCTGTGATTGTTATTGTTTACAGACGATATGGCTGAGTCATCATGGGCTAGAGCATGTAGAGCTCTTCGAGGTCGAGGTCGGGGACACGGAAGGGGATGAAGACAGGAGGAGGAGGTTGTAGCCGATTTTACTAAGACGGCGCAGTTTGTTCGTGCTATCCCCCATGGTACGGCTGCCCATAGGTGTTTGTTCATGGTCACGGCAACGCGTTGTATCTTCCACGTGTTTTGAAAGGTGGTGTCAGTGGTGTATAACGCGTCACCACGCGTTTTCGATGTGTGATCACGGGGTGCCCCGTCTACCCTTAGGTGAGAAAGAACATAGTTAGGGTAGACGGGGCACCCCGTGATCACACATCGACAACGCGTGGTGACGCGTTATACACCATCGTCACCACCTTTCAAAATGCATGGAAGATACAACGCGTTGCCGTGAGCACGCGTTATCCATTCAAAAATTCGATCGTTGTTTCATATAGATGACGTTGATGATGGTTTCCAAATACAATCTCCCAACACAAATAAATACATTCTTTCAAACTACAAAAAAGTACAATCCAACCCAAAAAGGAAGGTTCAAGCAAACAACGTTCGGGTTCGAAGGAAAAACACGTACGACCAAAGGTTCGACCTAATCTTGGTGAGCCGGTGAGATTTCGGTTGCAAGACGAACCCGACCAAATCCCGTTGTTTCATACCCAACCGTTTCCCAACCAACCCTTTCAAACCCAACACTTTCCAGCATTTCAAGTCCAACAATATCAAAATGAACCTTTCATTCCACGATATCAACCTCAACAAATTCAAACACAACCGTTTCAAACCCACTTTTTGAACCTCGACCCACTAGAAGATAACAATGTCATTCACCAATTTGCACGTGCATTCCGCGAAGATCAACAACAACTTGATGACGATGGCGATAGTGAATCGATTCAAGAAAAAGAAGAAGATCAAGAAGTTGAAATCGTCCCAACAACCGTTCGGAGACCGTGGACGAGCGATGAGGAGGTCGCCTTGGTCAAGGCATACTTGCACACCTCTGAAAACAAGAAACATTCGAAGGAACAAAGAAAATACTTGTTTTGGAGACGAGTTATCTCTCATTTTGGGAAACTTTCCGGTTCGACCGAACGAAACATGGATCAAATGACTTCGAAGTAGGGAGATTTGAACCGAAAAATGAGTAAATTTAACGCTTGCTTCATTCAATTGGTATGTTTTTTTATAACTTTTCTCTATATGTTTTTTTTATTTTTTGTAAAAGAAAACTGTTTTTTTTAAACAGAAAATTGTTTTTTTTTTAACACAAAACTGTTATTTTTTTTATAAAACCAGAAAACTGTTTTTTAAAAACAGAAAACTGTTATTTTCTTTAAAAAAAGAAAACTGTTTTTTTAAGAAACCGAAAACTCTTTTTTTATTTTGTTTTATAAAATAGTTTTTTTTATTTTTTGTAGTCCCGCAATCCATAAAGCGGAGCGAGCGAGGAGACTATAAAAAATGCCTTAGAAGACTATTGACGGACATACAAGCATAAAAGTTTTCCACACATGACACCATGGAAGGTTGCGAGACATCACCCGAAGTGGGAGCCGGTTGGTTTGGTCAACATGCATAGGCCGACGACTCCAACGAGAAGAGGAGGTCCCCAAAGATCCAAAACTTTCAAGTCCGGGAACTACACTACTTCCGAGTCCGGTAACATGCCCGAAATGAATTTGAATGAACAACCCGATGATGAACCCAATCAAGACGATACACCCACGAGGCCACGTCGCAAGAAAAGTGGTGATTCGTCAAGTAGAGATAAAGAAGCGGTGGCGGAGTCTATCACCGAATTCAAAGAAGCTAAATTGATGGAAATGACGGAATCCAAAGAAAGAAGAGAAAAACTTGTGGTTGCAAAACTTAAACGTGAAGAGGCATATATTAGACACTCGAGCGCAAAACAAAAAAATAGTGATTTAAACATCTTGTTACAACCGCACGACAATCTCACCAAACCGTATAAGTCGATCGTACTTCAACACAAACGCGAGATATGTAAAAATGGGGTTGGGAGATGCCATAGATTTTTTAGGTTTTTCTTAGTTTGCGATGTTTAGTTTTTTTAAATTTGTAATTTAGGATTTACTTGAATGAAATTTATAATTTATAATTTTATTGTTTTATTATTAATTTATAATTTAAAAATAAAAATAAACCATCACTAGTGATGGGCATTTCCACTAAAATCTATCACTAGTGATGGAATTTGACTCGATGGTGAGGCGTACGGTGATTGAATATTGTGAGTGATGGAATTCTATCACTAGTGGAGCGCCCCTACCCCCTTACAGGTACTCTCTTTGCTGATCAATCAAGACCAACCTTTGAAACGGAGCTCTTTATCCATTCCGAAAGTTAATTGTTTTGTTTGAAGGGTTGTATGCAACAAGATTCCTATGGCGGAAGCCTTAGCTAGAAGGGGCTTTTCGACTGGGAAGGGAGGTGCCCAACTTTTGGGACTCTGGTTGAGTCCCACGGAGTCCCACAAGCTGGGCACGCTGGATAATTGCTAAAAGTGTGTGGTGGCACATCTGTGTTTGGCTCCAAATCCTAGTTTCAGCTTCGTTCAATTTAGTGACCCAGCTTTTGGATTTTTGTTTGGTGTTGGACCTGCCTAAGGGTCTATACGATCTTTCTGTAGACGTGTCGAAAGGTATCGGTCGTTAGAAACGACAAAGTGTTTCGCGACATTAATATAGCCTCTTATAGAAATGATTGAAGATATAAAGGAGTACGTTGGGAGTTCAAACGTTCTAAGTATGCGGGATTGGCGTTGGGCGCTCAAACTATCTCAAATTGGAAAATTGTTGGAAATTTAGTGAATGGATACTTAGTTAATTTATAATTGAGTGAAATTATAATTACTAATTAAACTCTTCATATGGTGAAACTCTTGAGTAGAGTTCTATTGACGACATTTGATGATGTTTATTAGAGTTTAGTCTATAATTATAAGACTCTTAACTCTTCATATGATGAAAACTCTTGAGTAGAGTTCTATTGATGGCATTGTTGAGTTTTATTAGAGTTTAAGTATATAATTATTAAGACTCTTAAAAAAGACTCTTGGATACTTAGAAGACTATGTGTCTTTTATGCAAAGGACACTAGAGAAATACAAGAGATATGATACAAGGAAAATACATGTAATCATGAAGAGTTCTTGGAAAAGGAAAAATATTTGAAGATCCATGTGATGACTATTTAGAGAGATAAGTTTTCTCTACTCGATTTCGTCACCTTCTTTTTCATATTTTCCAAAACTTTTAACACGAAAATAGTATCTGATGTAACCTCGGGCGCGTGGCCATTTCCGGCAGTTCAGACTGCTTCGGCTGTTGTACCACGGGAGACAGACGCGTCGTCTTTGGTAGAGGCGTGAAATCTGTTTTAAGGGAAGCGTGTTGAACACGTGCCTCAGCCACAACTGTCAACATCATTTGTTCTTTCTTGTAGCAAGGGATATTACAAGAAGGCCTTGTTCGAGCACAAAGTTGATTACTCTATCTTTTGAAGATCTTGCTAAGGACACTACAAGAATACGTTACTAAAGATCAAGTAGAAGATTTTATCTTTTGAAGATATTGGTTTGAATCAATTGATATATTTAAATATGTTGTAGTCCATATTTATCTTCGTTTGTATTTGTACACGGTTTATTTACTACAATTTCCCAAATGTAAAGAAAGTATCTTTATAATTTTATATTTATATATATAATTTTTATTATAATTTGTCGTCTAACATACGTGTTAGAAACGGTTTATGAAATGTGTTAGAAACAGTTTATATAAAAAAATGCAAATGATTTTTGTAATCATTTGTCTTCTAACATGCGTGTTAGAAACGGTTCATGAAAAGTGTTTGTTTAGAAACAAATTTTAATTGTTTAATTTTTAACATGTGTATTAGAAGTGACTTATTTATATGAACCATATATGTGTTTATAACAAGTTGAATTAACATTTAATGGAAATGTTAATATTTCTAACGTGCGCGTTAGATTTTATTTTCATTTTAACATGATTGTTAAAAATTGTTGGAATACAAATGCTTTGAAATGCTTTATGTAAATATTTTATATAAGTAATTTGTTTTAGAATTGATTTTAGTGAATATAAACACATTAATGCTTTGCATCGTTTAGAAATAAAAAGTCATACATTGAAGTTGATGTTTGATTGGCTTTGGCAATTAAATCACCATAAAGTGATGGTGTTATTGTATGGGATTTATCACTAACCTTAATTTGTGATTTATAAATCCAAATGTTCATGTTATATATATATATACATATATATATATATATATAATGACTTAAATTTTCTAACAAGTGTGTTAGAAAATGTGTATCACAAATACAAGGTTAGAGATTGTTCATTATATAAGCCATAATGAATATAAATGTTTTATGTAAACATTTAATTACCTATGTGTGCATTAAAAATGATGAGAAATGGTTTATTTTATAAAATTTATCATTGGAAAACGTTTTATGTAAATGTTCAATTCCATATGTGCCGTTATAACATTTTTTTTCTAACATGTGTGTTAAAAAATGTTTAGTACATGCGTAGTAAGACTAAATAATATAAAACCATTTGATATTTTGGGTTTTGATTTATGTTTTCATAAACCCTAATTGATGTTATTAATATAGTGCAAAACTAATGAAATGTTTTAGATTGATCTTTAAAACAAAGTTTTGCATAGTATTGATAATTCAAATGGTTCGCTACTCTTGCTGAAAGTAGCATTGGTGAACAAAGTAACAATCTCATGGATATTATTTGGTGGAAAACAACTTAGTGTTGTTGTGAACAAATTTAATTGTTCAAGTTCACTACTTAAATGTAGTCTTTGTAACAACTTAGTGTTGTTTTATGTAGAATTGTCCAAGTTTAAAGTTTCAATATGAAATGAGAAACTTGTACTTACAAGTGCATGGAGTCTTATTGAGGGAGTATCTCAAGACATGCCATGGGACGATATCGTTGAGAAGATTTTGGTCAGATTATAAAGTGTTGAAGATAAAATCACTTTGATATTTGATGTCTACATATCGTCTATGCTTCCGTTTAAATTTCAAAAGTGTTTGGTACTTATGATTTACTTTCGAATGTATTTTATTGTTTTGTCTTCAATATCTTCGGATAACACATGCAATTTTTACAAAGAAATAAATCACTAATGTTTGTGACGTATAAATTATTTTTGTGGAAAATAATTATCACGTTAATTATACATTATTTAAAGAATATGGTTTTAAATGGATAGTACATGAAAATACTTGGACATAAACAACTTAAGAGTTGTTGCATTGACTAAAAGTCAAAGACGAGACATCAAATGTGTAACTACATCACGAGTGAGTAGTGAGTGTATTGAGATGAAATACACAAACGAGATTCATGTCGAAATACTTCGTTAGAAATCATTGGAAAATTCACAAGTTTGAATTATAACATATGAAAGTAAAAGTGCTATATGTTATTGTATACATTTAATAAATCTTGCGAGATTTATACGTAGATGCGTCTACCACTTGAATATGGAAATTTTACCTTCGTTTGGGAGAGCATCCTAAATACATATCTCCTAATGAATAACAATAGATGTGTGCAAATCACTTATGGAAATATTATGAATGCCATGTTGTTGAGTGTGGATTTAGTTGACTCTATCTTCCACATAATAGTGACTGTAAATGAGGAACATTCATCTTGTTGACGATGAGTGTGTTCACCAAGTGACTTGGATTAAGACTAATGTTTAAGTACTTATGAGTTAATGGTAAAGTGTTGGAGATCAAAGGTAAACAAGCTATGTTCTTTAATTGAATGATAAAATTTAGCTATATGCTATATACAATAATTTGTGAGACCTTCCTAAATATTGATGTTTTAGGATTATGAATAAGTCTCATTATTTTATCTTAACAAGGGATGAATGTTGCAAAGTGATATTATGATATCCTTAGGGCTGTGAAGAATCAGAATGATGCATCTTCTGTTCACATGCTAAAGTATTGTAGTCTAAAGCATGCTAGACTAGTACTTGGTTAATTATGGGTCTTGACGGAGACTAATTAACTCTAAACATTCAAATGTGTATGAACACAAAAAGAATTTGTATATAGACAAAGTTAAGGGAGAATTTTCATTCATTATAAGGAAAAGATATGTAACTTTTGAAGATTTTGTTCGAAAGGCTAATGAGGAGAACTCATTGTTTAAGCTTATTCTAGATGTTAAATTAGAATTATTCTAAGTTAGTGACAAACTTATGACAATGGCATGTGTTGCTTTGGTCAGCTCGGAAGCTTATGTAAGCTAATGCAATAATGAGGTTGATCTTGTTCAATCATATGTGTATAAATGACGTCATAAGTGAAGTTACAGAAATGTTGATCAAATGGCAAGAAATGTGGGGGAGGATCCATTTAAGAAAAAAACAACTCTATAAGGGTATGTAGAAACGGTTTTCATTACCTCATCTGGATTTTATCCAATAACAATTAAATGTGGGGTGTCTTGCATTTGTACCATAATATTTTGGCAGTAAGGATTTTGTAATCCAATCTAACATTGCAAACAGACGACTAAGTGGAAGACACAAAGGTCATAGTTTATAATGGAGATGTGCTTGCCTTAAATTATAAATGTATCATTCTAAGACAATATATAACCAGATTCAGGTGGCCACTAAGGTTGTAGTCTTAGAAATTGACATTAGGCAATGTTAACTTCGAGTTACGAACACGTCATGACAATTGATCTCAACTGCAAAGTTATCTTAAGTGACTTGTCAATGACAAAGATAATGTTATGGATCCAACATCCTGAGGGTTTATTAGAGATCAAGTTGTGGAATGAGACTAAAGCCCATAGAAAAAGGGTGTGTGAAGGAAACCTAACTTAGTTGACTGGAGATCCCAAGATCTAAGTCCAATAGGACAACGAATTCATATGCCTAAGGGGGGTCATTATAAGGAAAAGATATGTAACTTTTGAAGATTTTGTTCGAAAGGCTAATGAGGAGAACTCATTGTCTAAGCTTATTCTAGATGTTAAATTAGAATTATTCTAAGTTGGTGACAAACTTATGACAATGGCATGTGTTGCTTTGGTCAGCTCAGAAGCTTATGTAAGCTAATGCAATAATGAGGTTGATCTTGTTCAATCATATGTGTATAAATGACGTCATAAGTGAAGTTACAGAAATGTTGATCAAATGGCAAGAAATGTGGGGGAGGATCCATTTAAAAAAAAACAACTCTATAAGGGTATGTAGAAACGGTTTTCATTACCCGATCTGGATGTTATCCAATAACAATTAAATGTGGGGGTGTCTTGCATTTGTACCATAATATTTTGGCAGTAAGGATTTTGTAATCCAATCTAACATTGCAAACAGACGACTAAGTGGAAGACACAAAGGTCATAGTGCATAATGGAGATGTGCTTGCCTTAAATTATAAATGTATCATTCTAAGACAAATATTATAACCAATTCAGGTGGCCACTAAGGTTATAGTCTTAGAAATTGACAATAGGCAATGTTAACTTTCGAGTTACGAACACGTCATGACAATTGATCTCAACTGCAAAGTTATCTTAAGTGACTTGTCAATGACAAAGATAATGTTATGGATCCAACATCCTGAGGGTTTATTAGAGATCAAGTTGTGGAATGAGACTAAAGCCCATAGAAAAAGGGTGTGTGAAGGAAACCTAACTTAGTTGACTGGAGATCCCAAGATCTAAGTCCAATAGGACAACGAATTCATATGCCTAAGGGGGGTCACTATAAGGAAAAGATATGTAACTTTTGAAGATTTTGTTCGAAAGGCTAATGAGGAGAACTCATTGTCTAAGCTTATTCTAGATGTTAAATTAGAATTATTCTAAGTTGGTGACAAGCTTATGACAATGGCATGTGTTGCTTTGGTCAGCTCGGAAGCTTATGTAAGCTAATGCAATAATGAGGTTGATCTTGTTCAATCATATGTGTATAAATGACGTCATAAGTGAAGTTACAGAAATGTTGATCAAATGGCAAGAAAAATGTGGGGGAGGATCCATTTAAGAAAAAAACAACTCTATAAGGGTATGTAGAAACGGTTTTCATTACCCCATCTGTATGTTATCCAATAACAATTAAATGTGGGGGTGTCTTGCATTTGTACCATAATATTTTGGCAGTAAGGATTTTGTAATCCAATCTAACATTGCAAACAGACGACTAAGTGGAAGACACAAAGGTCATAGTGCATAATGGAGATGTGCTTGCCTTAAATTATAAATGTATCATTCTAAGACAAATATTATAACCAGATTCAGGTGGCCACTAAGGTTATAGTTTTAGAAATTGACAATAGGCAATGTTAACTTTCGAGTTACGAACACGTCATGATAATTGATCTCAACTGCAAAGTTATCTTAAGTGACTTGTCAATGACAAAGATAATGTTATGGATCTAACATCCTGAGGGTTTATTAGAGATCAAGTTGTGGAATGAGACTAAAGCCCATAGAAAAAGGGTGTGTGAAGGAAACCTAACTTAGTTGACTGGAGATCCCAAGATCTAAGTTCAATAGGACAACGAATTCATATGCCTAAGGGGGTCACTGTGGGGGCATAGCTGATATGCATAAGCTAGTATATATATGGTTATATATACCCCCAAAACAATAAAAGGGTCTTTAAATACATCCTAGTTCATTCCGATGAAATTTAGTGACAAATTGTGAGGCTAAGCATATTATGTGGTAAGTGATTTTGCGTAATCATGGTAACCATAATGCTTTTAATGATTTAAGGAGAATCACCTATGTTAGAGAGAAGTGGGGTCGCTTCAAATGGAATTGGGGGCACAATTCCTAGAGCTCTCGTAGAACCAGGAAAGTGTTCCACGACCATTATTGGACACAACTATGAGGGGATGACCCGGCTAAGGAGAGTATTGTGTGAAGTGTATTGTCGTCTACACAAATAGGGATTTGTTCAAGGACATCGCGTCTACAAACCGGTAGGAGACTAAGTATGCTTCACAACGGGAAGTTTAAAGGGAGCACCTACTTATCCGGCAATACTCAACTATCGAGGTTCCATCGGAAATTTTATGTGTTTTGAACGATCTCCATTCATGTGGAGGATTGTTGGAAATTTAGTGAATGGATATTTAGTTAATTTATAATTGAGTGAAACTATAATTACTAATTAAACTCTTCATATGGTGAAACTCTTGAGTAGAGTTTTATTGATGACATTTGATGATGTTTATTAGAGTTTAAGTCTATAATTAGAGTTAAATGCTTGGTTGGTCCCTGTGGTTTGCAAAAATTTCAGCGATGGTCCCAGTGGTTTACTATTTACACTCGTGGTATCAAAACTTGTAAAAAATGAACTCGCTTGGTCCCCTGCCCTAACTTCAGTTAAATAACTCTGTTAAAACACCCCACGTGCTTGGCACGTGAGGGCAATTTCGTCCATTCAGGGACCAACCAAGCATTAATCTCTACCTAAATGTATAAAACAAACAGCCATAACTTAATCATTGGGTTTTAGTTTGGTACCTTAGTCGCACAAATGCACAGGTACGAGAAATTGGTGTGGCCGGAGAATCACGTAACTTTGGTTGGAGGTTTCGGTGGTACTTCCGGTGGTCGATAGAGGTGGCGCGTGGTTGAGATGATGACTGGTGTCGTCAATGTTGGGTTTTATGGTGTCGGTTTGCTTGCTGCCGGAATTTTGTTCGTCACCAGAAAATTTGAAAGAAACAGAGTAGAGAGAGAGATGGAGAGTTGAGATGTGGGTTGCGACGTTTAAGTCTCATCCCTATTTATAGACGACGTGAGACGCCTGATAACAAGCTTGTCGGTAACGGTGATCGGGAATGGTGGCGGGTTGTCGGATGAGCAGGCCGACAATAATCCTGCGTGGGCGTCTTGCATTTAGACGCGTGAGAGTAGCGGGTTCCAGCAGCCTTACTGAGACAGGGGCTACGCGCCGCTGCAACCAAAGTTACGTGATTCTCCGACCATACCAATTTCTCGTACCTGTGCATTTGTGCGACTAAGGAACCAAACTGAAACCCAATGATTAAGTTATGACTATTTGTTTTATACATTTAGGTAGAGATTAATGCTTGGTTGGTCCCTGAATGGACGAAATTGCCCTCACGTGCCAAGCACGTGGGGTGTTTTAACAGAGTTATTTAACTGAAGTTAGGGCAGGGGACCAAGCGAGTTCATTTTTTACAAGTTTTGGTACCACGAGTGTAAATAGTAAACCACTGGGACCAACGCTGAAACTTTTGCAAACCACAGGGACCAACCAAGCATTTAACTCCTATAATTATAAGACTCTTAACTCTTCGTATGATGAAAACTCTTGAGTAGAGTTTTATTGATGGCATTTGTTGAGTTTTATTAGAGTTTAAGTATATAATTATTGAGATTGTTAAAAACAAAGACTCTTGGATACTTAGAAGACTATGTGTCTTTTATGCAAAGGACACTAGAGAAATACTATCACACCCCGACCCGCAGCGGAATAAGAGTCGGGGCATAATTGGGTTATCACCAAAGCTCATGATGTTTACTATTATGTTTCATATTTATTAAATTCAAAATTACAACTTCAATATTCCAAACAAGTTCATACAATTACAAAGAAAAAGTAACTAAATAAACAATCCAAAGCCTAAACCGATTTATTCTTCTAAGCCGTCCTATATGTTTCTTGCTGCAACTGGATCACCTGTATCATGTGTAGAAATGGGGGTTTTTGGGTCAACAAAAGTTGGCGAGTGAACCTTGTTAGAAAACATTTATTATTGATTTCTTGTTGTATTTAATATGGAAAATTTGTGCAATAATCATATGTGAGCAAACATAAATAATCATACAATAACATACAATAAACCACCTTGCATGAGTATATAACATGAATGATAATGTATATGTTGGCAACGTCACGTTCCGCTCATAGGTAATGGGGAACGGACGGCCTATGATGATGTATGTGCGATCAAGGCTCAATCAAACGGAGCCGATCGTATGTTGGCAACGCCTCGTTCACGCTCATAGGTAATGGGGAACGGTTCACGCTCATAGGTAATGGGGAACGGCGGCCTATGATGATGTATGTACTGAAAATGATAAATTTAATCTAAACGTTAAACACACAAACAGTTGATACATATTGAATACACATTTGATCATGGATATGATGGATGCACAAGTGTTTAACTGTAATAAATAATAAGACACATGATACACCCCAATATGTGATTAAAACGGGGAATTTGTAAAGATTCACTCACATTGGGTGCGTTCGTTTGATGATGTTGAATGCGCACGAGTTTAGAGGGTTGATCGACGAGGAATAACTAACCTAAACAATAACGAAAAGGTACGGTAAATAAGTGAATTTTATTAACAATTTTAATAGGGTTTTTTAGATTTATTTTGTGAGTTTAAGGTTATTTTCTAACTTTAAAAACATTATTTTTAAGTATTTTTAAGTGATTTTTAAATTAAATAAATAAATAAAAATATAAAAAAAATGTTGACTTTTTGGGTTGACCGTTGACCATTGACCATTGACTTTGACTGTTGACCGGTTCGGACCTTGTATATGTATGCGCTGGGTGAGGCTCGAACTCGTGACCTCCCGTACGCGTGCACGCATCTCTACCAACTGAGCTACGTGTCTAACCCGAAATATTTCTGTTTTTAATTATATTTATACACTATTTAATTTTGTTCAGAAATCATTTATTTTAAAAGGGTTTTAATTATGTCGGACCGGTGCACACAACAGGTCTCGAACCCGGGATCCGTTGTTTAGCGTTGCATAGTCCACCGCTGGACTGTGTGTCTAACCTGGTTAATATACTGATTTTTATTAAACTTAACATCTTACAGCGAGTTGATCCGGTTCGGTTTAAAAAGAACATTTTTATTTCAGAGAGTGAGGTTGTGTCAGGGATCGAACTCGGGACGTTTGTTTTGTTTGCGCACACAGTCCACCGCTGGACTGTGTGTCTAACCCGTTTGATTATGTGATTTTAATTATACTTATACTTATTTTCTGACTTCGTCTTCTTCGTTCAAAAACACAGACAACGATTATTCTACTGTTCTTGTTTAATTCGATTGACGGACATATAATTGATTAAAATGAAATGGATAGAGAAGGTTTTGGGAATGAATGTACCGGAAAGATGATTTTCCTCAGAACTCCGGCAAAGTCGTCGGCTCTGTTTTATGAACTCCGTCTGAGCGGACCAATTGACAGTTTTGATTAACTAATTGTGAAATTTAATGACTAAACAAGAGTTATCAGAGAGTTTAGATGCTCATACCGATTCACAGCGTGATTTCGGAATTTTCAGAAATTTTCCGGCGGTTGCAGATTATCCGGTATCGTCGCCTGGAACCGATTCTGGTTGAAGATTTTGAGTTAGTATAAGTCTAACAATAGGTAGAAGATGAAAGAATTGAGAACTTTACCGTTTCGATGAATGTCACGGTTTTCCGGCGAAAGTCCGGCGATATCAGAAAACGATTCCGACGAACAGAAATTACAGCGCAAATGAAATTGGACGTTCTGTGAGTGTTTCTGAGTTGTGAGACAATGATATTACCGATGTAAATTTGGAGGTAAATGATTTCGGTTATTAAACCCGAAAATCATATGAATTCAAGTTCAATAAAGACTGAATTGATTAGGAACGTGGGTTTATCGGTTATAATCAGTAATATCGAACACTCAACAGTCTGAACCGTTGAAAGCCGATGAGCGGTTTCAGTTTTGGCGCAAACGGATGATTTCACGGGTAGAGTTATGTTTTATTTGTTTCCTAGTTTACACAAAGACAGCAAGTGGCGGAGTGGTTAAGTGTTTGATGTTAGTGTCTTCCGGCTGACCCGGGTTCGAAACCCAGCAGCCTGATTTCTTTTTTATTCACTTTATTTTTACTTTTTAACAATTTAAGTTTTTAAATTCTAAAATGTTTATTAATTACGTATTGTTTAAAATTAACCATAAATACGCAACAAAATTTTATAACTTGATATTCGATTAACAAACGAAGCGGGTTTGGAAACCCGTTTTTCGACGGATGTTACAAATACAAGAGATATGATACAAGGAAAATACATATAATCATGAAGAGTTCTTGGAAAAGGAAAAATATTTGAAGATCCATGTGTTGGGTATTTAGAGAGATAAGTTTTCTCTACTCGATTCCATCACCTTCTTTTTCATATTTTCCAAAACTTTTAACACGAAAATAATATCTGATGTAACATCGGGCGCGTGGCCATTTCCAGCAGTTCAGACTACTTCAGCTGTTGTACCACGGGAGACAGACGCGTCGTCTTTGGTAGAGCCATGAAATCTATTTTAAGGGAAGCGTGTTGAACACGTGCCTCAGCCACAACTGTCAACATCGTTTGTTCTTTCTTGTAGCAAGGGATATTACAAGAAGGCCTTGTTCGAGCACAAAGTTGATTACTCTATATTTTGAAGATCTTGCTAAGTTGACTACAAGAATACGTTACTAAAGATCAAGTAGAAGACTTTATCTTTTGAAGATATTGGTTTAAATCAATTGATATATTTAAATATGTTGTAGTCCATATTTATCTTCGTTTGTATTTGTACACGGTTTATTTACTACAATTTCCCAAATGTAAAGAGAGTATCTTTACAATTTTATATTTATATATGTAATTTTTATTATAATTGTGACCCATGTCCTACACAAATTTGGGTGCGTTGACTTTGGTTAGAGGCATGGTTTTTTGGCTTAGGTTGGCAGCTGGATGTTTGTAAGTGGCTTGTTCTTGTATATGTTCTTTGTGTTTGTTGTGTATGCTTTGTTTGCTTAGCTTCTTGCTAAGTGGTTTGTGTTTGTAATAAAAGTCTGTTGCTTTTAAAAAATGTTAAAATTCCAACTTTCATTATGTTAGTTTGAATAGTTACTGAGCTATTTGAAATATATTCAAATTTACTTAGTCAACCAGTAAGTTCAAATCAAAATGCATTAGTTAATTTAATAACGTCATCTTTGTCACTTAATGGAACTTCTATACAAACTTAATCCCATGTTTGGTTTCTTATTATTAAGTAACGACGCAACGTAATCTCTGTATAATTAAAACCTTATCTCGAATGTTAATTTTGTTACAAATTTATAGATTATGGTTCTAATAAAAAATTGTTACTTCTGCATAATTTTTAGAATTGGTCACCATAAATTAAATATAAATCCTCTAAAAATAAGTAAAACTTTGTTGCCTATAATAACCGTACTAAAAATCGTCTTCAAAACGTTTGAATTTTACTTTCAGTTATATAACTTAAGGGTGTCAACATGTCGGGTCTAGAGGGTTGAACTTGAGCAATGCGTTTTTTGCAAACATTCAACTTTTCTATTTATTTTATTGTGTTAATTTTCGTTACAACTACTTTATTAGTGGAATAAATAAGATCTCATTATATATTAAAAAAAATGCAAATTTGGAGCCTACATCTGAGCATAGGTGTGCACTCACATGCAAAGAAAAGGATGGAACCGTCACTTGAAAAAATAGTGTTATTAAAATCTTAATAACACAATTAAAATTTTGGGTCGGTCATAGTATCGACACCGAAGTTTAATTAATTTATTTAAACACTTAATAACATTTAAAAATATACTGTTTTATTTTATTCAATGACATAATTGATTAATATTAATTAATTTTCCTTATCCGGGAAGGAGTCCAATTTTAACATTATTATTTGACATTTATCTACTTTTGAATCCACGATATGAATCCGCGGCACTTCTATACTTATAGAATGCTCCAAAACAAGATATGCACTTTGTGATTAACTTATCTAATACGTCAAATTATTTAAGGTATTTTAATTATACACTTATGAGTATTTAAAATTAAATTTTGCTGTCTGAAAAGCAATCCCGGGTGATAACCTAGTTAAATACTATAAATAATTACGTAAAAAGACTAAATTGCCTTAAGTGAATCGACTTAACTGAAAATTTTAACCTAGTTAGTAACAAAGGACGAAAGGTGTAATTGTTTTCTAAATAATGGATTTTGACTATAATTTTGAAGTTAAAAGGCATTCATTGCAATCCTATACAAACATAAAGGACGAAAAATATAATTTACGTAATAATATATTTTATTAGGAGGACACCCTTATATAATCATCAAGATGCGATATTTATTTTATTGGGTTTTACGTACTATAATTTTTTTTTAATTAGGTTTGGTTGTTTCAATTAAAGTTCCTACCAAATTAATTGATAATTCCACAAGTTCAAAATTGAATTAATGAGAATTGAGAATGTTTGATTTTATTATTATTATTATTATTATTATTATTATTATTATTATTATTATTATTATTATTATTATATAACATAAAACCATCTATATGTATCTATATTTTAGTATTTTATATTGTTATCCCTTTAAATATAACAATATATTCTTAAACTTAGATGTAGTTAAATTACAAAGAACTTAATAATATTAATAAATTAGTGACAAAATCGATAACAACACACTTTATTTCTAGCTATACTTTAAACTTTGAGATAACCTTAGGCTAACGCAATGGGGTGTGGGTCCAGGAAGCTGTGCGGGGTGGAGACAAATAAGAATCGCGCCACCTCGCTTCCGAGCCTTTGATTTTATTATTATTATTATTATTATTATTATATAACATAAAACAATCTATATGTGTATCTATATTTTAGTATTTTATATTGTTATCCCTTTAAATATAACAATATATTCTTAAACTTAGATGTAGTTAAATTACAAAGAACTTATTAATATTAATAAATTAGTGACAAAATCGATAACAACACAGTTTATTTCTAGCTATACTTTAAACTTTGAGATAACCTTAGGCTAACGCAATGGGGTGTGGGTCCAGGAAGCTGTGCGGGGTGGAGACAAATAAGAATCGCGCCACCTCGCTTCCGAGCCTTTGAAGAGAATTGCAACATCATTGGACCATGGCCTGAAGAGTTCAAGATGATATCATATTAACACATAAACTCACGATAGTATTATTCAATAAGCAACTTGCAATAAATAGCCAACATCCCAACGTACACCAGAATAATAGAACAAACCCTAAGACTCGCACAAATGCGAAAGACTCGATAAAATAAAACGAACATTGACTGGGCCTTTACACTCACGTGGGTATATTACCCATTATTGAACTGGAGTGACTCAAAAACACACATGAACTAGGCCCAAACACTTAAACAGAGTCCAACAAAATCCTCCCCTAAACTGCAGAATGTCTCATTCTTCCAGTTTAAGTTCTTGAACTCCCATCCATTCTCTCATCTGAACAAAAGTGGCAAGCTTCATAGGTTTAGTCATGACATCAGCTAGTTGGTCTTCAGTTTTGCAGAACTCAAGCTTCACAACCTCCTGATTCACCAGATCTCTTAAGTAATGAAAACGAACGTCAATGTGTTTTGTTCTTCGATGCATCATTAGGTTCTTTGAGAGCTTGATACTTGAACTGTTGTCACAAAATACTTCCAGAGGTCCATTTATCTTTTCTCCTAAATCTTCCAACAAACCCTTTAACCATACACAATGACACGCACAGGAGGTGGCTGCTATGTACTCAGCCTCTGTTGAAGATAAAGTAACAATCTCTTGCTTACGTGAACTCCAACATATGGCTGCATTACTGAACATGCATACATATCCCGAAGTGCACCGCTGATCTTCAACGTCCCTTGCATAGTCATTGTCCATGTATGCTGCAAGCTTACCAACATAATGTCTTTCATAGATTAACCCATAATTATAAGTGCCTTTTATGTACCTCAGAACACGCTTTGCTGCCATCATCTGTTCCTTCCTCGGGTTAGCCATAAACCTTGAGAGCAAACTGACTACATACATCACATCGGGTCGAGTTACGGTCAAGTACATCAGGCTTCCAATTAATCTTTTATATGTTGTTGAATCAACCTCCTCCCCTACTCCAAACTTGGTAAGAACAGAACCTAGGACAATGGGATTATTCACAGAGTTGCCTTCCCACATATGAAACCTCTCTAGAATTTCCTTTGTATATTGCTTTTAGCAAAGAGAAATTCCAGCTGGTGTTTGCTGCACCTCTATCCCAAGAAAAAACCTCATATCCCCAAGATCTGTCATTTCGAATTCTTGTTGCATGGATCTTTTGAAGGCTGCACACATCATAGCATCGTTTCCAGCGTAAATCAAATCATCAACGTATAAACTTACAATGATTACCTTATGCCAAACTTGCTTGATGAATATTGTATGATCATACTTGTTTTTCTTGAAACCTTCTCGTAAGAAATAGCCTTCTATTCGATTGAACCAAGCTCTAGGAGCTTGCTTCAATCCATATAGTGCCTTGTTCAACTTGTAAACTTTGGATTCTTCACCTTTCTTGACAAAACCTGCAGGTTGTTCAACATACACCAATTCTTTAAGTTCCCCGGTGCAGAAATGCACTTTTTACATCCAATTGGAACACCTTCCAGTCTCTTTGAGCTGAAACAGCAAGCAACGTTCGAATGGAGTCCCAACGAGCAACGGGAGCGAATACTTCATTGTAATCAACCCCTTTCCTTTGAGCATACCCTTTTATCACAAGCCTGGCTTTGTACTTATCAACTTTACCATTAGCATGAAACTTCGTTTTGAAAACCCATTTAACCCCAATCGGCTTTACCCCCATCGGTGCTTCTACGAGATCCCACGTCCGATTCTGCTCAATAGCCTTAATTTCACTCTTCATGGCAGTAACCCACTTTTTTTCTTTACTTGCATCTTCATAGGTGGTAGGGTCATCTGATGTGCTATACATTGCAAACCCCACTCCTTCAATGTCTTCATCCGATAGCCCTTCACCTGACTGGTAATCTTCCATCCAAGCTGGACTTTTCCGAATTCTTGTCGAAGATTCAGTTTGTGTCACAGTTTCATCTTGGTCGTGACTATCAACACTAATAGCTTCATTAGATACATCACTATTAGAGTTTGTACCTGCATCAGGTGTGTTTGTTGGAGTGGGATCCACATGATCTTGATCTGTCAATGGTGAGCTTGTATCTTCTTCAAGTCCAGCTTCATTCTCGCAACCAATGATCAGGTCTCTCACCTCCAAATCCTTCTCGCTACAGTCCACTTTGCATTCTCATCAAACATAACATCACAGCTAACAACAATTTTCTTTTGCACGGGATCATACAGATAATACACCTTTGATTCTACACTAACTCCGAGTAGAACACATTTCCGACTTCTGTCATCCAGCTTGGTTCTTAGCTGGAGGGTACATGAACATAGCCAATGCAATCAAATACCCGAAAATAATCAACTGTTGGCTTTGTTCTAGACCAACGCTCTTCTGGTACTTGATCATCTAGGCTTCGACTAATGCAACGATTTAATACATGACATGCCCATTTCGTAGCTTCAGCCCAGAAATACTTTGGCACTGATTTTTCTACCAACAGACAACGTACCAGGTTCATGATTGTACGGTTTCGACGTTCCGCGACTCCGTTTTGTTGAGGAGTGTAGGCCGCCGTTAGTTGTCTTTTTATGCCATGAGCTTCACAATATTCATTGAATTCTTTAGACGTAAACTCCCCTCCTCTATCACTTCGAAGACACTTTATCTTGGCCCCAGACTCTGTTTCTACCATAGCTTTAAATCGTGTGAAAACCTCAAAGCTTTCTCCTTTGTACGACAAAACATACACCTAAGTTTTTCGAGTATAATCATCAGTAAACACAAGAACATAACACTTACCGGTTTGGGATGATGGGGTGATTGGACCACACAGATCTGTATGGATCAGTTGCAATCTCTCTGTTGCACGCCAATTAAGTTTCTTTGGAATCACTTCCCTTTGTTGCTTGCCCACAGCACATGTCTCACAAACTTTGGTCTTCGCTGTAACTTTTGGTAAACCTTTGACCATTTGTCTATACTGCATGGTCCTTAGTGCTTTGTGATTTACATGGGCAAATCGACTATGCCATATATTAGTGTTACTTTCACTAACTTGTAAACAAGTTGGTGAATAGGGTTTTGAAATGGCATTGACAGGAAACATCCGATTTCTTGTCATTCTAGCGGAAATAATCAAACCCCTTTGAGGGTGATACACCTTACAAATCCCAGCTTCTACAACAAAAGTAATTCCCTTTTCTTGCAACTGACCCATGCTTAACAAATTTGAGGTGAGCTCATGTATATAATAAACATTAGTAATTACCTGAGTCATCCCTTCCACACAGATCCTTATTTCACCCAGACCCTTGACTCTTAGCCGGTAGGCGTTTCCAAGCTTCACCATGTGAGTGTATGTTTCATCAAACTGCACGAACCATTCCTTGCTTCCCGTCATGTGATTCGAACAAGCCGAGTCAAGAAACCACGTTCCTTCTTTCCTTTCGGTCACACTCCCAACCATGGCCATCAAGAGTAATTCTTCATTTTCATCGTGTTCGGTGTAAGTTGCAGAACGATCACCAGTGGGGCACTCATATTGAAAATGCCCAGTCTGGTGACACTTATAGCATTCCACTGTTGATTTGTCGAACGAACCACGTCCTCTTCCGCGTCCTCTACCACGGTTAGAACTGAACCTACCACGTCCCCGGCCTCTTCCAGCAGCAGGTTCAAGATCAATTTTTAACACATGCTCCTCCGGAATCTTCCGTTGAAGTTTCTGTTCATGCACCAGCAAGGAACTCTGCAATTCATCCACAGTCATCTCATCCGTATCCTTAGATTCTTCAATCGAGCACACCACAAAATTTAAGTTTTCTGTCAACGTTCTAAGGATCTTTTCGACAATCTTTACATCGGTCATGTCGTCTCCACAAATTCTCATGTCATTTGCAATTACCATGACTCTTCCAAAATAATCAGTGACGGACTCACCACTCTTCATTTCAAGAGTCTCAAAGTCTCTTCTGAGCCGCTGTAGTTGTGCTTTCTTAACCCTTGCATTCCCTTGATACTTCATCTTCATCGCATCCCAGATCTGCTTTGTTGTGTTCTTCTGGGTGATTGTCTTCAAGGTGTGCTTGTCAGTTGATTGAAACAAATAGTTTCGAGCCTTCAAATCTTTGAGCCGCTTAGTATCTGAACTTGATCGGCTGTCATCTCTACCCCTGGTCTTGGTGCCGTATACCCTTCTGCGACCACTGTCCAGAATTCTTTCGAACGGAACAGGTTCTCCATGACCATGCTCCAGTGATCGTAATCACCATCAAACTTTGGCACACTCACCGTTTGAAAATTGCTCGATTCCTTAGCCATCTTTCTTCTTACTCTCGTGAAAGTGATCTCTCTGTAGTTTGCTCTGATACCACTTGAAGTGTTCAAGATGATATCTTATTAACACATAAACTCACGATAGTATTATTCAATAAGCAACTGGCTATAAATAGCCAACATCCCAACGTACACCAGAATAATAGGACAAACCCTAAGACTCGCACAAATGTGAAAGACTCGATAAAATAAAACAAATATTGACTGGGCCTTTACACTCACGTGGGTATATTACCCATTATTCAACTGGACTTGACTGACTCAAAAACACACATGAACTAGGCCCAAACACTTAAACAGAGTCAAACATGACCTTCATAAATAATAACCCCTCTCACAATAAAAGTTAGCAACATGTAATATATCCATTGCTTAAAGAGAGAAAGTTAAAAAGAGAGAGAAAATTGGAATATCAACAAAACCAATCAGCATAACTCATCCGGTAGGGATTCGAAGGAATTGATTGTGAGGTAACTTTATTCGCTTTTTTGTGTTTGTGAATGATTCATCTCTTAAAAACCTAGATTAAGTGTCAACTCCATGTTCTTTGTTGGACCAATCGAATAGTTTTGGAAGTTTTCATCTTATGACTATAATCTGTATGATAGGGTTAGAACCAAATTACAAAGAAGAAGGCTAAGAGAGAAAGATATTTGAATCAAGATTCTGGATGATCTTCATTCCATACGTAAAGCAAATTAATAAACAAGAAACTTACACAAGACCCCCTTCAATAACCTAAATAAAACACAACCCTCCCTTTACTTAACCGACTCAACTAATATAATTAAAATAAAAATAAATACGTAGCATTTAATATAATATTGACGCCGACCAGTACAAAACGTCGTTATTTGCCTACCATATTTGAATCTGACCGTTCGATCAAAAAAAGAAGGGATCTTGGCCCTACAAAACATGCGGTTATCATTTTCAGTGACGGTTATTCGCAAGTGTTTCCTCCGGAAACCAAAAACCGCTCCCCTAAATTTTAGGAATTGTGTTTCTTACTTTCATGTAACGCTAAATCGATTATAGGCCAGTAAACGAACCGAATATTCATGAACTGTACGTGAACTTGTTCGGCGGGAAGTTCGTATATGTTCGTTTATTTAATAAACGAATGAACACGAACAAAATTTGTTCGTTGGATTAAATGAACAAACATAAACACACCTTGTGTTCGTTCATTTATGTTCGTGAACGTTCATTTATGTTCATTTAACTTTTAGTAAATACATAAATAGTTATATTTATATAAATATTAGGTTTTCTAGCTACTTAAATAAAATTAAATATAACTAATTAGTAATTGAGTTTTCTAGTAATAAAAAACAAAATTTTATAATTTTTCTTAGATGGTAACTGATCAATTACGTAATATTTATATAAAAAACTACTTAATTTTAGTATCTATGAACCCTGATTTAGATGTGTTTTCAGATGAATTGTAATATATTAGACTTGTTTGTTTGTATTCACTAATGTTAAATTGTGTTTGTTTATATTTGTTCAATTACGTTCATTTGTGTTCGTTTATATTTGTTCAATCATTTAATTTATGTTTGTTTATGTTTATTCAAATATCTTGAGTTAATTTTTTTTGTTTATGTTCATTAGTGTTCATTCATATTCGTGAACTGTTCGTTTATACTTTAAACCAACGAACACGAACATGCCCGATTTCTTAATGAACGAACACGAACAAAAAAAGGTGTTCGATTATATGTTCATGTTCGTGTTCGGTTAAAGTTAAATGAACAAACACGAACATGCCTATGTGGTTCGTTTACAGGTAATGTGTAGGAACTAGGTTCATTTTTTATAAAATATACTTGCAAAATATATAATAACGAGACTCTAGTTATTCATAGGAAATATCATAGTACAATATCGGTTGCAATAACTAAATAAAACAAATATAAAATATAATTATATATACTAATCTTGATTCAAGTTGCATCTTTGGTGAGTCCTTCACCCGCACTTGATAGCATCCTAGACTACAACAAAGAGCACACTAAAACATTGACGATTTTGGTTAAGGCACGTGTTCAACACGCTTCCCTTAAAATAGATTTCGCGCCTCTACTAAAGACGGTGCGACTGTTTCCAAGGGTACAACATCCGAAGCAGTATGTACTGCCGTATATGGCTCACGCGTCCAAGGTTACATCGGGTAATTGTAGTGTTTGAACTTATGGAACAAATAAGAATGTGATGGTGGTGGAAAACAAGTAGAGAGTACTCCTCTCTCTAATTGGTCTTTAAGTGTTCATCCTCCTTCTAGTATTCTTTATGTATCAAACAATACCATATTATTATATACACAAAAGGAAGCACATAGCCTACTAATTGTAAATAAGTTAAGGATTAGTGAAAGGTTTTACTTAATTAGTCACTTAATTTAAGACTTAAAAACTCTAATAAAACTAATTAAATGTTATAAGAAGCTGTACACATGAGTTTCTCTTTTGTAGATCAGTCGAAGAAGATTCTAAATAATATTTATAATTTTATTAAATTATAAATATATTAAATATTTATTCACCAAATTTATAAGATGTTAGCTCTCCACCTCTTACTCCATAGCTACTACGGGAGGGATTCACGAAATGATTGCTAGGTAACTTTATTCGATTTTTTTGATTTTGTGAATGATTTCAAATCTTTTAAAAACCCAGATTAAGTGTCAAGTCCATGTTCTTTGTTGGATCAATCGAATAATTTTGCAAGTTTTGTGTTGGCACTATGCACCAGATTCATTGGTGCTCTCATAATGGCAGAGATAAAATTTGATCGTCCATCATAATTCCACTTAAAATAAGGGAATCTTGTAAATTTTAATATCCCACGTTTGAAAACCAATTATCAAACCAAGATTTTGTTTGTTGACAAAAACAATTAAATGTTATTTGAGTTTGGGATTTGGTATGGAGGCAAAGGATTATTAATTCAGTGAAGCAAACCGATACCTAAAATCATCAGTTGGTCACTGTAAAGGCGAATTGATCATCTTCAATCACATCGTATTTAAGGCTTCGCTATAGGTAATTCACATTCTGGTCATATGATATTCTTTAATGGGGGACACATTTGAAGATGGGTACATGGAATATATGAGAAAAGTGAGGTAATATTTTATCCCTTTTGTTTATTAAATAGTTCTACATGTACACTGAATTGTTAGACACAGACTGTTGTATGGTTTTGATCTGTTTGTAAAACAGTAGATAATTATCATGTAAAAGAAAAGATATTAATTCTAATTGACACTTGGCAAGAAGCTTTTGGAGGAGAGAGGGGAAGATATCCACAATGCTATGTAGCATACCTTGAGTTAATGGTAATTTTATGACACCTTCTTTTGCACATTAAACATTTAATCTTAGTTTTCTTTTTAAAAAAAAAATTAAATACTCTTTTGCAGAAATATTATTGCTATTATCACGAGGTTGTAAGCATTAAAAGATACACTTTAGCCGAGTTTCAGCTTGGTCACCCCATTTCACCTATTACACTTGAAATATAAAATAACGCTAATCAACCCATTCAGGCATTCATAAGTAAAGGAGTCCAGATTGTCAACTCTACGTTGAATATATGTTCTTTCTCTTTTGTCTATTTTCATTTTTCCGGATTTAGTTCATAATACAATTTTCTGTTGTCGCGATATTTATTTTATTTTTGTATCCCAGGGATGAATCACTCCTATCTCTTGGCTTAGCTCTTAACAATGATTTACGAGTCCTAGCCAAACATGAAGCACTTCTTACAGGAACTCATGTAGTTTCATCTGAAAAGTCAAATCCTGAAACTTTGTTTGATTGGTCATTGAAATACTGGTTGAAATATAAGGAATGGACTATAGAGTGTTGATGGGTCAACCCAACCAATGGGCCAATGGCATACATGTATCCTCAACAAACGGGTCAACAAATCTACACTAATCAACTGGGCCAACAACTGTACACTAACCAAAGGGGCCAACAAATGTACAGTAATCAAATGGGTCAGGCCGCCCGTATCCATATACGGGCAGCAACAAAATGCACAACATATTTGCAAGAGCATGTCGGGGATGCCTGTGAGAGACGACAACTTTCTAACAAGCACTGTTTACACATGTCCTTTGATGGCGAATGCATCCTACGTGCACGTGCCAAAGGCTCAAAAGGCAGAGTTCCGAGACCTGGTTGACTTTTTAACAGTCAAACCTAAGAAAATGACTCCGGGATTACCGTAATAAAGTTGATAACTTGTTCCTAATCTAAACTTTTATATTTTTAACAGCAAATTTCTTTACTTTTGTTGTTACTTGAATCCAAGACCTCTCCCTCCTAATCTAAACTATTCAAAGAATCTCAATGAATATTTCAATAAAGGGTTACAGTGTCTACTTTATTTACTTACATTTTAGGAATTTTAATCGGTTTATTCAGCTAAATTTTCATGATGCACGATCTATGCTGATAGTTTGCTTGATTATGTGGGAAAACATTATGGTAAAACATTTATTTTGAAGTTCTAAATTCAATTATGTTACAATCCAAGATTAATGTTTGATTCAGTGATGATGTATGTTTACCTTATTATGAATTTTCAAATATTAAACATGAAAGTTTTATGTAGCAGATCATGGATTGTGATGGGAAAAGATGGGAACCCGAATTGAGACAAATAATGAGATATAGTGTCTATGTATATCTTGTGAAATGGGGGGTTGGGTAAGGGGTCAAAATGCGTTTTTCTTTTTCGTATGGGTCAAAGCAGGTCAAGTAAGATGGTCAACCTGTGAACACCTTTTTAATCAGATTTTTTCCTTCTAATTATTAATGCAACTGAAGATTCTACTATCTCAAACGCTGTAAATTAGTCGAGTTAGGTGAGGGGTTGAAATGCGTAATCTTTATGTGTGGGGCAAAACGGGTCAGGCAGGTCAGTACTAAATGGGTCAAACGGGCCCTTTGGGAATTAAGCTAAATATCTCATCGCAATCACTAGCATTATATCATTGTTGTCTTACTTTAATTTCAGATTATGTGCTCTTACTGGTGCTATATGAATATTGAGTGGTCCCTTTGTTTCAGTTCGGTTATTGGTTGATTATCATCCACTGAAAACTTTTGCTGGATCATCAATCTTTTAAAAGGTATGAACAATGATTAAATTTGGATTCTTTTATTGTATATCTTGATCATGTTTTCTTTCAAGTAGCGAAAGCATGATCGCCACGTGTCCACATCCCGAGTATGTGCTGCTTGTGCAGTCCGAGTGAGAGGCGATTTTGTTGGTGGTGTTGGTAGTTGGTATGTCCGTACGTGTACTCTGAGAAACCTCCCGCCCGTAAAAGATATCTGTGTATATTATTAGTAAATGATCATAGTTTGCAGAATGCAACACCCAAATGGGTCACAATTTATCTCATTGATTTCTATTCTTTTGTAGCATTGTCCGTTATGCTTGCCAAATGGAGTCTATGATGGAGACAAGGTGCAACAGCTGCTGGGTAAAAAGGTTCTTCATGAACCCCATAAAAGAAATTGAATAAAAATACCCTAAATGGTTACAAGAAAGTGATTTATAGATTAGAAAAGTGATGATGGGTATTTTTGTATTTTCTTTTTAGCACTTCGCCTATTTTTTCCATCAGATTCTTGTTTTTATTAATGTTTTAAATACTGTTATATAATTAGTATAATAATAGTTATTATTATTTTTTTTGTTATTTTTCAATGAATAATATAGCTATACACACACATTGTTTTTCCTATGTGTGTCTTTCTTGTCTCGGGCGATCACTTTTTTTTCGCCTTGTGCGCACCTCACGCCTTTGACACCTATGCATATGAGACTGAGCCTGGTGACCTTAAAAAGATCGCTAAGCTCATGCAAAAATTGCAAGAATGTGGTCAACCGCCGGATTATTATATTGTTGTCCAAAGGGACTCTTTTATATTGAAAGATTCAGTTCACTTTTTTACATGAATCAACAATTTATTTTGTTTCGGTTACTATTATTCTACTGCAGGAACTCATGTATAAAGTCAGAGAAATTTAAAGCAAAATTGAACAAAGTGAAGCAATGGTTCAGGAAGTATGTTGTGACATTTATAAGCTGGATTTTGCAAATATTCAGATAACAACTACTATCACAACCCGCCATCGTATTGCTATGCTTGGTTTGTGCTCGAATCATGACTTTTTTTAAAAGATATTGTGATACAAAGTTTCATAATCTCTTTTTTTTATTAATGAGCCTACAAGTTGACAATATCTGTCATGGAACAACTTTAAGTAATTGCTTCGAAATGACAATATAAAGAGGCTTCTGCACAGTTGGAGATATGTACAATGATTGTAGATTAACACCTGACTGCCTGTTAACAAATAACGTATAATATAGTACCTTAAAAAGTTATAATATCCAAACTTTCAAATTGTACAGCTATCACAAATGCATTTGAATTAAATATGTTAACCTCAGGTTTGTTGAACTATAGATAGAAGATGCATCCACTCCCACAAGATTGAGTTCACACTCTTCTATTAGAAAATAACTTTCTTTTATTATATTGTGTTGTTTCTTTATTTCAGTTGGAGACGATGGGGCATGTTTCAGTTACAATGTTTATAGGTTTTTGTATATTTCCGTTGCACTACCCGTACTGGGATAGGTATAAAACTAGTTATACATATCATGCACATCGAAATTTTGCACACTTTTTAAATAAATAAATAAATAAGAATTAGTCAAACCAAGATGTAAAAACAAACAAAGAAAATCCCAAAGTTTAACCAACATAATTTGAGACCTACATCAGGGGCGCGCACACAAACTCTAGGTATACCTTCTTGCGCTGAAGCACATCAGTAGTTGCATCTTGGTTGTCCTCCAGCCACACAGTTGTGTCTACAATGGCATTCTCCATTTGCTTCAAGCTATCTGGGTGCAACTTATTGTTGACATTGTATTCTTTAATCTTCCTCTTCATTTTGTATAAACAGTCCTCTAATGCGTTGTATGCACAAACTTTCTTCTTGAATTCTTGGTCCTCATGTTTGTACTTATCGGCATCTTTTATCATCTTCTCAATCTCTACCTTAGAGAGTCTTCCATTTTCATTGGTAATCATGAGTTCCTTCGTCATACCAGTTGATAATATCTTAGCTGTGACCGTGAGGATACTGTCGGCATCTATTTCAAAGCATAACTCGCACTCTTGAACTCCTTTTGGAGCAAGTGGGATTCCATAAACTTTTAACTGCCCTAATAAATGGTTGTCTATTGATTTGGCTCTTTCACCTTGATACACCTTGAAATTTATGGAAGATTGGTCATCTGCGCATGTCACATAAGTTTTGGAAATTTTATTTGGTACTATGGTGTTCCGTGGGATCACCACATTAAATAATTCTCCAACTACTTGTACACCGAGAGACAGAGGAGTGACATCTGATAGCAACAAATCACGGACACTCTGATCACCATTACCAGTTAACTTTGCAGCCAAAACTGCTGCACCATATGCAACAGCCTCATCAGAGTTCACGCTTTTGCATAGCTCCTTCCACCCAAAGAGTTCCTTCAGCATATGTTGAACCTTGGGTATCCTAGTCGAGCCACCAACAAGAATAATCTCGTTTACCCATGATTTGTCCACATTAGCATCTTTTAAACATTGGTTTAAAGTTTCAATGCACTGACTGAATAAGCCCATGTTCAGCTCTTCAAACTTAGCTCTAGTGAATTTCATCGAAAAGTCAATCCCACCATGCAAGTATTCTAATTCAATTGAAGTTTGAGTAGTGCTTGAGAGAATCCTTTTTGCTTTCTCACAAGCAAATCTCAACCTCCCCAATGCTCTTTGGTCCCCTGACAAGTCCTTCTTCCATTTCCTTTTAAATTCTGAAACACAATGGTCCACCATGCGGTTATCAACATCCTCACCTCCCAGATGAGTGTCGCCAGAAACAGCCTTCACCTCAAAAACACCCCCTTCCTCAATCGTTAACAGAGAAACATCAAAAGTACCTCCTCCCAAGTCAAAGATTAGCACATTTATCTTACCAACAATTGCTAACTTATTGTCCAGACCATAAGCAAGTGCAGCAGCTGTAGGCTCATTGATCATGCGAAGGACGTTTAAACCAGCAATAGTACCTGCATCCTTGGTTGCTTGACGTTGTGAATCGTTAAAGTAAGCCGGGACAGTTATCACAGCGTTTTTCACAGCCTTTCCAAGGTATGCCTCAGCAATTTCTTTCATCTTTCCAAGAATCATTGACGAAATTTCTTCGGCTAGAAATTCCTTCTCTTCACCTCTGTAGGAGACAACAATCTTTGGAGTGTCAGCAGGCCCTTTTATTACCCTAAAAGGCCACAATTTCATATTCTCCTGCACTTTGGAATCACTGAATTTCCGTCCAATCAGCCTCTTAGCATCTGAAAATCCATGGTTGTTCCCAACAAAATAAAGTTAAACTTTACCTAAAACATATAAGATCACTGCTTTTGACTCATGCATTTCAACATGTTAATTAAAAAATATTAGTCAGCACTCCCGTTTTTAATTACTTGTTTAGTTATTTTATTTTCCAGAATCATGAACATAAACTGTTAACATTTCTAAACAATACAATGTAAATTAAATGAAAAGTAGTAAAAAATATCATATACAAGACTGACCAAATACTGTGTTAGCAGGGTTCATAGCCACTTGGTTTTTTGCACCATCGCCAATGAGACGTTCTGCATCAAGGAAAGCAACTGCAGACGGTGTGGTTCGGTAGCCTTGTTCATTGGGTATGATTTCGACTCCACGCTGATTCCAAACAGCAACACAAGAATACGTTGTACCCAGGTCGATGCCAATGGCCGGTTCCTTCGCTTCTCCCTCCATTATATGATTATGATTAGATCAGATGCTCAAAGTACGTAAAGCAAGTTGGCACAATTGCAAGTCTTTCGCTCTTCTGAAAGTAATCACGATATATATATATATATATATATTTTTTTGGTAAATGATTTGGTTTGCTGAATGTAGGGAGTTCGTTTAAGTGGGAAGCATATTTGATCTCCTAAATATATTGAACTTTGTTTCCTATCTCTTTTTAATTGATTCATCATTTAACATATAATTTTATCCTCCTTTCGATAACTTGTAATATTTAAATTCCTAAAGTATCTAAATACACATTTTTTGTTGTGATATTCTGATAAAACTTTTATTTAAACCGAGTTGTTTTTATATTAAATATCTTTTTTTAATTACTTGAGACCAAACAATAACTTTTGTTGAAAATAATTGGGTTTTTAACAAAATTGAGTTTTGAAAAAATAACTGTCTATTTAATTGTTTTTAAGAAAATAAATATTAGAAGTTATTTTAAGAAAATAAATATTAGAAGTTATTAAGAAAACAAATCTGAATTTGAAGAAAAAAAAAAGAAGGAAATTCAATGCTTTTAGGAGATGGGTTCGCTGCCCACAACCACTATCCTAATTTGAGGATAAGGTAAAAACTTTAAACATAGAATTTAAATCCAATCAGAAAGTAAAAAGTATACACATCAAAATGCGGATTTTAATTAATTCCATTTTATATATTATCATTTCTATTTCATATTTGAAGTTTGGTTGTTTTTCTGAAAACCTCATAATCTCAATTTACTTCTGTTCACATTTACACCGTGAGGATTTAAACCCCGTTACAAGTTGAATGTTGAAATTTTCACATTGTTGAATAACTAATATAAATATAATTAATTCCTTGTTATGGTTAGGTTATCCAAACATGTAGAATACCACGCCCCAAATAGATTATAAAGCGTGAGATAGTTGTTTAATTATCGACGACACGATTCGGTCGTGTATGGTTAAACAAAATAATGATTATTTTATCATTGTGTTATTCAATAGTTAACCTTTACTCAACTTTAATATATAAAAAGTAAACTGCAATTTGCCTTCTTATGGTTTGGTGGTGTTTGCACTTTGTCTCCTATCTTCAATTTTTCACACTTTGCCTCTTCATGCCTTCAAAATCACACTATACCTCCCTGCCGTCAATTGACCGGTAGTTGACCATTTGTTTACTCTTCACTTCACCCACCACCACCACCACCACCATCATCAGAACCGCCTCAATTACTCGTCACTAGATGATGGGTACAAAAGTCTTATTGGTGGATTTTACGACTATGGACAACATTGAAAACATGATTGACGAATACGAAAGACTAAACTCGCTCGGATCCAGTTATTCATTTTTCCGATGAACCCAGAGTCCATTTCAATCTCAATCGGGTCATTTCAGGGTCTCTTTTCTTAATTAGTTGGATCACAAGAATGGGGTCCATGATCTAAAACGAATATAGTTGGCCTTTTGAGATTGAAATGGTTTGGTTCATGGTTTATTTTGATAGTTAAGACTACTAAATAGTCTCCATCATCTTCTTCATGGTTTTCATCTTCTTCATTATGATGTGACAAGTTTCAGATGAGCTCTTTATGGTGCTCTTCAAGAATGAAGCCACTTTGGCGTTTATTTATCAAGAAAAACATGTAGAAGTTAAGAGATGAGATTGTTGAAAACCAAAAACCCTTGATGGATAAGTTTTTGTCTGGCGTTTATTTGCCAGACCCAGCTAATGAAAATGTAATTTTGAATACCATTGTGTTGTCGGACCCACCAAATGAAAATGTCATCGTGTTGCTAGATCCATCATTGTGGTTCGAGGATCATGGAGTGACACCAAGGCTTTTCCAGTTCACTGGGAGCCATGATTGTAAAAATCCTAACTTGTCTCCGATTGGTTGTTGATTAATCGCTAGTCGGAGGTTCACCGAGTAATCTTTAGCTAACCGGCCAATTAATTAGTAGGCGGTCAACATTGGTCAAATCTAGTCCTAATTGGCCAAAAATTGGTAGCATTCTAGCAATTTTGGCTAGATTCTTGACCAAAACCTATAAATTTCGACAATTAATCCTATCTACTTGAAAATATGGGTCGAAAAAGATGTTAAAACATGTCTACTTAAAAAAATACATAAAACTGTGGGTATCTACGTATGAAATTAAAAACTATATATAAAATTCCAATTAATCTCTAATAATCCCGATTAATCGCTAGTCGGTACCCTATCGGCCGACTAACGCTAGCGATTCTTACAACACTTCCTGGAGCACAAAGTTTGGAGCAGGGTGAAATGATGTGTGCCACACGAGTGACCCAAGCCACGTTGCCATGATCACCGTATTGGATACATACTATTTGGGCTACATTATGTTTATTTTGAATTAAAGAACAAGAATATGCGACGAAAACTGCTACCAATTATATTTTTTTTCTTACTACTCCACGATTTTTTCGTCGCTACCAATTATATTATTTTTCTCTAAACCCCACGATTTTTTCTCTTGGTTTTATTTTAACGGCAAATTTGGATGGCTTACGAACCACTAGAGTATCATTGTGCCACCAACGGAATCACCCGATCATATCTATTTCCACTAGGCATGATGTCTATACATCAATTAAGGAGCAAACCCAATAAATATGGAAAAACTCTCCTTTTGAGAATCGAACCCAGAATCTATTGGTCTGAAAGCCTTATCTCACTCTTAAGATGTCACTAGGCTATAAAGCCATGGGCTTGCTATAGATGACTATACCAAACTATATATTCTACGATATCAAAATGTAACATATCTACCAATTAACCAAATGAGAAATTTCTGTTTATTTTTACCCAGATACATTCATGTTGTTTTAAATTTAAAATTATATTCAAATAGACTTCCTAGGAGAATTTAGTCGTATAACAATCTCAAAAAAAGAAATAATCGAGTAACTGTCTAGGGGAGTATCCTGATTGTGAATTTCATTTTATTTTCTTTACATTCTATGTGTAGTTTGCAATAACACATATATTATTAACTTTTAATTTTAAAAAAAAGTTTGATATATGAGCGTATTTGAAAATAAATATAAATCGACATGCAGTTTTAAAAAGTATCCAGTAGAATTATCAGTCAGATAATTTGTCCTAGTTTTACTTTAAAAGGATTTATTTTATTTTTTTCATTTATTGATTATGATAACATTAAATTTCTAATTTCTGAAAGTTATGTTTCTGTTAATAGTTAAATATTTATTTGTATAAAAAAGGTTTTTAAACATAATGAATTTCCAGGGGTGAATATGACATTATTTATATGAAATTATTAAAGGAGGGGGTACAATTAGTAAAAGAGTGAGTATGTTTAGCCTAGTTTTTGATGTTTGGTTATTTTTATATATGGGTATAATTTTATGAATTTATAGAGATGTTTGATTAAGGGTATTAAAATGTATGAGAAGCGGAATGAAATGACCTATTGCGAGGAAATAAAAAAATAATTTGTTTGGTTAGACAAGGTAATGGAGTCACCTATTCCGTAAGTCATTTCATTCCCTCAAATTCATTTCATTCACCCCCTTGTTTTTTTTTTTTCATTTCATTCGCTCTCTCACCCTTTATCATCAACACCGCCCACCTTTGCCATCCACCGTCGTCACCACCCGCCACCCCTGGCGCCACCACCCGCCATCGTTGGTTTGTTCTACGTAGTAATTTTAATTTTTTATGTAATATATGATCGCTGAATAAATATCAAAGTTTAGTATATAAATTATTCTTAAAGAAAATCCTTAGAAGAAATATCATCACTATAACACTTGTTTATTAAATAAACAAGCGTTAATAGTAGCATATAATTCTAAATAGTTGTTACCAAAAG
This sequence comes from Scalesia atractyloides, assembly GCA_947069175.1. Classification (NCBI taxonomy): domain Eukaryota; kingdom Viridiplantae; phylum Streptophyta; class Magnoliopsida; order Asterales; family Asteraceae; genus Scalesia; species Scalesia atractyloides. Next base: position 15,764,506 of record CAMTDV010000026.1, read on the forward strand.
CTAAGTATTGTTCAATACGGTTGCATATGTTAGCATGTGTGACGAAAAATAAAGTTCATGAGATATATGTATGAAAAACTTCAAATAATTGCATTCTAGTGATCATTAACTGTTTGTAGTTGAAAAGTTCTCTATCACTTTAACTGTCACAATCTTTAAAAGTTAAAACTTAAAAGCAAATAAACGAATTGGTCCAGAGAAGAGGGTTCACTTCTTTCTTCAACTCACCCATTCTCACCAAGTCTAAGTTTGACCAAAGAAATAGTCAACCGTCAAATTTCATCTTCTTGTTTAAGTCAACACAAAATCTAGCCTTCCCAGAAGCCAACAAAACACCAAATTCAAACCATTTAAATGCAGGTTCTCAGATCTTCTAAACCCAAAAAACAAATACAATCTAGAGATCTTCTTTTGTAATCTTTGTCTTTCCAAAACTTTTGACTATTTTTCCTACCAAGAATAGATAAAAAGTCAAAACTTGTATCAATTCATTTTGGTTTTGCAAACTTTCAAGAAAGAAAAAACATCATGGATTCTTCAGGAAGAAGATTGAGCACTTCAGCATTGATTTCTCGACACCAAATATTTTCTTATTATAATTCTTTTAATAATCTTGTTTCAAATGACACCATGAAGGAAGAACTGAATTCGAGTTTGTTTAATTTCGACAATGAAATCGATAGTTCAAATCAGTTTCTTACACCCTTTTCACCTTCTTCTTTCATCCCTACATACCCAAATCAGTTCTTTGATTCTCCTTCTTTCCTATTCAATTCTAATGTAAGTTTTTGTTTCCAAAAACTCATGACTTTTTATTTCTTCAAAATGGTTTTAAGTTTTAATGTGATTGACTTAATGTTTGCTGCAGATTATTTCAACTCCAGCATCCGGGAATTATTTTGGTTATGATTTTGAAGAGGGAAAAACAAATGTTTCTGATTTAGTTTCTCGATCGCAAACGAGTCCTACTACCATTTCTAGAAACAAGATGGTATGCAATTTCCTTAGTTTTGTAAAGTTCATAAATTTGGTAGTTGACTTTTCAGTATTAAAATTATGAAACCACATCGAGCTAGACGGTAAATGGGCAACAAGCTGCGCCGCTACCCCTTTTTGAATAGCAAAACTAAGTCTTTTAAAAACTACGTCCATAGATCTTGGGGTCATAACATTACTATGCATGACCCTTTGAGCTCGACTAAATAGGTCCACAGCCTCTGACGTCAGGAAAAATTCAGGATAGTTAAAGAGAATATAATTGGTTCTCTCTATGCATATTGATATGTTGACCTTTTGGTTAAATGTTCTAGTTCATGCTTTTCATTTCTACAATAAGGATTGTGCTATCTAATAAATCTATTTTAGAGGTTGAAGTTTGTTATCTTTCTTGTTTTTGTACAGGAGGATTTTATGAAAAGTGAAGTTCTAGATTGGAATGATAAAAGTCAACCCAAACAAATTGACTTCTCCATGGAAATCAGCAAAATAGAACCAGAACCAGAACCAGAATCACTACAGTCTCCTCATAAGGATTGCAAGTTGTACCCAATTCAAGCTAGCAAAACACAAAGCAAGTTTGAAGATGGTTATAACTGGAGAAAATATGGTCAAAAACAAGTCAAAGGAAGCAAAAAACCGTGTAGTTACTACAGGTGTAGTTATCTTGATTGTCCAACCAAGAAGAAAGTGGAGAAGGATTCAAACAGGTATATCACTCAAGTTATTTACAAAGGGAAGCATAATCATCCAATGCCACATAACATGAAGACACTATTGTTAAACTCGACCGAAAACACAATATTTGATTACTCGATTGATAAAATCGTTTTGAGTCCTCTTCTCAAAATTCCTTCGCTTCTTTTGGCGAAGAGGAGTATGATCAAGACTCTTCGCTTAGCAAATCAGGCAATGACTATGAAAATGAGACTGACTTGCCCAACGCTAAGAGATGGTAAAGTTATATTCTTTTATATGCACATCATTTTGTTTGTGGACCAAACTTACTTTCGTTTTGTGGTAAATGAGAAAAAAATGCTTCTTTTGGTCATGCTAAGTGAATAAGAGGTGTCTTTTTTTGTCCGGTTTAGGTTATAAAGTAATTTTTTACCTTCCTATTTCAGGAAAATAGATGAGGCTGAGAGTGATGCAATATCGTATGTTCGGAGTAAAGGTGTTCAAGAACCGAAGGTAGTTATTCAAATGAAAAGTGAGACTGATATTCTTGATGATGGATACAAATGGAGGAAATATGGACAAGAGGTAGTTAAAGGAAATCCAAATCCAAAAAGCTACTACAAATGCACAAACATAGGTTGTCCTATGCGAAAGCTTGTGGAACGAGCTTCACATGATTTACAATCCGTGATCATAACTTAGGAAGCTAAACACAACCATGGTGTACCTTCACGTGGTGTTGGCAGTTATGCCACCACCCAACCACCTAAGTCTAACACCACAAAGACTAGCAACAACTGCAAGACCGAGACATCTATGTATTTGCCAGACTACTCGTATAATGTTCAATCAATGATTTTGGTTTCATGGAAACTTCATACCCGAATCAAGATTGGATTAGGGAGAAGTTTAAGGAAGTACCAGATAATGACTTCATCTACAACTCATTTTAGACATAACTCATGATGATGATGCTTGAATTTGTTGTAACATTATGTACAAATTTGACCTTTTCTAGTAATAAATACTACCCAAAGACAAGTTACATGAAAATTTCATTTAAAGTATTGAAAATTTGGATTAGTAGGTTGTGTTTCGTCATCTGCAACTTGTGAGCTGACATCTAAACTCTCTTGTACTTTACCACTAGCTATTAGATGGTGCAATGCTGTTGAATGACTATGCGGTTGAACTAATCAACGATCATTTACCTAACCAAAGTTACGGGTCAAATATGTGTATATATAATTAGAGTGTAAAGTGTCAACGTAAATACGTCAAGGGGTTGTTGTATCAAGATTGTAAGTATGGAATTGTACATATGTATGTAGGTGTCGATCTATGAATTGACGCGTCTGTAATCATTCATGGTATATAGCCGATCGTGGAACACAATCAAAGGGATACAACCCTAATTGAATTATCTAAGTTTTATTGTGTTAATCTTGTTATTTGTATTAAAGTTCTGGCAAGATATGCAAAGAGATGAAAAAAACGACAACATATTTATTTTCAAAACTTGAATCTTTGTTAGACTTATAATAATATATCACATCCCCTTTTGTTATGAATTCTTAGTTTAGAACAATAATATGCGTTTCAAATTTGGAAACTTACGTAAGAGCCAAAAATTTGAAAACTAGTGATATAAGAACTAAATATAAAATGTGTGCATTGATCACGTGTTAGCCACAACTGATTGACCATGTTTGATACACATAAAGAAACAAAGTTTATAGGTTACAAGTGCAATTGTTAAAAAGTATGTTTAGTATAAGGGCCGAAGTGTAAACATTGTAAAGTAGTAACTGATTAAGTTGTGACATTTAGAATTAGGGTTAGGAATAGGGTCATAAACTAACAAAACCAAACCAAACGAAACTTTGTTCATGTTCATTCAGTTAGCACTGAACTTGTTCCCGAACACCTGAACGAAAATTCTTGTTCATGTTTCTTTATTAAGGAATTGAACTTGTTCATAACACATAATTTGGATAATTGACGTACCATGTGGGAATCGAACCCAGAACCTAATGGTCTCTAAGCCTTATCACACCCCTAAGATGCCACTAGGCTAAAATTTAACATAATGATAGATATAAACATCCAAAACAAGGGCACAAATCAGACATGATAAGCATAAACTTAATTATCCCAATATAATATTTCAAGATCTAGGTTTTAAATGACTAAGTTTTTAACGAGATGCAAGCTTCAAATGTCAACAATCAGTCGAAGGAGCGGAGCTTAGAGCCTTGACTTTCTATATTAGTCAAGCGCACTAACTCTAAGTGTTTTAGTTTATACGTTAGGACAATAAACTAAACATCAAAATTAAAGATAATAACGACCATGAAAGATATAAACGAATGTATTATCGAATGTTTATAAATGCAATTGAACGAACGGGACCTTTGTTCGTTTTCTTTCCTATATGAATCAAACGAAATTCCTTTTCATGTTTGTCCATTTATTACACCCTCTAAAAGAACGAACATAAACAGTTCGCGAAACGTTTTGTTCATTTACAACTCTAACTAAGGACGCAAGGTTTCACAAATAGTTTGATAGATCCCTGTGGTATGTATAAGTATCGATATCACATAAATATCTATTTATCCTTTCGGAGACATCCGACAAAATTGAAACAATAATAAAGATTAACATGGCTCGTGCGCAAGGATAACATACAAATCATAAAATGGTCTAATAGGAAATATCTCTTTTTTAATTAAGAGTGAATTACAAGTTTTGTACTTTATAGTTGTATTAAATTTCAGACGGTGTCCTTTACTTTTAACATTGACGAGTTTTATACTTAATGTTTCAAGATCATGCACGGTTTATCCTTTAACCCTAACCCTGTTAGTTTTACATGTTAAGTGAAGGATAAGAGTAACTTAGTATTTTTACCTAATAATTTAAAAAAAAAAACTTTTAATAATTAAAACAATTATAATATCACTCTCTCTCAGCAAAACCCCATCCCACCTACGACTGTAGGTGTACAAAACGGTTTTTTTTTGAAAACCGGTTTCGGTTAAAAACCGAACCGTTTTTTTTGCTGAACAAGAAACCGGTTACTGAGAAACCGGTTACGTTTATAAACTGGTTTTTTTATTCGAAAACATAACCGGTTAGTAATCGGTTTACAAAAAAACCGGTTTTTTTAATTGAATAAATAACCGGTTGAAAAAAACCGGTAAAAAAACCGGTTCTACAGTTTTTTTCACAAAATGCATTTTTTTTGCTGTTTTTGCTGTTTTCCTGCACTTTTGAGGTTGAAATGCTGTTTTTTATATGTAATATTAATAATTAAAATATAAAACGGTTAAAATATAATAATACGATTAAGTCTTGGAACTAATGCTTACATAACAATGAAAATACGTACGCTAAACGTTACAAAAGAAATACGTAAAGTTAAAATATTAATCCGCAAGAACGTCCACTAATATATTTTTTTTAGTTGGATTATAATATATCTTGATGAGCCTGGTTTAATCTTCTTCGCCCGAACCCGAACTCGAACTATTGCGTAGAAATTCATCTAGTTCGGCTTCTTCCTCGGTCATTAGGGTTGTTAATTCGGCTACAACCTCGTCCTCGTACACTTCGCCTTCGTAATCTAATTCTCCCTCGAGTGAGCGTATGTGTTGACATCTCTCCGCCGCATCCAAGTAGTCTTTCAAGCAAATTGACATCTCAACCGCCTTTGGTGTTAGCTTTGTCCTCCGTATAGAAATCACCCTACCACTTATAGAAAAAGCACTTTCCAAAGCTACGGTTGAAGCTTTGACCGTTAGTAAATCTCGGGCCATTGTGGCTAGGATCGGAAATTGATCTTCCTTTCCTTTCCACCAACCCAACAAATCAAAAAATTTAAATTCTTGTGAAGTCATTGTTTGTAGAAAGTTCGACCCACCATACCGACCGAGTTCGCTACCACTAGTGTTACCACGTTGCATTTGACTCGACTCATCTAACAAATTGTTATAAACATACAAATCTTCATCCTCGATACTTGATGAACCTTCGCCGAAAGCGGCATTTCTCATTGAATCGTGAATGTGTGACGAGGTTTGACCATATTTTGTTACATAAACATCAAACATTTTTGAAAGTTGTTCGTTAAAACGAATTTTTGCGGCTTCGCCAAAGTTTGGTTCGTCATCGGTGTTTAAATCCAACTCGTTGTAATTTTTAAAATCAAAGACCCGGTTCCAAAAATATTAAAGTAAGGGTTTAAAGCTGCGGCACAAGTGAAAACCGCGGGTAGTTCTTTAAAATATTTTATTAGTTTTTCCTTCATCGTAGCTACCATATCACAATATGGTTTACCCCTCACCGACAACTCGTTTAATTTCCTACACATTTTAAACAAATTGTGAAGTACCAATGAACTAGTTGGATAGTAAACTCCCGATAAAGTCTTTGTTGACATTTTGAAAACTTGAAGCAATTGTGTAACCGTTTCAATAAGACCCCAATTCGATTGGTGGTAAGACGAAACCTTTCCACGACTCGACAAAAGGTTATGAAATGATATTAAACTTTCCTTTTGCAAAATTGCATTTCCAAACATGGTGCAAGTCGAGTTCCATCGATGAGCGACGTCCCAATTGGGTCCTAAGCATAATCGACTCGTTTCCTTACACATTTTAATATATTTTGAATGTCTATGCGTGTGACCATATATATGACGTAACATTTTTTTGAAAGCTTCTTTTTGAGTTTCAATAACCTTCAAGCCATCTTGAACGGCTAAATTTATGATGTGTGCGACACATGGTTCAAAGAACTCTCGAACCACGATATACCCATGTAAGTCGTGCTACTCTTAGGAGAGATTGTTTAAGATTGTGGAAAAATGCTAAACAAGAATTAATCTCTTATTTTGAAAAACTAGAAACCGGTGTTAACTTGACTAGCGACGTTTGGTCCGCACCGCACGGTTCACCCGACTCGTATATTTGTGTCACCGCCCATTGGATTGAACCGGCGACGTGGCAAATGATGAAACGCACGATTTTGTTTGAACTATTTGATTACCCCCACACCGGTGAATCTGTATATAAAGCAATCGACAAATGCATTAAAACGTACAAATTGGAAAACAAGATTTTTTCAATAGCTTTTGATAACGCCTCAAACAATACGCTTTCGGTAACGCATTTAAGATTAAAGCACAATCCAATTTGTGAGGGTATTTTTTTCCATTTGTCTTTAGTTGGTACAACCCACTAAGCATTATGGTACAAACCATAATGCACGTATAAGTTTGTCTTTAACGGGTACAACCCACTAAGCATTATGGTACAAGCCATAATGCATAATGCATAGGTATGTTGCAAATTATATGTATATATAATATGTTGCAAAACATGTACAATCTATCAAGCATAAAGTACAAACCATAATGCCTAGAATTGTTGAAAATTATAGGTATATACATGTACAATCTATCAAGCATAAAGTACAAACTATGATGCCTAGAATTGTTGAAAATTTGGTTGTCGAAACGGTTGAACGGCAAAGTTTCTTGGATTACAAACTTCGTCATTTCCACTCTAGTCACATCCAAATTGTACGCGAACAAGCTAGCGCCTTCACTCCCCATTGAAGCTTGACCACTAGTGTGTTGTTGTTTCAACGACTTGCAAAATGGTTTTCCAACGTGTTGTCTCAAGGTTGTGTTTGCCCCTGCGGCGTAAAACACATTACAATGATGACAACGTGCTTTTTTCGTCCCGTTCGCCATCTCGTACAAATCGAAATGTGACCAAACTTCGGGGTTGCGCTTCGTTGGAAGTACACAAACAACCGTTTCGGTTGTAGACTCGCCAACATTGACCGAATCATGAGCACTAGAGCTTGCCATGCTTTTTGTAAGAGTTACCGAACAAGAAAGTGAGCGTAAGTGAGCGTTTTTAAGAGATTTAGGAGATTAGAGAATGGTGTGATTGAACCAAAACACTCACCACCCTTTTATACTACTTTGGAGCTGCATATTAGGCCCGAAAAATAAAAAAAAAACGGCTGCTTTGAGGTCCTAACGGTCATATGACCGTTTTTCTGATATGGGCACAAATAACCGGTTTTTTATTATCCGTTACTGATTAACCGGTTTTCATAACCGGTTTTTTAATAAACGTAGCCGGGTAACCGGTTCTTTATTGTAACCGGTTTTCGTAATAACCGGTTTTTTCCGGTTTTACCTTTAACCAGTTTTACAACCGATTTTTTTATAACTGGTTTCTAAACCGAACCGGCAACCAAATTATGCAACCGATTAATAACCGGTCAAACCGGTTAGTAACCGAACCGGTTACAAAATAACCGGTTTTAAAAATAACCGGTTTCGGTTTCATTTTCGGTTTCAGTTACGTAATCAGTTTTTTTGTACACCTCTACCTACCTACGACCTACCCACATCAGCACCATCACCGTACAACCACCGCACCGCACCGCACCCTAACCACCACCCGCATCTGGTACAGGACCGGTGAAGGGAGGACTCAAATTCAACTCAATCACCTGTTGCTACCTAATCAGTCGCCTGAAATTCAAACCAAAATCAGTTGCGAAATCGTTCAGCCACATACCGCTCTCAGAAACAGCAATTCACTCTATATTTAATCTATCGTTGCAGATGATTTACACCAATTTGCCCTAATTTTCCTCACGACCACCTGGACCCTTCATTGATGCTCATCCTTTAATCGAGATTCCGCCTGCAGTCGTAGGTAAACATCGGACCTGTTCTTATTTGTTACTCTGTTTTTGCAAATGTATTCACCATCTTAACGATTTTAGAATTAGTGATGTTTATGTTATAACAAAAAACTGGACCTATTTGGGTAGAAGAGTGAATAAGCTTGAGTTATAAGTCCTTTGATCATATTTATTGCCTTTGTTCATTTCTTGATCTTAGTTTCATCATCTTTCAATTTAGGGGAATATAATATTTCTTATGAGGTCTTTTAAGTGAAAAAATGGAAATTGATTCTGCAGTATATGGATATGTGTATGTCTTTATCATGATACTTGTTTTATTGCATTCATGTAAGTGGAATAGATATAATGGTGAATGATTGTTTGCCGAAAGACTATTGTATGTTGATCCATAACAGTCAATCACGCGCAGGTGCTTAGGTGAGGCGAATGACTGCTTCAAGTAGATGCAAAGCGAGAAACTTTCTGTATTCGCGCGCCTTTTGCGAGGTGCGAAAACCAGCTCTTTTTTCTCTTATTCTGTCACTTATTTGCTAACTTCTTTCCCCAAAATGTTTTAGGCTCACAAAAACTCAATTGCGTTAATCTTTAACAAACTTAAGCCTTACTTCCTAGTTACCAACTAATTGCATTTCAATAAACTATACATATTTATCTTTGATAATATACGGGCAAATTAATTACCCTCCTAATGTGCATGATGAGATTATATCAAGGTTGAGCATTTTATGGATTTTGATTATAACAATCCATATTTTGTAACTTGATGGAAGTATGCATTGAATTTATGATATAATCTTAGTATTAGTTTTTTTGGGTAAATGCTCTTGATTTTTCTTTCTCGAAATTCATCAACTCTACACCCTTGATTTTAATGTTTAAATTACAAGGGGAAATCTTGCATTGATGCAGCAGCTTCATGCCTGGACAAAGGCACAGTCTTATGGTCTTTTTAACATCTTTTTTCTCTAGGTTTATAACAAAGTTTCACCACTTTTTTAATCCTGGTAAATGCAATGGAAAGATTACGTAAAAAAACCGCGTATGTTAAGCACATAGCAGAATACCCAAATAGTCTTGCAAAACAATCATGTATCTAATAAACATTTATGTGTTCTTTTATGTTATGTTACCTATGCTACTCTTGTCAACTATTTTAAACTTCAGCTCATGGTTTCGGCTAATAGCTCCAAGCTAGTAGTTCTACGTCACTTTTGATACGATGTTTATTTACTCTTTTGCTAGGTGGATCAATCGTGCGTGTAGATATGCTTGCAGGTTCTGTTAAAGCTGGCACTGAGAGTTAGGTTTTGACTACTGGTTCTAACTCCTTTGGGTGGACAAAAAAACCCAAATCTTCTGTTTGCATTGTGCACACCAACTGTTCGACGTTTTGCTCCAAAGAGCTTCTTAACCAATTATGAGAAGTTTATCACTACCATCGCTTCTACAACGACGCTTAAGCTCTCCCATACATAATAGAGTTTGTAACAACAACTCATTCGGGAAATCGACCTTCATGTTGTTTCAAATTGTGCACAAAACCAGCGGAGGAACACGACCTAAAAAGAAAATCTACCACAGAGTACACGAACTCGACAAAGCAATGGACCTCCAAAAGAAACCCACCGCGATCCTGAAGCTGAAATCAATCATCCAATCACAAAAGAATCAATCTTTACTCCTCCGGGACCTTGAAAAAGAAGTCGGCATCATCCAAAAATGGAATTTCATAGCCGTTATCGAAAAATACCCATCGATTTTCCACGTGAGCGGTGGTCATAAAACACCACCTGCGGTCACACTGACAGCAAAAGCTAAAAATATTGCCGATGAAGAAGCTCTAGCCATTGAACTAATGGAACCGATTTTGGTTAAAAATCTAAGGAAACTGTTGATGTTGTCGGTTGATTGTCGGCTACCACTTGAAACCATCAATTTCATTCAGCCGGATTTGGGTTTGCCTGAAGATTTCGAGAAATTGTTAGTTCCGAAATTTCCCGAACTTTTTTCGGTGAAAGATGTACACGGGAGACCCCATCTTGAACTGGGAAATTGGGATTCTTCGCTAGCGGTAACAGCCCGCGAAGAAACATATATGAATTCTAGAATGTTGGACACTTCTGGGACCGCAAAACGGGCCCGTATTTCGGAAGATGGAGACTTTCCGGGCCCGTTTGCGTTTCGGTTGAAATTCCCAGTGGGGTTTAGACCGAACATGAATTATCTTCAAGAACTTGAGAAATGGCAGAAAATGGATTTTCCGTCGCCTTATTTGGATGCGAGAAGATTTGAAGTGTCGGATCCTAAAGCTAGAAAGAGGGCGGTTGCAGTGCTTCATGAGCTTCTTAGTTTGACTATGGAGAAACGGTTGACTTCTGGTCAACTCGATGCATTTCATTCGGAACTGAGATTACCGGCTCGCTTGTTGCTTTGCTTAATTAAGCACCATGGTATGTTTTACATTACTAATAAAGGGGCGAAAAGTACTGTTTTTCTTAAAGAAGCTTATGATGGGTCAAGATTAGTTGATAAATGTCCGATTTTGACTTTTAGGGATAAGTTTGTAGCACTAACTGGTAGGAGATATCTTGAACCAACTTCATGTACTGCATGACCATGAGATTGAAAGGATGATTATAGAGGATTTTTTTTTAATATTTATTTTTGAATCATATGGTTGTAGTTTGCCTTAGTTTCACACATATCAGATGCGATATTTGAATTCGATTCATAATGGGTTTGTCCACTGTTACGCGCGGTTTCCTTCTAAACATTATTGAAAAAACTAAACTTTGCTAGTGTCTAATTGCCGCAAGAAAGGTTGAGATGATCCCACCTCTAGGTGTGTAAACAAATGGGCTCAGGCTTGGCATGTTATGTTTTTATGAAGCTTGAACTTGGCTCGGTTTGAGCCTGCTTATTTGAGCTCGAGCTCGTCTCGCGAGTAAAACCCAAAGCTCAAGCACAAGCTCGCTTCAGCATCGCTTAAACGAGCCAAAGCTCGGCTCGAGCTCAGCTCACCATTGTTATCATAATTATTATTATTACAGAGAAAAGTGCCCGGATAGTACCTGTGGTTTGCTCAGATTTCACCTTTAGTCCCTACATTTTCAAAATTATAGTTATAGTCCCCAATTTTTGGCAAATTCGTTCCCAGATACTTCCTAGCGTAGATGGGGTTTAGTTTACTCAGTTAAGTGGGTGTGAAATTACTAAAATGCCCTTGTATTAAAAAAACTAATAAAAAACGTTACCAAAAATATAATTTATTATTTAAAATTTTAAGTGGGCCCATTCCTCACCCTCTCCCCACTGTACCCTCCACCCACCGTCGCCGCTGAATTACCATACGTCACAGTCTCGGCCGGAATTTAGAGCTGGTACCACTCGCCGCTATACATCACAATCGAAACACGACTGACCACGGCCGCTGAACTACCACCCTCCACCCTTCACCAAAATGTCGTAATCACAAACATCCGACAACGGCGGCAAACCCACCCCACACCTCCGAGCACCTGCTCCTTTTTCCAGTTCCGATTAAAACTGGTCAGCACCACCAATACCATCGTACAAATCCTTTCACTAGCTTTTCAGCTTCATCACTCGTAAACCTAGTTAACTAATCAGTTCTTACTTCAGCCCTTCTCTAATTCCATAATAATGGTAAAAATAATAATCGTTGAGAAATGAGTACACATCGAGAGTTCAAAATGGGTGCACAAACATAAACTGTCCTCTGTTTCTCTCTCATTTATTTTTTATTTTAGGATTTGTTGGGTAAATATGGTCTTGCTTTCCTTTGAAGACCTTGTACATAACTTGAGCATAAGAAACCAACACCCCACTGTACTATTGACGAGATTGACGAATCATACGATTTGAGTGGTGGAATATCGCAACGTTGTCTTGCTGGATCATACGATCTGAGAGGCGGATCATACGATTTGAGTTAAGGAAAATTTTACAAATAAAAAACGAAAATTTTGTTTGGGCTCGTGAGCCTAAACAAGCTTTGTATTTCAGGCTCGGGTTCGATAACTAAACGAGCTCTATCTCAGGCTCATTAAGACTCGGCTCGTTCGAGCTTTTAATCGAGCCAATCAGTAGTAGCTCTCAAGCCTCTGGGCTTGTTTACACCCTACCTTATTTGAACTCACTCCAACCCAAATTAACCCTAAAGGGAAGGCACCCATCTAGTTGAATCAACTTAACATTTATGAGGAGAGAGAGAAGAGAAGGTAGATGTGAGAGTTGAATCACAGGTTTGTGAACCAAAAGTGAAGCTGCATGGTGAACCTGTGATGGTTGCGGCAGTGTTCCCTTGATGTCTGCGTGAGCCCACGGCTTCATCTAGTGGATGCCCATAACCCTTGATTTGTTGTCAGTTTTTTTTCTAAATCTTTATTATTTTTCTATAACTTTTTTAAATAATTTTTTTCTTTTCACGTTATCTGATCTTTACCACTGGTTTGTGAATTCCCAACAAGTACTCCACTTTAGTATATTGTTGGTCACCTCTAAATCAACAGCTTAAAAAACTTACACGAAACACGTTAATTTTCATCTTAGCCGACACGATAAGATTAAACGATCAACTTATAATTACTGAATCCCATTTTCATCAGCCAACACGATACGATTAAACGATCAACTTACAATTACCAAATCCTCACCGAAGAAGATGGTACATAAAATATGTCTTATATTTAAGTTCCAACACTAAGAATCTTAAAAGACGGTCATCTCTTTATATGATTTTTGTTTGTCTGCCTGTATGACCTTGCAGACTGGCACTCTGGCGAACCGAAGCCCAAAACATGTTTGTGGGCCTAATGAAATTAAACAAGACAGTCATCTTTTATGATTTTTGTTTGTGTCTGCCTGTCTGGTCCGGCGGACCCAAGCCCAAAACATATTCGTGTACTATTGAAATTAAAGAATCGCACAAGTCATGTATGTGTAGGTACAATAGGGTGGGATTTTAAACAAACAAGTGGGTTACACCCACGTTCTGCGGCAGGATGACACAATTTTTAATGGAAACGTAGAAGTAATAGTAAAAATCCCGTTAGTGATGGGAATTCACTTGATATTGATTCGTTCGTTAAGATACCGACACTTACCGAAAGAGAAACAAAAAAAAAGTCATGATACGACCAAAAAAATACCGAGATGTGTTTACATCGATCGAAACAATAAAAACTAATATCAATTTCGGTACTAACGTTCTTCGGTCATATTAGACCGTTCGTTTTGTTACAAGTACAATACAACACAGTTCGATTGAAATTCCAAAAAAAAAGAAAAATAAAAAAATAGAAAGAAAAAATGAAAAGAATTTTTATAAATTATATATATAATAATATATGGAAGTCAATACCTCAAAAGTTCAATATATTTTTGACTGAAAAGTGCAAGGAATTTTTTGAAGGTAGGTCAAGTCATTTTACTTTATTATTTAAAAATATTTGCATGCAGAAGTTTTTATTTTAGAAACTCGAAATCATTATTATTATTTTATAATACCTAAAGTAAAACTAAACATAAAAATATTTTCGTATTTATGCTATTTGTCCTGTGTGCTTTTCGCACACGAGTACCATTCAAATGCTGCCATGGCAAGTACGAGTTGGGTCCAAAGTTTCCTTTTTACCAATCCCCGGATGATATATAATGCTATCATAATAAACATCATTGAAGAAAATATCAACAAGATTCTAGTAATCACCTAAAACCATATATAGATGACCTTTGGTCTCATAAAAAAATAATAATAAAAAAAAAAAACAACCTCACCAAAACCATGGTGTAATCAGCAAGTATTAAACACCACAATACATTGCAACTTATTCGTTAAGGTTCAACCAAATTAACTTGCATCATCTAAACCATAACATCTTTAACTACGTACAAGTTTTCCTACTAAAACCTGTTTTGACCCACTAGCCAATCCACCTTACATTCATGACTAGACATATATTACACACCAAAAAAAGAAAGAAAACGTTTGAACACCCATACTTCGTGTAACTAGACTTTTTTAAGCTATTTCAGTCCTCATGATCCCATATATCGGCCGCACTCCGGTACGGTCCATCGTTCTTGTTCACAAAGAGATCTTCACCATGCAATACTCTTTCCTGATCCGAGATGTTGCTTATATCATTGAAATCCTGATCCGGAAGTACCCAATTGAAGACATGCATGTTTTCCTTGATTCTATCAGGGTTTGTTGATTTAGGTATTACACTTGTGCCTCGTTGGATCGCCCACCTCACAAGAACCTGCCCGGGACTCTTGTTTAACTTCTTCGCTATCTTGTCCACCGTCGAATCATGGATGAGATCGCGACCATTTGGCTTGGGATCCCAGAGGGGAATACGCCTATAAAATCGATGCAACAAAAGGGATTTTAGCTTATATATAACTTAATAAGCCCAAGCCCGACAACTCGCTTACAAACTATCCTGAAAACTTGAGCTCGAGTTTGCCTCGTATAAAGTAGACCCAACTCATTTATTTTTAAAATTTTGTTCTAAGAAGATTATTGATTATTTGATATATATTAATATTTTGTGTGTGTATATATTGGCCTTAATTAAAAAAGACAAAAAAAATTGTTGTTAGAAGATTATTGATTATTTCATTTATAGACATTTCGTGTGTGTATATATATTGGCTTTAATTTAAAAAGACAAAACAATAGAAAGCCAACAGAGTTGTCGTTTACAAACCGAGCTGAACAAACAAGCAAGCCGATTTCGACCTGGCTTGCGTTCAAACAAGCAAGCCGATTTCGACCGAGCAGCGACCGTTTTTAAAATGTCGGCCTGTTCAAAAACAGCTCCTAGGCTTTTTGAACAGCCCTAGACATGTTTTTCTAGACACTGATCAGTTAATTTGCACTTTTAGTCTCGGTTTAGCTATTTATGTTACCGTAACATGGATCCCTTTCTTCTGGCATGCTTCCAGCATTTTGTCATTCCTCCACCCCGGATGCATTTCCATCTGAAATTTAGACAAAATATATAAAAAACACACATAGATGTTAGAAATTTTATATAACTACTATTTAGAACCCGCACTTTTTGATGGGACCGTTAAACCGAACAAAAGTAAACATGTAAAAATGTTAAACCACGGACGCGTGTTACGACGTGTTAACTCATAAAAATTTGACCAAAGCGCAAAACATAGAGAATAACCAAGTAGGCTTATGACCTGCGAGTTGAACGGTGACCCTTAAACCACCAAAAATAATAAACGTAAAAACGTTGAACCATACATGAACGTTCCAGCATGTTTACACGCAAGATTTAGATCGAAACCTAAAACAACAAATCTTTAAAAGATGACAATTAAAGAGGTTTATAACTAAAAACTAAAGAGGTCGATGTGTATAAAAATGAAAGTTGAGCCACACATGAACGTTCCAGCATGTTTACACACAAGATTTAGATCGAAACCTAAAACAACAAATCTGTAAAAGATGACAATTAAAGAGGTTTATAACTAAAAACTAAAGAGGTCGATGTGTATAAAAATGAAAGTTGAGGGGTAAAAAACGTAAGAAAAATGAATAGTGAAAATCACTC
The DNA here is from genome assembly GCA_947069175.1 of Scalesia atractyloides. Taxonomy (NCBI): domain Eukaryota; kingdom Viridiplantae; phylum Streptophyta; class Magnoliopsida; order Asterales; family Asteraceae; genus Scalesia; species Scalesia atractyloides. The sequence continues at coordinate 15,780,516 of CAMTDV010000026.1, forward strand.
CCAAATCATCTTTGCGAAATTAAAATTAATTAAAATTAAAATATATAAAAACACATTTAGATGTTAGAAATTTTATATAACTACTATTTAGAACTCGCACTTTCTGGCGGGACCGAACTGGCGGGACCGTTGAACCGAACAGAAGTAAACATGTAAAAATGTTAAACCACGGACACGTGTTACGAAGTGTTAACTCATAAAAATTTGACCAAATCGCAAGACATAGAAAAGAATAACCAATTAGGCTAAGGACCTGCAAGTTGTAACAGTGACCCTTAAACCACTAAAAAAAAAAATAAACGTAAAAACGTTGAACCACACATGAACGTTCCAGCATGTTTACCCGCAAGATTTAGATCAAAACCTAAAACAACAAATCTGTAAAAGATGAAAATTAAAGAGGTTTATAACTAAAAACTAAAGAGGTTGATGTGTATAAAAATTGAAAGTTGAGGGGTAAAAAACGTAAGAAAAATGAATAGTGAAAATCACTCCCAAATCATCTTTCCTAAATTAAAATTAATTAAAATTAAAATATATAAAAAACACGTATAGATGTTAGAAATTTTATATAACTACTATTTAGAACTTTCTGGCGGGACCATTAAACTGAACTGGCGGGACCGTTGGACCGAACAGAAGTAAACATGTAAAAATGTTAAACCACGGACGCGTGTTACGATGTATTAACTCATAAAAATTTGACCAAATCGCAAGACATAGAAAAGAATAACCAATTAGGCTAAGGACCTGCAAGTTGTAACAGTGACCCTTGAACCACCAAAAAAAAATAAACGTAAAAACGTTGAACCACACATGAACGTTCCAGCATGTTTACCCGCAAGATTTAGATCAAACCCTAAAACAACAAATCTGTAAAAGATTAAAATTAAAGAGGTTTAAAACTAAAAACTAAAGGGGTTGATGTGTATAAAAATGAAAGTTGAGGGGTAAAAAGTGCCAGAAAATTGAATAGTGAAAATCACTCGCAAATCATCTTTGCTAATTAAGTATGGATAATAGTCATTTTTGCTAAATTAAGTACGGATAATAGCAAATGATGAAGCCTCTAATTAATAGTGGCTTTTTTTTTCTTTTTGCGGCTCTCGTCTTGTAGTGTTTTTTAAGTCTTTCACATTCTTTTTGCCTTGTAGTGAGTGTGTCTGTGTTTTACGGTAGTTTCCGATGCAATTTTGCATTTGCCTATGTTATATAGATCACGATGGTATGAATTCGTGTTTTCATTTTACGATTTTTCTTTGTTTGGTCGTCGTTTGCTTGCTATACTTGGCACGATTTTATGACCCCGGCATCCACAACGCAGGGTCAACATCATTACATGTACTATATTCGTTTTTATCGGTTTTCTCAAGGTTCCAGTATAAAATTCGTTGAACACGAAGTTGTATTCCTAATAAAATTTGTTTTTGTCTTCTAAGCTATCACGAAGTTGTATTCGCGATAAAAAATTTGTTTTGGTATTCTAAGCTATATCGAGTGAAGTGCAGGTACCATGCCGGTACTGTAATGAACCGAACCAATACCAACCGAACAACGTACTAGTACATATGTTCGTTGTTTTTATGGTTTTCAATCTATGTAAAACAAATGTCGACTGTTAACATCAGTATCATGCTAGTACTGTAATAAACCGAACCGATATTGATCATCGAATCCCACTAGTTATTTGCATGATATATGAAATGTTGTTAATAATAATATACCTGGCACACAGATGGCATTGTTTGAGCAAAGCCAGTGAGCTTATTGAGCTTCTTTAATGTGAAATTGCTTATTCCAATGTCTCTAACCAGGTTTTGTGCTACAAGTTTCTCCATATCTTTCCACACACCTTCCATGTCAAATTCCAAAACGTCTCCAGCCTTTGGAGGCCTGCTGGCTCTGTCTTTTAGTCGGAACGGCCAATGGATCTGTAAATTTAATTTGATTTTTTTATAACGAAACCATCATGATTTTAGCATTCAAAGTAATTATTAAGTTTAAAGATATTACCAGATAAAGATCAAGGTAGTCAAGCTGAAGCTCTTGAAGGGTGTTTAGCAGTGCTGGACGGACCCTTTCGGGGGATAGGTCACTGCACCATAGCTTGGATGTAACAAACAGATCTTTCCTTTCAATTCCTGCTTTCATGGCTGCCTTAAGACCTTTCCCTACCTACAAATAAGATAGAAAAATAAAGTCATAATAACACAGACATTACTTAAACTAGCAGAAATAATTACATTTTTAGTCTGAAACACATAAATCGCTAATTTACATAATTCTCACTCATTTACTTGTCCTTAATTCAATATTTAATTGTCATGTTTTAATTTAAAATTTTAAGAACATACTAAGATCCCCTTTAAGATACCCTTATGTGATTTCCCAACTATTTAGCAATATATTAATTTTTCTTTTTGAGTTCTATTTTGTGATTTGCTCGGCCTTGGTTCGTTTAAGCTCGGCTTGGTTCGTTTAAGGTTACGAGAGGTTAGTTAGACTCAAGCTTGGCTGGTTTAACCGAGGTTAGCTCCTTTAGAGCTGTATTTCTAAACCTCGAGCTCGGGGTAAATTTTAAAGCCCAAACTTGGATTGTTCAATTATGAGCCTCAATAAGAGCTCAAGCTTGGGTCGAGCACGTTTCAAGTTTTTAACTAGCGGATCGAGTAACGCATGTTTGCGTGCTTCCGCTCTACGTCAAAAAAACCCTAGTTTTCTTACGTTGATTCGTTTATAGATCAAGTCTAAGTACCTCTTCATGAACACCATACTCCCATGCAGTATCAATGTGTCGGTAACCAGCCTGAAACATTTGCGATCCATGAATAAACACAAAAACGGTATATAAAGTAGAACACAACAAAAAAAAATCATGGGAAGAAGTTGAAAGAGACCTCAAGAACAGCTGTGGCGACGGAGTCAGAAGCTTCGGAACCCGATTGCCATGTTCCCAAACCAACAGCAGGAATTCTGTGGCCACTCAACAGCACAAACGAGTACTGTTCTTCTTCCTTTGCTCTCAATGTTGATTGAGCCATGTATTTTCTTCGATTAACAACTTAAAGCTTCTTTTTCTCTTTTCTCAAACTGTCTTACTTTGTTTCATATAGCAACCGAAGAAGAAGTGGCTGAAAGAAAGAGGTAATATAATATTGGAGTAATGGCTTACACGTAGCTCATGCATTTAAGTGTCAGCAACACTGTGGATATGTTGTCTTCTTGCCACGTAGGGTTTGAGCTTCCTCATGTTCATCAACACACCGCACACACGTGGATTACGTAGGTGTCTTAAAAACATTATTATTCGTTTCAGTTTTCGTTGATAAAAATGGAAATGGAAATGGAAATTCTAATCGACTTTGAGCTATTTTATTTTAAGAATAAACGTCTAAAACCAACGACAAATCAAGCCCGTCCGCAAAGAAGAAGAGTCTGTGAACCACATTACAAACATCTGTAAAAAAATTAGTGAAGTCTATGAGAAAAAGATTGTTTGTTTTTTAAGTTATGTAGACTTCTAAAATAAACTGATGATAGTGTACGCACGGTGGTGGTTGGTGGTGAACGATGGTGGTGGGGTGGACGTGGACAGTGATGGACATGGACGGTGGGTGGTGGTGGTGGGTGGTGGACAGCGGGAGGTAGGCTCGCGATATGCAAAATGGTCATCCATAGGTTGGTTGGAAACGGGTTGGTCGTCGTGTGATAAAGTATAATGACCGCTTGCGTGTAACATTTGTGTAAAACGGGTTTTGAAAACCCACACCATTTTCATTAATCAAGGGTGTATTTATGTATCGTTATGTAATTTTATTTATTTAATAAGGATATTAAAATCTATAAATAACAGTAACTAAATTAAAATAGACTTAAAGAAATAACAAATAAATAAAAAGTTAAATTAACCTTAATAATTAATCAATCAAAAATTTAAACAAAAAGAGAAAGGGAACCGGGATCGAACCCGGGTCGCCCGGGTAGTCACACACACTCAACACCACTCCGCTACACACACCAGATGTGTTAGCTTCTACGTCTCATTTTATAAAAATGCAAACTGGGCGGAAAACCTACAACTTCAGCGAATCTCCTCGCCGGAGATCTCGCCAAATCACGTGTTTTCTCTCAATCCGACAACTGTTCAACAATTATTTTTGGCAAATCCTTCAATCTTGAATGCGCTGTCAATCAGTCCGAGGTCAAAATCGTGGAAACCGAGTCATCGAATTCCCTATAAATACTACCTCAACCAAGCATTTTAAGCACATTCATTCTTCGAAATCGCTTTGCTCTTGCTCGCAATAAGCTTTATCGCCGGAAAATTGGAATCACCGGAATTCTGCAACCGTCGGAATCATCGCCGGTTCTGTTCTTACGGTAGATTTCTTTTCGTTATGCTTTTTAATTTCACCTCCTAATTAACGTCATATTCAGTCGATCATAAACAAGATCGGAATGAATCAAGAATGGATTCGGGCGGGGGTATAGGTTCTGGGTAAAATTTAAATGGAAAAGATGAAGTGGAGAACGTGTATATACATAATATAATTCGGGTTATAACCGGGTTAGACACACAGACCAGCGGTGGACTGTGTGCACATTTAACAAACACGCTCCGAGTTCGATCCTTGCCACCAACACTGCCGAATAAACAATTTTTTTTAAAGGGAACCAAGTCACACTGATTCCCCAACAAGATGTTAAAGTTATTGAAAAATGCTATGTTTACGGGTTAAGCACCCAGCCCAAGTGGTTGGGCCGGGTGCAAACCAACTTCAGGTCGCCGGTTCGAGTTCAAGCCCTCATCACCGGTCTGATCACTTAAAAATCTTTTTAAATTAATCATTTCTGTATGGACTTAATTTGTGTATATGTATAATTAAAATCCAGATTACAACGGGTTAGACACGTAGCTCAGTTGGAAGAGCTGCGTTCACACGAATGACAGGTCGCGAGTTCGACCCTCACACGCGCATACGAATTCCCTGCTCGGCCGGCCTGACAGACATTGTCAGACTGACAACTCCTTTTTACTTATTATTTTATTTAATTAATTACTTATTTAATTATTCTGTAGTCATATTAAAAGAAAAATTTATTAAAAATACCTAAATTGAAAGAGTTTAAAATATTAAAATCATATAAACTTAAAAATCTAAACCAAGGTTTTTAATCAAAAAGTTAGCTTATCTATTTATTAAGTTATCGCGTTGTTATTTTAGGTTAGTACTCTTTCGTCGGTCAAATTCTCAACTCGTGCGCACTTATCATCAACCAAGAATACGCACCCACTGTGAGTGAATCTCTACAAATTCCCCGTTTTTATCACGTTTTGGGGTGTATCATGTGTCGTATCATTCCTTTATTTTATTTAAACACTTGTGCTTATATCATTTCGTGATCAAATGTGAATTGTTTGTTGTGTGGTTTATATGTGGATTCAATTTATCATTTCAGTGCACTCATTTCATTAGGCCCATCAGTTCCTCGGGGATACGGGTTGAGCATCATGTGCCTCATTAGATCGGCTCCGTTTGATTGAGCCTTGATCTCAGATACATCATCATTCATGTCATATATTCATTCAATGTGGTTTGTGATTTGTTACATATATATATATTTGCTCACATGTATTTTATGCACAATTTTCTTTAATAAACAAAATAAGCAATTATTTAAATATTTTATCAAGGTTCACTCGCCAACTTTTGTTGACCCAAAATCTCTTGTTTTACACATGATACAGGTGATCAAGTTGATGAAAGAAACACTTAGGATGGCCTAGAAGAATAAACAAGTTATTGCGTTTGAACAAATATTTAGATTTTTATTGTATTTGTACGAAATTTTTGTAGGAGATTTAAATTTTAATTTGAATTTAATAAATATGAAACTTTTTAGTAAATATCATGAGCTTTGGTGATAACCCAATCATGCCCCGACTTTTATTCCGCTGCGGGTCGGGGTGTGACAGATTGTTATCAGAGCTTGTGACTATAGGGATATAGGATAGGTTATTAGACCCTTAGAGCCTATACTATAGTTGATTAGATTTTAATTGTTTATGTGTTACATGCAAAATTCATGATGTTTATATGTTTCATGTTTATTATCACACCCTATATTATGCAAGCACTCTCACAAGTACATGTTAATATGCAATGCCCATCATAGTTCATATCCTTATAACATGTCATATCTATAAAAGCACACACCTCACGATTTCACAATCTCCATGATTTCTTTTCAAAGATTTTTGCAATGTTTTCGTATTTTTCAAATCACATCAAAGTGAGTTTTCACGACGGGCATGTAGTAACTGGAAGGGTACGAGTACCGGTAGTCGGAATGTCCTGTCTAGGCTTGGCATTCGTATAAATACAAAATAAAGGACCAGTTTGCCTACCTGGTGACTAACGATGAGAGTACGAAGGACCTATTAGGACAAAGCATGCTATACCAAACGTCGTGTGAGCTAACCGCACTTTGAGTTGTCATTGTGTCTACACCTGGACACCTCCGACCATACATCTCGCAATCATGTTTTACGATTTTCATTCGGGTGGTGCGAGTGTTAACCCGCCGACACCAATGTGAATCCTACCAAGCCCAATAGTCATGGGGGCCCACATGACTACACAGGCAATGGTATGGGGGACATTTGGAGGCCCAAACATGAGCAAACCCAAGACATCCTATGGATGTAGTTAAATTATTTTCAGTTACGTTGTTTTCATTCTTTTTACGACACATGACACCTAGGAAATTCTTGAACTCACAATCTTCCTACATATGTTCCTGTAGATGTCGGCTAGGCAATTACGTGGAGGTAGAAGGTCAGGAAAGTCAAACGAACGCTTGGCCACGCAAATTGCTAACAAATGGCCGCAGTGCTTCCTGACATCGTACTACAAGTTCAGCAAGCCCTCACCGCTAATCCCATCAACCCTCCCAACCAAGAAGACCAAAGCGTCGCCAACCCTCCTCCCAAAACCCCCAAATGCACCTACAAACACTTCAAGTCCTGCGATCCCCCAAAATATGAAGGGACTGAAGGTGTCACCGCTCTCCTTCACTGGTTTGAGGAGATGGAAAACACCTTTCTCAATTGCGACTGTCCCGAGGACCGTAAGGTACGTTACGCGACTGGAAGATTGTTTGGGGTAGCCCTTACCTGGTGGAACACGGAAAAGGGTAAGCGAGGTGTTGAAGATGCCATGGCCTTAACATGGGAAGAGTTAAGGGAAATCATGACGAAACGCTTCTGTCCAAGAAGCGAAATCAAAAAGCTAGAAGACGAGTTTCACGCATTGAAACAAAAAGAGGGAGACCACACTTCATACAATAAGAGATTTCTCGAGTTGAACCAGATGGTCCCCAATCTGTTCACCCCATTATACCGCCTAATTGAACACTAAAATTCGAGGCCTCCCCTCGAAAATCCAAGATTCGGTTCTAAGCACTTCGCCTGCAACACTCGAAGCCGCAATGGAGTTAGCTACGGAACTCACTGAAAATGGCATTCGAAATAACAAATTTAATGATGAAAAGAAGAAAACACACAGTGAGACCCCAACTCCAAACCACTCAGGTTCATCCTCGAAATTTGCTGGTAAGAGGAAGCGAAATGGCAAGAACTTTGCTGTCACCCAAACCAACCCTCCCATCACTGCTGCTCCAATCACCCAAGTTGCCCCTCCAGCCGCACCATTCAAAAGGCCATACACTGGCCCACACCCAAAGTGTAACCGTTGTCAATACCATCACCCTCCTGAAAACCCCTGCCAACATTGCACAAGTTGTGGCCGTGCGGGTCACACCATCCAAACCTGCCGTACCCTTCAACGATTGAACCGCAGTCAACCTCCAACCCAAACCCAAAATCAAAATGTGAGCCAAGCCTAACAACCCTTACTTCTACCACCTGCACAACTCGCAGCCCAACCTTACTACCAACCCAACTACCCCATGATGCAACCCATGCGAGCCTGTTTCAATTGTGGGGACCCAAACCACTTCAGGAACACTTGCCCACGCCTAGTGAACATCATCCATGCCCAAGCTCAAGCAAACCCTGTAAACCAAGCTAACCAAGCTCCTCCACCTGCTAGAGGAAGAGCTTTCAATATCAACGCAAACCAAGCCAGGGCTGACAACAATGTGGTCAACAGTACGTTTCTCATCAATGGTAGTTATGCATCCATATTATTCGATATTGGTGCGGATAAGAGCTTTATATCTTTAGGATTCGAATCTATCCTCGACCAACCTCGTGATAATCTCGTTGAATCTCTGACGGTGGAAGTTGCTGACGGAAAACCCATTTCATTAAATTCTATTATACGCGATTGTACTCTCACCCTAAATGATCACGATTTCCCAATTGATCTCATTCCTATGAAATTGGGAAGTTTCGATGTTATCATCGGCATTGACTGGCTCAGCCGGCATCACGTTGAAGTGGTGTGCCATGAAAAGTTCATTCGTATTCCTCTCGCCGACGGTCAGCGCTACGTATCTTTGGGGAAACTCCTTCGAAAGGGCTCAAATTGATGTCCTGCCTTCAAGCCCGAAGTTATCTTCGCAAGAATTACGTCACATTTTTAGCTCACGTCGTCAAGAAGGAAGGCAAGGAGAGGAAGCTCGAAGATATTCCAATTGTGAAAGAATTCCCGCAAGTTTTTCCCGACGACGTTTCAGGACTTCCTCCTGTGAGAGTGGTCGAATTTCGAATCGATCTTGTGCCTGGCGCTACACCGGTCGCAAAATCTCCTTATAGGTTAGCCCCATCCGAGATGCAAGAGTTGGCCAGTCACTGCAAGAGCTGACTGACAAAGGATTCATACGTCCTAGCTCATCGCCTTGGGGTGCACCTGTTCTTTTTGTGAAGAAGAAAGATGGAACGTTTCGCATGTGCATTGAATATAGAGAACTCAACATGTTGACAGTTAAAAATCGCTATCCACTGCCTCGTATTGATGACCTTCTAGACCAACTTCAAGGCGCCACTTGTTTTTCCAAAATCGACCTTCGTTCTGGTTATCATCAGCTTAGAGTGCACGAGGAAGATATCCCAAAAACTGTCTTCCGACTCGTTATGGTCATTACGAGTTCATGGTTATGCCCTTCGGTTTAACCAACGCCCCCGCTGTCTTCATGGATTTAATGAATATGGTATGCAAACCCTATCTCGACCGTTTCGTCATAGTCTTCATCGACGATATCCTTATCTACTCAAAGTCAAAATCCGATCATGAGCGACATCTTCGACTCATTCTTACACTCTTAAGGACTGAAAAGCTTTACGCTAAATTCTCAAAATGCGAATTCTGGTTAAGAGAGGTACAATTCCTTGGTCATGTCGTCAATGACAAAGGGATTCATGTCGATCCTTCAAAAATCAAGGCAGTACAAAAATGGCAAGCGCCACGTACCCCTACCGAAGTTAGGTCATTTCTTGGCTTAGCTGGTTATTACCGACGATTCATTGCCAATTTTTCCCGTATCGCCATTCCGCTCACGGCCTTGACTCACAAGGGAAAACCCTACATTTGGGGACCTAAGCAAGAGGAGGCCTTCCAAACTTTAAAGCAAAGGCTTTGTGACGCACCTATCCTTACACTCCCTGAGGGTTGCGATGACTTTGTGGTTTATTGCGACGCATCAGGGCAAGGTCTAGGCTGTGTATTGATGCAAAGAGGAAAGGTGATAGCCTATGCCTCTAGGCAACTCAAAGTTCATGAGAAAAATTACACCACCCACGACCTGGAACTTGGAGCCGTTGTGTTCGCTCTCAAGATGTGGAGACATTATCTTTACGGTACCAAGTGTGAAATATACACTTACCACAAGAGTCTCCAGCATATCTTCAATCAAAAAGAGTTGAATATGAGGCAACGAAGATGGGTCGAACTTCTCAACGATTATGACTATGAGATTTGGTATCATCCTGGCAAGGCAAACGTGGTGGCTGATGTGCTCAGTCGTAAGGGTTATGCAAACTCTATTCATCTCCTATGTTCACAAATCATAACCGATATCAAAGATCGAATCCGGGCAGCTCAACATATCTCTGTAACGGAAAATAACGTATGCGATGTGTCACACCCGACCCGCAGCGGATAAGGTGATCGGGGCATGATTGGGTTATCATCAAAGCTCATGACATTTATTGAATGTTTCATATTCATTAATACAAATTAAATGAAAGTTTACAATGATTGCTACAACATGATCTAACTAACAATCTAACTCCTTTGTTCTCTTCTAAGGCATATCCTATGCTATCCTTGCTTCAACCTGTTCACCTGTATCATGTGTAAAAAGGTTTTTTTGGATCAACATAATGTTGGCGAGTGAATCCTATGGAAAACATTTGAGCAATTTATTTAAATTGATTATGAAATATGTGCACAACCAAACATGAGTAAAATTAGATGTAACTTGATCAACAATCATAAGATGTTAAATGAAACACTCATGAATAATAATGGAAACAATTAAAGGCACGCGATGCTCAACTCGTCTCTCACGAGGAACTGAGGGGCCTGATGAATGAATCGCATAAACATGATAATATGAATAACACAACTACAAACAATATAAACTCAATGAAAACACACATGAACAATAATGAATTTGAATTGAAGCACGCGATGTTCTACTCGTTTCCCACGAGGAACTGATGGGCTTAATGTATGAGTTTCATGTAATTTGACAAACGGAATATAAATAAATCACAACAATAAATCAATCTAAGTTTAAGTCATGATGTGGTATGGCACAAGTTTAAATAAATAAATTAATTAATTCAAAACACATGACACACCCCAAAACGTGTAATTTAAAAGGGGGAAATTGTAAGATTCACTCACAGTGGGTGCGTTCGGTTGATGATGATGAATGCACGCGAAGTGGTTTTAACCACGAGTGAGATTTAACCTAGATAAATCGCATTATGGTTTGGTGAGTAAACGGATTTTATTAAACTATTTTAGTAGGATTGTTGGGTGTATTTTTGTGAGTTTAAAGCTATTTTCTAATCTTAAAAATGTTATTTTTAAGTATTTATAATTGATTTTTAATTAAAATAATTAAATAAAATAATAAAAATATTTTTTTTTTTTCTGCTACAGTTGACTTTGACCAGTTGACTTTGACTGGTCGTTGACCGGTTTGAGGAATATTGTTGTGCGCTCGGTGAGGCTCGAACCCGAGACCTCCCGTACGCGTGCACGCAGCTCTACCAACTGAGCTACGTGTCTAACCCGTTATATATCCGATTTTAATTTCATATATACATTAATTAGAATTAATAGAAAATCATTTATTTTAAAAAAACAGTTTAAGGCGAAACGGTCATGCACACCACAGGTCTCGAACTCGGGACCTGTGGTTTAATCTAACACACAGTCCACCGCTGGACTGTGTGTTCAACATGTTATATAACTTGATTTTTATTATACTTAAAGACAATTTAAATATTTCCTTTTCTGCCTTATTTAAAAAGAAGAGTTAATTGTCCGAGTCGGTGCTGAGGACCGGACTCGAACTCGTGACCTGTGATATAAACAAACACACAGTCCACCGCTGGACTGTGTGTCTAACTTGGTTATTATTCCGGTTATTAATATACTTAACATATAACGGTATCGACTCCGGTTCAGTTAAACAAAAACTTGATTTTTATTAAGGCAACGTGTGTGAACCGGGATTCGAACTTGAGACGTTAGCGTTTTATGTGCACACAGTCCACCGCTGGACTGTGTGTCTAACCCGATTAATTTCTTGATTTATATTATACTTATATGTTAACGAAAGTGCGTCGTCTTCTTCGTCAATGTTGAACCAGAAATCGGGTCTGACTGGTTCGAGCTTTTGTTCCAGTTTCATTAGTGTTTTAGGTTAATTACTGGTAAGATAGAAGTAAAAAGAAAGGAAAATAAGCGTGAGGTATACCGACTCGTTTTCCTCTGTTTTCCGGCAGAACTCCGGCGACAGAAAACTACTCCGGCGTCAGGTGTCTTGCAGCAGCAAGTCTCCGAAAAGTTTGGAAAAGGTAAGGGTATCTCCGGTATAAGCTTCAGAGGTTCAGAAAAGCTCGGCAATGGGGAAACCGGTTTTCCGGCGACGAACAGGTTTATTCCGGCGAGAGAAATTACGCCGTGAAAAGATGTGATTTTTAGCGAAAAAGTTTGCAGACGATTGTGGTTGAATTTATAAGGAATAATCGAAATGTATTTGGTCTGATTTTGAACTGTATTCATCAATTTAAGTTTTCCAGCGGTTTTGAAAAGTGCCGCGGACTTCAAACATCGGTTATAACCGATATGTGATTAAAGGTTTACGTTATAACGTAAATTGTAGTTAAGATTCGCGGAAATTCCGGGATTCCGACGACTGAAACGATTGGGCGCCGGTTTTGAATTTGTAAAGTTATTATATCAATTAAATGTTTGAAATACATAACAAACAAAGCAGTTGGCGCAGTGGTTTGTGTGTGAGAGTTAAGTCACTAGGTGACTCGGTACAGACCCGGGTTCGAAACCCGGCTGTAACAATTCATTTTTATTTTTCGATTTTCAACAGCTTTTCAAAAACTAAATATATATTCGCGTATAATAATTGATTACGGATCGTTTAAAAGTATTTTGGGCATTTAATTCGCAACGAAAATTTTGACTGACTGTTCGGTTGATAAAACGGAGCGGGTTTGGTAAATCCGTTTTTGACGGATGTTACAGTATCCCCTGCTTTTTTAGAAATTTCGTCCCGAAATTTAAATAATGATATATTTTGACTATAAGAATGATGATGTTTTGTTTGACAGTTGTATGCTCAGAAAAATGAGGGTTTAAGTTTTTGTTCGAGGCGGTAACGTTCCTTGTAAAGGTTAAGTACCCTATTCAGGAATCGCTTTTTGTTGCCTACTGTATGAATATTGATAAACAGGAATGATTTGCTAAAAATGATATCATGCATAAGAGTTTAGTTACGTTTGGGAAAATATGGTTATATCCTAAGGCAAAACTTCTAACACTACAATCTACATGGAACATAAATAAAAACACAACAGCTGATATCCAAACATGAATGAACACATCAGCAAATATTTGAACATGAATAAACATAACAGCAAATATTCGAACATGAATGAACACATCAGCAAATATTTGAACATGAATAAACACAACAGCAAGTATTTGAACATGAATAAACACAACAGCAAAAATTCGAACATGAATAGACACATCAGCGAATGAATAAACACAATAGCCAATATTCGAACATGAATAGACACATCAGCGAATATTTGAACATGAATAAGCACAACAGCAAATATTTGAATCCATATATGTTTGAATGATGGAAGTTCCTCTCTCGTTTGTTATGATGGAGAGGTTAATTTATGTAGAAATGGAACACAATCCAATCTCTTTAAATAACATGATGATATAAATGTATCACAAATTCCAACCAAGGCAAATAATAAATCCTACCTGGAACTTCTCATAACTGCCTGATAATGCCTCTGATCCTTTGGCAAGAATACTTATATATAGGAAGTACCAGCGGCGTATCCACCATATTCTTGTCAAATTTTCATTGGTTTTATCAGTGAATTATGATTAGTCCTATAACTCTACAATCAATACAACAAACATAAAATACTGAAATGAAACATATCTGTGCGATCAAGGCTCAATCGAACGGAGCCGATCGTATTGCATGTACTGAAAATGAAATTGTGTGCTCAAGGCTCAATCAAACGGAGCCGAACATATTGATTGTACTGAAATTGAAATTGTGTGCTCAAGGCTCAATCAAACGGAGCCGAACATATTGAATGTACTGAAATTGAAATTGTGTGCTCAAGGCTCAATCAAACGGAGCCGAACATATTGCATGTACTGAATATGAATATACTTAACCACACAAACAGCCTATGCATGGAACCTCTCATAACCGCCTGATAATGCCTCCGATTATTTGACAAGAATACTTATATATAGGAAGTACCATCGGCGTATCCACCATATCCTTGTCAAATTTTCGTTGACTTTATCCGAAAGTTATGGTTAGTTCGATGCGACTCTACTACAAACACCACAACCACAAGATACTGATAATGAAATTGTATGTGCGCTCAAGGCTCAATCAAACGGAGCCGAACGTATTGCATGAACTTGAAATGTAAATTGAAATGTGCGCTCAAGGCTCAATCAAACGGAGCCGAGCGTATTGCATGAACTTGAATTGTAAATTGAACTGTGCACTCAAGGCTCAATCAAACGGAGCCGAGCGTATTGCATGAACTTGAAATGTAAATTGAACTGTGCACTCAAGGCTCAATCAAACGGAGCCGAGCGTATTGCATGTATTGAAATGAAATATTACGTAACCGATCAAGGCTCAACAAACGGAGCCGATCGTGCGGGCACGCCAAGATCAACCACATAATAAAATGGGGATCCAACTCAACCTCGATGGATGGGGAGCCACGGCCTCGGCAAAAGCATATACCGAAAACAATATATAATATATAATATCCAATAATTTCTCAAACAGTCTACACATGTGATAAAGAAGGACTAAACAATAAGAGTTGAATCTGGATCTTCGGCGAACAGGACTAGCTGAGTATCTTCGTTTGGGCCGTCATTATCTTCGACAGGGTTGGCGTTGATATTGAAGACTCTTCCTCTTGCTGGCGGCATAGTGGTTGGGTTTTCTTGGTTTACTTGGTTAACTGGGTTTGATTGGGCTTGAGTGTTGATAATGTTAACCAATTGAGGGCATGTGTTTCTAAGGTGGGTAGGGTCGCCACAATTGAAGCAAGCTCGAGCATATGGGAACATGGGGCATTGAGGTTGGTGATAAGTTTGGGCCATGTTTTGAGTAGGGGAAAAGGTTTGGTCTTGAAAGGTGCGACAAACATTGCTCAAATGACCATAACGTCCACAAGTTGTACATAGCCGGCAAGGTAAAGTAAGGGGATGATGATAAAAACAGTGGTTGCATTGAGGGTGAGGTCCAAGATATGGTTTCTTATTTGGGTAAGCTGAGTTGGGTGCCACTTGGGTGATTGGGACAGCTCGGATGGGTTATAGCGTGAAAAACTGGTTGATTTCGTTGAGTAGCAGCGAAAAGTCGCCCGACTCTTCTTCTCTTAGGTTTGGGTTGAGAAGGGGATTCGGGTTGAGAAGGGGATTCGGAGGTTTCAGTTGATTCTTTATACTTCTTCTTCTCTTCCTCGAAGTCTTTGTTTCGGATTCGGTTCTCGGTGAGCTCTATTGCTAGCTCCATTGCTGCTTCCAAAGTTGCAGGCTTGGTACTCATCACGGGGTCTTGAATCTTTGACGGAAGACCACGAATGTAGTGCTCGATCAAACGGTAGAGGGGAGTAAACATGTTGGGAACCATTTGATGTAATTCGAGGAACCTTTTGTTGTAGGTGGTGTGGTCTCCTTCCACTTGCCTCAATGAGTAAAATTCATCTTCTAGCTTCTTGATTTCGCTCCTTGGGCAAAATCGTCTGGTCATGATTTCCTTCAATTCGTTCCAAGTTAAGGACATAGCATCTTCAACACCTCGTTTGGCCTTTTCTGTATTCCACCAAGTAAGTGCTATCCCATATAGTCGACCGGTAGCATAACGCACTTTGCGATCATCAGGGCAATCGCAATTTAGAAAAGTATTCTCCATTTCTTCAAACCAATGGAGGAGTGCGGTGACACCTTCAGTTCCTTTATATTTCGGAGGGTCGCATGATTTGAAATGCTTGTAGGTGCATTTAGTGGTGTTTGGGGAAGAGTTGAAAATGTTTTGGTTTGCTTGATTGACAGGATTATTGGTAAGTGCTTGTTGAACTTGGATTACAATGTTGGGTATTACGGCAGCCATTTGTTGAGCGATTAAGGCAGCCATGCGATCGCGGGCTTTTCTTGCTCTCGTCTTCCTACGGGCGAGGTTAGAAGACATCTACAATGAATACATGACAAGGGTATGAGTTGGATGCTTTTGAGATCATGGGTCGCATTAGGGATGAACATTCATAAAATAATTATACAAAAATACTACATCCATAGGATGTCTTTGGCTTTGCTCGCTGTTAGGCCCGTCATGCCGCCATACTTTACCTTATGTAATCATGTGGGCCCCCATGAATTACCGGTTTTTCATATGGTTCGCACGGTTTCTGCCTAGTTGCGTACACAAAAACCCGGTGAAAATCGAGAAATATGTATACAACGTGTTATGTTCGGAATGTGTCCAGGTGTAGACACGGTGACACCTCAAAGTAGGGTTAGTTCGAACGACGTTTGGTGTGGCATGCTTTGGCCTAATAGGTCCTTCGTACTCTCATCGTTGGTCCCCAGGTAGGCAAACTGGTCCGTTATATTGGATTTATACGAATGCCAGCCTAGACAGGACGTTCCGACTACCGGTACTCGTACCCTTCCAGTTACTACATGCCCGTCGCAGAACTTACTTTGATGAGATTTGAAAATTGCATAAAATCTTTGGATAACGAGAGTATGAAAATAAATTGAACACATGAACATCGGTATATGTATAATGAATATGTATATGAGCATGTATGTTTGACTGAAATGTAAACAAATATGAAACAAATAAACATCACAAGTTTGTATGTAACCACCTAATCAATTTAAAATTTAGGCAGACTATAGTATAGGCTCTAAGGGTCTAATAACCTATCCTATATCCCTATAGTCATGGCTCTGATACCAATCTGTCACACCCCGACCCGCAGCGGATAAGGTGATCGGGGCATGATTGGGTTATCATCAAAGCTCATGACATTTATTGAATGTTTCATATTCATTAATACAAATTAAATGAAAGTTTACAATGATTGCTACAACATGATCTAACTAACAATCTAACTCCTTTGTTCTCTTCTAAGGCATATCCTATGCTATCCTTGCTTCAACCTGTTCACCTGTATCATGTGTAAAAAGGTTTTTTTGGATCAACATAATGTTGGCGAGTGAATCCTATGGAAAACATTTGAGCAATTTATTTAAATTGATTATGAAATATGTGCACAACCAAACATGAGTAAAATTAGATGTAACTTGATCAACAATCATAAGATGTTAAATGAAACACTCATGAATAATAATGGAAACAATTAAAGGCACGCGATGCTCAACTCGTCTCTCACGAGGAACTGAGGGGCCTGATGAATGAATCGCATAAACATGATAATATGAATAACACAACTACAAACAATATAAACTCAATGAAAACACACATGAACAATAATGAATTTGAATTGAAGCACGCGATGTTCTACTCGTTTCCCACGAGGAACTGATGGGCTTAATGTATGAGTTTCATGTAATTTGACAAACGGAATATAAATAAATCACAACAATAAATCAATCTAAGTTTAAGTCATGATGTGGTATGGCACAAGTTTAAATAAATAAATTAATTAATTCAAAACACATGACACACCCCAAAACGTGTAATTTAAAAGGGGGAAATTGTAAGATTCACTCACAGTGGGTGCGTTCGGTTGATGATGATGAATGCACGCGAAGTGGTTTTAACCACGAGTGAGATTTAACCTAGATAAATCGCATTATGGTTTGGTGAGTAAACGGATTTTATTAAACTATTTTAGTAGGATTGTTGGGTGTATTTTTGTGAGTTTAAAGCTATTTTCTAATCTTAAAAATGTTATTTTTAAGTATTTATAATTGATTTTTAATTAAAATAATTAAATAAAATAATAAAAATATTTTTTTTTTTCTGCTACAGTTGACTTTGACCAGTTGACTTTGACTGGTCGTTGACCGGTTTGAGGAATATTGTTGTGCGCTCGGTGAGGCTCGAACCCGAGACCTCCCGTACGCGTGCACGCAGCTCTACCAACTGAGCTACGTGTCTAACCCGTTATATATCCGATTTTAATTTCATATATACATTAATTAGAATTAATAGAAAATCATTTATTTTAAAAAAACAGTTTAAGGCGAAACGGTCATGCACACCACAGGTCTCGAACTCGGGACCTGTGGTTTAATCTAACACACAGTCCACCGCTGGACTGTGTGTTCAACATGTTATATAACTTGATTTTTATTATACTTAAAGACAATTTAAATATTTCCTTTTCTGCCTTATTTAAAAAGAAGAGTTAATTGTCCGAGTCGGTGCTGAGGACCGGACTCGAACTCGTGACCTGTGATATAAACAAACACACAGTCCACCGCTGGACTGTGTGTCTAACTTGGTTATTATTCCGGTTATTAATATACTTAACATATAACGGTATCGACTCCGGTTCAGTTAAACAAAAACTTGATTTTTATTAAGGCAACGTGTGTGAACCGGGATTCGAACTTGAGACGTTAGCGTTTTATGTGCACACAGTCCACCGCTGGACTGTGTGTCTAACCCGATTAATTTCTTGATTTATATTATACTTATATGTTAACGAAAGTGCGTCGTCTTCTTCGTCAATGTTGAACCAGAAATCGGGTCTGACTGGTTCGAGCTTTTGTTCCAGTTTCATTAGTGTTTTAGGTTAATTACTGGTAAGATAGAAGTAAAAAGAAAGGAAAATAAGCGTGAGGTATACCGACTCGTTTTCCTCTGTTTTCCGGCAGAACTCCGGCGACAGAAAACTACTCCGGCGTCAGGTGTCTTGCAGCAGCAAGTCTCCGAAAAGTTTGGAAAAGGTAAGGGTATCTCCGGTATAAGCTTCAGAGGTTCAGAAAAGCTCGGCAATGGGGAAACCGGTTTTCCGGCGACGAACAGGTTTATTCCGGCGAGAGAAATTACGCCGTGAAAAGATGTGATTTTTAGCGAAAAAGTTTGCAGACGATTGTGGTTGAATTTATAAGGAATAATCGAAATGTATTTGGTCTGATTTTGAACTGTATTCATCAATTTAAGTTTTCCAGCGGTTTTGAAAAGTGCCGCGGACTTCAAACATCGGTTATAACCGATATGTGATTAAAGGTTTACGTTATAACGTAAATTGTAGTTAAGATTCGCGGAAATTCCGGGATTCCGACGACTGAAACGATTGGGCGCCGGTTTTGAATTTGTAAAGTTATTATATCAATTAAATGTTTGAAATACATAACAAACAAAGCAGTTGGCGCAGTGGTTTGTGTGTGAGAGTTAAGTCACTAGGTGACTCGGTACAGACCCGGGTTCGAAACCCGGCTGTAACAATTCATTTTTATTTTTCGATTTTCAACAGCTTTTCAAAAACTAAATATATATTCGCGTATAATAATTGATTACGGATCGTTTAAAAATATTTTGGGCATTTAATTCGCAACGAAAATTTTGACTGACTGTTCGGTTGATAAACGGAGCGGGTTTGGTAAATCCGTTTTTGACGGATGTTACACGATGAGCTGTCATGTGGAGCTGAACTCAAGATTGAAACCAAATCCGACGGTATTCTATATTATTTAAACCGCATACGGATTCCCGATCGCGACAACCTTCGTGATTTCCTCATGAATGAGGCACACAAAACACGATACTCTGTACACCCAGGAGCCGATAAGATGTATCAAGACCTACGATACACCTACTGGTGTCCTGGCATGAAGAAGGATATCGCTGTTTTTGTTTCCAAGTGCCTTACATGTTCCAAAGTGAAAGCTGAACATCAAAGACCTTCAGGACTTCTAGTCCAACCCGAAATACCTGTATGGAAGTGGGAAAACATAACCATGGACTTCATTACCGGGTTACCTCGCACCTCCAGTGGGTATGACACCATATGGGTAATAATCGATCGTCTTACAAAATCATCTCACTTCATTCCGATTTGCGAAGACTTCAAGAACGAGAAGTTAGCTCGTATCTACATCAGCGAGATCGTAAGCCGTCATGGTGTACCGTTAAGCATCATTTCGGACCGCGATGGTCGTTTCACTTCACGAACATGGCGAGCCGTACAAACCGCTTTGGGTACACGGTTAGACCTTAGTACCGCCTTTCACCCTCAAACTGATGGTCAATCTGAACGCACCATCCAAACCCTTGAAGACATGCTTCGAGCATGTGTCATAGACTTCAAAGGGAACTGGGACGCTCATCTACCGTTAGTCGAGTTTTCGTACAACAATAGCTATCATTCAAGTATCGGCATGGCTCCTTTCGAAGCTTTATATGGTCGTAAATGCCGATCTCCAGTATGTTGGCACGAAATTGGTGAAGCGCAAATCACCGGACCTGAATTGATTCAAGAAACAACCGACAAAATCATTCAAATACAAAACAATCTTCTAGCGGCTCAAAGTCGTCAAAAGAGTTATGCTGACAAACGACGAAAGCCCTTGGAGTTTGACATTGGTGATCAAGTACTTTTAAAAGTATCACCGTGGAAGGGAGTGGTTCGTTTTGGCCAGAAGGGCAAGCTAGCACCACGCTACGTAGGACCTTTCAAGATACTCGAAAGAGTAGGTCCTGTAGCATACAAGCTTGACCTACCAGAAGAGCTTAACAGAATTCACCCCACGTTCCACGTATCGAACTTGAAAAAGTGCCTCACCGACGAAAATCTCCATATCCCTCTAGAAGACATTCAAGTTGATGAGTCAATGCACTTCGTTGAAAGACCAGTGGAAATCATGGATTTCAGTTAGAAGCGTTTGAGGCGAAGTCGTATTCCAATCGTCAGGGTACGCTGGGAGTCAAAACGAGGACCCTAGTTTACTTGGGAACGTGAAGACTCAATGCGCGAAAAATACCCGCATCTTTTTCCAGTTACAACTACTACTTAAATTTCGGGACGAAATTTCTAAAAGTAGGGGATACTGTAACATTTGTGTAAAACGGGTTTTGAAAACCCACACCATTTTCATTAATCAAGGGTGTATTTATGTATCGTTATGTAATTTTATTTATTTAATAAGGATATTAAAATCTATAAATAACAGCAACTAAATTAAAATAGACTTAAAGAAATAACAAATAAATAAAAAGTTAAATTAACCTTAATAATTAATCAATCAAAAATTTAAACAAAAAAGAGAAAGGGAACCGGGAT
The DNA here is from genome assembly GCA_947069175.1 of Scalesia atractyloides. Lineage (NCBI taxonomy): Eukaryota > Viridiplantae > Streptophyta > Magnoliopsida > Asterales > Asteraceae > Scalesia > Scalesia atractyloides. The sequence continues at coordinate 15,801,571 of CAMTDV010000026.1, forward strand.
CGAACCAGGGTCGCCCGGGTAGTCACACACACTCAACACCACTCCGCTACACACACCAGATGGGTTAGCTTCTACGTCTCATTTTATAAAAATGCAAACTGGGCGGAAAACCTACAACTTCAGCGAATCTCCTCGCCGGAGATCTCGCCAAATCACGTGTTTTCTCTCAATCCGACAACTGTTCAACAATTATTTTTGGCAAATCCTTCAATCTTGAATGCGCTGTCAATCAGTCCGAGGTCAAAATCGTGGAAACCGAGTCATCGAATTCCCTATAAATACTACCTCAACCAAGCATTTTAAGCACATTCATTCTTCGAAATCGCTTTGCTCTTGCTCGCAATAAGCTTTATCGCCGGAAAATTGGAATCACCGGAATTCTGCAACCGTCGGAATCATCGCCGGTTCTGTTCTTACAGTAGATTTCTTTTTGTTATGCTTTTTAATTTCTCCTCCTAATTAACGTCATATTCAGTCGATCATAAACAAGATCGGAATGAATCAAGAATGGATTCGGGCGGGGGTATAGGTTCTGGGTAAAATTTAAATGGAAAAGATGAAGTGGAGAACGTGTATATACATAATATAATTCGGGTTATAACCGGGTTAGACACACAGTCCAGCGGTGGACTGTGTGCACATTTAACAAACACGCTCCGAGTTCGATCCTTGCCACCAACACTGCCGAATAAACAATTTTTTTTTAAAGGGAACCAAATCACACTAATTCCCCAACAAGATGTTAAAGTTATTGAAAAATGCTATGTTTACGGGTTAATCACCCAGCCCAACTGGTTGGGCCGGGTGCAAACCAACTTCAGGTCGCCGGTTCGAGTTCAAGCCCTCACCACCGGTCTGATCACTTAAAAATCTTTTTAAATTAATCATTTCTGTATGGACTTAATTTGTGTATATGTATAATTAAAAACCAGATTACAACGGGTTAGACACGTAGCTCAGTTGGAAGAGCTGCGTGCACACGAACGAGAGGTCGCGAGTTCGACCCTCACACGCGCATACGAATTCCCTGCTCGGCCGGCCTGACAGACATTGTCAGACTGACAACTCCTTTTTACTTATTATTTTATTTAATTAATTACTTATTTAATTATTCTATAGTCATATTAAAAAAAAAATTTATTAAAAATACCTAAATTGCAAGGGTTTAAAATATTAAAATCACAAAAATAAACTTAAAAATCTAAACCAAGGTTTTTAATCAAAAAGTTAGCTTATCTATTTATTAAGTTATCGCGTTGTTATTTTAGGTTAGTACTCTTTCGTCGGTCAAATTCTCAACTCGTGTGCACTCATCATCAACCAAGAATACGCACCCACTGTGAGTGAATCTCTACAAATTCCCCGTTTTTATCACGTTTTGGGGTGTATCATGTGTCGTATTATTCCTTTATTTTACTTAAACACTTGTGCTTATATCATTTCGTGATCAAATGTGAATTGCTTGTTGTGTGGTTTATATGTGGATTCAATTTATCATTTCAGTGCACTCATTTCATTAGGCCCATCAGTTCCTCGTGGGATACGGGTTGAGCATCAGGTGCCTCATTAGATCAGCTCCGTTTGATTGAGCTTTGATCTCAGATACATCATCATTCATGTCATATATTCATTCAATGTGGTTTGTGATTTGTTACATATATATATTTGCTCACATGTGATTTATGCACAATTTTCTTTAATAAACAAAATAAGCAATTATTTAAATGTTTTATCAAGGTTCACTCGCCAACTTTTGTTGACCCAAAATCTCATGTTTTACACATGATACATGTGATCAAGTTGAGGAAAGAAACACTTAGGATGGCCTAGAAGAATAAACAAGTTATTGTGTTGGAACAAATATTTAGATTTTTATTGTATTTGTACGAAATTTTTGTTGGAGATTTAAATTTTAATTAGAATTTAATAAATATGAAACTTCTTAGTAAATATCATGAGCTTTGGTGATAACCCAATCATGCCCCGACTTTTATTCTGCTGCGGGTCGGGGTGTGACATTGCGACTTTGGTTGGCATGTTGGGGTGGGAGAAGTATTGTGGATGAAGCGGATATAGTTGGCTGGGATACGGTTGAGTGGGAAACGGTTGTGTGGGTATTTGTTCGTCTTGTAAACGAAACCTATCTGGTTCGCCTAGATTAGTACGAACCTTCGGCCTATTTTTTTCTTCGTAGCTGATGTTTTTTTGCTTGAGCCTTCCATAGAGTTTTTGGGTTGAAAACTGGTTGTTGTGTGTATTTTTTAGATATAAAGTGTGTATAAAATGGGTAATGTTGATGTATATATGTTGTAGAAAATATATTTATTTCTTGGTAGGGGAAACCCAATGATAATATAGTCGTTGAATGGCTCTATTCTCAAACAAATAACCACCATCATAGCACGATGATTATCACCCACACTCGAGTCATCACATACCCATTGTGGTGGCGTATCACATAGTATCACTCATTACGCACACCCATCACATGTTCTACCCTGTATACACTTAGATGTGTTATGCTAGTTGAAAGTTTGTTTAAAGTTGAGCATAGATTTTTTTACCTTTGATTTATTACATTGTTTTGGTTAAGTTTGGTATTACCACACAATTAAGATAGCAACGTCCATGTTTTGAGCTTCCGTAGTGGCCCATGGTTGGGTTGACCACTAGGCCACCACAAGTAACATACCATACCTACATTGCGTTGTCTATCAATTTTGGTCGGGTCATGTGTGTCACACCCCGACCCGCAACGGAAAAGGTGATCGGGGCATGATTGGGTTATCATCAAAGCTCATGACATTTATTATACGTTTCATATTCATTAATACAATTTAATGGAAATTTACAATAAATATTACAACATGTTCTAACTATCAATCTAAGCTTCTTTGTTCTCTTCTAAGGCATTTCCTATGTTTTCCTTGCTTCAACCTGTTCACCTGTATCATGTGTGAAAAGGTTTTTGGATCAACATAAAGTTGGCGAGTGAATCCTATGGAAAACATTTGAACAAGTTTATTTAATTGATTATGAAATAAGTGCACAACCAAACATGAGTAAAAATAGGTGTAAACTTATTCAACAATCATTAGATATTAAATAAAGCACACATGGACAATAATGGAACATTTAGAGGCACGCGTTGCTCTACTCGTCTCTCACGAGGAACTGATGGGCCTAATGAATGAATTTCATAAACATGATAATATGAATGACACAACTATAAACAATATAAACTCAATGATACACACATGAACAATATTGGATTGGTTTTGAGGCACGCGTTGTTCAACTCGTCTCCCACGAGGAACTGATGGGCTTAATGAATGAATTTCATATAATTTGACAAAATGAAATAAGTAATCACAACAATATAAACAATCTAAGTTTAGATCACGATATGGTATGGCACAAGTTTAAATAAACGAGTTAATTAATTTGGACACATGACACACCCCAAAACGTGTAATTAAAAAGGGGGAGTTGTAAGATTCACTCACAATGGGTGCGTTCGGTTGATGATGTTGAATGCACGCGAAGTGGTTTTAACCACGAGTGAGATTAACCTAGATAAATCGCATTATGGTTCGGTAAGTAAACGGATTTTATTAATCTATTTTAGTAGGATTGTTGGGTGCATTTTTGTGAGTTTGAGGCTATTTTCTAACCTTAAAAATGTTATTTTTAAATATTTTTAATTGATTTTTAATTAAAATAAATAAATAAAAATAATAAAAAAAATTGAATTTTTTTTTGCTACAGTTGACCGTTGACCGTTGACTTTGACTTTGACTTTGACCGGTTCGCTTGTATAATTGTGCGCTGAGTGAGGCTCGAACCCGAGACCTCCCGTACGCATGCACGCAGCTCTACCAACTGAGCTACGTGTCTAACCCGAAATATTTCTGTTTTTAATTACATTTATATATTAATTAGGTTGAACAGAAAATCCTTTATTGTTAAAAACGATTTTAAATCAAAGAATCGGTGCGCTCCACAGGTCTCGAACCCGGGACCTGTGGCTTATGCAAACACACAATCCACCGCTGGACTGTGTGTCCAACTTGTTAACTAAACTTATTTTTATTATTCTTAAATACAAACTAATCATTTTCATTTATGCCGTATTTAAAAAGTTTGAATAATGGTCCGAATCGATGCAGTAGACCGGACTCGAACTCGTGTCCTGTGATTAAACATACACACAGTCCACCACTGGACTGTGTGTCTAACTTGGTTATTATTCCGATTATTAATATACTTAACATATAACAGGGTGACTCCGGTTCGGTTAACAAAAAATCATTTTTATTAAGGCAGCGTGTGTGGAACAGGATTCGAACTCGAGACGTTTGTGTGTTTAATGTGCACACAGTCCACCGCTGGACTGTGTGTCTAACCCGAGTTATTTCTTGATTTAAATTATACTTATATGTTCCGTAACTTCGTCTTCTTCGTTGTGTTATAACCAGAAGTGATGACTGACTGGTTCGAAGTGTTTATTCAGGTTTCTTTAGCGTTTTATGATTAATTACAGATGAGATATAGATAAAAAGAAAGGAAATTAGGCGTGAAATATACCGACTGGCTTCCTCTGTTTTTCCGGCAAAACTCCGGCGACAGCAACAGGCTCCGGCGTCGGGTGTCTTGCAGCAGCGAGTCTCCAGAAAGCTTACAAAGGATGTGGGTGACTTCGGTATAAGCTTAGGGGGTTCAGTAAGGCTCAAAAATGAAGAACCCGGTTTTCCGGTGATGAGCAGAAATATTCCGGCGAGTGATTTTTCGCCGAGAAAGGGTGCGGTTTGAGCGAAAATGTTTGCAAAGGTTCGATGGGGTATTTATAGTGCAGGTTATCGATGGTCTGATTTTCAACTTGATTCGTTGGTTTGAATTTCTCCGGCGGTTATAGATGGTGTCGCGGACTCAGACGTCAGTTATAACCGATATAGGTTTAAAGTTTACGTTATAACGGAAGGATTCGTTAAATTATTGGCGAGATCGCCGGGATTTCCGACGGTTGCATTTGGGCGCCGGTTTTGAATTCGGAAAGTCATGATATGAATTAAATGATTCTAACCTTTAACAAGAAACAGCAGTGGCGCAGTGGTTTATGTGTTGAGTGTTAAGACTTTGCTGACCGGTACTGACCCGGGTTCGAAACCCGGCAGAACCAAAGTATTTTTATTTTCTTATTTTTGATAGTTTTTCAAAATCTAATTATATATTCCCGTATAATAATTGATTATGTATCGTTTAAAATTATTTTAGGCATTTAATTCGCAACGAAATTTTTAACTGACTGTTCGGTTAATAAACGGAGCGGGTTTGGTAAAAATCCATTTTTGACAGATGTTACAGTATCCCTGCTTTTTAGAAATTTCGTCCCGAAATTTAAATAGTGATATATTTGACTAAAAGAATGATGGTGTTTAGTTTTGACAGTTATATACTTAGAAAAAGTAAGAGTTTTTAATTTTTTTGTTTGAGGCGGTAGTGTCCCTTATAAGGGTTAAGTACCCTATTACAGGAATCGCTTTTTGTTGCCTACTGTAAAAGTATTGATAAGCAAAATTGTTTCGCTAACTGTGATATCATGCATAAAAGTTTGGATATGTTTGGAAGGGTATGGTTATATCCTAAGGCAAAACTTCTAATACTACAACCTACATGGAACATAAATAAACACAACAGCTAATTTTTGAACATAAATAAACACAATAGTTAATATCAGTATGTTATGATTGGTTCTATGACTATAGAACATAAATAAACACAACAGCTAACATTTGAATCCACATTCTGATAGCATATATGTTTGGATGGTGACAGTTCCTCTCTCGTTTGTTATGCTGGAGAGGTTAGTTTATGTTGAAATGGAACACAATCAAATCTCTTTAAATAGCAAGATGATATAAATGTAACACAAAATTCAACCAAGGCAATACTAAATCCTATATGGAACTTCTCATAACCGCCTGATAATGCCTCTGATCCTTTGGCAAGAATACTTATATATAGGAAGTACCAGCGGCGTATCCACCATATTCTTGCCAAATTTTCATTGGTTTTATCCACAAGTTATGATTAGTTACCAAGGAACTAATAAATCCTACATAGAACTTCTCATAACCATCTAACAATGCCTCTGATCCTTTGACAAGAATACTTATATATAGGAAGTACCAGCGGCGTATCCACCATATTCTTGTCAAATTTTCATTGGTTTTATCAGTGAATTATGATTAGTCCTATATAACTCTACAACCAATACAACAAACATAAAATACTGAAATGAAAAATGTCTGTGCGATCAAGGCTCAATCAAACGGAGCCGATCGTATTGCATGTACTGAAAATGAAATTGTCTGTGCGCTCAAGGCTCAATCAAACGGAGCCGAGCGTATTGCATGTACTGAAAATGAATAACTTAATCTAAACAACAATCACACAAACAGCCTATGCATGGAACCTCTCATAACCGCCTGATAATGTCTCCGATCATTTGACAAGAATACTTATATATAGGAAGTACCAGCGGCGTATCCACCATATTCTTGTCAAATTCTCATTGACTTTATCCGCAAGTTATGATTAGTTATATGCGACTCTACAACAAACACAACAACCACAAGATACTGATAATGTAAATGTCTGTGCGATCAAGGCTCAATCAAACGGAGCCGATCGTATTGAAAATGAAAATGTCTGTGCACTCAAGGCTCAATCAAACGGAGCCGAGCGTATTGCATGTACTGAAAATGAATAACTTAATCTAAACAACAATCACACAAACAGCCTATGCATGGAACCTCTCATAACCGCCTGATATTGCCTCTGATCCTTTGACAAGAATACTTATATATAGGAAGTACCAGCGGCGTATCCACCATATTCTTGTCAAATTCTCATTGACTTTATCCGCAAGTTATGATTAGTTCTATGCGACTCTACTACAAACACAACAACCACAAAATACTGATAATGAAATTGTCTATGCGATCAAGGCTCAATCAAACGGAGCCGATCGTATTGCATGTACTGAAAATGTAAAATGAACTGTGCGCTCAAGGCTCAATCAAACGGAGCCGAGCGTATTGCATGTAATGAAAATGTAAAATGAACTGTGCGATCAAGGCTCAATCAAACGGAGCCGATCGTATGCGGGCACGCCAGGTTCAACCGCATAATAAAATGGGGAACAGGCTCAACGCTCATAAATGGGGAGCAGGCGGCCTCGGCAATTGCATATACTGAAAATAGTAAACAATAATTACTCATACAGTCTACACATGGAACCTCTCATAACCGCCAGATAATGCTTCTGATTCTTTGACAAGAATACTTATATATAGGAAGTACCAGCGGCGTATCCACCGTATTCTCGTCAAAGTTTTATTGGCTTTATCCTTAAGTTATGATTGGTTCGATGTGATAAAGAAAAACATAAAACTAAACGATAGAAGTTGAATCTGGATCTTCGGTGAAGAGGACTAGTTGGGTATCTTCGTTTGGGCCGTCATTATCTTCGACAGGATTGGCGTTGATATTGAAGACTCTTCCTCTTGCTGGTGGCCTAGTGGTTGGGTTTTCTTGGTTTACTTGGTTAACTGGGTTTGATTGGGCTTAAGTGTTGATGACGTTAACCAGTTGAGGGCATGTGTTTCTAAAGTAGGTAGGGTCGCCACAATTGAAACAAGCTCGATCATATGGGAACACGGGGTAATGGGGTTGTTGATAGGTTTGGGCCATGTTTTGAGTAGGGGAAAAGGTTTGGTTTTGAAAGGTGCGACAAACCTTGCTCAAATGACCATAGCGTCCACAAGTTGTACATAGTCAACAAGGTAAGGTAAGGGGATGGTGATAAAAACAGTTGTTGCATTGAGGGTGAGGTCCAAGATATGGTTTCTTATTTGGGTAGGTTGAGTTGGGTGCCACTTGAGTGATTGGGATAGCTTGGATTGGTATGGCTTGTAAAACTGGTTGATTACGTTGGGTAGCAGCGAAAAGTTGCCCGTCTCTTTTTCTCTTAGGATTGGGTTGAGAAGGGGATTCGGTTTGGGTGGAGTAGGAGGTTTCAGTCGATTCTTTATCCTTCTTCTTTTCCTCCTTGCAGTCTTTGTTCCGGATTCGGTTCTCGGTGAGTGCTGTTGCTAGCTCCATTGCTGCTTCCAAGGTTGCAGGCGTGGTACTTATTACAGGGTCTTGAATCTTTGACGGAAGACCACGAATGTAGTGCTCGATCAAACGGTAGAGGGGAGTGAACATGTTGGGAACCATTTGATGTTATTCGAGGAATCTTTTGTTGTATGTGGTGTGGTCTCCTTCCTTTTGCTTCAACGAATAAAATTTATCTTCTAATTTCTTGATTTCGCTCCTTGGGCAAAATCGTCTGGTCATGATTTCCTTCAATTCGTTCCAAGTTAAAGTCATAACATCTTCAACACCTCGTTTGGCCTTCTCTGTATTCCACCAAGTAAATGCTATCCCATATAATCGACCGGTAGCATATCGCACTTTGCGATCGTCAGGGCAATCGCAATTTAGAAAAGTGTTCTCCATCTCTTCAAACCAATGGAGGAGAGCGGTGACGCCTTCAGTCCCTTTGTATTTTGGAGGGTCGCATGATTTGAAATGCTTGTAGGTGCATTTAGTGGTATTTGGGGAAAAGTTGATAACGTTTTGGTTTGCTTGATTGACAGGATTATCGATGAGTGCTTGTTGTACTTGGATTACAATGTTGGGTATTACGGCAGCCATTTGTTGTGCGATTAGGGCAGCCATGCGTTCGCGGGCTTTTCCTGCTCTTGTCTTCCTACGGGTGTGGTTAGAAGACATCTACAAGGAATACATGTCAAGAGTATGAGTTGGATGCTTTTGGGTTCATGGGTCGCACTAGGAATGAACATTCATAAAATAATTATAGAAAAATAAATCTACTACATCCATAGGATGTCTTGGGCTTTGCTCGCCATTAGGCCCTACATGCCGCCATACTTTACCTTTGTAATCATGTGGGCCCCCATGAATACCGGTTTTTCATATGGTTCGCACGGGTTTGCCTGGTTGCGTACACTAAAACCCGGAGAAAATCGAGAAATATGTATACAACGTGTGATATTTGGAATGTGTCCAGGTGTAGACACGGTGACACCTCAAAGTGGGGTTAGTTCGAACGACGTTTGGTGTGGCATGCTTTGGCCTAATAGGTCCTTCGTACTCTCATCGTTAGTCCCCAGGTAGGTAAACTGGTCCGTTATATTGGATTTATACGAATGCCAACCTAGACAGGACGTTCCGACTACCGGTACTTGTACCCTTCCAGTTACTACATGCCCGTCGCAGAACTTACTTTGATGAGATTTGAAAATTGCAACAAAATCTTTGAATAATGAGAGTATGAAAATAAATTGAATACATGAACATCGATATATGTATAATGAATATGTATATAAGCATGTATGTTTGACTGTAAATGTAAACAAATATGAAACAAATAAATATCACAAGTTTGTATGTAACCACTTAATCAATTAAAATTTAGGCAGACTATAGTATAGGCTCTAAGGGTCTAATAACCTATCCTATATCCCTATAGTCATGGCTCTGATACCAATCTGTCACACCCCGACCCGCAGCGGAAAAGGTGATCGGGGCATGATTGGGTTATCATCAAAGCTCATGACATTTATTATACGTTTCATATTCATTAATACAATTTAATGGAAATTTACAATAAATATTACAACATGTTCTAACTATCAATCTAAGCTTCTTTGTTCTCTTCTAAGGCATTTCCTATGTTTTCCTTGCTTCAACCTGTTCACCTGTATCATGTGTGAAAAGGTTTTTGGATCAACATAAAGTTGGCGAGTGAATCCTATGGAAAACATTTAAAAGTTTATTTAATTGATTATGAAATAAGTGCACAACCAAACATGAGTAAAAATAGATGTAAACTTATTCAACAATCATTAGATATTAAATAAAGCACACATGGACAATAATGGAACATTTAGAGGCACGCGTTGCTCTACTCGTCTCTCACGAGGAACTGATGGGCCTAATGAATGAATTTCATAAACATGATAATATGAATGACACAACTATAAACAATATAAACTCAATGATACACACATGAACAATATTGGATTGGTTTTGAGGCACGCGTTGTTCAACTCGTCTCCCACGAGGAACTGATGGGCTTAATGAATGAATTTCATATAATTTGACAAAATGAAATAAGTAAGCACAACAATATAAACAATCTAAGTTTAGATCACGATATGGTATGGCACAAGTTTAAATAAACGAGTTAGTTAATTTGTGACACATGACACACCCCAAAACGTGTAATTAAAAAGGGGGAGTTGTAAGATTCACTCACAGTGGGTGCGTTCGGTTGATGATGTTGAATGCACGCGAAGTGGTTTTAACCACGAGTGAGATTAACCTAGATAAATCGCATTATGGTTCGGTAAGTAAACGGATTTTATTAATCTATTTTAGTAGGATTGTTGGGTGCATTTTTGTGAGTTTGAAGCTATTTTCTAACCTTAAAAATGTTATTTTTAAATATTTTTAATTGATTTTTAATTAAAATAAATAAATAAAAATAATAAAAAATTGATTTTTTTTTGCCAGTTGACCGTTGACTGTTGACTTTGACTTTGACTTTGACTTTGACTTTGACCGGTTCGCTTGTATAATTGTGCGCTGAGTGAGGCTCGAACCCGAGACCTCCCGTACGCGTGCACGCAGCTCTACCAACTGAGCTACGTGTCTAACCCGAAATATTTCTGTTTTTAATTACATTTATATATTAATTAGGTTGAACAGAAAATCCTTTATTGTTAAAAACGATTTTAAATCAAAGAATCGGTGCGCTCCACAGGTCTCGAACCCGGGACCTGTGGCTTATGCAAACACACAATCCACTGCTGGACTGTGTGTCCAACTTGTTAACTAAACTTATTTTTATTATTCTTAAATACAAACTAATCATTTTCATTTATGTCGTATTTAAAAAGTTTGAATAATGGTCCGAATCGATGCAGTAGACCGGACTCGAACTCGTGTCCTGTGATTAAACATACACACAGTCCACCACTGGACTGTGTGTCTAACTTGGTTATTATTCCGATTATTAATATACTTAACATATAACAGGGTGACTCCGGTTCGGTTAACAAAAAATCATTTTTATTAAGGCAGCGTGTGTGGAACAGGATTCGAACTCGAGACGTTTGTGTGTTTAATGTGCACACAGTCCACCGTTGGACTGTGTGTCTAACCCGAGTTATTTCTTGATTTAAATTATACTTATATGTTCCGTAACTTCGTCTTCTTCGTTGTGTTATAACCAGAAGTGATGACTGACTGGTTCGAAGTGTTTATTCAGGTTTCTTTAGCGTTTTATGATTAATTACAGATGAGATATAGATAAAAAGAAAGGAAATTAGGCGTGAAATATACCGACTGGCTTCCTCTGTTTTTCCGGCAAAACTCCGGCGACAGCAACAGGCTCCGGCGTCGGGTGTCTTGCAGCAGCGAGTCTCCAAAAAGCTTACAAAGGATGTGGGTGACTTCGGTATAAGCTTAGGGGGTTCAGTAAGGCTCAGAAATGAAGAACCCGGTTTTCCGGTGATGAGCAGAAATATTCCGGCGAGTGATTTTTCGCCGAGAAAGGGTGCGGTTTGAGCGAAAATGTTTGCAGAGGTTCGATGGGGTATTTATAGTGCAGGTTATCGATGAACTTGGTCTGATTTTCAACTTGATTCGTTGGTTTGAATTTCTCCGGCGGTTATAGATGGTGTCGCGGACTCAGACGTCAGTTATGACCGATATAGGTTTAAAGTTTACGTTATAACGGAAGGATTCGTTAAATTATTGGCGAGATCGCCGGGATTTCCGACGGTTGCATTTGGGCGCCGGTTTTGAATTCGGAAAGTCATGATATGAATTAAATGATTCTAACCTTTAACAAGAAATAGCAGTGGCCAGTGGTTTATGTGTTGAGTGTTAAGACTTTGCTGACCGGTACTGACCCGGGTTCGAAACCCGGCAGAACCAAAGTATTTTTATTTTCTTATTTTTGACAGTTTTTCAATATCTAATTATATATTCCGGTATAATAATTGATTATGTATCGTTTAAAATTATTTTAGGCATTTAATTCGCAACGAAATTTTTAACTGACTGTTCGGTTAATAAACGGAGCGGATTTGGTAAAAATTCGTTTTTGACGGATGTTACAATGTGGTTTCAACCACGAGATGTGTTTGCAAATTAAAGGAAAACCAAAAAAGAAGCCAATGGCTTGTGAATGTTTAACCTATTATTATTATTATTATTATTATTATTATTATTATTATTATTATTATTATCCCAAACCAAATGTTTCACACACCTCATCGCTACATCTATTCACTAAGTGGTTTAGTTAAGATGACTTGGACATTACGTGTCAAAAATATCAAACTACATACTTTACCGCTACAAATGGTTTTATGTGAGACGATGGTGATTGAAGATGTGTCTTGTATGTTATATGAAATCAATCAATTAACTTTGAGAGTTTTTAAATTGACAATTTTTTAAGAATCAAAACCTATAGCTTTACAAACACCACATGAACTCTTTATATACACGTTGATATTAATTAACTGGGCATTATTTATTATTATTTATTATTTATTTAAAAAAATAAGTCTCACTTGATTTCTATTCAATTTAGTTATAATTATTTTGGTTGTACTTTATGCTTTCTTAGTGGCTACTTAGATGTCACCTAATTGGATGCTACATACTCACAACCTCAGTTTACAAACCTATATTGTATGATATATATTTTAGTATTAATAAAGGTACTAAATGACCCATTAGAGTTTCCTTTTAGTTTTACTAAATTCTATGCTTTACAATTTTATTTAATTATATTATTATTAATTCAAATCCACTACATTAATTTTTTTACTGTTTTACCTTAATTATTCTATTTTACCATAATATATTACGTTTCTTTCTAAATATTATGAGTTAAAACGATATAAGATGTGTGTATGGTTCATCGTTTTATATCTATATTATGTTAAGGTAACAACCCCACCACAAGCATGAGTCAAAAATACTAGTTTATTTTTAGTTATTAGAGCACTTACAATGCAGTCCCTTTTCCGTACCCATATTATAAAAAAAATATGAGATTTTGTGTATTTTCACTCCTACATGGATTCCCCGTTCCCATATCCCATACCACAAATTATATGAAAACTAAACTAAACGCGCATATTTGGGGATTCGCTCTTATCCCCTATTCATATATTTTAATGTGGTGGTGAGTAAAAAAAAAATAGTATTATTTAATTGATTATGAAATAATGTGAGAAATCAAATATGGATGGTTTTAAAAAAGTGAACAAGTTTTATGGATAGATATCTGTTTTTTTACTTAAAATCTATTGATGAGAATAAGGATGACCGTGGTATCGGTACAGAAAATACTGGTACCGAAATTCGTCAAAACTAGGTATCGCAATTGGTACCGAAATATTTGGTATGGTACAGTACGGTATCGCTACGGTACCGGTATTTGAATGTAAAATTCGGTATTTTACCGGTACCTTACCAAATCGGTACCAATACCGAAAACGCCAAAAGTGGGTACCGGTACCGAAAAATTAGATACAAGAAATTCGGTACCGCTACCTAGTACCAAATGCTCATCCTTAGATGAGAATAAGGATTCCATTGTAAATGCTCTTAGAGAATTTACATCCCTTCCATATTTTTTATCCTATAATTTCAGTAAAAAATTACATTTTCTCTCTTCTTTCAAGCTAATTTTAATTAAATAATATTTTTTATACTTTATCATTACATTTTCTCTATCTTTCACTTATAACCACTTTTAAAATATATTAAAAAATTATAGAGGGTGAACAGTGTCCTCCAAATTTACAGATAAACAGTAACAGTTTCTCTCTTTTATACTAACAACCACTTCCAACCACCTACAATTACTTTTCATAATATAAAAAACCCTCTCATAAAATTTAGGGAACAGATTGTGAATGCTTTTAGATCATGTGTAGTCATAAAGCCCCTTAGGAGGCGTCATACGACAAGTGGCGAAATACGTAATAGAGGGGCTTTATATCACAAGAGGGTGTAGTAGAATTATATATGTATGGCCTTTATATATATATATATATATATATATATTATATATATGCAAATCAAGTGTGTGAGGGGATTTTACTGTAGCTATAATGTATAACCCCTCATACCTTATGTACAACCATCATAGGCATTCTACTTCAATTCTTTTTACGTGTCTCACACATGTAACTTTGTAAGACATCCTGCATCTTACTTCTTTCCACATGTCCCACCATGTGTGACTCATATATCTCACCCACTCTTCCCTATTCTTTCATGTCTTTGGATCTTTTGAATCCTCTTCACTGTGGTTTGTCAAAAATCACTATTTTAGTCTATTGGTTTTGCATACATGAGGATTAAACAATGTATCTTGGAAACAGAATATATATATATATATATATATGTATATATGTGTGTGTGTGTGAGTGGAGAGGATGGGCCACGGCGTGAAGATTTTCACGAAGAGACAAAAAAAGCAGCCCATAGCGCCGGCCGTAGTGATGTGGCCGGGCGCTATGGGGCGTTATGGGGCAATCCGACGGTATATAGCACCCCATTACAAACTACATTAGGGAGGAAGAGACACCCATCATACCATCACACTTAATACTCATCGTACTATCGAATTTCATCACTAGAATTGTTTAAAAATATAAAATTTTAAATTAAAAACAACTTTTTTATTACATAAGGTTAAATATAAAAAAAGAAATAGAAATAAATTAAAGAACGTAAAAAATACCAAATTTTTGAGAAAAAAATGTTATAAACATATAACTGCTTAATTTTATAAAAAAAGTAAAAGTGTAAAAAAAATCAAAAAAATGATGTAAACATAAAAATGTTATGATTTCATAAACAAAAGATCTTTTAAAAATTTTATGACATAAACAATTGTATGTTTTGAAAAATATAAAAATGATAGAGATAAACAAGTATGTTTTGAAAAAAAAAATATATATAAAAATGATTAAAAAAAACAAAGATATTTTAGAATGGAGCGGCTATTTGTGTAAAAACATAAAGGTAAAAAACAAAAGGAAATGTTATACACATATGAGGGGCCAATTGTGTATAAAAGAACAACCTACAACTAAACTAAAATTGAACAACCCTATTTAAGAAAAAGGCTTAAATATTTCTTATTTTTAGGATTTTACCAGTCTTAGACCGTTAACAACACAACCACCACGAACGTGAAAGAATCCACTCTCACCGCAATTCACAGACGGAATCAACCGCGGAGAGGGGGGACGAAAAAAATCCAAGGGTGAGGTGGAGGTGGAAAGGTGAAGAACTCGAAGGGGAAACCACCAAAGAGTGTGGAACGTTGATCGTTTTGAAAGTGTAGCAAAGAAGGAAAAGGAGTGAACGTGGAAAGAAGCTTGGGGAAGATCGTCTCATACTTCCTCTTCCCATGATGACAACCCATCGGCATTAGAGATAACACTAAAGGTCTAAAGTTTAAAAGTACTAATGATCGCAATAATTTTAATCATCTAAAAGATAAAATACAAACAAGAAAAAAAGAACTGATTTAAGGTATCTTTACCCTTACTAAATATGATAAAATCAAAAGAAACACATTCTACATTTTTGCGGATGATTAACATCTATAAATATGCACATATAACCAGAAAAAAGTTTATCGTTTAATTTAAGTATTTTGTTAACTATCATTAACTTAATTATTAAATTTTTAGATTGGAAATGCTGTAATAATTAAAGTGGTACATGTTATGAACAAAGTCAAAAGTACCAGGAAGATTAAAAAGCTAAAGTCGGTATTAAAGTTAGTGTCCATTTTAACCCTCAAAGGCAAATTATATCTAAAGAGATTGTAGGGTCGAAATTGATTCACTCTAGCACGCTTTAATCTTACCGGTTACGTGTCATTATTTTTAAACTTAATGTCTTGTTTTCAAGTATCTCTAAACCACTAAAAAAAGTTGCACATAATAATAAAATACCATTGTACGGTAAATAGAAAATTAATCGGGTTGAAATCCCAGAAATCGGCGATTTATATATGTTTTTAGTACGAGAAATAAAGTTCAAATACTTTAAAAGAATTTAAATACTACTTCACCAATGGTAACAATCGGAGAAGTAGAAAGTACATGTGTTATATTATCAACCATAAATTTTAGAAATGTTGTATAAATATCAACCCTAAATTTTATATAATAATCTAGAGTTATCATGTTCATGATCTTGATTTTTGATCGGATATTATGAACTTCCTGACAAGGTTGATGTCACTACTAAAAACTATTTCTAATGGGCCGTTAGAGACCAGGGGCGTCGGAGATCAGACCCTTACAGACCCTTACAATTGGAGTTCATTCATTATAAGAGCATCTCCAACGGTATGTTAGAGATGTCGTCCGTTCTTCAAACCATCAAAACGGATGAGGTGTGGCATCGGAGGTGTTTAGTTGGACCAGTTCGGTGAAGGTGAAGTCCGGTAAAGAAGACCAATCAGGTGGGTAGAGGGTGGGTACCTTGAGCGTTTGACTTTGTATTAAATACAAAAAGTTGATTTAAATAATGAAAAAAAACCCTTACAGATTTGGACAATTTAAATAAAATAAAATAAAAACATAAAATAACATAAATTTAAAAAATAAATATATAAAATAAAAATAATACAAACTAAGAAAAAACAAATTTATTAAAACAAAAAACATTATACAAGCCACACAATTAAACCTAAAGACACCACATAATTACACCTAATCGTCAACCTCTAATCCGTCAGAGCCAACATCTGGAGGGGGACTTGTCAGATTGCCACGTACATAAATCTTCTATTCTGTATGTTTTCATATTCCCGACGGGCACGGGCAATCGCTTGTGCATCCGTTATACCGTCAACTTGAGCCATCACGTGGTTGAAGCATGCATAAAATGTGTGAACCTCTCCAAACAAAATATGAAACCTTGACAAAGTGGCGTTCGAAGTGCGACTGGTTTTTCAACACGTAGACGAAACCCCTTAAATAAGGGTTCTTTAATTGACCCTACTACCTGTATGTTTTCGCATAAGTCCATCCAAGAGCTTATCAGAGCAATCTCTTCTTCTTCGGTCCACCTGTTTCTTGCCATTTTTTTATGAATCTATGTAGTGAATTATCAGTTGAGAAGCGCATATGTTGCTTGAAATATGAATTGAATTGCCGTTGCAAAAGTAGCCATTGTAAGAATTTAATATTTTTCTTTTACTGTTTTATTTGAATTTATATTAAATAAATTTTAAGATGATGAAAAAATAAAAATAAATATTTAGTTAATTATATTTATATGAGTTTATTTTTTAAAACTTATCTAATAATAAAAATAATAAGAATTATTAATTTAATAAAATAAAAATAAATTTATAGAAAATAGATATAGTTTAAATACAAAATAAAATAAAAATAGATTATAGAAAATATATATATTTTAAATACAAAGAAAAGCAAGTAATGAGGTAAAGGTTTGAGTGGTTTATTGTTAGAAGAAAAAGTGATGTTTGGATGGTGATGCTTTTGATTTGATGTGGCATGCTAACTAGGCAATTTGGAGTTTGGACTTAGTTTATTGTTGTGGACGCTCTAAGAAGCATTTATGCGAGATGCCCTTGCATAAGAGCATGGCCCAGTCCATAGGATGAGACGGGCCTAAAGTAAAAAAAAAGTTATATTTAAGTATTGAGTGTAACTGGTAGGTTTGGAGATAAAAATTAAAGATAAGGATATTTGTAGGATTATAGATAAAGCTAGAGTTTTTAAAGATTGGTTAGATATTATTATGTAACGGATGACGTAGGGGCGATTAAAGACGCCTTAAAACAAACATAACATTAGAGATAATCTAAGGATATTAAGATAGCATGATAATGCATAATATGTACCCATAGTTAGGAGTTTGAGCATTCATAACAGAATCTTTATTTTCATAATTTAAGTAAAAATAATTTTCTCTAAATTTTGTTTAACCTATCTTATCTTACTCTACAACTTCATCGGTCGGGGTCCGATATTTCGAAGGGTACGTTATTTAAAAAAAACAATATGTATATGTAAAAAATATTTAATAGGGTTTACCCATACAAACACCAACATAGGCCCACTTGGTTTAGATTAGTTGTTAGCCCATTGACATTAGGTTTAGACCTTTAGTAAGCCAAATAGCCAATTTCGTTAATGCCTAAGGGCATGTTTTTTCAAGTTCGAACATGGTACACGATTTTTCATGGCCGGCCCTGTCTACATCACTAACAAACACTTATATTATTATTGTTTAGGTTTTCTTAGATACTTACAAACATTTATATAGATGATGAATAGCAAATCTCTATATTTGAAAATTCACTATTCATAAAACTATAACTTATTGAAGATGAAGATGCAAAATGTAAGAATTTTTTAAATTTTAAACATCAGCATAAATATAGAGACTCAAATGTAAATGCTCTTATGCGTATATGACCTAAAGAGTTGAAGTTTCTCTCAGTCATTTCCTAACTTTTTATCAAATCAGAAAGCCGAACATCACTTTCTTATAAGTTACAACCCAACTAAATATAAGAAATCTTCAATTTTAGAGATCGACATTAAGATGAGACTCAATTGTGAATGCTTTTACGTGTATATGACCTAAACAATTACCGTTTCTTGTAGTCATTTCCATTAGGGATGAGCTCGGTATCAAATCGGTATTGGTATCGAAAATACCGGTACCGCAATCCCTAAAAGTGGGTACATGTATCGAATATACCCGGTACGATATGATTCGGTAAATTCGATACCGGTACCGGTTCCGAACCGGTACTCAGTACCATTTGCTCATTCCTATTTTCCATAACTTCTGATCAAATCTGAAACTCGAACATCACCTTCTTATAAATTACAAACCAATTAAGTGAACATTTCATAGTAGTTTGATACCAAAACTATGCACAACTCGATGATTTTACTTTAATATAAAAAACATGAGTGATGACTCGTTATGTGATTTTTTTTAAATATTTAAATATGACATCCATTTACCCTATCTAGTATAAAATAATTTGGTTTATTTGTATGAAAGTAAAGTAATGTGATGATAAATGAAAATTAGAAGTGAAGATACAAAGGAAATAGAAATAAAGGAAGAGACAAAGTGATGAAAAGCAGAGGGGTACAAGTGATAATGCATGGGGACAAAAGTGTATTGTTTGATTCAGTTTTCAATGTTGTAAGAAATTCTGGTCTGAAAAAGTAGTGGGCATGGACAAATTTTCAAACTTAGGCCTGGACTTTGGTTATGATGGATTTTAAAGGAATGACATATGCCCCACCAAATAAAATTATTTTTCTATATCAAGTTTATGTTTTTAAATTGTGTATCAAAGTATATATAAATGTTTCTGAAGTGTCTTCCAGTATTAGAAATTATCAAAAAGATCATTTAGTTTTGCAAAGTCTGGGTTATTTATATCAACATGAGAGAAATGCTTCTTGTTAGATATGTTTGGTAGGAGACTTGATGAGCACATGGGGAAGATGTGTATGTTTTGATTGTTTTTTTTAATAACCATGTTGTTCACAAAAATATTTTTTAACAACTGATCAATATTTTATAATAATAAATTGCATATATTAAAAATAAATAACACATTAACGTCAATTTGTCAACTCATTAGTTTTTTCTAATGGCAAATATATTAAAACAAAAAACGAATAATAATATCCTAACGCATAATAGAGAAGACAAAACTAAAAACAAACACAAAGAAGAGGATCCTAACCAAATCGTCTGACAACTAACATAAATATTGCAAACGAGAAAAAAGAACCCAATCCGACCACGAAACTAACTTGTGTCAATTTGTTGAAGATAAAAATATATCAAACCTATATAAAGTTTTATTGATTAAGATTTGTTTTCGAAGTATCAAAGACAAACTCGATATCGTTATGAAGATAAAGTAATAAATATTAAACGATCATGATACTCATAAATTACAATGTTAATGTTAACTAGTTTTATCTACTCATTGATAATATTGATGATCAAAATCGTTTATGACTTGGTTAAAAATAAAAGTATATAAACCTATATGAAGTTTATTAAGATTTTTATTTTTCAGAGTATCAAAAACAAACTCGATATCATTACGAAGATAAAGAAATAAATATTAATCAATCATGATAATCATAAATTACAATGTTAACTAGTTTTTGTCTACTCATTAATATTACTGATGATCAAACGAAATATCATGTATCATTTATGACTTGGTTAAAATGAAAACATGAAGTAAATTCCTATATTGTGTACGAAAGTAAGATATTATCCAAAAGCAAACAAAATTCTATATTGTCAATTTTAATTCTAATTACTTTTTCTTGCTTAAAATTCACGTGTTGCACAACTTTAACGAGCTTTGTTTATTCTGAAATATTTTAAACATTCAATCTCACGGTAATATATTACTATATATTATCAAGGTATTAATATGTACACACGCTTTCTCTCTCTATATATATATATAAATAGAATATAAAGCATTTGTGAATAAAATTTAGCAATGTAAGAATAAGATGAGCCATTAATAATCTGCATAGTTCCTTTGAAACGATGCATAGATTAGACATATTTTACATTAAGTTATGAATCTATTGTTTATTGCCAATAATGTATTTACCTTTTGAACTTTTTTAAGATTTTAATTTCAGTTTTTGTCTATATGGTTTGACTAAAATTGCTATTTACATCTTTAAATTTTGACAATGCTACATTTTGATTTCAAAGAATTGCTTTTAGTCTCCACCAGACTAACAAGTATCAGCGTTAACATTTTCTGTTAAACTGCCTCCACATGAGGCTATATGGTCTTTTTCTTTTATATCACTTTCTTCCATCATACATACATAGGAGCATAAACAAACACCATAATTTATGATTCAGGTTGCAAATTTTTGAAGGGTGCTTCTTCTCAACTCCAAGATTATATGAAGGTAAAGTCTCATGTATACTAATAGACGCCACAAAACTATTGTTGTTACAACAAATACAAGAACAAGGATAGTAACGATATCTCCAGGGTAAAAGGGTTCAAGGTTTAGGTTAGCCTAACGCAGGTCGTAGGGTCCCCCCATGTTTGCAACACGTGTAGTGGATCACTTTGTTATAGTTGCTTTTGAATTCTGAACTGAAGAATATTCAACCCAGAATGTTTGTGTTTAGTGAGATTTTATTGTAATACGTGAAGAATAGAACGTGTAAGAAGCAAGTTCTAAAGGTGAGAAAAGAGATCAAGAGTGCCCTGGCTGAATGACCAGGAGTTGTTATTTATAGAGGAAAGGGTCCTCTATAAAGAGAACTCTTTGACTAGTGATCATAGGGTTTCCCCATTTTGCTAGGTTAAAAGCTTTGGACATGCGTTTAAAAGAGTATATTCTCCCACATGCTCTTGTTGCGGTTGAGTAGCAGAGTTCACACGTAAAGTGTGATGTGACCGGACACTGTCTCGTCCTTTTTGCTGTTCACGCACGTGGTCATTTATGAACCTTTTAGCATTTCAACCTTTTAAGCTATTATGTATTCTAATCAGTTTATTAAGGTTTGACCTACCCACGTCATCAGTCCCTCAAGTCAGAGGTATTTGGGGTGTAAGCTCAAATGCTTCTGACTTTCGAACACTTATTTTTATTGTTTAAAGGCTTCAAGGCTTGAAAGGCTACAGGGCGGTTGAGATTCTGAATTTGAATTTCAAAATGACAGTTGACATGACTGATGGAAGTTTTTTGCAGACGGCGGTTTTTAATGTCTTGGGTATAATAATAACTTCTAATTTTTTTATCAGTTTTCTTTATTGCAAAAAACTTACATCTCCACATTTCTCTCCAAGTTTCCATCCATTTCTTCCCTTCTCGATCCAGGTTAGTTTCTTTTTCTTTTCTTGCTTTCTTTGTTTTCCTTCGATCATCTTTCATGGGTAATATAGGAAGGATCGGTCTGTAAGTTATTCTCGTCTTACTCAAGAGGAGATTGAGGCATTTTGTCAAAAATGCGAATCAATCCAAAGTTCAATCCGGTGGCTCTGGGTCTAGACAAATCTATAGATAAGTGTCATTCGGGTTCGATTTCCTTCGAGTTTTCCAACTTGCGTCACCCGTTTTCCCTCTTTGAATTTAACGTTTTAGAGTATTATCGCGTTTATATGGGTAGTTGCACCTTCACGGTCTTTCTAGGGTTTTACACTTTGAGGTTTTATGTCAAGCCCTAGGTTACGACCCTTCGTTGTTGTTGTTTCGCCGTTTCATCCGGTTAGCCAAGAATGATGATTGGTTTACTTTTGAGACATCTCAGGTTGACGTTTGTCTGGTTTCATCTTTGGTTACTACGCTTGGTTCTTGGAAGGACCGATTTTTCTGGGTCTCGAACTCTATTCTACCTTTTAAAATGGTTTGGAGGCATCCTAATGCTGTTTTAAATGACCTTGAGCCTTCTGAGTCTGAAATAGATAATTGGCTGTTAAAAAATCTTAGGGAGTGTCCTTCGAGGCTTCGTCCCTTTCCTGAACATATTTTAGTCTTGATGGGTGTTAGCAAGTTGTGGGACAAGCCAGATCGTGACCCTATGCTCATGAGAGATGATGAGGGTACGATATTTTGCTTTATATGTTTGTTTGTTATGTTTTTGTATTTTTGCTTATGTTATTTTTTTTGTTGTTGCAGTTATGTCTGCCTTATACTTTACAAAAACTGATGATACCTCTGATGTTGTGTTTGGGGATGCTGAGGCTACACCCGGTGAAAATGTTGTTGCCAGGAACGTTGAACATAGGTTCGAGGTTCAGGTTATGTGAATGTTCCTAATGTCAAAGGTTTTACCAAGGCTAGTGCTTCCAAGCCTTCTACTCGCCGCTCAACTCGCCGTTTGATAAAGGCTGTTGACCAACCGTCGTCCTCTAATCCAGTTGAGCTGAGTGATGATATAGAGGCTTCGGATGATCTAGGTGTTGGGGTTAAAGGAAAGTCAAATAAAGACAAGGAGTTGCCTTTGGTGATTGGTAAGGGAAGCAAGGGAACGGGTGAGAAGGTTGCAAGCTTGAAGGGTTTTAGGAAGGGTGGTGAAGGTTCCATCAATGTTAACCCGGGAGATGTTAATATGCCAGACTGGAAGGTCACAGTTGTTGATAGCTTTAAGTCTTCATCCGTTTGTGAGGATGTTCTTACTCACTTTGCTCTTCCCGCTGTTCAAGACTATTGTTCCTCTATTGACGATGACCTAATGATCTCGAACATGATGATGGGTGCTTGTAGCCTTGCCTCTTTGTTTCAGAGGGTGTATCCCGGTTCCACAAGAGGATGCAGGAATATGAGACATTCTCGAAGAAGAGGGATAGGATGAAAGCTTCCATGGCTGCTTTGAAAAGGAAACTGAGGGTTATGTTGAGAAGGAGAAAAAACTGATGTTAAGGATTGATGAGCTTTACTCTCAACACAAGACTGAGATGGCAGAATTGGAAAAACGCTTGGAAGCTGACAGGAAGCAGGTAAAAGCTGATAGGGTTGCCTTGGAAGTTAAGAAAAAGGCCTTCTTTGAGGAGAAGGAAAAGTTAAAGGCTTCGGTTTCCCAGGCTGCCGGTGACAACCAATGGCTCATTGAGCATGGATTCCAGCAGGTGGTTACATACCTTCTCCACTCGTTAGAGTTCAACAAAGCCTTGGGTGGTGTTTACAACAAGCTTCCTGCTCATGGAAGACACCAGGGTTTAGTTGCTGGCTACAAAGCTTGTGAATCTGGGCAGTCGCAGTAACAATCTTCTCTTTTTCAGCCTAAAGCCTTTGAAGCCTTCAAGGAATCTGTTTTAGAGATGGAGCATATGACTTACCCCTATGTGGG
Source organism: Scalesia atractyloides (assembly GCA_947069175.1). NCBI lineage: Eukaryota > Viridiplantae > Streptophyta > Magnoliopsida > Asterales > Asteraceae > Scalesia > Scalesia atractyloides. The sequence goes on from CAMTDV010000026.1 coordinate 15,825,616, forward strand.
TGAAATTTCCAAATGTTTTGTTATGCCCATTTATGTCTTGTAGGAGTTAAAACCCCCGGCCTTAATGAAGCCGTGTGTTTTGAGGTGCTGAAATCTCTCTCCTAGAAGCGTTCTTGCTCCGGTGATAGTGAGGGACATTTTCCGATGGTGGTGAAGGCTCGAAGGAGGCAAGCCGTGAAGCTTATGAAGCGGCAAGTGATGGTGGAAGGAAGAAAAAGAAAGCCAAAAAATCCAAGAATGGTGATGCAAGTGCAGCGAAGACCGCCTCTGATGCTGCTAATTAAAACAATTTGAATTTTATTCATAGCTTTCTTAGCACCTAAAACAATATTATGTGACATATTTTGAACAAGTAGTTCTTTGGGAAACCCATAAGGTTTCCTTGGTGGTTGGTAGCCTTCCTTCAAGGCTTTTGAACAATATTTTAGGTTTATGGCAAGGCCTTGTGTTATGGTTTAAAACTAATTTTTCTAATGTTTTGTTCTACTTTTTTTTTCTTATGTGTTGATGATGTTTGCAATTGTCTTGTTGTTTTGTTATGTACCCTCTATCAATTATACTTTAGAAAGTTCAGTGCTGCAGTCACTTAGCTTTAAGGTATTTTTAGATAAAAGATACATGTTGTCTATACATTTCGTAAACCTTCTTATGAGGTATAAGGAACAATTGGTGTAGACTGTTTGAACCCGTCTATGAGACAAGTTAAAGTTTTATTTAAGTCTCATGGAGTTGAATTGATCTAGGAACTCACCTCGTATATAGGTTCACTCAACCCTTGAACCTATTGAGCGATATGGCCTAGGAGCTCATCACCTTTCATGGCCCCTGCCATGGAGTGTTTTGCTAGGTTCTCAACCCTATTATAGGATAGAAAAGACAAAATTTGATAGAGAACATCATCATTCATTCATAAAAGGTGTACTTCGATTACAAAGGAAAGATGGAACATAAATCATTATGCCTACACATGGAACCTTTAAGGTTCTTGCCATTCTAATGGCGATGAAGCTTTTTGCCTTCTGCATCGGCTAGCTTGTATGACCCTCCTTTGTGTGTTTCGAGAATGGTGTATGGTCCTTCCCATTTGGGACCAATTTGCCTTGATTCTCCTTCTTGCTTGCTTTGTTGTTGCGGAGAACCAAGTCTCCAGGCTTGAACCGTTTGTGTTTCACCTGGGTGTTGTAATAAGCTTCCATTTTCTGCTTATACTTTGCTTCCCTTGTAGCGGCTTGGTCACGAGCTTCTACCGGGAGTTCCAGGTTCAGCATGGTTTTCTTCGAGGTCGACGTTGAGTGTTCATCATGTGGTAACTCCAATTTCTACTAGAATGACAGCTTCCGACCCAATAACTAGGCTATAGGGTGTTTTCTTGTGACTTGTTTTTTCTGTGGTTCGTATTGCCCTCAAGACGTTAGGAAGTTCTTCAAGCCACTGAGTACCATGCCTTTCAACCTGTTTTTTATCCCTTCCACTATACTTCGGTTTGTTCTTTCAAGTTGGTTGTTTGATTGAGGATAGGCCACCGAACTAAACACTTGTGTAATTCTGAACTCTTTACACCATGAGCTAAAAGGCTTCTTGGCAAACCGTTTACCATTGTCTATGACCAGCACCCCTGGAAGCCCAAAATGGCAGATGATGCTTTCCCACACAAAGTCAATGACTTGTTTTCTTGAGATTTTGTCCAAAGGCTTGACTTCTGGCCATTTTGTAAAGTAATCCACGACCACCAATAAAAACTTTAATCCCCGTTGCCTGGTGGGGATGGACCGACGATGTCCATCCCCCATTTGTGGAATGGCCAAACTGAGGAGATGGAAACAAGGTCATGCTTAGGACTTTTAGGTGCTGTTGTATGTATCGAACAAGCTTCACATTTTTGTAATTGTTAAGTGGTATCTCGGTGCATGGAGGGCCAGAAGTATCCAAGGTTCATCAGCTTTGAAACCACCAATCTTGGGCCATAATGAGCCCCACATATTCCTTCGTGGACTTCTTTCATCAGATATTGGCTTTGTTTCGAGCCAACACATTGAAGTAGTGGTGAAAAGTAACCTTTTTTGTAAAGGGTTTCTCCTTGCAGCACATACTGCTTTGACTTGTGTCACACCCCGTATTTTCAACCAAACACCGGTGGGCCCTGGTGGGGAATATTGTGACGTAAAGTTGATATCATCATAGTCAATTAAACACAGCATAGCGGAAGTCTTGGATTTAAATTACTATTAAAAACCGAATGCTCGAAATACAAAATAATATACAGGCTCGTAATAGAAGATTCACAGGCGGATCATAAATTGTACACGAAAGAATGTAAAACAGACTTTGGGCAGATCTAGGATTTTCAAGATCCTCTTATCAATACCAAGCACTTCCAGCCTATTTTCTTATTGTACCTGCAAGCTTAGTCTTTTGAAAATACGTCAGCTTTCGCTGGTAAATACACCCAAATGACTCATTTTGAAAACATTTAAAATAAAATGTTTTAAGTGCGCATTAGCACAAAACCTTTTATAACTTGGGAAAGTTGACCTTGCAACCTTGTTAACAGATTTACATGTTTGTCCATACATACAGGGCCAAGTACAAAAACCGAGACATGAAAACGTACACACCACTTATGAACTCACAAAGGAGTTATCCCCAACTAGTGTGGGTAGTTGCATTTGAGCGTCTGTCAGGTGTATGCCTACACCCCGCGCTAAGGTCGTGGCCATTATCTAATGAAATGAGCCGAGGATATCCAGGACACGGTAGTTACACCTGATGTTTAAGTTATCAAACAAAACTGATTAAAACAGAATATGCGGATTTACTAGCCACAATCCGGCATTCGATTGATCCCATTTCCGACCAAGCGTAATAATTTATCGTATCCCAAGCCCTTATAGGGAAAATAAGTCGAGAGTATCTAGCTGAGCTATTCTTCGTTTAACGCAAGATTTAATATCTCAGCCATATCCAAAATAAACCAAGTGCAGATAGCATTTACTGGAAGGCTCATAGTCTGGATTATGGCATAAGCTAACCAATTAAATACTAACGGTCTTATTTAAGTCATAGACTTAGACCGAGTAGCGTACAGGATCAAAACGTATAACGCTTGATTAAACGATGATCGGATAGAATGTAGTTTAAACCCGACAAGTACTTTGACTTGCATAATATGGGAAACTATAAACATTCTGGATTTTGAAACTTAAATGACAAGGTTAGACCCGTTTCGGTTAATTTCCGTAAACTAGTTACATATGCTTAACCGTACGCATATTAGCGATTTCGGGTAACCGGATAAGTCATGGACAAGTTCTATATGCCATTACATTTTAAATAAGTTGTAATATCAGTAGGATATCAACTTATATGTCCGTTATGGTTTTAAAATGAAATTATGCCTCATAAGGGTGTTTCGGTAATTTCATACCGTATAAAGGAACTTGAATATAATTTAATGTTATAATCATAAGTAATCTGAAAAAATAACTTATTTATGATTATAGTATCAGTAGGATATTAATTATACGTGTAATTTATCTTTTATGACCAAACTATTCACCGAATGGGCATTTTGGTCATTTTCACATAGTTTATAAATTATTTGGGATTCTGAGTTCATATCATGTACCTACTCTAAAATATTCTAAAATAAGTTTTAAAATCAGTAGGTAATAAGTCTTGGTTGATAAATATGGTTTAAAAACCATATTATGCGCCGAAATGGCGTTTATGTCGTAAAATGACGATTTATGCGATCTTTAATGAAAACTGATGTTATGATTAGATTAAGAAGTCTTAGATATGTTATTTAATATAACATATCAGTAGGTAAAATATTTACTTTGCAAAGATGTGATTAAACCATTTTATAAGCCACAAGGGCCTTATCGTCATTTATCGACATAATATAAGGACTTGTTTATAAACTCAGTTTATAATCTGTTTTAACATCCCAAGTAATCCTACTTATAATATTACATCAGTAGGAAATTCATTTTTAAGTTCATTATCATTTAAATCTCTTTTTATGCAAAAAGGACATTTTAGTCAAAATGTCATAATTAAGGACTTGTGCATAAACTCAGATTCTGATAATGATCATGTAATATAAACTCAGAGGGTTATGCTACATTATATTACGATCATAATGCAACTTTAGATCAGTATCTAACTAATCTAAATCGGGTCAGAATCGAAAGTTAAAGCAGAAGTCAACTTTGCGACTTTCAGTTGCGAACCGACCCTAGAACTGAAATTGACGAGCCGAACATGTTCTAACATGTTCTAATAATTATTACCAACTTGTTTAAGTGTCAAAACAGGTTTCATAACATATATATAAGATCAAATTATAACATTTCCTAAAAATGGCTTGTTTGACTTTTTAATATAATAACTTTGACCCGTCAATTGGTCTAGCAAACGTGATCTTCAGGAGGTGCCCCTTATAGGGACTAACACCTACCTTATTACGATCATTTAGCCATGTTCGTTACGAACAATGGCTGGACCATAATGGTCTTAACCGAAAGTCAAGGCGTTTTCCGTAAAACGCTTGACTTTTGGCTATGAAAGCCTATAAACGAAAATGCAAGAGTAAGGAACACTTAGAAGAGGTTCCTAGAATGCAATAGAACTAAGTTGGATGCTCCTTTCAGTTAGGAACTTTCAGAAGAGGGAGATAGAGTTGTGAATGAGAAAGGCAAGTTCAAATGGTGAACCTTGGCACCTAGTTACAATTGGAGAGCTTGAAGGAGGTGATGCCAGGTGTTAAGGGGTGTAAGAGGAAGCTTACAAGTGTTTTAAAACGTGGCATAGCAGTTTGGGAATCCATAGTTTCGAACACATTGGTTTTTGACAACATGTGTGGAGGCCAAGCAAAAAATCTGCAGACACACGCCTCTCGCGCCCTGCGAGAGACCCATGCCTGGTCTCTCGCCCCAGGCGAGCACCCCTTGTCAGATTTCAAAGTTTGACACTTTTAGCCCCTTAACTTATAAAACCCACTAAAACCTTTTAAAACACCTTTTTAACATCTTTAGTCATCCGTAACCAATATTTGGCATATCCGGGAGTATGCCCAGACATTGTCGAGTTCTCGGTTCGTTAAAAGGTCACTCAGAGGTATAAATAACATGTTGACACCTTTAACCCCTCCAATATCCAACTTTCACATTTTTACAGAATTGAATCCTCTAGTCCAACAAATGGGACATATGAGAGTTAGATATTTGTAAAGGATCACTCAGAGACTGGGCATGTTGACTCCGATGTCACTCAGAGACTGGGCATGTTGACACAACGGTCACTCAGAGGCCAAGTTTTTAGCATGTTGACACCAATGGTCACTCAGAGGCTATGTTTTAAGCATGTTAACACTAATGGTCACTCCAAGGCTATGTTTTAAGCACGTTGACACTAATGGTCACTCAGAGACTTGGTTTATGCATGTTGACATCAGAAGATCACTCAGAGACTTAGTTTGAGCATGTTGACGCTTTTAGTCCCTGTTAGTCTTTAATAGACTTAAAATAAAAATATAACACGTGTCGCTATATTATTGGACACGATTTTACAGAGTGTTATATCCTCACCCCCTTAAACGAAATCTCGACCTCGAGATTTTATTCAAAAAGATGGGGGTATTTTTTCGCATAGTGGACTCAACCTCCCATGTAAAATCAGGATCTGTAAGGGCATCCCATTTAACCTTTACTATTGGTATCAATTTCCTTCGGAGCTTCTTAACCTGTCGATCCTCCATCGAAATTGGTTTCTCAATGAACCTCAGGTTTTCATCTATTTGCACATCTTTGTGCGACATTGCTAGCGACTCATCGGCTAGACATTTATTAAGGTTACTAATGTGGAACACATCATGAATTCCACTTAGCTCCTCGGGTAGCCTAAGCTTATAAGCCACGGAACCGACACATTCGATCACCTCGAATGGTCCAATATATCTCGGGCTTAACTTGCCCTTCTTTCCGAAGCACATCACACCTTTCCAGGGCCATACCTTCAATAATACTTTGTCCCCTATTTGGAACTTAAGAGGTTTTCGCCTTTTGTCTGCATAACTCTTCTGCCTATCACAGGTAGCCTTGAGATGATCACGGATTTGCACAATCTTATCCGTGGTCTCCAGGACGATCTCAGGTCCTGATAGTTGGGCTTCCCCAACTTCTGCCCAGCACACGGGCGTTCGGCATTTTCTCCCATACAAGGCCTCGTCAGGAGCAGCCTTGATGCTTGTATGTTAACTATATTGTAGGAGAATTCTATTATGGGTAAGTGGTCATCCCAACTTCCACCTAGATCAATCACACATGCCCTAAGCATGTCTTCCAACGTCTGAATAGTACGCTCACTTTGACCATCAGTCTAAGGATGGTAAGTCGTACTAAATTTAATCTTGTGCCTAAGGATTGTTGGAAACTTTTCCAAAAATGAGAGGTATAGTAGTATCTCTATCAGATACAATAGATACTAGCACACCATGTAGGGACACAATCTTGTCCACATATAGCTAAGCCAATTTGTCTGAATTATACGTTTCCTTTATTGGCAAGAAATGTGCTGACTTAGTCAGCCTATCCACAATGACCCAAATAGTGTCATTTCCACTTTTGGTCTTGGGTAACTTGGTAATCAAGTCCATAGTTACCATTTCCCATTTTCATGTGGGAAATTCCAATTGTTGTAGAAAACCGGACGGCTTCTGATGTTCGGCTTTAACTTGCGAACACGTCAGACACTTAGCTACAAAAGTGGCAATGGATTTCTTTAGACCTATCCACCAATAGTTCTTTTTCAAATCTTGATACATCTTGACCACCCTGGTGAACCGAGTATCTTGAATTATGCGCTTCGTGGAGGATTACATCTCTAAGTCCTCCAAAAATTGGAACCCAGATTCTATCATTAAATCTAAGGATTCCATCCTTTCCAGGCATTAACTGATCAACAGTTCCGCCTAATCCTTCATTAGGAGCATTAGCCTCTAATAGAGCTTGCTTTTGCACATCTAATAGCTTCTCATTTAAGCTATTTCGGAGCTCAATGCTCTTGGCGTTAATCCTGATAGGCTTAATCCGTTCTTTGCGACTTAAGGCATCAGCAACTACATTTGCCTTGCCCGAATGATAGCGAATTTCGCAATCATAATCATTAAGTGTTTCCATCCAACGGCGTTGTCGCATGTTCAATTCTTTTTGATTGAACAAATGTTGGAGGCTTTTATGGTCTGTATATATAATACACTTGGTGCCATATAAGTAATGTCTCCATAGCTTTAGTGCAAATACAACGGCACCCAAATCCAAATCATGGGTGGTGTAATTCCTTTCATGCACCTTTAACTGTCGTAATGCATAAGCAATTACCTTGCCTTTTTTGCATTAGCATACAACCCATGCTAGTGTGCGAAGCATCACAATAGACTACAAAATCCTCAATACCCTCAGGTAGAGATAACACAGGAGCACTGATCAACTTGTGTTTTAGAATCTCAAAGGATTCTTGTTGTTTCAGACCCCAAACAGATTTGACATTTTTACGAGTTAAGGTAGTCAAAGGATTGGCTATTCTTGAAAGATTCTCAATGAACCTCCTATAGTATCTAGCCAATCCTAGGAAACTACGAATTTCCGATGGGGTCTTGGGCACTTCCCAATTTATTATGGCTTTTATTTTGGCGGGATCCACCTGGATACCACGCTCACTTACGACATGTCCAAGAAATTGGACTTCTCTAAGCCAAAATTCACACTTAGAAAATTTAGCATAAAACTTCTCTTGCCTTAGCAATTCTAGAATGCACCGAAGGTGTTTCTCGTGATCAAATTGACTACGAGCATAGATAAGTATGTCGTCTATGAAGACAATGACAAACTTATCCAAATGTGGTTTGCAGACTCTATTCATGAGATCCATGAATACTGCACGTGCATTTTTGAGCCCGAAAGGCATTACCAAAAATTCATAGTGACCATAACGGGTCCTGAAGGCAGTCTTAGGAACATCCTCACTCCTAACCTTCAGTTGATGATATTCAGATCTTAGATCAATCTTGGAGAAATAACTAGCCCTTTGAAGTTGATCGAATAAATCTTCGATCCTGGGTAATGGGTAACGGTTCTGGATTGTTATCTTGTTCTGTTCGCGGTAGTCAATGCACATCCGCATTGAACCGTCCTTTTTCTTAACAAAAAGAATCGGAGCTCCCCAGGGCGAGGAACTTGGCTAAATAAAGCCTTTCTCTAAAAGTTCATCTAACTGCGTCCTTAACTCCTTCATTTCCATTGGTGCTAATCAGTACGGAGCTCTAGCTACGGGTGCTGATCCAGGTAGGATGTTAATTCTAAACTCTACTTTCCTATCTGGAGGTTGACCTGGTAGTTCTTCGGGAAAAAAATCAGAATACTCCGAAATAATTGGAAGGTCTTGAATATTCGGCTTAGGTTCGTTGATAGTGACTTGTGCCATGTAAATGACACAACCTTTCCTTAAACACTTGGATGCCTTAAATAACGACACCTTGTCTGGCAATCCAAAGTGTGAATCTCCAATGATGGTGATCATTTCACCAGATGTGGTTCTAATTTTGATGAATTTCTTATCACAGGCAATGCGGGCTTGGTTATGGGATAACCAATCCATGCCTAAAGCTACATCGAACCTCACCAATTTCATTGGAAAAAGAGAGATAGGAACGGAATGATTCTATATAGAGCATCCATCAAGAATAGAAGATGCTATTTCTAAAGTTCCATCAGTAAGTTCTATCTCATAAGTTTTGTCTAGAGTTCTTATGGGTAAGTTTAATAGTTTGCTAAACTCATGGTCTACAAAAGACTTATTTGCACCTGAATCAAAAAGAACTCTAGCATATATATCATTGATGAGGAAAGTACCTATTATGGCATTGTTGTCATTAACGGCCTCCCTAGCATTTATCTGGAAAGCACGAGCATACCCTTTCTTAGCCTCTCCAGGCTTTGCATCATTATTTGTGGGGTTCTTAGGGCAATTGGGCTTAATATGCCCTTTCTCATTACAACCATAACAGACAGCATCTTTAAGATTTTTGCATTCGTGGGTCTTATGCCCTTTTCTTTTGCAAATACCACAGGGTTTAATCTGAGGGTTGGTATTGCACTGCCCCCAATGCCTGCAGCTACAGGTCTTGCATAGAGGTCTATCATCAGACGGTTCTTCTTGAACACAAAATTTCCCTTCTTCTTAAACCTTTGGGAGTTATCACCCTCCCGTTTTCTTTTCCCGTCACTCTCGGTCTTGACTGACTTTTCTATCACCAAATCCAAGGTGAGGGAGAGAGATAGGTCAACAGCGGACCTATAGGTAGTAGGCTGAGCAGCCTTTACCATCCCCTTTATTTCGGGTGATAACCCATTAATAAAACGCGCAATGCGTTTGGTTTCAGGGGTAATCAGATAGGAAACTAACCTAGATAGAGAATTGAAATCGGAAACATACTTCCGACAATCTAGGTTCTTCATTGTGAGATACAGGAAATCTGACTCTATCTTTTCCACCTCATGGGGTGGGCAGTAAGTTTCCTTAATAAGGTCCATAAACTTGGACCATCCTAAATTGTACATGTATACTTTACCTATGGATTGGATCATAGCCTTCCACTAAATTAAGGCATCACCTTTGAAGGATTGTGATACATACTTTACCACATCCTTTTCAGCACAGTCGCTGATATCCACAATCATTTCCATCTGGTCCAGCCATTTCAAGGCTTCAACAGCTCCTTTTTCCCCATTAAAATCCGGGGTTTGCAGGAGACGAAATATTTGTAGGCACATACGTCTTTAGAAGAACGGGACCTATCAGCAAATTCTATCTTCTTTGGTTCACTCTTCGCATTTGAAGAGTGAATTGAGCTCTATTTGTGAGCTGAGGATGGTGCGATTGATAATGGTCGGGAGCGAGTAGCAGTCGACTCCCTAAGTTTTTCTATGGCCTTTCCCACAGCTGCGTCTATGCGAGCTTGGAAATCTTCATTATTAATGGCTATATTTTCTGAGTTATTAGAGTTAACATTCCGGTGGCTACTTTGCGCTTCATCCGAGTTGGCCATTCTTTAAAGCTTTGGTTCTAAAAACCAAATTAAATTTCTTTTAGCTATGGTATTAATAACCATATTGGCTGTAAACATTGGATATGACAATCCATTGCTTAATCAAGCTAGTGTAAATAACATCACAACTCTTAGGCTTATTATATCTATTTTTGGCCTAGTTCTCAAAAGGACCATCAAAGGCAAATTATAATTTGGACGTAGTCCATTTATTATTAGACAGTGGATCGTAATATCACAACTGTCATTGCCTTTAGGTAATTATAATTAGCTCATAGGCTTGTCACGAAGGACTTTAAAATAAGGCACATTGGCATGTCACTAATGGATATAAAATATGGCACATTGGTCTGTCACTAATGGATAAAAAATATGGTACATTGGCTTGCATCTCTAATGGATGTCAATTATTATTATCATATTTGATGATATTAGCTGGGATCACATTGATCACATAAGCTATAAATAGGTTTTAGGACATAGTCCATTTACCTAGACGGCTAGTGTGGTTCCTCAAGCCATACTACCAGGAGTATGAACATTCCTGAATGTTAACATAAGAGTATCTTAATGGTTGATTAATAGTCCCGGTCACATTCGACCTTAATGACTTGGAGGCTTGAACTTAGTCCACCACCTCTAGATAGAAGGATAATTTCCCTTAACTATCATGATAGAAGGCCCTTTCATCCTTAACTATCATTTATAAGCTGGCCAAATATGTGGTCTGTGCCACTTGGCTAATCAAAACCATTAAGATCTTTTTGGAATTATTTAGCAGGGCAAAAATTTTGAATAAGATCGAGACGCTCGCTTTGAAAAGGATGAATACATATATATAATTCCAAAATACTTTATTAAATTCCAATAGAGTTACAATAAATATATAAATAAAACTAACTGTCCATGCAAGGACTAAAAGAAATAAAAATGTCAATGCAGGGACTAAATATATTATTAGAAAAGATTTCACTCGTCCTTCTTTCCCTTAACAAGTTTGGAGAGTTTCTTGAAGAACTTGTTCGTCTTCTTCTCCGTTTTCTCCACTTGTTGTTGCATTTATTTCATTCGTTCTAAGGCCTCATTGATGGCCTCAAGTGGCGGCGGAGGTTGTGGTTGTGGTGCACTAGGATACTGATTCCCATAACTTGTATATCCAGTAGATGGATAAGCAGGTGGGAAGGGAGACGGGTAAAGTGCGTTATGCATGACCGCTTGCATGTAAGGGTCATGCGACCATGCTTGGTAATCAAAAGGTGTCGATGGGTTAAAAGGATCATATCCAAACGTATCCGGATATGTTGGGATAGGGTTATTATAACTCAATGGTGGTGGTTGAACCATTGGTGGTGGTGTTGGTTCCATCACAGGTGACGCATTAGAGGGTCCACCTGTTTGTGGGTCCTCTTGAATGGTGGGGTAGGGTTTAGGCAATGGTGGTAGCGAACCCGGCCGTTGACCTGCACGTACTGATATACGTCCTCCTCGGCAGCTCAGGTGGCGGCTGATGATGTTCCACTGATTCCATGTGAACATCTTCTTGTATAGGAGGTGGTTGAAAGTGATGGGAAGGAGTGTTGGAAAAGGTAAATTAGTTCCAATATTGGTCCCACTCATTAGGATCTTGGTAAGGCGATCCGGCATAAGAGTTTGAATCGCTCGATATCTCAATGGCGTGCGCATTTGAACCTGACGGCGGCATCTCCGGATCGGAGTCCTCGTCCATTGGGTTTGGCTGATCCAACTGATTCTGATCAGCTGGGGGTGTGTTAAAGTATTGGTTGGGGTTAAATTCATCCTGATAAGAATGATGGGAATGGTGAGAGTGGTGTGAATGATGTGAATGGTACGAGTGATAAGAATTTTGCGTATGGGAAGGTGAATGTTGTGGTAGTGGCCATGAAACCCTCGAATCTTCATAGGGGTTCGGGTGATGTGGATGTGGAGCGATATGTCCTGAAGGTCCTCCCCTCATTGGTCCTTTTCCTCTTCCTCGTACACGTGGCGGCATTTTCCTGTTAAAAATTCAATTCAAAAACAATACTAATAACTTAATAATGAAATGAGTAATCCTAGGTCATTGCCAAGACTCAAAAGTCTAAGGAATGTGCTTGTGTAAGTTTGAGATTAAACACAAAAGGCTAGTGTTTAATTCTCTCAAACGTTGGCTCTGATACCAACCTGTCACACACCATATTTTCAATCAAACACCTGTGGGCCCGGGTGGGGAATATTGTGACGTAAAGTTGATATCATCATAGTCAATTAAACACAGCACAACGGAAGTCTTGGATTTAAATTACTATTACAAACGAATGCTCGAAATACAAAATAATATAAGGCTCGTAATAGAAGATCCACAGGCGGATCATAAATTGTACAAGAAAGAATGTAAAAACAGACTTTGGGCAGATCTAGGATTTGCAAGATCCTCTTATCACTAACGAGCACTTCCAGCCTATTTTCGTATTGTACCTGCAAGCTTAGTCTTTTGAAAATACGTCAGCTTTCGCTGGTAAATACACCCAAATAAAATGTTTTGAAAACATTTAAAATAAAATGTTTTAAGTGCGCATTAGCACAAAACCTTTTATAACTTGGGAAAGTTGACCTTGCAACCTTGTTATCAGATTTACATGTTTGTCCATACATACAGGGCCCAGTACAAAAACCAAGACATGAAAATGTACACACCACTTATGAACTCACGAAGGAGTTATCCCCAACTGGTGTGGGTAGTTGCATTTGAGCGTCTGTCAGGTGTATGCCTACACCCCGCGCTAAGGTTGTGGCCATTATCTAATGTAATGAGCCGAGGATATCTAGGACACGGTAGTTAACCCCCGATGTTTAAGTTATCAAACAAAACTGATTAAAACAGAATATGCGGATTTACTAGTCACAATCCGTCATTCGATTGATCCCATTTCCGACCAAGCGGTAATAATTTACCGTATCCCAAGCCCGTATAGGGACAATAAGTCGAGAGTATTTACCAGAGCTATTCTTCGTTTAACGCAAGATTTATTAACTCAGCCGTACACAAGAGTACTAAGTGTAGATAGCATTTACCGGCAAGTCCCTAGTCTAGATTGTGGCATAAGCTAACCAATTAAATACTAACGGTCTTATTTAAGTCATAGACTTAGACGAAGTAGTGTACAGGATCAAAACGTATAACGCTTGATTAAACGATGATCAGATAGAATGTAGTTTAAACCTAACAACTACTTTGACTTGTATAAAATGGGTCAACTATAAACATTCTGGATTTTGAAACTTAAATGACAAGGTTAGAACCATTTCGGTTAATTTCCGTAAATTAGTTACATATGCTTAACCGTACGCATATAAGCGATTTCGGGTAACCGGATAAGTCATGGACAAGTTCTATATGCCATTACATTTAAATAAGTTGTAATATCAGTAGGATATCAACTTATATGCCCGTTATGGTTTTAAAATGAAATTATGCCTCATTAGGGCGTTTCGGTAATTTCATACCGTATAAAGGAACTTGAATATAATTTAATGTTATAACCATAAGTATTCTGAAAAAAATAACTTATTTATGATATAATATTAGTAGGATATTAATTATATGTGTAATTTATCTTTTATGACCAAACTATGCACCGAAGGGCATTTTGGTCATTTTACACATAGTTTATAAATTATTTGGGATTTTGAGTTCATATCATGTACCTACTCTAAAATATTCTAAAATAAGTTCTAAAATCAGTAGGTAAGAATTCTTGTGTGATAATATGGTTTAAAAACCATATTATGCGCCGAAATGGCGTTTATGTCGTAAAATGACGATTTATGTGATCTTTAATGAAAACTGATGTTATGATTAGATTAAAAAGTCTTAGATATGTTATTTAATATAATATATCAGTAGGTAAAAGATTTACTTTTAAAAGATGTGATTAAAACCATTTTATAAGTCACAAGGGCCTTATCGTCATTTATCGACATAATACAAGGACTTGTTTATAAACTCAGTTTATAATCTGTTTTAACATCCCAAGTAATCCTACTTATAATATTACATCAGTAGGAAATTCATTTTCAAGTTCATTATCATTTAAATCTCTTTTTATGCAAAAACGGCATTTTAGTCAAAATGGCATAATTAAGGAACTTGTGCATAAACTCAGATTCTGATAATGATCATGTAATATAAAATCAGAGGGTTATGCTACATTATATTACGATCATATTGCAACTTTAGATCAGTATCTAACTAATCTAAATCGGGTCAGAATTGAAAGTCCAAACAGAAGTCAACTTTGCGACTTTCGGTTACGAACCGACCCTAGAACTAAAATTGACGAGCCGAACATGTTCTAACATGTTCTAATAATTATTACCAACTTGTTTAAGTGTCAAAACAGGTTTCATAACATATATAAGATCAAATTATAACATTTCAGAAAAATGGCATGTTTGACTTGTTAATATAATAACTTTGACTCGTCAATTGGTCTAGCAAACGTGATCTTCAGGAGGAGCCCCTTATAGGGACTAACACCTACCTTATTATGATCACTTAGCCATGTTCGTTAGGAACAATGGCTGGACCATAATGGTCTAACCGAAAGTCAAGGCGTTTTCCGTAAAACACTTGACTTTTGGCTATAAAAGCCTATAAACGAAAATGCAAGAGTAAGGAACACTTACAAGAGGTTCCTAGAATGCAATAGAACTAAGTTGGATGCTCCTTTCAGTTAGGAACTTCCAGAGGAGGGAGATAGAGTTGTGAATGAGAAAGGTGTAAGTTCAAATGGTGAACCTTGGCACCTATTTATAGTTGGAGAGCTTGAAGGAGGTGATGCTAGTTGTAAGGGGTGTAAGAGGAAGCTTACAAGTGTCCTAAAACATGGTATAACAGTTTGGGAATCCATAGTTTCGAACTCATTTGTTTTTGGCAACATGTATGGAGGCCAAGCAAAAATTTTGCAGACACAGGCCTCTCGCGCCCCGCGAGCGCCCTTTTCAGATTTCAAAGTTTGACACTTTTAGCCCCTTAACTTACAAAACCCTCTAAAACCTTTTAAAACACCTCTTTAGCATATTTAGCCCTCCTTAACCAATATTTGGCATATCCGGGAGTATGCCCCTTAACTTGCTTCATTTGGTTGAAGGCTTCATCCACTTCTTCGGTCCATCGAATGTCTTTCTTGTTGGTGCAACCCTTGAGGGTTTTAAAGAAAGCTAGGGACTTTTCTGCTAACTTGGATGTGAAATGCTTCAAGGCTGCAAGCTTTCCATTCAGGCTCTCCACTTATTTTTTGCTTTGTGGAGAGTTGGTCTCAAGGACAACTTTAAGCTTGTTAGGGTTGGCTTTTATGCTTTGTTTCCCCATAATGTGCCCTAGAAACTTGCCTTCTTCAAAACCAAACGAGCACTTAACTGGATTCAGCTTCATGTTGATCTATCTCAAGTTTTTGAAGGTCTCTTGTATGTCATCGAGCATTTGATATTCAGTTTTGCTCTTGATCACCAAGTTATCAACATAAGCTTCCATAATCTTGCCAATTTGTCCAGCAAACACTTTGTCAACCAGATGTTGATAAGTGGCGCCTGCATTTCTTAAACCAGTAGGCATTTTTTTATAACAAAAGATACCTTTATCAGTGTGGAATGCAATTCTTTCTTCGTCTTCTTTTATCATTAGGATCTAATGGTAACCCCTGTAGGATTCAAGAAAACACTAGAACGAGAACTCTATGAGCGAGTCAACCTTGAGGTCTATTTCTGGCTGTGGGTAGCAATCCTTGGGACATGCTTTGTTCAAGTCTTTAAAATCGATACACATTCTCCAAGACTTGTCAGGTTTTCTAACCATTACCGGATTCGCTACCCATGATTGATACTTGACCTCTCGAAGGATTCCGGCTAGAACAAGTTTTTCTACCTCTTGGCATGCTGCGAAGCTTCTCTCTAGAGCTTGGCTTCATTTCTTTTGGACAACGGTTTTGACATTAGGTGGGATTCTTAACTCGTGCTCAGCAATGTTACGAGGGATGCCTGTCATATCCTCGGGGCACCAGGAAAAGACATCAACGTAGTGTAAGAGCAGTTTATCAAGGTATGTGAGGGTTTCCTTGGAAATGTTAGTGTTTACCCTTATCCTTTATTGAGGATATTTTGGGTTTATGATCAGCCCTTGTTCATTGTCTCCAACTTTTTTTGCACTTTCCCCTTCAACCACGAACGATTCTTTGGTGGGTTAAATGGTTGCTATCCCTTTTTCAGTGGGAAACTTCACGGTGCCTTGACCAACTGAAACTACCATCCCAAACACACTCTGTCCTGGCCTTCCAATGATGACGTCGTAGTTGGAAGGGAAGTTGATTACCATGAAGGTGAGTTGTTCGGTTCGTTCCTTTGTTCCCTCGCTGAAACAAATATCAAGGGTTAGTTGGACTAAAGGCTTGATAGGTATGTCAACGATACCTTTGATGGGGGATTTAGACTTTGAAGTTTCGAATGTTCATCGTTGCTGAGACGGTTGAAGCATTTCTCAAACATGATTTCGTGTAACACCTCGTAAAATCGTGTCCAATAATATAGTGACACGTGTCTTATTTTTTTATATATAAGTCTATTAAGGACTAAAGGTGTCAACATGCTCAAACTAAGCCTCTAAGTGACCCTCTGATGTCAACATGCATAAACTGAGCCTCTGAGTGACCATTAGTATCAACATGCTTAAACATAGCCTCTGAGTGACCATTAGTGTCAACATGCTTAAACTTATCCTCTGAGTGACCATTAGTGTCAACATGCTTAGTCTCTGAGTGATCATCAGAGTCAACATGCTTATATTGAGCCTCTAGGTGATCCTTTACGAAGTCCTAACTCTCATATGAGCCACTTGTTGGACGAGAGGGATTAATTCTGTAAATATGTTAAAGTTGGACAATGGCGGGTTACAAGTGTCAACATGTTAATTTATACTCTGAGTGACCTTTTAACGAACCGAGAGCTTGACAATGTCCGGGCATACTCCCGGATATGCCAAATATGGTTAAAGAGGGCTAAATATGCTAAAAAGGTGTTTTAAGAGGTTTAATAAGTTGAGGGGCTAAATGTGACAAATTTGGAAAGTTCCCACGAGGCGCTCGCGAGGCGCGAGAGACACTTGCCTGGTCTCTCGCGGGCCGCCAGACGCCTGTGTCTGCTGGAAATTTGCTGGGCCTCCACACATGTTGCCAAAAACCATTTGATTCGAAACTAGGGACTTCCAAACTGCTATGTCACATTTTAGGACAATTGTAAGCTCCTTCTAACACTCCCTAACACCTGGCATCACCTCCTTCAAGCTCCCCAACAATAAATAGGTGCAAAGGTTCACCACTTGAACTTGCACCATTCTCATTTATCACTCTATCTCCCTTCTCTGGAAGTTCCTAACTGAAAGGAGCATCCAACTTAGTTCTATTTAATCCTAGGAATCACTTGTAAGTGTTCCTTTCTCTTGCATTTTCGTTTATAGGGTTTTATAGCCAAAAGTCAAGCGTTTTACAGAAAACGCCTTGACCTTCGATTAAGACCATTATGGTCCAGCCATTGTTCGTAACGAACATGGCTAAGTGATCGTAATAAGGTAGGTGTTAATCCCTATAAAGGGCACCTCCTAAAGATCACGTTTGCTTGACCAATTGACGGATCAAAGTGTTAATATTAAAAAGTCAAATAAGCTATTTTTCGGAAATGTTATAATCTAAGTTTATGTATGTTATAAAACATGTTTTGACACTTAAACAAGTTGGTAATAATTATTAGAACATGTTCGACTCGTCAATTTCAGTTGTAGGGTCGGTTCGCAACTGAAAGTCGCAAAGTTTGACTTCTGCTTTGACTTTCGATTCTGACCCGATTTCGATTAGTTAGCTACTGATATAAGGTTGCATTATGATTGTAATATGATGTAGCATAACCCCTGAGGTTATATTACATGATCATAATCAGAATCTGAGTTTATGCATAAGTTCCACTATTATGTCATTTTGACTAAAATGCCCTTTTTCATAAAAGAAGGTTTAAAATGATAACGAACTTCAAAATGAACACTGATGTAATATTATAAGTTGGATTATTTGGGATGTCAAGTCAGATTGTATACTGAGCTTACGTACAAATTCTTATGTTATGTCGATAAATGACGATAAAGCCCTTGTGGCTCATAAAAAAGTTTTAATCATACCTTTTCATATCAAATTTTTTACCTGCGGATATGTTATATTAAATAACATATCTAAAACAATTAAACTTTATCTTAACATAAGTTTTACTAAACTTCGCACAAAATCGTCATTTTTACGACATAAACGCCGTTTCGGCGCATAATATGGTTTTAAACCATATTTATCAACCAAGACTTGTTACCTACTGATTTTAAAATTTATTTAAATATTTTTACAGTAGGTACATGATGTAAACTCAGAATCCCAAATAAATTATAAAACTATGTGTAAAATGACCAAAATGCCCCTATGGTGCATAGTTTGGTCATAAATGATAAATTATATATATATATTTAATATCTTACTGATATTATATCATGAAATAAATATTTTTCCAGAATACTTATGAGTATAACATTATAATATATTCAAGTTCCTTTTATACGGTATATAATTAACAAAACGCCCTTATGAGACATAGTTTCATTTTAAAATCTTAACGGACATATAAGTTGATATCCAACTGATATTACAACTTATTTAAAGTATAATGGCATATAGAACTTGTCCATGGCTTATCCGGTTACCCGATATCGCTTATATGCGCAAGGTTAAGTATATGTAACTAGTTTACGGAACTTAACCGAAACGGGTTAAACTTTATCATTTTAGTCTCAAATCCAGAATGCTTATGGTTTACCCATATTATACAAGTCATAGTACTTGTTGGGTTTAAACTACAGTCTATCCGATCATCGCTTAATCTAGCATATTATACCGTTTTGATCATGTACGCTAGTCGGTCTAAGTCTATGACTTAAGTTAAGACCGTTAGCATTTTAATTGGTTAGCTTATGCCAAAATCCACACTAGGAGCCTTCGAGTAAATGCTATCTGCACTTTTTTTATTTTGGATACGGCTGAGATATTAAATCTTGCATCTTTAATCAAGACTAGCTCAGGTAAATACTCTCGACTTGTTTTCCCTATACGGGCTTGGGTTATGGTAAATTATTACCCCTTAGTCGGAAATTGGATCAATCGAATGCCGGACTGTGGCTAGTAAATCCGCATATTCCGTTTTAATCAGTTTTGTTTGATAACTTAAACATCGGGGTTAACGACCGTGTCCTGGATATCTTCGGCTCATTACATTAGTTAATGGCCACGACCAAAGCGCGGGGTGTAGGCATACACCTGATAGATGCTCATGCTAAATTATTTTTACCCACTAGTTGGGGATAACTCCTTGCTTAGTTCATAAGTGGTGTGTTCGTTAACAATGTCTCGGTCTCTGTACTGGGCCCTGTATGTATGGACATATTTGTGAATCTGTTAATAAGGTTACAAGGCTGACTTTCCCAAGTTATAAAAGATTTTTTGTGCCATGTGCACTTAAAACTGTTTTTCCAAATGTTTTCAAAATGAGTCAGTTGGGCGTACTTACCAGCGAAAGCTAACGTATTTTCAAAAGACTAAGCTTGCAGGTACAATACGAAATAGGCTGGAAGCTGCTCGGTAGTGATATAAGAGGATCTTGCAAATCCTTAGATCTGCCCAAAGTTTGTTATACACTTTGTACATTTACGATCCGCCTGTGGATCTTCTATTACATGTCGTCGTCTGTATATTATTTTTCGTACTTTGAACATTTGGTTTGTAATAGTAATTTAAACTCCAAGACTTTCGTTGTACTATGTTTAATTGACTATGATAATATCAACTTACGTCACGATATTCCCCACCCTGGTCCACCAGTGTTTGGTTGTGAAATTTCGGGGTGTGACATGTTGGTATAAAAAGATCCAACGTTTGATAGAATTAAACACTAGCTTTCTTGTGTTTAATCTCAAACTTACACAAGCACATTCCTTAGACTTCCGAGTCTAGACTTTGACCTGGGATTACTCATCTCATTATTAAGTTATTAGTATTGTTTTTTATTTGATTTTAACGGGAAAATGCTGCCAAGGGTACGAGGTAGACGTAAAGGACCCATGAGAGGAGGACCATCTGGACATATCCCTTCACAACCCCATCACTCGAATCCTTATAAGAATTCAGGGGATTCCTGGCCACTGTCAAGACATTCACCTACTCGTTCCCAAAACTCATATCATTCTCATCAATCATACCACTCTCATCACTCATATCATGATGAGTTTAACCCTAACCATTATTTCAATACACCCCTAGCTGATCAGAATCAGTTGGATCAACCCAACCCAATGGACGAGGACTCCGATCCAGAAATGCCACTGTCAGGATCGCACGCACATCCCATCGAAATATCTAGCGATTCAAACTCTTACGCTGGATCACCATGCCAAGGTCCTAACGAATGGGACCAATATTGGAACCAATTCACTTTTTCTAACACTCCTTCCCGTCACTCCCCAACACCTCCTGTACAAGAAGATGTTCATATGAAACTGGTGGAACAACCTCAACCGCCACCTGAGCCACCAAGGAGGAAACGTGGAGCACGTATGTCGGTACGTGCAGGTCAACGGTCGAGTTTGCTGTCACTGTTACCCAAAACTTACCCTACCATTCATGAGGACCCACAAATGGGTGGACCATCCAATGCTTCACCTGTGGTGGAACCAACACCATCACCGGTAGTTCAACCACCACCAGCGGGTTTTAATAACCTTATCCCAACATATCTGGATACATCTGGATATGATCCTTTTAACCCATCTACGCCAGTTAATTACCAGGCACTATCGCATGACCTTTATATGCAAGCGGTCATGCATAACGCACTTTACCCGTCTCCTTTCCCACCTGCTGGATATCCAAATTATGGGTACCAGTATCCTGTTATGCCTCAACCACAACCACAACCACAACCTCCGCTGCCGCTTGAGGCCATCAATGAGGCCTTGGAACGAATGAAGGAAATGCAACAACAAGCGGAGAAGACAGAGAAGAAGACAAATAAGTTCTTCAAGAAGCTCTCCAAGTTGGTTAAAGGAAAGAAGGACGAGTGAAGTCTCTTCTATTAATATATTTAGTCCCTGCGTGGACATTGTTATTTCTTTTAAGTCCTTGCATGGACAACTTGTTTCATTTATTTATTTCTAGTAATGTAATTTCTTATTGATTTTTAATGAAATATTTTGGAATTATATATGTATTCATCCTCTTCAAGTGAACGTCTCGATTTTACTCGAAATTTATGCTGTGCTATGTAATTCCAGAAGGTCTTAATGGTTTTGATTAGCCAAGTGGCACAGACCACATTAATTGGCTAAATTTGAAATGATAGTTAAGGATGAATAGCCTTCTATCATGATAGTTAAGGAGAGTTATCTTTCTATCCAGAGGTGGTGGACTATGTTCAAGCCTCTAAGTCGTTAAGGTTAATGCGATCGTGACTATTAATCGACCATTAAGATATTCCTATGTTAACATTCAAGTAATGTTCATACTCCTGGTAGTGTGACTTGAGGAACCACACTAACCGTCTAGGTGATGGACTACGTCCTAAAACCTATTATAGAGCCTATGTGATCAATATGATCCCGGCTAATATCATCAATGTGATGATAATAATTGACATCCATTAGGGATGTAGTGCCTATGGGCCATAATAAACAACCATTAGTGATGTAGTGCCTACGGGCCATAATTGACATCCATTAGTGATGTAGTGTCTATGGGCCATAATTAAACATCCATTAGTGATGATTTGCCTTTGAGCAATATTATATTGTCAATTAAGACAATGATAGTTTTGGTTAATATAACCCTTTGTCCAAAATTATGTCCATTAGTGACAGCCAATGTGTCGTATTTTATGTCCATTAGTGACAGGCCTATGTGCCGTATTTTAAGTCCATTAGTGACATGCCTATGTGCCGTATTTTATGTCCATTAGTGACAGGCCTATGTGCCGTATTTAAGTCCATTAGTGACAGGCCTATGTTCTGTATTTTATGTCCATTAATGATAGGCCAATGTGCCGTATTTTTATGTCCATTAGTGACAGGCCTATGTGCCGTATTTATATGTCCTTAGTGACAGGCCGGTGTGCCATGTTTTAATGTCCTTTGTGACAAGCCTATGAGCTATATATAATTGTCTAATGACAATGACAGTTGTGACATTACGATCCACTGTATAATATATATGGACTATGTCCAAATTGTATTTTGCCTTTGATGGTCCTTTTGAGACCTATGCCAAATATAGATAACATTCATAGTAATGTTAAGCCTAACAGTTGCGATTATATTCACACTAGCTTAAATAGGCAACGGATTTATATATCCATTTTTTTTTACAAAAAAACCATTATGGTTATTAATGCCATGGCTAAGAGAAGTTTAATTTGGTGTTTAGAACCAAAGCTTCAAGAATGGCTAACTCGGACGAGGCGCAAAGTAGCCACTGAGATATTAACGCTAACAATGCCGAAAACATAGCCATTAATAATGATGATTTCCAGGCTCGCATAGATGCAGCTGTTGGAAAGGCCATGGAGAAAATAAGGAAGTGAGTTCTACTCGCTCCAAGCCCTTATCAATTCCACCATCATCAGCTCGTAAGGAGAGCTCTGTTAACTCTTCAAATGCGAAGAGTGAACCAAAGAAATTAGAATTTAACGAAAGGTCCCGTTCTTCTAAAGACGGATGTACCTGTAAATACTTAGTCTCCTATAAGCCCCGAGATTTCAATGGAGAAAAGGGAGCTGTAGAAGCTTTGAGATGGCTTGATGAAATGGAGACGATAGTGGATATCAGCGGTTGTGCTGATAAGGATGTGGTAAAGTATGTATCACAGTCCTTCAAGAGTGATTCCCTGATTTGGTGGAAGGCAATGGTCCAATCAACAGGTAAGGTACACCTGTACAACTTGGGATGGTCTAAGTTTGTTGACCTTGTAAAGGAGACTTACTGCCCACCTCATGAGGTGGAGAAGAAAGAGTCAGACTTTCTGACTCTTACAATGAAAAATCTAAACTGTAGGAAGTATGTTTCTGACTTCAAATCCCTGTCTAGATTAGTTTCCTATTTAATCACCCCTAAACCCAGACGCATTGTGCGTTCATTAATGGGTTAGCACCCGAGATTAAGGGCATGGTAAAGGCTGCTCAGCCTAGTACCTATAGATCTGCTGTTGACCTATCTCTCTCTCTCACCTTAGACTTGGTGAAGCAAAAGTTAGTTAGGACTGAGACTGACGGAAAAAGGAAACGGGAGGATAATAACTCCTAAAGGTTTAAAAAGAAAGGAAATTTTGGGTTCAAGAAGAACCAGCACAGGTCTAATGATAGACCTCTGTGCAAGACCTGTAACCGCAGGCATTGGGAGCAATGCAATGCTGACCCACAATTAAACCTTGTGGTATTTGCAAAAGAAAAGGGCATAGGACCCAAGAATGCAAAAATCTTAAGGATGCAGTCTGTTATGGCTATAATGAGAAAGGGCACATTAAGCCTAATTGTCCTAAGAACCTCAGAGGTACTGATACAAAGTCTGGAGAGGCTAAGAAAGGAAATGCACGTGCCTTTCAGATGAATGCTAGAGAGGTTGTTAATGCCAACAACGTCATAACAGGTACATTCCTCATTAATGACATATATGCTAGAGTACTTTTTGCTTCGAGTGCAGATAAGTCTTTTGTAGACCATAAGTTTAGTAAACTATTAAACTTACCCATAAGAACTCTAGACATAACTTATAATGTAGAACTTGCTAACGGAACTTTAGAAACAGCATATTCCATTCTTGATGGATGTTTTATATCCATTAAGAATCATTCTATTCCTACGTCTCTTTTGCCAATGAAATTGGCGGGGTTCAATGTAGTCTTAGGCATGGATTGTTTATCTCATAACCAAGCCCGCATTGCCTTTGATAAGAAACTCACTGAGATTAAAACCCCATCTGGTGAAATAATCACCATCCTTGGAGATTCACATAATTTCCAGGCAAGGTGTCGTCACTCAAGGCATCCAGGTGTCTAAGAAGAGGTTGTGTCATTTACCTGGCACAAGTAACTATCAACGAGTCTAAGCAAAATATTGAAGACCTTCCAATCATCTCGGAATATTCCGATGTCTTTCCTGAAGAATTACCAGGTCTACCTCCAGATAGGCAAGTAGAGTTTAGGATTGACATCCTACCAGGATCAGCACCTGTTGCTAGAGCTCCATATCGGTTAGCACTGACAAAAATGAAGGAACTAAGAGTACAATTCGATTAACTTTTAGAGAAAGGCTTTATTCAGCCTAGTTCCTTACCTTGGGGAGCTTCTATCCTTTTTGTTAAGAAGAAGGATGGTTCAATGCGGATGTGCATTGATTACCATGAGTTGAACAAGATAACAATCAAGAACCATTATCCTCCACCCAGGATCAATGATATGTTCGATCAACTTCAAGGTGCTACTTATTTCTCTAAGATCGATCTAAGATCAGGATATCATCAACTGAAGGTTAGAAATGAGGATGTTCCTAAGACTGCCTCTAGGACCCGTTATGGTCATTATGAATTCCTAATGATGCCTTTTGGGCTCACAAATGCACCTGCAGCATTAATGGATCTCATAAATAGAGTCTGCAAGCCGTATTTAGATAAGTTTGTCATTGTCTTCATAGACGATATACTTATCTACTCTCGTAATCAGGTTGATCACGAGAAACACCTTCAGTGCATCCTAGAATTGCCAAGACAAGAGAAACTTTATGCTAAGTTCTCTAAGTGTGAATTTTGGCTTAGAGAAGTCCAATTTCTTGGACATGTTGTAAGTGAGCGTGATATCCAAGTAGATCCCGCTAAGATTGAAGTCATAATGAATTGGGAAGTAACCAAAACTCCATCGAAGATTCGTAGCTTCTTAGGATTGGCTGGTTATTATAAGAGGTTCATTGAGAACTTTTCGAGGATAGCCACTCCTTTAACTACCTTGACCCGTAAGAATGTCAAGTTTGACTGGGGTCCAAAACAAAAAGAATCCCTTGAAATTCAAAAACACAAGTTGAGCAATGCTCCTGTGTTATCTCTACCTGAAGGTATTGAGGATTTTGTCGTTTATTGTGATGCCTCGCACACTTGCATGGGTTGTGTGCTAATGCAAAAAGGCAAAGTAATTGCTTATGCATCACAACAATTAAAGGTACACGAAAGGAATTACACCACCCATGATTTGGAATTAGGTACCGTTGTGTTTGCACTTAAGTTGTGGAGACATTACTTATATGGCACGGCGTGTATTATATACACTGACCATAAAAGTCTCCAACATTTGTTCAATCAAAAGGATTTGAACATGCGATAACGTCGTCGGATGGAAACACTTAATGATTATGATTGCGAAATTCGCTACCATCCCGGCAAGGCAAATGTCGTTGCTGACGCCTTAAGTCGCAAGGAAAGGGTTAAGCCTATAAAGATTAACGCCAAGAGCATCGAGCTCAGAAATAGCTTGCATGAGAAGCTATTAGACATTCAAAGGCAAGCCCTATTAGAGATTAATGTTCTTAATGAAGGATTAGGCGGAACTGTTGATCAGTTAATGCCTGGAAAAGATGGAATCCTTAGATTTAATGGAAGAATCTGGGTTCCAATCTTTGGAGGACTTAGAGATCTAATCCTCCAAGAAGCACATAATTCAATATACTCAGTTCACCCGGGTGGTGAAAAGATGTATCATGATTTGAAAAAGAATTATTGGTGGATGGCTTTGAATAAATCCATAGCCACTTATGTAGCTAAGTGTCTGACATGTTCGCAAGTTAAAGCTAAACTTCAGAAACCGTCAGGACTTCTACAACAACTTGAAATTCCCACTTGGAAATGGGAAATGGTAACTATGGATTTGGTTACCAAGTTACCTAAGACCAAATGTGGTAATGACACGATTTGGGTAATAGTGAATACGCTAACTAAGTCGGCACATTTCTTTCCAATTAAAGAGACTTATAATTCAGATAAGTAGTTGTATGTGGATAAGATTGTGTTCCTACATGGTGTGCCTGTATCTATTGTATCCGCTAGAGATACTAGATATACCTCTCATTTTTGGAAAAGCTTCCAACAATCTTTAGGCGCAAGATTAAACTTTAGTACGGCCTACCACCTACAGACCGATGGACAAAGTGCGCGTACTATTCAAACTTTGGAAGACATGTTTAGAGCATGTGTGATTGATGTAAGTGGAAGTTGGGATGACCACTTACTCCTAATAGAGTTCTCCTATAATAATAGTTATCATATGAGCATAAAGGCTGCTCCTTTTGAGGCCTTATATGGGAGAAAATGTCGACTGCCTGTGTGTTGGGCAGAAGTTAGAGAAGCCCAACTATCAGGACCAGAGATTATCTTGGAGACCACGAATAAATTGTGCAAATCCGTGATAGACTCAAAGCTGCCTGAGATAGGCAGAAAAGCTATGCTGACAAGATGCGTAAATATCTTAAGTTCCAAATAGGGGACAAAGTCATGCTAAAAGTATCACCTTGGAAAGGTGTAATGAGATTTGGAAGGAAGGATAAATTAAGCCCAAGATATATAGGACCATTCGAGATAATCGAATGTGTCGACGCTGTATCTTATAAGCTTAAGCTGCCCGAGGAGCTTAGCGGGATTCATGATGTTCCATATCTGTAATCTTAAGAAATGTCTAGCCGATGAGTCGATAGCAATGTCACATCATGATGTGCAAATTGCTAAAAACCCTGAGGTTCGTTGAGAAACCGATTTCGATCGAAGATCGACAGGTCAAGAAGCTCCAAAAGAAAAAAGATACCTATAGTAAAGGTTAAGTGGGATGCCCTTCTAGGCCCCGAGTATACATGGGAGGTTGAGTCTACTATGCGACAAAAATACCCCCATCGTTTTGAATGAAATCTCGAAGTCAAGATTTCTTTTAAGGGGGTGAGGATGTAACACATCGTAAAATCGTGTCCAATAATATAGTGACACGTGTCTTATTTTTTTATATATAAGTCTATTAAGGACTAATAAGGACTAAAGGTGTCAACATGCTCAAACTAAGCCTCTGAGTGACCCTCTGATGTCAACATGCATAAACCAAGCCTCTTAGTGACCATTAGTGTCAACATGCTTAAACTTAGCCTCTGAGTGACCATTAGTATCAACATGCTTAGCCTCTGAGTGATCATCAAAGTCAACGTCTTACACAGAAATAAAACATTCATCAACTAAAAAGCAACACCAATGTCTATCACAGAAATAAAACATTCATCAACTAAAAAACAACACCTTATTACACTCATTGGTACCAACAAACTCCAAGCTTTTTGATTTGTTTTTTTTAGTTAAACTTGTAGTTTATAGTTTATACATATTAACATTGTCAACCGAGTTAAAACAGATTTTAAATTATTGAATTGGTAAAATAAAAGAAAAGAAAAAAAGAAAAACCATCTTAAGACTTCAATCAAATGATTGTAAATATGTGTTTAAACTTTGAACCATTATCTGGAAATATAATTTTGAGCTGTAAAGAAAAAGAACCGAAAAGAAATCACCGCAAACATTAATCATGTCACCTTAATTATACAATATGTGCGCTAACACCTTTAGTCCACTTAATTATTTATGGCCCCTCAAGATTCATATTTTATTAAATGTTTATCACAAGTAAGGTATATGTTCAGTAACCTCCTTAAACATATTTTATAACCTCCAACATTATTATTAGTAATTACATAACTTAACCTCAGTATCCCAAAATGAACATTTATTATTATTAACTTTAAACACCCAAATTATGGGAAGTTAAATTTTAGTTGAGGTGTATAGTGTATAATATTCTTCTATGGATCGGGTGGAATATTTCCAATAACTCATAACATTATTGTTAATTTTTGAGACATTAGGAAAGTATAAAGATAAAAGTTTTTGGTATACCAACGAACCTTTGTCTACACACATGTTACATTAAAATAGACACATGCTACAAGCAATATATGCTTGATAAGACCTCATATGTTCTTTGTTGTTGTTATCTAATGACTTTTCGAGGGTTGTGGACCATCGTTAAATTTTGGAAACATCTTATATAGTTACCAAATGAATCATAATATAATGTCAAAATACAATATACAAATATTACTCTTGTTTAGCTGATAACTTATGCCAAGCTGTCAATTGTTAGGTCACATTAAGAGGAAGATGATATGAATAAGTGAGTGCATCAAAAATCATATCTTTTGGAGTCGTCCACAATGTCCAAATAAAGTGTGTATATCTTGGGATATATAACATCCCCAAAAAATTAGAATAAAGATACAAAATTGTTTACGGATCAAAGATGAAATGCCCACCTTGACATTTAAAGACTTGTTAAAGGTCAATGAAGGCATCATGGTAATTTTCGCACCACCCTGAATATGGAAGGATCCATAGTCACCCCTCTCATGCTCATTCTTCACCATTTCCAATTTCAGCATTAGAGAGAGAGAGAGTGAGTGATCAAAAACAGTTGAAACCCACCACTTTTGGC
This sequence comes from Scalesia atractyloides, assembly GCA_947069175.1. NCBI lineage: Eukaryota > Viridiplantae > Streptophyta > Magnoliopsida > Asterales > Asteraceae > Scalesia > Scalesia atractyloides. The sequence goes on from CAMTDV010000026.1 coordinate 15,854,404, forward strand.
CACTATTATGCAAAGGGAGCTTCATGGGGTGGATCCTTGCCTGTTCGAGTGTTGTTGAAGTTTTTCGAGCTGCTCAGAGGAGTTTCGAGGCTATTTCATGTCTAACTAGTTCAAACAACGTTAAATGTGAGCTTTCTTTATAAAAAGTTGTAAATTTGCCACTGGTTGTGCATGGGATCATGTTAGCATACAAAACAAGCTGTTTAGATGTATAAAGTTCATATTTTTATGTATTTACATATTTGTAACATCACAACCGTCATTACAACTCACTAGGGTTTGCAAGGAAGAAGAAGATAAAGTTTTCGCAGCACCTTTGATCATGCGAATAGTTAGCTATCATATAAAAAGTATAGTCTTCGGATGGTTATAATTGTCGAATAGTATAATTCTTCGTATGAATAAAGAAATATTTTACACGAATAGTGCCCGTATAGTAGTTTTCGCAGAGAACAATGTTATGTGTAATGTTACACTGCCCAAATCTCTTAGCAGTGCGAAATGTTATAATTGATGCGAGAAGTTAGCCCCATGCAAAATGTCTAAAGCTTTCACATTTGAGACTTATGAGAAAAGTCCATTTTATGCGAAAAGATGACCTTTCACATGTGAACCTTAGACCAGATCTGACTTAGTTGATTGGGTATTCTGCACGCGTTAACCAACAAGTTCAAAGTCGAAAAAATCATTTTGGGTGATGTGCATACTTGACAAATGTTTTGAAAGTAAAGTGTGTTTTAATGAAATGAATGTTTTTTTTACGAAAAAACCAGTATTTGGGCTTCTAGGCATATCATGGTAACGTTTAAAAGTAACGATTAACATACACTATTTTCTAAGTCCATACATTGTCGAAATCTGTTATACACGAACGAGGATGAATGGAAAATGTAATTATAAGATCACGCTATAAGCATGTTAACGGGCAATGCCTTTGTGGCTTGCCAAGTAATCGATTGTACAACTACGTAAAGGGATCAGGTACCGGTAGTAACGAGTGCCAATGAATGCATGCATGGTGCAAAAAAGTAAACAAAGAAGGTTTTACTTAATGAATGTATAAGATATGTTTTATGTGAAGTAAATATTGGATGAAAATGTTATGTAGCGTGATATTTTATTTCAAATAGTTTATTAAACTTGAACTCAATTAACGTAGCTGAATTGTAATACTAACATCCGCTTAATATTAGGTTTTTTAGAGCTCCATGTATGGCAATGTTTGGTTGTGGGGAGTACCCTACAAGAGACTAGTATCCTGACTATTTGAACTTTATTTTCTTTTAAGACTTATGATCTAGTGTTATGCATTTGACTTGATATGTCTAGTCTGAATTTTTCCTCAACGAACGAATAAAACTTGCTAGTTTATGAACTATGCATCAAAGAGTAAATTTAACAAATGATGTGGGAAGAGAAGAGTGGGGGTTAATGGTGGGTCTTACTCTCTTCTAATCAATCACACATTTATCTTTTAAAAAAATAAAAAATTGTTTACCACTCCCTATGTAGGGAGCATACCTAGTGTTTGAGTGAAAAATAAAAAGTAAAGAAGAAAGTTGACATAACATGAGATTATTGAATAGGGAAAACCTTAACCACTTCCCATTTAAGGAGCGTCCCTTCAAACTCAGTCTCACTACTCCAAAGTCCAAAGATGTCATGTTTCCACTTAAAATTGTACTTAGTACTTCGGTTTTTTTGGTTAAATATGTACTTTACCATCCACACATATTTATCTACATTTGTTAACTAAAGTCTAAAACTAATAAAATGGTTTAAAAGTTAATTAATCAAAACTAAAGTCTAAAACTAATAAAATGGCTTAAAAGTTAATTAATCAAATAAAGTCGAAAAAGCAAAAAAATAAAGAAAAACCATTTTAAGATATTTCATCAAATGATTGTAAAGATTTGTTTGAACTTTGAACCAATAATTACAACGTTAGAGGGACACATTTAATATGTAAACCAGAATCCATGTTGTAAATAAATAAAAAGAACACAATATAAAATAAAAAAAAATCACCGCAAGCATTAATCATGTCACCTCAATTATACAATATATACTGTGAAGCTCTAACCCCTTTAGTCCACCCATCATATTCATAGCCCTGTCTCTTTCTTTTTCCCTTTAGTCACGCTACCCAAACAATAGCCCCACAAATCCCTCTATTTTCTTCAATTTCACATCTTTAAAATCCCCATATATATCTCAAAACCTCATAAAGATTCAAAATTTCCATCTGGGTATCACTCAAATCTCAAAAAGATTCAAAATTTCCATCTGGGTATCTCTCAGATCTCCAAAACATCTTCAAAAATTCAAGAAATGGAACCGTTAATGGATTCCGCCCCACCCCCCCACCGTACGCCGTCGTTTAAGGAAGACACCTACCACCTCCACAACCTTAAACCCTCCGAAAAGAAAGCACTACAAGAACTCAAAGACAAACTCACCACCACTTTCGACGGTGATGCATCCATGTGGGGCATCCCATTGCTACCACCAACAACAACAACAACAACCACCACCGGTAGTACTGAAAAAGCTGACGTCATCCTGTTGAAGTTCTTACGTGCAAGAGACTTTAAGGTCCAAGATTCTCTCACCATGCTTGTTAAGTGTCTTTCTTGGAGGAAAGAGTTCGGAGCTGACAACATTGTTGAAGAGGATCTTGGGTTTAAGGATCTTGAAGGTGTGGTTGCTTATATGAATGGGTATGATAGAGAGGGTCACCCTGTGTGTTATAATGCTTATGGTGTGTTTAAAGATAAGGAAATGTATGAAAAGATTTTTGGGGATAATGATAAGTTGAAGAAGTTTTTAAGGTGGAGAGTTCAAGTTCTTGAAAGAGGGATTAAAATGCTGCATTTTAAACCTGGTGGGATTAATTCTATTATTCAAGTTACTGATCTTAAAGATATGCCTAAAAGAGAGCTTAGGGTTGCTTCTAATCACATTCTGTCACTCTTTCAAGATAATTATCCAGAAATGGTTGCTCGGAAGGTACTTTCACTTGTTTAATTTTTATTAAAATGATGTTTTCTCCGTTAGTTAATTGTACAGTACAACTCCATGATGCATAGACCATGTGTTATATCTTTTGCTTTTAACTGTAGGAAAGTTGGTGACATAACCGTTTACCCGGCTATCTCATTAAATTATCAAGTTACTGATATGAGTGATTTATGTTATTCTTGATTTAAAATTGGGTTTAAAAAATTGAAAAAAAAGAGAGGTGTGATTTTCAACTTCTTTTCTGCTAATTTTCCCACCCAAAAAATTGATAAATCCCATCCCACTAGAAAAAGTTGGTTTGTTCATTGGTCGGTTGTACGGTACAACTCATTGATGCTTTTTGATTCTTGGAAAGTTAAATGCTTTTAAATTATATCTTCCAAGACAGTTCCCCAGAAATTGTTGCTCATATGGTACTTTCATAGGCTAAATCCCATACCCCTAGAAAAGTTAGTTTGTGCATTGGCGGGTGGTACGGTACAACCCAATGATGCACACTGTTAAAAACATGTTTGTGCATTGGTGGGTTGTACTGTACAATCCAATTGATTGGTTGTGTGTTTTCTTCTCACTTTACACGCAATTACCCCAGGAATAGTGGGTTGGTTGGTTGTACGGCATTCAATTGCCAAATTTCCCTCCAAAACATTTGTGCATTGGTGGGTTGTACGGCACAATCCCATAGGTGCATTACCATTACCAATGATATGAAAATGAAAGGTTATGTACATCAATGATTAGGGATGTGTACATGTGGAAGTTAGGAAAATTACATAAGAAAATCATGTAAGAATGGCCGTCAAATAGGCAAAATGCTACGCCGCAACCCCTTTTGAATATCAATTCTGATATCGTATCAGTACTATATTGGTAAACATGGTACAAAAAATACTGGTACCGATCAATTTGTGCATAAGGTTAGGTGGTGTGGCTTACCATCCCCTGCCACCTCACCCTCTTTGGGTGGGGGGGCGAGCATTATAGGGGTATGCATGCGGACCCATTCATTCCCACAAATCAGAATTCTCCCTTTCTGACTTTTTTTTTATATATTGTTTAAAAGAGATGTTATCCTACACCGTACAAATTAACGATAAAGTCATTCACTAATGTGGCTTGATAAAGCCTAGAGTCTTTATTTCACACCATACAACCTAACCATTAACTCGAGAAGTGTTCACCCGAAATAATTTTATGTGCATCAATGATTTGTACCGTACAACTAACTATTCATGCACTTGCTAGATTTTGAAATAAATCTTGAAAGCATGTGCATAGATGTGTTGTACAGTACAATTTGTATATGCCTACGCGTTGAATCTGCTTTTTACATAGAGTAGTCTCTGCAATGATTGAAATTTTGTAGTTTTCTGGCGACTTTTCTAAATTGTACAAGTCTTTTGCACTGTAGGCTTGTAAGGTACAACTCATTCTTGTACCCGTACAATCGAATCTTGAACATCTCAGAAATGAATCCTCTGATAAGTTGGATAACTTCAAAATTTGGATCACTGTGCATCAGTGTTTTGTAACCATCAGATTTTTCTCAATTTTTTTTAATTTTATTTATATTTTAAAAAACAAAAGTCTGAGGCCACTTGTTCATCACGCATTGATGGTTGTACCTTGTTGTGGTAAAAACAACTTACTTTCTTGTTTTTTAAAAATACATATTTTTTTATTTTCTATTTTTAATGCTGACAGTTATTTTAGTCATTTTATTCTGATTTGGCCGGTGACTAACCGTGTAATTAATTCTAAATATATATTGTGCTTATATATGAAATTTTATAATACGTAAAAATTTATGATTTTGATTTGTTTTGTTTTGATGTGTGTGTGTGTAGATTTTTATCAATGTCCCATGGTATTTCAGCATGTTGTACTCAATGTTTAGCCCATTTTTAACTCAAAGAACGAAAAGCAAGTTTGTGCTTTCTAAGGAAGGAAATGCTGCAGAAACTCTTTACAAGTGAGTAGTATCTTCACCCAACTTTACTTGAGAAATGTACAACTCTTGTTGCACAATGTACAACACATGGGCTTGGCAGAGTATGGTTGCGTTTTTGTGCATACTCAATTATTGTACTCCCATGTTTTGTTTGCATGTGGAAAGTGTACTATAAGCATTGACTGTTGTACTCTCATATTACCCCTTTTTCTTGTTCAAATTAAGTTTTATATTTTTGGGTGATGGGTTTAGGTACATTAGCCCAGAGGATGTACCAGTACAGTATGGTGGACTGAGTCGACCCAGTGATTTAAACACTGGTCCACCCAAACCAGCTTCTGAGTTCACAGTCAAAGGGGGAGAAAAAGTCAATATTCAAATTGAGGGCATTGAGGTATTTTCAAATACATTATGTGGGAGACTAATTTTTTAGTAAATTACCTTTTGATTCCATGTGTTTTAGTGGTTTAAACCACTTGAGTTTATAATCAAAAGGTTTAACGTCCCGAGTCTCTAACCATTCATTTTATAACGTTTTGAGTTCCTGTGTTTTAGTGGTTTTAACCACTTGAGTCCAAAATCAAAAGTACTACGTGTTAAAAGTTGGACTCAAAATGTTATAAAATGAGTGGTTAGGGACTCATGGTGTTAAACTTTTTGATTTTGGACTCTAGTTACTAACCACTAAAACACAGTGACTCAAAAATTACTTTACTCAAACATTTTTGTAACAAGTTACATTTTCCCTCTTAACTTTACCATTGATTTTTCATGTTATGTAGGCGAGTGCAACAATAACTTGGGATATTGTGGTCGGAGGGTGGGATTTGGAATACAGTGCGGAGTATATTCCCATCGCCAATGGAAGCTACACAATCGCGGTGGAGAAGTCAAGGAAGATGGCCCCCACCGAAGAGGCGGTTCACAACTCTTATACTGCTAAAGAAGCCGGAAAACTAGTGTTGTCGGTGGATAATTCGGCTTCGAGGAAACGAAAGGTGGCGTCGTATCGGTACCTAGTAAGAAAGCCTCCAGTTGTTGTGATGTGAGTTTGTTTTGAGATATGATGTTATGGTCTAATTTTAGTAATTTTGGTTGTAATGAAGTTATGTTTGTCTTTGTAATATGTGACTTGTAAGTTTAACGGAGGAAAACGGTTGTATTACATTCCTTATTTAGAATAATAATAATAATAATAATAATAATAGGTTAACATGGTCATGTTGCTTTATTACTGTAATAACATAGATATAATCATTACAAAATATAAATTTTGTTTTTAAAAAGTAATAAGAGTGGCCATAAGATACAACTTTTGGCTACATGTTTGAAGGTATGGCCTACAATGTGGGGGGGGGGGGGGGGGATGTCACATGCATGTATGATGGCATATGATGATGTCACATGCTACCAATGAGGCCATGCTTTCACTTTAAAGCACACTTCTACTCTACTGTTATTATTACTACTCCCTATGTTGCAAAAGATTGGAAATGGGGAAATGTTTTTATTTTTAATTGAGAAGTTACTAAATTACCATTTTATACAATGTTATTATGGCACATGGAGCACTTTTATGTGGTACTTGACATCATCAACACTTAAAACCATGATGGACCAATATGTCACCAATATTAAGTGTTCGCATCAACCGCTCCTACGGCTGGCTGACGTGAGGAAAGTAAATACTGAAACATCTACGGTTAACAGGTGGATGGTTGGAAGGTTTGATATTGGAACCGACCAACATGAGGGACTCTCCCTCATGACAAATGGATGGAAGTAAGGATTGAGATTGTAACAAGTACGATACATTCTCACTGCTTTACCATGATGGATAGATAGTATGAATCATTTGTAAGATTGGAGAAATCGTTGGTGGTACGCGTCGTGATTAGAGACTTGGATGGGATTGGTGGGTGTTAAACAATTTTATATTTATAATCTATCACAACTATACATAAGTAAAAGTCCTTAGATCGGTGGATATTCACTTTTTATGTTACCAAAGGGCTTGTAGTCTAATGGTAACAAGGTCCTTGTTAAGGCATGGTCCCTTCCAAGTTGTGGTATCATTATGGACATAGGTTTAGGTTTCTGGTTGTTAAAAAAAGTTAATTGCCTCACCAATTGGAATAAATTGTTCTAATAACTTAGTTGTAATCGATATGTGCTTGTCTTAGATAAGAATAATTGGAAAATTGAATAAACTATCCACATAGCTTATCATTGGAATTTTAGTGACCTGACCCAACAAAATAAAATGTTAAGACATTTGCACAACGAAACATGAAACATCGATAAATTTTTATTTTGGAAACGAATGCATGAATCAAATTTGGTTGTCATGGTCCTTTGTTAAAAATATCTGAAATGCGCGAATCAATCGCTGAAGATCCAAGCATCCAATTAATCTGTTACCAAACAAAACAATGGCATCCATATAACCATTGATATGATCAACAATCACATTCATACGAGAAGCGTATCACATGACACCCGTGTAGATTGTTTGTCTACTTGGTAAACCTCCAACTCAAACAATAGTTTGCAGACAATGCTACCAGACGATCACTATTTGACTATTTATTTTTGTGGGCCTGATTTTTAATGACTTTTTGTGCTCATGATCATTTTAAATAGAACAAAATATAAGTGTTAATTAGTGAATCAACATCAGTTTTGCTTGCTCCATTCCACTTAGCGGTTGTGACTGAAAGAGCAGTTGATACTAATGAGTTGAAATAAAAACCTAGTTAATTAAGGTCTTAATGACGTTTAATACCTCAGATGAAACAAAAACTTATATTATGTTTAATTGTATTAAAGACGTTTAATACAATCTCACACAATGTTCCCAACAACATTTTATACATATTTGAAGGTGGAATCCAGGCTTGGTGGTCTACTATAGCTGTACAATCTGCATTTGTTGTTGTACGTTATACACTGGGAGTAAAACGCATTCTTAGAAGAAAAGCAAAAATTGTTTTAAGGGAGCAATATCGAATTACGTGTCTTATGATTATTCATCTACACACTCCCCATAGTTCATTTGTAAATTGTAACATTTTATTTTCATTTCCTTTATGGTTTTTTTTTTCATTTCCTTCACATGTCATTGTCTACCTCTATTTATATTCATATTCATATTTGTGACTTCATGACAATATATATGTTTCTTTGTTCTTTTGTGGTACTCTCACCACTTTTTTTTTTTGTTATCAACTGATAATAATTCATATTAGCATTTTAATCGGTGGACGTCATGACTTTAACTGTCGTTGTCAAAGACAATCCTAGTCATATAATCCTCATAGATTTAAACTTGATTTTTGCTTGGTTTCTACTCGATTTCACGTACAAGGAACGTATGTTTTCCCATTTTGTTCATAATCACGCGTATGAACAAAATTGATGGAAATTAATTGAACATTTATAATGATTAGGCCATGAATTATGGTTAGTGATACTTAGGAGTGAGAAATTTATACCAAATTTCAATACCGTACCATACCTATACTAGCCGAACATTTACAGTACGATATTTGGTTTTGGATTTTGCAAACTTTTGGTATCGATACTATGCGTTATGGTACCGCTAGCGGTCTCATCTCTAGTGATTGCGATAATGAAAGGTATACCACGTAGGCGGATGGGTGATCAAACTCATTATCATTTGAGGGGTATTGATACATGTCAAAACCGTTTGCGATACCAATCCTACCTATTTTAATAACAACTTCGTTTTCGTTAAAATTGATATCGAAATGTTTAAGGAAAAAAAGCAAGCAAGACTGGATATTTAGTTTTTTTTTTTAAGAAAAAAAGCTAACGAGCACAATCTTTTAAGAACAAAAAGGGAATCATGGTTTCATTCTTCCTTCAACACACATCACGAAAATCTTTTCCCGATCACATTATGCATCACCGAAAAATTGTGATCTGGTCCCTACTTGGCACTCCCCCCTTCAGAATCATGTACCACAACAAATGGTCTTCTGTGAGTTAGATATTCTTCGCAACTGAAGTGAAATTTTGAAATGTCGTTGGTTAAACTATCTGTGTAAATTACTATTCTTCAATAAATCATTATATAGATCATTAAAATCTATTTTACTTATATAATAAAGTGACAGCCTATAAAAATTTGACCATAAAAACATATAGACAGAAACACATCAATTAGCCTATACCAACCACTATAATACATTTGATGTGAGCATAATTGTAATTTTGAAACGTCTTAAAACCGGGGATTCCATCTATTAGAAGTAAACATAACACTTAATTAAAATGCATCGAATACATCAAAGTCTTTACAATCCAAACGAAACACAGTTTAAAACATTGTCCTATATCCATCACATCTTCGAACCACCTGATGTGCATATTAGAAGTCAGCTATGCTAAGTAAGCTCTATTTAATCAAATAACTACAACCTTAACAATGAACGGTCAAAACACACACACACACACAAATTAAGCATATGCAACTGTAGTACATACAGTAAGCTCTGACCTGTAACATACTGCAACTTTTGTACTGTAACTATAAGAGGCACACTATATCCTACGTAGTTGATCAACCACTGGCAAGCAATGAATACAATGCCACCATCACATGGCCTAGTAGGTAACCGCCTATCATACAACACCGTAGGTAACCACCTATCCCACGACCCTGTAGGTAACTGCTTGTATGGTGCAATATGTTACTTAAAGTTGTATCTTTACTTTAGCAAACCAGTTTTTAGTCTATCACTTGTAAGGAACAATATTGGCACTACACTATGAAAACATTATGACTATACACACCGCTAGTGGCGAAGCTTGAGATTTACGACCGGGGGGGCGTAAGTCACCGGACCTCAAAATTTCTACAAAATCGGGGATAAAAAAGGTATATACCAAAATATTTCTATACGGAAACTACATACTCTCCACTACATCAGGGGGTCGGCGGCCCCCCTCCCGCCCCTTAAAAGCTTCACCCATGCACACCGCCCCAAAACAGTAAAGAAAGACGGGTCTAGAAACTCATATGTTCACAGTTAAAAACTTTGTTCTACTGTGCCTAGGATAACTCGATTATCACTTAATCTGGATGAGAATTAACATACGAAATCCTTTCACTTGCTAATACTATGACACGAGTGTCACCAACAGTGTCACCGGTAATGTCACTAGACAGTGTCGCCTGCTATGGTCATGTCCACATAGTCACGATATGTGTCATTAGGCAGTGTCGCTGATGACAAGGCTGATCAGCACACTATTGCCTAACTCGCATTAGGGCTTGATACCAACACTTTCATTGACCTCCTCCGAGCTGACACTGAGAGTGTTGCCACCTGTCTATACTAAGTGTGTCACCAATGACACTATCACCAATGATGCGTGTCACCAATCATTGTCAAACCTCGGGATCGAGACCATCATTTTAAACACTTCTCTGTCAGTGTCGTTGAATTCATCACCGGTGCCGCTAAATTTATCACCTTTATCTAACGAGATCTATTTTTAGCCTAAAACCTCAACTTTTTACATCCAAAACGTTGATTTTACTTCCGCGACGTAATCCATGATTTATTACCTTAATAACATGTAAAAATCCAACCTTTTTGTTAAAAACCTATGTTCATCTCAAAACCCTAAAAATCCATAAAACTTCAAATTCAGAGTATTCTTACCCGATTTCCAAACCAAAATGATGCTATAATGATCTATGAATAACGAGGTATAGATTCCAAGTCTCAAGCTTTCAATTCCTTGTTCTTCACTTTTTCTCTCTAAAACCCCACTATCTCTCTCTAACTTCTCTCTAGATTATAGGTGAAGATGATGAAAATTATGTTAGGTGTTTTGGTCAAAAATCAGTTTAAGGATAATGTAACCAAATTTTGATTATGAGGTTGAGTGCTTATGTGTATGAACAACAATGTAATCAATTGTAAAATAAAAATGACAATGAACAACGAGATTTATACGAGGAAAAAGCCCTTGATCCTTGTAAGATCCTAGACACAAAAAACTTCGGATAGTGAAAACCATCACTATCAATTATATTACATGAAAGGAATTACAAATCTGAATGATAATGAGCTCGTTAAAACTGAGTTCTAGTGAGTGTCGTTAAGATCAGTTAGCGATAGTAACAGAAAATGTGCAAGTGTCTCTAATCATGCTCAATATCCCTTCAAATAACTAGTAAATTAGCTAATAACTAACTAAGCGAAACTAAGGAAGCTCCCCACGATCACCACAACGTCTATGATCTCATGCACGTGCCTAAATCCTAGTATATTCCACAATATTCCAGCTTGACCAAGTCTATCTATTGTACCTGCACTAAATTCAAATAACATACCTGATGTATTGAATAATACATGCATTTATCGTGTAGAGTTTTAACCTGTTTTCGTTTCGGTTTGTCAAGAATTTATCTACTTTTTATCCAAATGCGTTTTGCAAGTCTTGGCTCGTGAAAACGGTTGGAAGGATGGGAAAACAAGCTAAAATGATAACTAGAACAAAGCCGGAGCGTAATTGGAGCACGAAAGAGGAAACAAATCGAAAATGGAGGTTTTTAGGCCCCTGGCGGGCTGCGACCGCTACATGGTACACCTCTCGCGCCCGGCGAGAGGTCATAATTATCTCCGGTAACACAACTCGGTCGCGGGCCGCGACCGAGACTCAATACCCCTCTCGCGACCGGCGAGAGGGTGGTTTATCCAGAAAGTTTCGAAACTGATCTGTAGAAGGGTTGTTGTGTTATTAATTTGAGTCATTATATGATTAAAACACTCTTGGAACATCTTGAACGCATTCAGAGCTTGGGAAGCAGTTTTTCTGGATCAATTGAGCTGAAGAAGATTGTTCTAGGCTACGGGAATCATCTAGGCAAGCAAGGAATTTCGAGGCAAGAGCAAATACGGTTCTATTGCACAATTTCGATCCTTCTAGTTCTTTGGTTAACTTTATGATGAATTCTTGTTTAAACCTTGTTTATTTGGTTTTCATAACTATGATATTTGGCTAGATTTCTTTGTGTTTCCTAGGTTTGGATTGTTTATGAAAGTTTGGTTTTTATTTTAGTTTAATTATTGTTTGAATGATTGTTTGGTAAAGTTCATAACGTTAACTTTCTAGTTTAGTGTATTTGCATGATTTAAGTTGATTTATGATTATTTGTTGTTTTACATGAATCTTGGTGGTTGTCTTCCATAGAATAGGTTTGTGTTGCTTTTTCGAGTCTTTAGGGGTTCGGGAAACTGTCGGTAAATTGGACATAAAAAAACCCGGGAAAACAACTAAATAAAATATAAACTCAGTTTAATTATTATACCTAAATTAATTATTGAGAAATAATAATTAGTTGGTTGAATTGGTTAGATGAATTGTTAGGTTTAGGTTTTTGAGAAAATACCGGATCTAATTTACTTGTCATAATCGAATCAGTTAAGCTAAACTAGAAGTTAAGGTTGGTCTAGGTTAATTATTGAGAAATAATCAACTAATTAGACACTTTGCTAAATTATAAGATAACTGAAAAGAAGTCTTTAAAACCGGTGAACATAGAATAATTTTAGGGTATCATAGGCGTCTTCCTGAGAAGGGTCGGGGGTCCTGTTCGGTAAACCTAGGGTTTAATATTTTAAGATCCCGGTTAATCATTCAACCTAATTAACTTATTATAAAACCAAGTGAGTAGTAATATAAAGTCCAACCTAGGTAACCAGTTCACTATTCTTGAATTAATTTCCAATTTCTATAAGTCCAAGGTTCAATTCGTTCTAGTTAGTTAATTTTAGTTTACTTTAATAATTAAGAATTGTTAGAAACCCCCCCCCCCTTAAAATATACAAAGTTGTTTTAATTGTGTCTAAATTAATTAGTCATTGTAATTAGAGAGTCTCGTGGGTTCGATAATCCGGACTTACTTAAACTATTCTATAGTTGATTGGTTCACTTGGCGGGTAGTAGTTTAGTATAGTTTAGGAGTCTAGAGTTTAATTTGAGTCTAGAATTAGGGTAATTTTATTTGTTTTTAATCAACTACTTTTAGAACATCAATACCGAAGACAATTATTAGGTATCGTTACAAGCACTAAGGATCCTTGATCCTTTCGGTATCCACCGCACAATGTGAGGATAAAATATTTACAGAAGGATCACTGATCCATAAGTAATAAGAACCAGTGTTGGATTTATTGACCCTACAAAAGAAGAAATGATTGAAAATCCAACACAATATCTAACATCTGATCCTTTATAATAAACATCTGCTACTCTAAACTCTACTGGGACTTAAAGACTGTTCACAAGATGTGATTAGCGGCTAAAATCTGCTGGAAGCCAAAGTCTGCTGATGAGAACCTCTGATGAAGATAAAGTCTGTTGAAGATTAACAAAGGATGAAGCCCAACAGAGGATATCTCAATAGTTGTTATCATCAGAGTTTATATTGTATTTTAATGTAACAGTGTTTAGGTCTAGCAGAGGTTAGAGTTTGTTAGTTTGTTAAATGCAACCTAAGATGCTCAGGGGTTAGAAATGTTCTATAAATAGATCAGTGTGTGTACTGTTCTATTCGTCACTTTCCTCATTGACATTCTTGTATGAACAAATAGGAGAGATCTTAGGCTGAGGGGAGTTTGTAATCTTTCATGCACGTAAACTTTCGATTTATAAAAGCATGTTTGTGAAAACAATCTTTCTATTGTTGTGATTTAAAAGTTTACTATTTCCGCTGCATAATTCATACTTATTTATCTTCTTCCATCGACTTCATCTTAAACATTCACAACAATATCAGACTCAGATCCTAACAACCAGTCCTAACAATTTCCCCCAATATGGCGGTTGTGAAGGTGGGTCACATGTCACACCCTGTATTTCCAACCAAATCTCGGTGGGCCCGAGTGGGGAATATCGTGACGTAAGTTGATATCATCATAGTCAATTAACATAGCACAATGGAAGTCTTGGAGTTTAACATACTATTACAAACCAAAATGTTCAAAGTTTGAAAATAATATATACACAGACGGTTTGTAACTAAAGATCCACATGCGGATCGTAAAATATAGAAAAGATGCATATCAGACTTTAGACAGATGTAAGGATTTGCAAGATCCTCTTATATTAATACCAAGCAGCTTCCAACCTATTTTGTATTGTACCTGTAACTTAGTCTTTTGAAAATACGTCAGCTTTCGCTGGTAAATACAATCAACTGACTCATTTTGAAAACATTTCAAAAATTGATTTAAGTGCACGGGGCACATGAAAATCTTTTATAACTTGGGAATGTTAAGCTTTTAACCTTGTATACAGATTCACATATTTGTCAATACATATGGGGCCCAATATAGAAACCGAGACATAATTTACTGACACACCACATATACACCCACGAAGGAGTTATCTCCAACTTGTGGGTAAAAGTATTTTAGCATTCGCATCTGTCAGGTGTATGCCTATACCCCGTGCTTTGGTCGTGGCCATTAGTAACTTAAATGAGCCGAGGATATCCATAACACGATCATTAACCCCCAATGTTTAAGTTATCAAACAAAACTGATCAAAACAGAATATGCGTATTTACTAGCCACAATCCGGCATTCGATTGATCTCATTTTCGACAAGTGATATTATTTTACCGTAACCCAAGCCCGTATAGGAAATAAGTTAAGAGTATTGACATGAGGTTGTACTTGACTTTAAAAGCAAAGTTTATATTAACTTAGCCGTTTAATCAATTAGATAAGTGCATATAGCATTTATTGGAAGGCTTTAGTCTGGAATAATGGTATAAACTAACAAATTAGAATGCTAACGGTCCTATTTAAGTTATAGACTTAGACCGACTAACTTAAAGGATCAAAATGGTACGACATGCGAGATTAAGCGGTGACCGGATAGAATGCAGTTTAAACCCAACAAGTACTAAGACTTGTATAATATGGGTAAACAATTAACATTCTGGAATTTGAGATTAAAATGATAGGGTTAAACCCGTTCACTTAATTTTCGTAAACTAGTTACATATACTTAACCGTACGTATATAAGCGATATCAGGTAATCGGGTGAGTCATGAACAAGTTCTATATGTCATTATACTTTAAATAAGTTGTAATATCAGTAAGATATCAACTTGTGTGCCCGTTATGGTTTTAAGACGAAATTACGCCTTATAAGGCGTTTTTGATTATTTATGACGTAAAAAGGAACTTGCATATTTTCTGATGTTATGATCATAAACATTTTGGAAAAATACTTAATTTGCGATGTATGATCAGTAAGATATCACACATAAGTGTGGTTTATGGTTTAGGACCAATTATGCACCGAAAGGGCATTTTGGTCTTTTAAAAATATAATTTACGATATTAGATTAAAACTTAGTTTATGATAAGAATATTAACATCATAATATGTTAATTATATTAACTTATCAGTAGGTAATTCGTTTGCAAGTTCATTGTTGATTAAAACCTTGTTTTATGTAAAAAGGGCATTTTAGTCAAAATTTGACATATGCGGAACTTGCGCATAAACCCAGATTATAATTATGATCATGTAATATAAACTCAGAGGGTTATACTACATTGTATTACGATCATACTCCAACTATGAGTCAGTAGTAAGCTAATCTAAATCAGGTCAGAATCGAAAGTCAAAGTAGAAGTCAAACTTGGCTTTTAGTTGCGAACCGACCCTAGGACTGAAATTGACGGCATCGAACTTGTTCCCACATGCTCTATTAACTATTACCGACTTGTTTAAGTGTCAAAAATATGTTTATAACATATTTAAACCTAGATTATAATATTTATAAAATCTGACCCGTTTGACTTTTAAAAACATAACCTTTGACCCGTCAATTAACCTAGTAAACGTGATTCTTAGGAGGTGCCCTTTTAAGGGATTAATACCTACCTAATTATGATCACTTAGCCATATTCATATTAAACAATGGCTAGACCATAATGGTCTTAACCGAAAGTCAAAGCATTTGTCGAAAATGCTTGACTTTTGGCTATTAAAAGCCTATAAAACAAAAAGAGCAGAGATGGAACAATTACAAGTGATCCAAGAGAAGTTTAGAACTCAAATGGATGAGCAAAGAATGAGTGAATTTCCAAGAGTGTAATAAGAGCGGAGAATAGGAGATGAACAAAGAATGAGTGAACTTAGTGGGTTATTTATAGTGTAAGAAGGTGTAAGAAGATGAATCCAAGTGTTAGAAGTGTTGTAGGATCAATACAAGTGTCTAGAAAGGTGTCAAGAGCTGCAAGAGTGTGGCAATTTGTAGGCTAGGTGGCATCTTGACAGAATTTTGGAGTTTTGACACATTTAGCCCCTAAAAAATAGTTTTATTAAATGTCGTGAATTGTCCCTTGACTTATATTCAATGACATAATGACACATCTGGTTCCTTTCGTTCAACACGTGATGTGTTGAAGAAGAGTGTGAATAATCGAACGTTAACGAGTGTCACATTAGGTGCTTTTGTGACTTATACATAGTTACTAGATAAATATGGATCCTTATGGTTTTAAGGTTAATTTACCTAAATTAGTAAAGTTAAAGGTTCGGTGATAGTGTGGAATACTCGAGGTTAGCGAATCAAAAGATATCATCTCAATCGAGAGTTGTTCGGATCGAAAAGTGGCTTGATTAAGCAAGAAGTACGAAAATAACGAAGTCTAGGGGCCTTTGGGTCATTTGATGAAAGTTGAAATAATGAAAAACAAAGAATATCAGGTCTCATCGTAGGCTACGGTCGCCAGACCGTAGCTTACAGTCAATGTAATTTTGTTTCAGCAAGCCTGGACCGTAACTTACGGTCCAATTTATGAAAAATTTATGAATTTGGACATGTTTGGGCTAGTTGAGTGGCTAACTCATTTGAGGTATCATCCGAGGGCATGTACATGTGTCGGTATATTACCGGACGCGAAATTTACGAGGTGTTACATCCTCACCCCCTTAAAAGAAATCTCGACCTCGAGATTTTATTCAAGAATATGGGGGTATTTTTGTCGCATAGTGGACTTAACCTCCCATGTATACTCGGGGCCTCGAAAGGCATCCCACTTAACCTTTATAATAGGTATAAACTTCCTTCGGAGCTTTTTAACCGGTCGATCCTCGATTGAAATTGGTTTCTCAATGAATCTCAGGTTTTTATCAATTTGTACATCTTGATGTGACATTGCTAGCGACTCATCGGCTAGATATTTCTTCAGATTAGATATGTGAAACACATCATGGATTCCACCGAGCTCTTCAGGCAGCTTAAGCTTATAAATTACAAAATCGACACATTCGATTCATGAATGGTCCAATATATCTCAGGTTCAACTTGCCCTTCTTTCCGAAACGTATCACACCTTTCCAGGGGTGATACCTTCAATAATACTTTGTCCCCTATTTGGAAATTAAGCGGTTTTCGTCTTTTGTCTGCATAACTTTTCTGCCTATCACAAGCAGCTTTGAGACGATCACAGATTTTTATTATCTTATCCATGGTCTCTAGGACAATTTCTGGCCAGATAGTTGGGTCTCCCCAACTTCAGCCCAACAAACAGGCGTTCTACATTTTCTCCCATACAAGGCTTCAAAAGGAGCAACCTTGATGCTTGTATGATAGCTATTATTATAGGAAAATTCTATTAGGGGTAAGTGGTCATCCCAACTTCCACCTAAATCAATCACACATGCTCTAAGCATGTCTTCCAAAGTCTGGATAGTACGCTCACTCTGTCCATCTGTCTGTGGATGGTAAGTCGTACTAAAGTTTAATCTTGTGCCTATGATTGTTGGAAACTTTTCCAAAAGTGAGATGTATATCTAGTATCTCTATCAGATACAATAGATACCAGCACACCATGTAGGGACACAATCTCACTCACATATAGCTTAGCCAACTTGTCAGAATTATAAGTTTCTTTAATTGGCAAGAAATGTGTTGACTTAGTCAGCCTGTCCACAATGACCCGAATTATGTCACTACCACGTTTGGTCTTAGATAACTTGGTAATCAAGTCCATAGTTACCATTTCTCATTTCCAAGTGGGAATTTCAAGCTGTTGTAGAAGTCCTGACGGTTTCTGATGTTCGGCTTTAACTTGTGAACACGTCAGACACTTAGCTACGTAAGTGGCTAGGGATTTCTTCAACCCCATCCACCAATAATTCTTCTTCAAGTCTTGATACATCTTGTTACCACCCGGGTGAACTGAATATCTTGAATTATGCGCTTCCTGAAGGATTAGATCCCTAAGTCCTCCAAAGATTAGAACCCAGATTCTGTCACTAAATCTAAGGATTCCTCTTTTCCAGGCACTAACTGATCAATGGTTCCGCCTAATCCTTCATTACAAATATTATCCTCTAACAGGGCTTGCTTTTGTTTATCTAATAGCTTCTCATTCAATCTATTTCTGAGCTCAACGCTCTTGGCGTTAATCCTAATAGCTTAATTCTTTCCTTGCGACTTAAGGCGTTAGCAACGACATTTGAATTGTCGGGATGATAGCGAATGTTGCAATCATAATCAGTAAGCATTTCTATCCAGCGGCACTGTCGCATGTTCAAATCCTTTTAATTAAACAGATGTTGGAGACTCTTATGGTCAGTGTATATAATACACTTTGTGCCATATAAATAATGTCTCCACAACTTAAGTGCAAATACAGCAGCACCCAATTCCAAGTCATGGGTGGTGTAATTCCTTTCATGCACCTTTAATTGTCGTGAGGCATAAGCAATCACTTTGCCTTTTTGCATTAGCATACAGCCCATGCCAGTGTGCGAGGCATCACAATAAACGACAAAATCCTCAATACCCTCAGGTAGAGAAAAAATTGGAGCATTGCTCAACTTGTGTTTTAGAATTTCAAAGGATTCTTGCTGTTTTGGACCCCAGTCAAACTTGACATTCTTACGGGTCAAGGTAGTTAAAGGAGTGGCTATCCTGGAAAAGTTCTCAATGAACGTCCTATAATAACCGGCCAATCCTAAGAAACTACGAATCTCCGATGGAGTTTTGGGTACTTCCCAATTCATTATGGCTTCAATCTTGGCGGGATCCACTTGGATACCACGCTCACTTACAACATATCCAAGAAACTGGACTTCTCTAAGCCAAAACTCGCACTTAGAGAACTTAGCATAAAGTTTCTCTTGTCTTAGCAATTCTAGGATGCACCGAAGATGTTTCTCGTGATCAACTTGATTACGAGAGTAGATAAGTATGTCGTCTATGTAGACATTGACAAACTTATCAAGATACGGTTTGCAAACTCTATTTATGAGGTCCATGAATGCTGCAAGTGCATTTGTCAGCCCAAAAGGCATCACCATAAATTCATAATGACCATAACGAGTCCTGAAGGCAGTTTTAGGAACATCCTCATTTCTAACCTTCAGTTGATGATATCCTGCTCTCAGATCAATCTTAGAGAAATAACTAGCCCCTTGGAGTTGATTGAACAAGTCATCGATCCTGGGCAGAGGATAACGATTCGTCATTGTTATCTTGTTTAATTCACGGTAATCAATGCACATCCGCATTGAACCGTCCTTTTTCTTAACGAAAAGGATAGGAGCTCCACAAGGTGAGGAACTAGGCTGAATGAAACCTTTCTCTAAAAGTTTGTCTAATTGTATCTTCAGTTCCTTCATTTCTGTCAGTGCTAATCGATATGGAGCTCTTGCAACAGGTGTGCTCCTGGTAGGATGTCAATTCTAAACTCCACTTGTCTATCTGGAGGTAGACCTGGTAATTCTTCAAGGAAAACATCGGGATATTCTGAGATAACTGAAAGGTCTTCAATATTTGGCTTTGGCTCATTAATAATTACTTGTGCAATATAAATGACACAACCTTTCCTTAGACACTTGGATGCCTTAAGTAATGACACTTTGTCTGGCAATCCATAGTTTGAATCTCCAAGAATGGTGAGCATTTCACCAGATGGGGTTTTAACTTCGATGAGTTTCTTATCACAAGCAATGCGGGCTTGGTTATGAGATAACCAATCCATGCCTAAGACTACATCAAACCTCGCCAATTTCATTGGCAGAAGAGAGATAGAAATAGAAATAGAATGATTCTTAATGGATATAGAACATCCATCAAGAATGGAAGATGTTGTTTCTATGGTTTCGTCAGCAACTTATACCTCATAAGTTATGTCTAGGATTCTTATGGGTAAGTTTAGTAGTTTGCTAAACTTATGGTCTAGAAATGACTTATCCTCACCCAAATCAAAAAGAACTCTAGCATATATGTCATTGATGAGGAATGTACTCGTTATGACGTTGTTGTCATTAACAGCCTCCCTAGCATTCATCTGAAAGGCCCGTGCATATTTCTTTCTTGGCCTCTCCAGGCTTCACATTGTTACTCTTAGGAATCTTATGCCAGTTAGTCTTAATATGCCCTTTTTCATTACAGCCGTAGCAGACGGCACCTAAAGATCCTTGCAATCTAGGGTTTTATGCCCCGTTTTCTGCAGATACCACAAGGTTTAACCTGTGGGTCAGAATTGCACTGTCCCTAGTGCTTGCGGTTGCAAGTCTTGCATGTCGGCTTCTCGTCCGACCGATCTTGGTTCCTTCTGAACCCAAATCCTCCCTAATTCTTCTTGTTAAATCTTTGGGAGTTACCATCCTCTCTCTTCCTCATCCCGTTAGTTTCAATCTTGATTGACTTTTGTCTCACCAAATCTAAGGTGAGAGAGAGAGAGAGAGAGATAGGTCAACAGCAGACCTACAAGAAGATGGCTGAGCAGCCTTCACCATGCTTTTAATCTCAGGCACTAACCCATTATAAAACGCGCAATGCGTTTGGGTTCAGGAGAAATCAAATAAGATACTAATCTGGATAGGAAATTATAGTCGGTAACATACTTCCGACAATCCAGATTTCCCATTTTAAGAGTCAGAAAATCTGACTCTATCTTCTCCACCTCATGAGGTGGACATTAAGTTTCCTTAACAAGGTCTGCAAACTTGGTCCATCCTAAGTTATATAGGTGTACCTTTCCTGTTGACTGGACCATAGCCTTCCACCAAATTAGGGCATCTCCCTTAAAGGATTGGGATACAAACTTCACCACATCCTTATCAGCATTACCACTGATGTCTATAGTAGTTTCTATTTCATCAAGCCATCTCAAGGCTTCTATAGCCCCTTTTTCTCCATTAAAGTCTCAGGGCTTGCAGGAGACAAAGTATTTATAGGTACACCTGTCTTTGGAAGAACGAGACCTATCATGAAACTCTAGCTTCTTTGGTTCATTCTTCGCATTCGATGAGTGAAAAGAGCTCTCATTTTGAGCTGATGATGGTGGAATAGATAAAGGTTTGGAGCGAGAAGTGCTCAATTCCATAAATTTTTCCATGGCCTTTCCAACTACCGCATCAATGCGAGCTTGAAAATCATAAGCATTGATGACTATGTTTTCAGCATTATCAGTATTATTATCATGGCGACTACTTTGTGCCTTATCTGAATTAGCCATCTCTGATGTTTTGGTACTAAATACCAAATGAAACATATATTAGCCATTGCATTAATAACCATATAGGCTATAAAGTTTGGATATATAAATCCTTTGCCTACTTAGTGTGCATAGAGTCACAACTACCAGGCTTAACATTTTAAATGAATATCTTTTAAGATAGTTAAATTGGCCTAGGTCTCAAATGGACCATCAAAGGCTTTCTAAATTTGGACGTAGTCCATATATTATTGGACAGTGGATCATAAAGTCACAATTGTCATTGTCATATTTGACAATATAATATGGCTGACATGCAAATCAATTACATTATCTAAGATGTTAAGATAGATAATTATCGCACTGATGATATTGGTCATGATCTTTATTGATCATATATACGATGAGGCTTGAGCATAGTTTACCACCTTAGACAAGGAACCATAAGGTTACAACTGTCGTTGTCTTAATTGACAATATAGTAGTACTCATAGGCAAATCATCACTAATGGATGCTAAATCATAGCCCTTAGGCACTTCATCACTAATGGATGTTTAATCATAGCCCGCAGGCACTTCATCACTAATAGATGTTAAATTATAGCCTGTAGGCACTTCATCTCTAATGGATGTTTATATCATAGCCCGTAGGCACTTCATCACTAATGGATGTTAAATTATAGTCCGTAGGCACTTCATCACTAATGGATGTTAAATTATACCCCGTAGGCACTTCATCACTATGGATGTTTAATCATAGCCCGTAGGCACTTCATCACTAAGGATGTTAAATTATAGCCCTTAAGCACTTCATCACTAATGGATGGGTTTAATCATTATCATCGCATTGTTGATATTAGCCGGGATCAAATTTGATCACATAGGCTATAAGGTCAGGACGTGGTCCATCACCTAGACGACTAGTGTGGTTCCTCAAGTCACACTACCAGGAGTATTAAAATTTATTGAATGTTAACATAGAGTTATCTTAATGGTTGATTAATAATAGTCATGGTCGCATTTGACCTTAATGACTTGGAGGCTTGAACATAGTTCACCACCTCTGGATAGAAGGGATAATCTTCCTTAACTATTATGATAGAAGGCTATTCATCCTTAACTATCTTTTATAATTGGCCAATTAATATGGACGCCATTTGGCTAATCAAAACCATTAAGAAGATCTTTTGGAATTATATAGCAGATCATAATTTCGAGTTAAAATCGAGAAGATCGCTTGAAGAGGGTATAAGGATTATATATATATTATATATATATATATATATATATATATATATATATATATAATATCCCAAATATTTCATTAATAACATTAGAAAACTACAATACTTGAAATAAATTTAACTGATTGTCCTTGCAAGAACTAAAAGAAATAACATGTCCACGTAGGGACTAAAGAAATAACAATGTCCATGTAGGGACTAAAGGAATATTACAAAACTAAAATAGAAGAAACTTCATTCGTCTTTCTTTCCTTTGACTAACTTGGAAAGTTTCTTGAAGAACTTATTTGTCTTCTTCTCCGTCTTCTCAGCCTGTTGTTGCATTTCCTTCATTCGTTCCAAAGCCTCATTAATGGCTTCAAGAGGTGGCGGAGGTTGTGGTTGTGGTTGAGGCACAACAGGATACTGGTATCCATAACTTGGGCATCAAGGAGGTGGATAAGCAGGTGAGAAGGGAGATGGGAAAAGTGCATTATGAATGATTGCTTGCATATAAGGGTCATGTGATAGTGCATGATAGTTTAAGTTCATTGGCGTATTTGGGTTAAAAGGATTATACTCAGACGTATCTAGGTATGTAGGGATAGGGTTATTAAAACTCAACGGTGGTGGTTGAACAACAGGTGGTGGTGTTGGATCCACCATAGGTGAAGTATTTGAGGGTCCACCCATTTGTGGGTCCTCAGGAATGGTAGGGTAGATTTTGGGCAATGGTGGTAGCAAACCCGACCGTTGTCTTGCACGTACCGATATACGTGCTCCATGTTTCCTCCTTGGTGGCTCAGGTGGTGGCTGAGGTTGCTCCCCCGGTTCCATTTGGATGTCTTCCTATGTAGGAGGCGGTGTTGGAGAGTGGTACGAAGGAGTGTTAACAAAAATGATTTGACTCCAATATTGGTCCCATTCATTAGGACCTTGGTAAGGTAATCCTACATAAGAGTTAGAACCTCTAGAAATTTCGATGTGGTGTCCGTGTGATCCTGGTGGTGGCATCTCCGGGTCGGAGTCCATATCCATAGCATTTGGTAGATCCAACTGATTTTTTATCAGCTAAAGGTGGGTTAAAATAAAGATCCGGGTCAAATTCTTCATGATATGAATGTGAATGGGAATGGGAATGATAGGAATGGTGAGAGTGGTCTGAATGAAGGGAGTGGTGAGAGTGGTGCGAATGGTAAGAATTTTGGGACCTGGGGGGGAGTACTTATGAGAGGTAGAATGTCTCGCTGGTTGCCAAGGAGATCAATCTCCTGAATCTTGAAAAGAATTTGAATTGTGAGGTTGTGAAGGGATGCGCCCCGATGGTCCTCCCCTCATTGGACCTTTTCCTCTTCCATTTGGTCCTCTGAATCATGGTGGCATTTTCCTGTTAAAATCAAGTCAAAAACAATAATAACAACTTAATAATGAGATGAGTAATCCTAGGTCAATGCCAAGACTCGGAAGTCTAAGGAATGTGCTATTGTGTAAGTTTGGATTAAACACAAAAGGCTAGTGTTTAATTCTCTCAAACGTTGGCTCTGATACCAACCTGTCACACCCCATATTTCCAAACAAATCTTGGTGGGCCCGAATGGGGAATATCATGACGTAAGTTGTTATCATCATAGTCAATTAATATAGCACAGTGGAAGTCTTGGAGTTTAAAATACTATAACAAACCAAAATGTTCAAAGCTTGAAAATAATATATATGCAGACGGTTTGTAACTAGAGATCCACAGGCGGATCGTAAAATATAGAAAAGATGCATAGCAGACTTTAAGCAGATGTAAGGATTTGCAAGATCCTCTTATATCAATACCAAGCAGCTTCCAACCTATTTTGTATTGTACCTGTAACTTAGTCTTTTGAAAATACGTCAGCTTTCGCTGGTAAATACAATCAACTGACTCATTTTGAAAACATTTAAAAAATTGATTTAAGTGCACAGGGCACATAAAAATCTTTTATAACTTGGGAAAGTTAAACTTTTAACCTTGTATACAGATTCACATGTTTGTCAATACATATGGGGCCCAAAATAGAAACCGAGACATAATTTACTCACACACCACATATACACCCACGAAGGAGTTATCTCCAACTTGTGGGTAAAAGTATTTTAGCATTCGCATCTGTCAGGTGTATGCCTATACCCCGTGCTTTGGTCGTGGCCATTAGTAACTTAAATGAGCCGAGGATATCCATAACACGATCATTAACCCCCAATGTTTAAGTTATCAAACAAAACTGATCAAAACAGAATATGCGTATTTACTAGCCACAATCCGGCATTCGATTGATCTCATTTCCGACAAGTGGTATTATTTTACCATAACCCAAGCCCGTATAGGAAATAAGTTAAGAGTATTGACATGAGGTTGTACTTGACTTTAAAAGCAAAGTTTATATTAACTTAGCCGTTTAATCAATTAGATAAGTGCATATAGCATTTATTGGAAGGCTTTAGTCTGGAATAATGGTATAAACTAACAAATTAGAATGCTAACGGTCCTATTTAAGTTATAGACTTAGACCGACTAACTTAAAGGATCAAAATGGTACGATACGCGAGATTAAGCGGTGACTGGATAGAATGCAGTTTAAACCCAACAAGTACTAAGACTTGTATAATATGGGTAAACAATTAACATTCTGGAATTTGAGATTAAAATGATAGGGTTAAACCCGTTCACTTAATTTTCGTAAACTAGTTACATATACTTAACCGTACGTATATAAGCGATATCAGGTAATCGGGTGAGTCATGAACAAGTTCTATATGTCATTATACTTTAAATAAGTTGTAATATCAGTAAGATATCAACTTGTGTGCCCGTTATGGTTTTAAGACGAAATTACGCCTTATAAGGCGTTTTTGATTATTTATGACGTAAAAAGGAACTTGCATATTTTCTGATGTTATGATCATAAACATTTTGGAAAAATACTTAATTTGCGATGTATGATCAGTAAGATATCACACATAAGTGTGGTTTATGGTTTAGGACCAATTATGCACCGAAAGGGCATTTTGGTCTTTTAAAAATATAATTTACGATATTAGATTAAAACTTAGTTTATGATAAGAATATTAACATCATAATATGTTAATTATATTAACATATCAGTAGGTAATTCGTTTGCAAGTTCATTGTTGATTAAAACCTTGTTTTATGTAAAAAGGGCATTTTAGTCAAAATTTGACATATGCGGAACTTGCGCATAAACTCATATTATAATTATGATCATGTAATATAACCTCAGAGGGTTATACTACATTGTCATACTGCAACTATGAGTCAGTAGTAAACTAATCTAAATCAGGTCAGAATCGAAAGTCAAAGTATTTCTGTTTCAACAAGCCTGGACCGTAGCTTACGATCAATGTATTTTTGTTTCAACAAGCCTGGACCGTAGCTTTCTGTCACACCCCGACCCGCAGCGGAAAAGGTGATCGGGGCATAATTGGGTTATCATCAAAGCTCATGACATTTATTATATGTTTCATATTCATTAATACAATTTAATGGAAATTTACAATAAATGATACAACATGTTCTAACTATCAGTCTAAGCTTCTTGGTTCTCTTCTAAGGCATATCCAATGTTTTCCTTGCTTCAACCTGTCCACCTGTATCATGTGTAAAAAGGTTTTTGGATCAACATAATGTTGGCGAGTGAATCCTATGGAAAAACATTTGAACAAGTTTATCCAATTGATTATAAATAATGTGCATACCACATATGAGTAAATGTAGATGTAAATTTATTCACACAACACATAATATTGAATATTGAACACACAAACACCAAATGATTGTTTTGAGGCACGCGTTGTTCGACTCGTCTCCCACGAGGAACTGATGGGCCTAATGAATGAGTTTTGAGGCACGCGTTGTTCTTACGAACTGATGGGCCTAATGTATGAGTTTTGAGGCACGCGTTGTTCTTACGAACTGATGGGCCTAATGTATGAGTTTTGAGGCGCGCGTTGTTCTTACGAACTGATGGGCCTAATGAATGAGTTTTAAGGCACGCGTTGTTCTCGTCTCCCACGAGGAACTGATGGGCCTAATGAATGAGTTTTAAGGCACGCGTTGTTCTCGTCTCCCACGAGGAACTGATGGGCCTAAATAATTTGCATACAACTTTGACAATATGTAATACATCACAACCAATAATAGTTACATTCTAGTTTAGTTCATAAAATGGTATAGCACGAATTTGCATAAGAGAATTAGTTTAAGCGACACATGATACACCCCAAAACATGAATAAAAAGGGAGTTTGTAAGAATTCACTCACATTGGGTGCGTTCGGTTGATGACGTTGAATGCACGCGAAGTGGTTTTAACCACGAGTGAGATTAAACCTAGATAAATCGCATTACGGTTTGGTAAGTAAACGGGTTTTATTAATCTATTTTAGTAGGATTGTTGGGTGTATTTTTGTGAGTTTGAGGCTATTTTCTAACCTTAAAAATGTTATTTTTAAGTATTTTTAATTGATTTTTAATTAAAATAATTAAATAAAAATAATAAAAAATTATTTTATTTTTGCTACAGTTGACTTTTGACCGTTGACTTTGACTGACGTTGACCGGTTCGGAAGGCATATTATTGTGCGCTGGGTGAGGCTCGAACCCGAGACCTCCCGTACGCGTGCACGCAGCTCTACCAACTGAGCTACGTGTCTAACCCGTCATATATCCGATTTTAATTATATATATATATTAATTAGAGTTTAAACAGAAATCCTTTTATTTTAAAAACGAATTAAATCACAAAACTGGTGCGCTCCACAGGTCTCGAACCCGGGACCTGTGGGTTAGCGGACACACAGTCCACCGCTGGACTGTGTGTCTCACTTGGTTATAAACTCGGTTATCAATATACTTAACATATACTTAAATCAACCCGGTTCAGTTTGCTGAAAAAGGAATTTTTATCAAGGCAGCGTGTGAGGGACAATACTCGAACTCGTGACCATAGCGTTAAAAGTGCACACAGTCCACCGCTGGACTGTGTGTCTAACCCGGTAATTAACTTGATTTTAATTATACTTAACCATTACTGAAACGTCGTCTTCTTCACTGGTTTTAACCGGAAGTGGCGACTGACTGGTTCGAATGTTGATTCAAGTTTCTTTAGCGTTGTAAGATCAATTACAGACGAGATAAAAGTAAAAAGAAAGGAATTTAGGCGTGAAAAGTACCGGCTGTTTCTCCTCTGTTTTCCGGCAGAACTCCGGTGGCAGCAAGTTCTTCCGGCGACGAGTCTCTTGCAGCAGAGAGTCTTCCGAAGGCTTGCAACGGGTGTGGGTGATTTCGGTAAGAGTTTAGGGGGTTCAGTAAAGCTCGAAGGTTAATGATACGGTTTTCCGGCGATGTATCAAATATTTCCGGCGAGTGATTTTTCGCCGAGAAAGGGTGCGATTTGAGTGTGAAAGACTTCTGGCGAGTTGTGGTTGAATTTATAGGGTAGTATTGAGATGAATGGGGTCTGAATTCGGTCTTAATTCGAAGTCAGCCGTTCTCCGGCGGTTATGGCTGATGTCGCGGGTTCAGACGTCGGTTATAACCGTCGTAGGAGTTAAGTCATCGGTTAAATTGAGCGAAAACGTAATTAAACGGCGAAGTCGTCGGGATTTCCGACGACTGCTAATTGGGCGCAATTTACTGAATTTAACTTTGGAACTTGAATATTTGAATTAAATGTTTCCTTGTGTTAACAGAAAATCAAAGTGGCGGAGCGGTTGTTTGGCTAGGTGATAAGTTGTTGATTTGAACCGGTACAGACCCGAGTTCGAAATCCGGCATGAGTAAAACATTTTTATTTTGTTATTTTTGACAGTTTTTCAAAAACTAAATATATATCCCCGCATAATAATTGATTACGTATCGTTTAAAATTATTTCGGGCATTTAATTCGCAACGAAAATTTTAACTGACTGTTCGGTTGATAAACGGAGCGGGTTTGGTAAATCCGTTTTTGACGGATGTTACACTTTCGGTCCTTGACCGTATCTTACCATCCAGTTTATGAAAAATTTATGTATTTGGACATGTTTGGGCTAGTTAAGTGGCTAACTCATTTGAGGTATTATCCGAGGGCATGTACATGTGTTGGTATATTATCGAACGCGAAATTTACGAGGTGTTTCATCACATCTGTCATATTGCCTTAAATTCAAATTAGCCGTTATATGATAGACGATGTGACTCGCTCAGGCTATTGAACCATCATCACGATTTATAGGGAATAGATAACTCCCTTTCTCTTTAAATCCGTAAATCTTTATCATAAATCCTCCCCACAGTTCCATCATTCAGGTAATATGCCATTCTCTCTTCTTTTATTTTCTGAAGTTTATTCAAATTATGGCAACAATGCATGCTCGATCCTCACCGAAATCCGATTCCAAGAAGTCCAATGATACACCCCTATCACAAAACCTGTTGAAGGACCCTTCCTCTGAGATCTATAAGTTCACAAATCCAAAAATCTAGAATCTCAAATCTCGTTTTCCTTCGAAGACTATCTTCCGACATTTTGACCCCTCCGTGCGAAGCGACGTCGTGTCAAAGACTTGGATCTGTTTCCATGCAGCTTCCCTTTCTCTTAGGGTTTTCATACCTTTTCCTTCCTTCAAGCACACCGACTTTAGCTATAGTCAGGCTATGCCAATGCTATGGAGAGTTCTGTTTACTATAGAGGAGATTATCGAGAAAGAGGGGTTGCAGTTTGGTCTCCATGAGTTAGCTTTTTTTATACGTTGGTTACACGCGGTTCAAACCAGTTTTGTTCAAATCCAAGCCCCACCAGCCGATTCCTGTCCTAAAAACAACCCAAAAATGGTTCTTCTTGGAAGAATCAATTTTTCTTTGTTAAGAGGGACTCCATACCGGAGGGGAACATGTTGCCTCATAGATGGATTTCTAAGGGTAGGATATAGGATTCTTGCATGCATCTCGCTTATATTTTAACCGTTTTTGATCTTGTTTTCATATTGCAGTGAAGAATTTTTCAAGCTTAGTTGAATAGCCAGGAACCGCGGATCGTGCCAAGGCTTTTCTGGCACTCGACCCCATAGATAGGACATTCAAGATAAGGATCCAGGATCCTAACGAAGACGTTCAAACTTCTACATCCTACAACATGTCAAGTAAGTATCTGTGGAATGTAGTGTATTAGTAGATAATAAAAATTAAGTGAAGTACTTATCTTTTTGATGTTTGATGGCTAGGCGTTCAAAAATCCACCTCCAAGTGTGCATCGTTTGCCCTTGATGACATCAACAGCATCATAATCTCCAAAGCCACCAAAAGGAGCCAATGAAGACCGTCCCTGCTACTGAACCTCGCAAGGTCACTACGAGAGCCAAGTCTGGTTCAAAGAGGAGGAAGAACTCTGAACCAGATGGGGACCTCTTCGACATTAAGAAGCGCCTCCATGATGCTCTGACCAAGGTAAGGATCCTGGATCCTGTTATTATGCTCTACCTCTCTGTGAGGATCCTGTATCCTGAATTCTGTATACTATTTTGCAGGAGTTTAACCGCGTGAAGATCTACTATGAGAAGAGGATCGCTGAGTATGAGGAGACTCTTGTTGGGATGCTCTCCATTGCGTTTGCTAAGGACAAGGACATGTCCAAGCTCGAGAAGGAGAAAAAGGTATTTGAGAACCTGCTAGTGGACACCGAGGCTGCTACTAACGAACAGGTGAAAGAGGCAACTAAGCAGGCTAAACTCAGCGCTGCCAAGGCTATCCTTCAATCCAGGATCAAGATGGCCAAGGAGGCTAGTGATCCTGGTTTTGATAGGTTTTCCTAGGAGATAGCTTCCTGGGAGATGGCCTTGAGGAATCTTAGTGGCGATGAGGAGCCGGAAATGGTAGTGCTGGTGGCAGGTGAAGTAGGATCCAGCGGGGTGCAGAAGGAGGTTCAAGAAAAGGCGGAAGATGGTGCCAGAGGTGAAGGCACACTAGTGGGCAATGAAGGATAATGTAGACGAGGCCCGAGCCCACTTTTTTAATTTTCATGCTTTAGTATTTTGATTTGAACAATTTGGATCTGTAATTCTAAACAATAGTTCTAGGTTTAAGGATCACTCATCATTCAGACAATTGGTAGGATGACAAAGGTGGAGGGATCCTCTGTTTAGAGGATGAAGCCTTTGTTATCCTGCTCTTTAAATTTCTGCACAAACTTTAACCGTTAGATGAACCCGAACCGGCCTGGATGGATGGTCCACATTTTTGCTGGTGAAGTCCGGGCCGGATACTTTTGATAAATATTTACGGGCTTTAATAATATTAACCTTTTGCCTATACTTGGTGTTGTGCATTTATCTTTAAAGTTTTAATTTGACATGTTTAAGTTTCCATATTCAAATAGATCGTTTGTGAAGTTCAACAAAACTTAGAAAATTATAGGTTGTTATAAATTATCCAATAACAAATTTTAAAGTATCTACACTTAACTTAAGCGCTAAAGGTATGATCAATCAAACTAAAAAAACATACCAGAGAATCCAAGTTAGGAATCTATATCCTTTACGTGTACCATAGCATAAATAGACCAATAATTAATTAAAGTATGAGGATACCGGATCTTTTCCTCGTAGAACTTGTGAATCCTTAATGCTTTAAGAACCTGTCAACACAAACTTGGGACTAAGCCAAACAAGCAGGGGACAAGCCCAAATAAACTGGGGACAAGCCTAATTAATTACTAGGGTCTAGCCCAAACCCACTTAACTGACATGAAATGCCAAAACCTTAGCTAACGTGAAAACGTTAGAAACCTTAGGATAACAGATGTGTGGTACGTCTACCATTATACTTGAGATCCTATATATTGCCAACAACAATGAAATTGTCAGCCACTAAGTGTGTACGGGTCCCATTGCCTCGAACCATACTTGGATAAACGTGCGCTACTGGCGGGGTGTCAAAACCCAATTCATGTGAAAGGTGAAAACCTTTGAATCTTAGAAGGTATAAGATACCTTAAACGTGGGAAAAAGGTGGCCAACCCCTTAATCCTCTGTAAAAGATGTTAAACATTTCTTCGAAAACTTAAAACTTGGTGAAATTGGATGTTAAGTATGTAACATCCTTTCCTTATGAGAAACAAAAGTAAATAAAAACATAAGATAAAATGTTACCGATGTAAAGATCCCGAATCCTTAAGGATACTTGATCCTTGTCACATAAAATACTTCTTGAGGTGAATAGCATTCCAGGCCCTTGGTAAAAGATCACCTTCCATGGTTAGTAGACGGTATGCCCCCTTTCCTGCTTCAGCTTCTATTGGATAAGGCCTTCCCACTTAGGTGCCAACTTGCCATCAGCTGGGTTTATGGTATTCTGAAATGCCTTCCTTAGCACCAAGTCTCCAATTTCAAATCGCCTAATCCTAACTTTATGATTATATGCTCCAGCTATCCTTTGTTGATAACTGGCTATCCTTATTCTTGCTAAATCTCTGAGCTCATCCACAGTGTCCGGATCTTGAATCAGGTTTTCACTATTTGTTTGAGGATCACTGATGCTTGTTCTGGCCGTAGGAACCACCATCTCTGTTGGGATCACTACCTCAGTTCCAAAGACTAGAGAGAAAGGAGTCTGACATGTGGCATTCTTTGGAGTTTTCCTATCTGCCCAAAGGATATATGGCAACTCTTCAACCCACTTTCCTATCTTGGATCCAGCTTCTTCTTCAAGTTGTTGATGACGATCTTGTTGCTTGACTCTGCTTGGCCATTAGCTTGTGGATGTTATCATCTTGATTTCCCAACTACCGCAAAAGTTAATGGTTCTACTCCCAATAAATTGGGATCCATTATCACATATAATTTCAGAAGGAATTCCAAATAATGTTTCTCTTAATAAAGGATATAACTTCCTTTTCTCTGACTTGAACAAAAGCTTCTGCTTCTATCCATTTGGAGAAGTAATCAGTCATTGCTAGCATAAAATCTTTTCCTCCTGGTGGCTTTGGAAGTTTGCCAACTATATCCATTCCCCATTTCATAAATGGTTAAGAGGAAATTATTAGATATGAAGGCTTTGCTGGTTGATGTAGGATGTTACTATGTCATTGGCAAGCATCACACTTCCTTGCATAATACATTGCATCCTTGTGGGCCAATAGTAACATGTTCTAAGGATCCTTGAGAATAATGCTCTGCCCTCGTGTGGTTTCCATAGTCTCATTCATGAAAATTATTCAAGACCTCTTGAATTTTTGGATCTTCAATGCATCACAAATAGGGACCTGCAAGAGATCTTTTATACAAAGTGTTATTTAGTTTAATAAATTGAGATACCTTAACCCTAAAGGCTCTATAATAAATTAAGATACCTTAACCCTAAAGGCTCTAGGATTCTCCCCTGTGAGAATTTCCCCATTCTGAATGTAGTTCATAATTGGAATGATCCATGATCCTGAATTCGGCTGCACATCACTAGGTACAATTTCAGCATCCTCAACTATTTCCAGAGCTTCATTTTCCTCAATTACAGGAAAAAGAATTTTAATAATAGGTATCCTCACGTCTTCTGGTATCTTTAAGGATTATTCCTAGATTTGCCAACGCATCTGCCCCAACATTTTCTTCTCTAGGTACCTGCATTATACTAAAAAAATCGAAAGCATTTGCTAACAACTTCTAAATATTTGATTAACTTCTCACCCTCCAAAGCATATGAGCCATTATAGTGGTTAGTAAATAGCAAAGAGTCTATGTATACTTGAAGATACCTGATCCTCATTTGTTTAGCTATTTTCAAACCTACTATTAGGGCCTCATATTCTGCTTCATTGTTAGTTATCTGAAACTCACAAGCAATGGACTAGGGTATTATGTCCCACTGTGGCCATTTTAGTAATATTCCTAGCCCGGTTCCTTTGACATTTGAGGCTCCATTGGTGAAGAGTGTCCAAGGACCCTTGGTTACTTCAAGTTGTTGAACCTCTTATTTAGCTTCCCTTTGTAGATCACTACTGAAGCCTCAGCCAAAGCTTGAGATTTAATAGCAGTTCTTGGTTCATATTTTATATCATATGCACTAAGTTTGATTGCCAATTTCGCCATTCTTCCTGACATTTCAGGTTTCTAAGAACATTATTGATAGGAAAATTAGTTTTCATAATAATAGTATGTGTTTCAAAATAATGTATAAGTTTAGTGGAAGCCATGATTAATGCAAGAATTAATTTCTCTAAATGAGAGTACCTGGCTTCGTCATCAAGAAGGCTTTTACTTACATAATATACCGGATGTTGTTGGCCTTCGTGATCCTTAACTACCACCGCACTTACTCCTTTACCTGAAACAGCTAAGTACAAGGATAATGGCTCACCATCCTCTAGTTTCATTAGGGCTGGTGTTGAGGATACATAATCCTTGAGAGCCTTGAGTGCAGCTTCATGCTTCTTAGTCCACTCAAATTTCTTGTTCTTCCTCGGAATATCATAAAAATCCTTGCACTTCTCCGAGGACTTTGAAATGAATATGTTTAGGGCCGTGATCCTTCCTGTCAGTCTTTGGACATCCTTGGCATTGGTAGGGGATTTTATGTTCACAATCGCCTTAATCTGCTCTGGGCTAGCTTCAATCCCTCTCTTTGTCACCATGTAGCCTAAGAACTTTCTAGCTTTGACACCAAAATGACAATGTGAAGGATTCAGCTTCATGTTGTATTGATCAAGGATGTTGAATGCCACTTCAAGATCCTTGAGATGATCCTCTGCTTTCTTGGACTTCACCACCATGTTGTCTATATATATACTTCCATAGTGTCTCCAATCTGCTTTTTAAACATCATATTAGTGTTTGGTAGGTGGCACCTGCATTTCTCAGTCCAAAAGGCATTGCAATATAACAGTATATGCTAGTAGGAGTCATGAATATTGTATCCTCTTGGTCAGATGGTTCCATCTGAATTTGTTGGAATATAGAGGAAGCATCTATAAATGTTAGCAACTCATGTCTGGTTGTTGCATCCACCATGGAGTCAACGTATGGTAGTGGGAAAGGGTCCTTGGGACATGCCTTATTTAAATCTGTAAAAGCCACACATACCCTCCACTTTCCGTTTTCTTTTGAACAACCACTACATTGGCCAACCATCTTGGATACTTAACTTCTCTAATCATACCTTCCTTCAAGAGTTTGTCAACCTGCTCTTGGATGATAAGGTTCCTTTTAGGTGCAAATTTTCATCTCTTTTGATGAACTGGCCTGAAAGATTTATCAATTCCCAATTTATGTGTTATTATATCTTTAGATATACCTGTCATATCCTTGTGTTTCCAAGCAAAGGTAGACTTTCTTCTTCTCAGAAAGGATACTAGATCTCGCTCGATACTGTCAAGGATCCTGGATCCTATAAAGACTTTGATTTCAAGATCCTGAGGATCCAGTATTATATCCTCGATGTCTTGCTCGGCTGCTTTCAGGACACTCCTTGGAGTTGCTATGATTGCTATGCCGCCCTTGGTTTTGATGTCAGTTTAATTGAAGAGGTGTAAGAATTCTTGGTCTCTTGTTGATCGCTTTCTATCTTCACTACCCCACGGTGTTGGTAGTTTTACACATTGGTGGTAGGTTGATGGGATAGCTTTCATTTTGTGAATCCATGGCCTGCCAAGGATAACATTGCAACAAGAGAAGCAGTCAATAACACAAAATTTTTTGTAAAGAGTTTACCCTCTCAATATAGATTGGGAGTTTGATGTCCCCCAGCGTGTTTTTCGTTTCACCGCTGAATCCTACAAGGATAGATGATCTCCGAGTTATTCTGATTCTGGGATGTTCATCTTTTTTCAGGACATCAAGTTGTATGTTCACATAGCTTCCACCGTCAATGAGGATCATGCGAACAAGGTGATTAGCTATAAACAAAGTAATAACTAAGCCATCATGATAAGGATCCTGAATATCAACATAATCATCCTCATCAAAGGATATAACATTCTGCTGAGTTAGAGTGGAGGTCCTAATGGGCCTGTTGTAACATTTATGTAAAACAGGTTTCAAAAACCCACTTCGTTTAATAATCAAGTATTCTTTTAACAATTCGTTGCGTATTTATTAGTGTTAGTCATTTGCATAATTAAAATAATAAACATAATAATAATAAGTAAATTTAAAATTTAGTAATAAAATAATAAAACGTATTAGTATAATAAATAAAACCAAAATAATAACGAATAAAATAAAAAGGGAAGTAACCGGAATCGTACCCGGGTACCCTCACCAAACCACACACATCAAACACCACTAGTCTTCACACACCTTTTGCTTAAATGTAGAAACAAATAATACATATATTAACCCCTGTGTAAAACCTGCAACGTCAGAACAATAACGGCCGACTGATTCAAGAGTTACGTTATCAAAAGAAAACAGTTTTCGTTGCAAATCATTGAGTCTAACTGATAATCGACATCAGTTACAGACCTAATAAAGGTCCAATTTAATTCGAAACGCTCCTGCAAATTATTGGCAAGAAATTGTCGTGAAACCGATTTGATGAATCGCCTATATATACCTCAAAGAAATCGTTCCAACTCGTTCATTCTTTCAAGCAACACTCTAGATTTCTCTGATCAACTCTCTGATCCTCAAGTCGCCGGAAATTCAAGCTCTGCTCGCCGGAATCCATCGCCGACAAACTGAGATCGTCGTTTTGTCGGTAAATCTTTAATCATTTTTTTTTGTAAATTGTTACTAACATGTTTAATCTATAAACCACATAACAACACCCTCGTTTTAACTTGGTTTGATCGAAGTTCAGTTCTTGATTAAATTAAGCTGAAGAAGATAAAGTTATTTAGAATATATATACCGTAAATCTTGGTGTTTTAGTCGGGTGTGCATTTCACACAAATGATACCGGGTTCGAATCCTACCACGTCGCTGATTTTCTGAATTAAACCAATTGTTTTTATTTAAACATATACTAACTTCCAACAAGTATTCAAATGTAATACAATTCCGAAATATATTAGGTTAGACACCTAGCCCAGTTGTTAGGGTTGGGTGCATTATAAAGCAGAGGATACGAGTTCGAACCCAGGCATGAGCACATCGGTTCGTTGATTTTAAATCTTTTTAAATTAAATACTTTCTGGAATATTCTAACAAGTATATATGAATAATTAAAATCAGTTTACTTTCGGGTTAGACACGTAGCTCAGTTGGTAGAGCTGCGTGCACACGTACGGGAGGTCACAAGTTCGAGTCTCACCACACGCTGCCAAACATTCCATCGAACCGGTCAGACCCCTTGTCAGGACTGACAAGGTTTTTTTATTATTTGATTTTATTTTATGTAATATTTTTGTATTTATATTTTAGTTAAAAATCAATTAAAAATACTTAAAGACATGGTTTCGTAGGTTTAAAAATCCCAATAAATACCACAAAAATAACCTAAAAACCTAACAACAAGTAGTAAATCAAAATATTAATTTTTA
The DNA here is from genome assembly GCA_947069175.1 of Scalesia atractyloides. Taxonomy (NCBI): domain Eukaryota; kingdom Viridiplantae; phylum Streptophyta; class Magnoliopsida; order Asterales; family Asteraceae; genus Scalesia; species Scalesia atractyloides. Next base: position 15,891,613 of record CAMTDV010000026.1, read on the forward strand.
TCTATTTATCGAATTATTGCGTTATTATTTAGGTTAGTCTCCTTCGTCGGTTAAATCCTCAATTCGTGCGCACTCTTCATCAACCAAGGAAACGCACCCACTGTGAGTGAATCCTTATAAATTCCCCTTTTTAATCATGTTTTGGGGTGTATCATGTGTCGTACATATTTTATTTATTTAAACAGTTGTGCTAACACCATTATGTGATCTAATGTGTATATTTGTTTGTGTGGTTATGTGTGGTTACATTTTATCATTTCAGTGCAATCATTCATTTAAGGCCCATCAGTTCCTCATGGGTAGACGTGTTCAAAAAAACCGGTTACGCCACCTAAACCGGTTTTTTTGTAACCGGTTTTTTTGAAACCGGTTAGGGTAGTAACCGGTTATACCGGTTAGACACCGGTTACGACTTTTATAAACAAAATCGGTTAATAAACCGGTTATTTTAAAACTGGTTATTGCCAAAAACTGGTTAAAAACCAGTTAACCACTAACGGTGTAAAAAAACCGTTTTAAAAATCGGTTAAACCGGTTAAAAACCGGTAATATTATATAACGGTCATATGACCGTTTGGGTGCCTCCTAGCCGTTTTTTGGACTTATTTTGGCCTAAAAATCACTCCAACTAGTATATAAGGGTTGTGGGTGTTTGGGTTCAAGCACATAACTCTCTAAACCTCCAGAAACTCTAATTAACGCTCAAAATCTGTTCAATATTTCTTGAAAAAGCATGGCAAGCTCTAGTGCTCATGATTCGGTCAACATTGGCGAGTCTACAACGGAGACGGTGGTTCGTGTTATTCCAACGAAGCGCAACCCCGAAGTTTGGGCACATTTCGATTTGTGCGAGATGGCCAACGGGAGAAAAAAAGCGTGTTGTCACCATTGTAATGGTTTCTACGCCGAAACCGCAAACACCACATTGAGACAACACATCAAAAAACCATTTTGCATGGCGTTGAAACAACAACCCGCAAGTGGTCAAACCTCCATGGAAAGTGAAGGCGCTTCTTTGTTCGCCTATAATTACGAAATGGCTAGGGAGGAAATGGCGAAGTTTGTAATCCAAGAAAGTTTGTCGTTCATCACTTTCGACAAACAACGCTACACAAAGATGGTTCAAAGAACTCTCCAACCACGATACACCCATGTAAGTTGTGCTACTCTTAGGAGAGATTGTTTGAAATTGTGGAAAAATGCTAAACAAGAATTAATTTCTTATTTTGAAAAATTAGAAACCGGTGTTAACTTGACTAGCGATGTTTGGTCCGTACCGCACGGTTCACCCGACTCATATATTTGTGTTACCGCCCATTGGATTGAACCGTCGACGTGGCAAATGAAAAAACGCACAATTTTTTTAAATTATTTGATTACCCTTACACCGGTGACGCTATTTATAAAGCAATCAACAAATGTATTGCAACATACAAATTGGAAAACAAGATTTTTCAATATCTTTTGACAACGCCTCAAACAATACGGTTTCTTTAATGCATTTAAAATTAAAATACAAACCGATTTGTGAAGGTATTTTTTTCCATAGTCGATGTATTGCACACATCATTAATTTGGTCGTTCAAGACGGTTTAAAGGTTATTGAGCCACAAAAGGAAGCTTTCAAAAAAATGTTACATCATATATATAGTAACACACGTAGACATTCAAAATATAAAAGAATGTGTAAGGAAGCGGGTCGAATATGCTTAGGACCCAATTGGGACGTTGCTTATAGATGGAACTCGACTTGCACCATGTTTGAAAAGGCTATTTTACAAAAAGAAAGTTTAATAGAATTTCATAACTCTTTGTCTAGTCGTAGGAAGGTTTCGCCTTACCACCCATCGGGTTGGGCTACTATTGAAACGGTTACACAATTGCTTCAAGTTTTCAAAACATCAACAAAAACTCATCGGGCGTCTATTATCCTACAAGTTCTTTGGTGCTTCACAATTTGTTTAAAATGTGTTTAGAATTAAACGAGACGGTGGTTAGAGGTAGGCCATATTGTGATATGGCGGAAACAATGAAGGAAAAACTAAGAACATATTTTAGCGAACTACCGGCGGTTTTCACTTGTGCCGCCGCTTTAAACCCTTGCTTTAACGTTTTTGGTAACGGGTCTTTGATTGAAAAAATTATAAACGAGTTGAATTTAAACACCGATCAAGACCCTAACTTTGGTGAAGCCACAAAAGTTCGTTTCAACGATCAACTTTCAAGAATGTATGACGTTTATGTAACAAAATATGGTGCAACCACGTCACACATTCACGAGTCGATGAGAAATGCCGCTTTCGGCGAAGGTTCTTCTAGTATGGAAGACCAAGATTTATATGTTTATAACCAATTGTTTGATGAGTCGAGTCAAATATACCGTGGTAACACCACTAGTAGCGAACTTGGTCGGTATGGTGGGTCGAACTTTCTACAAATAATGACTTCACATGAGTTTAAAAATTTTGATTTGTTGGCTTGGTGGAAAAGTAAGGAAGATCAATTTCCAATCTTAGCCACAATGGCCCGAGATTTACTAACTGTCCAAGCTTCCACGGTAGCTTCGGAAAGTGCTTTTTCTATTAGTGGCAGTGTGATCTCGATAAGGAGGACTCGACTAACAAAAAAGGCGGTTGAGATGTCGATTTGCTTGAAAGATTACTTGGATGCGGCGGAGAGATGTCAACACATACGCACACTCGAGGATGAATTGGAATACGAAGGAAAAGTGTACGAGGAGGAGGTCCAAGCCGAATTGACAACCCCAATGACCGACGAAGAAGCCGCATTGGATGAATTCCTTCGCAATAGTTCAACTTCGGGTTCAAGCGAAGAAGAATAAACGAAGCTCAAGATATATTATTTCTAATGTAGTCCCACAATATATATATATATATATATATATATATATATATATATATATATAAGTGTGGACGTTCTTGCGGATTAATATTTATATATATATATATATATATATATAAGTGTGGACGTTCTTGCGGATTAATATTTTAAGTTTACGCCCATACTTTTTTTCGTTTATCGTTCGTACTTTCACGGTTCAACGTTATGTAACAATCGTTTGTTTCAAAGGTTAATCATATTATAATTTAAATTTTTAGATTTTCGTAGTTAACTCTTATATTACAATACTTCATTTTCGGCCATAAAAAAAATAAACCAAGAAAATAAAAAAAAAATTCAGCCCACCGGTTTTTTAACCGGTTTTTTTTTTTGGGTTTTTACCGGTTTTTAGCAAATTAACCGGTTTTATATAAAACCGGTTACAACCGGTTATTACCGGTTAGTATATTTTAAAAAAAACTGGTTATTAACCGAAACCGGTTATTCAATAACCGGTTTTTTAAAAAACATAAAAACCAAAACCAGTTTTTAACCGGAACCGGTTAAAAAAAACCGATTTGTACATGTCTACTCATGGGATATGAGTTGAGCATCAGGTGCCTCACTAGATCGGCTACGTTTGATTGCGTTGATCTCAAGTTCATCATTCAACATGTTCATATGTTCATTGTGGATATTATGTAGTTTGTGATTCGTTTATATATCTACATATGCTCATTTATGGTCCATGCACAAATTTTGTTGAAATTGCTAATATAACAAACTGTTTAAATGTTTAACTTAGATTCACTCGCCAACTTTTGTTGACCCAAACTTTTGTTTTACACATGATACAGGTGGACAGACTGAGGAAAGGAACATATAGGAATGGCCTTAGAAGATAAATAAAATATAGCTTGTTTAGAACAATGTTTTTCTTGTGCTTATATGTTTCCTTGTGTTTGGATATTTGATTTTAAATTTCAATTTAATAAATATGAAACCTATTATTAGTAAATGTCATGAGCTTTGATGATAACCCAATTATGCCCTGACTTTTATATCCGATGCGGGTCGGGGTGTGACAGACTGGTATCAGAGCTTTTGACTATAGGGATATATGATAGGTTATTAGACCCTTAGAGCCTATATTATAGTTTAGGTTTTAATTGTTTATGTGTTACATGCAAAACTCATGATGTTTATTGTTTCATGTTTATCTCACACACAGATGCATGCAAGAACTTTCACTACTACATGTTAATATGTGATGTTCATTATAGTCTATATATTTTTAGCAAATCATGCCTACGCAAGCACACACATCACGATTTCACAATTTTTATGATTTTTTTCTCAAAGATTTTACAATGTTTTCATGTTTTTCAATCACATCAAAGTGAGTTCTACGATGGGCATGTAGTAACTGGAAGGGTACGAGTACCTGTAGTCGGAACGTCCTGTCTAGGCTTGGCATTCGTATAAATCCAATATAATGTACCAGTTTGCCTACCTGGGGACTAACGATGAGAGTATGAAGGACTTATTAGGCCAAAGCATGCCACACCAAACCGTCGTGTGAACTAACCCCATTTTGGGTTGTCATTGTGTCTACACTTGGACACCATCCGACCTTACATCTCGCAATTATGTTTCACGATTTTCATTTGGGGTGATGCAAGCATTAACAGGCCAACACCAATGTGAACCCCACAAAGCCCAGTAGTCATGGGGGCCCACGTGACTACCTAGGCCGAAGTATGGGAGACATTTGGAGGCCCAAACATGAGCAAGCCCAAGACATCCTATGGATGTAGATAATTTCTTATTTTCATTTATTTTGAACATTGTTTTCATTTTATTGCACATGACACCTAGAAACTATCAACTCATAATCTCCCTACGCATTTCTGTAGATGTCTGCTAGACACTCTCGAGGTGGTAGAAGGTCAGGAAGATCTAGCGAACGTATGGCCACTCAAATCGCTCAACAGATGGCTGTTGTACTTCCTGACATCGTTCTACAAGTTCAACAAGCTCTTGCCGCCAATCCCATCAACCCTACCAGTCAAGAAGGCCAAAATGTCGCCAACCATCCTTCCAACACCACTAAATGCACCTACAAGCATTTCAAATCCTGCGATCCCCCAAAATACAAAGGGACTGAAGGTGTCACAGCTCTCCTCCATTGGTTTGAGGAGATGGAAAACACTTTTCTCAATTGCGATTGTCTCGATGATCGCAAGGTGCGATATGCTACCGGTCGTTTGTTCGGAGTAGCACTTACATGGTGGAACAGAGAGAAGGGCAAGCGAGGTGCTGTTGATGCTAGAGTTGAGGGAAATCATGACAAGACGCTTCTGTCCAAGAAGCGAAATCAAGAAATTAGAAGATGAGTTCTACTCTTTGAAACAAAAGGAGGGAGACCACACCACATACAACAAGAGATTCCTCGAGTTGAATCAGATGGTCCCCAACCTGTTCACACCGCTCTATCGTCTAATTGAGCATTATATTCGAGGTCTTCCCTCGAAAATTCAAGATTCTGTGTTAAGTACTACACCTGCAACACTCGAAGCTGCCATGGAGCTGGCTACTGAAGTCATGGAAAATCGCATCCGAAATGGCGATTTTAAAGATGAGAAGAAGAAAGACAAGACCCCTATTGAAACTCCAACCTCAACTCAAGCAGGTTCGTCTTCTAAGTTCGCGGGTAAAAGGAAACGCAATGGGAAGAATTTCGCAGTTACCCAAACCAATCCTCCTATCGTTGTTGCCCCAATCACGTAAGTCGCTCCTCATGCCGCCCCATTCAAGAAACCATACACAGGACCCCATCCAAAATGCAAACGATGCCAATATCACCACCCTCCTGAGAACCCATGTCAATACTGCACAAGTTGTGGTCGTGCTGGTCACACAATTGAAACCTGTCGCATCCTCCAAAAGCCAACAACCTTTACTCTTACCACATGCTCAACCTATGGCTCAACCCTACTAGCAACCCAATTACCCGATGATGCAACCAGTTAGAGCATGTTTCAATTATGGCGATCCAACCCATTTTCGAAACACTTGCCCACGCTTGGTGAACATCATAAATGCCCAAGCTCAAGCCAACCCAGTGAATCAAGCCAATCAAGCTAATCCACATGCTAGAGGAAGAGCTTTCAACATCAACGCCAACCAAGCTAGGGCAGATAATAATGTGTTCAACGGTACGTTTCTTATTAACGGTAGTTATGCATCCATACTATTTGATATTGGTGCGGATAAGAGTTTTGTGTCTTTAGAGTTGGAATCTATTCTTGATTTTACCTCGCGTTAGTCTTACTGAATCATTCACGGTGGAAGTTACTGATGGTGAACCCATTATGTCAGATTCGATTATTCGTGATTGTACTCTTACCCTTAATGATCACGATTTCCCAATTGATCTTATCCCTATGAAATTGGGTAGTTTCGACTTTATCATCGGTATGGACTGGCTTAGTCAACATCACGCTGAAGTTGTTTACTATGAGAAGTTTATTCGAATTCCTCTCGCTGACGGTCTAACTTTACGTATTTTTGGTGAAACTTCTTCCAAAGGGCTCAAACTAATGTCCTACCTCCAAGCTCGAAGATACCTTTGCAAGGACTATATCGCGTTTTTAGCTCATATCGTCAAGAAGGAAGGCAAGGAAAAGAAGCTCGAAGACATTCCAATTGTTAAAGAATTCCCTCAAGTTTTTCCCGATGATGTTTCAGGACTTCCTCCTGTACGAGAAGTCGAATTCCGAATCGATCTTGTACCTGGTGCTACACCTGTTCGCGTGGTTCGGTCAGCGAATAATCCTGCGCCGGGTGGGATTTGAACCGGCGACCACCCGTTCGCGTGCACGCAGCTCTACCAACTGAGCTACGTGTCTAACCCGAAATAATCTCGTTTTTAATTATATTTATACACTTATTTGAATTAACCGAAATTTAATTTATTTGCAAAAACGTTTTAATTCAATCGGACCGGTTGCTCGTGACGAGTTTCGAACGCGCGACGTTTTAATTCCGGCGAACTGTTTTAGGCGCTCAGATGGTCTGAAAATGCGACGAAAAGGAATTGGAGTATTGGTCTGAATCGCGAGAGTGTCTGGTGTTTGAGTTATTCAGAACTTGGTGTTCTTTTTCGGTTTTAGAAATCAAAAATGATGAGTCTTTAATTTTAATCAATTTCCGATTGATTAGAAACCGTCGAGCATCGGTTATAACTGAATGTGTGAGGTAAACAATCGATTTGACGATTGGTTTGCCGATTACCGTTTTTCAGGTGACACCATCGGTTAAACTGAGTTTGTGTATAAGTTCCATTTGTTTTCCTAGAGTTAACAGAAAACACATTGTGGCGGAGTGGTTTAGGGAATGAATGTTAAGTTGTTTAAAGAGCCTTGGCTGACCCGGGTTCGAGTCCCGGCAGCTTCAAATATTTTTTTATTTGTTTTATTTTAACTTTTTATCAAATATAATTTTTATAGTTTAGTTTATTTATTAATTATGTATCGTTTTAACTCAAAATAATCATAAATAATTAACGCAACTTTTATAACTTGGTACAAGATTACAAACCGGAGCGGGTTTTGGGAGACCCGATTTTTACAAATGTTACAGTATCCCCTACTTTTAGGAATTTCGTCCCGAAATTTAAATAGTTGAAGTAGTAGGAAAAAGATGCGGGTATTTTTCACGCATTGAGTCTTCACGTTCCCAAGTAAACTCAGGTCCCCGTTTCGACTCCCAGCGTACCCTAACAATTGGAATGCGACTTCGTCGAAGACGCTTTTCTCCATAGTCCATGATCTCCACTGGTCTTTCAATAAAATGCATGGATTCATCAATCTGAATATCTTCCAGCGGAATATGGAGATTCTCATCAGCGAGACACTTCTTCAAGTTCGACACGTGGAATGTGGGATGAATCCTGTCGAGTTCTTCCGGTAGGTCAAGCTTGTATGCTACAGGACCTACTCTTTCGAGTATCTTGAAAGGTCCTACGTAACATGGTGCTAGCATTCCCTTTTGACCAAAACGAACTACTCCCTTCCACGGTGATACTTTTAAAAGCACATGATCACCAATGCTAAACTCTAAGGGCTTCCGTCGTTTATCTGCATAACTCTTTTGACGTCTTTGAGCTGCTAGAAGATTGTTTCGGATTTGATGAATCTTGTCTGTGGTTTCTTGGATCAATTCTGGACCAGTAATTTGTGCTTCCCCAATTTCGTGCCAACAAACAGGAGATCGGCACTTTCGACCATATAAGGCTTCAAAAGGTGCCATGCCGATGCTCGAATGATAGCTGTTGTTGTACGAAAATTCAACTAACGGTAGGTGAGCGTCCCAATTTCCCTTGAAGTCTATGACACATGCTCTAAGCATATCCTCAAGAGTTTGAATGGTGTGCTCAGACTGTCCATCAGTTTGAGGATGATAGGCGGTACTGAGATCTAATCGTGTGCCCATAGCAGATTGTACTGCTTGCCATGTTCGTGAGGTGAAACGACCATCACGATCAGAGATAATACTTAATGGTACCCCATGCCGGCTTACGATTTCGTTGATATAAATACGAGCAAGCTTTTCTTTCTTGAAATCTTCTCGAATAGGAATAAAGTGAGCTGATTTTCCCACTTCCATACAGGTATTTCCGGTTGGACTAGAAGTCCTGAGGGTCTTTGGTGTTCAGCCTTCACCTTAGAACATGTGAGACACTTGGAAACAAAAACGGCAACATCCTTCTTCATTCCAGGCCACCAATAGGTGTATCGTAGGTCTTGATACATCTTATCGGCTCCTGGGTGTATAGAATATCGTGTTTTGTGAGCTTCATTCATAAGAGTTTCACGAAGATTGTTGTGGTTAGGAATCCAGATACGATCTAGGTAATACAGAATACCATCAGATTTAGTTTCAAGTTTTAACTCGGCTCCACAAGACATCTCTTTTTGTACATCTTCTTCTGTTATTGAAACGTGTTGAGCTTCTCGAATTTGATCTTTAATGTCGGTTATAATTTGCGAACATAGAAGATGAATGGAGTTCGCATAACCCTTTCGACTAAGTGCATCAGCCACCACATTTGCTTTACCAGGGTGGTATCTAATTTCACAGTCGTAATCATTCAGAAGTTCGACCCACCTTCGTTGCCTCATATTTAACTCTTTTTGATTAAAGATATGTTGAAGACTCTTGTGGTCAGTGTATATTTCACACTTAGTACCACAGAGATAATGTCTCCATATCTTAAGAGCGAATACAACGGCCCCAAGTTCTAGGTCATGAGTGGTGTAGTTCTTTTCATGTGTCTTGAGTTGCATCGAGGCATAAGCTATGACTTTTCCTCTTTGCATGAGAACGCAACCTAATCCTTGCCCTGACGCGTCGCAATAGACTACGAAATCATCACAACCTTCGGGAAGAGTGAGAATTGGTGCATCACAAAGTTTTTGTTTAAGCGTTTGAAAAGCTTCTTCGTGCTTGGGTCCCCATACAAATGGTTTTCCCTTATGGGTTAAAGCCGTGAGTGGCACAACAATACGAGAGAAGTTTGAAATGAACCGACGATAATAGCCAGCTAGTCCAAGAAAAGATCTTACTTCAGTTGGTGTACGTGGAGCTTGCCATTCTTGAACTGCCTTGATCTTTGAAGGGTCAACATGTATTCCTTTGTCATTGACTACATGCCCGAGGAATTGCACCTCTTTTAACCAGAATTCACATTTAGAGAACTTGGCATAAAGCTTTTCCTTTTCTAGAAGTGCAAGAACAAGTCGAAGATGACGTTCATGATCAGCGATTTTGAATAAATAAGAATATCATCGATGAAAACTATAACAAATCGATCAAGGTAAGGTTTGCAGACTCTGTTCATTAGGTCCATGAAGACAGCTGGTGCGTTGGTTAATCCAAACGGCATAACCATGAATTCATAGTGGCCATAACGAGTTCGAAAAGCAGTCTTAGGGACGTCTTCTTCATGCACTCTAAGCTGATGATAGCCAGATCGAAGATCGATTTTCGAAAAGCAGCTAGCACCTTGTAGTTGGTCAAGAAGATCATCTATGCGAGGTAAAGGATAGCGATTTTTTATGGTTAACTTGTTGAGCTCCCTGTAGTCGATGTACATATGAAAAGATCCATCTTTCTTCTTTACAAAAAGGACAGGTGCACCCCAAGGCGATGAGCTAGGACGTATGAATCCCTTGTCAGTCAACTCTTGCAATTGACTGGCTAGCTCTTGCATTTCAGAGGGGGATAACCTATATGGAGATTTTGCAACTGGTGTAGCACCAGGTATAAGGTCAATACGGAATTCGACATCTCTGATTGGAGGAAGTCCTGAAATGTCGTCAGGAAAAACTTGTGGAAAATCTTTTACTACAGGAATATCTTCAAGTTTCTTCTTTGTGGTCCCCTTCTTGATGATATGGGCTAAAAACGCGACATAATTCTTGCGAAGGTATTTTTGAGCTTGAAGACAAGACATTAAGTTGAGCCCTTTCGACGAGGTTTCTCCAATGATTCGAAGAGTCTGACCGTTTGAAAGAGGAATACGAATAAATTTTTCACGACATACAACTTCCGCATGATGTTGACTGAGCCAATCCATACCGATTATGATGTCGAAACTTCCAAGCTTCATAGGAATAAGGTCGACTGAGAAATCGTGGTCGTTTAAGGTGAGTGTACAGTTGCGTAATATAGAGTCTAATGAAACTGGTTTCCCGTCCGCAACTTCCACCGTTATGGATTCCGCGAGCTTATCCCGATTTTTGCTTAAGATGGGTTCAAATTCTAATGACACAAAACTTCTATCCGCACCAGTATCAAATAACATAGAGGCATATCTACCATTTATAAGAAACGTACCGTTGACCACATTGCCGTCAGCTCTGGACTGGTTCGCATTAATATTGAAAGCTCTTCCTCTTGCAGGTGGAGGAGCTTGGTTCGCTTGATTCACAGGGTTGGCTTGGGCCTGAGCATGAATAATATTAACCAGCCTTGGACATGTGTTTCTGAAATGACTTGGGTCGCCGCAATTGAAACAAGCCCGCATAGGTTGGCCCATAGGATAATTGGGTTGATAGTATGTTTGAGCTAAATGTTGGGTGGGTGGAAATGGTAGTTGTTGTTGTGCTTGACCCATTAACTGTTGGTGGGTTTGGGTTAAAGGTTGGTGGCGGTTTGTTCGTTGAAGCATGCGGCAGTTTTGAACAGTATGTCCTGCGCGACCGCAGCCGGTGCAGTATTGGCAAGGATGATCAGGGGAGTGGTGATACTGACAACGGTTACATTTTGGTAATGGGCCTGTGTAGGGTCTTTTGTATAGCGCGGGTGAAGGAGTGACTTGGGTGATGGGTGCAGTAGGAATAGGGGTGTTGGTTTGGGTGACTGCAAAATTCCTGGTGTTACGCTTCCTCTTGTTAGCAAACTTAGAGGAAGGAATGGGGTGGTTTGAGGTTTGTCCCTCAACAGGGGCTTTCTTCTTCTCTTCTTTGAACTTCCCATTGCGAATTCGGTTTTCGGTCAGTTCAGTTGCCAACTCCATGGCAGCTTCAAGTGTTACCGGTGAAACGCTGAGAACCGAATCTTGGATTTTCGAGGGAAGTCCTCGAATATAATGTTCAATCAGGCGATAGGTTGGAGTAAATAAATTTGGAACCATTTGGTTCAACTCCAAAAACCTCTTGTTGTAAGTAGAGTGATCACCCTCCTTTTGCTTTAAGGCATGAAATTCATCCTCCAACTTCTTAATTTCACTTCTAGGACAGAAACGCCTAGTCATGATTTCCCTTAACTCCTCCCAAGTTAAGGCCATCGCATCTTCATTTCCCCTCTTTCCTTTCTCAGTATTCCACCAAGTAAGAGCTACACCAAGTAGTCTCCCGGTGGCGTAACGAACCTTGCGATCCTCAGGACAATCGCAGTTTAGGAAGACGTTTTCCATCTCCTCGAACCAATGTAGGAGAGCAGTGACTCCCTCGGTCCCTTCGAATTTTGGAGGATCACAGGACTTAAAATGTTTGTAGGAGCACTTGATGGTAGGAGGGTTGTCGATGTTCTGGTCCTGTTGTTGAGGAGGGTTAGTAGGATTTGTAGCAAGGGCTTGTTGTACTTGTACCATGATGTCAGGCAATATCGTGGCCATTTGTTTCGCGATATGAGTGGCCAAACGTTCCTGAGACTTTCCCGATCTTTTACCCCTTCGATGCTGTCTAGACGACATCTACAGGATCATAAAATGAGAAGATTGTGAGTTTATGGTGTCTTTTTAGGTGTCATGTGTCTTTAAGAAAATAAAAATAACATAAATATCAATAATGCAACTACATCCATAGGATGTCTTGGGTTCGCTCATGTTGGGCCTCAAATGTCCCCCATACCTTCACCTACATAGTCATGTGGGCCCCCATGGCTATTGGCTTGGTAGGATTCACATTAGTATTGGCAATTTAACACTCGCATCCCCCGAATGCAAACCACAAAATATGTTCATGAGATGTTTGGTCGGAACGTGTCCAGGTGTAGACACAATGACAACTCAAAGTGGGATTAGTTCACACGACGTTTGGTATAGCATGCTTTGGCCTAATAAGTACTTCGTACTCTCATCGTTAGTCCCCAGGTAGGCAAACTGGTCCTTTATTTTGGATTTATACGAATGCTAGCCTAGACAGGACGTTCCGACTACCGGTACTAGTACCCTTCCAGTTACTACATGCCCGTCATGAGAACTCACTTTGATGAGATTTGAAAACACGAAAATCATTGTAAAATCAATCATGATGTGGTGTGTGCTTTCATGGATGTGATATGTTATGAGCATACGATTTCATGATAGGCATTATTTGATAATACATACTTATGAACATGCTTGCACAATATCAAATGTAACATTTAACATAAAACATATAAACATCATGAAATTTGGCATATAACACACAAAATTCTTATAAGTTTCTAATCGACTATAGTATAGGCTCTAAGGGTCTAATAACCTATCCTATATCCCTATAGTCATGGCTCTGATACCAATCTGTCACACCCCGACCCGCAGCGGAATAAGAGTCGGGGCATAATTGAGTTATCACCAAAGCACATGACATTTACTATTATGTTTCAATATTAATATAGTCAAAGTTACATTTTCAAACATCCAAACATGTTCATTCAATACAAAAGAAATAACCAAACATAACAATCCCAATACTAAATCGTTTTATTCTTCTAATCCAGGTCCTATGTGTTCCTAGCTAATGCTGGTTCACCTGTATCATGTGTAAAATGGGAGTTTTTGGGTCAACATAAGTTGGCGAGTGAACCTTATTAGATAAACATTTGATAATGATTTTATGGTTAGTTTATCAATGAAATATGGTGCATAATCATAAATGAACAAGTGTAAATAATCAAGCATTAGCAAATAACAGTTACAATTATAACATACAATAACACTTGCTAGCATACATGAATATACCAATATCATACGATAACTAACATAAATGATCTGTGCGATCAAGGCTCAATCAAATGGAGCCGATCGTATTGCATGTACTGAAAATGTAAAATGAACTGTGCGATCAAGGCTCAATCAAACGGAGCCGATCGTATTGCATGTACTGAAAATGTAAAATGAACTGTGCGATCAAGGCTCAATCAAACGGAGCCGATCGTATGCGGGCACGCCAGGTTCAACCGCATAATAAAATGGGGAACAAGCTCAAACCTCATAAATGGGGAGCGGCGGCCTCGGCAATTGCATGTACTGAAATAATAACTTGCATCCAATAATAACTACTTAACAGCAACAAACTAAATACACATGTTCATGATATGATGTATGCACAATAGTTTAGTTATAATATGTATATAAACAAAGACACATGATACACCCCAAAAATGTGATTAAAACGGGGAATTTGTAAGATTCACTCACATTGGGTGCGTTGAAATGGAGATGGTGAGATGCGCACGATTTAGATGAGCGGATCGACGAGGAATACTAACCTAAATAATAATGGAAAAATATATTAGATGGATGGATTTTATTAAGGATTTTAATGAAATTTTTAGATATATTTTTGTGAGTTTATGGCTATTTTCTATCTTTAAAAATGTTATTTTTAAATATTTTTAATTGATTTTTAAATTAAATTAAATAAATAAAAATATAAAAAAATATTATTTTTTTAAGTGTTGACCGTTGACCGGTTCGGTCAGCGAATAATCCTGCGCCGGGTGGGATTTGAACCGGCGACCTCCCGTTCGCGTGCACGCAGCTCTACCAACTGAGCTACGTGTCTAACCCGAAATAATCTCGTTTTTAATTATATTTATACACTTATTTGAATTAACCGAAATTTAATTTATTTGCAAAAACGTTTTAATTCAATCGGACCGGTTGCTCGTGACGAGTTTCGAACGCGCGACGTGTAGTTCATGTTGCACACAGTCCACCGCTGGACTGTGTGTCTAACCCGGTTATTATCTCGGTTTTTATTATACTTAACAACTATCTGTTTTAACCCGATTCAGTTCTTGATCAAAAAAGGCATGTTATTACACAAGGCGTGCGTGTAGTGGGGATCGAACTCGGGACGTGTATAGTTTTTGTTTGCACACAGTCCACCGCTGGACTGTGTGTCTAACCCGTTTATAATCCTGATTTTAATTACCTCAATCAAACAACCGATTCGCGATTAATCTAGTTAATAAACATGATGTCTAGCTTGAATGCATTAAACCGAACAGTTTGGGGAAAGAAGATACCGAACAGGTTGTCTTCTTCAGAGAGTCCGGCGACACTTGTCGGCTCTGTTTTTAAACCTTCGGCTGAGAGAATCTATTAATAGGTTTAAGGGTTTAGATATGAAATTGAACTAGTGAATATTGATTATCAGTACGTTGGAATGTGCATACCGGTGATTAACGAGTTTCCGGCAATTCCAGAAATTTTCCGGCGAGCTCAGATAGTCCAGCAATGACGTCTGTGGTTGATTTTGAGCGATGGGTTAATGTTAGTAAGGTTCTAACAATAGATTGAAACCGTAAAGTAGAAGTATTTTACCGGCTTGTGTTGAATACGGTTTTCCGGCGAGTTTTGCAGAGAATTCCGGCGAACTGTTATAGGCGCTCAGATGGTCTGAAAATGCGACGAAAAGGAATTGGAGTATTGGTCTGAATCGCGAGAGTGTCTGGTGTTTGAGTTATTCATAACTTGGTGTTCTTTTTCGGTTTTAAAAATAAAAAATGATGAGTCTTTAATTTTAATCAATTTCCGATTGATTAGAAACCGTCAAGCATCGGTTATAACTGAATGTGTGAGGTAAACAATCGATTTGACGATTGGTTTGCCGATACCGTTTTTCAGGTGACACCATCGGTTAAACTGAGTTTGTGTATAAGTTCCATTTGTTTTCCTAGAGTTAACAGAAAACACAGTATGGCGGAGTGGTTTAAGGAATGAATGTTAAGTTGTTTAAAGAGCCTTGGCTGACCCGGGTTCGAGTCCCGGCAGCTTCAAATATTTTTTATTTGTTTTATTTTAACTTTTTATCAAATATAATTTTTATAGTTTAGTTTATTTATTAATTATGTATCGTTTTAACTCAAAATAATCATAAATAATTAACGCAACTTTTATAACTTGGTACAAGATTACAAACCGGAGCGGGTTTTGGAGACCCGATTTTTACAAATGTTACAATCAGATAAAAGAGTTAGCTATTCAGCTGCAAGAGTTGACTGACAAGGGATTTATACGTCCTAGCTCATCACCTTGGGGTGCACCGGTTCTATTTGTAGAAGAAAGATGGAACTTTTTGAATGTGTATCGACTATAGGGAGCTCAACAAGCTGACCATCAAGAACCGCTATCCTTTACCTCGAATCGATGATCTTCAAGATCAACTACAGGGTGCCACTTGTTTCTCCAAAATCAATCTTCGTTCTGATTATCATCAACTTAGAGTACGTGAAGAAGTTATTTCAAAGACTACATTTTGAACACGTTATGGCCATTATGAATTCATGGTTATGCGTTTTGGTTTGACCAATGCTCCTACTGTTTTCATGGATTTGATGAATATGGTGTGTAAACCCTATCTCGATCGTTTTGTCATAGTCTTCATCGATGATATTCTTATCTATTCTAAGACCAAATTCGATCATGAGCGACACCTTTGACTTATTCTAACACTCTTGAGAACCGAAAAGCTTTATGCTAAGTTCTCAAAATGCGAGTTTTGGTTAAAAGAGGTACAATTTCTTGGTCATGTCGTTAATGACAAAGGGATTCATGTCGACCCTGCGAAGATCAAAGCGGTGCAAGAATGGCAAGCGCCACGCACTCCTACTGAAGTTAGGTCATTTCTTGGTCTGGCTAGTTATTATCGACGTTTCATCGCAAATTTTTCTCGTATCGCCGTTCCACTCACAGCCTTGACTCACAAAGGCAAACCCTTTATTTGGGGGCCCAAACAAGAAGATGCTTTCCAAACTTTGAAGCAAAAACTTTGTGATGCACCTATCCTTACACTTCCTGATTGCTGCGAAGACTTTGAGGTTTATTGTGACGTGTCAGGGCAAGGTTTAGGTTGCGTTGTAATGCAAAGAGGTAATGTGATAGCCTACGCCTCAAGGCAACTCAAAGTGCATGAAAAGAACTACACCACTCACGACCTAGAACTTGGAGCAGTCGTGTTCGCTCTTAAGATTTGGAGATATTATCTCTATGGTACCAAGTGTGAAATTTACACTAACCACAAGAGCCTTCAACATATCTTCAATCAAAAAGAGTTGAACATGAGGCAATGACGACGAGTCGAACTTCTAAATGACTATGATTGTGAAATTCGATATCATCCTGGCAAGACTAATGTTGTGGCTGACGCCCTTAGTCGAAACGAGTATGCAAACTCCATCCGTCTTTTGTGTTCTCAAATTGTGACCGATCTTCAAAACCGAATTAGAGCAGCTCAACATATTTCCGTCACGGAAAATTATGTGCGAGATGAACTATCTTGTGGAGCTAAACCAAACTAGAATCTAAGTCGGATGGTATTCTCTACTACTTGAATCGTATTTTGGTACCTAATCGTGACGATCTTCGTGCTTTTCTCATGAACGAGGCTCACAAAACATGATACTCTATACATCCAGGGGCCGATAAGATGTATCAAGACCTACGATACTCCTACTGGTGGCCTGGCATGAAGAAAGATATGGCCATTTTTGTTTCCAAGTGCCTCACGTGCTCTAAGGTTAAAGCTGAACATCAACGACCTTCAGGATTACTCGTCCAACCTGAAATACCTGTTTGGAAGTGGGAAAATATAACCATGGACTTTATTACTGGGTTACCTCACACCTCCAGTGGGTATGACACCATTTGGATTATCATTAATCGTCTCACGAAATCAGCTCATTTCATTCCAATCCGCGAAGACTACAAGAACGAGAAAGTAGCTCGTATTTATATTGATGAAATTGTAATTCGTCAAGGTGTACCCTTAAGTATCATTTCCGATCGAGACGACCGTTTTACTTCACGAACGTGGCAAGCCGTACAATCTGCTTTGGGTACACAATTAGATCTCAGCACTGCCTTTCACCCTCAAACCGATGGTCAATCTGAGCGCACCATACAAACCCTGGAAGACATGTTGCGAGCATGGGTCATAGAGTTCAAGGGCAATTGGGACACTCACTTACCGTTAGTTGAATTTTCGTATAACAATAACTATTGTTCAAGCATCGGTATGGCTCCTTTTGAAGCCTTATATGGTCGTAAGTGTCGATCTCCTGTATGTTGGCACGAAATTGGTGAAACACAAATCACTGGACCTGAATTGATCCAAGAAACGACTGACAAAATCCTTCAGATCCGTAATAATCTTCTAGCAGCTCGAAGTCGTCAAAAGAGTTATGCTGATAAACGACGAAAGCCACTGGAGTTTGTGTTGGTGATCAAGTACTTTTGAAAGTATCACCGTGGAAGGGAGTGGTTCGTTGGTCAAAAAGGCAAGCTAGCACCATGATATGTTGGACCATTCAAGATACTCGAAAGAGTTGGTCCTTTAGCATACAAGCTTGACCTACCATAAGAACTCAACAGAATTCATCCCACATTCCACGTATCAAACTTGAAAAAGTGTCTCGCCGACGAAAACCTCCATATTCCTTTAGAAGATATTCAAATAGATGAATCAATGCACTTAATCGAAAGACCTATAGAAATCATGGACTTCGGTGAAAAACGTCTAAGGCGAAGTCGTATTCCAATTGTCAGGGTGCGTTGGGAGTCAAAACGAGGACCTGAGTTTACTTGGGAACACGAAGACGCAATGCGTGAAAAATACCAGCACCTTTTCCCAGTTACAACTACTACTTAAATTTCGGGACGAAATTTCTAAAAGTAGGGGATACTGTAACATTTATGTAAAACGGTTTCACAAACCCGCTTTGTTTAATAATCAAGTATTCTTTTAAAAATTCGTTGCGTATTTATTAGTGTTAGTCATTTTGCATAATTAAAATAATAAACATAATAATAATAAGTAAATTTAAAATTTAGTAATAAAATAATAGTATTAGTATAATAAATAAAACCAAAATAATAAAGAATAAAATAAAAAAGGGATGTAACCGGAATCGAACCCGGGTACCCTCACCAAACCGCACACATCAAACACCACTAGTATGCACACACCTTTTGTTTAAATGTAGAAACAAATAATACATATATTAACCCCCGCGTAAAACCTGCAAAATCAGAACAATAACGGGCGACTGATTCAAGAGTTACGTTATGAAAAGAATTTCGTTGCAAATCATTGACTCTAACTGATAATCGACATCAGTTACAGACCTAATCAAGGTCCAGTTTAATTCGAAACACTCCTGCAAATTATTGGCAAGAAATTGTCGTGAAACCGATTTGATGAATCGCCTATATATACCTTAAAGAAATCGTTCCAACTCGTTCATTCTTTCAAGCAACACTCTAGCTTTCTCTGATCAACTCTCTGGTCCTCAAGTCGCCGGAAATTCAAGCTCTGCTCGCTGGAATCCATCGCCGGAAAACTGAGATCGTTGTTTTGTCGGTAAATCTTTCAATCATTTTTTTTGTAAATTGTTACTAACATGTTTAATCTATAAACCACATAACAACACCGTCGTTTTAACTTGGTTTGATTGAAGTTCAGTTCTGGGTTTAAATTAAGCCGAAGAAGATAAAGTTATTTAGAATATATATACCGTAAATCTTGGTGTTTTAATCGGGTTAGACACACAGTCCAGCGGTGGACTGTGTGCATTTCACACAAATGATACCGGGTTCGAATCCTACCACGTCGCCGATTTTCTGAACTAAACCAATTGTTTTTATTTAAACATATACTAACTTCCAACAAGTATTCAAATATAACACAATTCAGAAATATATTGGGTTAGACACCCAACCCAGTTGGTAGGGTTGGGTGCATTATAAAGCATAGAATACGAGTTCGAACCCAGGCATGAGCACACCGGTTCGTTGATTTTAAATCTTTTTATATTAAATATTTCTGGAATATTCTAACAAGTATATATGAATAATTAAAATCAGTTTACTTTCGGGTTAGACACGTAGCTCAGTTGGTAAGCTGCGTGCACACGTACGGGAGGTCACAAGTTCGAGTCTCACCACACGCTGCCAAACATGCCATCGAACCGGTCAGACCCCTTGTCTGGTCTGACAAGGTTTTTTTTATTATTTTATTTATTTTATTTTATATAATATTTTTGTATTTATATTTTAGTTAAAAATCAATTAAAAATACTTAAAGACACAATTTCGTAGGTTTAAAAATCCAAATAAATACCATAAAAATAACCTAAAAATCTAACAAAAAGTATTAAATCAAAATATTAATTTTTATATATTTATCGAATTATTGCGTTATTATTTAGGTTAGTCTCCTTCATCGGTTAAATCCTCAATTCGTGCACACTCTTTATCAATCAAGGAAACGCACCCATTGTGAGTGAATCCTTACAAGTTCCCCCTTTTAATCATGTTTTGGGGTGTATCATGTGTCGTACATATTTTATTTATTTAAACACTTGTGCTAACACCATTATGTGATCTAATCTGTATATTTGTTTGTGTGGTTACTTTTTATCATTTCAATGCAATCATTCATTTAAGGCCCATCAGTTCCTCGTGGGATACGAGTTGAGCATCAGGTGCCTCATTAGATCGGTTTCGTTTGATTGAGCCTTGATCTCAAGTTCATCATTCATCATGTTCATATGTTCATTGTGGATATTATGTGGTTTGTGATTTGTTTATATATATATATATATATACACACACACACACACATATGCTCATTTATGGTCCATGCACAAATTTTGTTGAAATTGCTAATATAACAAACTGTTTCAATGTTTAACTTAGATTCACTCGCCAACTTTTGTTGACCCAAACTTTTGTTTTACACATGATACAGATGGACAAGCTGAGGAGAGGAACACATAGGAATGGCCTTAGAAGATAAATAAAATACAACTTGTTTAGAACAATGTTTTTCTTGTGCTTATATGTTTCCTTGTGTTTGGATATTTGAATTTAAATTTCAATTTAATAAATATGAAACCTATTAGTAGTAAATGTCATGAGCTTTGGTGATAACCCAATTATGCCCCGACTTTTATTTCCGCTGCGGGTCGGGGTGTGACACCTGTCTCCATTCACCAACTTGGTTTCTTTAGCATGTCTCTTCGCCACTAAGAACAAGCTTCCACATATATCTGACCCTATGGAGATAAAGTTCATGATTTGTGCATCGGTCGATGGTGGAGCAGCTCTTTATGGAACATTTTCAGGATCCTAAGTGCTTGACTTCTTCCTGCCCAGCAACTCTTTCAAGTGTCCCTTACTAAGGAGGTAGCCAATTTCTCTCCTTAGAGTTATATATTCGTCTGTAAAATGTCCAAAGTCTTCATGGTATGGTATGCATACCACTTGGACTTATCCTTGAAGGAGTTAGATTTCTCGT
The DNA here is from genome assembly GCA_947069175.1 of Scalesia atractyloides. Classification (NCBI taxonomy): domain Eukaryota; kingdom Viridiplantae; phylum Streptophyta; class Magnoliopsida; order Asterales; family Asteraceae; genus Scalesia; species Scalesia atractyloides. The sequence continues at coordinate 15,912,531 of CAMTDV010000026.1, forward strand.
TCTTCTTCAGCCACCTAGCCTTTTCACCTAAGTTCTACAAGGCAAACATTAATTCATTGTTATTAACAGAAAATCAATATTCAAATATTCGAGGATTTTCCTCCTCCTCATCATCTTGTTCAACTGCATGAACATTTTAATTATTAGGCTTAGAGTACGGTTTGGATCTGTTATTCATGTAGAAGGATCCTTGCTTCTTGTCTTTGTACTCCTGTTTGTTAGGACTAAGCCTGTCTTGTATTCTCTAATCATCCTCTATCCGGATGAATCTCAAAGCCCTGTTTCTTTCTTCATCCAAGTTCCTGCAAGGGGTCATGACAACATCATCGTAAAATGGAGAATTATTTTGTAATCCCATTATAAATGCTTCAACCGCAGTTGGAACATCTAGATTCGGGATTTCTAAGGATTCTCTACCAAGCTTGGTAACATAATCCTTTAATGATTCATCACGAGTCTGGGTTATCCTATATAGGTCACTACTTAGCCTTTCAAAAGTTTTGTTGCATGAAATATGGTTATTAACTAGGTTAACTAAATAAGAGAATGGAGTAATGGAATAGGGAGGAAGACTTAGCAGCCATTTAAATGTTGATCCAGTGAGTGTGGATCTGAATCCCTTACATAAACAAACTTCTTTTAACCTTTCAGGAATGAGGTCTATCTCCATTCTCCCCCAGTATTATGCTACGTGTTCCTCTGGGTCAGTTGTTCCGTCGTACAACTTCATGTTTAGTGTCTGGAAGCGTTTGGAATCTCTGCCTGGCATATGGGTGGTACAAAGCGAGACACCTTGTGACTTCCATCCGGAATTTTAGGAATAGGTTTAACTATTCCTGGAACGTTGGATATCATATCCTTGAGTTTTTGTAGCTCCCTAGCCATGGCCTGACAGATCCCTGCATCCTGCATGAAACCATAAGTAGTATCCATAAAGGTGTTACTAAGATTATTACCTCGCATTTGACTTAACGGTGGTATTGCATAAGTGCATTGGGGACAAGAGATGTCTGCTGTCACAGTAGGGCTTGAGGAAGCGATAATTTGCATTGGGATGAAATCCCCATCATGGACTTTAGAATTTTAAAGTGGTTAACTCCTTGAGGATGCTTAATCTTTAAAGATGTTGAATCCAGGATACATTGGTGCTGAAGGCCTTGATGGATAATCCATGGATCCTTGAACTTGAGCTGAGGATCCTTGATGTTGAAAGTAGGATCCTTGTGACTGATACATTCCTTGTGATCCTCCAGGTTGATCAAAGGATACTTGAGGCTGAGTCGTCTCTAGTGATCCTTGCCGAAGGATAGAGAATCCTTAAGGTGGGAAGTAGGATCCTTGAGGTTGGGTTATTGCTAGTGATCCATGCTGAAGGTTGGCGGTTGAAGTTGGACATTGGGTCCCCTAGAATGCTGGACTGTTGATGATGGAGTAGCAAAATTCAATAACCTAGGCATCAGTGGAGACTGATCTTCTGCTAGTCTCTTTTGCTTCTTGAATTCATCAATTTCGTGAAGGATCCTCTGGTTGGTTTTGTCTTGCTGCTCCATGTAGCCTTTCATCTGCACAATCCAAGTAGAAACATCATTGTTAGTAGTTATAGAGGAAGAAACATTAGAGGTTTTTGATCCTGTGTAGACGCGTGATGTTTTCTTCTGATCATTTTCACCATTTTTCTGAAATGTTAGGGGAATGGGAGGCAAAGACATTGTGGTCTGAGATGAGGTAACCGCCGGCATGGCACTTGAAGTAGTTTTCCCCTGATAGGCCATGAAGTTGATGGAAATGAATAGAAATGAACGAAAATTATTGTAATTGAAGCACCACTTGGCCCACGGTGGGCGCCAAATTGTTTTGGTAAAAAATCAGTTTAAGGATTATGTAACCAAATTTTGATTGTGAGGTTTAGTGCTTATGTGTATGAACAATAATGTAATCGATTGTAAAATGAAAATGACAATTAACAACGAGATTTGTACGAGTAAAAAGCCCTTGGTCCTTGTAAGATCTCCGGCATAAAAAACATCGGATAGTTAAAACTATCACTATCAACTATATTGCATGAAAGGAATTACAACTTCAGATGATATTGAGCTCGTTACAACTGAGTTCTAGTGAGTGTTGTCGAGAGCAGTAGCGAGAGTAATAGAAAATGTGCAAGTGTCTCTAGTCAAACTCAATATCCCTTCAAATAACTATCAATTAGCCAATAACTAACTAAGCGAAAACTAAGGAAGCTCCCCATGATCACCAAAACGGCTATGGCCTCATGCACGCGCCTAAATCACATTATATTCCACGATATTCCAGCTTGACCAAGTCCATCTATTGTACCTGCACTAAATTCAAATAACATACCGAAGACAATTATAAGGTATCGTTACAAGCACTAAGGATTCTTGATCCTTCCGGGATCCGCCACACAGTGTGAGGATAAAATATATACAAAAGGATCACTGAACTATAAGTAATAAGAACAGTTCTTAACGTTAGGGTTTTCATTTCTTTCTTTGTATAGTAAGGATTTAAGGCCCTTAGCCCATCATAAATTTGGGCCTGATCCATTCCATAAGCTAAAACCCCTTTAATTAACCCACTTTATTCATTTAATTCTTATATATTAGAACTCATGGTGTTTCAAATTTACTCTCCATTTTAAAACGTATAAGACAATTTTTGATGTATATAATACAGGTGATCTATGCGATAGTTTCTAATTTGTCCCATGACTTTTTATTTTGTACATCGGTAATGGAAGCCAAAATTCATAGAAGCCAAAATTCATAGAGCAAACCACTATAAATAGAAAAAGACCCATCATTTATGAAAACAGAACCAGGCATTCCTTGCCCTACATGCCTTTTTGGCTAAGTTGGGTACGCATTGAGTTTAAATTTTGTTAGTCCTTTTCACCTCTCGAGATCAGCTTCGTTGTAAAATGAGCCAAGCCGGCTTCAATTGGTTTGTAAACAAGCTGAGCCGAAGCCTGGCTTGGCTTGAATTATTTAATTTTATATATTAATTTTAATTATATGTATTTATTTTCAAATCTTTTGTATCTTCAAATATAATTTTAACAATTACAAACTCTACAAACATAAAAAAATAACTTTCCCTCGAGGTTTTTCGATATTCTTACATACATTTAATTGATATTCGTTTCATGAACATCTTCGTAATGGTTTGTCTGTTGTCTAACTATTTCGTTCATTTTTATTATATTAAAAAGCTAACTAATAAAATATAGGGTAAACCTTAATATTCGTCACTATGGTTTGCTTATTTTAACACCATTAGTCTAAGAGTTTAAAAATTGCATTTATCAGTTAATAATTTGCATATTCTAATACTTTAGTCCACCACTCTATTGGATGATAACACTTCTAGTCCACCAATCAATTGGATGGTTGTTAGAGTGGTGGACTAGAAGTATATGCAAACTATTGTATGATAAATACAAATTTTAAACTATTGGAATAATATTGTTAAAATCAGCAAACTGCAAGGACGAAAATAGAAATTTACTCATTTAAAACATAAGCATATTGTCTTTTTTAAAGAAGAATCGTTGTAAACTTTAAATTCTTTTCAATAGTTTTAACTTTACGTACAATCATAATACCAGTTTTCAAAACCAAAATACCCTCAGACAGGGCCGGCCCAAAGCAATGGCCTCCGTTTGGATAGGGCCTCCAATTCAAGATATAAATGTTATATATAACGCTTGGGCTGGACCTTTTGGGTTAGAGATGGGCATAATAACCGGTTCCAAACCCGACCCGGTGGAACCTACCTGGGACCGGTTCCGGTTCCTACCCGACATATAGTAGAACCGGTTCCGGGTTCAAAATACCCGATGGTTCCTACCCGGTTCAACATTTTTGGAAAAAAATAAGTTCTGGAACCGGTTCCAACCCGTACCCGGGTTGTACCCGTAACCGGTTCTTATCATACCCGGTTCCACACCATACCCGGTTCCAATGACATCCAAGCAGAACCGGGTCCGGATTGAAACCGGTTCCGGGTAATAATAAAACCCGATTATGCCCATCTCTATTTTGGGTGTGACACCAACTTTTTGTTAAGTAAGGTGGAGCTCAAGCAGCATGGGTCGACAATGTGCCGAGTTTACCCTTACGAGTTACGATGATTTAAACAAGGTATTTATATTATTATATGATTATTTAAATCATATTCTAAAAACTAGTCTGAAACTTTTCGTGTTTAAAAGCATATGCGGAAGCGTATTTTTGATTTTGGTAACGTGATTACAACATCAGATGTAATTCAAGTTACTTCATTTTGTAATGTCTCCTGTTTGTGTTTTCGGTTGTATGTTTTTGTTTCAGTTTCTCGCTGGCCCTTTATGTATGTATATAAATATATATTATATATAGGTAGAGGTTCATGTGAGAAAATTTAAAGGTGTGAGAATGATAAAAAAGATTATGGAGGTGACATGTGTCCCTTTTTATTTTGGTAGTTTAAGGGTATAAGTGTAATTTAATTAATAAAATCTAATTATGGAATGAATATATGCAACCGATTTTTGGCAATTATTAGGGATTTTCAAATTTGAAATAACACTCTAACTCATAAAAACACCACAGCATGTATATTAAATGCATTAAAGAACAAAAATATAACTAATAAAAACACTCTAACTCATAAAAACACCACAGCATGTATATTGAATGCATACATCTTATAAAGAACAGAAATATAACAAAAATAACACCATAACTCATAAAAACACCACAACACTTATATTGAAGGCATACATCTTATAAAGAACACCCTAACATTGAATATAACAGAAATAACACCAGTCAACACTTTAATCAGAATCAAAACAGAAATAACACCCTAGTATATCAATATGATACTCATATTAAAGATAAAAGAACACTCGTTATTATAATGTAATTTAAAAAAAAGAGTTACGTATAAAAAGTTATTGATGTTTAAAAAATAAGGGGAGAACTTTGCATGTGTATTAATGTTAGTTTCTTAATTTAAAAATACTAAATTTACCTTTATACCCTTAACCTAGAAAATTAGTTAGTTTAATAGTCAACATTATTTACAGAATTGTCACTATGATCTCAACCATTAGATTAAATATCTAATGATTTAGATTCTTTCTTAGCCTTCAATACAAGTGTTGTGGTGTTTTATGAGTTATGATGTTATTTTTGTTGTATTTCTGTTCTTTATAAGATGTATGCCTTCAATATAAATGTTGTAGTGTTTTTATGAGTTAGAGTGTTTTTATGAGTTATATTTCTGTTCTTTATAAGATGTATGTATTCAATATACATGCTGTGATGTTTTTATGAGTTAGGTGTTATTTCAAATTCGAAAATCCCTACAATAACTACAAAAAATCGGTTGCATAATTAGATTTTATAGTTAAATTACACTTATACCCTTAAACTACTAAAATAAAAAGGGACACAAGTCATCTCCATAATCTTTCTTATCCTTCTCATACTTTTAAATTTTCTCATATGAACCTCTACCTCTATATATATATATATATATATAAAGTGTGGTTTTTGTTAAAAAAAAACTAACGTTACTTATTTGCAAAATCATTGCTAAGTAAGTTTTAAACATCTATTACTACATCATTGTAACAAGACTAAAATCTTCCTCCAAAAGTGGGCCTATTACTAAAGCATTGTTACCGTCATCAACCATCTCATAGTGGTGGTTATACGAAACATAATCTATTTTATATTCAACCTTTTGATTACACATTTTCTAGTATGTTAATCAAGGTCGGAATTGATTTGATGATTTGAATCGCTAATAAAGTCGATCTTAACATAACTGGAGTGTTGTAACGATTTTTATTAGTCGGATCAGTCAGTGTTAGTAGTTTGGTGGTTTGAAGATTCAATATTTGTGTTTGAACCAAATTTTTTTTCATTATTTTGGTTAAATAATAACTTTTTAAAAATGAATAAAAGTAAATTATCATTCTATGATTCTTCGAGTTGTTCTTGAACGTACTCACATTATTCGTATTTTTTATCTTAATTACTTTTTTATTTAGGTTTTAAAATTTCGATTACTATAATTTATAATTCACTAATTTTATTAATAACATCCTCTTATTATGAGGAAAACAACCCAGATATGTTTAAACGTTTACTTTTATTTTGGTTTTAAAATTCGATATAATTTATAATTTACTAATTTTATTAATAACATGCTCTTATTATGAGGAAAAAAAACCCAGATATGTTAAAACGTTTATTTTGAAGAATACAACTTAAAATCAACAGACAACTTTTTTCTTAGGTTGAGGACAATATAATAAATATTTACGAATTTTTTTTAGAAAGAACTTAAAATGAGAAAATATTTTCAAAATAAAAATGCTTAAATTACGGAGTGTGTTGTTGTCTCGCGTGTTTATATCGGTCCAATTTTATATGCTGTTAAACCCGTAAAGCATGGAGACGGATTTTTATGTTGAAAAATAAACAATGAAAAAGACATTTCTTTGAATTATATGATCTACATCTTTTTTCATGTCGACACTCTGAAAACAAAAGTAGAATCAAAATTAATGGCGAAAGGCTCCTTATAATGGAGCATGTTCGACTTTATAACTTCATTTAGTTATTTAATAATATACAATGATCAAAATATAAACACTAAGATATCTTATCAACCAAAGGAGTTATAATAGCTTAGAGCGCCCTGAATGGGTGGTCTGTTGGGGTGTTCTTTTCAACCAAACCAAGGCAAGTGGTTTGGTGGGGTTGACCCTGAAAATTTGTATACTATATTCAAACTCGAAAAAACGTGTGTTTAGGACTTAACGAAATTGGATATTGACCTCACTAAAGGTTTGAATCTAATGACAATTGGCTAATAACTAATCTAATCCATAAAAATAGTTTTGTAAGTAGACCTATGTTGATGTTTGTATGGGCCAATGACAATGGGCTAATAACTAGTCTAAACAATAAATTTTATACGAAAACTATATACAGGGCACTACTATGTGGGACAACTTTTACTAATTTCATCATTTTAAGTTCCATTTCAAACACACGAAAACTATATCGCTAGTGAGAACAAAACACAAAATCAATTTACTAATCCGTAATCATGTATGTCTGTACATGCCTTCCATCCCATTATTATTGTATTTTGATTTATTTATTTACTGTACATATAAAAGGAAGTTGAGAGAATAGTGAAGGAAGTTTGGTGAATAGTATCAGCCTTCTATTTGACACTTGTTTGTTGGTCTTTTTAATTTAAGCTTTTATCTCTAATTTAAAATTATGATTCTGCTTCTCTAGTTTAAAATTATATTTTACTCTCAGTTCAAAATAAAATTTTGTTTTTGCCTCCGGTTTAAAATTACGAATTTGTCATCAGTTTAAAAATATGATTTCCCATTTCAAAATTATGATTTCCTCCTAAGTTCAAAATTACGTATTTGTCACAAGTTCAAAATAAAATTATGCTTGTGCCCCTAACTCAAAATTATGATTTTGCCCCCAACTAAAAATTACGAATTTGCGCTCAGTTTAAAATTATGATTTTGCCTCCATTTAAAAAAAATATGATTTTGGCCCCGGTTAAAAAATTGTAGCCTTGCCATCTTTTTAGTTTTTTTTTTCAAAAGTATACTAGTGTTTTCTTTTACTTGGTTGACTCAATGTAACTTTCTTTTGTGTGTCAAGCAGTTGTATAGCACTCGCTCATTGTCCTGACAAATTACCTACCCCCAGCTCAAAATTATAGGCTTGCCATCGATTTGGTTTTTTTAGCAGAACTATGATAGTGTTTCGTTTTAATTGGTTAACTCGATTTATTTTTTTAAGATCGTGTTATAAATAATATGTACAAGTAACCAAAATAGATGCGTACATGTTATGAAACTAAGAGATATTCGGTTTAGCGTCTCACAACACGAGGCGTAGTTATATATATATTTCAAGTTTCTTTTTTCTTTACTTTATACTATATATATAATAACCCATTTAACAATTATCGCTTTTCTAAATTTTATTTAAATTTTTAAAAAGTTGCTACATGGATATTTTTTTGACAACGTATTGTTGGTACCGTGCTGATACCCTAACAAATCAACAAAGTCCAGATCAAACCAAATCCGAATGATAGCAAACGAATTTATGTCCGATAGCATGGAGGAATCCCCTAGTTATTTATTAAAAAACAAGTAGTGAATAAACCTTTTGACTTGGTAATGTTTTTTGAGAGCTAAACAACAAAAGTGTTGGTGTATCAAAACCACCAAACAATACTTTGGAGTAGAAGCTTGTAACTGTTAATTAGTTCTTTGAATATTACATGCCATCCTCACCAACCACCTACCTGAACTTTCTCTATGAGAAACCTATTATATGACATGTAGATGTATTTTAGGTTGTAACTAACTAACTAACGACAAAATTTCATATATTATAACGAATGTAAGCATATAGGATCTCATTCCAAATATCAGGGACCCCTGGAAGACACCAATGTATACAATCCGCATATTGGAGAGGGTTGGCCAACTCTAGCTTTGTTGGAGGAACCCAGTGCCTTTTGTAAATAGATGGATGTCCGTCTTTTCTATATTGTGAGAGTTGTGTTACATTTAGAAGTTTAATGTTTAAGCCTTTCTTTTCAAGATCTTGTACTGCCGATTGTGCTGTTCTCATCAAATCAGTAGCCGATCCTTTCCCCCAATACCCTTCTTCCATTATCGGTCGAAGCAATTTTCTCCCATTGTTTTTCCCCCAATCTCCACCCCTAGAATTAGTAGTGACAAATATTAGAAAGGCAATTAAGGTAAAATTATAAAATGTCATAAACAATTTGTAAAAAGATAACTAGTAATATAATGCATACTCTTTGTGATCCGGCGAGAGACTTATGAAAAACATTCTAGTTTTCTCGCGATCAAGGTGAGTGTCCAACCAATTTGACCATGTTCTTAGAGCCATTTCATAACGCGTGACCCTTTTAGATTCAACAGAAGTTCTATTTGGATTTTCAAATGACCCCCATCTAAAATAGATAAACTTTTAGTTTGACGATATGTATAAACACGCTACTAGCCGCTATAAAAACTATACACGAACATAAAATACTTAAAAGAGTGTCATATTAGGTTCCAACCACCATGTATACGATTCAAAAATTAATATGTCAGCGTTAATCCATTGCTTGGCATGCCTCTCAATGCTCTCAATTTTCATGATCCGATCATGCACTCGATGTTTAACTGGATCGTCACAATTAGATTCTACCAACAATGGTCCCCAATAAAAATCAATGGAAACATTGTATTCCTAAGATGACACATTTGAATAATTGTTAAATAAATGTACCGCACAAGTGTCTAATGCATAGAAGAGAAGGTAAGATAGACTTACGGATGCCTTAAAAGCGATCAAGGAGCCATGCCATTCTGCAACCTTATGTGATGGTTCAAGGATCCATGAATCAATAAGACAAAGAAGTGAAACCCAATGGTTCTCACCTAATGAGTCCCCAACAAAAACAAACCTCTTGTCCCTTAGCTTTTCCAACAATGCCGTTCCATTAAACCTACACGTGTTATAAGATTTTTAACTACACTTCTTACTTTTTAAATTTATATATAATTTGTTATCCAATGTAAGTGAAAATGTAAAATTAAAAAATTTGATGAATTAGTAGATTATTATGTTACCAAAGGAAAAATGAAAATAATTAAAAATAATAAAAAATGTTTATATGCATGATTCGAGTAAAGGCATATGAATGCTTCAGGTAATCACGTTGTGTATCATACTTGTCTTGTACTCGTATTCTTTTTCAAACAAATTGTAACCCCATCCGAAATGTTTCAGATTCGTTTACCAACCCTAGACACAGGGTGCCCATGGCATTATAGCCTATTGGCATATTGAGAGTGAGATAATGCTTAGAGACCATTAGGTTTTGGGTTCGATTCCCATAAATGGGTTTTTCCTAGATTTATTGGGTTTTCTTCTGAATTGGTGTAAAGACCTTATTGTCTAGTAGAGATAGATATAATCGGCTGATTCCACTTATAACATGATGATACCCAGTGGTACGTCAATGATTCAAATTTACCGTTAAAAAAGTAATACGTTAATGATCCAAATTTACGGTTAAAGAAAAACTACACAAACGGCACAAAAGTTACAACCCCACAATTAACAATGCATCCTGGCTTGTTTCCCAATTTTCTAGGTAAGCATGGCATTATGAATGAGTGTGATCAGTCTTTTATCATGTTAGATGAATGCACACATGTCAACTTTCTTGAGCTCTTACCAGAGACAAACACACAGGGTGCCAGGGGTCTCATTTTCTTTTTAAATAATGAATTTTCAATTTTTGAACAAGAATCTTGAAATACTTCATAGTACATTCACAAATACATACACTGTATTCTATACATACATACATACACAAGAAGAGAGAGATAAGAGAGGACTTGGGAAGGTGACAACCATGAGGCTGCCATCTCCAAAACTGATACTGAAAATCTTTTCTTCCAAATTTCTCACAAGAATAATCATCCACCATGAAAGAACACTGTCTCTCTTTATACAGAGGTCTTGATGTGTTATCATAGACCCAACTCCCATTGAAGAAATCACAACCTTCAAAAGAATGATCCTCCAATATTTCTTTAGTAACTTCAAAACTTATTTCAGTACTGCTGTTATCTCCATAAAAGTAAACAACCACCATCATCACTACCATTACAAGCATGAATCCTACAGAATGATACCCATGAACCACTTTCTTTACTCTTTCTGTTCCCTTCATTTGTGATCTTTTCAAGAGAAAAGAACCAAAAAAGATGAAGGAAATTGTTGGGACTTTGTGTGTTTTTAAGAAGAAGAAATGAAGAATATTGTAGTATTTATTTCACTTTGGTAGTTGTTCCATCCAAAAGCTATTCATATCATTTGACTGTTTAACTAATTATTTGGTTTGATAAAATATGAATATTAGTATATTGTCATCTGTCCGAAATCAATATAATTATAGTCTTTTTAGAACGCATGTAACGCTTTTCAAAAATAGTTGTAGATTGTAATTTAAATGATGTATGACTTTATCAAAATCATAATTCAAACGTGTTTTTGTTCATTTACAATTAAATATTGAAGGATATACATATATATATTTTTTTGTTATTTAGTATTTACTATTGAGATAACAATGTGATGTGTATCAGACTATATTCTCACTATTTTGAGGTGGAAGAGGCATATAAAGCTAGTACCTTCTTTTCTAACCAATCAAATCTCGTTATGTCAAAACTTTTAAAACTATTCTTAAGTCACAAAACATAAGGACGTCTTATTCTTGCCATAAACTGTTTTTGTTTGTTTTTTTCTTAAATTTTAATAAAGTCAAATGTTACAACCAATACAAAACCCACCAATCAAACCCAATATCAACGCCCTCCTTAAACAACTATGATGTTTCACGGGTACTCCTTAAGACAAACACAACCCGCCAGCCCTACCCTTGTGGGTGACGACGGTATTGCGGCACCACAAAGAACCTAGGGAAGGTACCCTCGTGGGTGTCCCGTCCCCTTAAGATATATGAAGTATTAGTTGTGCTATAAGATATATCTAATTAAACATAATTAAGAAAATAATAGTGTTTTTAACATCTATCTATGGACACATGTTAAGTACATTCAGTGATCAACCTTTACATTTTACTAAAATTCCCCTTGCTTAATTAATCCAAATGTTTCAATATCAAGAATACTTTTTAATCATTAAGTGGGATGAACTTTTTTTTTTGTGAGTTTCACACCGTACCAAACTAACTAATATCGACTGTTTCATCCCTTGTTTTTTGGGTTAATTATGATGTTAAAAAATAGTTGATGCCCTTCATTAAAAAGGAGGACAAAGATAAAAAGGTTGGATGTTAACAGATAAATCTAACTAGATTTTGTTTTTGGATAAAATGACAACAAAATTAAAACCAAATGGGTCCAAATTCAAAAGGTTTGAGTTTTGGGCTAAAGTAACAAAAGTGACTAAACATCTGGGACCATTTTAGCAGTCACTCTATAAATAAAAATGTATGGATTTGGCATACTATTATAACTTACGGTTTGGTTTGGTTATTTTCGGTTATTGAAATGGTTATCCGAAAACCGAACCGAAATTTTAGGTTATTATAAATCCGAAAACCGAACCGTCGGTTTTTGTTTCGGTACGTTTTTTCAGTCCGGATTTGTCGGTTATTTCGGTTACGGTTCAATTATTTTGCTTTTTTGTTCACCCCTAATATAAAGAAACAGTAATATTTTCTCTCTTGTATACTTAAAATTATTTTTTATAATATAAAAATCTCAGTCTCGTAATTTAATAAAAGGGATGTGAATGTTCTAGTATCGAAGGTGTTGTTACGGGGCAAGTCAATCTCTTCAACAACTCTACTCATGAGATGCTTCCTATCTTATTTTATTTCTGATTGGGTGTCCTTATTTAATAAATAAATAGGTAAATAAAATAATAGTGAGAAGTAGATAAAAGTATAAAATTAATGATAGATTTGAGTTAGTGTTGTTTTTTTTTTACATTATGAGAAGTTGCTAAACTAAATAAATAAATAAATAAACACTATAAGAAGTTGCTAAACAAATTTGGTAGCTTCATTTGAGTCGAAAAGAAACACAAAGTAAAGAGATTTTGGGTTCACTTTATTCGTTGCTTATCAATAATGGTCTCATATAAAAATGCATCTCTAATATCTTTTATTTTTTATTTTTTATGATCATTTGGTTTGTAACAAGAAATTCAAGTTTTCTAAGAGTTGATATTTTACCTTCGGTTCGAGTCTATAACTTATTATACATATACTATACATATTACAATTATAAGTTAGATGAAAAGTGTTTTCTTTTGTTTTTTGTGGCTTTTTTTTTAATTTTAACCTTTAATTTTCAACATTTACTCTTATAACAACTTAACTTTCTAAATACTTTTTAATCAAGTTTTACGTCTTTATTTTTATTTACGTGTCGATATAAACTTAAGTTTATTTACATTTCGACATAACTTTTTTTTGTGTTTTCTCAACTTTCAGCATTGACACTGACAACCCTTTAACAATTGAACAGTGGTTTTTTTGTCTTTTTATGGTTTTTTTTGTAATTTTAACCTTTAATTTTTAACATTGACTCTTACAATCTCTTAACTTTTTAAATACTTTTTAATTGAGTTTGTCGTCTTAATTTTATTTTACGTGTCAATATAAACTTAAGCTTATTTACATTTCGATATAATTTTTTTTGTGTTTTCTCAACTTTCAGTATTTACATTGACATATATACATTGACATATATACATTTGTAAGTTAGATGAACAGTATTTTTTTTTTCTTTTTATGGCTTTGTTTTTTTAGTTTTAACCTTTAATTTTTAATATTTATTCTTACAACCACTTAATTTTGTAAATACTTTTTAATCAAGTTTCGCGTCTTTATTTTTATTTACGTGTCGATATAACTTAAGTTTATTTACATCTAAAGATAATTTTTTTGTGTTTTCTCAACTTTCAGTATTGACACTAACAACCCTTTAACTTTCTAAATAAACAGTGTTTTTTTGTCTTTTAGTGGTTTTGTTTTTTAATTTTAACCCTTCATTTTCAACATTGACTCTTACAACCCTTTAACTTTCTAAATACTTTTTAATCGAGTTTTACGTCTTTATTTTTATTTACGTATCAATATAAACTTAAGCTTATTTACATTTCGACATAATATATGTTTTTGTGTTTTCTCAACTTTCAGCATTTACATTGACAACCCTTTAACTTTCTAAATACTTTTGTATCGAGTTTTATGTGTTTAGCTTTAGTTACATGTGGTATAAATTCAAGTTACGTTTTGACGTAAATTTTATTTTTCCCCGAAAATGAGTCTGGATAGATACATTAACTTTTTAGTTGGTCTACGTTTTGATGTAAATTTTGTTCGGAAACAAGTTGGGTCAAAATTTAATACATTTTCATTAGACGGTATAAATCCGAGCCACTTTACGTTTCGACACATCCGCAACGCGCCGTACCATTCTTTAACTTAAAAAAACACTATTTTCTTACGTGCTTATTTTTATGTACGTGTCGGTATAAATTCAAGTTGGTTTATGTTTCGCGTAAATTTTATTCGAAAATATGCCAAATCAAATATAATACGTTTTCGTGCTTAATTTTAAGTACGTTTTAGTTGGTTTACGTTTCGATATAATTTTTTTTCCGTGAACCATTCGAGTCAAATTAAATGATAAACGACTTCCTATGAATTTATTTTTGGGTATTCTATGCGTACACTTTTACAATGACATACATTTTTGTGCTTTTCAAATACATAATTGTTAAGTGCTTTCTCCTACGTTTAAATTTTATAACAACCACCCGTAACGCGCAACTTTAAAAAAACGTTATCTCGCCGCGAAGTGCGGGTATAACTTCTAGTAAGTCTACAAGAGTATTTGTTGATACTATAATTTGTTTAGTAAAGTTTTGAACAAATGGTGTATTCTAAGACCTTCCGTAGTCGAGTGTTTTCTTGCGTCATACCCACCCAAAATGCCCCATAGCACTCGGGAACACCGTCCCCGGGGAGCTATGGCTTTAGATTTTGGAAGACCGCTATGGTGACAATGGAGCTATACATTTGTTTTCCCTCTCACACACATAGAGCATTCAAATTGAATTCTCTATCCATATCCATATATAGTTCCACTAAAAACAACTAGTTTTTCTCTCTACTTTTCAATTAAATTATTTTTTTTGGAAAACTGAATCTTAATAATCCAACTATTCGCCGTTGGCCGCCAACAGTCCCAACTTCGAAAATAATCTCTGTCAGTCCCAACTATTAACATATTGGCCTCCAATGACCCTGACTAACAGAACCCTAATGCCGTTAGTCTCTGGTCTCCGGAAAAACGTTTTGGCCGGAAAACTCAATATTTTCGCCCCAAACCTCTTTGTAATCTTATTACGTACCTTCAGGAACCTTTTGCTAGTAAAATCCACAATAACTGAAGTTGCCGAAAAACTCTTATTTTCGCCGAAAATCTTCTTTTTGGTCGGAAAACTCAAAATTTTCGTCCCAAACCTCTTTGGAACCTTAGATCAGACATTTAGAAACATTTTCTGGCCAAAAACGGTTTTTCGGCTACCGGAGACTAACTGCGCTAAGGTTATGTTAGTTAGGGTCCATTGGTGGCCAATATGTTAATAGTTGGGATTGCCAATGGTTATTTTTGAAGTTGGGACTGCCGGCGGCCAACGATGAATAGTTGGGATAATTAAATCCAATATTCCTATTTTTTATACCTTTATCATTACCTGTTATCTTTTACTTCGCTCACAACAATTTCTAAAAATAATAAAAATTTTATAATATTTTCTCTCTCTAGATTTTTCCCCTATATATTTACAGATGAACAATAACTTTCCCGTATATTTTCTCTCTCCTTCACTCACAACCAATCAAAAACACTAACAACCATTCCTTATAATATAACTAAACTCCTTCACATATTTTTAAGGTTTTCATTATGAATGCTCTAATCCCACATCTATATAACCCTCCCCCTCAAGTTATATAACTCCACTTTTTTACACGTTTCTCTACGTGTCACATAGCCTCCCACTATGAGGCGCCACACATGACCTAAATGACCTAAAGAGTATAGCTAGTCCCGAGCTCTAAATATACCTTCATCAGGGGTGCTTTTTTTCTTCTTAAAGTGAACTTAACTAAAAACATCACTACCGACCAAACTGGCCAGGGCAATAACACAAACAACTACATCATGTATAAAGGAAATTTACACTAATCCTTCTAAAGGATGAATCAATATGAACACCTACTTTTTAACCACAATAACCCCCTACACTTGACTTCCCCAAAATGTGGACGGACTATATCTCTTTGTCAAAAGCTTTCTCGTTCCTCCCTAAACCAAGATATGATATCAAAGGCTCTAGATTGGGCTTCGGAGTTTAGATATACTCATATATTTCAAGGGAAGAGTTCATCAACATGTTGGGTCTCGTATGTCTCTTAGCCCATGTGTTGTTATTTGGGCTTAGTTTTAGAGGGCTAGCCTGCTAGGTGTTCTTTTGGGGCCCTTATGAAAACACCTTTTTTAGTTAACCTTTCCAAAATTATCATTATATATTTATATATTTATATTTTAATTACACACTTACGTTTTTAAAATTTTAATTGTAACTGAGTCATGAAAAACATTTTGAATTGCTACAACCACTGCTTTTTGCCATCACCGCCCACGTTCGTCAACACACGACATCTCGATCAGCCAATCATATGCATCAATAGATATCACCCGCTTTTGTTGGTCGTCAAACTCAGTTTGGCTATGCCATTGCCGGTCACCCATCTTCGTCTCCCTCTAGAACCTTTAGTTGCCGTATTCTTTTTCATTATTGATTTTTTTCTATTAATTTTTTTTGTTTTGTTAGTAGTTTTATAGAGATTGGAATTATATATATATATAGGGTGAGGTTATTTTGAAAATTTAAAAGTGTAAGAATGATAAGAAAGAATCTAAAACATTAGATATTTAATCTAAAGGTAGAGATCATAGTAGCAATTCTGTAAATAATGTTGACTATTAAACCAACTAATTTTTTAGATTAAGGGTATAAAAGTAAATTTAATATTTTAAATTAAAAAACTAACATTAATACACATGCTAAGTTCCACCCTTCTTTTTTAAACATCAATAACTTTTTACGTAACTCTTTTTTAAAAAAAAATTACACCATAATAACGAGTGTTTTTTATCTTTAATATGAGTACCATATTGATATACTTATGTAGGGTTATTTATGTTTTTATATATTTAGGGTGTTATTTCTGTTTTGATTCCGATTAAAGTGTTGACTCGTGTTATATTAGGGTGTTATTTCTGTTATATTCAATGTTAGCGTGTTCTTTATAAGATGTGTGCCTTCAATATAACTGATGTGGTATGTTTATGAGTTATGGTGTTATTTTTGTTATATTTATATTCTTTATAAGATGTATGCCTTCAATATACATGTTGTGGTGTTTTTATGAGTTAGGGTGTTTTTATTAGTTAGGGTGTTTTTATGAGTTATATTTCTGTTCTTTATAAGATGTATGCATTCAATAGACATGCTGTGATGTTTTTATCAGTTAGGGTTTAATTTCAAATTTGAAATCCCTACAATAACTGCAAAAAATCGGTTGCATATATTCATTCTATAATTAGATTTTATTAGTTAAATTACACTTATACCCTTAAACTACCAAAATAAAAAGGGACACATGTCACCTTATAATCTTTCTTATCCTTCTCATACTTTTAAATTTTCTCACACCTATATAATTTTTTTCTTAGAGAATGAATGAACGTTTACACCACAAAATACCTATGGTTTTATAAACTTTTCTTTTACAAATTTAATTGGTGTTTCCAAAAACTTAACTTTTTTAGCACACCCCCACCTACCGTCATTTTTTCATTCGCTCTTCCCTTTTCCTTCCTTCGATCCATACATAAAGGGAATAACAACATGATTGCATTAACTGCTAAAAACATGGACTAAACTACCTAAGCCACTACTTCCTGCTAAACAGGAGACAAAGTCAAAATAAACAAACTGGAATTAAAATTACATAACTAAATAAAACAAGTTAGAAATTAATTAAACTTCAAAGCTTCCATGTTGTCGGGTCACGGGTCGGGTGTTGGAGAGTTGATCAAATTGAGACAGTTTGTACCGCCAGATTTGAAAGTGCTATGGCTAGTGTGGTTTGCAACATCCTCCGCAAGAACGAAGAAGTTTGACCTCAAACTTGGTAGGTCATCATCTGGATCAACACACGACAAATCAGTAACGTTAAAAGTACAACAGACGTTAGCTACCAGGCAGATCGAGTTTGTAGGCATTAGCATTGATCCTCTCGAGCACTTTGAAAGGACCATCAGAGTTGGGACTGATTTTGGAAAGACGTTTTGTAGGGAAACGTTCCTTTCGCAGATGAAGCCAAACTAGATCACCAGGTTGAAACTGAAGATCCTTGCGGTGTTTATCAATACGAGCCTTAACTTGTGCATTCATGTGAGAAATCTGACCCGTAACCTCCAAATGCAGATCCTTGATGTGTTGGGCACGGGTTTCAGCTGCCTTACTAAATATAGTGTACGTATCAAGAACCATGAGATCAATAGTGGTTAAGGGGTTAGAATCATATACGACTTCAAAAGGGCTATGACCAGTGGTCATGTGAGGAACACGTGTAATGCCTCATACTTTTGTTTTCTTATTTTTAGAAAGTTCGTATTCGCATTCTAGTTTTAGAAACCTTACATTCGTATTTCAATTTCAATCTCACAATTCATGGCGTTAATCATAATGGAAATTCATTTTTATATATATACGTATTACCTTTCATATTTGTGTTATACACGCAATCAATCTTTAAATACGTGTTTATACGCAAAACCAAGACCTATAATACACTTTGAATACCTAAAAACAAGCTAAAAAACAAGAAAACAACATAAAATAACATAGTTATAAAGTATAAAGACTAAAAGCGAGCAAAACCAAAAGTTTTTCCACCTCCTTTCTCCTCTAATCACCTTCACCTTTTTTAAGCCAATCATATTTCACTCTTCTCCACCTCCTCCTTCTCTAATCACCTTCCATCTTCATTAACTCCCAAACCCTAATCCTCACTTATAAATACAAGCCTCCACCACCTCCTAAACATTTTCCACACACCAAATCTTCTCTCAAACTCCAAATTCTCTGAAGTCTTCCAAGTAAGAAAGAAAACTTTAAGTGTTCTAATTGAGTTTTCACTCAATTTTCTTCATTTTTCTTCTTCATTTCTTTTTCAAACTACTTGGGCAACCTCTAGGAAGGTTTCCACAAGTTTGCCATGGCAAACTAAGGTGGAACCTCACCATATTTGAGGTCCAAAGTAGCATAAAATTCTGCTCTAGTTTATCTTTTTTGTTTCTTATATATAATGATTAAAACTTAGTGGAATCTTGTACCCATCTTGCTCCCAACTAAGCTCATAGTTTTGGGTTTATGTAGTGGTTGATTTCCACAAGAAAAAGGCTCGAAACCCTTATAATATTCTGCCCTAGAAAGTCCCAAATGACTTCAAGGTGTTGGAACGATCCAAGCTTTCAACCTTCAAAGTTGAAAGACTTGTGTTGTGATGAAGGTGTGAATAATGGAAGCCTTGGCTTTCCAAACATGATTCCACCTACCTCACTTATTTAAGTGACGGGAATATTTAAGTAGCTTTCAAGAATCAAAGTAAGATAACACCGTCTCACCTGCAACATTCGTCAAGTTGGCTATAACACACCCGAATTGTTCTTACTTGGCTACTTAGCAAACTTAGCTAGTTGTACTTTTATTTTTCATTCATGACCAACCGGTATCAACTAAGTTGATGACTTTGTGCTTTGGTGGATCATACAATGAGGTATTCCTACCTCAATGCTTGACTTACATGAATTCTATGATAATATATGATGGACTATTACTATATAATATAAAATATATATTTAGCCGAATTCGTGATACTAACCGACTTATGGTTAAGTGTTATGAACTTAGGCTATTCTAGCTTCGTTCTAAATTCCTTGTTTATGATTCAAATGGGCAAGTTAGGACCCATGAAATCCCATCAAATCTTAGTGCCAAAACTAGTATTTAAGACAAGATATATATTCGTGTGTTTATATACTTTTATACTTAATTCCAAATCCAAACTCTCCCCAAACTCCGATTACTCATACACCTTCGTTTCTCCATGTAGGGTAACTTCGGTGTCCTAATCTCGACATTCGTCAACTCTCGGTTAAATCAAAAAGTTTGCAAAATCGTGAGTGTACATGACCCCCTTTTTATTTTAAACACTTTTTGGTTCAATACGTATATATTATCAAACTTACACAATCACATACTTTATGCTCAAAACACAAACAAATAATCCAACATACATACCTAATACATTATGCTAGAACTCGTACATGCTAGAATACTCTTATGCTTTATACTTGTCATTAACTTCGTACAAGCCTCCCTTAACATGTATAACACTATAGGAGTAACGCACCGCCCGTATTCTTGAGATCATGTTAAGTTAATCATAACGGTCTTGTTGTTGCTACGATAAGATTATGCTAGCGGGAATCTTTGGGTTGACAATTATAGTTGCATGCTAGTATTGTATGATAAGTCTTAGATTACGATTATGCCATGTGGCTTTGTTTAAAACGTTTACACTTATGCTAGTACTCAAACTTGTATACTCACCAATACCTTATGTGTTGACATGTACTTTAATACGTATTGCAGCAAATTGATGATGATGAACGGAATCTAGTAGGATGGCTAGAAACTCATTTTAATTTAGTACCTGTTATTGTAATTTGATTCTTTGTTCTAGTTGTTGTATTTGCTTCCCACCAATTGTACTCCTCTTTTAGTAATGAAATGAAATTTATTTATTAAGTACTTGTAATTAGCGTTATGAAGTCTCTTGCAATCTATTTCGTCCCGCCCCGATATTTCCGCCATCGGTTGGGGTGTTACAGATTAGTATCAGAGCATAACTATAGGGAATTTGGAACAAATGGCCATGATTTGACCTAGTCTATAGTCTAAGTACCTATACTTGACCATTCTTGATTTTCATGCTTAAGATACTTAAATTCTTCATACTTTGCTTCCCGTCTTGTCTTTTGTCTTAAAATATTTCTATGTACACATATCTACTTCCTTTGTTTCAAAACGTATGCCTTTCCTATGGTAAATTTACACGACCATGCGAAGGCATGGAAACACTCTCATCACAAAAACGAGGCGATTCTACCAAAATAGGCATAAAACCCTCTCTTTGGTGGTAAACCTCAACCCGCGAACATCTTTCTATAAATTTTTAACATCAGTTAGGAGTGACCTCCACATCTTGATGGAATATTCCCATACTTACTCTAGTGGACCCTTACCAACGAGTCGGAATTTATTTCCTTGACCATTCGGTAAGTACTAACCACGTTTTGGGTACGATGCTATCAAGTTAGGGGTGAAACCCGCATCTTGATAACTAGTGCCACTCCTCGATTTTCAATCCCACCAAAGTCTTGAACTTTCGATTGACTAGGGGCATATAGTAACCGGAAGATTGAATACCGTTAACCGAAATTTCAGCGAGAGTATTTTATCTATTAGGCCAAAGCATGCTTCTCGAACTTAAAAGAACCTTCGATCACTTTGGTTTAGTCAAAGTTCCGTTTCCGAACAATCCATGTTTTAATCAAACCATCGCTATACTAATACTACTTTATGCATAACACGATTCAAGCTTCCCCTTTTCAAGTTCCAAATATACTTTTTCAATGTTTATATACTTATTCTATTTACCTCTTTCGTCTATTTTTACCATACTACCCAGGTGTGAAATCTCAAAACGTCATCCACAAGAAAGACACTACTCTTTTCCAAAAATGGGAGTATTACCATCAAGATAGGAGTGGTTCCCTTACCTTGATGATCAACTCCGCTTCTATTTCTTTTACACAAAAAAATATATTGATATTTTCACGAACGAGTAGGGAGTGATTTCGTTACCTCGATGATCATACCAATTCTCCTTACTCGAAGAAATCTCATCCTTGAGTTAGGAGTGATGTCCGCATCTCAGTAGAGAGATTTAAACCACAACTCAACCAACTTCACGATAACCACTCGATTAAGCTTTATACTTAAACCTTTTATAATTTTGTCGAATTTTCTACTTATGCATGAATCACAAATCGCATTGTCTTAGCAAACGTATTTTACAGAATTCACATGCGTGGCAATCCCATTCATGCTTTAAAAAAAAAATTCTTACCCGATTTCCTAAAGTCTTATAATATGCTACATGTCAACCTAGTCGGTTTAATGAAATTCTTGTGCACGAATTTCCTATTCGATTCAGTCACTAAGACATACTCACATTATACTATTATACTAAAGACACTTTGTTCCCAATAGGGAACCAAAGAAAAATTTCCTTTCACATACGTATAATTCTTATAGATGTCATTTCGTTAACCTCGCTTAGTGGCTAAAACATAATCAACCGATAGTCAACCTAACTGATGAACGCAAATCGCCTGTCCATACACCCTCGAGACTTCGATTCACAACAATAGACCCCTACTTAGAACTAGCTTTCCTACCGATAATTCTATCAACGCCTTAGAACGAGGGTGAAACATCTAAGGCCCTTACGAACCTCGCCTACACGCACAACCCAAGAAAACCGGTAAGAACTATACCTAGGGAACCTCCCAATACCCATGACGAGTAACTCACTTATACATCGTACCAGTAAACACCAAGCATCGCACCTATAGACATTTAGTCGGAACCCAACGCCTTACAATCAAAATACCATTCAATCAACCTACCACAACCATCCCACCGATCAACCCAACTCTCCCATACATTCTCTAGACGTAGTAACCCTAAGCATACCCACCAATACCAACGAAGTTGGACTGTTTATAAGTCCATTTTGCTAAAATACTTTTCAAAACCAAGTTTTCTTCAAAAAATTCCAAGCATAACGTATCTCATTTTGGCACAAAATACTTTCAATGAAGCAAGCTCACTACTTAAAACTTTTCTCAAAACCGCTAAAACACAATTCTAAATTTAAACACGTGGGAAGGAAAATTCATAAAACTGGACAACTTACGACGTGTGTGAATCCAAATTTTAAACGAATGTAGCATTCCCTTTACAAATCACATATTTCTTCCTAAATTACTATTTTTCCCAATACTCCCTCGACATTCGCGAGTTTGATTCTCCATTCCTAACGGACCCAATATACTTGGTTTGACAAACTCGATATTTGTTCAAACAACCATATACACATGCAAGTCATTATCCCTATTTCAACTTATGCAGTCAACATTTCATGACTGTTTCACACATACAATAGTCACACTTTGAGTTATACACTCAAAACTATATGCTTAACCTGATTTATACTTCAACTTATATACTCGAGACTACATACTAATCTTATACTTGTTGTCATCAATCATACTCAAATTCATACATTCTCACTACGTGGTAGTCATACTTAAACTATACATGGGCATGACCCGAGTGGTTTGCCTACCGTTAGACACACAGATACTTAATAATCATATATACATATATGCTTAATTATTCATACGCTATCATACACGCATCCTCATTTGTAGTACAAAAAAAATTCACCCTTGACCCATACACTACTAGTACAAACTATGCAGATCATGCAATGACCAGGATAATCACGGGTGCACTCGGGATTATAATGTTAGGTGCATGGAAACCATAGTAGATCCTACTGCGTGTCGTTGTGTGGAACGTAACATGACACCGAATAGCGAAATGGACATAACATGGTTTGGACATGGTGTTACGCCACTAGTACTTCCTATATATTAGTGTACATACCATGTTAACAAACTTTCATAAAATGTGCCATGTGAAATTCGGTGTTATTCGAAACTTAGTAAATATGATCCTCTAACAACAAATTCACTTTGAAATTCGGTGCCTCACAAGCCTTTCCTTGGTTAGACCAACTCACTTTGAAACACTTAATACTCGGTTTGTCTATAACAAAATCCCATTCTCAAAATTGTTAGCCCTAGCGGCAAGAATTAACACTCACGTCCTTCGATGCTTTATGCTTATATTCCATCCCGTACCCTTACTATTTCACCCCTCGTGTTTAGCTACCAAACCGTTTACTCACTCCCATTGAAGAATTATTCACAAGTATTCACTCAACGTTCAGTCTAAATCTTATCCATAGTAATTCGGCCTAAACGTCCAATCTATTTTGCGAGACATCCTCACAAGCTCAACTTAGCACAAAATAGTTTTGAAACTATCTTTCATCCTTTATTACACTTATACACAAACTAGTCAGCCCGTTTACCCGTCAAAACCTTTTGACAACCACACAATTTTTTCCATCCCATTCTCTTACCAATAACACTTTTTCTACAAATTTTGATTTTCTAATACATATTGAACCGATAAAACTTTTCTCACAACATTGATATAGGTCGCCGCATTACATAAGGTTAATCCTTGTTTATCCTACAACTTTTTCACTCCTCAAGTCGGATTTTCTTAAACACCCCTTTCACCGAGTCATCCAAACTGGGGCAACTTAACATTGCTTATATGCACGCACATCCATTTTACTTCTTTTTTACACTTACTTACGGTTGATGTCCAAATTCACTTTAGCCTAATGAGTTACTTTTACAAACTTATCTCCTATCACTTCGAATTTATCCGCATACGCCCAATTAACCATAAACTATCAATTTAGCGAAAATTTTGGCCTATACATTTTTAAACACGCTAATACAAGAAACGCTACTTCGGCACCAAGCATAAAAAATTTCGTGTTTAGCAAAACATTTTAACCGATTATCACTCGTATCGAACCACCAAAATACCATTTTATCCCAAGTCTTCCTCGAAAATAAATTTCGGAATAAAATTTCCTAAAGTAGGGGAGACTTTAACGCCTTGTATTTTTGTATTCTTATTTTTAGAAAGTTCGTATTCACATTCTATTTTTAGAAACCTTGCATTCGTATTTCAATTTCAATCTCACAATTTGAGCCGTTAATCATAATGGAAATTCATATATATATATATATATATATATATATATATATATATATATATATATACGTATTACCTTTCATATTTGTGTTATATATGCTATCAATCTTTAAATACGTGTTTATACGCAAAACCGAGATTTAAAATACATTTTGGATACCTAAAAACAACCAAAAATACAAGAAAACGGTATCAAATAATCTAGTTACAAAGTGCAAGGACTAAAAGCGAGCAAAACTAAAGCTTTTCCACCTTCTTTCTCCACTAATCACCTTTAACTTTTTTTAAGACAATCATATTTCACTCTTCTCTACCTCCTTTATCCTCCATTCCCCTTCCACCTTCATTAACTACCAAACTCTTATCTCCACTTATAGATTCAAGCCTTCACCATCTCCTAAACATTTCCATACACAAAATCTTCTCTCAAACTCACAAATTCTCTCAAGTCTTCCAAGAAAGGAAGAAAACTCTAAGTGTTTTAACTGAGTTTTCACTCACTTTTCTTTATCTTTCTTCTTCATTTCTTCTTTCAAACTACTTATGCAACCTCTAGGAAGGTTTCCACAAGTTTTGCCATGGCAAACTAAGGTGGAACCTCAATATATTTGTGGTCCAAAGTAGCATAAAATTCTGCTCTAATTTATCTTTTTGTTTCTATATATGATGATTAAAACTTAGTGCAATCTTGTACCCACCTTGCTCCCAACTAAGCTAATAGTTGTGGGTTTGTGTAGTGGTTAATTTCCACAAGAAAAAGGCTCAAAACCCGTATAAAATTCTGCCCTAAAACGTCCCAAGTGACTACAAGTTATTGGAACCATCCAAGCTTTCAACCTTTAAAGTTGAAAGACTTGCGTTTTGGCGAAGGTGTGAACAATGAAAGCCTTGGCTTTCCAAACATGATTCCACCTACCTCACTTATTTTAGTGGCGAGAATTCTTAACTAGCTTTCAAGAATCAAAGTAAGATAACACCGCCTCGCCTCCAACATTTGTCAAGTTGGGTATGACATGCCTGGGTTGTTATTACTTAGCTACTTAGAAAACTTAGCTAGTTGTACTTTTATTTTTCATTCATGACCAATTGGATCATCAATTAAGTTGATGACTTTGTGCTTTGGTGAAACATACAATGAGGCATTCCTACATCCATGGTTGACTTACATGAATTCTATGATATTATATGATGGACTATTACTATATAATATAAAATATATATTTATCCGAATTGGTGATACCAACCGACTTATGGTTAAGTGTTATGAACTGTTGATGCACTTTGTGTCCGTCACTTTATGAATAGGCTACGTAGAGTGTGTGTTGAATATTGTATAGAATTGATATGAACACACGACCCTAGTGCGAACTAGAACGGTTTGTAGTGTCACTTCGTACGAAGTGATAGCTCACTTCGCACGAAGTAATAGTTATCTTTATACGAAGGTAAGCTACCTTCGCACGGAGGTAATTTCCTTACTTTGCATGAGGATAAAACGTGTCTATAAATAGTGTCATGTGTTCATTGTTTTGTAAGCTTTGGAGTTCCCAAAGGGGAAACGCTGGCGAAATTTCTCCAGAATTTCCCAGCTTGACAAGATATATACTCTTTCGGTATGAATGAATGAAGCTTCCGCTGATTCTGTTTCTACTCCTTTCTTAATAACATTCTACCGAATTAGTGATATTATGCCCAAACTTCTGTCTAGGATCGCCGGAACCCTAGACTTTCAATTGGTATTAGAGCTACGATTTTCACCTACGCTCATCAATTATGGACCTAAGAAGGTTTTAGACGTAAAACATCAAATAAACGGACAATCCACAGACAAAAGGTAAAATTGAACTTATAGGATTGTTGGAAAATCATTTTCGACCAGATCTATGCCAGGATCATCTTGAAATTTGCAGAAATAAAGATTTTAAATCGAAAAATGTGTTCATCATGGATTATCTTCGCACGAAGATAGATTAACTTTGCACGAAAGTAGTTACCCTCGTACGAAGGTAACCTGGAATGCCTAAAAAAATTGTTGATCATATGATGAGACGAGTGTCCAAGAAAAATTTGGTGATAGGAAATTTTTCGGGATTTAATGACTGATTCGGGTTGTTTGGGGACACCGTTTGGAGCTTCAGTGAATATGTTTGATGATATGGTCACAAAATTTTGAAGATAACGAGGTAATCAAAGATACCTATGTAGAATGATGATAATTTGGTATAGTGACTATCAATGGCCTTAACATAAAATCCGCATTTGATGAAAACTGAATTTTCTAGATTTGAGGGTGAATTTCAGTGAAAAATTTGGTACGGTAAGAATTTGCAAAAATGAGGGGGAATAAAAATTTCACGTACATATGAAGATTTCGGCATTTTTGCAATTTGTGACCATGCAACTGTATTCGGGTGGTTATGACTGCAAATTATTTGTTGATGCAAAGTGTCTTGGATTTTTCTGTACGAGATCAAAGTGTAGTCAGAATTCATTAGTGATGAGATCAAGTTGATGTCTACTTTTCGTTAAAGTGGGGTTGCATAATTGAGTCTTGGAGGAGTTGTTTATCGGATTCTGTAGTCGTGGTAACGTTGACGCTTGAGTCTTCATACAAGTCGGTTGCACACACAACTGCTTAGTGGTACAAAGTATCAAATTTAACTCTGCAAGGCAAATGAAATGTTTTCCAGACTAATCGCCAGTAAATGAGGATGTTTTGTGGTTTCAGTTGCGCAAGGACTAACGAGGAAGGCTATATACTTGCAATTTATGACTAAAGAATATGATATAATGGATTTTCGGACAAAGTAGTGTACCAGTTGCTCACAAATACACTATACATTTGAGATTGTTATGAAAGACGAAGATTACATGTTTGATCTTGAATGAAGAAGAGAAGATTACTGTGTGTTATCAAATGATTTGATTCCGATGAAGATTTTCTAATTGAGAAGATTATCGATTTGCTAATTAATCATTCAGGAGTATGCTTAAATGTGATTATGGAAATTGGGATTTCAGATTTTTGCGGATATTCATTGATTTGAAGTTTATCATTGTGGTAATTCGAAGTTTCTATCAATTGTCGGTTGGGTTTTCAAGATCAAAGGATCGAGCATAGGAGGAGTGCGCTAAACCGAACACGGATGTGGTCAAAGTTGAAACGGAGAAGTTGCTTTGTTAGTGATTATTCAAGAATATTTGTCGATTAAACAAATCAGAGGAGGTTGGAAACCATGCAAACAAGAACCTCAACTGGAGAAATTGTTTCAGGGGGAATGTAATGTAGATAATGCAAACCCGAATCATCAATCAAGGGGGAATTTGTTGACGCGTTCTATGACATCGACAGATACCTTGATTGAAGTTGCAGAATATTCAAACACAGCTCTCATATTTCAAACTCGAGATCAATCTTTAACAGGGACGTCCAAGGGGGAAATGTTGATGCACTTTGTGTACGTCACTATACGAATAGGCTAGATAGAGTGTGTGTTGAATATTGTATAGAGTAGATACACACACACACACACGACCCATGTGCGAACGAGAACGGTTTTGTAGTGTCACTTCGTACGAAGTGATAACTCACTTCGCATGAAGGTAACAGTTATCTTCGTACGAAGGTAAGCTACTTTCGCACGAAGGTAATTTCCTCACCTTGCACGAGGGTAAAACGTGTCTATAAATAGTGTCGTGTGTTCATTGTTTTGTAAGTTTTGGAGTTCCCAAAGGGGAAACGCTGGCGGAATTTCTCTAGAATTTCGCTAGCTTGACAAGACGTATACTCTTTCGGTATGAATGAATGAAGCTTCTGCTGATTCTGTTTCTACTCCTTCCTTAATAACATTCTACCGAATTAGTGATATTATGCCCAAGCTTCCATCTAGAACCGCTGGATCCTGGACTTTCATGAACTTAGGCTATTTTATCTTCGTTCTAAATTCCTCGTTTATGATTCTAATGGGCAAGTTAGGACCCATTAAATCACATCAAATCTTAGTGTCAAAATTAGTGTTTAAGACAAGATATATTTTCGTGTACTTATATATTTTTTATACTTAATTCCAAATCCGAACTCTCCCCAAACTCTGATTACTCATACACCTTCGTTTCCCCATGTAGGGTAACTTTGGTGTCCTAATCTCGACTCTCGTCAACTCTCGTTAAATCGGAAAGCTTGTAAAACCGTGAGTCTACATGACCCTCTTTTATTTTTAACACTTTTGGGTATCAAACTCACACAATCACATACTTTATGCCAAAAACATAAACAAAAAATCCAATACATGCTTAATAAGTTATGCTAGAACTCGTACATGCTAGAATACTCTTACGCTTTATACTTGTCATTAACTTTGTACAAGCCTCCCTTAACATGTAAAATGCTATAGGCGTAATGCACCTTTCGTATTCTTGAGGTCATGTTAAGTTAATCATAACGGTCTTATCGTTGCTACGATAAGATTATGCTAGCGGGAATCTTTGGGTTGACAATTATAGTTGCATACTAGTATTGTATGATAAGTCTTAGATACGATTATGCCATGCGGCTTTGTTTAAAACGTTTACACTTATGCTAGTACTCAAACTTGTATGCTTACCAATACTTTATGTGTTGACATGTACTTTAATACGTATTGCAGCAAATTGATGATGATGATGAACGGGATCTATTAGGATGGCTAGAAACTCATATTAGTTTAGTACTTGTTATTGTAATTTGATTGTTTATTCTGGTTGTTGTATTTGCTTCCCAACAACTGTAATCCTCTTTTAGAAAATGAAATGAAATTTATTAATTAAATACTTGTCACAATTAGCGTTATGAACTCTTTTACAATCTATTTCGTCCCGTCCCGATTTATCCGCCATCGGTTGGGATGTGACAACACCATTGTAAGCAAATTCTTCATGTGGTAAGATTTCGTCCCATTTTTGAATATGCTTATGAATGAGGGCACAGAGCAAATAACCTAAAGTGCGATTAGTCACTTCAGTTTGCGCATCTATTTGGGGATGACTAGATATGCTGAAGGTAAGCTTAGTACCCATTTTCTTACACAAAGTGAGCCAAAAATGGCTGAGAAACTTAACATCACAGTCACTAACCATAGACTTTGGGACACCGTGCAAACAAACAACTTCTTAAAAATACAAAGAGGCAATTTGAACAGCATCATGAGTGGTGTGACAAGGTATAAAGTGAGCCATTTTGGAGAAACGATCAACAACGACCATGATGGAATCTTTGTGGCGGGCTGTTCGTGGGAGACCAACAACAAAATCGAGGCTAATATCCTCTCATGGTGTTTGTGGAACAGGAAGGGGAAGGTGTAAACCTTGAGGAAGTGAATGACTCTTAGCGAGTTGACAAGGCAGACAACATTTAACAATATGATCAACATCACAAGCTAAACAAGGCCAATAGAAATAGCCTCTAAAAAGGGAGGAGGTCTTTTCAATACCAAAATGACCTGCAAGACCGCCCTCATATAACTCGCGGATTAAAGCCTCTCGTAAGCTGGTCTTTGGAATACATAATTTGGTTGCCTAGAATAAAAATCCATCTTCCAAGTGAAAGAGATCAGTGGGGTGGGTAGTACATTGAATAAACACTTCAACAAAATCTGGATCATTAATATATGCCTCTTTGATGGCCTTGAAGCCGGGAACTTTTGGAGCTAGTGTAGTAAGAAGAATATGTTTCCTTGAAAGAGCATCAGCACCCTTGTTTAAAGAGCTAGTTTTATGCTTAATGGTGAACGTGAAAGCCTATAGAAATTAAACCCATTTGGCATGACGGGTTGTAAATTGTACTGACCTTGAATGTACTTTAAAGCCTAGTGATCAGAATGGAGAATGAACTCCTTAGTAATCAAATAATGTTTCCAGTGCACTAAGGCGCGAATCAAAGCATAAAGCTCCTTATCATAAATTGAATATTGTTTCTTGGCATCGTTAAACTTCTCACTGAAGTAAGCAACATGCCGCCCCCGTTGAGAAAGAATAGATCCAATACCAACACCTGAAGCATCACATTCAACCTCAAACACATCATCAAAACAAGGCAAAGCAAGAACGGGAGCATAAGTGAGCTTCTCTTTGAGTTCTTCTAAAGCAGATTGGGCATGTGCATTCCATTCAAAGTGCTTCAGCTTTGTGAGTTCAGTCATTGGGGCAATGATAGAGCTGAAATGCTTCACAAAACGTCTATAGAACGAAGCCAACCCATGAAAACTCCGTATCTGTTGAATAGAAGTTGGTGTTGGCCAGTTTTGGATTGCTTGTACTTTCTTCTCATCAACAGAAATACCCTCATTAGATACGATACACCCCATAAAAGAGACTTGATTAGTAAGGAACACACACTTTTCCAAGTTGCCAAATAGTTTCTCTTTTGATAAGACATTGAAAACTTGCTTTAAATGATTGAGATGTGCCTGCTCGCTCTTGATGTAAATCAATATGTCACCAAAATAAACAACCATAAACTTACTGAGAAAAGGTTTTAGTATCTGATTCATGAGGCGCACGAAAGTGCTTGGGGCATTAGAAAGGCCAAAAGGCATCACCAACCATTCATATAAACCCTCCTTTGTTTTGAAAGTAGTTTTCCATTTATCTCCCTCATATATTCATATTTTTTGACACCCACGACAGAGATCGACTTTTAAAAACACCATCGACCCATATAAATCATCCAGTTTATCACTCAGTCTTGGTATGGGAAAACAATACTTGATAGTAATACGATTGATTGCACGACTATCCATACACATTCGGATCTCACTAGTTTTCTTTGTAACAAGTAAGGTGGGAACAACACAAGGGCTTAGAGATTCTCGTATAAGTCCCTTGCAAAGCAAATCATCAATTTGCCTATGAATTTATGCTATTTCTTATGGGGTGGATCGGTAAGTGGGTTTATTTGGTAAAAATAGCACCGGGTATAAAGTCAATCTTGTGTTGAATATCACGTAAAGGCGGAAGGCCAGATGTAATTTATGTGGGGAATATATGGGTGTAGGAGTAAGTAAAGGTTGAATTTATGGTTTAAGGTAAATAGGTGGAGAAACTTCCTCATCATCAAGGCCTAGCAGAATGAAATCTTTGACTTCACTGAACTCGTTATGTTCAGTTTTGATGAGAGTACTTAGAGGTAATGGACATATGTGTTTAGACAACCATCGTGCATAACAGACCGATCAAACAGCCAAGGTCTTCCTAACAAGACATGGCATGCGTCCATGGATACCACATCACACCACAACTGATCCTCATACCGTTTACCAATGCTGTAAGACAGGAGAATCCGATGAGAGACATGTATTCCTTTGCCATGATTTAACCAATGAATAACATAAGGAGACAGGTGTGTTTCAGTGGGTAAATTCAGTTTGGAGCCAAGGGTTTGAGATGCAACATTGGTACAACTACCCCCATCAATGATGAGAGAACAGACCGCTAAGCAATAGTGCATCGAGTGTGGAAGATGGTCTCATGTTGTAAAGTTTCAGTGGGAGTATAGGTACTAGAAAGGGCTTGACGCACAACCAAACACGAGCCATTATCAGGGCCAATGACCTCAACATCTTCCTCTTCTTTTGTGTCAAGTTCCTCTACCGCAAAAGTGTGACCGACGAGTTCAAAATAGGTAAAGGTAATAAGCCGCTTGTTAGAGCATTCATAGGCGATATGGCCAAGCCCTTGGCAACGAAAACAACAACATGGGATTTTAGGGCCGGTGGAGGAGGTTTCGGTTGGGCTTTGTTTTTGGGTTTGTTGAGGAGTTGGGCCGGAAAGTGGGGTTATATTTTGTGGTTGCGTTGGGTTTTGTAAATGGCCGAAAATAGGTGGACTTGCCTGAAACCCATTGTTGGGTATCAACCTTATGGGCTAGTTGGGTTAGATCTTCAATAAGGGTGCAGTTTAATGACTTGGGCTACGTGGGTATCTAGGCCTCCCAAGTATCGAACTAGGGTTTGAGGATCATCCTCAGGAAGGTCACATTTCATCAACAAGTACTTAAAATCACGGGAATATTATTCAGCCGGTCGTAAACGCTTTTCAAGAGCATGAACTTCAGAAAAACTTTCCTAAACATAATAGGTAGGCATAATTTCTGCTTGAGCAACTTCTTCATCTTTTGCCACGTCTTGACCTTGTCTTTCCCTGCCCTTTCACATTTGAAGAAAGTTTTGCCCACCAAGTGGATGCGTATTTTCGAAGTTGAAGAGCAACGATTTTCACCTTGTCTTCCTCAGAAGTCTGCTTATAATCAAAGACCCTCTCAATCGTTCTTATCCATTCCACAAACTCGTCAGGATCGAGTTTACCATTAAATTCAGGAACGGTGACTTTGATCTCGTTGGAAAATCGATTCGCAGCACCATCTCTGTGATTGTGAACAGACCGCTCATGATCACCTGATTTATCGCCTCCCGATCGACGGTTAACGCTTAGTTCTTGAATTTGCTCCTGCATCAGTTTCATCTGTGGGGCGAATTCTTTCTTATCGGCTTCCATGACCTCGAGAACCTTCTTCAAATCGGTGTTACTGCAGGTTTTCATGATGCCTACAAAAGTAGAAAAAGTTTTCAAATGAAATAAAGAGAGCTTGCTAGCTCTGATACGAGATGTCGTAGTTTGACTAATACAATCAGATTCAACTCCAGGATCAACGGATAGTTTGAAATTTCTACGGCTAACTCATGATACAGAAAACACCACATGAATTAGAGACGCATGGCTGACCTAGAATGACGATTAGATACAGAGTACACCACTAGCTTCACACCTGGTTTCCAAAAAACACTTTCTACCTTGCCACAGGTAAAATAACAATGGAAAAGTTCACAAAACTTGCAAACTGAAATTGTTGTAAATTCTCTCTGCCATTTTCATTCCTTCGGTCCATACATAAAGGGAATAACAACATGATTTCGTTAACTGCTAAAAACATAGACTAAACTGCTTAAGCCACTACTTCCTTTTAAACAAGAGACAAAGTCAAAAAAAAAACTGGAATTAAATTACATAACTAAATAAAAAAGCTGGAAATTAATTAAACTTCAAAGCTTCCATGTTGTCGGGTCACGGGTCGGGTGTTGGAGAGCTGATCAAATTGACCCAGTTTGGACTGTTAGATTTGAAAGTGCTACGGGTAGTGTGGTCACCACTTTTTACCTCCTTAATTCAACTTATTAATGTGTATCGGGTGATCCTTAGCCGACGTGGAGAACACGACATGTATGCATACGTGAGTCAACAGTTTACCACATGCATTTTATCAAGTTTCAATAGTTGTTTTGATTCCTTTTATTATTATGCGAGAGGTTAGGATAAAGGGAATCATGAGATGCCATGAAACCTAGGTAAATGTCCATGTTAATTTGCTTTTCCTTGATTGTAATCTCCATAAATAGGAGTTTTTAATGAGATATGAGGAGAAAATTGATTTAAGTTTCCATCTAATTTCTCTTTGGTTTCCATCTTTTTTCTTTTATCAAGAATTAATTGTTTGAATCACATCAGTTATGCCTTAGGATGTTTTCTTTTAGACAATTCTTGTATCTTTCTCCACTATTATAAAACATTCAGACAATTTTTATACATTTTTTTTCTAACTTTATATTCTTTAAGAGTTTTATGTTTATAAGAACTTGGATTTTGGATATGTATCCTATATCAAGTTTGAAGAGGTATACAACTTTCCCCAACTTTTTTATAGATACTAAAATAAAAATTTCCGACGATTAGAAATTAATAAAAAATAAACTTTAAGACATCTTAAACAGGATTTCATGATTTTTACTCCACAAACCCAAGAAGCTATATATTTCGTTTTTAATATGTAGTTTGAGCTAAAGAAGGAGCACGTTTAGGTGCAATCAAGGCTTTATGGCGTCGCTTCTTATCTACTTTTTCATTAGTGGATGATAATAAATACACGTGGGAAGCACTCAAGATATTAAGTAAGGTTAAATGAAGCTCACCAAGCCGATATCCACCGATGATGCATGTCATTTAGAATTTGAGCAGGTGTTTGTCCCAATGTGGGGACTTTTTAGAGAAAATACTGATTAGAGTAAACTTCCGTTTTGATTCCTATGGTTTGGTTGTTTTAACGATTTTACCTCAATCATTTAAAAACGATCATTTTCCTCCAATACCATGTTTTTCCCTGTTTTTCCCATTTTGATTCTCGCCTCTAATTCTATCCAAATTGTTTGTTAACTGAAATGGTATTTTGGTAACTTTAAGTATAAAACTAAGAGTATTTTAGTAAAACTACAAATAATAATAATAATAATAATAATAATAATAATAATAATAATAATATAGCAAAACCCATAAACAATCTGATCATCTCTTCTCTCTACCCTATCTCTTTTCTCTCTCTACACTCTCTCTTCTCCATCACCAACAACCACCAACCATCACCACCTCACCACCACCACTTACCATCAAACCTAACAGCAACCACCACCTGCTACCTATACCGATAACCACCATAACCAGCCATCAACACCAACAATCAACCACCAATACCAACCTGCCGCCAACACTAACACCTACAACCAGCACTGCCTAATCAACCACCACACCTGCCATCAACACCAACAGCTACCATTGTATCACATTCACCGCCGACATCTTCCCCAAAAACCACACCACCGCCAAATCGCACCACACATGCCATCAACACTGCACCTGTTACCACCACCACCCACCAAACATAGATTGAAGCACAAATCTGAGAGAAACAGGTGGATATCACTAGCACCTTTCAGGGAGAGAGAGGTGGTGGGGGCAGATGGTGGAGGTGTAATGGTGCAGGAGATGTGGTGATACATAAGGGAGTTCGTTTTTCAGGCAAGTGCTGGTCGTTGTGACAGGTGTTAGTGGTGACGGATGGTGGGAGAGAAAGAAGTGGAGGTGTCCTGAGGTGTGACGGTGGCGGAGGGGTGGTGGAGGTGGTCTGTGATTTAGGTTGAGTTTAGATCAGTTGGCTAGTAGTGGTTGAGGGATTAGGCTTGGTAAGGTAGAGAGTTGTAAATAAGTTACATATTTAAGGAATTTATAAATAATTAAGTACTTATATATCAGGGGCGGATGTACATAGTAATAAGGGGTAGCCTCCGCTACCCCTTAACGCTCCGGTGGTAGTGTAAATTTTGAAAAAAATTGACGTTTTTTCGATCTCGTTACCCCTTTCTTTTAAAACGTTAACCCTTGATACTCCGGCTCGATCCGCCACTGTTATATATAAAACTCCCGAAATACCCCTACCTTTAATTGTATGATTTAACTGAGTTAAGGCCATGGAGCAAAATGGGAAAAACATACTAAAGTATTGGAGAAAAATGACAATTTTTAAAGGATTGGAACAAAACCATGAAAACGACCTAACCACAGGGAGCAACGAAAGTTTACTCTACTGATTATGATAACTTTTTTTTTTTATCATTTAAGATTATACCAAAATAAATCTTGATTTATGTGGATCATCATAGGCCATACTAATCTTTTATTGTTCCAATAATATCAGATTTCCCCAAAGGGACAAAAAAAGGGTTGTATTCTAATTGAAAGGAAAAAGAAATATGCAATGATTGAATGAAAGTTGATTACAGTAACTTTTTTTGAATATCGAACTCATGCATCATTAGTTTTTTGTATTGTTTAGGCCTTTAACTTACAACTCGCACCTATATCAAAACCTCTGTGATAAGTTGGCGATGACCTATACAAAATTTTGGTGATGAATACATTAGTTCATTCGCAATTTAACACCAGTAAAACTCAACTCAATGTGAATCGTAAAATATGAAGTTTAGTGTTCAAAATAAACAATTGTGTAAAATACATAAATGAACAAAATAAAACGTGTTTGAAATGTTCTAAATGGCAATAACCCATAAAAATAAGATTTTAAAGGGTTTATAAAAAAGAATAGCTTGGTTCATATTGTATTGCATAGTTCTATGCGATACAAAACAAAAACTAAACTATGCTAATTATAATTTTATTGGCTGGCACTTTCTGTCGCCAGCAAAATGTAAGCTAAGAGAAGTTCATTCCAAATATCAGGAACACCGGGAAGGCACCAATGAGTACAATCAGAAGCACGTTGTGGGTTCCTTTTTTGCTCCTCGGTTAAAGGACGCCATAGTCTCCGATGGACCGTAGGGTGTGCATCTTTTCTGTATTGTGTTAGTTGTGTTATGTTTAGTAGTTGTACATTCACTCCCTTGGCTTTCAATTTGCTCAATGAAGACTCCAATATTCTTAGCATTTTAGGATCTGTTCCGTTTTCCCAGAAACCGTCAACCGTGACAGGCTCTTTCTCTTTGTAACAGGTTTCGTGCTTCTTGCCTCCCCAAGCAAATTAAGAAACGTTCAAAAATTGACAAATTTAAAGGACCAAATAAAGAAGGGTTATTGTTTTGTGTATGGTACGTCTGATGAGTTGCTGTAGGGCCCATGAAAAACATCTTGGTCTTTGTAGGATCGATATTGGTATGTACCCATTTTGGACCATGTTTCCAGAACCATCTTATATGCACGAACGTTGTCGATTTCATCATATACTTGATTAGGACCACCTAACACTGATCCAGGGCCCTTCCTGATTTGGAAACAATAAGACACCTTACATGTTAGTTTGGCAAACACATTCATGGAAAATCTTCAAAATGACCATTTTGACCGATTAGATTAGTTTGACATAACAAACTTATAAAAATTTCAATCAAGTGTTGGACATGTGTCATTTGGTGTAGTAGATCTATTCTTTTAAGCCAGATTTTTCCATGCA
Source organism: Scalesia atractyloides (assembly GCA_947069175.1). NCBI lineage: Eukaryota > Viridiplantae > Streptophyta > Magnoliopsida > Asterales > Asteraceae > Scalesia > Scalesia atractyloides. The sequence continues at coordinate 15,950,127 of CAMTDV010000026.1, forward strand.
GCTTCGCTAGGTGCCCTATAAACCACCAAGTGGCAGTCTCAAGTTAAATCACGGTCTTCAAGAGAATGGATCTGTTCTTGTTACGCTAGATGGAAATCTGCCGCGGTGCAACAGGTGTGCCAGGTGGAAGATTTTGTTAGACTAAAACAATCTTTTAGTTAAAATTAGGAAAAATCAAATAATATTTTTGTAAAAAGTAAAAACAATTTTTTGTTAAACTCATTGTGAATCAAGATTACCATTTTGGTGATTCACACGTAAATTATCTAGAGACTTTTTTCTACTTATTCTGGACTTACAAGAGCTTAATTATAGGTAATCTCCACCAAAGATAGGTGTTAAAGACGATTATATCTGCATCAACCCAATGCCTAGCATGTTTCTCAATGGATTTAACTCAAACAGTACGATGGTCAAGGCGATGGTTTGATGGATCATCACCATTGGATTCGATCAGCATTGGAGCCCAATAGTAGTCAACTGATATATTGTAATCCTGTAAGGTTTTAACCACTCGTTACTTTCATCATTTAATTAAATAAAAGCCTTAATGCTCACAAAAATCCCTAATTTTTGTCTGAAATATTATTGTACACTCGCAAATACAAACATTGTTTGTATATAAAAATCTTCATGTATAACAAGCCAAGTGAAACTTCATGTATATAACTGATAAAATTAAAGAGTGTTCACACTATTTTACGTGTGCATGGAAAAAATTAATTTAATTGTTTTCACCAAAATGGGTAGCTAGATCACTTGTTTATAGTTAATTAATCACTATACAACAGATCGAACAAGACATTAACCACCTAAAACTTCGCTCATGATTTTAGAAACTGATTTTTGGTCACTTATATCATGTGGCAAATTTAGATATTTTTTTTTGTCGCAAATCCAATTCAGCCACAAAAAGTGATCTCAGATTAGATTCGCGACAAAAGGTATTTTCCGATCAAGCAAAATGATCGTAAATCGGTCGCAATTCGCAAATGGCCATGCAACATATCTGACACAGTTTCGGCAATCGCAAATGAGGAGTGCTGTAGTAGTGAATCAACTCTATATATTTTTTTATGTGCGTGAATATGAAGATAAATTGTAAGAAAAGGTAATTTGTTCTCTAGTGAATGAAATGAAAGGTAGGACTTACCCTAAAGATGTGCAAGGTACGATTGAGACCCATGCCAAGCTTCTTTTCCCCTGGGATTGCTGAATCGAGCATGCACATCATCGAATCCCATTGGTTTCGGTTCACCGAATCCCCAACGAACAATAGCCTTTTACCCTTTAGTCTCTCTACAACTGCTTTGCCATCAAACCTATTCATTTGACAAAAGGAAAGAAAACAATGATTAAAAACAACAAACAAGGTAGAAAATATATTAGTAACATGGTCACTCAATTGTTTGTTTCATGCAAAAGATAGATAGATAGATAGATAGATAGATAGATAGATAGATAGATAGATAGATAGATAGATACCTAAGGAAGTCACAGCCATGGGGTTGCCATCTCCATCGTTGATACTTTGAATCCTTTCTGCCATAAGTTTGGCAAGCTAAATCACCATGTAGATAAGGACACTCATGTTCTTTATACAAAGGGTAATGACTCTTGTTATCATAAACCCATTGGCCGGAGAAAAATCACAAGTTTCCGTTATGAATGGTGGTGCAATTTTAAGCCTTCTTTGATGATCGAATACTTGTGCAGCTTTGTTAGTATTGGTATTGGTTTCAGTATTCGTATCTATTTCCGCGGTGTATATGTTTGAATTTGAAGTTATAGATGTAGTCGTGGTACTAAGAGTAACCTCGATATTGCTACTCACTAATTCTTGATTGTACTTTCCATAAAAGCTTAAAGTTGCTAATCCTCCAAGGAAGAGCATGACTATGCTACAATGGAACATGGTCCTCATGTCCCATACCATTAAAGATTGCTTCTTCACCATCTCTCTCTCTCTCTCTCTCAAGGATTCATTTATAGAATAGAACAAGAAAGGGTAGGGAGTTGAAATGTAGAGGCAGAGAGGCTAAAAGTTGAAGTGACAGAGAAACCAATACTTTTTACTCTATTTATGGTTCATTAGTCTTGTGCACGAGGAAGGCTCAACATTTTTCTCATGCTTGCAGTTTATTTAATTATTTGAATCGAGTATCAATGGACTAGCTAATTGTGATTCACTTTCCTGGATATATACACACGTAAAAAGTTTAAATACAAATAATTATATAATGTATAAAGTCTACAACCCAGGCTATGTAATTTTAATTTCCTCCATGTCTAATTTTTCATGTGTAATTTTGATGAATAATTTTGATTTTTTATACGTAATTTTCAGTCGTTATTTCCTTCAAGCATAAATTTGAGTTATTCTATGCGTACTTACTTTTTACACGTAATACTTTATGTGTACTTTGTGTGTGTATATATATATATATACATATATATATATATATATATATGAAAATGTTCATTTGAGAAGAAATTTAATGTGAGAAAAAAAAGAAGAAAGAGTATAATAGTAAAACATTAAATATTTTATAACTCCTCTCATTAATTATATTATCTCTCATTAATAAAGCAAAAACATTTTATCCTACACATTTCAAAATTTATCCTACATATGTCTTACATTTACCAGAATTTACCCCTACACACATGTAAATTTACCCTACACATTTCAAAATTTATCATACACATACTAAAATTTATCCTACACATGTCAAAAATTGTCCTACACCATAAATTATTTTATCTTGAAAGAGTATATAAAAAATGAGTTTCCAAGTTTAATTAATTAGCTAACTAATAACAATTATAGATTTACCTATATGCTTTTTTTAATAACATTAAATATACACATTAAATGAAGTAAATGGAGAATTTCTATTGGTTTAAAAGTTATTCTTTTTATTCTTACAAAATTTTTCTTCTTATTTGAACTCTCCACACATATATATATATATATATATAGAGAGAGAGAGAGAGAGAGAGAAAGTAGGTTTAGGGCATAGACTAAGGGGTTGTTTGGTAATTTGTGAATTGTTAAGTGCTTAACTAGTAAGAGATCTGACCATTATGTGCTGAACCAGTAAGATGTGTGAATTATTAAGAGCCAATATAATTCTTAATCGTTCAGAGACAAATGTCTGACCAATTCAGATTAGAGTTCTTAACCATTCAGACTTAGTATAATGCTTAACCATTCAGAGGTAAGTGTTTGAACCATTCAGACATCTGCTCGCGAAACAAACAATGTGAACCATTAAATGGTGAACAAGAAAGAGGTCCGAACCATTCAATGCCCCATTAAGAGGTTGAAAAACAGCCCTTAACTTTGAAAAATAGTTTCCACGATCAAATTTGGACTTACCCGCATTGATGATCATGGGTAAACCCTCGGTAAAAGTCTATTTTCTTCAGGTTTGATTTATTCGACGGTAATTACCTAATGACTATCGGCACATAATGATAACATTATTCCCTTTTTAACGCTGTCCCTACTAAAAAATTGTCCCTGATATTGTGTTGGTAAGGAGGGCCAGTGATACCCAGATTTATATATAGTAGTGAAAACGAAAATGACAAGTGGTCTATGATTTTGTAAGTATATGAAAACCTTACAACTAAATTTCTTAAACAATCTTGCATATTTGGATGTTTAGGTTGTTTAAGAAAGAAATCTTTGTAGGTGGTTTTAGGAGAGTTTAAGTGCTTATAGATACTTTGATAACGAATTTGTCAAAGTTTGCTGATGGAGGACAGACTCGGAATTCAATTAGTTATCATTTTCTATTTAATTTTCTTTATTCAATAACTCATTTAATATATATTTTATTTTTCAATAGTAACTTGTAGTATTTTAATTTTAAAAAATATATAAATAATACTAACTTTTGTTTGTAAAAAATGTCGACTTGTCACCCCTATTGCCTTTAGAGACGATTTTTGACATCAATAAAGACGACAACTGTCGCCCCTTTGCTCACGTTTCTTGTAGTGACATTCCCACATAAATTTTATTAAAAACCTGAGGTTTTTTTTAGTAAATTAATAATCCCTCTTTGTTATCTATAAACTGTTTATTAGAAACATCATCCCATAGTCGATCATTTTCCTTAATTCAATCTTACTTATTCCATATAAAACCTAATCAAGCAAATCAACTGAACAAGGTTGCTTCTATGTAAGTTTGAGTTTTCGTAAGTCAATTTCTAAATCGTATTAAACTAAACACATTGAATTAAGCTTAGACCTAAAACCTAAAAAATTAAATTAAGCATAGATCGAGGTCAGTGGCAGAACTTGAACATTTCAATTGGTGGGCGAAAATATATGTTTAATTGAGATTTTTGGATTAGAAGGGCCCAACCAAATATATAGTATTTTCAAAGGTGATAGGCTAAACTAACACTTCTAAGAAGTTCCGCTCATGATCGAGTTATTTACAGTATTATATCACAAATAGTAAAACTAATATTAATTTCATGTAAATATATGATCTGTAAATTAGTTAATACATGCATGTTGGAAACATATTCAGGGTATGTATATAAAAGATTATGAAGGTGGCGGAGCGGGTACGTACTCTTGTATCTCCAAGTTATCATTGGATCTCGAGTGACATTTATTTAAATCGATGAATGGACCATTAAGCAAGGAGATTGAGCATATACATTGGATCTAGTGTATACTGTAAAGTCAGATACCCAATCTACAAAGTTGCAGTTTTAGTCATATACTTCAAGATTTTATAAAATTGTCACGCCAAACCTCTTCAAAATAAAAAAAAGAAAGAAAGAAAGAAAGAATGCTTACAACATTAGATTGACTTTTTGAAGTTTGTGTTAGGTAAACAGCACATGAAATGATCTCTATCAATAGGGTAACATGGTAGTTAAGATGATTGTTTTAGGATTGTAGTGTAACTTATCTAAATAAAATGTAATGAAGTAGAGAGAAGGAAGGATGGTTGTAGAAAACACATAGATTTAGGTTTAGTTGAAGTTTTGATGAACCTTGAAGTATAGGACTATAAATGAAAAGTTAATACAACTACACACCGGATTCAAAGCAACATTATTTCCGTTGCTTAATCCTCAATGCACTGAGAATGTCAACTCACTTGGTGTTTAAATGCTGAATAGTTTACATATTAATAATATCCAATTGTACCTCGCTAAAAATGTGGTTTGGACCCACGTATTGACCTCTTAATTACTTATTTAATGTACGGCATTGACAATGAATAATAAATAATGTTTAATAATTTGTCATCTTATAGCCTATGTGTTAATATTGGTTTTAGGTTCTAATAGTCGGTTGATTGGGCAGTTGAGAGTATTTGATATAGGCGAAGAGTCATGTTAAATTATAAAGATATTAGTTTTGGGAAATTATATACATATTAAATATATAAATTTACTAATATTTATAATAAAATATGTGAATATCAATATAAATAAAAAAACTACATGTGTAAATAATAAAGTATTTCAAATATTCATATTTATTCTTTAAAAATGAATATCATTATTTTAAAGATGATTTTCATTCTTATAGAACTTATATTTTGTTATCTTTTTCTAAATTCAAACTCAACCCAAGTTGACCTACTAGATCTGATTTTGTTTAAGGTTGACCGCATTTAATCGACTCTAAGTAATTAAGCGGAGATGAAGAAAGTTACATTGACAGTTTACCTTGTAGCGAATACTCAGGGTGTACTCGACCTTCAAGATCTTGTTTATCACATTGGTTAAGCTTATATAAAAAAAACTAACAATCGTAATCTAGTACATATTGATTAAAGACGAGTATGTGCTTTTTATCCTTAGAGTTAAACCCATTTCACCCATATTTGATCTAAATTATGCAAAGGTTTCTTCTCAAATCACACTTCGAGGATTTCAAGTAACTAATTGTGTTCGGTTTTTAACACGATTTTGTAGCAATCAAGTTTAAATTAGAAAGATTTTTTTTACTAACATGGCTACTTGAAAAATGTTGGTGCATATTATGTATATTCGTCACTGTGCGAATTGGCTAGATAGAGCATGTGTTAAATATTGTATAGTTGAGATACGAACACATAACTTTGGAGAGGACAACAGATATTCATACGGAGCTAATTTCGTACGGATGTAACTTTGTATGAAGGTAACACCTTTCGTGAGAAGGTAACACCTTTGTGCGGAACGGACTAGCACATTCGCACGGAAGTACATCCGTCCCAAACCTCAACTATATATAGTGTTGTGTGTTCGATAGTTGATACGTTTTGGAGATTCTAGAGGGGAAATGCTAGAGAAATTTTGTTTCTCCAAATTGTAAATGATGTATACTCTTTCAGTATGAAGAATTATTTGACTTATGACTATTCTTCTACTGAATTAGTTCTATTCTACCCAAACTTTCGTCTAAACCCGCTGGATTCTGGACTCACAATTGGTATCAGAGCTACGGTACTGATACAATCGATCTAACAGTCGATTGAATCATCTACCCAAAATGCCTAAAAAAAGAAAAAAAAGCATTTTCGGATCGTGGTGAGGAGACGAGTATCAAGAAAAAATTCGGTGGTTCAAATTTTATCGGGAACACTGTCGAGGCTTCAGAGAATATACTTGATGATGCGATCACAGACTAGTGGAGATAATGAGGTAGTCACATATACCTATGCAGAATGATTATCATTTGGAGTAGTGACTATTAATGGGTCTTAAAGAAAATCCGCATTGATGAAATAAAATGACACATTTTCCGCATAGTTGAGTTTTTCAATGAACAGAGAGGACCGAATTTGTCAAGTTTGAGGGGGAATTTAGTGATAAGTTTGAGAGAGGCCAGAATTTGTAAAAATGAGGGGGAATAAAAATTTCATTAGAATATATTGAAATTCTAGCATTTTTTAAATTCGTGATATGCAACAGTATTCGGGTGGCTCCGACTTCAGATTGTCTGGGGATGCATAAGATCTGGATTTGTTAGTTTGTGATCATAGGAAGTTCAGATTTTTCGGATCGTGACCAGATTGATGTCTTAGGGTTTGAGTACCGAGTCTTTGTCAAGCCGGATAGTAGGATTAGCGTTAGGAGATGCATCAGTATTGTCAATACTTAAAAGATATCTCGGAACTGATAATTCTGTAATAGTCTAAAGTGTCAGAATGGTTAATCTTCGAGCAGAGAAATTGTTTTTCAAAATAACCATCGGGGAATGATGATGTTTGTTGATTAAGTTGCTGTCGGGTCTAAAGGAGAAGACTATACGTCTGTTATTATGACTGAAGAGGAAGAATGTGATTCTAATCCTGAAAAAATGTTTTTGAGATCTGAATGTGTTGCTAGATAATTTTTATCTAATGAAGATTTGCTGATTGAGAAGATTACCGTTTTCACTGATCAATCATTCAAAAGTGTGCTTAAAGCGATTACGGAAAACGGGATTTCAGATTTTCGTGGGTATTCACAAACTTAAAGTTTACCGGTGTGGTGATTCGAAGTTTCTATCAATTTCCGGTTGGGTTTTTGAAGAATAAGAGATTAAGCTAAAGTGTTAAATAAAAAACCGAACGCAGATGTGGTTATAGACGAAACTGAGAAGATGCATTGATTAGTTTCGAGTTGGTGTGTATTCGTGAAGATTACAGTTAACCAAATTAGAGGAGGTCGGGAAATGTGCAAACAAAGACTTGAAGATTCATTTCAAGGGAAATGTGTGTATGATTAAGATAATGCAAGCCCGAATCATCAATCAAGGGGGAATTATCTGAGGATATCAAGATGCTTGATTGAAGTTGCAGAATATTCAAACACGACTCTCATATTTCAAGATCAAGATTCGACAGTGACAGCCACGGCAGAATTTTTTGGTACATATTATGTATGTCCGCCATTGTATGAATAGACTAGATAGATCGTGTGTTGAGTATTTTATAGTTGAGATATGAACACATGACTTTGGAGAGCACAAGAGAAGTTCGTACGGAGGTAACACCTACGTGAGGAGGTAACACCTTCGTGCGGAGGTAAATACTTGTACGGGCGTATACTTATAGGCTTAAGTTTGTCTTGTATTTTAATAGTGTTGGTTCATGGGTTGGGTCGATGATATGTAGGTACGAATAGGGGTTTGGGCTTGGCCCAGTTGTACTAGGTCATCCTATGTGTTATAAATAGGATGCACCTAAGTCTTGTGTTGGTTGTTGATTGTTTTGAAAACTTGTATGCGTGTACAAGACGATCCTCTTGAGATCGTGTGCAGTTTTGATATAATACAATAAATTATTTTCTTTGTTCTTCTACACTTTTCTTAGTTTTCTACACTCTGATCAGTGTATTGTGATATCCGATTGAAGCTCTTGGACTAACAGTACCTCCCGCACAGACTAGCACATCCGCACGGAAGTACATCCGTCCAAACCTCAAGTATATATAGTGTTGTGTGTTCGTTAGTTGATAAGTTTGGAGAACCCAGAGGGGAAATGCTGGAGAAATTTTGCTTCTCTAGCTTGTAAATAATGTATACTTTTTTGGTATGAATGAATCATTCGACCTATGACTATTCTTCTACTGAATTAGTTCTATTCTACCCAAACTTCCGTCTAAACCAGCCGAACCTGGACTCACAAAAAATTAACAATAATCAAGCACAAAACAAACTATAAATTTTGTTTCGTAGAACAATTAATGACACAAGGATAAATATTTTAAAAGTCTTTAATTGTAGTCAACACTGAATATGTGACTACAATTTCTATCTTTGAACGTATCATTGCATGCACATGGTTGTTTGGTAATAATCTCTTTATCGACCACTATCATTTGACTTTTTGTTAATCACATTACCCATTAACCAAATTATTTGTTACAAAGGGTTTTGATCATTTAAGTGAGGAATGAGATGGACTTTTAAGATGGTCTTCAAACAATTCTTCATTTCTATACTTATAGGCCACGTGCATGAGTAGTCGTGACCATTCAAATGCGCTTGCAATGGTTTATTTATAATCAAACTGTGAACCATTCCTTTAGATGCTACCGCAAATGGTTGCAATTCATGATAAGAACTTATCATATATTTTTTTAATGTGAACTACCACTACCCTTATGCCTAACTACCATGATTGAATTGGACCAATATCGTTAGGAGAAATCATCAAAATGGTCATTTTGATCAATAAGTTTGGCAAAATAAACTCCATACTCTCATGCGTCAAATGGAAACCTACTACATAATGTCAAAATTAATTGCACCAACGCTACAACATGTAGCTTGTGGAATCTTCTAATTGGCTGAAACAACTTCTTAATTAAAAACAAGAAAAGTTAAATGATATTTTTGTAAAAAAGAGATAAAGATTATTTTGTCAAATCCATAGGTCAAATTAATGACCATTATGGTGATGTTCCCATTTTTTTTTGTGGCCCTTGGGAACCTTCATCTAAAATCTTGACCTAAACCATTGCATACATGAGTGACAAGGCCAAATCATTACAACTCTAACAAACACGACTACAATAGAACCAATGAGCTAAACCACTTACTAGAACCAACAAAAGCAAATTGTTTCTTAACTGACCAACTAAACCTATTGAGGAATACATCATGCGGATCATGCGTTCCATTTGTGTGAAATTGAAAGTACCGAGTACGTACAGATTATGAACATGTTCACGCCACATTTGTGAATGATTCAAACAGTGATAGTCATGATAGTTGTTAATAGACACACTAAGTTTCTCATATTAGGTATTAGTGGGTTAGTTTGAAAACATGGGAGTAGAAAAAAAATTTGGAGAAAAAGGGAAAATTTTAGACAAATCAGTTAAAAACTTTAGTTGCAAAAAAAAAAAAAAACATAAACACATGATAAGTTATATTTATATAATCTTATTTTGCAATGTTGGTGATAGTTTTCTTTTAAACCCTTAAATTTAGTAGTTTCCTTATTTACCTCCAACTTTGGTAGTTTCCTTTTGAGTAAAATGCATGGGTGGTCCCTTTGATTTTGTAAAATAATATCTATAGTCTCTAACTTTTGGAAATTATACCGATTGTCCCTATGGTTTGACAGTTTGTGATATGCGTAAAATGCAACATATAAATAATATCAAATAAGGTATAAAATCAACCCTTATATATATACTAATGCTGGAAAAGTGTGTTTCTTTGTATACTTTTGATTTTCAGGATTAAAAGAGCTTAAATATACAAAAGGAACAAATTAACGGCAAAAACTAACATAAATACAAAAGAAGAGAAGTTGACACATCATACCTACCTTCTAAGCTTCAACCCAAGACCAAACAAAAAATAAGAAGACAAACACGGGGTTGTGCCACCAAAGCTTGGGGTCATGCTCCATTCCGAAGTCCATGAAGAACAAGACAAACAGAAGCAGGCAAGAGACACGGGGCCGTATCCCATAGACACGGGGTCGTGGTCAACTACCAGATATGCAAAATCTCCTATAGTACACAAGTTCAAGACCAGGGGGCGTGCTCTCTGACACACGGGTCGTGTGTGCATACGGACTAACACAACTCAATAAATGAAGACAAAGAAGAAGAAGACACGGGTCATTCCCCTTGGGCACGGAGCCGTGTGAAAGGCCTGTTTCCAGCTATAAATAGAGGTGATTGGTTCATTTGCAAACCATCCATTGGCAAACCACTTCTTCCACACCTGCCACCACTCCATCACCATCATCCACCACATTCCTCCATCATCCATCTTTAGAGTGTGTGTAGTAGCCTCGGATTCAAGATTTATTGTAAGAGTTTTTGTTAAACAAATGCCATGCTTGGCTAATCTCTTACATCACTTGGTGAAGACAAATCTTTTATGTATTACTTTTGATTTCCAAGCTTTGGTTAACTTTTTATTTAGGTATGTATTAATGACTTTAATAACTAGTTTTTTTTACATTGAAAGTGAACTTTATTCTATCATCTATTCATGTTTTGTTGATTCACTTCGTGTCTTTACGATCTATATAAAGTATGTTAACTGCCAGAAAGGGGGTTAGAAGGGTGATTTGAGTAAAGTTCTTGCCTCGTTCAGTATATAGATCCTGCGAGGACTTGATTCAAGCTTATTAGGACTTTTCTTGAGGCAGATAACATCAAATCGGGAGAAGTAAGAACAGCTTGAATCCATTATAAATAAATTACTAATAAAACTTTAATTGCTGGACTGTGTCCCTGCTGACTCGGACCAATATGGTCGAGGGTAGTGTTGCCTCCAAAAGAGGGACACGCCACCTTTTGCATTAATAAGTTACTTAATTATCTTTCAATATTCAGGCCTTGCGGGACTGTATCCCTGCAGACTCAGACCAACATGGCCGAGGGTAGCATTGCCTCCAAAAGAGGGACATGCCACTATAACTAAGATAATCTCTTAAAAACCCAAAGAGTGGAAATCATAAAAGGATTCATAAAAGAAGAGTCAGAACCAAGTGATTCTATCGTGTCTATTGTTTCTTTTTGGGTAACCGGATGAGTCATGAACAAGTTCTATATGTCATTATACTTTAAATACGTTGTAATATCTGTAGGATATCAACTTATATGCCCGAAAAGGTTTTGAAACGAAATTATGCCTCATAAGGGTGTTTTGGTAATTATATGTCGTATAAAAGGAACTTGCGTGTATTCTGATGTTATGATCAGAAACATTCTGGAAAAATACTTAATTTGTGATATAATATCAGTAAGATAGCACACATAAGTGTGGTTTATGGTTTAAGACCAAACTATGCACCAAAAGGGCATTTTGGTCATTTGAAAGTATAGTTTACGATAATATACTAAAATCAGTTTATGATTAGAATATTAACATCATAATATGTTAATTAAATTAACATATCAGTAGGCAATTTATTTTCAAGTCCATTGTTGATTAAAACCTTGTTTTATGTAAAAATGGCATTTTAGTCAAATTTTGACATTTTACGGAACTTGTGCATAAACGCAGATTATGATTATGATCAAGTAATATAACCTTAGAGGGTTATGCTACATTACATTACGATCATAACGTGACCTTAATTCAGAAGTTAACTAATCTAAGTCGGGTCAGAATCGAAAGTCCAAGCAGAAGTCAAACTTCACGACTTTCGGTTGCGAACCGACTCTAGGACTGAAATTGACGGATCGAACATGTTCCCACATGTTATAATAATTATTACCAACTTGTTTAAGTGTCAAAAATATATTTATAACATGTATAAACTCAGATTATGATTTTTATGAAATCTGACCCGTTTGACTTTTTAAAACAATAACTTTGACCCGTCAATAGACCTAGTAAACATGATCCTTAGGAGGTGCCCTTTTAAGGGATTAACACCTACCTAATTACGATCACTTAGCCATGTTCATTTCCAAAATTGGCTGGACCATAATGGTCTTAACCGAAAGTCAAGGCATTTGTCAAAATTGCTTGACTTTTGGCTATTAAAAGCCTATAAAAGAAAAGAGCAGAGATGGAGCACTTACAAGTGATCTAAGAGAAAATTAGAACTCAAAGGGAAGCTCCCAAATGGCCAGGAACTTCCAAGAGTGTAATAGAGAGGAGAAGAAGTGAATGAGCAAGGAAACGAGTGAGCTTGAGTTGCTATTTATAGTGCAAGAGGGTGTGTGAAGATGAAGCCAGGTGTTAGAGGTGTTCTAGGATTATCACAAGTGTCTAGCAAGGTGTCAAGAATAGCAAGAGTGTGACAAATTGCAGGAGAGGTAGCATCTTGACAGAATTTTGGAGTTTTGACACTTTTAGTCCCTCAAATTTAGTTTTGTGGATTGTCATGAATTGTCCCTTGACTGATATCCAATGACATAATGATACAAATTGGTCTATTCATTGAACACGAGATGTATTGAAGAAGAGTACGAACAACCGAACGTTAACGGGTGTCACACTAGGTGTTTATAAGCGTTTACTAGCTTAAACGCGAAAGATACAAACACTTATGGTTTAATGGGTTAAATCACCCAAGATAGTAAGGTTTAAGGTTCGGTGAAGATATGTGATAGTCAAGAATGGTGAATCACAAGATATTGCCTTAACCGGGAGTCATTCGGGTCGAAAAATGACTTAAATACGCAAGGAAAATGTAATAATAAAGTCTAGGGGCCTTAGGGTTAACAGTTGGAAGTTTATATGGTTCAAAACTGAAGTTCTAAGGCTTCGCCGTAAGCTACGGTTGCCAAACCGTAGCTTACGGTTAGGTTTAAATTTCAAACAGAAAATCTGGACCGTAAGCTACGGTCACGGACCGTAAGCTACTGTCAGGTTAAATTTTTTTTTAGATTTTGGGATTTGTCTAAGGAGTTGAGTGGCTAACTTATTTGAGGTATTTATATTTTGTATTTATTTATTTTATTTATTATATATTTTTTAAGGGTATATACACGTGTCGGTTTATTACCGAACACGAATTTTACGAGATGTTACACCCTGAAACCCCCATATTCAACCTGATTCGGATCTTGACAAACCAGTGGTGCGGGGTTTCAAGATTTGTGTTGGTAGTGGTGATGACTACGGCGGAGATGCTGATTGCCGGATTTCAAGCATGTGGTGGTGGTGTTGGTGGTGGCAGGTGGTGGTGGGGGTTTGCCTAAGAGAGGGATAGGGAAAGAGAGAGAGAGAGTCAGATTGTGTGTGTTTTTGAGAGTGATTGTGTGTATATATATGTGTGTGTGAACTTTTTTCTTATATTTTAATAAAACAAGGGGTAATTTTGCAATTTTACATGGACTTAACGGAGAAAACTAATACCCATCCACTCAAAGGACTATCCGAGTAACAAACTGTCAAACCATAGGGAACACTGGTGTAATTTCCAAAAGTTAGGTGTTATTTTACAAAATCAAAGGGACCATTTAGACATTTTGCTTTTTCCTTTTTGATCCCAACTTTGTCAAATCTTATTTTCGCCCTCCTACACCTTAAATTTTTGGAAATATAAGGTCACTTTGTAAAATATCACTTTGACCACCTCGAGAGTATATATAATCTGATTTTTTCTTAATACCTTCGTTTGTTAACTTAAAAAATTAATTTGTTGCATGCTTATTTTTATGAACATGTTGGTATAAATTCAAATCGGTCTAAGTTTCAACGGAAATTTGTTTTGGGAACGAGTATAGTCAAATACGTTTTCGTATTATTAATTTGGTTTGGAAATTTGGTTTCGTATTTTCATGCTTACTTTTTTATGTATGTTTCAACCTAAATTTTTGTTTGGGAACGAGTAGGACAAAAAATTCATATTGGTCCACGATTTAACGTAAAGGTCGATAATAATTTATACATTTTGACATAAACTTAGTATATTTTTCGTGTAAATTCGAGTTTGCCTACGTTTCAACGTAAATCTGATGTTTGCTTTATATTTTTAGTATGTAGTAATGTAATAAATGAAATTTGGATAATAAACGAAAGTTGGATAACTAAAGTAAATTAAAATAAGTTTAATATATTTACTAAAACATGTTTTATATTTTTTATGACATCATATATAAATATTAAGAACTCACATATTGTTTTGAATTTGTTTTTTCGTGACAAATATTGAATATTATGTCTTATATTTTATTAAATCTTCATAAAAAAATTCTATCACAAAATTAACGACATGTAGTAGTTGGCCACGAAAACTTGTAGCTAATTTTACAACCGACTTTTAACATATAAAATTTTGTTGCAAAACTAAACTAGTTTGAAAAGACTTGATTTTGCTGTAAAATTTGACAATATTGGTCGTTATTGGTCCATCCTTTTTTGTAATGGTTGGATAATACATCTTTTTGTGACATATGGATTGAAAAATAGTGCCACTATTTAAACACTACTAATTAACAACAATTCTATGATGTTTGGTGTTATTTATTTATGTTTCTCTCATGTTGTAGTTGTACATCAATGCTTGGTAACTTATGCCAAATCTTCTTTAAAAAGCTTTCTTCTTCTTCATATAAATAGAAGATAAAAAGTGTGAGATATAGAAATGGATCGATGCATTTTTAGAGAAGGAAAAAAGAGATGGTTGTAGAGAGAGAGAGAGTAACCGGTGGAAGGACCATTGCGCCGGTGGTGTACCCGCAATTACATGGTGGAGCATCAGATTTCCCACAGGGTTTTGAATCCCCACTCCACTGTTGGTCTCTCTCTCTATCTCATTATTTAGCCACGTCTAGTGACTTTAAGGCTGCTTTGTTGTTTGGTTTACGTCTTCATTTGTTGTTTGTTGTTTGCTGATGTATGTTTCATCTGTTATTTACCCCTGATGACTGGCGGCTATGTTATAATCAGATAATTTTTTTATGTTCCATCTACTTTAAAACTTTTAGGGTTATAGATGGCTTGTCGGATGGTGGTGCATGTGAGTAATTCTATGCGATGAGGTGTTGTATGTTGTGTTTCTGTATGTTTTTTAGCATATTGTAGCTGAATACTTGAATGATACTGCTTACAAAATTACACCTTTTTAATTATATCAAATTAGTTATGTTTGAAAGTTTGGGGCTTTTGATTTTTGGTCACATGGTGACGATGAGATAAATCTCATCCGAGAGTATACTTTCTGTATTGTAGCATTAACTTGATCTGATGCACTTGACTTTTTGTATTGCACTCAATGATGATGACGACTAGCTCATCCTAGAGATGCGGTGGCTCATCGTTGGCTTGGTTATGTACCGTCTTCTCAGGCTTTGGTTTGTGGTTGTGGTTGTATTTGGGACTTTGATGTTGGTCTGTGTTGATAGGTTTGTTCATCGTTGACCCCTGATGTTTTTTTTGGAGAATTAGACTAACTGATTATCTGTTGTATCGTATGACTGTGATTATGGGTTTGTTTGGTTGCGATGAGTTCAAAATTTACTCCAAAAATTGCTGAGGTTGGCGTGACGGCAAGGCTGATGGTTGGTGGGTATTGACCTACAACCCGCCTTACAACCATGATTTTCATTAACTCTGAGCCATAGAAAGCTCGGTTTGTAACACCCCGACTACGTATAATAACCCATGGCGGGATCTTCGGGGAGTCACGTAACAAGTTGTTCACAAAACTTGGTACTAATGTTTAATTATATTAATTATTTGAATTTACATTGTCTTTCGATCATAAGCTAAATACAAAAATTAATTTTAGATTCAAAGCAAAACTAAGGCCCAAGTCATTCCTACGTGTAGCATACTCGCATAGGCATCAAACAATTATACCTGAAACAAATGTGAAAATAGACGGTCAACAACTAATGTTGGTGAGTAACATAAGTTTTTGTAGTCAAAATCATGGCTATGAATTCGTATTGCAATACCTCTCCCAACTACGAGAGTCGATGAGTAAAAATCTTGTAACCAAACTTGTATCAAATGTGATTGGTATCGCAATATCTTTTACCAACTATGAAAGTTGGTATTTTCTTGTAGCCATGAAATTCAACAAAAACGTTTCATTGTAAAATCGTGTAAGTAACTAATTGTTTTCTTGTAAATTGTATGGTTTATATATATATATACTTGAAAACCAATTGTTATGTTTTGTATAAACCAATCGTCATGTTTGTATAAACCCATCGTCGTATTTTGTATACACCCATCGTCATGTTTGTATAAACCCATCGTCATGTTTTGTGTACACCAATCTTCATGTTTGTATAAACCAATCATCAAGTTTGTATAAACAATAGTTCCGTTTATGTAAACAAGTGTGGTCGTATGGTGAATACATTCAAGCCTATGTTGACTCGATGTACAAATCTCCAAAGGTTTTGACAAATGCATATTTTCTGTTGTTCCCCAAACTTCCCCACAAACCCAAGGAAATTTGTAAACAGGATTGTCAATCCTATGGTACCATAACTTATTACCGGTCGGCTTGGCCAAAGTTAATGAACGTACTTTGTTATGAATGACGCTCTACCAAGTTTCACACAAATTGAAAGCATATTGTATATATAAACCATATATATAGTTTGAAAACTCAGAAACATTAAGCGCATTTGAATCACCCCAAAACATTTTAAGAAAGTAAAAGTGGGGACTACGTACTCACTTAATTGATGATGTTGTGTTTAATCATACTCGCAATGCTCAAATTTTCCTTGAAATAAGTATTTGTTCATCAAGGTTTTTTTTGTGATAACGTTTGTGGATGAATGTGAGTTATAGAAACATCTAACTTCGAAGAAGTTTAGATGTTTTAGAAAATAGGAATTTTGACAGCTTTCTGTGTTATTTTTGTAAAATACGTTAGAAAAAAGAAAAAATTATCAAAAAAAATATAAAAACTTTAAGTTAACGAAATCATATTGTGTTCTACAACTTTCATTTAGAAAATTTTCTGTTTGGAACTCGGAAAGTGGTCAAAAGTATTGATCTTTACAGACTATTCAGTTTTGACATTCGGTTTGGTTTTTAACACTTGAGGGTCCAAACAGAGGTGTTTGTTGATGTATCATAAATCATTGAAATTGTATTTTAATGAACTTAATCAAAATGTAAGAGTTTACTTTGTTTGGTTAAGTTGTAACCAAGTTATGCTTGGTTAAAGTATCAATACAAAATCTGTCCAAAATAGAAAGTTTTCGTCGTTAGTTTATTTAAATGCGTAAAAATGGATTATCATGGAAGAGTTGGTAGAATGTGGCTTATAACCATATGAGCAAGGGATCTCATGTAACATGATTGGTTAACCTAACATTTTGATTGGAGAGTGTTTTGAAGGGTTTTGACCCGTTATGGCTAGTTTACACTAATTAACTAGTCGTATGCGTAAACACGAGTCCGAATGGTCGAATGGGTCTTATGACAATTCGACATGTCAAAAAAGTTTATTTATGTTATATGATCAGTGTTGACGTGAAAATGAAGATCATATAAGTTTAAAACCATTTTACGCCAAAAAGGGTATTTTTTACATTTTCAAAAAAATATACATAGTTGACTCGTCATTTAACCCATCAAATGACATGATCATTAGGTATAACCTCAGAGGGTTATGGTCATATTGTTGGTCTTGATTGGGTTCTAAGGTTGACCAAATGGGTCAGATTCGAAAGTTATAGCAAAAGTCAAACTGGTTGACCTTCGACTAGGACATGAACAATAAACTATAAATGACGAGTTAGACATGATAAAACATGTCTTATAAACTGATTTGGTGTCAAAAACTTTTAGTTTAACACTTAAAAACTCGTTCTTCGTAAAACTGCAACTTTCTGTTTTGGTTTAATCTCGTAAAAGTTTGACTTGTCATTTTGCCTACTAAACGTGATGATCAGAGAGTGTAATTGCAAGGGGGTAACACCTTCATTATTGTGATCACGTAGCAAAGTTCATTTTGAACTTTGACTTGACCGAAATGGTCAGAACTGAAAGTCAAAGCAAAAGTCAATTTGCTATACTTTTGGCTCATAACTAGCCAAATAAATGAAATAGACTAAAAGATGGACTTACTTGTGTTTGAAAGAAAGACCAGAACTCAGGAATGGAGGCCTCAAGTGTAGAAGCAAGCCCCTAGAGTGTTTTTAAGTAAAGAAAAAAAAGAATGATGTGAAGAACTCAAAGAATTCTAGACTATTTATAGTGATTTTGGATCAAGGAGGTGATGACAAGTGTTACCAAGTGTTTATTAGTGTCCTACATTTGTCCCAACCAGAATTAAGGTGGCATAATTCGTGCTAGGTGTAATAAATTGAAGACATGTGGCTAAACTTGGTGAACAAGCAAATATTTTGCATCTAGGCACCCCTTACATACCGCAAGGCCTTTTGTTGCAAACTATTTTGTATTTTGACATTTTTGGCCCCTAGACTTGTATTATCACTTGTTTCCCATTTTTAATCCTTCTAACTCATTTTTAGGTTATATGAAGGGTATTAAGACATATGTAACTTGGATTTTGTTCCGAAAATGTCGTGAATATCGTCTTACTTGATCGTACGATTACGTATTTCGTATTTAAAATATAGAATTTTCAATAAAACACAACAACGATCAAAAGTTCACAACCTTTGAAATGTTGCTAATGCTAAAGTCTCCCTTACGTTTGGGAAATTCGTCTCGAAATTATGTCACGCTAAACTTTGAGAAAAGATAAGAGTACTTGGCTTTCATTTGATCCTCTCATTCCCAAGTAAACTATGGGTCACGTTTTGGATTCCCAACGAACTTTAACATTTGGTATTCCACTACACTTGAGTTTCTTTGCATCACGGTCCATAATTTCAACAGGTTTTTCTACAAAATGCATAGTGTCATCGATGCGAATTTCATCGAGAGGGATGTGGAGTTTTTCATCGACTAAACGCTTTTTCAAGTTGGACACGTGAAAAGTTGGATGAAAGTTTCCAAGTTTAGGAGGTAGTTTGAGTTTGTAGGCTAACTTTCCGATCCTTTCAATGATCTTAAAAGATCCCACATATCGAGGTGCTAGTTTACCTTTCTTACCAAATCTAATCACTCCCTTCCAAAGGGATACCTTGAGAAGAACATGGTCACTAGTTTGGAATTCCAAAGGTTTACATCGTGTGTCAGCATAACTCTTTTGACGACTTCTTGTTGTCAAAAGGTAAGTGCGGATTTTCATGATTTTGTCTGTCGTTTCTTAAATAAGTTCAAGTCCAGTGATTTGGTCTTCAACAGCTTCATTCCAACAGACAGGAGAACGACTTTTTCGACCATAAAAAGCCTGCAAAAAGAGCCATGTTGATGCTGGAGTGATAACTATTATTGTAGGAGAATTCAATCAAAGGCTGATGCGAATCCCAACTACCACCAAAGTTAATCACACAAGCTGTAAGCATATCTTAAATGTTTGGATAGTTCTTTCGATTTGTCCAATAGTTAGAGGATGGTATGCGGTGCTTAGATTTAACTTGGTTCCCATGGAAGATTGTTTTGTTTTCCAGAAACGTGAAGAAAACGAGCATCACAATCCGATATGATGTTCAAAGGAACACCATGACGAGATACAATCTCATCAATATAGATCTTAGCAAGTTTGTCAATAGAGAAATCCTCGGGAATCAGAAAAAAGTGTGGTGACTTAGTCAGATGGTCAATGATTACCGAAATGGCATCATGACCTTTAGAAGTGCGTGGTAATTTAGTGATAATATCCATAGCGATGTTCTCCCACTTCCATACCGAAACTTCTGGTTGTTCGAGCAAACCGGAGGGACGTTGATATTCTGCCTTGACCTTAAGGCAAGTAAGGCATTTGGACACATACAAGGCTAAGTCCTTCTTCATACCCGACCACCAATACTGGGCACGAAGATCCATGTACATTTTATCTTCACAAGGATGGATAGAATAACGAGACTTGTGGGCTTCATTCATTAACAAGGTACGAAGCTCATCTTAGTTTGGAGCCCACAAATGATCCAAGAAATA
Source organism: Scalesia atractyloides (assembly GCA_947069175.1). Taxonomy (NCBI): domain Eukaryota; kingdom Viridiplantae; phylum Streptophyta; class Magnoliopsida; order Asterales; family Asteraceae; genus Scalesia; species Scalesia atractyloides. Next base: position 15,970,551 of record CAMTDV010000026.1, read on the forward strand.
GAGTAACCCATCATCTTTTGTTTCAAACTGAAGCTCAAGATTATGTGGCAGTTCATTACACATCATGCCCTAGGTTACACAAGTACGTTAGGCTTGGAAAATATGTGTTTGGATATCTGATTGGACTAGGGTACAATGAAGTTTGACACATTTTTTACGACTAAATGCATCAGCTACAACATTTGCCTTAGAAGGATGTATTGAATTTCATAGTCTTAGTCGTTTAGAAGTTCCAACCAACGCCTTTGTCTCATGTTCAATTCCTTTTGATAAAGATATGATGGAGACTTTTATGGTCAGTGTAAAATACACATTTGGTACCGTAGAGGTAGTGTCTCCAAATTTTAAGAGCGAAAACAACAACACCTAACTCAAGATCATGGCTATGTTCTTATGCAAGGAGACACTAATCTTGAGCTCGAGACTTTTCATGGATTTTCAATTGTTTTGAAGCATAGGCTATTACTTTGTCTCTTTGCATAAGAACATAGGCAAGGCCTAGATTTGAGACATCAAAATACACAACAAAATCGTTGTTACCATCAGGTAAGAATAGTATAGGCGCATCACAAAGTTTTTGCTTCAAGGTTTGGAATGCTTCTTCTTTGATTGGGTCCCCACTCGAAAGGTTTATTCTTTTGAGTTAAAAAGTGAGGGGAACTGAAAGTCCAGGATCCTGCGGGATTAGACGGAAGTTTGGACGGGATAATGCTAATTCGGTAGAATGTTATTAAGAACGGAGTAGAAGCAGAAGTCAAATGATTCCATCATACCGAAAGAGTACACATCTTTACAAGCAGGAGAAATTGGAGCATCCCCTCTGGAACTCCAAAACTTAGCAAATTATGAACACACAACACTATATATAGACATGAGATTTTGGTGCGGATTAGCTTACCTTCGCACGAAGGTGTTACATCCTCACCAATGTGTCATGTGTTCGTTCTTCTCACTAAACTATACAATATTCAACACACGCTCTATCTAGCCTATTTGCACAGTGGCGGACACATGGAATATGCACCAACAGGAACCACAATTTTCGAGAAGTTCGCGATAAAATGATGGTAGTAACTGGTGAGACCAAGACAAGAACGAACTTCGGTAGGAGTAGTGGGTGTACTTCAATCTTTAATTTTTGTGATTTTAGAGGGATCTACATGTATACTTTGTTTGTGGAAATTGTGACCCAAGAATTACACTTCTTTAAACCAAAATTCACACTACCGAGGTGAAGTTCCTGGTATGCTCGAGATTTTGAATAATCAAGATATCATCAATGAAAACAATGATTAACTTATCTAAATAAGTTTTACAAACCCTATTCATTAAGTCCATGAAAACGACAGGAGCATTAATCAAGCCAAAAGGAATACCAATGAACTCTTAATGGCCGTATCGAGTGTGAGATGCAGTTTTGGGAATATCTTTTCCGAGTAGACGAAGTTGATGATACCCAGAACAAAGGCCGATCTTTGAAAAATAGGTAGCACCTTGTAGTTGGTTGAAAAATCGTCAATACGCGATAGGGTATATTAATTTATAATCTTGAGTTTGTGAAGCTCACGATAATCAATGCACATGTGAAAATATCCATCCTTCTTTTTACGAATAATACAGGAGCACCCCAAGGTGTGAAACTCAGATGAGTGAAACCTTTATCCAAAAGTTTTTGGAGTTGTGTCGCTAATTCTTGCATCTGATACGATGCAAGACGGTAAGGGAATTTGGTAATTGGGTTGTCACCAGGTACAAGGTAGATGCGAAATTCTACTTGGCATACCGGAGGTAAGCCACGTAGTTCTTCAGGAAACACCCCGGGAAAGTCCCGAACAATGGGGATGTCTTTGCCACTCTTAATCTTGCATTTCTCATCTATGATATGTGTTAAGAAGACCACATACTTCTATCATAGGTAGTTCTAGGCTTGGGTATAAGTGATGAGTTTGAGTCCCTTAGAAGTGTCTCTCCATGAACTTCTAAGACTTCGCCAGATGGAAGAGGCACACGAACAACTTTATTGAAATAGATGACTTCGGCATGGTGTTTGGTTAACCAGTCCATGCTTACTATGATGGCAAAACTCCCAAGTTGCATTGGCATGAGGTCGATGGGAAAAAGATGGTTATTGAGGTTTAGTTGGCAATTGCAAATAACAGAATCAAGTACAAGGGGTTCGCCACTAGCTATTTCTACCGTTAAAGGTTTTCCTAGCTTAGTTCGGGATATAGAAAGATAAGGCTAAAAAGTATAAGACAGAAAGCTATCATTAGCACCCAAATAAAAAAGAATAGAAACGCGTTGATTATTAACAAGGAACGTATCGTTAACCACGTCGTTACTGGCATGGGCCTCATTAGCATTTATGTTAAATGCACGTCCACGGGCTGGATTGACATTAACAAGTTTTAGACAATTGTTCTTGTAGTGGCCCATCTCACCACAATTGTAACAAGACCCAGGTGGAAAATGAGGACGAGCAGGATTTTCTTTGGGATAGCTTGGTTTGGAATAATTTGACAGGTGTTGGCTAATTGACTGAGTTGCCCAAAAAGAGTACATTGACGAGAGGGTAAATGGTTTTGATGGTAACCATTGCATCGGTTGCACAAAGGTGCAGTACCAGCATACGGTTTCTTAGCTGGAGGTTGAGCTGGTTGGTTGGAAGCAACTACAAAAAAATTCCTTGAAGCCTTAAGCTTCTTTGAATTTCTAAAGAGTTCAGCTTTCACTTCGGTTGGTTTCTCTTGGGTAACCTTAGCAGATTGCTTTTTCCCACCCTTGCGGAATAGTTTTCATTTCTTCACCTGAGAGTCCATTAGGGTTGCGGCTAGTTCGATAGCCTCCCTAACGGTAGCTGGCTTGCTACCAATGACTATATCTTGGATTTGATCAGGTAAATCCTCGATTACTGTTCAATTACCCGATCCAAAGGTGTAACCATGGTGGGACAAAGTAAGCTCAACTTTTCGTACTGATCAATGAAGGCACGATTTTCTCCACTATATTGGTTGAGATCATGGAATTCGTTCTCGAGAGCCCTTATCTCATTGTGTGGGTAGAATTCTTTCATAATAAGAGTTCTAAGTTCCTCCCAAGATAATGCCATAACTACATTCGCGCCTCGATCCTTTATAATTCCATTCCACATGAGTACTCTCTTTTAGAAAACACTCAAAGCAAATTCTACCTTTCAATCATTGGAACACTGACAATGGCGGAAAGTGTTCCCGGCGCTTTCAAACCAAGCAGGAGCCCAGTAGCTTCTTCAGACTCATAGAACTTGTTTAGTTTAGCAGAGTTGAACTGTTTGTAGTTACAAGATGTGGGTACATTATTGTTATTATTGTTGGCTTGATTGATTTGGTCAGAAGGTTTGGAAGTCTCGCAGCCGTTTGCTAGGTGATCAAAGATGCCATTTCAGCGTTTAGGGTAGTGTCGCGACGAGGAGGCATTTTAAAGGAGGAGGAAAATATGAGAGAATACGAGTGGGACTGATATATGATAGTAAAAAAGAAACCTTAAAATATCGATAAAGCATAAGGATTATAATCATTTATTCATTACTTCAAACGAATAAACGATACAGTAACTAATCAAAGTAAATGGGTCTTTATTATGTATCACAAAGACATGCTTTAGCCTGTAAGTGGACACTCACCCTAAGAGTTCCCAGGTAAGAGTGACTGGTCTGATTATGTAGATTTGTACGACCATTCTATCCTTAGACAGAAAAATCAGGGTACATGCGTCCACCCTTTCAGATTGCACGTGTTCACATTATAAAAACCCAAAACTTTGACGTGATTTTGAAAACATCTTAGGCTTAAAAGCCTAAAAATAAATCAACTAAGGATAGATGATGATTTCTCGTAAAATTTTGAAAATTTTTATTTTTATGAATGAATTATAACTTTATATGCTTTGTGATCACTTAAGGATAGGTGATGGTTTTGTATATTTGTCGTACTAAGAATCTATACACGAGTTACCTCATGTTTGGGTCCTAGGAAGGTTAAACATTTCTAATAGCCTAATTCCCTCTAACCATGGCTCTGATACCAATCTGTAATACACCGACCGTGCATAATAACCCGCAGTGGAATCGTCGGGGGAGTCACGTTACAAATTGTTCACAACACATGATACTAATGTTTAATTATATTGATTATATGAATTTACAGTGCCTTTCAAACACAAACAAAACACAAAAACTATTTTTAGATTAAAAGCAAAACTAAGGCCTGAGTCCATTCCTACGTATAGCATACTCGCATAGGCATCAAACATTTGTACCTGAACATATGTGAAAATAGATTGTCAACAATGAATGTTGGTGAGTAACATAGGTTTTTGTGGTCAAAATCATGGCTATCAATTGTATTGCAATACCTTTTCCGACTATGGGATTCAATGAGTTAAAACCTTATAACTAAACTTGTATCAAATGTGATTGGTATTGCAATATCTTTTACCATCTATGAAAGTTAGTATTTTAGAGTAAACCTTATAGCCATGAAATTCAACAAAAACATTTCTTTGTAAATCGTGTAAGTAACCAATTGATTTCTCGTAAATTGTATTGTTTATGTATATCTATATTATATATATATATATATATATATATACACACACACTTGAAAACCAATCGTCATGTTTTGTATAAACCAATCGTCATGTTTGTATAAACCCATCGTCATATTTTTGTATACACCAAACGTCATGTTTGTATAAACCCATCATCATGTTTTGTGTACACCAATCGTCATGTGTGTATAAACCAATCGCCATGTTTGTATAAACAATAGTTTCATTTTAAGTAAACAAGTGTGGTCGTATTATGAATACATTGAACCCTATGTTGACTCGTCGGACATACCTCGAAAGGGTTTGTCAAATGCACAGTTTCTGTCGTTCCCCAAACTTCCCCACAAACCCTAGGAAATTTAGAAACGAGATTTTTAATCCTGTGTTACCATAACATACTACCGGTCGGCTTGGCCAAAGTTAATGAATGTACCATTGTTATGAATGACGCACCACCAAGTTTTACACAAATTGAAATCATATTGTATATATAAACCACATATATAGTTTTGAAAACGTGGAAAACGTTAGGCACATATGAAAAACCCCAAAACATTTTGAAAACGTAAAAATGAGGACCATGTACTCACTTGATTGATGATGTTGTGTTTAATCGTACTCGCAAAGCTCAAATGTTTCCTAGAAATAAGGATTTGTTCATCAAGTTTTTGTTATGATTAGGTTCGTGGATGAATGTGAGTTATAGAAACATCGTAACTTCAAGAAGTTTAAATGTTTTACAAGATAGGAATTTTGACAGCCTTCTTTGTTGTTTTTGTAAAATACGTTAAAAATAGAAAACGTTATCGAAAAGTTATAAAAGCTTCCAGTTTATGAAATAAAAGTATATTCTATAACTTTCATTTAGAAAGTTTTTCTGTTTGGAACTCGAAAAGTGGTCAAAACTATTGATCTTTACAGACTATTCAGTTTTGACATTTGGTTTGGTTTTTAAGATTTGAGGGTCCAAACAGAGGTGTTTGTTGATTGATCATAAATCATTGAAATTGTATTTTAATGAACTTAATTAAAATGTAAGAGTTTACTTTGTTTGGTTAAGTTGTAACCAAGTTATGCTTGGTTAAAGTATCAACACAGAATCTGTCCAAAACAGAAAGTTTCCGTCAGTAGTTTATTAAATGCGTAAAATATGGATTTTGACAGAAGAGTAGATAGAATGTGGTTTATAACCATATTAAAAAGGGATCTCATGTAATATGGTTGGTTAAACCTAACATTATGACTGGAAAGTGTTTTATAGTGTTTTGACCCATTACGGCCAGTCTCACTAATTAACTAGTCGTATGCGCAAACACTGGTCCGAATGGTCGAATTGGTCTTATGACGAGTCAGACACGTCAATATAAGTTTATTTATGTTATATGATCAGTCTTGATGTGAAAATGTAGATCATATAAGTTTTAAAACCAGTTTACGCCAAAAAGGTTATTTTTTACATTTTAAAATATATATATGTAGTTGACTTGCCATTTAACCTAACAAATTACATGACCATTAGGTATAACCTCAGAGGGTTGTGGTCATATTGTTGGGTTTGAGTGGGTCCTAAGGTTGACCAAACGGGTCAGATTCGAAAGTTAAAGCAGAAGTCTAACTGGTTGACCTTCGACTAGCACATGAGCTATAAACTATAAATGACGAGTTAGATATGATAAACCATGTCTTATAATGTTATATAAACTAATTTGGTGTCAAAACTTTTAGTTTTAATAATTAAAAACTCATTCATCATAAAAATGCAATTTCTTCGGTTTTGACTCTAATCTCATAAAAGTTTGACTCATAATTTTGCCTACTAAACGTGATGATCAGAGGGTGTAATCGCAAAGGATAACACCTTCATTATTACGATCACGTCGCAAAGTTCATTCTGAACTTTGACTTGACCAAAATGGTCAGAACTAACAGTCAAAGAAAAAGTCAATTTGCTCGACTTTTGGCTCATAACCAACCAAATAAATGAAATAGACTAGTAGAAACAATAACTTGTGTTTAAAGAAGGATTAGAACTCAAGAATGAAGGCCTTAAGTGCATAACCAAGCTCCAATAGTGTTTTTAAGTAAAGAAGAAAATAATAGTGTGAAGAACCTAAAGAATTCTAGCCTGTTTATAGTGATTTTGGATCAAACAGGTGATGATAAGTGTTACTAAGTATTGATTAGTGTCCTAACATGTGTCCTAACCTGAATTAAGATGGCATAATTCGTGCAAGGTGTCATAAATTGAAGATATGTGATAGATTTTGGTGAACAAGCAAATATTTAGCATCTGGGCAACCCTTACGGACCGCAAGGCCTTCTGATGTAAAGTATTTTGTATTTTGACAGTTTTGGCCCCTAGACTTGTATTTTCATTTATTTGTCATTTTTAACCCTTTTAACTCATTGTTTAGGTGATATGACGGTATTAAGACATATGTAACTTGGATTTTGCTCCTGAAATGCCGTGAATATCCTCTTGCTTGATCATACGATTACGTATTTTGTAAATAAAATGTAGAGCTATATAAAACACGCAAACGATCGAAAGTTCACAACCTTTGAAATGTTGCTAATGTTACACGGTTTCTCTTAGGTGCGTGCTGTGAAACCATTTAAAAAACAAGCAAACCCAATCCAAACTGGTTAAAACCGAGTATAATAACTTGAAAATCAACTGCATTTATCATTATTAATATATAGGCAGATTCTTGGAACATTTCCAACAATTTACCTTAAATCTAAAGATTTTGGCATAAAACATTGTGCACCCCACCACATCGCGACAAGGGCTTATATAGTTGTTTCTAAAACAAAAAAAACATCAAAATTTAAACGTATTTTGTAATCTTTTACTTCCATAAAAGTTGACTTTCGTTATCTTTATGGTTAGATGGACAAGTCCATCAAAAACGGCTTGGTTCCTTGTAGTTATTGTTTTACGAACTAAAAGGAAGAAAACTTTGGTAAATATTGGTTAATTCACATCTAAATTATGATATAACTCTTTGACAACAATATTTAATAGTTTTCATTGTTGAAAAATATAAGCATATAGAAGCTCGTTCCATACATCGGGCACACCAGGAAGACACCAATGTATACAATCTGAATAACTACTCGGGTTTGATAATTGTTCTTCACTGACTGCATCCCATTGCTTCCTATAAATTGATGGATGCCCATCTTTCCTGTATTCTGAAAGTTGAGTTATGTTAATGATTTGAACTTTTAAACCTCTTGTTTTGAGTTCATCAAGGGAATTTTCTACTATCCTCATCATTCTAGGATCTGTTCCGCTGCCTCTATATCCCTCCTTGGTAATCATATCGGTCTCGCTGTAACAATTTTGGTCACTGGATGCACCCCACTCGTTCGCCCTACAATAGAGATTACAACAAAGTTAGTTAGTTCAAAATGGTAATGGTAATGGTAATATCATAATCAATTAAGAGGTTTGCATCGTGAACACATTAGATGAGGGCCTCTGGAAAGAATATATCTTCCAATAACAAGTGTCGTACTATCTTCAACAAGAGTTTGAGCGAGTAGACCTTTTTATTCCAGATATATGACGGTTGTATATGAAACGAGGATTTGTAGGAAGATTTTTAAGAAGGTCTGCTATTTCTTTTGAATATTATATTCATAACATTAAATATTTGTATAGCACGTTGATAGATTAAATCCTAACATTAGATATTTTAAAACATGTTGATAAATTAAATCATTTGACAACATCTCATAGTTTTTAAATGTTACACGTTTTTCATATACATACATATATGTATATATGTTATGTACATAATAATAAATCAAATAGATGTGTTCATATGTTTTTCTTTTATAATTTACCTACACATGCATTCATAATAATTATACGTATCTATATATGTATAGTTTATACACATAAATGGACAATCAAACTAACTACTTTATTCATATAGATGTTTTTTGTTTTTTGGTAAAGACTAGCCAAAAACAATAAACATTACAATGTAATAGAATCTATTATTTTTAAACTTCTTACGATTTTAGAAAATGAATAATTTATTTTATTTTTACATGTTTATAATAATCTATAGCGTTGTACATACTTTCTCCTTATTATTAAAAGTTGTTAACAATTTAATAAGTTATATTTGTCTGTAAAGGGATAACTTGATGGTAAAGTATATATTCAAATCTTACAAATGCCAAATATGGTGTGATTTTTATCGTTATAAAAGTTATGTTTACTGGAAAAATACTGAATAAGACCACAAAAAACATTCAGGAATTATTTACTTTAAAAAACAATAAAAGACTACGAAATAAATTAATATTTAGGAAGAAGATACAAAATGAAGACCCTTTGTAGATTTATAACTAAGTCGATTTAGGACTCACACAATACGATGAATCAGTCAAACGTGAGAAAAATAGATGACGTAAAAACGTTAGCTTACACACGCACTTTACGTCGTGTTAACTCACAAAATTTAGAACGAAACGTAAAAACGTTGAACCAGACATGCACGTTGCACCATGTTAACTCGCAAAAATTAGAACGAAGCGTAAAACAAAAAAATTGCGAATTATGAAAAGTCGAAGGGACCAAAGTTGAAAGTAAAAAAGTTGTGAGGTTAAATTGCAAAAGATGAAAACTTTTGAGTAAAAAGTAAAAAAAAAATCAAATAGTTTTGGTTTAACAATGTAATATCAATTTACTTTTGAAAACTCCCCTAAGAATTGAGAAACCTTTCAATACACAAAGATGTTACAATTTATAGTATGTAAATTAGTTCTAAGAATACTTTTTTTTTTCTCTCATATATTATAAAATACAATGTTTTATAAAATTTCACATGTACCGTTACAATACATTTATTTTTATTTAACTTTTGATATAAATTTATTCAAAAGTGAGTTGTGTATACTGAGTAATAACGTAAATGTGATTAAAGCACAAACACATGCCATTAAGGTTATCTTTTGGTTTGTTCTTTGATATATATATATATATATATATATATATATATATATATATATTCACGGTTTTTCTCTTTTTTCTTATATTAATTTAAGTTAATTGCTACCAAAAAAAGTACGTGAATTTAATGCGTAGGGTACTATTGCATTTAGTCATAGACAAATCGCATATTGATCTGATGGTAATGTTGTTAGGCACACAAGTTATGTTGAATTTGGGATGGAGCAATCATATAACAAGGCTTGTTCACCCTTGGGAAATACTAGCACAACATGTAAAGGCCAGGAATCAAGCACTGGCAATCACATTGGAAAAAGCAACGAAGCAACCAGGCTAGATCAGTTTTTGTTTCCCTTGCCTGTTTATTAAGTATATATTGTTTAAATTGGCAACTTGTCGGTCCCTTTGGTTTTTTTGGTCTCGAGCCATTGCCCGACTTGGCCGGCCCAATAGCCGGCCTTGATCGATGGCTGTGTACGTATTTCTAGATAAAGAAAGACGAGGGGTTATTGAGGTAGGGCTCAAATGTTTTTATTTTTATTATTTTATTTTATGTTAATTAGATTTATATGTGTATCATTTGCATAGTTGCATAGTATTTTATAAATCACATTTATTTTAACTTTATTTTTTTTAAATATGGTATTTAGATATATAATATTTTAACTCTAAAAATATTAATATTTATAATATTTTTAGTTTTCTTATACTATAAATATAATATAATTTATATAAACCATATTGCTTAAAAAGGTATTTCCTTACTATCCTATGTTCATATATATATATATATATATATATATATATATATATATATATTATATATATATATATATATATATATACTTACTGAGATTTATTGTTAAAACCTATTTGATGATTAAAAAATGTAATATCCAGGAAATAAAAAGGACATTTAAAAAACATGTATAATCGAAGAGAAAATGTGTGTTTTTAAAGGATAAGTTGAGATGTGATATGACAACTAACCTTACATGTTTATGACATCTGAAATGAATAGCATTAGAGATACTCTTATATGAAGCTAAACCAATTTTAAAAATATATTATATATCACTCCTCCTGAAAATTTATCATTTATAGAAATAACCATGCGTTTCTTGTAAAATCCGTATGGTGAATTACACAACCCTCATTTATTATTAGACACGTTCCTTTAATACCAATGTTCTTTTAAGGATTGCATAAACGCATGTAATAAAAATGGTACTTTTGATTAAAAAAAGAAATTTATTTCTCTTCACACTTTTTCTCTGATTTATAAATATCTTGATTTTACTTATAAAAAGTGGAATAACAATGTTCAAGTCTTATAATATATTTATTTATACTAAATGCTATAATATCATTTTTTACAAGAAATAAATCTTAAATATATAGAAATTATGTTATTAACTGCACTTCATTATCAGATTTTCTCTTTGTTAGAATCCAACTTTCTATCACCATTTGCTCTTATAATATGAAAACAATTTTAACAATGAGAAACCCGCTGGTCATTCTTTTCTTTGTTTGGATGTAGCATTAGCAAAACATTGTTCAAAATCAATGTAGGGTGAGCAAATCTAAGCATAGTTATTTGTCCTACGAGATGCAACAAAATAATTATTATATCAAAATCATCTTTTCAAAATATTTTCACCTTACATAACAATAATTTTTCTATAGTTATTTAAAACCATATAAACATTGTAAAAGAATTTATAAGATCAATGATTCTAGATGTAATTAGTTATAAATTAATAAAAAGCAAAAAACACTTGCACAAAGGTGAATTAAGTTGGTACCTTGCATGAGTAGGTGACATGCTGACAAAGAACAAGGAAGTCTTGGTTCGGTTAACATGAATCTCTAACCAATCCGACCATGTTTTGAGGGCCAGCTCGTAGCTGCGAAGCATCTCCACTTCTTTATATATCCCATTTTTATCTTCAAACGAACCCCACCTAATCATCATTTAATTCAACATCTTATGTTTATAACCTTTCTTTACGCCAAATATAAGTTAATTGTAATTAATGGACAACTTATTGATGTTTCTCCAACCACAAAAGACTATTATGAATGTATGAACATTTGATTAAAAAAACATATAAATTATGGACTTACAAGACTTTGATATGGGGTTGTCTCCACCAAAGATAGGAATTGAAGACTAGAATATCGGCATCCGTCCAAACTCTACCATTTTTTTCGATGGAATGTGACTTAACGATCCTTTCAGGTAACCTATGGTGCACTGGGTCGTCTGAGTTTGACTCGACCAATAAAGGTGCCCAATAGAACTCGATTGATGCATTGTACTCCTTCATTTCTATAAATATTCATATAATTAATTTATTAAGTTTAATCGACGTATTGGAAAGAAACAGAAAGATAGGAATCGAAAAGTGACCCATATAAAAACGTTGTCTGCCAATGGGCTCTTGGCCTAGTGGCATTAGATGTTTATCACCACCAAATTGATGCAGGTTTGAGTCTCACCAAGTGGGACACTTGGTGAAATTTCGAAGTAGATTTTAGGGTGTATGTTCACCGTTATTATTATTATTATTTTTTGATCTATATACAGATGTTATGAAACATCTCAAATATTACACTAATAGTATATATTGTTCTTTTAGGGAGTAATGTTTTTATTTACTTACGCGAGCTTTGAAGGCGATTAAATTGGAACCATTAACATAGCTCAAGAATTTCATTTTTGGGTTGTGAATGGCTGAATCTAAAAGACAAACCATTGAAACCCATTGACCTCTATTTAAAGAATCTCCTACAAACACCATCCTCTTGTTCCTTAACTTATGCAGCAATCTTGTTGCATTGAGTCTAACATGAAAACATAACCAACGAATAATTTAGCAGAATGTTGTTTTAAAATACGAAGTCAACATCATTTTCTATCTTATATATTGTTATAAACTTATTATAAGTACTTATATAAGTTAAAAAACATATTGGAGGCGTGTTGTGTGAGAGATAGAGACACCTTGGGAGGTCACAATGGTGAGGTTGCCACCTCCAGTGTTGATAGCTTAAATCCTCTCGTCCAAACTTGTTGCAGGACAATTGATCCGACATGAATTTGCAATCGTTTTCTTTGTAAAGCGGGTAGGACTTGTTATCAGAAACCCATTTTCCAGAAAACAAATCGCACTCTGATTGTGAATCACCGGAAAATGTAACATCTACTTTCTCCCGAATCATGTTAACGGTGACAAACACTCGGGACATATAAACTGCTGCGACGAAAAACACAGCGAAAAGAAGTGAAACAAAAAACTGCACGATGCCAAATTTCACTGATGATCCCCATGCTATTGGAACCAAATGTTGGTTTCTGGCCACCATTAGAAAAAAACCGTGTCTTTAGAAATGTTCTTTTTTTGAATGCACTTTCTAGATTATATGTTGGGTTTCTCCCTTATTTAAGTTTATAAAGCTGGTGGGAATTGATGTATATTTATGGGTTAGGAGTAGTGACCAAGTCAGGATTGGATTGGATTTGAATACTCTCTTTCAAAATAATTATGATCACCTAGACATTTAATATTGGATTAATTAATCTATGTAGCTTTGCTTAAATGATCAAGCTAAAAAGCTTTGAAGAAGGCATGCAAATATATTAATAGAGGACCATATATTATAAAATTATATGTATATATGTAGGGGTGTAAATGAGGCGAGTTTAGCCATCTTGTGCTCGGGTTCGAGCTCGAACTTAAACGAGCTAGCTTGGCTCACCTCGCTTACTTTTTCGAGTTTAAAAGGCGAGCTCGAGTTCGGCTCCTGAAAAGGTCTAGTTAAGTCGTTTACAACCGAGTTGTTTTCAAGTTTGTTTCGAGCGAACTTCGAGCAAGTTACGATAGGGTGAACATTTTGGATAGCCCTGAGAAGGATTAATTTTAGTTTCGTATTGCAAAATATAATGAAACCATTTAAGTGACAAGAGGCCCTAAACTTGAAAGTTTATGTCACATATGTAGTAAAATAGAAGAATAAGTTTGAATCTACTTAAAAAATCCACCCTATATTAACAATTAATCTACTTAAAAAATCCACTCTATATTAACAATTAGAAAAGTATTCAGTCAAAGTTTTCGTTTGCTAGTTTACAACTAACTAGTAAAATCCTAGGTATGCGGAGGTGGAAACTTAGCTAGTATCGTTTGATTGATTATAGTACTAATACTTGATATATAACAAACCAAGTTAAAAAACTAAAAATAAAGTTGTAAAATGATCAATAGGATATCGATACATGTTTTACAATGATTGAAAACCATAAAAATGGATTTCAGTAACGGTTCTGGAAGTACCAATTCCAATGACGTTGTTATTTGGATTAGGCGTTGTACCGTTATTTTTTGGGATAGTATCAGTTCGGCTCGTGACAATATCGCCATTCACAATAACTTACGATATAAAAAGATACCCTATTGTAAAAATAACTACATATTCTATTAAAATTATACCAGATACTATATAAACAAATATTGGTAACGACACTAAAGCTGTTAAGATGGTAACGGTTCGGTTCGTCGTGATAGAGAGTAAAAAAATCATAATATATATATATATATATATATATATATATATATATGTATATATATATAAATTGTTCCTTGTTTGAACAAAACATTTTATCGAAATGTAGATAGAAACAAGAAAGTTACAACTGTAATCAAAATCTTATAAATAATGCACTATATTATTAGAATTATGACCAAGAAAAAAACTGAATACAAGTAATAACATGTACCTTTGTGGTTTGATTAAAAAGAATAAGCTTTAATAATATGTACGTTTGTGATTCGATTACTTTTCTATTACTACTTACAACTTGATTTAGAAAAATATTATATGAGATGCACATATAAAGAGGCATGTCACAACAACATACACATAATTTTTTTAAGACATCGCATGTTAAAAGTTATAAGAGAAAAATAAAATATGTTCAACGTTAATTTTAATAACAAAAAATTTTAAAACATATAAAAATTTAAAACCAAAAAATGTGAAAACCAAAAAATTTGCTTACTAGTTTAAATGAGAAAACCAAAAAATTAGCTAAAAAAAAGCCTAAAACATCAAAAAATGTATTTTTTTTTATTTTTTTAATTAAATTCGCTATATATAATATATAAATTTTTTTTTTCAAAAAAGCGTCTAGAGGATATTAAAAAATAAGCATGTTTTGTACAATGCGACTATAACATATATTACACATGACTGTTAATATGTTACACAAAAACTTGTTTATTTTGTTTTAAAAATTTGGTTGACGTTTTTTGATTTTTTTTTTTTTTGCTCAAAACCCTTAAAAACATGTATATGACATGTGTAATTTAAAAAAAATGTTAAGAGGTTAGAGTTTTCATGATTTTCTCAATAACTAAGGGTTTTCTATATAACATTTATATATATATATATGGGGTGGGGTTATAGAATGAACACTAGTGTGTTTGTGAACCAAGTGAACATTGATTTACATCATCAAAATAACATCAAATTGTAAAATACACTAGTGTATTTTCATCATCAAATCAAATTCTTACCATTGTTTACACTTGTGTATTGATAATCAAGGACTAAGATTAGTTCACTAGTGTTCACAATTAAGGGGGTTGTTCACAAATGAATCTGGTTGACAACCCCCCTTGATTGTGAACACTAGTTAACTAATCATATCCATTGATTATCAATATACAAATGTAAACACAATTTTAAATCAATGGTTAGGATTTGATGATAAAAATACACTAGTGTATTTTAAATTTTGAGGATATAAATAAATGGTCAGTATTTTTTCACTCAGTTCACAATTACACTAGTGTTCACTCTAGAACCCCACTCAATGAACCTAACCCTATATGTATATTGGTTTTTGGATATAGGCTTCCATTGAGTTGGATTTAAGTCATTTAAATTAGAAAAATTCGAAATTGAATTTCCGAAGTTGAATATTTGAAAACCAAATTGAATTCGAAAATTCCAGTTTGTTCGAATTCAGGTTGATTCTAATAATTTGAATTATGAGAAAATTAAATAAAATAAATAATGTATATGCTAAATAAACCTCATATGTAATTTTTTTATAAAAGAATTTATAATTCAAATAATCAAACTATTTTGGTTCCATAGAATTGAATTAATTCAAAAACCGAATTCAGAATTCGATTAAGATAATTAAGGACTCAATATATTGAAAGGCTTACACTACTTGCACACTCCATGTGTCTATTTTCACACTTTTGGGCCCTAGACGTCTCATACAGGGCTACCAAACGTATAGGGCCGTATAAAAATCACCGCCTCACACTATTCGTACACCCCATGTGCCTATTTGATCACTTTTGTGTCCTAGACGCCTCGTACAGGGTTGTACGAGGTGTTTAAGATGTGGGTGAATATTTGGTTGAAGAATGGGTGTTTTAGTGAGGATAATTAGGTGTTTTTTTTTCTAAGAGAAATTTTTTAAACAATTTTTTTTTATTTTTGTATTGTTTAAAAATATTATGTCGTATATTGTATAAAATATTATGTCGTTTATCGTTTAAAATACTATGTCGTTTTCAACATTATACCCTTTTAAACATTACACCATTTCCATATTATCATTTAATATTAAGGTTTTAACAATTTATTATGAAGTATCAATGTAATACAAACAAACATCACGTAATGAAATAACTGAAACAGAACTGAATATGAGATACATAAGATTAGTTTGTACAACCATAACAAAATATAAAAAGATAACTGAATAGTATATACAAAACAATGTACGGGAGGCTGGTCTGTGGCTCCGAATCTGAATCTGGATCTGGCGGCTGTAGCTGATATAGGGCCCGAACTGGTGGGAGCGGCATGAAAGGTAACCCCTCTTGCTCTCGTCAATCATGCGCGTCGCGAACCAACCAACCCATGAAATCACCAATCCTGTCAACATTGGCTTGTAAATGCTGATACAATGTCGCTCCTAGCGTAGGACCTGGAACAACGTGTTGTGGATGCTGAAGGGCCCCGGGGGTGGCGGAGGTTGTGGCAACGCTGCAAGGTGCAATATCGGTCGGATAATCGTGCATGCCTTTAGGATGGTCTGGCGGATAGACTGGATCGAAGTGTTCTGATAACTAAACTACCTCGTAGCACTTTCCCCGAGGGTTTTTAAACCGCTCGCTAAGGATGGAAACCTCTTAAGAAGTTTCAGCCCCCACATCCTGTTAAGCCCCAACCTCGCCGGCTCTATCGGCAGCAATAAGTGGAGGTCAACCTCCGATAAATGTCCCCATGAACAGGTAATCACGGTGATGTACACGCACCCGAACAACTGTCCACGCTCCTACTAGTGATGGACGGAGGCAAACTACTAGGCTAAAACATTTGTAATAGCGCACGGCTTCCAGTACAACAAACAATAAAAGAAAATGAGGTCTGTGGTCGTATACCACTCACGACTCTTCCCACGAGCCGTGATGGAAGTGCAAATCAACCTGTGTAGAAACCTACACAGAGTGTTAGGGAAATACAGAAAGTTTTAAATAATAATAAAAATGACAATAGTTACAATAATAAACGCACGTACCTATACATCGGGTTGGTAGCTGCTAAATTCCACCCCTTAGACAGGGTATGGTCCCAACTCCTAGGCTCTAGAACCACATCCCAAAACCCTAGAAGGGCAGGTCTATCAACCATTACTAGCTCTTGTGTATATAGATCTGTAGCAATCTCGGGATCAGCGTATAAACCGCAATGCACAACAAACTATGCTAGTGTCATCTAATGCTTCACATCGACAATCTGGAAAGAAACCTTGACGGGAGAGAAATGACCCTATGGCTATGAAGGATGGTCAGCCCGAGGAGGGTGAAAGGAGAACAACACTAAGAACTCGACCAACAGCTCTCTGTAAGACGGCATATGCGATAACTCAAAAAGATGATCCCACTACGATAACAACAAACCGAACTAACGCGCTCTAGCCGTCTCATATATCGTCTCTAGTGCGTCCAAGTCGACTGCTAGATGTCCGATGTGCATCCTCCTAAGCTTCGTGCAATGAGCGGCAACATCGGTACCATTAGGAAACTCCAAGTACGGGTGACCATGT
The DNA here is from genome assembly GCA_947069175.1 of Scalesia atractyloides. NCBI lineage: Eukaryota > Viridiplantae > Streptophyta > Magnoliopsida > Asterales > Asteraceae > Scalesia > Scalesia atractyloides. The sequence goes on from CAMTDV010000026.1 coordinate 15,988,250, forward strand.
AGCGGATCCACTAGTGACGGCGGACCCTGTCGGACCCGCGGTAGTTGCTGATGCTGATTGTCGATCTGGTTGTCTATCCCGTCGTCCATCATCATCTTGCAAAATAAATACGGTATAGGTATACGTATTATAGATATGGTATAATAATAATAATAATAATAATAATAATAATAATAATAATAATAATAATAATAATCATAATAATAATAATAATAATAATAATAAATACGGTGTAAGTATTATAAAATATAGAAAAATAATATTGTTTTAATACTAATACCAACAATAATAATACTAAAAAATACGGTATAAGTATAAGTATTATAATAAAAATATGGTAAATAATATTCTTTTAATAATAATAATAATAATATTCCAAATTTATGCTTTTGCTAGAAGACGTTTACGTCTTCGAGTTGAATCTTACATTCTAACACACAATTATGTCAATACACTATTTAAGTTATAGGAATAACATAAATTTAGGGTGACAGGGTAGTATGTTTATTATTTTGCACCTTCACGTACGTACTTATCCAGCCAACAAGCACACAACAATTCTCAGCTAATCGACATCTGGCAACCACATGATGAATAAAGTCGCTGTAAAACTTCTAGCTTCCTATATAGCTATCCATGCAGCAAGTCAAGTGTTGTATGAGAAACCTTTCCAGGTAGATTACCAAACAGGGGTAGTTTGTGATGGTTCATCGTTTTTTCGATGCTTTCTTGGAATGTTTTCTTTATTTCTCTGAACTTTGTTTCAACTATATCCGTGACACATCGTATTCAGTCCAATAAGCTCTTATCTCAAATGCGTGTATTTAAATTGCCATGCTAGCTCTCCATTCTGTTGGTGGTATGTTGACCAAAGTTGCGACTCTGATTACTGCATGCAAAACGAACATTTCCTTATATTCTTTCATCTAGTAATCATACACATAGTTAAAAGCCCCTAAAATTGAAATAACAAATTAAATTAAACATATATGTGTGTATATACAATGAAAGGTGTGAATCAAATGTTTTAAAAAACTTACTTCGATGTTTGTAAGCCACAAATCGATTATGTGGTTTGAGCAAGTTGTAGTCGTATATTTGTGTTGAAGGAGACTCACACACTGTCCTCCAAAATGACAGAAACTTTTTCCACTCTTTCTGGGTGAATGCGTTCTTTCAGTGCTTACAAATATTTTGTTATATGTGAAACCTACAAGATACATAGAGGCGTTCAGAAATACTTGAGCACATGCGATCATTAGGGCTAGCTCTCTATCCTTTACAATCACATGTCGCTCCATTATTCAACATTGCCTTGATCCTTTCAAGCACCCATACATAATTATCACTTCATTCTTTACAAATAACGGCATGCACAATATAAATCGACTTGTTGATCCACGTCATACCCACAACCTGGAAAAATGGCATGTTGTACATGTGTTTTTTGTACGTTGCTTCGATCAACAACACGTGCGGGAGTGCACACCACATATGACCCGAGTATCGATGAACAAAGAAGAGCTCTGTTACGACATCCGTTCTGATGATTTCATGGGAGTCTTTCCATCTCTCTGTGAGGATCTAATTTTCTACACCGCATTTTGTACATCTTTCTAAACATGGAGCCTGTAGGGGTCATGTTTCCTCATCGTTTGAAAAATGTTGTGTGGCTCCATGTTTAGAGCAGTCAGCTGCTCCATCTGCTTGTATTCCCTGGTAGTATATCTTTGCCCAAACGCGTGGCTCGACAGGTCCTCAGCAGGTTCGTGGCCATGTTGACTTTTTTATCCCACTTCTAACGCTAGACATCATAGGGATGGTAACACACCCCTATCAGATAAAACGGGCAAATGATTTTTTTGCTGCAAGATTCTTTAATCGTTGCCACATTACGGTGCTAACCACCATGGTATTCAAGCCATAGCCTCCCAGTCCTTCCACCAATTTTCTTCAATCTACGGGTGACAGTAACGTAACCTTCCTCGCTTTTCCTCTCGTGTACCCATTGTTTTAATTCATTTGAATAGTTGAAAATCTGAAACACCGATACGGTTAACTTACATTTTATATTTCTTAATCTAGTTTAATCCTTGTATATTATACTTATCGATTAATATATATAACATTTAACTAAAAATACATGTACGTAACTGTCTCAGGTAACTAAATAAATTTGATACCTTCTTAGTTTGGTATGGATTACCCGGGCTCGGGGGTTCCATGTCATCATACGGTGGCGTATTCGGAGGCTCACCACTGTATCATTCGTATCCTTCAGGGTAGTCTTTTTGAACGTACATAGAATGTGATGCATCGTAACTTTTGTAGGGATTGTTCGGGTTAGTTTTGATCGGCATGTACACTAGACACAACCTTCTCTTCATTGTTAGAATCGGGAATGCCAGTATTCTCCTAAAAACGGTATGACAAATAGTAGATAATCAACACAAAAGGAATTTAACTTAATAAATATTACTAGTTGGGCACCCATGAGTTGTTAGAATACTGCCAAAAGAAATTGTAACACCCTGTAAAATCACGTCCAATAGTATAGTGACACGTGTTGTATTTTAAAAATAGTCTATTATAGACCAATAAGGACTAAAGGCGTCAACATGCTCAAACTCAGCCTCTGAGTGACGGTCCGATGTCAACATGCATAAATAACTGCCTCTGAGTGACTGATATGTCAACATGCTTGAAATTTGGCCTCTGAATGACTGATATGTCAACATGCCCAGCCTCTGAGTGATCCTTTGCGAAGTCCTAACTCTCATACGTGCCATTTATTGGAGGAGAGGGTTCAATTTTGTATATATATAAAAGTTAGATAATGGAGGGATTAAAAGTGTCAACATGTTAATTTATACCTCTGAGTGACCATTTAACGAACCGAGAGCTCGACAATGTCCGAGCATAACGGGAATGCCAAGTATTGGCTACAGAGGGCTAAAAGTCCCAAAAAGGTGTTTTAAAAGGTTTTTAGAAGCTTTATAAAGTTAAGGGGTTAAAGTGTCAATTTTTGAAACTGGCCAAGGAGCGGTCGCAGGCCGCGAGAGGCCTGGCCTGGGTCTCTCACGGGGCGCGAGACGCCTGCTGCTGCAGAAAGTTTCTTGGCCTCCAAACAAAAATGCCAAGAAACCATGTATTCGAAACTATGGACTTGCAATCAGCTATGCTACGTTTTGGGATACTTGTAAGCTTCCTCTTACACCCCTAAACACCTGAAATCACCATCTTTGAATTCCTCCAACTATAAATAGGTGCTTAAGTTCACATTTCAACTTGCACATTTCTCATTTATTCACTCTTCTCCCTCCTCTGGAAGTTCCTAACTGAAAGGAGCATCCAACATAGTTCTTTTGCACCCTAGGAATCACTGGTAAGTGTTCATTCCTTGTGCATTTTCGTTTATAGGTTTTTATGGCCAAAAGTCAAGCGTTTTACGGAAAACGCTTTGACTTTCGGTTAAGACCAATATGGTCCAGCCATTGTTCAAAATGAACATGGCTAAGTGATCGTAATAAGGTTGGTGTTAATCCCTATAAAGGGCACCTCCTGAAGATCACGTTTGCTAGACCAATTGACGAGTCAAAGTTATGTTATTAAAAAGTCAAACATGCCATTTTTCGAAAAAATCATAAATTGATCTTATAAAAGTTATGAAACCTGTTTTGACACTTTAACAAGTTGGTAATAATTATTAGAACATGTTAGAACATGTTCGGCTTGTCAATTTTAGTTCTAGGGTCGGTTCGCAATCGAAAGTTTTGACTTCTGCTTTGACTTTTAGTTATGAGCTGATTTAGATTAGTTACCTACTAATCTAAAGTTGCATGATGATTGTAATATAATATAGCATAACCCTATGAGGTTATATTACACGAACATAATCAAAATCTAAGTTCATGCGCAAGTTCCATAATTATGCCATTTTTTACTAAAATGCCCTTTTTGCATAAATCAAGGTCTTAATGATAATGAACTTGAAAATAAGTTTCCTACTGGTATAATATTATAAGTAGGATTATATGGGATATTAAACCAAGTTATAAACTGAGTTTTCAAGCAGGTCCTCAAACTATGTCGATAAATGACGATTTTAGCCCCTGTGGCTTATAAAATAGTTTTAATCAAATATTTTTAAGGTAAATCTTTTACCTACTGATATGTTATATTAAATAACATATCTAAGATGTTTTAATCTGACCATAATGATAGTTTTCATTAAACATCGCATAAAACGTCATTTTACGACAAAAGCGCCACTTCGGCGCATAGTATGGTTTTAAACCATATTAATTGACCAAGACTTGTTACCTATTGATTTTAAAACTTATTTTTAGCATATTTACAGTAGGTACATATTATGAACTCAGAATTCCAAATAATTTGTAAACTATGTGTAAAATGACCAAAATGCCCCTTCGGTGCATAGTTTGGTCATAAAAGATAAATTACACATATAATTGACATCCTACTGATATTATATCATAAATAAATTATATTTCCATGATACTTATAATTATAACATTAAATTATATTCAAGTTTCTTTTAATACGGTATGAAATTATCGAAATGCCCTTATGAGGGATAGTTTCGTTTTAAAACCTTAACGGGCATATAAGTTGATATCCTACTGATATTTTAACTTATTTAAAATATAATGGAATATAGAACTTGTCCATGACTTATCCGGTTACCCATTTTCGCTTATAAGCGTACGGTTGGTTATGCGTAACTAGATTACGGAATTTCACCAAAACGGGTTTAACCTATCATTTTAATCTCAAAATCCAGAATGTTAATTGTTTACCCATATTATGCAAGTCAAAGTACTTGTCGGGTTTAAACTACATTCTATCCAATCATCGTTTAATCAAGCATTACACGTCTTGATCATGTACACTACTCGGTCTAAGTCTATGACTTAAATAAAGACCGTTAGTATTAATTGGTTAGCTTATGCCATGATCCAGACTAGAGTCTTGTCGGTAAATGCTATCTGCACTTAAGTACTTTTGTATACGGCTGAGTTTTTGAAATTAAAAGAAGTCTAGCTCAGGTAAATACTCTCGACTTATTTTCCCTATACGGGCTTGGGATACGGTAAACTATTACCGCTTGGTCAGAAATGGGATCAATCGAATGCCGGATTATGGCTAGTAAATCTGCATATTCTTTTTTAATCAGTTTTGTTTGATAACTTAAACATCGGGGGTTAAATTACCGTGTCCTGGATATACTCGGCTCATTAGATTAGTTAATGGCCACGACCTTAGCGCGGGGTGTAGGCATACACCTGACAGGCGCTCAAATGCAAATTACCCAAGACGTTGGGGATAACTCCTCTGTGAGTTATAAGTGGTGTGTATTTAATCATGTCTCAGTCTCTGTACTGGGTCCTGTATGTATGGACAAACATGTGAATCTGTTAACAAGGTTACAAAGTAACTTTCTCAAGTTATAAAAGATTTTGTACCCTGCGCACTTAAAATCATTTTAAAATGTTTTCAAAACGAGTCAGTTGGGTGTATTTACCAGCGAAAGCTGACGTATCGCCCAAAGACTAAATTGCAGGTACAATACGAAATAGGCTGGAAGCTGCTCGGTAGTGATTAAGAGGATCATGCAAATCCTTAGATCTGCCCTAAAGTCTGTTTTATATTCTTTCTTTGTATATTTTATGATCCGCCTGTGGATCTTATATTACGAGCCTGTATATTATTTTATTTCAAACATTTGGTTTGTAATAGTAGTTTTACTCCAAGACTTCCACTGTGCCGTGTTTAATTGACTATGGTTATCAACTTACGTCACAATACTCCCCACCCGGGCCCACTGGTGTATGGATTTGGATAGGAAATCCGGGGTGTGACAGGTTGATATTAGAGCCAGCGTTTGAGAGAATTAAACACTATCCTTCTTGTGTTTAATCTCAAACTTACACTAGCACATTCCTTAGACTTCCGAGTCTAGGCATTTACCTAGGATTTACTTATTTCATTATTAAGTTATTAGTATGTTTTTGAATTGATTTTAACAGGAAAATGTCTCCACGTGTGAGAGGACAAAGTGGAAGAGGAAAATGTCCAATGAGGGGAGGACCATCGGGGCGCATCCCTCCTCAACTTCATAACTCAGATGCCTACCAAGAATCAGGAGATTCGTCTCCTTGGCAACCAGCGAGACGTTCTGTCTCTCATAGACACTCACCCCCACATTCCCAAAATTCTTACCACTCTCACCACTCCTATCATTCACACCATTCTCACCATTACCATTCATACTCTTATCATGAAGAATTTAACCCTAACTACTACTTTAACACGCCTCCAACTGATCAAAATCAGTTGGACAAGCCAAACCCTATGGACGAGGACTCCGACCCGGAGATGCCACCGTCAGGATCGAATATGCATCCTATAGAAATTTCAAGCGATTCAAACTCTTATGCCGGATCGCCTTACCAAGGTCTTAATGAGTGGGACCACTATTGGAACCAATTCACCTTCGCCAAAACACCTTCCCATCACTCTCAACCACCTCCTGTTCAAGAAGATGTCCACATGGAACCGGTGGACTAACCGCAACCACCACCCGAACCACCAAGGAGGAAGCGTGGAGCACGTATGTCGGTACGTGCAGGAGAAAGGTCGGGATCGCTGCCACCTTTGCCCAATTCCTACCCCACAATTCAAGAGGACCCACAAATGGGTGGACCCTCTAACACCTCACCCGTGGTGGAACCAACACCAACACCTATGGTTCAACCACCACCAACGGGTTATACCAACCCAATCCCCACATATCCAGACACGTCTTGATATGATCCTTTTAATCCGTCTACACCGGTAGACTATCAAGCATGGTCGCAAGACCCCTACATGCAGGCAGTTATGCACAATGCAATTTACCCGTCTCATTTCCCACCTACTTATCCACCGACTGGATATCCAACTTATGGGTACCAGTATCCGGTTATGCCACAACCACAACCACAACCTCCGCCACCACTTGAGGCCATCAATAAGGCCTTGGAACGGATGAAAGAAATGCAGCAGCAAGCGGAGAAAACGGAGAAGAAGACAAACAAGTTCTTCAAGAAACTCTCCAAGTTGGTCAAAGGAAAGAAGGACGAGTGAAGTCTCTTCTGATTGTATGTAGTCCCTGCAAGGACATTATTATTTCTTTAGTCCCTGCGTGGACATTTTTATTTCGTTAAAAGTCTTTGCATGGACAGTTTATTTCATTTTGTAGTATTGTAATTTCTAATTTGAAATTAATGAAGTATTTTGGAATTATATATATGTATTCATCCTCTTCAAACGAGCGTCTCGATTTTACTCAAAATTTATGCTCTGTGAAATAATTCCAAAAAGATCTTAATGGTTTTGATTAGCCAGGTGGCACAGACCACACATTTGGCCCAATTATAAATGATAGTTAAGTACGAAGGGGTCTTCTATCAGGATAGTTAAGGGAAGTTATCCTTCTATCCAGAGGTGGTGGACTTAAGTTCAAGCCTCCAAGTCATTAAGGTCAGTGCGACCGGAACTATTAATCAACCATTAAGGTACTCTTATATTAACATTCTAGAATGTTAATACTCTTGGTAGTGTGACTTGAGGAATCACACTAGCCTTCAAGCTAAAGGACTATGTCCTGACCTTATATATCCTATGTGATCAAAAATTGATCCCGACCAATATCATCAGTGCGATGATAATAACCATCCATTAGTGATGTATTACCCTTGGGGCTATGATTTAACATCCATTAGTGATGTATTGCCCTTGGGGCTATGATTTAACATCCATCAGTGATGTATTGCCCTTGGGGCTATGATTTAACATCCATTAGTGATGTATTGCCCTTGGGGCTATGATTTAACATCCATTAGTGATGTATTGCCCTTGGGGATATGATTTAACATCCATTAGTGATGCATTGCCCTTTGGGCTATGATTAAACATCCATTAGTATGTATTACCCTTGGGGCTATGATTAAACATCCATTAGTGATGTATGCCCTTGGGGCTATGATTCAAACATCCATTAGAGATGTAGTGCCTACGGGCTTTATTTTATGTCCATTAATGACAGGCCTATGTGCCATATTTTATGTCCATTTGTGACAGGCCTATGTGCCATATCTTATGTCCATTAGTGACAGGCCTACGTGCCATATTTTATGTCCTTTGAGACAAGCCTATGAGCTAAATAAAAATTGTCAAATTATGACAATGACAGTTGTGACATTACGATCCACTGTCTAGTAATATATGACTATATCCAAATTGTAATTTGCCTTTGATGGTCCTATTAAGACCTAGGCCAAATATAGATATGTTAAGCCTAAGAGTTGTGATGTTATTCACACTAGAATAGGCAATGGATTGTTATATCCAATATTTTAAGCCGAATATGGTTGACATACATGGCTAAAAAAAGCTTATTTGGTGTATAGAACCCAAGGCTTAAAGATGGCTAACTCGAATGAGGCACAAAGTAGCCACCGGAATGTGGAATCTAATAATGCTGAAAACAGAGCCATTAATAACGATAATTTTCAAGCTCGCATTGACGCGGTAGTTGAAAAGGCCATGGGAAAGGCCATAGCAAAGCTTAGAGAGTCGAGTGCTACTCGTTCTAAACCATTATCGATTACCCCATCCCCAGCTCATAAGGAGAGCTCCGTTCACTCTTCAAATGCGAAGAGTGAACCAAAGAAAATAGATTTTGCTGAAAGGTCCCATTCTGTCAAAGACGGATGTACCTATAAGTATTTCGTCTCATGCAAGCCCCGAGACTTTAATGCGGAAAAAGGAGCTATGGAAGCCCTAAAGTGGCTAGACGAGATGGAAACGATCATAGATATCAGCAACTGTGCTGATAAGGATGTGGTTAAGTATGTATCACAGTCCTTTAAGGGCGATGCCCTAATCTGGTGGAAAGCCATGATCCAGTCTACAGGTAAAGTACACCTGTATAATTTGGGGTGGTCCAAATTTGTGGACCTTGTTAAGGAAACATATTGCCCACCTCATGAGGTGGAGAAATTAGAGACAGGCCTTTTTGTCTCTTTCCATGAAAAACCTAGATTGTTGGAAATATGTTTTCGATTTCAATTCCCTATCTAGGTTAGTTTCCTATGTGATTACCCCGGAACCCAAACGCATTGCGTGTTTTATTAATGGGTTAGCGCCCGAGATAAAGGGCATGGTAAAGGCTGCTCAGCCTACTACCTACAGGTCTGCTGTTGACCTATCTCTCTCCCTCACCCTTGATCTAGTGAGACAAAAGTCAGTTAAGTGTGAAACTGATGGAAAAAGAAAGAGGGAAGATGACAACTCCTATAAGTTTAATAAGAAAAATAAAGGGGGATTTGGGTTCAACGGGAACCAAGGCAAAACGGCAGTAATGCCAACATGCAAATCTTGCAACCTGGGGATAGTGTAATTTTGGTTCACAGACCAAACCCTGTGGCATCTGTAAGAGAAAGGGGCATAAACCCTAGAATGTAAGGATCTTAAGGATGGCGTCTGCTACGTCTGCAATGAAAAAGGGCATATTAAGACTAATTGCCCTAAGGTTCTTAAGAATAATAATGCAAAGCCTGGAGAGGCCAAGAAGGGAAATGCCCGTGTGTAACACCCCTGCCCCTCGTTATCACCAATATTGTCCGCTTTTGCCCTTGATGGGTGGCCCATCCAGGAACTCACGGCTTTGTTTTTGGTTGCCCTAGTGGAGACTTCCCAGGAGGTCACCCATCCTAGTACTACTCCCACTTGAGCACGCTTAACTGTTCAGTTCTCCTCTCATCCACTAGCATTAAGCCCAAAACGCGTTGGTGATTTTAGAAGTAGGGCATTACTTATGAACCAGGAATCTCTCCTGTCCACGGACAATGTTGAGAGGTATGCCATTAGATGTTATAATCACCCCCCTCCCGAAGGGACTCATCGTCCTCGATGAGATTTTGCCCCAACATGTAGGAGGTTGCCATTATCCTCGATGAGGTTTTTTGCCCCACATTTGGGAGGTTGCCATTAGGTGTGACAATCACCCCCCCTAAGGGACTCATCGTCCTCGATGAGGTTTTGCCCCAACATCCCGAACGGCACAGGAGTGGCTCTGATACCACTCTGTAATACCCCTGCCCCTCGTTATCACCAATATTGTCCGCTTTTGCCCTTGATAGGTGGCCCATCCAGGAACTCACGGCTTTGTTTTTGGTTGCCTTGGTGGAGACTTCCCAGGAGGTCACCCATCCTAGTACTACTCCCACTTGAGCACGCTTAACTGTGGAGTTCTCCTCTCATCCACTAGCATTAAGCCCAAAACGCGTTGGTGATTTTAGAGGTAGGGCATTACTTATGAACCAGGAATCTCTCCTGTCCACGGACGATGTTGAGAGGTATGTCATTAGGTGTTATAATCACCCCCCGAAGGGACTCATCGTCCTCGATGAGGTTTTGCCCCAACATGTAGGAGGTTGCCATTATCCTCGATGAGGTTTTTTGCCCCACATTTGGGAGGTTGCCATTAGGTGTTACACCGTGCCTTTCAGTTAACTGCAAGAGAGGCTGTTAATGACGACAATGTCATAACAGGTACATTCCTCATTAACAATATTTATGCTAGAGTTCTTTTTGATTCGGGTGCAGATAGATCTTTCGTTGATCATAAGTTTAGTAAACTATTAAACCTGCCCTTAAGAACTCTAGATAAAACTTATGAGATAGAAAATGCTGGTGAAAGTTTAGAAACAGCATCTTCTATTCTTGATGGATACTCTATATCCGTTAAGAATCATTCCATCCCTATCTCTCTTCTGCCAATGAACTTGGCGGGGTTCGATGTTGTCTTAGGCATGGATTGGTTATCTCATAACCAAGCCCACATCACCTGTGATAAGAAACTCATCGAAATCAAAACCCCATCTGGTGAAATGATCACCATCCCGGAGACTCACACTATGGACTGCCAGACAAGGTGTCATTATTTAAGGCATCCAAGTGTTTGAGAAAAAGGTTGTGTCATCTACATGGCACAAGTCACCATAAACGAGCCTAAGCCAAATATGGAAGACCTCCTAGTCATTTTAGAGTATCCCGATGTATTCCTAGAATAATTACCAGGCCTACCTCCAGACAGGCAAGTGGAGTTCAGGATTGATATTATACCAGGGGCAGCACCCGTAGCTAGAGCTCCATATAGGCTAGCAGCAATGGAAATGAAGGAATTAAGAACACAGCTAGACGAACTCTTGGAGAAATGCTTTATTTAGCCTAGTTCCTCGCCTTGGGGAGCTCCTATCCTTTTTGTAAAGAAGAAAGATGGTTCAATGCGAATGTGCATCGACTACCGAGAGCTAAACAAGTTAAAAATCAAGAATAGATATCCTCTGCCCAGGATCGATGATTTATTCGACCAACTTCAAGGGGCTAGTTACTTCTCCAAGATCTATTTGAGATCCGGATATCATCAATTGAAGGTTAGGAACGAGGATGTTCCCAAAACAGCATTCAGGACCCGCTATGGTCACTTTGAATTTTCGTTGATGCCTTTTGGGCTCACAAATGCACCAGCAGCATTCATAGATCTCATGAATAGAGTCTACAAGCCATATTTGGATAAGTTTGCCATTGTCTTTATAGACGACATACTTATCTACTCCCGTAATCAAGCTGATCACAAGAAACATCTTAGGTGCATTAGAACTCCTAAGGCAAGAGAAGCTTTATGCTAAATTCTCTAAGTGCGAGTTTTGGCTCAGAAAGGTCCAATTTCTTGGACATATGGTAAGTGAGCGTGGTATCCAAGTGGATCCCGCCAAAATTGAGGCCATAATGAATTGGAAAGTGCCCAAGACCCCATCGGAAATTCGTAGCTTCCTAGGATTGGCTGGATACTATAGGAGGTTCATTGAGAACTTTTCAAGAATAGCCACTCCTTTAACAACCTTGACCCATAAGAATGTTAAGTACAATTGGGGTCCAAAGCAACAAGAATCTTTTGAGGTTCTTAAACACAAGTTGAGCAATGCCCCTGTGTTATCCCTACTACTGAAGATTTTGTAGTCTACTTTGATGCATCGCACACTGGCATGGGCAGTGTGCTAATGCAGAAAGACAAAGTGATTGCCTATGCATCATGACAGGTAAAGGTGCACGAAAGGAATTACACCACCCACGATTTGGAATTGGGTGCTGTTTTATTTGCACTAAAACTGTGGAGACATTACTTGTATGGCACAAAGTGTATTATTTACACAGACCATAAAAGTCTCCAGCATCTGTTCAATCAGAAAGAATTGAACATGCGACAACGCCGATGGATGGAAACACTTAATGATTATGATTGCGAGATTCGCTACCATCCCGGCAAGGCAAATGTCGTTGCCGATGCCTTAAGTCGCAAGAAAAGAATTAAGCCCATTAGGATTAATGCGAAGAGCATTGAGCTTAAAAATACCTTGAATGAAAAGCTATTAGATGCGCAAAAGCAAGCCCTATCAGAGGCTAATATTCCTAATGAGGGATTAGGTGGAACTGTTGATCAGTTAGCGCCTGGGAAAGATGAAATTCATAGATTCAATGGAAGGATCTGGGTTCCAATCTTTGGAGGACTTAGAGATCTAATCCTCCAAGAAGCACACAACACAAGATACTCAGTTCACCCAGGTGGTGACAAAATGTATCAAGATCTGAAGAAGAATTATTGGTGGATGGGTTTGAAGAAATCCATAGCCACTTATGTAGCTAAGTGTCTGACGTGTTCACAAGTTAAGGCTGAACATCAGAAGCCGTCAAGACTTCTACAACAGCTTGAAATTCCCACTTGGAAATGGGAAATGTTAACTATGGATTTGATTACCAAGTTACCTAAGACCAAAAGTGGAAATGACACTATTTGCGTCATAGTGGACCGTCTGACTAAATCAGCTCATTTCTTGCCAATCAGGGAAACGTATAATTCAGACAGATTGGCTAAGTTGTATGTGGACAAGACTGTGTCCCTACACGGTGTGCCGGTATCTATTGTATCTGATAGGGATACTAGATACACATCTTACTTTTGGAAAATTTTCCAACAATCTTTAGGCACACGATTAAACGTTAGTACAGCTTACCATCAGCAGACTGATGGTTAAAGTGAGCGTACTATCCAGACACTGGAAGACATGCTTAGGGCATGTGTGATTGATTTAGGTGGAAGTTGGGATGACCACTTACCCCTAATAGAATTCTCCTACAATAACAGTTATCATACGAGCATCAAGGTTGCTCCTTTTGAGGACTTGTATGGGAGACAATGTAGAACACCTGTGTGCTGGACAGAAGTTGGGGAACCCAACTATCAGGACCAGAGATTGTCCTGGAGACCACAGAAAAGATTGTGCAAATACGTGATCGTCTCAAAGCTGCCAGGGATAGGCAGAAGAGCTATGCTGACAAGAGGCGTAAACCTCTTAAGTTCCAAGTAGGGGACAAAGTCATGTTAAAAGTATCACCCTGGAAGGGTGTGATGCGTTTTAGAAAGAAGGGCAAGTTAAGCCCAAGATACATTGGACCACTCGAGATAGTCGAATGTGTCGGCACCGTAGCTTATAAGCTCAGATTGCCAGAGGAGCTAAATGGAATCCATGATGTGTTCCACATCAGTAATCTTAAGAAATGTCTAGCCGGTGAGTCGCTAGCAATGTCGCACAAAGATGTGCAAATAGATGAAAACATGAGGTTCGTTGAGGAACCAATTTCGATCAAGGATCGACAGGTTAAGAAGCTCCGAAGGAAGATGAAACCTATAGTAAAGGTTAAGTGGGACGCTTTTAAAGGTCCCGAGTATACATGGGAGGTTGAGTCCACGATGCGACAAAAGCACCCCCATCTTTTTGAATAAAATCTCGAGGTCGAGATTTCTTTTAAGGGGGTGAGGATGTAACACCCTGTAAAATCGTGTCCAATAGTATAGTGACACGTGTTGTATTTTAAAAATAGTCTATTATAGACCAATAAGGACTAAACGTGTCAGCATGCTTAAACTGAGCCTCTGAGTGACATTCCGATGTCAACATGCATAAATAACAGCCTCTGAGTGATTGATATGTCAACATGCTTAAATCATTGGCCTCTGAGTGACGGATATGTCAACATGCTTGAAATTTGGCCTCTAAGTGACTGATATGTCAACATGCTTAAAATTTGGCCTCTGAATGACTGATATGTCAACATGCCCAGCCTCTGAGTGACATTGGAGTCAACATGCTTATTATAAGCCTCTGAGTGATCCTTTGCGAAGTCCTAACTCTCATACATGCCATTTGTTGGACTAGAGGGTTCAATTTTGTATATATATATATATATATTAAAAGTTAGATAATGGAGGGATTAAAAGTGTCAACATGTTAATTTATACATCTGAGTGACCTTTTAACAAACTGAGAGCTCGACAATGTCCGGGCATAATCCTGGGTATGCCAAGTATTGGCTACGGAGGGCTAAAAGTGCAAAAACGATGTTTCAAAAGGTTTTTAAAAGCTTTATAAAGTTAAGGGGTTAAAGTGTCAATTTTTGAAACTAGCCAAGAGGCGGTCGCGGGCCGTAAGAGACCTGGCCTGGGTCTCTCGCGGGGCATGAGAAGCCTGCTGCTGCAGAAAGTTTCTTGGCCTCCAAACAAAAAGGCCAAGAAACCATGTATTCGAAACTACGGACTTGCAATCAGCTTTGCCACGTTTTGGGATACTTGTAAGCTTCCTCTTACACCCTAAACACTTGGCATCACCTCCTTTGAATTCTCCAACTATAAATAGGTGCTTAAGTTCACATTTCAACTTGCACATTTCTCATTTATTCACTCTTCTCCCTCCTCTGTAAGTTCCTAATTGAAATGAGCATCCAACATAGTTCTTTTGCACCCTAGGAATCAATGGTAAGTGTTCATTCCTTGTGCATTTTCGTTTATAGGCTTTTATAGCCGAAAGTCAAGCGTTTTACGGAAAACACTTTGACTTTCGGTTAAGACCAATATGGTCCAGCCATTGTTCAAAATGAACATGGCTAAGTGATCGTAATAAGGTAGGTGTTAATCCCTATAAAGGGCACCTCCTGAAGATCACGTTTGCTAGACCAATTGACGAGTCAAAGTTATGTTATTAAAAAGTCAAACATGCCATTTTTCAAAAAAATCATAAATTGATCTTATAAAAGTTATGAAACCTGTTTTGACACTTTAACAAGTTGGTAATAATTATTAGAACACGTGAGAACATGTTCGGCTCGTCAATCTCAGTTCTAGGGTCGATTCGCAACCAAAAGTCGCGAAGTTTGACTTCTGTTTGACTTTCGATTATGACCTGATTTAGATTAGTTACATACTAATCTAAAGTTGAATTATGATCATTATATAATATAGCATAACCCTCTAAGGTTATATTACATGATCATAATCAAAATCTAAGTTTATGCGCAAGTTCCATAATTATGCAATTTTTTACTAAAATGCTCTTTTGCATAAATCAAGGTTTTAATGATAATGAACTTGAAAATAAGTTTCCTACTGGTATAATATTATAAGCAGGATTATTTGGGATATTAAACCAAGTCATAAACTAAGTTTTCAAGCAGGTCCTCAAACTATGTCGATAAATGATGATTTTAGCCCTAGTGGCTCATAAAATAGTTTTAATCAAATATTTTTAAGGTAAATCATTTACCTACTGATATGTTATATTAAATAACGTATCTAAGACGTTTTAATCTAACCATAATGTCAGTTTTCATTAAACATCGCATAAAACGTCATTTTACAACATAAGGCGCCACTTCGGTGCATAATATGGTTTTAAACCATATTAATGGAGAAAGACTTGTTACCTACTGATTTTAAAACTTATTTTAAACACATTTACAGTAGGAACTCAGAATCCCAAATAATTTGTAAACTATGTGTAAAATGACCAAAATGCCCCTTCGGTGCATCGTTTGGTCATAAAAGATAATTTACACATATAATAAACTTCCTACTGATATTATATCATAAATAAATTATTTTTCCAGAATACTTATAATTATAACATTAAATTATATTCACATTTCTTTTAATACGGTATGAAATTACCGAAATGCCCTTATGAGGCATAGTTTCGTTTTAAAACCTTAATGGGCATATAAGTTGATATCCTACTGATATTTTAACTTATTTAAAATAAATGGCATATAGAACTTGTGCATGACTTATCCGGTTACCCATTTTCGTTTATAAGCAAAACGGGTTTACGGAATTTAACCAAAACGGGTTTAACCTTATCATTTTAATCTCAAAATCCAGAATGTTAATTGTTTACCCATATTATGCAAGTCAAAGTACTTTTCGGGTTTAAACTACATTCTATCCAATCATGTTTAATCAAGCGTTACACATCTTGATCATGTACACTACTCAGTCTAAGTCTATGACTTAAATAAAGATCGTTAGTATAATTGGTTAGCTTATGCCATAATCCAGACTGGAGCCTTGCCGGTAAATGCTATCTGCATTTAAGTACTTTTGTATACGGCTGAGTTTTTGAAATTAAAAGAAGACTAGCTCAGGTAAATACTCTCGACTTATTTTCCCTATACGGGCTTGGGATACGGTAAACTATTACTGCTTGGTCAGAAATGGGATCAATCGAATGCCGGATTGTGGCTAGTAAATCTGCATATTCTGTTTTAATCAGTTTTGTTTGATAACTTAAACATCGGGGGTTAAATTACCGTGTCCTGGATATCCTCGGCTCATTAGATTAGTTAATGGCCACGACCTTAGCGCGGGGTGTAGGCATACACCTGACAGACGCTCAAATGCAAATTACCCAAGACGTTGGGGATAACTCCTCTGTGAGTTATAAGTGGCGTGTATTTAATCATGTCTCAGTCTCTGTACTGGGCCCTGTATGTTTGGACAAACATGTGAATCTGTTAACAAGGTTACAAAGTAACTTTCCCAAGTTATAAAAGATTTTGTACCCTGCGCACTTAAAATCATTTTAAAATGTTTTCAAAACGAGTCAGTTGGGTGTATTTACCAGCGAAAGCTGACGTATCGCCCAAAGATTAAATTGCAGGTACAATACGAAATAGGCTGGAAGCTGCTCGGTAGTGATTAAGAGGATCTTGCAAATCCTTAGATCTGCCCTAAAGTCTGTTTTATATTATTTCTTTGTATATTTTATGATCCGCATGTGGATCTTCTATTACGAGCCTGTATATTATTTTATTTCGAACATTTGGTTTGTAATAGTAATTTTATTTCAAGACTTCCGATGTGCCGTGTTTAATTGACTATGATGTTATCAACTTACGTCACAATACTCCCCACCCGGGCCCACCGGTGTATGAATTTTGATAGGAAATCCGGGGTGTGACAGAAATAATTGATGTCCCAAACATTTGTAGTGTGTTGAATCAATAATCTCTCATCCAACAATTGGTGTACAAAGAAGATGAACATAAGTTTGTCGAGCATGAAGAATTCTCTTCATGCTGCTCTTTATACACTTTAAAATTAAAAAAAAATATGCCGCGTACAGTCCTATACGCAACGTATACGCTATATTACGTGCCGAGACAACATTGTATCATAGTCAAATATGTCTGCTGGTACGTTGCGTACAGGCTTGTACTATGCATATAGGGCCATCGTATAGGCACATACTTGATGTACATGTGATTGATTTGATGTACGATATGACCACTTGGTTGTGAGACAGAAATCCTATACGTCTCATACAGGTCTGTACAAGACGTCTTAAAGGGTGAAAGTAAACTTAGAAACCACCTACAGACACACCTGTAGACCTTATTGAAAACTTGAATTAGAATTCATATTTCTAATTTGTTCGAATCAACTTTCAGATTTTCCATGTCCTATTCAAATGAAAAGCATGCTACAAAGATATTAAGCTAGAACTCTTAACATAATAACATGCCACCAAGATAATGTTTTTGTACCCCACTGGTTAAAGCTATCATGACAAAGTCTTTTAGCATATTGATTAAAGGTTATTGGTGGACTGGTGGTGTTGTGGGGTGGCGGAAGAGATGGTTTAGGTTGGTACCGTTGGCAGTTGGTGACATGTCTAGGTAGCATTCGTTAGCTTCAAGTATGTCTCATCTCTAATTCTCTGGACTGGCATCTATAATATATACATATATATATTGCTGAAACAAAGATCTTTCTATTATTACTTTTGAGAAAAAAAATTGAAAAACTTTTTGGATGGTATAGTTTTTACGATTCTCACAAGTCAAGTTAATCCACCCTGTCATCTAACAGCTTTTTCCTAATTTTTTTTCTCAAAAGTAATAATAAAAAAACATCATTTGTTTCAGAAAAAAACAAAATTAAAAAAATGTTGCATACCCACATTTAAATGAGGTGTAAAAAATATTTATCTTCATACAAAATTTACGCCAACGTGTATAAAAACTTGTATCAGTCAAAACTATCCACTCGATAATTTTTTTTACTTTTTTTACAGATGTTTTATAATATTTTCATCTACGTTGTGTAAAAAATTTAGACCCAACTCAGACAGGAACAAAAAGTTTTCACGGTTCTCGCAAACTCGTGGTAGTTCTCATTTGAACCAAGTCATATATATATATATATATATATATATATATATATATAGGATGGAGTATAAGAAACTAGTTTAAATTAGAAAACCAAAAAACTAACTAAAAATACCTAAAAAACATATTAAATTTTTTTAATTTTTAATAAAAATCACCAAATATAATATATAAAAAAAATTTTTCCAAAAAAAAGAGTTGTACTGCACATTTGCATTAATATAAAAAAGACTAAACCACCTAACCCACCCTCCATCGACACCCCAAAAAACCTAACCACCTCTCCCACAAAAAACCTAAACCCCTTACCCACACTCCCTAAAAAACCTAAAACTAAACCCTAAATGTAAAACCCAAAAAACTAACTCTAAAACATAAACTAAACTTAAAAATTAAATCTAAGCATATAATATGCACCACATACATATAATGCACATGTGTAGTACAAGTTTTTTTAAGTTTTTTTATATATAAAAGTAGTGATTTTTTATAAAAAAAATTGTAAAAAATTATTATGTTTTTAGGCTTTTTTAATTAGTTTTTTAGTTTTTTCATTGATATATAGTTTTCTCATGATTATCTCCATATATATATATATATATATATATATATATTTATATATTTATACATGGTTAGGTTCATTTGTAAAGAACCCCATTGATAGTGAACTATGTGAATTGATCCTAACCCTTGATTACAATACACAAGTGTAAATCAATTGTTAGGATTTGATGATGAAAATGCACAAGTGTATGATGAAAATACACTAGTGTATTTTATAATTTGATGATGTAAATCAGTGACGAAGATTTGTTCACTCAGTTTACAAATACATTAGTGTTCACTCTAGAACCTCACCCTATATATATATATCCCCACTAAAGCCATCAAATCAAAAAAGAATTCTCGCTAATATAAAAATAAAACCAATATTTTTTTTTGTTTTTGCTATTCAAACAAAGTATAACGGCTTTTAAAATAAGAATGTTCCTTAAGCTTATCAAGTGCGCATTTTAACAATTTGTGAAATCATATTGGCTCTTTAGTTTTCTCCATACATATGTGAAAACATATTTTAATATTTGCTAAATAAAAATAATTTATTTTTATTTAGAAAAACAAAAATATAGTAGAAACTATTGCTCTATATATAGGAGTATTGAACTATATATATGGTAACCTCATACAATGTGTACCTTATACCAATTAGTATTTAAACTAGCAGTTATACATGAGTGTTCTTTGGTTTATGATTTTTTTGGGTAAAGTGTTTTGGGTTTTTTCTGGAAAAGTGAACCGATAATCGATCCATTTGAAGTTCGAGTTTGGTTGGGTTGTTTGGTTGTTATCTGGCTAAGATGTAAAACCATTTTTTTAATTTTTATTTTTTAAAATTCAGAATGCTACTAAAAAATATAATTAAAATTCAAACATCATTTGACAATACGATCTGATAATGTTCACAAATCCAAAATTTAATGTTTCAAATACCAGATACTCCGAACAAAAAAAAACTTATGTATAAAAAGCGATAAGTGTTTGGTTTTTTTCGGATTTTTTCGGGTCGAATTGTTTCGGTTTTTGGCTGGAAATAAGTGACCCGATAATTGCCCACATGATGTTCAGGTTGGTCGGGTTCGGTTTATTCGGGTTTGGGGTTTTCAGGAATTTTCCACCACGTTTGAGTGGCTTGGATTCGAGTCGGTTTTCGGGTATTGAGCAAACACGGTCGGCCTTGCCACCCATGTTATGTAGCTGGATAACTCCTTTTTTTATCATGGTGTGTTGCGGCAGGTTGTTTTTAAAAATCTAAACCTAGAAAAAACACATTTAATGATGATATATTAGGAATAAAAGAAACTATGCTAAGAAAAACGTATAAAAGAAACTTAAATTTAATATAAATTAGTATTTACCTCTCGCAAGTTGCGACGGGAACACCATATATCTATAAAAATACAAAGTTCACCAAAAACTCAGAAAATTTAGTATTCAATAAAAGCACACTTTTCAATAAATATACTATGCTATAAGAAAAAGAAAACCATACTAATGAAGTTTTTATAACATAATACTAAAAAAAACACAATGTTGAATAAGAACACAATTTTACCACTGGGGTAATGGAGTACTTTATTTTCTCGTCGAGTTCTTTTGCTTCGTCCGTTTATCAAACAAAGCCTGGCGGTCCTTTTTTATGTGTTTGAATTGTTTCGACTTAATCAAAAGAATTGTTCATGAGGTTCAAAAATTAACGTGTCGTGATTGTGCTGATGTTTTTTTATCAATCATAACTAACTTCCCGTACATTGGCATACCTGGTTTTTAACCTTATTGACGATACCCATAACCGGGTAAGACCAGCTACCTGATTTGTGCACCATTATAGTTTACCATTATGAATGTTAATTGACATTCGACAGTTTCCTATTTTCCTTACACTTACCTTTGTTTTAGTTCCAAATAATTTTGAAAACAAAAATAATATTAATATGGGATATGTTTATAAATAATAAAGCACAAACCAAAATTATATTGTAACACATCTCAGGAACTTTGGTCAGCTGACTGTTAAAAAAGTCACAAAATATGACAACAACTTGGTCAGATGAAAGCTATTAGACTCTCTCCAACACTATGTCAATAAGGCCGCCCATGATGATGTGGATTGTGTCCGTTTTCTCAGGCGCAATGGAGAAAAACAGAAAGGGGAGGGATCCGAAAAGGATGTCCATCTTTAAGGGCTTGGGTTTTCTTGGTTATTAAGCCATTTCCTTTTCTTTTCTGTTTTTCAATGAAATATTTCAGTTTATATATGGAGGTATAAGGTTACTCGGTGTGGGGTTCTTCAGATCCGGCCTGGCCCGTCGACGCCCTCCAACACAATTTCCGGTGGTGCGGCGTCGTCGTTGACGTCTAGCCGTGGACGTTGGAGACGGGGCATGTGAAGACAAAAAAAGGCCATTCAACGGCTATAAATTAAAAAAAACAATGTTCTTTAAAAATAATAATTTTACCTACAAATATACCAAAATCAACCCATTTTTTACACACTTCAACCAATTCTCTATCTTAACTTTATACAATCCTTCTACTTTTTATACAATTCTTCTACTTTTGCCATGGATTCATACAACCCGAACCCGAACCCAAACCCGAACACAAACCAAAACATTTTCTCGGTACCCAGCTACTATCCTATGATGGAACCGAGTTGGTCATCCTCGCAATTTTCTTACAAAACTTTATCGGGTTTTCAACAAACCCCCAACGCTTTCTCTCAAATGAGCCAACTCCAATCAATGCAACAAATGAAATCGTTACAACAAATGATGATGTGAAACCCGTTCAACTCGCAATTTCAATCTCAACCACAAGTTCCCCAACACCGAAGTCTCCCCAACCACAACCCGTAGAAGATGACGTTGAAGAATGTGTTCTGGAGACGCAACCGCAATCCTCGAAACGGAAAAAAGGGAAGAAAGTGATAGGTGACAAAGATCAACATTCGAAAGGCAAGGCAAAACTTTGGACAAAGATCGAGGAGGAGGCGTTAGTGAAGGCGTGGGTTAGCACATCAAAAAACCCCATTATAGGTATGTAAAAATATATAAATTTTATACTAAAAATATATAGATTTTAGATTTTTTAATATAACTTTTGCTACATTCTAAAAATATAGGTAACAATCAAATCGGCGAAGGGTTTTAGAAAGAAATATTATCAAAGTTTCTTGCGATTATGGAACAAGGCCATTATCGTGATTCGCAGTGGCGAAATATGCATCCGATCGTGAATCGGTTTTCGGCAATATATAATAAGTTATATACTAGTGGTAATCGTCGTAGTGGGATGAATGACGAAGATGTTTATAAAAAGGTGACGCGTAAATACGAAGATACACATCGGGTCATTTTCCCACACGTACGGGCTTGGGAAGTTTTGCGAACCAGTAACAAGTGGGCGCCGATTCCAAATGAGGTTGCAATGGCTAAACGAACAAAAACCTCGGAGACCAGTAGTTATAGTGCGGGAGGCTCGGACGCACGATGCCAAGTAAATATAAACGACGAGCCCTAATTTGACGAAGAAGAGTATAGGGTTCGAAATGAAGAACGTCCCCCTGGTAGGGATAAATCCAAAAGGGCGGCAGCTGCAAAAAAGCAAGCCGCAACGGAGGCGGTTCCAAAATTGACGAGTTTATGGCACAGTTCAAAGCGTACACTGAGGTCACGGCCCAAAAAGCAAGAGCGAAGGAACGTGAGGTGGAAGAACGTGTTCGGTTGAAGAATGAGAAGAACGAATATAAAGAGTGGGAGATATTGATAACCGACATAAACTCGTATCCGGAAGATGATCGAGCGATTTTACGAAAAATGAAAGAAAAGATCGCGAAAAAATGGAATTCTTAAGATTTTTTTAGGTTATGTTTTTTTTTATTTTTTAGGTTATTTTAATAGGTTTTGTTTTTGATTTTTTTTACGATATGTAATGTGTGGTTTTTAACATTAATGATTTTATTTTATATTAGTAAATGTTAAAAAACTAACTGAATTGAAAAAAAAAGAAAAAAAATTAACTAGGTGGGGTAGGGTCATTAGCCATTTCCTTGGTTCCATCATTGGAAGAACATCCTTCAAGGGGTATGATATAACGTTGACGTGAAGGGCACCCTCCAAGAAAGGTTCTCACTCACACCGAGTAACCTAATGAAATATGAACCAGCTGTGAAGACATCTAGCTTTAATGGAAAAATAGTTGTGGAGAAGATAAAGTAAAAGAAAAGCTTTTTATTTTAATAACAAAAGTTTTATATTTAACTGAAGGTAAAGTGCATATGAAACCTTTAGATTTGAATTAAATTTATAAAAAAAAAATTTAAGAAACAAATTCTAAAACATCCAATTTAAAGAAACCAATTTAAAAAAAATCCAAACAAAAAATTAGCCTGTTGCAATATATATATATATATATATATATATATATATATATATAGGGTAAGGTTATTGTGAGAAAATTTAAAATTGTGAGAAGGAAAGAAAGAATCTAAACCATTAAATATTTATTCTAATGGTTGAGATTATAGTGACAATTCTGTAAATAATGTTGACTATTAAACTAACTAATTTTCTAGACTAAGGGTATAAATATGAATCTAATATTTTTAAATTAAGAAACTAACATTAATACACATGAAAAATTTCTCCCTTCTTTTTTAAACATCAATAACTTTTTATACGTAACCCTTTTTTTAAAAACAATTACATCATAATAACGAGTGTTTTTTTATCTTTAATATGAGTACCATATTGATATATTTATGTAGAGTTATTTCTGTTTTTATATATTTAGGGTGTTATTTCTATTTTGATTCTGATTAAAGTGTTGACTGATGTTATATTAGGGTGTTATTTTTGTTATTTTCAATGTTAGGGGGTTCTTTATAAGTTGTGTGCCTTCAATATAACTACTGTGGTGTTTTTATGAGTTATGGTGTTATTTTTGTTATAATTCTGTTTTTTATAAGATGTATGCTTTCAATATACATGTTGTGGTGTTTTTATGAGTTATATTTCTGTTTTTTATAAGATGTATGTCTTCAATATACATGCTGTGTGTTTTTATGAGTTAGGGTGTTATTTCAAATTCGAAAATCCCTACAATAATTGTCAAAAATCGGCTGCATATATTCATTCCATAATTATATTTTATTAGTTAAATTACACTTATACCCTTAAACTACCTAAATAAAAAGAGACACATGTCACCTCCATAATCTTTCTTATCCTTCTCACACTTTTAAATTTTCTGACATGAACCTCTACCTATATATATATATATATATATATATATATATATATATATATATTATTAAATCTAGTTTACTTTTATTTTAGATATGATTATTTACTTGTATCATTTAATTAATCATTTAAGGATTTATATACATTTTAATAATTTATGTAACTGAATTTAAAGAAAAAGCGGATGATGATGTAGAAAATAGACATAATGTTGTTGAACCACGCATGCGCTTTGCGAAAAGCTAACTCGTTAATTTTAGATTGAATCGTAAAACATCATCATAGAAAACAATAAAAAAGTCCAGATAATAACAAATACCGAGACACATTATAGTCTACAAAACTAACCAAGTAGTTGTTACTAAAAGTTCATTACTATAGATATCTTCCATCCTCCTTGGTTATTCGTTCTTATTTTACATACTTTACGCAATTTACCAATGACATTCAAATTAGTTGCAGAATAGAAAGGAAATATGAATATTTCTAATTCTTAAACCCCTTTCTAATTTACCTATAAATGTGTTGATACAAAAATTCCTTGCTTAACTAAAACATTAAAACTCAACATTTAAGTTATATAATTAAAAGAATTTAGTTAGAGAAGTTGAAAAATAAAACAATTTTAGGTAGAAATATAGTTAGATTCCATCTCTTTATTATTAAAAAAAACTATAAATATAAATTCTTAAATGGCAAAGAGGAAAATGAAATGTTGTAGTGAAAATAGTGACAAGAGTTACATGTGGACAAATAGAATTCAATCAAAATTGAAAAGTATTCTCCTCCAATCAAAAGTTGTGAATTAATATATAGGAATCCCATGCCATCCATGTGCTTCCAAACTCTCGTTAAGCTCCCGAAACCATCCTTTAAGATTCGATTACCTGCAAATCAAATCGAACTTAAAGTAAACTAATTTCTTATGATAAATACTTAAAACCACAATGTTAAGCACATTACATCTGAGACAATTGCCTTCATGTCAAATATCCGAATAAATGACGATGAGAGAAGGCCAACCTAACACCCACTAATGAGTAATGATGAGGATCCTGCACATGGATATCTCTTATGAAACATAATATCCACAAGTGAAACTTGGATAAGAGAAGCTCATTTTTAACATTCTTCATGAGTGAGAAAGTCCAATTGAGTATGATGTGTGGTACTTTATAGATGGAGCAAGCAATCATATGACAGGAGCAAGATCGAAGTTTAGTGAAGTGGGTGAAGATTTAACAAGTCATAGTTAGATCAGAGATGGATATACGGTTGAAATCAAAGGTTCGATTTTGTTTAATTGGAAAAATGGAGATCAAAAGTTGCGGAATTAGGAATATTAAATTCACAGATCCCTAAATTCTGTGAGGAAACTTTTATATTTTGAAAAGTGATTATAGATGGTTGGAAGTGGTTATAGGTAGAGGATAGAGAAATTGTTACTGCTCATCTGTAAATTTAAGAAAATACTGTTCACCCTTTATAATTTTTTAATATATTTTGAAAGTGGTTGTGAATGAAGGAGAGAGAAAATGTAATGATAAAAGTAAAAAAAATATCTATTAGTTGAAATGAGAGAAAATTTAATTATTTTTAGTGAAATTATAGGGTAAAAAATGAAATATATGTGAATGCTATAAAAGCAAATATTATACGTCTTTGCTACCAAGTCTAATGATATATTGCTCTTAATGTACAGTGATCTGGTCGGTTTATTGTTATATATGCATTCTTTCATGTTAATTATTTATTGTTTGTATTGGTTTCATTATAATATATATATATATATATATATATATATATATATATATATATATAACGAGTTAAACCGAAAAACCGACTAAACCATAATCTAGAAAAAACCAACCAAATAAAGTAATTTGGTTTCGGTTTGGTTACAACCCAAACCGAATAAGTAATTTGGTTATTCTGTTCGGCTTAACTGAATAAACCGATTAAGAGCACCAATCCAATTTATTTTGATAATCATAGATGTATCTTAGCCCAACCCAACTTCAAAGAATTCAATACACCAGCGCACCACTTTTACCAAAACTAACACTTTTTGTTTAATCATTTGACCATCGAGTTGCCGAATCGGTGTTCTCCCTTAAAATCTATGTTAAGCTGAAGAGCTTCAGAGTAACATCATCTTCTTCATCTATGTTGCCGAATGTGGTTTTGATTTGTGCGCCCTAAGCTTTTGGATATTAGAAATGATTTATGGTGATAAAGAATGATCAAATAACATAGGAGATAAGGGTGAAGGGTGTCGTTTCAGATTTCCCTCGTTTGCCCCGTATGACACGTTAGCGTTACATCAGTTTTTCCCATTATTTTCTCGGATTGCATAGTGGCGTCCCAGATTTTCCCAAAATATAAATATTTTAATTTAATTTAAACTTTTGATAATTGCATATATTTACATGCTTCGAATATAAATTACAATAAAAAAACATAGTTGAAATAAAAAAATAATTTTAAAATAAACATTACATAATTCAAATCAAACATTAATTATAAAATAAAAATTATACACTTCTAACATGTAAAAAACATATAATTAAACATAAATAAATAGAAAATACATAATTAAACAAGCATCATTATAATTCCTCACGTCGAAACGTTTTTAAAGTCAACATCGTAGATATGTTTGTATTCGACAAGGGCCACTTAAATAACGTCATCTTCCGTTAGATCTCTCTCGACATTTTCCCATTCTTAAAGAGCAAATAAAATCTTGCACTTTTATGACGGATACCTCTAAAACGTGAATGAATTTGATTTTTGTCTCACCCATATGCATACAAAACTGTTGAAAAACTGTGTTCCAAAATGAAGCCGTTGTGCCAGGAGGCATTTCGTTATGGATTTTCTTCTTCGGTCTATGGTGTTCTTGCCTTTTAAGATATTTTTGTGAGAAACAAGAGAGTTTTTGTGTAGTTAAATGGTAGAAATGAGGTTGTTATTTAAAGGATTTACTTTTTTACTTTTTTTTACCAACGGTAATATTACCTTTTAGTTTAAATCATTTCCAAATACTCACCGCTTCCTCGTATGCCGGTGTCTGGTCACCGAGTTTGAGGAAAAAACACCCTAGGTCCCGATTGGGGGGTGGTATTCCAGACAGGGTCGAGCATCACCGACTCTTCCCCGACCCCCACCCCATTACTGTAAGGATGATGTCGTGGACAATTAATTTAAATTACTAACTTACTGAATAAACACATATATTCCACTCATGATAATCCATTGTTTACATTGACCTCCTTTTAAATACTTTAAGAACCAACATAAACAAACCAACAGAACTCTCTCATAGTGTGATGGTTATATAACAACTTTCTTTTGAGTGTCTTTATCTGTGAGATTTGAACCTAATACCTCCCCTCTTAAGCACAAGTGTTTAAATGTTTTGCATTTTCCAATGGATCACCACCCCATTAGTCGGTTATATAACAACTAATCAACACCTATAACTATTTGACCCAATAATAAGTTTTTGTATTTCAAAGAAAGGCGTCATTGTTTTCATTTGGAATTTGGTAATTTACTGGTTCTTTGAGATAATCCCACTGTAAATTGATAGTGATACTAATGCAATATATCTAGTTCTTTGAGGGAATCCCATTGCAAATTTATAGCGATACTAATACAATATATTATCTATACCACATTATTAAGCAAATTGAATGGACACAAAAGTAATTTTCATCAATTTTTAAGATGTCATGTGAAGAGTTAGAGTTAAAAATGACTAATTTTTTTTACCATTTTCTTTCATTCATAAGCTTTTTCTCTTTCATTTATACCCTTTACAAGTGGTAATGCATTGGAGTGTGTAAGCACCATCTATTTCAATACAAACTAAAACTGCAGTGTCTCTACATTGTACACTCGCCCTCAACGATTGAATGTGATTCAATGCAATTGAAGCCTGCAAATGAAGCGTCTCTTCTCCCAAAAATCTCTACGAAAACTACCTCAAATCTCATTATGCTCCTTCTCACTCTCGTCCACCACCCCTACGCCACCATGGGAGATGATTCTGGCATGGACGATGTTCAGAGATGACTCTTGTTTGACGATGAGTAGTCTTGTTAATACTTTCTGTTTAACTTCAACCGTGCGGTTGATATTATTTTGGTATTGGATTAGCACTAATTTAATATATAAAATTTGGGTTTGGAAGATTGTTGCGTTGAAATCTAAAATTTATTTACTTTTGGTAAAATTTATAACTCCTCTCATTAATTATGTTATCTTTAATTAATAAAGTAAAAACATTTTATCCTACACATTTTAAAATTTATCCTACATATGTCTTACACTTATCGGAATTTACACTACACACATGTAAATTTACCCTACATATTTCAAAATTTATCCTACACATACTAAAATTTATCCTACACATGTCGAAAATTGTCATTCAGCATAAATTATTTTATCTTGAAAGAGTATATTAAAAATGAGTTACAAGTTTAATTAATTAGCTAATTAATAACAATTATAGATTTACATATATGTCCTTTTTCATAATATTAAATACACACATTAAATGAAGTAAATGAAGAATTTCTATTGGTTTAAAAGTTATTTTTTATTCTTACAAAATTTTTTCTCATTTGAACTCTCCACTTATATTATTATCTAATAAGTATAACCAGCCAAAACTATAAATGTAGATGAGATTAAATGGGTCAGGTAGCAAAGCATAACCAAATGCCAAAACTATACATGTAGATGAGACATAATGAAGAAAGATGATGTAAGTATTGCTAATGTCACTACGTCAAAACTGGGTTTTAACCACACTTTTTTCAAAACAGGCTTGCCACAGTTTTGATTAATGTGTGGCTAAAGGTCATTTATAATATCTTAATACACTTTTAGCCACACCTTTTATTATTAATGTGACCATTGTATAACAACTCCAAACCTTTAGTCACACATTTTATTATTAATGTGACACTTGACATGAAAAATTTTGTATTGCGAAAGACATATAGTCACACTTTTTTTTATGTGGCTGTATCCCTATTTTGGCGTAGTGTTTATGGGAGCTCTATTATTAATATGACCATTGTATAACAACTCCAAACCTATTTTGCGGGTGATTATTCCTTTTGGTGATATAGATGGGGTTTGTACTCTCTATTGTCTTTTGTGGGGTTTGATTTTAGTATTTAATATTAAAACTTGCATCAATAATGCTTTTTCTTTCCAAATACGAAGCAGCCAACATGCTGTCATTAATCCTGCTGTAACAATAGTTCTTCGCCTGGGTGCTGGTAGACATGGTGCTCCTCTTTTGGGTAGTCAAAATGGTCCGTTTTGCGCTATACATACACACACGAATGTGCTTTACATATAAGATATATGTTTGCTTCATTTTGGAACATAAATTATACACGAAGAACTTTACAACATGCAGCTCTGAACTCCCATTCAATGACTGAAGCTGTGAAGAAGGTATATCTTGTTAATCCTGAGTTTTTTTACTGCCACTCCTTTGATTAGTGGTATTATATTTGGCTTATCTTGTAGAAGTGGCAGTTTTGACCGATTTACATAGAAGAAACTTGCCAATTTAGGTCCAGTTATTCTATATGGAGTTAAATGGGCCAAATCAAAAGTTTAGCATAAAAGGAAACAAGTAAAACTTACATACATGAGAACATATTTGATATGGACACTATGGAAATCTCAGTGAAAGAAGATTCTCAGAGATCTTTAACAATAATATGAGTTATCCTCAGTGTCTTCCAGGTAACCTGTTTCCAACTCCTAAAACCTTCTAACTTGAAACATTAGAGCTTGTAATTGCTTACAAATTTATAAAACTAGCATTCTTCATATTTTTTAGTTTTGTACTTTTTCTACTTATATAAATATTATTACTAAATTGCATGTTTCATAGATATGCTTACAATTGTTACTGAACGGCTCTAAATACATAAGACAGATTGATTATGTGATTTAAGTATGACAGATTGACAACATCATATAGGTTACCAACGTATTAAAAAACATTCATTATTTATAATACTCAATAAGAAAATTAAAAACATTGTGGCATAGTCACCATATTTTCTTTGTTTTTTAACAACCCTTCTCTTTCTATATATATTTTATACTAGAAATGAACGTGGGTCTATGGTCCACCACTATTTTTAAGTAAGGTGGACAGGAAAAGCTTATGTCTAAACGGGTTCTATAATCAAGCCTTGTGAATTTAGCATTCCTAAAGCGTCTGTATATAGATAGAATCTAATTTCAAGGTTTTTTTTTTTTTTTTTTTTTTTTTTTTTTTGCAATTTATGAAAGTACCAACTTTTGTACATCTTAACTAAATACATGTTTTGTATGAACCTATCTTCCACTTATATTTATGGAGTTCAGCTAAATACAACTTTTTTTTAAACTTAGTAAACACATGTTATTAAAATAAATAATCAAAAAATGAAATAACTTAAATGTGTATATTACCAGCACCGTAGCAAACACTAACCAACACCGGTTGAATGCCCACCGCAACGCCCGGTAATCCCATTCGTAATACACATTAGATAATTTGAAGATCTAATGCATTTAACGCGTCCTTGTATAATTGAATCTGAATTGAGCCTGGACGCCTAACTTAACGCGTGGCCATGGTCACTATTTTTTAACAAAGATCATTGTTTTTAGTTACTGGGCTGACTTGGGTCATGTGCATGGTGGGCCACCACATATGGCCCACCCTTTCAAGAGGCCCAAAAAATCTAAAAAACATTGTATATGTAGATTTTTTAAGACAAAAGCCCATGATTAAATTTAAAAAGCAGCCAAAAAATAGTAAAACAAATAGGGATATTGGATTTAAATAACCTCAACTTTCACCAATTGGCTGATATCACTCCCATCTTTCGATTTGTACACCAGCACTCTCAACTTTCAAGTTATTGGCTCATAAATCTCCCTAACTAACTGAACCCTAACTCAGTTAGTTTTTGCTGATGTGGCAGTTGATGTGGCATTTTCGATAATGTGGCAGCTGACATCAACTAACTGAGTTAAGGTTCAGTTAGTTAGGGTGTGTTATCGGCCAATAAGTTGAAAGTTGGGAGTGCTGGTGTATAAATCGAAAGTTAGGAGTGTTATCGGCTAATTGGTGAAAGTTGAGGTTATTTATATCCAATAGCCTATTTAGGATAATTAACCACGGGAAACGATACAAGGGCATGCGAGTCTGTGACAGCCTTCTGGATGATCTGATGGAGGATTCAAGGGGGATTACAAGGGCGTGAAGTTAAATTGTTGAAACCGGGGATGATAATAGTTAGGGTCTCACTTCTTAGAGACGATTATTCAAGAGTCTGATTGATTATTGAAACCCTAAAACCAGTTAATCAAGGTCGATTATAGGTAATGTTGTGAATTCTAATCTCTCAAATATGAATTTAGAATTACTCGATTAGGTTTATGAATAATGATTTATGAATGCACTTGATTAGATTTCTGAATTAGGATTGCTCCACAAATTTGAATACTTGAATATTCTTGATTTTTGAACAAATCTGATGACTGGAATACGATTTCTTAGTAGGATTACTCGACTATTTGAATCATTGAATATTTCTTGATTTTTGAATACATTTGATGACTTGAATGTCTCTTGATTTATGAGTGCACTTGATGACTTAATACTTAAAGGCTTGAATGCTTAAACATTTCTTGATTCTTGAATATTGATTTATTGATTATGTTAGCTACTTTAGAATAATTTTAGCTATATTATATGCTTTTCAATTTTCAGAAAATATCCTCGCTAAACACCTATCTAGTAGTCAAAAACGAAAAATAGACAAAAATAGATGAAAAGTTAAAAAAAAAGTCTTAATTCAGGGCGTTGCTTTGAAAATGCTAGGAGACCTCATGATTCATGTAACTTTTTAAAACGGATTATTCTCTTACAATAGTTTTGTTTTGTTTATTCTTATCACAATTATCATCCTATTGCAATTTTTTTATTAATAAGTTTATATCTACGAGTACATTTATTTCTTCTCGCCAAGGACTCCCGAATTCCCAGGTGCGTGCTTGCAATTTTAGCATGATTATGACAATTAGTTAATCATGTGGATATAATAATTTAATCATGTTCTTAGCGTAGTATTCATCTTTTTAGTCCACCACCAACTATAGACAGAGGCGGACCTACCTTTAACGAGTCGGGGTCCTCAGACCTCAATCTTTTTTTAAAAAGTAGTAAAGACGTTATACAAATTTTTTGACGGACCCTATAAAATTATTTCAAAAGACCCTATAATATCAAACTTAAGCTTGTTGGAGTGGCAAATCCCTTCCCTTTTAAACTAAGGATCACCGGTTCTAGACCCTTTAACTCCCTTTTTTGTTACTTTCTATTCTGAAAAAAAAAACATAAGCCCTACCATATTTTAGTGGTATATTATTTGCGTAGGCACCACTAAAAGTTAAAAGCACTGCTCTTCAATACCATAATTTGGACTACCATTATCAAACACAATTGAATATATCTACAAAATCAAATACAAATTGTGCTATGAACTAAAACCACAATTAGAGCAAAACAACCTCATAATAAATTGGACTACAACTGTTATGTGCTATGAACTGGTTGGTCACCCCATCCCCAACCTCGACCGACCCGAATATTCTAACATTTGGTTATAAAAATCTGAAAACCGAAAAAGTAAGACCCCATTAAAAAAATCCTTGGTCTGCCACTGACAATAGATGGTATTCGAGATCCTAATCATAGTCATCACATTGGATTTAATACAAGTTCATTAATGAATATAATCTTTCACCACCTAAATTCAGTTATTTCAATTTTTAACCGAAACCATAACCAAATTCTTCTACAGATAAATCAGTTAGGTTAGACAATTCCAAACTGTTACTCGCCTCTGATACGTTATTAAAATATTGTATACATACAAAAAATTCTAAGAATATTGAAATACATGTAATAATCATTTTTAACATATTTTTTTGTTAGTTTTGAGGTTCTATGTAATGGCCAAGGCATAACTCTAAAACAACAATTGTAACTTGTTACTTAGCGTTTCAAGGCAAGTGCCCATTATCCTTGAGCAATTTTGCTTCCATCGCTTTAACTAAATGCTGTGCATAGTGTTTCGTGGTAAATTGCTTGTCAATATACAATTAAGAAACATATATAGAATCTGTTTTCAACATTATAGTGACATGGTTCTGAGTTTTCAAAGATTTCAAATAACTAGAGAATCGTGTTTGGATCCTAACGTGATTGCATAGAAATCCGGATACAATAGGAAAAGAAATTTTGATTAAAAACCTTACTCATGACAGCACGACAATTAATCACAAAACATACTACGGTTTGCTATTTAGTGACACAATCAAAGATCTAGCATAATGCACTTGTAAGATTAAATATATTATTATTGTAATATTTAATCTTGTAAGCATCTAATTATATATATTATATAGATCAAAATATATTAAACCTCATATATAATTAGTTGATAATTGTTGATGGACCATCCCCTATTAACTAATTAGGTTTCTTTTTGGGTGTATATATAAAGAAATAACTAGAGTGGTAAAAGGTTAGACAATTATTATAACCATAACATCATCAATTTCGTGCCCTTTACTCCTCTCTCCCCAATCTAAACTCAACCCTAGAATTCGGTTATCACCATTATTACTTTACACCCTAAGGAGGAACCAGATCATCTTGACAAGTATGTCAAACTCAATGGCTGCGGCTCTAACTAGATTCTATGCTGGTCTATCTATTGTCATAGGTATTTCATATGTTTTCCTTTACGTTTATATAGAACTGATCAACATGTGGTATCAGAGCATATGTTGATAAATCAATTCTGTTTGTTCCCATGAATCTGGGATTAAAATCTGGTTAACAAACTGTATGAAAAACTGATAAACCTTAAGAACAAGAATTCGGATAAAACCTTTAGATTCACGAATTTTATGTTCTAAGGGGATTTTAATCACATCCGAAATTGCAATTGTTCCGAAATCCGTATTACAGAACTTAAAATTTTAGATCTAGGATTCCAGAATTCAAGTTTATATTTTTAGGGTTCATCATAATCTTCTTATGAAAATTCGAAAAATTCCCTTATATTGGAATGAATTCGGATTATTGGGTGTTTTTCCTGTTTTGATCTTGTTTATTCATTGAAAGTTTTCGAAATCTATTATTATTATTATTAAATGGATATTATTTTCGAAATAATTAGATAAACCTAGCATTAAAACAGGAAAATCAATCCCATGATCCCTTAAAAATCGGATTTTCAACTTTGTCACAATTAACTGACATAATTAGGAGAATTCGAATCTTGGGGACACGTTTCGGATAAATCCGAAATCATTCGAAATCATACATTTCGGATGAATATGAAATTCATTCGAAATCACAATTTTGGACTAATACGAAATCTAATCCGAAACTCATTAGAAATAACACATTTTGGATAAATCCGAAACTCATTCGAACTCATCTATTTCAAATGGATCCGAAACCTAATTTGAACTCATCAATTTCAGACGAATCTGAAACCTCACTGGAAATCATTAATTTCCGATGGATCTGAAATCCTATTCGAAATTATCAATTTCGGATGAATCCGAAATCTAACTTATTCAAAATCACAAGTGTTCTCGAAATGTCAAGATTTATTCGAAATCTCATTACTACATTAGGCTGTTATTGTGAATTAAATTTCAACTCAGGGCTCCGCCCCGAACCCCGTGCTAACTGGTGTTTTGATATTAAATAAGTGGTTTTGTAAACACTTACTTAATCAGAATCAGATAAATTTTAAATAAAACCAAATAGCTTAACTTGAAAGAGCTTCTGATGTAACACTTCTACCTAAAGGTGATTTGATACATCTATTTATTGTTCAAGTATAATAAAAGCTATGTTAATTATGCTTTACAAATGTGAATGTCTTATTTCTGGCCAAAGCTGATCTGATTCATTCATGTCTAGCATACTTAACAAGTGCATAACTAAGGAAGTTGTCTCATTTCTAGCCAAAGCTGATTTGTCACAGTTACTTTGCACACATACTTAGATGATTACACTTCTGCCCAAAGGTGATTTGTCTTCATTTAAGTAGAATTTTTAACTTAGTCTATTATTTGGTGTTAGTAATAGACAATATCACAACTTCATAATTAAATGGTCATTACTTATGCCTGCCTTAGTATAACATGCCCTTAGATCACATTAAGACTTCTAACTTAGTATCATAATGCGCTCATATAATTTCCACTCTCAGCGCCCAATTGCAGGATTCCACAATTGACTGGTGATAACTTTGCTGCATGGAAAGACTCTCTTATGCTTACTCTTGCTTTGCTGGATTTCGATTATGTTTTAAGAGAGAATAAGCCTGCAGACCTCACTCCTCAGAGTACCACTGCTGAGCAGTTGACTCATGAAAAGTGGACTAGGTGTAACCGCATGTCTCTCATGTTTATGAAACAATCCATAAGCAATGCAATCCGAGGAGCCATTCCTGATTCTGATGATGCTTGAGGATTAAATTACTAGCGTGTGCTTTAGACGTTCCCTTGAACTGTTCCTCAAGCTGGTGACTACTAAGTATGATGGGAGAAGCGGCATCCGTGAACACATCATGATGATGAACGACATGGCCCATAAGCTGAAGGGATTAGACATGGAGATCAGTGATGGTTTTCTTGTTCACTTCATCATTACTTCGCTTCCTTCGTCCTATGAAGCACTAAAGATCAATTACAACAGTCAGAAGGACAAATGGACGATGAGTGAGCTGATTGCTATGTGCGTGCAGGAAGTAGAGCGTATGAAGATGGATTGTACTACTGATGTTGCAAACTTCACTACCTCCAGCTCTAAGAAGAGGAAGAACAATTACTCAAGGAAGGATGCTTCTAATGTCCAAAAGCCAAATCCTAATGCAAGTACACCTTACAGATCTAAGAACTCCTTAGGCAAACCTTATTGCAAGTTCTGTAAAAAGATAGGACATAAGAAGAAGGAATGCCCTGACTTTAAGGAGTGGCTGGCTAAGAAAGATAACGATTTTTTATGATACTTGAGTCCTATAATTTAAATGTTCCCGCTAATTCTTGGTGGTTTGATTCTGGTTCTATGGTTCATGTAACCAATTCTACCCAGGGATTCCTTTCAATCCGGAGGCTAGGAAGAAACCAAAGAACACTTAAAGTTGGGGATGACCGAGAATTAGAAGTGAATGCCATAGGAACGTTACAATTATTTATGAAAACTAGTTTATGCATTAAACTTTATGATACCTTATATGTTCCTGAGGTAACTCGGAACCTTGTATCAGGACCAAAGTTAGACATAGACGGTTTTGTTGTTTCTCATGGTCACGAACTCTCTATTCTCTATGATTTTGTTGTTTATGGTACCGGCATTTTGGATGGTGGTTTCTATAGATTAGATTAGAACTAGATGATGATTTTTCCAAATCTTTGTTGTCACATAATATTAATGAACCATTCAAAGATGAAACAAAATCGAGACTTAGAGACTTCATCCATGTTGTGGCATCAATGTTTAGGCCACGTCTTAAGAGAACGATTAAATTGACTCGTAAAGGATGAAGTCTTACCTTCTCTTGATTTCACTGATTTTGGAACATGTGTCGAATTCTTTAAAGGAAAAATGACATTAGTGAATAAGAAAGGTGCCACTAGAAGTTCTAATTTATTAGAACTCATTCATACTGACATTAGTGGCCTTACCAAATCACTGGCATAACTGGACATACTTCATTTATCATTTGTATTGATAATTATTCTCGTTACATGTACTTGTATCTCATTAAAGAAAAATATGGAGCTCTTACAACTTTTAAAGATTATAAAGCTGAAGTTGAAAAACAACTAGATCGTCAAATTAAAGTTGTGAGATTAGATAGAGGCGGTGAATATTATGGTAGACATACTGATGTGGGTCAAGCTCCTGGTCCATTTTATGAGTTTTGTAAGGGCCAGGGGATTGTGAACCAATACACCATGCCAGGTATACCTCAGCAGAACGGTGTTGCTAAATGAAGAAACTTACCCTTATGAACATGGTCCGTAGTATGTTAACCAACACTAATTTACCATTATTCCTCTGGACTGAAGCGTTAAAAGAAGTTGTTCATATACTCAATAGAGTTCCTTCTAAGTCTTTCCCTAAAACTTCTTATGAACTTTGGACAGGAAGGCAACCGAGTCTTAAATATATGAAAGTATGGGGCTGCATTGCTGAAGCAAAACTTTACAATCCTTTCCTAAGGAAACTTGACCCTAAAACAGTTACATGTTTCTTTATCTGGTATCCTGATCACTCAAAGGGTTATCATTTCTACTATCCTTCCCATGTTACCCGTATTGTTGAAACCAAGCATGCCGCGTTCCTGGAGGATTTCATGGTTAG
This sequence comes from Scalesia atractyloides, assembly GCA_947069175.1. Taxonomy (NCBI): domain Eukaryota; kingdom Viridiplantae; phylum Streptophyta; class Magnoliopsida; order Asterales; family Asteraceae; genus Scalesia; species Scalesia atractyloides. The sequence goes on from CAMTDV010000026.1 coordinate 16,026,176, forward strand.
TGAGAGCAGTACTAACCCTTACGAAGAATTACAAGTATTACAAGGCGCGGGGGGAGAGACTCGTCGCTTACTAGTACTCCGTTTACTCCTCTTGTACCTGATGCAACAACTGCACCTGAATTTACTACACCAACTCCAAATTCACCTCCACAATAAGAATCCATTATACCTAATAACGAAGGCACATCAAATGCTCAAAACCAAGACAACGCTGAACCCGATAATCGACTCAGGAGGTCATTTAGGTTCGGAAGGCCTACTAATTAGGATGATTATGTTACGTACCTGACTGAAATGGATGCCGAAAAGCTCGATGATCCTATCTCATATAACGAAGCCATTAGCATTGATCATTCTTCTGAATGGAATAAAGCAATGATTGATGAGCTTGAATCCATGAAGAAAAATGACGTTTGGGATTTGTAAGAATTACCCAACGTTGTCAAACCCGTAGGATGTAAATGGGTATTCAAAACAAAACTAGATTCGAATGGGAACGTCGAACGCTACAAAGCGAGCTTGGTTGCAAAGGGCTACACACAGAAAGAGGGAATTGATTATTAAGAGACGTTTTCACCTGTCTCTCATAAAGATTCATTAAGGATCGTTATGGCCCTAGTAGTTCATTTTGACTTAGATCTGCATCAGATGGATGTTAAAACCACTTTCCTTAACGGAGACTTAGACGAAGATGTTTACATGAAACAACCTGAAGGCTTTAAACCTGAAGGTCAAGAACATCTAGTCTGTAAGTTGAAGAAATTCATTTATGGGTTAAAACAAGCATCACGTCAATGGTATCTTAAGTTTGATGAAGTCATGAAGAAACAAGGTTTTGCAAAGAATCAAGTGGATCAATGCACCTACCTCAAGATGAGTGGGAGCAACTTTACTATACTTGTCCTTTATGTAGATGATATTCTATTGGAAAGTAATAGTTTAGACATGTTGCATGAGTCGAAGCGGTTACTCTTTCATAACTTCGACATGAAGGATCTTGGAAATACTTCTTATGTTATTGGCATCGAAATTCACCGAGATAGGCACAAAGGATCTTAGGATATCTCAAAAGGCCTACGTAGATCGTGTCCTTACACGTTATAACATGCAAAAGTGCAAACCCTCAGTCGCTCCAGTAGTTAAGGGAGATGGTTTCGGATCGTTTCAATGTCTGACAATAGAGGTTGAAAAGGAGCAAATGAGCTAGATACCTTACGTGTCAGTAGTCGGGAGCCTGATGTATGCTCAAGTGTCTACTCGCCCAGATATCGCTTATATTGCTGGAATGCTAGGCCGTTATTAGACTAATCCTGGCCTAGATTACTTGAAAGTAACTAAGAAAGTACTTCGATATCTACAAGGTACGAAAGACTATAAACTGACTTATAGAAGAAGTGATCATTTAGAAGTGGTAAGCTATTCTGATTATGACTTTTCCAAGTGCAAAGATGACAAGATATCCACTTCGGGCTATATCCTTATGTTAGCAGGCGGACCTATCTCATGGAAGAGTCATAAAAAACAGTTTACCACAACTTCCACAATGATGGCAGAATATATTGTTGTTTATAACGCAACCTATCATGGAATGTTGCTTAGGAATCTGATCACTGGACTCAAAATCGTTAATTCCATTTCTAGACCATTGAAGCTTTACTGTGATAACTCAGCTGTCGTTAGTTTCTCAAACAGTTATAGTTTGATTGGAGCTAGTTTATATCTCGATACAAAGTATTTGTTCGTACGTGAACGAGATGGAGGAAAATAATATTTGTATTGAGTATATTAGTACTAAAAATATGCTTGCGGATCCGATGATTAAAGGTCTCCCACCTAAATTTTTGAAGAACATGTTTCGAATATAGGATTTACTAAAGACCTTATTTAATAGCATATTGTACTTACTTATGTTTTAATTAATGAATTTCCTTAGTTTGATTTTGTATGTGTCTAACATATGTTCTGCTGGTATAATGACATGTAGACAAATATAAATACAAATCAAACGCTAAAGGGCTTATTTGTGTATTTTGATTATAACTATTAGGTTTTAAATTGAGGTTGTAGTATGACTAATGAGGGTCCTGAGTAGAATGATGATTCAACGGCTGTATTTCTCTGCTACGGTTCTTGGTTTAAAGCTAAAATGAGTGTTAACTCCTGATCAGGCTAATCTAATACTCATGATAAATGATTAATCGGCTAAGTGAGGGAATGTAAGATTAAATCTATTGTTATTCTAATATTTAATCTTGTAGCCATATAATCATTTATATTATATCTAGATTAAAATATATTAAACCTATTATATAATTAGTTGGTAATTATTGATGGACCATATTACCCTTATTAACTAATTAGGTTTCCTCTTGGGTATATATATATAAGGAGATAACTAGAGAGGTAAAAGGTTAGCCAATTATTATAACCATAACATCATCAATTTCGTCCCCTTTACTCCTCTCTCTCCAATCTGAATTCAACCCTAGAATTCGGTTATCACCATCATTACTTTACACCCTAAGGAGGAACCAGATCATCCTAACAAGTAAGTCGAACTCAATGGCTGCATCTCTGACTGGATTCTCTGCTGGTCTGTCTGCTGTCACAGGTATTTCATATGTTTTCCTTTACGTTTATACAGAACTGATCAACAGGACTTTTGTAAAGTTAACTGACCATTATGTGCCTACTTTTGTTTTCTCTCTAAAACTAGTTTTTGTACCAATAGATCTATTTAGTAACACATTGTCCAATAGAAACTATTATAACACTTCATTAAATGATTTACACAACGAATAATTTTCTACAGTCGTTTACGGATATCTTTTGAGTGGTTTCGTAGTGTTTGTATATAAGAGAGGGTTCAAGTTGGTTCCAAATTTGTGTCTCTAAAATGCATAGTTTCTCCTGTATACAGGTCAATTGGTGAAAACTCACAACCCTTAAAACCATCATGACCCTTCATTGGTAACTGTGGTAACTAACTATCATCATAAACAACACAAACTTTCAAATCAAATCGATTCCTTCTAAGGAACAATCAAGTTGATCTAACCTCATGACTCCTGGAATCAACCACCACAATTTGGTTTTTGATCACTAACTAATGTGATCCCTATTGCGGGAATGGTGAAGCATCGACTGCAACATGTCATGAACCCTTCACAAGGTTGCACAACCGATGTGTTGTCAACCACTCTATGAACCATAGCCAAACCAATCATAAAATATAAAGACAACTTTCAAGCTGCATTGTGAGTAAGCCACCAAATTGTCATAATACGTCCATGGTCCACAGCCTCAAGGCATGTGTGTGACACCCTTACGGTCCCCAACTCTTCCAATTATATGGAAGTGATCACAAAGAGATGTTTCTACATATAAAACCATTTAATTTTCCATACTGGAATGACAAAGATTACATTGTTCCTACTCATACTCATAAACAATACCAATAAATATTAATTGTATCTTATTCCATGATTTAACCCTAGTTTTTCTTCAAGAGGCAAAAACCTCTACCACCCAGCTTAAGCCAAAGCTGAAATGGCCAATTTTTTTCCATCTAACTCCCCAAAGGATAAGGGTTTAGCCATAAAAAAAACTTAATTTCTCTTTAGAAAAGATGAAAGAAAAAAAAAACATTTTTATTTTGTCTTTTTAAATATATACCCAACAATCTAAACAACTGAGTAGAAGAACATTTTTTGTACCAGGAAAATAGAACTAACATGTATTTTAATCCAAATGAGTATTTAGGATTCGTGTACTATGACGAAACCGTTAAACCAAACAAAAAATAGACGTAAAAGTGTTGAACCATGCACACGTATTGCGACGTCTTAACTCACAAACGGTTGACCAAAAACGAAACTTTAAAAGTCCGAAAGACAGTACCGTTAAACCGTAAAAAGAATTGATGTAAAACCTATATACTATGATTATGACTCCGTTAGTATGTTAAGCGTTAGGCTATAATATCTTTCCAATGAACACCCGTTTCATTTAAATACAAAGGCTTTTGGTTATTTACGATAGTAATTAGTTTATATTATAATCTCTCAATGTAATTCAAATTCCAATATCATTTTACTTTAGCCTCAAGATATTCACACATCCATACTACCTATTTAAACATTTTTGTAACCTAGACGGGTCGTCTAGAGCTAGACGTGTCGTATACGCACTGATTTTAAGGAGGCATCAAGGGAATGTCTGTCATAGAATTTAAGAGGTATAGATGCCCCGTCTAGACCTACACGACCCATTTAGGACCTTGATGTTTTTTTGAGTTGAAAAAGGGGTGTTTTGGTGGGGTAAATTGATTGTTGTTGGAGGGTGAAGTTTTTAGTGAAAATCTAGGTGATTTGGTGGTGTAATTTGAGATGTTAAATTTTAAAAAGTTTTATTTTTTATATAAAAATATCTTACCGTTTTCGATTATTTAAATATTTCATTGTTTTTACATTTTATTTTTAAAATATTTCATTTCCATTAAATAATTATATTATTTAAATTTAATATTCTTTTCAACATTTTAAAAAGAATTCAAATGTTATATCATGTAAATATTATTTAGCATTTTGAAAATTATGTTGTTTTCGTATTATATTTCAATGTCGATTTAAAACAAACAATCATCAAATAATCGAATAACAGAAAACAAACTTAAATATAACATATATAACATAACTTTGTACATCCATAACAATATATATTTGTACAACTGAATACTAAATACAAAACGTCTATGCATACGAGACGGAATCCGAATCTGGATCTGGCTGTTGCTGCTGCTGCTACTGATGTGGTGGGAGTGGTATGGCAGGTAACCCCTCTCTCTCTTGTCTATCCTGTGCCTCCCGAACCATCCAACCCATCAGATCTATAAGCCTGTCAACATCGGCTCGTAACTGCGTATATGCTGCACCTCCCGAGGCATGACCTGGAATAACGTGCCGAGGAAACTGGGGCGCCCCGGGAGGTGGTGGTGGCTGTGGCGTTGCTGGTCCGTCAAAATCCTCCGAAGGGTCCTAAACGACCGCTGCCTCATCGAAGTGCTCCGGTAGGGCCTCTGGAATCCATAGCTCACCTGCGCGGGTTTTAAACCGCTCGCCGAGGAGGCCGAACCTCCTAAGAAGTAGTAAGGCCCCTTCCCGCGTATGCGCCTTTCTTTAGTATTTAGTTTAGATTTTTTTTTCTTTTTCATTACCAATGGGGAATATTTCTACAAAAAAATATATCTGGCAAAATACAATTCGTCGAGTTCAATCCAAGGTGCACCTTGCCTTTTTTCAGGTAGCTTTCTTACGCCTATTTCAGCTTGGGGGCCATTGGATTTATCTGCGTCGAGTGTGTCGATTGAAAGAAAGAAGAGAGACAACTCAAATGTCAGCGCGGAAATAGAAAGAGTCATGCCGAAAAAGTGGAATGCTTCTAGCTCTACCTCGGGCCATCGACATCATACGCTCTACTGAAATAGATTTCGTGAAAAACCAGCTATATCCGATCTTGGTTGGCCTTTCACCCCTAGCCACAAGTCATCCCCGTATTTTGCCACATACGTGGGTTCGGTCCTCCAAGGCCTGTTAGTAGGGGTGTTTTTTTTAACAGAAAACCGAAAACAGAACCGACCCAAGATGACCCGACCCGAAAAACTAGCTTACCCGATTAACCCGAACCCGATAAACGGCTATACCTGAACCCGACTATAGTTTATTGGGTCTGTGTTTGGATTAAAAATCTATGTTTCGGGTTCACCCGAATAACCCGAGGAATTCAAACATAGAATTAAAATGTGATTTTCCAATTTATTGTTTCCTTGATTCCCCTCTACTTCCTAGGTAAAATTTTCTCACTTTATAATCATTTCCTATTTCATCCATATCTTCTTAAAAGTTTAAATTAATATAATATATAATGGCATATTTTGATGTGTTATGTGTATGTCAAGTATTCAACAAACTCAAGTCTACATTGTATATCCCTTTTGCAATCAAAATATAGCCAGACAAACTCTTCTAAATGGAAAGAATAACACCTCCTTTTTATCCGATTTTCTAACCCAAAACACGATCTAACCGACCCGAATTTAACCCGAACACCGAAGAACCCAAACCTAGAAAGGGTTGGTTATCGGGTTATATATCTAGCTTTGAAAACCCGAAAAACCCGACTCGAAAAACCCGATTAAAAACCCTAAGAACACCCCTACCTATTAGAGCTCTCTTCAACCTGCTCATGGCTAGATCGATCGGTTGTCAAATAGGAAGAACTAGAAGATTCCACCTCTGGAAAGCACCTACACCTAAGTATGGTCGGCCGTAAGTGTGGGTCCGTCTCCGGCAAATGACCCAACGAACGGGCAATGGCGGTCACGTACGCGCCGCCATACAAAAATCCGTGCTCCTGCCGGTGATAGACAGAGGCAAAGTACTGGGCCAGACCGTGTGCAAGTGAGAATGACCTCCTATACAATAAGCAATAGAAGAAAAAGATATCAGTGCTCGTACACCACTCACGGCTGTGGCCGCGAGCGGTAATAGAAGTAGCGAGCATCCTATGTAGATACCTGCAGATATTGTTAGGGAAATACGGAAATTAATTTATAATAATAATAATCACAATAATTATTGTAATAAACGTATGCACCTGTACAATGGGTCATCAACATGTGGAATCCTCCCCTTCGCCCTTAAGTGCTCCCAAGTGTCATGCCCCGCAACCACCTTCCAAAATCCTAAAAGAGTGGGCAGCCCTTGCGTATAAACATCTGTATCGATCTCCTCCTGCAGGTATAAACCGCTATGAACGGCAAACTCAGCTAGTGTCATCGAACGGAAAACGCTGGCAAGCCTAAAAGAAACCTCAGGCGGAGGAGGAGGAACCTGTGGCAAGCATTGCTCAAATGGTTAATTACCATTTTACCCCTTAATTAGGCCTAGACTGGTGGCAACTCAGGGGTAAAATGGTAGTTAACCATTTCTCTTTAAAATTAAAAAAGTTAACACTTTACATTTGCCGCTCAAAGTGTAATGCTACGTCTAGGTCTAGACGGGCCGTTTATTTCTTCAATATTACCTTTATACCCTTGGGTTAGGCCAAGACGGGGTGCAATTCAAGGGTAAAATGGTCTTTTGGCCAACAACAGACGTCTAGTCTAGGTCTGTACGCGGTGTATATACATGTTTTTTTTATCTTTTTCCTTAGAAATCATATTAATTAAACAAAAATTAATTTAATTATACAAAAAATCATATTAATTAAACAAAAAAATCATATTAATTATACAAAAATCATATTAATTATACAAAAAATAATTCTTTCGATTCATTGTCTATGAAATTAATACTCATGTTTGGATTTGGTGGGGGATTCATTATCGATGAATACCATTCTAAATGGGGCGTGTACATATTTGCCATTGTTCTGCAGCGGCTCTTCGGTGCGTCAACCATAGCCTGTTTATTGTCTGCATTGGATATAGGCCTTCCAGCTTAATATGTATGAAGTGGTTATCGTTAACATGTGCAAGCGTTATCATTCGTGGTTCTCGATAAGTCGGAGGACTCAATATCGGGAAGAAGGTGGAACAACCATCGATACTTAACAGGCGCACCACGATACCGTACCTTTTGTGCAAAGAAGCACTGCATGAGGGAAGTCCATCCAGTGAGCGAGGGGACAACGTTCCACTAAATCCCAAATTAGGCCCTCACGATGCGTGTTAAAATATTCTTCGTCCCATGCTTCAAATATTGGCACCCAGATCGATGCGTTCTGATCCATCTCCTGTACAAGGTCTTTTTGAATATGTCCCCATAAACATTCTCCCATACCCAAGCCCACAGCCATAGACCGAAACCCACAATGACCGTCTTGCCTCACATCTTGTATGCACGAGATGTACGGGTGAAACAATGTCGGAATGAGAGACTTAAAACGTTTGATTATTGACACATTCTCATCGCCACTATCAACGGAAAACCGTTATCGTCTCGAATCTCTTTTTGGTTAGAACTCGTTGAACGGCTTCGACCCGCTTTGGGTTTTTGAGACTTTATGACCGACTGTTGAGATGTCACACCCCGGGTTTCCAACCCAAATCTATACACCGGTGGGCCCGGTGGGGAGTATTGTGACGTCGTTTGATAATCATCATAGTCAATTAAACACGACACCGTGGAAGTCTTGGAGTAAAATTATTATTGAAAATCAAATGTTCGAAATAAAATAATATACAAGCTTGTAATAGAAGATCCACAGGCGGATCATAAATTGTACATGGAAAGAATACAAAACAGACTTTGGGCAGATTTAGGATTTGCAAGATCCTCTATCACTACCGAGCACTTCCAGCCTATTTTCGTATTGTACATGCAATTTAGTCTTTTGAAAATACGTCAGCTTACGCTGTTAAATACACCCAACTGACTCATTTTGAAAACATTTCAAAAATGTTTTAAGTGCGTATCAGCATAAAAATCTTTTTATAACTTGGGTTAATTGACCGTCCAACCTTGTTAACAGGTTTACATGTTTGTCATACATACGGGCCCGGTACGGAGACCGAGACACAATTAACGTACACACCACTTTGGACTCACGAAGGAGTTAATTCCTCCCAACCTTATGGGAATGCATAATTGAGCGTCTATCGGGAGTATGCCTACACCCGTGCTAAGGTCGTGACCATTTCTATTGTAATAAGCCGAGGATATCCAGGACACGGTAGTTAACCCCCGATGTTTAAATTATCAAACAAAACTGACTAAAACAGAATATGCGGATTTATTATCCCCGAACCGACGTTCGATTGAATCCCATTTCCCGACCAAGCGGTAATAATTTACCGTAACCCAAGTCCGTATTGGGGAAATAAGTCGAGAGTATTTACCTGAGCTAGTCTTCTTTAATTTTTAATAACTCAGCCGTACACAAAAAGGACTAAGTGCTGATAGCATTTACCAGCAAGTCTCTAGTCTGGATTATGGCATAAACTAACCAATTAAATACTAAGGTCTTATTTAAGTCATAGACTTAAACCGACTAGCGTACTTGATCAAAACATATGACGCTAGATTAAACGATGATTGAATAGAATGTAGTTTAATCCCAACAAGTACCTTGACTTGTTTAATATGGGTAAACTATATACATTCTGGATTTTCCAACTTAATTGACAAGGTTAAACCCGTTTAGGTTAATTTCTGTAAAATAGTTACATACACGTAACTGTGCGCATACTAGCGATATCGGGTAACCGGATAAGTTATGGACAAGTTCTATATGCCATTATACTTTAAATAAGTGAAGATATCAGTAGGATATCAATTTGTATGCCCGTTTTGGTTTTAAAACGAAACTATGCCTTATAAGGGCATTTCGGCAATTATATACCGTATAAAAGGAACTTGAATATAATTTAATGTTATAGTTATAAGTAATCTGGAAAAATACTTTATTTATGATATAATATCAGTAGGATATTAATTATATGTGTAAATTATCTTTTATGATCAAACTATGCACCGGAGGGGCATTTTGGTCATTTTACACATAGTTTATAAATTATCTGGGATTCCGAGTTTATACCATGTAACTACTGTAAATATGTTTAAAAAAAATTTTAAATCAGTAGGTATCAAGTCTTCGTCCATTAATATGGTTTAAAACCATACTATGCGCCTAAACGGCACTTATGTCGTAAAATGGCGTCTTTATGTGATTTCCATGAAAACTGATGTTAAGTTCAGATAAAAATGTCTTAGATATGATATTTAATATAACATATTAGTAAGTAAAAGATTTACCTTGAAAAGATTTGATTAAAACTAGTTTATGAGCCACACGGGCTAAAATTTCCATTTATCGACATAGTTTAAGGACTTGCTTGAAAACTCAGTTTATTACTTGGTTTAGCATCCCAAATAATCCTACTTATAATATTACATCAGTAGAAAACTCATTTTCAAGTTCATTACCATTTAAGAACTTGTTTTATGCAAAAAGGGCATTTTGGTCAAAGATGGCATAATTATGGAACTTGCGCATAAGCTTGGATTCTGATTATGATCATGTAATATAACCTCAGAGGGTTATACTACATTATATTAAGATCATAATGCAACATTAGATCAGTAGGTAACTAATCTAAATCGGGTCAGAATCGAAAGTCAAAGCAGAAGTCAAACTTCGCAACTTTCGGTTGCGAACCGACCCTAGAACTGAAATTTATGAGCCGAGCATGTTCTTACATGTTCTAATAATTGTTACCAACTTGTTTAAGTGTCAAAACAGGTTTCATAACATATCTAAGATCAATTTATGATTTTTTCAAAAAATGGCCTGTTTGATTTTTTCAGGAGGTGCCCCTTTATAGGGATTAACACCTACATTATTACGATCACTTCGCCATGTTCATTTCGAACAATGGCTGGACCATAATGGTCTTAACCGAAAGTCAAAGCGTTTTCCGTAAAACGCTTGACTTTTGGCTATAAAAGCCTATAAACGAAAATGCACAATGAAGGAACACTTACTAGTGATTCCTAGGATGCAAAAAAACTATGTTGGATGCTCCTTTTAGTTAGGAACTTCCAGAGGAGGGAGAAGAGTGTGAATAAGAAAGGTGCAAGTTCAAATGGTGAACTTGATCACCTATTTATAGTTAGAGAACTCAAAGAAGGTGATGCCAGGTGTTTAGGGGTGTAAGAGGAAGCTTACAAGTGTCCCAAAACGTGGCATAGCTGTTTGGGAAGTCATGGTTTTGATTTAATGGTTTTGTGGAGTTTTGCTTGGCTGCCAAACAACTTTCTGCAGCAGACATGTTCTCGCGCCTCGCGAGAGACCCAAGCCTGGTCTCTCGCGGCCCGCGACCGCCCCATAACCAGTTTCATAATTTGACACTTTAGCCCCTTAACTTTAAAAAGCTTCTAAAAACCTTTTTAAACATCTTTTTGACACTTTTAGCCCTCCGTAGCCAATACTTGGCATACTCGGGATTATGCCCGGAGATTGTCGAGCTCTCGGTTCGTTAAAAGGTCACTAAGAGGTATAAATTAGCATGTTGACACTTTTAATCCCTCCATCATCCAACTTTCACATATCTACAAAATTGAACCCTCTTGTCCAACAATTGGCACAAATGAGAGTTAGGACTTAGTAAAGGATCACTCAGAGGCTTTATTATAAGCATGTTGATTCCGATGTCACTCAGAGGCTGGGTATGTTGACATATAAGTCACTCAGAGGCCAAATTTCAAGCATGTTGACATACCAGTCACTTAGAGACTAATGATTTAAGCATGTTGACATCAGGCCGTCACTCAGAGGCTTAGTTTGAGCATGTTGATGCCTTTAGTCCTTATTGGTCTTTAACAGACTATATTTAAAATACAACACGTGTCACTATACTATTGGACACAATTTTACAGGGTGTTACATCCTCACCCCCTCAAAAGAAATCTCGATCTTGAGATTTTATTCAAAAAGATGGGGGTACTTTTGTCGCATAGTTGGACTCAACCTCCCATGTATACTCGGGACCTCTAAAAACGTCCCATTTAACCTTTACTATAGGTATCATTTTTCTTTGGAGCTTCTTAACCTGTCGATCCTCGATCGAAATTGGTTTCTCAATGAACCTCAGGTTTTCATCAATTTGCACATCCTCGTGCGACATTGCTAGCGACTCATAGGCTAGGCATTTCTTAAGATTAGATATGTGGAATACACCATGAATTCCACTAAGCTCCTCTGGCAACCTGAGCTTATAAGCTACAGTGCCAACACATTCGACTATCTCAAATGGTCCAATATATCTTGGGCTCAACTTACCCTTCTTTCCAAAACGCATCATACCTTTCCACGGTGATACTTTTAGCATGACCTTGTCCCCTACTTGGAACTTAAGAGGTTTACGCCTCTTGTCAGCATAGCTCTTCTGCCTATCCCTGGCAACTTTGAGACGATCACGGATTTGCACAATCTTTTATGTGGTCTCCAGGACAATCTCTGGTCCTGATAGTTGGGCTTCCCCAACTTCTGCCCAACACACGGGCATTCGACACTTTCTCCCATATAAGGCCTCAAAAGGAGCAGCCTTGATACTAGTATGATAGCTGTTATTATAGGAGAATTCTATTAGGGGTAAGTGGTCGTCCCAACTTCCACCTAAATCAATCACACATGCTCTAAGCATGTCTTCCAGTGTCTGGATAGTACGCTCACTTTGTCCATCAGTCTGTGGATGGTAAGCCGTACTAAAGTTTAATCGTGTGCCTAAAGATTGTTGGAAACTTTTCCAAAAATGAGATGTGTATCTAGTATCTCTGTCAGATACAATAGATACCGGCACACCGTGTAGGGACACAATCTTGTCCACATACAATTTAGCCAATTTATCTAGATTATACGTTTCCTTTAATGGCAAGAAATATGCTGACTTAGTCAGCCTATCTACAATGACCCAAATAGTGTCATTTCCACTTTTAGTTTTGGGTAACTTGGCAATTAAGTCCATAGTTACCATTTCCCATTTCCATGTGAGAATTTCTAATTGTTGTAGAAGTACTGACGGCTTCTGATGTTTGGCTTTAACCTGCGAACACGTCAGACACTTAGCTACATAAGTGGCTATGCATTTCTTCAAACACATCCACCAATAATTCTTTTTCTAGTCTTGATACATCTTGTCACCACCTGGGTGAACCGAGTATCTTGTGTTGTGTGCTTCTTGGAGGATTAGATCTCTACGTCCTCCAAAGATTGGAACCCAAATTCTATCATTAAATCTAAGGATTCCATCTTTCCCAGGAATCCATCATTAGGAATATTAGCCTCTAATAGGGCTTGCTTTTGCGCATCTAATAACTTTTCATTCAAGCTATTTTTAAGCTCAATGCTCTTCGCATTAATCCTCATGGGCTTAATTCTTTCCTTACGACTTAAGGCGTCGGCAACGACATTTGCCTTGCCGGGATGGTAGCGAATCTCGCAATCATAATCATTAAGTATTTCCATCCACCGGTGTTGTCGCATGTTCAATTCTTTTTGATTGAACAAATGTTGGAGACTTTTATGATCAGTGTATATAATACACTTCATGCCATACAAGTAATGTCTCCACAGTTTTAATGCAAATACAATGGCACCCAGTTCCAAATCATGGGTGGTGTAATTCTTTTCATGCACCTTTTATGGTCATGATGCATAGGAAATTACCTTACCATTTTGCATTAGCACACAGCCCATACCGGTGTGTGATGTATCACAATAGACAACAAAATTCTCAATACCCTCAGGTAGAGATAACACTGGAGCGTTGCTCAACTTGTGTTTAAGAACCTCAAAAGATTCTTGTTGCTTTGGACCCCAATTATACTTAACATTCTTATGGGTCAAGATAGTTAGAGGAGTGGCTATTCTTGAAAATTTCTCAATCAACCTCCTATAGTAACCAGCCAATCCTAGGAAAGTACGAATCTCCAATGGGGTTTTGGGTACTTCCCAATTCATTATGGCTTCTATCTTGACGGGATCCACTTGGATACCACGCTCACTTACAACATGTCCAAGGAATTGGGCTTCTCTAAGCCAAAATTCGCTTTTAGAGAACTTTGCATAAAGTTTCTCCTGTCTTAATAATTCTAGGGTGCACCGAAGATGTTTCTCGTGATCAGCTTGATTACGAGAATAGATAAGTATGTCATCTATGAAGACAATGACAAACTTATCCAAATACGGTTTGCAGACTCTATTCATGAGATCCATGAATGCTGCAGGTGCATTTGTGAGCCCAAAAGGCATCACCAAGAACTCAAAATGACCATAGCGGGTCCTGGAGGCTATCTTAGAAACATCTTCATTTCTAACCTTCAGTTGATGATATCCTGATCTCAAATCTATCTTAGAAAAGTAACTAGCCCCTTGAAGTTGGTCGAATAAATCATCGATCCTGGGCAGAGGATATCTATTCTTAATTGTTAGCTTGTTCAGCTCCCGATAGTCAATGCACAGCCGCATTGAACCGTCTTTCTTCTTTACAAATAGAATAGGAGCTCCCCAAGGTGAAAAACTAGGCTGAATAAAGCCTTTCTCCAAGAGTTCATCCAATTGAACTCTTAACTCATTCATTTCGGTTGGAGCTAGTCTATATGGAGCTCTAGCCACTGGTGCTGATCCTGGTATGATGTCAATTCTGAATTCCACTTGTCTGTCCGGAGGTAGGCCTGGTAATTCTTTAAGGAAAACATCGGGATACTCTGAGATAACCGGATGATCTTCAAGGTTCGGCTTTGGTTCATTTATGGTGACTTGTGCCATGTAGATGACACAACCTTTCCTCAAACACTTGGATGCCTTAAATAATGACACCTTGTCTGGCAGTCCATAGTGTGAGTCTCCGGGGATGGTGATCATTACACTAGATGGTGTTTTAATTTCGATGAGCTTTATATCACAGGCAATACGGGCTTGGTTATGAGATAACCAATCCATGCCTAAGACAACATCGAACCCTGCCAATTTCATTGGCACAAGAGAGATAAGGATGGAATGATTCTTAATGGTTATAGAGCATCCATCAAGAATGCAAGATGCAGTTTCTAAGGTTCCATCGGCGAGTTCTATCTCATAAATTTTGTCTAGAGTTCTTATGGGCAAGTTTAATAGTTTACTAAACTTATGGTCAACAAATGATTTATCTGCACCCGAATCGAAAAGTACTCTAGCGTAAATATTGTTAATGAGGAATGTACCTGTTATGACGTTGTTGTCATTAACGGCCTCCCTGGCATTCATTTGAAAAGCACGGGCATTCCCTTTCTTGGCCTCTCCAGGCTTTGCATTGTTACTTTTGGGTTTCTTGGGGCAGTTGTACGTTGTATGCCCTTTTTCATTGCAGTTGTAGCAAACTGCATCCTTAAGATCCTTGCAATCTAAGGTCTTATGCCCTTTTCTTTTGCAGATACCACAGGGTTTGGTCTATGGATTTATGTCACATTGTCCCCAATGCCTATATTTACAGTTCTTGCACAGAGGTTTTTTATTAGACGTGTGCTGGTTCTTCTTGAACCCAAAATTTCCCTTTTTAAATCTTTGGGAGTTATTATCCTCCCGTTTCCTCTTTCCGTCAGTTTCAGTCCTAACTGACTTTTGTCTTACCAGATCTAGGGTGAGGGAAAGAGATAGGTCCACAGCGGACCTATAGGTACTAGGCTGAGCAGCCTTTACCATGCCCTTTATCTCGGGCGCCAATCCATTGATAAAATCCGCAATGCCTTTGGATTCAGGGGTGATTAGGTAGGATACTGACCTAGATAGGGAATTGAAATCGGAAACGTACTTCCGATAGTCTAGGTTTTTCATTGAAAGGGACAAGAAATCTGTCTCTAACTTCTCCACCTCATGAGGTGGGCAGTAAGTTTCCTTTACCAAATCAACGAACTTGGACCATCCCAAGTTGTACAGGTGTACCTTACCTGTTGATTGAATCATGGCTTTTCACCATATTAGGGCATCGCCCTTGAAGGATTGTGATACGTACTTGACCACATCCTTATCAACACAATTGCTGACATCTATTATCGTCTCCATCTCGTCTAGCCACTTTAGGGCTTCTACAGCTCCTTTCTCCCCGTTAAAGTCTCGGGGCTTACAGGAGACGAAATACTTATAGGTACATCCGTCTTTAACAGAACAAGACCTTTCAGCAAAATCTATTTTCTTTGGTTCACTCTTCGCATTTGAAGAGTGAACGGAGATCTCCTTATAAGCTGAAGATGGTGGAATAGATAAGGGTCTAG
The DNA here is from genome assembly GCA_947069175.1 of Scalesia atractyloides. Lineage (NCBI taxonomy): Eukaryota > Viridiplantae > Streptophyta > Magnoliopsida > Asterales > Asteraceae > Scalesia > Scalesia atractyloides. Next base: position 16,041,985 of record CAMTDV010000026.1, read on the forward strand.
AGCGAGTAGCACTCGACTCTCTTAGCTTTTTTATGGCCTTACCCATGGCCCTTTCCACAGCAGCAGTCAATGCGAGCTTGGAAATCATTATCATTAATATTTCTATTTTCAGCATTGCTGGGTTCAATGTCCCGGTGGCTACTTTGTGCTTCATTCGAATTAGCCATATTTTGGTTTCTATACACCAAATAAAGTTTTATTTAGCCATGGTATGTCAACCATATTGGTTTTAATAACATTGGATATAAGAATCCATTGCCTATTCTAGTGTGAATAACATCACAACTCTTAGGCATACAATATCTATATTTGGCCTAGGTCTTAATAGGACCATTATAAGCAATTTACAATTTGGACGTAGTCCATATATTATTGGACAGTGGATCGCAATGTCACAACTGTCATTGTCATCATTGACAATTATGTAGCTCATAGGCTTGTCTCTAATGGACATAATAATTGGGCACATTGGCCTACATCGTATCAGATTTATATGGCATATCAGCCTGTCCCGCTGGACATAAATTGGGCACATTGGCCTACATCATATCAGATATATATGGCATATTAGCCTTTCCCGCTGGACATAAATTGGGCACATTGGCCTACATCATATCAGATGTATATGGCATATCGGCCTGTCCGTTGGACATGAATTGGGCACATTGGCCTACATCATACCAGATGTATATGGCATATCAGCCTGTCCCGATGGACATAAATTGGGCACATTGGCCTACATCATATCAGATGTATATGGCATATCAGCCTGTCCTGCTGGACATAAATTTGGCACATTGGCCTACATCATATCAGATGTATATGGCATATCAGCCTATCCCATTGGATATAAATTGGGCACATTGGCCTACATCATATCAGATGTATATGGCATATCAGCCTGTCCCGCTGGACATAAATTGGGCACATTGGCCTATATCATATCAGATGTATATGGCATATCAGCCTGTCCCATTGGACGGTTAGTGTGGTTCCTCAAGCCACACTACCAAGAGTATGAACATTTCTTAATGTTAACATAAGAGTACCTTAATGATTGATTAATGGTCCCGGTCACCTTCGACCTTAACGACCTTGGAGGTTTGGACCTAGTCTCTTACCTCTGGATAAAAGGATAACTTCCCTTAACTATCCTGATAGAAGACCCCTTCGTACTTAACTATCATTTCTTGGCCAATATGTGGTCTACGCCACTTGGCATAACCAATCCATTAAGATCCTTTGGAATTATATAGCAGAGCATAAATTTTGAATAAAATCGAGACGCTCATTTTCAAGAGGATAATTTACATATATCTATATAATTCCAAAAGTACTTCATTAAATTCCAAATTAGAAATTACAATACTTAGAAAAATAAAATAAACTTGTCCATGCAAGGACTTAAAGGAATAAAAATGTCCACGCATGGACTAAAAGAAATAACAATGTCCTCGCAGGGACTACATATAATTAGAAGAGACTTCACTCGTCCTTCTTTCCCTTGACTAACTTGGAGAGTTTCTTGAAGAATTTGTTTGTTTTCTTCTCCTTTTCTCCGCTTGCTGCTGCATTTCTTTCATTCTTTCTAAGGCCTCATTAATGGCCTCAAGAGGTGGCGGAGGTTGTGGTTGAGGTTGTGGCATAACCGGATACTGGTACCCATAAGTTGGATATCTAGTCGGTGGATAAGTAGGTGGGAAAGGAGACGGATAAAGTGCGTTGTGCATAACCGCCTGCATGTAGGGGTCTTGCGACCATGCTTGATAGTCTACCGGTGTAGACGGGTTAAAAGGATCATATCCAGACGTATCTGGATATGTGGGGATTGGGTTAGTATAACCCGATGGTGGTGGTTGAACAACAGGTGTTGGTGTTGGTTCCACTATAGGTGAAACATTAGAGGGTCCACCCAATTGTGGGTCCTCTTGAATTGTGGGATAAGAATTGGGCAAAGGTGGCAGCGATCCAACCTTTGTCCTGCCACGTACCGACATACGTGCTCCACACTTCCTTCTTGGTGGTTCAGGTGGTTGTTGAGGTTGGTCGACCGGTTCCATGTGGACATCTTCTTGAACAAGAGGTGGTTGAGAGTGATGAGAATGAGTGTGGGCGAAGGTGAATTTGTTCCAGTATTGGTCCCACTCATTACGACCTTGGTAGGGCGACCCGGCATATGAGTTTGAATCGCTCAAAATTTCAATGGGATGCATATTTGATCCGACGGCGACATCTCCGGGTCAGAGTCCTTGTCCATAGGGTTTGGCTGGTCCAACTGATTTTGATCGGCTGGAGGCGTGTTAAAATAATGATTAGGGTTAAATTCTTCATGGTAAGAGTGATGAGAATGGGCATGGTGAGAATGGTCTGAATGATAGGAGTGGTGAGAGTGGTAAGAATTTTGGGAATGTGAGGGCGAGTGTGTATTAGAGACAGAACGTCTCGCTGGTTGCCAAGGAGACGAATCTCCTGATTCTTGGTAGGCATCGGGGTTGTGAGGGATGCGTCCCGATGGTGCTCCTCTCATTGGACCTTTTCCTCTTCGACTTTGTCCTCTCACACGTGGCGGCATTTTCCTGTTAAAAATCAATTCAAAAACAATACTAATAACTTAATAATGAAATGAGTAAATCCTATGTCAATGCCTAGACTCGGAAGTCTAAGGAATGTGCACGTGTAAGTTTGAGATTAAACACAAGAAGGGTAGTGTTTAATTCTCTCAAATGTTGGCTCTGATACCAACCTGTCACACCCCGGATTTCCAACCCAAATCCATACACCGGTGGGCCCGGGTGGGGAGTATCGTGACGTCAGTTGATAATCATCATAGTCAATTAAACACGGCACAACGAAAGTCTTGGAGTAAAATTATTATTACAAACCAAATGTTTGAAAAAAAATAATATACAAGCTTATAATAGAAGATCCACAGGCGGATCATAAATTGTACATGGAAAGAATCCAAAACAGACTTTGGGCAAATTTAGGATTTGCAAGATCCTCTATCACTAACGAGCACTTCCAGCCTATTTTCGTATTGTACCTGCAGTTTAGTCTTTAACGTCAGCTTACGCTGGTAAATACACCCAACTGACTCATTTTGAAAACATTTCAAAAATGTTTTAAGTGCGTATCGGCACAAAAATCTTTTTATAACTTGGGTTAATTGACCGTCCAACCTTGTTAACAGGTTTACATGTTTGTCATACATACGGGCCCGGTACGGAGACCGAGACACAATTAACGTACACACCACTTTGGACACACGAAGGAGTTAATTCCTCCCAACCTTATGGGAATGCATAATTGAGCGTCTATCGGGTGTATGCCTACACCCGTGCTAAGGTCGTGACCATTTCTATTGTAATAAGCCGAGGATATCCAGGACACGGTAGTTAACCCCCGATGTTTAAATTATCAAACAAAACTGACTAAAACAGAATATGCGGATTTATTATCCCCGAACCGGCGTTCGATTGAATCCCACTTCCGACCAAGCAGTAATAATTTACCGTAACCCAAGTCCGTATTGGGGAAATAAGTCGAGAGTATTTACCTGAGCTAGTCTTCTTTAATTTTTAATAACTCAGCCGTACACAAAAAGGACTAAGTGCTGATAGCATTTACCAGCAAGTCTCTAGTCTGGATTATGGCATAAACTAACCAATTAAATACTAAGGTCTTATTTAAGTCATAGACTTAGACCGACTAGCGTACTTGATCAAAACGTATGATGCTAGATTAAACGATGATTGAATAGAATGTAGTTTAATCCCAACAAGTACCTTGACTTGTTTAATATGGGTAAACTATATACATTCTGGATTTTCCAACTTAATTGACAAGGTTAAACCCGTTTAGGTTAATTTCTGTAAAATAGTTACATACACGTAACTGTGCGCATACTAGCGATATCGTGTAACCGGATAAGTTATGGACAAGTTCTATATGCCATTATACTTTAAATAAGTGAAGATATCAGTAGGATATCAACTTGTATGCCTGTTTTGGTTTTAAAACGAAACTATGCCTTATAAGGGCATTTCGGTAATTATATACCGTATAAAAGGAACTTGAATATAATTTAATGTTATAGTTATAAGTAATCTGGAAAAATACTTTATTTATGATATAATATCAGTAGGATATTAATTATATGTGTAAGTTATCTTTTATGATCAAACTATGCACCGGAGGGGCATTTTGGTCATTTTACACATAGTTTATAAATTATATGGGATTCCGAGTTTATAACATGTACCTACTGTAAATATGTTTAAAAAAAATTTTAAATCAGTAGGTATCAAGTCTTGGTCCAATAATATGGTTTAAAACCATATTATGCGCCTAAACGGCGCTTATGTCGTAAAATGGCGTCTTTTTGTGATTTCCACGAAAACTGGTGTTAAGTTCAGATTAAAATGTCTTAGATATGTTATTTAATATATCATATCAGTAGGTAAAATATTTACCTTGAAAAGATTTGATTAAAACTAGTTTATGAGCCACAAGGGCTAAAATTTTCATTTATCGACATAGTTTAAGAACTTGCTTGAAAACTCAGTTTATAACTTGGTTTAACATCCCAAATAATCCTACTTATAATATTACATAAGTAGAAAACTCATTTTCAAGTTCATTAAAAACTTGTTTTATGCAAAAAGGGCATTTTGGTTAAAGATGGCATAATTATGGAACTTGCGCATCAATTTGGATTATGATTATGATCATGTAATATAACCTCAGAGGGTTATACTACACTGTATTACGATCATAATGCAACTTTAGATCAGTAGGTAACTAATCTAAATCGGGTCAGAATCGAAAGTCAAAGCAGAAGTCAAACTTCGCGACTTTCGGTTGCGAACCGACCATAGAACTGAAATTGATGAGCCGAACATGTTCTAATAAATATTACCAACTTGTTTAAGTATCAAAACAGGTTTCATAACATATATAAGATCAATTTATGATTTTTCTGAAAAATGGCCTGTTTGACTTTTTAATATCGTAACTTTGACCCGTCAATTGGTCTAGCAAACGTGATCTTCAGGAGGTGCCTCTTTATAGGGATTAACAGCTACATTATTACGATCACTTCGCCATGTTCATTTCGAACAATGGCTGGACCATAATGGTCTTAACCGAAAGTCAAAGCGTTTTCCGTAAAATGCTTGACTTTTGGCTATAAAAGCCTATAAACGAAAATGCACAATGAAGGAACACTTACCAGTGATTCCTAGGGTGCAAAAGAACTATGTTGGATGCTCCTTTTAGTTAGGAACTTCCAGAGGAGGGAGAAGAGTGTGAATAAGAAAGGTGCAAGTTCAAATGGTGAACTTGATCACCTATTTATAGTTAGAGAACTCAAAGAAGGTGATGCCAGGTGTTTAGGGGTGTAAGAGGAAGCTTACAAGTGTCCCAAAACGTGGCATAGCTGTTTGGGAAGCCATGGTTTTGATTTAATGGTTTTATGGAGTTTTGCTTGGCTGCCAAACAACTTTCTGCAGCAGACATGTTCTCGCGCCCCGCGAGAGACTCAAGCCTGGTCTCTCGCGGCCCGCGACCGCCCCATAACCAGTTTCATAATTTGACACTTTAGCCCCTTAACTTTAAAAAGCTTCTTTAAACACCTTTTTGACACTTTTAGCCCTCCGTAGCCAATACTTGGCATACTCGGGATTATGCCCAAAGATTGTCGAGCTCTCGGTTCGTTAAAAGGTTACTCAGAGGTATAAATTAACATGTTGACACTTTTAATCCCTCCATCATCCAACTTTCACATATTTACCAAATTGAACCCTCTAGTCCAACAATTGGCACAAATGAGAGTTAGGACTTCGTAAAGGATCACTCAGAGGCTTTATTATAAGCATGTTGATTCCGATGTCACTCAGAGGCTGGGTATATTGACATATAAGTCACTCAGAGGCCAAATTTCAAGCATGTTGACATATCAGTCACTTAGAGGCTAATGATTTAAGCATGTTGACATCAGGCCGTCACTCAGAGGCTTAGTTTGAGCATGTTGATGCCTTTAGTCCTTATTGGTCTTTAACAGACTATATTTAAAATACAACACGTGTCACTATACTATTGGATACGATTTTACAGGGTGTTACATGAGAGGCCTAGGACGGAACGTATGAGCTGTGGCGGTGGGCATCGTATGTAGTTTGTTGGGAACCTTGAAAGCATGTGTTTGCATCACCAAAGGAGCTTCTCCTCCATTGTTCGTCTCTACAGGCGGTCTCGTCAAACCATTGTTGTACTTGCTTTGTTGTTTGCCGTCCACGAGTATTTTGTTGGACAATTGGTGGTTTCTTGGTAGTTTTGATGGAGTCAACACCGCTTTAATCTTTGCCAACAAGCTTTTTTTCTGAGCAGGGGGTGTGACTCTAACTGTTGCCTAACAATATTGAGCTCTTCTAACACGTCAACGTCATCCTGTATCAATTTACATGGTTGAAAGTTAAGCTTCTGCCAGAAGATGTCTACGTCTTCGAATTGAATCAGAAGCTCTGCACGGTTAAAACAATGCACTGTAAAGTCACATGATTAACGGACATATATAACACACATATTTTCGTGTTTAACAAGTATTACCTACATGTACGTACTTTTCCAGCCTACAAGCACACGACAACCCACAGCTATACCACATCTAACAACCACATGATGAATTAAGGCGCTACAACACGACTAGTTTCCTAAGTAGCTCTCCACTCAACAAGTCAAGCGCTGTATGGGAAACTTTTCCACGTAGGTGGTCAAATATCGGGTTTTTGTGGTGGTTCATTCTTTTTTCAATGCTTTCTCGAAAGCAGCTCCTTATTTCACCGTATTGTGTTTCAACTATATCCTTGATACAACTAACTATAGGTCCAACGAGCTCCTATCTTGGACGTATCTCTTTAAATTTGCGTGTTGACTTTCAACTCTGTTTGTGGTACGCTGACCGAAGTTGCGACTCTGACCAGTCCACGCAAAGACGAACATTTCCTTGTAATCTTTCAGCCAGTTATCATACACGTACGTAAAGACCCCTAAAAAGTAAAAATAATTTACTAAATGTACATAGGTGAGTCATATGTTATTAAAAAACTTACTTGAACGTTTGCACTCCACAAGTTGATTTTCAGGTTGCGCAAGTTGTACTCGTATATGGGTATTGATGGAGAATAACACAATGTCCCCCAGAATGACATAAATTTTTGCCAGTCATCTGCTGTGAATGAGCTCTTGCATTGCTTACAAATATTTTGTTGTATGTGAAACCTGCAAAGATACCAAGAGGCATTTCGAAAAACTTTAGCACACACGTTAATTAGGGCCATGTCTCTATCCGTTACAATCACACGTGGCTCCATACATTCATCCAACATTGACTAGATTCTCTCAAGCACCCATACAAAGTTATCACTACGTTCTTTGCAGATAACGACATGCGCGATACAAAACAATAGTTGGTGGGTGTCATACCAACTATTTGGACAAATGGCATGTTGTATACGTTTGTTTTGTATGTGGAATCAATCAGCAAAACTTGCGGGAACGCACGCCACATTTGACTCGAGTATAGATGAACAAAGAAGATCTCTATTACGACCTCTGTTTCGTGTTCCTCCCGTGTGTCGTAAATAAATTCGTTTGTAATCAGGATGTTTTCTAGTGACTGCATGGGAGTCAGTCCGTCTCTTTGTTCGCCCTAATCTTCTGAACTGCATTTTGTATGTCTTTCTAAACATGGAAACTGTCGGGAAACTGCTTCCTTATCTTTGAAAAATTCTGCATGGCTCCATGTTTTGAGATGTCAGCTGCTCGATCAATCTATATTCGTTGGGAGTAAACCTTCGCACAAACGCGTGGGCCGACAGGTCCTCACAAAGTTCGTGGTTATGTTTAGTCTTTCCCCCTTTATCCCCCGGGTTTCATACGGATGGTCTCGCACAGCCACCAGGTAAAAGAGGCAACCGATTTTTTTGCTTCCAACTTTTTTAACCGTTGCTGTAGTATGGTGCTCACCACCACGGTCACATTCAAGCCATACCCTCCCGGTTCTTCCCCCAATTTTCTTTGATCGTCGGGTCACAATTACAAAACCATCCCCCTTTGCTGTTTCATGTGCCCAGTTTTTTAGTTCATCTAGAGAGTTGAAAACCTGTAACATCGATAGAGTTATGTTAGATTTTATATTTATTCAACTGTCTAACATAAATAAATAAGTTTGATACCATCTTTGTGAGGTACGGATTGCCTGCGCTAGGGGGTGCCTCACCACCATAACCTCCACCATCAGGATAGTTTTGTTGACCATACAAAGACTGTGTTGCATTGTAACTTTCGTAACCGTCTCCCCCGTATCCATCCAAATAATGTTGTTGCACATAAGAATATTCACACCCGTATCCAAAATCCGGAAACCCTTGTTGCGCCGGATGACATGGTTCATCAACATGGTATGAGTCATCTATCGGGGATGTTTCATCAACAGGAGGTTGCTTGTTCAAATCTAGAAACGGTCTGTTTTGATTTCATTGTACACTAGACACAACCTCCTCTTGCTTGTTAGAATTAGGAACGCAAGTCTCCGCCTAAAAATGGTATCGTCATTAGTAAATAATTAAAACAACAAGTAGTTTAAGCTAATAACTGTTACCGGAATGGCTTCGGGCACCCATGACTCGGCAGAATACGGCCTAATGAAATAGTTGTCGTCCTAGTATGATGACATTTCAGCACCTCTAAATGATATCAAATATAAGGCAAAGAAGAAGAAGCAGAGAAGTTCCATGTTGAATAATGAGAATGCTCTGTATGTCTCTATTTAACAAAGAAATATATGCCTCGTCTAGGCCTAGACGCCCGTATCACTTTACTTTACTCACATGCATGCAGACCACCACAGTCAAATCAACCTGCAAGACGCCCCGTCTAGGCCTAGACGACCCTTCTTGTGTCTGTCGTATACGGGCCCCGTCTAGGCCTAGACGTCCCGTCTGATGTGACTGATTTGACATTGTACGAGGTCAGGAATGTGGTCAGAGAAAAAAACCCTAGACACCCCGTATAGAGCTAGACGACGCGTTTTGAAGGTATGAAAATCGGCACTTGGGTGTGTGAATATGCAGACCCTTACTTTAACCCAATCACATAAATTACACATGCTTAACTCATTTGTCAAACCTACAACCACATGACTATTAACTTGAGAAAGAGATGAGATCATGAGAGAAAGTGAAGCTTGAATCCAGAGACTGAAACACGTGTGATGAAGGAAAAGGGAGATGGCAGTTTTGCAAAAAGTTAGAACAGTAATTTTACTCACGAACTAAATTTCCAGACAAATATATAGCCATACAGGAAATAAGCTTTTAGCTTTGTTACATTTTTATTTTGTCTTTTTAAAAATATTCCTAACAATCTCAACGATTGAGCAGAAGAACAATTCTATTTAGCTGGAATCAATCTCGATCGTTTATTTATTTTTAAATCTTAAAAAGTTCAATAAAAAAGCAATATAATCATATAAAAGTAACTGAAAATTACAAACTTCACTCCAGATTCAAAGCAACCTTGCTTCCATCGCTTAATGCTTAAGTCACTGAGAATAACAACCCATTTGATGCTAAATACTGAATAGTTTATGGATTCTACAATAATCAAATGGGACTCACTAAACATGTGGTTTAGTGTTTAAACTCATGCATTGGGCCTCGTAGTTAAATATTTAATGTACAAAAAAATAATGAACCGTAAATGCAGTTAATCAACTTGCCCTCTTATAGTCAATTTGTTTTCATGTGTGTGGCTTTATGTGAGAGGGAGATCCAGAACGATGGGGAAGATGAATTGTTCAATCGGATTATGTGACATGCAGACGATGATCCATTGTAGCATATTCATCTTCTTCCTGGGAGGATTATCAACTATGAGCTTTTACAGAAACAATAAACAAGCTGATGCAAGTCACGACATTACTGTTACTCTTACAAATGCGATTACACGAGTTTTTGATCATCAGGGAAAGTTAAAGAGGCCAACACCGTCCTTATCAGGCACCTGTGATTTGTTCTCCGGCAGATGGGTTCATGATAACAAGAGCTATTACCCTTTGTATAAGGAACTCGAATGCCCTTATCTCGAAGAAAATTATGCTTGCCAAACTTATGGTAGAAAGGATACTAAATATCTGCATTGGAGGTGGCAACCCCATGGCTGTGACTTCCCTAGGTCTCTCTCTCTCTCTCTCTCTCTAAAGTTTGAATGATACAACAATGTGGTAGTTTTGTAATTGATTGCTATAACTATGTAGGTGCTTAATGGCTTAGAGATAGCAAATAAACAGTTTGTGAGTTGTGACTAAAGAATTGTAGGCTAGCGGTATCGAGGTGTATAGTAAATATGTTTCTCTCTAAACTATGGTTTAGTGGGTGAATCAGTTAGCCGTTCGAAAAATAAAACACGGGGGGTTTGGGAGTTCAAACTACTTGTTTTAAAAGTGATAAACCAAACTACTCTAAAAAGTTTGTTGTTATGACTATATATTTTTAATTTTATGAGGATTTCTGGTTTAGGTTTGATGGGAAAGCAATAGTAGAGAGATTAAGGGGTAAAAGATTGTTGTTTGTGGGGGATTCGCTAAACAGAAATCAATGGAATTCGATGATTTGTATGCTCCGTTCATCTATCTCAGGGGTCAAGAGGGCTGGTAGAGGTCTCAAGGGTCACTTGCACACTTTCAGGGCCTGTGTAAGTCCTACATGTATATTTGCAATTTGCAAAGGGTGCTCAATTCCTTAAATCATGCATGTAACTTCGAGTTAAAACAACACAGGACTACAACATCTCAATTGATTTCTACTGGGCTCCAATGCTTGTCGAATGTAATGGCGATAATCCAAAGAACCATCACGTGGGTGATTATCGAATTGTTGGAATCAAAGCCATTGAAAAACATGCTAGACATTGGGTTGATGCAGATATACTCATCTTTAATTCCTATCATTGGTGGAGAGTACCGGTGGTGAAGCTCTTGTAAGTTTAAAATAAAATTAGTGTTACATGTTTGTCTCAATATGTTAGCAAATCAACAAGATAATTAGTTAGGTTTTTTTGTCATTGTACTAGAAAGAGTGGTGGATCTTTGTTAGATGACACTAATCAAGAGTATGAAGAAGTAGATAGTCTTCGTGCCTACAATATGGGCCTCAAAACATGGTCTGATTGGGCACATACCCATATTGATTCTTCCAAAACAAAGTTGTTTTTCATGGGTGTTACAGCAACTCATTCGAGGTATGATACAACAAAAACCTATTATTTATTTTCAGCTTTTAACTTAATGCAACAATTACTTATTCTACTAGCAAACAAATGACTATAAGTGACGGTTGTTCTCATGGAATAAACGTCGATGAAGTAGGTTACCGACAAGAATCAATCGGTAATTCTAAATAATTGTGGGTAATTTAATTATCAACGAATCACCGGCATAAACATTAATAATGTACGATCACCTAGCTGAGGATCGCTAGGGTGAACTGGGTGCATCCCTCATGAGATGGGGGAAATTTTCACACACCCAATCATTATGTGTCATGTCATTTTCCCTCTTATTCACCACTTTTATCCAAAAATCATAAGGGGTAGTTTTCTCTCATGCCATGGGGGTAAACTAATTTTTTTTACAAAAATACTTAATTAATAAAAGTACAATAAATTATATATAACCATTGCATTACATTAAAAAAACATTGTATTAAAATAAAGTTAAATAAAAATACATTACACTAAATACAAATACTTAAAATAAACTAGATTAAACAAACCAAATTTACTACTATTCGTCGAATTCCACCAATAGGTGGGGTAAATCCATTCTTCCGATATGATCAACGAGATCATGTTGTAGTCTTCAATTCGTATTTTCATCCATAAGCTCGTTTAACACATTGTCATCAAGCGTGGGCTCGACTGAAGGATCCCGAATGTTAACCGGTGCTATCGCGTTTTCGTCGTCTTTTAAAATTATGTTATGTAAAATAATACACGTATACACCACGTACCTAATTTTTTTCACACTCCTAACACGCATTGGCCGATTTATTGTACCCCATTTTCACTTCAAAACACCAAAAGGCCGTTCCACGTCTTTTCTTGCCGCCTTATGTTGCTTCTTGAATTTTTTTCGTTAAGTACGTGAGGATATGGAAATGATTTGACAAACACGGACCATGTAGGGTAGATTTCATCCATAAGTAGTAACCACGTTTGTATAAGTGGTTGTTAACGTGAAATGAGCATTTTGGGGCCGTTCCATTTCATTCAGTTTGAAATAATAGAGATTGCTAAAGCACATTGATGTCGTTTTGTGCACCTGGTGGATTGCAAAACACGTGTCAAACCCACAAATCTTGAGAGGTCACCGCTTCGAGCATAACTGTAGGGTAACGGTGATTTCCTCTCATATATTGGCCCCGAAACTCTGTGAGACACATCCTCCATACGAAATGTGTGCAATCAAGGCTACCCACCATACTAGGAAGGTAATGTTTATCCTCATGAGCTTGGTACAAAAGCGCCACTAGTGGCTTGTTAGCCTACGTAAGAACTTGGGAACGTATATTTTACATACCATTTCGCATAAATATTCTCGACACTTGCGGGAAGTCCTTTCAACCATATGTAAATACTTGTCGTTCTCGTCTAGAGTGTTACTGGTTGCAAGTTGATTAATAGCCGATATAACTTTTTGCAAGTGTAAAACCCTTCTTCATTCTCACATCTACGGCCTCTTCAAACCACGGGTTATTCGCTTCCACGTCGCACACAATTTTTAGAAACAAACTTTTTGACATACGGAACCTGTGACGAAAAATATCTTCATTATATTTCGGTTTCTCGACAAAATAATCTGCCATAAGGATTTCGTGGCCACTCTCACGATGACGATGAAGATAACGTTTTTGGAAAAAAAAACTTATGCTACTATCGGATGAATCACTGCTATCCGGTGAGAAAAACACTGCTATTTCTTCCACCATTTTTAAATAAAATAGGGGTAGAGATTATAGTTTTGGAGAAATAAGGAAATGGGTTGATGTGAATTTGTTTAAAATGGGTATAGGTTTATATAGTTTAAGTATATAAAAAAAACATTTTTTTAAACTAACGGCTATATAGCCGTTAAAAAGTCAAAAAGCATGCTCCCAACGGTCATATTCAACCCATCCACCATCTCCCCGCAAGCGGTGAACTCTCCCCGCTTTGAGCATAACCCGTGCGACAATAAACGTCGGCGGCGGTGTTCCCCTTGCGGCAAAGGGGCTTGCTACACCCCTTGCCGCTTCCACCCCGTTCACCCTTACATACATATTACAGATGGTTAATATTTTATTTTCTAGTATTTCTTAACAGAAATTTAGAAGGATTTTTTTATTAAATAATAAAAGTTTTAATATATTTTTTAATTTTAATTTGTTTTGTTTTTAAACCAAAATAAAAAATAAGTAAACTAAATAGAAAAAACTTGATCTATAAACAAAAAAATATTACATTAAATTTATATACTTTAATATATACATGTAGGGGAGCATTTCAGGGTGGTATCTGGTATATAGTTGTGTCTGGTCTAACAGTTATGTCTAGACAAATACTTATTCCATTGTAGTTTTGAGTAGTCATATTAGCTCTAGGTCAATGTCATACTCCCTTTGTAGTGTCTAAACCCATGCTTCCAATGCGTCTGATTACAAATATTAAAGAACAATTATATCATTGTTGACAATATAAAAAAATACATTATATAAAAGGGGTGACATTGTAAAGTCAATATTTTTTTATCTCTATAATGTCATTGGTATTCCATATCTTGTTTCAATCTTGTGTAATTTATAAGTTTTGGTTATCTTGACGACGTGATGTCGCATTACTTTTTTTTAAACTTTCACTAAAAATCAAAAAATAAAAATAAAACAAAGACACTTTTTGTTGTTTACATGTTATTAGCCACCTAACAACCTTTTTTCTACCGGATCTTCATCTTTGACACTACATGGTTGTGTCTGAAACTATAATTATGGCTACCGTTCCCAATACCTGCCCCTAATATTGGTCAACTTCTTCAACACCCATAACATCAAAACTTAGATAAAAGCTAGTGGAGCCATTCCATTGACTCGTACGGATAAGAATTTCACTTCACGGGAAATGAACAAAAAGTTGCTAAATTGGCCTATCTCTTGAATGTACCGGTTGAGAAAGTATCCATTTGTCTGGAGCTAATATGACTACTTATGGTAAGAAATCTGGGCATAATTAATTTGTTGAGTGGTGTCTGTAATTAGCATTTGGTGACACTATTTGTTTAGTAGTGTCTGGTCTGTAAACAACTATTTGCAATGGAACACTTTGAACTAGAAAGGCGAACAATAATATTAGGATCACAATAGTAAAATCCTTCTTGGTTTGTAGAGCTAAAGAATGGGGAGGCATGAAAAAGATGAATTGCTATGGAGAGACAGAGCCAGTAATGGATGACATATTTTGGGAAAGAAAAACTGATCCGAAAATGTTGAGTATACTGAAGTCGACGTTGAGCAAATTGAAAGCGAAAGGAGTGAATGTACAAATTATAAACATAACACAACTAACACAATGCAGAAAAGATGCACACACTACTGTTTACAGGAAACATTGGCATCCCTTAACTGACAAGCAAAAACAGAATCCGCGACTTGCTTCAGATTGCTCACACTGGTGTCTTCCTGGAGTTCCTGATATTTGGAATGAACTTCTCTTGGCTTACATTTTCTGGTTTCAAAATTGAGCGGGAAATTCATTAAAACTAATAGGAAATGATGGACACAATTGGGTTATGTCCATTAATTTGTACTTGGTTTCTGTCCATTATAAGTAAGCAATATAGGAAACTATTTAAGCATTTAGATTACTTTAAATATTTTTTTTTGTCTTAATTTGTACTTGGTTTCACTTAGTTTTCTATTAAGTTGTACATGGTTTTATTGGCACGGTAATTCATATCATTTAACCATTGGACTATTCGAATTCAGTTAGTTGTTGGGCAATATGAACGTGATGATCAAGTATACTTTTGAGCTAGCATTCAAGAAAGTTTATCTTGCTTTAGTTGTTCTTTTTCTAAATTTACCGAGAATAAGGAGGCGTATTTGTTTACTTTTTCCGTTCATGCTTTGTCGTGTACTCTATTTAAGCCAAGTTGTTGAAAAGATTATCCATTCACGTATCTTTTCTCTCTATTACTTATCTATTTGCACACATAATATTTGAGTTATCCGAACCAACATCGTGGTATCAAAGCCACAAGTAATCGTTCATTTATATTCTGCTACTCTGATTTCATGGCCAACAACGTTGTGATGAACTCGAACATACAAATCATTCCTCTCCCCATATCAAAGATGAGGGTTATGAGTATTGGCATATTCGAATGAAAACATTGCTGATTTCTCAGGACCTTTTGGGAACTAATTGCGACTAGGTACAATGAGACTGGTGGAGATTGACCAAGACTTTGAGAGAAAAAAAAAAGAAAGAAAGAATGATGCTAGAGCGCTAGCATTGATACAGCAGGCCATGCAAGATGAAATATTTCCCAAAATGTAGCAGCAACTACTGCTCGTCAAGCATGGAGTTTTCTTCAAACAGAATATCAAGGAGACTCCAGAGTTAAGACTGTAAAACTTCAAGGATTGCAACGAGAATCCAAGACCCTATAGATGAAAGAAAATGAAGTTGTTGAGTTTTTCTCGAATGTGATGAAGAATCTAAATAAGAAATGATCGTCTGGTGAGAATGTGACAGATCAAGTAGTCGTGGAGAAAGTTCTTCGACGCTTCCCTCCTCGGTGGGATTACATTGTAACCGCGATAGAAGAATTAAAGGACTTCTTAACCTTAACCTTTAATCAATTGACGGGTTCTTTACAAGCTCATGAGACACATATTAACAAGAAGGTGGATCTTGTAGTGGAAGAACAAATATTCAGGAAAGGGAAGAAGATGGGTCATCTTCTTATAGAGGAAAGAGTCATGCAGCGTACAGAAGTCATGGACAAGGACGAGGTCTTGGACGAGGTAAAAGTCAGATCCAGTGTTTCAATTGCAATAGGTTTGGTCATGTGAAAGCTGATTGTTGGAGTGAGCCACAAACTCACACAACTCCTAGTGATAATGATGAAGAGGAGGAAAGTGTAGTCTTCTTGGGTGTTCACATGAGCTCTAATAAAAAAAGAGCGCAATTTAACAGAAGCGTGTATGGCTACTAAATAAAAGGAAGAAGATAATGTATTGTTCATTGATAGTGGGTGCTCCAACCATATTGACCATATGACGGGACAATAGGGGTTGTTAAAAGATCTTAACGATAAACAAGAAAATTAACGTGAGAATAGGGAATGGAAAACTGTTCAAAAAGAAAGAACAAGTAAATCCAATCTAGACGTGGCTAAAGAGAAATACTAAACGTTAAATAATGTTCAATATTCCTTCGAGTTGGATAAAGATTAATAACACCTCATTATTGACCACTAATTATACTTAGGCCCTTTCATAATTACAATATGAAATTATACCCTATGAATTGGTGGTTCAAACTTCCGCTTAATCCTTCAACTTTTTTCCATCTTCCTTACCCCATGGAAGGTATGTTCTCTTAGGGCAAAAACAAGCAATCTAACAATCAACAAGTGATATCAATGCCACTAGTCCACAACATTGCCACCTTGCGTATGCCCTAGCATACCAATACCATTTATGACAGATACAACTTCTTACGATAGTACATGTAGATGGAGAAGCTTAAGGAATCTGAGAAAAAGATAACAACACATTACACTACATGATGTTTACAAAATCAGATGATTCAATATAGGCTTTGAAGATGTAGGAAAACTTGCAATCTCAGGAGTGCACGTAACGATGAAAGACTTGGATGCCAAAGGAAGATTATTTCGTATGGCAATAGTTACGATCTATCGGGAAATCCTAGAGGAAGTGCTACCTATGTTAGTAGAGAAATACACAAAAAAGGAAGCGTGAGAAACACTTCTAACAACGTACTTGGGTGCCCTGAGTTGGAAGTGATTCTTATTAACGTGAGTTAATCAATTGATGAGATCTCCATGACGTTTAATACGATCATAACTGATATTCACTCGCTTGTAGTAAAAGTTGACACGATTATGGTGGTGAAAAAGTTCCTTCAAGTAGTCCTCATGAAGGGTATGTAGATTGTAACCTAAATCGTACAATATTGGTGATCTAGGTAGCATATCAATTGGAAGAAGTTATAGGATATCAAAAGACTCACGAAGAGTGGCTTCGTGATTTTTAAAAATGTAAGGTTAAGCAAGTTTATTGCTCACACAAGTCAAGGCAGGGATTGTTCAAGACAACAGGGTGAGCGAGATTCTTCAAAGGGAATAGGTGCAAGCCACAAATTGAGAGGATGTAGGCGCAGTAGAGGTCGACATTCATATCAGTCATGATATGATTTTAATGCATTGAAGAATGACCAAATCAAGGTTAAGTGTTAATTTTCTAAAGAAATTGGTAATTTTGCATCAAAATATATATCCAAATAATGGCAATGAAAGGAGGCAAGCCTATCACCCGCTAATTTTTGCATCGGAATATTCAGTTTATATCAATAACAATATGAATATAAGTCGTTGCTAACTATACGTCGATTGAAGCTGCGACATTCGAATATAATGATATATTGCTCTTACAATCAGGGCCTCACTTCTCTGAGACGATTACTTAGGGTCAAATGGATAATTGAAACCCTAAAACCAGTTAACCAGGGTTGATTACTCAAGGTCTCATGTAATGTTCTGACTTCTGACTTCTGAATTTTGAAATCTGAATTACGAATTTAGGATTATTCAATTAGGCTTATGAATTATTGTTTATGAATGCACTTGATGACTTGAATACTTGATTAGATATCTGAATTAGGATTATTTAGTAAGTTGAATACTTGAGTATTACTTGATTTCGAAAGCACTTGATAACTCGAATATTTGTTGATTTATGAATGCACTTGATGACTTGACTGCTTTAGAATAATTTAGCTATATTATATGCATTTTAAATTTTAGAAACTATGCCTTCTAAGCACCTATCTAGTAATTTAAAATGAAACAAAAGAAAAATAGGCGGAGAGTTTTGTTTGTTTATTGTTATCACAATTATCGCCATATATATATATATATATATATTTATATATATTTATATATATTTATATATCAGTCGGATCAAATAAAAATTTCATTTTGCTAAAATAGGATAAGAAAAGATCTTAATCTTTCATTTTTCAAATAAATGACTAAGATGAAAATTAGGAAAAAGAAGGTGTTAAGGTATATATGGAATAATCTTTTTATTGATTTTCTCTCTTCACATGCATATCTCCCATTCCACTTTTAAATTTCATACTTTTTTTACAACGTTATTTTTAAAAAAATTGCACCATAAAATCAAGTATCTTTCTATCTTCTTTAATTTGAATAAAATATTGCTATATAAAATATGACAACTAAAAAAATAAAAAAAATTGTGTTGTATTTATATGTTGTATACATTTTTGTGCTATATTTTTTATACTATATTTTTGTGCTGGATTTTTATGCTATATTTTTTGTGCGTAGGATTTTTGTACTATATTTTTTTGCTAGATTTTTTTGTGCTGATTTTTTTGTACTAGATTTTTTGTGCCATATTTTTTTGTACTATAATTTTTGTATTAATATTTTTGTAATAGATTTTTTGTGTTATATTTTTAAGAAAACTTATATGGAGTACAACATATCATCTTCACAATTCTTCTTTGGCTACTTAGGCAAAACCCAATTTTTAGTGAATCCTTCTCCTATATTGGAAAGGATAAAATGAAACCCACTTGAGTTAAAAAAATAAAAACCTTATTTAATATTTTTTATTTTTTTAAAAAATCAGGAAATGTAAGATAAATATATTTGAACATTTGTATTAAAAAATGTAAAAAGCGCCAACTATTTTTTAAAAAGATGTTCAAAATATCTATGTTACATTTCCTGTTTTTTTTTGGAAAAAATAAAAATGTTATATAGGATTTTTTACAAAGCTTTCTTGAGTCTTTTCAATTCAAGTGGGTTTTGTTCATATACTTCACCTATATATATATATATGTGTGTGTGTGTGTGTGTGTGTGTGTGTGTGTGTGTGTGTGTGTGTGTGTGGGTGTGTGCGCGCACATGTTTATATTTATAAGCCTATTTCTCTACTCGTCAGGCCTTCGAATTCTCAAGTGTCACACCCTATATTTTCACATGCGGAGTTTAACCGCGAGATGTGTGATTGACCAGGATCTAGCCACTAATTATGTTGATCTAACTATTTAAAATCATAAAACTTCACTAATAACAAGATTAGCGATAAAGTTTAATCGTCCATAACAAAGTTTATGTTGTAGCGGAAAAATAAAGTAAAACCCATCAAGAACTTAAAACCAAAAATTTAATAACGTTTCAAAACCTTAAAGTTTTAACGAACCACACCACTCCAGCAGTTTGCAACGCCCGTCCACAGCTGTACCTACTGACCTACAAAGCATGCAACTACGTATTAACAATAAAGTTGGCAAATTCACAAATTTGAGTTTAGCAAAAGTAAAGTTCACAAAAGTTTTTAATTTATGTAGGACTCGGATAGCTAACCCTCATCACATGACTAAGCTGTGTACTGATTGCTGACGTTTTGTTTTTGCCCTCATTAATATCTATCAACATTAATGCAAGAGTGAAGGTTAGAAGTTCACGCCCGGTCTTCAATACGGTGTGAGGTTTGTCAAACCTAATAGCCGTTATCAACTAATATCTCTCCCCGCATATGCCCACTCGGAAATCTAGTCGGTAAATGTAGGGACTTTCAAGATAGAGTTTTCGTTTAGTCCAGTGTACTATCCACCTCTAGTGGATAATATGTTGTAGTGGTTCACACAAGGAACGCACGCATAGCCCCTAGCAGGGCTACCGTAAAAAGAGTTGTTCCAACCAGGAACGCATGCTTTTGGAAAATGATTGTGAACTCACCTTAGTTTCCTCGGTTGTAAACTTGAAAGGTAATCAGGAATGTTAATCTCATTCTGATATGTTACTGTTTCAATTAGTTTAATTTATGAATTTCTACACGTAGTCTAACACATAATCACCAAATCACGTTTTCATGCAGTTACTAGTTTAGGTAAGTTTGTGCATATAATCATATCATTCAATATAATGCATTCATAGACACCTATTAACTTTCTACTAACATATAGCACTTTGTTGCGATATATAAGCATATTTAAAACGTTCACAAACACTTTCAGCATATTGCAGTTTCATGTCGGTTTTTAGGTAATTTTCCGGAATTTATTTAAAATACTAAACAAAGTCAGAAAGTTACTACATTTTAACATAACATGTTATTCAATCCCCGAATACTAGTATATTTTTCTGATAACCTAAGTTTTACAGAAAAACCACTAAAAATTATTCTTTACACCTAGGTCTAATTTATAACTTTCTGATGATAGTTTATGCCAAATATTATATAAAAATCCTCGTTTATTTTTTTTACGAAATTCTAGTTGGAGATTTTTGGAATCACCTAGAGTTACGTATAGTGAAATTTTCAAATTATAACTCAATTCCTACATTGAGTTATGACATTCGTAATGGGCTGTAAATTCTGATAGAAAATTTAGCCTAGACCTTTAACATAAGATAAATCATTTAAAATATCAAACGATGTAAAAAATGCGATTCCAGTTGGGTTTGAAAGGTTTTTCCTAGAAGTTCATCATGGACTCATGAAACATCAGCTTTTGATAAAATTTGACCCGATTACAGCCGCTTAAAGTCGGCTTTAACTTTCTAGACAGAACCTGTTTAATCACCCGAATCCCTCTGACGATTTATTTATGAACTCATTGACCTATATACTTTATTCACAGTAGATTACCATCCAAAATTTAGCCACATGTCCTTTATTTATCAAGAACCATCAAGGTTTAACCCCAACCAACACATTAACGACTACCCGAACCCATGTTCAACCAAAAGCCAACAATAATGATTTTTAACAACCCAAGTCATCAACAAGCTTCAAGATTCATTATCTAAATAGAAAACGCAGCCTAGATAGCATATTAAAATCATGTATGATCATTAATATTTATCGAAATACACAAGAGTTATCCCACAATTAAAATTCTAGTGACTTAACCGAACCCACAACAACCCGAACTTTATGTATATATATATATATATATATATATATATGTATATATATAATCTCTAACATTTCGCTCTTTACGTAACATCGAATCATCATGCACACCAAATGATTTAAGCCAAAATACTTAACATCATAAAAAAATATCAACTATAATAAAAAGAATTACCGAGTTATACTTGAGGGGAGTCGCTAGGGAACTTGAAACTGACGAGACTAGAGTTCTTGGCTGCTTTGCGTTAACACAGGAAGAAGGAAAAGGGATCACAGGTTTTATGGCAGTTTGTAGTTCTTAGGGTTTAGATTAGGGAAGTTGTGCTACATTGATTAGTGATATTACGTAATTAAACAAAAGGTGTGTGGGGGCGGTGGAACATACATGGGCCGAAAAAAACAATTAAAGGTCCAAAAACAAAATGATAGTTTGGACTTAGGGTTTAGGGAAATGGGCTGCACCCACATTAATTTAGCCGCCAATCGAGTGAGGGTACAGTTTTGACAATTTGTTGTTATTTTTTTTATTAAAGGCATAACTAACTAATATAAATCAATAAGATTTATGCTATGGTTCAGATCTTATGAGTTTCGAGTTACGCGAATGAGTTGGAGCGACAAGCGAGACTTGTGCTTCGGTTCGGGTTGGTTCAACATGATATGGATTTGGTTCCGAATATTCGTTTGCACACTATAATTTAGATAAGTACACAACTATTTCGTCGCATAAGTTTATTCGTTAAGATAAGTATAAAAATAAATTTATAAATGCGAAAAAATAAATGGTGTTTACCTTGACATTATGGGTTGTCAAATCAAGAATGTCCTTGCACTACTTATGACTATTAGTTAATCATGTGGATATAATAATTCAATCATGTTCTCTTAATGGGTACTCATCTTCGTAGTCCACCACAAACCATAGATGGTTTTTCAGATTCTAACCTTAGTGGATCTAATACACGTTCATTAACGAATAATCTATCCCTACCCGAATTCGGTTATTTTAGTTTTAATCAGTACGCCGCATATTCTTAACTGTTAGTTGGTTTGGTTAGGCAATTCCTAACCATTACCTGACTTCCATTTGGTTTCTGATACATAATTTTGATTTTGTAAACATATTGTATACATACAAATATTTTTAACAGAAATTTGAAATATATGTAATAATCAACTTTTAACGTTTTGTAATGGTTTTTGGGTTATAAAGAATGACTAAGGCATACCTCTATAACAACAAATGTAATCTATTACTTAGTGCTTCAAGGCGAGTGCCCATTATCCTTACAGCAATCATGATGTGCCATGTCAATTTCCCTCTCATACATCACTCTTGCTCAAAAACATAGCGGGTGGTTTCACCTAAATCATTTAAAAAAATTGCATGATTGATTGAAAGATAGTGGGCCTCACCGTTACACCTTCTCCCTCTCTTCCCCGCATTCGGCAACTATTAGCCGCTTTCTCCTCTTCAGCGCGTGCCGCATGGTGTTGGCGGCACATCTCCCTTGCAGCAAACCCCCACCCCACTCACCTCCCCGCGAGCGCCCCATTCCCCCTAACTCACAATGCTTTCCAAAATTGTCCCACAGACGCACTGTTTGCCTTTGTACCCACACAAAACTACCTTCTCCCCCACTTTTCTAATCTAAACCAAATCGTCGCATCCTTCATGGAACCGTGGTGTCTACTTTGGTAACATCCTCTAGTGGGTATAAATAGGGTCGGTAGGGTTCTTCTTAATTGTTCGTGTTCATCTTGATTCGTATGCGTCTATTGATCAGATTATAGGGCCATCAAATTTGAATCATATCGAAGGTTGTGAAGGACGAATCAAATCAAGAAGACGATCAAAAGGGGTACCGGTGCCGTCTGTATTCTTTTCTGATTATTCGGTTCTCTCATGTGTGGTATGAACAACACATTCGTTTTAATGTTAACAATTTGCATGTGATTTTTAGTTTGTACAATCTACAACTACCTATATGGATGTTAATCAATCTACAACTACTTGATTTTTTGTTTGTACAATCAAGTTTTAAAATATGAGGGTGACAGTACAAGGAGAAGCAATCCGATCCCCCCACCGTCATCCGCCGTGCTACCACCGCCTTCAGGAACAAAACGTCAACTAACGCTGAAGTCAAAAGAGAAATGGCCTTCAATGGGCAGATTTGTTGGCACACGACTGAGAAGAGAGAAGCCCCGATAACATCACTCACTGCCACCAACAATGTGGAACAGCAAGAATCAAAACGTGATACGGTTCCATGCTTTCATGGTTGTTTTTACATCATCTCTGTCATGATGTTAGTATGGATGAATGTTTTTTTCACTGGTTGTAATTTTGAAACTGAAACCCATGTTTTACCAAAACTTTAACCTTATCATTTTGATACATTAATTTCCTTTTAGCAGAATTTGTGATTTTGCAAAATATGAAGTTGTGATTAAAATTTAGAGGGCACTTTATATTTTACTATCTTTTGTTGTGAAGTACTGGTATGCATAATTTGTTTGATATACCTAAGTTGTAGAGTATGAGGAACATATAGATTCTTTTAATTAAATAATGGAATTGTTTAATTTTCATACTTTTTAAACATAATGGAAAAAATAATGAAATACCTGTGACGGCAGACAGGCCAGCAGAGCATCCAGTCAGAGACGGAGCCATGGAGTTCGACATCTTTGTCAGTGTGTTCTGGTTGCTCCTTAGGGTGTAAGATTATGATGGTGATAACCGAACAATGGTTGATTTCGGTTATGGAGAGAGAGTTGTAGAGGGTGACGAAAATTGATGTTAAGAATGTTATTGTAATTGTCTAAGCATAAACCTCTCTAATCATCTCCTTATATATACACCCAGAAGGAAACTCTAATTAGTTAATAAGGGTAATATGGTCCATCAACAATTACCAACTAATATATAATAGGTTTAATATTATTTTGATCTAAATGATATAAATGATTATAATGGCTACATGATTAAATATTATAAATATAATATATTTAATCTTACACCCCCACTTAGCCGAGTAATCATATATCATGAGTATTAGATAAGCCTAATCAGGAGTTAACACTCATTTTAGCTTTAAACCAAGAACCGTAGCAGAGAAATACAGCCGTTGAATCATCATTCGACTCCGAACCCCCATTAGGCATACTACAACCTCAAATTAAAACCTAACAGTTATGATCAAAATATGCAAATAAGCCCTTTAGCGTTTGAGTTGTATTCATATTTGTCTATATGTCATTATATAGGCTGAACATATATTAGAGACATACAAAATCAAACTGCGGAAATTTCATTAATTAAAACATAAGTACAATATGCTATTAAATAAGGTCTTTAGTAAATCCCATATTCGAAACATGTTCTTCGAAAAATTTAGGTGGGAGACTGAGGAGGTATGGTCCCACGCGACCATATCCTTGACCCAAATGTCACAAAGATAACCATGCGCGCAACGTGCAATGGTGCGCCTTCTTTGGATTCAATAGGTCACACAATGAGCTTTGTACACTCAGCGCAATGGTGAATTAAAACAACCTTCACAGGTTACACAATGAGCCTTGCACACTCAGGGCAACGGTGAATTAGACCAGCTTCTGTAAGTCACACAACGAGCCTTGTGTACTCACCACAACGGCAAGTTAGACTCATGCGCGCAGGCTACTAGACCCTGCGCACAACAACATTCCTCTAAACTGCGAATCCCAAAACCTTACAAGGACAAGACACACATGAGAAGCGCCTCATAGTCTCAAGACAAAAGGATACACCCCTGACACCCTACACTGGCGGGAAAAACCTTGACAGCCTCGCAGAAGGGGTAAGCACTAAGAGATGTTGACCATATCTCAGGGTACGGAATGGCAGATCTGTGACCAAAGGTTACTTGGCAGGTTGCGTGTGACAGCGCTTATAACAATAAGGCAAGTGTCCGACCATACTCAAACCACTGTTCTGCCAGTGATTGTTCCACATTCTCCATTTCGGGTGGCAAGAGGCCTGTCACCAGAAACGGCTGCTTTACACGTGGCACCACTCAACACCCGACAAAGCATACCTCCCGACAGAAACATTAATTCTCCTGCAGGGAGCATTTAATGTCTGCCGCCGAGAGACAAAAGGGATGTTTCTAGCTGTATGGGTCGGGCCCAAGGCCCACCATCATTTCTCCTGAACAGATATTCTCTCGGCTATAAATAAGTATCGGATCTCCAGGTAACGACACGCTTATAGAGGCATATACTTGCTACACCACTTAACACACACATAAGCTCTCGCTTACATCTGCAACCACTTATTTTCCTTACCAAAAGTACTTATTCTCACGCCAGAGTGTGGTCACGGAGAAAACCACCTTTTCCCCATAGCGAGACTAACGGCGTTGCTAGTTTTGCAGATCATCTAGAGTGAGCTTGCAAGCCCAAAGGCGAAGTGAGAGGTTAACCATTTATGCAGAAACATCCTGGTTGTGACTTATATATTCCCGGATATCCCTATGTTCAACCGGTGCTTCTTCACCTTTAGTCATCGAATCCGCAAACATATTTTTAGTACTAATATACTCAATACAAAGATTATTTTCCTCAACTCGTTCAAGTACGAACAAGTATTTTGTATCGAGATATAAACCAGCTCCAGTCGAACTGCCATGTTCGAGAAACTAACGACAGCTGAGTTGTCACAGTAAAATTTCAGTTTTCTAGAAATGGAATTAACGATTTTGAGTCCACTGAACAGATTTCTAAGAAACATTACATGACAAGTTGCGTTATAAACAACAATGTATTCTGCCATCATTGTGGAAGTTGTGGTTAACTGTTGTTGATGACTCTTTCATAAGATAGGTCCGTCTACTAACATAAAAATATAGCCGAAGTGGATTTCTTGTCATCTTTGCACTTGGCAAAGTCAGAATCAGAATAGTCTACAACTTCTACCGTATTGATTAAATCATTTTCAATAAAAAGATTATCCTAAAAAAATATTGATTAGGAATATTCATCTACTCAAAACCCTAGGCCGATTAAACATCTCCAATGTGAAGCAACAGCTTATCAAAATCATGATCAAAGAAGTGTTGAGATGTTCAAATTCAACACATGGCTTCCAAATGTTTAATCATCTCTCCTTGCTTCTATATCGATTTGTTTGGTTTTTCACATTCCAAATGCAGTTTCTATTTCATCGCAAAATCATTTCTTCCTGACTTCAGTTGGTCCATTCCATCTTCCTTTCAAATGTTCAATCATCTCTCCTTGCTTCTAGATCGAGTTCTTGCTTCTGTTTTTCAACATCTTCTGCAATTGGGGTTGTCTTTTATCAGATCTGCAATTTAGAGATTTTTGTTAGATCTGAATCTTTCTATGCTCACCCTCCAATTCGTGTATAGATCTGAGCTTTTTTGGCGGCTAAATCTCTTCTTCGATCCATTTTGAAAACAAGAATTGATAAGAGTACCATAAAAATGACTAAAACAAACTTGATGAAGAAACATGGATACAAAAATGGAGGAAAGATTTCCAGCTCAAGAATGCGAAAGGCCTTTAATTTTTTTAATTCTAAGTTACAATGAATTTTTTTAACTCTAAGTTAGAATGAATTAATTTTTTGAGTGCAGCACAATTTTTAATTCTCAATTAAAAATACAATATTTTTTTCAGAATATTCAACTATAAAAATAATTTTTTTCTAATTTCACGAAAACATGTTTTTAATTAGAACCCCATGTCACTATTTGTATAATCCACCTAAGCATTAGAAATCTAGAAAAAAAGGTTGCATCACATGTCATCAAGTGGTAAAACCTATTAACGTGATAATTATGGTAAAACCTATTAACCTGATAATTACGTATGATTAAAACAACAAACAAAACTCGAGTGATTTTAAAAAGATAGAAAAAGTTGAAGCGACTTTAATGAAACAGATTGTAAATTTAGTTACTATTTTATAAAGTTACCGTTTTTTTTGCGTTTGACCGAAACATTACGTATATTTTTGTGGATGGGGGTAGAGATGTACAAACCGGTTTTTTTGAAAAAACCAGCCCAACCGGTTTTTTGTCAAATACGGAAAACCGGTTTTTTGAGTAATCGGTTACGGTTAATAACCGGTTATAAAACCGAATATAAAATAACCAGTCAAAAAACCGGTTTCTGCATATCTGCAGAAATGCTGCAGCAGAATGCAGTTTTTTGTTGTTTTTCTGTTTTTTTTTTGTTTCTGCATAATGCAGTTTTTTTGCTGTTTTTTCGACAGAAATACGAACAAAATACGCTAAACGTTACAAAAGAGAAAATAACATAACAAAGGTAAATATTCATTCAAAGTTGCTCAAACGTATTTACATAAACAAAGGAAATACGAATACTAAACGCTTCAAACGAAATACATAAACTTAAAATATTAATCCCCAACAACGTCCACTAATATATATATTTTTAGTGGGACTTCAATACTAATATCTTGAATAACCTCGTTTAATCTTCTTCGCTCAAACCCGAACTTGAACTATTGTGTAGGAAGTCATCCAATGCGGCTTTTTCGTCGGTCATTGGGGTTGTCAATTCGGCTTCGACCTCATCCTCGTACGCTTCGCCTTTGTATTCCAATTCTCCCTCGAGTGAGCGTATGTGCTGACATCTCTCGGCCATATTCAAGTAATCTTTCAAGCAAATCGACATCTCAACCACTTTTGGTGTTAGTCGAGTCTTCCTTATTGAAGTCACCCTACTATTAATAGGAAGCTTGGACCGTTAGTAAATCTCGGGCCGTTGTGGCTAAGAAATAAAAAATTCGACCAAGCCAACAAATCAAAATTTTTAAATTTTTGTGAAGTCATCATCTGTAGAAAGTTCGACCCAACATACCGACCAAGTTCGCTACTAGTAGTGTTACCATGTTGCATTTGACTCGACCTCATCATACAATTGGTTATAAACATACAAATCTTGATCTTCCATACTTGAACCTTGGCCGAAAACGACATTTCCCATTGACTCGTGTATGTGCGACGAGGTTGTACCATATTTTGTTACATAAGCATCAACATTTTTGAAAGTTGATCGTTGAAATGAATTTTTGCGGCTTCACCAAAGTTAGGTTCCTGTTCAGTGTTTAAATTCAACTCCTTTGCAATTTTTTCAATCAAAGACCCGGATCCAAAAACATTAAAGCAAGGGGTTAAAGCGGCGGCACAAGAGAAAAACCGCGGGTAGTTTTTTAAAATATTTTCTTGGTTTTTCCTTCACTAGGGTTACCATACACAATATGGTCTACCTCTAACCGACATCTCGTTTAATTTTACACACATTTTAAACAAATTGTGAAGCACCATGAACTTGTTGGATAATAAACCTCCGATAAAGTCTTTGTTGATGTTTTGAAAACTTGAAGCAATTGTGTAACCATTTCAATAGTAGCCCAACCCGATGGGTGGTAAGGCGAAACCTTTCTACGACTAGACAAAGAGTTATGAATTCTATTAAATTTCTTTTTGCAAAATAGCTTTTTCAAACATGTTGCAAGTCGAGTTCCATCTATGAGCAACGTCTTAATTGGGTCCTAAGCATATTCGACCCGCTTCCTTACTCATTTTTATATATTTTGAATGTCTATGCGTGTGACTATATATATGACGTAACATTTTTTTGAAAGCTTCTTTTTGTGGTTCAATAACCTTTAAACCGTCTTCAACGGCCAAATTTATGACGTGTGCAATACATCGACTATGGAAAAATACACTCACAAATCGGTTTGTATTTTAATTTTAAATGCATTACCAAAACCATATTGTTTGAGGCATTGTCAAAAGATATTGAAAGATCTTTTTTTTTTAATTTGTATGTTGTAATACATTTGTCAATTGCTTTATAGCTTCACCAGTGTGAGGGTAATCAAATAATTTAAACAAAATCGTGTCTTTCATCACTCCGCTTCGCCAATTTAATGCAATGGGCGGTGACACAAATATACGAGTTGGGTGAACCGTGCGGTGCGGACCAAACGTCGCTAGTCAAGTTAACACCAGTTTTTAATTGTTCAAAATAAGAAATTAATTCTTATTTAGCATTTTTCCATAATTTTAAACAATCCCTCCTAAGAGTAGCACAACTTACATGGGTGTATCGTGGTTGGAGAGTTCTTTGAACTATCTTTGTGTAGTGTTGGTTGTCGAAATGGTTGAACGCCAAACTTTCTTGGATTACAAACTTCGTCATTTCCACCCTAGCCATATCATAATTGTAGGTGAACAAGAAGCGCCTTCACTTGCAATGGAAGCTTGACCACTAGCGGGTTGTTGTTTCAACGCCTTGCAAAACGGTTTTTCGATGTGTTGTCTCAAGGTGGTGTTTGCTCCTTCGCGTAAAAACCATGACAATGATGACAACGTGCTTTTTTCCCATTGGCCATCTCGCACAAATCGAAATGTGACCAAATTTCGGGGTTGCGCTTCGTTGGAAGAACACGAAACACCGTATCGGTTGTAGACTCGCTAACATTGACCGAATCATGAGCACTAGAGCTTGCCATACTTTTGGAATAATTTTCAAACAGGATGGTGAGCGTTTTTAAGAGTTTTTGGAGATTTAGAGAGGTGTGATTAAACCTAAATACCCACCACTCTTTTATACTAATTGGAGATGGTTTCTAGGCAAAAAAAAAAACGGTCACAACAAGGTTCAAACGGTCATATGACCGTTGCAATGAGTTGGGCATAAATAACCTGTTAAACCGATTTTTTAATAATTTACCAGTTAACCGGTTTTTTAACTGGTTTTTTTTTATAACCGGCTAAACAACGACATATATAACCGCCCC
Source organism: Scalesia atractyloides (assembly GCA_947069175.1). Classification (NCBI taxonomy): domain Eukaryota; kingdom Viridiplantae; phylum Streptophyta; class Magnoliopsida; order Asterales; family Asteraceae; genus Scalesia; species Scalesia atractyloides. Next base: position 16,072,126 of record CAMTDV010000026.1, read on the forward strand.
TAAACCAGTCAAAGCGGTTATAAAAAATGGGTTATTAAAAAACCGGTTTTTTTTTTGTCGGTTTTGATTATATAACCAATTTTTTTATACATCTCGGATGTGGATTTATAATGATGTTGGTAAGACCAACCATGTGTCATAAGGCTCTACAAACCAACTGCCACCCATAAAAGTAAAAAAAAGAACACAACCCAAACCAAAAAAAACCCGTTAAAACAACCTTACCATCCATAAATGTAGCACCAAAAACCCCTTTATGCACAATAAACCTTTTATGTAAGATGTACAACCACATAAAGGACATACTACCTATTAACCATAAGTTACAACTACATACTAACTACCTACTGTCATTTCGTATTGTAAATTATAGTAGATATAAATATAAATATAAATAACTAAAATTTTAAATTGCTTACAGTTTGTAAGAATATATTTATATATATATATATATATTTATATATATATATATATATATATATATATAAAATATGCTACGTAAAGCATTGAACCATAACATAAATAACATATACCCCCATTTAATTTCATGGCTCTGATACCATAAGTACTGAGTATCAGGAATAAGTTTTACAAAATCATAAACTGTTAATGATTAATTTCACAAAATTATAAATTGTTTAATTAGTTTATAAGGTATATATTAACAAACTTTAAATAACAACCCAAAAGACTTCAAAGCTTGAAGACTTTCATTTATTAAGTGAAAATGCAAGATACAAAGAAAGAAAGAAAGAGAGGCGCTAAGAATTAGCGTGCCTCTGCCTACAACAAACCTCCTATTTATATAGAAAATACACTATAAAATTCCAAAACAAATTATATTATTTATTAGCCATGTGATGCCTATTAAAGCAGAGATTCCCACTTGTGAAGATAAGGCTATAAAAGCCTATTATTGCAGAGATTCCCACAATGAACATTTCTTTTGTAGAGGTTCCCTTATATGATGGGAAGACATCTATTATTTCTTTTGTTTGTTTTCTTCTTTTTCTTTTTTGGGTTTGTTTTGGGAGGATTCTCCTTGAGGGTCCCCATACTCCTCTTTCATGTTTGCCAAGTACTCCTCTACTTGGGCATCAAGAGCTTTATCATCTATTTCTTTAGTAGGTTTAGCTTCTCCCGCTAAACAAGAGAATTGACTATAATCTTCTTGACTATTTGAAGAGATGGACATGGCCTTTGAAGAGCTTCCTGTTGGGAAATGTTTTTTAAGCTCTTTTTCATTTCTTTCATATAAGACTTTATTATTTCAGCTTTTGAGATCTTTTGATTGTTGGTGATAAGCCTTCTAAAAATTTGCTCAAAAGGGTTAGGGAGCTGCCTTTGCTGCTTCTTTGAGATCTGTGACTTATAATATTCTATCCTTGAATTAATTAGTTCCACTGTTTCCTGACCTTCAAGAAGCTTGGTGGACTCTTTTACCCTTATCATTTTTATCAAAAACTTTGTTTTAGGCACGGAAAATTATCTTTTAGGGTATATCATGTAGTTGGCTTCCATCTCCAAATCCATGGAATCGAAAATTCTATAAAGAAATACATTGAAGCTATTCCTTCACACCAAGTTTTGTTATACTCCGCTTCTATAAGGTTTGGAGATAAACTTACCCATTCTAAATATAAACTTTTGAATTGTTCAGCGAGAATTTGAACCGTAGGTCCATATAAAATAAACCACTTTTGAAACCAGCAGGGTATCCCTTGCTTAAAAACATTATCACTAACTTTTATAAACCATGAATGCTTCTTTTTTGGATTTTCATAAAATAAACATTTTTCAAAACTTTGAATATAATCCCAGTAGTTGTACTTATAAGTCCGTCTATTATTTGTTTCGGGGTATATAAATTCCCTTTCTTTTAAGGTACTTAATCCCTACTTTTGTGGAGAAATGATTGTCTTTATGAAGATTTTGCTGAAATTATACATATTCTTTTCCCTTTCACTTGGGAAGAAATGTCTAATTTCAGCTGTTTTTGTTAACTGAAGGATATTTTCATAATATTGCCTTGTCTTATAGGAAGGTGCCTCATATGAAGCCGGTTCCATATATTTCTGCATTAGACTCCAAGGGTCGTCGAAATATTTTTCATCTTCATGTTTCAAAAGAATTATTTTCTTTTGTCTTTCTGTTATGAGCCAAGACTCATCTTCATTATTGTCTTGGGCTACTGCCGCATATGAAGGGGCCTTTGAGGCTTTTTCTTCTTTTTCGGCTTTTATTATAGCCATGATCTTTTCATAAAGAGGATCGCTTGGATCAATTTGGATATCTCCAGTATTTATACTGCTCTGGATAGCATTTGAGCTAGAAGCTATATTTGATGCTATTAGCCTTTTATTTTTCATTTGAGCCAGGACTATATCCTGTCTGTTTCTACCTCTTCCTCTATTGTAAGAGTTTCTTCCTCTTTTTCTATCACGAGGATACATACATGTAAATACAGAATTAGTGGCCATGAAAGTTTATCCACTTGAAAGTATAACTTTTTTATCATTTAGTATTTTTGTCTTATTCTTAGCATCAGAAATCACTTTATAGAAAGACCTGATACTTATCTCCCTATTATAAGGATGTTGGCTATAATCATGTCTAATATTATAAATCCTAGACATTTGGTCTCTTATGATGAATTATATCATTTCTCATATTATTGAATCAGATTTTCAGAGGACCTTTAATCTTTTCTTCCATCCAAATATTCACTGGAAAGAAAATCAGGGAGACCATTATCAGTCTCTTTTTTGTACAGTATCTCAAAATCAAATAGAGCTAACTGTGATTGCCATCTAGCAAACATTTAGAAACATCGTGTTTAAAATCTTTGTTAAACATGAAACATCTTTATCGTGACAACCAAAACTACTTAAAAATGCTAATATACGAATAATTTTTTTTTAGAGTTTCCATTATAAATCGCAACATTTTATGTATAAACAATTGATTTTTTTAATCCGAATAACAATTACTGATGCACATGTGCATATGTTTTATTTCTTGACAACACCTATACAATAACTACCATTCGTAATATACTACCAATGTTATACAATTCCCTTCCGTCTACACTACAATTTATAAAATTAAAACCCTTATAAAAGATTTTATAAATATTTTTATAAAATGATTAATGTCATTCATATTGATGCACATATGCATATTTTATAAAGTAATAAGAGAATTAATACATTAACACAAAAGTGATTCTGTGGCTACTGCCCTATTTACTTGCAAGATCAATCTCATCAAATATGTTTTATGCATGATTATACGAAAATAAAAAAAATGAAAAGTTAATTTAACAAAAATCGACCGATACCTTAACCAAGATCTAAAATCCGAACCGGTTCAAAAGCAGTCTCTCTATGATGACCTGGTTCAAACGATGGATTAACCATAGGTGAAAACTGAGCATAAACCATAAAAGACTCTTCATTTGGCCTCTCACAATAAGGTTCAATAAGTTGACAAGCGACAAAACCAATAACTTAAGTCTGACCAGTGACAAAACCAATAACCTTATTAAAATCAACATAAAATGTAAACCAAGTTCGATTGAAATACATAAATTCAATAAAAAAATGAATAAAATCAAAAGAACTCTACCTCATTCCGGAGAACACTGGTTTCAGTTTTCTGAGTTCTGACCTTCAAGCAGTTTCGTAGCAATGGTATAACTTGTTGGTACAACATAAAAAAAAAATCAAATGGACATTAAGCACGGTTAAATCACAGGATACTTAGACATGCATTTCTAATTAATTTCTACCTTCAAATTCAAAGACTCGGTGAATGTTGTATGCAAAGAAGCTTTGATTGAGAATGAGTGTGAACATAGAACAACTCAGAACCAATATGTGGGTTCAATTATGGTCAACTAACGACGTCGGTGTAACTATTCCGGAGTTCGAGTCAAAGGTATATGGTGGGCTTGTTGAAACTTGAGAGACAAAAATCCCTTTATAACATCATATGTAAACGGAACTCTTGGCTTCTTTGGGTCTGCAAACCAAACAACCAACAAACCAAAAAACCAGCAGTTGATCACGACCCTATATGGTATAAAAGTAATTATTATCTAGTATGCGTGTTATTATGTAGGTCATACTTTCATCATGAATTTTCCATTCAATTTGTTAGCTGCATTAACTACCATTGCTCTATATCTCTATCTGAGGACATTGTGAATCCTGTGGCTTGGCATCAACATGAACAAGTAGATATTATATAAGATTTACGAAAAAAAAGAGTAAAATACCCGCATAGTCCCTGTGGTTTTGTAAAATTTCACCCTTAGTCCTCAACTTTTCAAAATTACATGTGTACTCCATGTGGTTTGATGACTTGTTATTCGGATAATCCCTAATGTGGATGAATGTTAGTTAATCCAGTTAAGTTCATGTAAAATTACAAAACTACCATTACCGGTGAAAATATAATAATTAAAAAGCTAAAAATATATAAATAAAATTTAAGAATATAAGTGGGCCCACCACCCACCTCACCCACTTCATCTTCTACACTTTAAACCACCCACCACCACCACCACCATCTCCACCTTTCACCACCACCACCAATCACTACTTCATTACCGTCTACCGGGACATCACCACCATTTTGATTTGATTTTACAGTTGACACATCACCAATTGTAACTAAACCTCCACAACTTCTCAAACGACCGTCCTTTTTCCGGTAGCCAAAATACCACCACTGGTGACCTAAATCTCTGATCGTTGCTTCAAATAGGACTAAAGTAGGAGATATGAGATTGAAGAATGAGGATGATGGAAACCTTAGAAAATGGTGGATGAAAGTGCAGCAAAACTGGAGTAGTAGCCGCCGGAAAAACGACGCAGGTGAAGGTTAGCCGGAACCGTAGCCACACGTACTGTGTGTAAGTTATTATACTCTTTGGGTTAGTGATGTCTGAAATTTTGACTCAAGATTAGTCAAAATTAAGTCTTTGCGAGTGTTCTATAATTTCAGTCGCAAATTGGTTCGAGAATGGATGTATCCAAAAATTGTTTCAGTGAAATTAAATGGAAAACAAACTTGAATATATAAATTGTTATTCAAACTAATCAGATTTTGATAAAATTCATACTCAGAATATATATTGGTGCTCAAATTGGTAGTTTGTGGATGTTTTTGACTGGACATGGTGAAAGGTAAGGTTGAAGATGGTGGTGATGTGGTGGTTATGATGGAGGTGGGTGATGATATGGTGATTAAAGGGTATGAAGAAGTGGTGAGGTGGGCCCACAAGATTTTTTAATCGGTTTGTTTTTATATTTAGGTGGGTCCATTTGAGTTTAAATTAGTGTTTTTCTTCATAATAGGAAGGGTTTTTTTTGTAACTTAACATCAACTTCACATCAAAAACTAACCTTCATTCATATTGGGATTCATATTGGGATTATCTGAGTAACAAGTAATCAAACCATATGAAACACACATGTAATTTGAAAAGTTGAGAACTAAAGGTGAAATTTTACAAAACTACAGGGACTATATGGACATTTTACTCAAAAAACAAAATGTTGCTCAATCATATTAGAGGTTAGAATAACAAATTAATAAGAATGTAAGCAAATCAACCAGTGCAAGCAAATCTTTATAGGACATACCCCATGTTTCAACGCTACAAAGTAAATTAATCAATTTTTATAATTAGTAAAACCAAAATCATACCTGAAATTTGTTGGATGAAACACATTGCATATCGGTTTACTTAAAATGATGACGCCTAGGCTTTGATTCTACAAGTAAGATATGAGCGGAAAATAAATTCAATGGATCAATTACATGTCGATAGGAAACATATCAAAACTCCACCTCACAAAGAGAAACAAACATCAAATCAACTTGTAACAATCAGTCACAAAACCTAGACTTAAAGAGCAATTTCACATATGTATTGATTTAAGTTGACAAATAGGTTTGATTGAGTCAAACACAAAGAAGCGAGCAATTGAATTTATAGAGATTGGGGAATCGAAGGACGACAGATGATGGGGATGATTGCTCTTTCAATCTTCTATACACTGAAATCAAGGGGATGATTGAATTAATGAAGGAAACAGAAAAAGGAAGTTAAAGGGGATGATTGAAATAATAAAGGAAACCGAAAAGGGAAGTTATTAAGTTAACGTAAAACTGCATTGAATTGAATTGGAGTTTTTGATATGCTATATAGAGAGAGAGTAGGGTGATGAAGGAGAAAAGGGGTAGTATGGGAAGAAAATGGTAAACAATTGCGCATTTGTTTTTGGGTCTCTTCATATGCCATTTTAAAATGGTGATAATTTACCAAAAGCTAAAAAACCTAGTTCTCTTAATAAGATATTATATATATATATATAGATATGTATATATATGGTAAATTGGATTTAAATAATCTCACATTTTTAACTTTGCCTGATAATAATTCCAACTTAGTTATTTGCCGATAATAATCTGAACTGGTCATTTTTTTTTTGTAAAATAGTCCGCCGTTAAAATAGCTTAACGGAGTTATGTTTTTTTTCGAATTACAAACCGATGTTTTAGAGTTTTATTATAACGAGGATACGAGTCGATTTATATAAAACTTACCTCGAAATATTCTGCCCCAACCCATGAAAACGGTGCTTCAATTCAGGTGTTTAAACTTCCGGTTAACAAAAATCAAGCCATTTCAAGCACAATTTCGAGGAAAGTTTTATATCAATCGACTCGTATCCTCGTTCTGATCAATAACCCTAAAACATCGGTTTGTAATTCCGAAAAAAACTTAACTCCATTAAGCTATTTTAACGGCAAACTATTTTACAAAAAAAGTAGACGAGTTCGGATTATTATTCGCTAATAACTGACTTGAGATTATTATCGGCCAAAGTTAAAAAGGTGGGATTATTTATTTCCAATTTGCCTATATATTAGGTTCATTTGTGAACCTCTCTCTATTTGTGAACTAAATAAACTAATATAGACCACTCATCTTGTTGACTTTTTTCTTTTTAATTTTTTATTCAAAAGGGTATTATAGAAAGTAAAAAATATTATTTCCATAATTGTTTTTGACTTGTAAGTAAACTACCCGATTTTAAAATGACATAACCTTTCATACATTTATATATATTTTTTTTAAAATAGATTATGAAAACGAGCATCTTATTCTCTTTAATTTGATTATGGTCTTGTTATAGTTTTTTAATTTAAAAATCAAAAGCGTCCACAGTGTATAGTGATTGTTTGTATTTTATACACATGCGTATAATTGTTGTTCGATGAACAATTTGGGTTTATACACACGTGTATATAATTTGAGTATGGTCTTACTATAGTTTTTTAATTTAAAAAATCAAAGGTGTCCATGGTGTATAGTGATTGTTTGTATTTTATACACATATGTATAATTGTTGTTTGCTAAACAATTTGGGTTTTATACACATGGTATAGTGAGTGTTTGTCTTTTATACACATGTGTATAGATGTTGTTAGCCGAGTAATTGGTTTTTATACACATGTGTATAATGAGTGTTTAATTTTTTTTATACACAACCAACCAAGACACACTATTATTGTATATATATTTTTCATACACAAGTGGATAATTGGAGGGAGAAAACATTTAATTCTAATTGAAGAGAGAATGTATTAAAACTTACTATTATACCCTTTATAATTATTTTTTTAATCTATAAAAACAAATCCTTCTTTTTTGTTCACAAAAACCACTAGGTTCATTCTTCAACTTCACTCTATACACACACACGCGCGCACACACACACACACACACACATATATATATATATTTATATGGAGTAGGGTTCTAGAGTGAACACTAGTGTATTGTGAACTGAGTGAAGAAAGCCTGGCGATTTACATCATTAAATCAAATTGTAAAATACATTAGTGTATTTTCATCATTAAATCCTGCCTATGGATTTACACTTGTGTATTGATAATCAAAGGCTAGGATTTCTTCACTAGTGTTCATAATTAAGGATGTTGTTCACTAATGAACCTAACCCTATATATATAGAGTGAGGTTCCTCATAGAAAAAAAGTATGAGAAGACATATGAATTGACATGTAGGCATCGTGTTTTGGACTTAGGTACGAAATTCTGGGTTATTTTGCCAAGAAAAACACTAAACTTAACACTTTAAAACACAATGCAATGTAATATAGGCATGAAATTAAAAAAAACAACTAAAACACACCGTTTAACACTTAAAACACGATGATGAACGTTCTTGGCATGGTATTATAAATTTTATGCCTATAATTCATTGCGTTGCATCTTAAATTGTTATTTTTGATGTCTTTCTTACCAAAACAACCTAAAACATAACGCCTAAGTCCAAACATGATGCCTACATGTCAATTTTATGTCATCTCACACTTCTCACAAAAAAATGTTCTTTTTACAGGAAGCTAAAACTGTGTGTGTGTGTGTATATATATATATATATGTATATATATATATATATAGTGCGTGTGTGTGGTTCATTGGGGAACACAAAAAATTATGAGGAAACAGTGCGTTTAATATTTTAAATTAATCATAAAATTCAATTTAAAATCCTAAAAGTTATTTTTTTAAAATGTTTTTTAGACTTTTGCATATAAAGATGTGTAGAAACAATTTTAAAAAAAATCGTTTTTGTAAAATAACTTTTTTTACCTTCTTTTGCTGTTTTTAAGCATTTTTTTTATTTTACTTTTTAGTTTTTTTATAAAAAGGCTTCTATATGTATGCATACGCAAAAGCTACAAATATTTTAAAGAAAATGATTTTTAACATCTTAAATTGACTTTCTAACAAAATATGTTTTTCCTACAAAGTGTAGAAAGCAATTCTAGCCATTGGACCGGTGTTTTAATTGTCGAGATCAAGTTGGTGGCGTTTTCGTAATATTTGTATGTCATTAATTAATTGTGATAATAGGTTACGGTTATTTTGGTCATTTGTCGTGTTTTAAATCAATCAAATAACTGTAAAAAATAACACACCTCCTATAATCTCGCACATTTTCTTCTATCTATCTAAAACCCACTATCGATAACCATCTTGCATACCAAAATTAGCTAGAATCATGTATCAAGAGTACAAATTCGGCATGAAATACAAGCGTAAGAGATGATCATAGTACTGTGTTTTATTGCACTTGATGTTGGATACTAGAAGTGTTCATAGTACTGTGATAAAACACAATGTGATGAATAAAGGGAAAACTTGGTAAAGGTGTTGTTTTTTACTAATCGTAGTACTGTGTTTTACAGCACTTGATGTTGGATATTAGGTGTGTTTATAGTAGTGTGTTTTAGTGATAAAACACAATGACGAACCAATTGCTAACTAATAAATAATGAAACACATTGTGTTTTACTGCACTTGATGTTGGATACTACATGTTTTCATGGCAATGTGTTTTATCACTAAAACACACTGTGACACCATGGTTTTTTCTGTGAACCACTTTAGGAGAAGAAGAATTGGGACTTAAATGATAAACAATGAATCGATTCTAATATAACTGACAAGTCCATTTCAACGTGATATCTGGTTTTCTTAAATTTCACATGTTTTGATTATAATAAATATATACCATAAATAGAATAAATATCAAATTACCTTCTTGTCCTTTTCATTAAACTAACTATTTGACATATGTCATTATTTGGTGTCTTCCTACATTTTGTATGAAAAATTGGCTTTGTAGCTAACTCCTACTCTATATAAGTGTGTGTGTGTGTGTATATATATATATATATATATTCTTTACGTACAATATTTCTTAACGTGCGATGGTACGATATGAAATTATGCATGTTATAAAACTCAAAACGCTAAAACAAAACCATAATCACGCATGCATTAAGAAAACCATAAATCACGCATGAAAAAATCATAACAATGCGTGATTATGGTTTTTCTTCATACGTGATTATGGTTTTTTGTTCATGCGTTATTAGAGTTTTAAATTTTTTAACATACGTAATTTCACATCATACCATCGCATGTTAAGAAATATTGTATTATATATTATATACTATATATTGCAAACTAATGAGGATGAACATTACTTAGAATTCTTTTTTATTTTAAAATAATATTTGGTTTAGAATTTAGTTTGATTTTTACTAATACTGTGTGTTAGTTATTATTTTATTTCGGTAAAAAATTGGCAAGTTAAATCTTAATGATCTCATCTTTCCCAACTGACCAATAATAATCTCATGCTGTTACCACTAGATTCTACTTTCTAACTTTTTTTTCAAAGGACCCAATTAAAAAAACTTTATTTGATTATTCTTTTACTTACGCGGATCCTTCTTTTTTCTGGCGTGGATAGTTTTTCGTGGCTTGTACATATGAGGTGATTTTTGTTATTTGTTGTTGACATGGACAAACAAAGTTATATTTTTTTCCACCTCATAGTTCCACGTCAACAAAAAAACTAACTGGATTAAGAGTTTTTTTTATTATTACCAAGAGGCATTGAAAATAATAGCTAGAAAGTAGAGACTGATGGTAAGAATATCTTTAGTTAGGATTATTATTGAACAACTAAGAAAATGTGGGATTATTAAATTCAATTTGCCCAAAAAATTAGGTATGTGGTTTTTTTTGTCAACATAAAGACAAAGGGCTGAGCTTTGAATAGGAAACAAAGTGGATCTGCAGTGTACCAATTCAAGCTTATTCGGAAAAAGGCCTTGTTCTTTGGAAGATCTATCTCGTGTATGGTATTATGCAGTTCCACTTTACATGAACTCCGAATCTTCTATTCTTCTCTTGAATCTCATCTCTTCATCTTAAATAATGAAGATATAAAATTCTATTGAAAAGGGAGTTGTATTCAAAATAAATAAATAAATAAATTAGTACTTGTACCATGATAAACCGAATCAATATCTACTAATCGGAATTGGTTTACGTTTTTATGGTTTTCTATTTGTGTAAAACATGTGTTTTGATATCCTTTCGGACATATAACGATTTTATTTTTAGGCTTTCTCTTTTGGTTTTTATATTGAGTACCAATACAGTGACGAACCAAACTGATATCGACTGAATTTCCACCGCATTTCACTGAGAAATCTTACTAGTTATGAACTTACTTACATTTGTAAGTTTGGTTAACACTTGAATTTACAAAACTTATATCATACAATACAACTTTTTTTGCTTTTATATCATAATGCATGATAGTACAAAAAGAATTTTAGGTTTTATTAGACACTACAACCTTTCTTCTCTAATGTTATGAGGGTAGAAAATTGATGGTGGAAAACAAAGTCAAGTGCCCTACATTTATTTGCAATCTATATTTGTATTATTGCAACCCACTTTATTTGGTTACAAGATTAAGTATTACAGAAAGAGTAACTGGAAATATAAAATTCTATAAAAAAACTTTACATTTTATTTATTTTGTAATGGGACATTTCTGAAAGAAAAGAACAAAGTAAGGTTGTAGCTATTTTTCTTATCATAAAGTGAGTACTATGGTTGATTCTAGTACCATAAAAACTAGGGTCATTGCCTAGTCGCACGTTGAGCGATTTACATTGTGATTAGCATATATGATTATAAAGTATTAAAACTTTTTTTTTTTCCATATCTCGTGTATTACATGTATGGTTTCCGAGTTTAATCTTTATCATGTATGGTATCTTTGCGCTAAAATCTTTATCATGCTTCATGTTTAATCTTTATATATGAATGGACATTGAACCCCATAATTCGGAAAACCAATAGAAGAAATGGCACACGGTTTTTTTTCTTGTTGGAGATACTCTATCCATAAAAAAACTCCCAAAGATTCCTAAGTTGCTACATTTCACAAAAAAAAAAGCACATACATATTGAATCTGTTCAGTACTTCAAATGGCTCATTAACTCTAAAAAGCCTTGCATTCAGGAACATGAATGAAACAGCAAACAGCAAACAATTTGACAAAAGTAAGGTTAGACAAACAAATTTTCTACTCTTCAGGTTATCCAAGATCTAGTTGAAGAAGTCAAAAGCAAGAGAGCTGTGATCATTAGTCATTACTCCTTCAAAACCATAAGGTTGACTCGAATAATTTGACCGATACTAAAGTTGTCATTTTGACCCGTGTGCAACGTACACATTTTGCAACCTATGTTAGTTGGCTAACAAGTACTTTAATCAATAACACACAAAACACGTGATAAGTATTTTGAAATGAAACAAAGCAGGACTGAAAAAGGAAGCTGACCTTTTAATAGCACCCAATTAATTATCTTCAGCAACTTTATATGGATGTGGATTATCACTCCAAAGTTCTGAACTCTTAATGCCCCCTTTTTCATAGGTGAACTTGTGTTAGAATGCTTTCTACATGACCTTTTTTCCTGTAAAAAAGTATGACTTCTCCATTGTCTTAATAATATCAACAATTGACAGAATTTTAAATTAAAAGTACCTCCAGTATGTCTAAACACACTCCGCATTCTCGCCCACCAGGACCCAACCTGGCCTCAGAGTTGCAGCAGAGTAATGCGGTTGATGCGGAAAGCGTCATAGTTTTCATAAAGACAACAACAACTGGGAATTTCAAATAAATCATCCATAACTTTCATCACAAAATCCCTTCCAAACATGATTTAAAATAGCATCAATCCTCTTTATCATATTACTATTATTATTTTTATATAAATACCACTATATGGCTAGTTCATATCCTCATAGTGTCTCATTTTATTTTATCATGTCCTTTTTGTATCCATGGCCATCCACGTCAAGCTCGTACACCAAAACCTTGGTCTGCTCTTTCCACTATAACACTTTTTGCATCAAGTGCCCCAACCTGGGACACTACTGAAAGCCGGCAAAGGGTCGGAAGGGGTAAGGTGGGGCGGTGGGGGTCGCAGGTCCATTTTGCACTTTAGTTCACGCATAACTAATGCCTCAAATAAATGTATCACAAATGAATTCTCATCACCCATGTAACTGTTACTCAACAAAGAAAGATAATTAAAACCGCCAATACAATGAAAACAACTGTTTCCTGTATTCACATATGCTTCTGTTTCTCTCTCTGTCTTCAAGTTTGACAGGAGGTGTCAAATGGTTAATGCCATGGCAACATTGGTCTAATAAACAGATGCCAGGCATGTCCTACACTATTCAGTATTACTAACATATGTTTATAATAATAATAATTGTGAAGTTGTTGAACAATTGTTTAAAGTGGTTGGTCCATTAGTTTTCCTTAAATAAAAGCAAGTCATGTCGTTCCTACCATTTCCTGCATCAAAACCAACCTTATATGAAATAGCAAACTGCCACTCGCAACTGCACTGCTAATCACCAACGCCGGAGCTCGGAAACTGCATATTTCATGGTTTTTTCTCATTGCATTCATACACATATCTTTTGAAAATATCCGCCACTCGCTACGTCCTCATTACTTTTTTTTCAACTAGATGATTCAACCCGCGCATTTCCATGGGGAGGCAAAAGACATTTGATCGATATAGTTCTGTTCATCTCGGTACTAGCACATGCTACAGGAAACTGTTGGAAATTTATATAGTGAATGGATATTAATTTAGTGAACTTATAATTTTGTAAAATTATAATTATTTACTAGACTTTTCATATGGATGATAAACTCTTAAGTAGAGTTTTTATGTTAATTTATTAGTTTTTATTAGAGTTTATGTCTCTAATAAAATATTTAATAAAGTGAAACTTTTCACTACCCACAACTCTTGTAAAAATGGTAGGCTATGTGATTCATTAGTTTTTATGAGAAACTACAAGAGAAAAATAAGATGTATGAAGAATTCTTGGAGAAGTTGTGAACACTTGAATATCCATATGTTGAGAACTATAGAGAGATAAGTTTTCTCTACTCGATTCCATCACTTTCGTATCATTATTTTTCCACAAGTTCAAATACTATAATTTTATCAGGTGTAACCTCGGGCGCGTGAGCCATCTCCGGCAGTACATACTGCTTCGGCTGTTGTACGCTGGGAAATAGACGCGTCGTCTTTAGTAGAGGCATGAAATCTGTTTTAAGGGAAGCGTGTTGAACACGTGCCTCAGCCACAACCGTCAACACTTATTTGTTCATTTTGTAGGAAATTATTGTATAAGAAGATGTGGTTCAAGACCTCGTTGAAGCCCTCATAAATGATCATACAAGGAGACGCGATTCAAGAGTTCGTTGAAGACTACACAACGGACCATACAAGAAGACGCGGTTGAGGCTCTTGTAGAAGACTTTGGCTTGTATCAATTTAGTTACATATGTTGTATCATGGTATTGTACTATAATTTCCCAAATATGTAAAGAGGGTATTTTTACTATTTTTATTTATATAATTTTTTTATTAAAATGGTGACCCACGTCCTACAAGCTTAAAACAGATTTCGTGAGATTGTTGCTATAATCTTAAAACCTTATTTATAGGGATTTTGGGTTCACGAAAGGATTTATAAAAAAAATAGAGATTAAGATCATATAAATATTGTTTTGGGAAATATGTATGTCGTACAACTTGTTGTGCTTGGATTTATTGAGATTGAGATACAATCTTAAATCCTATACCGTGGTACAAAACGAATAATTTTGGTTCAACCGTTTGGTTTTTGAAACGATTTTGTAATCGTTAATTTTTCTAACATTTGTGTTGGATCGGTGCATTAGTGTAAACCATACGTTTTTTTTGTAAACGTTAAAATTCTCTAACGTGCGCATTAGACCGGCTTAATGTTAGAATTAGTCTATTTTGTATAAACTAATAAGCCTTATAATGATTTTTGTAATCATGTATTTCTAACGAGCTTGTTAGAACCTATTGGTATGATAATGGTTATTATAATTATTTATTTCTAACAAGTATGTTTAAACATATTTATTGATAATATTTATAACAATTTTTGTAATTGTTTATTTCTAACAAAAGTGTTAGAAGCAGTTTATAAAAAATGCAAATGATTTTTTTTATCATTTGTCTTCTAACATGCGTGTTAGAAACGGTTCATGAAATGTGTTAGGAACAGTTTATATAAAAAAATGCAAATGATTTTTGTAATCATTTGTCTTCTAACATTCGTGTTAGAAACGGGTCATGAAAAGTGTTTGTTTGGAAACAATTTTTAGTTGTTTAATTTTTAACATGTGTATTAGAAGTGACTTGTTTATATGAAGCATATATGTGTTTATAACAAGTCGAATTAACATTTAGTGGAAATGTTAATATTTCTAACGTGCGCGTTATATTTTTTTTTCATTTTAACATGATTGTTAAAAATGGTTAGAATACAAATGCTTTGAAATGTTTTATGTAAACATTTTATATAAGTAATTTGTTGTAGAATTGATTTTAGTGAATATAAACACATTAATGCTTTGCATGGTTTAGAAATAAAACTTCATAGATGTTTGATTGGCTTCAACAATTAAATCACCATAAAGTGATGGTGTTGTTGTATGGGATTTATCACTAACCTTAATTTGTGATTTATAAATCCAAATGGTCATGTTTTATATATATAAAATGACTTAAATTTTCTAACAAGTGTGTTAGAAAATGTGTATCACAAATACAAGGTTAGAGATTGTTCATTATATAAGCCATAATGAATATAAATGTTTTATGTAAACATTTAATTGTCTATGTGTGCATTAAAAATGATGAGAAATGGTTTATTTTATAAAATTTAAATTGGAAAACGTTTTATGTAAATGTTCGATTCAATATGTGCCGTTATAACATTTTTTTTTTCTAACATGCATGTTAGAAAACGTTTAGTACATGCGTAGTAAGACTAAATAATATAAAACCATTTGATATTTTGGGTTTTGATTTATGTTTTCATAAACCCTAATTGATGTTATTAATATAGTATATTGCAAAACTAAGGAAACGTTTTAGAGTGATCTTTAAAACAAAGTTTTGCATAGTATTGATAATACAAATGGTTCGCTACTCTTGTTGAAAGTAGCATTGGTGAACAAAGTAACAATCTCATGGATATTATTTGGTGGGAAACAACTTAGTGTTGTTGTGAATAAATTCAATCGTTCAAGTTCACTACTTAAATGTAGTCTTTGTAACAACTTAGAGTTGTTTTATGTAGAATTGTCCAAGTTTAAAGTTTCAAGATGAAATGAGAAACTTGTACTTACAAGTGCATGGAGTCATATTAAGGGAGTATCTCAAGACAACCATGGGACGATATCGTTGAGAAGATTTTGGTTAGATTATAAAGTATTGAAGATAAAAGCACTTTGATATTTGATGTCTACATATCGTCTATGCTTCCGTTTAAATTTCAAAATTGTTTGGCACTTTTGTTTTAATTTCGAATGTATTTTATTGTTTTGTGTTCAATATCTTCGGATAACACATGCAATTTTTACAAAGAAATAAATCACTAATGTTTGTGACGTATAAATTATTTTTGTGGAAAATAATTATCACGTTAATTATACATTATTTAAAGAATATGGTTTTAAATGGATAGTGCATGAAAATACTTGGACATAAACAACTTAAGAGTTGTTGCATTGACTAAAAATTAAAGACGAGACATCAAATGTGTAACCACATCACGAGTGAGTAGTGAGTGTATTGAGATGAAATACACAAACGAGATTCATGTCGAAATACTTCGTTAGAAATCATTGGAAAATTCACAAGTTTGAATTCTAACATCTGAAAGTAAAAGTACTATATGTTATTGCATACCTTTAATAAATCTTGCGAGATTTATACGTATATGCGTCTACCACTTGAATATGGAAATTGTACATTCGTTTGGGAGAGCATCCTAAATATACATATCTCCTAATGAATAACAATAGATATGTGCAAATCACTTATGACAATATTATGAATGTCATGTTGTTGAGTTTGGATCTAGTTGACTCTATCTTCCACATAATAGTGATTGTAAACGAAGAACATTCATCTTGTTGGCAATGAGTGTGTTCACCAAGTGACTTGGATTAAGACTTATATTTAAGTACTTATGAGTCAATTGTAAAGCGTTGGAGATCAAAGGTAAACAAGTTATGTTCCTTAATTGAATGATAAAATTTAGCTATGTGCTATATACAATAATTTGTGAGACCTTCCTAAATATTGATGTTTTAAGATTATGAATAAGTCTCATTATTTTGTCTTAACAAGGGATGAATGTTGCAAAGTGATATTGTGATATCCTTGGGGCTGTGAAGACTCAGAATGATGCATCTTCTGTTCACATGCTAAAGTATTGTAGTCTAAAGCATGCTAGATTAGTACTTGGTTAATTATGGGTCTTGACCAGGACTAATTAACTCTAAACATTCAAATGTGTATGAACACAAAAAGAATTTGTGTATATACAAAGTTGAGGGAGAATTTCATTCATTATAAGGAAAAGACATGTAACTTTTGAAGATTTTGTTCGAAAAGCTAATGAGGAGAACTCATTGTCTAGGCTTATTCTAGATGTTAAATTAGAATTATTCTAAGTTGGTGATAAACTTATGACAATGGCATGTGTTGCTTTGGTCAGCTCGGAAGCTTATGTAAGCTAATGCAATATGATTATATTCACCGACACAATGAGGTTGATCTTGTTTCATATGTGTATAAAGGTCGTCATAAGTGAAATTACGGAAATGTGGGGGAGGATCCATTTAAAAAACAACCCTATGAGGGTATATAGAAATGGTTTTCGTTACTCCATCTGAATGTTATCCAATAACACTTAAATGTAGGGGTGTCTTGCATTTGTACCATATATTTTGGCAATAAGGATTTTGTAATCAAATCTAACATTGCAAACAAACGATTAAGTGGACACAAAGGTCGTAGTGCATAATGGAGATGTGTTTGCCTTAATGATACGCGTATCTTACAAAGACATATATTATAACTAGATTCAGATGGCCACTGAGGTTATAGTCTTAGAAATTGACTATAGGCAAAATTAACTTACGAGTTAAGAACACATCATGACAGCTGATCTCAAATACGCAAAGTTATTTGTAATCACTAGACAAAGTCAAAGATAATGTTATAGATCCAACAACCTGAGGGTTTATTAGAGATCAAGTGGTGGAATGAGACTAAAGCCTATGAAAAAAGGGTGTGTAAAGGAAACCTAACTTAGTTGACTGGAGATCCCAAGATCTAAGTTCAATAGGACAACAAATTCATATGCCTAAGGGTGGTCACTGTGGGGGAATAGCTGATATGCAAAGCTAGTTTATATGGCTATATACACCCCCTAAATGATAAAAGGGTGTTTAAATACGTCCTAGTTCATTCCTATGAAATTCAGTGACAAATTGTGAGGCTAAGCATATTATGTAGTAAATGATTTTTCATAATCCCACGATCCTTTTAATGATTTAAGGAGAATCACCTATGTTAGAGAGAATGGGGTCGCTTCGAATGGAATTGGGGGCATAATTCCTAGAGCTCTCGCAAAACTAGGAAAGTGTTCCACGACCATTATTGGACACAACTATAAGGGGATGACTCGGCTAAGGAGAGTATTGTGTGAAGTGTATTGTCGTCTACACACATAGGGGTTTGTTCAAGGACTTTGCGTCTACAAACCGCTAGGAGACTAAGTATGCTTCACAACGGAAAGCTCAAAGGGAACACCTACGTATCCGGCAATACTCAACTATCGAGGTTCCATTGGAAATTTTATGTGTTTTGAACGATCTCCATTCATGTGAGGGATTGTTGGAAATTTATATAGTGAATGGATATTAATTTAGTGGACTTATAATTTTGTATAATTATAATTATTTACTAGACTTTTCATATGGATGATAAACTCTTAAGTAGAGTTTTTATATCAATTTATTAGTTTTTATTAGAGTTTATGTCTCTAATAAAATCTCTAATAAAGTGAAACTTTTCACTACCCACAACTCTTGTAAAAATGGTAGGTTGTGTGCTTTATTAGTTTTTATGAGAAACTACAAGAGAAAAATAAGATGTATGAAGAATTTTTGGAGAAGTTGTGAACATTTGAACATCCATATGTTGAGAACTATAAAGAGATAAGTTTTCTCTACTCGATTCCATCACTTTCGTATCATTATTTTTCCACAAGTTCAAATACTATAATTTTATCGGGTGTAACCTCGGACGCGTGAGCCATATCCGGCAGTACATACTGCTCCGGCTGTTGTACCCTGAGAAATAGACGCGTCGTCTTTAGTAGAGACGCGAAATCTGTTTTAAGGGAAGCGTGTTGAACACGTGCCTTAGCCACAACCGTCAACACTTATTTGTTCATTTTGTAGGAAATTATTGTATAAGAAGATGTGGTTCAAGACCTCGTTGAAGCCCACATAAAGGATCATACAAGGAGACGCGATTCAAGAGTTCGTTGAAGACTACACAACGGACCATACAAGAAGACGCGGTTAAGGCTCTTATAGAAGATTTGTTCATGGTATTATACTATAATTTCCCAAATATGTAAAGAGAGTATCTTTACTATTTTTATTTATATAATTTTTTTATTAAAATGGTGACCAATTTCCTAAAGAAACAAAAATGAAAACCGAAAGATAAAGTCGTAACATAATAAAAACATATGTACATGTGCATGGGCGTAGGATAGTGGGGGCGGGAGGGGGCAGCCGACCCCTCGAACTTTTCGCTCGGTAGTGGAGAGTATATAGTTTTCGTATTGAAATTTTTGGGTATATACGTTTTCGACTCCCGGTTGAAAATCTCAAACTTTACCACTGCACATGTGTATATTTTTCAAGCGGTTAAAAAAAGAATACGGCAATACCAACTTTTTAAACAAAGTATTGTACGAAGTACATGTTGGAAATCATAGTTTTAATTGTTATTTGACTCTTCTTATCTAGACGCGTATACATCTATATGACTTTATAAACTAATATGAAGTTATTATTATTTTTCAACTTATTACATTGTTTCAACTCTTACTCTTAAATTATACCCATAAATCCAAATTTTAATTTAACTGGAAAACAAAAATATCAACCAAAATCAACACATTAATATGTGATGAATATTGATATAGGATATAAACATCATTTTCCAAATTGAATTCATATCTCATCAGCCTATTTTTTTATCAGCAAAACAAATATATATCAACCAAAATCATAACAACATTTTGCAGCGGTTGGTTTTCAAAAATAACAACTAAAAGAATAAACAGTATTCTAAAAGCCAATCGGATTAAATGGGTACACATGTGGAGAAGTCAGGAACGCAGAATTCATAAAATAGTTGTAAGTTAGTGCATTAAAGGCTTGTGAAACTAATTTCATTTTGTATATGGATAATCTATAGACACATGGCATGTTATGGTTGGGTTATGACTCAAATGTGAATTCACTATAGCTAACAACTTTGTTTATTATATATATATATAGGTAGAGGTTCATGTAAGGAAATTTAAAATTGTGAGAAGGATAAGAAATATTATAGAGGTGACATGTGTCTCTTTTTATTTTGATAGTTTAATGGTATAAGTGTAATTTAAATAATAAAATCTAATTATGAAATGAATATATGCAACCGATTTTTGGCAGTTATTGTAAGGATTTTTGAATTTGAAATAACATCCTAACTCATAAAAACACCATAGCATGTATATTGAAGGCATGCATCTTATAAAGAACAGAAATATAACTCATAAAAACATCCTAACTCATAAAAACACACTAACTTATAAAAATACCATAGCATGTATATTGAAGGTATACATCTTATAAACAACAGAAATATAACAAAAATAACACCATAACCCATAAAAACATCACAACAGTTATATTAAAGGCACACATCTTATAAAGAACACCCTAACATTGAATATAATAGAAATAACACCCTAATATTACATCAGTCAACACTTTAATCAGATTCAAAACAGAAATAACACCCTAAATATATAAAAACAGAAATAATTCTACATAAGTATATCAATATAGCACTAATATTAAAAATAAAAAAACACTCGTTATTATGGTATAATTTTTTTCAAAAAAGAGTTACGTATAAAAAGTTATTGATGTTTAAAAAAGAAGAGAGAACTTTGCATGTGTATTAATGTTAGTTTCTTAATTTAAAAATATTAATTTTACCTTTATACCCTTAATCTAGAAAATTAGTTAGTTTAATAGTCAACATTATTTATAGAATTGTCACTATGATCTCAACCATTAGATTAAATATCTAATGGTTTAGATTCTTTCTTATCATTCTCACACTTTCAAATTTTCTCACAATAACCTCACCCTATATATATATATATTTCGGTAAAAAAAATATAAAAGTGTGAGAAGAATAAGAAATATTTTGGAGGTGACACATGTCCTTTTTTATTTTGGTAATTTAAGGGTATTAGTGTAATTTAACTAATAAAATCTAATTATGGAATAATATATTCAACCGATTTTTGGCAGTTATTGTAGGTATTTCGAATTATGGTGTTATTTCAAAAAACAGAAATAACACCTTAACTCATAAAACACCACAACATGTATATTGAAGGCATACATCTTATAAAGAACATGAATAAAACAGAATTAACACCATAACTCATAAAAACACCACAGCAGTTATATTGAAGATACACATCTTATAAAGAACACCTTAACATTGAATATAATAGAAATAACACCCTAATAAATCAATTTCAAAACACAATGCTTTAATCCGAATCAAAACATGAACAACACCCTAAATTTAACACCAGGCAACACTTTAATCAGAATCAAAACAGAAATAGCACCCTAAATATATAAAAACAGAAATAACACCCTAACTCTTTGAAGGCAACAAAAACCTACTGAAGGCATACTTTAAATATAACAGGAATAACACCCTAACTCATAAAAACACCACAATATGTATATTGAAGACATACATCTTACGAAGAACATAAATATAACATAAATAACACTCTACAATTAAAACATCATTGTATGAACATAGAAAAACACCATTGACTAAAACATCCGAGCGAGCTGTAATTTTTTTTCTACATAAGTATATCAATACGGTACTCATATTAAAGACAAAACAACATTCGTTATTATGGTGTAATTTAAAAAGAAGATTTACGTATAAAAAGTTATTGACGTTTAAAAAACAAGGGGGACCTTTGCATGTGCATTAATGTTAGTTTCTTAATTTAAAATGTTAAATTTACCTTTATACCCTTAATCTAAAAAATTAATTAGTTTAATAGTCAATACTATTTACAGAATTGCCACTATGATCTCAACCCATAAATTAAATATCTAATTGTTTAGATTATTTCTTATTCTTCTCACACTTTTATATTTTCTTATAATAACCTCACACTATATATATATATATATATATATATATATATATATATATATATATATAGTGGAGAGTTCAAATGAGAAAAAGAATTTATAAGAACAAAAAGAATAACTTTTAAATCAATAGAAATTCTCCATTTACTTCATTTAATGTGTGTATTTAATATTATGAAAAAGGACGTATATGTAAATCTATAATTGTCATTAATTAGCTAATTAATTAAACTTGTAACTCATTTTTGATATATATTTTTACAAAATAAAATAATTTATGGTTAATGACAATTTTGGACATGTGTAGGATAAATTTTAGTATGTGTAGGATATAATGTTTTTGTTTTATATATGAGAGATAACATAAACAATGAAAGAAGTTATAAATTATTTAATGTTGAGTTAAATGCTTGGTTGGTCCCTGTTGTTTGCAAATCTTGCAGACTTGGTCCCAGTGGTTCACTAATTACACACTTGGTCCCAGTAGTTTCAAATTTTGCACTCGGGTGGTCCTTACCACTAACCTTTGTTAGATTTCTAAGTTAAGTATATTCAAAATTACTATATTACCTTTGAAATAATAAAAATAAAAAAATATAAACTGGCCGGCCACCACCACTTAGGTGGCGGCGCACGGCGTGGGCGGCGTGTGCCAGACGCGGAGAGAGAGAGAGACCGACATCTCTCTGTAGCAGCGGCAGTGCGCGCGTTTAGCGGCGACGGCAGCCGCATCTCGTGGCAGAGGTGGAGGCGTTGGCCCCGTTTAGCGGCGACTCTAGACTCGCCAGTGTCGACCAGCGGCGACCAGGGTGCAGTCAATTTATCCGCTGTGACAGAGGTCCCCCGTAAGAAGCAAAAGGTGAAAGTAGTGTCAATTTCTGAGATGCGTGATATTTTAGTCCACAACCGTGCTTCTTCTCATCCAATGGTATGAAATTTCCTAATTCTCAAGTTTCTTGAACTTTTTATGCTGATTTTTGTTGTTAGAACTCTTTAAATGATTCTGCTTATATTTGTATAGAAACCACTGTGGACTTCAAGAGCTGATCAAGAATTACTGAATGCAAAGCTGCAAATTGAGAATGCTTCTTTTAATGAAGATGATGGTACCCTTTATCCTTCTGTGTTCCGTTTAGCGGCGACTCTAGACTCGCCGCCTCCACCTCTGCCACGAGATGCGGCCGCCGTCGCCGCTAAACGCAGGCACTGCCGCTGCTACAGAGAGATGTCGGTCTCTCTCTCTCTCTCCGCGTCTGGTACACACGCCGCCGCACGCCGTGCGCCGCCACCTAAGTGGTGGTTGCCGGCCAGTTTATATTTTTTTATTTTTATTATTTCAAGGGTAATATAGTAATTTTGCATATACTTAACTGAGAAATCTAACAAAGGTTAGTGGTAAGGACCACCCGAGTGCAAAATTTGAAACTACTGGGACCAAGCGTGTAATTAGTGAACTACTGGGACCAAGTCTGCAAGATTTGCAAACCACAGGGACCAACAAAGCATTTAACTCTTTAATGTTTTATCATTATGTCCTTTGTTCTTTTTTTTACACATTAAATTTCTTTTCAAATGAACCTTCCTATATATATATATATATATATATATATACTTATTATTCAAACATGATTTTTATTATTGTTGCCACATTCTTGGCGTCAAATTTATGCCCTGTTTAAACACAACTATAGATTCTTATATAAAAGAGGCCTTGATTATTTGACTTACTCAACCCTTTGAAATAAAGCGCAACCCAAATGAACCATTGCACTTTAAATTTAACGATCCCCATATTCCATAAACAAAATCTTTTTGGTAAACATGTAATTCAATATCCTATGAGAAATAAAACAATACAACTGGCAAACACATGTTATTCTGATGTAGAGGTTCAAGGTAACAAGCTAGTAGATTTTAATGCAGGATAAATTAATGGGTGGAATCAGGATACCATTCTACCTTCATTCTTCAGTTAGTTTTGGGCGCATTCGAATCGGGAACTTAATTTCACGTATAAAACAATAAGAGAATTATGTTGCATAAATATATGGCTATCACACTTTAAAGTTGTATATTATACCATAATTTTATCGCCTAAGATTGTGCTCTTACTTTAACTTTATAGGGTTAAAGTTCGTGTCAGCTCGACTAATTTCCTTCTAATCCTTCTTCATTGGTGATTTAGATTATGTTGTATCCGAGTTAATGATACCAATCAATGTGTTAGTACAGGTATATTTACCTTACCAGTTTATAATAAAAAAAAATATTTATTGCAACTGATCATCAAAGTAACTAGTTGTTATATATCCATCACAAACGCAACATAATTGATAAGTTGAAAAATATTCATGGGTAGTTCTTGTTTTAAGGTTATGACCATGTCTCTTTTGAATATGATCCACAGAGGTCGGTCTTGAATGACCGCGTGTCGTAAGGTCCCGGGTCGGTGGTTAACCGGTTCATCATCTTTAGGGTCGGTGCAACATAGTAACATTCGTCACGACCACCTACGGCGTCGAGTCCGAATTCAATGACACAATATGCCAGACTAAACCAACTAAATGTTAATCCTGTTATCCACAAGTTTTCATCACCAATTAAATGTTTGGGACAAAATAAACAACTTGTTTACCAAGAGTAGCTGAACCATCCCATTTATACGGATATCATATTGTCTAGTAAATTCATCTGAGCCACCAGTTACAAACAGATTAGGGTTTCTTGGATCAATGGCTATGGAGTTTAATTACAACTTCTATCACTGGTCGATAACTAAAAAGTTATGTAGTTCTTCATGTCCTTAGATCAAAATGCAAAAGAATAAATAAAAGCACACATTGAAGCAATCAAACTGTAAAAGTACAAAATATCACGTTATCATGTAAGCAAATGGATCATGACGTACATGTTGGACTAAACCATCCCCGTTATGACGATAAATTAATTGGTAATATATGATAAAAATCCTAGAAGAACACTATCACAAAGAGAAAAATCATCAAAAAGGTAAAACAAATCTGCAATTTAAATTTGATCCAACCACTGAAACAAATTAAGAACCAACTAGTAAAAAGTGGGGGTGTATTCAGCCTACCCGTTAAATAAAAAAGAATATAATCGTAAAAAAGTAAGTGATAATTACAAAAGGTTTAGTAGTAGTCATGATAAATGTTGAAGGTACGACTACAAAAGGAAATTATAACTTTCACACCAGATTCAAAGCAACCTTGCTTCCATTGCGTAATGCTTAATGCACTGAGAATAACAACTCACTAGATGCTATATACTGAATAGTTTATGTATTCTACAATAATCAAATGGGCCTCACTAAACATGTGATTTAAACTCATGCATTGGGCCTCGTAGTTATATATATTTAATGTACAAAAATAATCAACTCGCCCTCTTATAGCCAATGTGTTTTCTTGTGTGTGGCTTTATGTAAGAGAGAACGATGGGGAAGATGAACTGTTCAACCGGATTATGTGACATGCAGACCATGATCCATTGTAGCATATTCATCTTCTTCCTTGGAGGATTAGCAACTATGAGCTATTCTAGAAACAATAAACAAGAAGTTGCAATTCACAACATTGCTGTTACTCTTTCAAATGCATTTACAAATAAAAATACAGATACACGGGCTTTTGATCATCAGAAAAGTTAAGGAGCCCACCACCATCTTCAACAGGCACCTGTGATTTGTTCTCCGGCAGATGGGTTCACGATAACAAGAGTTATTACCCTTTGTATAAAGAACACCAGTGCCCTTATCTGGAAGACAATTTTGCGTGCCAAACTTATGGCAGAAAGGATACTAAGTATCTGCATTGGAGGTGGCAACCCCATGGCTGCGACTTCCCTAGGTCTCTCTCTGTCCCCCCCCCCCCTCTCTCTCTCCCTCCCTCCTTCTCTCTCTTTTTCTCAAAATTTGAATGATACAACAATGTGAAGGTTGTAATTTATTGCTGTAACTATTTAGGTGCTTAATGGTTTAGATATAGCAAATAAACAGTTTTGTACCAAATGGTTTTTAGTCTAGCGGTATCAAGGCTTGTAGCAATGAGTAGATCCAAGAGCTAGCCGATTCTTACATGGACAAAAATAAGGGAAAACAGGATAGAAAAAAGCCCAAACTTTAAACGGACACAACTTGTTGTAGGCAACAAAAAGGTCTCAAAGGGCCCAATAAAGTGACAAACGCGTCCAACGGTTTGACCCAGCGGTCAGACCCAAATTCCTTGATATAAGGTTCCGATTTCGTGAATCACAACTAACCCCAAAATTTTTTAAACCTTCATAATTTCCATTTATAGCTTAAAAACCGTAAATTTATGATTAGCATAATTTACGCGTTTTTTATGGTCTTAATTCTAATAATTGCTAGTCATTAATAATTTCAAAATTTTGGAAAACCTTTCGTGTTTAGAAACTCCCTATGAAAGGGCACATATTGTATTGGTTTATTCATCTGGTTTTCATCCAACTTTCTTTGAGTGCACTTTCTTTGTTTATTTTGTGCTTCCGCTCTACATATGTTTCTCTCAAATGGTTGATGGTTGTAGGCTAAATCATATGAGTCTGTCTAATGAGTATGTCAGTTAGCCTTCTAAAAGTAAAACATAGTTTTGGAGGGTTTGGGATTTCAAACTACTTGTTATAGAAGTAATAAATCAGATCTCTTAAAAATGTTAGTTGTTATCACTATATATTTTTAATTTTATGATGATTGCCCTTGTTTAGGTTTAATGGGAAAGCAATAGTAGAGAGATTAAGGGGTAAAAGACTATGTTTGTGGGGGATTCGCTAAACAGAAATCAATGGAATTCGATGATTTGCATGCTCCATTCATCTATCCCAGGGGTCAAGAGGGCTGGTTCAGATCTAAATGGTCACTTGTACACTTTCAGGGCCACTGTAAGTCCTACATGTTTATTTGCAATTCACAAAGGGTGCTCAATTCCTTAAATCATGCATGTAATCTCGAGTTAAAATTCCACAGGACTACAATATCTCAATTGATTTCTACTGGGCTCCAATGCTAGTCGAATCTAGTGGCGATAATCCAGGGAATCATCAAGCGGGTGATCATAGAATTGTTGGAATCAAAGCCATTGAAAAACATGCTAAACATTGGGTTGATACAGATATTCTCATCTTTAATTCCTATCATTGGTGGAGATCACGGGTAGTAAAGCTCTTGTAAGTTCAAAACAAAATTAGCGTTACATTGCATGTTTGTTTCAATATTTTAGCACATCCACACGTTAATCAATTAGGGTTTTTTTTGTGTTATCTTACTAGAAAGAGTGGTGGATCTTTGTTGGATGACCCTAATCAAGAATATGAAGAAGTTGATATGCATCGTGCCTACAAGATGAGTCTCAAAACGTTGTCCAATTGGGCACTTACCCATATTGATACTTCAATAACCAAGTTGTTTTTCATGGGTGCTACAACAACTCATTTGCGGTATGAAATTGTAGCTTTTATTTCAAATGATCTGGATAACTTTCTAAATCACGTGAACTCCTTTTCATATTAACGTATTTCGTTGGTACATGATATCAATAATTACATAAAACAAAACGTATAAATAAAAAAAGGCATATGAAAATTTTAAGAGAATTCATGTGTTTGATATATCTCAAATCTATCCAAATTATCTTATATAGGGGTCGATTCAATGGAATGACTAGGTTACAATCCTTCGTAATACAGTAAACAGACGACAATTATAATTGAACACATGATTTAAATATAAGTAAACAACTTCATTAGTACGTCACTGATGGTCATATTTGTCATAGCTCCAAGGTGCCTTTGCTACAAAGTTGCGCACAATAGATACGCATCTTACAAATGATGATGAGTTGCAACTTGTCATTGATGGTCAATGTGACTGATAATCAGTTAACTAATCTTAGTCACCACTGTGATCACTTCCAACTAAACATCGATTCCACTGGTCGTCACTTATCATGCAAATTTTACATCAGGTGTGCAAATTTGAGGCATTTCCAATAAGCATATTCAAGGCAGAAAAAATATCATCACCACCAAGCAGGCGTTATCCCCTTGAAATCCATGGTTCTTTGGTTATACAAATTACAGTAGTTTTGAACAAGTGTGTACTCTACAATTATTTTAGGATGGCGATAGTAATATGATTATTGGTCTTGCAGGGCTAAGGAATGGGGCAACACGAGTAAGCGGAATTGCTATGGAGAGACAGAACCAGTGATGGATGACAAATTTTGGGAAAGTCAGACAGATTCGTAAATGCGGAGTATACTTGATTTGTCGTTGAGCAAATTGAAAGCAACAGAGGTGAATATACAAATTATAAACATAACACAACTAACACAACACAGAAAAGATGCACACCCTACTGTTTACAGAAAACAATGGCGTCCCTTAACAGATGAGCAAAAAAAGAACCCGCAACTTGCTTCAGATTGTTCACACTGGTGTCTTCCTGGAGTTCCTGATATTTGGAATGAGCTTCTCTTGGCTTACATTTTCCAGTAACAAAATTCAACGGGATATTTATAAAATTGTTAGGAAACAATGGAAATGATGGATACAATTCATTGTTTACCATATATATAATTAAGCGTTACAATTGTAATTTTTAAGTGTGGATTACCTTTTGTGTAATTTTTAAGTGTGATCCATTTATGCTTGCCCAACATTAATCTTGGAAATTGTTTATCTTAAGAAGGTTAACACTTTACAAAAACTTCTACCTCATTTCATTTAATTTTCATGCAAAAAGCACTCGATCCCTTCATTTTCCATAGTGTAACACTCGAAACTTAATTATGTAAAAAAGTTGCTAAGAAGAAAATGGTCCCAATTTTTTTTATTTTATTTTTTTAATATCAACGCCTTTCAACAAGACTCCTAATCATCACTTGCTTCGTTGTTACAAATCACATTGATAAGATTGTTAACATATTAGTTATATCCAATCTTTGTCTTAGAACATTCACTAGACATGTACAAAGGTTTCTTCCTTTAATCCAATCTGAGACCTTGAACACGAGCAACTAAACCGTAAAGCTTCACCTATACATGATTATAGAATATAAGCATTAGTATAATCATACAAACCTTATGCCTTTACACAAACTATTAACAACATGAAATAACCAAATGAAAAGGGAACCGGGGTAGTCTACGCCAACCCCGGCATAAGCTATGCCAGTCCCTCTGCAGAACTGGTCGGCCACTTTTCAGCTCACCATTTTGACATGAAAATTCATTTGAACTCGTATGAACCTGCATAAACTCATTTACACATATCAATTCTCAATCATGCCCAACAGTTTATTATCATATCTTATGGGTTCAACTTTACAATTGAACCATATACAACTATCCATACAACTAAACCTCTCAAATCAAAGTATATGAATTCAAACCAGCATACAAATAATTGACATCTATTCTCAATATACACCATGTCAAGATAGCCACTCACCTCTATGCACTATAATTCTATTTGTGTAAAACCAATCTATACTATACGTGACACATTTACTTAGGTTGTATATACTAAGTCACATACTCCCCTGATTATAAACAGTCCCCAACTCATCAACATACTTCTTATGTTAACAATGAACTCTTTATTTATATGAACTTCACATCTTATTAACTTTAAAACTTTTAACAAATATCAGTCTTTGAGAACAATTTAGATTATCTGCATAAAATCCTATCACTACAAATACTTAAAAATACAAGATACCCACTAACATATAGTAAGTTCACTTGCACTTGTAACGTTTAAAAACAACCTGTTATTACTTTCTTTAAATTCATAAAAGCTAAAGATACAATATAATGGGTCTAAACAACCGTATCCACTTTGATTAGTTATAGCTATCAAAACATATTAATAATTCACATAACCTCATAATACAGATGTAAGATTACCTTTGCCCTGTAGGAAATTGACTACTTCTTCATGAAGTCATCCTGTTGACTTCCAAGTTTTAGCATGCCTAGCTTGTTTGCAAGTCAACATAAAATCATTAGGATACATTATGTACATCCTACTCAACACTTGCATTCATTCATGCGCAAGATCAAACGTAATCATCATCATCATCATACTCAGTAAATCCCACCAATAGCAAAACTAAGGTAGGGTAAGATATAGACAACCTTACCTCTACCCCGTAGGAATAGAGAGGCTGCTTCCAGTGAGACCCCCGGCTCAATAGTATTTTTGCATCAAGCCTTGGACATAAGGCACATAACACTCAACAACTAAGACAAAGGCTGATTAGTGTATGTACTTCTTTGTCTTGAAGCTATCAACGCCACCATATGATACATGATTAACCATCTCCCTCTTTTAACTTTATTTTACGAAATTAGTAAAATAACGTTAAAATTAGTGCACATTCACTTTTGACCACCGAGCGCCCACACATATATACATTATGCGCGCATACCGCAAGCGGGGCATATCAAACGTAATCAATACACACACACATATATATACATATATATATATATATATATATATATATATATATATATATATATATATATATATATATATATATACTTACCCGTTTGTACAAAACTTGTACAATATCATGTTTGGATAATTTCAATACCTCCAACACACTTTAATAGGCAAAATAAACCATTAGAAAACAATATCCCAAACTCGATCCAAAGGTATACAAACATTTGTTATGAATTAGTATTTTATAAACCTTTGTTCTTTTTTTTAATGTGCAGCCCCGCTTTGTTCGCCAACCAAATTTGAGCCACTAAACAACCATAATTTCCTTACTTTTAAAATGTTGGATAAACTAGACTCATCAAAGTCTCCAGCGCCAAAAGAATCAACCCGTTCGGGTCAACAGTTGATTTTATATGATTTTTTTCTAAAAACAGAACAAAATAAAAAAAACGTCCCAATTAGCTTGCTGCATATTCTGAGTAGCCATTTTAATTCATTGTTTGATCCACATTAATCTGAATTAGCTTCTTATGTTTAAATAGAAAACAAAGTATAACCAAAGGGCTTTCCAACCATATATTATACACCTTAGACGGAGGTGGTATTGATTTTATATGATTTTTAGAAAACATCTTGGCCACTAGATTTTTATTTCCACCAACTTTGCTAATTCTGATTAATCAAATTCAAAACTTCATTTCACATTTAATAATCACAAATATGAATCGACCCATTTCCTCTAACTATGTTAGACATGTTGGTAGCCGATTATAATTGACCAAAATGACAATAGTCAATTACATGATAATTTTCTAAAGTATATCGTATAAGACCATTTTCAAAGATTTCTCCGTTGAAGCATTTTATCAAACACTTCATGTGCAACAATATAATTATTAGATTTACAAAATCCCTAACGTACTCAAAAACCTAAAATCACTAAACATCAAATTGATGGATTCTCTTCACATAACAATCTATCATATGAAATTTTTAAATAAAATATTTCTTCAAATTTCTCAACAAACCATCAAAACCTACATGACCTCCTTACAAGAAAAAAAAAGATACGAACAAGAAGGATATCTACTTAGAAATGGATGATCATGATGCAAGAAATCGGATTATAGACTTGCATTGACAAGATCCGTATTTGACTTCTAGAATTAAGCTCAAAATTTCATCATCTTCCTCCTCTTGTTTACATCAACACACATACTTTCACTGTTGACTTATTTAGTCAATTTAAGCCCCATACTTTCAGTTTACACCCATCCACTTTGTTTATTTACATCCTAGGGAATATATATATATATATATATATATAGTGGAGAGTTCAAATGAGAAGAAAAATTTTGTTATAATAAAAAAAATAACTTTAAAACAATAGAAATTCTTCATTTACTCATTTAATATGTGTATTTAATGTTATGAAAAATGTCATATAGGTAAATCTATAATTATCATTAATTTGCTAATTAATTAAACTTGTAACTCATTTTTTTCATATACTCTTTCAAGATAAAATAATTTATGGTGTAGGACAATTTTCGACATCTGTAGGATAAATTTTAGTATTTGTAGGATAAATTTTGAAATGTGTAAGGTAAATTTACATGTGTGTAGGATAAATTCCGGTAAATATAAGACATATGTAGGATAAATTTTGAAATGTGTAGGATACAATGTTTTTGCTTTATTAATGAGAAATAACATAATTAACGAGAGAAGTTATAAACTATTTAATGTTTTACCATTATTCCCTTTCTTCTTACATTAAATTTCTTCTCAAATGAACCTTCACACACACACACACATATATATATATATAAAGAAAAACTTCCATCTTTTATTAAATAATTAATTTGTTTGACATACATGAGAAGGATTAGGAACTTTAGTAGGACTTATAAAAAAATAGTTAACATATATGAAATTTCTCATTAAACTTGTAAAGATCAATAACCACACTTGTCCAATCCCTAAACTTCAGCTAAGTGATTCGTCGGCGTCTGGATGGATTCTCCAAGTGAACTGCAAAACAATAAACCGTTAGCTTCGTAACGGAGGGCCCCAGGGGGATCCGTGACCAAGCTCCAGCATGAGGATAAGTAAGCTTGCTAGAGGTAATGAGTAATTCCGGCGTGATGTTGCTGCCGGAATATGAGGTGGATCCTTGGATAATGTGATAAGAGAATGTTCTTAGAGTAAATGTGCTTATGGAGAGTAATGCAGATGGTATTGAATGCATACATTGAGTGATCGTTGGTCTGGCTTATAAAGAAAGAGGAGCTTATCATCTTGTGAAAATCCCGGTGTGATCTAATGGTAATCTTGGAGCCAGCCAGATCTCTGACCATCCAGGACACGTGTCCCGTTATCGATGGTGAGATGCTTCCCCCATTTAATGAGCCTTGCAACAACCTCGTACTTCTTCCATTGTGGTCGTCATTTCGGAGTTGCAGCATTAAATGCATGTGGCTTGGAGAAGGCATCATGAGTTGATGGGGTCATGAGCCTCTGTTTTTTGGGCCTGGACTTATTGGTTTGAGCCTCCTCATCTGTCTTTGTGGGTCCAGGTGACGTGTTCGAGTCATCACTCCTGATCCCAATTCTGCATCATCTATTTGATCCAACGGTCAGGGAATAGAAGGCATCTCCACGTGCCTTAATCTGGCAGTTATTTTTTGAACAGTTGACAAGACGGTTACTGCCCACTTGGGGGCGCCATTAAAACATCCAAGACTCCTCGTTATTTTCACCGTCTCTTCTCTCTTTCTCTGTTGTTTTTACTTTACTTCTTTTCTGAATTTTGTTCTTCCCTCTTTCTGGATTTTACAAACACTTCGATCATGAGTCAGAAAGACAGAGCTTCTAGTTGTTTGATCATCACCCGGGACGAACTGGATTTGTTTCTTACGTCGTATCATATTCCACCCCACCTCTCCCATGTCTTCCTGGTCCAAATGATCCGGAGACTTGTTCGCCGAAGAGGATAGTGATTTATACCCTTTCCTTCTCTTTTTGTTCATAGATGATGGATTTCACACGAACAAGTCAAACGAGTCAAATAAAGAATAATGAGCCCGGTAATGGGACATGATTGAATACAAACATAGACGCAAACCGAGTAACGGGAGCGTTAAAGCATTAGGATAAAGACCCGGGTAATGGGTTGTAATGAAATGTAGGCGCAAACCAGGTAACGGTAAGTGTGAGACAAACCGACACATAAATGACGTATGAAGTCATAGAGGCAGAAGAGTTGTTCGAGCGGAAAACAATCTAGTCATGGACTACAAACGCGCGGGCGCGCGCGGATACCATCAGACGGTGTCTGATCTGTGTATGAGAATGGGTGTTTTAGGTAACATACACAAAATGTCGTGGTTTCTACTAAAGATGGTAGTTATGACTCGGTGATGACGAGTGGTCAATGCCATCTGACCCTTGTGGCAGGCATAGATGCAAGTGATCATCACCCAATTGGGATGAAACGGTTAATAGATCCTGCAAGTGAATGCGACACATAAATGATTCACGGGGTCATAGAAACAGACATATTGCCAATACGGATCAAACATGGTCATGGGCCATTGTTAAAAAAAATAAAATTAATTTAGCCTACATGGTAAAAAGGGCTATGGTTGGCGGATAAAAGAATAGACGAGGTAAACAATTTTCCTTTTAACCATAAAATGAGTACGTTGACACAAAATGCAATTAAAGAATGACATGGGTAAAGGGATGATCTATGGGATCACCATGACCTTCGGGTTATAAATAGTGTAAAGGTCTACGGGACCAAAATGACCTTTGGGTCACGAATTGAAAGAGAATGGACCTTAGATGTCTCACCTTAAAAAATGTGAAGGCCTAAAGGAATAGCCTACTAGGCTAAGTGAAAAAGGGCTTATGGGTTACTTAGGCAAAGCGAGGGAACTGGTTATGATTTCCGCGTAAAATAAGAACAGTAATAGAATAAATGCTAAGTTGTCAATTTCTTGATGCGAGTAATTGACACAAGCCGAAAAGAAAACCTTGAACTAAAATTTGATTTTAGTTAAAAACAACGTTTAAAAAATATAAATAGTATGAGATGAATTGTGAAACGGTGAATATTAAAATAAACAAGTCTTGACACCAATAGGCGCAAGACGATAAAACG
Organism: Scalesia atractyloides; assembly: GCA_947069175.1. Taxonomy (NCBI): domain Eukaryota; kingdom Viridiplantae; phylum Streptophyta; class Magnoliopsida; order Asterales; family Asteraceae; genus Scalesia; species Scalesia atractyloides. The sequence goes on from CAMTDV010000026.1 coordinate 16,107,132, forward strand.
AAAAGTTGATATAAACTTGAACATGACGTGATACAATCACGAACAAGAAAGTAGCATGGTATATGATTACTTTTTAACACAAGTTTAAGACTGGGGTCATGAAATGCTTGTAAGCCTTGGGAAGGCAATGTTGGTATACTAACAATGGGGTACAAGGTAACCGGTGACTAATAAGTCTAACTGGCAAGACCAGAAGGTCAAATTAAATTTAAAACTTGTTTAATGCTCTTATCATTATAGGATTGGCATGGAATAAGCATATTGACATATCCATATGATCGAGTGGCCAAATGGCGACTCGATCAAGTAAACTATAAAGATAAGGGATACAAGATGAAAGTAATGACCCATGAGGCCTTACACAAAAGAGGCGCATGCACCTTGGGGCCCGAAAGGCACTACCAACCATCCTGTTAAGATTATTAAACTATTAACAGGTGAGAAATGCTCAGGTGATCAACGAGGTTAAGTTCATCAGGTATAACCCAATGAACTACGTAAGAAAGGTTTCGGGAACGAAACAACTTTAAGGGGGGATAGACTTGTAACACCCCAAAAATCTTAAACCATATAAAAGTGTGTGTGTGTGTGTATAATACATGCTTGAATAAATAACTAGGAATAATTAACCTAGTTGATATTTGTGGTGTTAGTGAAAAAATTTGGATGATATCCATTATTATTTAAAATCTCAAACATGAGGGACCAAAAGGGGAAAAAGGCTGAAGCTTGAATCCATAAAACAAAATAAAACACAACACACACACTAAGTGTGTGTGTGCGTGTAATGGCCAGGAGAAGAACAAGAGGAGCAAAACCCTTGTTCATCGAGAATCATCAAATTGAAGGAGAATTCAAATCTCAAACTCATGCATGAACGCATATTAATGATCATCTAAACTAGGGGATCATAAGGTATGTCAAAAATCTTAATTTGGTGATATTACGAATGTAGTAGATTTCTTAATTTGGTGATATTACGAATGGAGGGGTATGGTCCCGAAAACCCTGCGCCTACGCAACGGACCATACCCTCAACACCATAATTACAAGGATAACCTTGCGTAAAACGCACAACGGTGCGCTTTATAGGTCATATTATGAACCTTGCGCACTCAGCGCAATGGTAAATTAGACCAACACCTATAGGTCATACAATGAACCTTGCGCACTCAACGCAACGGTAAATTAGACCAACACCTATAGGTCATACAATGAACCTTGCGCACTCAGCGTAACGGTAAATTAGACCAACACCAATAAGTCACACAACGAGCCTTGTGTACTTGGCGCAACGACAAGTTAGATTCACACGCGCAGGCTAACAGACCCTGCACGGAGCATACAACCCTCTAGTCAAAAATCCAAAACCTTGCAAGGCCAAGACACATATGAGAGCACCTCATAGTCTTGGGGACAAAAGGACATACCTGACACCCTGCGCTGGCGGGAAACACACTAACAGCACCGCAGAAGAACGAGCCACTGATACTTTACCTTTCGGTATTAGATATCCTCTGGGAGCAGCCCTGTTAGTAAAGCGCGCAGGAGTTCTGACTCCGATCTACTACATCAGCAAGATGCTTACTGACCTATAGACATGATATCCCATGATGGAAAATCTTGCTCTAGCTTTGGTCCATGCTTCCCGACGAGTTGCGTCGGTATTTTTCTGGCCACGTGATAACAATTCTCTCGAACTACCACTTGGGCCAAATTTTGTCGAAACCGAACATCTCTGGTCGTCTAGCAAAATGGGCGATTGAGCTCGGCGGACACAACATTGTGTATAAACTATGCCTAGCAATAAAAGGCCAGATTCTAGCCGATTTCATTTAGGAAGTACCACAAAATAAAGCGTACGATTGTGAAGTTGTACAGAACCCAGCGCCGGTTACAGATAACCGCGCATGGATACTTGACACAGATGGCACATCCAATGATGATGGCGCAGGGGCAGACCTTCGCTTAATAAGCCCCGACAATCAAGAGTTCACTTACGCCTTCATGTTGGATTTCAAAAGTACTAATAATGAAGCTGAGTACGAAGCGTTCCTGGCAGGCCTTCGGTTAGCAATCAAAATGGGGGCGCAAAATTTGGAAGCAGACGTCGACTCCCTTTTAGTCGTTGGACAGGTCAACGGCCTATACGACGCAAAGGGCGAGACGATGGCATTATATCTAGAACAGGCGCAAGCCTTAATAACAAATTCCAACACTTCAAGATAACCCACGTCACCGGAAGCGAGAATTAACATGCCGACGCTCTCAACAAATTAGCCGTTACAAGCTTCAAGCACCTCGCGCGGGAAGTACGATTTGAGGTACTCAAAAACCTTCTGTCTCTTTGCGACAAGTCAACAATATTGAAGTGGGGTGTCCGTCCTGGATGTCTCCCATAATCATGTTCTTGCAACATGGGATCCTCCCCGAGAACAAAGCGGAAGCAAGGAAGGTCCAGAACAAGGTACTCAACTATGAAATGGCGGACTGTATCTTATACCAAAAGTCATACCTTGGAACGTTCCTCCGCTATGTTGATCCGCAAGACACACAATACTACACGAAGGTTTATGCGGAATTCACGCTGGTCCACTCATGGTCGTAGCAAAGATCATGAATGCCGGTTACTACTGGCCTGGCAAGCACCTAAGTGCGGTTGAAACACTGCGTAGGTGAGCATCATGTCAGCGCCATGCTCCGAACACATTGCACCTCAAGAATCCTCTGATCCCGGTGACACAACATGGCCTTTCCAGCAATGGGCAATTGACATGATGGGACCCTTCCTGGATGCCCCAGGCGCAGTAAAGTTCATAATCATCGCAGTCGATTACTTCACCAAATGGGTTGAAGCCAAACCCCTTGCATCCACAACAGCCACTGTAGTGCGGAAGTTTATCTGAGAGTATATCATATGCCGTTTTGGGTTACCCCTTCGCATAGTCAGTGATAATGGCCCCAACTTCGCAGCCAAAGAACTACAACAATGGATGAAAGAAATGCATATCGAGCACGTTTTCACTTCGGTCGCACATCCCCAAGGAAACGGCCAAGTGGAAAGAATTAACAAAAGTATCGTCGAAGGGATCAAAAGGAGATTGGGTACGGCGCGCAGAGGCTGGGTAGATGAGTTGCCAAACATTCTCTGGGCTCATCGAACCATGCCAAAGACGTGCACTGGCGAAACTCCTTTCAGCCTTGTGTATGGGACAGAGGAAGTAATTCCCGCAGAGATAGGCCTCCCATCACCACGAATGCTAGCTGCACAAAACCAAAACAATGAAGACGGGCGCAGACTTGACTTGGACTTACTAGAAGAAAGGCGGGAAAACGCCGCTATCAATGAAGCTAAATATAAGTACAAGATCGAAAATACTACAACGCACGAGTCCGCATATATACCTTCTTGCCTGGTGACTTTGTTCTACGCGACAACGAAGCGTCTAACGCTGAACATCCTGGAAAACTTGCACCCAAATGGGAAGGTCCTTACATTATCCATGAAGTTCTAGGAAAAGGCGCGTATACCCTTAAGCGCCTAGATTGTACAAACATTCCTAGGACATGGAATGCATAGCAGCTAAGGCGATGCTACATGTAAATCAGCAAATTCATTATCTTTTGTATACTCTGTATATGGCACTTATGCCTCCGTGCGTAATAAAGACAAGAGTTAGATAATCTACTTTATCGTTATGTTTCGTTACAAATGCGCGAAACCACTTTCGGTCTATGCGAAAACACCTTGGTATACAATGACTCTTGAACCTGAAGTCACTACCCATAACATGCGCATGAGAGCTGATCTTCATATACGAGTTCATTACAAGTTTTATTCGCTATACCTACACAAAGTTGGTCCTTTTCACGCAAATATTATAACACGAAAGAAACATTTTCATTAAAGGAAATATAAAAATATTTACAATCCGCGCATTGCGCGGTTCAGTCAAAGATCCTACAAAGATATTACATTAAGGATCCTACACTACTCTTCATCAGCGGCAGCCTCGGCTTCTTCCGAAAATAGATCCTTCGAGCGATCCACGAAGTCGTCATGGGTGAGAGCCTCGCTCACCAATTCCATAGCCGGGATGTTAAGACGGTTGTACTCCTGCTGAGCCCGGGCAAAAGCAGCTCCAGTGTCAACACCATGAGTGGCAGCGCGGCTGGTATCCCAAGCGATGTCCATTGCATGAGTGACATGTCGCGCAGACTCAGCATAGCCCTGCGCATACCCGTCGTGGCACGTAATGACCACTAACTTGGCCACTGCGCCGTCTAACTCCGCAGAGTTCAGAATGGAGTTCGCAATCTGCAATTCAAAAAGACAAGGTTAGAGCCAACACATAATGCTTAGAAAACAAATGGACTACTTACATTGACAACTCCATGCTGTTGCATCCACAACATGTCGTTGGTCAACGACTCCACCAACGACTTGGAGATGGCGCGGGAATCTTCAAAATCTTCCAATTTCTTCACGCCCGCGTCCACCTTAGCCTCTGTTAATTGCAACCTGCGTTGGAGCTCAGCCTTTTCCACCAAGGCTGCTTGAAGCTCTTTCTTGGCACTTTCCATAGCAGCACAAGCTTCACCTGATTGTTCACGACAAGGTTAGCATCATAAATCATTGACATCAAATTTAAATGAGCACAAAGGTTAGTGTTTACCTCCTTCTGATCACTGTGTGCGCGTTGCACACTTGCCTCATACTCATAAACAATACCAATAAATATTAATTGTATCTTATGCCATGATTTAACCCTAGTTTTTTCTTCAAGAGGCAAAAACCTCTACCACCCAGCTAAAGCCAAAGCTGAAATGGCCAATTTTTTTTCCATCTAACTCCCCAAAGGATAAGGGTTTAGCCATAAAAAAAAACTTAATTTCTCTTTAGAAAAGATGAAAGAAAAAAAAACATTTTTATTTTGTCTTTTTAAATATATACCCAACAATCTAAACAACTGAGGAGAAGAACATTTTTTGTACCTGGAAAATTGAACTAACATGTATTTTAATCCAAATGAGTATTTAGGATTCGTGTACTATGACGAAACCGTTAAACCAAACAAAAAATAGACGTAAAAGTGTTGAACCATGCACACGTATTGCGACGTCTTAACTCACAAACGGTTGACCAAAAACGAAACTTTAAAAGTCCGAAAGACAGTACCGTTAAACCGTAAAAAGAATTGATGTAAAACCTATATACTATGATTATGACTCCGTTAGTATGTTAAGCGTTAGGCTATAATATCTTTCCAATGAACACCCGTTTCATTTAAATACAAAGGCTTTTGGTTATTTAAGATAGTAATTAGTTTATATTATAATCTCTCAATGTAATTCAAATTCCAATATCATTTTACTTTAGCCTCAAGATATTCACACATCCATACTGCCTATTTAAACATTTTTGTAACCTAGACGGGTCGTCTAGAGCTAGACGTGTCGTATACGCACTGATTTTAAGGAGGCATCAAGGGAATGTCTGTCATAGAATTTAAGAGGTATAGATGCCCCGTCTAGACCTACACGACCCATTTAGGACCTTGATGTTTTTTTGAGTTGAAAAAGGGGTGTTTTGGTGGGGTAAATTGATTGTTGTTGGAGGGTGATGTTTTTTAGTGAAAATCTTGGTGATTTGGTGGTGTAATTTGAGATGTTAAATTTTAAAAAGTTTTATTTTTTGTATAAAAATATCTTACCGTTTTCGATTGTTTAAATATTTCATTAATTTTACATTTTATTTTTAAAATATTCATTTCCATTAAATAATTATATTATTTAAATTTAATATTCTTTTCAACATTTTAAAAAGAATTCAAATATTATATCATGTAAATATTATTTAACATTTTGAAAATTATGTTGTTTTCGTATTATATTTCAATGTCGATTTAAAACAAACAATCATCAAATAATCGAATAACAGAAAACAAACTTAAATATAACATATATAACATAACTTTGTACATCCATAACAATATATATTTGTACAACTGAATACTAAATACAAAACGTCTATGCATACGAGACGAAATCCGAATCTGGATCTGGCTGTTGCGGCTGCTGCTACTGATGTGGTGGGAGTGGTATGGCAGGTAACCCCTCTCTCTCTTGTCTATCGTGTGCCTCCCGAACCATCCAACCCGTCAGATCTATAAGCCTGTCAACATCGGCTCGTAACTGCGTATATGCTGCACCTCCCGAGGCATGACCTGGAATAACGTGCCGAGGAAACTGGGGCGCCCCGGAAGGTGGTGGTGGCTGTGGCGTTGCTGGTCCGTCTAAATCCTCCGAAGGGTCCTAAACGACCGCTGCCTCATCGAAGTGCTCCGGTAGGGCCTCTGGAATCCATAGCTCACCTGCGCGGGTTTTAAACCGCTCGCCGAGGAGGCCGAACCTCTTAAGAAGTAGTAAGGCCCCTTCCCGCGTATGCGCCTCTCTTTAGTATTTAGTTTAGATTTTTTTTCTTTTTCATTACCAATGGGGAATATTTCTACAAAAAAATATATCTGGCAAAATACAATTCGTCGAGTTCAATCTAAGGTGCACCTTGCCTTTTTTCAGGTAGCTTTCTTACGCCTATTTCAGCTTGGGGGCCATTGGATTTATCTGCGTCGAGTGTGTCGATTGAAAGAAAGAAGAGAGACAACTCAAATGTCAGCGCGGAAATAGAAAGAGTCGTGCCGAAAAAGTGGAATGCTTCTAGCTCTACCTCGGGCCATCGACATCATACGCTCTACTGAAATAGATTTCGCGAAAAACTAGCTATATCCGATCTTGGTTGGCCTTTCACCCCTAGCCACAAGTCATCCCCGTATTTTGCCACATACGTGGGTTCGGTCCTCCAAGGCTTGTTAGTAGGGGTGTTTTTTTTAACAGAAAACCGAAACAGAACCGACCCAAGATGACCCGACCCGAAAAACTAGCTTACCCGATTAACCCGAACCCGATAAACGGCTATACCTGAACCCGACTATAGTTTATTGGGTCTGTGTTTGGATTAAAAATCTATGTTTCGGGTTCACCCGAATAACCCGAGGAATTCAAACATAGAATTAAAATGTGATTTTCCAATTTATTGTTTCCTTGATTCCCCTCTACTTCCTAGGTAAAATTTTCTCACTTCATAAACATTTCCTATTTCATCCATATCGTCTTAAAAGTTTAAATTAATAAAATATATAATGGCATATTTTGATGTGTTATGTGTATGTCATGTATTCAACAAACTCAAGTCTACATTGTATATCCCTTTTGCAATCCAAATATAGCCAGACAAACTCTTCTAAATGGAAAGAATAACACCTCCTTTTTATCCGATTTTCTAACCCAAAACGCGATCTAACCGACCCGATAAAACCTGAACCATTTAACCCGAACACCGAAGAACCCAAACCTAGAAAGGGTTGGTTATCGGGTTATATATCTAGCTTTGAAAACCCGAAAAACCCGACTCGAAAAACCCGATTAAAAACCCGAAGAACACCCCTACCTATTAGAGCTCTCTTCAACCTGCTCATGGCTAGATCGATCGGTTTCGGGTCAAATAGGAAGAACTAGAAGATTCCACCTCTGGAAAGCACCTACACCTAAGTATGTTCGGCCGTAAGTGTGGGTCCGTCTCCGGCAAATGACCCAACGAACGGGCAATGACGGTCACGTACGCGCCGCCATACAAAAATCCGTGCTCCTGCCGGTGATGGGCAGAGGCAAAGTACTGGGCCAGACCGTGTGCAAGTGAGAATGACCTCCTATACAATAAGCAATAGAAGAAAAAGAGATCAGTGCTCGTACTGTGGCCGCGAGCGGTAATAGAAGTAGCGAGCATCCTATGTAGATACCTGGAGATATTGTTAGGGAAATACGGAAATTAATTTATAATAATAATAATCACAATAATTATTGTAATAAACGTATGTACCTGTACAATGGGTCATCAACATGTGGAATCCTCCCCTTCGCCCTTAAGTGCTCCCAAGTGTCATGCCCCGCAACCACCTCCCAAAATCCTAAAAGAGTGGGCAGCCCTTGCGTATAAACATCTGTATCGATCTCCTCCTGCAGGCATAAACCGCTATGAACGGCAAACTCAGCTAGTGTTATCGAACGGCAAACGCTGGCAAGCCTAAAAGAAACCTCAAGCGGAGGAGGAGGAACCTGTGGCAAGCATTGCTCAAATGGTTAATTACCATTTTACCCCTTAATTAGGCCTAGACTGGTGGCAACTCAGGGGTAAAATGGTAGTTAACCATTTCTATTTAAAATTAAAAAAGTTAACACTTTACATTTGCCGCTCAAAGTGTAATACTACGTCTAGGTCTAGACGGGCCGTCTATTTCTTCAATATTACCTTTATACCCCTGGGTTAGGCCAAGACGGGGTGCAATTCAAGGGTAATATGGTCTTTTGGCCAACAACAGACGTCTAGTCTAGGTCTGTACGCGGTGTATATTCATGTTGTTTTTTTTATCTTTTTCCTTTATACAGAAATCATATTAGTTAAACAAAAATTAATTTAATTATACAAAAAATCATATTAATTAAACAAAAAATCATATTAGTTATACAAAAATCATATTAATTATACAAAAAAATCATTCTTTCGATTCATTGTCTATGAAATTAATACTCATGTTTGGATTTGGTGGGGGATTCATTATCGATGAATACCATTCTAAATGGGGCGTGTACATATATTGCCATTGTTCTGCAGCGGCTCTTTGGTGCGTCAACCATAGCCTGTTTATTGTCTGCATTGGATATAGGCCTTCCAGCTTAATATGTATGAAGTGGTTATCGTTAACATGTGCAAGCGTTATCATTCATGGTTCTCGATAAGTCGGAGGACTCAATATCGGGAAGAAGGTGGAACAACCATCGATGTTTAACAGGCGCACCACGATACCGTACCTTTTGTGCAAAGAAGCACTGCATGAGGGAAGTCCATCCAGTGAGTGGGGGGACAACGTTCCACTGAATCCCAAATTAGGCCCTCACGATGCGTGTTAAAATATTCTTCGTCCCATGCTTCAAATATTGGCACCCAGATCGATGCGTTCTGATCCATCTCCTGTACAAGGTCTTTTCGAATATGCCCCCATAAACATTCTCCCATACCCAAGCCCACAGCCATAGACCGAAACCCACAATGACCGTCTGGCCTCACATCTTGTATGCACGAGATGTACGGGTGAAACAATGTCGGAATTAGAGACTTAAAACGTTTGATTATTGACACATTCTCGTCGCCCACTATCAACGGAAAACCGTTATCGTCTCGAATCTCTTTTTGGTTAGAACTCGTTGAACGGCTTCGACCCGCTTTGGGTTTTTGAGACTTTATGACCGACTATTGAGATGTCACACCCCGGGTTTCCAACCCAAATCTATACACCGGTGGGCCCGGGTGGGAGTATCGTGACGTCATTTGATAATCATCATAGTCAATTAAACACGACACAGTGGAAGTCTTGGAGTAAAATTATAATTACAAATCAAATGTTCGAAATAAAATAATATACAAGCTTGTAATAGAAGATCCACAGGCGGATCATAAATTGTACATGGAAAGAATACAAAACAGACTTTGGGCAGATTTAGGATTTGCAAGATCCTCTATCACTACCGAGCACTTCCAGCCTATTTTCGTATTGTACATGCAATTTAGTCTTTTGAAAATACGTCAGCTTACGCTGTAAATACACCCAACTGACTCATTTTGAAAACATTTCAAAAATGTTTTAAGTGCGTATCAGCATAAAAATCTTTTTATAACTTGGGTTAATTGACCGTCCAACCTTGTTAACAGGTTTACATGTTTGTCATACATACGGGCCCGGTACGGAGACCGAGACACAATTAACGTACACACCACTTTGGACTCACGAAGGAGTTAATTCCTCCCAACCTTATGGGAATGCATAATTGAGCGTCTATCGGGTGTATGCCTACACCTGTGCTAAGGTCGTGACCATTTCTATTGTAATAAGCCGAGGATATCCAGGACACGGTAGTTAACCCCCGATGTTTAAATTATCAAACAAAACTGACTAAAACAGAATATGCGGATTTATTATCCCCGAACCGGTGTTCGATTGAATCCCATTTCCGACCAAGCGGTAATAATTTACCGTAACCCAAGTCCGTATTGGGGAAATAAGTCGAGAGTATTTACCTGAGCTAGTCTTCTTTAATTTTTAATAACTCAGCCATACACAAAAAGGACTAAGTGCTGATAGCATTTACCAACAAGTCTCTAGTCTGGATTATGGCATAAACTAACGAATTAAATACTAAGGTCTTATTTAAGTCATAGACTTAGACCGACTAGCGTACTTGATCAAAACGTATGACGCTAGATTAAACGATGATTGAATAGAATGTAGTTTAATCCCAACAAGTACCTTGACTTGTTTAATATGGGTAAACTATATACATTCTGGATTTTGCAACTTAATTGACAAGGTTAAACCCGTTTAGGTTAATTTCTGTAAAATAGTTACATATACGTAACTGTGCGCATACTAGCGATATCGGGTAACCGGATAAGTTATGGACAAGTTCTATATGCCATTATACTTTAAATAAGTGAAGATATCAGTAGGATATCAACTTGTATGCCCGTTTTGGTTTTAAAACGAAACTATGCCTTATAAGGGCATTTCGGTAATTATACCGTATAAAAGAAACTTGAATATAATTTAATGTTATAGTTATAAGTAATCTGAAAAAATACTTTATTTATGATATAATATCAGTAGGATATTAATTATATGTGTAAATTATCTTTTATGATCAAACTATGCACCGGAGGGGCATTTTGGTCATTTTACACATAGTTTATAAATTATCTGGGATTCTGAGTTTATAACATGTACCTACTGTAAATATGTTTAAAAATTTTTTTAAATCAGTAGGTATCAAGTCTTCGTCCATTAATATGGTTTAAAACCATACTATGTGCCTAAACGGCGCTTATGTCGTAAAATGGCGTCTTTATGTGATTTCCATGAAAACTGATGTTAAGTTAAGATTAAAATGTCTTAGATATGATATTTAATATAACATATTAGTAAGTAAAAGATTTACCTTGAAAAGATTTGATTAAAACTAGTTTTTGAGCCACAAGGGCTAAAATTTCCATTTATCGACATAGTTTAAGGACTTGCTTGAAAACTCAGTTTATAAACTTGGTTTAACATCCCAAATAATCCTACTTATAATATTACATCAGTAGAAAACTCATTTTCAAGTTCATTACCATTTAAGAACTTGTTTTATGCAAAATGGGCATTTTGGTCAAAGATGGCATAATTATGGAACTTGCGCATAAACTTGGATTCTGATTATGATCATGTAATATAACCTCAGAGGGTTATACTACATTATATTACGATCATAATGCAACTTTAGATCAGTAGGTAACTAATCTAAATCGGGTCAGAATCGAAAGTCAAAGCAGAAGTCAAACTTCGCAACTTTCGGTTGCGAACCGACCCTAGAACTGAAATTTACGAGCCGAACATGTTCTTACATGTTCTAATAATTATTACCAACTTGTTTAAGTGTCAAAATAGGTTTCATAACATATATAAGATCAATTTATAATTTTTTCGAAAAATGGCATGTTTGATTTTTTCAGGAGGTGCCCCTTTATAGGGATTAACACCTACATTATTACGATCACTTCGCCATGTTCATTTCGAACAATGGCTGGACCATAATGGTCTTAATCGAAAGTCAATGTGTTTTCCGTAAAACGCTTGACTTTTGGCTATAAAAGCCTATAAACGAAAATGCACAATGAAGGAACAGTTACTAGTGATTCCTAGGGTGCAAAAAAACTATGTTGGATGCTCCTTTTAGTTAGGAACTTCTAGAGGAGGGAGAAGAGTGTGAATAAGAAAGGTGCAAGTTCAAATGGTGAACTTGATCACCTATTTATAGTTAGAGAACTCAAAGAAGGTGATGCCAGGTGTTTAGGGGTGTAAGAGGAAGCTTACAAGTGTCCCAAAACGTGGCATAGCTGTTTGGGAAGCCATGGTTTTGATTTAATGGTTTTGTGGAGTTTTGCTTGGCTGCCAAACTAGGGTTAATATTTTAAAGAAATATTTTAAAGAAAATTATTTTTAACATCTTAAATTGACTTTCTAACAAAATATGTTTTTCCTACAAAGTGTAGAAAGCAATTCTAGCCATTGGACCGGTGTTTTAATTGCCGAGATCAAGTTGGTGGCGTTTTTGTAATATTTGTATGTCATTAATTAATTGTGATAATAGGTTACGGTTATTTTGGTCATTTGCCGTGTATTAAATCAATCTAATAACTGTAAAAAATAACACACCTCCTATAATCTCACACATTTTCTTCTATCTATCTAAAACCCACTATCGATAACCATCTTGCATACCAAAATTAGCTAGAATCATGGATTAAGAGTACAAATTCGGCATGAAATACAAGCGTAAGAGATGATCATAGTACTGTGTTTTATTGCACTTGATGTTGGATACTAGAAGTGTTCATAGTACTGTGATAAAACACAATGTGATGAATAAAGTGACTAACTTGGTAAAGGTGTTGTTTTTTACTAATCGTAGGACTGTGTTTTACAGCACTTGATGTTGGATATTAGGTGTGTTTATAGTAGTGTGTTTTAGTGATAAAACACAATACGAACCAATTGCTAACTAATAAATAAATGAAACACATTGTGTTTTACTGCACTTGATGTTGGATACTACATGTTTTCATGGCAATGTGTTTTATCACTAAAACACACTGTGACACCATGGTTTTTTTCTGCGAACCACTTTAGAAGAAGAAGAATTGGGACTTAAATGATAAACAATGAATCGATTCTAATATAACTGACAAGTCCATTTCAACGTGATATATGGTTTTCTTAAATTTCACATGTTTTGGTTACAATAAATATATACCATAAATAGAATAAATATCAAATTACCTTCTTGTCCTTTTCATTAAACTAACTATTTGACACATGTCATTATTTGGTGGCTTCCTACATTTTGTATGAAAAATTGGCTTTGTAGCTAACTCCTACTCTATATAAGTGTGTGTGTGTATATATATATATATATTCTTTACGTACAATATTTCTTAACGTGCGATGGTACGATATGAAATTATGCATGTTATAAAACTCAAAACGCTAAAATAAAACCATAATCACGCATGCATTAAGAAAACCATAAATCACGCATGAAAAAATCATAACAATGCGTGATTATGGTTTTTCTTCATACGTGATTATGGTTTTTTGTTCATGCGTTATTAGAGTTTTAAATTTTTTAACATACGTAATTTCACATCATACCATCGCATGTTAAGGAATATTGTATTATATATTATATATTATATATTGCAAACTAATGAGGATGAACATTACTTAGAATTCTTTTTTATTTTAAAATAATATTTGGTTTAGAATTTAGTTTGATTTTTACTAATAATGTGTGTTAGTTATTATTTTTTTTTTCGGTAAAAAATTGGCAAGTTAAATCTTAATGATCTCATCTTTCCCAATTGACCAATAATAATCTCAAGATGCTGTTACCACTAGATTCTACTTTCTAACTTTTTTTTTCAAAGGACCCAATTAAAAAAACTTTATCTGATTATTCTTTTACTTACGCGGATCCTTCTTTTTTCTGGCGTGGATAGTTTTTCGTGGCTTGTACATATGAGGTGATTTTTGTTATTTGTTGTTGACATGGACAAACAAAGTTATATTTTTTTCCACCTCATAGTTCCACGTCAACAAAAAAACTAACTGGATTAAGAGTTTTTTTTTATTATTACCAAGAGGCATTGAAAATAATAGCTAGAAAGTAGAGACTGATGGTAAGAATATCTTTAGTTAGGATTATTATTGAACAACTAAGAAAATGTGGGATTATTAAATTCAATTTGCCCAAAAAATTATGTATGTGGTTTTTTTTTTGTCTAACATAAAGACAACGGGCTGAGCTTTGAATAGGAAACAAAGTGGATCTGCAGTGTACCAATTCAAGCTTATTCGGAGAAAGGCCTTGTTCTTTGGAAGATCTATCTCGTGTATGGTATTATGCAGTTCCACTTTACATGAACTCCGAATCTTCTATTCTTCTCTTGAATCTCATCTCTTCATCTTAAATAATGAAGGTATAAAATTCTATTGAAAAGGGAGTTGTATTCAAAATAAATAAATAAATAAATTAGTACTTGTACCATGATAAACCGAATCAATATCTACTAATCGGAATTGGTTTACGTTTTTATGGTTTTCTATTTGTGTAAAACATGTGTTTTGATATCCTTTCGGACATATAACGATTTTATTTTTAGGCTTTCTCTTTCGGTTTTTATATTGAGTACCAATACAGTGACGAACCAAACTGATATCGACTGAATTTCCACCGCATTTCACTGAGAAATCTTACTAGTTATGAACTTACTTACATTTGTAAGTTTGGTTAACACTTGAATTTACAAAACTTATATCATACAATACAACTTTTTTTTCTTTTATATCATAATGCATGATAGTACAAAAAGAATTTTAGGTTTTGTTAGACACTACAACCTTTCTTCTCTAATGTTATGAGGGTAGAAAATTGATGGTGGAAAACAAAGTCAAGTGCCCTACATTTATTTGCAATCTATATTTGTATTATTGCAACCCACTTTATTTGGTTACAAGATTAAGTATTACAGAAAGAGTAACTAGAAATATAAAATTCTATAAAAAAAACTTTACATTTTATTTATTTTGTAATGGGACATTTCTGAAAGAAAAAAGAACAAAGTAAGGTTGTAGCTATTTTTCTTATCATAAATTGAGTATTATGGTTGATTCTAGTACCATAAAAACTAGGGTCATTGCCTAGTCGCACATTGAGCGATTTACATTGTGATTAGCATATATGATTATAAAGTATTAAAACGTTTTTTTTCCATATCTTGTGTATTACATGTTTGGTTTCCGAGTTTAATCTTTATCATGTATGGTATCTTTGCGCTAAAATCTTTATCATGCTTCATGTTTAATCTTTATATATGAATGGACATTGAACTCCATAATTCGGAAAACCAATAGAAGAAATGGCACACGGTTTTTTTTCTTGTTGGAGATACTCTATCCATAAAAAAACTCCCAAAGATTCCTAAGTTGCTACATTTCACAAAAAAAAAGCACATACATATTGAATCTGTTCAGTACTTCAAATGGCTCATTAACTCTAAAAAGCCTTGCATTCAGGAACATGAATGAAACAGCAAACAGCAAACAATTTGACAAAAATAAGGTTAGACAAACAGTTTTTCTACTCTTCAGGTTATCCAAGATCTAGTTGAAGAAGTCAAAAGCAAGAGAGCTGTGATCATTAGTCATTACTCCTTCAAAACCATAAGGTTGACTCGAATAATTTGACCGATACTAAAGTTGTCATTTTGACCCGTGTGCAACGTACACATTTTGCAACCTCTGTTAGTTGGCTAACAAGTACTTTAATCAATAACACACAAAACACGTGATAAGTATTTTGAAATGAAACAAAGCAGGACTGAAAAAGGAAGCTGACCTTTTAATAGCACCCAATTAATTATCTTCAGCAACTTTATATGGATGTGGATTATCACTCCAAAGTTCTGAACTCTTAATGCCCCCTTTTTCATAGGTGAACTTGTGTTAGAATGCTTTCTACATGACCTTTTTTCCTGTAAAAAAGTATGACTTCTCCATTGTCTTAATAATATCAACAATTGACAGAATTTTAAATTAAAAGTACCTCCAGTATGTCTAAACACACTCCGCATTCTCGCCCACCAGGACCCAACCTGGCCTCAGAGTTGCAGCAGAGTAATGCGGTTGATGCGGAAAGCGTCATAGTTTTCATAAAGACAACAACAACTGGGAATTTCAAATAAATCATCCATAACTTTCATCACAAAATCCCTTCCAAACATGATTTAAAATAGCATCAATCCTCTTTATCATATTACTATTATTATTTTTATATAAATACCACTATATGGCTAGTTCATATCCTCATAGTGTCTCATTTTATTTTATCATGTCCTTTTTGTATCCATGGCCATCCACGTCAAGCTCGTACACCAAAACCTTGGTCTGCTCTTTCCACTATAACACTTTTTGCATCAAGTGCCCCAACCTGGGACACTACTGAAAGCCGGCAAAGGGTCGGAAGGGGTAAGGTGGGGCGGTGGGGGTCGCAGGTCCATTTTGCACTTTAGTTCACGCATAACTAATGCCTCAAATAAATGTATCACAAATGAATTCTCATCACCCATGTAACTGTTACTCAACAAAGAAAGATAATTAAAACCGCCAATACAATGAAAACAACTGTTTCCTGTATTCACATATGCTTCTGTTTCTCTCTCTGTCTCCAAGTTTGACAGGAGGTGTCAAATGATTAATTCCATGGCAACATTGGTCTAATAAACAGATGCCAGGCATGTCCTACCTACACTATTCAGTATTACTAACATATGTTTATAATAATAATAATTGTGAAGTTGTTGAACAATTGTTTAAAGTGGTTGGTCCATTAGTTTCCTTAAATAAAAGCAAGTCATGTCGTTCCTACCATTTCCTGCATCAAAACCAACCTTATATGAAATAGCAAACTGCCACTCGCAACTGCACTGCTAATCACCAACGCCGGAGCTCGGAAACTGCATATTTCATGGTTTTTTCTCATTGCATTCATACACATATCTTTTGAAAATATCCGCCACTCGCTACGTCCTCATTACTTTTTTTTCAACTAGATGATTCAACCCGCGCGTTTCCATGGGGAGGCAAAAGACATTTGATCGATATAGTTCTGTTCATCTCGGTACTAGCACATGCTACAGGAAACTATTGGAAATTTATATAGTGAATGGATATTAATTTAGTGAACTTATAATTTTGTAAAATTATAATTATTTACTAGACTTTTCATATGGATGATAAACTCTTAAGTAGAGTTTTTATGTTAATTTATTAGTTTTTATTAGAGTTTATGTCTCTAATAAAATCTCTAATAAAGTGAAACTTTTCACTACCCACAACTCTTGTAAAAATGGTAGGCTATGTGATTCATTAGTTTTTATGAGAAACTACAAGAGAAAAATAAGATGTATGAAGAATTCTTGGAGAAGTTATGAACACTTGAATATCCATATGTTGAGAACTATAGAGAGATAAGTTTCCATCACTTTCGTATCATTATTTTTCCACAAGTTCAAATACTATAATTTTATCAGGTGTAACCTCGGGCGCGTGAGCCATCTCCGGCAGTACATACTGCTTCAGCTGTTGTACGCTGGGAAATAGACGCGTCGTCTTTAGTAGAGGCATGAAATCTGTTTTAAAGGAAGCGTGTTGAACACGTGCCTCAGCCACAACCGTCAACACTTATTTGTTCATTTTGTAGGAAATTATTGTATAAGAAGATGTGGTTCAAGACCTCGTTGAAGCCCACATAAATGATCATACAAGGAGACGCGATTCAAGAGTTCGTTGAAGACTACACAACGGACCATACAAGAAGACGCGGTTGAGGCTCTTGTAGAGGACTTTGGCTTGTATCAATTTAGTTACATATGTTGTATCATGGTATTGTACTATAATTTCCAAATATGTAAAGAGAGTATCTTTACTATTTTTATTTATATAATTTTTTTATTAAAATGGTGACCCACGTCCTACAAGCTTAAAACAGATTTCATGAGTTTGTTGCTACAATCTTAAAACCTTATTTATAGGGATTTTGGGTTCACGAAAGGATTTATAAAAAAAATAGAGATTAAGATCTTACAAATATTGTTTTGGGAAATATGTATGTCGTACAACTTGTTGTGCTTGGATTTATTGAGATTGAGATACAATCTTAAATCCTATACCGTGGTACAAAACGAATAATTTTGGTTCAACCGTTTGGTTTTTGAAACGATTTTGTAATCGTTAATTTTTCTAACATTTGTGTTGGATCGGTGCATTAGTGTAAACCATACGTTTTTTTGTAAACGTTAAAATTCTCTAACGTGCGCATTAGACCGGCTTAATGTTAGAATTAGTCTATTTTGTATAAACTAATAAGCCTTATAATGATTTTTGTAATCATGTATTTCTAACGAGCTTGTTAGAACCTATTGGTATGATAATGGTTATTATAATTATTTATTTCTAACAAGTATGTTTAAACATATTTATTGATAAGATTTATAACAATTTTTGTAATTGTTTATTTCTAACAAAAGTGTTAGAAGCAGTTTATAAAAAATGCAAATGATTTTTGTAATCATTTGTTTTCTAACATGCGTGTTAGAAACGGTTCATGAAATGTGTTAGGAACAGTTTATATAAAAAAATGCAAATGATTTTTGTAATCATTTGTCTTCTAACATACGTGTTAGAAACGGTTCATGAAAAGTGTTTGTTTGGAAACAATTTTTAGTTGTTTAATTTTTAACATGTGTATTAGAAGTGACTTATTTATATGAAGCATATATGTGTTTATAACAAGTCGAATTAACATTTAGTGGAAATGTTAATATTTCTAACGTGCGCGTTAGATTTTTTTTTATTTTAACATGATTGTTAAAAATGGTTAGAATACAAATGCTTTGAAATGTTTTATGTAAACATTTTATATAAGTAATTTGTTGTAGAATTGATTTTAGTGAATATAAACACATTAATGCTTTGCATGGTTTAGAAATAAAACTTCATAGATGTTTGATTGGCTTCAACAATTAAATCACCATAAAGTGATGTGTTGTTGTATGAGATTTATCACTAACCTTAATTTGTGATTTATAAATCCAAATGGTCATGTTTTATATATATAAAATGACTTAAATTTTCTAACAAGTGTGTTAGAAAATGTGTATCACAAATACAAGGTTAGAGATTGTTCATCATATAAGCCATAATGAATATAAATGTTTTATGTAAACATTTAATTGTTTATGTGTGCATTAAAAATGATGAGAAATGGTTTATTTTATAAACTTTAAATTGGAAAACGTTTTATGTAAATGTTCGATTCCATATGTGCCGTTATAACATTTTTTTTCTAACATGCATGTTAGAAAACGTTTAGTACATGCGTAGTAAGACTAAATAATATAAACCATTTGATATTTTGGGTTTTGATTTATGTTTTCATAAACCCTAATTGATGTTATTAATATAGTATACTGCAAAACTAAGGAAACGTTTTAGAGTGATCTTTAAAACAAAGTTTTGCATAGTATTGATAATACAAATGGTTCGCTACTCTTGTTGAAAGTAGCATTGGTGAACAAAGTAACAATCTCATGGATATTATTTGGTGGGAAACAACTTAGTGTTGTTGTGAATAAATTCAATCGTTCAAGTTCACTACTTAAATGTAGTCTTTGTAACAACTTAGAGTTGTTTTATGTAGAATTGTCCAAGTTTAAAGTTTCAAAATGAAATGAGAAACTTGTACTTACAAGTGCATGGAGTCGTATTAAGGGAGTATCTCAAGACAAGCCATGGGACGATATCGTTGAGAAGATTTTGGTTAGATTATAAAGTGTTGAAGATAAAAGCACTTTGATATTTGATGTCTACATATCGTCTATGCTTCCGTTTAAATTTCAAAATTGTTTGGCACTTTTGTTTTAATTTCGAATGTATTTTATTGTTTTGTGTTCAATATCTTTGGATAACACATGCAATTTTTACAAAGAAATAAATCACTAATGTTTGTGACGTATAAATTATTTTTGTGGAAAATAATTATCACGTTAATTATACATTATTTAAAGAATATGGTTTTAAATGGATAGTGCATGAAAATACTTGGACATAAACAACTTAAGAGTTGTTGCATTGACTAAAAATTAAAGACGAGACATCAAATGTGTAACCACATCACGAGTGAGTAGTGAGTGTATTGAGATGAAATACACAAACGAGATTCATGTCGAAATACTTCGTTAGAAATCATTGGAAAATTCACAAGTTTGAATTCTAACATCTGAAAGTAAAAGTACTATATGTTATTGCATACCTTTAATAAATCTTGCGAGATTTATACGTATATGCGTCTACCACTTGAATATGGAAATTGTACATTCGTTTGGGAGAGCATCCTAAATATACATATCTCCTAATGAATAACAATAGATGTGTGCAAATCACTTATGACAATATTATGAATGCCATGTTGTTGAGTTTGGATCTAGTTGACTCTATCTTCCACATAATAGTGATTGTAAACGAGGAACATTCATCTTGTTGGCAATGAGTGTGTTCACCAAGTGACTTGGATTAAGACTTATGTTTAAGTACTTATAAGTCAATTGTAAAGCGTTGGAGATCAAAGGTAAACAAGTTATGTTCCTTAATTGAATGATAAAATTTAGCTATGTGTTATATACAATAATTTGTGAGACCTTCCTAAATATTGATGTTTTAAGATTATGAATAAGTCTCATTATTTTGTCTTAACAAGGGATGAATGTTGCAAAGTGATATTGTGATATCCTTGGGGCTGTGAAGACTCAGAATGATGCATCTTCTGTTCACATGCTAAAGTATTGTAGTCTAAAGCATGCTAGACTAGTACTTGGTTAATTATGGATCTTGACCAGGACTAATTAACTCTAAACATTCAAATGTGTATGAACACAAAAAGAATTTGTGTATATACAAAGTTGAGGGAATTTCATTCA
Organism: Scalesia atractyloides; assembly: GCA_947069175.1. Lineage (NCBI taxonomy): Eukaryota > Viridiplantae > Streptophyta > Magnoliopsida > Asterales > Asteraceae > Scalesia > Scalesia atractyloides. The sequence goes on from CAMTDV010000026.1 coordinate 16,127,869, forward strand.
TTATAAGGAAAAGACATGTAACTTTTGAAGATTTTGTTCGAAAAGCTAATGAGGAGAACTCATTGTCTAGGCTTATTCTAGATGTTAAATTAGAATTATTCTAAGTTGGTGACAAACTTATGACAATGGCATGTGTTGCTTTGGTCAGCTCGGAAGCTTATGTAAGCTAATGCAATATGATTATATTCACCGACACAATGAGGTTGATCTTGTTCAATCATATGTGTATAAAGGTCGTTATAAGTGAAATTACGGAAATGTGGGGGAGGATCCATTTAAAAAACAACCCTATGAGGGTATATAGAAATGGTTTTCGTTACTCCATCTGAATGTTATCCAATAACACTTAAATGTGGGGGTGTCTTGCATTTGTACCATAATATTTTGGCAATAAGGATTTTGTAATCAAATCTAACATCGCAAACAAACGATTAAGTGGACACAAAGGTCGTAGTGCATAATGGAGATGTGTTTGCCTTAATGATACGCGTATCTTACAAAGACATATATTATAACTAGATTCAGATGGCCACTGAGGTTATAGTCTTAGAAATTGAATATAGGCAAAATTAACTTACGAGTTAAGAACACATCATGATAGCTGATCTCAAATACGCAAAATTATTTGTAATCACTAGACAAAGTCAAAGATAATGTTATGGATCCAACAACCTGAGGGTTTATTAGAGATCAAGTGGTGGAATGAGACTAAAGCCTATGGAAAAAGGGTGTGTGAAGGAAACCTAACTTAGTTGACTGGAGATCCAAGATCTAAGTTCAATAGGACAACAAATTCATATGCCTAGAGGTGGTCACTGTGGGGGCATAGCTGATATGCAAAGCTAGTTTATATGGCTATATACACCCCTAAATGATAAAAGGGTGTTTAAATACGTCCTAGTTCATTCCTATGAAATTCAGTGACAAATTATGAGGCTAAGCATATTATGTAGTAAATGATTTTTCATAATCCCACGATCCTTTTAATGATTTAAGGAGAATCACCTATGTTAGAGAGAAGTGGGGTCGCTTCGAATGGAATTGGGGGCACAATTCCTAGAGCTCTCGCAAAACTAGGAAAGTGTTCCACGACCATTATTGGACACAACTATAAGGGGATGACCCGGCTAAGGAGAGTATTGTGTGAAGTGTATTGTCGTCTACACACATAGGGGTTTGTTCAAGGACTTTGCGTCTACAAACCGCTAGAAGACTAAGTATGCTTCACAACGGAAAGTTCAAAGGGAACACCTACTTATCCGGCAATACTCAACTATCGAGGTTCCATTGGAAATTTTATGTGTTTTGAACGATCTCCATTCATGTGGGGGATTGTTGGAAATTTATATAGTGAATGGATATTAATTTAGTGGACTTATAATTTTGTATAATTATAATTATTTACTAGACTTTTCATATGGATGATAAACTCTTAAGTAGAGTTTTTATGTCAATTTATTAGTTTTTATCAGAGTTTATGTCTCTAATAAAATCTCTAATAAAGTGAAACTTTTCACTACCCACAACTCTTGTAAAAATGGTAGGTTGTGTGCTTCATTAGTTTTTATGAGAAACTACAAGAGAAAAATAAGATGTATGAAGAATGTTTGAAGAAGTTGTGAACATTTGAACATCCATATGTTGAGAACTATAAAGAGATAAGTTTTCTCTACTCGATTCCATCACTTTCGTATCATTATTTTTCCACAAGTTCAAATACTATAATTTTATCGGGTGTAACCTCGGACGCGTGAGCCATATCCGGCAGTACATACTGCTCCGGCTGTTGTACCCTGAGAAATAGACGCGTCGTCTTTAGTAGAGACGCGAAATCTGTTTTAAGGGAAGCGAGTTGAACACGTGCCTTAGCCACAACCGTCAACACTTATTTGTTCATTTTGTAGGAAATTATTGTATAATAAGATGTGGTTCAAGACCTCGTTGAAGCCCACATAAAGGATCATACAACGAGACGCGATTCAAAAGTTCGTTGAAGACTACACAACGGACCATACAAGAAGACGCGGTTAAGGCTCTTATAGAAGATTTGTTCATAGTATTATACTATAATTTCCCAAATATGTAAAGAGAGTATCTTTACTATTTTTATTTATATAATTTTTTTATTAAAATGGTGACCAATGTCCTAAAGAAACAAAAATGAAAACCGAAAGATAAAGTCGTAACATAATAAAAACATATGTACATGTGCATGGGCGTAGGATAGTGGGGGCGGGAGGGGGCAGCCGACCCCTCGAACTTTTCGCTCGGTAGTGGAGAGTATATAGTTTTCGTATAGAAATTTTTGGGTATATACGTTTTCGACTCCTGGTTGAAAATCTCAAACTTTACCACTGCACATGTGTATATTTTTCAAGCGGTTAAAAAAAGAATACGGCAATACCAACTTTTTAAACAAAGTATTGTACGAAGTACATGTTGGAAATCATAGTTTTAATTGTTATTTGACTCTTGTTATCTAGACGCGTAAACATCTATATGACTTTATAAACTAATATGAAGTTATTATTATTTTTCAACTTATTACATTGTTTCAACTCTTACTCTTAAATTATACCCATAAATCCAAATTTTAATTTAACTGGAAAACAAAAATATCAACCAAAATCAACACATTAATATGTGATGAATATTGATATAGGATATAAACATCATTTTCCAAATTGAATTCATATCTCATCAGCCTATTTTTTTTATCAGCAAAACAAATATATATCAACCAAAATCATAACAACATTTTGCAGCGGTTGGTTTTCAAAAATAACAACTAAAAGAATAAACAGTATTCTAAAAGCCAATCGGATTAAATGGGTACACATGTGGAGAAGTCAGGAACGCAGAATTCATAAAATAGTTGTAAGTTAGTGCATTAAAGGCTTGTGAAACTAATTTCATTTTGTATATGGATAATCTATAGACACATGGCATGTTATGGTTGGGTTATGACTCAACTGCATGTGAATTCATTATAGCTAACAACTTGGTTTTATTTTATATATATATATATATATATATATATATAGGTAGAGGTTCATGTGAGAAAATTTAAAATTGTGAGAAGGATAAGAAATATTATAGAGGTGACATGCGTCTCTTTTTATTTCGCTAGTTTAATGGTATAAGTGTAATTTAAATAATAAAATCTAATTATGGAATGAATATATGCAACCGATTTTTGGCAGTTATTGTAAGGATTTTCGAATTTGAAATAACACCCTAACTCATAAAAACACCATAGCATGTATATTGAAGACATGCATCTTATAAAGAACAGAAATATAACTCATAAAAACATCCTAACTTATAAAAACACACTAACTTATAAAAACACCATAGCAAGTATATTGAAGGTATACATCTTATAAATAACAGAAATATAACAAAAATAACACCATAACTCATAAAAACATCACAACAGTTATATTGAAGGCACACATCTTATAAAGAACACCCTAACATTGAATATAATAGAAATAACACCCTAATATAACATCAGTCAACACTTTAATCAGATTCAAAACAGAAATAACACCCTAAATATATAAAAACAGAAATAATTCTACATAAGTATATCAATATGGCACTCATATTAAAGATAAAAAAACACTCGTTATTATGGTGTAGTTTTTTTCAAAAAAGAGTTACGTATAAAAAGTTATTGATGTTTAAAAAAGAAGGGAGAACTTTGCATGTGTATTAATGTTAGTTTCTTAATTTAAAAATATCAATTTTACCTTTATACCCTTAATCTAGAAAATTAGTTAGTTTAATAGTCAACATTATTTACAGAATTGTCACTATGATCTCAACCATTAGATTAAATATCTAATGGTTTAGATTCTTTCTTATCATTATCACACTTTCAAATTTTCTCACAATAACCTCACCCTATATATATATATTTCGGTAAAAAAAATATAAAAGTTTGAGAAGAATAAGAAAGATTTTGGAGGTGACACATGTCCTTTTTTATTTTGGTTATTTAAGGGTATTAGTGTAATTTAACTAATAAAATCTAATTATGGAATAATATATTCAACCGATTTTTGGCAGTTATTGTAGGTATTTTCGAATTATGGTGTTATTTCAAAAAACAGAAATAACACCCTAACTCATAAAACACCACAACATGTATATTGAAGGCATACATCTTATAAAGAACATGAATAAAACAGAATTAACACCATAACTCATAAAAACACCACAGCAGTTATATTGAAGACACACATCTTATAAAGAACACCTTAACATTGAATATAATAGAAATAACACCCTAATACATCAATTTCAAAACACAATGCTTTAATCCGAATCAAAACCTGAACAACACCCTAAATTTAACACCAGGCAACACTTTAATCAGAATCAAAACAAAATTAGCACCCTAAATATATAAAAACAGAAATAACACCCTAACTCTTTGAAGGCAACAAAAACCTACTGAAGGCATACTTTAAATATAACAGGAATAACACCCTAACTCATAAAAACACCACAATATGTATATTGAAGGCATACATCTTACGACGAACATAAATATAACATAAATAACACTCTACAATTAAAACATCATTGTATGAACATAGAAAAAACACTATTGACTAAAACATCCGAGCGAGCTGTAATTTTTTTTCTACATAAGTATATCAATATGGTACTCATATCAAAGATAAAAAAACACTAGTTATTATGGTGTAATTTAAAAAAAAGATTTACGTATAAAAAGTTATTGACGTTTTAAAAACAAGGGGGACCTTTGCATGTGCATTAATGTTAGTTTCTTAATTTAAAATGTTAAATTTACCTTTATACCCTTAATCTAGAAAATTAATTAGTTTAATAGTCAACACTATTTACAGAATTGCCACTATGATCTCAACCCATAGATTAAATATCTAATTGTTTAGATTATTTCTTATTCTTCTCACACTTTTATATTTTCTTATAATAACCTCACACTATATATATATATATATATATATATATATATATATATATATATATATATATATATAGTGGAGAGTTCAAATGAGAAAAAGAATTTGTAAGAACAAAAAGAATAACTTTTAAATCAATAGAAATTCTCCATTTACTTCATTTAATGTGTGTATTTAATATTATGAAAAAGGACATATATGTAAATCTATAATTGTCATTAATTAGCTAATAAATTAAACTTGTAACTCATTTTTAATATATATTTTTACAAAATAAAATAATTTATGGTTAATGACAATTTTCGACATGTGTAGGATAAATTTTAGTATGTGTAGGATATAATGTTTTTGTTTTATTAATGAGAGATAACTTAAACAATGAAAGAAGTTATAAATTATTTAATGTTGAGTTAAATGCTTGGTTGGTCCCTGTGGTTTGCAAATCTTGCAGACTTGGTCCCAGTGGTTCACTAATTACAAACTTGGTCCCAGTAGTTTCAAATTTTGCACTCGGGTGGTCCTTACCACTAAACTTTGTTAGATTTCTAAGTTAAGTATATGTAAAATTACTATATTACCCTTGAAATATAAAAATAAAAAAATATAAATTGGCCGGCCACCACCACTTAGGTGGCGGCGCACGGCGTGCGGCGGCGTGTACCAGACGCGGAGAGAGAGAGAGACCGACATCTCTCTGTAGCAGCGGCAGTGCCCGCGTTTAGCGGGGACGGCGGCCGCATCTCGTGGCAGAGGTGGAGGTGGCAACCCCATGGCTGCCAAACTTATGGCAGAAAGGATACTAAGTATCTGCATTGGAGGTGGCAACCCCATGGCTGCGACTTCCCTAGGTCTCTCTCCGTCCCCCCTCCTCTCTCTCTCCCTCCCTCCTTCTCTCTCTTTTTCTCAAAATTTGAATGATACAACAATGTAAAGGTTGTAATTTATTGCTGTAACTATTTAGGTGCTTAATGGTTTAGATATAGCAAATAAACAGTTTTGTACCAAATGGTTTGTAGTCTAGCGGTATCAAGGCTTGTAGCAATGAGTAGATCCAAGAGCTAGCCGATTCTTACATGGACAAAAATAAGGGAAAACAGGATAGAAAAAAGCCCAAACTTTAAACGGACACAACTTGTTGTAGGCAACTATCCCAGGGGTCAAGAGGGCTGGTTCAGATCTAAATGGTCACTTGTACACTTTCAGGGCCACTGTAAGTCCTACATGTTTATTTGCAATTCACAAAGGGTGCTCAATTCCTTAAATCATGCATGTAATCTCGAGTTAAAATTCCACAGGACTACAATATCTCAATTGATTTCTACTGGGCTCCAATGCTAGTCGAATCTAGTGGCGATAATCCAGGGAATCATCAAGCGGGTGATCATAGAATTGTTGGAATCAAAGCCATTGAAAAACATGCTAAACATTGGGTTGATACAGATATTCTCATCTTTAATTCCTATCATTGGTGGAGATCACGGGTAGTAAAGCTCTTGTAAGTTCAAAACAAAATTAGCGTTACATTGCATGTTTGTTTCAATATTTTAGCACATCCACACGTTAATCAATTAGGGTTTTTTTTGTGTTATCTTACTAGAAAGAGTGGTGGATCTTTGTTGGATGACCCTAATCAAGAATATGAAGAAGTTGATATGCATCGTGCCTACAAGATGAGTCTCAAAACGTTGTCCAATTGGGCACTTACCCATATTGATACTTCAATAACCAAGTTGTTTTTCATGGGTGCTACAACAACTCATTTGCGGTATGAAATTGTAGCTTTTATTTCAAATGATCTGGATAACTTTCTAAATCACGTGAACTCCTTTTCATATTAACGTATTTCGTTGGTACATGATATCAATAATTACATAAAACAAAACGTATAAATAAAAAAAGGCATATGAAAATTTTAAGAGAATTCATGTGTTTGATATATCTCAAATCTATCCAAATTATCTTATATAGGGGTCGATTCAATGGAATGACTAGGTTACAATCCTTCGTAATACAGTAAACAGACGACAATTATAATTGAACACATGATTTAAATATAAGTAAACAACTTCATTAGTACGTCACTGATGGTCATATTTGTCATAGCTCCAAGGTGCCTTTGCTACAAAGTTGCGCACAATAGATACGCATCTTACAAATGATGATGAGTTGCAACTTGTCATTGATGGTCAATGTGACTGATAATCAGTTAACTAATCTTAGTCACCACTGTGATCACTTCCAACTAAACATCGATCCCACTGGTCGTCACTTATCATGCAAATTTTACATCAGGTGTGCAAATTTGAGGCATTTCCAATAAGCATATTCAAGGCAGAAAAAATATCATCACCAACAAGCAGGCGTTATCCCCTTGAAATCCATGGTTCTTTGTGTTAAAAATGAAAGATATCTAAGATTGCGGGATCAGTCAAGCATCATCTCCCAAGTTAAGAGGGTCAAAAGACAGCTCGTAAACAGCCAATATCCAGCCGTAAACAGAGCTCACATACTATATTTAGATTACGGTTTTGGGCTATAAATTGTATATCTTTCTTTGTAATGAAATACACAAGAAATACACATCAATTCAGTATTTTCAATAAACCTTTTTAACATGGTATCAGAGCAGCGTTCACGGTCCTAATACCGTCCTGCTCATCACTTACCCTGCCCATCCTTACCCAAATCAATCATCCTCTCAACCAAGCTGCCATGGCCGAAGCCGGTAACTTGGGAGAAGATCTATCAATCCAAATCGCCAATCTGCTCAAGAATGGCCTCAACCCACAAAATCGGAACCCAAAATTATCCGATAACCTTCAAATAAACCTCAAGCTCAACAGCCAGAATTATTCTCTATGGAGGCCCTTTCCAACCGAAGAAACTGCATACGCCACTGTCCGCAAGGAGGCCGCTCACCAGAATACTCTGGGAACACCTCTCAATGACACACAGGGCATCACAGCGGGTCTAATGGCCTCTGAAATCGAAGGGTTAGGGCTTGCATCAAAAGGCTACCGACGGAACGATGAAAAAGGAACCGGATCAGGTAACAACAAAACTTACCTCAAATGTGATCATTGCGGCATGACAAAACATACCCAGGAACAATGCTTCAAACTCGTCGGGTATCCCGAATGGTGGTCTGACGGCCATAAGAAGAGCACAAAGGCTACCGTCAAAGAAAAAGGGAAATCATCCAGCACCGGCAACCGAGACGTCACCGGAGATGGAAGTCGGAGCAGAACTGGTTTCGGCGGAATGGCTGGTGCACATGAAGATGAAGAAGACGACGCAACAGGTAACGGGTTTGGGGCGCAGTCCTCAAACCCTAGGTGCTTTAACCATAACAAAAAACCAAACATGTCATATTTAGTCCCTAGAAATAAGGGAAATGCTAATATGGCCCAAGTAAATCATAACAAACAAAAACTATGGATCTTTGATTGTGGCGCGACCGACACGATGACTTATGAGCTGTCGGATATTATTTCAACAACCAAACCAGAAAAAACACATATTCAAACGGCAAACGGAGGAATAATGGATGTAAAATCGGGAGGGACTATTGAGATTTCACCCACAATAAAAATCTCTAATTGTCTTTATGTTCCCTCGTTATCACATAAGCTGCTTTCCATCAGCCACGTCACAAAAGAACTCAACTGTATTGTCCTAATGTACCCTACGTTTTGTATTTTACAGGATATCAGGACGGGAGTGATCATTGGGCGTGGCACTGAAAATCAAGGGTTGTATTATGTGGATGAGGTGACTCAAAGTGGTGCTGTGATGTTGACTCATGGGACATCGGAACGAGAAGCTTGGCTATGGCACCGAAGATTAGGTCATCCTTCTACAAGTTATTTGCATATCTTATTTCCCAAACTATTTCCAGTTAATTCTATGTCACATTGTGAAACATGCGTTTTGGCAAAGAGCCACCGAAAAACTTTTAAACCCAATAATACTAAGGCTGCTTTGCCATTTTCATTAATCCATTCTGACGTATGGGGTCCTGCCCCAGTTCTTGGGGGCAGAACCTTCGTTACTTTGTGATGTTCGTTGATGATTGTACCCGAATGACCTGGGTTTATTTTTTGAAAAACAAATCCGAAGTCTTTGAAAAATTCACTATGTTTTACGCCATGATCCAAACCCAATTTCAAACAAACATCCAAATATTCCGATCCGATAATGGCGGTGAATTTGTTAATACCTCGTTTAAATTGTTTTTCCAAGACAAGGGAATAATCCACCAAACTACATGCCCAAACACCCCAGAACAAAACGGTGTCGCCGAAAGGAAAAATCGCATTTTGCTGGAAATGACACGAGCTCTCCTAATTGAATCCCAGGTCCCGAAATATTTTTGGCCTGAAGCCCTTGCTACCGCTACCTATCTTATCAACCGACTCCCAACAAAAATCCTAAAACTCAACACTCCGTTACACACCCTTTCAAAATTCTTCAAACTACCCTCAGTTCTTACTCTTCAACCACGAATCTTTGGATGTACTGCCTTTGTTCACATACCTAAATCAGATCGAACCAAACTTGACCCTTGTGCTGAAAAATGTGTCTTTGTTGGGTATGGAATGAATCAAAAGGGATACAGATGTTATAATCCAAAAACACGTCATATGTTCACCATAATAAACTGTGACTTTCTTGAAACCGAGTATTACTACAATTCCCAACTCAGTGGTCAGGGGAAGAAGGAATGTTTAGACACACTAAGCTGGTTGAAATATGTTCCCTATGTACCAACTGCAGAGTCACCAACTACAGAGTCACCAGAGTCCAATTTCAGTGCCACTGACGGTCCTAATGTTCCTCCTAACCTGGTGTCCGAGGTAAGTAATACTCATCCTATTCAGTCTGGTGGTACTTTTGAAGTTTCTAATGACTCCGAGGATACCAATACTTCTAACCATGAAACTGCCACAGAACAAACTGAAAATTTGCAGGCAGATGAACCCAGACAAGAAGAACCACCATCAAGATATGTGTTACCCCCTAGAACAAACAGAGGGGTTCCTCCGAAACGGTATTCTCCTGAAAAAGAACCAAGAAGATCTAGTTATCCTATAGCTAGTGTAGCCGATGGAAATTTCACTAAGGAAGCCAAAGCATTTATCTCATCTGTTTATTCCAAAGAAACTCCTACAAACGTGGATCAAGCCTTAAAGTCTAAACATTGGAAGGAAGCGATGAAAACGGAAATGGAAGCCCTAATCAAGAACAATACTTGGGAAAAGTGTACTCTCCCATTGGGAAAGAAATCCGTGGGGTGTCGTTGGGTCTATACGGTTAAGTATAAACCAGATGGTACAATTGAAAGATATAAAGCCCGACTGGTAGCAAAAGGGTATACCCAGACACATGGGATTGACTATGCTGAAACATTCTCCCCGGTTGCAAAAATGAACACAATTAGGGTTCTTTTTTCGATAGCTGCAAATGAAGGGTGGCCACTTCAACAGTTTGATGTAAAAAATGCTTTTTTACACGGAGACCTAGATGAAGAGGTATTTATGGATGCTCCTCCAGGATTCACAAAAGATTTCAAAACTGGAGAAGTTTGCCGTCTGAAGAAGTCTCTTTATGGTTTGAAGCAATCTCCCCGGGCTTGGTTTGGCAGATTTACGGTAGCTATGAAAAAGTTTGGATATAAACAGAGTAATGCCGATCGTACTTTGTTTCTCAAAAAAAGAGGAAAATTCGTAACCTGCCTAATTATCTATGTAGATGATATGATCATTACAGGGAACGATAAAGAAGAAATGATAAAACTCAAAGAAAACTTGTTTGCTGAATTTGAAATGAAAGATTTGGGCAGGCTTAAGTATTTCCTCGGAATTGAAGTACTAAGGTCAAAACAAGGAATTTTCATTAGTCAGAAGAAGTATGTCTTAGACCTGTTGGCAGAAATTGGAATGATCGATTGCAAACCAGCAGATACTCCTATGAGTGTAAACCAAAAGCTTTATATGGAAGAAGGAGCAAAGTTAGCAAATAAAGAAAGATACCAACGGCTGGTGGGAAAACTAATATATCTCTCACATACTCGTCCAGACATCGCCTATGCTGTAGGGGTAGTAAGTCAGTTCATGCACCAACCTCAACAGCCACATATGGAAGCAGTTTGGAGAATTATTAGATATCTCAAAGGAACAGTGGGTCATGGAGTCCTGTTTCAATCACATGGACACCTAAATGTTCATATCTATACCGATGCAGACTGGGCAGGAGATAAGGGAAGTCGGAGGTCAACAACAGGCTACTTCACTTTAGTTGGGGGGAATCTTGTTACTTGGAGAAGTAAAAAACAAAAGGTGGTTGCTCTTTCAAGTGCAGAAGCTGAATTTAGAGGTATAGCTCGAGGTCTAACAGAAGCCATGTGGATGCGAAGACTCTTAGCTGAGATTGGTTTTCCGTCAAAAGGAACAAGTAAGATTATGTGTGATAATAAATCCGCAATTCAGATTTCAGAAAACCCAGTACAACATGATCGAACTAAACACGTGGAAGTTGATAGGAACTTCATCAAAGAAAAATTGGAAGATGGTACGATTGAACTACCGTTCGTTCGATCAAAGGACCAGTTCGCTGACATTCTAACAAAAGTGGTTAACGGGAAAATTTTCAGCGATTGTTTGGGCAAGTTGAATTTTGGAAATCCGACTATTCAACTTGAGAGGGAGTGTTAAAAATAAAAGATATCTAAGATTGCGGGATCAGTCAAGCATCATCTCCCAAGTTAAGAGGGTCAAAAGACAGCTCGTAAACAGCCAATATCCAGCCGTAAACAGAGCTCACATACTTATTTAGATTACGGTTTTGGGCTATAAATTGTATATCTTTCTTTGTAATGAAATACACAAGAAATACACATCAATTCAGTATTTTCAATAAACCTTTTTAACACTTTGGTTATACAAATTACAGTAGTTTTGAACAAGTGTGTACTCTACAATTATTTTAGGATGGCGATAGTAATATGATTATTGGTCTTGCAGGGCTAAGGAATGGGGCAACACGAGTAAGCGGAATTGCTATGGAGAGACAGAACCAGTGATGGATGACAAATTTTGGGAAAGTCAGACAGATTCGTAAATGCGGAGTATACTTGATTTGTCGTTGAGCAAATTGAAAGCAACAGAGGTGAATATACAAATTATAAAATAACACAACTAACACAACACAGAAAAGATGCACACCCTACTGTTTACGGAAAACAATGGCGTCCCTTAACAGATGAGCAAAAAAAGAACCCGCAACTTGCTTCAGATTGTTCACACTGGTGTCTTCCTGGAGTTCCTGATATTTGGAATGAGCTTCTCTTGGCTTACATTTTCCAGTAACAAAATTCAACGGGATATTTATAAAATTGTTAGGAAACAATGGAAATGATGGATACAATTCATTGTTTACCATATATATAATTAAGCGTTACAATTGTAATTTTTAAGTGTGGATTACCTTTTGTGTAATTTTTAAGTGTGATCCATTTATGCTTGCCCAACATTAATCTTGGAAATTGTTTATCTTAAGAAGGTTAACACTTTACAAAAACTTCTACCTCATTTCATTTAATTTTCATGCAAAAAGCACTCGATCCCTTCATTTTCCATAGTGTAACACTCGAAACTTAATTATGTAAAACAGTTGCTAAGAAGAAAATGGTCCCAAATTTTTTTATTTTATTTCTTTTAATATCAACGCCTTTCAACAAGACTCCTAATCATCACTTGCTTCGTTGTTACAAATCACATTGATAAGATTGTTAACATATTAGTTATATCCAATCTTTGTCTTAGAACATTCACTAGACATGTACAAAGGTTTCTTCCTTTAATCCAATCTGAGACCTTGAACACGAGCAACTAAACCGTAAAGCTTCACCTATACATGATTATAGAATATAAGCATTAGTATAATCATACAAACCTTATGACTTTACACAAACTATTAACAACATGAAATAACCAAATGAAAAGGGAACCGGGGTAGTCTACGCCAACCCCGGCATAAGCTATGCCAGTCCCTCTGCGGAACTGGTCGGCCACTTTTCAGCTCACCATTTTGACATGAAAATTCATTTGAACTCGTATGAACCTGCATAAACTCATTTACACATATCAATTCTCAATCATGCCCAACAGTTTATTATCATATCTTATGGGTTCAACTTTACAATTGAACCATATACAACTATCCATACAACTAAACCTCTCAAATCAAAGTATATGAATTCAAACCAGCATACAAATAATTGACATCTATTCTCAATATACACCATGTCAAGATAGCCACTCACCTCTATGCACTATAATTCTATTTGTGTAAAACCAATCTATACTATACGTGAGACATATACTTAGGTTGTATATACTAAGTCACATACTCCCCTGATTATAAACAGTCCCCAACTCATCAACATACTTCTTATGTTAACAATGAACTCTTTATTTATATGAACTTCACATCTTATTAACTTTAAAACTTTTAACAAATATCAGTCTTTGAGAACAATTTAGATTATCTGCATAAAATCCTATCACTACAAATACTTAAAAATACAAGATACCCACTAACATATAGTAAGTTCACTTGCACTTGTAACGTTTAAAAACAACCTATTATTACTTTCTCTTAAATTCATAAAAGCTAAAGATACAATATAATGGGTCTAAACAACCGTATCCACTTTGATTAGTTATAGCTATCAAAACATATTAATAATTCACATAACCTCATAATACAGATGTAAGATTAACTTACCTTTGCCCTGTAGGAAATTGACTACTTCTTCATGAAGTCGTCCTGTTGACTTCCAAGTTTTAGCATGCCTAGCTTGTTTGCAAGTCAACATAAAATCATTAGGATACATTATGTACATCCTACTCAACACTTGCATTCATTCATGCGCAAGATCAAACGTAATCATCATCATCATACTCAGTAAATCCCACCAATAGCAAAACTAAGGTAGGGTAAGATATAGACAACCTTACCTTTACCCTGTAGGAATAGAGAGGCTGCTTCCAGTGAGACCCCCGGCTCAATAGTATTTTTGCATCAAGCCTTGGACATAAGGCACATAACACTCAACAACTAAGACAAAGGCTGATTAGTGTATGTACTTCTTTGTCTTGAAGCTATCAACGCCACCACATGATACATGATTAACCATCTCCCTCTTTTAACTTTATTTTACGAAATTAGTAAAATAACGTTAAAATTAGTGCACCTTCACTTTTGACCACCGAGCGCCCACACATATATACATTATGCGCGCATACCGCAATCGGGGCATATCAAACGTAATCAATACACATACACATATATATACATATACATACCCGTTTGTACAAAACTTGTACAATATCATGTTTGGATAATTTCAATACCTCCAACACACTTTAATAGGCAAAATAAACCATTAGAAAACAATATCCCAAACTCGATCCAAAGGTATACAAACATTTGTTATGAATTAGTATTTTATAAACCTTTCTTCTTTTTTTTAATGTGCAGCCCCGCTTTGTTCGCCAACCAAATTTGAGCCACTAAACAACCATAATTTCCTTACTTTTAAAATGTTGGATAAACTAGACTCATCAAAGTCTCCAGCGCCAAAAGAATCAACCCGTTCGGGTCAACAGTTGATTTTATATGATTTTTTTTCTAAAAACAGAACAAAATAAAAAAAAAAACGTCCCAATTAGCTTGCTGCATATTCTGAGTAGCCATTTTAATTCATTGTTTGATCCACATTAATCTGAATTAGCTTCTTATGTTTAAATAGAAAACAAAGTATAACCAAAGGGCTTTCCAACCATATAGTATACACCTTAAACGGAGGTGGTATTGATTTTATATGATTTTTAGAAAACATCTTGGCCACTAGATTTTTATTTCCACCAACTTTGCTAATTCTGATTAATCAAATTCAAAACTTCATTTCACATTCAATAATCACAAATATGAATCGACCCATTTCCTCTAACTATGTTAGACATGTTGGTAGCCGATTATAATTGACCAAAATGACAATAGTCAATTACATGATAATTTTCTAAAGTATATCGTATAAGACCATTTTCAAAGTTTTCTCCGTTAAGCATTTTATCAAACACTTCATGTGCAACAATATAATTATTAGATTTACAAAATCCCTAACGTACTCAAAAACCTAAAATCACTAAACATCAAATTGATGGATTCTCTTCACATAAAAATCTATCATATGAAATTTTTAAATAAAATATTTCTTCAAATTTCTCAACAAACCATCAAAACCTACATGACCTCCTTACAAGAAAAAAAAGATACGAACAAGAAGGATATCTACTTAGAAATGGATGATCATGATGCAAGAAATCGGATTATAGACTTGCATTGACAAGATCCGTATTTGACTTCTAGAATTAAGCTCAAAATTTCATCATCTTCCTCCTCTTGTTTACATCAACACACATACTTTCACTATTGACTTATTTAGTCAATTTAAGCCCCATACTTTCAGTTTACACCCATCCACTTTGTTTATTTACATCCTAGGGAATATATATACATACATATATATATATATATATATATATATATATAGTGGAGAGTTCAAATGAGAAGAAAATTTTTGTTATAATAAAAAAAAATAACTTTAAAACAATAGAAATTCTTCATTTATTCATTTAATGTGTGTATTTAATGTTATGAAAAATGGCATATAGGTAAATCTATAATTATCATTAATTTGCTAATTAATTAAACTTGTAACTCATTTTTTTCATATACTCTTTCAAGATAAAATAATTTATGGTGAGGACAATTTTCGACATCTGTAGGATAAATTTTAGTATTTGTAGGATAAATTTTGAAATGTGTAAGGTAAATTTACATGTGTGTAGGATAAATTCCGGTAAATATAAGACATATGTAGGATAAATTTTGAAATGTGTAGCATACAATGTTTTTGCTTTATTAATGAGAAATAACATAATTAATGAGAGAAGTTATAAACTATTTAATGTTTTACCATTATTCCCTTTCTTCTTACATTAAATTTCTTCTCAAATGAACCTTCCCACACACACACACACACACACACACACATATATATATATATATATATATATATATATATATATATAAAGAAAAACTTCCATCTTTTATTAAATAATTAATTTGTTTGACATACATGAGAAGGATTAGGAACTTTAGTAGGACTTATAAAAAAATAGTTAACATATATGAAATTTCTCATTAAACTTGTAAAGATCAATAACCACACTTGTCCAATCCCTAAACTTCAGCTAAGTGATTCGTCGGCGTCTGGATGGATTCTCCAAGTGAACTGCAAAACAATAAACCGTTAGCTTCGTAACGGAGGGCCCCAGGGGGATCCGTGACCAAGCTCCAGCATGAGGATAAGTAAGCTTGCTAGAGGTAATGAGTAATTCCGGCGTGATGTTGCTGCCGGAATATGAGGTGGATCCTTGGATAATGTGATAAGAGAATGTTCTTAGAGTAAATGTGCTTATGGAGAGTAATGCAGATGGTATTGAATGCATACATTGATGTGAACGTTGGTCTGGCTTATAAAGAAAGAGGAGCTTATCATCTTGTGAAAATCCCGGTGTGATCTAATGGTAATCTTGGAGCCAGCCAGATCTCTGACCATCCAGGACACGTGTCCCGTTATCTATGGTGAGATGCTTCCCCCATTTAATGAGCTTTGCAACAACCTCGTACTTCTTCCATTGTGGTCGTCATTTCGGAGTTGCAGCATTAAATGCATGTGGCTTGGAGAAGGCATCATGAGTTGATGGGGTCATGAGCCTCTGTTTTTTGGGCCTGGACTTATTGGTTTGAGCCTCCTCAATTGTCTTTGTGGGTCCAGGTGACGTGTTCGAGTCATCACTCCTGATCCCAATTCTGCATCATCTATTTGATCCAACGGTCAGCGAATAGAAGGCATCTCCACGTGCCTTAATCCGGCAGTTATTTTTTGAACAGTTGACAAGACGGTTACCGCCCACTTGGGGGCGCCATTAAAACATCCAAGACTCCTCGTTATTTTCACCGTCTCTTCTCTCTTTCTCTGTTGTTTTTTACTTCACTTCTTTTCTGAATTTTGTTCTTCCCTCTTTCTGGATTTTACAAACACTTCGATCATGAGTCGGAAAGAAAGAGCTTCTAGTTGTTTGATCATCACCCGGACGAACTGGATTTGTTTCTTACGTCGTATCATATTCCACCCCACCTCTCCCATGTCTTCCTGGTCCAAATGATCCGGAGACTTGTTTGCCGAAGAGGATAGTGATTTATACCCTTTCCTTCTCTTTTTGTTCGTAGATGATGGATTTCACACGAACAAGTCAAACGAGTCAGATAAAGAATAATGAGCCCGGGTAATGGGACATGATTTAATACAAACATAGACGCAAACCGAGTAACGGGAGCATTAAAGCATTAGGATAAAGACCCGGGTAATGGGTTGTAATGAAATGTAGGCGCAAACCAGGTAACGGTAAGTGTGAGACAAACCGACACATAAATGACGTATGAAGTCATAGAGGCAGAAGAGTTGTTCGAGCGGAAAACAATCTAGTCATGGACTACAAACGCGCGGGCGCGCGCGGATACCATCAGACGGTGTCTGATCTGTGTATGAGAATGGGTGTTTTAGGTAACATACACAAAATGTCGTGGTTTCTACTAAAGATGGTAGTTATGACTCGGTGATGACGAGTGGTCAATGCCATTTGACCCTTGTGGCAGGCATAGATGCAAGTGATCATCACCCAATTGGGATGAAACGGTTAATAGATCATGCAAGTGAATGCGACACATAAATGATTCACGGGGTCATAGAAACGGACATATTGCCAATACGGATCAAACATGGTCATGGGCCATAGTTAAAAAAAATAAAATTAATTTAGCCTTCATGGTAAAAAGGGCTATGGTTGGCGGATAAAAGAATAGACGAGGTAAACGATTTTTCTTTTAACCATAAAATGAGTACGTTGACACAAAATACAATTAAAGAATGACATGGGTAAAGGGATGATCTATGGGATCACCATGACCCGGACCAAAATGACCTTCGGGTCACGAATTGAAAGAGAATGGACCTTAGATGTCTCACCTTAAAAAATGTGAAGGCCTAAAGGAATAGCCTACTAGGCTAAGTGAAAAAGGGCTTAAGGGTTACTTAGGCAAAGCGAGGGAACTGGTTATTATTTCCCGCGTAAAATAAGAACAGTAAAAGAATAAATGCTAAGTTGTCAATTTCTTGATGCGAGTAATTGACACAAGCCGAAAAGAAAACCTTGAACTAAAATTTGATTTTAGTTAGAAACAATGTTTAAAAAATATAAATAGTATGAGATGAATTGTGAAACGGTGAATATTAAAATAAACAAGTCTTGACACCAATAGGCGCAAGACGATAAAACGAAAAGTTGATATAAACTTGAACATGACGTGATACAATCACGAACAAGAAAGTAGCATGGTATATGATTACTTTTTAACACAAGTATAAGACTGGGGTCATGAAATGCTTGTAAGCCTTGGGAAGGCAATGTTGGTATACTGAACAATGGGGTACAAGGTAACCGGTGACTAATAAGTCTAACTGGCAAGACCAGAAGGTCAAATTAAATTTAAAACTTGTTTAATGCTCTTATCATTATAGGATTGGCATGGAATAAGCATATTGACATATCCATATGATCGAGTGGCCAAATGGCGACTCGATCAAGTAAACTATAAAGATAAGGGATACAAGATGAAAGTAATGACCCATGAGGCCTTACACAAAAGAGGCGCATGCACCTTGGGGCCCGAAAGGCACTACCAACCATCCTGTTAAGATTATTAAACTATTAACAGGTGAGCAATGCTCAGGTGATCAACGAGGTTAAGTTCATCAGGTATAACCCAATGAACTACGGAAGAAAGGTTTCTGGAACGAAACTTCTTTAAGGGGGGGTAGACTTGTAACGCCCCAAAAATCTTAAACCATATAAAAGTGTGTGTGTGTGTGTGTCTATAATACATGCTTGAATAAATAACTAGGAATAATTAACCTAGTTGATATTTGTGGTGTTAGTGAAAAAATTTGGATGATATCCATTATTATTTAAAATCTCAAACATGAGGGACCAAAAGGGGAAAAAGGCTGAAACTTGAATCCATAAAACAAAATAAAACACAACACACACACTAAGTGTGTGTGTGCGTGTAATGGCCAGGAGAAGAACAAGAGGAGCAAAACCCTTGTTCATCGAGAATCATCAAATTGAAGGAGAATTCAAATCTCAAACTCATGCATGAACGCATATTAATGATCATCTAAACTAGGGGATCATAAGGTATGTCAAAAATCTTAATTTGGTGATATTACGAATGTAGTAGATTTCTTAATTTGGTGATATTACGAATGGAGGGGTATGGTCCCGAAAACCCTGCGCCTACGCAACGGACCATACCCTCAACACCATAATTACAAGGATAACCTTGCGTAAAACGCACAACGGTGCGCTTTATAGGTCATATTATGAACCTTGCGCACTCAGCGCAACGGTAAATTAGACCAACACCTATAGGTCATACAATGAACCTTGCGCATTCAACGCAATGGTAAATTAGAACAACACCAATAGGTCATACAATGAACCTTGCGCACTCAGCGTAACGGTAAATTAGACCAACACCAATAAGTCACACAACGAGCCTTGTGTACTTGGCGCAACGACAAGTTAGATTCACACGCGCAGGCTAACAGACCCTGCACGGAGCATACAACCCTCTAGTCAAAAATCCTAAAACCTTGCAAGGCCAAGACACACATGAGAGCACCTCATAGTCTTGGGGACAAAAGGACATACCTGACACCCTGCGTTGGCGGGAAACACACTAACAGCACCGCAGAAGAACGAGCCACTGATACTTTACCTTTCGGTATTAGATATCGCTCTAGGAGCAGCCCTGTTAGTAAAGCGCGCAGGAGTTCTGACTCCGATCTACTACATCAGCAAGATGCTTACTGACCTACAGACATGATATCCCATGATGGAAAATCTTGCTCTAGCTTTGGTCCATGCCTCCCGACGGGTTGCGCCACATGATAACAATTCTCTCGAACTACTACTTGGGCCAAATTTTGTCGAAACCGAACATCTCTGGTCGTCTAGCAAAATGGGCGATTGAGCTCGGCGGACACAACATTGTGTATAAACTATGCCTAGCAATAAAAGGCCAGATTCTAGCCGATTTCATTTAGGAAGTACCACAAAATAAAGCGTACGATTGTGAAGTTGTACAGAACCCAGCGCCGGTTACAGATAACCGCGCATGGATACTTGACACAGATGGCGCATCCAATGATGATGGCGCAGGGGCAGATCTTCGCTTAATAAGCCCCGATAATCAAGAGTTCACTTACGCCTTCATGTTGGATTTCAAAAGTACTAATAATGAAGCTGAGTACGAAGCGTTCCTGGCAGGCCTTCGGTTAGCAATCAAAATGGGGGCGCAAAATTTGGAAGCAGACGTCGACTCCCTTTTAGTCGTTGGACAGGTCAACGGCCTATACGACGCAAAGGGCGAGACGATGGCATTATATCTAGAACAGGCGCAAGCCTTAATAACAAATTCCAACACTTCAAGATAACCCACGTCACCGGAAGCGAGAATTAACATGCCGACGCTCTCAACAAATTAGCCGTTACAAGCTTCAAGCACCTCGCGCGGGAAGTACGATTTGAGGTACTCAAAAACCTTCTGTCTCTTTGCGACAAGTCAACAATATTGAAGTGGGGTGTCCGTCCTGGATGTCTCCCATAATCATGTTCTTGCAACATGGGATCCTCCCCGAGAACAAAGCGGAAGCAAGGAAGGTCCAGAACAAGGTACTCAACTATGAAATGGCAGACTGTATCTTATACCAAAAGTCATACCTTGGACCGTTCCTCCGCTATGTTGATCCGCAAGATACACAATACTTGATCCGCGAAATACACGAAGGTTTACGCGGAATTCACGCTGGTCCACTCATGGTCGTAGCAAAGATCATGAATGCCGGTTACTATTGGCCTGGCATGCACCTAAGTGCGGTTGAAACACTGCGTAGGTGAGCATCATGTCAGCGCCATGCTCCGAACGCATTGCGCCCCAAGAATCCTCTGATCCCGGTGACACAACATGGCCTTTCCAGCAATGGGCAATTGACATGATGGGACCCTTCCTGGATGCCCCAGGCGCAGTAAAGTTCATAATCATCGCAGTCGATTACTTCACCAAATGGGTTGAAGCCAAACCCCTTGCATCCACAACAGCCACTGTAGTGCGGAAGTTTATCTGAGAGTATATCATATGCCGTTTTGGGTTACCCCTTCGCATAGTCAGTGATAATGGCCCCAACTTCGCAGCCGAAGAACTACAACAATGGATGAAAGAAATGCATATCGAGCACGTTTTCACTTCGGTCGCACATCCCCAAGGAAACGGCCAAGTGGAAAGAATTAACAAAAGTATCGTCGAAGGGATCAAAAGGAGATTGGGTACGGTGCGCAGAGGCTGGGTAGATGAGTTGTCAAACATTCTCTGGGCTCATCGAACCATGCCAAAGACGTGCACTGGCGAAACTCCTTTCAGCCTTGTGTATGGGACAGAGGCAGTAATTCCCGCAGAGATAGGCCTCCCATCACCACAAATGCTAGCTGCACAAAACCAAAACAATGAAGACGAGCGCAGACTTGACTTGGACTTACTAGAAGAAAGGCGGGAAAACGCCGCTATCAATGAAGCTAAATATAAGTCCAAGATCGAAAAATACTACAACGCACGAGTCCGCATATATACCTTCTTGCCTGGTGACTTTGTTCTACGCGACAACGAAGCGTCTAACGCTGAACGTCCTGGAAATCTTGCACCCAAATCGGAAGGTCCTTACATTATCCATGAAGTTCTAGGAAAAGGCGCCTAGATT
This sequence comes from Scalesia atractyloides, assembly GCA_947069175.1. NCBI lineage: Eukaryota > Viridiplantae > Streptophyta > Magnoliopsida > Asterales > Asteraceae > Scalesia > Scalesia atractyloides. The sequence continues at coordinate 16,149,835 of CAMTDV010000026.1, forward strand.
GTACAAACATTCCTAGGACATGGAATGCATAGCAGCTAAGGCGGTGCTACATGTAAATCAGCAAATTCATTATCTTTTGTATACTCTGTATATGGCACTTATGCCTCCGTGCGTAATAAAGACAAGAGTTAGATAATCTACTTTATCTTTATGTTTCGTTACAAATGCGCGAAACCACTTTCGGTCTATGCAAAAACACCTTGGTATACAATGATTCTTGAACCTGAAGTCACTACCTATAACATGCGCATGAGAGCTGATCTTCATATACGAGTTCATTACAAGTTTTATTCGCTATACCTACACAAAGTTGGTCCTTTTTCACGCAAATATTATAACATGAAAGAAACATTTTCATTAAAGGAAATATAAAAATATTTACAATCCGCGCATTGCGCGGTTCAGTCAAAGATCCTACAAAGATATTACATTAAGGATCCTACACTACTCTTCATCAGCGGCAGCCTCGGCTTCTTCCGAAAATAGATCCTTCGAGCGATCCACGAAGTCGTCATGGGTGAGAGCCTCGCTCACCAATTCCATAGCCGGGATGTTAAGACGGTTGTACTCCTGCTGAGCCCGGGCAAAAGCAGCTCAAGTGTCAACACCATGAGTGGCAGCGCGGCTGGTATCCCAAGCGATGTCCATTGCATGAGTGACATGTCGCGCAGACTCAGCATAGCCCTGCGCACACCCGTCGTGGCACGTAATGACCACTAACTTGGCCACTGCGCCGTCTAACTCCGCAGAGTTCAGAATGGAGTTCGCAATCTGCAATTCAAAAAGACAAGGTTAGAGCCAACACATAATGCTTAGAAAACAAATGGACTACTTACATTGACAACTCCATGTTGTTGCATCCACAACATTTTGTTGGTCAACGACTCCACCAACGACTTGGAGATGGCGGGGGAATCTTCAAAATCTTCCAATTTCTTCACGCCCGCGTCCACCTTAGCCTCTGTTAATTGCAACCTGCGCTGGAGCTCAGCCTTTTCCACCAAGGCTGCTTGAAGGTCTTTCTTAGCGCTTTCCATAGCAGCACAAGCTTCACCTGATTGTTCACGACAAGGTTAGCATCATAAATCATTGACATCAAATTTAAATGAGCACAAAGGTTAGTGTTTACTTCCTTCTGCTCACTGTGTATGCGTTGCACAATTGCCTCTGCAGCCGCAACAGAAGCTGCCTCCTTCTCCTTCTTTTCGCGCGCAACTTCTACATATAACCGGGACAACTCATCTCTCAAGTATTTTCTCTCCTTGTTGTCCCTTTAACAAGCCTCTTTCCACAACCCGCGCTCCGCCGCAAGTTTGGCATCAGAGGCCTCGGCCCTTCTCTTCCAACCTCCAGCGGCCCATTCCTCAACTTTCATGCGGTCGACGTAGGCAGTCTCCTTCGCCTGCACCTCCGCTTCTCGCGCAGCCACTTCGGCTCGCTCCTTACCTAGGACCGCTTGGGCAGCCCTAAGATTTTTCTTTTGTTCCAGCAAGCCCCACCATTCATGAACAATCTTATAAGTAACAGAGGCGGACCTTGCAGCTGCCTGGAAGTACGTGTGGTACGTGTTTTCTGGTTCTTGTTCAACAAGAACACGTATCTCTGCTGGGGGAAAGCTCCCTTGAAAGACTCACGGCACGCCGACTAGTGAGAAAAGTCTTCTCCTTTCTCTAAATTTCTACACAGGATTGTGAATCTCTTCAGCTTGAGAGGAGGAGTAAGACTTGTAATAATAATCACCCGGGGTTTCATCCGGGTGAAGCGGAGATCTTTTTGGAGAAGGGTTCCTACCTGATCCCCCCACTTCACCCCCGGGTGCTGGTTCTTCAAAATGTGCCCCTTATTGGGCACCGGTCTGTTCACCTTCAATGGAAGCCGTTCCCACCGGCTCCGCCTCACCAACTAAAACCACACCACTAGTCAGCGCGCATTCTTCCACCACCACTGCAGGTTCTTCCAACACCAACCTTGGTTCCTCCACAACCACTGCGGGTTCTTCCCACACCAACCCCGTTTCCTCCACATCAACCGCGTGTTCTTCAACCTCCACCCGCGGTTCCCCATCCACCTGCGCGAGTTCTTCCACCACCACAGAACCCGTGTTAGTACCCTTACCAGAACCTTCCACCACCACGTGAGGCCCTTCCCTCACCATTTCAGGTTACGCTGCCCCAGCAGCAGACTCCTCACCTTCACCAACATGCGGGGGCATTGGGATATCCGTGGTCGTGGTGCATGTGCTGGATTTCACAAAAACCAGCTCATCGCCCACTGCGCGATAACAAAAAGTTAGTTATGCATAATACAAAAATGTGGAGGGAATAATAAAAGTTATCAACTTACCGAGGGAAATCTTAGCGGTTAGAGTCTCCAGACTCGCCCTTCTTCCTATATGTCTCTGTTCAACCTTTTTAGGAGGTTGCGCAGAGAGGTCCTCTTTTGGACGCCTCCTCCGCTTAAGAGGCACCTCCGGGCTGGACTTAACGTTCAAAAGACTAGCAGGTTTGGCGGTAGAAATAACCACCGGCTTCGGCGTGGCCTTCTTCACATGTACAGGATCAAGACCCTCCCATGAGTCAGACACCACTACATAAGCTTTCTAATGGTCAGACACAACATGCTTACCTTTGGGAGGGCCAATCCAGGGTTGAGTCACCTCATTCTTAACCGCCGCACTCGACCCCGCGCATCGTCTCTTCTTATGATCCGGGCCAATGCCTAGGTCTTTTAAAGCGCCTACATCATAGCATTATAGTACATAAGTCACTCGCAGATTTATCAACATTTAACAACAAGAGCTTTCCAGTTGAAGGCGCCGGGGCATCCATGTCCGCATCCCTGATCAGGGCAAAGTTTCCTAGGACCTGCGCGTACTAGGTAGGCTCATCTGGACCCAAGGGGAGCCTCTCAATCCGCCCTTCCTTCCTCTGGAAGGCGGCTAGAAATAGTGGAGCCCCTGCGGAAAGAGAAATGCATGTCAGTATACACACAATACAAAATCAATAAACACAACGGCACATGATTACTTACTTCGATCCCCCTCCATGTACACCGGTCTTTACCGGCGGTCGGGTTTCCAAACCAAGCTCATCCCCGTCACCACCAGTATTCTCTCCGGCAGCTGAACCGCCAGGATCTCCTTCAAATCCGTATACCAGGGGTCCGACACTTATATAGGGAGGGGCTCCACCGGAATCTCCTCTGGCCCCCGGAACTGCAAGGAGTTCACAAAGAAGAATTTTGCCTTCCAATCATGAAAGGACTTGGGGGGAGAGAGCAAAATTTTCCGTTCTTGTGCACGGTGCTGAAAAGAATAAAACCCCATCGAGCAATGGAGTTGGTAAAAAATGCGGAAACGGTCGACGGTTGGAACAGACCCGTCGATCGGCACAAAAACTCAAAATGCTTTATTCTCACCATCCCCATTGGGTTCAACTAGGAGAGGTGGAAGCCATAATGCTGCAAAACTTGAAGAAAACATTTGGTGACAGGCAATCGGAAGTTGCCCTCACCAAAAAAAATCATAAAAACAGTGATATAGCCGGCCGGAATATCGGTGGCTGTATCACCTTCCGCCGGGAACCAGGCCCCCCAGTTCTGGGCAAACCGGTAACCGACAACTATACACTCAAAGGTGTGGCGACTCAACTTGCATGTCGAAAGGGGGCCAAAGCCGCAGCAGTAGAGGCAGACTATGGACCCCTAGACGCCATTAGATTCAAAGAAAAGAAAAAAGTTTGAAGAAAACTTTGAAGACAAGAGCCCAAGAACACAAGGAATGCAGAGAGAATTTGAAGGAAAGTTTGAGTGAATGAAGAAAACCCTAGCAGTTACTTCTATTTATAGTGCTCGCATTAATTGCATTTGGAAATCGTGACACACGCGTGCCAACAACAACCAATCTGAAAAAGAGGCTTGGTAGGCAAGTTGAAATCGACGGTTAATATGCGCGCGTCGCCGCCACTCTCTCTGCCAATTCATTAATGAATGGCAGGCGAAAGGCCGAGTACACGCAACCGGTCAGACGTCCTTTCAAATACCATTTTTTTCTCACCAACCCTCTTGCAACGTCAGATTGGCAGAGTTTCAAATTTCAAGATCTTGATAACAAAACGTTTCCTTCACACAAACGTTTTCCATGCGCATAGGAGCAGCACTGGACATGGGGGACTTGGAGGGGTATGGTCTCGAAAACCTTGCACTTACGCAACAGACCATACCCTCAACACCATAACTACAAGGATAACTGATGTATTGAATAATACATGCATTTATCGTGTAGAGTTTGTAAAGTTTTGAATAGTTTTCGTTTCGGTTTGTCAAGAATTTATCTACTTTTAATCCGAATGGATTTTGCAGGTCTTGGTTCGTGAAAACGGTTGGAATGGGAAAAAACGAGCTAAAGTAATAATTAGAACCAAGCCGGAGCGTAGTTGGAACGCGAAAGAGGAAACGAATCAAAAAATGGAGGTTTTTATCCCTCTGGCGGCCCGCGACCGCATCACTATAAACCTCTCGCGCCCCGCGAGAGGTCAATACTTATCTCTGGACTCATCACTCAGTCGCGGGGCGCGACCGAGATCTTATAACCCTCTCGCGGCTGGCGAGAGGGTGTGTTATCCAGAAAGTTTCGAAATTCCCATGCTTTAGGATTTTAGTGTTATATATTTGAGTCATATTATGATACAAACACAATTTTGGATCATCTTGGACGAACTCAGATCTTGGGAAGCAGAAACTCTGGATTATTGGAGCTGAAGAAGATTGTTCTAGGCTACGGGAATCATGTAGGCAAGTAAGGAATTTCGAGACAGGAGCAAACACGGTTTTATTGCAAAATCTCGATCTTTCTAGTTCTTTGTTTTAACCTTATGATGAATTCTTGTTTAAACCTTGTTTATTTGTTTTTTCACAACTATGATACTTGGCTAGATCTCTTTGTGTTGTCTAGGTTTGGATTATTTACAAAAGTTTGGTTTTTATTTTAGTTTAATTATGGTTTAATGATTTTTTGGTAAACTTCACAACTTTAACTTGTTAGTTTAGTGTATTTGCATGATTTAAGTTGATTTGTGATTATTTGTTTGTTTTACATGAATCTTGGTGGATGTCTTCCATAGAATAGGTTTGTGTTGTCTTTCCCAGTCTTTAGGGGTTCGGAAAAGAATCGGTAAATTGGCCAATAACACCGGGAAAACAACTAAATAAAATATAAAATCAGTTTTATCATTATACCTAAATTAATTATTGGAAAATAATATTTAGTTAGCTGAATTGGTTAGATGAATTGTTATTTTTATGTTTTGAGAAAACCCCGGATCTAAAAATGGCCAATAACACCGGGAAAACAACTAAATAAAATATAAAATAAGTTTTATCATTATACCTAAATTAATTATTGGGAAATAATAGTTAGTTAGCTGAATTGGTTAGATGAATTGTTAGGTTTATGTTTTGAGAAAACCCCGGATATAATTTACTTGTCATAATCGAGTCGGTTAAGCTAAACTAGAAGTTATTGTTGGTCTAGGTTAATTATTGAGAAGTAATCAACTAATTAGACCCTTTACTAAATTATAAGATATCTGAAAAGAAGTCTTTAAAACCGGTGAATATAAAATAATTTTAGGGTATCATAGGTGCCTTCCCGAGAAGGGTCGGGGATCCTGTTCGGTAAACCTAGAGTTTAATATTTTAAGATCCCGGCCACTCATTCAACCTGATTAACTTATTATAAAACCAAGTGAGTAGAAATATAAAATCCAACCTAGGTTACTAGTTCACTATTCTTGAATTAATTTTCAATTTCTAAGAGTTCAAGGTTCAATTCGTTTTAGTTAATTAATTTTAGTTTACTTTAATAATTTAGAATTGTTACAAACCTCCCCCCCAAAATATACATAATTATTTTAGTTGAGTCTAAATTAAGTAGTCATTGTAATTTGAGAGTATTGTGGGCTCGATAATCCGGACTTACTTAAACTACTCTACAATTGATCGGTTTATTTGCCGGTTAGTAGTTTAGTATAATTTAGGAGTCTAGAGTTTAATTTGAGTCTAGAATTAGGGTAATTTTAGTTATTTTTAATTAACTACTTTTAGAACATCAAGTTTTTGGCGCCGTTTCCGGGGACTCTCTTGTTGGCAATTGCGGTGATTACTCGATTTAGGCTTCATTATTGCACTTGTGTTTAATTTTCATTTTTTTCGTTTGCGTCATAGGAGTCTAAATAATTTAATTAGTTTAATATTTAATTTTGTTAATATAGTTTAAGTTTTTTTGCTAAATTATTTTATTTGTCTCGTTTCCGGTTTAGTGGATGCCCCATACGCGCTCGCAAGGACCTCTGCCAAGCCGCCAACGGATACACCTTTTTCTCCCGCACCAAAGTTTAGTATTTCTTCATCCGCTTTTTCTAGTTCATCCGCCCTTTCATACCACCTGACTTTGATTTTACACCAAAGCCTTCACCACCCGGTTCCCCATCACCTCGCGGAGTTCATAGAAACATAAGCCCACCACTTAATTTCAACATGGCCAATAATCAAACCGTTTACCAACAGTACACCACCGGTTTCAACGGTGCGAACTCGCCCATCACCCTTCCTCCGATGAATAACGATAAAGCCTAGCAAATCCCTTCTTATATCATGACCGTTATCACCAACTCTTGTCAATTCCACGGTCGTGATGATGAGGATGTGCCTGCCCATATTAACCGCCTCACCCATCTCTGTCACACTTTCAATATGGAAGGTGCGGGCAACGATGCCCGTTTACTTAAAGTCTTTCCATTCTCTCTTGGGGGTCGAGCCGCCATCTGGCTTGATTCTCAACCAGCCGGTACTTTCACCACTTGGGCCGCTCTATGAGATGCTTTCCTAAAGAAATACTTCCCACCCGCAAAAGCATCTCGCCTTCATGATCAGACACATTCGTTCTGAATGGAACCTGACGAGCCCTACCATCTAGCCTGGGAGCGTTTCCAAACCCTAGTGTCCCGCTGCTCTCAACACGGCTTGTTGGATTGGGCACTTGTAGAAAAATTCTACAACGGTCTCACCCCCGAGACCCGCGCTCGATTCGATACATCTGCTGGTGGACATCCTGGTTACCGAGTGTAACGACCTTCTCGAAGGCTTCGCACATTCCGACGTAGACTACAGCACTGCCGGCAGGAATTCAATTCCTGTTTCTCGTACCACCCCGGTTAACCGGGTCAACACCAAGTAGCTTGGAATCTACGGTGGCTGCTGCACTAGATAGCTTTAAGAGAGAGGTCACTAAGGAGATTCAGGAGCTGAGAAAGAAAGTAGATAGGTGTGAGGTGTGTCGCGGGGGTCATGATACAATAGAGTGTCCTACACTCACCAGTGGCTGCTGCACTAGATAGCTTTAAGAGAGAGGTCACTAAGGAGATTCAGGAGCTGAGAAAGAAAGTAGATAGGTGTGAGGTGTGTCGCGGGGGTCATGATACGATAGAGTGTCCTACACCCCCCGATGAGCAGGTTGAGTTTATTACTGGTCAGAGTAGAGGTCCAACGAACCCTTTCAATAATAGTAATAATAATAATAATAATAATAATAATAATAATAATAATAATAATAATTATAACCCGAACTGGCATAGTAATAATAATAACTTCCGGTCTTCCGGTAACCCCCCTAGTTTCCAATCAGGTTCATATCAAAACAGGGGGTAGGGTCACTACTCTAATGACGGGTCAGGTCATTCTAGTCAGTTTAGTGGTGGGGGTTCGAATCGGGAGGGTCAGACTAGGAGTGGAGGTTCATGCGGCAGTCTAGATAGGATTGAAGGTTTGTTGTCTCAATTAGTGGTTAAGGATCAAGCTACCCAGAAAACTCTAGCGGAACACGATCTTCTCTTGAAAAATCAACAGTCCGCACTCTTAGATCTGTAGAGGTCGGTAGGTAGTATCGCTAAGCAGCTGCAAGAGCAGCCACACGGCCAGTTCGCAGGTAATACCCAACCTAACCCGGCGAACCAACACGCGAAAGCGATCACTACACGTAGTGGTAGGGGTTTGAAAGAAGTGGGTAAAGAGGGGGTAGAGGTAGAGGAGCAGGATGAGGAAGTGGGTGAGGAGATAGAGATGGAGGCTCCACCTAGGATGCACATTACGCTAGACCCAGCAAGTACCGCACCAACCAGTGGACCTTCAGTAGAGCATTGGGAGAGAAGAAACCGGTAGAGGTTAGGCCATCACCACACGTAGATTCTTCATGCCTACCTTACCCAGCACGTCTTAAACAACAAAAATATGTCAAGGAATACGGGAATTTCCTTGATATGTTTACTCAGTTGAAAATCAATCTCCCTTTCATCGAGGCCCTCCAGCATGTGCCTAAATATGCTAAGTTTTTGAAGAATCTTCTAAAACGGAAAGATAGGCTGGGGGAGCTTTCTAATGTTCCATTGACTGGAGGGTGCTCCGCCGTAGCTCTGAACAAGTTACCCGAAAACCTTACTGATCCGGGTATCTTTACGATTCCATGCTTATTCGGTGGTTCCATTGCTCCAGCTTACGCCTTAGCAGATCTAGGGGCTAGCATCAATCTAATGTCTTTCTCACTCTATGAGAGATTAGGTTTAGGGGAGCTCACTCCTACTTGTATGTCACTGTCTCTAGCTGATAGGTCTATTAAGTATCCACGGGGAATTGTAGAGAACTTATTAGTTAAGGTTGATAAATTTGTTTTCCCCGTGGATTTCGTCATCTTAGATATGGAGGCCGACGAGAAGGTGCCCATCATCCTAGGTCGCCCATTCCTTCGCATCACGAAAGCGCTCATTGATGTTCGTGATTGGAAAATCACACTTCACGTCGGGGATGAGAACGTCACTTTCGAAATCGCAAGGTCGATGCAACACCCAAGCGGTGGCGACAGCGATAGTGGCCCTTGTCACTCCGTCTACTTTCTGAATTCATTCATGTCATGCGTTGATCAGTATATCGAGTATATTAGCGGAGCCGACCTAGTGAATGAGAGTGTAGTAGTAAAGGAGAGACACAGCGAGGATATAGAGTATGACCCCCTATGGGTTCCCGAGAACTTAGATTTTTGCGAGGTTAGTGCTGCAAGTGAGAATAACCCATTAGATACTCCAGCCTCCGTAGAGCTTAAGGTCCTCCCATCCCACTTAGAGTATGCGTTCCTAGGCGACAATTCGAGCTTACCCGTTATAATTTCTTTGAAATTGTCGACGGAGGAGAAGGATCGTTTGATAGAGGTTCTTAAAGCCAATAAGGAGGCCATCGCTTGGAAACTGTCTGATATCAAGGGAATTAGCCCTACCTTCTATACTCACTAGATCCTTATCGAGGACGTCTTTAACCAGTAGTGCAGCCTCAGCCCCGTCTAAACCCGAATATGCAAGAAGTGGTGAAGAAAGAGGTGCTCAAGCTAATGGAAGCCGGTCTCATCTACCTGATATCTGATTCGGCGTGGGTAAGTCCTACTAAGTTTGTTCCCAAGAAGGGGGGAATGACAGTGTTCATGAACGAGAAAAAGGAGCTTGTCCCGTCGCATACAGTCACTAGCTGGCGGGTGTGCATTGATTATCAAAAATTAAATGACGTCACCCGCAAGGACCACTTCTCGCTCCCGTTTATCGATCAGATGTTGGAGCGACTCGCAGGACAACAATTTTATTGTTTTCTTGACGGGTTCTCAGGTTACTTCCAGATCCCCTTTGCTTCGGAGGATCAAGAGAAGACAACCTTCACATGTCCGTACGGCACTTACGCGTATCGCCTCATGCCTTTCGGGCTATGTAATGCTCCCGCTACTTTTCAGTGATGTATGGTCGCTATCTTTCATGGCATGATCGAGACCTCGATGGAGGTTTTCATGGATGATTTATCTGTCTATGGAAACACTTTTGATCAATGTCTTAGTTACCTTGATGCAATGATGAAACGGTGTGTCGAGACGAGATTGATGCTAAACTGGGAGAAGTGTCACTTTATGGTGACAGAGGGGATAGTGCTGGGGCACAAGATATCTCGTGCAGGTATAGAGGTCGATAGGGCTAAGATTGATACGATTAGCAGACTCCCTCCACCGACTAGCGTCACATCTATCCGCAACTTTCTCGGTCACGCGGGATTTTACAGACGATTCATTAGAGATTTCTCTAAGATTATACACCCCATGACACGACTCCTCGAAAAGGATGTACCCTTTGTCTTTGATGACGACTGCTTGAAAGCCTTCACGATCCTTAAAGAGAAGCTGGTGAGTGCTCCTATCCTCGTCTCTCCCGACTGGAGCTTGGCCTTTGAGCTCATGTGTGATGCGAGCGACTATGCAGTCGGCGCCGTTTTGGGTCAGCGACAAGATAAACATTTTCATCCTATCTACTACGCTAGTAAAACCCTTAATGACGCTCAGGAGAACTACACAACTACAGAGAAGGAGCTTCTAGCAGTAGTGTTCGCATTTGATAAATTCCGATCCTATTTCGTCCTTTCCAAAACCATCGTCTTTACTGATCATGCGGCTGTGCGTTTCCTCTTCCAAAAGAAGGACGCAAAGCCTCGTCTCATTCGGTGGATTCTCTTGCTTTCTGAGTTCGACATAGAGATTAGAGATAAGAAGGGAGCAGAGAATGTGGCCGCCGATCATCTATCCCGATTAGAGGATCCAAGTAGAGAAGAAATCAGAGAGGATGAGATCAGTGATAGATTCCCCCTTGAGTCAGTGGAGTTTGTGGCGGCAGAAAAGGAGGGGATGCCGTGGTTCTCAGGTTTTGCGAATTACCTCGCAAATGGAGTAGTCCTGAAGGGTATGACCACTCAACAGAAGAAGAAATTCTTCCGTGATGTGAGGCGTTACATCTACCCTTTTCTATTTCGGGTAGGGGGAGATAGGATTCTTAGGCACTGAGTGAGTAGAGAGGAGGGGCAGAGATTTTGAGGCACGTGCATGATGGGCTGACAGGAGGTCATCATGGTCCGCATGTTACCGCACAAAGGTTTTTTATTGTGTTTTTTACTGGCCTTCCGTAGTTAAGGATGCCTTAGAGTTCGTTAGGACATGTGATCGTTGCCAGCGCACCGACAACATCTCATCCAAGGACGAAATGCCCCAACACCCGATCCAAATTCTTAAGGCCTTTGATGTATGGGGATCGACTTCATGGGACCTTTTCCCATCTCTAGCAGGAATCAGTACATCCTCGTAGCTATTGATTATGTTTCCAAGTGGGTTGAAGGTCAAGCCTTAGCTACGAACGACGCCCGAGTGGTGGTGAGATTCTTAAAGAAGCTATTTACATGCTTCGGTACCCACGAGCTATCATTAGTGACCGTGGCACCCATTTCTGCAATGCCATCATGGAAAAAGCATTGGCGCGCTACGGTGTCACTCATCGCCTCTCCACTGCTTATCATCCTCAAACAAGCTGCCAAGTGGAGAATGTGAACAGCGGGGTGAAGCGAATCCTCGAGAAGACGGCAGGCAAAAGTTGGAAGGACTGGTCCGATAAATTAGATGATGCATTATGGGCGTTTAGAACCGCCTACAAGACACCTCTAGGCACCACGCCCTTCATGATCGTTTATGGTAAAGCCTGTCATCTTCCGGTTGAACTCGAGCATAGGGCTTTGTGGGCCCTGAAAACCATGAATTTGGACCTTACCGAAGCTGCCAAGAGATGATACTTCCAAATTCATGAGTTGGAGGCGCTTCGAGATGTGGCGTACGAGCGTTAATGGAGCATTAAGGAGAAAACTAAGGTGCTGCATGACAGGAGATTGAGAGGTGTGAAAGACTTTCAGATCGGCGATAGGGTGCTCTTATATAATTCAAGATTGAAACTATTCGTTGGGAAATTGAAGTCTAAGTTGTCAGGCCCGTATGTGGTAAATGAGGTATTCCCGTATAGAACGATCGAGTTGAAAGATGAAGCTGACGGAGGGATGTGGAAGGTCAATGGGCATCGATTGAAGCACTATTTAGAAGGACCGCTCGATCCCACCTAGAAGGAGGAAACTCCTCTCGAAGTTCCACCTCATATCGCATAGGTTCTTGAGTATCGGCTCAAGTGTAGAGTTTGTACATTTTTGTATTTATTTGCATTTCATGTCTTTCTAGTATTAATTCTTGTTTTCGTAGTGGGTTTTTGTTTGTTTGTGGGCCATCTTAGCTGTTTTGCAGGTTACATCACGCCACCATTGATGAGGAGCTTGGATTCGCAGGTACGTTTGATAGTAGCGAGATGCGAGCGGGGTGTTTCACTAAGTTTCAATAAGTTGAACCACATTTTCAAAATTTTTCTAAGGCACAAAACAGGCCAACATTCAAAACTTTCTGTGAAAACACCCCTCTCACGGGGCGCGAGAGGCACAAGCCACCTCGGTCGTGACCCACGAGAAACTTGAGTTTCTGGACATTGTAGCTCGGTCGCGAGGTCCGAGAGGAATTACTTCCTCTCCGTGGCCCGCGAGACACCATAACTGTAGATCTGCAGCCCTAAAAGCCACTTTCATCCTTTTCAACCCCATTTTCATCCACTTTCATACACGGCTCTTCCATTATTCTCCACCAAAATCCACCATTTTTAACCCACATTCACCCAAATCTTTCTCCCTTACTTCCCTACATCAACCATAACCAGGTTTTCAAGTGCATATCTCTGTTTTGTTCCTTACCGAGCTTTGTAACAGTTTTGCAATTTCTCCATTATTTGTTTAATATTTCTTACAGATCGGCAGCATGGTACGTTTATGGCAACCCTTATGCTTTTATCTTTATATTTTATTCAGTTGCTGAATGTATTATGGTGATTGGTCTATTGTAAGCTGCATGTTAGTTAACCTTGAGGGTTGGGTGCATTTGGGTTGGTTTGAGTTGATTGTGGTGGCTGCTCATTTCTGTGGGCAGATTGGGTGTAAACAGGGCATCTCTTGGTGGGTGGTTTGGTATGGTGAGGTTCAACATTGAGTATGGGGATGCGGGTTGGTAAGTATTGGTCTAAAAATCGGATTTTTAATAGAACTTTCAACCCGTTTTTCCTGCTATGTCCATAAAGTTTCCATCTTTAGACTTAAACTCAATGTTGGATGATTTTCGGCACATAGGTTTTAATTGTGGGCAATGAAAGTGCCGGAAGGGGGTGGTTGTAATGTTTTAGATATCTTTTGGGGGTTGGTAACATTTGGGCGTTCATGCTTATAAGATCTATCTCGCCCGTACTCAATCTCCGTTCGGGCGAGATTCGTTCTAATTAAATTAATGATGTTGCACACACCTAATAAAATATATCTAATATTATTTGGTAAAGTGTTTATTTTCAGACCATGACCGCGAATATAATGCTACACGGTCATTCATCCTACATGGTTGCCTCTCTCTAATGTTCTACCTATTTTTCTTGTGAATTAAATGATTTATGTAGATGTCTGGTGAAGGTAGTTCAAGCCGAGCTGGACGAAAGAGAAGAGGGCCCACACCTCGACAGAGGGGTGACCTGGCCAAGACGTAACCATTACCTCCGAATTTCGGAATGCGCTAGAGAGTTAGGTATAGAGGGGACGGTATCCCCCATGGGCAGAGCACAAGGATAGTTGACAGCCCCCTGCTGCAGTTCGATTTAGATTCTCACGGGTGGGAAAGGCTTTCCAACTTGATCACTTGTGATCTACTGCCGTCCAGACGGATTGACTGAGAAATGATAGACCATCTGGGTCAAAGGGGCAAAATCGAGCAGTTGTTGGGAGATAAATTCAGACTGGTATTGGATTGTGGAGCAAGGCAATATAAAGAAATTACCCTCGAACTTCAGTCTACGTTTGAGTACCAGTAGGGAAAATTTTCTGAGAGTGACGCTATTTCGTTTGCCATTTGGAGGCACGTGTACGAAATGATGGTTCCGCAATTTGCCATGGCCATGCAGATATACACATTAGAGGAGGTTCAGGCACCGGATTTCTCCACCCGTCTACAGGGGGTTTTCAAGAGAAGGCACCCCCACAGTGTTCAGACAGAAGAACTGGCTCGATTCTAGGGGACTATCTCTTATGCACCATATTCTAACAATATGGTAGCAAGCGACATCATCGATCCGGTTTACCGTTTTATTCACAAGATTCTTGTTGCTACACAGGTTGGGCTAGGGCAGGGGGATAACAAGGTAAATCATGAGAGTTTATTCTGTTTGATGTGCATGGTGGAAGGAAGGTCGATAAACTTGGCGCTATATTTGCATGGTCGATGAAGCGGTTGTGGAGGGGAGGCCCAGGGGCAAGGGTATATTGTGGGCCCCTGACTACATGCTTAGCAGAGAGTCTTGGGGTATTTGATAGATATACCCAGGACAGGATGAGAGAGGGCCCAACCCCATGCTTCATGAGTATTCGTGACCTCCAGGCTTCGGGGATTTTGACTACACAGGAGCCTGTGAGCTAGGAGCCAGTTCGCCAGGGACCTCAGGTACAGCCACCTCCAGGATCTGAAGTTCCATCATCTATGCAGGCCGATGTGCCTACTCAATATCAGCGAACGGTCACATGTCAAGAGCTGCCAGGAAGGCAGTATCCTCTCCGTCAGCCTCGCCCTGACCCACTTACATTGGACTCTTTATATGACAGGATGGAGACTGGGTTTGGGGATCTGCGTGGGTATGGAGATCAGCTGTTTGGCGGTGTTCATCAGGTCATGATGGAGAGCAGGCATATGCACGAGGATAGCCAGCGAAGTCTGGAAGACGGGATGAGGTACATGATGGAAAATTTGAACATGAGGGTTCCATCCTACTTTTAGCAGCGAGGTGACCAGCCGAGGTCGAGTCAATTTGCCGGTATGGAGGACGTCCAGCCGTACCAAGTGTTCGAGGCGTCGGAGGAATCAGAGGACGATGATTGAAGCAGCAGCAGTGGAGCTTTATCTTTATTATTTTTCTTTTATGCTGTTTTAATCTCATATTGGTCTGTACTTTAAACAATTTACTTTGTGGGAATGGTGGATGGTTTGGGTATACTGGTGAACACTTTTCAAGGCACTTTATTTATTTGTTTTATTATATTATGTTTTTGGAAGAGTTATGTTGATAGGTCGATGTTATGCTGCTTCCGTTCGCATGTGAGTTTTGAGAGTTCTATGCTGAGCGCGTTCGAATTGGAGGGCATGATGGACTGACTGGCACATTGACAGTCTTGCATTACCAGCTAAGTCGTTTCACTTGTATATTTTGTTTTTGTTTATTTTGTTCTTTATTTATTATTTTCAGTAGTAGGTTTTCTCATCCTTGCATTAGGGACAATGCAAAATTCAAGTGTGGGGATGGGATATTAGAGTAGAGTAGTTGTTTTAATTTAAAAAAATAAAAAACCAAAAAAAATTAAAAAAATCAGAAACTGTCTTTTGGATAAAGGAGTTTGCATAAAAAATTATTAAACGGAAAATGATAGAAAAATTAATTTTTTATTCGGTTTCAAATAATAATAATATGAGAAATAAAAGGGTGAGTTTGTGTCTAACTTGGGATATGTGAGTAGGCTCGATTCTATTCTTATGTTCTTTGAGATTAATATAACTTAATTGTCGGTCTACTAGTGAGTGCTCATCTAGGAAAAATGGGAAACTTAAACCGCCAGAAATAGTATAAGGAATGCCGTTATAAGCTAAAATCTTTAGAATTTTTAATCGTGTAAAAAGAAAAAAATGAAAAAGAATGAGCTTGATTAAAAAGTAAACGAGGCCTTTGGAACCTCCCTACGGGATGGTGACTCTGACCGAGAATCCCTCTAGGATTAGTTGAAATTTTAAGTATCGAAGCCCACGTTGTCGCTCTCGGGGATGGTGACTCTGGTTGAGACAGCCTCTAGGTTAGATAAATCAAATGCTCAAAAGAAGAAAAAAAGAGATAATTACTTGGTTTTAAATTCTTTATATTTTGGTATAAAACAGTTAGGAAATGGGTTAAATAATTCATCCCTTTTGTTCCATAAGCTTAAGCTGAGATTAAGTGTACTGTGGATTCTAGTGTGAGACCTTAGGTAGATTGACCGAACTTAATCTAAATTCACATGATAAGAATTCTGAACCAAATTTTGAGTTTAAGTGGATATGAATACTTGCAATCGCGGTTAACATAAATCTTATTCCTTAATAAAAATAACCTTTCTTTGAAATCGAATAATTATTTGGTTATGATTCCGTTTGTGGATAATTCTTTTTCGAGGACGAAAAAAGAGCAAGTGTGGGGATATTTGATGTATTGATAATACATGCATTTATCGTGTAGACTTTGTAAAGTTTTAACTAGTTTTCGTTTCGGTTTGTCAAGAATTTATCTACTTTTAATCCGAATGCGTTTTGCAAGTCTTGGTTCGTGAAAACGGTTGGAAGGATGGGAAAAACAAGCTAAAGTGATAATTAGAACCAAGCCGGAGCGTAGTTGGAACGCGAAAGAGGAAACGAACCGAAAACCGGAGGTTTTTATCTCTCTGGCGGCCCGCGACCGCATCACTATAAACCTCTCGCGCCCCGCGAGAGGTCAATACTTATCTCCGGACTCATCATTCGGTCGCGGGGCGCGACCATGACCTTATAACCCTCTCGTAGCCGGCGAGAGGGTGTTTTATCCAGAAAGTTTCAAAATTCCCCTGCTTTAGGATTTTGGTGTTATATATTTGAGTCATATTATGATACAAACACAATTTTGGATCATCTTGGATGAACTCAGATCTTGGGAAGCAGAAATTCTGGATTATTGGAGCTAAAGAAGATTGTTCTTGGCTACGGGAATCATCTAGGCAAGCAAGGAATTTCGAGGCATGAGCAAACACAGTTTTATTGCAAAATCTCGATCTTTCTAGTTCTTTGTTTTAAACTTATGATGAATTCTTGTTTAAACCTTGTTTATTTGTTTTTCACAACTATGATACTTGGCTAAATCTCTTTGTGATGCCTAGGTTTGGATTATTTACGAAAGTTTGGTTTTCATTTTAGTTTAATTATGGTTTTAATGATTGTTTGGTAAAGTTCACAACTTTAACTTGTTAGTTTAGTGTATTTGCATGATTTAAGTTGATTTGTGATTATTTGTTTGTTTTACATGAATCTTGGTGGATGTCTTCCATAGAATAGGTTTGTGTTGCCTTTCCCAGTCTTTAGGGGTTTGGAAAACAATTGGTAATTGGCCAATAACACTTGGAAAACAACTAAATAAAAGATAAAATCAGTTTTATCATCATACCTAAATTAATTATTGGGAAATAATATTTAGTTAGCTGAATTGGTTAGATGAATTGTTAGGTTTATGTTTTGAGAAAATCCCAGATCTAATTTACTTGTTATAATCGAGTCGGTTAAGCTAAACTAGAAGTTATTGTTGGTCTAGGTTAATTATTGAGAAGTAATCAACTAATTAGACACTTTACTAAATTATAAGATATCTTAAAAGAAGTCTTTAAAACTGGTGAATATAAAACAATTTTAGGGTATCATAGGTGTCTTCCCGAAAAGGGTCGGGGTCCTGTTCGGTAACCTAGAGTTTAATATTTTAAGATCCCGACCACTCATTCAATCTAATTAACTTATTATAAAACTAAGTGAGTAGTAATATAAAATCCAACCTAGGTAACTAGTTCACTATTCTTGAATTAATTTTCAATTTCTAAAAGTTCAAGGTTCAATTCGTTTTAGTTAATTAATTTTAATTTACTTTAATAATTTAGAATTGTTAGAACCCCCCCCCCCCTCTAAAATATACATAATCGTTTTAGTTGAGTCTAAGTAGTCATTGTAATTAGAAAGTCTCGTGGGTTCGATAATCCGGACTTACTTAAACTATTCTAAAATTGATCGGTTCACTTGTCGGTTAGTAGTTTAGTATAATTTAGGAGTCTAGAGTTAAATTTGAGTCTAGAATTAGGGTAATTTTAGTTATTTTTAATTAACTACTTTTATAACATCAATAACCTTGCATACAACACGCAACGGTGCGCTTTCCTTGGAACCAATAGGTTATACAATGAACCTTGCGCACTCAGCGCAACGGTAAATTAGACCAACACCTATAGGTCATACAATGAACCTTGCGCACTCAGCGCAACGGTAAATTAGACCAACACCAATAGGTCATACAATGAACCTTACGCACTCAGCGCAACGGTAAATTAGACCAACACCAATAGGTCATACAATAAACCTTGCGCACTCAACGCATTGGTAAATTAGACCAACACCAATAAGTCACACAACGAGCCTTGTGTACTTGGCGCAACGACAAGTTAGACTCACACGCGCAGGCTAACAGACCCTGCGTGGAGCATACGACCCTTTAGTCATAAATCCTAAAACCTTGCAAGGCCAAGACACACATGAGAGCACCTCATAGTCTTGGGGACAATAGGACATACCCCTGACACCCTGCGCTGGCGGGAAAAACACTGACAGCCTCGCAGAAAGGGTAAGCACTAAGAGGTGTTAACCATAATCAAGGGTACAAAGTGGCAGAATTGTGACCAAGGATTGCTAGGCAGGTTGCGTGTGACAGTTTCGCATGAGACGTAATGCAGACGTCAGACTGTGCACCAACCATATCTGTGCCAGTGACTGTTCCACCTTCTCCACTTTCGGCTGGTAGCAGGTCTGATGCTAGAGACGACTGCCCTTACACGTGGCACCATTCAACATCCGACAAAGCACACCTCCTGACAGAAGACATTAATTCTCTTGCAGGGAACATTTAATGTTTGACGTAGAGGGACAAAACGGATATCTCTGGCCGTATGGGCCGGGCCCAAGGCCTATCAGCCCATCTCCTAAACCCACGTATTTTCGGCTATAAATAAGTATCAGATCACTAGGTAAACCAGGTTGACATAGACAATCACATACCAACGTACTTACTCTCATATTTGCAACCCTAAAGTACTTATTCTCACGCCGAGTGTGGTCACGGAGGAAACCCACCCTTTCCCCGTGACGAGACTAACGACGCTGCTAATTTTGCAGATCGGCCTAAGTTAGGCCAACCTGAAGGCGAGCAAAGGAACAACCCTTTATGCAGAAATACCTCGGTTGTAACTTATATATCCCCCAGATATCCCGAGGTTCAACCGGTGCATCTTCAACGAATGTAGGTAGATTTCATAGATTTCAATCCATGTATGAATGTCAAAAATTGAAGTAAGATAAGAGATGTACACTTGCTTAGGAACAAACCCTAAGTGAAAGCTTTAAATATATTGCTATGTAAAGTGGGTTTTTGATTACATGATGAAATTGATGATATATGAGTGTTTATGATCATTAGACTTGTATGTATATCTAAGATACTTGAACAAATTAGAGATACAAGTAAGTGATCATACATGACTTGAAATGAGTTTTATATGATATGATGAAATTGATATTATGTCAATGATAATAGGTGCTTGAGATCATGTTGCCTACTAGTTTATATGTAGAACTTGATTATATTAGGTATTCGGATGAATGTCTAGTAATATGATGAAATGGGTTTTACATAGAGATGAAAACCCTTAGTTCTAGCACAATGAATGGATAATTAGCATATGATAGTAGAAACTATGTTAACTTGATGTAAACAATTGCGTGAACTTGGTCGGAAAACGTAGTCAAAATAGTGGCCTAAGAATAACGCCTATCGGGTATTTAATGAAATGTCTAAAAGAGTTGGTTGAACTAAATTGTGCATTTGCATATGTTAATAGGCAGTTGACTTCTAAAAGTCAAACTGATCTATAATAAGATCGAATGATAATTTTTATATAAAATATGTAAGGGGGAATGGTCATGATAAATGATAACTAATCTAACAGTCCTGCGAATGATAAATGATAGTTTGACGCTTGACAAGCTAGGTGGAAGCTTGGGAAGAATTGGATCAAACTGATCAAGTACGCGAGAAAAGCATAATCGGATTTCAAGGTAATTGAAGTTTACGTCTTTTAAATAGAACATCTACTTGTGTATTTGATTAATAAGGTGATATGGTATTTGAAATGAACCTTTGAGATATGATGTTCCGATGCGAATCGATACGGGTCGGGACAAGTAAAAATGGTAGGAATCCATATTTGATGTTAAAAAGGCTAAAATAGTAATTTAGTCATGTGTTGACGAATAAACAATGAATTTCGAAGAGTTACCTTATGTTGTAAGCCATAATGGGTAAAAAGGGTAAATTCGTAAATTGGTCACGTGTTGATGGATAATTAACGAGTTTTGAAAAAACACCCTATGGTGTAAGCCATAACGGGTCAAATGAATAAAAAGACGAATATTAAGTAATATGATTACACGGTGTAAACTGAAATGGGCCGAATGAGTGAGGTGGTAAATAAATACTATCTCGCAATATATAATGTTTGGTCATCCTAACGCATTAGGAATAAGTCAAGAGGTTTGGTCATTGGGCCAAAAGGGTTAAATGGTGTTATTATCACCATTTGACAATAATGATTAACGATTGCTAGTCAAGTTTTGTACTCACATGGAAGAATAGCGTATGGGCACACATTGCTAATGATTAGCAATAAATAATTACAAGGTACTGAAAACGAGTAAACGCTTTGACCCGAGCCAGGTATGCGTAATGGGTCAGACTCTCAATGAGTACTTAGAGTCCAATGAGAGTTAATCGAGTCATGGGTGGATATTGGGTTACCTCAAGTGAGGTATATCTAGCAATTTAAATCGAGATATTATGTTCTTGAGAACATAATAAATTTTAAGTGGAATACGGGTTAAAAATGCCCATTTAGATAAAACATGCTTTTAAATGTCCTTCATAGTTAAAAGGACTAAAATCGACCAAATACCCCCGGACGATTAATTGAGTAAACAACCCTTATGCGTAGATTAATAATGGATTTTTTTAATAAGTTAGACGTCTTCAGTAGTATAAAAGTGGGAGACGTAAGACTTTTTGGCTTAATGCCTCCTAATGAGTTATTGTCGTAATTGAATAAACTGGAGGGTAAAACTGGAATATAATGATTTTCTTATAACAACCCGCAACGAGTAAAGTTGTGGTATAAAATAAGTAGAAGCCTCGAACTTGAAATAGGAGGTATGGAGAGAATGGGTGAGATTTGAGCTTGGTGCTTAAATCTTGAAATGGGTTAATAAATGTGCGCATAAACCGAGTATCAGTTGCATAATTCATAAAAGTTATGAATCCAGGTTAAGGATTTTGGGTTAATAATGTATGCAAATGTTTTACGGTCAATTAGAAACAAGTTTCAAGTGAAACGGTTAAGAACTGGAAAAGTTACGGAACTTTTCGTGAAAAAGAGCGTAGCTGGATTTATAAAGATTTTAGCCTACAAAGTAAGCTATGGCAGGCAGCCATAAGCTACAGTAGGTAGCTGCTGTTTGAAACAGCATTAGTGAACCATAAGCTACGGTAGTGAGCCGTAGCTTACGGCGGGCAGTTTTGCAAAATATTGATGTTGTTATTTTTCGGGCGTAATTTAGATACTTTATAACTCCTCATAACTAACATATTTCATAATTTATGAAATCTTAGTTTGAAGCACCGGATGTTGATCAAGCTCAACGAAGAACCGAACATGATCAAAGTTCAAGCTTCTGCATTATGTTTAGTCATTTACGAAACAAAACAACGATATCATGTATAATGTTCTAATCTTACTAAGTTTTTTTTGATAACTCGAAGATGTGTATAAAAGTATATTTGCATTCTATATTTAAATGCAAAGTTTTTATAAAATTTCAGTTCTTTAAGCAAGGGTCTTACAATCATGCATCATATGGTTGCAGTGATAGCCGTAAAGACAAAAGGGTACATGCACTAATCGGCATTTGTCCCGATTGTTGAGTGTTATGTGCTTTATGTCTAAGGCTTAATGCAAAACTACTATCGAGCTCGGGGTCTCAGTGGAAGTAACCTCTCTATTCCTATGGGGTAGAGGCAAGGTTGTCTACATCTAACCCTCATCATACCCTACCTTAACTTTAGTATTAGTGGAATTTACTAAGTATGATGATGATGATGACATAAAATACTTTAATGAAATCACGTAATGGCTATTCCAAATCCTGTATTCAAAATCACGTAATCACGTAGTTATGTGTTGGATATTCAAAATATGTAATGGACTAAAGAGTATTCAAAATCGTGTAAATTGTTTTTAAGAAACCTACCACAAAAGTCTGCTCAAATTAAGGAATGAAATGCTTAACAGTATATTATATTAACGTATGAAAAAAGTTATAGCCGTTTGAAAATCAAGGGGAAAGTGTTCAAGTGAGAAAGGAGCAGAATACCTTTTCTCTATTTGTATCTTCAGTTATTTAAACCTGAGATTTACGAAAAAAATGCCACTGCCTAATTTTGGGCCTTGATCTTGAGAGATTAATGGCTAATGATGTCGCCTATCCTTCATACAAGAGGCTTCTCTTATACAGGAGTTGGCCTCATTACAAATTATACAAATAACACAAATCCTAATTAAGTTTATAAGCTAATAAGCTCGAGCTTGGCTCTGTTCGAGCTTTGTTTCTAAAGCTCGAGCTCGGCTAGTAGTAATTTTCAACTCGAGTTCGAGTATTCAAAATACTGTAATTTTTTAAGGAAACCATAGTAATAAGTTGCTCAAGTAGATTTTAAATAAAAACAACCCTGAACAAAATCATATGTTTATTTAAACAAATCTAACAACTTTTTGTAGATTAGATAAGTAACCTAACAGTACGGATTCGAAACTGAAAGTTACAGCTCAAGGAGTTGTATAATAAATAAAAAAGAGTAAATGCCAAAATGGTCACTGAATTTAGGCTACTTTTGCTACTTCAGTCTAAAAATAAACTTTTTATATCTGGGTCCCTAAGGTTTCATTTTTGTTGTCATTTTCATGCAATTGGCAAAATGAGTTAGAATTTTCTTTTAATTTCTTCCTTTTTGTCGTTTTCCTCATTAAAATGAAGGGTATAAAAGTCATTTTACGCCATAATACATTTTAGTTAAATGAGGAAAACGATAAAAAAGGGGAGAAGTTAATAGAAAATTCTAACCCAGTTTGTCAATTGGATGAAAATAGCAATAAAAATGAAACTTTAAGGACCCAGATACAAAAAGTTTCATTTTTGGATTGAAGTGACAAAAGTGACCTAAGTTTTGGGATCATTTTGGCATTTTACTCGATAAAAAACTATATAAATAATAGGCTCGTGAGTGGGCTTGGGCTTGGACTCGATCTCATTTACAAAACAAGCTTATTTTTAGCCTCGGACTCATGCTCTAGCTCTTTAAGCTCAGCTCATTTCGAGCTTTTTTAAACCGATCTTGAGTAACCCGGCTTGCTTACACCCTACTTAGCCCCTCCGTAGTGGGCGGTATTTACCATCGGTATCCGCCATGGTGCCCCATAGCGCCCGACCACACCACTACGGCCGGCGCTATGGGTTAAAATTTTGGTTGCCGGGTGAAATTATAAGGCAACATTTGGTGA
Organism: Scalesia atractyloides; assembly: GCA_947069175.1. NCBI lineage: Eukaryota > Viridiplantae > Streptophyta > Magnoliopsida > Asterales > Asteraceae > Scalesia > Scalesia atractyloides. The sequence continues at coordinate 16,173,310 of CAMTDV010000026.1, forward strand.
AGGTTTCAAAAATCCAACCGTTGAACGATCAAAAACTTTTAAAAAAATAATTTCTTTTAATTTTCTATATATATATATATATATATTCAGCTCCTCAACTCATTTTTTTTATAAAACCTGCACACTCTACCACCATCTTCTCTCTATCTTTATTCTATAAAAATCTAGTTTTTATATAATGCATCCCTACAACCGCGGGTTTGTTCCTCCGCGTTCTAGTGCGGACACGAACCAAACGACCAATCCTAGCCAACCCATTTCTCCAGTTCCCACTCGACCACTCCTTATGGATCCGGTTTTGTCGAGTACAATCAAAATCAAACCGACTTCATGAACCTATTGAACCAACCTCTCTCATGAGACCCAAATCTATACGGTTGGAACACGAATCACAACATGGGAGGAATTGGGTCGTCTCAAGCCTTTGGCTTAGCAAAAGCTTTCGGCTCGCAACTACGTGAGCCTGACTTCGTCTTGGATACATAAACGCAGCCGCAACCGGTAGTAGAGGAGGCGCAACAAAACAAGACCAAACGCAACCATAAAAAGAAAACCGAGACCGAACGAAAAATAACGTGCAACCATGGGATGATGAGTGCACATTAACTCGAGCTTAGCTCGATGTGTCGGAGAACCTCGAAATAGGTAATATTTTTTAAACTTTTTAAAGGGTTTGGTATTATTTTTTTGCATTATTTTTTGTATTTTTTAGCAAACAACTAAAATAAAAGCGTGTTTTGGAACCAAATCCGAGAACTATTTTCCAGGCTCATGGGTAGGGGGAGAACTACCGGCTACCGGATTCAATATCGTGCAAGTGGACCGATATCAACAAAAAGTGTACCAATTTTCAATCAGTTTACCAACGAGTAAAAAGCGGATGGAAAAGTGGTCGTAAAGACCACAACATTATGCAGGCGGTTTTAATAGAATATCAAGCCGGTCAAGGTAATTTCCCCTACTTGAAGTGTTGGCAAATTCTTCGTAATAGCACCAAATGGGCCAACGTCCATACCACGTAGGAACTACTTTGGGTCTCGCCAAATAAAAGGCCGTCCAAGAGATTGAAACCATAGAGTCGATTGAACCCAAAACTCCAACGTCCGACGCTCGAAACAACGACTTAAACGATGTTAATCCATTATTCACCGGGGAGAAAGGGGCAGATGAGCTGGGTGAAGAGCTAGCACGACCACCCAGTGAGAAGAGCGGTGCAAGATCGAGGAGGCCGGAGTCATCGTCATTGGGATCCAACTTGATTAATGCCTTTTCGGAGACGAACCAACGCCTTCAAGACATAAGCGACCTAGAGGCTCAACATATGCAAGAGAACCGGGATGTGACCTATCAAACACTTTTGATACGAGGTTTTCACTTAACGACTCTTGTAGTCGAACGAGGTGTTGCAATATGTATACAAAGCCACGAATTTGACACACTTACAAAACCTATGTACTCACCGGCATTTTTATGCTGACTCTCTTTTCACATATGTTTCAGGAGTCAATGCTTGATAATTTGATGCATGCTTCACGTAGCAAAGGACGTGGGCCTTAGTGACTTAAAACATGAAAGACAATTTATTTATGTGTTGTTTTCTGTTTATCCCAAGACAATGTAAACATTTAACTTAATAAAACAAAATTTTAAATTCCATGAGTTGTGAAACAATATTTCTGCGGCGGAAACATCGCGGAGTTATGTCATAGAACTATTGTTTCACAACTCATGAAATTTAAAATTTTGTTTTATTAAGTTAGATGTTTACATTGTCTTGGGATAAACAGAAACAACACATAAACAAATTGTCTTTCATGTTTTAAGTCACTAAGGCCCGCGTCAATTCCTACGTGAAGCATGCATCATATTATCAAGCATTGACTCTTGAAACATATGTGGAAAAAGAGTCAACATAAAAATGTCGGGGAGTACATAGGTATTTTGAGTGTGTCAAATTCGTGGCTTTGTATACATTTTGCAACACCTCGCCCGACTACTAGAGTCGTTAAGTGAAAACCTCGTATCAAAAGTGTTTGATATTGCAATACAATTAACCAACTAAAACAAGTTGATTAGAGTTGAGAAAACCTTGTAGCCATGAATCTTGACCAAAACGTTTCTTTTGTAAAAACCTTGTAATAGATTGATTCAAAAGAAAACTTCGTACGGTTTATATCTTTAAAAGAAAATCTTTACGTGACATTGTTTAAAACCATTTGTCCGTGCTATAAACCATTTGTCTGTGTTATAAATCAATCGTCCATGTCATAAACCAATTATTCATGTTATAAACAAATCGTCTATGTTTTTAATTGTGAAAACTTTTGATCGTTCTTTAATGAACACATTCAAACTTGTGTTGACTATACCAACAAAGGGTATCTTTAATAGACCACCAAATGGTCTCTTTAACTAGACTAGCAAATCAACAAATGATTTGTTAATCAGAAATAGTTAACGTCATTACCCAAACTTCCACCAAATCCAGTGAATAGTCCGATAATGGGATTGTCAGTCCTATGGTACCATAACATACTACTGGTCGGCTCGGTCAAAGCTAATGAATGTCGTTCGGGTTATGGATAACGCATCAACAAGTTGTTCACATTATTGAAATTGTATTGTTTTATATATAAACCATAGACATTGTTTTTGAAAACTTGAAAATGATTTAGCACATATGAGTCACCCCAAAACATTTGCAAAACGTAAAAGAGGGGAACTATGTACTCACTTTGAAAATCATTTTGTATATATAAACCATGTATATTGTTTTGAAATCTTGAAAATAATGATAGGCACATATGAATCACCCTAAAACATTTGCTAAACGTAAAAGAGGGAACTATGTACTCACTTTGAAAATCATTATATATAAACCATGTATATTGTTTTGAAATCTTGAAAATATTATAGGCACTTATGAATCACCCCAAAACATTTAAAAACATAAAAGAGGGGGGGCTATGTACTAACATAAGCCTTGCGTAGTAAATATGTATATTTGAAAAGATAGTTTAGCACATGTGAATCACCCCAAAACGTAAAAGATGGGAACTATGTACTCACTTTGAAAATCATTTTGTATATATAGACCATGTATATTGTTTTGAAATCTTGAAAATAATCATAGGCACATATGAATCACCCCAAAACATTTAGAAAACATAAAAGAGGGGGACTATGTACTCACTTTGGATTGCGAAAGTGTTCTTGATCAACGAAATAAGCAAAGCTCAAACGTGTCCTATTGTGTCAGATAAATATGTTAGCGTGTCGGGACTACAAACGGGAGATCGGATAGAATGAAGTCTTATAAACCAAATGAGTGTTGGAACTCATGTGATATGGTTTAACAAACTTAACATTCTGATTTGGAAAGGATCCTAAGTGCTTTTGACCCATTATGACTCGTTAAGGTAGTTTACGCGACTTTAACAGGTCATTAGCGTAAACGTGTGATCGGATGGTTAAACATGTCCTATGTTAATTCTTAAATGCCCAAGCATGTTTGAAAATGTTATAGCATCAGTTTATATGTCAAAAATTTGGTTACATGTGTTTAAAATGGATTTATGCGCAAAGGCATTTTGTTCATTTTTTAAGGACATAGAAGTAACTTATCATAACACTAATCAAACGACGTGACCATAAGGTATAACCTCAGTAGGTTATTCCCTATATCACTATGGTCACAAATATGTGTGTGGTCGGATCCTAAGATCGACCAAATGGGTCGGACTCGAAAGTCAAAGCGGTGGTCAAGACCGCTCGCTTACGACCCGAAATAAGCACTAAATTAGAAGTGACGAGTTAGACATGTCAAACATGTCTAACTAAGTTTATAAAACTGATTTGGTATCAAAACTTGGTGTTTTGATACCAAAAAATAGTTTCGCTGTAAAATGCACATCATGCGCATTTTGACCGAAACTTTGACTCGTCACTTCAACTAGTAAACGTGGTAATCAGAAGGTGAAATCGCGAGGGACTATAACCTTCGTGATTACGATCATGTTGCAAAGTCCAATTGAACTTTGACTTGACTAAATATGGTCAAAACCAAAAGTCAATCAGGAAGCCAAATTGTTCGACTTTTAGCTCAAAATAACTAAAATAATGAAAGAACTAGGAAGAGTACTTACTCGTGTTGAAGGACACTTTCGGAACTCAAGATAGGAGGCTTCCAAAGGCTGGAAACAAGCTCCAAAAAGGATAGAAAGAAGAACTTCACACTTTGCTTTGAAGTGTTTTGAAGTGGTGAAAAAAAATGGAAGAATCATGGGGTATTTATGATATTTTAGGATTAAGGAGGTGATGACAAGTGTCCTCAAGTGTGGATTAGTGTCCTAACATGTGTCAACACCATATTACGTGTGGCAAAGTGAATACTTTGGGTCAGGGATATTCCGTTGTACCAAGGGATGTCTTCTGATCTGACTTGGAAGGCTCTCCCTACGCATCGTTTGATGAGAGAGGTGTTGCAGAAGCGGGCCAAACAACCAAAGTCGAAGGTTATTTGCTTCACTTGAAAGTAAAATTTTCGTTTCAAGGCTTTAAAGAAAAGGAACTTATAGATTGGCTTGAAAACTCCCCAGAGATAAAAATATTAATAAGAAGAAGAGGTCTTTCTTGATCCTGGAGAGGCAACTAAAACAAGTTGGTTAGATGACCGAGATTATGCGGGATAGACAAGGGAAAAAGACTTTGCATGCTACTCGAAACCGCACGACCACCTAACTAGAAAAGCGTTGCAAATGGTGATACAACAAAAGGAGTGAATCGGAAAAAAATATAATCTTTTGGTTTTAGAATTTTTTTTTATTGTAATGTTTGACCTTAATCATAGCTAATGTCTCCACAAAGAGTTATTCTCGATCATGTGGTTTAAAAGGTGTAAGTTTATCAAATTCTGGGTTATCTATTCATCTCATTAGTGTTTGGATCTGCCTAAAGTCTTTCTCCCCTCATAGTATCTAGATTGAGAATACCAAGACATAAGTATCCAATGAAGTGATAGAACATTAAAATCTTTATTTTTTACAAGTGCTAAGATGGGTCAAAGTAGTTTAAACAACCCACTACACATATGCAGTATAACGTACGCCATTACGCTATGTGCTTATCCAATTCCCTCCCTTGATTATTAAATAACAGACTATGGCGCGATGATACACAAGAAGTGACGCCACAGGAACCTTAATTGCAGCGATAAGTGCTCCACCTCTCGCCCGTATTGCAGCTTTACTTTTTTGCTTTTATATTGTTTTAGAATGGCATTATTACAACTTCGTTGTTTTCCCATTTGGTATTTAAAGAACATACAAAAGCTTTTAGCCACTATTGTTTAAAAATAATTATCATATCAAGTAAATTCTAAAGATTAATTTAATATTGTATAAGATAAATACAAAAACTAAAAAGTATGAGAATGCCTAAAGTTCAAAGTGTTATTTAGTCTCTAGAAAAAATCTAAAAGCCATTAAGTTGTAATGCATTTTAATTAAATAAGAAATATAGACAAACACTATTTTTTAAACTACATAGCATTCCCTGCTTTTCAGGACGGTATTTCAATCACTATCGATTGATGTGTTATGGTATGGGGATTAGTTTTGTTAGAATACTCGTAGGATACCGGAAATTGTCCACGGAGATGCCGACACGTGTTTTAAATTAAGTGGAAACCTATAAAAACAAATATCAGTACTAGTACCAATGTTTTTTGGCCGGTATCGGTTTAATTCAATTCGATGTCATTACGTTACCGTTACCGTTACCATTACCGTACTAATGTTGTTTAGCACATTGAGGAAACCATTAAAAATGAATTTGTACCGGTACCGATGTTATTCGGATGGTATCAGTATAATTTTCATGGCAAAAAACAATTATATATGACTCATTCGAATAAAATTTTCATCGAATCGTAGATAAAAATAAATGCATTGTAACGTGTATTTCACGCTAAAATAATGAAAAGGGTAAACACGTCACTTTATATAAAAAAACTAAATCACAACATACCTTTTATGACATGTATTTTTTTTTCTTCAATCACTTCACTTGTACATTACTATTTACAACTTGGTTTAAGGTCAAATTTATATCTAGACGTATATAAAAATAAACATATAACAACGTAATACTCAAAATTTTATAAAATATCGAATCTTAAAAGTTATAAGCGAAAAACATTACACGTTCAAAAGGTAATAACATTATTAAAAACCTCCAAAATACCATTTTAGTGGTATATATAATGTCACTTAAATATCATTAATTCGATAAGAAATTATATAACTGTGATCTTGGTAACTCACTAGGGTGCTTATATTTAATTTTTTGTTTATTGATAAGGGTGATTTTGAGTTCGTCTCTGCTCTGTTTTACATAATTTTTGTGTCATTTTCCTTTTTGACCTTCGTTTTCTTTTTACTCAGTTTCCTCCTCATTCTTTCTCTTGGAGAACCTCCACGCTTGAAAGCAGAAGGGGAGGGACGCCACGGCCAGCCGCAAGTTGGAGGGCTTAATCGTCCGGTGGTGTCCGGATGCCGCGAAGATGTCCGGTTTTCCGGATGGTGCAAACACAAAAACATGATGAACAATTAATTCTCAGTTTTAACCAGATATAACAAAAATTGAGTAACGATTATTATGTGATACACTTAAAAGTTTTTACATAACGACTATTTATGATACAACAAAAATTGAGTAACGATTATTATATGATACACTTAAATTTTTTACATAACAACTATTTACTAAAATATAAGTTTCCGCTCATCAACATTTTCCAAATTAAATTTCATGTTTCAGTTATGAAGTAAAGAGAGACTTAAAGAACAATTTATTAATCATAGTTTCACAAAGAGACTAAAAAACAATTTAATTTATTGTACTTTCACAAAACGTCTAGATGACTTTGGATTGGATGTTACTACATTGTTGTCTTAGAAACACATAAATTTGCATGTCGATATACTAGATTTAAAGCTTGTCCTCTTAAGCATTCTCACTTACATGTCCATTAATCTACGTCGAGTGTGGGACACACCACAGAGGCACAGTATAGAGGGTTTTCAGTGACGAATAAGTCAATTAGAGATCCCCCGATGAAGGTAAGTACCATCGTTTAAACTACATCAAAAAAACATGGTGTGTGTAATATATATTTACCGATGGATCACAATGAGCATTTATGCGACGATTTCAAACGAATATGGCTTTTGTGTAAATAGATATAAAACATCCAATTAATTAAAAACAAGTTACCATCAACCCCTAAAAAAGCACTAGATTTAAAGTTAGATACACAAAATATGTTTACGTAAAATATTTTAAAATTTATATACAAGAGAAAAGCTAAGTAGGGGATGTGGTCGGTTGTGACTGGTCTTACTCCTTTTGGGCAACACTTCTTTCTTGTTGCTGAAAGCAGTTCTTGCATCGTCGTCTGCTTAGCTAGCTTGCAACACCATATACATCTCCATTCGTATCATCCGCCCCTCACATCTCATGCCCACTAATCCTTCTCCACCGCCTGTAGTTTTTCTTTTAAGTTGTAATCTGCAAGCATTAGACAAGTAATTAATTAGCATTTTTGTTGATGATATGTTAATAACAATACATAAAGTTATATGCATATCTTTGTATTGGGATAGGTATCATGAGATATCCCCATGCTAGAAGTACATGGATCACCGATGATATTGGCATAATAGGGATTGTGAGCAATTCCACCTCTAGCTAGTTATATCAGAAAACTATTTTTTAGATATTTATTTTCTCGAATATACTAGGGATTAAACGTTTAAATATTTATTTGTTTTAATTTTGCTTCGGATTTTACTAAATTATAGTTTTTTTAATATTTATTTTATCTATTTTGCTATGAATTTTAATAAACTATTATTTTTTCAGTATTTCTTATCTAGATTGTTTTATGAACTTAGTTTGCGAGGGAATCTCCGTAGCTGAATGATAACAAAGTGCGTCCGTAGCTATTACGTAGCAAATTTTGCTACTAATTTTTACCATAGAAATACATGTATTGTAGCTGTGATAAGAATTAGGAACTTAATTAACATAGTATATTATAACGTACGTAAGAAGTAAGAAGAAATTGCAACTGTCACATACCATTAAGGGGAAAACAAAGACAACTGATACGTTTTCGCAAAATTTTGGATAAAACTCAATACGAGTAGGTTTATTTTATTCATCAAAAATCTCTCTCAAAAATTACAAATGTGGTTTTATAATCTGAATCATGATAAATAAAATAGAAAATGTTACACAAAACACTAAATTTATTCGAAGTAACGTAACTAAAGCCGAGTGTCTTTATTAAAATGCATTAATAATGATTCATATGAAAGTTATTACTCGTTCTTTCTTTATTAATTTTTCTTACATTCCTATCGAGTTCGAGTTATGAGAGGGTTACCAATAATTCAAGTTTTCTCTATTTGCTATTATAATTCAAGTATCTAATGCAATTTGGCACCTCCCACGGTTCAAAAAAAAATCTAACACAATTGGCGCTATAAAAACGTTTTCATTTAGGATGGATATTAATGCTTAATTCGTATGCTACATTTTACGTTCATCAGTCAAGTATCTTTTTATTGCAAGTTGGGTGCAAGTTGCAAGTTTCTTTTTATTATTCATGTGATGAATACAGAATGAAAGCGAAAGCAAAGGAAAAGACAAATACAAAGTAGATTTGCAAGTGGCTTTGCAAGTTGCTATTAAAGAATTGAGTAAAGGAGATTTGGTTGTTGCTATGATCACAAAACCCAACTTGGAAGGGCAGCTGTTGATTCGCCTGTAACATATTGATAAAAAATGTTTGGTCAATCCCATTCATGTTTAACTAAACATGTCATGTCAGATCTAATGTCTAGCAAAACAGTTGCATTAACTTTATACATTAGATTAAATTTTTAGTCAAATAGATCGTGTTCGTGTTAAACCGATCACGTATCATCCAGTTTAACCCATCTATTTCTCTATTTATTTCTAAAAATGATTTATTGTTTTATGTAATAAATTAAACTGCTTACTTTTATTAAAATTACATGTATATCCAATCTCACTTCTTCCTATATGTATAGATAGTGGAGCGGTATCCTATATGCTTAAAATTGGAGGGTTATAACAATAACTCTTCCTTATCATTTCCCATTTGTTAGAAAAATCTTGCACAAACTATATATTTAAATTCTACTAGTTATCTGTAAAATGTGTATATGTTTAATTTATGATATTCATGTACAACTAACAAAATTTTAAATTTAAATTTCATTTAAGGTTAATTTTTTTAATCTTAAAAGTCACTCAACTTTTATTAGGTGTTTCAGTCTTGTGATTTTCTTTTTATAAATGTGAGTTTTTTTAAACTAATAACCTAAATAATCGAATATATGCGGAGAGCTATGAAAAACTTACACGGCTAAAAGTGTGTAGATCAATTTTACATGTGAATAGAGTTTCTATTGTTTTGGAGTTTTGATTTGGATTTTCAGTTGGGTGTTTGGAAGAGACGTGTCTTCATTTGTGTGTGTAAATTAGTTTGTGCATGTGAAACATATGTTAATTTTTGTGTGTGTTGGTCAGTTGGTGTTTCTCAGAGTTTTAAGAGGTGACGGGACACGATTGTTCATGAGGTAATCGGAGAAAATGCTAGATGTGTCATATGTGGTGGCTAATGATGTTGTTGGGGGTTTCTTAGCAACAAGACTATATATAGTGTTGGTCTTGGATAAAAATATATAATGTTAGTTTTGGATAATAATATACGCTACTAACAAAAATAACAAGTTGGAACAAGATAACTAGTCAATCCGATAGCATGTCAATAAAATAGTATGTTTGAATAAGACGTGCAAATTATTTAAGGGTTAAAATACTAATTCAAAAAGTTTAACAAGACTATCTTCCTTAACAACCTAATTCAACCTTTAATAAAAATTAATTTAGTTTCTTTATTTTCAATCTACACAACTCAACTTTTCATTTATTAACAATCCAACCCAAACCAACTTTTATTAAATATATATTTGTTTTATATTAAAAATGTGTTTTTGTAACAAAAATTATATCAGGATGATCATAAAATTATTTTAAGAAATATTGTGTATTTAGCTTTTCTTATATGTTAATTATAAAAAGTAATTTGAGTAATTAAATTGATTGGGGAAATAATATTAATAAAAAAATGTTGCACCAATAAAATTTGGACAAGCGGATGAAGTTGAACATGATTTTGGGTCATAACCTAGGTTGCTCTAACAACCTGGTTGTGGGTTTCAATTTCTTTTTTTCTTTTTTCTTTAATTTTAATACAACCAACATTATTTGGCAAGTAACAACCAACCTAAAAAAAGGTCGTCAACAGATACAGTTAAATGAGTAAATGACAAGCAATGTCTAGGATATCACAATTGCTAGTTACATCATATCTTATAAAACAGATACTTTGTTATATAATTTATAGCAGGGTCAGACGTGTCCGACCCAGCCCATGTGTATGATGGACAACCGTACTAGCTCACTCTTCCGAAGACCAAAAGTTGTCTTCAATATTTATTTATGAATTGTACTATATAATACAATGTATTTACTAGAACAAAAGTGAACGTGGTGTAGTGGTTTATTATAATCTCTGTGTCATCCAAATAACAAAAGTCCAATAAATATAGTTTCTTCTTTCTATTATTGTTTTTCATTAACTATATCGTTTTAACCTATTTTCTATTTAATCTATAAAATTCAATCAGTTCAAATGAGATTACTAATAAAATGCCTAAAATAAAGACCTAATATATATGATTTACTGTTTTGACTGATTTTTCTCGCATGATAAATACCAATTTAAACTGATTAATTATCGGTTCAAGTGAATTTGCTAATAAAATGTCTAAAATAAAGACATAATATGTACGATTTACTATTTTGACGTGAATTTTCCTCGCATGGTGAATATTGTATTATGAGTTATCGAAACCAAGCCTTACAACTTGTAGCAACCCCCCCCCCCCCCCCCCCCATGCATGGGTAATATTTATTACTAGTTTAAAAAACCCATAATTAAACTTATAACCCAATTAAAATAGTAAACAATTAGAGTCTCACGATTCGTGTAAGTATTTAAAATAGATAATTATAACACTTTTGTTTGTTTATTGTTATGATATTATCATAATTATTTACTATCATTGATTTTTTTATATAGAGTAAACTACAATTTTTAGACCCTGTGGTAAACACTTAATGACACGTTGAGTTCCTATTTGTCAAAATTGAACGATATAGTCCATGTGGTTGTCGATTTAGATCAATAAAGTCCATGCTAACATAATATGTTGGACAACCATTAGTTGACCAGTGAACCATCCCCTTCATCTTCGTTCATCAGTTTTAATAACTCATTCCAAACAAATGGTCCTTATCTTCGTCACAAGTTCAAATTCGATACTTTAGACATTACACACACATCCAGCACAACACTGAAGTTCATAACATCACCAAATAGTTATAAACTGTATTCCCCTTCCTGAAGAAACACCGGTTCAACCTAGGGATATCCGAGGATATATAAGTTACAACTATGGGGCTTCTGCATAAAGGGGTTGCCTATTCGTTCGTTTCTAAGGGTGATCTCACTCAAGCTGATCTGCAAAACTAACAGTGTTATTAGTCTCGTCACGGGGAAAATGGTGGTTTTCTCCATGATCACCCTCCGGCTTGAAACAAATATTGGGTAATTGCAAGTAATAAGCGCAAATGCTTGTGGATGTGATTGCAAGTGATTGTAGATGGAGATAGATGGTTTACCTTGTGGTCTGATACTTATTTTATAGCCGAAAGTTAGTGGGCTCGGGAGATGGGCTCATGAGCCTTGGGCCCGGCCCAAGCGACCAGAGACATCCCTTTTGCCCCTCTACGTTAGACATTAAATGTCCGATGCAGGGGAATCAATGTCTTCTGTCAGGAGGAGTGATCTGTCGGGCGCTGAATGGTCCCCTCCCCCTAGCTACCCTCCCGAATTTTGACTTCAATTCACTATCTCCCCAAAAGGGTTCATCTCAAATCCAATTTTCCCCAAACCAACAAAACTCCAACTCAAAAGTTCTGATCTTGCAACATAAAGATCCATAATCATGTCAAAAGAAACACCCATCATCGATCCATAAGGAATCGTCAAAGCCAACAAGTGTATGATCCCAAATGCCGCCTAAATCTCCCAGATCCGCTCTCATTCACTCATCCCCACTAACCCCTACCCGTGGATTTCACCACCCTCATCCGGATCTTCCCCTTTGGCTTTCAAAGAAACCACTTTTCAGTTCATTATTCCGATATTGCTGAAACTAATGTCCTAGTGTATGTGTTTGTTCTTGATACTTGTTTGATTGATGAAGAGTTAGGGTTTGCTAGATTGGCTTTGCAACAGGCGCTTAAGTTCTTGCATGAGAATGCTTTGGTGGGTTTTTTTAGTTTTGGGACTCAAGTGCAGATTCATGAGATTTGTGTTACCGACCTGAACGCGATATTAATCTCTCAGATTCTAAACCGACAAGTGATACTGTTGTGATCAATCTAAAACTGTTGGTGTGTGATTAGTTGCAAGTTCGAATTTGTTTGTGTGATCGAAGATAGTTGTAGGTTTGGTTTGATTTGTGTAAGTGTGATTTGGTTAGCGACAAAGATTATGAAAGAAATGTGTAGCCGATGACATTAAATTGGATTAGGAGGTTTTCAAAGGTTGCAAATTAAAAGTTTTAATAAAGGAAATATGTTGCAGGTTTATAGTGTTGATGATGTTGAAGATGAAAAGTGAATCATCATTGATGGTGTTGATGAAATAAGATCAGGTGTGGATGGTTTTAATAGTAATAGTAATAGTAATAATAATAATAATAATAATAATAATAATGACTGGCAATAGGTAACCTTTATAATACACGATTAGACTTGTTTACTGAAAAGTAAACTATGTGATTTTTCACTTTTAAAAAAATAATTAAAATTAGAAGGTTATAACCCAACATTTCTCCTTCTTGGTATTTAAAACATACACTGTGTTATAGACATTGGATATAAAGTTGTTAAATAAGTCGTATTCATGTTTAGAACTTGTGTTGTCCGCGTTATCAAAGACCTGTTAACCAGCTAAGACACGATTTATCAACCCTAATAATAATAGTGAAAAGACAATAATAGCCTTCAAATTTAGAGATGCTAAAAGACAATATTGCCTTGATAAACTAACGGTTAAATAACATATTTTATCATCAGGGACCTTATTAATCCAAATCCAAATCGACAACTTCAGTGACTTGATTATTCAATTTTGCCAAATAGAGACTTTAAGTGTCATTAGGTGTTTATTACATAAACTTAAATTGTAATTTATTCTTTGAAATATTAATATATATTTAAAGACTTGTTTTTTCTACTCGCAAAAAAACCCTCTCGAACAACCCTTGAATTATCAGCGACTGCCCTTGTTTATAGTTTCAAAAATGTGTAAGTGTCCTTTCAAAGTCGGTAATTATAATATATCAGAGATTGTCATAAAACAAATTTAGTATTTGTCCATTTGTATTTTGTGACACTGTTTGATGCTAGATTGCTTATCGTCCAATGTGCTTGGATTTTAGTTTTAAAAATCCCTAGATCATTTGAGCATTATCCGGTACTTCAAATGCATTAACTTGAGGGTTTGTCCAATATGCACTCATGTTACAGTATTTAATTTTGACAAAACCATATATATATATATATATATATATATTTTAAGCCAGAAAACTTGTCAAGTTACATCAAAACAGAAGGTAGCCGGAGAACAGCTACGCCGTCAATCCTTTCTGAATTGTAAACCCTAACATTCCAAATACAAACCCTTGCCCCCTTGGGGTTGAACAATTGTTGTAGATGACCCGTTAAACCCTCATCAAGAAGTGGATAGCTTCTGTCGCTAGAGAGCCAAAAGTAATTTAAGCTCTTCTTAAAATGTATGAACTTTCATAATTTTATCCCACCCTTCAAAGTCAAATCAAAAGAATCATCAAATCATTCATAAGTGCATAATGGTATATCTTGCAAATCACTATAAAATTATAATAATCTCATTTTTTTCCAATCAATAAAATAGAAAAAAAGAAACCAACTAGCTGCAAATATTGCAATTTACCAGAACAAGAACAACATGATCCAGCACATTTTCTCATGTTCTGCAATACAACCTTCTAAAAAGTGACATACATGAATTCACAAAACTTTTGATGATGAAAATCTACACCAACAAAACAGATAAAGAAGGTTTTAATAGACTGAATCTTCACAATTATTAAACTTATGTACTTTGTCCCGAGATGGGTACTCTCAATTCATCTTTCCCATCTGTGAAATTTACTGAGTACGGTTGTTGCAGTTGCAGTTGTTCCCGGAGTTTATTCTCCGAGATCTGAGCCAACGACTGCAAGTTACATTTCACAATAGTGTCTACAAACACACACGCTTCTTCCTTAGTGTTCCCCGGTGGTATATCAACAACATAAGACTCAACAACCACCGTACCGTCACCCGCCGGTGTAGGGTGAAGAGTAGTAACAGACCGGTAGTTAGCAAGCCGGTGATCACCATCAACAACACTAAAACTTATAACATGTTGTTCATCATCTAATATCTCAAGACGTTCAGTGGAACGGGCAGCGGGCAGGCCGGAGATGACATGAACTTCTCTTAGGGTTCCGACGTTACCATCTCCGTTGATGACATGGCAGCTTTTGACAAAATGTTTGTAGGCTTGTGGGTTGTCGAATCGGCGGACGACGGACCACACGTCGGATATTGGGGCGTTGATGTGTTGGATCACGGCGGAGCAGCACTGGTTGGGACCTACCGAGTGGATGTGGTGGCGTGCGACGGAGTCAGGGATCGAAATAGTGGTGGTGGGCTGTAGGATGGTGTTTCCACAGCCGCCGGAGCCGCCGGTTACGGTGGTTGTGTTGATTCTGTCTAGTAAGAAAGATGGTGAGTTTTGTGGGTTTGAAAGCATTTTGATCTATTGAAGTGAATAGATCAAAGTTGTATAGTTGTATACAAATTCTTGATGTTAGAATGTGAAAGTGTTGTTATAAATGGTAGGAGTAGGGGGTAGGGGTAGTGGTTCATGTGAAATGAGTAAAAAGATGGCTACTTGTAGAACCCTAAGAGACAAATTAAGGCCATCGTGCATTTGATTCTGTGTGAAATTACTCTTTTGACCTTATTGAAATCGCATGTTGCTTTCACTATTTAGCAACTTGCTTTTGATTTGTTTGTATGTTAACGTACAAATGGGATACTTGTATTTGACCCTTGAGTTTGTATGTATAAGCATGATGACCCTAATACTTTTTTGAAATTACATTATGAACCGATCAGTTAACATTTGTTAGTGTTAGGATGAAATACATATGGATTTAATGTTACAAAAATACAATAGTTAGAGTAATTATGCTAACACTATAGTAATTATTTAAATTTTAGTAACTATTATTACTCTATTTTATTTTTGTAATGTAATTACTATAATTCAAAGCTTTAGAATAATAATAATAATAATAATAATAATAATAATAATAATAATAATAATAATAATAATAATAATAATAATAATAATAATAATAATAATATTACTCTAATTATTTGTATATTTAGTAAGTTAATTTCATTTATACCAGATCCCACCCTATAATTATTAATATATTGTTTTGAAACTTTAATTCATTTTAATGTAACTCTGTAAACCTTCTTGGATTTTGCTATAGCAGTCATGTACATCGATGATCTTTATAATTTTTGTTATAACAGTCATAAAATCGATGATCTTTATAACTGTTGTCTTTTATCAATAGTGACCATCGTCCTTCCTAATAGTGACGACTGTCCTTTGTGTCCTTCCGTCCATTCACCTTCATTAGTCACAGCAATCAGCTAGTGTCGCCTTCTCGGACCACATTGAAGCATCGGGTTAGTTCTTAGATTCGGTACGTGACTAGTAAAATTGGCCCTTAAATTAATAATTTATATGTATTATATATAAACAAAATTCCTTAGTAGAACGATAATTCATTATTAGTGGGCCCTTAGAATAGGAATGTAAATATAAAAACAAAATGCATTGGTAGTAGGTCATCGTCTGATAGAGCGAGTCGACTAGTGGTTGTTCCACCACTCAAACCCTTCTTCATATAATCAGTTTTAGGATAGCCGCTAGGAAAATATTTGTTAATTAGGTTAATTTTTTAAGTGTTTAAATTGGTTATCGGGTTTTGAACCTATACGATTGCCCACCCGACACACCCTCAGGACTAACCCTATAGAAGCCTACCCACTTAATGTTTCGGTTTATACAAGCCTTTCTTATTATACACTTTGAATAGTAAATTACAAGAAACATATATTTCTTTGAGAAATCAATATGTTGTACTATAAGCTCAAAAATATAATCATTTTTCATCATCTGCAAGGATTTCAATAAACTAAAATCACTAAACCAACACAGACATAAAACTCAAATATTGAGCGAGTATAAATTTTTTTAAAAAGTTTGTATGTAGATGGTAGTGAATAACAAGTGTAAACGCAAAGGGGTCAAAGTGAGATGTTGCAAACAAGTGGGCCATATACATTTTTATAAAAAAGGAAAAACGTAAACTCACCAACTTTGCATAAAATATATCAAGTTGAGCAAGTTGCATGACATTTTATAACATCAATGCGAAAGTGGGGCACAAAAGGACTAGTTCCAGACGAGTCGTCATTGTTCCCGAATCATCCCCTGCTTGCTTAACAATTTTCTTATTATAATAATAGAAATCAAAACCAATAATTGTACAAGGCTTACTTTAGAATTCCATTTCGACGTGGAAATTCTAATATGATGCCTTTCTAGAGGGAAAATATGAAAGTAAGGTATTGAGTACTATTCATGTCAAATATTAGAAAAAATGGGACGAACTTCAAATTAAGCAACTCTAGTTTTGATAATAGTTAATCAGAATATTCGAAATACAAAAACCAATTTTGAATATATATTATCACATTTAGACCATACAATTTAAGTATATTTACTTATAAGTTTCTCTTTATGTAAGGAAATTTAAGAGAATTTTTATTCACTTGGATTAAATGGATAAAGTAATTATGTTGTAATAAAATTCAAGTTGTTTATGAGAAAATTATCTCACATCGCCTCAGAGACAAAGGTTATCAAGTTTGTTTGAGGGGATCACCATAAATCCCGACTTTTTGTTTGTAGTTAAACCCAATTAAAATGAATTCATATTAACGTTTTTTATTGTTTTACTTGAAAAAATCGATAACAATGTTCATTCGCAGAACATTAAAGCTCCACGAGCCAACCCCCTTTAAAGCCAAAATCTGATTCTACTAGGTGTTCTAGCAATAAAACACAACACACCTTAAAATTAAAATTGTAATTGTATTGAAATGTTATAATGGGAAAGTACAAGAGAAAAGATATTTATAAACTTAGCATTTACACAAAGCAACCTCTAACATTTGCATAATTAACCTCTAACTACCCATAATTACTATGTTGTCTAATATTCCCTCACAAGCTAAGGCCAGGAACGACATGTAGCTTTTATCGTAAAAAGGTGAATCTATGAGTAGGAAGAGGCTTTGAAAAGATATCCGCAATTTGATCTTTTGTAGATATGAACTGGACCTTCTATTTTCCTTATCGACATTTTATCTTACGAAATGAAAATCAACTTCAATATGCTTTGTGTCGGCTAGAGCTTTGAAAAGATATCCGCAATTTGATCTTTGTGTTTGTTCCAAGTTCTTTTAATAGGGCTTCTAGACATGTCAGTTCAGCTATTGTGTCGGCTAGAGCTTTGTATTAAGAGATTGTGGATGACCGGGAAACCGTTTTCTATTTGCATGCAATCTAGGAGATGAGATTAGAGCCCATGTATATGGCGAATCCCCCCGTGGATCGACGGTCATCTAGACAGCCAACCTAGGTAGCATTTGAGAAGACCCGTAGTGTCGAGGGTTGCTAGTGAGCATCAGTAAAGGCTTGTAAATAAGGCCCAGTGTCATGTCGAATGAGCAAGCCATGATCAAGTGTGCCATTGAGATAGCAAAGAATGCGTTTGATAACGAACCAATGGTTTTTGGTGGGCGCATGCATATATTGGCAGACTTTGTTGACTGCAAAGGTGATGTCTAGTCTGGACAGATTGACATATTGAAGAGCCCCCACTAATTGGCGAAGTTTGACAGGATCAGGCAAGAGCGGGTTATCCCCAAGATAAGTGTTGTGATGAGCTCATTGGAGAGGAAACTGGTTTGAATTAATTAAAGGCATTACGATGAAGAGTATCCGAAATGTATTTCTTCTGTGATAACATGGTATTCTTGCCTTTAGGCACCGTTCAAGACAAAAAAAAATAGTCAAGTGAGCCAAGATCTTTGACAACAAAAGAATGACTAAGTAGGTGTATGACGTGATTAAGAGTAGGTGTGTGACTTCCAGTAATGATGATGTCATAAATACAGACCAAAACGTAGAGAATTATGGTGTTATTTTTGTAAGTGAACAAAGAAGGACCCGTCTTGGAACCCTGAAAGCCAAGTTTGTGTAGAGCCTTGGAGAGGCGATGAAACCAAGTGTGTGGTGCTTGTTTAAGACCACAGAGGGCTTTGCGCAAGAGACATATATGATCTGGGATTTTCAGATCAATAAAACCTTGTACTTATCGAATATAAAAGATTTTAGTGAGGTTGCCATGAAGGAAGGCATTCTGAATATCAAGTTTTCGAAAAGGGCACTAATGACCACCCGGATAGTTGTATCCTTGATAACTGGACTAAAGGTTTAATTGATGTCAATACCTGGTTGTTGACGAAATCCCTTGGCAATAAGGCCAACTTTGTATCTTATGATAGCACCATGTTGATCCCTTTAATCATGTACACCCACTTACAATCAATAGCAATATTGTTAGGAACAAGTGAAACCAAAGTCCATGTATCGTTTTTGACATGTTCTTGAAATTCCTCAGCCATGGCATGATGCCACTTCGGATGTTGGTTGAAGACGGTGAAGGAAGTAGGTTAAACATTGAGAGGTGTGGAAGGAGAAGCCATGTTGGCGGGTGGCCTGTAAAGGATATGAGGTTTGGGATTAGACCGAAGATGTTAAGGACCTTGGCAAGGAGGGGGAGGAAGAGTTGTAAAAGAGGATGAAGAATCGTCGGGAGATGATATGTGAGAGGTAGTTATAGGAGAGGGTGGAGGAGTGAGGGTTGATGTAGATATAAGAGGTGTCTATGGTTTAGTAGAAGGTTGTGGATTGTCAATTGAAGTCTCAAATGGAGTATCGAGTGAAAATGTGGAGTCAGAAAAGGATATTGTAGAGGTTGGAGTTTTGAGATAAAGGAGGGATGGAAGAGACTGTTTGTTAGAATGGAAATTGTGTTCAATAAATCGAACATGTCGAACAATGTAGAAGCAATCATTTGTTGGATAGAGACATTGATACCAATAATGTTATGGATTGTAGCCAAGGAATATACAAGATGTGGACCGAAAATCCATTTTTGGAGGATTGTAGGGTCGAAGATGAGGAAAGAATTGACACCCGAAGACCCAAAGGAAGGAGTAGTTATGGCGACAATGGAAAATATGTTCAAAAGGATATTTATTGGAGGACATTCGAGATGGAATTTGGCAAATAAGATAGACAGTTGTATCAAAAGCTAAATGCCAAAAACGTTTTGGAATAAACGACTAGGCAAGAAGAGTGAGACCAGTCTCGACAACATGACGATGTCGACGCTCAATGAAACCAATTTGTTCGCTTGTGTGCGGACATGTCAACTAATGTATTATACTAAGTAACCGAAAGAAACTCGCGAAGGGGCAAAATTTACCCCCCCCCCCCCATTAAGTTTGGACTTGTTTGATTTTTATGTTAAATTGTCATTCAACCATGTGAACAAAGGTTGTAAAGGTATTGTAGACATCGGATTTATGTCAACGGAAAAATCCACATGTAACGCGAGAAATGATCAACACAACGCATAAAGTACCAGTAACCATCAAAAGATAAAACAGGTGTAGGCCCCCAAAAATCATAGTATGTTAGATCAAAAAAGTGTGCACTACGAAAATTGGAAACTAATAAATGCATTTTCGTCGACTTCCCCAAAGGACACGCGGTACAAGAAATGGAACGAGATGTCTTAGTTACATGTAAAGAACATCTGAAAGGCATAAAATTGTAGATACTCTCATGTGCATGACCAAGCCTTCAATGCTAGACATCAGAAGATGTGCGAGTGGCTGAGGATGTGTACTTATTGATGGATTAGAGAAGCGGAAGACGAATGGCGTATAGACCAATTTCACTACAACCGGTAAGGATGGTAGTGCATGTAGACTCGTCCTTCACAACAAAAAAGGAACAGTGAAATTTGAAGAAAGCATTGTTATCTAAACATAATTTTTAGAAAGATAGAAGTTGCTTTTTATGTTCAAGAACATGAAGAATATTAGATATGTTAAGGGATTTGTTTGATGAATGAATTTTTTAAGAACCAATATTAAGGATAGGAAGGTCGTTACCATTACCAACACGAAGGAAATCATTTCCATGATATGCCTGAGAATGGTCCAGACTTGACAAAGTTGGAGTGATATGATTTGTGGCTTCGGTGTCAGGAAGCCACGTGTTGTATCTAGGGAAGCTTGCTTAGGACAAGACATAGTAATAGTTGGCATTTGGAAGGTTGTGGAAAGTAGACGAATCACAGTGAAGACAATCTGAAGAGAGATGTCCAATGCCACAACAGTGTTTTGTGAAGAGGCCTACGAAAATTGGTTGTGGCTACAACCACGACCTATGTTGAAGATGTTATTGTTGTTGTTCCCACCATAGTAAGATCCTCGTCCATATAACGTTCCGTATATTTCTTATTTTCCATTTTTATGTAACTTGTACTCTCTCATCAATTCCTTGTAATTTTGAGACTTGGTCATAATTGAAATTTTCTTTTATATATTTTTTGCCTAAGAATTCTTGCATAACACATAAACACTCATGAATACGCACTATAATTCAAAACCGAGCAACACATTGAGATTCTATTTTCTTTGGAATGTTATTTCATAACTGTTTTATTAATTACCATGCTTGTACACACTTAAAATATCCAAAAACATACCTAACTATGAGTTTATAGCTTAAAATAACACACAAAATAACTTGAGGGACTAAAATGAACTTTTTGAAAGTTTTGAGGGTCCTTGCCGACCATATACAACCCCTTGCGGTCCGCAAGAGGTGCCTCTGGCAAATGAATCATGGAAAACTTGCATTTTTGAACATTTCCATCATTCTAACTCCCAACCAACCCATTTAATACCTCAACCACTAATCCTACTTATAAATAACAACCCTCAACACCTCTGAAACACTTTAACCACTCCAAGATCTCTTTCAAACACTCTCAAATCTTCCATTTCTTCAACTTTATGCAGAAAACTCAAAGACCAAAATAATGAGTTTTGGCTTCCTTTTCGCACTTTTCTTACCTTTTTCTTCTTCCCCATACTTGGAACACCTCTAGGAGTTTTCCACTTGTTTATCAAGGAAAATGAGAATGGTAAACAAACACTTTTGAGGCCCAAGTTGGGATTATTCACAAACTTTATAAACATGTTTTCCTTTACTTTGTTTTTGGAAGTTATTCATACCAAACCAAGTCACCAACAAACTTCCACGTTGAAGGACTTCTCTAAGGTTAATTTCTAGAAATTTTGAGGTTCACATACCTCCATTTTATATGTTCAAAGTCTCTAAGTAACCCACAATCATCTATGTGGGTGAAACCAAACCAAGTCTCCAAACAAGCAATGTTGGAAGACATGTTAAGGTATAGATGGTGATGTTGAGGACCTTGGTTTTACAACTAAACTTCCACCATCCGTCACTTGGTTACTTAGAAAAATAGTAGTTTACTTATGCATTCCATTCCTTGTATTTAGGACCATTCGAATCATCAACTATGTTGATGATTTTGTACAATGGTAAAACTCTTGAGGTTAATAGATTACAGTACCTCTAATGCTTGATTATGTACATAATAATCCATATATAGTACTTACTTCAAAACCAACCCATAATATCAGCCAACCCATGGTTGAATGTTATGTGTTAAGATGGAGAATATCTTAGTCTTAAATTCCTTGACTTCTAATGGGTGTTTAACACTCATGAAAAATACACACCAATAATAGTGTGCAAATAAGTGTCTAGGCAGGATATGTTTTATGAATTTTTATACTCGTAAATTCCTATTACTTTTCAATCTCCAAATCCTTATACTCATATACCTTTGTTTACCATTTTAAGGCGACTTTGGTGTTCCATCCCTCAAACTCGTTCGCTTTTTTGTGGATTTTCTTCACGAAATCGTGAGTTCATACTAGAGCCTTTTAAGCTTTAAAAATTATTTGGGTTGTAACATGTATTCGTACTAAACACACATACACACATACAAGCAAACTTAATCAAAAACTCAATCTGTATTTGTACTAAACACACATTCAAGCAAACTTAATCGAAAACTCAATCCTTAAACATGCTTATTTGTTATATTAAATGTGAATACATGCTAGAATATTCTTATGCTTAGCTATCTATCATTAACCTTGCAAGCCTCCCTTAATATGTATAGCACCAAAGGATTAGCACATCTCCCCATATTCCGGGTCAATGTTAAGTTATACAACCTTATTTTTTCGGCAATAAGGATAAGCTAGTGCCAATCTTTGGATTTGATTTTTAGCTTTTTCGTGCTAATATGATACATAATTTCGTATACTCTAAACATGTGGATTTGAGATTTATTCTATCTATGCTATGTAAACAAACTAGTATGCTCACTGACATGTTTATGTGTTGACGGATATTTTATACATGTTGCAAGAAATGTTTGAGATTCTATCACAAGAAACTACTTAGGGTGGATTTAGATACTTACATAAATATGCAAGTATGATGTTTTAGTTATGAAATTTATGTTTGTTGTATTTTTGTTTTTGAACAATGTAATGTTTTTATTTGATTCTGACAACGGAAAATTTTAATCTTAATATATCGCAACTTTAGTGTTATGATGTCTTTGAACAATCGATTACGTCTCGCCTCAATGTTTCTACCATTGGTTGGGGTATGATGGTCCACCTCTAGTGTAGCCACCCATATTGTTAGAGGTTCGAGAATTGTAGAAGGCTTGAGGAGGTGGAGTTTCAGCATTAACATTTGGCATGAGTTAATAGCCAAGTTGAGATGCCATTTGTTGGAGATTCAAGAGCTGTTGAGGGGATTGAGCAGGAGTGGTGGAGGCGACAAAAGCTGTAGCATTAGTAGGTTGTGTGGGTTTTGTAACCATGAAGTCGTGGTCTGTGAGCAGACTAAATAGCTCATTGAAGGCCAAAGCAGTTGGACGAGCCTTAACATTTGCTTTAAGGCCATTATATTCATTGCTCAAGCCATTTATCATGTTCAGGACCAGATCTTTATCTTTTACTGGTTCACCTATGTAGTAAAAGCGGATGCAATCTCCTGTGCACGACTAAGATAAGTAGGTGGTGTTTCATCACCTTTCATTTGCAGCTTAAGAAGTTATATCTAAAGTATATATTCCCTAAAGGAAGTGTATGGAGCATAGGTGTCACACCCCGACCCGCAGCGGAATAAGAGTCGGGGCATAATTGGGTTATCACCAAAGCTCATGATGTTTACTAAAATGTTTCATATTTATTAAATTCAAATTACAACTTAAATGTTCAAGCCAAATTCATACAATACAAGGAAAGGAAAATTAAATAAACAATCCAAAATCTAAACTGATTTATTCTTCTAGGCCGTCCTATATGTTTCTTGCTTCAACTGGATCACCTGTATCATGTGTAAAAATGGGGAATTTTGGGTCAACAAAAGTTGGCGAGTGAACCTTGTTAAAAACATTTGATATTGATTTCTTATTGTATTTATATAGAAAAATTATGCAATAATCATATGTGAGCAAACGTAAATAAACAAACAATAACAAACCACCTTGCAGGTAATGGGGAACGGACGAGCCTATGATGATGTATGTGCGATCAAGGCTCAATCAAACGGAGCCGATCGTATGTTGGCAACGCCATGTTCCGCTCATAGGTAATGGGGAACAGTTCCGCTCATAGGTAATGGGGAACAGACGAGCCTATGATGATGTATGTACTGAAAATGATAAATTTAATCTAAACATTAACCACACAAAAATTGATGCATATTGGATACACATTTGATCATGGATATGATGGATGTACAAGTGTTTATATGTAATAAATAATAAGCGACACATGATACACCCCAAAATGTGATTAAAACGGGGAATTTGTAGAGATTCACTCACATTGGGTGCGTTCGTTTGATGATGTTGAATGCGCACGAGTTTTGATATTTGATCGACGAGGAAAGACTATCCTAAAATAATAACGAAATGGTACAGTAAATAAGTGGATTTTATTAACAATTTTAATAGGATTTTTAGATTTATTTTTGTGAGTTTAAAGTCATTTCCTAACTTTAAAATATTATTTTTAAGTATTTTTAATTGATTTTTAAATTAAATAAATAAATAAAAATATAAAAAAAATGTTGACTTTTTGTTAACCGTTGACCGTTGACCGGTCCGTTGACCGGTCGGACAGTGGTAATTGGTGCGCTGAGTGAGGTTCGAACCCGGGACCTCTCGTACGCGTGCACGCAGCTCTACCAACTGAGCTACGTGTCTAACCCGAAATAATATGTGTTTTAATTATATATATATACAAATTAAATGTTAATTTATTTGGTTTATATTAAAAGGTTTTAAAATGGTCGAACCGGTTTGCAGGGAGCCGGATCGAACTCGGGTCCTTCGGTTTGTAAGCGCACAGCCCAACCAGTTGGGCTGTGTATCTTATCTGTTTAACTTACGGTTTATATTAATCTTATAAACAAACTGGAATCTGTTCTGATTCAGTTTTAAAAAGAATGGTTTTAATTCGGAAAGTCGGTGCGTTTGTATGGTTCGAACTCGTGACGTGCGCTGTGTGTTTGCACACAGTCCACCGCTGGACTGTGTGTCTAACCCGGTTTAATATCTTGTTTTAATTAAACTTATACATAAGGTTCGACTTCATCTTCTTCGCTCAAAGACACAGACAACCGATATTCGACAGTTCTTGTTTAAATCATTCGTCGGACATATAAATGATTGAAATGCAATGGATAAAGAAGGTTTTGGAAATGAATGTACCGGAAAAGATGTTTTTCTCATAACTCCGGCAAAGGTCGTCGGCTCTGTTTTGTGAATTCCGTCTGATCGGATCAACTTACAGTTTTGATCAATTAGTTGCGAAATTAAGTTACTAAACAAGGATTATCAGAGGGTTTAGATGTTTGTACCGATTCACAGCGTGTTTTCGGAATGTCCAGAGATTTTCCGGCGAGTGTAGAATATCCGGTAACGTCGTCTGGGACTGATTCTGGTTGAAGGATTTAAGTTAATGAAAGTCTAACAATGGATTGAAAATGAAAGAATCGAGAAATTTACCGATTTGATGTATGTCCCGGTTTTCCGGCGAAAGTCCGGCGATAGCAGATAACGTTTCCGACGAACAGAAGTTAGAGTGAAAATGAAATTGAGGGTGCTGCGAGTGTATCCGAGATGTGAGGCGATGGTATTGTTAGTGTATATTGTAAATAAATTTCATTTCGGTTTTAACTCCCAAAAATCATATGAATCGAGGCATTGAAGACTGAATTGATTAGAACGTGGGTTGTAATTGATTTATCGGTTATACTCAGGAACTCGGTGGAACTTAAGTTTTATATGATTGATTGATTACACAAACAAGTCAAGTGGCGGAGTGGTGAAAGGCTTGTGTGTTAAATGAGCCGGCTGACCCGGGTTCGAAACCCGGCAGCGACATTTATTTTTTTCTTCGACCGTTTTTATTGTTTATTAATTATAGTTTATAAATTCTAATATATTTATTAATTATGTATTGTTTAAAATTAAAAAGAGCATTAAATAAGCAACGAAAAATGTAACTGACTATTCGATTAATAAACGAAGCGATTTTGAAAACCCGTTTTTCGAGGATGTTACAGTATCCCCTACTTTTAGAAATTTCGTCCCGAAATTTAAGTAGTAGTGGTAACAGGAAAAAGATGTGGGTATTTTTCGCGCATTGAGTCTTCACGTTCCCAAGTAAACTCGGGTCCTCGTTTCGACATCCCAGCGTACCCCAACAATTGGAATACGACTCCGTCTTAAACGTTTTTCTCCGAAGTCCATGATCTCTACTGGTCTTTCAATGAAGTGCATAGATTCATCGATCTGAATATCTTCTAGGGGAATATGGAGGTTTTCATCGGCGAGACACTTCTTTAAGTTTGATACGTGGAACGTGGGGTGAATTCTGTTGAGTTCTTCTGGTAAGTCAAGCTTGTATGCTACAGGTCCTACTCTTTCGAGTATCTTGAAAGGTCCTACGTAGCGTGGTGCTAGCTTGCCCTTCTGGCAAAACGAACTACATCCTTCCACGGTGATACTTTTAAAAGTACTTGATCACCAATGTTAAACTCCAAGGGCTTTCGTCGTTTGTCTGCATAACTCTTTTGACGACTTTGTGCCGCTAGAAGATTGTTTCGAATTTGATGGATCTTGTCTGTCGTTTCTTGAATCAATTCTGGACCTGTGATTTGAGCTTCCCCAATTTCGTGCCAACATACTGGAGATCGGCACTTACGGCCATATAACGCTTTGAAAGGAGCCATGCCGATACTTGAGTGGTAACTATTGTTGTACGAAAATTCAACTAATGGTAGATGAGCGTCCCAATTCCCTTTGAAGTCTATGACACATGCTCGAAGCATATCTTCAAGAGTTTGGATGGTGCGTTCAGATTGTCCATCAGTTTGAGGATGATAAGAGGTACTGAGGTCTAATCGTGTACCCAAAGCGGCTTGTACGGCTTGCCATGTTCGTGAAGTGAAACGACCATCACGGTCTGAAATGATGCTTAAAGGTACACCATGACGGCTTACGATCTCGCTGATGTAGATACGAGCTAACTTCTCGTTCTTGAAGTCCTCGCGAATCGGAATGAAGTGAGCTAATTTTGTAAGACGATCAATGATTACCCATATAGTGTCATACCCACTGGAGGTGCGAGGTAACCCGGTAATGAAGTCCATGGTTATGTTTTCCCACTTCCATACAGGTATTTCAGGTTGGACTAGAAGTCCTGAGGGTCTTTGATGTTCAGCTTTTACTTTGGAACATGTAAGGCACTTGGAAACAAAAACAGCGATATCCTTCTTCATGCCAGGCCACCAGTAGGTGTATCGAAGGTCTTGATACATCTTGTCGGCTCCTGGGTGTACAGAGTACCGTGTTTTGTGCGCCTCATTCATATGGAAATCACGAAGGTTATTGTGATCGGGAATCCATATGCGATCTAGATAGTACAGAATACCGTCAGATTTAGTTTCGATTTTAAGTTCAGCTCCACAAGACAGCTCCTTGCGTACGTCGTTTTCAGGTACTGAAACATGTTGAGCTTCTCGGATTCGATCTTTGATGTCGGTTATGATTTGCGAACATAGAAGACGAATGGAGTTCGCATAACCCTTTCGACTGAGCGCATCGGCCACCACGTTTTCCTTGCCAGGATGATACCGAATTTCACAGTCGTAGTCATTAAAAAGTTCGACCCATCTTCGTTGCCTCATATTCAACTCCTTTTGGTTAAAGATATGTTGGAGGCTCTTGTGGTCAGTGTATATTTCACACTTAGTACCGTAGAGGTAATGTCTCCATATCTTAAGAGCGAACACAACGGCTCCAAGTTCCAGGTCGTGGGTGGTGTAGTTCTTCTCATGAATTTTGAGCTGTCTAGAAGCATAAGCTATCACTTTTCCTCTTTGCATCAGTACACAGCCTAGTCCCTGCCCTGACGCGTCGCAATAAACCACGAAGTCATCACAACCCTCAGGAAGTGTGAGGATAGGTGCGTCACAGAGTTTTTGCTTTAGAGTTTGGAAGGCTTCTTCTTGTTTGGGTCCCCATATGAAGGGCTTTCCTTTATGAGTCAAAGCCGTGAGTGGTACAACAATACGGGAGAAATTTGCAATGAAACGACGATAATAACAAGCCAAACCAAGAAATGATCTTACTTCGGTAGGTGTACGTGGCGCTTGCCATTCTTGTACTGCCTTGATTTTTGAGGGATCAACATGAATTCCCTTGTCATTGACGACGTGTCCAAGGAATTGTACTTCCTTTAACTAGAATTCACATTTCGAGAACTTAGCGTACAGCTTTTCTGTCCTTAAGAGTGTAAGGATGAGTGGAAGGTATCGTTCATGATTAGACTTAGACTTTGAGTAGATGAGGATGACGTCGATGAAGACTATGACAAAGCGGTCGAGGTAGGGTTTGCATACCCAATTCATTAAATCCATAAATACTGCTGGAGCGTTGGTTAAACCAAATGGCATGACTATGAATTCGTAATGACCATAACGAGTTCGGAAGGCGGTCTTTGGGACGTCTTCTTCATGTACTCTGAGTTGATGATAACCAGAACGAAGGTCGATTTTTGAAAAACAGGTGGCGCCTTGAAGTTGGTCTAGAAGATCATCGATGCGAGGTAATGGGTAGCGGTTCTTGACCGTTAACTTGTTGAGTTCTCTGTAGTCGATACACATGCGAAACGTTCCATCTTTCTTCTTCACAAAAAGGACAGGTGCACCCCAAGGCGATGAGCTAGGACGTATGAATCCTTTGTCAGTCAGCTCTTGCAGTTGACTGGCCAGCTCTTGCGTTTAGGATGGGGCTAACCTATAAGGAGATTTTGCAACTGGTGTAGCTTCAGGTATAAGATCAATGCGGAATTCAACTTCTCTCACGGGAGAAAGTCCCGAAATGTCGTCAGGAAAAACTTGCGGAAATTCTTTTACTACTGGGATGTCTTCGAGTTTCTTCTCCTTGGTTCCCTTTTTGACGACGTGAGTTAGGAATGCGACATATGCGGAGATATTTTCGGGCTTGAAGACAGGACATTAATTTGAGTCCTTTCGAAGGGGTTTCTCCAAAGATTCGTAGAGTCTGACCGTTTGTAAGAGGAATGCGAATGAACTTTTCGCGGCATACAACTTCAGCATGATGTTGGCTGAGCCAGTCCATACCAATTATAATGTCGAAACTTCCCAACTTCATAGGAATGAGGTCAACTGGAAAGTCGTGATCGTTTAGGGTGAGAGTACAATTGCGTATAATAGAGTTTAATGAGACCGGTTTTCCGTCAGCAACTTCTACCGTTATGGATTCCATGAGTTTATCACGAGTTTGGTTGAGGATGGGTTCAAATTCTAAGGACACAAAACTCTTATCCGCTCCAGTTTCAAATAACATGGATGCATAACTACCATTGATGAGAAACGTACCGTTAACCACTTTGTTGTCAGCCCTAGCTTGATTGGCGTTGATGTTGAAAGCTCTTCCCCTAGTAGGTGGAGGAGCTTGGTTAGCCTGGTTTACTGGATTTGCTTGAGCTTGGGCATGGATGATGTTCACCAAGCGTGGACAGGTGTTCCTGAAGTGGTTCGGGTCTCCACAGTGGTAACAAGCCCGCATAGGTTGCATCATGGGGTAGTTGGGTTGGTAGTAGGATTGGGCTACATGTTGAGCAGGTGGTAGGAGTAAAGGTTGTTGGGCTTGACCCACTATCTATTGGTGGGTTTGGGTTGAGGGCTGATTGCGGTTCGTTCGCTGAAGTGTGCGACAGGTTTGGATGGTGTGACCAGCACGGCCATAGCCGGTGCAATGTTGGTAGGGATGATTAGGAAAGTGATGGTATTGGCAACGGTTGCATTTTGGGTATGGGCCGGAGTATGGCTTTTTATATGGTGCAGCTGAGGGGGCAACTTGGGTGATGGGTGCAGCAGGGATAGGGAAATTTGTTTGTGTGACAGCAAAGTTTCTGCCGTTTCGTTTCCTCTTACTAGCAAACTTTGAGGAGGAGGTGGAATGGTTTGAAGTTTGGCCCTCAATGGGGGCTTTCTTTTTCTCATCCTTAAATTTGTCGTTTCGGATGCGATTCTTGGTAAGCTCGGTAGCTAGTTCCATAGCGGCTTCAAGTGTTGTAGGCGAAGTGCTTAGAACTGAGTCTTGAATTTTCGAGGGGAGACCTCGAATATAGTGTTCGACTAAGCGGTATACTGGGGTGAACAAGTTGGGGATCATTTGGTTCAACTCTAGAAACCTTTTGTTGTAGGAAGTATGATCTCCTTCTTTTTGCTTTAACAAGCGGAATTCATCCTCTAACTTTTTGATCTCGCTTCTTGGACAGAAGCGTCTCGTCATGATTTCCCTTAACTCTCCCATGTTAAGGCCATTACATTTTCGATTCCTCTCTTACCTTTTTCTGTATTCCACCAGGTAAGAGCTACTCCAAATAGTCTCCCGGTTGCGTAACGTACCTTGCGATCCTCGGGACAATCGCAATTGAGGAAGGTGTTTTCCATTTCCTCAAACCAGTGGAGGAGAGCAGTGACACCTTCGGTCCCTTCATATTTCGGGGGATCGCAAGACTTGAAGTGTTTGTAAGAGCACTTTTTGGAGGGAGGGTTGTCGATGTTCTGGTCTTCTTGATTGGGAGGGTTGATGGGATTTGCGGCGAGAGCTTGTTGGACTTGAATTACGATGTCAGGAAGCACCGCGGCCATTTGTTTTGCGATTTGGGTTGCTAAGCGTTCGTTTGACCTTCCTGACCTTCTACCCCACGTTGTTCCCTAGCCGACATCTACAGGAACATACATAAGAAGATTGTGAGTTTAAGGAGTCTTTTAGGTGTCATGTGTCGTCAAATGAATAAAAAATAACATAATTATCAATAATGCAACTACATCCATAGGTTGTCTTGGGTTTGCTCATGTTTGGGCCTCCAATGTCCCCCATACCATCACCTGTATAGTCATGTGGGCCCCCATGACTATTGGCTTAGTAGGATTCACATTGGTGTTGGCGGTTTAACACTCACATCACCCGAATGAAAACCATGAAATATGATTGCGAGATGTTTGGTAGGAGGGTGTCCAGGTGTAGACACAATGACAACTCAAAGTGGGGTTAGCTCACACGACGTTTGGTATAGCATGCTTTGGCCTAATAGGTCCTTCGTACTCTCATCGTTAGTCCCCAGGTAGGCAAACTGGTCCTTTATTTTGGATTTATACGAATGCCAAGCCTAGACAGGACGTTCCGACTACCGGTACTTGTACCCTTCCAGTTACTACATGCCCGTCATGAGAACTCACTTTGATGTGATTTGAAAAAAAATACAAAAATCGTTGCAAAAATCATGGAAATTGTGTGGTGTGTGCTCTCATGGATATGATATGTTATGAGGATGTGATTCATGATGAGTATTGTATAGTAATATGTACTTATGAACATGCTTGCATAACATTGAATGTAACAATAAACATAAAGCATATAAACATCATGAATTTTGTATGTAACACATAAACAATTTAAATAATTCAAATCAACTATAGTATAGGCTCTAAGGGTCTAATAACCTATCCTATATCCCTATAGTCATGGCTCTGATACCAATCTGTCACACCCCGACCCGCAGCGGAATAAGAGTCGGGGCATAATTGGGTTATCACCAAAGCTCATGATTTTTACTAAAATGTTTCATATTTATTAAATTCAAATTACAACTTAAATGTTCAAGCCAAATTCATACAATACAAGGAAAGGAAAATTAAATAAACAATCCAAAATCTAAACTGATTTATTCTTCTAGGCCGTCCTATATGTTTCTTGCTTCAACTGGATCACCTGTATCATGTGTAAAAATGGGGAATTTTGGGTCAACAAAAGTTGGCGAGTGAACCTTGTTAAAAACGTTTGATATTGATTTCTTATTGTATTTATATGGAAAAATTGTGCAATAATCATATGTGAGCAAACGTAAATAAACAAACAATAACAAACCACCTTCCATGAGTATATGACATGAATGATAATGTATATGTTGGCAACGTCACGTTCCGCTCATAGGTAATGGGGAATGGACGAGCCTATGATGATGATGTATGTGCGATCAAGGCTCAATCAAACGGAGCCGATCGTATGTTGGCAACGCCACGTTCCGCTCATAGGTAATGGGTAACAGTTCCGCTCATAGGTAATGGGGAACAGACAAGCCTATGATGATGTATGTACTGAAAATGATAAATTTAATCTAAACATTAACCACACAAACAATTGATACATATTGGATACACATTTGATCATGGATATGATGGATGCACAAGTGTTTAAATGTAATAAATAATAAGCGAGACATGATACACCCCAAAATGTGATTAAAACGGGGAATTTGTAGAGATTCACTCACATTGGGTGCGTTCGTTTGATGATGTTGAATGCGCACGAGTTTTGGGATTTGATCGACGAGGAAAGACTATCCTAAAATAATAACGAAATGGTACAGTAAATAAGTGGATTTTATTAACAATTTTAATAGGATTTTTAGATTTATTTTTGTGAGTTTAAAGTCATTTCCTAAATTTAACAATATTATTTTTAAGTATTTTTAATTGATTTTTAAATTAAATAAATAAATAAAAATATAAAAAAAATGTTGACTTTTTGTTGACCGTTGATCGTTGACCGGTCCGTTGGCCGGACCGTTGACCGGTCGGACAGTGGTAATTGGTGCGATGAGTGAGGTTCGAACCCGGGACCTCTCGTACGCGTGCACGCAGCTCTACCAACTGAGCTACGTGTCGAACCCGAAATAATCTGTGTTTTAATTATATATATATACAAATTAAATGTTAATTTATTTGGTTTATATAAAAAGGTTTTAAAATGGTCGAACCGGTTTGCAGGGAGCCGGATCGAACTCGGGTCCTTCGGTTTGTAAGCGCACAGCCCAACCAGTTGGGCTGTGTGTCTTATCTGTTTAACTTACGGTTTATATTAATCTTATTAACAAACTGGAATCTGTTCTGATTCAGTTTTAAAAAGAATGGTTTTAATTCGGAAAGTCGGTGCGTTTGTATGGTTCGAACTCGTGACGTGCGCTGTGTGTTTGCACACAGTCCACCGCTGGACTGTGTGTCTAACCCGGTTTAATATCTTGTTTTAATTAAACTTATACATAAGGTTCGACTTCATCTTCTTCGCTCAAAGACACAGACAACCGATATTCGACAGTTCTTGTTTAAATCATTCGTCGGACATATAAATGATTGAAATGCAATGGATAAAGAAGGTTTTGGAAATGAATGTACCGGAAAAGATGTTTTTCTCGGAACTCCGGCAAAGGTCGTCGGCTCTGTTTTGTGAATTCCGTCTGATCGGATCAACTTACAGTTTTGATCAATTAGTTGCGAAATTAAGTTACTAAACAAGGATTATCAGAGGGTTTAGATGTTTGTACCGATTCACAGCGTGTTTTCGGAATGTCCAGAGATTTTCCGGTGAGTGTCGAATATCTGATAACGTCGTCTGGGACCGATTCTGGTTGAAGGATTTAAGTTAGTGAAAGTCTAACAATGGATTGAAAATGAAAGAATCGAGAAATTTACCGATTTGATGTATGTCCCGGTTTTCCGGCGAAAGTCCGGCGATAGCAGATAACGTTTCCGACGAACAGAAGTTAGAGTGAAAATGAAATTGAGGGTGTTGCGAGTGTATCCGAGATGTGAGGCGATGGTATTGTTAGTGTATATTGTAAATAAATTTCATTTCGGTTTTAACTCCCAAAAATCATATGAATCGAGGCATTGAAGACTGAATTGATTAGAACGTGGGTTGTAATTGATTTATCGGTTATAATCAGGAACTCGCGATCACTCAAGAGTCCCTAGATGTTTGAAAGCCGATGAACGGTTTCAGTTTTTGGCGCAAACAGATGAATTCTCGGTGGAACTTAAGTTTTATATGATTCATTGATTACACAAACAAGTCAAGTGACGGAGTGGTGAAAGGCTTGTGTGTTAAATGAGCCGGCTGACCCGGGTTCGAAACCCGGCAACGACATTTATTTTTTTCTTCGACCGTTTTTATTGTTTATTAATTATAGTTTATAAATTCTAATATATTTATTAATTATGTATTGTTTAAAATTAAAAAGAGCAATAAATAAGCAACGAAAAATGTAACTGACTATTCGATTAATAAACGAAGCGGGTTTTGAAAACCCGTTTTTCGACGGATGTTACAATAGGCTCGAGCAAGGGAGTCTCGTAGTTCTCTAGTTGTAGATCCTTGAGCATGAGCAAACAATGCTTAAGAGACAGTTGCAATAATGATCATACGGACACGTGCACCACTTGCAATCCAGGTGGTTGGGATTGGTTGTGACCACAATTGAGGATTTAGATTTCATGGTATTAGTGATAGCCTGACAAGGAGTAGAGCCATCAATATAACCAACTAAGTTTTTTGTGATCAAAAATGGTTTACTCATGGTCTTCTAGTAGCCATAGTTTGTCGGGAAGAGAGTGAAAGAAAATTTGTGTGAATTGTAGATGCCCATGTAGTTGAGGTAAAAATTGTAATTGATGTCACTATTTGGGAATTTAGTTAAAAAATATGAGCATCAACATGATTGACGGTGGGAGAGTGTCGGCAGCACAAAGTTTTGTTTCTAATCTATGATGCCAAGCAATTTATGGCTTTCAAAGCACTTGAACTTGCGTTCAAGATCTAAGTGAGTGACGGCGAGAGAGTGCCGATAGCATAATGTTTTGTTTATGATCTATGATGCCAAGCAATTTATGGCTTTTAAAGCACTTGAACTTATGTTTAAGATTTAAGTGTCACAAGAGGGTGTCGCCGGGTGTACCAGTGGAAGTGTCGCCAACGCACTTGTTGTAAGTGTTTGTGAGTGTCGCCGGCACAATTGTTGTGAGTGTCACATGGTGGTTTGCAACGGTGTTGAGATGGTGGCTTGACTCTGACACCAAGTAAAACACCTTTGTTGTGTGAAATTGTAATTGTATTGAAATGATATAAATGAGATATTACGAGGAGTATTTATAAACCCAAAATTTACACAAAGTTTCCTCTAATATTTACATAATTAACCTCTAACTTTCCATAATTACTTTGTTGTCCAATACTACCACAATCATCATGCAAAGACAATTAGGCTACGACATAATTTATCTTTCTAGCGACATTCACCAGGTTTGATACAAACTTAATTTTGATGATTGATACAAGAAAACTTCTCTGAATGTCGACCATTCTCGACGACTTGTTGTCGGGACAGCCTATCCTATCCTAAGTACAAGTCATCGGGAAAAGTCTTGTGCCCACAGATGCGTCGCAAAAGGTCAGAAAAGGTCGTTGGGGCGGTATACCCTTTAGCAACGACATAGCATCGCTAAAACGTCATTGAAAATAAAAATTAAACAAAAAAATAACTCTAAATAAATATTAAAACTAACTTTCCCGACGAATAGGCGTTGCTAAAAGGTTCATTTTTGCCATCTTTTCTCGTGAAACGTAAATTTATAAACCAACAATTGATACTGAATCCATTAAATACAAAGGCAAGTAAAGACGAACCACCAACAAAAATTACATATGTTTGTTCTAATGTTGTAAAACAATATCTTGGAGGCCGAGTACTCTCAGAATAATTTCTACAAAATAGGTTGTCGAGACGATTTTCTTCGACTCCACCTAATTTCTCAATATCAATTAAACCCGACCAAAATCAGATCTAGTTGGTCAACTGGAGCTATATATGTACACACACACACACACATATATAGGGATGAGTTAAAATGAAATCCACCTTAAGTTTTGAGAACCGTGAGAATTAGACCATCCAAAAAGTTTTTCCTAAACTTTTTATTCTCAAAAGTCATAAAAAAGATCACATGTTTCAGTAAAAAAAATATTAAAAAAATGCCGCATACCCACATTTACATGCGTCGTAAAAAATATTTATCTTCATGCAAAATTTATGTCAGCGCGTAAAAAAAACTTGCATCAGTCAAAACTACCGACTCGACAATTTAATTTACCTTTTTTTTACAGATTTGTTTATAATATTTTTATCTACGTTTGTGCAAAAACCCTTGGCCTAACTCGCGCGAGAACAAAATGTTCTCACGGTTCCCACAACTCGTGGTGGTTCTCATTTGAACCGAGCCCTATATATATAAGATGAGGATCATTACAAAACACTAATTATTGTGAGAACAAAAAGAACTCGAAATCACTAAATTTTTGGACTTAAGGTTCATAATTTTAAAATTATATGTTTCTTACATTTATATGTGTATTATATATACGTAAAAAAACATATATTTTTACCTACACATAGCCTACATACATGTAGGTAATTTAACCTACACATAGTCTACATATTTGTAGGTTATACAAAAACTGAAAATTTTCCATCTTTTGTTCTGAATTCTAGTTTGAGAAACATTAAATCTTAGAATTGTAACATTTTCATTTAATTTTTAGGTTTTTAGGATTGAAAAAAATGAATGATTCATTTTGTTCTACGTATTCTCGCAATATTTAGTGTTTTGCATAGAAACTTCCCATATATGTGTATATATATGTGTGAGTGTAAATAAAATTCATATTTATGTTTGTTATCTTTTATTTGCTTTATCTTTGTTGTTGTTATTGCTTTATTATGTATTTGTTATGTTTTATCTATCCTAACGACATGTTTGTGGGAGAGGGTTTATAAAAAAAAGCTTTTGTGTTTCTTATCTATTCTGGCGATTTGGTTCAAACTGATTTTTTTTGGATTTATGGTCCGTATTTGGTGAAAACAATTTGATTTTTTGTGTGATATTTTCACCCCTTCACCCTTTAGTTGTTCAAGTTCTACCACTAACGACGTTAGGATTATATTTTGTGTTGCAAGGAGCACGTAATTTACTAGTTGTGAGTGGAAGCAACATGTCAGGCATGTTAGAATGGATGCTGGTCACAAATGATGTAACACTAGAGGATATGTCAAGTATGTATACCCTTGACTACAGAAAAATCCCCAAATGCCCTTGTGGTTTCCTCCATTGTCACCTATAGTTTCTAACTTTCTAAAAATACAATTATAGTCCCCAACGTTTGCCCTCCCGTTTCTTAGATAGCCCCTAGCGTGAATGAGGGTTAGTTTTCTCAGTTAAGTGGGTGTGAAATGACCTAAATACCCTTACTTTAAAAAATAACTATTAAAACACTAAAAAAATTAATTAACCACCAGACCACCCTAGCCACCACCGTTCGCCTCTCACATGCAACTCTCTCTCACCACCAGACCACCCTAACCGACCGCAGACACCACCTTCACGACTGCCAACAACCACCATTTCCAATCTTCACGCCACCGCCCACTCTCTTTTTGACTATAACAACTACAAATACTACCTCCAACCTGCAACCCACCATCACCACCGCTATTCTACATGCCTAGGTCTCTGAATCCTTTCAATTCCATAAGGCAATTATTCAAATATACGCCCATTTGCGCCGTATCTCAAGATTTTTTTAATGTTCCCTTGCTTAATAAATTGAATTGATGTTCTTTCTTGCACATTCTCTATTCTTCAAGCAATAAAACACTAAAATGTAACCATAGGAAAAACCACAGGTGTTGAATCGATGATGTTACACACTTCTTTTGTTGTCCGGAAAACTAGAGGTGTTGGGCTCAACGTTGGGGGTTTCTGTAACAACCAAAAACTGGTTTAGTAATCAAACCACGTTAATATTAAGGAGCGGGTAAAGTACCGTTAGTGGTAACAGTTAACCAGTAAATAAAATAACAAGGAACAAATTAACCTAGTTAGTAACATGTATATAGGTTATGAAAACAATGAGTAGTAGTAATCTTATCTAAACAAAACTAAACTTGAGGGATCGAAGCTACCAAAAAGGAAACTTATGTTTTTAAAACATAAAAACTAACACATAACACACAGTGTGTGTGTATGTCGATCATCAGGAGGTGCAACAAGGGCAAACCCATGTTCATCCAAAATCATTAAATTGAAGGTGGAATTGGATCTTAAAGTCCTGCATGAACATGAATTACCGATCACCTAGACTAGGGGATCATAAGGTATGTCTAAAAACTTAGATTTGTGAAATTCATAACTTGAGACAAGTAGAATACTTGCAATTAGATTGTTTGATTATGATCCAAAGATGAAATTGAGTGTTTATGTATGCTTAATTTCGTTAGACATAAAGAAATTATGAGATAATTGGTGTAAGATTACTTGTAAGTGATTAATAAGTCGATTTTGAAGCGGGTTTTGATAATATGATGAAGTTGATGATATACTTGTGTATAGAATCATCATACATGATAGTAATAGGAAGATATGTGAATAATCTACGAGTTCGAGTACATGTTCATACTTTTCATAGAATGGGTTTGGTATGATATGATGAAATAGATGTTATATTCATGCTAGATGATGTTTGAAATCATCATGTGTTTATGAATGATTAAAGTATTTGGCTAAGTTTGATGTTTGGGTAAATTCCATATATACGATGAGTGGGTTGTTTAATAGTGACGAAATAATCCCAAGTTCTTGTATGATATTCATAGATTAGCATACAATGACTTAATTATGTTAATTTGATGTTAACAATAACATGAACTTAGTTTGGAAAGTTAGTTAAAATGGTAGCCTAAAAATAACGTCTACCGGGTATTTGATGAAATGCCTAAGTGAGATCGTTAAACCTATTTGTGCATTTGCATATGTTAATAGGTAGTTTACTTTTAAAAGTCAAACTGACCTAAAATAAGATCAAATGGTAATTTGATATGAAATCTGTAAGGTGGGATAGTCGTGATAACTAATGACTAATCTGACCATTTTGCGAATGGTAAATGATAGTTTGACGCTTGACAAGCTAGGTGGAAGCTTGGGAAGAAGTGGGCCAAACGAACTAAGTACGCGGAAAAACTATAATAGGATGCAAGGTAAGTAAAGCTTACACCCTTCTAGTAGAATACCTACTATTATATTGGTTACGAATAAGGTAAATTAGTATTTGAAATATGATGTTCTGACGCAGAATGTTACAGGTCGAAACAAGTAAAAATGGTGAGAAACCATATTTGATGGTAAAAGGGGTAAAATGGTAATTCAGTCATGTGATGAAGAGTAAACAATGAGTTTTGATTAAGTTACCTTATGGTGTAAAATAGGTAATGAGGGTAATATGGTTATTTGATTACGAGTTGACAGGTAAACATTAGTTTTTGAAAAAGACACTCTATGGCATAAGCCATGATGGGTCAAAATAATTAAGAAATG
Source organism: Scalesia atractyloides (assembly GCA_947069175.1). Taxonomy (NCBI): domain Eukaryota; kingdom Viridiplantae; phylum Streptophyta; class Magnoliopsida; order Asterales; family Asteraceae; genus Scalesia; species Scalesia atractyloides. The sequence goes on from CAMTDV010000026.1 coordinate 16,212,791, forward strand.
TTTTTAAGTAATATGATGGTATGGTGTAAACCGAAACGAGCTATATGGATGAGATGTCAAATAAATATCATCTCACAAAGATAAATTTGTTATTTAGACCAAACGGGTCAAACTGTGAAGTTATCACCATTTGACAATAATGACTAATGGTCGTTTGTCGAGTTTTGTGATCATAGGGAGAATAGTGTATGGCTTGCATCACTATTTATTTAGCAATTAATAGTGCAAGGTAGTAAAACGGGTAATGCTATGACCCGAGCCAGGTATGTGTATTAGGTCAAACTTTCAATAAGGACTTAAGGTCCGATGAGAGTTAAACAAGTCATGGGTGGACACTGAGTTACCTAAAGTAAGGTATATCTAATAATTTGAATTGTAGATATTATGTTCTTAGGAACATAATGATTTTTAAATAGAACAATTATTAAAGGTGCTCACTTGGTCAAAATATGCTCTTAAAAGTCCTTCGTCGTAGAAAGGACTAAAGTTGACCAAAATACCCTTTAATTTGCAAACCCCGCAAATGATCCTTAAGGGTGGTTTGAAAATGAGTTTTATAAATGAGTAAATCCTTTTGGTAGTGTAAAAGTGAAAGGTATAAGCCTTTTTGGTCGAATGCCTCGTAATGGGTCTTTTTAGTAAATTGTTGAACCGAAGGGTACAATTCGGAATATATGATTTTACCATATCAAATCCACCACAAATATAGTTGTGGTGGAAGATAAAATAAGTATTAGTGTGGAGATAGGAGGTAAGGAAAGAAGGAGCGGGATTTCTGCTTAAATACTTAAATCCCTTAACGGGTCAAAATGAGTATGCGCATAAACTTGGTAATGGTTGCGTAAATCATAAAGTTATGAATCCGGGTTAAGAATTTCTAGTTAAAGATGTAGGTAACATTTTACGGACATTTAGAAACAAGTTTCGAGTGAAATAGATGAAAATTGAATAAGTTACGAAAGTTTTCGTAACAAAAACGGCAAACAAGGAAAAGCTGCAGCACCCACCGTAAGTTACAGTGGCCTACCGTAGCTTACGGTAGGCACTGCTGATCGAAACAGGTTATTCATGTCATAAGCTACGGTGCAGAGCCGTAGCTTACGGCGGGATATTTCACAAAATGTTGTTTTGGACCTTCGGTTTTAATTTGTTGTGTTATAAACTCCTTATAACCAACATATTTCATAATTTATGAAATATAGGTATCGAATTGAAGTATCAGACGATGATCAAGATCATTGAAGAACCGAACACGAGCAAAGATGAAGCTTCCACATTTTGACTAAAACGTTTATCAAGTCGAACTATGTTAATATGTTAAAACATTTGAAATACTTGTGAAGTTCAAATTAACCTAGAATTTCGGATCATTATATTTGCATTATGCTTACATTAATGCAATAACTTTTATAAAATTATGTTTTAAAGCTAATGGGTCTTACAGTTTTCGGTGGGGTGGGGTGGAAGCGTGGGGAGGAGGATTGTTTTTTACGGCGACGATTGCTGGTTGGTCGGATTCCAATAGGGTTTTTGAGGGTTGTATTTTAGGGTTAGGGCTTGCGTTGTTTACTGATGGTTGAATTGAGAGTGGGGGATTGGATCGGTGATATTGTGTCAAATAGAGATATCCCAGAATTTAAGTATATCCTTTTAGAGCGAATTCATTCACGTCACGTGAAAGAAACGAACAACTTGAACGATAATTATTGCTAAAGATGGGTGATTTGAGAAGAAGGGAATTGGTTGTGGTGGAGGGCGGCAGGTGGTGGTGAATGGGTGGTGGCGGCAGCTGGTGGTGAGTAACGGTAGGTGGTGTGTGCTTATGTTCTGGTTTTATAAAGAGAGAAAGGGCCCACCTTAATTATTATATATTAAGGACTAAAGGTGGTTAAAAGGCGAGGCCCCCTTATTATTTTTTATTAATAAGTGATAGTTTTGACATTTCACACCCACTTAACTTAGAAAACTAATCCTCATCCACTCTAGAGAATATCCAAGAAACAGGAGGGGAAATGTTGAGGACTCTAGCTGTAATTTTAGAAAATTAGCGACTATAGGTGAAAAAAAAAGCAAACCACAAGAACTATCCGGACATTTTTCTCCCCTTGACTATTATATATTAAGGACTAAAGGTGGTTAAAAGGTGGCCCCCTTATTATTTTTTTATTAATAAGGGGTAATTTTGATATTTCACACCCACTTAACTTAAAAAACTATCCACATCCACTCTAGAGACAATCCAAGAAACAGGAGGGGAAATGTTGGGGACTATAGCTGTAATTTTAGAAAATTAGCAACTATAGGTGAAAAAAAAAAGCAAACCACAAGAACTATCCGGCCATTTTTCTCCCCTTGACTATTATAAAACCTTTTGTGTCAAATTTAATTAATAATTTATCTCTATTGCAAAACCATAAAAAAATATAAAATTCTTAATGATGTTAGGGTGACAAGGACATGTTCAAGGTATAGTTTAAGGTAAGGCACTACAAGAATCAAAGCCTATAACGATGACCCCTATAGCGACCAGTGAGGTCGTGAGAATAGCTTCACTTTTCTGGATCCATGTAAGTAATTGGTAAATAAATCAATCGTTTTAGTATTAAGAAGGGAAACTATATTACATGTGTTTGAACTTATATGTGTGATAGTTGTAGTATCGATATTCGTTCTGGACCCATGAATCATTAAGAAATTGGTGTTGATAGACTACTAAGGAGATGTTAAATCAATGTGTGTAGAAGAGGACCAAGCCCAGGAGTCATCAATATCTAAAACACTTATTGTGTTATAGGGTCATTAACTAAAAGGTGGCGCTTTAATACTTAGGGGTTGAACGGGTGAGGCCATGTTGTATATTTGTTGGTATACTGGTATGTGTGGTTGTAAATCTCATGATTGTTGAGTTTGGAGATGATAAACATGAGCATTCTAGATAATTACGAGTATCAGGGAATGTGGTCGGAGCATGACTAAGAAAATGAATTGGTAAAAGCATTTCAATATTTGAGATACTCTTGGCAGAAATCGGAGCTAGTATTAGGATTCCTATAACACGACCATGATGACTAATAAGTGTGTAGAGAATTGCCATGGATAAGGACAACTTGTAAATGAGCCAAATGAACACGAACGTAGGTATGTTCATGTTTGTTCATTTAACTTTAACCGAACACGAACATATAATCGTGCACATTTTTTTGTTCATCTTCGTTTATTAAGAAAATGAGCATGTTAGTATTCATTTATATTCGTTCATTTAAAACCTAAGCTCAATTCGCGAACGTGAACGAACATAAACAAACAAACTTAAACGAACATAATTTAACAAACAATAAGCAACACAAATAAACATAATTAAACAAACACAAATAAACGTAATTGACAAAACATAAATGAACATAAAGTAGTTGTTTATATAAATTAGTGATTATATAAGATTAATTCCCTTTCAAAATCCAATTACCAATTAGTTATATCTACTACATAAGTAGTTAAAAGTTCCTTTAATGTTTAATATTCATATAAATAAAACTGCTTATGAATTTAAATTGAAACAAAATAAACGAACGAATATAAACAAATGTAAATAGAGGAACATAAATGAATGAACATATACAGACGTTCACAAACTAAAATAAACAAACAAAACGTGTGTTCATGTTCGTTTATTTAATTAAACAAACAAAAAACGGTGTTCATGTTTATTTGTTTGTTAAATAAACGAACTTCTCGCCGAACAAGCTCACAAACAATTCAGTAACATCTCTTTATTTACAAGCTTGCCGCCCACACTACCAGAAATTTTGCGACGACCATATTTGTGGGAAATGGAAAACATACTTGTGACAGTTTTGCCACAAAAATGTTTCATGTGAAAAAACCGTGTTGTAAATCAATTTAGCGACAACATTTCGACAGAGTTTGCCACAAATTTCCAACAAAACCCTCTAACAAACATTGCGACAAAATCTATTTTTCTTCTTGTTATAAGTTAACGACAATTACATAATTGGGTTTTTAGTATTAATATTTTCATTATTAATAATAACAATAATATTAAAACTATTGTTTATTTTAGTTTTCCAAGAAAAATTTTCTAACAGAAAATAATAATTTTAATTTTTCCCAAAACTTTCCGACAAAATATATTTTTTTTTGTTTTATGATGATTTTCCTTATATATAATTTATTTTATTCCTTAATATAAGTAAAATATAATTTTAATAATTAAAAAGCAAGATTTTGTCAAAAAGTTTAGCAAGATTTCTAAAGAGTTCGGCGAAATTGTGACAACTATAGGATATGTGGCTCTTTATCAGAGCCTTGTGTGAAAATTTTGGGTTTTTTTAATTTGTGGGAAAGTCAGTTGTAACTTTGTCACAAATTTTAAGTTGGGGGAAATTGTTGGAATTGTTTGTAGCAAAAGAAGCCATTTTCTACTAGTGGGAGTGGGTGGTGTGAGATGACTAAAGGCGACAAGGGCAGAAGAGTTTGTTTTCTTTAAAAAGGTAACATCGATTAGGCTTGAATAAATTGGGAAACAACTTATGATAACGAATGAATACGCCGATCAGATTGAACTTTCTCGCAAGCCATTGATCAAGTATAAGACCAAACTCTTTTGTGGAACTTCAATGTCAATGGTAAAAGGGAAGTTAATTTTTTTTTTCCACAATTAGTTGAGCGAGCGTGTCTAATCACCAATATATGGAAATATACACAGAAGGTAAACCACATGTGTGTGACCGTACATTTAACGATGACTATTGGAATCAACACAAATGGCAAATTAACTTTAATTAAGACGATATATAGTCATAGTGAAGACAAGATCGGTGGAACCCTTCCTGAATGTTTAGCATAATGAGATATATTGAACATGTTTTACTATCACTACCAATAATGCAGCAACAAATTATTCAACAATTTCTATTTTGAAATATAGATTACAAAACTTGAGTTAAAGAGAAATATTTGCATCTTCGTTGTATGAATTATGAAACATATAATAAACATGGTTTTGAATAGTGGGTTGAAAGATAGATATGGTAAACTGTTGATCATACTATTAAATATATATTAGATAGCGTCCTGTTGGATTAGAATGATCTAAAACTTGTATTACAGAAGAAAAGATTGAATCAAAGGCTTTGTTGTATAGACGAAAAGATTGAATCAAAGGCTTTGTTAAATATGTTTTTGTTTTCTGCTAAAGAAACTTTACATTCAGTATGTTAATATCAGAAAAGACAATTTTAGAGTAAATTACATGGTTGGTCACTATAATTTAACAAAATTACAGTTTACGCCTTTATGCTTATTTTCCATTAATTGGTTGTCCCCGAGGTTTATCTTTCTTTTATTCATAGTGCGCGACACTAATAAGGTTATTTTTTACTGTTAAACCCACTTAAAATTACCTTTATATCTTGGTCTTAAAAAAACAAAACCATACATACTAACCGTGTAATTTACTTTTATTTATCATATTATTATTATTATTATTATTATTATTATTATTATTATTATTATTATTATCATTATCATTATCATTATCATAGTTAATTACAATTTTTGTCATGTGGTTTGGTAAAAATAACTATAGCAGTCCACTAGTTTAAAAATTGCGAAAACAGTACTAGTAGTTTCATTTATAGCCCACCTCACTTAGCAACATCCATTTAACCCAATAGTAAGAACACGTGCTTGAGACGTGCAGAGGCATTTTCGTCCATTCTTTTTGAAAAGAGAATTAATTATGTTTTTTTGCTCCTGTATTTTGTTGAAAATAACCATTACAGCCCATTAGTTTGAAAATTGCAAGAACAATACATATACTTTCACTTTTGTAATAATTACAGTCCACCTCACTTAATTCCATCTATTTAACCCATTAGTCAGACCGCGTGCTTGGCCATTTTCATCCAATCCCTTTAAAAGAAACCCTTGTAATATAAAAACTCCATCCCTCTTTGTTCTTGAAATCCTAATCAATACTCACTGATCCATAGGTCAAACACCAATTGATCAAACCATGTTCTTGTACAAACACTAATCTATCAAACATGGAGAAATTCAAACCCAAATCACCACTTGATGCATTGATGTTTAACCTGTGATTTGGTGATATGGGTGAGCAACTTAAGCACCATAACTGAAAACGAACCATAAACGACATAACCGAACCGAATTTGACCGATAACCAAAATAACCGATGGTTATGGTTATAAAGCTTTGGTTAACCAACAATTGGTTAAGGTTACAGTTATAAAGCTTTGGTTAACCGATATAATTGAAACCAAACCGAACTTGTAATGTTATGTCTATAATTCGATATAATGGATTTATGTTTTACAATAACCTTGTAGGTTTTTTACTAATACAAAAGTATATTAGTAACAAAATGATATTGTTGTGGATACTCTTATTTTGGTCAAGAATTGAGGTATTATAATGGTATGAATCGTCTATATAACAATGAGTACATAGTTAATTTACTAAAAGGGATACCACATTGGTAGTGTAGTCTTGGTTGTCTTATAAAAAGGCCTAAGCTAAGTCCAACATGGTGGGTTTCATTCTAATTTTATAGGCACATTAACATATGATTTTTTAACTTTATCTCAAAAGTTAGTTTTAGTTAAAGTTTTAGGTTAATAATCAAAATTAACCGAAATCAAACCATATCCGACTTCATAACTGATTAACCATAACCAGAGACTGAAGTTCGGTTATGGTTAACAAATTCCATAACCGAAGTTAACAGTTATGGTTATGGTTCATGATAAAAACCAAACCAACCAACTCATGCACATCCCTAATTGATGATTAGGGTTTTAAGAATGAAGAGGGTTGGGGTTTTTATATTAGAATGGGTTAAAAGAAATGGATGAAAATTCCCTGCAAGTGCTCAGGGTGGCTTCTAGCCTACACGAGCTTTTTTTTAAATTATTATAATAAATATATGTAAATAATTATAAAAATATAAATAAAGTATTTAATAAATACTAAACAAGTTGAGATCTCAAAAACTTATTAACTTAAAACAAATCCATATCGGTTAACACCACTTATGACCATTCGCTACCAACTCATCGTTTATGGTCGTCGCCACTACCTCCACCTCCACCTTCACCTGTAATTATTAGGCGCCACAAGTTTTAATAATAGTAATAGTAATACTAATTACAATAAATACAATACTATTAGTTATATTATACATAAGAGTAAACTATATTGTTGATCCCTAGGGACTATTTCTGATCAAGGGTTAAAGGGTAATTTTACAATGGTTTAAATTGAAAAAGTTAACCTTATCAGTGCAATGGAGTAGGAATGCAAGTAACAATCCTTGGGGACTAATGATGCAAAAAAAAAAAAAACAAACAAAAATAAGATGAAAACTGTCATTCACCTAAATCGTAAGGATTAAGTGTGTAATTTACTCTTTAGGTACATTAATTAGGTAGAGTTAATTACATTTTTCATCTCTATGGTTTGTTGAAAATAACCATTACAGTCAATGTTCTAAAAACGGGTAAATATCGGCCGCTATTACCTTTACCGGATGTAAATGCGGTACGAAACACCCTGATAAATAGGCCAAACGACAATGACAATGTACCACGAGTGAAACCCGGTATACTGGTTTGAACCACTATACCGGTAGCGGTCCAGGTTAGTTTTTAGGTTTGGATTTTTCTTTTGGTTGGCCATCTCCATGTTTATTCCTCAGTTTTAACCTAGCGAGCAACAACTTTGAATATTCCATCTCAATCAATCAAAACTCAAAACCTGCTTCATCACTCCATCATTCGTGACTTGTTCCAGACTTCTATCACTCCATCATTCGTTCTAGACTTCCATCTTCATCCATCAATTTGGTTCCAGAATTCCATCTTTATCGTTCATTTTCTTGTATTTTTGTTGTTGATGACAATTCTGCAATGTGTGTATATACACTATATAGCCTTATTATTTCAACATGTATATATAACATGTATATATGATGTATCATGTATGTGTATGCTAGTAGTTAGTGACAGTGTATATAAATCTATATGTATGTGTGTATTTTATAGAATTATAGAATTAACTTGTCAACCTAGTTGAACCGCTAGGTACAACCCGGTTGAACCATTTTTTAGGCCAGTCCAGCATGATTTAATAACTGTTTTTAAAACATTAAATATAGTTCATTACTTTAAAAATTGTGAAAATAGTACTTTCACTTTTATAACAATTACAGTCCATGACGTGAGGTGAGGGTGTATGATTTTTTAATATATTTTTAAGCACTTTTCACTCATTTATCAAGCTTTAAATTTATAAAACACGATATAACACTATCACTCTCAACAGCACACTAGGGAAAGTGCACCCATCGTTAGTGTAGTATAGTGATGGTAAGTTACCGAGTTCGTCCAAGGACACAAAAGCTTTTAATACCGAAATGTTGTCAACGTCTAATCTAACCAATTTTTGAGAAAAGATTTTTTAATAAGTAAAAATAAAGAAAGAAACTAAAGTAATAAAAGAAATAAATTGACAAGATAGAATCACTTGGTTACGAGTTATCTTTAACGTATCGTTTGATGATTTCCGCACTTTGGGTTTTTAAGAGATTATCTTAGTTATAGTGGCATGTCCCTCTTTTAGAGGCAACGCTACCCTCGGCCATGTTGGTCTCAATCAGCAGGGATACAGTCCCGCAAGACCGAAATATTGAAAGATAATTAAGTAAGTTATTAATGCAAAATGTGGCATGTCTCTCTTTTGGAGATAACACTACCCTTGGCCATATTGATCTGAGTTAGCAGAGATACAGTCCGGCAAGGCCGGTTTAAAGTTTTAATAGTAGTTTATTTATAAAGGATTCAAGCCATTCTTACTTCCCCCGATTTGATGCTATCTGCCTCAAAGGAAGTCTTAATAAGCTTGAATCAAGTCCTCGCAGGATCTATACACTGAATGAGGCAAGAACTTTACCCAAACCACTCTTCTAACCCCCTTCAAGGCAATTAACGTGCTTTATATAGACCGTAAAGACATGAATTAGTGAATCAACAAAACATGAAGAGATGATATAATAAAATTCACTTTCAATATAAAAAAACAGATATTAAAGTAATTAATACAAAGCCAATTAAAAAGTTTACCAAATCTTGGAAATCAAAAGTAATGCATAAAAGACTTGTGTTCACCAAGTGATGTAAGAGATTAGCCAATCATGGCCTTTTTTTTATCAAAACTCTTCCAATCAATCTTGTATCCCGAGACTACTACACACTCTAAAGATGTATGATGGATGAATGTGGTGGATAATGGTGGTATTGTGGTGGTGGAATAGTGGCAGGTGTGAGAGAAGTGGTTTACCAAGGGATGGATGGCAATTTAACCAAGCACCTCTATTTATAGATGGAAACAGACAATTTACACGGCCCCATGCCCCCTTCTTCTCTGTCTTCATTTAATGAGCTGTGTTAGTCCGTATGCTTACACGGCCTCGTGTGTCAATAGCACGGCCCCGTGGCACTTGTACTTGCTGTACTATCCAAGATTTGCATATCTGGGAGTTGACCATGGCCCGTGTCCATGGGACACAGCCCCGTCTCTATCGTCTGCTTCTGTTTGTCTTTTTCTTTCTGGAATCTTGAGTGGGGCACGACCCCATGCCTTGGTGACACGGCCCCGTGGTTGACTTCTAATTCGTTGTTTTTGTCTCGGGGTGAAGCTCGGAGGGTTGGTATGTTGTATCAACTTCTCTTCTTTCGTATTTATGTTGGTTTCTGTTGTTAATTTGTTTCTTTTATACATTTAATTCTTTTAATACTGAAAATCAAAAGTATACAAAGAAACACACTTTCTCCAATATTAGTGCTAAAAAGGGTTGATTTTATATCTTATTTAATATAATTTATATGTTGCATTTGGTACATATCAAATACCCCCACACTTGAATCTTTGGTTGTCCTCAAGCAAAACTCTTTTATATTGCTTACATAAGCAAATGAAATTGGTTGAGAAGAAGTTTTTGGATTTTGTTGTAGAGTGTTGGAAATCCAAGTTTTATTTATTCTTGTTTTTATTTTATTTACAATCTTATTCGACTTGATTTATTTAGAACTCTCTTTAAGAAAAATAAATATTTTAAGCATAACATGCCTTTAAAATTTCATTAAGCTATATACAAATTCAAACACCTCACAAATGATTACTCAACACTCTTCCGAAGATGTACAAGTGAAACGCTAGGTCCCGGTATGAAACTAACTCCTACCATATGCTTGACAAGTAATCAAACCTTCTCCTTTTTGATATAATCTTTGTAAATATCAACAGGACTTTAAAGGGTTGGTTTGGTTAGGGGTAGGGTGGTTTTATTTAAAAAGTGGCTAAAGGTGTAAAATGTCGATTTTCTTTTGAAAATTTATTTACTTGTGACTTAGGTACAAACTAAAGGTTTTTAAGCAACAAGTTTACTTATTTTATTTCAACTACGAAGATTTTTTTAAAAATAAAATAAATATTCACAATATAGCTAGGTCACATATTTTTGTGTATTTCAAAAGAACCGAATTTACTAAGGGGTGTAAAAATAAAGAGGGTTTTTGGGTGATGGGTGATTGTTGCAAAATTGTATTTTTGCGGGTTTCGAAATGAAAGGTTTAGGCTCAAAAAGGGTAACTTAGGGGATTTTATTTTTGTTGGGGAGATAAAAAGGGAAAATAACGTTGAAATGAAAAGGAGTTTATAGTCCTAATGCCTCAATCATTTACTTATTACTTGTATTAGTCGATAAGGACTGGGAATGTATTGTCTTAAAAAGTTCTAGATTTGTAACCGTATGGACTATTCACAAAAGAAATGAAAAGTGAGAATTTAGTAAAAATATAATATTGAATGCTCGGTAAAGGCTGAAACTCACAATTTGTGGGAAAGGGTAAAAATGTGAAAACGTATATACAATCAAATTTTAAAAAGATTGTCATGCCTTTTATAAAAAAAATTCTTATACGGTTCTTTTTGTGATGCCTTTTTATAAAAAAAAAATATTTTGAAAAACATCTGAAATATTTTAGCGGTTCCTAGTAGATTTTTGTGTAAGGCTTGTTTTAGGACAAACAAATTCAAGCCCCCCGCCCTCACACACACATACACAAACTTAAATTACACGTTGTCCTCAATATGTCCAAAATGGGTTAAATTTGATTTAATGTGTAAATATGGGTTAAAAAACTTATTTTCAAAAATCAGTTTGGGGGACATGGCCTCGCGTAAAATGTGTTAGTATCATGACGTTTGTGAAAATTTCCAGAAGGCAGACACATAGGCGTTCTAGGTAGGTAGCGTAACATCCGTCAAAAACGGATTTTACCAAACCCGCTCCGTTTATTAACCGAACAATCAGTTAAAAATTTCGTTGCGAATTTAATGCCCAAAATAATTTTAAACGATACATAATTAATTATTATATTGGAATATATAAATTGTTTTTGAAAAACTGTTAAAAATAAGAAAATAAAAATAATATGTTTCTGCCGGGTTTCGAACCCGGGCCAGTCAACCGGTTCAGCAGAAACTTAACGCACACACACTCAACCACTGCGCCACTAGTGTTTCTTGTTAATTATTAGAATCATTTAATTCATAACATGTTTTCCGAATTCAAAACCAGCGCCCAAATTTCAGTCGTCGGAAATCTCGGCGATCTCGCGAGATTGAACGGTTTCTTTTGTTCTTAACGTAAACATTTACTAGGACATCGGTTATAACCGACGCCTGAACCCGCGACACAAGCTATAACCGCCGGAAAACGTAATGACTTTGAATCAAGTCAGAAATTGGACCAAATTCATCGATAACCTGCCTTATACATACCTCCTCGAACCTCTGCAAGCTTTTTCGCTGAAAACCGCACCTTTACCCGACGTAATTCCATTCGCCGGAAAATTTCTTTACATCGCCGGAAAACCGAACCCTTCACTTCTAAGCCTTACTAAAACCCCCTGAGCTTATACCGAAGTCACCCACATCCTTTTCAAGCTTGCTGAAGACTCTCTGCTACAAGACACACGACGCCGGAATCTTTTGCTGTCGCCGGAGTTCTGCCGGAGAAACAGAGGAGTCCAGTCGGTATACCTTACGCTTAAATCTTTCATTCTTTTTACATATCTCATCTGTAATTAACCTCAAAACACTAAAGAACACGATTAAAACATCGAACCAGTCGGACTTCCGATTCTGGTTAAAATCAACGAAGAAGACGAAGTTTCTGTAATGTTTAAGTTTATTAAAATCAAGTTATAACTCGGGTTAGACACACAGTCCAGCGGTGGACTGTGTGCACATTAAACACGTAAACGTCTCGAGTTCGAATCTTGTCCCACGCATGCTTGCCTTAATAAAAATGTCTTTTTGTTAACCGAACCGGAGTCACCGCTGTATATGTTAAGTATAATAATAACCGGAATAATAACCAAGATAGACACACAGTCCAGCGGTGGACTGTGTGTATGTTTAAATCACAGGACACGAGTTCGAGTCCGGGCTACCGCACCGGCCCGGATAATTATTAAACTTTTTATTTAAGACAGAAATGGAAATGTTCAGTTTGTATATAAGTATAATATAAATCGGATTATTTAACAAGTTAGACACACAGTCCAGCGGTGGACTGTGTGTTAACTCAACCCACAGGTCCCGGGTTCGAGACCTGTGGAGCGCACCGGTCCGATTCAGTAAAATCTTTTTAGAAATAAATTGATTTTCGGATTAATCTAATTAATATATAAATATAATTAAAAACAGAAATATTTCGGGTTAGACACGTAGCACAGTTGGTAGAGCTGCGTGCACGCGTACGGGAGGTCTCGGGTTCGAGCCTCACTCAGCGCACACTTACACGCATACGAACCGGTCAAACAGTCAATGTCAACGGTCGACGGTCAACGGTCAACGGTCAACGGTCAAAAAAGTCAACTTTTTTTATTATTTTTATTTATTTATTTTAATTAAAAATCAATTAAAAATACTTAAAAATAACATTTTTAAGGTTAGAAAATAGCCTTAAACTCACAAAAATACACCCAACAATCCTACTAAAATGGATTAATAAAATCCGTTTACTTACCGAACCATAATGCTATTTATCTAGTTAATTTCACTCGTGGTTAAAACCACTTCGCGTGCATTCAACATCATCAACCGAACGCACCCACTGTGAGTGAATCTTACAACTCCCCTTTTTAATTACACGTTTTGGGGTGTGTCATGTGTCATAAAATAATTAACTCGTTTATTTAAACTTGTGACATACCATATCGTGATCTAAACTTAGATTGTTTATATTGTTGTGATTATGTATTTCATTTTGTCAACTTATATGAAATTCATTCATTAAGCCCATCAGTTCCTCGTGGGAGACGAGTTGAGCAACGCGTGCCTCAAAACCAATCCATTATTGTTCATGTGTGTATTATTGAGTTTATATTGTTTGTAGTTATGTCTTTCATATTATCATGTTTATGCAATTCATTCATTAGGCCCATCAGTTCCTCGTGAGAGACGAGTTGAGCAACGCGTGCCTTTAAACGATCCATTATTGTTCATGTGTGTATTTTTAATATTAAATTGATTTATGAATAAGTTTACATCTATTTTTACTCATGTGTGGTTATGCACTTATTTCATAATCAATTAAATAAAAAAATTCAAATGTTTTCCATAGGATTCACTCGCCAACTTTTTGTTGATCCAAAAACCTTTTTACACATGATACAGGTGAACAGGATGAAGCAAGGAAAACATAGGAAATGCCTTAGAAGAAAACAAAGAAGCTTAGATTGATGTTAGGGTCATGATGTAATTATGTTTGTAAATTTCCATTAAATTGTATTAATGAATATGAAATGTTAAAATAAATGTCATGAGCTTTGATGATAACCCAATCGTGCCCCGATCACCTTTTCCGCTGCGGGTCAGGGTGTGACAGGTAGGGGCACGTGTAAAAAGTGTCAGTAATGAAAATTTTCCAGAAGATAGGCACAAGGGTGTGCCTATGAGACATGGCCTGTGCTCCACTTACTGTTTTGAAGATTTTAGTTAGGAGACATCGGTTTACGTGCATGGTGTTCTTTTTGAACGTCCCTTGGTTAGTTTCTTCTTCTTTGAGTGTATCTTATTCCTACAAAAAGAAAACTTAAAAATAAAATCATTAACTATGAGTTACCCTAGAATTTAAACATGTTTTTTTTCTTTTTAAAAAGGAAGCCATACTTTTGAATCTAAACAACTTATGTTTAATTAGATTACTTTATTATTGAATAGTCCATGGAATGCCTTCATGGTGCGCCACGTTTATGAGGGTCCTTGACTAGACCCAAAGTCGGTCAAATGTTACCCGAGCAGGATGACTCGCACCCCAAGTTGCACCGGCTAAGGGCGTAGTCCAAGTTCGAGTATGTTGCTTTGATGTAATTGGCCAGATCATCCTCCACGCGTTGTGGCACTTCAAACTTTATTTCCTTGTCACCCACCCTCACTGCTAGCCTTCCGTTATTCATATCCACCATGCCCCGTGTGGTGACAATGAATGGTCTTCCATATATGAGTGGAGTCTTGGTGTCTTCTTCCATGTCAAGGATTACAAAGTCGGCTAGAAAAACAAAATCCCCAACCTTGACCAAGAGATTTTCTGTCACACCCCGACCCGCAGCGGAATAAGAGTCGGGGCATAATTGGGTTATCACCAAAGCTCATGATGTTTACTAATATGTTTCATATTTATTAAATTCAAAATTACATCCTCAATATTCCAAACAAGTTCATATAATTACAAAGAAAGATAACCAACTAAACAATCCAAAGTCTAAACCGGTTTATTCTTCTAAGCCATCCTATATGTTTCTTGCTGCAGCTGGATCACCTGTATCATGTGTAAAAATAGGGGTTTTTGGGTCAACATAAGTTGACGAGTGAACCTTGTTAGAAAACATCTATTATTGAGTTCTTGTTATATTTATTATGAAAAATTGTGCAATAATCATATGTGAGCAAACGTAAATAAACAAACAATAACAATAACAATAACAAACAATAACATACAATAACAAACCAACTTGCATGAATATATAACATGAATGATACTGTATATGTTGGCAACGTCACGTTCACGCTCATGGGTAATGGGGAACGGACGGCCTATGATAAATGTATGTGCGATCAAGGCTCAATCAAACGGAGCCGATCGTATGTTGGCAACGCCTCGTTCATGCTAATATGTAATGGGGAACAGCTCAACGCTCATAGGTAATGGGGAGCGGCGGCCTATGATAATGTATGTACTGAAAATGATAAATTTAATCTAAACATTAACCACACAAACATTTCATACATATTGAATACACATTTGATCATGAATATGATGGATGCACAATTGTTTAAATGTAATAAATAATAAGACACATGATACACCCCAAAAACGTGATTAAAACGGGGAATTTGTAGAGATTCACTCACATTGGGTGCGTTCGGTTGAAGATGATGAATGCGCACGAGTTTAGAGGGTTGATCGACGAGGATTAACTAACCTAAATGATAACGAAAAGGTACGGTAAATAAGTGAATTTTATTAATAATTTTAATAAGGTCTTTAGGTTTATTTTTGTGAGTTTAAGGTTATTTCCTAACTTTAAAAACATTATTTTTAAGTATTTTTAATTGATTTTTAAATTAAATAAATAAATAAAACTATAAAAAAATGTTGACTTTTTTTTTGGGTTTGACCGTTGACCATTTGACTTTGACTTGTTGACCGGTTCGGTCGTTTATAATGTTTGCACTGAGTGAGGTTCGAACTCGTGACCTCCCGTACGCGTGCACGCAGCTCTACCAACTGAGCTACGTGTCTAACCCGAAATATTTCTGTTTTTAATTATATTTATATACTATTTTAATTTATTCAAAATTCATTTATTTTTTAAAAAGGATTTTAATCATCGAACCGGCGTGCGTAACAGGTCTCGAACCCGGGACCTGTGGATTAACGTTGCACGCAGTCCACTGCTGGACTGTGTGTCTAACCTGGTTAATATTCTGGTTTTTATTATACTTAACATCTTTCAGTGAGTTAACCCGGTTCGGTTTTAAAAAGAGCATTTTTATTTCAGAGAGTGAGGTTGGGTCAGGGATCGAACTCGAGACGTGTGATAGTTGTTTGCACACAGTCCACCGCTGGACTGTGTGTCTAACCCGAGATATAATACAATTTATATTAAACTTATATACAAACTAACTTCATCTTCTTCGTTACAATAACACAGACAACGATTACTCTACTGATCTTGTTTAATTCTATTGTCAAACATATAATGGATTGAAATGAAATGGACAGGGAAGATTTTGTGAATGAACATACCGGAAAAATGATCTTTCTCAGAACTCCGGCGAAGTCGTCGGCTCTGTTTTATGCACTCCGTCTGAACGGGCCAATTAATAGTTTTGATTAACCAAATTGTGAAATTTAATGACTAAACAAGAGTTATCAGAAGGTTTGAATGATTATACTGTTTCACAGCGGAATCTAGAAATTTTCAGAAAACTTCCGGCGAGTGTTGATTATCTGATGTCGTCGTCTGGGATTGATTCTGATTGAAAGGTTTGAGTTAGCAAAAGCCTAACAACTGATAGAAGATGGAAGAATTGAGAAACTTACCGTTTTGATGAAAGACACGGTTTTCTGGCGAAAGTCCGGCGAGTTCAAAAAGCGATTCCGACGATCAGAAATTAGAGTAAAAGTGAAATTAGAGGTTCTGTGAATGTTATTGAGTCGCGAGATGATGATTTTATAGGAGTAATTCAGGAAGTGAATGTTTTCGGTTATTAAAACCGAACATCACATGAATTCAAGTTCATTCAAGACTGAATTGATTAAGAATGTCGGTTTATCGGTTATATTCAGGAATTCGCGATCACTCAAGAGTCCTGGACGTTTGGAAGCCGATATCGGTTTCAGTTTGGCGCAAACAGGTTGATTCACGGTTGCACATATGTTTTAATTGTTTCCTAGATTACACAAAATCAGCTAGTGGCGGAGTGGTTATATGTTTGATGTTTAAAGTTCCCGGCTGACCCGGGTTCGAAACCCGGCAGCCCTTTTTTTTATTGTTTTAGTTTTATTTTTTAACAATTTTAATTTCCATAATCTAAAATGTTTATTAGTTATGTATTGTTTAAAATTAACATAGGCATTAAATGAACAACAAATATATAAAACTGATTATTCGATTAATAAACGAAGCGGGTTTGAAAAACCCGTTTTGTCACACCCCGACCCGCAGCGGAAAAGGTGATCGGGGCATGATTGGGTTATCATCAAAGCTCATGACATTTATTATAACGTTTCATATTCATTATTACAATTTAAAGGGAAACATACAATCTTAATTTCATCATGTCCTAAACATCATTCTAGACTTCATTGTTTTCTTCTAAGGCATTTCCTATGTTTCCCTTGCTTCATCCTGTTCACCTGTATCATGTGTAAAAATGGTTTTTGGATCAACAAAAAGTTGGCGAGTGAATCCTATGAAAAGCATTTGAACAAGTTTATTGAATTGATTATAAAATAAAGTGCACAACCACATATGAGTAAATATAGATGTAAACATATTCATAAAACACTTAATATCAGATAATGCACACACATACAATAATAAATTGTTTTGAGGCACGCGTTGCTCAACCCGTCTATCACGAGGAACTGATGGGCCTAATGAATGAGTTTTGAGGCACGCGTTGTTCTACGAACTGATGGGCCTAATGAATGATTTGCATACAACTTGACAATATGAAAGACATAACTACAAACAGTATTTACACTCTAAGTTTAGATCACAATATGGTATGGCACAAGTTTAAATAAACGAGTTAATTTTAGTGGCACATGACACACCCCAAAACGTGTAATTAAAAAGGGGAGTTGTAAGATTTACTCACAGTGGGCGCGTTCGGTTGATGATGTTGAATGCGCACGAAGTTTGATTTAACCACGAGTGAAACTAACCTAGATAATAACATAATGGTTCGGTAAATAAGCGGATTTTATTAATCAATTTTAGTAGGATTATTGGATATGTTTTTGTGAGTTTAAAGCTATTTTCTAACTTTAAAAATGTTATTTTTAAGTATTTTTAATTGATTTTTAAATAAATAAAATAAATAAAAATAATAAAAAAAATGTTGACTTTTTGACCGTTGACCTGTTGACCGGTTTTATTGTGTAAATGTATGCGCCGGGCAGGACTCGAACCCGAGACCTCCCGTTCGCGTGCACGCAGCTCTACCAACTGAGCTACGTGTCTAACCCGAAATATTTCTGTTTTTAATTATATTTATATACTAATTGAATTAATCCGAAAATCATTTATTTTAAAAACGATTTTAATGCATCGGCTCGGTGCTCGCCACAGGTCTCGAACCCGGGACCTGTGGGTTAGTTTGGCACACAGTCCACCGCTGGACTGTGTGTCCAACTTGGTAAATAATCTGTTTTTTATTATACTTAACATTTTACTGAAATTAACCCGGTTCGGTCTAAAAAAAAGGCATTTTATTTCTGTGAAAGTGCGTGTGTCAAGAATCGAACTCGGGACGTATGCGTGTTTATTTGCACACAGTCCACCGCTGGACTGTGTGTCTAACCCGAGATATAAATTGATTTAAATTAAACATATATAATACCGAAAATTTCATCTTCTTCGTTAAGCTTAACCAGAATCGATGTCCGACTGTTTTGACAAAAATAATCAGTTTCTTTAGTGTGTTGTGATTAGCTACATGTGAGTTTAATAAAAAACGAGAGAGATTAAGTGTAAGATATACCGAACAGAGCTCCTCTGTTTCGCCGGCGCAACTCCGATGATAGCAGGTTATTCCGGCGACGTGTGTTTTGCGGCAGAGGGTCTTCAGGAAGCTTGAGGTGAGTGTGGGTGGCTTCGGTATGGGCTCTAGGTGTTCTGTTTTTAGAGTAAGGCACAGAGGTGTTCGGTTTTCTGGCGAGTTGCAGAAAATTTCCGGCGAGTGAAATTACGTCGAGAAAGGGTGTGATTGTGAGCGAAAAGGTTAACAGAAGTTAGAGGGTGTATTTAGGGCAGAACATTGACGAATTTGGTCCATTTACCGTCTTGATTCGTCGGTCAATGATTTTTCCGGCAGTTATGACTTGTGTCGCGGACTGGAAATCGGTTATAACCGATGTTGAGGTAATTGCTTCGGTTAAATTAGAAGAAACCGTCCAATCTCGGCGAAATCGTCAGGATTTCCGACGACTGCGATTTTGGGCGCGACTTGACTGGATTTGATTTCCGAGATTCATTATTTCAATTAATTGTTTTGGTATCTTAACAAAAACCCAAAGTGGCGGAGTGGTTGAGCGCGTGTGTGTTAAGGCTTTGGAATACTGGCTGACCCGGGTTCGAAACCCGGCAGCAGCAATTTATTTTTATTTCATTATTTTTAATGAATTTTCAAATATAAATTATATATTCCAATATACTTATTAATTATGTATCGTTTAAAATTTATTTGAGCATTAAATACGCAACGAAATTTTTAACTGATTGTTCGGTTAATAAACGGAGCGGGTTTGGTAAATCCGTTTTTTTGACGTATGTTACAGTATCCCCTACTTTTTAGAAATTTCGTCCCGAAATTTAAGTAGTGACATATTTATCTAAAAAGGGTGGTGTTTAATTTGACAGTTACATACTTAGAAAAAGAGTAAGAGTTTAAATTTTTGTTTGAGGCGGTAACGTTCCTTGTAAGGGTTGAGTACCTGCTACAGGAATCGCTTTTTGTTGCCTACGGTAAAAATATTGATAAGCGGAGTTGATTCACTGAATAATTTCATGCAATAGTTTTGATATGTTTGGAAGGGTAAGGTTATATCCTAAAACAAAACTTCTAATACTACAACCTACATGGAACTTCTCATAACCACCTGACAATGCCTCTGATCCTTTGGCAAGAATACTTATATATAGGAAGTACCAGCGGCGTATTCACCATATTCTCGTCAAATTTTCATTGGTTTTATCAGTAAGTTATGATTAGTCCTATGTGACTCTAAAGCATAAATAAACACCACAACCAATATCTGAGTCCAAATTCTGATAGTATACATGTTTGAATGGTGGCATAATCCAATGATGAGATGATATGAATGCTAAATCAGTGAGTATAACTCATATTTCAATCACGACAATACTAAATCCTACATGGAACTTCTCATAACCGCCTGATAATGCCTCTGATTCTTTGACAAGAATACTTATATATAGGAAGTACCAGCGGCGTATCCACCATATTCTTGTCAAATTTTCATTGGTTTTATCCGCAAGTTATGATTAGTTCTATGTGACTCTAATACAAACGCAAAAACCAAAACTTGAGTCTCAATTCTGATAGCATACATGTTTGATTGGTGACAGTTCCTCTCTCGTTTGTTGTGATGGAGAGGTTAGTCTATGTAGAAATGGAACACAATCCAATTTCTTTAGATGATGATATGATATGAATGTTAAATCAGTGAATGTAACGCAAATTTCAACCAAGACAATACTAAATCCTACATGGAACTTCTGATAACCGCCTGATAATGCCTCTGATCCTTTGGCAAGAATACTTATATATAGGAAGTACCAGCGGCGTATCCACCATATTCTTGTCAAATTTTCATTGACTTTATCCGCAAGTTATGATTAGTTCTATGTGACTCTAAAACAAACACAACAACCAAAACTTGAGTCTCAATTCTGATAGCATACATGTTTGATTTGTGACAGTTCCTCTCTCGTTTGTTGTGATGGAGAGGTTAGTCTATGTAGAAATGGAACACAATCCAATTTCTTTAGATGATGATATGATATGAATGTTAAATCAGTAAATGTAACACAAATTTCAACCAAGACAATACTAAATCCTACATGGAACTTCTGATAACCGCCTGATAATGCCTCTGATCCTTGACAAGAATACTTATATATAGGAAGTACCAGCGGCGTATCCACCATATTCTTGTCAAATTTTCATTGGTTTTATCCGCAAGTTATGATTAGTTCTATGTGACTCTAATACATAAATAAACACAATCAACCAAAGCTTGAGTCTTAATTCTGATGGTATATATGTTTGAATGGTGACAGTACCTCTCTCGTTTGTTAGGATGGAGAGGTTAGTCCTTGTGGAAGTGAGACATAGCTCAACTTCTTTAAATGATGAAATTGAAATACGTTGAAATGTATGATGAACAAACTTCGACCAAGACATTACTAAATCCTACATGGAACTTCTCATAACTGCCTGATAATGCCTCTGATCCTTTGACAAGAATACTTATATATAGGAAGTACCAGCGGCGTATCCACCATATTCTTGTCAAATTTTCATTGGTTTTATCCGCAAGTTATGATTAGTTCTATGTGACTCTAATACATAAATAAACATAATCAACCATAGCTTGAGTCTTAATTCTAATAGCATACATGTTTGAGTGATGACAGTACCTCTCTCGTTTGTTATGATGGAGAGGTTAGTCTATGTAGAAATGGAACACAATCCAATTTCTTTAAATGATGAGATGCTATAAATGCCAAGTCAGTGAGTACAAAACAAACTTCAATCAAGACAATACTAAATCCTACATGGAACTTCTCATAACCGCCTGATAATGCCTCTGATCCTTTGACAAGAATACTTATATATCGGAAGTACCAGCGGCGTATCCACCATATTCTCGTCAAATTTTCATTGGTTTTATCAGTAAGTTATGATTGGTTCTATGATGTGACTTTAAAACATAAACAAACTGAAATAGTAATTCACATTAAGATCCTTGGATAAGATTCCAATTTATAACTGGGATACGGGAAAATTGAGATGACATAAAGAAAACGTAAAAACTAAGCGGTTGGAGTTGAATCTTGATTTTTGGTGAAGGGGACTAGTTGGGTGGTTTCGTTTGAGCCGTCATTATCTTCAACAGGATTGGCGTTGATGCTGAAAACTCTTCCTCTTGCTGGTGGCCTAGTGATTGGGTTTCCTTGGTTTGCTTGGTTAACTGGGTTTGATTGAGCTTGAGCGTTTATGATGTTAAACAATTGAGGGCACGTGTTTCTAAAGTGGGTAGGGTCGCCACAATTGAAACAAGCTCGAACATATGGGAACATGGGGTATTGGGGTTGTTGATAGGTTTGGATCATGTTTTGAGTAGGGGGAAAGATTTGGTTTTGAGGGGTGCGGCAAGCCTTGCTCAAATGACCATAGCGTCCACAATTCGCACATAGTCGACAAGGCAAGGTAGATGGATGGTGATAAAAGAAGGTGTTACATTGAGGGTGAGGTCCAAGGTATGGTTTCTTATTTGGATAAGTTGAGTTGGGTGCTATTTGCGTGATTGGGATAGCTTGGATGGGTATGGCTTGTGAGGCTAGAAGACATCTACAAGGAATACATATCAAGAGTATGAGTTGGATGTTTTGGGGATCATGGGTTGTATTTAGGAATGAACATTCATAAAATAAATATAACATAATAAATCTACTACATCCATAGGATGTCTTGGGCTTTTGCTCGTAATTGGGCCTTGCATGCCGCCATACTTCACCTTCGTAATCATGTGGGCCCCCATGAATACCGGGTTTTTCATATGGTTCGCATGTGTTAGCCTGGTTACGTACACTAAAACCCGGAGAAAATCGAGAAATATGTATATAACGTATGATATTCGGAATGTGTCCAGGTGTGGACACAGTGACACCTCAAAGTGGGGTTAGTTCGAACGACGTTTGGTGTGGCATGCTTTGGCCTAATAGGTCCTTTGTACTCTCATCGTTAGTCCCCAGGTAGGCAAACTGGTCCGTTATATTGGATTTATACGAATGCCAACCTAGACAGGACGTTCCGACTACCGGTACTTGTACCCTTACAGTTACTACATGCCCGTCGCAGAACTCACTTTGATAAGATTTGAAAAATGAAAAATGCGACAAAATCTTTGAATAACGAAAGTATGAAGATGATTTGAATATGTGAACATTGAAATATGTATGATGAATGTGTATGTAAGTATGTATGTTTAACTGTATGTATAAGGAAACAAATAAATATCATAAGTTTGCATGTAACCACATAAACTATTAAAATCTAGTCAACTATAGTATAGGCTCTAAGGGTCTAATAACCTATCCTATATCCCTATAGTCATGGCTCTGATACCAATCTGTCACACCCCGACCCGCAGCGGAAAAGGTGATCGGGGCATGATTGGGTTATCATCAAAGCTCATGACATTTATTATAACGTTTCATATTCATTATTACAATTTAAAGGGAAACATACAATCTTAATTTCATCATGTCCTAAACATCATTCTAGACTTCATTGTTTTCTTCTAAGGCATTTCCTATGTTTTCCTTGCTTCATCCTGTTCACCTGTATCATGTGTAAAAATGGTTTTTGGATCAACAAAAAGTTGGCGAGTGAATCCTATGAAAAGCATTTGAACAAGTTTATTGAATTGATTATAAAATAAAGTGCACAACCACATATGAGTAAATATAGATGTAAACATATTCATAAAACACTTAATATCAGTAATGCACACACATACAATAATAAATTGTTTTGAGGCACGCGTTGCTCAACCCGTCTATCACGAGGAACTGATGGGCCTAATGAATGAGTTTTGAGGCACGCGTTGTTTCTACGAACTGATGGGCCTAATGAATGATTTGCATACAACTTGACAATATGAAAGACATAACTACAAACAATATTTACACTCTAAGTTTAGATCACAATATGGTATGGCACAAGTTTAAATAAACGAGTTAATTTTAGTGGCACATGACACACCCCAAAACGTGTAATTAAAAAGGGGAGTTGTAAGATTCACTCACAGTGGGTGCACTCTGTTGATGATGTTGAATGCGCACGAAGTTTGATTTAACCACGAGTGAAACTAACCTAGATAATAACACAATGGTTCGGTAAATAAGCGGATTTTATTAATCAATTTTAGTAGGATTATTGGATATGTTTTTGTGAGTTTAAAGCTATTTACTAACTTTAAAAATGTTATTTTTAAGTATTTTTAACTGATTTTTAAATAAATAAAATAAATAAAAATAATAAAAAAAATGTTGACTTTTTGACCGTTGACTTGTTGACCGTTGACCTTTTGACCGGTTTTATTGTGTAAATGTATGCCCGGGCAGGACTCGAACCCGAGACCTCCCGTTCTCGTGGACGCAGCTCTACCAACTGAGCTACGTGTCTAACCCGAAATATTTCTGTTTTTAATTATATTTATATACTAATTGAATTAATCCGAAAATCATTTATTTTAAAAACGATTTTAATGCATTGGCTCGGTGCTCGCCACAGGTCTCGAACCCGGGACCTGTGGGTTAGTTTGGCACACAGTCCACCGCTGGACTGTGTGTCCAACTTGGTAAATAATCTGCTTTTTATTATACTTAACATCTTACTGAAATTAACCCGGTTCGGTCTAAAAAGAAAGGCATTTTATTTCTGTGAAAGTGCGTGCGTCAATAATCGAACTCGGGACGTATGCGTGTTTATTTGCACACAGTCCACCGCTGGACTGTGTGTCTAACCCGAGATATAAATTGATTTAAATTAAACATATATAATACCGAAAACTTCATTTTCTTCGTTAAGCTTAACCAGAATCGATGTCCGATTGTTTTGACAAAAATAATCAGTTTCTTTAGTGTGTTGTGATTAGCTACATGTGAGTTTAATAAAAACGATAGAGATTAAGTGTAAGATATACCGAACAGAGCTCCTCTGTTTCGCCGGCGCAACTCCGATGATAGCAGGTTATTCCGGCGACGTGTGTTTTGCGGCAGAGGGTCTTCAGGAAGCTTGAGGTGAGTGTGGGTGGCTTCGGTATGGGCTCTAGGTATTCTGTTTTTAGAGTAAAGCACAGAGGTGAAGGGGTTCGGTTTTCCGGCGAGTTGCAGAAAATTTCCGGCGAGTGAAATTACGTCGAGAAAGGGTGTGATTGTGAGCGAAAAGGTTAACAGAAGTTAGAGGGTGTATTTATAGGGCAGAACATTGACGAATTTGGTCCATTTACCGTCTTGATTCGTCGGTCAATGATTTTTCCGGCGGTTATGACTTGTGTCGCGGACTGGACATCGGTTATAACCGATGTTGAGGTAATTGCTTCGGTTAAATTAGAAGAAACCGTCCAATCTCGGCGAAATCGTCGGGATTTCCGACGACTGCGATTTTGGGCGCGACTTGACTGGATTTGATTTCCGAGATTCATTATTTCAATTAATTGTTTCGGTTTCTTAACAAAAACCCAAAGTGGCGGAGTGGTTGAGCGCGTGTGTGTTAAGGCTTTGGAATCCTGGCTGACCCGGGTTCGAAACCCGGCAGCAGCAATTTATTTTTATTTCATTATTTTTAGTGAATTTTCAAGTATAAATTATATATTCCAATATACTTATTAATTATGTATCGTTTAAAATTTATTTGAGCATTAAATACGCAACGAAATTTTTAACTGATAGTTCGGTTAATAAACGGAGCGGGCTTGGTAAATCTGTTTTTTTGACGGATGTTACACGTTTTTCGACAGATGTTACAGTATCCCCTACTTTTAGAAATTTCGTCCCAAAATTTAAGTAGTAGTGGTAACAGGAAAAAGATGCGGGTATTTTTCGCGCATTGAGTCTTCACGTTCCCAAGTAAACTCAGGTCCCCGTTTCGACTCCCAGCGTACCCTTACAATTGGAATACGACTCCGTCTTAAACGTTTTTCTCCGAAGTCCATGATCTCTACTGGTCTTTCAATGAAATGCATTGATTCATCGATCTGAATATCTTCCAGGGGAATATGGAGATTTTCATCGGCGAGGCACTTCTTCAAGTTTGATACGTGGAATGTGGGGTGAATTCTGTTGAGTTCTTCTGGTAGATCAAGCTTGTATGCTACAGGTCCTACTCTTTCGAGTATCTTGAAAGGTCCTACGTAGCGTGGTGCTAGCTTGCCCTTCTGGCCAAAACGAACTACTCCCTTCCACGGTGATACTTTTAAAAGTACATGATCACCAATGTTAAACTCCAAAGGCTTTCGTCGTTTATCTGCATAACTCTTTTGATGTCTTTGAGCCGCTAGAAGATTGTTTCAAATTTGATGGATCTTTCTGTGGTTTCTTGAATCAATTCTGGACCGGTGATTTGAGCTTCTCCAATTTCGTGCCAACATACTGGAGATCGGCACTTACGACCATATAAGGCTTCGAAAGGTGCCATGCCGATACTTGAATGATAGCTGTTGTTGTACGAAAATTCAACTAATGGTAGATGAGCATCCCAATTTCCCTTGAAGTCTATGACACATGCTCGAAGCATATCTTCAAGAGTTTGAATGGTGCGTTCAGATTGTCCATCAGTTTGAGGATGATAAGCGGTACTGAGGTCTAATCGTGTACCCAAAGCGACTTGTACGGCCTGCCATGTTCGTGAAGTGAAACGACCATCACGATCTGAAATAATGCTTAACGGTACACCGTGACGGCTTACGATTTCGCTGATGTAGATACGAGCTAACTTCTCGTTCTTGAAATTTTCGCGGATCGGAATGAAGTGAGCTGATTTTGTAAGACGATCAATGATTACCCATATAGTGTCATACCCACCAGAAGTGCGAGGCAACCCGGTAATGAAGTCCATGGTTATGTTTTCCCACTTCCATACAGGTATTTCAGGTTGGACCAGAAGTCCTGAGGGTCTTTGATGTTCAGCTTTTACTTTGGAACATGTAAGGCACTTGGAAACAAAAACAGCAATATCCTTTTTCATTCCAGGCCACCAGTAGGTGTATCGAAGGTCTTGATACATCTTGTCGGCTCCTGGGTGTATAGAGTATCGTGTTTTGTGTGCCTCATTCATAAGGAATTCACGAAGATTGTTATGGTCAGGTATCCATATGCGATCTAGATAGTACAGAATACCGTCGGATTTAGTTTCAATTTTAAGTTCAGCTCCACAGGACAGCTCCGTTCGCACGTCGTCTTTCGTTACTGAAACATGTTGGGCTTCTCGAATTTGATCTTTGATGTCGGTTATGATTTGCGAACATAGAAGACGAATGGAGTTCGCATAACCCTTTCGACTGAGTGCATCGGCCACCACATTTGCTTTGCCAGGGTGGTACCGAATTTCACAGTCGTAGTCATTAAGAAGTTCAACCCATCTCCGTTGCCTCATGTTTAACTCCTTTTGGTTGAAGATATGTTGGAGGCTCTTATGGTCAGTGTATATTTCACACTTAGTACCGTAGAGATAATGTCTCCATATCTTAAGAGCGAACACAACGGCTCCAAGTTCTAGGTCGTGGGTGGTGTAGTTCTTCTCATGAGTTTTGAGTTGTCTAGAAGCATAAGCTATCACCTTTCCTCTTTGCATTAGAACACAGCCTAGTCCTTGCCCTGACGCGTCGCAATAAACTACGAAGTCATCACAACCTTCAGGAAGAGTGAGGATAGGTGCGTCACAGAGTTTTTGTTTAAGGGTTTGGAAGGCTTCTTCTTGTTTGGGTCCCCATATGAAGGGTTTTCCTTTATGAGTTAAAGCCGTGAGTGGTACAGCAATACGAGAGAAATTTGCAATGAAACGGCGATAATAACCTGCCAAACCAAGAAATGATCTTACTTCGGTAGGTGTACGTGGTGCTTGCCATTCTTGTACTGCTTTGATCTTTGAGGGGTCGACATGTATTCCCTTGTCATTGACGACATGTCCTAGGAATTGTACCTCTTTTAACCAGAATTCGCATTTGGAGAATTTGGCGTAGAGCTTCTCATTCCCTAAGAGTGTAAGGATGAGTCAAAGGTTTCATTCATGATCAGACTTAGACTTTGAGTATATGAGGATGTCGTCGATGAAGACTATAACAAAGCGATCAAGATAGGGTTTGCAGACTCTGTTCATTAGATCCATGAAGACAGCTGGAGTGTTGGTTAGACCAAATGGCATGACCATGAATTCGTAATGACCATAACGAGTTCGGAAGGCGGTCTTTGGGACGTCTTCTTCGTGTACTCTGAGTTGATGATAACCAGAACGAAGGTCGATTTTTGAAAAACAGCTGGCGCCTTGAAGTTGGTCAAGAAGATCATCGATGCGAGGTAATGGGTAGCGGTTCTTGACCGTTAACTTGTTGAGTTCTCTGTAGTCGATGCACATGCGAAACGTTCCATCTTTCTTCTTCACAAAAAGGACAGGTGCACCCCAGGGCGAGGAGCTAGGACGTATGAATCCTTTGTCAGTCAACTCTTGCAATTGGCTGGCTAGCTCTTGCATTTCGGATGGGGATAACCTATAAGGAGATTTTGCAACTGGTGTAGCTCCCGGTATAAGATCAATGCGGAATTCGACTTCTCTCACGGGAGGAAGTCCTGAAATGTCGTCAGGAAAAACTTGTGGAAAATCTTTTACTACTGGGATGTCTTCGAGTTTCTTCTCCCTGGTTCCCTTTTTGACGACATGAGTTAGAAATGCGACATAATTCTTGCGGAGATATTTTCGGGCTTGAAGACAGGACATTAATTTGAGCCCTTTCGAAGGGGTTTCTCCAAAGATTCGTAGAGTCTGACCGTTTGTAAAAGGAATGCATATAAACTTTTCGCGGCATACAACTTCAGCATGATGTTGGCTGAGCCAGTCCATACCAATTATAATGTCAAAGCTTCCCAACTTCATAGGAATGAGGTCAACTGGAAAATCGTGATCGTTTAAGGTGAGAGTACAATTGCGTATAATAGAGTTTAATGAGACCGGTTTTCCGTCAGCAACTTCTACCGTTATGGATTCCATGAGTTTATCACGAGTTTGGTTGAGGATGGGTTCAAGTTCTAAGGATACAAAACTTTTATCCGCGCCAGTATCAAATAACATGGATGCATAACTACCATTGATGAGAAACGTACCGTTAACCACATTGTTGTCAGCCCTAGCTTGGTTAGCGTTGATGTTGAAAGCTCTTCCTCTTGCAGGTGGAGGAGCTTGGTTAGCCTGATTCACCGGATTTGCTTGAGCTTGAGCATGTATAATGTTCACCAAGCGTGGACAAGTGTTTCTAAAGTGGTTTGGGTCTCCACAATTGTAACAAGCCCGCATAGGTTGCACCATGGGATAGTTGGGTTGGTAGTAGGATTGGGCTACATGTTGGGTAGGTGGTAGTAGTAGAGGTTGTTGGGCTTGACCCACTATCTGATGGTGGGTTTGGGTTGAGGGCTGGTGGCGGTTCGTTCGTTGGGGTACACGACAGGTTTGAATGGTGTGACCTGCGCGACCACAGCCGGTGCAATGTTGGCAGGGATGATCAGGAAAGTGATGGTATTGGCAACGGTTGCATTTTGGGTATGGGCCGGAGTATGGCCTTTTATATGGTGCAGGTGAGGGGGCAACTTGGGTAATGGGTGCAGCAGGGATGGGGAATTTTGTTTGTGTGACAGCAAAGTTTCTAGTGTTACGTTTCTTCTTGTTAGCAAACTTTGAGGAGGAGGTGGAATGGTTTGAAGTTTGGCCCTCAACGGGGGCTTTCTTTTTCTCATCTTTAAATTTACGGTTGCGAATTCGATTCTCGGTAAGCTCGGTAGCTAGTTCCATAGCAGCTTCAAGTGTTGCAGGCGAAGTGCTGAGAACTGAGTCTTGAATTTTCGAGGGAAGGCCTCGAATATAATGTTCGACTAAGCGGTAAACTGGGGTGAACAAGTTAGGGACCATTTGGTTCAACTCTAAAGACCTCTTGTTGTAGGAAGTATGATATCCCTCCTTTTGCTTCAACGAATAAATTCATCCTCTAACTTTTTGATTTCGCTTCTAGGACAGAAGCGTCTCGTCATGATTTCCCTTAACTCCTCCCACGTTAAGGCCATTGCATCTTCGATTCCCCTCTTACCCTTTTCAGTATTCCACCAGGTAAGAGCTACCCCGAATAGCCTCCCGGTTGCGTAACGTACCTTGCGATTCTTGGGACAATCGCAGTTGAGGAAGGTGTTTTCCATTTCCTCAAACCAGTGGAGGAGAGCAGTGACACCTTCGGTCCCTTCAAATTTCGGAGGATCGCAAGACTTGAAATGTTTATATGAGCACTTCTTGGAAGGAGGGTTGCCGATGTTCTGGTCTTCTTGCTGGGGAGGATTGATGGGATTTGCGGCGAGAGCTTGTTGGACTTGAACTACAATGTCAGGAAGCACCGCGACCATTTGTTTTGCGATTTGGGTGGCCAAGCGTTCGTTTGACCTTCCTGATCTTCTACCCCCTCGTTGTTGCCTAGCCGACATCTACAGGAATATACATAAGAAGATTGTGAGTTCATGGAGTCTTTTTAGGTGTCATGTGTCTTAAAAAAATAAAAATAACATAAACATCAATAATGCAACTACATCCATAGGATGTCTTGGGTTTGCTCATGTTGGGCCTCAAATGTCCCCTATACCTTCACCTGTATAGTCATGTGGGCCCCCATGACTATTGGCTTAGTAGGATTCACATTAGTATTGGCGGTTTAACACTTGCATCACCCGAATGAAAACCATGAAATATGTTTACGAGATGTATGGTCGGAAGGTGTCCAGGTGTAGACACAATGAGAACTCAAAGTGGGGTTAGCTCACACGACGTTTGGTATAGCATGCTTTGGCCTAATAGGTCCTTCGTACTCTTATCGTTAGTCCCCAGGTAGGCAAACTGGTCCTTTATTTTGGATTTATACGAATGCCAAGCCTAGACAGGATGTTCCGACTACCGGTACTTGTACCCTTCCAGTTACTACATGCCCGTCATGAGAACTCACTTTGATGTGATTTGAAAATACAAAAATCATTGCAAAAAAAAATCATGGAAATGATGTGGTGTGTGCTCTCATGGATATGATATGTTATGAGAATATGATTCATGATAGGCATTGTATAATAATATGTACTTATGAACATGCTTGCATAACATTGAATGTAACATTAAACATAAAACATATAAACATCATGAATTTTGCATGTAACACACAAAAATTTCTAAAAATTCTAATCAACTATAGTATAGGCTCTAAGGGTCTAATAACCTATCCTATATCCCTATAGTCAAAAGCTCTGATACCAATCTGTCACACCCCGACCCGCAACAGAATAAGAGTCGGGGCATAATTGGGTTATCACCAAAGCTCATGATGTTTACTAATATGTTTCATATTTATTAAATTCAAAATTACATCCTCAATATTCCAAACAAGTTCATACAATTACAAAGAAAGATAACCAACTAAACAATCTAAAGTCTAAACCGGTTTATTCTTCTAAGCCATCCTATATGTTTCTTGCTGCAGCTGGATCACCTGTATCATGTGTAAAAATAGGGGTTTTTTGGGTCAACATAAGTTGGCGAGTGAACCTTATTAGAAAACATCTATTATTGAGTTCTTGTTATATTTATTATGAAAAATTGTGCAATAATCATATGTGAGCAAACGTAAATAAACATACAATAACAATAACAATAACAAACAATAACATACAATAACAAACCAACTTGCATGAATATATAACATGAATGATACTGTATATGTTGGCAACGTCACGTTCACGCTCATGGGTAATGGGGAACGGACGGCCTATGATAAATGTATGTGCGATCAAGGCTCAATCAAACGGAGCCGATCGTATGTTGGCAACGCCTCGTTCATGCTAATATGTAATGGGGAACAGCTCAACGCTCATAGGTAATGGGGAGCGGCGGCCTATGATAATGTATGTACTGAAAATGATAAATTTAATCTAAACATTAACCACACAAACATTTCATACATATTGAATACACATTTGATCATGAATATGATGGATGCACAATTGTTTAAATGTAATAAATAATAAGACACATGATACACCCCAAAAACGTGATTAAAACGGGGAATTTGTAGAGATTCACTCACATTGGGTGCGTTCGGTTGAAGATGATGAATGCGCACGAGTTTAGAGGGTTGATCGACGAGGATTAACTAACCTAAATGATAACGAAAAGGTACGGTAAATAAGTGAATTTTATTAATAATTTTAATAAGGTCTTTAGGTTTATTTTTGTGAGTTTAAGGTTATTTCCTAACTTTAAAAACATTATTTTTAAGTATTTTTAATTGATTTTTAAATTAAATAAATAAATAAAACTATAAAAAAATGTTGACTTTTTTTTTGGGTTTGACCGTTGACCATTTGACTTTGACTTGTTGACCGGTTCGGTCGTTTATAATGTTTGCACTGAGTGAGGTTCGAACTCGTGACCTCCCGTACGCGTGCACGCAGCTCTACCAACTGAGCTACGTGTCTAACCCGAAATATTTCTGTTTTTAATTATATTTATATACTATTTTAATTTATTCAAAATTCATTTATTTTTTAAAAAGGATTTTAATCATCGAACCGGCGTGCGTAACAGGTCTCGAACCCGGGACCTGTGGATTAACGTTGCACGCAGTCCACTGCTGGACTGTGTGTCTAACCTGGTTAATATTCTGGTTTTTATTATACTTAACATCTTTCAGTGAGTTAACCCGGTTCGGTTTTAAAAAGAGCATTTTTATTTCAGAGAGTGAGGTTGGGTCAGGGATCGAACTCGAGACGTGTGATAGTTGTTTGCACACAGTCCACCGCTGGACTGTGTGTCTAACCCGAGATATAATACAATTTATATTAAACTTATATACAAACTAACTTCATCTTCTTCGTTACAATAACACAGACAACGATTACTCTACTGATCTTGTTTAATTCTATTGTCAAACATATAATGGATTGAAATGAAATGGACAGGGAAGATTTTGTGAATGAACATACCGGAAAAATGATCTTTCTCAGAACTCCGGCGAAGTCGTCGGCTCTGTTTTATGCACTCCGTCTGAACGGGCCAATTAATAGTTTTGATTAACCAAATTGTGAAATTTAATGACTAAACAAGAGTTATCAGAAGGTTTGAATGATTATACTGTTTCACAGCGGAATCTAGAAATTTTCAGAAAACTTCCGGCGAGTGTTGATTATCTGATGTCGTCGTCTGGGATTGATTCTGATTGAAAGGTTTGAGTTAGCAAAAGCCTAACAACTGATAGAAGATGGAAGAATTGAGAAACTTACCGTTTTGATGAAAGACACGGTTTTCTGGCGAAAGTCCGGCGAGTTCAAAAAGCGATTCCGACGATCAGAAATTAGAGTAAAAGTGAAATTAGAGGTTCTGTGAATGTTATTGAGTCGCGAGATGATGATTTTATAGGAGTAATTCAGGAAGTGAATGTTTTCGGTTATTAAAACCGAACATCACATGAATTCAAGTTCATTCAAGACTGAATTGATTAAGAATGTCGGTTTATCGGTTATATTCAGGAATTCGCGATCACTCAAGAGTCCTGGACGTTTGGAAGCCGATATCGGTTTCAGTTTGGCGCAAACAGGTTGATTCACGGTTGCACATATGTTTTAATTGTTTCCTAGATTACACAAAATCAGCTAGTGGCGGAGTGGTTATATGTTTGATGTTTAAAGTTCCCGGCTGACCCGGGTTCGAAACCCGGCAGCCCTTTTTTTTATTGTTTTAGTTTTATTTTTTAACAATTTTAATTTCCATAATCTAAAATGTTTATTAGTTATGTATTGTTTAAAATTAACATAGGCATTAAATGAACAACAAATATATAAAACTGATTATTCGATTAATAAACGAAGCGGGTTTGAAAAACCCGTTTTGTCACACCCCGACCCGCAGCGGAAAAGGTGATCGGGGCATGATTGGGTTATCATCAAAGCTCATGACATTTATTATAACGTTTCATATTCATTATTACAATTTAAAGGGAAACATACAATCTTAATTTCATCATGTCCTAAACATCATTCTAGACTTCATTGTTTTCTTCTAAGGCATTTCCTATGTTTCCCTTGCTTCATCCTGTTCACCTGTATCATGTGTAAAAATGGTTTTTGGATCAACAAAAAGTTGGCGAGTGAATCCTATGAAAAGCATTTGAACAAGTTTATTGAATTGATTATAAAATAAAGTGCACAACCACATATGAGTAAATATAGATGTAAACATATTCATAAAACACTTAATATCAGATAATGCACACACATACAATAATAAATTGTTTTGAGGCACGCGTTGCTCAACCCGTCTATCACGAGGAACTGATGGGCCTAATGAATGAGTTTTGAGGCACGCGTTGTTCTACGAACTGATGGGCCTAATGAATGATTTGCATACAACTTGACAATATGAAAGACATAACTACAAACAGTATTTACACTCTAAGTTTAGATCACAATATGGTATGGCACAAGTTTAAATAAACGAGTTAATTTTAGTGGCACATGACACACCCCAAAACGTGTAATTAAAAAGGGGAGTTGTAAGATTTACTCACAGTGGGCGCGTTCGGTTGATGATGTTGAATGCGCACGAAGTTTGATTTAACCACGAGTGAAACTAACCTAGATAATAACATAATGGTTCGGTAAATAAGCGGATTTTATTAATCAATTTTAGTAGGATTATTGGATATGTTTTTGTGAGTTTAAAGCTATTTTCTAACTTTAAAAATGTTATTTTTAAGTATTTTTAATTGATTTTTAAATAAATAAAATAAATAAAAATAATAAAAAAAATGTTGACTTTTTGACCGTTGACCTGTTGACCGGTTTTATTGTGTAAATGTATGCGCCGGGCAGGACTCGAACCCGAGACCTCCCGTTCGCGTGCACGCAGCTCTACCAACTGAGCTACGTGTCTAACCCGAAATATTTCTGTTTTTAATTATATTTATATACTAATTGAATTAATCCGAAAATCATTTATTTTAAAAACGATTTTAATGCATCGGCTCGGTGCTCGCCACAGGTCTCGAACCCGGGACCTGTGGGTTAGTTTGGCACACAGTCCACCGCTGGACTGTGTGTCCAACTTGGTAAATAATCTGTTTTTTATTATACTTAACATTTTACTGAAATTAACCCGGTTCGGTCTAAAAAAAAAGGCATTTTATTTCTGTGAAAGTGCGTGTGTCAAGAATCGAACTCGGGACGTATGCGTGTTTATTTGCACACAGTCCACCGCTGGACTGTGTGTCTAACCCGAGATATAAATTGATTTAAATTAAACATATATAATACCGAAAATTTCATCTTCTTCGTTAAGCTTAACCAGAATCGATGTCCGACTGTTTTGACAAAAATAATCAGTTTCTTTAGTGTGTTGTGATTAGCTACATGTGAGTTTAATAAAAAACGAGAGAGATTAAGTGTAAGATATACCGAACAGAGCTCCTCTGTTTCGCCGGCGCAACTCCGATGATAGCAGGTTATTCCGGCGACGTGTGTTTTGCGGCAGAGGGTCTTCAGGAAGCTTGAGGTGAGTGTGGGTGGCTTCGGTATGGGCTCTAGGTGTTCTGTTTTTAGAGTAAGGCACAGAGGTGTTCGGTTTTCTGGCGAGTTGCAGAAAATTTCCGGCGAGTGAAATTACGTCGAGAAAGGGTGTGATTGTGAGCGAAAAGGTTAACAGAAGTTAGAGGGTGTATTTAGGGCAGAACATTGACGAATTTGGTCCATTTACCGTCTTGATTCGTCGGTCAATGATTTTTTCCGGCAGTTATGACTTGTGTCGCGGACTGGAAATCGGTTATAACCGATGTTGAGGTAATTGCTTCGGTTAAATTAGAAGAAACCGTCCAATCTCGGCGAAATCGTCAGGATTTCCGACGACTGCGATTTTGGGCGCGACTTGACTGGATTTGATTTCCGAGATTCATTATTTCAATTAATTGTTTTGGTATCTTAACAAAAACCCAAAGTGGCGGAGTGGTTGAGCGCGTGTGTGTTAAGGCTTTGGAATACTGGCTGACCCGGGTTCGAAACCCGGCAGCAGCAATTTATTTTTATTTCATTATTTTTAATGAATTTTCAAATATAAATTATATATTCCAATATACTTATTAATTATGTATCGTTTAAAATTTATTTGAGCATTAAATACGCAACGAAATTTTTAACTGATTGTTCGGTTAATAAACGGAGCGGGTTTGGTAAATCCGTTTTTTTGACGTATGTTACAGTATCCCCTACTTTTTAGAAATTTCGTCCCGAAATTTAAGTAGTGACATATTTATCTAAAAAGGGTGGTGTTTAATTTGACAGTTACATACTTAGAAAAAGAGTAAGAGTTTAAATTTTTGTTTGAGGCGGTAACGTTCCTTGTAAGGGTTGAGTACCTGCTACAGGAATCGCTTTTTGTTGCCTACGGTAAAAATATTGATAAGCGGAGTTGATTCACTGAATAATTTCATGCAATAGTTTTGATATGTTTGGAAGGGTAAGGT
Source organism: Scalesia atractyloides (assembly GCA_947069175.1). NCBI lineage: Eukaryota > Viridiplantae > Streptophyta > Magnoliopsida > Asterales > Asteraceae > Scalesia > Scalesia atractyloides. Next base: position 16,249,245 of record CAMTDV010000026.1, read on the forward strand.
TATATCCTAAAACAAAACTTCTAATACTACAACCTACATGGAACTTCTCATAACCACCTGACAATGCCTCTGATCCTTTGGCAAGAATACTTATATATAGGAAGTACCAGCGGCGTATTCACCATATTCTCGTCAAATTTTCATTGGTTTTATCAGTAAGTTATGATTAGTCCTATGTGACTCTAAAGCATAAATAAACACCACAACCAATATCTGAGTCCAAATTCTGATAGTATACATGTTTGAATGGTGGCATAATCCAATGATGAGATGATATGAATGCTAAATCAGTGAGTATAACTCATATTTCAATCACGACAATACTAAATCCTACATGGAACTTCTCATAACCGCCTGATAATGCCTCTGATTCTTTGACAAGAATACTTATATATAGGAAGTACCAGCGGCGTATCCACCATATTCTTGTCAAATTTTCATTGGTTTTATCCGCAAGTTATGATTAGTTCTATGTGACTCTAATACAAACGCAAAAACCAAAACTTGAGTCTCAATTCTGATAGCATACATGTTTGATTGGTGACAGTTCCTCTCTCGTTTGTTGTGATGGAGAGGTTAGTCTATGTAGAAATGGAACACAATCCAATTTCTTTAGATGATGATATGATATGAATGTTAAATCAGTGAATGTAACGCAAATTTCAACCAAGACAATACTAAATCCTACATGGAACTTCTGATAACCGCCTGATAATGCCTCTGATCCTTTGGCAAGAATACTTATATATAGGAAGTACCAGCGGCGTATCCACCATATTCTTGTCAAATTTTCATTGACTTTATCCGCAAGTTATGATTAGTTCTATGTGACTCTAAAACAAACACAACAACCAAAACTTGAGTCTCAATTCTGATAGCATACATGTTTGATTTGTGACAGTTCCTCTCTCGTTTGTTGTGATGGAGAGGTTAGTCTATGTAGAAATGGAACACAATCCAATTTCTTTAGATGATGATATGATATGAATGTTAAATCAGTAAATGTAACACAAATTTCAACCAAGACAATACTAAATCCTACATGGAACTTCTGATAACCGCCTGATAATGCCTCTGATCCTTGACAAGAATACTTATATATAGGAAGTACCAGCGGCGTATCCACCATATTCTTGTCAAATTTTCATTGGTTTTATCCGCAAGTTATGATTAGTTCTATGTGACTCTAATACATAAATAAACACAATCAACCAAAGCTTGAGTCTTAATTCTGATGGTATATATGTTTGAATGGTGACAGTACCTCTCTCGTTTGTTAGGATGGAGAGGTTAGTCCTTGTGGAAGTGAGACATAGCTCAACTTCTTTAAATGATGAAATTGAAATACGTTGAAATGTATGATGAACAAACTTCGACCAAGACATTACTAAATCCTACATGGAACTTCTCATAACTGCCTGATAATGCCTCTGATCCTTTGACAAGAATACTTATATATAGGAAGTACCAGCGGCGTATCCACCATATTCTTGTCAAATTTTCATTGGTTTTATCCGCAAGTTATGATTAGTTCTATGTGACTCTAATACATAAATAAACATAATCAACCATAGCTTGAGTCTTAATTCTAATAGCATACATGTTTGAGTGATGACAGTACCTCTCTCGTTTGTTATGATGGAGAGGTTAGTCTATGTAGAAATGGAACACAATCCAATTTCTTTAAATGATGAGATGCTATAAATGCCAAGTCAGTGAGTACAAAACAAACTTCAATCAAGACAATACTAAATCCTACATGGAACTTCTCATAACCGCCTGATAATGCCTCTGATCCTTTGACAAGAATACTTATATATCGGAAGTACCAGCGGCGTATCCACCATATTCTCGTCAAATTTTCATTGGTTTTATCAGTAAGTTATGATTGGTTCTATGATGTGACTTTAAAACATAAACAAACTGAAATAGTAATTCACATTAAGATCCTTGGATAAGATTCCAATTTATAACTGGGATACGGGAAAATTGAGATGACATAAAGAAAACGTAAAAACTAAGCGGTTGGAGTTGAATCTTGATTTTTGGTGAAGGGGACTAGTTGGGTGGTTTCGTTTGAGCCGTCATTATCTTCAACAGGATTGGCGTTGATGCTGAAAACTCTTCCTCTTGCTGGTGGCCTAGTGATTGGGTTTCCTTGGTTTGCTTGGTTAACTGGGTTTGATTGAGCTTGAGCGTTTATGATGTTAAACAATTGAGGGCACGTGTTTCTAAAGTGGGTAGGGTCGCCACAATTGAAACAAGCTCGAACATATGGGAACATGGGGTATTGGGGTTGTTGATAGGTTTGGATCATGTTTTGAGTAGGGGGAAAGATTTGGTTTTGAGGGGTGCGGCAAGCCTTGCTCAAATGACCATAGCGTCCACAATTCGCACATAGTCGACAAGGCAAGGTAGATGGATGGTGATAAAAGAAGGTGTTACATTGAGGGTGAGGTCCAAGGTATGGTTTCTTATTTGGATAAGTTGAGTTGGGTGCTATTTGCGTGATTGGGATAGCTTGGATGGGTATGGCTTGTGAGGCTAGAAGACATCTACAAGGAATACATATCAAGAGTATGAGTTGGATGTTTTGGGGATCATGGGTTGTATTTAGGAATGAACATTCATAAAATAAATATAACATAATAAATCTACTACATCCATAGGATGTCTTGGGCTTTTGCTCGTAATTGGGCCTTGCATGCCGCCATACTTCACCTTCGTAATCATGTGGGCCCCCATGAATACCGGGTTTTTCATATGGTTCGCATGTGTTAGCCTGGTTACGTACACTAAAACCCGGAGAAAATCGAGAAATATGTATATAACGTATGATATTCGGAATGTGTCCAGGTGTGGACACAGTGACACCTCAAAGTGGGGTTAGTTCGAACGACGTTTGGTGTGGCATGCTTTGGCCTAATAGGTCCTTTGTACTCTCATCGTTAGTCCCCAGGTAGGCAAACTGGTCCGTTATATTGGATTTATACGAATGCCAACCTAGACAGGACGTTCCGACTACCGGTACTTGTACCCTTACAGTTACTACATGCCCGTCGCGAGAACTCACTTTGATAAGATTTGAAAAATGAAAAATGCGACAAAATCTTTGAATAACGAAAGTATGAAGATGATTTGAATATGTGAACATTGAAATATGTATGATGAATGTGTATGTAAGTATGTATGTTTAACTGTATGTATAAGGAAACAAATAAATATCATAAGTTTGCATGTAACCACATAAACTATTAAAATCTAGTCAACTATAGTATAGGCTCTAAGGGTCTAATAACCTATCCTATATCCCTATAGTCATGGCTCTGATACCAATCTGTCACACCCCGACCCGCAGCGGAAAAGGTGATCGGGGCATGATTGGGTTATCATCAAAGCTCATGACATTTATTATAACGTTTCATATTCATTATTACAATTTAAAGGGAAACATACAATCTTAATTTCATCATGTCCTAAACATCATTCTAGACTTCATTGTTTTCTTCTAAGGCATTTCCTATGTTTTCCTTGCTTCATCCTGTTCACCTGTATCATGTGTAAAAATGGTTTTTGGATCAACAAAAAGTTGGCGAGTGAATCCTATGAAAAGCATTTGAACAAGTTTATTGAATTGATTATAAAATAAAGTGCACAACCACATATGAGTAAATATAGATGTAAACATATTCATAAAACACTTAATATCAGTAATGCACACACATACAATAATAAATTGTTTTGAGGCACGCGTTGCTCAACCCGTCTATCACGAGGAACTGATGGGCCTAATGAATGAGTTTTGAGGCACGCGTTGTTCTACGAACTGATGGGCCTAATGAATGATTTGCATACAACTTGACAATATGAAAGACATAACTACAAACAATATTTACACTCTAAGTTTAGATCACAATATGGTATGGCACAAGTTTAAATAAACGAGTTAATTTTAGTGGCACATGACACACCCCAAAACGTGTAATTAAAAAGGGGAGTTGTAAGATTCACTCACAGTGGGTGCACTCTGTTGATGATGTTGAATGCGCACGAAGTTTGATTTAACCACGAGTGAAACTAACCTAGATAATAACACAATGGTTCGGTAAATAAGCGGATTTTATTAATCAATTTTAGTAGGATTATTGGATATGTTTTTGTGAGTTTAAAGCTATTTACTAACTTTAAAAATGTTATTTTTAAGTATTTTTAACTGATTTTTAAATAAATAAAATAAATAAAAATAATAAAAAAAATGTTGACTTTTTGACCGTTGACTTGTTGACCGTTGACCTTTTGACCGGTTTTATTGTGTAAATGTATGCCCGGGCAGGACTCGAACCCGAGACCTCCCGTTCTCGTGGACGCAGCTCTACCAACTGAGCTACGTGTCTAACCCGAAATATTTCTGTTTTTAATTATATTTATATACTAATTGAATTAATCCGAAAATCATTTATTTTAAAAACGATTTTAATGCATTGGCTCGGTGCTCGCCACAGGTCTCGAACCTGGGACCTGTGGGTTAGTTTGGCACACAGTCCACCGCTGGACTGTGTGTCCAACTTGGTAAATAATCTGCTTTTTATTATACTTAACATCTTACTGAAATTAACCCGGTTCGGTCTAAAAAGAAAGGCATTTTATTTCTGTGAAAGTGCGTGCGTCAATAATCGAACTCGGGACGTATGCGTGTTTATTTGCACACAGTCCACCGCTGGACTGTGTGTCTAACCCGAGATATAAATTGATTTAAATTAAACATATATAATACCGAAAACTTCATCTTCTTCGTTAAGCTTAACCAGAATCGATGTCCGATTGTTTTGACAAAAATAATCAGTTTCTTTAGTGTGTTGTGATTAGCTACATGTGAGTTTAATAAAAACGATAGAGATTAAGTGTAAGATATACCGAACAGAGCTCCTCTGTTTCGCCGGCGCAACTCCGATGATAGCAGGTTATTCCGGCGACGTGTGTTTTGCGGCAGAGGGTCTTCAGGAAGCTTGAGGTGAGTGTGGGTGGCTTCGGTATGGGCTCTAGGTATTCTGTTTTTAGAGTAAAGCACAGAGGTGAAGGGGTTCGGTTTTCCGGCGAGTTGCAGAAAATTTCCGGCGAGTGAAATTACGTCGAGAAAGGGTGTGATTGTGAGCGAAAAGGTTAACAGAAGTTAGAGGGTGTATTTATAGGGCAGAACATTGACGAATTTGGTCCATTTACCGTCTTGATTCGTCGGTCAATGATTTTTCCAGCGGTTATGACTTGTGTCGCGGACTGGACATCGGTTATAACCGATGTTGAGGTAATTGCTTCGGTTAAATTAGAAGAAACCGTCCAATCTCGGCGAAATCGTCGGGATTTCCGACGACTGCGATTTTGGGCGCGACTTGACTGGATTTGATTTCCGAGATTCATTATTTCAATTAATTGTTTCGGTTTCTTAACAAAAACCCAAAGTGGCGGAGTGGTTGAGCGCGTGTGTGTTAAGGCTTTGGAATCCTGGCTGACCCGGGTTCGAAACCCGGCAGCAGCAATTTATTTTTATTTCATTATTTTTAGTGAATTTTCAAGTATAAATTATATATTCCAATATACTTATTAATTATGTATCGTTTAAAATTTATTTGAGCATTAAATACGCAACGAAATTTTTAACTGATAGTTCGGTTAATAAACGGAGCGGGCTTGGTAAATCTGTTTTTTTGACGGATGTTACACGTTTTTCGACAGATGTTACAGTATCCCCTACTTTTAGAAATTTCGTCCCAAAATTTAAGTAGTAGTGGTAACAGGAAAAAGATGCGGGTATTTTTCGCGCATTGAGTCTTCACGTTCCCAAGTAAACTCAGGTCCCCGTTTCGACTCCCAGCGTACCCTTACAATTGGAATACGACTCCGTCTTAAACGTTTTTCTCCGAAGTCCATGATCTCTACTGGTCTTTCAATGAAATGCATTGATTCATCGATCTGAATATCTTCCAGGGGAATATGGAGATTTTCATCGGCGAGGCACTTCTTCAAGTTTGATACGTGGAATGTGGGGTGAATTCTGTTGAGTTCTTCTGGTAGATCAAGCTTGTATGCTACAGGTCCTACTCTTTCGAGTATCTTGAAAGGTCCTACGTAGCGTGGTGCTAGCTTGCCCTTCTGGCCAAAACGAACTACTCCCTTCCACGGTGATACTTTTAAAAGTACATGATCACCAATGTTAAACTCCAAAGGCTTTCGTCGTTTATCTGCATAACTCTTTTGATGTCTTTGAGCCGCTAGAAGATTGTTTCAAATTTGATGGATCTTGTCTGTGGTTTCTTGAATCAATTCTGGACCGGTGATTTGAGCTTCTCCAATTTCGTGCCAACATACTGGAGATCGGCACTTACGACCATATAAGGCTTCGAAAGGTGCCATGCCGATACTTGAATGATAGCTGTTGTTGTACGAAAATTCAACTAATGGTAGATGAGCATCCCAATTTCCCTTGAAGTCTATGACACATGCTCGAAGCATATCTTCAAGAGTTTGAATGGTGCGTTCAGATTGTCCATCAGTTTGAGGATGATAAGCGGTACTGAGGTCTAATCGTGTACCCAAAGCGACTTGTACGGCCTGCCATGTTCGTGAAGTGAAACGACCATCACGATCTGAAATAATGCTTAACGGTACACCGTGACGGCTTACGATTTCGCTGATGTAGATACGAGCTAACTTCTCGTTCTTGAAATTTTCGCGGATCGGAATGAAGTGAGCTGATTTTGTAAGACGATCAATGATTACCCATATAGTGTCATACCCACCAGAAGTGCGAGGCAACCCGGTAATGAAGTCCATGGTTATGTTTTCCCACTTCCATACAGGTATTTCAGGTTGGACCAGAAGTCCTGAGGGTCTTTGATGTTCAGCTTTTACTTTGGAACATGTAAGGCACTTGGAAACAAAAACAGCAATATCCTTTTTCATTCCAGGCCACCAGTAGGTGTATCGAAGGTCTTGATACATCTTGTCGGCTCCTGGGTGTATAGAGTATCGTGTTTTGTGTGCCTCATTCATAAGGAATTCACGAAGATTGTTATGGTCAGGTATCCATATGCGATCTAGATAGTACAGAATACCGTCGGATTTAGTTTCAATTTTAAGTTCAGCTCCACAGGACAGCTCCGTTCGCACGTCGTCTTTCGTTACTGAAACATGTTGGGCTTCTCGAATTTGATCTTTGATGTCGGTTATGATTTGCGAACATAGAAGACGAATGGAGTTCGCATAACCCTTTCGACTGAGTGCATCGGCCACCACATTTGCTTTGCCAGGGTGGTACCGAATTTCACAGTCGTAGTCATTAAGAAGTTCAACCCATCTCCGTTGCCTCATGTTTAACTCCTTTTGGTTGAAGATATGTTGGAGGCTCTTATGGTCAGTGTATATTTCACACTTAGTACCGTAGAGATAATGTCTCCATATCTTAAGAGCGAACACAACGGCTCCAAGTTCTAGGTCGTGGGTGGTGTAGTTCTTCTCATGAGTTTTGAGTTGTCTAGAAGCATAAGCTATCACCTTTCCTCTTTGCATTAGAACACAGCCTAGTCCTTGCCCTGACGCGTCGCAATAAACTACGAAGTCATCACAACCTTCAGGAAGAGTGAGGATAGGTGCGTCACAGAGTTTTTGTTTAAGGGTTTGGAAGGCTTCTTCTTGTTTGGGTCCCCATATGAAGGGTTTTCCTTTATGAGTTAAAGCCGTGAGTGGTACAGCAATACGAGAGAAATTTGCAATGAAACGGCGATAATAACCTGCCAAACCAAGAAATGATCTTACTTCGGTAGGTGTACGTGGTGCTTGCCATTCTTGTACTGCTTTGATCTTTGAGGGGTCGACATGTATTCCCTTGTCATTGACGACATGTCCTAGGAATTGTACCTCTTTTAACCAGAATTCGCATTTGGAGAATTTGGCGTAGAGCTTCTCATTCCCTAAGAGTGTAAGGATGAGTCAAAGGTTTCATTCATGATCAGACTTAGACTTTGAGTATATGAGGATGTCGTCGATGAAGACTATAACAAAGCGATCAAGATAGGGTTTGCAGACTCTGTTCATTAGATCCATGAAGACAGCTGGAGTGTTGGTTAGACCAAATGGCATGACCATGAATTCGTAATGACCATAACGAGTTCGGAAGGCGGTCTTTGGGACGTCTTCTTCGTGTACTCTGAGTTGATGATAACCAGAACGAAGGTCGATTTTTGAAAAACAGCTGGCGCCTTGAAGTTGGTCAAGAAGATCATCGATGCGAGGTAATGGGTAGCGGTTCTTGACCGTTAACTTGTTGAGTTCTCTGTAGTCGATGCACATGCGAAACGTTCCATCTTTCTTCTTCACAAAAAGGACAGGTGCACCCCAGGGCGAGGAGCTAGGACGTATGAATCCTTTGTCAGTCAACTCTTGCAATTGGCTGGCTAGCTCTTGCATTTCGGATGGGGATAACCTATAAGGAGATTTTGCAACTGGTGTAGCTCCCGGTATAAGATCAATGCGGAATTCGACTTCTCTCACGGGAGGAAGTCCTGAAATGTCGTCAGGAAAAACTTGTGGAAAATCTTTTACTACTGGGATGTCTTCGAGTTTCTTCTCCCTGGTTCCCTTTTTGACGACATGAGTTAGAAATGCGACATAATTCTTGCGGAGATATTTTCGGGCTTGAAGACAGGACATTAATTTGAGCCCTTTCGAAGGGGTTTCTCCAAAGATTCGTAGAGTCTGACCGTTTGTAAAAGGAATGCATATAAACTTTTCGCGGCATACAACTTCAGCATGATGTTGGCTGAGCCAGTCCATACCAATTATAATGTCAAAGCTTCCCAACTTCATAGGAATGAGGTCAACTGGAAAATCGTGATCGTTTAAGGTGAGAGTACAATTGCGTATAATAGAGTTTAATGAGACCGGTTTTCCGTCAGCAACTTCTACCGTTATGGATTCCATGAGTTTATCACGAGTTTGGTTGAGGATGGGTTCAAGTTCTAAGGATACAAAACTTTTATCCGCGCCAGTATCAAATAACATGGATGCATAACTACCATTGATGAGAAACGTACCGTTAACCACATTGTTGTCAGCCCTAGCTTGGTTAGCGTTGATGTTGAAAGCTCTTCCTCTTGCAGGTGGAGGAGCTTGGTTAGCCTGATTCACCGGATTTGCTTGAGCTTGAGCATGTATAATGTTCACCAAGCGTGGACAAGTGTTTCTAAAGTGGTTTGGGTCTCCACAATTGTAACAAGCCCGCATAGGTTGCACCATGGGATAGTTGGGTTGGTAGTAGGATTGGGCTACATGTTGGGTAGGTGGTAGTAGTAGAGGTTGTTGGGCTTGACCCACTATCTGATGGTGGGTTTGGGTTGAGGGCTGGTGGCGGTTCGTTCGTTGGGGTACACGACAGGTTTGAATGGTGTGACCTGCGCGACCACAGCCGGTGCAATGTTGGCAGGGATGATCAGGAAAGTGATGGTATTGGCAACGGTTGCATTTTGGGTATGGGCCGGAGTATGGCCTTTTATATGGTGCAGGTGAGGGGGCAACTTGGGTAATGGGTGCAGCAGGGATGGGGAATTTTGTTTGTGTGACAGCAAAGTTTCTAGTGTTACGTTTCTTCTTGTTAGCAAACTTTGAGGAGGAGGTGGAATGGTTTGAAGTTTGGCCCTCAACGGGGGCTTTCTTTTTCTCATCTTTAAATTTACGGTTGCGCATTCGATTCTCGGTAAGCTCGGTAGCTAGTTCCATAGCAGCTTCAAGTGTTGCAGGCGAAGTGCTGAGAACTGAGTCTTGAATTTTCGAGGGAAGGCCTCGAATATAATGTTCGACTAAGCGGTAAACTGGGGTGAACAAGTTAGGGACCATTTGGTTCAACTCTAAAGACCTCTTGTTGTAGGAAGTATGATATCCTCCTTTTGCTTCAACGAATAAATTCATCCTCTAACTTTTTGATTTCGCTTCTAGGACAGAAGCGTCTCGTCATGATTTCCCTTAACTCCTCCCACGTTAAGGCCATTGCATCTTCGATTCCCCTCTTACCCTTTTCAGTATTCCACCAGGTAAGAGCTACCCCGAATAGCCTCCCGGTTGCGTAACGTACCTTGCGATTCTTGGGACAATCGCAGTTGAGGAAGGTGTTTTCCATTTCCTCAAACCAGTGGAGGAGAGCAGTGACACCTTCGGTCCCTTCAAATTTCGGAGGATCGCAAGACTTGAAATGTTTATATGAGCACTTCTTGGAAGGAGGGTTGCCGATGTTCTGGTCTTCTTGCTGGGGAGGATTGATGGGATTTGCGGCGAGAGCTTGTTGGACTTGAACTACAATGTCAGGAAGCACCGCGACCATTTGTTTTGCGATTTGGGTGGCCAAGCGTTCGTTTGACCTTCCTGATCTTCTACCCCCTCGTTGTTGCCTAGCCGACATCTACAGGAATATACATAAGAAGATTGTGAGTTCATGGAGTCTTTTTAGGTGTCATGTGTCTTAAAAAAATAAAAATAACATAAACATCAATAATGCAACTACATCCATAGGATGTCTTGGGTTTGCTCATGTTGGGCCTCAAATGTCCCCTATACCTTCACCTGTATAGTCATGTGGGCCCCCATGACTATTGGCTTAGTAGGATTCACATTAGTATTGGCGGTTTAACACTTGCATCACCCGAATGAAAACCATGAAATATGTTTACGAGATGTATGGTCGGAAGGTGTCCAGGTGTAGACACAATGAGAACTCAAAGTGGGGTTAGCTCACACGACGTTTGGTATAGCATGCTTTGGCCTAATAGGTCCTTCGTACTCTTATCGTTAGTCCCCAGGTAGGCAAACTGGTCCTTTATTTTGGATTTATACGAATGCCAAGCCTAGACAGGATGTTCCGACTACCGGTACTTGTACCCTTCCAGTTACTACATGCCCGTCATGAGAACTCACTTTGATGTGATTTGAAAATACAAAAATCATTGCAAAAAAAATCATGGAAATGATGTGGTGTGTGCTCTCATGGATATGATATGTTATGAGAATATGATTCATGATAGGCATTGTATAATAATATGTACTTATGAACATGCTTGCATAACATTGAATGTAACATTAAACATAAAACATATAAACATCATGAATTTTGCATGTAACACACAAAAATTTCTAAAAATTCTAATCAACTATAGTATAGGCTCTAAGGGTCTAATAACCTATCCTATATCCCTATAGTCAAAAGCTCTGATACCAATCTGTCACACCCCGACCCGCAACAGAATAAGAGTCGGGGCATAATTGGGTTATCACCAAAGCTCATGATGTTTACTAATATGTTTCATATTTATTAAATTCAAAATTACATCCTCAATATTCCAAACAAGTTCATACAATTACAAAGAAAGATAACCAACTAAACAATCTAAAAGTCTAAACCGGTTTATTCTTCTAAGCCATCCTATATGTTTCTTGCTGCAGCTGGATCACCTGTATCATGTGTAAAAATAGGGGTTTTTGGGTCAACATAAGTTGGCGAGTGAACCTTATTAGAAAACATCTATTATTGAGTTCTTGTTATATTTATTATGAAAAATTGTGCAATAATCATATGTGAGCAAACGTAAATAAACATACAATAACAATAACAATAACAAACAATAACATACAATAACAAACCAACTTGCATGAATATATAACATGAATGATACTGTATATGTTGGCAACGTCACGTTCACGCTCATGGGTAATGGGGAACGGACGGCCTATGATAAATGTATGTGCGATCAAGGCTCAATCAAACGGAGCCGATCGTATGTTGGCAACGCCTCGTTCATGCTAATATGTAATGGGGAACAGCTCAACGCTCATAGGTAATGGGGAGCGGCGGCCTATGATAATGTATGTACTGAAAATGATAAATTTAATCTAAACATTAACCACACAAACATTTCATACATATTGAATACACATTTGATCATGAATATGATGGATGCACAATTGTTTAAATGTAATAAATAATAAGACACATGATACACCCCAAAAACGTGATTAAAACGGGGAATTTGTAGAGATTCACTCACATTGGGTGCGTTCGGTTGAAGATGATGAATGCGCACGAGTTTAGAGGGTTGATCGACGAGGATTAACTAACCTAAATGATAACGAAAAGGTACGGTAAATAAGTGAATTTTATTAATAATTTTAATAAGGTCTTTAGGTTTATTTTTGTGAGTTTAAGGTTATTTCCTAACTTTAAAAACATTATTTTTAAGTATTTTTAATTGATTTTTAAATTAAATAAATAAATAAAACTATAAAAAAATGTTGACTTTTTTTTTGGGTTTGACCGTTGACCATTTGACTTTGACTTGTTGACCGGTTCGGTCGTTTATAATGTTTGCACTGAGTGAGGTTCGAACTCGTGACCTCCCGTACGCGTGCACGCAGCTCTACCAACTGAGCTACGTGTCTAACCCGAAATATTTCTGTTTTTAATTATATTTATATACTATTTTAATTTATTCAAAATTCATTTATTTTTTAAAAAGGATTTTAATCATCGAACCGGCGTGCGTAACAGGTCTCGAACCCGGGACCTGTGGATTAACGTTGCACGCAGTCCACTGCTGGACTGTGTGTCTAACCTGGTTAATATTCTGGTTTTTATTATACTTAACATCTTTCAGTGAGTTAACCCGGTTCGGTTTTAAAAAGAGCATTTTTATTTCAGAGAGTGAGGTTGGGTCAGGGATCGAACTCGAGACGTGTGATAGTTGTTTGCACACAGTCCACCGCTGGACTGTGTGTCTAACCCGAGATATAATCCAATTTATATTAAACTTATATACAAACTAACTTCATCTTCTTCGTTACAATAACACAGACAACGATTACTCTAGTGATCTTGTTTAATTCGATTGTCAAACATATAATGGATTGAAATGAAATGGACAGGGAAGATTTTGTAAATGAACATACCGGAAAAATGATCTTTCTCAGAACTCCGGCGAAGTCGTCGGCTCTGTTTTATGCACTCCGTCTGAACGGGCCAATTAATAGTTTTGATTAACCAAATTGTGAAATTTAATGACTAAACAAGAGTTATCAGGAGGTTTGAACGATTATACCGTTTCACAGCGGAATCTAGAAATTTTCAGAAAACTTCCGGCGAGTGTTGATTATCTGATGTCGTCAACTGGGATTGATTCTGATTGAAAGGTTTGAGTTAACAAAAGCCTAACAACTGATAGAAGATGGAAGAATTGAGAAACTTACCGTTTTGATGAAAGACACGGTTTTCCGGCGAAAGTCCAGCGAGTTCAAAAAGCGATTCCGACGATCAGAAATTAGAGTAAAAGTGAAATTAGAGGTTCTGTGAATGTTATTGAGTCGCGAGATGATGATTTTGTTGGAGTAATTCAGGAAGTGAATGTTTTCGGTTATTAAAACCGAACATCACATGAATTCAAGTTCATTCAAGACTGAATTGATTAAGAATGTCGGTTTATCGGTTATATTCAGGAATTCGCGATCACTCAAGAGTCCTGGACGTTTGGAAGCCGATATCGGTTTCAGTTTGGCGCAAACAGGTTGATTCACAGTTGCACATATGTTTTAATTGTTTCCTAGATTACACAAAATCAGCTAGTGGCGGAGTGGTTATATGTTTGATGTTTAAAGTTCCCGGCTGACCCGGGTTCGAAACCCGGCAGCCCTTTTTTTATTGTTTTAATTTTATTTTTTAAAAATTTTAATTTTCATAATCTAAAATGTTTATTAGTTATATATTGTTTAAAATTAACATAGGCATTAAATGAACAACAAATATATAAAAATGATTATTCGATTAATAAACGAAGCGGGTTTGAAAAACCCGTTTTTCGACAAATGTTACATTTTCTACGACACCTTGAGGGTATTTTACTAACATATCCGCAAGTTAGATGCTACGAGGCAAGTTGGGTATTTTACCAACCTATTTCCAGATGGCGTTTACTTGGGCTTTTGGGTTTGGTTCAATGTTACTAGGCAAGGCTCCTGTGGTATTTCAGATAAATTTTGGGCAAGTTGGCTTACACGTTTTTCAATGTTTTGAATACTAGCCCGTTGGTTCCTAATTTCGGCTTCGGTTTGTGGAAACCTCTCCGAATACCGTTTGTCGGACTCAAAGAAAAGACGGTGATGAGATCCTCAAGTCTTTCTCTTCCTCCTTGTTGTTGTGGTTGGAAACCTTGTTACTCATTTCGGGGTTGTTGTTGAAAGTTGGGTCGTTGATTTTGATTTTGTTGGTTGCTACCTCCTGATTCCTCCAATTAAAGTTGGGATGATTTCGCCACTCTAGGATGTAGGAGTTGCTTGGGGCTCCCGGTGGTTATGGATGGTTATTGAGGTAGTTTACCACTTCCATTTGGTTTTCCATATCTTTCATACAACTCCAGTTTTCATGTGGTCCACCACATCCTTCACAAGCCATAACCGTAACCGTTTTATTTAATTCATTTTTTACTTTTGTGGTCAACGCTTCGATTTGGGCTTATAAAGAGGTGACTTCGTCCACTTTATGGGAACTCGGGGCTATTGATTTTGAACCCCTAGGAGTATGCCATTGAAAATTATTTTGAGCAATTTCTTTAATTTGGTTATAAATTTCGTAAGGTCACCGATTCCCAAGGAGTCCCCTGGAGCTACAATCAATGATTTGCCTTGTGTGTGGTAAGAGCCCATTATAGAAAATGGACACTTGTTGCCAAGGTTAAAGACATGATGAGGGCATTTCCTTAATAACTTCTTGAACTTTTACCATATCTCGTACAAAGATTTCCAGTCGTCTTGAGAGTATGAATTAATTTTGGTCATGAGTTTGGCGGTTTTAACGGGAGGAAAATATTTGTAGAGAAATTTTTGGGCAAGTTCATGATGGGTATGAAACACCCAAGTTAATCTTACTTGGCTACTTGAGGTCTAATGGATCTTAATCATCCTACCTCCATGCTTGACATACATGACTTATATGGTGGACTTATACTAATAATGGAGAATATGTATATATATATATCCGAAATCATGATGCTAACCAAATTATGATTAGATGTTATGAAAATAGGCTATAGTATCATTGTTCTTTATTCCTCGTTTGTGATTTTAATGGGCAAGTTAGGACCCATGAAACCACATACAAACTTAGTGTCCAAACGAGTGTTTAAACAAGATATATTTCGCATAGTTATACATTTTATACTTAATTCCAAGTCCGAACTCTTCCTAAACTCCGAATACTCATATGCCTTCGTTTCCCCATGTAGGGTAACTTCGGTGTCCTAATATCAACGCTCGTCTCTCGATTAAATTGAAAGCTTTGTAAAACCAGGAGTATACATGACTCCCCTTTTAATTTTAACACTTTTTTGGTGCAATACGTATATGTTGATGCACTTTGGGCCGTCACTGCGCGAATAGACTAGAAAGAGTGTGTATTAAATATTGTATAGATTAGATACGAACACACCGCAAGTGCGAACGAGTACTGGCTCGTACGAGTGACATGGGCCTCGTACAAGTGACAGTGTGCCTCGTACGAGTGATAACATCTCACTCGTACGAGTGACCCTTTGTACGAGTGACAACATGCTCGCTTCGCACGAGCTGTCATGTCTATAAATAGGTGTTGTGTGTTCATTGTTTGTAAGTTTTGGAAGTTCCCTAATGGGAAACACTGGCGTATTCTCTCCCTGAACTCCGCCAGCCAGATAAGATGTATACTATTTCGGTATGAATGAATGAATGAAAAGCTTCCGCTGATTCTGTGCCTACACCATGTCTATTTCATTCTGCCAAATCTGTACTAACCCCAAAACCTCCGTCTAGAACCACCGCCGCCCACGGGACCACAACTAGTATCCGAGCTACGGTACCGATCCATTCATCTAATAGTTGATAAATCACCTATGCTTATGAATTTTGGACGTATTAGGGGTTTTAGACGTAAAACATCAAATAATCGGACAATCCACAGACATAATGTAAAATTGAAACCATAGGATTGTTAGAAACTGAGTTTCGACCAGATCTGTGCAAAAATCATGTCAGAATTCGAAGAAATGTAGATTCTTGATCGAAAAAACGTAATCAGTTTCGTCCGTACGAGTAAGACTCTCGCTCGTACGAGTGACACTTTGTCACTCGTACGAAGCACCACTCGTACGAAGCGCAACTCGTATGAAGGCATTTTTTGATCGTATTGACGAGACGAGTGTCCAGGAAAAATTTGGTGATTACAAATTTTTTCCAGATTTTAACGTCTAATTCCGGCTGTTCGGAGACACCGTCTAGAGCTTCAAAGTATAGATTTGATGATACGATCACAAAGGGATGAAGATTTTGGGGTACTCACTAATACCTGCGCAAAACGTTGATCATCTGGTGTAGTGATTATTAATGAGCCTTAACGTTAAGGCAGCATCTGATCAAAACTGCAATTTTGGGAAATTTTCCGCAAAATTTGAGTACCCTATGCTGCAGTCCCACCATAATCTTAATTCCCAAGAACTCGAAGTCAGAATTTGCAAAATGAGGGAGAATAAAAATTTTCACGTATATGTTAAAATTCCGACATTTTTGAAATTCGTGACACTGCAATAGTATCTGGGTGGTTCAGACTGCAAATTATCTAGGAAACACTGAGGAACAAAGATTCATTAGAAATGAGATAACGTTTATGTCTATTCACGAAACAGACTATACATTTGGAATGTGTGATCAAAGAAAGTTCAGAATTTTCAGATCATGATTTAGATTGACGATCAAGGGCTAACTACCTGATCCCCGATGTGGAATAGGAAGCACATACGATTGCCTATCATTAACTCTGCATTGCAAATGAAATGTTTTTCGGACTAACCGCCAGAAAACACGGATATAGTTTCAGATGCCTCATTCCAGCGATGTATCTGTTATTGTGACTAAAAAGGAAGAATGTGCTTCTGATTACCGAAGAATGTTTCTCAGATATGATGTGTTATCAGATAGTTTGTTTCCGATGATTTGCTGATTGAGAAGATTTTTGCGGATATTTATTGGTTTGAAGTTTTTCGGTGTGGTATTTCGAAGTTTCTATCAATTGCCGGTTGGGTTTTGAAGATCGGAGGATCGAGCATCGGAGGAGTGCGCTAAACCGAACGCAAATGTGGTTAACGTCAAAACAGAGAAGCTGCATTGGTTAATTTCAAGCTGGTGATTATTCGAGAAAATTTGTAGATCAAGCAAATTAGAGGAGGTCTTGAACCGTGCAAACAACGGCCTGAAGATTAATTTCTGGAGAAAATTATTTCAGGGGGAATGTTGCTTAACGTAGATAATGTAAACCCGAATCTTCAATCAAGGGGGAATTACGACGTTAACAGATACTCGATTGAAGTTGTAGAATATTCAAACACAGCTCTCAGATTTCAAGTTCAAGTTCAAGCTTCGACAGTGACGTCCAAGGGAAAAATTGTTGATGCACTTTATGGCCGTCAATATGCGAATAGGCTAGAAAGAGCGTGTATTGAATATTGTATAGATTAGATACGAACACACGACTCAAGTGCGAACGAGTACTGGCTCGTAAGAGTGACATGTGCCTCGTACGAGTGACAGTGTGCCTCGTACGAGTGACTTTGTTACTCGTACGAGTGATAACATCTCACTCGTACGAATGACCCTTTATACGAGTGACAACATGCTCGCTTCGCATGAGCTGTCATGTCTATAAATAGGTGTTGTGTGTTCATTGTTTGTAAGTTTTGGAAGTTCCCTAAGGGGAAATGCTGGCGGATTCTCTCTAGGAACTCCGCCAGCCAGACAAGATGTATACTCTTTCGGTATGAATGAATGAATGAAAAGCTTCCACTAATTCTGTGCCTACTCCATGTCTATTTCGTTCTGCCGAATCTGTACTATCCCCAAAACCTCCATCTAGAATCGCTGTCGCCCCGGGATCATAGTATATGCTATTAAACTCTCGCAGTCACATACTTTATGCTTAAATCACAAACAACAATCCAACATACATGCTTAATACGTTATCCTTGAACTCAGATATGCTAGAATTCTTTATGCTTTATACTTGTCATTAGCTTCGTATGAGCCTCCCTTACATGTATAGCACTATAGGATTAACGCACACCCATATTCTTGAGGTCATGTTAAGTTAAAAAAACGGTCTTATCGTTGCTACGATAAGATTACGCTACCGGGAATCTTTAGGTTGACATTTATAGTTGCATGCTAGTAGCGTATGATAGTTTTAAGATAACAACTATGCCATGTGGATTCGTTTAAACTTTTACACTTATGCTAGTAATCAAACTTGTATGCTTGTCAATACTTTATGTATTGACCTATACTTTAATACGTATTGTAGGAAATTGTTGATGATGATGATGATGATGAACGAAATCTAGTAGGGAGACTAGAAACGCACCTTTAAATTTTAGCACTTGTTGTAATTTGATTTCTTGTTATACGTTGTCGTAATTTGCTTTCAAATGATGTACTTGAATTTAGTAATGAAATGAAATTTGAATTTTAAATAGTTGTCGCAAAATAGTGTTATGACATCTCTTGCAATCTATTTGTCCCGCCCCAATGTTTTTGCCATCGGTTGGGGTGTGACACCTCGTTCTTACATCCTAAAGCTACTGTATCTTTGGTTTAATCAAAGAAAACAAAGCGAAAAACAAGGGGAGCCGAGGTCCAACCTGTGACCTCCTCATCTTCTCTGATTTAAACAGGTTGCCCACCAAGCTAGCGCCCTTTTGGTTGGTTATTTAGATTCGAATTTATTTTAAACAAAACTCAAAACATTCATCTTCTCTAAATGATACCCAACCCGAAACCTTAACTCCGTTTAACTCAAAATTTAATCATCACATACACAAAACAATGCAATTGATATAGGGTTTTTGTTACTGGATTAATGATGAACAGATCAACATAGATAAGTCATACCGGTTACAAAGGGTTGTCGAGTCTCGAACTAATTCCAGTGAGAACATAATTCCGACGAGGATCCAGTCAAATGTAGAATGAAATCCGACGACTTTGGAGTGAATTTCTCAAGTGTAAAGGTTCATAGGATTGAGAGGTTCTCCTGATTATAAGTAATTCGAAATCTAGAAAGGTAATGTTTGTGATTCGATTCGGTTTCCGAAATATAACCAATTTTGTTCGAATTTAGGAGGCACCGACAGTGCAAAGAGATTAGAAAAGCGTCCTAGTTCTGATTGCATCTTATGGAAATAAGATTGACGTCGATTTGATGAAGATTTCATCAAATCAAAGAAATATGAGGTGAGTTTGTGATTAACTTGGGCAGCAAAGAACAACTCCAAAGAAGTGGTGGAGTGGTTCCTATGTGTGTGTTGAGTTTGGCGGATTGGTACAGACCTAGGTTCTAGTCCCGTGGTGTGCCCTTTTTTGTTTCTACTTTTATTCAAGTTCCAAAAATTATGCGTTGGCCCCTAGACTATAACTACTCTAATATAACTTAGTTAACAAGTTCCTTTGGAATAATTGATGGATCTAACTAATGTTTTATCCGTTAAATATTTTGTAAATGAAATAGTAAATAGAAACAATAAAATAGAAGAAAAGAAAAATCCATATATTTATTACGCGAATATTCCGGTTTACAAACGAGTTGGGTTCTAGGATCTAATTTTAGATGGGTGTTACAAAGCGTGTGTGCATACCCGGTTTCTACAAAGCGAGAGGCACTAAAAAGATCTCGGATCTAATCCGAATGAGGCATGACTAGGAATTTTACCCTAAACGAAGTGTATATAGTGTCGATGAGGCTAGTGGTTGGTGAACTTTTTTTTAATACAAAACATGTTAATGTTTAAGTCCGAAACCAGGGTTTTAACTCACGTTTCATACTTTTAGGTTTTCAAATATTCCTCTCATTGAGTTCTTCATACAAAATCAAACCTTGAAATGTGTTCAAGTGTCATATAAAATATGACAAGCTTCGGTGCATGTCGGTTATGTCCCTGACACATGTTGGTTTTACTGTTTATTACCAAATTTTAGCCAAAAGACTATTTTGAATATTTTTATTTCTATAATTTATGAATGTCGCTATGATAATAAAAGTTGGTTTAAATACCCTTTAAAACCCTAAATTCACTAAAAATCATTCCAATGCCAAATAATTCAAAAAATTCCAAAATCACTTCGGGTCTTATAAACTTCTGGAAAAGTATTCTTTTTATTATTTTTGGTTTATTTTTTGAGAAGATTCAATTAAAAGTCTCTAAAATGTAATTTATAGCGATTACTCAAAGCCATAGCTCCCCAAATTAGATTTACTTGAAATTTTGTTGTTGAGCTTGTAATGACCAACAAAATTATTGTAAAAATTTCAGAATTAGTAGTGTAGTCTAAGTATTTCATTTATTTTTGGTTAGTTATTTATTCTCATAAATTACTAAAAATAGTTAAACACTTAAAAAAATGTGATTTTTAGTCAACAACCTTATTATGACATCCTAAAGCTATTGTAGATATTTTATAATTTTCTACCCAAAGACATCAGCTAAGCATGCATGCACTACCCGATTTCTACAAAGTGAGAGGCACT
Source organism: Scalesia atractyloides (assembly GCA_947069175.1). Classification (NCBI taxonomy): domain Eukaryota; kingdom Viridiplantae; phylum Streptophyta; class Magnoliopsida; order Asterales; family Asteraceae; genus Scalesia; species Scalesia atractyloides. Next base: position 16,269,868 of record CAMTDV010000026.1, read on the forward strand.
AATAAGACCTCGGATCTAATCCGAATGACGCTTGACCATGAATTCTACCCTAATCGAAGTGTATATAGTGTTGATGAGACTAGTAGTTGGTGAATTTATTTTAAAGGAAACATGTTAATGTTTAAGTCCGAAACTAGGGTTTTAACTCATGTTTCATACTTATAGGTTTAATATTCATGTTATCCAGTTCTTCATAAAAAAATGAAATATGTTTAAGTGTCTTATAGAAATATGACAAGCTTCGGAGCTTCTCTGTTATATCCCTAACACTTGTCGGTTTTAGTGTTTATTACCAATTTTGACCAAAATGTCCCCAAACCATTGGTAAATTTTCAAAATAGTTTTAAAACATCAAAATAGACTATTTTGGACTTATATATATGTAGAGTTTTGTTTCTATAATTTATGAATGTTGGTTTGGTAATAAAAGTTTATTTAAATACCCTTTAAAACCCTAAATTTACTAAAAATCATTCCAATGCCAAATAATTCAAAAAAATCCCAATATCAATTCTGGTCTTATAAACTTCGGGAAAAGGTATTCTTTTTATATTTTCGGTTCATTTTTTGAGAAAATGCAAATACTGGTCAACAGTTAAGTTAAAGACAGAAGTTCTGGATTACAAGAAATGTTGGTTTTCATCAAGCAATTCACTTTATCTCACATCGGAAGTTGCAGTTCAATGCAACATGTAACTATCCAGTAGTTATCATAACTACTCGCAGTTACATCATTTAATGAGTTGTTAAGGATCGCTTTCATGGTGACGACATCAGAACTTCACTCCTCCTATATATAGTTTTTCATTATTGTGAAAAGAAAAAAACTCGGAAATTGCTTCCATCAAACTCCATCTTCAATCCAATGATCGTATGTTAAATAGATTTTTAAAAGATTTGAACTTAAGTTCATCATGGCACTCGAATTGAAAACCCCTCAGAACTACCTACCGTATCTTGTAAAACACAGAAAGAACATAGATTTCCACACCATCATTGACACCATTACATCAACCATATATATCCACATTCTTACAGCAAACGCCCCCATCTATCTTATCACCCTCAGAGAATTTTGGGTAGATGCAAAAATTTCGCTTCAATACAAAAGCCCTATCTCATCACTTCCACCATCAATAAAGAACATATTAAAATCACTGAATAATCCATCTCCAACATGGTCAGTCTACAGGATTTGGTAGGTATGGAAACTTTCCTCAAAAATGAATTGTAAAATGAGTTCATATAAAGGGGCTATGAAGGTCAATTGGTGGGAGCAACACTTTATAAACCAAAGTTCCCACCAGAGATGAAGGTTTGCTTGTCTTCAAAGACTACTTCTTTTAACGAGATTCCCCTAAAAACTCAGTATCTAGGGTATGCTATTTTGAGAAACTCAAATCACAAGCTATTCCAGACACTGTTTATGGATTTGGTAGCAAACCTAAATCAACCAAGAGAAGAACCAGCAATCCTTTTATACTCTATCCATTAATGTTAAGCTTTTAACTCAAAAATGTTTTAAGACAAGAGAGCTTTAAATAAGATGAAGCACTTGAAAGTAACATTCTTTCAATTAAAAATTTTACACGCATGATGGCTAAAACCCAAGAAAATGTTGTTGAAGAATATACTTTACAAAACCAAGCAACAAATGGTGCACAACCCAGCACTGTGGAACCCACACCAGACATTTCCACACAAACCATTTCCATTCCCATCCCCAAATACAAAAGAAAAACGAAACAAAAAGGAACTCTGGGGGTTGAGATGCCAAAGATACCTATTGTAAAACAAATGCAGCTGGCAACTGTTGTTACTTTTAGACAAAAGATGCAAACATCTCCATCTATCCAAACTCCTCACTCATCCTCACAAAATAGAGTGTTGTAAGCACAGGGGACACAAATCAAGGGGAGATATTTCACTTGAATATCTCTACTCAAGCCCCTTTCCTAGGGCTGCTTCTCTTTCCACTCCAAAAATTGCTTGATTCAATTGATACAACTGACTTTCACATACCTAGTTCATCTCAACGACAAATCATAGAGAGTAAACTACGACAAGTTCAGGGATCATTGCTATCCCACAAACAGAGGAGGCAAGACCCCTTGTGTCTTAAGAGACAGGTAGGTATTTCAAGTAAACAACTAATATAAAAGATAATAAGATGTTCATCCATACAAGTAAGTTAAAACATGTTCGGAGCACAAGGTGTGATCAAAGCGGTAATTATTGCATTTAATCAAGTAAACAACTAATATAAAAGATAATAAGATGTTCATCCATACGATTAATTAAGACATGTTCACCAACCACATATTATTTCAAATGAAATACAAACTACAACTTTGTTTATATTGTAGGAAACTTTTATATAAGTATTGAAGAAAAATGTGATCTATCTGATCAACTGTTGAAGATAAAGTCATAAAGGTCAAACAGAAAGAAGAAACAAGACTGGAAAAAAGAAAAGGACAACATATCTTCTACATGCATCAGAAAAAGATCAGATACAAGTAAAGACAATCAGAAAAGACCATTCTGATGGATCTGATAGTAATTCTGATGAATATCATCAGTATCTCGTGAAATCTGGTTATCAGGAATTCTGATGATATGTTCATCAGATTTTCTGGTAAGATGGCTTTCAAAGATTCGGATGGGCCAACTTCTCTGCAAATTTGAGCTCTGCCACAACTGAAGGGTAGCAAGTTTATTATAGCGGATTCAATAAATATGCCAAGAAGCTACTTATGCAGAGCAAGTGCACAAATAAACTAATCTTTATTCATGATAAGGACTCTCTATAAATAGAGAATCAAACCATTGAAGGATGAGTTAAGCCAAGCATTAAATACACTCTACTATAATAACACCATTACCCTTTCACCATAGATTATACAAGTATTCATTTGTACTAGTCAATAACTCACAATCACCCTGTAAACCATTTTGTTTCAAAGTGATATAAACTTGAAAATTCTGTTGTTGTTTCTTAAAAGTTCGATTTCTATTTCTGTACTATTTTCATATCTGTTGAACTCACTTGGCATATTAAGCTAAAAGAGCATTTTCAATCTAGGACCAACAATGGGTATCAGAGCAGATCGAATAAACAACTTTCAAACAATCAACTGCTCATTTTTTCTTCTTTTATCCAAATATGGCAAATTTTCAAACCTGGAATAATGTTTTCAACATCGGGTCTATGTCAAAGCCTCCGACCTTGGTTAGAGAGGAGTACCTCCAATGGAAAATTAGGATGATCATTCCTTAATGGACATGATCGAGCTCTGTTTCAATCCATTGTGTGTGGCCCACATACACCCATGGTTGAGATACCAGGTTCACCAGCAACTGATCAAAGACCTGAAATACCTTTCTCCTAGGCTCCAAAAGCTGAAAACCTCTAGAGTCAAGAAGACAGGAAAAGGTAGAAGCTGGTGAAAGGGCTAAGTCACTTTTGATTATGGCACTTCCAAATGACATATTCTCTCAAGTAGATGCATGTGCCACTGCTAAAGAGATATGGGATGTCACACCTCAAATTCCACAGGCAGGGTTTACCTCGAGACGTGTGACCGACTAGGATCTAGCCACTAATCATGTTGAACCAACCATTTAAAATAATAAAAGCATCACTATCAACATGATTAGCGACAAGATTTTAATTTGTTCAAAACACAATTTGCGTTGCAGCGGAAAATAAAGTTAAAAACCAACAGGAACTTAAAACTACAAGTTAAATAAATGTTTAAAACAATACGTTTAAATGAACCACCCATCCAGCCGATTACAATGCTCGTCCAAAGCTGTGCCTACTGACCTGCAAGTCATACAACTACGTGTTAACAATAAAGTTGGCAAATTCAGAAAATTTGAGTTTAGTAGAAGTAAAGTTCACAACATTTTGATTTAAGTATGACTCGGGTAGCTAACCCTCATCATATGACTAAACTGTGTACCGAATGCTGACGTTTCGTTTGTGCCCTCAATAATGTCTATCAACATTAAAGTAAGAGTGAAGGTTAGAAGTTCACACCCGGCCTTCAGCACGGTGTGAGGTTTGTCAAACCTAATAGCGCTATCAACTAATACCCCGCGTATGCCCACCTGGAAATCTAATCGGTAAAATGTAGGGACTTTCATGATAGAGTTTTCGTTTAGTCTAAGTGTACTATCCACCTCCAGTGGATAGCATGTTTCAGTGGTCCACACAAGGGATGCACGCGTAGCCCAAACCAGGGATACCGTAAAAAGTGCTGTCCTAAACCAGGGACGCATGCTTTTAGAAAAGAGTTGTGAACTCACCTTAGTTTGCTCGGTAGTAAACTTGAAAGGTAATCAGGAAAGCTAATCTCCTCCTGATATGTTTATCGTTCAATTAGTTTAATTTATGAATCCTACGCGTAGTCTAACACATAGTTACAGAATCACGTTGTCATACAATTACTCATTTAAATTAGTTTGGGCATATGATCGTCTAATTCCATATAACGCATTCATAGACACCCTTTAACGTTTCTAATAACATATAACACTTTGGTGCACCATATAAGCATATTTAAAACGTTCACAACTACTTTCAGCTCATTGCAGTTTCATGTCAATTTCTAGGCAGTTTTCCAGAATTTATTTAAAATACTAAACAAACTCATAAAATTATGATATTTTAAAATAATGTGTCACTTATTCCTCGAATACTTGTGTATTTTTCTCATAACCTGAACCTTTACACAAAAATCACTAAAAATCATTCTCTACACTTAGGTCTGATCTACAACTTTCTGATGACAGTTTACGCCAAAAATCATTTAAAAATCTTCTTTTATTATTTTTACAAAATTCCAGTAGGAGATTTCCATGACCTCCTAGAACTTCCTACAGTAAAAATTTGAGATCATAATTCAATTAATACATTGGGTTATGACATTCGTAATGAGCTGAAAATTTTGCCAGAAAACGCAGCCTGAACCTTTAATACGGAAAATTCATAAAACATTCATTTTCATCGAAAAAATGCAATTCCAGTGGGTTTTGAAAGGTTTTTCCTGGAAGTTCATCTGAGACTCAAGAAACACATGTTTTTGTTTAGTTTTGCCGACATTACAGCCAATACAAGTCGGCTGTAAATTTTGATCAGGTTCTCTTTGGATTCAGCTTTCAATTGTAACATTTTTATGACACTACAAATCCTATTTTCAGCAATCAAAACCCCAACAACGCCACATACACGAATTTAGCGTCAAGTTTCATCATCAACATCAAACATAATCAAAACCCTAGCATGCATACATGATCATAGAGTTACTAACTAACAAGTATCATTATCAACACATTAAACTACATGATTCTAGCAAACCCTAATACATAAAAACCATGTTATTATACATCAAGAATCACAAGAAATCAATAAAAATGCAGCCATGAATAACAAGTTATGAGTGTGTTTTAGAGGGATTACCTAGAGTGATAGAGATGAAGATTAAGAACCCGAAAAGAATGAGTTTTCCTTGCTTCTTCTTGAGTTTTCTAGAGAGAGAGAGAGAGTAGTGAGAGAGGGAGAGAGGTCGATCTTTGGGGAATAAGGGCGGTCTAGAGTTAGGTTTGGTTTTATTATATATATTTTTTAAACAAAACTTTAGCAAACGCACAAAGGTCCTCCAAGTTTTCCAATTCTCAAACTTGGACAAGAAATTATCAACATAACTTTATAAAATGACACACAGGTCCTTCGTTTTGCAAAGTTAATCAAATTAACTCCATATGTTTGTTCGTGTGTTACTAACTTGTGCGATTATAAATTATAATTAACAGAATTGGGTTAATGGTGTTAACCTAGAAGTGCGGGATGTCACATGGGATCAGTTAGAAAATCTTTGTGAAGGAGGAGAAAGAATGAAGAGAAATAAACGAACAAATTGTGTCTCCTTTTATGAGAGATTTAAAGTTTTCCCAATGAAAATCTTTGTGAAACCTATAACAGATTTCCAAAACTTTTAAATGACCTAAAGAAATTTGGTATTGAGAAGTCAAATGATGAAAGGAATGTGAAATTCCTAGATGCTCTGCCTAGAGAGTGGAGAAGTCTGACAATGACTTTAGCCTCCACTTTAAAGCTAGGAAACATGAGTCTATACGACCTCTATACATTCTTGTCCCTAGAGAAGAAGAGAGATATACGAGAACTCAAACCAAAGAGGTGGGCCGGTCCGTTGCTCTCATCTAAAACTCTTAAAGAACATCCAACCCTGATCCTCAAACCTCTTATTACCAAAATACGGAAACTTATGATGTCTCATTAGATTTAGTGCATTTGCTGAGGCAATTTCACTGCTCTCTAAAACTTCTAAGCAAAGGCTGAAAGGTGGAAGCCATAAGTTCCAGAAAAGTGACAAAGGGAGGATGGAAGGAAAGTCAAAAGACAAGACTAAAGCAGAAGTTGTTTGCTATAAATAAGGGTCATTATGCCTCAGAATGCAAAAACAAAAAACTGAAAGATATTGCGTACTATGAGAAGAAGCTAGAAGAAGCTAAAAAGCAAAAACAAGTAAGTCAGATTTTATGAACTTGCAAGAAAAACAAAAATCAGAAAACAAAAAATCTGATGATTTGCAAAAAACATTGAATAAAGTAATACTTGAAAACCAACTACTAATTGAGGAAAGCTTAACTAAAAATAATAAAATTGATTTTTATGGAAAGGAAAGAAAAGATTTATATACAAGAATTCATGACAAAGAAATCAATGTAAAGGGTTTCAACAAGACAAAGATTTTATAAACTTTATTGAAACCACAGAAAAGAATAAAGGTAAAGGGCTGGGATATGTAAAGATAAACATTAGAAATCCCACCACTTTGTCAAAGCATCAGATCAAATTTCTGATAACATCAGATTCTGACACTGAATCTTGTAAATGAGTTCTGACAACTCTTTTCAGTCATCAAAAACTAACAACAAAGGAAAAAGGTATGAATCAAAACTAACATTTTCAGAAAATTCGAAAAGGATTCATCCAAAATTCTAGAAAACTACATATCTTCCATTATAGTCAAAGGAATCAGAAAAATCTGAAAAAAGAAAATTGTATGTGTGTTGACATACTAAAGCTAGTTCAACACCATCTCCAAACAAAACCCAAACAATCTGTTAATGGCTCAACATGTAACAGAATTTCTTGTGAAAATTCCTCATCCGTAGAAGATAACTTAATAAGATCTTCATCTAGAAAAAGTACCCAAGCAAGTATTGGTACCAAAAGTTCTCTAACTCTTCCATTTCAGGACCATCATGTGTAGCAGATCTGGTACTGCGATTCAGGAAGCTCCAAGCTCATGACTGGGAATAGGAGCTTACTCAGCAATTTTGTTCCAAGGCTGGGTAAATTAGTCAATTTTGGAAATGGAGTGAAGGGAAGAACGTTTGGCTATGGAAGCATCAACTATGGTTCATTAACCATAGAGAAAGTAGCCTATGTAGAAGATTTGAAGCATAATCTACTAAGTTGTGGTCAATTTTGTCACAGAGGTTTTTAGGTAACCTTTCTACCAGAAAAATGCATATTAGTTGGTTTAGATGATAACAAAATTTATTTAAGTGGAAAAAGAATAAGAAAATCCATATATTACTTTGATTTCAAAGAAGAAATAGAGCACCCTCAGATGTGCTTGTTTTCAAAAGACAAAAAAAGGTAATAGCCGGTTGTGACAAAAAAGACTAGCCCACTTAAATTTCAAAAATCTAAAACAACTAGCAAGCAAAGTTTTTGTAAAAGGTCTACTATTTATATCCTCTAAGAAGGATAAATTATGTGAAGCCTGTGAATTAGGAAAATCTAAAAGAGGCTCACATAAAACAGCTTCTGAATCTTCAATAGCACAAAGTTTAGAAATTTTGCATATGGACCTTTATGGACCTGTGAGAACGGCAAGCTTTCCTGGTAAGAAATATATTTTGGTCATTGTAGATGACTATTCCAGCTACACTTGGGTTGAGTTTTTAAGAAAGAAAAGTGAAACCCCAGATTTGATCACAAATTTCATTAGAAAAATAGAAAATTTGTTGAAATTACCAGTTAGAAGGATCATATTAGACAATGGAACAGAGTTTAAAAATTCAAAACTTGAGACCTTCCTGGTAGGCAAAGGAATTTCTCATGATTTTTATGCTCTAGAACTCCACAGCAAAATGGAGTTGTGGAACGAAGAAATATAACCTTGGTAGAGGTAGCAAGCACCATGTTGGCTTATGCCAAATTGCCCATTTATTTTTGGGCAAGAGCAATTGCAAATGCTTGTTTCACACACAACAGATCCATCATAAACAAAACACTTAAGAAAACACCCTACAACATCATAAATGGAAGAATCCTAAACATTTAATTTTTACATACATTCGGTTGTAGATGCTTTGTATTTAATGATTTTGAAAGTCTTGAAAAGTTCAACATGAAAGCTGAAAAAGCCATCTTTCTTGGTTACTCATTGTCCTCAAAAGCCTACAAAGTTTTTATCTTAAACACTAGGACAATAAGAGAAAGTTTATATGTGTCATTTGATGATTCATCAGAAACAGAGGTTTCTGGTGAAATCATAAAAGAAATAAACTTTTCTGATAAGCAAGAAAACCCTAATCATCTTCTTAACATTCTAACTAAATAACTTCTTGAATGTGACTATATAGATAAGAATCACCCAAACTTCACAAGATAACTAACCCTACAGGAAATTCACAAGAAGATCAGAATTCTGAAAATCGATCAGAAAATCAAGCTGAACATCGATCCACTCAATCCAATAGTGATAACTAATCAAGGGAAGCTCCAGACCCTTCAGAGTCATCTAGTTCACACAAGAACCTAGATGGATCAAAGGTCACTCTCAATAAAATATTATTGGAAATCCTGAAGAAGGTGTCAAGACTAGATTAGCCACAACTCATGAATGTCTGTCTATATGCGGGTTTTCTAAGCATGATAGAACCAAAATCTCTCAAAGAAGCACTCAATGACTCAGATTGGGTGCAAGCAATGCAAGAAGAGCTTGACCAATGAAAAGAGTCAAGTATGGAATCTGGTACCCAAACCAACTGACAAAACTGTCATTGGAGCAAATAGGTATTTAGGAATAGATTATGATGAAACCTTTACACCGGTTGCCAGATTGGAAGCTTTTCCCTCCTTTTGCTGCATCAAAAGACTTCAAATTTTATCAGATGGATGTGAAATCAACATTTCTGAATGGTAAGATTGAGGAAGAAGTGTTTGTACAATAACTAGAAGGCTTTGTTGACCCAAAATTCCCATTAATTCAAGAGCATGATATGAAACTTCAAGAGCATGGTATGAAACTCTTTCAAACTTCTTAATTAGTTCAGGCTTCACAAAAGGTACTATTAACACAACTCTATATTTGAAAACACATAAGGGTCATACTTTGTCGTGAAAATTAATGTTAATGACATTATTTTTGGATCAAACCAATGAAAAATTTTGCAAAAAGTTTGAGAAACTAATGACCAGTCAGTTTGAAATGATTATGATGGGTGAATTAATTTTTTTCTTAGGCTTACAAGTTAAACAAAGAAGTGATGGCCTACTATTGAGTCAATCAAAGTATGTCAGAACAATTTTAAAGAAATACTCACTTGAAAATTGCTCTATTTCAAAAACTCCTATGGCAACTGGAAATAAACTTGATTCTGATCTAGATGGCAAAAGTGTTGATATTAAAACCTATAGGGGAATAATAGGATCATTACTATATCTAACATCCAGTAGACCATATATAATGTTCTCAACATATTTTCTAGCTAGATACCAATGTAATTCGAAGGATCCCCATTTGAAAGCTGTAAAAAGGGTTTTTGAATATCTGAAAGGCACATTACATCTTGGTCTATGGTATCCTAAAGATACAAATTTGGAACTAATAGCATACATAGATGCAAATTATGCAGGATGCAAAATAGATAGAAAAAGCACTTCTGGTGCCTGTTAAATATTGGGAGAAAAGCTAGTCTGTTGGGCAAGCAAGAAACAAGATTATGTGTCCACATCAACAGCTGAATCAGAATATGTAGCAGTAGCAAGTTGTTGTTCGCAGGTGTTACGGATGTAAACTCAGCTGAAGGACTATGGAGTAAATCTGACCAAAATTCCAATATTGTGTGATTAAAAGAGAGCCATTGCCATAATAGAAAATCCAATGAATCACTCAAGAACTAAATACATTGATGTCAGATACCACTTCATAAAAGATCATGTTGAAAAAGATAACATTGAAATGTATTTTGTTTCAACAGAAAATCAAATTGTTGATATATTTACAAAACCTCTTGATGAAAAGAGACACAATTTTCTAGTCAGCAAATTGGGCATGGTCAACATAAAATGTGAAGAAAATTCAGAAAATGTATTGTCACAAAAGGATAGTCAAAATTATAAACCATTAGAAAATGATCAGAATTTTAACAGAAATTCTGATAATCCATCAGAGACGACAAACATTCATCAGAATTTCTGATGACAGAAAATCTAATAATCTGTCAGATATGCCAAAATCACAAGAAAATCAATGAGATTCATAACGAGGTTCACAAATTTAAGCTTTCTTATTTAAAATTTGTTTCATATATATACATCAATAGCATAACGATTGTACATATTTTTTTTTATGTGTGTTCATTTTCTTAAAAAAATTATATATATAAAAAAATCCACTTCAAATCATAGAATCTTAGGGTAGATTACGTCACAAAGCAAGACTTCTGAACAAAAATTCATTGCTCACACACACTCTCAGTTAATCTTTAGGAGCTTAGTCATCATGCTTAGAGAGAAAGAAGGAGACACATCCGCAAGATAATCATTATAATCTCACAAAAATAGTCGCCTAAAACATTTAATGTAGAAAACTTTTACCTCACAAAGTTCTCTTTGCCTTTGACTGAGGATCTCGTGCATTAAATGACAGGGAGAATAAAAAGAAAGAAAATCTTGAGTTGGTAAATATCGTTTATGGCGCATCTATCACTTTCACTCATATATACAACCACCACTTGAAGATCAACTTCACCTAATCTGTCATTATCATCCTCTTTCTTCTTGTTTAGAAACCCTAACAAATCCATCTCTCGTAAAAACCCTAACAATGGCTGAAATCAGTGCATCACTTTTCCCACTTCCAATGTACGAAACTCACAACATGAGGGTCCGGAGAAACTTGGATGGACCAGCATGGGTAGGTTGCAGGGTCATTCTAAACATGCTGATGCAAAGTCCCCTAGCATATGCCTTGTCTACATATATTTGGGTCCACCCAACTCTAGTCAAGAGTTTTGGCTGAATGCTCAAACCATCTAACAAGGAACAAAAGTGTCGATTCATAGTGAAGTAATGGGGAAGGAAATCATCTTGAGTGAAGAGATGATCAGAGAGGCTCTACAGCTCAACGACAACAACAACGTCACTTTCTTCACCTGCCATACTCTGGATAAGAATCTGAAAAAGATGGGATGCCACATAGAGAATTGCACAAGAGGGATCAACAAATCTGGATTCCTTCAGCCATGGCAGTTCTTGGTCACCCAGCTTAGATATGCTTCTCTAAAAAGTACGCAAATTTTAATGAGATCTCATACATGTTGATGGAAGTGGTGCATGTAGTAGTACAAGAGGCCCCCTACAACTTCTCTAAGTATCTCATAAGAGATTTTGAGGGCAACTTGAACTGTCATATACCATTTCTGATCTATCCTCGTTTCTTGATGAGGGTGATCAGACGTCAACTAGACTTCTCAGGAGTTTCAAACTCGTACCCAAGAGCTAAGGTCATCCTTTAGGAAAACATACATAGTGGTAGCCTGACACCAAACCCCAACCATTCTGGAACTATGACCTATCTATGGATTTTTGCTCAACTTATCTTCAATGAAGATTAATTAGCATTTTTTTCTTTTTGTAAGTTTTCCTTTCTTTTCTTTCTGTAAATATCTATCTTAAGTATAGTTTCTACTAAAATTATAGGCAAAAGAAACAAGTTCTAAAAAGTTTGGAACAAGTGAAAGGAAATTTAAAGAATGAGTCAAAGGGGGAACAATATCAGATCTGGTAAACTTAAGAACAATTATCAAAAGTGCTGATAACTAAGTCAAATCTGATTTTCTGGTAAAACAGTCAACAATCTGACAAAAAATTTATCTGCCTAAGACTTGAAAATAATGAACAGGTTCGCTTCAGATTTGATAAGATTTGACACATTTTTTTGAGACAAAACCCCTAAAACTTTATGTTAACATTCCAAAGGAATGTCAAAATAGTCTTTCTCCAAAAATATTTTTTTAACAAGACTCAAGGATCTCTGCAAGAGCTCACACTATAAGTGCATTTCCTTTACTCTACTCATTCCATCTCATCTCCAAAAAAAAAAAAAACCCTCAGAAGGGGAACTCACATTTCTGATGACATATGGTGGACTTCTGATAAAACACTAAGATTAAATCTCTGATCTTCTGCACCAGAAAAATTAAAGAATTTCTGATAACATAATCGGATTGAATTTTGCTTTCAAAAAGGGGGAAGAAATGTTAGACTCTAGAAAAGGATATCATTGGACCTTTTCTCTGAGAAGGGGATCCACATGAAGAAAAAGGTACAACTTGGCCATTAGTATTCACCAATCAAAAGTTTATCTCCAATTTATTTTAAAGATATATCAAAATTTGGAGATACATAAAAAATTGGGGATATATCAAAAGTTTTCAAAAACGGTTCGGATAAAGTTAAAATATCATTAACTAGTCATTAACCAACTTAAATACTAACCCCCACGATCTCTGTCCCACAAACCCTATATATGCAATATTCAAAAGGACAAGAAACACAATTGCAACTTCCAAACTTACAAGCCCAAAACATCCTACAACTTTTTTTGAAAAGCAAAATTCTGCTCACCATGGCCGCACCTAACCTTGTCAACCTCAACATTCCTGATGTTGAACATTCCGTCCCATTCATCAGGGATGATGACTTTCTGCCATTGAATAAGAACAACTTATTGATGAATACTAACCATGAAACATACGACGAAAAATGTCAGATTTTGGTTGAATTTCTATTAAGATGCCCTATTGCTCAAGCTCTGACCAAAACTAAAGAAGTGCCGGAAAGTATTATGCAGCAGCTTGTCAATACACTTAGTGAAACTGGTGTGAACAAAGTCATAGCCCATCTATGGGGTAACATCTCTGTTACCATTGCACCACAAAAAATCACGGAATTTTTGGAACTTCCAATCAATGACCACTCGTCGAAGCACCTGGGAAGGAGGAGTTGTTGGGACAGCTTGATGTTCTGATGGGATACGGAAGAAAGATTTCTTTAATTAAGGGATCTAAAAGGAATGAATTACCTGCCTTCTGGTAAGTGATAATAGAAACCCTAACCAAGTGGCTAACTTCAAAAATTGGAGGCACTGATCAGATTAACATAATTGTTTTGACAATCATGTATGGACTCATCACTGGAACGAACATTGATTACGAAACATAAATTTTTAATCTGATGAAGAGATCTGTATTGACCAAGTCTGGTAGAATTGACTCTCATTTACCTTTTCCAAGATTCTGGTCAATTCTCATAGCTAAAACATTTGTTGAAAGGAATGTTGAGCTTCCAATATCAGAAAACATGTGAAGATCATCTGTTATGAAGCCCTGGAATGCAGCATCAGCATGGAAGTCCAATAAAGATGTCCCTAACCTACCACAAAGCATGATGAACCTGATAGTTGAAGACTCACCTTATAGAATACTGTATGTGGAAATTCTAAACAGAGGAGTGAAAGACGCTTAAGTCTACGACAGCAGCTCTTCACCAGATCATGATGATCAAATATCAGAAGCTCCACAGATTGATGAAACAGAGCAATTACAACATCAAGACATTAGAATTTCACTAGAACCAATGGAGGTGATGAGCAGATACAGTAGAATCCAAAAGTAGGACAACATCATGCTGAGGCATCCCATATGGTAGAATCAGGTGCTCAAACTAATCCTGCTTTATTTACTGTTGCAAACTCAACAGAATCTGATTATGATGATTCTGTTAGAGGTGATTATATTATACAACCTAGAAAAACAAAAACAGTAAGTGAACAGCTTAGTGATTCCACTAGTCCATTCTCCAAATCAGTTAATGAGGAGGAGATTCTAACAGCAACAGGTAGAGATCAGCTTCCTGATCAAGGAAACCTGGGTGAGAAAGATAAGAGTTTCTCAACAATTCACAGAGAATCTTTCTCATGAATGGTTCCAGGAAGTGAAGAAATCTAGGATGTGAATAAGTTTCACAGTTCTGGTAAAGGTGTGTAGGATTGGCCTTTTGACCAACCTACTCCCTTTACAATAGTAGCAAGTGTGTCTTCGCCTAGTGTGAGAGAAGGAACATCTGTTATTCCTCTAACCTTACCCACTGAACCAATCATTTCATCAGAACAACTTGAACATATGTTAGAAGGTGTTGTCAAAGTTTGTGCTGAAAAATCCCCTATTGAGACAAAGCTGGATGTGCTAATAGAAAAAATCGGAAGCCAGAAGTCTGATATGAAAATTCTATCAAAATCAGTTGAGACCCCTAGAAAGCAAACAGAAAGGAATACTGAAGTTCTGAAGAATTTAAAGCAATCACAAAAGACATCAGACAGCAGCAAAGTTATAGTAGACTTCGAGAAAATGTTTAAAAAGATAGAGGACATCAAGACAAAAGTGACCGAAGGCGTGGAAACAAGGGACACCATAATCTCTAGTAAGATTCTAGAAGAAATTCATAGCTTGAGAGCCAGTAACAATAGCATGACTGGTGCTCTTGACAAATTGGTGAGAGAATGGGCTACACATCAGATTCAAAATTTGGAGGAGTTCAAGAAAGTACATGATGAAGAAAGAAGAAATGCCCAACTACTAGGTGATGTGAAATCACTTGTGAAGAGGCTACAACTGAATGTTGCCAAACTGGCAATCACTGATGTTCATGAACTCAGAACTCCCATTCCTAAGGAGACATCACACCAGAAGGAACTAGAAGCCACTCAACACACATAAACGAAGGAAGCTACATCTCTTAGTCAATCTGGACCTACACCAATGAGGCCTCCACCTGATGTGCCAAGGTCAGAAATAATAAAAAGACAGAGAAGAGAAAGTGTGAAGATTCTACTACTTCTTCAAAGAAACCTAGAGTTGAAATCAGAAAGGACCTACAAGGAAAGGAAAAGGAATTTCTGGTGCAACAGATTGGTCAAAATAGTATGTTGTTCCTTGAATATCATCTAAGAAATTACTATTGGAATGACGAAGAAGATAAGCTTGACAGGCCTTTAAGTCCAATGAGCACAAGGATAAGGGAAGAAAAGCTGAAAAGAGGAAAGGCCAGTCTTCATCCACCTCTTACAAATCCAGTGGTTAGAATACACAAGGTGGACACTCAATCCACTGCAGGCAAGGTAATAGGAACTTATGAGCAAAACAAATATGCCTTGATCAAATTAGATGGCAGTGTGACAACAGTTGTGGATGCTGACCTTGGAGAAGAACTTCATTGGACTTAATAAAGCTGAAGCAGATCTTTGACAAAGAAAAGGGAGATACAAAGATTAATAGAAGGGCTATCCACAGTTTGACAGAAGTTGTACAAAAACTATACTCAAGTGTAGCTCAAACAGACTTTGATCTTTGCAAAGCCTTTGATTACAGCAAGAAGTGCAAATACCACCTCCTAAAACATTTGTTCCAACCGAACTTGAATCTGAAGCCAGAACGAGAATCATCTTTAAGAAACCTAAATTGTCTGTTGTTTTCAGGGATCTTGAAGATAAAAAGGCTCTATTCAGAGTAAATGAAATATGAAGGTACTCCAATCAAACACTCAACTATATCAAAGACTGCATGAATAAGAAACAAGAACAACTCAAGGCTAAAGGAAGAAACAAGGAAAGGCTGAGGAAAGAAGTTGAAGACATCATAAATGAATGGATCACTGCTAGAGGATGGTACAAAGACATGTACAAAGTCAGTCACAAGCTAATTGAATACAAAAAGCAGCTGAAGAAAGGAGATCTCTACAGTGGACTGAAGATTGTCTAAGAACACCTATTTTTCTTTGCTTTATTTTTGAACAATCTTTATGTTTGTTATTTGGATCTTGATAGCTTTCAACTCTCTTTAAAGAATGTTCTTTTGTTATAAGTTGTTATTTTTCTTACAATACTTAGGGGGAAACTGTTAAGAAACTTTTATGTAAGTATTGAAGAAAAATGTGATCTATGTAATTACTGGGCCTCTAGCTAAAAGGTTTACACATTAGTGTTACAATTTGGGCTAAGGGTGGTAGAATGGGCTTCCTAGAGTATTATGGGCCTAGGGTTGTAACTAGTGGGTTTTGAGATCCCTATAAATAGATGTATTGGGATTAGGGTTAAGGTTGCTAGTCAGTTTTGTTATTCAGAAATCTTGTATCAGACACCATTCAGTGTATGCAAGTTGTTTAATCAGAGATTGTTCTTGTTCTGTTAATCTAATCTTTGTTTCCGCAATCGATTAGCGGTTGTGATACTGTGTACAGATCCAAATCGGGACTTACAATTGGTATCAGAGCCTGCTGTTCGATACAGGCTCTTAGTGTCACGGATTGAAGAATTGTTCAGATCTCGAAGATTTGTCGCTGTTCGTCATCTCGGATTCTCATTGTTGAAGATTTATTGAAGACTGCTGTTATTTTCATCTCGGACTGCTACTATTCCGAGAAAACCGAAGGAGATTCAAGCATTTCGAATACGGAATTGTTGAAGATCCCGAAGAACACGAAGAAGATCATCCATCTCGGATTGATTCCGTATAACTGTTCATCGGCTTTCTCAACAACCTTATCCGGATTATTCGTATTCCGGATAAGGATCACTGTTTGAATTAACCTGTGTTTATCTGTTGCAGGAATATTCGAAATATTGTTGATTTCGGATAAGGAATTTTATTTCGGTCGGACTATCATTCTGGATAAGACTTTTATTCCGGATCTGGCTTTCATTCCGGATTTGTCTCTCTATTTCAATTCATCTCTCATCTCGGATTGACATTCTTCTCAGATATATTGCAATTCGGATCATTTCTTATTTCGGATTTTATTTCTATTCCGGATTGATTTTTCATCTCGGACTAAGGAAGCATTTCGGATTCATCCGTGTTACTATTAATTTGTCTCTGATAGCATTCCGGATTACTATTTCGGATTCTCATCTCGGACTCATTACGGACTTATTTCGGACCACTGTTCATAATTAGAATGTGAAAATTTACTTTAATTTTACTTGGTAAAATTTAAATAACAAAGATGAACAGTTACATGACAGCTCAAGATCTGACAAATGCCACCCTGGCAACTTTGGAATCGAAGACACTAGCTCTTCATCAAGAGCTAGACCAACTCATTAGCACTTCTACAAAGGTGTCGCGTCTGCTATACGGTGACGAATATTATGAGTGGAAGTTCAGGTTTGAGAAATATTGCAAGGCGAAAGAACCGGGAGTGTGGAGATGTATCATGAATGGTCCTCGAACCATAGTTTATAGCACTGCTGAAGATCTGGACACAAAGATCCCCAAACCCAGTCATTTGTGGACTCAAGAAGACGTGAAGATAATCGAAGAGGATGAGAAAGCCTCGGTTGTTCTAACAATGGCACTCGGACCCGACATCTCCATAGCTGTCAAAAATTTCAAGACGGCTAAGGAGGTGTGGAGCGAACTACAGAATCTCTACGAGGGAAACGCTGATATGAAAGCAAGTCGGGTTAATCAGCTAAATCAAAAGTTTAGCTCTTTTAACCACATATATGGAGAAACCATTGAGAATCAAATTCGAAGATATGTGAAGCTTGTCTCTCAAATGATTTCAGCTGAAATCTCTCTCACGAACAGTGCTATGAATCGACAATTGTTGAACTCTTTGTCCAAAAGTTGGGATGCTGATGTGGGCATGATCAAGAAGACGAAAAATCTGAACGATGTCACCCTCATGAAAATGATTGAAACTATCAAGTCATGTGAGATAGACAATAAACAGAGGGACATCAATCATCAAAGCAGTCTGATGGCTGCTGGTATTACATGACAGAACGCGGCTCTAATGTCTTAGAATCTTGTCTACAGCCCTCTGCAAAGAAGCTCACACACATCGGGTAGCTCTAACTTGGTGTATAGTCCTCTCACCTCTGCACAGAAGACCAGTATGTTTATGGTCTTCAATCTCAGACTCCTACGATGATCTCTGCGGCACAGGTTCAGACACAATATCATGCCCAGTATCCTAACATGGTTTATAGTCCTCCCGTTCCTACTACAGCTCAACAAGGCAACATTCCTCAATTTGTTGTTCCTACACCAGTTCCTGCTCCAGCTGTGTCAAATTCTGCTTTTCTCACAAACGAGAATGAGAAGAAACTGGCCATAGTTGCTTCAATGATTAATAGTTTAAACGCGTTTTTAGCAGGTGACTTAACCCCTCCCTCTGTTCTCCCAACTGAAGTAGATCAGATCATGGAGGAGGATTTGGACGAGATTGATGTGTCCTGGAACCTTGCGATGGCTGCTTTCCGTGTCAACAAATTTCAGAAGAAGTATGGGAGGCAACCATTGTCGAATCTGAAGACTGGGCTAACGAAAGATAAGCTTAGGTGTTATGGATGTCATGAGCTAGGACACTTCGCATGGGAATGCAAAAAGACGCCATCTGGATTTGTCTCATCCAGAGTGGCAGATATTCAGAACATGATAGACAGTTCGTGACTGTCTCTTCTTCAAAGTCTCCTTCAACTCCCTCGAGCAGCTCTAGCGGGAAATCAACAGCCTTGGTAGCACAACAGCACGAAGGATTCAACTGGGCAGATGTTGCAGCTCAGATGGAGACTCTGAATCTTTCTCAGAATAGCAATCATTGTATGATGGCGCAGACAGCTGAGATACCTGATCTTTCAGAAACGGTAAATCGCATTCTCTGTTTAAATAGATGTCGTTTTAAATTATCACAAATGCGCGCCCATAATTCGACTCTTGTAGCTGAATATCAACAAGCTGCATCGCAGAACATTGCTCTTAAACATAAGAATAAGCTTCTTATGGAAAAGGTCGAACCACAGAAACAAGACATAGCTCAGCTAAAGCTTGACTTGAACCAACAGCAATGTTGGTATACGACTATAAGCTAAAATTAGCTGAAAAGGACGTAGAACTTCAAGAAGCTTTAGCCAAGCTAAATTCCTTGACAGGAAAGTTTCAAGAAGACGAAATAAATATTAAAAAATTTGAAACTTCCAGCATGCTGGTCAAGGACTTGTGTGATCTGCAGCTTGAATATCAGAAAAACTATACAAAAGGCCTTGGGTATATAGGGCTCCTCCACCATATAATCATAACTACACACGAAAGCCTGATTCTGAGGTAGAACTAGAAAATGAAGAAAATATGGTGTATGGTAAACCTTCAGATCATTTTCCAAAACCGCTGAAGCCCTACTACCCAAAGTTTTCTAAGCCCACTAAACTCAAGGACACTGGTTTTTTCACTTCCACACCATTTTTGCAAGAATCTGGTGACACCCCCTCTTGTAGTTCAGATGGTTTGGAGAAAAATACCTCCTAAAAAAGAGGCAGCGACACCACTTAAAGAATCAAAACAAGAAAATCCTCCTAAACTATCACTGTGAATGCTACTAACTCTTCTACTTCATGTGCAGAAGAATATTAGTTGAATATATTACAGATGGTGATAAGAAGAATGTTTAAATTCTAATTCGGACAATTCAGCTGCTGATTATGATTTTTATAAACATGTTTTTGACATTTTGAATCTTTTTTCTTGCTGAACAATCTAAATTCTCAGACAATGTTTGTTGTGTTGATAACTTAGATGTTTTTAATTCTGATTTTTCATCTAATGTTGATATTATGCATTCTGATAATGCATGTGAAAACTCTTGTGATGAAAACATAACTTCTGCTACAGGTACAGCATCGACAGATGATTCGGTTTCTTCAGTTTCCACTAAAGAGACTAAAAGTTCTTCTAACAAAGTCTCGCCTATTGATGCTATTCCTAGGGTCAAAAATGAGGAACTTAATCAACCAACTGACTCTGTGATGAGTGACGCTGGCAAAGTAGGGCGAATCAGACTCTTCGAACGAAGAGTGATTGACTGATTCTGAAATGATAGAAAACGAGCAACCTTCCTCTGCTGATTCAGATAAAACCTTTGAAACTGAATCTGAATCGAAATCTCAAACTTTTCAAAATACAGAGATTCCTTTTGCTACTAACGATCAAAGCTCATCTTCTGACAGTTTAGAGAAGATTGCCTCTGCTGGATCACCCGTCTCCTCTGAAGAATCAGCCAAGAAAAATGATTTGAAATCTAATAAAAGGAAACGGAGAACACGTAGATCCAAAAAGAAGAAAATCAAACAGGCGCCTCAGCCTATTGAAAAGGCTGCTGCTGATTCAGTTCCTCATTTTGAGAAATTGACTCCGCAGCCCCAAACTGAATTTGTTAAGCCATCAGCTGAACAAGAATCAGTTAAAATTTTGCCTAGGTCTACTAACTCCAAACCATCTAATTCAAATCATAAAATTTACAAATGTGATGATGGTTGTGAGCAGGTTACAGCCATGACTAAGACCATGCACCAGCCGTCAGTACCAGCAAGCAAGAAACTGCCAGACAAGCTGCCTAGAATTTCCCAGGCTGAACGGACTGTTTTCTTCCAGAAGAGGCAGACCTGTTTCAACTGCGTTTGTCCCAGGCATATTGCACGAAACTGTCAAAATGCATTTATGCCTTTTATGCCATATCTTTGAAAATCAGAGAGCTATGCCTAATCGCCTACATCAGGCTTGATTTGCTTCGGCTAAGCCCTCTGATCAAGACTGGAACATGGCCAAGAGACAAAATCAATAATCTCTAAAACCTTCAGGTTATCTGAATCCTTCTAGCACTCCGAAAGGTGTGCAGAGTCTGACTCGCTAGCCTGGAGGCCTAAGATTTTGACCAAGGCCCAGTCTTCAGTCCCAAAATTGGACAAATCAAAAGCATCACCGATTTCATCCTCAACTAATTTAATTTTTTGTGAGGTCACTTATGTTGATGCAAATGGAACACCCAGATTGTCCATGGCCTGGGTTGCAGCTTCTAACTAAACCTGTTGAAATGTGCAGGAACAGCTTTGGAGAACTCTCGTCAGACGTTGGTATGTCGATAGTGGCTGTTCCAGGCACATGACAGGAGACATCTCGCAGTTGAATGACATTCAGTTTTTCGATGGCGGGTTTGTCTTCTTCCCAGGTGGTGAAACGGGAGAGATAACGATGCGAGGAACAGTGTGCAATGGAGCTCTCAGCTTCAAGAACGTGAATTATGTCCCAGAGTTGAAGCACAGTCTCTTGAGTGTGTCTCAACTCTGTGATAATCATTTAGATGTGCTCTTTACAAAGAAAGGTTACTATGTATTGAAACCAGGTCTCATTATTCCTAATGAATGGATTCTTCTCAAAGTTGAACGAAAAAGAAATGCTTACGTCATCGACATGAACAAGGCCCCCACCGACAAGCTTACATGTTTGTCCTCGTCGACCACTGAGCACGATGCAATGTTGTGGCACAGCCGGCTAGGACACATCAACATGAAGAATCTCAACAGAATTGCAAAAAGTAGTTTAGTCAGAGATTTTCCTGTTCGGGATTTTATGCAAATTGAAAAGTGTGAATCATGTGCTCGTGGGAAACAACATCGAAAGCCACACAAGTCGAAACCCGCACCCTCCACGTCAAACATCTTGGAATTGCTTCATATGGATCTTTTTGGTCCGACCGATATTCTGAGCATTGGCGGGAAGGCATATTGTCTGGTTATCATTGATGCCTACTCTCGTTTCACTTGGGTATTCTTTCTAGCACAAAAGAGTGAAACAGCTGAGTTAGTCAAACAGTTTATCACCCTAATGGAAAACAAGGTAGACACCACAGTGAAGGCTATTTAATGTGATAACGGAACAGAGTTTAAGAATGCCACTTTGAATTATTTTTGCTCCCCCAAGGGAATTGATCTACAGTTCAGTGCGGCCAGAACTCCTCAACAGAATGGGGTTGTAGAACACAGAAACCGCACACTCATTGAAGCTGCACATACTATGTTGGTCGAATCGAAACTACCTCTTATTTTCTGGACAGAAGCAGTCAATACCACTTGCTATGTTCAGAATCATGCCCTGATCAAAAAAAGGCACATGCCCTGATCAAAAAAAGGTCACAAACCTTCAGTCAAGCATTTCCGCAAATTCGGATGTCCCTGTGTTCTCCTACTCGTGGATGCTAAGGGAAAATTTGAATCACGCAGAGATCCATGCATCTTCGTCGGCTACTCTAAGACACTTCTTATCGTGTCTAGAACAAGATCAAGAAAATGGCAGTTGAAACCTACAATGTGGGTTGGCTGGAGGAGAATCCCAAGGACGCATGAATTAGTCCCGACTGGCTCTATGATTATCCCTCCTTGTTTAAATCTGTTGATGTTTCTTCTTATATGAATGCAGGTACAGGCACAAGTTCTACCCCACTGATGCCTATCTTGACTAAGGATGATGAAGATGCTGAACAGTTGCAAGAATATCTCAAGCAGCTGAGTGTGGATCCACCTGGATTCAATGAAGTTGTGTCTACACCTCCCCCAGCATCATAGAATCAGGAAACTGTTTCTGATCAGATTCCTCAGACAGGTTCCCCTAAAGTTGAGGCTTTAAACACAGAAATTCTTGTGGCAAATGAAGGAGCTACAACTCCTAATGTCTTAGGATCATCTTTATTTCCTGAGCCTACACCGCCAGACTGTTCTGTTGATCCACCAGTCAACATTCTCACTGGTGCAACTAATGAGGGGGAGTCATTTGGAGTCGTATCACAGAGCTGTACAAACTTACAATTAGATTTCCATGTTCCTGCTATGCCTATACCACAACGTCTACAGCACAATCATTTGATTGAAAGGTTATTGGTCTTGTTACTGTTGGAGTTCAGACTCGCAGTCAATCAAGAGATATCGATACATGTCTTTACTCCTGTTTTATCTCACAAATTGAACCTAAGCATTGATGTCGCCTTGTAGGAAACAGGCTGGGTTGACGCTATGCATGAAGAACTCAATCAGTTTAAGAAACTTAGGGTATGGCAATTGGTGAAGCTTCCTCAGGGGAAACGTGCTCTTGGAACTCGTTGGGTATTTCGCAACAAACAGGATGATACTGGTGTGATTATGAGGAACAAATCTCGATTGGTTGTACGGGGCTTTCGCCAGATCAAGGGGTTGGATTACGATGAAGTTTATGCATCAGTGGCTAGATTGGAAGCTATTCGTATTTTCTTGGCAGATGCATCATACATGGATTTCACAGTCTATCAAATGGATGTCTAAATTGCGCTTATTTACGGCACTGTGAAAGAGGAGATATACATGGCACAACCACCGAGTTTCACTGATCCTGACAAGCCAGACTATGCATATAAATTGGACAAAGCTTTGTATGGGTTGCATCAAGCACCTCGCGCATGGTACGCAACCCTAACAGAGCATCTGCTTGCTCATGGATATACCCAGGGAACCATTGATCAAACTTTGTTCATCAACCGTGTTGGCAAGGACGTCATTCTTGTTCAAATTACGTCGATGATATTATCTTTGGTTCTATGAACGATGGGTTGTGTCGCGAATTTATAGAGGTCATGAAGAAGAATTCGAGATGATTTCATTGGGGGAGATAACTATGTTTTTGGGTCTTCAAGTTCGTTAGAGCTCACAAGGAATCTTGATCCATCAAGGAATATATGTCAATGACGTTCTTGCCAAATTCAAGCTTACAGATTCAAAGCCTATGGCTTCGCCTATCGCTGAACGGCCCCTGTTGAACGAAGACATAGACGGAACGCCTGTCAATCCGACCATGTACCAGTCTATGATTGGTTCGCTCATGTATCTCACGGCAAGTCGGCGAGACATCATGTTTGCCGTTTGCCAGTGTGCTCGATATCAGGCTACTCCTAAACTCTCTCATTTACATGTTGTTAAGAATTTTTAGGTACCTCAAAGGGGCACCGTCACTGGGCCTCTGGTATCCTAAAAATTCTGAATTTAACCTGTATGCTTTCTCTGACAGTAATTTTGGAGGTACAGACAGGTCCATGCAATCAACTTCAGCTGGATGCCAATTCTCGGGAGATAGATTAATCTCCTGGCAATGCAAGAAATAACAGACGGTCTCGCTTTCTACAGCAAAAGGTAAATATGTCACAGCATCAGCTTGTTGCTCCCAGGTTTTATGGATGCAACACCAGCTTGCGGATTACGGTTTGACTTATCTAAACACAACAATTTATTGTGATGATCATGTCGCTATCCAAATTGTCAAAAACATTGTTTTTCACTCCAAAACCAAGCACATAAACATCAAAGTTCATTTTATTCGTGATTGCTATGAAAAGGGTCTCGTTAAACTTGAGCAAATCCGCACTGATGCGAATGTTGCAGATTTGTTCACGAAACCCGTTAGTAACACGCGTTTTCAAGTGCTTGTGGATTTTCTCAAAATGATCCGGTTTTCTAACTGAGAATCCTCTATTTTTGTTGATTAGTTTGTTTTCCTTATTTCATTTTTGTTTACCTCGTAAATTTGTTCATCTATATGCACAAAATTAGGAGGAGAAAAATTCACCAAAACACAAAAATATTAAAAAAATTCAAAAAATGACAAAAATAGTTTCAAATAGTTTTGCAATGATTGGGAAATGAAATGATTTCTCGTCATAAAGGTTTTCTGACTAACACATGTAAGGTGTTGTAGCTGGAACGACTTTCGAAAGCGATATGTTGATAGGCTTAGAGCTCAAACGGATATTATATGCTAAATGATACAAACAAAAAGAACTATATATCCAGTGGGTCACATACTATCGGCATATGATTTATGGTCTTAATCCTGCGTTGATAGATAGCAAACGTCTGAGGTTTCGGGTCTTTATGTTGTTGAGTCATCCGGGGATATCTTGGCTGCCCTTTGTTGCATCCAGACTATATGCAGACCTAGGCAAAGTCGGGATATCCTTAAAAGAGCCAAAATAAAAGGGCCAAAACCTTAAAAGAAAGGAAATCTCGTCATAAGAAAATTCCATGTGTTTAAAAAGTCAAGCATACCATATAAGATATTTGCCCAACCCTCGTCAGATACTTTGGTCACTCTGCTGTACGAAAGTGCTGACCTGTTCACCTATAGTCCGACGTCGTAAAAGATAAAGGATGATCTCAGTATATTCACCTGCTACGATGAATTGTTATGCTTACCTTGATCACGGGGGTATGTCATGGAGTGGGACACACGAGTATCCTAGTATAACATTATCTTAAGTGTATCATAAAGCAAAAAGTAGTCAGTTGAGTACTAGGTTTAAATGGACAAATATATTCGTAATCGCTCATATTAGTCTGACCAAGCTCACACTGAAAAGTGTTCATTAGTCTGCCTAAAAACGATTTGATCCCATAGCAAGATTGTGTATATGTTGTATTGATTTTATTTAAATGCTTTGCTTATTTTGTATGTTCGGTAAAGATTGGTTGGTTGCTCAGTTAGTTAAATTGTTGATTTTTGAGTTAGATGATTTATGTCAAGGGGTATTGGACTGGCCTACTGAGTTTTAGAATTGGTCAAATCCAATAGAATTTTTAAAAGTTTTGAAATTGAAAAGTTTTGGGCCACTATGTTACTAGTCCGGATTGGGCCTTTTGACCCATTCCGGATAGGCCCATTGACCGAATTGGATCCTCCTCCTCTGACTGTTCTGGATTGGGCTTAAACAACTTTGACCAAGCCCATTCCGGATTGTATCTGAATTGGATCTCGGATGATTGGATCCGGAGTGACTTGGGCCCAAATTTTCAGGCCCAAGCCCATTCTGAAATAGTATATCAGAGTATTATTATTTCATTTCGGATCATTCACTAAATTTCTTATTCCAAAATACTCTGATCATCATCTGGATTAATTTTCTTCACATTCATCCGAATTACATCTAAATTAGGTATAAAGTGCTTCTAAATCATAAAAATTAAATGTTAATCTTCAAATCTTCATGTAATTAAGCATCTCGGATGGCATCTCGGATAAATCTTCAAATAGTGAGTATTTAGGACTCCATCTCAGATGAACTTTCAACCGGAATGGATGAACTCTGATTCCATTTCGGATGGCATTCATATGAGATGATAAGGGGTCACCTGGATTCATGTTTGAACCCTTTTGATTCGGGATCTCATTGTTTGGACTCTCCGAAATGGTCTTTGACCCTTCCGAATTGTCTTTGACTCTTCCGGATTGTCTTTGACCCTTCAGGATTGTCTTTGATCCTTCTGAATTGAGTGCTGAACTTTAAAATGAACTTTCAATTGATCCTTAAATCTGTCAGTCAGTTTTCAAGCTAATGGTTTTTGACCTCTTAGTTTGAAATTGACTAGTTGACCTGTTGCTAAATATGGTTAAATCTGTTGGTTTTTTAGAAATGGCTGAGGAGGCTTTTAATGTTGTCTTATTAGTAGAAGAGCAGTTCCATAACCAGGCGGGTTATCTGTCGGATCCACCAGTGGAACTTCTACAAGAGTTTCAGTCTATGACAGTGGGTCTGAATGACTACAGGATCTCATATGCACTCCGAGCGAATCTAGTTATTTATCGTGATCTAGTGCACGTGCTTTGGAAGCGGGCTAGATTTCATCAGAGGGGTGCTGACGGGAAGCCTTACATTAGTTCTTCTATTCAGGGGAAGGATATTGTTGTGAAAGAAGCTTGTATTATAGAGGTATTGCAGCTTACCGATGTAGTAGGTGATCCAACATTATATGCTAAGGAGAAGTTGATGCCGGTATTAACGGAGATGGGCTATGAAGGTACTTATCCATCGTTGTTGAAGAAGATGTTCCCGGCTTACTGGCGATTGTTTGTTCATATGTTTATGAAGTGTATATCAGAGAACAAGGGCGGGTTAGATCAGCCGAACCAGACACATACATCAGCAATAGTATCTTTGGTGATGGATTGGAAATATAACTTTTCTGGTTATATTTTCGAGAACATGAAGAAGATTCTTGAGCAGTCGAAGAAAAGATGTTTTTGCTATATCCTCGATTTGTACAGCTGATTCTAGATGCATGTTATTCTAGTTTGGCTAAAGATGCTTCTGATGCGAACTTGTTGATCATGAAGCCTATGGGTCCGACTATTTTTGGTACGAAGAAGAAGAGTCGATCGACGTCAAAGACAGTTTTTGTTGGACGTCTGCCGTTGAAGAAGTTCGGGAATTTTTCTGAGATGATCGGTCAGTATATTCCAGCACCTAAATCGGTAAATGCTATTGTGGCTGAAGAACATGATGTACCGGTGTTAGGTAAAGAGATTGAGATTGAGGATTTAGTTTCTGATGCTGATACTGATAACGAAGAAGCTATGTTGGAATCTATCACTGAACCTGAAGCTTATCCGATTCCAGAGCTACTTCTACGGAGAATTTAGAAGCTCTCATTGCAAATCTAAAGGAGATTCAGGAGCAGCAAGGGAATCCTTCTCTTGTGTTGCCTCATTCTGGTATCCCAGTAGTTGGAGTTGTTCCAGATGAAGATGTTGAAGAAGAGGAAGTACCATTATTGAAAATGCGACGGACCGAAGCGACCAAAGAATCCATTTATACAGAAGCCCAGATACAAACCGAAGCTCATATTGTTGGTACTACTGAAGAAGTGATTACTGTTACATCTTCGGTCACTGTACCTTTGACCGATACTTCTACTGATGAGCCTGTTACTGCTAAAGAACCGACAGCTCCTCTCGTTGTTACTCAATCTACTGTCGTGTCCATTCCATCTGATTCTGTATTAGAGATGATGGATTTTGGTGGTGGTAGTGGTAGTTCCGCAGGTGCTGGAGGATCAGGGGCTGGTGGTAGGGGTTCTGGTGGTGGTCAGGGTGAAGACATGGAGTATTTGAGGCGATCCGAGAAAAGAGCGTTTGAATTCAGCGGAGTTGACAGTGATGGGGAAGATACTGATGTAGTCGATCTGAAGACGCGAGTGGTAGTACTTGAGCAGGAAGTTATTCTTAAAGATGCATAGATTGCTTCTCTACAGACTCGATTAGATGCGCGTGATCAGACGATAGACCAACTTCACGGTGATGTTTCTCTATTGATGACTATGGTTTTCGATTTGAAGGCAAAGTTAGAGAACAAGTTTGGACGTGAGTTTTCTGATCTAGTTGATGATCCGATGAATGTTGAACATCGTCATGCAGCTGCTGAGAAGAGAGAAGCTGACAGATTAGCTGCTGAACAGCTTGCTGCCGAGCGTCAGGCTGGATTGGATGATTATCTGAGCGATCCGAAGAGAAAGTTCACTGCAAGTCAGAAAAGACAAACTGCTCAAAAGAAGACACAGATGGTTTTGAGGAAGAATGTTAATGTGAATCCGCTGGACGAGAACTTTCAGTTGAAGGATCCTATCAATCAGTCTGAGAGATTTGTTATGGAGCTTGGATCGAGTTATCACAGTAAGGTTGGGAATGTGGCTGATTGTTAGACAGGATGGTACACGAGAATATTACTCCAAGGAGTCCCAGTTTGAAACCTGCACAAAAGTTGCATTGACTAATCTTCTAAGGGCTCCGTATACAGATACTGACATGACCGAGAGTGGTCCAGGGTGGAGATTTTTCAAGAAGTTGGAGCAAGAAGTGAAGAATGGATTCAAGACGATGAAGACAGCTGAACCATATCTGCGAGCAGCTAAAGGTGTAAAGATGCGAGAACTGGCAGAAGGTTCAAATCTATGATATAGCCTCCGATAGATAAGGAACTTGTAATAGCGGTCTCTACAACATTTTCCAAGGGTATTTGAAGAATTTTAACTTTTGGATGTACGATCCAAAGGTCGGGGGTGTGGCGATTGTTACTAAGGCGAAGGCCTTTCGTGTGAATGATGTGGTTGATTTGGTGAGCTTTCACGATGAAGATCTGCAGGTTCTAGCAGCGAATCAGATTCAAACTACAGATTTATATGAGGCGTGTGCTAAAGATTGGACGGCAGCAGTGGCAGGGATTATAGCTGGCAGGATGGGAGTAGATGCGCTACCAAAGGATTAATCACCTAATGTTGTAAACCTCAGGGGAGATTGTTGGGCCTCTAGCTAAAAGGCTTACATATTTGTGTTACAATTTGGGCTAAGGGTGGTAGAATGGGCTTCCTAGAGCCTTATGGGCCTAGGGTTGTAACTAGTGGGTTTTGAGATCCCTATAAATAGATGTATTGGGATTAGGGTTAAGGTTGCTAGTTAGTTTTGTTATTCAGAAATCTTGTACCAGACACCATTCGGTGTATGCAAGTTGTTTAATCAGAGATTATTCTTGTTCTATTAATCTAATCTTTGTTTTCGCAATCGATTAGTGGTTGTGATACCGTGTACAGATCCAAATCAGAACTTACACTAATCAACTGTTGAAGATAAAGTCTTGAAGGTCAAATAGAAAGAAGAAACGAAACATGACAAAGAAAAGGACAACATATCTTCTATATGCATCAGAAAAGGATCAAATCAAGTAAAGACAATCAGAATAGACCATTCTGATGTATCTGATGATATTGATGAATATCATCAGTCTCGTTAAATCTGGTTGTCAGAAATTCTGATGATCGGTTCATCAGATTTTCTGGTAAGATGGCTCTCAAAGATTGTGATGGGCCAACTTGTCTGCAAATTTGAGCTCTGCAACAATTGAAGGGTAGTAAGTTGAACATAGTGGATTAAATGAATATGCCAAGAAGCTACTTTATGCAGAGTAAGTGCACGAATAAACTAATCTTTATTCATGCTAAGGACTCTCTATAAATAGAGAATCAAACCATTGAAGGATAATGAGTTAAGCCAAGCCTTAAATACACACTATTACAATAACTCCATTACCCTTTCACCATAGAATTATAAAAATATTCATTTCTGTTAGTCAATAACCTCACAATCACCTTGTAAACCATGTTGTTTCAAAGTTATATAAACTTGAAAATTCTGTAGTTGTTGTTTCTTGAAAGTTCGATTACTATGTCTGCACACTATTTTCAAATCTGTTGAAATCACTTGCCATATTAAGCTAAAAGAGTATTTTCAATCTGGGACCAACATATATTGTTAGAAATTTATAACACAAGTTTATAACACATAATTTTTAACATAATTAAGACCTTGCGTTCCATGTTTCGCACGAGGGCGCGACATGTGAACCATAATCTACTTTACTTGTATGACATCTTATCTCTTGACTTATTAATCACATGAAACTTGTTTTTCCAAATCTGTCCACTAGTTACTTGAAATACATGTTAAGCTTAAAAATATCAACAAGAGTTGGTGAATTCATGTGTTTAGTTTTTATCAAATAAATCTTTAAAACATTTGAAATATTGTATAGAAACCTGGTACATAAAGCCTTAATGAAATCGTTGATCATTAATGTTTTGCAAGTACACTAATATGTGTGCCAACATAGGAGGCAACCAAACCTTAGACGATAAATTGTGTCTGTTACACTCGTTTTGGACACAAAAGCACTCTAACGAACTTGTTGTGCCGATAAGAGTGGGGCTCGCCAAAACTCAATAGATCTATCCCTTTACGTTCCTTGGTACTTGGATATACATCAATGGCCACTTGATATAATCTTATCGCACATTAACTACCTTAACCATACCAATTGTAATATGTATCCCTCCCCGAGAGTAAACTATAAAATGTTTAAATAAAACGGGAACATGAACTCACTGATTTGCGTCTTGCGCAAATCTCTAGATAATATTTGGTTCTGCGTTCGTGACGTAACCTACAAGTGTTCAAATCTCGTTAGATACTTAGGCTTACATTTGTTTTTCTACAAGTAGTTCATCTTGAACTTTAGTTAGACTTGTATTCGTTTGTATCTTTGTTTGTTAATATATATTTCATATATATGTTGTACTATTGTAGTTTGGATGTGCCTAGCCCAAAAGATAAGTGTAAAGGCCTAATCCATTTGATTTGTATGTATGGGCCTAGCCCAATAAAATTATAAAAGTAGGCTTAGCCCATTTGATTTGTGAAAGTGGGCTTAGTCTATTTGATATATATATATATATATATATATATATATATATATATATTTCACGTGTCGGTTCATATGTTCATTTTCGTTCGTGTCGTTCGTTTCATTTGTGTCGTTCGTTTCGTCAGTTTTGTTCGTGTTGTCCATTTTGTCTATTTTGTCCGATTTGTTCGAATTGTCCAATATGTTTGTTTTGTCCATGTTTGGACATATACATTCTTATATATATTTATACTTGTCAAGTTTCAAGTATTTTTTTATGTTTTGTATTGTAAATATGTATTTTAGCATGTATTCCTACATTAATTAAATACGTATAATTAATACACAAAATATATACACACAACTTTGGTGATTCTAAATATATATTTTATCCTAAAATATATATTTAACCATTTCTAGTTTAAGAAAATCTAGTGATTTTTAACTTAAACTTTTTCACCCAAAAACTTGTATAATCATGATTAAAGTTGCTAATCATTTTTAATCAAAAGCGTATACAAACTTGTTTTCATATTTTCAAGACTTTATTTTTGTAACATGATTTTTATGTAAATCTATGTATTACATGTTTTATAAAAACATTTTTTAGAAAGATTAAAAGTTCATAATATTCATGTTAATAGATCTTGCTAGATCTAAACATGCATGTGGTTAGATCATACTTTTAAACTTGATTTGGCAAGGTCTTAGCAATTACATAATTACAACTTCAAAGATCATCAAACACAACATATAACCATATTTGTTTGTTTAGTTTTTGTTAGTGTTTCACGTGAGTTTAGATAAACTTCAAGATGGTTACTTGTTCTTTTATGTTTAATCAAAAAATGAGAAGTGTATATACAAAGCTTGAAGCTTACTACTAGCTTTTGGCTAGCGATGAACAAGTAGAAAAATGATGAAAAAATGAAGATCCAAGATAAAGATTATGAGCTCCTAATGCTTCCTTCCATGCAAGTGTTCTTCATCATCCTTCCTTAGCCATGTATAAGTATATTTTTGGGCGTATGAAAGTATGATGAAGGTGTTTTTGGAGATGTGAAGATTATTAAGAAAGAGGTGAGAAGTGTTGATGATTTGTTATTGTGAAAAGAATGTGAATGATGTAGGTGGTTTTGTTATATCTTACAAACACTTAGTCATCCATAACTTAACACTTAACATTCATAAAAATATTACGACACATCAAATATGAGGTCAGTGGGGAGGGCCCACATAACTAATTTGGGGGGGGGGGGGGTGTTTAGTTTGGTTGGTTTTGATGGTAAGTTAGTATTTAGTTAGGATTTAATGGTAAAAAGTTTATAAATTTTATAGATTTGTCATATGTTTTTATAAACTTTTCTATAAAATTTAACAATTCTAACATTATTTTTGATGCCAAAATTTGGTTGGCTAGTTTACTAGACTAGTTAGTTTGTTGTTTTGGTGATAAATTTGACACTAGTTTCATTATCAAACCGTTACAGATAAATTTGTGAAACTTGTTCAGAAATGTTAACATATGTAACTTCGAGGTGTTTTTGATGTCCGAAACTTATTAACTAGTTCTCTAGACTAGTCTAAGTTCGCGTTTCGGATAATAGATTCGACACTTGGTTCGCTACCGGGTAATTTTTCCAGCAATTTATATAAATAGGTAGAATGATTTAGATAGATGTTTGTGGTAAATAAAGACCCTTATGTTATTTAACGAGCATAACTATGTCCAAATATATTTTTTTTACAAGTGCCGGTTCGTGTACATTGTGGCGTTTTAATTGGATCGGACAATTAAATGTTTATGTGATTTTTCCGGATAGTAAAATTTATAAGTTACTCATAACTAATGTTTTTATGAATAAATTGATGTGGATATGTTTCAATATCTTGTTTTTGCAATTTCGTACAGTACTGTGAGTAGACTGGCATGAATAATGTGTTCGCATTTCCGGCGCCAATCTAGGACATAGTTTTGTACTGTTTCGAATTGTGGCGAATTTGTTATCATACTACATTATGATATAGTACATTCCTAGACTAATGAGACTAAAATAAATATTAAGTCTAAAGAGGAAATTATATTAATTTAAATATTGATAAAGTTTATACAAAATTACCAGATATTTCGCCATTTGTCACATACTCCCATGTTAAAGAGAATTTCGTCCCGAAATTCAAACTGTGGTATCTGTTACATAGGATATTTGTCAAACAAGTAGGGGGTATTTGGTCTTCATTTTGTCTTCACGTCCCCAAGTGAATTCGGGTCCGCGCTTTGAGTTCCAACGAACCTTGACTAGTTTGATACAACTTCTCCTTGTTTTCTGAGTCATTGAATCCAGAACATCAACAGGCTCTTTGATGAAATGAAGTTTGTTGCCTATGGATATTTCGTCTTCGGGAATAATAAGTGATTCGTCCGAAAGAAACTTTTTGAGATTTGATACGTGAAAAGTGTCGTGAACGCGACTAAGTGCTTCTAGTAATTTAAGCTTGTAAGCTACAGTTCCGATCTTTGCCAGAATTTCAAATGGTCCTATGAATCTCGGGATAAGCTTTCCTCACTTCCCAAATCTAGCTACGCCTTTCCAAGGCGAGACTTTTAACAAAACTTTGTCTCCGACCTCAAAGGATAATGGCTTATGGCGTTTATCCGCATAACTCATATGTCTGTCTCAAGGAGCCTTGATACGGTCTCGGATTTGAAATATCTTATCAGTAATCTCTTAGACTAACTCAGGGCCTATCAGATGTATATCACCAACTTCCGCCCAACTTAATGAAGATTGGCATTTTCGACCATATAAGGCTTCGAATGGGGCGGTTTGTATGCTAGTTTGATAACTGTTATTATATGAGAACTCAACTAAAGTCAAGTGAGTACCATAGTTTCGCCTTAAGTCCATTACGCAAGCTCGGAGCATATCTTCGAGTGTTTGGATGGTGCGTTCATTTTGGCCGTCAATTTGAGGATGAAAGGTCATGCTTAGATCTAAGCGGGATCCAAAGGCCTTTTGAAAAGATTGCCAAATTCTTGACATGAAATGACCATCTCGGTCCGAGATTATTGACACAGGTACTCCATGCTTTGATACAATTTCCTGAAGGTATAGTTCAGCTAACTTCTCAATCTTGTCTTTCTCGCGGCAAGAAGTAAGCTTACTTGGTTAATCGATCAACTATTACCCATATCATATCGTGACCATGAGAAGTCCGACGTAATTTTGTTATGAAATCCATTGAAATTTGTTCCCATTTCCAAGTGGGAATCTTATGTTGTTGTAATAAACCTGAAGACTTTTGGTATTCGGCCTTAACCGTAGCGTATGTTAGGCATTTCCCAACATAGGTTGCAATATCACCTTCAATATTTGGCCACCAATAATACTCTTTTAAATTGTGGTACATTTTTTTGCTCCAGGATGTATCGAGTATTTGGATTTATGGGCTTCATCTAGAATTAGGTTCCGAAGACCGCCAAAAAGAGGAACCCAAATTCTACTCATGAAGTACAAGGCTCCATTCTCTTTCGGCTCTAGATGTTTTTCCACACCTCTAAGCATTTTGGATTTAAAGTTTCCTTCTTTTAGTGCATCTTGCTGAGCATCATGAATTTGAGAGGCGAGGCTCGTATGAATCGTGAGTCCTAATGCTCGTACTCATAGAGTTTTAATTGGTTCTTTTCGGCTCAGGGCATCCGCGACAATGTTTGCCTTACCTGGATGGTACTTGATCTCACAATCATAGTCATTCAACAGTTCAAGCCAACGCCTTCGGCGCATATTCAAATCTTTCTAGTTAAATATATGTTGAAGACTCTTGTGATTAGTAGAAATTGTGCACTTGGTACCGTAAAGGCAGTGACGCCAAATTTTTAGTGCAAATACCACTGCACCTAGTTCTAGGTCATGTGTGGTATAGTTCTTCTCATAAACTTTTAGTTGATGTGATGCATATGCAATAACTTTCTCTTGTTGAAACCTAATCCTTGGTGGGATGCGTCGCAAAAAAAATAAAATCAACCGTGTCGTCCCGGAGTGATAGAATTAGTGCATCACAACGTTTTTCCTTAAGCAGTTGGAAAGTTGTTTCTTGCTTTTTTTCCCCAATCAAACTTATTATCTTTTTGAGTGAGGGAAGTTAGTGGTTGAGCAACCTTAGAAAAGTTCTCAATGCATCTCCAATAATATCCTACTAATCCCAAAAATTGGCGTACTTTGGTTGATGTCTTTGGTGCCTTCCATTTCTGAATGGTCTCGATCTTAGATGATGTATGCCCTTCTCGTTGACTATGTGTCCAAGAAACTGAACTTCACGGATCCAAAATTCGCATTTTGAGAATTTTACATAAAGTTTCTCTACTTAGCAACTCAAGAATAGTTCTTAGATGTTGCTCATGTTCCTCCTTGTTTCGTGAATATATCAATATGCCATCAATAAACACTATCACGAATTTATCAAGGTATGGTTTGCACACATGGTTTATTAACTCCATGAACGTTGCCGATGCGTTTGTTAAGCCAAAAGGCATAACAAGGAACTCTTAATGATCAAAGCAAGTTCAGAATGCCGTCTTCGGAATGCTTTCTTATTGAACTCTAAGTTGATGGTATCTTGACCTTAAGTCAACCTTTGTGTTGGGCCTATATTGCTAAAGGTTTGCACATTAGGGCTTGTTTTGGGCTTTAGTATGTTTTGCGGGCTTCCTAGTGCCTTATGGGCCTAGGGTTGTAAATGGTGGGCTTGGTAATCATTATAAATAGATGTGTTAGGTTAAGGAAAAGGGGTTAGAGAGTTGTATTCACAAAAATTGTATCAAACACTTTGCTGGTGTATGCAAGTTGTTTTTAATTCAAAGTTGTTCTTCTTCCTAATCATTATTTCCGCTACTGATTAGGTTAGTGATACCTGTTTGATTCGTTATCGGGACTTACAGTTGGTATCAGAGCCTGCTGTTCAAATACAGGCTCCGGGTATTGCTGATTGAAGAAGTTGTTTCGAAGTGTGTTGCTACTGCTTGGAATCGTCACTGTTCCGGATCACTGTTCAAGATCAGAAGAATAACTGTTTCGTCTTCGGAAGTGCTACTGTTCCGAAGAACTCGAAGAAGATTTGAAGGTTTCGGATCTATTACTGTTACGGATTCCAAAGAACTCGAAAAAGGTTCTCATATTTCGGATCTGCTACTGTTCCGGATTCCGAAGAACACGAAGGAGATCATCCATCTCGGATTGAACCCGGACTGTTGTTCAATCCGGATTACTACTTTTCGGATCCGAGATACTGTGGTGGTTATCTATTCCTTGGATTTCGGATTTCTGTTGCAGAAAAGTCGGATTACTGTTGCCATCAGATAAGGATAAGGATTCCGGATTCTCTTTTCCAGATTCGTATTCAGACTTATCTATTCCGGATTCTCTCAACTCAGATCTGTATTCTGGATTTCTTAATTCGGATTTGTCATTCAGACTTCTCATTTTGGATTCATCAGTTTCCGGGTTCATCATCTCGGGTTTTCAATTCGGACCCATCAATTCGGATTCTCATCAATTCAAATTCATCATTCGGATTTGACTATATTTGTCTTCAGAGTTGACCATTTCGGATCGATTTCGGATTAAGTACTGTTCATCAAGAAAACTTAAAATAAATTGATTTTAAATCTGTTTGATAATTCTAATCAATTTAATAATGATGGTCGGATACATGACTGCACAAGACCTGACGAATGCCACTCTGGCTGCCCTGCAGTCACAAACTCTGGCCCTCCATCAAGAGCTGGATCAAGTCATTGGCACTTCCACTAAAGTGCCACGTTTGTTGTATGGGGACGAATATTACGAATGGAAGTTTCGTTTTGAACAGTATTGCAAGGCAAAAGAGCTTGGGGTGTGGAAATGCATCATGAATGGTTCGAGAACAATAGTATGCAAGATTCGGACACAAAAATTCCTAAGCCCATGCACTTGTGGACTCCAGAAGATATTAAGATAATAGAGGAAGACGAAAAGGCCTCGGCTACACTGACCATGGTGCTTGGACCTGATATTTCTATTGTGGTTAGAAACTGTAAGACCGCAAAGGAAGTTTGGAGTGAACTGCAAAACCTCTATGAGGGAAATGCAGACATCAAGGCAAGCAGGGTAAATCAGTAGAATCAGCAATTCAGCTTATTCACTCACATCTATGGGGAAACTGGTGAAAACCAGATTTGTCGCTATGTCAAGCTTGTTTCCCAGATGATTTCGGCTGGGATTACTCTCACTAACAGTGCCATGAACAAACAGTTATTAAACTCACTGCCCAAGAGTTGGGATGCGGCTGTGGAAATGATCAAAAAGACAAAGAACTTGAATGATGTCACTCTCACAGAAATGATAGCTACTATCAAATCATGTGAGATTGATAACAAGCAGAGAGAAATAAATCGTCAGAGCAGTTTGATGGCTGTTGGGATGACAGGGCAAAATGCGGCACTGATGTCACAAAATTTGATTTATAGCCCTCTGCAAGGAAATTCGCAAACACCGGGTGGCTCAAACGTGGTTTATAGTCCTATAGCCACGCTACATAACACCCAGTACGTGTATGGTCTTCAATCTCAGAATCCCACTATGGTTTCGGCTGCTCAAGTTCACACTCAGTACCATGCTCGGTATCCCAACATGGTGTTCAGTCCTGCAATTCCTCAAGCAATGCAACAAGGCAACACTCCTCAAACTGCTGCACCAGCGCCTGCACCTGCTCAACCTGCATTCCAACTCTGCGTTTCTCACTAAAGAAAACGAAGAGAAATTGGCTATTGCAGCATCGATAATCAACTTGAACGTTTTCCTGGCAGGTGATACGACTCATCCATCCATTCTTCCAACCAAAGTTTATCAAATCATGGAGGTGGACCTGGACGAGATCGATGTTTCCTGGAATCTAGCAATGGCTGCCTTTTCGGTTAACAAGTTTAAGAAGAAGTATGGACGGCAACCTTTGTCAAATTTGAAGAATGGTCTCACAAAGGACAAACTCAGATGCTACAGATGTCACGAACCAAGACACTTAGCAAGGGAATGCAAGAAGCCGCCATCCGGGTATGTGTCCTCCAGGGTGGCAGACATACAGAGCAGTGACAGACAACTGGTTCCCGTCTCTCCCTCAAAGTCCACTACGAGTCCCTCGAGAAGCTCGGGCGGGAAGTCAACAGCATTGGTGGCCAACAGCACGAAGGCTTTAACTGGGCAGATGCTGCAGCTCAAATGGAAACATTAAATCTCTCCAAGAACAGCAACCACTGCATGATGGCGCAGACAACTGAGACGCCCGATCTTTCGAAAACGGTAAATTGAATTCTCTGTTCTGATAGTTGTCGTTTTAAATTATCACAAATGCGCGCCCATAATTCAATCTTGTAGCGGAATACCAACAAGCTGCGTCACAGAACATCGCCCTTAAACATTAGAACAAGCTTCTTATGGAAAAGGTCGAAGCTCAGAAACAAGATGTAGCTCAGCTAAAGCTAGACTTGAACCAATAGCAATGTTGGGTCTACGACTATAAGCTAAAACTAGCTGAAAAGGACGTAGAAATTCAAGCAGCCTTAGCCTAGCTAAATTCCTTGACAGGAAGCTTCACGAAAATGAAATAAACATTAAAAATTTTGAAACTTTCAGTAAACTTGTCAAGGACTTATGTGACCTCCAGCTAACTACCAGAAAATTTTTACCAAAGGTCTTGGGTATAATAGAGCACCTCCACCATATAATCATAACTATACTAGAATGCCTAAATCTGAGGCTGATTTAGAAAATGCAGAAAAAATGATTTATGGTAAACCTTCAGATTATCTAAACCATGGACGCCCTATTACCCAAAGTTCTCTAAACCCGCTGAACTCAAGAGGGATGATGTCTTTGTTACTTCTACACCACTTTCACATGAAACTGGTGATCATCGTTCTGGCAGTACAGATGGTTTGGAGAAAGTAGTGCCTGAGGCAGAGAAATTCACGTCCTCCACAGAATCTAAAGGAAAAGAATCTTCTAATACTCAAACTGAATTCGTGAACGATACTAATGTGTCTAACTCATGTGCAGAAGAAATTTTAGTTGAGGATATCATAGAGGGTGATCAAGAGGAATGTCTGAATACAAATTCAGACAATTCAGCTGCTGATTATGCATTTTATAAGCCCGCTTTTGACATTTTAAATCAATTTCTTGCTGAACAATTTACATGCTCAAACAGTGTTCGTTGTGTTGAGAATTTAGACAGTTTTAATTCTGGTTTTTCATCAAATACTAATGTTTTGAATGATACTAATAACTGTAATAACTGTTGTGATGAAAACATGAATTTAGCTACAAGTCCAGCATCGACAGATGATTCGGTTTCATCAGTTCCAACTAAAGAGACCGGAAGTTCTTCTCCAGAGGTTTTGTATGTTGATGCATATCCCAGGGTTGACAGTGCAAAAGTCGACCAACCAACCGACCCTGTGAACGTTAATGTTGACATAATTCTAGAAGATTCAGGCGACTCAGCCTATTTTAACCAAGCACAAGGGACTGATTCTGAAACGACAGATGATGAGCACTCTTTTTCTAATGAGTCAAATAAAAATCTTAAAACTAATTCTTAGTCGGATTCTCAATTTCTTCAAAATCCCGAGATTCCACATTCATGTAGCGTTTCAAGCTCATCTTCCGAAATTTCAGAAAAGGATGTCCCTGTAGAGCCACCCGTGTCCTCTACAGAATCTGTCACAAAATGTGATTTGAAGAGTAAGATTAAGAAACGGAGAACACGCCAATCTAAAAAGAAGAAACCAAAACAGGCGTCTTCAACAACTGAAACAGCAGCTGCTGAGTCTCTTCATCACTCTGAGAAATTGACTCAGAAGTCGCAAACCGAATCTGTTAAGCAACCAGCTGAACAGATATTAGTTAAAATTTTGCCTAAATCTCCATGTTCATAACTGTCCAATTCAAATCACAAAACTAACAAGTGTGCTGATGGTTGTGCACAGGACACAGTCAAGAACAAGACCGTGCATGAGCCGTCAGTACCTGCAGGCAAGAAACTGACAGACAAATTGCCCAGAATTTCCCAATCTGAACGGACTGTTTTCTTACAGAAGAGGCAGACCTGTTTCAATTGTGGATTTCCCGGGCACATTGCTCGAAATTGTCAAAAGACCTTTACCTCGTTTAAAACTTTGTATTCACGACATCAGAAGACTATGCCTAATCGCCCACCTCAGGCTCGATTTGTGGCTAAGTCTTCTGATCACGACTGGAATTTGGCCAAGAAACAATCTTTCAAACCCTTGAGACCTTCAAGTTCCCAGAATCCTTCTAGCACTCCAAGGATTGTGCAGAAGTCTGATTTGGTAACCTGGAGGCCTAAGACATTGGCCCAGACTCAGTCTTCAGCCCCCATTTCAAATCAATCAAAAGCATCATCAACCTAATCCTCAACTAATTTAATTTTTCATGAGGTTACTTACGTTGATGCTAATGGCATGCCCAGATAAATGGCCTGGGTTGCAGCCTCTAACTAAAACCTGTTGAAATATGCAGGAACAGCTCTGGCGAACTCTTGTCAGACTATGGTATATTAACAATGGTTGTTCCAGGCACATGACCGGAGACATCTCGTAGTTGAATGACATTCATTTTTTTGATGGCGGGTTTGTTTCCTTCGCAGGTGGAGAGACAGGAAAGATTACCATGAGAGGAACTGTTTGCAACGAAGCCCTCAGCTTTAAGAATGTTAATTACGTACCAAAATTGATGCACAGTCTTTTGAGTGTGTCCCAACTCTGCGACAATCATTTGGATGTTCTTTTCACCAAGAAAGGGTGTTATGTGCTGAAACCAGGTCTAATTATTCCGGATGATTGGATTCTTCTTAAAGCTGCACGAAAAGGAAATGCATATGTTATTGATATGAACCAGGCTCCTTCTGACAAGCTCACTTGCCTCTTCTCATCTATAGCCGAACATGATGCAATGCTATGGCATTGCAGACTAGGACACATCAACATGAAGAACTTAAATCGTCTTGCAAAAGGTGGTTTAGTCAGAGATCTACCAGTTCGTTACTTCATGCAGATTGAAAAGTGTGAATCATGTGCATGTGGGAAACATCATCGACAGCCACACAAATCTAAAGCCACTCCTTCCACGTCTCAAGTCTTAGAACTGCTACATATGGATCTTTTTGGTCCGACAGACATACTGAGCATTGGCGGGAAGGCTTACTGTTTGGTTATTATTGATGACTACTCGCGATTCACCTGGGTTTTCTTTCTTACACATAAAAGTGAAACCGCTGAGTTAGTCAAATAGTTCGTCACGCTTATGGAAAACCAGACAGATACTACTGTGAAGGCTATTTGGTGTGATAATGGAACAAAATTTAAGAATGTTACCTTAAATTCTTTATGTTCCTCCAAGGGGATTGACCGATAGTTTAGTGTAGCCAGAACCCCATAATAAAATGGGGTTGCAGAACGCAAAAATCGAACACTAATTGAAGCTGCACGCACTATGCTGGTTGAATCCAAGCTACCTCTTATTTTCTGGGCAGAAGCAATCAATACTGCATGTTATATTCAGAATCATGCCCTGATCAATAAACGACACATTAAAACTCCATATGAAGTGGTTGAAGGTCGCAAATCTTCGCTCAAGCAAATCCGCAAGTTCGGATGCCCTTGCGTTCTCCTGCTCATGGACGCTAAAGGAAAGTTTGATCATGCGGGGACCCTTGCATCTTCGTTGGATATTCTAAAAATACATAATACCATGTTTTTAACAAGATCAAGAAAATGGTAGTTGAAACCTACAATGTGGATTGGCTGGAGGAAAATCCCAAGAACACACGCATTGGTCCGGACTGGCTGTATAACTATTCCACATTATTTAACCATATTGATGTGTCTTCCAATGTGTCTGCAGGTAACAGTTCAATTTCTGACCTTCCAACGGTGCCCATTTCACCCGAAGACGATGCTGACGCTGCCCAGCTACATGAGACTTTAAAGCAGCTGAGTGTGGATCCTCCTGGATTTAATGACGTTGTCTCGTCTTCTTCCTCTGTTTCGCAATCTCAAGAGCCAGCTATTAATTCGCCTGCTCATAACGATCCTCCTGAAGTTGTGGTTTTTGGCCTAGAGCCTCCCATGACACATGAAGGATCTACTCCCGATGTCTTGGGTTCTTCTCTGTTCCCTGAGCCTACTCCGCTCGATTGTTCGGTTGATTCCTCAGCAACTACCTCTACTGGTGCACCTGTTGAGGGGGAGTCATCTGGAGTAGTTTCAGCAAGTGTTACTAACTTGCAAACGGATGTTCTCGTTCCCGCTACACCAATACCGCAGCGTTTACAGCGTGATCACCCCATTAAAAATATTATTGGTCCTGTTCACGCTGTTGTTTGAACCCGTAGCCAATCCGGGATATCAATACCTGTCTCTACTCTTGTTTCATTTCACAAATTGAACCTAAAAGTATTGATGTTTCCTTGCAGGAACCAGGCTGGGTGGATGCCATGCATGAAGAACTCAATCAATTTGAGAAGCTTGGTGTCTGGCAATTGGTGAAGCTTCCTCAAGGAAAACGTGCTTTCGAAACTCTCTGTGTTTTCCATAACAAGCAGGATGACACTGGAGTTATCGTTCGAAATAAAGCTCGACTGGTGGTTCAAGGTTTTCGACAGATTAAAGGATTAGATTATGATGAGGTCTATGCACCTGTCGCGCGTTTGGAAGCTATACGCATTTTCTTGGCATATGCATCTTACATGGATTTCACTGTCTATCAAATGGATGTCAAGACTGCGTTTCTCTACGGGGTGAAAGAGGAAATCTACGTGGCACAACCACCAGGTTTACTGATCCTGACAAGCCGGACTATGCTTACGAATTAGACAAAGCTTTGTATGGGCTGCATCAAGCGCCTCGCGCATGGTACGCCACTCTTACAGAGCATCTGCTTCCTCATGGATACACTCGGGGAACCATTGATCAAACCTTGTTCATTAAACGCGTTGATAAGGACATTATTCTTGTTCAAATCCACGTTGATGATATCATTTTTGGTTCTACCAATGATGGTTTGTGCCTCGAATTTGAAGAAATTATGAAGAAGAAATTTGAGATGAGATCATTGGGGGAGATGACCATGTTTTTGGAACTTCAAGTTCGTCAGAGCCTACAGGGTATCTTAATTTATCAAGGAAAATATGTCCATGACGTTCTTGCAAAATTCAAGCTTACAGATTCAAAGCCTATGGCTTCACCTATAGCAGAACGGCCTTTACTAAATGAAGACACTGAAGGAATGCCTATTAATCTGACTATGCATTGCTCAATGATAGGATCAATCATTTATCTCACTGTAAGTCGGCCAGATATCATGTTTGCCGTCTGCCAGTGTGCTCGTTATCAGGCTACTCCTAAACTCTCTCATTTACATGTTGTTAAACGAATTTTTAGGTATCTCAAAGGGGCACTGTGAACAGGGATCGAGCTCCCGAAATGAGCAATCGACCTGATCACACTCAACTAGCAGAGGCGGAATTCATTGCTAGAGAGGTAGATATGATAAACAAGATAGAAATTACTGTTTAACTGCTTCTGATCTAGTAAAGACGTTCAAGTTACAGACGCAAGTCAACAAACTGACATAGCTTCGCGTATGAAATGACAAATCCGTACCCAGCTCTAACACAACACTTTCCTATTTATAGGTCGACATG
This sequence comes from Scalesia atractyloides, assembly GCA_947069175.1. Taxonomy (NCBI): domain Eukaryota; kingdom Viridiplantae; phylum Streptophyta; class Magnoliopsida; order Asterales; family Asteraceae; genus Scalesia; species Scalesia atractyloides. The sequence continues at coordinate 16,313,873 of CAMTDV010000026.1, forward strand.
ACTCGTACTGAAGTGCGTGCACTAACAAACATCTGTGTTTCGTACGAAATAGTATTTCGTACGAGTGACTCACTCGTACGAAACACACTTATGTTTCGTGCGAATCACAGTGTATCAATACATACAATTTACATTTTCTCATTTAAACATTAACGTGTAAACTTTATAAACATTACAGATATATCCTAGAAGTAGGCAATAGACATTATGCACCAAGAAACTCCCCCTTGGATATGGCCATAGTCTGGATAATCTTCAAAACTTCACTTTGATTTGACTTTAACGCCCAAAGAATCTCTTTAACAGCTTTCGACGTTCCTCTGAAGCAATAGACGTTTGATCAGTCAGAGGACGTCGCTTTAAAAACTGAAAGCTCCTCAAAGATGCTATTCTTGAACGTTCAGCGATCCGAGCTTCTTTTTCTTCAGTTTTTCATTCATTTTTGCAAAAAAAAAAATATCTGTTTCAAAAATCCACTTGACTAACCAAGTCCAAGCTAATGACCCGGTTATCCAATTTGCCTTCCAAGTCCAAGTTAATGACCTTGGTTGAACATATTTGACCAAACAGATTTATTTTAACATGTAAAATTTCAAATTAATGAACTTTCTTGACATTTGAGTAAACTTTGTTGCTAAAAATTCGCTCCCAACCCATGATTCCAAGCTTTCCTCATCAAGATGTTGCTATGAATCCAACCATCAGTGTTTTTATCATCGGTAAACAAAAATAAAACTTATTAAGCTAAGAAAACTAAAAATCTTTTTGGGTTTTTAAGAAATTTTTCAAAGAATAACATTTTTGTGAATTTTGTGTTTTCAGAGGATCATTTCAAGCATTCATATAGGTCATCATATCGTTAGTCTAGACACACCTTTTAAGCTTTTAAACAAATTTACCTAGATTGCCAATATATTTATCCTTTAAATCTCTTCTCGTTTCTCAACTGTTTCAAGATATGTTAAGGTATTATTAAAAACATGAAATAACTGTGTTTCCCATCTTAGAATATACTCAAGTATCGAGATTCCTAGAATGTCATATTACAGGTAAATATATCGAATTGATATATGTATATAGGGTGAATGCGAAACCTTGAGAGCTCAGGTTAGTACTACCGTACAGACAAAGAGATGAAGGCTCGTCTTTAGGTGGTGTTCCATTAAGGAATCTTTTGTACTGCAAATGTCATAAATGCTTAAGACATAATCCTTTTATGCAGCTTTCGGGGAAATAATGCGAAAGTATTATATAAGTTCTAGGACATTGCTTCCGCAAAATCAGAAGAACTCAAATAATACCCCAGATATTAATCAAATATAAAGACCTAGTATCGCAGAATCTGGCATTCTCTCAAACGAAATTGCGGAGTACTAAGTCCATATATCCGAGAGATGTTAGTCCACAAGTTAATCAGTTTTTGTGTTTTAGGTTTATATCTCGATAACAATCTACTGAACGAGTGAAGTCTATTGGCATATCCATAGTAAGACTTGCTTAAACACTTTAAAACAATACAATTCTTTAGCATACTGTGACTATCATTTTTGATTTACTATGATCACTCTTTTTACACAAAACTCTTTTTGGTTTTTTAAATGTTTTCGTATTTTCCTCAAATATTCTCCCCCAAAAATCTTTTTGGATTTTTTAAGAAATTATAAGAAAGAATGTACAGAAAAACGTTTACCCGATGACAAAATCACATCAGGTCGTCATCATCCTCAAACTCAACCTCAAAATCATCCCCTGAGATCATATTTTTTAAACCATTTAGCTTTAACAAATTTTTGAACTTTGTTTTATCAAAAGCTTTAGTATAAAAATCTGCTTTTTTGTCATTAGTGTGGATTTTCTCAATTTGTACCAACTTTTTCTCGTAGCAATCACGAATAAAGTGGTGTCGAATCTCGATATGTTTAGTACGTGAGTGTTGACATGAGTTTTTGGTGATATCGATCACGGCCTGATTATCTACATATATAGGCGTATCAAGAAATTGCAAACCAAAATCTCTCATCTGTTGTTGTATCCAGAGAATCTGAGCACAACAACTGGAAGCTAAAACGTATTCATCCTCACAGGTAGAGAGAGCGACCGCGGTTTGTTTCTTGCATTGCCACGTTACTAAACGGGTTCCGAAGAATTGGCAGCCAGTCGTTGTAGATTTTGTATTCAGTTTGCAGCATTTGAAATCAGAATCCGAGTAACCTGCAAGATTAAAATCATCATGTCTAGGGTACCACAAGCCGGTGATTGGAAAACCCTTCAGATATCTCATTATGCGTTTAACGATAAGTAGATGTGACTCTTTTGGATTAGACTGATAACGGGAGTACAGGCACGTTGGATACATGATATCTGGTCGAGAAGCAGTGAGATACATCAAGGATCCGATCATGGAGCGATATAAAGTTTCATCAACTTTGTCGCCGGTAAGATCTGGACAAATGCCGTGATTTAGAGCTAAAGGGTCGATGCTGGTTTAGCTCCTGTCATATTGATTTTCTGCAATATGTCATGAACATATTTTGTCTGATGAATGAAGATACCATCAGGCAACTGATTAACCTGAAGTCCTAGAAAGAACTTCATCTCCCCCATTGCGCTCATTTCGAATTTGCGCTTCATGACTTCTTCAAAGTCTTTACACAGCTTGTCATTTGTCGATCCAAAGATAATATTATCCACATATATCTGTACGATAATTAAATGCCCATCGACTTTCTTTGTGAAGAGGGTTGAGTCTACTGTTCCCCTGATAAAGCCATTATCCAGAAGATGATTCGATAATGTTTCATACCAAGCTCTCGGGGCTTGATGAAGACCATATAAGGCTTTATTCAAGAGGTAGACTTTATCTTTGTGCACTGGATCAACGAACCCCGGTTGTTGGCCGACGTACACCTCCTCTTTCACTTTACCGTAAAGAAAAGCAGATTTAACATCCAATTAGTACACCTTGAACCCTTTCCACGAGGCAAAGGCCAAGAAAATGCGAATTGCTTCAAGACGTGCAACTGGGGCGTAGACTTCAGTATAGTCTATCCCTTCTTGCTGATGAAACCCTTGAACCACAAGTCGAGCTTTGTTGCGCACGACAACTCCTCTATCATCTCTTTTACACTTGAAGACCCATCTTGTATTTATCTTTTTGTAATGATCTGGCAGGTCAACAAGCGTCCAGACGCCAAGTTTCTAGAATTGCAATAACTCTTCTTGCATCGCATCCACCCAACTTTCTTCTTTCAACACGTCTTTCCGGTTTCCCGGTTCAACCTGAGAAACAAAACAACTGTGAGAAAATCATACTCGAAGTAGAGCAATACTAGTATAGAAACAGCTTAGATCTTTATTAATCTGATTGCGAGTTTGCACTTCCGATTGTAAGCTGCCTATAATGTTCTCTGACGGATGATATGGAAGTGTCCTTGGCATCACTTAAGTTGGAACATCTACTTGTGATTGCAAATTTGAGATATTTTCATCGACAACCGGTACAGATGAAGAAGCTTTATTCCTAGCATTAGACTGATAAGCCTGTTTGTTCAGAAAGACTTCAATCTGTTCAGATCTCTCATCAGAACTGGATCCTCCATCGTCGAAATTTGGTTCCCGATCAGCGTCATAATCTTCATTTGGTTGGGCAGAAGATTCAGCAGCATTAACATTTGTAGCAGGAACCGGATTTAGAACAGAAAAGCTTTGATCAACATCAGACGTGTTAACTGGTAAAGATGTAGAAATCACCAACGGTCGAGGAACTTGTTCTTGATTAGATAACTGATGTTGTTTAAATAACATAACAAGTTCTTCTTCAGTTGGCACATCTGGAAGATCAAACGAATCCCACAATCCATCGTAGTTAAACAGCCACGGATCCCCAGGCTTCTGCGAAGGCGTTGTATATCTTTGACAATCTACGTGTTGCGTTAGAACTACCTGGTTCAGACTCGGCAAGAAAACACGTTTTTGAGGAGTAGCATAGCCAACAAAGAAACCCTCCAAAGATTTGGCTCCAAATTTACCAGTCGGGTCCAGGACGGTACACGGTGATCCAAAAGGTTCCAAAAAAGCTAAGTTAGGCTTTCGTTGATTTAGTAACTCGAAACATGTCTTTTTGTGAGGCTTAACTATCAACACACGATTTAGGGCATAGCATGTTGATGCTACTGCTTCACTCCAAAAATTGATCGGTAATTTCAAATCAGCCAACATTGTTCTAGAAATTTCTATCAACGTGCGATTCTTTCGTTTAGCTACTCCGTTTTGTTGTGGAGTATAGGGGGCGCTAAATTCATGAAGAATCCCCTTTTCATTGCAGAACTCTTGCATCTTCTTGTTCTTGAACTCCGTTCCATTATCACTGCGAATTCTCTTAATGGGCAAATGATATAAATTCTCGAGCTTTCTGAAAAGGATCATATGAGTTTCAAACGTTTCATCCTTGCTTTCCAGAAAGAACACCCATGAAAATCGAGAATAATCATCTGTAACGACAAGACAGTATAGATCTCCAGAAATACTTTTAACATTGACTGGTCCAAAGAGATCCATGTGTAGTCTTTCTAGTGGTAGCTTTATCGAATTCAACAGCTTTCTCGGGTGTGATTTCTTATGTTGCTTCCCCTTTTTGCAGCTAAGACAATCATCTAATAAATGAAAACTTTTCAAAGTGACACCCTCCACTAAGTCGTTATGCACAAGAAAATTCATCTTTCGAAGATGAATGTGCCCCATTTTTATGTGCCATAAAATTGACCCTTTTTCGGTAGCTTTAGAAACAAAGCATTGAACTTTCTTTGACGTGGTAGAAGCAATGCTCATATCAAGGACATATAAATCGTTTTCTTGCGGAGCTCGCATCAGAATCCATTCTTCTGGAATCTTGAAACCGGGTTTTAGAATTAGACATTCTTTATCATTGAAATGTGTCATGAACTTCTTGTCACAATTTTGCGAGATACTAAGCAGATTGTTCTCAAGTTCAGCGATATAGTTCACTTTATCAAACGATACAACTCCGTTTGAGAGAATCCCTTCTCCGACAATCCTACCTCCCTGCGTTCCAGCAAATCCAACATATCCTCCTCGAATAGCTCTAACATCATTGAGCAGCGCAAGCATTCCTGTCATGTGGCGAGACGCTCCACTATCCATGATCCATTTTGACAATATCGAATGATGGAGCCCCTGCACACATGATCAACAAAATTTATTTAAACAAAGAGACCCAAGCCTATTGGTCTTGGGTGGGTTTGGAATGTCGAACTTTGGACCCAATTTGTTCTTTTCAATCTTTTTAAGCTCAATGTTGTTTGGAACATTAGGTTTGAGTTCAACCTTGGATAATTTGGTTTTATAAATTTTAGCAACCCATTTCTGTGTTTGTGGTTTAGCCCTTTTAACATAAAATTTTGAATCTTTTTGTTGAATTTTGTGTGATGTTTCACCAATTTCAAACTTAGATTGAGGTTGAATAATTGGTTTAACATTTTGATGAGATTCAGTTTTTCTTTTAAGAATTTGTTTAGGCATAACCATGGGTGCTTTTTGCTTTTCATCCGTAGTGAACTTTTTCGGAGAAGAAACTAGCTTTGAACTTTCTTGTGAACAATATCGTGCGATATGTCCAACTTTCTTGCATTTATAGCATGTCCTGCTATCCTTATGAACAGAGGTATCCAAACCTGTTTCTGTTTTTGTTTCTCTTTTTCTTTAAGAAAATCATCATTTGATTGAGTACCAATGATTTCCTTTTCATTCTCGGTTGTTGTCCCAAATACAAAATTCATTTTCTTTGTAAAATCCAATTTTTGGGACCTGTTAGTTTTATGTTGCTTCTGAAACCCAAACCTGCTCGTTTGTTTTCCGGATAATCTCCATTTTTTCGATAGTAAGGTCGGTTATCAGTTTTTGATTTAGAATAGAAAGATGAATCATGTTTATCTAAATCATCATGACTTACCTCCATCAGCTTGAACATTTTATCAACACAACCTCTTTTCACATTCTTGTGGGAAAATCCTTATCCGAAAATAGTTTATCAGATCCTTTCATTTTATAAACTATGACATTAGGATCATCATTTAAACTATTTTCTGATTTGTCATCAGATTTTGACTTCTCAGACTTTTCAGACTCAGCCACTTCAGATTCATTTGTTAACACTTTTTCAGTCACATTTTCTACCACTTCAGACTCACATTCACCATCATTTTTAGTGTAAGTTATATCGATATCCTCAGGCAACTGTTCGGTTTTCAATTTAAGATTTAGCGCCTTTTCCACCCCAGATGGATTTTTGCAAGCATAACTGTTCCACATGGGTGGAGGAACTCGATCATAACTTCCACTCTTTGTTTCACCATTTTTAGATTCCTTGGTATTTTCAATTTTTGGTAAAATGTGATCTATGACATATGAGCTTGTGGAATAACTAACTAACAGTTTGTTAACTCGTTCAGTTTCAATTCTCATTTTTTCAAGCTCACTTTTGAGCTCAGCAATAGTGTTTAGATGAATATGAATTGCCATTTGTTTATCCATCACTGTTGCTTTAAGCATCATAAGTGTTGCATCATCTTCTCTGAGTGCTTTATTATATTGTTTAACAGATGCACTCAATTTGTCATATGCTTCCTTTGTGGTTTTGTAATCGCTTGACAAATTGTCTGTTAAACTTTGCAATTCAGCAAATCTTTTGTCTTTCACAAGACACTCACCACATGGTTCATCACACTTTGAAAAAATTTTTCATTCTCAGATGACTTGTTTACCTCATTTCCATTCGCCATGCACGCTTTAATGATGTCTTCTTTCAGCAATTCCTTTTTCTCATCCACTTTGACATCTTCAACCGGTTTCTTTTGCACTTCATCTGTTGAATGTTGAGTAGGTGCGAAATATCCTGCAAAAGTTTTTAAAACATCGTTAGGCAAAAGATGTTTGAATTGACCATTCAAAAGCTCCTCTCCTGCAAAAGTTTTTAAAACATCGTTAGGCAAAAGATGTTTGAATTGACCATTCAAAAGCTCCTCTTCCTCTGATGAAGTATGATAGTAATAATCGTCATCCTCAGGTTCTTCATCAAATGATGCCTCTGATTCTTCTTCTGGTTCATCAATAATTTTAGCCACCAATGCCAAACTTTCTCCTTTCGAAATATACTTGTTCCAATTAAACCCTTCGTCTTCTTGTGTAACAACCAAAGCTTTATCTTTAGACTCGGGTTGTTTCTCTTCTATCGGCACGATTCTTGTTCTTGGCTGTGGTCGGTGGTAGATCGCTCTTTTGTAATAGTCGTATGCGAAAGGATTCTGATTTCCTTGAACCTCTCGGTTTGGACATTCTCTTTTAAAGTGACCTTTCTTCTGACACTTGAAACAAGTAACTTTGGATATCAAATCCAAGTTTCCCATCCAAACCTCCCAAATTTTCTTTACCAGTGATTTCCATAAATCTCTGTGCTCGTCGAACGATCGAAGCCATGCACCATTTTATATCTATCAACTCCATTTCAAATGGATCAATTTGATCCTAGTCTTCTCGTGTCATTTCAGAATTACCAATATTTCCAGCAACAAGACTATCATATAACTCAAGAACTGAAGCAAGTAGAGACATATGTTATTTTGCCATCTTTTCATCAAAATTTTGTGCGTTCTAAAAGTCAACAGCAATGTTGCATTGCAGAATTCTTTGACTTGCATTGGATGATGGAGTGGCTTGATTGTTCTGAGATTGATTTGATCCGAAAGAAGATTGTTGACTAGAAGGTGTATTTGGATCAACTGTTGGGTATGATTGAAAACCACTTGACTGAGTTGGAGGTGTGCTTGGTGAACTATATGCACTAAAAGCAGTTTAAATCTTTGGCTCTTGGATCTAGGCAGCAGAATTATTTTTGAAATAAAGATTAACATCTTATTGCATTTGAACAGTCTTGTTTTTGGCCATCTTTTGCATCTCTAATTCATGACCTTCCAATCTCTCGATAAAGCGAGGCAACGAGAAATTACTGTATTCAACTCCATTCTTCAAGATGGTTAAGTAAGTCGACCATTCACCTTGTGGCAGAGAATCAGCTCGCTTATCAACAAGCTCTTCATTTGTCTTCACAATTTCCCATTCTCTTCATATGAACCACCAGATGACAGTATCGCTCAATTAGCTGCTTAACCGTTTCTCCTTTGATTAATGTGAATACATCAAACTCTTTGCTTAATAATGCCCTTTTGCTTTTGCGGAGTTGAGCACTACCTTGAAATTTGAGTCGAAGAGCATTCCATAAAGATTGCGCATCATCATCATGTTGCAGTAAAGCCAAGATGTCTTCTTTGATCGATTGCTGAAGAATGTTCATCATCTTCTTTTTCTTGATAAATCTTTCTCGTTCAACATCAGAGAATTGGGCAAGGGTCTTTTCAAGCCCATTTTCGCCAACTGGTGTGATGTATTTTGCCTCGATTGCAAACTAGCAAGTAAAATGGTTAGCTTGCACCCAGTTCATAAACCTCTCGCTCCAACTATCAAAGTCTTCCAGATTCATAAGCTTTGGAGGTTTATTCATTGTTCCCATTTCATTCTCTAGATTGATGTTTTGAGGTGCTGCACTGGTAACAACCGATGTGGCAAACGCAATGTAAAATTCCTCAGACATTTTTTTCTGCAAAAAGTTAGAACACACTTCTCGAAAACAAAAAGATCAGATTAGAAAAATTTTTGTGCGGTCGAAAGAATTTTTTGCGAAACAAATAAAAAAGATTTTGTACGAAACAGATTTTGTACGAATCAAAAATTTTCTCACAAGAACTACAATTTCATACGAATCAGTTCATTTTTTACACGAAACAAGTGTTTTAATTGAATGAATTTTTGTGCGGATGAATTTAGTACGAATCAAAACTTTTAGTACGAATCGAGTTTGAAATTCTGAAAAAAATTTAAGATTTTATGAAATTTTATGAAAATTTTAAAGCTGTTGGTTCGTATCAAAATTAAAACAACTCTATTTCGTGCGGTTCAAACTTCAAACTGATAAAATTTATCAATTTCAACATGATTTAGTTCAATTTTATGTCTGAATTATGGTATGGATTGATTAGATTGAAGATTAACTTGAATTACTAAAAACCTAGTCCATTTTGTCCATGAATTCGTCCGAAATTTGTCGAAAATCCAGCAAATGTCAGAAAAATGATGAGGATGAAGATATGTCCAAGTCTGGACAGTAACTACTTGTTGTCTATCTGTAGATCAGATCTCATGGCTCTGATACCACTTGTGAACGGGGATCGAGCTCCCGAAATGAGCAATCGACCTGATCACACTCAACTAGCAGAGGGGGCATTCATTGCTAGAGAGGTAGATATGACAAACAAGATAGAAATTAATGTTTAACTGCTTCTGATCTAATAAAGACGTTCAAGTTACAGACGCAAGTCAACAAACAGACAGAGCTTCGCCGTATGAAATGACAAATCCGTACCCAGCTCTAACACAACATTTCCCTATTTATAGGTCGACATGACTCGTACTGAAGTGCGTGCACTAACAAACATCTGTGTTTCGTACGAAATATTTCGTACGAGTGACTCACTCGTACGAAACACACTTATGTTTCGTGCGAATCACAGTGTATCAATACATACAATTTACATTTTCTCATTTAAACATTAACGTGTAAACTTTATAAACATTACAGATATATCCTAGACGTAGGCAATAGACATTATGCACCAACAGGCACCATCACTGGGCCTCTAGTATCCAAAAAAATTCTGAATTTGAACTGTTTGCTTTCTCTGACAGTAATCTTGGAGGTACAGATAGGGATATGCGTTCAACTTCAGCTGGTTGTCAATTTTTGGGAGATCGCTTAATCTCATGGCAATGTAAGAAGCAACAGATGGTCTCGCTTGGAAGCACAATATGTCGCAGCCTCTGCTTGCTGCTCCCAGGTTTTATGGATGCAACACCAGCTTGCGAATTACGGTTTGACTTATCTAAACCTAACAATTTAGTGTGATAATGATGCCGTTATCCAAATCGTAAAAAACCATGTTTTCCACTCCAAAACCAAGCACGTAAATATTAAAGTTCATTTTATCAGCGATTGCTATGAAAAGGGCCTCGTAAAGCTTGAGCAAATCCACACTGATGCAAATGTGGCGGGTTTGTTCACGAAACCCGTTAGTAACGTGCGTTTTCAAGTGCTGGTGGATCTTCTCAAAATGATTTGGTTTTCTACCTATGCATCCTCTATCTTCATTTTATTTTCATTCTTTCGTAAATTTGTTCATGTGTATGCACAAATTTAGGGGAAGAAATCTAAAAAACCAACTTTTGCAAGGATATGGAAATGAAATACTTTTTCGTGATAAAATGTTTGACTAACACATGTAAGGTGTTGAAGCGGGAAAAGGTTTGGATCGAAACTGATGTGTCGGTAGGTCTAAAACTCAACCGGATAGGGTAAGCCGAATGGTATAAACATAACGAACTATGTACTCAGTGGGTCACTTACTATAGGCGTATGATTTCATGGTCTAAAATCCTGTGTTGATAGATAGCCAACGTCTGAGGTTTCGGGTCTTTATGATATTGAGTCATCCGGGGATATCTTCGCTGCCCTTCTGTTGCATCCAGATTATATGCAGACCTAGGCGCAGTCAGGATATCTTTGTAAAAGAGCCAAAATGGAAAGGCCAAAACCTAAGAGAACGGAAGTTTCTTCATGAGAATATTCCATAAGTTCTTACGTACCACATAAGGTATTTTCCTAATCCTCGTCAGTCACTATTGGTCTCTCTGCTGTACGGAAGTACTGACCTGTTCACCAATAGCCTGATGTTGTAAAATAAAAAAGATGACCACAATATACTCACCTGCTACGATGAATTGTTGTGCTTACCTTGATCGCGGGGGTATGTCATGGTATGGGATACACGAGTATCATAGTATAATACTACCTTAAGCGTATCATAATGCTTGAACTGGAAGGGTTGAGTTTTAAATTTAAATGGACAAGTATATTGACAATCGCTTAGACCAATTGACTCTGCTCATACTGGAAAATGTTTCTTAGTTGGCCTTTGAAACGATTTAATCCCTTAGCAAGGCTATGTTAATATTCATGTGTGTGCTAAATAGTTTTTCTTTGTAGATTGGTAAAAGGTGGTTGGATGCTTGGTTAGTCAACTTAATGATTTTTGTTTAGATGGTTTCTGTCAAGGGATATTGGACTGGCCCAATGTGCTTCGAAATTTGGGCCAATCTAATAGAATATATTAAAAGTCTTAGAAAATTGGAAAATCAGAATACTATTCCGGATTAGGCTCTTTGGATAGGCCCAATTGTAACTTTTGTGGATTGGGCTTTTCCCGAAAGGCCTAATTGGATTACTGTTCCGGATTGGGCTTTTCTGAACAGGCTGTCACACCCCGACCCGCAGCGGAAAAGGTGATCGGGGCATGATTGGGTTATCATCAAAGCTCATGACATTTATTATGCGTTTCATATTCATTAAATACAATTTAATGGAAATTTACAATAAATGTTACAACATGTTCTAACTATCAATCTAAGCGTCTTTGTTCTCTTCTAAGGCATTTCCTATGTTTTCCTTGCTTCAACCTGTTCACCTGTATCATGTGTAAAAGGGTTTTTGGATCAACATAATGTTGGCGAGTGAATCCTATGGAAAACATTTGAACAAGTTTATTTAAATTGATTATGAAATATGTGCACAACCAAACATGAGTAAAAATAGATGTAAACTTATTCAACAATCATAAGATATTAAATGAAACACACATGAACAATAATGGAACATTTAGAGGCACGCGATGCTCAACTCGTCTCTCACGAGGAACTGAGGGGCCTAATGAATGAATTGCATAAACATGATAATATGAATGACACAACTACAAACAATATAAACTCAATGATACACACATGAAGAACAATGAATTTGATTTGAGGCACGCGTTGTTCAACTCGTCTCCCACGAGGAACTGATGGGCTTAATGAATGAGTTTCATATAGTTTGACAAAAGGAAATAAGTAATCACAACAATATAAACAATCTAAGTTTAGATCATGATGTGGTATGGCACAAATTTAAATAAACAAGTTAATTATTTTTATGACACATGACACACCCCAAAACGTGTAATTTAAAAGGGGGAGTTGTAAGATTCACTCACAGTGGGTGTGTTCGGTTGATGATGTTGAATGCACGCGAAGTGGTTTTAACCACGAGTGAGATTAACCTAGATAAATCGCATTATGGTTTGGTAAGTAAACGGATTTTATTAATCTATTTTAGTAGGATTGTTGGGTGTATTTTTGTGAGTTTAAGGCTATTTTCTAACTTTAAAAATGTTATTTTTAAGTATTTTTAATTGATTTTAATTAAAATAATTAAATAAAAATAATAAAAAATTTTGACTTTTTCTGCTACAGTGACCGTTGACTTTGACCGGTTGACCGTTGACCGTTCGTATGCGTATTGTTGTGCGCTGAGTGAGGCTCGAACCCGAGACCTCCCGTACGCGTGCACGCAGCTCTACCAACTGAGCTACGTGTCTAACCCGTCATATATCCGTTTTTAATTATATTTATATATTAATTAAGTTAAACAGAAAATCCTTTTATTTTAAAAAACGATTTAATTGAATCTGACCAGTGCGCTCCACAGGTCTCGAACCCGGGACCTGTGGGTTGCGTAACACACAGTCCACCGCTGGACTGTGTGTTTAACATGTTATATAATCCAATTTTTATTATACTTAAATACAAACTATTTGTTTTCATTTCTGACTTATTTAAAAAGGTAGAATAATTGTCCGGGTCGATGCAGAAGACCGGACTCGAACTCGTGACGTGCGACTTAAACATACAAACTGTCCACCGCTGGACTGTGTGTCTAACTTGGTTATTATTCCGATTATTAATATACTTAACATATACCTGTGGCAACTCCGGTTCGGTTAACAAAACAAAAAGGCATTTTATTAAAGCGGCGTGTGTGAAACAGGATTCGAACTCGGGACGTTTGTATGTTTATTGTGCACACAGTCCACCGCTGGACTGTGTGTCTAACCCGAGTTATTTCTTGATTTTAATTATACTTATCAGTTACCGAACTTCATCTTCTTCGTTGAGTTTTAACCGGAATCGATAACTGACTGGTTCAATGTTTTAATCGGCTTCTTAGCGTGTTTCAGTTCATTACGGTGAGATATAAGTGAAAAGAAAAAGAAATTAGGCGAAGAGGTATACCGACTGGACTCCTCTGTTTTCCGGCAGAACTCCGGCGACAGCAATAGGCTCCGACGTCGGGTGTCTTGCAGCAGCGAGCCTTCAGAACATTTGAAAAAGGTATGGGTGACTTCGGTATAAGCTTAGGGGGTTCAGTAAAGCTCAGGAATGGAGAACCCGGTTTTCCGGCGACAAACAGAAAAATTCCGGCGAGAGAGTTTTCGCCGAGAAAGGGTGTGGTTTTGAGCGAAAGTGTTTGCAGAGGTTCGAGGTGATTTTTATAGGGCAAATCGTCGATGTATTTGGCCAGATTTCCAACTGGATTCATTGGTTTGAATTTCTCTGGCGGTTATAACTTTGGTCGCGGACTCAGACGTCGGTTATAACCGATGTCTTAGTAATGGTTTACGTTATAACGGAAGATGTCGTTAAAATACTCGCGAGATTGCCGGGATTCCGACGACTGAACTTTTGGGCGCCGGTTTTGAATTTGTAAAGTCATGATATCAATTAAATGATCTTAATGGTTAACAAAAGACATCAGTGGCGCAGTGGTTTGTGTGTTGTGTGTTAAGTTGTTGGATCGGTACTGACCCGGGTTCGAAACCCGGCAGAACCAAAACATTTTTATTTTGCGATTTTTAACAGTTTTTCAAAAACTAATTATATATTCCCGTATAATAATTGATTATGTATCGTTTAAAATTATTTTGGGCATTTAATTCGTAACGAAAATTTTAACTGACTGTTCGGTTAATAAACGGAGCGGGTTTGGTAAAATCCGTTTTTGACGGATGTTACAGTATCCCCTGCTTTTTAGAAATTTCGTCCCGAAATTTAAATAGTGATATATTTGACTAAAAGAATGATGGTGTTGACAGTTACATGCTTAGAAAAGAAGTAAGGGTTTAAGTTTTTGTTTGAGGCGGTAACGTTCCTTGTAAGGGTTAAGTACCCTATTATAGGAATCGCTTTTTGTTGCCTACTATAAAAGTATTGATAAGCAGAAATTATTCGCTAACTATGATATCATGCATAAAAGTTTGAATATGTTTGGAAGGGTATGGTTTTATCCTAAGGCAAAACTTCTAATACTACAACCTACATGGAACATAAATAAACATAACAGCTAATATTTGAACATAATTAAACACAACAGCTAATATTTGAACATAAATAAACACAACAGCTAATATTTGAATCCACATTCTGATAGCATATATGTTTGAATGGTGGAAGTTCCTCTCTCGTTTGTTATGATGGAGAGGTTAGTTTATGTAGAAATGGAACACAATTCCAATTTCTCTAAATAGCAAGATGATATAAATGTAACATAATTTCAACCAAGGCAATACCAAATCTTACATGGAACTTCTCATAACCGCCTGATAATGCCTCTGATCCTTTGGCAAGAATACTTATATATAGGAAGTACCAGCGGCGTATCCACCATATTCTTGCCAAATTTTCATTGGTTTTATCCACAAGTTATGATTAGTTACCAAGAAACTAATAAATCCTACATAGAACTTCTCATAACCGTCCGACAATGCCTCTGATCCTTTGACAAAAATACTTATATATAGGAAGTACCAGCGGCGTATCCACCATATTTTTGTCAAATTTTCATTGGTTTTATCAGTGAATTATGATTAGTCCTATAACTCTACAACCAATACAACAAACATAAATTACTGAAATGAAATATATCTGTGCGATCAAGGCTCAATCAAACGGAGCCGATCGTATTGTATGTACTGAAAATGAAATTGTCTGTGTGCTCAAGGCTCAATCAAACGGAGCCGAATGTATTGAATGTACTGAAATTGAAATTGTCTGTGCGCTCAAGGCTCAATCAAACGGAGCCGAACGTATTGTATGTACTAAAAATGAATAACTTAATCTAAACATCATCATACAAACAGCCTATGCATGGAATCTCTCATAACCGCCTGATAATGCCTCCGATCATTTGACAAGAATACTTATATATAGGAAGTACCAGCGGCGTATCAACCATATTCTTGTCAAATTCTCATTGACTTTATCCGCAAGTTATGGTTAGTTCTATGCGACTCTACTACAAACACAACAACCACAAGATACTGATAATGAAATTGTCTGTGCGCTCAAGGCTCAATCAAACGGAGCCGAACGTATTGCATGTACTGAAAATGAAATTGTATGTGCGCTCAAGGCTCAATCAAACGGAGCCGAACGTATTGCATGTACTGAAAATGAACAACTTAATCTAAACAACAATCACACAAACCGCCTATGCATGGAACATCTCATAACCGCCTGATAATGCCTCCGATCATTTGACAAGAATACTTATATATAGGAAGTACCAGCGGCGTATCCACCATATTCTTGTCAAAGTTTCATTAGCTCTATCCTTAAGTTATGTTTGGTTCTATGTGATAAAGAAAAACATAAAACTAAACGATAGGAGTTGAATCTGGATCTTCGGCAAAGAGGACTAGTTGGGTATCTTCGTTTGGGCCGTCATTATCTTCGACAGGATTGGCGTTGATGTTGAAGACGCTTCCTCTTGCTGGTGGCATAGTGGTTGGGTTTTCTTGGTTTACTTGGTTAACTGGTTTTGATTGGGCTTGAGTGTTGATGACGTTAACCAATTGAGGGCATGTGTTTCTAAAGTGGGTAGGGTCGCCACAATTGAAACAAGCTCGAGCATATGGGAACACGGGGTATTGGGGTTGATGATAAGTTTGGGCCATGTTTTGAGTAGGGGAAGAGGTTTGGTTTTGGAAGGTGCGACAAACCTTGCTCAAATGACCAAAGCGTCCACAAGTTTTACATAGTCGACAAGGTAAGGTAAGGGGATGGTGATAAAAACAGTTGTTGCATCGAGGGTGAGGTCCATGATATGGCTTCTTATTTGGGTAAGTTGAGTTGGGTGCCACTTGGGTGATTGGGATATCTTGGATGGTATGGCGTGTGAAATAGGTTGGTTTCGTTGGATAGCAGCGAAAAGTTGCCCGTCTCTTTTTCTCTTAGGATTGGGTTGAGAAGGGGATTCGGTTTGGGTGTAGTCGGAGGTTTCAGTCGATTCTTTATCCTTCTTCTTCTCCTCCTTGAAGTCTTCGTTTCGGATTCGGTTCTCGGTAAGCTCTGTTGCTAACTCCATTTCCAAAGTTGCAGGCTTGGTACCTATTACAGGGTCTTGAATCTTTGACGGAAGACCACGAATGTAGTGCTCGATCAAACGGTAGAGGGGAGTGAACATGTTGGGAACCATTTGATGTAACTCGAGGAATCTTTTATTGTAGGTGGTGTGGTCTCCTTCCTTTTGCTTCAACGAATAAAATTCATCTTCTAATTTCTTGATTTCACTTCTTGGGCAAAATCGTCTGGTCATGATTTCCTTCAATTCGTTCCAAGTTAAGGTCATAGCATCGTCGACGCCTCGTTTGGCCTTCTCTGTATTCCACCAAGTAAGTGCTATCCCATATAGTCGACCGGTAGCATAACGCACTTTGCGATCATCAGGGCAATCGCAATTTAGAAAAGTGTTCTCCATCTCTTCAAACCAATGGAGGGGTGCGGTGACACCTTCAGTCCCTTTGTATTTCGGAGGGTCGCATGATTTGTAATGCTTGTAGGTGCATTTAGTGATATTTGAGGGAGAGTTGATAATGTTTTGGTTTTCTTGATTGACAGGATTAGCGGTAAGTGCTTGTTGAACTTGGATTACAATGTTGGGTATTACGGCAGCCATTTGTTGAACGATTTGGGATCATGGGTCACACTAGGAATGAACATTCATAAAATAATTATAGAAAAATAAATATACTACATCCGTAGGATGTCTTGGGTTTTGCTCGCCGTTAGGCCCTACATGCCGCCATACTTTACCTGTGTAATCATGTGGGCCCCCATGAATACCGGTTTTTCATATGGTTCGCACGGGTTTGCCAGGTTGCGTACACAAATACCCGGAGAAAATCGAGAAATATGTATACAACGTGTGATATTCGGAATGTGTCCAGGTGTAGACACGGTGACACCTCAAAGTAGGTTAGTTCGAATGACGTTTGGTGTGACATGCTTTGGCCTAATAGGTCCTTCGTACTCTCATCGTTGGTCCCCAGGTAGGCAAACTGGTCCGTTATATTGGATTTATACGAATGCCAACCTAGACAGGACGTTCCGACTACCGGTACTTGTACCCTTCCAGTTACTACATGCCCGTCGCAGAACTTACTTTGATGAGATTTGAAAATTGCACAAAATCTTTGGATAATGAGAGTATGAAAATAAATTGAATACATGAACATCGATATATGTATAATGAATATGTATATAAGCATGTATGTTTGACTGTAAATGTAAACAAATATGAAACAAATAAATATCACAAGTTTGTATGTAACCACCTAATCAATTAAAATTTAGGCAGACTATAGTATAGGTTCTAAGGGTCTAATAACCTATCCTATATCCCTATAGTCATGGCTCTGATACCAATCTGTCACACCCCGACCCGCAGCGGAAAAGGTGATCGGGGCATGATTGGGTTATCATCAAAGCTCATGACATTTATTATGCGTTTCATATTCATTAAATACAATTTAATGGAAATTTACAATAAATGTTACAACATGTTCTATCTATCAATCTAAGCGTCTTTGTTCTCTTCTAAGGCATTTCCTATGTTTTCCTTGCTTCAACCTGTTCACCTGTATCATGTGTAAAAGGGTTTTTTGATCAACATAATGTTGGCGAGTGAATCCTATGGAAAACATTTGAACAAGTTTATTTAAATTGATTATGAAATATGTGCACAACCAAACATGAGTAAAAATAGATGTAAACTTATTCAACAATCATAAGATATTAAATGAAACACACATGAACAATAATGGAACATTTAGAGGCACGCGATGCTCAACTCGTCTCTCACGAGGAACTGAGGGGCCTAATGAATGAATTGCATAAACATGATAATATGAATGACACAACTACAAACAATATAAACTCAATGATACACACATGAACAATAATGAATTTGATTTGAGGCACGCGTTGTTCAACTCGTCTCCCACGAGGAACTGATGGGCTTAATGAATGAGTTTCATATAGTTTGACAAAAGGAAATAAGTAATCACAACAATATAAACAATCTAAGTTTAGATCATGATGTGGTATGGCACAAGTTTAAATAAACAAGTTAATTATTTTTATGACACATGACACACCCCAAAACGTGTAATTTAAAAGGGGGAGTTGTAAGATTCACTCACAGTGGGTGCGTTCGGTTGATGATGTTGAATGCACGCGAAGTGGTTTTAACCACGAATGAGATTAACCTAGATAAATCGCATTATGGTTTGGTAAGTAAACGGATTTTATTAATCTATTTTAGTAGGATTGTTGGGTGTATTTTTGTGAGTTTAAGGCTATTTTCTAACCTTAAAAATGTTATTTTTAAGTATTTTAATTGATTTTAATTAAAATAATTAAATAAAAATAATAAAAAAAAATTTGACTTTTTCTGCTACAGTGACCGTTGACTTTGACCGGTTGACCGTTGACTGACCGTTGACCGGTTCGTATGCGTATTGTTGTGCGCTGAGTGAGACTCGAACCCGAGACCTCCCGTACGCGCGCACGCAGCTCTACCAACTGAGCTACGTGTCTAACCCGTCATATATCCGTTTTTAATTATATTTATATATTAATTAAGTTAAACAGAAAATCCTTTTATTTTAAAAAACGATTTAATTGAATCTGACCAGTGCGCTCCACAGGTCTCGAACCCGGGACCTGTGGGTTGCGTAACACACAGTCCACCACTGGACTGTGTGTTTAACATGTTATATAATCCAATTTTTATTATACTTAAATACAAACTATTTGTTTTCATTTCTGACTTATTTAAAAAGGTAGAATAATTGTCCGGGTCGATGCAGAAGACCGGACTCGAACTCGTGACGTGCGACTTAAACATACACACAGTCCACCGCTGGACTGTGTGTCTAACTTGGTTATTATTCCGATTATTAATATACTTAACATATACCTGTTGCAACTCCGGTTCGGTTAACAAAACAAAAAGGCATTTTATTAAAGCGGCGTGTGTGAAACAGGATTCGAACTCGGGACGTTTGTATGTTTATTGTGCACACAGTCCACCACTGGACTGTGTGTCTAACCCGAGTTATTTCTTGATTTTAATTATACTTATCAGTTACCGAACTTCATCTTCTTCGTTGAGTTTTAAACCGGAATCGATAACTGACTGGTTCAATGTTTTAATCGGCTTCTTAGCGTGTTTCAGTTCATTACGGTGAGATATAAGTGAAAAGAAAAAGAAATTAGGCGAAGAGGTATACCGACTGGACTCCTCTGTTTTCCGGCAGAACTCCGGCGACAGCAATAGGCACCGACGTCGGGTGTCTTGCAGCAGCGAGCCTTCAGAACGTTTGAAAAAGGTATGGGTGACTTCGGTATAAGCTTAGGGGGTTCAGTAAAGCTCAGGAATGGAGAACCCCGGTTTTCCGGCGACAAACAGAAAAATTCCGGCGAGAGAGTTTTCGCCGAGAAAGGGTGTGGTTTTGAGCGAAAGTGTTTGCAGAGGTTCGAGGTGATTTTTATAGGGCAAATCGTCGATGTATTTGGCCCGATTTCCAACTGGATTCATTGGTTTGAATTTCTCCGGCGGTTATAACTTTGGTCGCGGACTCAGGCGTCGGTTATAAACCGATGTCTTAGTAATAGTTTACGTTATAACGGAAGATGTCGTTAAAATACTCGCGAGATTGCCGGGATTCCGACGACTGAACTTTTGGGCGCCGGTTTTGAATTTGTAAAGTCATGATATCAATTAAATGATCTTAATGGTTAACAAAAGACATCAGTGGCGCAGTGGTTTGTGTGTTGTGTGTTAAGTTGTTGTTGGATCGGTACTGACCCGGGTTCGAAACCCGACAGAACCAAAACATTTTTATTTTGCGATTTTTAACAGTTTTTCAAAAACTAATTATATATTCCCGTATAATAATTGATTATGTATTGTTTAAAATTATTTTGGGCATTTAATTCGTAACGAAAATTTTAACTGACTGTTCGGTTAATAAACGGAGCGGGTTTGGTAAAATCCGTTTTTTACGGATGTTACACAGGCCCACCTGGACATTACTGTTTCGGATTGGGCCTGACACAAGCCCAATCCGGACTCTTGAAATTTGAGCCCCAAGCCCATTTCGGAAAGTATATGTGTCTCTGAAACTTCATTTCGGATTATTCAAAAATTTCAAAAATCTGATTTCTTCTCTGATTCTCTCTATATTTGCACTGTTTATCTCGGAAATCATCCGGATTAGGTAAAATTGCTTAAACTCATGTAATCCGGATGATAATTTTGATGATTAAAGCTTTTCGGATAGCATCTCGGATAAATCTTCAAAGTTATTGCATTTCGGATTTCATTCCGGATGGTTATTCATCCAAATTGATGAACTCGGATTTCATCTTAGATAATCTTCATCCGGATTGATGATTTATCCGAGATACTGTTGGGTAATCCAGATTGCAAACTAATCCGAAATACAAGTGACCTCCTGCTAATCCGGATTGATGAAAAGGTTCATCCGGGTTAATGTTGACCTGTCAGTAATCCGGATTTAAGAAGTTTGAACCTCTGACCTGTTTTGACCTTTCCAACTGTTGAACCCCCAAAACTAACTTGAACTCTTAAATATTTGGACCTTAAAATCTGCTTGAACTATCCAGTTAGTTTTAACTTTCATTCTGGTAAACTCCGTTAACTTCAGTTAGTTGGAATTTAACTTGGTTGTTATCTTGACAGATATAGTGGAAGAAGCTTTCGATGCTGTTATGCTGGTTGAGGAGCAATTCCACACCAAGCAGGTTATCTTTCAGACCCTCCAGCCGAGTTCTATCAGGAGTTCCAGTCTATGATTGTGTGATTAAACACTTGCAAGATTGCCTATGCTCTCCGAGCCAATCCAGTCATCTACAGAGACTTAGTACATTCTTTCTGGAAGAGAGCTCGTTTTCATCAAAGAGGCGCGGATGGGAGACCGTACATTCGTTCACAGATACAGGGAAAGGAGATACTGGTGAATGAGGCTTGTATCAGTGAGGTGCTCCAGATTGTCGATACTATTAGCGATCCAACCATATATGCGAAAGAGAAGGTGATACCGGTGTTGATGGAGATGGGGTATGAAGGATTGTATCCACCATTGCTTAAGAAGATGTTTCCAGCGTACTGGCGGTTACTGGTTTATATGTTTATGCAGTGCGTCTCGGAAAACAAAAGAGGTCTCGATCAGCCAAACCAAGCTTAGACATCTGCTATAGTATCTCTGGTTATGGACTGGAAGTATAACTACTCTGGTTATATCTTCGACAATATGAAGAAAATATTGGAACAGTCCAAGAAGAGAATGTTTCTTTTATATCCGCGCTTTGTTCAGTTGATTCTTGATGCTCGCTACCCAGACCTGGCAAAGGACGCCTCAGATGCGAACTTGTTGAATATGTAGCCAATGGGACCAACCATTTTCACTACGATGAAGAAGAACCGTTCAACATCCAAAACCGTGTTTGTTGGTCAGTTTCCACTAAAGAAATTTGGGAAGTTTGCAGAAGTTGTTGGCTTAGACGTTCCAGCTCCTCCTCCTGTCAATGCAATCGTGGCCGAAGAGCATGATGTACCAGCTAAAGAGAAAGAGATAGAGATAGAAGATCTGGTTACGGATGACGAAGCCGATGCTGGACAAGCTTTTCTTGATGATCTTACAGAGTTCAACGCCAATTTGACCCCAGTTTTACCAGAGTTGTCTTCAGAGAATTTGGAAGCTTTGATTGCTTATCTAAAGGAAATTTAGGAAAAGCAGGGTGATCCTCCACTTGATATTCCACATGTTGTTGCTCCAACTGATATGATTGTGGATGATGATGAAGATGAAGAGGATGAGGTTCCACTGATTAAGAGGAGGAGAACCGAGCCGAGTGTTCCATCATGCCAATCTGAAGTTCATGTTGCTGATACTGCTGAAGTATCTGTGTTGATAACATCTACCGTTGTTGTGTCTACAGTTGTTGCATCTGTTGTTGATACTCTGATAGTTGATACACCTACGTTATCTGAACCGACAACCATTCCTATTGCTACGCTTTCTATTGTTGTCTCTATTCCAGCTGACACAGTACTACAAATGATGGAGTTTGGGGGAAGTTCATCTGGTGCGGGAGGTTCTGAGGCGGGAGGAAGTGGTGTAGGTCGGGATGAGGATGTTTCTGAAGAATATATGCGAAGGTCAGAAAAGCAGGCGTTTGAATTTGGCGGGATGGATAGTGATGATGATGATGTGGAAGTCGATGTGGTGGATCTGAAGAAAAGAGTGGTCGTTTTAGAGAAGGAAGTCATATTGAAAGATGCTCAAATTGCCTCATTGCAAACTCGTTTGGATGTCAGAGATCAAACTATAGATCAGTTGCAGGGAGATGTTACTATGCTTATGAGCCTGGTATTTGATTTGAAAGCCAAGTTAGAGAATAAGTTCGAAAGGGAATTTTCTGATCCAACAGACGACCCAATGAATATCGTGCACAGGCACCATGCTGCACAACAACGAGCGGCTGAGGAGACTGAAGCTGAAAGGCTGGCGGCTGAACAATTGGCTGCTGAACGCCAAGCAGGCTTAGACGATTATCTGGGCGAACCACGGAAGAAATTTACAGCAAGCCAAAAGCGTGCGGTGAGTCAGAAGAAGAAGCAGATAGTACTGATGAAGAATGTGAATGTTAATCCTCCTGAAGAGAACTTCCAGCTCAAAGATCCAACGAATCAATCTGGACGCTGTGTGATGGAGCTCAGTTCCAGCTATTACAGCAAAGTAGGGAATAAACCCAAGGTGCTACGTTGGATGTATGATCATGTCAATAATATGTGGATTATTGTGCGCCAAGATGGAACTCGAGAGTATTATTCAAAAGAATCACAGTTCGAGACGTGGACGAAGGTTGCTCTTACTGATTTGTTGCGTGCTCCATATACAGACGATGATACTACCAAGCATGGCCCTGGATGGAGGTTTTTCAAGAAGCTGGAGCGTGAGGTTAAAAGTGGTTTTAAAACAATGAAGACGGCCAAACCCTATTTGGGAGCTGCAAAAGGTGTTCGTGATGCGCATACCGGGAAAAGATTTAAATCAGTGATGTGGCCACCGACTGACAAAGAATTGGTTATACCGATTGCTCCTACATTTCCACCTGGGATTCTCAAGAATTTTAACTTTTGGTTATACGATCCCAAGGTTGGTAGCGTTGCGATTGTGACGAAGGAAAAGTCGAGTAAATGATGTGGTAGACTTAGTGAGCTTTCACGACGAAGACTTGCAGGTTCTTGCTTCTCATCAAATCAGAATTGCAGAGCTATATGAAGTGTGTGCCAAGGAATGGACTGCAGCTGTTGCAGGGATTATCGCTGGAAGGCTTGGAGTGGACGCACAACCGAAGGACTAATGTTGTAAACCTAGGGGAGATTGTTGGGCCTATATTGCTAAAGGTTTACACATTAGGGCTTGTTTTGGGCTTTAGTATGTTTTGTGGGCTTCCTAGTGCCTTATGGACCTAGGGTTGTAAATGGTGGGCTTGGTAATCATTATAAATAGAGGTGTTAGTTCAAGGAAAAGGGGTTAGAGTGTTGTATTCACAAAACTTGTATCAGACACTTTGCTGGCGTATGCAAGTTGTTTTTAGTTCAAAGTTGTTCTTCTTCCTAATCATTATTTCCCGCTACGGATTAGGTTAGTGATACCTGTTTGATCCGTTATCGGGACTTACACTTTGAATAGAAACTCGATCCTGGAAGCTGATCAAATAAGTCATCGATTTTGGGTAATGGATATCGATTTTTGATTGTGATTTTGTTCAATTCTCTATAATTAATGCACATTCTAAAAGTTCCGTCCTTTTTCACGAATAGAACTGGAGCTCCCCAAGGTGAGAAACTTGGTCTAATGAAACCTTTGTCCAGCAACTCTTGAAGTTGTGTGGACAGCTCTTGCATCTCTGAAAGAGCTAGTCGGTAAGGAGACTTCACCACATGTGCAACTCTTGGATCTAAGTCTATACGAAGTTCGACTTGTCGTTGTGGTGGTATTCCAAGCAAGTCTTCTGTAAAAATTTTGGGGGAATTCCTTCACAATAGGGATCTCCTCAAGTTTCGGCTCCTTGGCTTTCTTGTCAACTACGTGTGCTAAGAATGCTATACATCCTTTCCGTAGACATTTCTGAGCTTTCATGCAAGTGATAACTCATAGTGGCGTTTCGTTCTTCTCTCCATGAACAAGAAGCGTTTCATTATTAGGAAAAGGAATACGAATGAACTTGTCGCAACACACGACTTCAGCTCGATTATTGGATAACCAATCCATACCAATTACAATATCGAAACTACCTAATTGAACGGGTAAAAGGTTGATGTTGAACTTTCGTTCACCAAGCTCTAACGAGCATCCTCTAATAATTTCTACAGATTCGATTAATTTTCCATTCGCTAGTTCGATAGTGACATGAATATCTAATTTATTTGAATTTAAACTAAGTATATCTTTGAACTCTAAAGATATAAAACTATAGTCTAAGCCAATATCAAATAAAATAGATGCAAAGTGATTGTTGATAGGAAACATACCGTGATCACATTAGGATCTTGGCGCGCTTCTTGGGTTCCTATCACAAAGGTTCGATTATGGCTTTAATTTTCTTTGTGGCAATCCTTCTTGAAATGGCTCATATCTCCGCATCCATAACAACCTTGATTCTTTCCTTTTCCACTGCCATTCCCATTTATGCCCCCCTTTTTGTCTCCATTCTCACCTTCCTTATTGTCTCCCCAACAGTTCTCGGTGTGGTGGCCTAACTTACAACACTTATCACACTTGGTGGTTCGACATTCATGGTGGTGATGATAACCACACTTTTTGCACTTTGGTATATTTCCATTACATTTCTTACCACTCATTTCACTTGTGGCAACGAATGCCTTGTTTTCTTAGTCGTGGGGGTTTTCTTATGTTTGTTGTTCGATATAGAACCTTTCTTGAAATGCGAATACTTTCTCTTATTGTTACCCGAAGAATACTCCACATATGTCTCCTTTTTCACCGCACCTTTATTCGATATTCCCATCCTTCCCACATCCTCGGTAAGACTTAAGGCAAGAGTTATAGCCTGAGAAATTTTCAATATGGTTCCTCCCGTTCTGCCACTATTTGTGGTGTGGTCTGCTTCGTGTTGGATGATCGCTTCAGCGACTCGCTGATTCAGTAGAGCATCGAGCTCAGCTCGTGTTGCAGTTAAGGGTTCTGATTGGGCTTAACAAGTGTTCCTTCGTTTTGGTGCCATGATCTACATATATATATATATATATATAATATATATATATATATATATATATATATATATATATATATATATATAACAACACATCGTCACGCACTACGAGCATAAGGGTAAGATAAATCATAATGACACTTATGCAAATCCTTCACATAATAATCATCACATCATTGCATGGAGGTAAAATAAATTACAACAATGTGTCAATAAGAAAATACCAACTTTTATAATTATTTTTGTGAAGAAAACAAAAATAATCTCGGAGTTACATCACTCTGGTCGATACAAGTCATACAGTAATATACAAAATAAGGTAAAGTACTTTCTTCACATTGCTCCTTGCTTGATCTTCAAGTCTCCAAGTCTTCAACAATCTTTAGTCTTCCACAAAAACGGGTATACTTCCCAAAAGATGGTATTGAACATAACTACCATGGTGTGGGATGTGAAAGTGAAGACATAGAAATTAGACCTCGAAGATACGTAACATCCTCCTCGAGACCAAAAATGTGCCTAGTGGCAATAATAGAGTGGGTCTTAAGGGTACGAATACGCTCCTCAAACGATGGTCGTGCATAGTGGAATGGAGAGTCTGGAGGTACTGTAGGGGTGATGGTGGTGGAGACGTCGGTAGTGGTGGTGGGATGCATGTGAGGTGAAAGATGAGAAGAACTTTTTGCATGTGTTGTCCATATGTCTAAGTGGAAAAACAATCTGTTATGGAGGGGAAAACCAAGTGGTCACCTTCGTCATTACAGTATGTATTCCATACTCCATGGACCTCGATCATCCAGAGTAGGGAAAAACCTTCGCCGCACTAACCCATGTGATGAAAACATTGATATTGCTTGAGCTCCACGAGTTCCAAGAAGATTTTTTTGATTTCCATAGATGTCAAATAGAATGCGGTAAAAGGGTTACCCCATGGCCCATGCCATACTACCCTTTGAGATAAAACGGATATCAAATGATGGAGTTTATCGTAGCAAATCCAATGAATAAGAAAAAGTGATATAAGCACTGTGATATTAACCCAAATGTTGTAATTTTAGAATGCTTAAGGAAAATCCTTCCTACATTGTAGGGTGTTATGGTAATCACCCTGATTAGCATTCTAAGAAATGGAAAACTGAATCTCAAGTAACAACTATGGAAATTTTGAACAGGTAGTGATCATTAGTCTGACCCGCAGAGCCCTCCAGAATTCCCAACCACTGTAAGTTATTATTACGTGGGCCCCCGTAATAATAAATTGCCTTGCATGGTCACCCTAGCATTCCCTTGTTCAAAACAAACAATCAGTAAGAGAGGGGACACGAGTGTCTATTTACCTTTAGCATAGAATGGACCTTCATGATGGTCCACGCACTAATACTTGTTGCCATCACTCGCGGAATAACATGACATTATAAGAAATAGAAGTATAAAGGATTCATAACAATAATAGCTGGAAAGGCACATTTAAGATGAGTGCTTCATTTTCCGTGTCTTGACGAGAACGTCACCAATCGTGATTAATATTGTCACACCCCGACCCGCAGCGGAATAAGAGTCGGGGCATAATTGGGTTATCACCAAAGCACATGACATTTACTATTATGTTTCATAATTAATAAAGTCAAAGTTACATTTTCAAATATCCAAACATGTTCATTCAATACAAAGGAAATAACCAAACATAACAATCCCAATTCTAAATCGTTTTATTCTTCTAATCCAGGTCCTATATGTTCCTAGCTGCTGCTGGTTCACCTGTATCATGTGTAAAATGGTAGTTTTTGGGTCAACATAAGTTGGCGAGTGAACCTTATTAGATAAACATTTATTAATGAATTAATGGTTAGTTTATCAATGAAAAATTGTGCAAAATCATAAATGAGCAAATGTAAGTAATCAAGCAATGGGAAAAAGCAGTTACAATTATAACATACAATAACACTTGATTGCATACATGAACATACCAATATCATACGATAAATAACATAAGTGAACTGTGCGATCAAGGCTCAATCAAATGGAGCCGATCGTATTGCATGTACTGAAAATGTAAAATGAACTGTGCGATCAAGGCTCAATCAAACGGAGCCGATCGTATTGCATGTACTGAAAATGTAAAATGAACTGTGCGATCAAGGCTCAATCAAACGGAGCCGATCGTATGCGGGCACGCCAGGTTCAACCGCATAATAAAATGGGGAACATGCTCAACGCTCATAAATGGGGAGCGGCGGCCTCGGCAATTGCATGTACTGAAATAATAATTGCATCCAATAATAATTACTTAACAGCAACAAACTAAATACACATGTTCATGATATGATGTATGCACCATGGTTTAGTTATAATATGTATATAAACAAAGACACATGATACACCCCAAAACGTGATTAAAACGGGGAATTTGTAAGATTCACTCACATTGGGTGCGTTGGATTGGAGATGGTGAGATGCGCACGATTTAGATGAGCGGATCAACGAGGAATACTAACCTAAATAATAATGGAAAATATAATAAATGGATGGATTTTATTAAGGATTTTAATGAAATTTTTAGATATATTTTTGTGAGTTTATAGCTATTTTCTATCTTTAAAAATGTTATTTTTAAGCATTCTCAATTGATTTTTAGATTAAATTAAATAAATAAAAATATAAAAAAATATTATTTTTTTTAGCGTTGACCGTTGACCGTTAACCGTTGACCGGTTCGGTCAGCGAATAAATCTGCGTCGGGTGGGATTCGAACCGGCGACCTCCCGTTCGCGTGCACGCAGCTCTACCAACTGAGCTACGTGTCTAACCCGAAATAATCTCGTGTTTAATTATATTTATACACTTATTCGATTAAACTGAATTTCCTTTATTTGCAAAAACATTTTATTTCAATCGAACCGGTGCTCGTGACGAGTTTCGAACGCGCGACGTGTAGTTCATGTTGCACACAGTCCACCGCTGGACTGTGTGTCTAACCCGGTTATTATCTCGGTTTTTATTATACTTAACAACTATCTGATTTAACCCGGTTTAGTTCTTGATCAAAAAAGGCATTTTATTCCACAAAGTGTGCGTGTAGCAGGGATCGAACTCGGGACGTGTATAGTTTTTGTTTGCACACAGTCCACCGCTGGACTGTGTGTCTAACCCGTTTAAACTTCCGATTTTAATTAATCTTAAGTCATTATTGAACTCGTCTTCTTCATTACGAACGCAGGCATCAATCAACAATCCGATTCGTGATTAAATTAGTTAATAAACATGATGTCTAGTTTGAATGCATTAAACCGAACAGTTTGGGGAAAGAAGATACCGAACAGGTTGTCTTCTTCAGAGAGTCCGGCGAAACTTGTCGGCTCTGTTTTTGAACCTTCGGCTGAGAGAATCTATCAACAGGCTTAAGGGATTAGATATGAAATTGAACTAGTGAGTATTGATTATCAGTACGTTGGAATGTGCATACCGGTAATTATCGAGTTTCCGTCAATTCCAGAAGTTTTCCGGCGAAGAATAAGATTTTCGATAAACGTTGACTAGGATCGATTCTGATGGAGGAGTTGTGTTAGAGACTGATTAATCACATGATTTAAACAGAAAGAGTCAGAGGAAATACCGTGTGGATGTGAGTCCCGGTTTTCCGGTGACTTGCAGAATTTTTCCGGCGAGCTGATTCAGATGATCTGGTGGTCCGAAAATGCGACGAAATTGAAATGGAGTATTGCTATGATAGCTCTGAATCGCGAGAATGGTCTGAAGCTTGAGTTATTCAGAACTTTGATGACCTTTCGGTTTCAAAAACCGAAAATGATGAAACTTTAAGTTCAATCAATTTCAGCTTGATTAGAAACCGTTATACATCGGTTATAAGCTGAATATGCGAATTAAACAACGATTAGACGATTGATTTGCCGATTACCGTTTCTCAGATGGCGCCATCGGTTTTACTGATTTTGTGTATAAAATTCATTTGTGTTCCTAGAGTTAGCAGAAAACACAATGTGGCGGAGTGGTTTAGGGAGTGAGTGTTAAGTTGTTGAAGAGTCTTGGCTGACCAGGGTTCGAGTCCCGGCAGCTTCAAATATTTTTTATTTATTTTATTTTAACTTTTTATCAAATGTAATTTTTATAGTTTAGTTTATTTATTAATTATGTATCGTTTTAACTCAAAATAATCATAAATATTTAATGCAACTTTTATAACTTGGTACTTGATTACAAAACGGAGCGGGTTTTGGAGACCCGATTTTTTACAAATGTTACAGTATCCCCTACTTATAGGAATTTCGTCCCGAAATTTAAGTAGTTGAAGTAGTAGGAAAAAGATGCGGGTATTTTTCACGCATTGAGTCCTCACGTTCCCAAGTAAACTCAAGTCCCCGTTTCGACTCCCAGCGTACCCTAACAATTGGAATGCGACTTCGTCGAAGACGCTTCTCCCCGAAGTCCATGATCTCCACTGGTCTTTCAATAAAATGCATAGATTCATCAATCTGAATATCTTCCAGCGGAATATGGAGATTCTCATCAGCGAGGCACTTCTTCAAGTTCGACACGTGGAATGTGGGATGAATCCTGTTGAGTTCTTCTGGTAAGTCAAGCTTGTATGCTACAGGACCTACTCTTTCGAGTATCTTGAAAGGTCCTACGTAACGTGGTGCTAGCTTCCCCTTTTGACCAAAACGAACTACTCCCTTCCACGGTGATACTTTTAAAAGCACATGATCACCAATGTTAAACTCTAAGGGCTTCCGTCGTTTATCTGCATAACTCTTTTGACGACTTTGAGCCGCTAGAAGATTGTTTCGAATTTGATGGATCTTATCTGTGGTTTCTTGGATCAATTCTGGACCAGTAATTTGTGCTTCCCCAATTTCGTGCCAACACACAGGAGATCGGCACTTACGACCATATAAGGCTTCAAAAGGTGCCATGCCGATGCTCGAATGATAGCTGTTGTTGTACGAAAATTCAACTAATGGTAGGTGGGCATCCCAATTTCCCTTGAAGTCTATGACACATGCTCTAAGCATATCCTCAAGAGTTTGAATGGTGCGCTCAGACTGTCCATCAGTTTGAGGATGATAGGCGGTACTGAGATCTAATCGTGTGCCCATAGCGGATTGTACTGCTTGCCATGTTCGTGAGGTGAAACGACCATCACGATCAGAAATAATACTTAATGGTACCACATGTCGGCTTACGATTTCGTTGATATAAATACGAGCAAGCTTTTCGTTCTTGAAATCTTCTCGAATAGGAATAAAGTGAGCTGATTTTGTAAGTCGGTCTATAATCACCCATATAGTGTCATACCCACCAGAAGTGCGAGGTAACCCGGTAATGAAATCCATGGTTATATTTTCCCACTTCCATACAGGTATTTCTGGTTGGACTAGAAGTCCTGAGGGTCTTTGGTGTTCAGCCTTCACCTTGGAACATGTGAGACACTTGGAAACGAAAACGGCAATATCCTTCTTCATTCCAGGCCACCAATAGGTGTATCGTAGGTCTTGATACATCTTATCAGCTCCTGGGTGTATAGAATATCGCGTTTTGTGAGCTTCATTCATAAGTGTTTCACGAAGATTGTTGTGGTTAGGAATCCAGATACGATCTAGGTAATACAGGATACCGTCTGATTTAGTTTCAAGTTTTAGCTCGGCTCCACAGGACATCTCTTTTCGTACATCTTCTTCTGTTATTGAAACGTGTTGAGCTTCACGAATTTGATCTTTAATGTCGGTTATAATTTGCGAACATAGAAGATGAATGGAGTTCGCATAACCCTTTCGACTAAGTGCATCAGCCACCACATTTGCTTTACCAGGGTGGTATCTAATTTCACAGTCGTAATCATTCAGGAGTTCGACCCATCTTCGTTGCCTCATATTTAACTCTTTTTGATTGAAGATATGTTGAAGACTCTTGTGGTCAGTGTATATTTCACACTTAGTACCATAGAGATAATGTCTCCATATCTTAAGAGCGAATACAACGGCTCCAAGTTCTAGGTCATGAGTGGTGTAGTTCTTTTCATGTGTCTTGAGTTGTCTCGAGGCATAAGCTATGACTTTTCCTCTTTGCATGAGAACGCAGCCTAATCCTTGCCCTGACGCGTCGCAATAGACTACAAAATCATCACAACCTTCAGGAAGAGTGAGGATTGGTGCATCACAAAGTTTTTGTTTAAGAGTTTGAAAAGCCTCTTCTTGCTTGGGTCCCCATACGAAAGGTTTTCCCTTATGGGTTAAAGCCGTGAGTGGCACAGCAATGCGAGAGAAGTTTGAAATGAACCGACGATAATAGCCAGCTAGTCCAAGAAAAGATCTTACTTCAGTTGGTGTACGTGGAGCTTGCCATTCTTGAACTGCTTTGATCTTTGAAGGGTCAACATGTATTCCTTTGTCATTGACTACATGCCCGATGAATTACACCTCTTTTAACCAGAATTCACATTTAGAGAACTTGGCATAAAGCTTTTCCTTTTCTAGAAGTGCAAAAACGAGTCGAAGATGACGCTCATGATCAGCTTTAGATTTTGAATAAATAAGAATATCGCCGATGAAGACTATAACAAATCGATCAAGATAAGGTTTGCAGACTCTGTTCATTAGGTCCATGAAGACAGCTGGTGCGTTGGTTAATCCAAATGGCATAACCATGAATTTATAGTGACCATAACGAGTTCGAAATGCAGTTTTTGGGACGTCTTCTTCATGCACTCTAAGTTGATGATAGCCAGACCGAAGATCGATTTTTGAAAAATAGCTGGCACCTTGTAGTTGGTCAAGAAGATCATCAATGCGAGGTAAAGGATAGCGATTTTTGATGGTTAACTTGTTGAGCTCTCTGTAGTCGATGCACATACGAAAAGATCCATCCTTCTTCTTTACAAAAAGAACAGGTGCACCCCAAGGTGACGAGCTAGGACGTATGAATCCCTTGTCAGTCAACTCTTGCAATTGACTGGCTAACTCTTGCATTTCAGAGGGGGCTAACCTATATGGAGATTTTGCAACTGGTGTAGCACCAGGTATAAGATCAATACGAAATTCGACGTCTCTAACTGGAGGAAGTCCTGAAATGTCGTCAGGAAAAACTTGTGGAAAGTCTTTTACTACAGGAATGTCTTCAAGTTTCTTCTCTGTGGTCCCCTTCTTGATGATATGGGCTAAAAACGCGACATAATTCTTACGAAGATATTTTTGAGCTTGAAGACAAGACATTAAGCTGAGCCCTCTCGACGAGGTTTCTCCAATGATTCGAAGAGTCTGACCATTTGAAAGAGGAATGCGAATAAATTTTTCACGACATACAACTTCCGCCTGATGTTGACTGAGCCAATCCATACCGATTATGATGTCAAAACTTCCCAGCTTCATAGGAATAAGGTCGACTGAGAAATCATGGTCGTTTAAGGTGAGTGTACAGTTGCGTAAAATAGAGTCTAATGAAACTGGTTTTCCGTCCGCAACTTCCACCGTTATGGATTCCGCGAGCTTATCCCGATTTTTGCTTAAGATGGGTTCAAATTCTAATGACACAAAACTTCTATCCGCACCAGTATCAAATAACATAGAGGCATATCTACCATTTATAAGGAACGTACCATTGACCACATTGCCGTCAGCTCTGGCCTGGTTCGCGTTAATATTGAAAGCTCTTCCTCTTGCAGGTGGAGGAGCTTGGTTCGCTTGGTTCACTGGGTTGGCTTGGGCCTGAGCATGAATAATATTAACCAGCCTTGGACATGTGTTTCTGAAATGACTTGGGTCGCCGCAATTGAAACAAGCCCGCATATGTTGGCCCATAGGGTAATTGGGTTGATAGTATGTTTGGGCTAAATGTTGGGTGGGTGGAAATGGTAGTTGTTGTTGTGCTTGACCCATTAACTGTTGGTGGGTTTGGGTTAAAGGTTGGTGGCGGTTTGTTCGTTGAGGCATGCGGCAGTTTTGAACAGTATGTCCTGCGCGACCGCAGCCGGTGCAGTATTGGCAAGGATGATCAGGGGAGTGGTGATACTGACAACGGTTACATTTTGGTAATGGGCCTGTGTAGGGTCTTCTGTATGGTGCGGGTGGAGGAGTGACTTTGGTTATGGGTGCAGCAGGAATAGGGGTGTTGATTTGGGTAACAGCAAAATTTCTGGTGTTACGCTTCCTCTTGTTAGCAAACTTAGAGGAAGGAATGGGGTGGTTTGAAGTTTGTCCCTCAACAGGGGCTTTCTTCTTCTCTTCTTTGAACTTCCCGTTGCGAATTCGGTTTTCGGTCAGTTCAGTTGCCAACTCCATGGCAGCTTCAAGTGTTACCGGTGAAACGCTGAGAACTGAATCTTGGATTTTTGAGGGAAGTCCTCGAATATAATGCTCGATCAGACGATAGGTTGGTGTCAACAGATTTGGAACCATTTGGTTCAACTCCAAAAACCTCTTGTTGTAAGAAGAGTGATCAC
Source organism: Scalesia atractyloides (assembly GCA_947069175.1). Lineage (NCBI taxonomy): Eukaryota > Viridiplantae > Streptophyta > Magnoliopsida > Asterales > Asteraceae > Scalesia > Scalesia atractyloides. Next base: position 16,347,987 of record CAMTDV010000026.1, read on the forward strand.
CCTCCTTTTGCTTTAAGGCATGAAATTCATCCTCCAACTTCTTAATTTCACTTCTAGGACAGAAACGCCTAGTCATGATTTCCCTTAACTCCTCCCAAGTTAAGGTGATCGCATCTTCAGTTCCCCTCTTCCCTTTCTCAGTATTCCACCAAGTGAGAGCTACACCAAGTAGTCTCCCGGTGGCGTAACGAACCTTGCGATCCTCAGGACAATCGCAGTTTAGGAAGGTGTTTTCCATCTCCTCGAACCAATGTAGGAGAGCAGTGACACCCTCTGTCCCTTCAAATTTAGGAGGATCACAGGACTTAAAATGTTTGTAAGAGCACTTGTTGGTAGGAGGGTTGTCGATGTTCTGGTCCTGTTGTTGAGGAGGGTTAGTGGGATTTGTAGCAAGGGCTTGTTGTACTTGTACCACGATGTCAGGCAATATCATGGCCATTTGTTTCGCGATATGAGTGGCCAAACGTTCCTGAGACTTTCCCGATCTTTTACCCCTTCGATGCTGTCTAGACGACATCTACAGGATCATAAAATGAGAAGATTGTGAGTTTATGGTGTCTTTTTAGGTGTCATGTGTCTTTAAGAAAATGAAAATAACATAAAATTCAATAATGCAACTACATCCATAGGATGTCTTGGGTTCGCTCATGTTGGGCCTCAAATGTCCCCCATACCTTCACCTATATAGTCATGTGGGCCCCCATGGCTATTGGCTTGGTAGGATTCACATTAGTATTGGCAATTTAACACTCGCATCCCCCGAATGCAAACCACAAAATATGTTCATGAGATGTTTGGTCGGAACGTGTCCAGGTGTAGACACAATGACAACTCAAAGTGGGATTAGTTCACACGACGTTTGGTATAGCATGCTTTGGCCTAATAGGTACTTCGTACTCTCATCGTTAGTCCCCAGGTAGGCAAACTGGTCCTTTATTTTGGATTTATACGAATGCCAGCCTAGACAGGACGTTCCGACTACCGGTACTGGTACCCTTCCAGTTACTACATGCCCGTCATGAGAACTCACTTTGATGAGATTTGAAAACACGAAAATCATTGTAAAAACAATCATGATGTGGTGTGTGCTTTCATGGATGTGATATGTTATGAGCATACGATTTCATGATAGGCATTATATGATAATACATACTTATGAACATGCTTGCACAATATCAAATGTAACATTTAACATAAAACATATAAACATCATGAAATTTGGCATATAACACACAAAATTCTTATAAGTTTCTAATCGACTATAGTATAGGCTCTAAGGGTCTAATAACCTATCCTATATCCCTATAGTCATGGCTCTGATACCAATCTGTCACACCCCGACCCGCAGCGGAATAAGAGTCGGGGCATAATTGGGTTATCACCAAAGCACATGACATTTACTATTATGTTTCATAATTAATAAAGTCAAAGTTACATTTTCGAATATCCAAACATGTTCATTCAATACAAAGGAAATAACCAAACATAACAATCCCAATTCTAAATCGTTTTATTCTTCTAATCCAGGTCCTATGTGTTCCTAGCTGCTGCTGGTTCACCTGTATCATGTGTAAAATGGGAGTTTTTGGGTCAACATAAGTTGGCGAGTGAACCTTATTAGATAAACATTTATTAATGAATTAATGGTTAGTTTATCAATGAAAAATTGTGCATAATCATAAATGAGCAAATGTAAGTAATCAAGCAATGGCAAAAAGCAGTTACAATTATAACATACAATAACACTTGATTGCACACATGAACATACCAATATCATACGATAAATAACATAAGTGAACTGTGCGATCAAGGCTCAATCAAACGGAGCCGATCGTATTGCATGTACTGAAAATGTAAAATGAACTGTGCGATCAAGGCTCAATCAAACGGAGCCGATCGTATTGCATGTACTGAAAATGTAAAATGAACTGTGCGATCAAGGCTCAATCAAACGGAGCCGATCGTATGCGGGCACGCCAGGTTCAACCGCATAATAAAATGGGGAACATGCTCAACGCTCATAAATGGGGAGCGGCGGCCTCGGCAATTGCATGTACTGAAATAATAAATTGCATCCAATAATAACTACTTAACAGCAACAAACTAAATACACATGTTCATGATATGATGTATGCACCATGGTTTAGTTATAATATGTATATAAACAAAGACACATGATACACCCCAAAACGTGATTAAAACGGGGAATTTGTAAGATTCACTCACATTGGGTGCGTTGGATTGGAGATGGTGAGATGCGCACGATTTAGATGAGCGGATCAACGAGGAATAATAACCTAAATAATAATGGAAAAATATAATAAATGGATGGATTTTATTAAGGATTTTAATGAAATTTTTAGATATATTTTTGTGAGTTTATGGCTATTTTCTATCTTTAAAAATGTTATTTTTAAGTATTTTCAATTGATTTTTAGATTAAATTAAATAAATAAAAATATAAAAAAATATTATTTTTTTTAGCGTTGACCGTTGACCGTTGACCGTTGACCGGTTCGGTCAGCGAATAAATCTGCGCCGGGTGGGATTATAACCGGCGACCTCCCGTTCGCGTGCACGCAGCTCTACCAATTGAGCTACGTGTCTAACCCGAAATAATCTCGTGTTTAATTATATTTATACACTTATTCGATTAAACTGAATTTCCTTTATTTGCAAAAACATTTTAATTCAATCGAACCGGTGCTCGTGACGAGTTTCGAACGCGCGACGTGTAGTTCATGTTGCACACAGTCCACCGCTGGACTGTGTGTCTAACCCGGTTATTATCTCGGTTTTTATTATACTTAACAACTATCTGATTTAACCCGGTTTAGTTCTTGATCAAAAAAGGCATTTTATTCCACAAAGTGTGCGTGTAGCAGGGATCGAACTCAGGACGTGTATAGTTTTTGTTTGCACACAGTCCACCGCTGGACTGTGTGTCTAACCCGTTTAAACTTCCGATTTTAATTAATCTTAAGTCATTACTGAACTCGTCTTCTTCATTACGAACGCAGACATCAATCAACAATCCGATTCGTGATTAAATTAGTTAATAAACATGATGTCTAGTTTGAATGCATTAAACCGAACAGTTTGGGGAAAGAAGATACCGAACAGGTTGTCTTCTTCAGAGAGTCCGGCGAAACTTGTCGGCTCTGTTTTTGAACCTTCGGCTGAGAGAATCTATCAACAGGCTTAAGGGATTAGATATGAAATTGAACTAGTGAGTATTGATTATCAATACGTTGGAATGTGCATACCGGTAATTATCGAGTTTCTGGCAATTCCAGAAGTTTTCCGGCGAAGATAATATTTTCGATAAACGTTGACTAGGATCGATTCTGATGGAGGAGTTGTGTTAGAGACTGATTAATCACATGATTTAAACAGAAAGAGTCGGAGGAAATACCGTGTGGTGGTCCGAAAATGCGACGAAATTGAAATGGAGTATTGCTATGATAGCTCTGAATCGCGAGAATGGTCTGAAGCTTGAGTTATTCAGAACTTTGATGACCTTTCGGTTTCAAAAACCGAAAATGATGAAACTTTAAGTTCAATCAATTTCAGCTTGATTAGAAACCGTTATACATCGGTTATAAGCTAAATATGCGAATTAAACAACGATTAGACGATTGATTTGCCGATTACCGTTTCTCAAATGGCGCCATCGGTTTTACTGATTTTGTGTATAAAATTCATTTGTGTTCCTAGAGTTAGCAGAAAACACAATGTGGCGGAGTGGTTTAGGGAGTGAGTGTTAAGTTGTTGAAGAGTCTTGGCTGACCCGGGTTCGAGTCCCGGCAGCTTCAAATATTTTTTATTTATTTTATTTTAACTTTTTATCAAATGTAATTTTTATAGTTTAGTTTATTTATTAATTATGTATCGTTTTAACTCAAAATAATCATAAATATTTAATGCAACTTTTATAACTTGGTACTTGATTACAAAACGGAGCGGGTTTTGGAGACCCGATTTTTTACAAATGTTACAAATATGAACCAAAAGTACCTCATTCTCACTAATAGAGTGTTTGTCCAAGGCTACAACCTCCGCCTCGTTGTCGTGATCGAAGTCAGGCATCTCCGTATCCGAGGGAAAACAGTCATCTTCTATGAAATGTTACGCATAAGGTTTCACTTAGGAACTACGTCCACAATAAGCTCATCAATAGATGCGAGGCCAATACGCTTTGTTATGCGAATCGAGAATAATAATAGAATTTGAATATAATGATATTATATTTGTGGCAAAATAATTCGTACAACATATGTATGTATGTATGTATGTATGTATGTATGTATGTATGTATGTATGTATGTATGTATGTATGTATGTATGTATGTATATATGTATGTTAATAATAAATATTACTTATTATATATTTTTGGTAAATCACTTCAATTTCATCATAAGTCATCCTATATGTCTCGTGTGGATTAACTTGTTGTTATTGTGTTTATCCCTCATAGACTAACTCCTATAATGTTGTTGCATTATTGTTTTTAAATGAATTTTGTATTAGTGGACTTTTTGTAAAGTAATGCAATGAAAACACTTGTATTTTTGTAAATCTTTTCAAGAACAAAAACGTTTTCATAAATAGATCCTTGTAATTGTAGACTACACTCAAAGAAAGAATCCTAGTTCACTACAATCGAAACTCTGATACCAAGTCTGTCACACTTGGTCATAGCGGAAGCGTGAGGTGTCATCAGAGTGGTAATTATTGCATTCAATCAAGTAAACAACTAATAGAAAAGAAAATAAGATGTTCATCCATACAATTAATTTAAAACATGTTCATAAACCACATATTATTTCAAAGGAAATACAAATTACAACTTTTTTAAACTGTTAGAAATTTATAACACAAGTATATAACACATAATTTTTAAAACAACTAAGACTTTACGTTCCATGTTTTCGCACGAGGGCACGACATGTGAACCAAAATCTACGTTAAGTGGATGACATCTTATCTCTTACTTCTTAATCCCATGAAACTTGGTTTTCCAAAGTTGTCCACTAGTTACCTGAAATACATGTTAAGCTAAAAAACGTCAACCAAAGTTGGTGAATTCATGTGTTTAGTTTTGTATCAAATGAACCTTTAAAACATTTGAAATATTTTATTGAAAACCCGCTATGAAAGCCTTAATGAAATTGTTGAGCATTAATGTTTTGCTAGGACACTTATATGTGCACCAACATAGGAGGCAACCAGACCTTAGACGATAAATTGTGTCTGTTACACTCGTTTTGGACACAAAGCACTCTAACGAACTCTGTTGTGCCGATAAGAGTGGGGCTCGCCAAAACCCAATAGATCTATCCCTTTCGTTCCTCGGTACTTGGATATACAGTAATGGCCACTTGATAGAATCCTATCGCACATGATCTTATGTTTGTTTCATTAACTAACTTAACCATACCAATTGTAACATGTATCCCTCCCCGAGAGTTTAAAACTATAAAACGTTTAAATAAAACATGAAAATTTGCGTCTTGTGCAAATCACTAGATAATATCTGGTTATGCGTTCATGACGTAACCTACAAGTGTTCTAATCTCGTTAGATACTTAGGCTTACGTTTGTTTTTGTACAAGTAGTTCGTTCATCTTGAATTTTAGTTAGACTTGTATTTGTTTATATCTTTATTTGTTAATATATACTTCATATATATATTGTATTCTTGTTGAATGGGCCTAGCCTAAACGATAAGTGTAAAGGCCTAATTAAGGCTGTAAACGAACCAAACGTTCAGCGAACAGTTCGTGAACCGTTCGGCGGGAAGTTCATTTATGTTCATCCGTTTAATAAACGAACGAACATGAACAAGAAATTTCGTTCGATTGGTTAAATGAATGAACATGAATAAAGGTCTCGCTCGTTCAATTTTATTCGTGAACGTTCGGTAAGGTGTTCGTGAACGTGTTCATGAACATTCATTCATTTTCGTTCGTTTATGTTCATATGTGTGTGTTTTAATTAAATATTTTTGTACTTTCATATATTTTATCTATACTTTTTATATTATTAAACTTTTATTTATTTTATTACCCTAACAATTAAACTAGGAAACCCTATTTCATATTGTGTATGCACCAGTTCCCTTTCTTTCTCGTTATTTACATCGACAAATACGATTGACCTCCGTTCCACAGTAAAGAATTCAAGTTCCAGTGCTACTCTCTAGGCCATACACCTTTATCCTTCGTCGCGTTCGCCAAATTTTTGTGTTCATTTGTGTTCGTGAACCATTGATGAACACATTTATTTCCTTAACAAACGAACACGAACATAAAATCTCATTCGGTAAGTGTTCATGAACCGTTCGTGAACACATTTATTTCCTTAACGAACGAAAACGAACAAGGTCTTGTTCGTGTTCGTTCGGTTCGTTTACAGTCCTAGGCCTAATCCATTTGATTTGTATATATGGGCATATCTCAACTGAATTATATGTATGGGCCTAGCTCTTTTGAATTATATAAGTGGGCCTAGCCCAATTGAATTTCTATAAAAAGTGGGCCTAACCTAATTAAATTGTAAAAGTGGGCTTAGCCCATTTGATTTGTGTAAGTGGGCTTAGTCTATCTGATATGTATATGTGTGTGTGTGTGTATATATATATATTTCGTGTGTCGGTTCGTATGTTCGTTTCGTACGTTTCGTTCGTGTCGTTTGTTTCGTCCGTTTTGTCTATTTTGTCTGATTTGTTCGAATTGTCATATATGTTTGTTTTATCCATGTTTGGACATATACTGCTTATATATATTTATACTTGTCAAGTTTCAAGTAGTTTTTTTATTTTTTGTATTTTTGTATAAATATGTATCTTAGCATGTATTCCTACATTAACTAAATACATATAATTAACACACAAAATATATACACACAAGTTTGGTGATTCTAAATATATATTTTTATCCTAAAATATATATTTAACCTTTTTTAGTTTAAGAAAATCTAGTTATTTTTAACTTAAACTTTTTCATCCAAAAACTTGTATAATCATGATTAAAATTTCTTTTCATTTTTAATCAAAATAATCTTAGTTAATCATACTTTAATCATGATTAAATTTTATAAAAATTTTGCCATGGTTTCCCTTAAACTATGGACTTTTCCCATGTTTTATGAAGGTGTTCTTTAAAGATATGAAGGTTGAAGAAAAGATAAAGATCAAAGATGAAGATTATGAAGAAAGAGGTGTTGATGATTTGTTGTTATAAAATGAATGTGATACCTTACGAACACTTAGTCATCCATAACTTAACACTAAGCATTTATAAAAATATTAAAACACATCAAATATGAGATTAGTGGGGAGGGCCCACATAACCGATTAGGGGGGGTTGTTTAAGTTGGTTGGTTTTAAATGGTAAGTTAGTATTTAGTTAGGATTAAATGGTAAAAAGTTTATAAATTTTATAAATTTGTTATATGTTGTTATAAACTTTTCTATAGAATTTAACAATCATAACATTGTTTTGATGCCAAAATTTGGTTAACTAGTTTACTAGACTAGTTAGTTTGTTGTTTTGGTGATAAATTTGACACTAGTTTTATTATTGGACCATTACCGATAAATTTGTGAAACTGTTAACATATGTAACTTCGACGTGTTTTTTATGTTCAAAACTTATTAACTAGTTCTCTAGACTAGTCTAAGTTTGCGTTTTAAATATTAGATTCGACACTTGGTTCGCTACCGGGTAATTTTTCCAGCAATTTATATAAATAGTTAGAATGATTTATATTTATAGATGTTTGTGGTAAATAAATACTCTTATGTTATTTGAGGAGCATTACTATGTTTTGTTGGTCTCATAATGTACAAAAATATATTTTTTTACAAGTGCCGGTTCGTGTACATTGTGGTGTTTTAATCGGATCGGACAATTAAATGTTTATGTAATTTTTTCGGAAAGTGAAATTTATAAGTTATTCATAACTAATGTTTTTATGAATAAATTGATGTAGATATGTTTCAATTCTTTTTTGTTGCCATTTCGGGCTGTACCACGAGTAGACTGGTATGAATAGTGTGTTCGCATTTTCGGCACCAGTCTAGGACATAGTTTTGTATTGTTTTGAATTGTGACGAATTTGTTATCATACTACATTATGATATAGTACATTCCTAGACTAATGAGACTAAAATTAATATTTAGTCCAATGTAGGAAATTATATTAATTTAAATATTGATAAAGTTTATACGGAATTACCAGATAACTTGCCATTTATCACAAAAAAGGCTGGAAAGAGGCCTTACATTGCTGCACTCAAAAGGGCAAGACAAGAAGAAATTGCCAAAGAAGTGGAAAAGCAAAAGAAGAGTGATACAAGGGAAGCAAACATGCAGATAACAGTGGAAGAAATCACTGAAAGAAAACAAATTCAAGATAATCAAAGTTCTTCAATAGAGGTTACAAAAAAAGCATTATTGCACCTATCCAAACCACTGCAACACATATCACCACTCAAACAAGTGCTCCCATTTTCTAAACATTCGTTGCCACCACAAAAGCGACAACAGATATTACAACTACACTACCATCACCACCAACATACAAGTCCCCAACGGACTTCTTATCCATAAAAGAAAACCAAAACATCAATCCCATAACCACCATAAAAACATCTAAACCTCAAACCAGAACCAAATGAACTAAATTCATTGTCCACGATGATGATGAAGAAACTCCTGATGCATCTCCCATCAAAACCACCACCACCACTACATCACAACCATCTACCACCACAACCACTTGACTCACCATTACATCACCACCCACAAAACCTCCACTTAACCCACTAGAGTTAGAAAATACATCACAAGAGATACAATCTTTCTACTCCACAACTGACATCAGCCAACTTACCTTTCCATCCCTTAAAAGATATAAAAAAGCCTAGAAATGTACACGAGTACCTATAACTCAAAGTTATATAGGCTGAAAATATAGCTGCTTTCAAAAGCAAAGGGAAAAAGTGATAAGGAGGCTCAGCAAATCATATCTGCAGAATTCACTAAAGTGAACAGACTTAAAGATTTTGCAAAAGATGCCAAGCAAAAAGCTTCTCAAGGACCATTAGCAACCCTAACCTCAAATGGAAGACTATCTGGATCATCATAAAGATTAAGCCTTATAGAGCCTCAAGAGCTCAATTCTATGGTTAGACAATAGAAGCCCTTTGAAAGAGATAACAAGGATTGAGATGTTAAACTCAATCCAGACATCAAGCCCACACTTCCCAACTGGGCTGCAGGTCAAAAACCTACTGGTCAAAAAGCATTTGATTTGAGAAGAATGAAGGAGGATATGGTTGCTGCAAAATTTGTATCTATGCAATCCATGGCCAGATGGGATGAGCCAACAATCAAGGAAAACTACAAAAAGCTTGAAGCATTAAGAGCTGTAAATCCCTCAGTCTCTAAAAGGCCAATTGATGAAGATTTACCTATCAGTTCTAAGGCTACTAACTCTGAACATCCAAACATGTCTCTACATTGGTTAAAAGCCATCTCAAAAAACAAAAGGATGTGTCAGCAGAAGATATAAAAAGATATGAAGATGATTTTAGAAAGGAAGATATCATAAATGTGATTATGTAAGGGAATCCTAATGCAATCCACCAGAACTGTTAAGGCAAGTCTTGGGAAAGAATATTCCCTCACCTCTTCCAATACATCACTCTCAGTAACCCCCATTTGCCTCTAAAATTCGAAAATGGTCCAAAGACAAAGCCAGCCATGAATTGACAATAGTCAGGACAAATGAGGAAGTGAAAAAGACTTCAATGAAAAGTGTGATGAGCCTGCAAGATCTACTAGATCTTCCACTCGAAAGGGATGCTGGTGACTTACTTTCAAAAAGATTTGAAAAGCAATTTAAAGCACAAATTAGAAGTAAGTTGAAGAGGAATAAAGACTGATCCAATAAACATCTATTTTGGCATCATCTGTTCTAGGGGAGATTGTTGGACCTACAAAATAACAGATGATATGCAAAAGCCAAAGCATGATCATCTGATCAAGAAATAAACAAGATTTTGAACTAGGTTCTCCCCAATGATAGTAAATCTTGAATACCTAATCAGAACATCTGCTTAAGAACAAAGCAAACATCTGATCAAGCCTTGGAACCGCTAGTCAAGAAGAAACAACATCTGTTGAAGGCTAAAGTCTGTTGAAGCCAAAGGTCTGATGAAGAAGACCAAGCATCTATATGGCCAAACAGCTGTTTGGTTCTCAGCAACAGAGGATAGTCTAGACAATGGTTTCCCAATGTAACAATATTTATCTTGTATGAGTGTTTAGACTAGTTAGAACAGATGATAGGATTTGCACAGATGTTTGCAACATCTGGGGAATCTTTTTTGTTAGGAATGTTAGATGTCACAATCAGGGTGATGTCAGTCAATCACAAATATTGCGTTTGTACTTAGTATAAATATATCACACCTTTTAGTGATCTATTTATCACACACATCACATTTTCTTGTGTACGAACAGAATTGTTAAGTGATCAGCTAAGGGGGAGTCTGTAGAGTCTACTTTAGTAAAATATTTGAATCTTTTGAATCAATTGAAAAACAATTTGTTGATGGTGACTTCTTGTTTGTTACTATTTATCTTTTGTTTATACAATTCAATATTGTGTGAAGTTAAACTGTATTTCGAATCACAAACTTGTAAACTCAGACCTAACACTATGCAATTTGGATAGTAGACTTAGGTGATGAAGAAAAACTAGTGCTTGTAAACTACATGCGAGACACAACACATGTATTTAGAACTATTAAAGATTAAAGAGATGACACTTACACAGTAGAATTGGAGGATTCTCCGAAAGATGATCTATAAAATTGCCACATCTCTTAGAAGAAATGAGTGTTGCTCTTTCTTCAAAGGTCCAAAGGGTAGTCTCTAATCCACTCTAACCCAGAGATTCAAAGACATACCTACATATTAAAAGATGTGAAGACGGTGAACCTTTCTCTGTAAGTCAAAGATGGTCAACTCTGATGAAGATAAAGGATTATCCAGGATTCCCATTTCAGCAAAACTTTTCAAAGGATGCTTCATCAACAAATAAGAGAATAAAAGATAGGCTTAAAAATAAGTGTGATAAAGGATTCTTCATCAACAAATAAGAGGATAAAAGACAGGCTTAAAAATAAGTGTGATTTTTGCATCAGCAGATCTAGGGGAAATTGTTGGGTTATTTAAGATTTACTGATGATGAAAGCCAAACCTAAGGGAACCATCATCACTGCCTGAAGAAAAAAATTAAACACACTCACAAGTCTAGCAGTTTCTCCTCCCTTGAAAGCTTCTCAAAACAGCTGCCCCAACTACTACTACATTTAACTATTGCCTTCAAAGATTAGAGTATAGAAGAAAAAGTGTTGGATTGTCAAAGTGCTGGTTAACAAGTCTACAGTCATGTCAACCAAAGTCAAAGATTAAAGACTAAAAGACCAAGTCAACAAGTCAAATACATAAGCTCTAGATTACAAAAAGTTATGGTTTTTCAATCAGCAGTTCACTCTATCTCACATCAAAAGCAGAAGTGCAATGCAACAGTGTAACTATCCAACAGTTTTGATAACTACTGGTAGTTACATCATTTAATGAGTTGTTAAGGATCGCTTACATGGTGACGTCATCAGCAGTTCACCCCTCTTATATATAGTTCTTCATTGTAAATGTATTAGTTAATCCTTAGATCCTAGTGCATAAGAACTAAAAGGAGAGTGTTTAGATGATGAAGGGGGAGTATAGTTTGTACTTTTTGATTGTATTACATCATATGAATTCAATGAGATCATTTTGCAATCATTCACAAATCCAGGTGTGTTAGATTGATGTTTTTGTTTATTACTATTTGATTGAATTTCCAATTTCATTAACTATTTTATCAGAATAACACACAATACACGCACTCTCAGATCCAACACAAATAATTCAACAAAATTTCCAATATAAATTATGGCCTTTTAAGCTTCTAGAAAATATTATTTTGAATATCTTTGATGTATTTGTTTGAAAATTCAAATAAAAGTCTTTAAAATGTAATTTAAAGCTATTACTCAAAGCCATAGCTCCCCAAATTATATTTACTTGAAATTTGGTTTCTGAGCTTATTATGACCAATAAAAAGTATTGTAAAAAGTTGGGAATTTTTTGGGTAGTGTAAGTATGTTATTTATATTCGGTGATTATCTATGCTCATAAATTACTAAAAATATCTAGACATTTCAAACAAATATGATTTTTGGTCGACAACCTTTTTTCAACATCTTAAAGCTATTGTAAAAATTTTTGAATTTTTCAAGACCCGTAGCGAGCGTTTCTACTATTCGGGTTTTCTTTTCGATATTGATTTTTGTTTAGTTATTTACAGCTGATTTTTCACCAAGTTTTTCTCATCAAACCACTATCCTAGCCTTGTTTAAGTATAAACTAAATAGATTCATCAAAACATGATTAAACTAAGCTCTTTTGAACACATCTTGTAATCTAGTGTTTATCTTATAAATTTTTTGGTTTTTGTACTTTATTCATCAACTTTTTTAGGGTTATATCCAGAAAATATAGTATGTTTATGATCTTAACAACTTAATGTTGATGTTGGTTCAAGAATCTTTCAAAAAAATGATAACTATTTTGCAAGATGTGAAACATAATACTTTGTAATTTTAGTGTGTTTAATGTATTTTCATGTTTTTGGATGACTCATTGAGGAACATCACTACATATACACATATATAATGGATGATTTCCCTATCAACATGATCATTATACATTTGGCCACTTAGACATCATTAAACAAAACACTAGCTTTGATTCCTTCACATTAAAGTGGCTTCCAAAAGTGTTTTCTTTGAAGATTTCAAGTACACTTAGGTTCATGGATTGAGAGTTTAAGGGTGCTTCAAAGCTTGTAAAAATACATTAGAAAGTTGAGAGAAAATGAACAACACTTAGATGGTTCTTGAAAGAGTTTTGGATGAAGTTTAAAGGTGTTTTGTGTGTGTTTTCTTAGTTTGGGTCAATTTTAAGGAAACGGGAGAGGAAGAGCTGAGAGAGGAGAGGACGGTGAGAAGTGGTGTGGTGGTGGTGGATGATGTGATGTGTCATAGTGTTGGTCTAGTTAATTTAATAACTCTTAGCATAGATTAGGTGGGTTAACTTAATAACTTTTAGACATTTTCACGTATTTTTAAATTTATAAGAAATTATTATTACTTAGACTAAACACACACAATAGACAAGGGTAACTATCTTTTATAGTAAAGTTTATGTAAGAACTAAGTATCGAAACCAAAGGATACGACTTTTAATAGTTAACTTTAAATTACCAACTAGTTGATTAATTATCTTTTGTAAGTTTTATATTAAAACCAAAAAATAAAGCAAGTAATATATTATTAGTAATAAATATTAAGAGCATGAAGAGTGCTTCTTTGGATCTTCAAATCCACTTGGGATGAATTATAGTTACGTTATTGGCAAGAGGTGAGGTTAATTAACTCAAAAACCCGGCTCCTAGCTAAGGTTACCAACGAATTTTTTTAAAACTTAAGAAATTTGACTTTAAAGTTATAATAGAATTAGATCTGATTAAAGATAATTCTTTGCCCAATCTTAGAAGAAAGTTCTTTTTAAGGAACAATCCTTAATCTTGCGTTAGTTACATCCAACTACTCTTCTTTCTTTTACATTGTTCCCGTGGCTTGTGATCCTCTATTTGGCATACCTATGTCTCACTTCAAAGGTAGCAAGGATATATCTAAGTGCTCCCTACATGTGCTAAAGACACTTGTGATAAATGTGGGTGATTGATTTTTATTTAACGAGTGGCGTTATAAATAACAAAATTTATTAAAGACGTATAGTATTTTATCATGGGTTCACCAACTCTTGGTTCACCCGACAATGCTTGAATAGGTGACATTCTGGTCGATTCTCGAAGCTTCCAACATATGTCTCTTCCTAAGCACGGGCGTGCTTGCCTTCTGATGGACTTCGGTTGACCATTTCTTGGGTTGACTTGTTGACTTTGTGTTTCTTGGTGTTGCGCACGACCATGCCCATAGCCTGGCACGACTGTGCCTATCTGCCAACTTGTTGGTTTCCATAGAATCTTGGACTTTTACTTCGTTTATGCTCGTTTTTCACTTTTTACATCCCGAACCTTGGAAACCTGCATTTAGAAACGATTTAGATAGTATTTCCAACTAAAAATTCATTAAAGTACTTAGATTTTAAGGGTTATTATGCACTAAAAATATGTATAATTGATGGCACATCAGTGGTGATGATGGTTTAGTACATGAGATTGGATGGTGTAGGCTTGTCTTATGTAAGACTTCACATGGTTTGATTCCCCACATGTTTTATATAGTTTTAATCTTGTTCTTATCTTCTTCATGACTAAATATTAAGCCTCAAAAATCTGATTTGGATTGTACATTGGTGTATTTTTATAAAATTTGGACATAATTTAGGTATATTAGTATCATTTTAGGGCATTTTAATCATGTGTAAACATTAAGCCAAAGCAGGTGTTGTTATTTTTAAGGCACTAGATGCCAATTTTTTCATGCTATATCATGTTGTTTAAATAAAAAACTCATTTTTGTAGTCCATCCAAATTATATAACCCGTGCATAATGATGGAATTCGATAAAATTTGACGCGTTTATCAAATTAGGGTTTTGGTTGTTCTGTAATTTGTATATCACAATTGTTCATTATTTTAGATCGTTTTAACTTGAATTAGCACTCATGTATTCGTTGATGGTAGTAATCTCTACTGGTCATGCTATAATCGTGTTTAGTCATGTTCTTGCAACATGTTGTATGACCTAGTTAGTTCCTAACTAAGTCTACATGATCCACATATAATATAGAATGTACAGATGATAACATGGCTAAATGAGGTTGTCACACAACTCCTTAGGACACATTCTCCAAACGAAATGTGGACAGTCAATGCTAATGATTATACTATGAAGGTGATGTCTTTCTTCATATGCTTTGTACAAACGTGTAGTGTCGTGGCTTGTCGGTCTTCATAAAAACTCTTCGTCATGTAAGTAATTGCGGCATTACAAAAATATTGTAGACATTCACGTGACGTCCGCTTGTCCATACATATATACTCATCTTATTCGTCAGGAGGATTATCGCTTGCAAGTTGTTTAATGGCATATCTGCATTTTTCCACCTCCATAAGCCTCTTTTTCATGCACCCGTCTAGGACCTTTTGAAACCATTTGTTATTTACTTCTACATCATCTACAATTTTTATAAAAAGATGTTTCGACATATGAAGCTTTTCTCTAACCATATAATTTTAACTAAAAATCATATTTTTTTTAGATTTGTTTCGCTTTTTAGAAATATCCTACATCCTATTATTTATATTTGTCTTTAGTTAATTAGATAATATTTCTGTATTCTTTTATTTTCTCTTTCTTTCACTTACATCCACCCATAAAAAATAAAAAGAAAAAAAGATTTGGGGTATGAATAGTGAGAAACAAATTTGGGTGATTGATTTGTTTTTCGTTAAAAATAGGGAGATGCGGATAGGAAGAGGGGTGGGATTTAGAGTTGTATCCCTCAAATTTGAAATGGAGTTGACTTTGGAGGATGAGGAATAGGGATGAGCTTGGTATCAACCATACCGGTACCAAAAATCCTAAAAATGAATATCGGTACCGAAAATGCCCGGTAGGTATGATTCAGTATCCACATACGCGAAATTGTACCGGATTTAGACCTTAAAATACCCAGAACTGGTCAAACACTATACCCAAACCTGATTATACCTTATACCCAATACCGGTTTTTTAATGTCCTGTATAGTACTTGAATTCTTAAAGCATGTTTTTATGTTTATAGTACAACTTTTATATTTGATTTTTAAAAAATGCATATTATAAAACAAATTATTTGTGTATGAGTGAATTTATGTTATTGTAATTTATTTTAATTATTTTTACAAATTACAAACCCAATTTTATTTTTAAATGATTTTCTTTTTGTGTGTAAAACAATAAATAAAATCGTGTATTGGTATCGAGTCTCATACCCGATTCCAATATCTGGTTATACTTGAAATCCGTCATATCCTACCCGGGTACATATGGTATGGTTTTTCTCTTAATACATGTACCCGAATGCTACCTGGTTTCTCTCAATACCCGATTTTTCAATACCTAATCATACTTCGAACCGGTTTCATACTTTGAACCGGATATTAACAAAAACCCAATTTGTGCACCTCTAGATGTGAATGCTCTTATAAGCGGCAATTTTGGCCTCACTAGATTTAAGCCCACCAAATTATTGAATTTTAGCCCACCATAGTGCTGGAAACTTGTAACCCAGCGAAGCAGTCCATCAGTTATTTGTAAATAGCCCAGCATCGCCCACTAAGTTTCAGTTTCAGTCCAACTCCAACCGAAGGACATTTCTCCTTTAGGCTTTCAGTTTAGGATTTGGTTTTCAAGAAAAGAGCTTTTGGCATTAATGGATAATAAATGTAAAAACTACCAAAACGCTAATCAACCTTTTTAGTGTCTTTTGATTACTTTTAGTGACCGAATTTTGAAGCCCATATTGTGACTAGAATAATTGTGTCACTGGAATTACGAATCACTTAACCGTTATCTACACTAAATTCACTGAAATATAGTTCATGGCTACCCCTCAACTTTTCGGCGGAATTGCAATTTTTTTATGACGTGTTTTGGATTACACTACCCCTAGAAAAAGATTATGTTACCCCTTCTTAATAGCCTAACCTTGGTTTTAAAATGCTTTAGGCTACTAAAAGGGGTCAGGAGGGTCCGTAGACCCTACGCTGAACAATTTTCCTCGTTCTTTTCGTTAATAGAAACCTTTTACGTAGTCGTTTTCCTGTTAGTTTGATCCCTATTATCATCTGTATAGTTGTTTATGTAAAGAAGAAAAATTAAAAAAAAAACATGTTCATAAATATTTTTTTCCAGCGGCTTCTGTGGCATCGAGGGAGTTTCAGAGGTTACCTTTATGTTAACTGAGGTAGAGGAGAATAAATGATGAACATGGAGAGTTCAATTCTCAGGAAAAAATTGTAATACACAATATTTTATTACTCTTTTATAACCCATATCAATTTCATCTACTTTAAATAGATCTGTGTTCTTCGTTCTTGTTTGTTTCTAGAGTGAAGTTTTAACGTTTGAAAGATGTTTTTTTTCTAAAATTAATACTTTCAAGATGGATTAATGCGATTGGATGGATGAGAAGTATTTGAACAATACTCTGATTTATGTAGCCGAAAGAGAAACTTTTGATAAAGTAAAAGAAGATGATGTAATTGCTCGAAATTAAATTTTCTTTAATCAAAGAGTAGAAATCTGTTAGATATATGTTTAAATTTATTTATTTATTATCGTGTTTCTATTTTTTGTTTCATTTACATTTTATGATAGTAAAAAAATTGAACGCTACCCGTTAAATTTTATTCTAGATCTGGCACTGATTTATAGTGTTAAAGTAGGAGAGAGTAGTTCTAAGCCTTTTTGTGGAAGGCCCAAGCCTAATTGGACCTATTGTAGGCCCATTATGGGTCATGTTACCATGCCCAACTAGAAGGGATTAAACAATTTATTGTTTGGGCAACGTGAGCTTTTTTATAATCTTTGATAGAGGTGTATAAAACGGTTTTTTTTTTTTTAAACGGTTCGGTTAATTGAGTCGTCAGTTTTTTTTTGTTTTAACCGGATTTTACTTTAATCGGTTCACTTACTTTTCTCATTTTTAGGTTATTCGCTTTATCCGGTCGGTTCATAACCGGTTTTTTCCCTAACTTTTTTATTTTTTGTTTTTTTAGTTCACCAGTAAATCGGTTAAAAACAAGTTCCTTCTAAAAAGTCCCTAACCGGTTACAAACATACGGTTTAAAAAAAACACTAGTCGGTTACCCTTCAATTAGTTATTAACCGGTTATGTTGTGCACCTTTGGCTTTGACACAAGAGACTAGAGAGCAGAGACATCTGGGTGAGTTGGGTTGCTGGGTTTGCTTGGTATATGAGGATAAACTCGAAAAACTTCATTTATTATCTTTTACTCATTCTTTACTATTAGTAATATTTACCGAGTATAATAATACTATATATGTGTCACTAAGGACATTTTCTTTACTATTTGAAGTTTGAACTATGCTATTTCTACATCATCAACACCACATGATCAATTACATCGCAATTCCAAACGTATAACATCGACAAAGAACCCAGCATGAAGCATAATTATATTGTACTCGGATCTTCTTATTCACTATCTTTGTAGAAAGCTTTTATACTAATAACTGTTCCAATGAATATATTTAAGCTGTAGCAAAACAAATTCGCCAGTAGCGAGTTTTGTTGTTCCTTTTAATGTTTTTGGCAATTGAAGAAGAAGAGTGGATCATCTCCCACATCACTTGTATGTCTTCATATCCTCCACAAGCCTCCATGTCTTTGTAAAGACTCACCATCCCATTCTTGTGCTCTGCAGTTACCAATGATTATGATATTATGTTATATGTAACATGAATGTGTGAATACAGATACATACATATGTGTGTGTAAAGAGGAAGATTATTTAGTGTCTTTACCTTTAGCTTTGTTTTTAAGACAAGATCTCAAGTTGAAAAGAAAGCCTTTTGTTGTTGAAAGGAAAGAGTTTCTGTATTTGAAGCAATGCCACCTCCTCATTGTCCACAAATCTTAAGTCAACTTCACCACTCACTCTCTTACTCCTCTAGGTGTGTGAGAGTGTGTGTATATATATTCATTTACTTATTTATTTATTAAAGCAAAGGCTTCCTTGCTACAACACAAACTATAATGGACAAAGAAGAAGGTAACACCCTAAAAGACAAGAAGCCTAATGATTCAAATTATATTGATCATCCTCAGTCTAATTAGTTGTTTAAAACATTATGCAATTAGCAGAAAAAATATTGAAGAAAGTTAAGGATACATTTATGCATATTTTAAACTTCATTTAAATTTTTCAACTTGCTTGATATTAGTGAACAGAATATGGTTTTCACACACCTAAGCTTAAATGCTAAAACTCTTAGTACTTTATCATGCGAGTTAATTTATATAAAAACTTTGACATTTAGTTAAATAACTAGAAACTACTTTTTCTTCTAAGATCACCTGTAGTGGCTTGAGAATTGGGCGTGAAGTGGGCAAAAAATGCCCCATTCACTAGAGCACACCGCCCCCATAGGCGTTTTTTAGTGATTTTTGGGTTGGGACGTTTCCAAAAAAATGCCTAATCAAAAGTGGGTGACCAATAGAATTTTCGTGATGGTTTTTTTTTATTTTTTATTTAATTCAATTACAATATCTAATCATCGCAATGAGGCTTGAAGTTCAAGCCCCATTACACCCCTTTTAAACTTCAAGCCCCTTAGCTTACTAGAAGTCACATGTCGGATAATGCCCAATAAAAGGGCTTGAAGCTCAAGTCCCACTACACATGGTCTAGTTTTACCCTACACATCAAAATTTATTACAATAACATCATGGACTTAAAACGTTGTACTAAGGGGTTGTTTGTTTAGCTGTTAACGGGGCTCTTAATGGTTCAGACCTTTTACTGGTTTAGCACTTAATGATTCAAACTATTTGTTTCGCAAGCAGATATCTGAATGGTTCAAACATTTGCCTCTGAATGGTTAAGCATTATACTGAGTCTGAATAGTTAAGACCTCTAATCTGAATTTGTCAGACATTTGTCTCTGAACGGTTAAGCATTATATGGCTCTTAATGGTTCAGATCTCTTACTGATTTAGCATTTCGTGGTTGAGACCTATACTAGTTTAGCACTTAACCATTAAGAAATCGTCAAATAGCCCCTAACTTTAACACAAGCAAAATGCTTAATAAGAGAACCGTTATAAACAAAAAAAAGATTATTTTATGAAGAGTAAATATAGGTAAAAGAAAATGTTTGTAGGTATTAATCAACTAAATAGAGGTTCACAAAAGGGCTTTTAGTCTAGCTGTATCAAGATGTTAAAAAATGTGTTGAGAATTGAGATTGAGGGTTGTAGTTTCATTGCAAATAAAAATGTTGATTTATGAGTAGAATTAGAAAGTGTGTAACTTAGCCGGTAAATAAAAAAATAACGTAAACTAACACTAAATAAATGACTGGCATGATTGTGAACTGCCTATACTCAAAAGGAGTTTAAACTATAAATTCTCGAAGTGTACAAGTCAAACCTTACTTTCCTCCAAATAAGGCATATTTTGGCAATTGTATTTGTAACCTAAAAATGGAAAAAATTATTGATTTGATCTTAAGGTGAGCGCTTATCTTTAATCATGAACTTATTTCACAGATATCGACAATTTGAGTAGGAAGGATCGTTGTCATTGTTTGCCCAATTCTTCTTATAATTCAAGATTCTAACTGAAAAATATAATTATTAGAAGGTGGTGATGGGGCCTTTATATATATGGTCAAACGGTTTGTTGGTTTTTCTTTTGATACTTAGTGTTTGTAACCCTTTAATTCTTTGCATACTTCAAATGAAACGTCTTTGTCTCATAAATAATACAAGATTTACTCATTATGTTAAAGTATATAAAGTTTGTTTATGTAAGATATTAGTAGATGTATAATAAATTTAGACTGGGAGGTGTAGGGGGCTTGGGTTAGGTACTTTGCTTGACACGTGGCAGGGGTATGATCCATGGGTCAATTCTTGAAAATAAAGGGTGTGTGGGTGACGTGGCTTGGCTGGCATGGCCAGCCATGGATTATCCTTTTATTTATTTTTTATTTTTTTTACTATTTAAAATTTCATTTAATTAAATTGACACACTAACTAAAATAAAAGATTGCATATAATATTTTTAAAAACTACAAATAAAATTAAAAAAACTACATAAAATTGAAAAAACAACTACATTAAATTAAAAAATAATAAAAAAACTTTATGATTTATCCATGTTATATTTTTCCAAGATCTCTTTTTTCATTTCCAACGTTATTGCCAATTCTGCGCCAGTAAGGTGATTGACGTTCATGGCGAGAAAATTCAGATCTGCAAGTTTTTCTTTTTTAGATGCTTTTCATTCGCGAGCCACTTGGATATTTTTCTTCACCTCCATCTTTTGTTGTTGGATGAAATTGAATGTGTCAATTTTTGTCCCAGTTTCTTCCAATTGGTCAGTATACAACCCTTTACCCGAAGCCGAACTAGGGGCCGAACCCGATCTACCTCTTTGAACCCGTTTTTCTGAAGTGTCTCTAACGGATAGGCGGGAAAGAGAAACCTCAAAATCATCCAAATTTACAACAAGCGCTTGATCACGAGCATTGGATTGAGCTTGGGACGAGGGTGTTCTTGCCTCTTTGGATGAGGTTGATTCGCTAGTAGAAGGGATTGTCGCCCACTTAGAAGCGTACCTACATACATCCCATCAATGTGTGTACTTGATGTCACACCCCGGATTTCCAACCCAAATCCATACACCGGTGGGCCCAGGTGGGAAGTATCGTGACGTTAGTTGATAACATCATTGTCAATTAAACACGGCACAGCGGAAGTCTTGGATTAAAATTACTATTACAAACCAAATGTTCGAAATAAAATAATATACAGGCTCGTAATAGAATATCAACAGGCGGATCATAAATTGTACATGGAAAGAATATAAAACAGACTTTGGGCAGATCTAGGATTTGCAAGATCCTCTATCACTACGGAGCACTTCCAGCCTATTTTCGTATTGTACCTGCAAGCTCAGTCTTTTGAAAATACGTCAGCTTTCGCTGGTAAATACACCCAACTGACTCATTTTGAAAACATTTCAAAAATGTTTTAAGTGCGTATCAGCACAAAATCTTCTTATAACTTGGGAAAGTTGACGTTACAACCTTGTTAACAGATTCACATGTTTGTCCATACATACAGGGCCCAGTACAGAAATCGAGACATGATTAAATACACACCACTTAGAACTCACGAAAGAGTTATCCCAACGTCTTGGGTAATTTGCATTTGAGCGTCTGTCAGGTGTATGCCTACACCCCGCGCTAAGGTCATAGCCATTATCTAATATAATGAGCCGAGGATATCCAGACACGGTAATTTAACCCCCGATGTTTAAGTTATCAAACAAAACTGATTAAAACGGAATATGCGGATTTACTAGCCACAATCCGGCATTCGATTGATCCCATTTCCGACCAAGCGGTAATAATTTACCGTATTCCAATCCCGTATAGGGAAAATAAGCCGAGAGTATTTACCTGAATTAGCCTTGTTTAAAATGCAAGATTATAACCCAACCGTATTCAAAATGAGCTAAGTGAAGATAGCATTTACCGGAATGTCTCTAGTCTGGATTATGGCATAAGCTAACCAATTAAATACTAACGGTCTTATTTAAGTCATAGACTTAGACCGACTAGCGTACTTGATCAAAACATATAATGCTAGATTAAATGATGGTTGGATAGAATATAGTTTAATCCCAACAATTAGGTTGACTTGTGTAATATGGATAAACTATAAACATTCTGGATTTTGAGATTTAAATGACAAGGTTAGACCCGTTTCGGTTAATTTTCGTAAACTTGTTACATATACTTAACCGTACGCATATCAGCGATATCGGGTAACCAGATAAGTCATGGAAAAGTTCTATATGCCATATACTTTAAATAAGTTGTAATTTCAGTAGGATATCAAGTTATATGCCCATTATGGTTTTAAAATGAAACTATACCTCATAAGCGCATTTAGGTAATTTCATACCGAATTAAAGGAACTTGAATATAATTTAATGTGATAATTATAAGTATTCTGGAAAAATAACTTATTTATGATATAATATCAGTAGGATATCAATTTTATGTGTATTTTATCTTTTATGACCAAACTATGCACTGAAGGGGCATTTTGGTCATTTTACACATAGTTTATAAATTATTTGTGATTCTGAGTTTACAACATGTACCTACTGTAAATATGTTTAAAATAAGTTTTAAAATCAGTAGGTAACAAGTCTTGGTCAACTAATATGGTTTAAAACCATACTATGCGCCGAAACGGCGCTTATGTCGTAGAATGACGTCTTATGCGATGTTTTATTAAAAACTGATGTTAAGGTCAGACTATAATGTCTTAGATATGTTATTTAATATAACATATCAGTAGGTAAAAGATTGACCTTGATAAGATTTGATTAAAACCGTTTTATGAGCTACAATGGCTAAATCGTCATTCATCGACATAATTCAAGGACCTGTATGTAAACTTAGTTTATAATCTGATTTAACATCCCAAATATTCCTACTTATAATATTACATCAGTATGAAACTTATTATCATTAAAAACCTTGTTTTATGCAAAAATGATATTTTAGTCAAAAAAGGCATAATTACGGAACTTGCGCATAAACTCAGATTCTGATTATGATCATGTAATATAAACTCAGAGGGTTATGCTACATTATATTATGATCATAATGCAACTTTAGATCAGTAGGTAACTAATCTAAATCGGGTCAGAATCGAAAGTAAAAGCAGAAGTCAAACTTCGCGACTTTCGGTTGCGAACCGACCCTAGAACTGAAATTGACGAGCCGAACATGTTCTTACATGTTCTAATAATTATTACCAACTTGTTTAAGTGTCAAAACAGGTTTCATAACATATATAAGATCAATTTATTTATGATTTTTTTTTAAAAATGGCATATTTGACTTTTAATATCATAACTTTGACCTGTCAATTGGTTTAACAAACGTGATCTTCAGGAGGTGCCCTTTATAGGGACTAACACCTACCTTATTACGATCACTTAGCCATGTTCATTATGAACAATGGCTGGACCATAATGGTCTTAACCGAAAGTCAAAGCGTTTTCCGTAAAACGCTTGACTTTTGGCTATAAAAGCCTATAAATGAAAATGCAAGACCAAGGAACACTTACAAGAGGTTCCTAGAATGCGAGAGAACTAAGTTGGATGCTCCTTTCAGTTAGGAACTTCCAGAGGAGGGAGGAAGAGTTGAAAATGAGAAATGTGCAAGTTCAAATGGTGGACTTGAAGACCTATTTATAGTTGGAGAACTTAAAGGAGGTGATGTCAGGTGTTTAGGGGTGTAAGAGGAAGCTTACAAGTGTCCTAAAACGTGGCATAGCTGTTTGGGAAGCCATGGTTTCGAGAAAATGGTTTTTGGCATTTTCGTCTGAAGGCCAAGGAAACTTTCTGCAGACACGGGCCTCTCGCGCCCAGCGAGCGCCCTTTGTCAGAATTCAAAATTTGACACATTTAGCCCCTTGACTTATTAAACCCCTTTTTAACCTTCTAAAACACCTTTTTAGCATATTTAGCCCTCCGTAACCAATTTTTGGCATACCCGGGATTATGCCCGGACATTGTCGAGCTCTCGATTCGTTAAAAGGTCACTCAGAGGTATAAATTAACATGGTGACACTTTTAATCCCTCCATTATCCAACTTTCACATATTTACAAAATTGAACTCTCTCATCCAACAAATGGCACGTATGAGAGTTAGGACTTCGCAATGGATCACTCAGAGGCTTATTATAAGCATGTTGACTCCGATGTCACTCAGAGGCTGGGCATGTTGACATATCAGTCACTCAGAGGCCAAGTTTTAAGCATGTTGACATATCAGTCACTCAGAGGCTAATGATTTAAGAAAGTTGACATATCAGTCACTCAGAGGCTGTTATTTATGCATGTTGACATCGGACCGTCACTCAGAGGCTCAGTTTGAGCATGTTGACGCCTTTAGTCCTTATTAGTCTTTAATAGACTATATTCAAAATACAACACGTGTCACTATACTATTGGACACGATTTTACAGGGTGTTACACTTGAACTCGTGCTTCTTGTTTTCTCTATATGATACCATGGCATTCTTGATAAAGTCGGCTTCAATTTCACCGCTTCTTGGCGAGTTCTTCGCCTTATGGAAATAACCATTGAAGTGGTGACGTGTGTATTTATGTCACCCCACTTGGACAAGAGGTTATCATTTTCACAGTACACCTCCTTGCTTTGCATTTGTGTATGAAATGATTTTTTATGGCATCCCAAAAATCTGTGCGGTGTCGTGAATTCTCTATTCCAAAAAAATTGGCATTATAAAAAAATTGTAATAAAACAAAAACAATAATAGTGTTATATATAAAATTCCTTTAATCAGATCTTGTGATTCATTGATGTAACATCTTGTCAAATTAGTTTCTTCTTAATGTGTCCACGCTATTTGTATTCGTTGAGCGACCGCTATTGCTTTTTCTTCATTTGTTTTTTGTGTCTTCTTTTTAAATAAACTAGCCGTTGGACAACAGCTTCCCCAAACGGTTATAAGTCCCCAGCCAATCCTCGCTAGCCAGCTCATGTCCCCTCCCCCACCCCAGGCTTCAAAGCCACGCCAGCGGGGCAACGATGTGGCCAACGTTGGTGTAACGCTTCGCTTTTGCAAATTTCCTTCTTTAGTAAATTTACTTCGTGTTTCGATAATTGGAAAGTCCAAACCTTGTAATCGTATTTCATTTCCAAATCATTGTAAATCCAGGGCTTTGATTGTTATCAAATTGATCGATTATACGCAATTCGCAATCTTTATACGCATTCACATCTATGATCATACATGCATTCGTTACGCATTTATAACTTCGAATCAACTTGCATATTCTTATTACATATTCACGAAAGTTAAACATTTCAATTCAAGTAAACAATTAGTAAGATAAACTCAAACTACTAAGACTATTTGATATCTTGAATCATGTTACATCTACGTAAACACTTGCAAGTTACGTTTAGGGTGTATGTGACACCTTAATTCATGTTATAATCTTCCAAAAGCACATCACACTTAATTATATATGACATACATTATTTAAATAACAAACAAACCATTATATAAATTCAAGAACAAAAATTAAATAAATAAAACCCAAGCAGCTTGCGGCCGCAAACTGCCAAGGGTGTATACTCTTCATGTTTCAAGTTCATGACCCACCTAATCACATTAAATGCAACCGTAATTCAAACCCTAATCCCTCCTCTATATAAACAAGCATTCCCCCATCCATTTTCCACTTTTTCAAGCCTCCAAACACTCCAAACATTCTCTCAAAGTTCAGAACTTTTCTGCTGAAACATTTCAGCTTGCAAGTGAGTTTCAACTTACTTCCTTCTTCCTTTAAACCTTGTTTCTTCTTCTAACACCCTTGGATAACCTCTAGGAAGGTTCTCACAAGTTTGCTTGGGCAAACTAAGGTGAAACCCCACCATTTTGAGGTCCAAAAGTGTGTTAAACTTTCTGCCCACTTTTTATCTTTTCAAACTTTAAAAATTTCAAAGTTTTCTTTAGGTTTTCTTCCTCAACAATGTTTGCTAAGCCCTATGGGATGTTACCATAGGTTTTACATGGAAAACCAATGTGGAAAAATACAATTTTTAGGGCCAAACTTTCTATTTTGGAAGTTAAACTTATAAACTTTTCTTAAACGTGTTTTAACCATAACAACTCTATGCTACTTGTGCCTCTAATCAAGTTTATGGTTAGTGAGTTAGCTAGACTTGTTCATACAAAATCAAGAGGTATAACATGCCTCTAAACTTGTGGTTTTTACTAGGGTTTCTAACCCACAAGTGTTGAGCCATCCAAGGTTACACGCTTGTGTATGGTGTAGGTGTGATTACATGGAGGCCTTGGCTATCCAACTATTCAATCCACCCCTCACTTGATGATTTCCATCCATTAAGCTATGGTTCACTTTCACTAGAGTAACAAGGCTACGACACGTCCCCAAACGTTGCCATGTTCGGGATGCATGCACCTAGCTTGCTTCTTCGGTTCGAAGTGTAGCTTAGTGAAGTACTATATTCTTGACCATCCGGATTGCCCTTGTGGCAATTTGTGTATTGGTGAATCTTACGAAAGAGGTTTTGGACGGTTATCCTCCTACCTTCATGCATGACTTCTATGACTTATATGATATCCATGACTTATATGAAATCTATAATAAACTTGTAATAACATATGTAAACTATTTATGTAAATAATAAATATAACCGAACCTTTGACGATGACCGTATGGTTAGTTGTCCTAATATTAGGTTATTTTGTCTAAGACCTAACCATCGTTACGATTCTATTGTGCATGACCCATAAAAACACAAACATCCTTCGGGGCTTATAGTGTCAAAAACGAGCGTTAACATCTAGATAAATACTTTCGACTAAACATACTTTCGCATACTTTAAATTCCTAAAAATTACCAAACTCCACCGTCATTCCAATACTTACACACCTACGTTTCCTTGTGTAAGATAACTTGGTGTTCGTCCCTCTAATCAACCCAAACACTTTCACGGAAATAACCTTGCAAAACTGTGAGTACACTCGACACCCTTTTATGCTTTACACTTTTTGGTACAACATGTTAACCTATCATAAACACAATAAATCATACTTTTATGCTATGAAATTACACAAACAATCCATCATACATGCTATAGGTATGTGATACTTGAACTGTTTACTTGGTACATTCTTATGTGATACTAAATGTCATTAACTTCGATCAAGCCTCCCTTAACATGTTTAGCGATATGGGAGTAACGCACCGCCCGTATTCTTGTGGTCAATGTTAATTTTTTAATCTATAATGCGGTACACTTGAGGATTGACTTGTAGTTCACATGCCTTGTTTACATTGGTCTCGTATACTAGCTTATCATGTGGATTTGTTTAAACGTTTTTATTACTTATGCTATGATATCAAACTTGTGTACTCGCCAATACTTTGTTATTGAACTATACTTTTTAACATGTTGAAGGTTGATGAGATTGACATGACGAAACTTAGTAGGATCGGCATAGAAACACGCTTAGAATGCTAAGTTATTTAATATGTTTTTGTTAAACATGTCTCATATGTTGTTGTTTTGTATTTGAATTGTATTGTATTCGAAAATTTGGTGATTTGAAATGAAATGAGTTGTTTAATTAAATATTGTCATAATTAGTTTTATGATGCTTTGAGCAATCTCGTTCGTCTCACTCCGATGTTTCCGCCATCGGTTGGGGTGTGAGAGATTGGTATCAGAGCCATAACTATAGGGAATTAGGTAGAATTGCCATGTTTGACCTAGTCTATAGTTTAAGTGTCCAACTTGACCTTTCTTGATTCATGGTTAAAATGTTAATTCTTCCTATTTGCTTTTTCCTATTTCTTTTGTCTTAATATATATATATATATATATATATATATATATATATATATATATATATACAACGTGTCTTTCCTAAGACACTTACACAATTTACACATTTGAAGACTTGAAGACACTCATACTATAAACGAGACGATCTCACCAAAATAGGGGTGAAACCAACACTTTGGTGATCACTCTCAATCCGCGTGTTCGACTTTACACGAAATTACACCATCAAGTTAGGAGTGAAATCCACTTTTGATGGGAATTTCCATTTCATACTCTAGTGGACCCTTACCAACGAGTCGGAATTCGCTCCTCGTTTGGTAAGTACCAACCATGCCTAGGGTACGATGTTGTCAAGTTAGGGGTGAAACCCGCACCTTGTCAACTAGTCCCATTCCTCGATTTTCAATCTCGCCAAAGTTTCGATTTTTCGATCGGTTAGAGACGTGTAGTAATTGGAAGGGTAAAGTGTCGTTAATCGCTTCTCGATGGGAGCACTCTACCTATAGGCCAAAGCACATTTCTCTAATTTGTAAGGATCTCGATTCACTTTGGAATAGTCGACGTTTCTCAACCCGAAACACTCTTATGTTCTATTAAGCCTATCTTGTATGTATCTCAATTATAATGTGTCTTTAATACTTGCTACCTTATTCATTTCCAACCCGATGCACAACTCGCACGCCTTTCGTAACCAAAAACAATAATAATAATCCTCGTGAACCAACTAAATTTATACTTCTTACGCAAATCATACGTGTTTATGCTCTTGAACGCTTGTATGCTTACATTATCTATGTGAATCTATATGTGTTACATAATACTTATATGCTCAAAAATGATTTCTTTTATAAAACGGATTATGATCAAAGCCTAATCCCTCTTCTATTGTCGAATCCTTTAGATGTCTTTCTCTCAAAGTGT
Source organism: Scalesia atractyloides (assembly GCA_947069175.1). Lineage (NCBI taxonomy): Eukaryota > Viridiplantae > Streptophyta > Magnoliopsida > Asterales > Asteraceae > Scalesia > Scalesia atractyloides. Next base: position 16,377,230 of record CAMTDV010000026.1, read on the forward strand.
TATGGGCAAAAAGAAGTCCAAGTCAAGTCCCAATCCGATTCGATGTCCAAAAAGGATTGCATGAAGTTCATGGCCGAGCATATGGCCAAGGTGATACCTGAAATTGTCAGCAAGATTCAACCTCCACCCAATGCTGAATCACCCCACACCTCCGTCGATTCCAAGGCGGAACCACCTAAATCAACCTTTACCCATTAGCAGTTTTGCTCCTGCAACCCCCAACCTTTCACCGGCGAAGGGGACGCCACCAAGTTACTCCAATGGTTTGACGCCGTTGAGGTTACTTTTCTCCAAAGTGGTTGTCCTGACCACCTGCGTACCATGAACGCTACGGGAGTATTCCGATCGAGGGCTCTTGATTGGTGGACTTCTGAGCGTAACGCTCGTGGTAATGATGCCGCTCAGGCCCTCCCGTGGATCGAGCTCAAGAATCTAATGGAGAATGAATTTTGTCCTCCTCACGATCGCCAACGGCTCAAGAACGAGTTTTGGAACCTTAAACAGGTGGGGAATGACAACGCCGGCCTCACGGCCCGTTTTAAGCAGCTAGGTGTGATTTGCCCTAGCCAAGTTGACACGGCCGAAAAGGCAGTTGCCAAGTACATACGTTGCCTCCCTCCTCACCTCACGGACATTGTCGAGACCGCCTCACCCAAAACCCTTGAGGAAGCTTTTCACCTATCTGCCCGACTGAACAATAACCACGTCCTTCGCAAAGCCTCCAAGGCTTCCTTAAGGAAAGCCCATCAAGCCACCACCAAAGCCCTCACCGAGCCTACCTCTCCCAAACCCCCAAGAAGCAACACCAAAGGCAAGAAGCGAAAGGCTTCAAGCCAGAACTACGTGGTAGTCACTCCGCCAAACCCTTAACAGCTAGCCTTAGCCTCTCCCGAACCCATCAAGAAAACATACACTGGGCCGCATCCCAAGTGTAACACTTGTCCTTTCCTACATCCGATTATTGCCCCTTGCCGCCTATGCACTATCTACAATTGGTATGTGCACTTCGCCCAACAATGTAGAAATGCTCCGCAAGCCCCTACCAACCAAGCCTGAGCCATAACCGCACCCCAAAACCCTAGAGCTCACCAAAACCGACCACTTGCACCTACTGTCCGTGCCTGCTTCAGATGTGGAGATCCAAACCACTTCGCCAACAACTGCCCGTAGCGCAACAACAACAACAACAATAACCAGCAGCATCAGCAAGCTCGCGACCGAGCCTTTGTCATCACAATGCACAAGCTCAATACGCCAGCGATGTCATTCCGGGTACGTTTCTGGATAACAATGTTTACGCTACGTGTTTATTTGATACTGGTGCGGATAAAAATTTTGTATCAGTTGAATTCGAACCTTTGCTTGTGTGTAGACATTCTAAGTTGCCTAAACCATTCGAAGTCGAAGTCGCTGACTGGAACACCGTCACTGTTGATTCTGTCTTATCCGATTGTTCTTTGAATCTCAACGATCCTACGTTTTCCAGTGACCTCATACCCATGCAAATGGGTAGCTTCGATATCATAGTAGGTATGGATTGGCTTAGGCGAGTCCGTGCTGAAGTTGTTTGTTCCAAAAAATTCATTCGTCTTCCCTTTCCCAATAACGATTCCTTACACGTCTATGGCGAGAAACCCTCCAAAGGTCTCAAGCTTATGTCGTGTATCTAAGCGAACAAGTACTTGCGCAAGGAATACTTCGCCTTTCTTGCCCACATTGTGGAAAAGAAGGATAAGGGTCCAAGCGTGAATGAAGTTCCCGTCGTACGTGATTACACTGACGTCTTCCCCGATGATCTTCCTGGTCCTCCTCCTCCTGCTCGTTCAGTTGACTTTCGCATCGACCTCATCCCTGGCGCAACTCCGGTCGCAAAATCCCCCTATCGTCTAGCACCCTCGGAGATGCAAGAACTATCTAGTCAACTTCAGGAGCTTCTTGATAAAGGCTTCATACCCCTAGAACATCTCCTTGGGGCGCTCACGTTCTATTTGTCAAAAAGAAAGACGGATCCTTCTGCATGTGCATCGACTATTGTGAGCTCAACAAGCTTATGGTCAAGAACCGAGACCCTCTTCCTCGCATCGATGACCTTTTTGACCAGCTTCAAGGTGCAACTTGTTTCTCGAAGATCGACCTTCGCTCTGGTTATCATCAACTTCGAGTCCTCGAAGAAGATATACCCAAAACCGCGTTTCGCACACGTTATGGGCACTAAGAGTTCGTGGTCATGCCAATTGGCTTGCCCAACACACCGCCGTGTTTATGGATTTGATGAATCGCGTGTGTAAGCCCTATCTCGACCGATTCGAAATCGTCTTCATTGATGATATCCTAATCTACTCGAAGACGCGAGAAGAGCATGAGTGACACTTGCGTCTTATCCTTCAACTTTTGCGTACTGAACTTCTTTATGCCAAGTTCTCCAAGTGTGAATTTTGGCTAAAGGAGGTTCAATTCGTTGGTCATGTCGTCAACGAGCTTGGTATTCACGTTGACCCCGCAAAAATCAAGGCGGTGAAGAATTGGATTGCCCCTAAGATTACATCCGATATTCATTCGTTTCTCGGCCTAGTAGGCTATTACCGTCGGTTTATTTCAAATTTCTCTAAAATTGTCGTGCCTCTCACTTCATTGATCCAAAAGGATAAGCCTTTTGTTTGGATTTCCGAACAAGATGAGTCTTTTCAAACGCTCAAGGACATGCTTTGCAATGCTCCTGTCCTAACCCTGCCCGATGGTACCGACGACTTTGTCGTGTATTGCGATGCCTCAAGACAAGGTCTTGGTTGCGTTCTTATGCAATGAGACAAGGTCATTGCTTACGCTTCACGACAACTCAAAATTCATGAGAAAAACTATACTACGCATGACCTTGAACTTGGTGCAGTTGTTTTTGCATTAAAGATATGGCGACATTACCATTATGGTACAAAGTGTACGGTCTTCACCGACCATAAGAGCCTCCAGCATATCTTTAATAAAAAAGAACTCAACATGCGTCAGCGTCGTTGGGTGGAACTATTAAACGACTACGACTGCGACATCCGCTACCAACCTGGTAAAGCAAATGTTGTGGCCGATGCACTTAGTCCGAAAACTCATGTTAAGAGTGTACGTTGTTACCAAACTTTGGGAAAGCTTCAAGAGATGATTCGTGAGGCACAATACTCGACCGTTAATGAGGGTAGCCTCAATAATAAGTTGAAGTGTGGTGCTGAGAACCAACTTGTGACCAAATCCAATGGCATCATGTGCTATCTCGACAGTATTTTGATTCCAAACCGTGATAATCTTCGTGACCTCTTGATGAGTGAAGCTCATAAGTCTTGGTATTCTATTCATCATGGCGCCGATAAGATGTATCATCGTGCGTTGTATTGGTGGCCTGGAATGAAGAAATATATCGCCTGTTACGTTTCAAAGTGCCTTACTTGTTCCAAAGTAAAGGCCGAACATCAACGTCCCTCTGGCTTACTCGAGCAACCAGAAATTCCTGTTTGGAAATGGGAGAGTATTGCTATGGATTTCATTACCAAACTCCCTCGTACGTCGTCTGGTCACGATAGTATTTGGGTGATCATCAACCGTCTGACCAAGTCTGCTCATTACCTTCACATACATGAAGACTATCGAGTCGGGAAATTTGCTCGTATCTACACGGATGAAGTCATTTATCATCATGGTGTCCCCATTGATATTGTTTCGGACCGTGATGGTCGTTTCACTTCCCATCTTTGGCAAACGTTTCAAAAAGCTCTTGGTACTCACCTCAATCTCAGTACTGATTTCCATCCCCAGTCTGATGGTCAAACCGAGCGTACTATCCAAACTCTAGAAGACATGCTTTGTTCTTGCGTAATCGATTTTGGTGGCAACTGGGACATGCACTTGCCTTTGGTCGAATTCTTGTACAATAACAGTTACCACGCGAGTATTCAAATGGCACCTTTCGAGGCATTGTATAGACGCAAGTGTCGGTCGCCTATTTGTTGGCATGAGATCGGGAAAGTTCAAATCACCGGTCCCGAGCTTATACAACAGACGACGGACAAGATTTTGCAGATTCGGGACAACTTGCTCAAAGCCAAAAGCCGACAAAAGAGTTACGCAGATAAAACACGCAAGCCTTTGGAATTCAACGTTGGTGACTTTGTACTTCTCAAGGTATCCCCTTGGAAGGGTGTAGTTCGTTTCAGGAAAAAGGGAAAGCTCGATCCTCGCTATGTGGATCCTTTCAAGATCCTCGAAAGGATTGGCAAGGTAGCATACCGACTGGACCTACCTCAAGAGCTCAGCAATGTTCATCCTACCTTCCATGTCTCAAACTTGAAGAGATGTCTCGCCAAATAAGGACTCCAAGTTCCACTTGAAGATCTTCAAATTAATTAGACCTTACACTTCGTGGAGAAACCAATCGAAATCATGGATCGAGGTACTAAGCAACTAAGGCGCAGTCGAATTCCTATCATGAAGGTTCGATGGGAAGGAAAACGTGGCGCTGAGTTTACTTGGGAACTTGAAAGCGACATGAAGACTAAGTATCAGCATTTGTGCGTTGCATCTTCCTAAATTTCGGGACGAAATTCCCTAAAGGAGAGGAGACTATAACGCTTCGCATTTGCAACTTTCCGTTTTTAGTAAGTTTACTTCGTGTTTCTATAATTGGAAAGCCCAAACCTTGTAACCATATTTCATTTCCAAATCATTGTAAATCCAAGGCTTTGATTGTAATCAAATTGATCGATTATACGCAATTCGCAATCTTTATACGTATTCACATCTATGATCATACATGCATTCATTACGCACTTTATAACTTCGAGTCAACTTGCATACTCTTATTACATATTCATGAAAGTTAAACGTTTCAATTCAAGCAAAAAATTAGTAAGATAAACTCAAAATACTAAGACTATTTGATATCTTGAATCATGTTACATCTATGTAAACACTTGCAAGTTACGTTTAGGGTTTAGGTGACACCTTAATTCATGTTATAATCTTCCAAAAGCACATCACACTTGATTATGTATAACATACATTATTTAAATAACAAAAAAACCATTATATAAATTATAGAACAAAAAATAAATAAATAAAACCCTAGCAGCTTGCGACCGCAAGCTGCCAAGGGTGTATACTCTTCTTGTTTCAAGTTCATGAGCCACCTAATCATATTAAATGCAACCCTAATTCAAACCCTAATCCCTCATCTATATAAACAAGCATTCCCCCATCCATTTCCCACTTTTTCAAGCCTCCAAACACTCCAAACATTCTCTCAAAGTTCAGAACTTTTCTGCTGAAACATTTCAGCTTGCAAGTGAGTTTCAACTCATTTCCTTCTTCCTTGAAACCTTGTTTCTTCTTCTAACACCCTTGGATAACCTCTAGGAAGGTTCTCACAAGTTTTCTTGGGCAAACTAAGGTGAAACCCCACCATTTTGAGGTCCAACAGTGTGTTAAACTTTCTGCCCACTTTTTATCTTTTCAAACTTTAAAAATTTCAAAGTTTTCTTTAGGTTTTTTTCCTCAACAATGTTTGCTAAGCCCCATGGGATGTTACCATAGGTTTTACATGGAAAACCAAGGTGGACCAATACCATTTTTAGGGCAAACTTTCTGTTTTGGAAGTTAAACTTATAAACTTTTCTTAAACTTGTTTTAACCATAACAACTCTATGCTACTTGTGCCTCTAATCAAGTTTATGGTTAGTGAGCTAGCTAGACTTGTTTATACAAAATCAAGAGGTATAACATGCCTCTAAACTTGTGGTTTTTACTAGGGTTTCTAACCCACAAGTGTTGAGCCATCCAAGCTTACAAGCTTGTGTATGGTGTAGGTGTGATTACATGGAGGCCTTGGCTATCCAACTATTCAATCCACCCCTCACTTGATGATTTCCATCCATTAAGCTACGGTTCACTTTCACTAGAGTAACAAGGCTACGACACGTCCCCAAACATTGACATATTCGGGTTGCACGCACCTAGCTTGCTTATTCGGTTCGAAGCGTAGCTTAGTGAAGTACTATATTCTTGACCATCCAAATTGCCCTTGTGGCAATTTGTGTATTGGTGAATCTTACGAAAGAGGTTTTGGACGGTTATCCTCCTACCTTCATGCATGACTTCTATGACTTATATGAAATCTATGATAAACTTGTAATAATATATTTAAACTATTTATGTAAATAATAAATATAACCGAACCTTTGACGATGACCGGATGGTTACTTGTCCTAATATTAGGTTATTTTGTCTAAGACCTAACCATCGTTACGATTCTATTGTGCATGACCATAAAAACACAAACATCCTTCGGGGCTTATAGTGTCAAAAACGAGCGTTAACGTCTAGATAAATACTTTCGACTATACATACTTTCGCGTACTTTAAATTCCTAAAAATTACCAAACTCCACCGTCATTCCAATACTTACACACCTACATTTCCTTGTGTAGGATAACTTGGTATTTGTTCCTCTAATCAACCTAAACGCTTTCACGAAAATAACCCTGCAAAACCGTGAGTACACTCGACACTCTTTTATGCTTTACACTTTTGGGTACAACATGTTAACCTATCATAAATACACTAAATCATACTTTTAATCTATGAAATTACACAAATAATCCATCATACATGCTATAGGTATGTGATACTTGAACTGTTTACTTGGTACATTCTTATGTGATACTAAATGTCATTAACTTCGATCAAGCCTCCCTTAACATGTTTAGCGCTATGGGAGTAACGCACCGCCCGTATTCTTGTGGTCAATGTTAAGTTTTTAATCTATTATGCGGTACACTTGAGGATTGACTTGTTGTTCACATGCCTTGTTTACATTGATCTCGTATACTAGCTTATCATGTCGATTTGTTTAAACGTTTTATTACTTATGCTATGATATCAAACTTTTGTACTCGCCAATACTTTGTTATTGAACTATACTTTTTAACATGTTGCAGGTTGATGAGATTGACATGACGAAACTTAGTAGGATCGGCATAGAAACACGCCTAGAATGCTATGGTATTTAATATGTTTTTGTTGAACATGTCTCATATGTTGTTGTTTCTTATTTGAATTGTATTGTATTCGACAATTTGGTGATTTGAAATGAAATGAGATGTTTAATTAAATATTGTCACAAAAGTGTTATGATGTTTCGAGTAATCTCGTTCGTCTCACTTCGATGTTTCCGCCATCTGTTGGGGTGTGACAGCCGGCCCGCTGTGGCTCAGCCGACGTTGCTTGACATCCCAACCCCCACCCACGCCCCACACCCCACACCCCACGGTCTTATGTAATCCCTTTTTTATTTCGTCTTTGGTTTTATATATGAGCATAGAAATTACTTCCAAAAAGAATAACTATGCCTTTTTATTTCGTCTTTTATTTTTATTTATTTTTTTCATAAGTATTTACTTTTTAGATAATTAGTTTAACTCGATTCCATGAGTATGGTATGTTTGAAACATGTGTGCTTCTATCACTTTATGGTAGAAAATGACAAGTGATGTAGCATGTGCTATTCACCAACTTTTGTTATTTTAGGTTTACCTGCCAAAGTTTCACATTCCTTTCCACTACATACAAAAATAAATAGTAAAATGATTCATATTTATAAAACCCATTTTTAAAAGTAACTAGTGTATAGCACCTTGTGTATTGCAACGGAGTTGTTAAGTCGAAAATAATAGACGTAAAAACGTTAAAATGCATACACACGTTGCAACTTGTTAACTAACCAAATACAGACCAAAACGTAAAATAATAAGAATATGGAAAATTGAGTGCTTCATTAACTTGTATACTAAGCTTTAAAGAGTTGTAAAAAATGAATAATATATGTCACTTACAAAAGAAACTTGTAAATTAATATATGGAAAATGGTATGCTTCATAAACTTATAGACTAAACTTTAAAAACTTGAAAAAATTTGTAAAAAACTGAATAGTATATACCACCTATAAAAGAAACTTGTAAATTAATATATGGGAAATAAGTTTAATAAAGAGATTGAGATGCGTAATTACTTTGAAAGGAATATATGATGAGAGAGAAAAAAATATATCACATTAGTCTATGTATTATAGTGTTATAATTGTTAAGATTGCCTATTTTTCCATATAATCACAAATAAAGTGATAATATGAAAACAATTTGTTCTTTTACCATCTTCGATGAGACTCTATTCTTTGGGAGTCATCTTCTCTAACGAGGTTAATTTATTAGACTCAAATATTTAGTCCATAAAAAACTTTCTTCTTCACACTAGTCAAATAAGGCTTCTAAAAAATAAAATAAAGTTAAAACGAAATAAAAATTTTCACATATTATTGGTAAGAAAAGAACAAGTTTGTCAGAAAACTTAATTTTTTTGCACAATTGGCCTGAAGTTTGTTACAATTTTGAGAGAGAAAGGAAAGCCGTATGATCCAATTTTGACGCTCAAGTCTTACATGAAAGGTAAGCAGAAAATCATGTGTAATGCCTTTGTGACTACATTAGCTACCCCATGCCACATTAGCATTATGCTAACAGAACATGGCGCCGCAGTTCCATAAATGGTGCACGGGAGTCGTTCATGACCATCCTTGTGGGCGTGAGCCAAGACTTCAAATCATTATCATTTTATATTTGCGTGTGTATTTCATCTCATTAAACCATTACACTCTAATTAAGGGAGCAAGGGTTGCTCCCGGGTAGTGGTCAAGGGGTAGGTCATCACAAGTAGGTTTTGCTGGTACTAGTAACTGAGACGGATTGTGTTTGATCATTGACCTTAGAAGACGAAGGGATGGCAGGTTTCAACGGTTACCGTTTAAGAGTTGGAGATTAGGCGTCAACCAGTGATGATGATAAACAGGTTCCGACGGGTTAAATCCCAAGTAACCTAAGTTGGAAGGAGGAACCATTCTTACCGATATGGAGCCTATGTGACACCTACATGCCTTCACTTGATAGTTAATAAAATGGTGTATGACTGTATGTCCAAAGTTGATCATGTTAGATGGCAAAACTGAAAGTTGCATTTACCATAATCAACAGTACAATGCCAACATTCATAAATATAAGAACAAAAGTTTACCGATTAATAACCAAATTATCCAACATCAAAACATAGGTTCAAAATTGTACCATCACAAAGCAGTTAAAACTTCCCAACAATCCAAAATCAAAAACAAGCCACCATAATCTATGAAACCAAACACAATCTAAGCAGCAGCCTCTTGGGCAGCCTGCCTCTTTCTAGCCTCTTCAATGATGGTTAACTTGATACCCTTACCCTTGGGTAGAGAGACCCATGGTTTCGAACCCTTTCCGATGGTGAACACGTTACCCAAACGAGTAGCAAACTCGTGGCCGGTAGCATCTTGAATGTGAACAGTTTCAAAGCTGCCCTTATGTTTTTCTCTGTTCTTAAGGATTCCAACACGGCCTGTGTTTCTTCCTCCAGTTACCATGACGACATTTCCTACGTCAAACTTAATAAAATCGACGATCTTGTTTGATTCTAGATCAAGCTTAATGGTGTCGTTGGCTTTGATGAGTGGGTCAGGGTAGCGGATGGTCCGACCATCGTAGGTGTTGATGTATGGAATGCCCTTTGAACCGAACTGGACTGAACGAACCTTGCACAACTTAAACTGCATTTAAATTAACAAAAACAAATTATGAGACTTGACATAATGAAAAACTTAGGCGAAAACCTAATAAAAAGTTTGTACTAGAAAAAAAGTAAACATGACAAATTAAAATCATATAGTTGTAAATAAATAACTCCGTTAATCTATGAAAGATTAAATAAAAAACAAGTTGGGAACAAATTTACAAACCTTTGACTCCTCATCTCTGATTGAGTGTAACCTGAATCTACCTTTGGTGTCATAAAGCAGACGGAAGCTTTCATTGGTCTTAGGAATAGAAACAACATCTGTTCCAAACAGAAACACACAAACCATGAAAGGCAGCTAAATTAGAATACAAAAAAACTCTGTTTAAAAACCCCATAACCCTTTGTAAACAAACTACATACAAACTTAGAACATACATATTTTTAATGATAAACAAAAACGACAGATTAGCAGATATACTAACCCATGAAACCGGCAGGATAAGTCTTGTCGGTCCTGACCTTGTTGTCGACAAGAACATGACGCTGCATCAAAATAGATTGAACCTCACGGTATGTCAAGGCATACTTCAACCTGTTCCTCAGAATAAGGATCAGGGGCAGGCATTCCCTAGACTTGTGTGGGCCAGATGATGGCTTAGGAGCCTGCAAATCAAAGACTAAAAAGGTTAGAAAAGTGAAACAAAACAAATTAGAGAAAAATAATGATTTTAAAAAGATTAACTTACAAAAGCACCACCGAGTTTGTCAAGCATCCAATGCTTTGGGGCATTGAGCCTCTTCATGTGCTTCTTGAGACCTCTAGCCTATAATACAATATGCATTATGTTAGGTTTGCCAATAATTCTTAAGTAAAAGTTATTTGCAACATATCTTACAGAAGTATATCTTCAAGCTGCTTAAAGTAACATTACAACCATACAGCTAATACCACAAATCACAATACAAAAATTCTAAAAATCAAACATTTGTTACAAAAATAACAGAAATTCTAAGTTGTCAATAGCAACTATGGCACTATAGAGCGTTTCTGTAACTTTTTATTTTAATAAATAGAAATAGTGATGCCAATTATTTGGTAAACATGATTAGTGATAGCGTAGTTTAGCTATTTTGGTGGTGTGAATGCAAAATACTTCTTAAGTTCTCTACTACTTAATCGTTATACGTGAAATAGTGGCCGCTTTTTCGTCGCTATCGCTACATAGGGTACAAGTAGCTCTTCGCTGTTGACAACTACTTGTTAACTTCATTTCAGCTATCACTAATTCATACCACATTACTAGCAAAATCCTTATACACTCTTAAACACCAAAAAATTACCAGCAACCATAAGAAAATGAACTACAGTCAACAATCAATTATAGCAAACCATTTAGTCAAACAAATTCAGCTGATTTATTAATAAAAAGCTCTAAAAAATGCAGTGATCTATAAAAAAGGGGACACATAAATTGGTGAAATGACCATAGAAATCAAAATTAACAAGATATGGCTGAGTAATTATATATCCAAACATTAAAAGACAATCAGGCTCAATTGATCTGGCAGGATGAAGAAGCTAGGGTTCCAATGTCGAAAAATGAAATAAAATCATAAGAACTCTCTAGATACAGCTAACAGAAGGGAGCAGAAATGGTACCATGGTTGCGGTTTCCGGTGGGAGATGTAAATCTCCGGTGAAATTCTTCAACAATTGACAGCCGCACCCCCAAAATCAACTTATGCAGCTTATAAACCCTAGATCGTGTGTTTATATACCTTGCAAACCTATTTTATCTAATGGGCTTCTAATTCAGCTAGCCGGTCACTACATTTGGGCTAGCTCTTTATTGCATATACAATCCGGCCCAGTTATGTGGCTAAGATATCCCTTGATGTCGATCTACAAAAAAATCCTAGACACCCGAATCCTTTTTGCGAGTTTGTAAAATACGCGTCTTCAGTTTTTACTTGATGACCGGCGTTGTTGAGTCGTTTTTTAATGTGATTGAGTGTACTATTTTTTTTATTGTTTATCGATTAAAACTACACCAATTGAAAACGTCCATAAAAATAAGCACATTATATTTGACATGATTTATTTTTTTTAATAAAATAAAAATTAAAATGTAAACAACTTGAATTTATACCAACACGTACATAAAATTAAGCTTGTAAAACCCGAGGTTGTCATAATGTTATTACGTCCAAATGTAAATAATTTTGAATTTATACCAACACGTACATGAATGTCAAAATGTGGACTAACTCAAAATGTCTAAAAAAATAAGTACATGCCAAAACGTAGACTAAATCAGAATGTCTGTAAAAATATTTACCAAAACGTATTATATATGACATGACTCATGAAATATAATGTAACTCGAGTTTATACCGTCTAATGAAATGTATTGTATTTGACATGATTCATTTTTAAGAATACTATATCGAAACGTAAACCAGTTTTGAATTTATATCGACATGTATATAAAATAAGCATGTAAAACTCATATGACCACATATCATTTTTAAAAAATTGAAAGAGATGTAAGTATTTGTAACACCCCAAAATACGTAAATGAGATTAATTCGTGTTATGTAATTAAAGAGATATTAAAGCACATTAGTATGGTTACCATTTTAGATGAAGCTATACAATATTACTTTATAATTCGTTGTGAATTAAATATGAGGGAAAATAACTTGCTGGGTATCAGCATATTGTAACGGAATGTATTTTAATAATATATGTCGATAAAGACGGGTTCGATTTAGGGATATACAGCTACCTCATATTGTGACTCGCCCGAACTTGACGGGGCATTGTCGTAAAAATCAAACATGAGGGGGGATTATGTAAATATCCAAAGTTCAATGTATATAAAGCCCCTTATGGCTCATTTTGGGCAGATTTTCTCTCAAGTTAGAGAGATAAATAAGAGAGAGAGAGAGAGAACTAGAGAAAGAGGGGTGGCTGGCGGTGGCGTTTAGCGGCGATTCGCGGTGGCCGGAGATGCTCGGAGTTGTGGGTTACAACCTGGAACCAATTATCAATGCTACGAACATAATGGTAAGCTCTGATTTCCCTAAGTCCTTGCTTAAAGTTGTTAAAATTGTATAAATCAAATCTATCCAGAATGTTATCCAATAACCCAGTTACAAAGAACTGAACGATCCACGAAATCTGACCGTTGAAACGTCTTAATTTTTTTAAATATGGTTCACAACATTTAGATGATCATTTTGAATGGTGGAATACGAAATAGAGTTGTTTAAGTGTGACTTTGAAACCCATTTTCAAGTTGTTTGTATTCCCGTTTTAGTTAAAATGCAGCTTAGTAAAATCGATTTTCCCGAAGATCTGACAGTTGGATTGAGATGAAATTTTGACCGTAGCTTTCTGACATATGGATATTTAATACTTCCGAAGGAAATTCCGATCAGAGGTCAGGAACTAAAGTTTTTAAAGCAAACAGTTTATAACAAATTTCTTGTACGAAAATTAGGAAGTTGATGGTGTTGTATGGATGGTCTAATGGTATGGCATGTGCTATCTACGACTAGAGAAATATTCATGATGCTAGATGTTATGAACTAGGAAGGTAGGCATAAATTACTTGTACAGTGTGCTTTAGATATGGTTCGTACGCCAAGTGTTCGATAAAATGTCTAGTAGATGACTGTAAGTGAATTTGCATGTAACCACTTGACGAACATGAATGGAATGTAAAATATGATGTAATCTGTGATTTTCATATGAATTGGTTGAATACGTGCATTAAAAGCTTGTACTAGGAGCTTAGTACGAGGTATGTCCGCCATGTGTTTAAATGTATGCTTGATGTAATTCAATAAGTGAAATTGTGTTAGTTATGGGATATTCGAACTTACTAGCAAGCAATCATGTTAGAACATGTTGAAATGACACCATGAAAGTGATATGAATGTAATTTACAATGTGGCTTGATTTAACCGAAAAGTAAGTGCATATAGGATCTGAATATGAAATGAATTTAATTTATAATATGTGTATATGCTAATAATGTGGTAACCATAATGACATGAAAGTATAGGATCATGTCAAAGTGGGTGGAAGCATGGAAGGCTAACAAAAAGGATGCGAGGAAGCAAGTACGAAACGGACACTTAAGGTAAGTGATTTCCGGAATCACTTCTTCTTTTATACATAAAGTTTTTTATGTTGAATACAGGGAATTGTGTAAGAAATTATGGGTAAGGATCAAGGTACGTATTGTTGTGGTAAGTCATAGGAAGTCATCTATGTTCGGAATTCATGATAGAAGTGAACGGGTCAAAATGTAGAAAGTATGTGTCGGGTGTGGGTTTGGATGTTATGGTATGGGAACCATGTAAAAATGTTTAAGTAATTATAGCACTAAGGCAAGCATGGCTGTAGCGGGCCATAAACAGTTAGCTATGTCGGAAATAACTTAGTATAATCAAACGGGTCAAAATCAAGAAAGTTTAATAGAAGTGTAGATTTGATAATGAGGACATGGGGTTAAGTGTTAAAATGATACGGAATGTTATGGGATGATATGGGACGTTACGGGTCAGTTCGGGTTGGAACGGGAACCAGAAACGGTTTGTGTAAGCTTAAACAAGGAAAAACAGCGTCGACAGCACAGAGTGGGCGTCGCCGACGGCCTCCCTAGCCGTCGCGGACGCTGCCCCCTTTCCCCGACGCTCTAATCAACTGTCTAAGCTAATGTGGACCCGACGTAACTACTCAGGAGGCGTCGGCGACGCTGTAGTAAGGCGCCGCCGACGCTGTAGTAAGGCGTCGCCAACGCCCCTCACAAATCTGACATGTTGTTTTTGTTAGTTATTCGCACCGTGAATTCCGTACCTTCTAAAACTTGTTCCGTAACCCTTAATGAACCCCAGAATATGAAAATAACTAATAGGGAGTCATGTAAACTTATTGAGTGTCGGGGATGAATAAGTATGTAAGCATGTATGTGTACATCGTACTACATGTTAGTGGTGGAATACACAAGTAAGCACGAATAGAAATAAGCATGCGCCTAGGTTAGTATGTATGAGACTTATACGTAAGGTAGATTGTGAGGATGAATTGTTAGTATGAATTTGTGGGAATGTAAGTTGTACGTAAGATCTTGGGTATGGAAGTATGTTTGTATATATGTATAAATGGCTTCAATACGTTTGAGTATTAATGTCACTAATATTGTGTCTCGAGATTAAATGAAAGTGCAAGTATACTATTGTTGGGCTTATAAAGATTTGACATTGGGATACAAGATATTACCTGGAAAGATAACCGTGATGATTAGCATAAGTAGAAAGAATGTGGCGTGGTCATATAATTATGTATAGGTAGTTTGTGTATAATGTCACCAAATATCAATGATGCGATTGTATGTGGTGATTGCAGGTTGCACGGAATTATCATCACCATGGAGTGTAAGCGGTGGATGATCGAGTCAAAGTACGTGGTTTGTAAGGTGGCGAGGTCATATATTTTATAAACGTAGATTATGTTTTATCTTTTAATTAAGAATGAAGGACACCATATTGTAAAAGGGATTATTCTAATGGTTTCTAGTATGTTAAAATGTTTATAAGGAAAAAAAATTTAGTTCACATTTCCGCTGCGTATTGTTCGTTAAAACATGTTAAGGTGTTTCAGTATTAATATTAAAATTTAGGGAAAATAAGATAAAAAAAGTCAAAATTACGATAGCTAAATTGTCAATCAGTTTTATATATATAACTAGGTTATTCCCTGTGAACTTCACGGGGTTAGACCATTTAAATTATATACATAACAAATTTAAAATAAAAAGACTATCTAAACTTCACAGATAATTAATTTATATTAATTTAATTATGTCGTTAAATAGAATTAAAAGAAATGTCTTCAAACGTTATATTGTTTTATAATTGTTTTGAATTGACAGTTGTAGTTGATATAAATTTTAACTTAATTAACAAAATTTGTAAAAAAAATGTATTAAATAATGTTTATTGACATAGTACTCCATAAAATAAATACTTAAAAATAACATTTAACATAAACAAACAATTTGTATTATAAAATAAACTTAATTATAGATATTAAAGTAATGTCAAACAATGATTTCAATAAGAAAAACTAAAATGATTGGTGAAAATCACTGTACCAACAAAACAATGGAAAGACAAAGTTCAAAATGCAAATATACGTCTCAACTATTTCTCAATCTTTGAAATATAAAGGTTAATTTCTTTATTGCTAACATCCTCCAAGGTTTTGAAGTTTCTTTCAGTTGTAGTATCAGACGTACTTGAGCCTCCATCCAAATTGTAAACATCAACCGGTTTACATTTAAATATTTTATCTTTAGAAAACTTTAAACATTTTTCCCACCAATAGTATTTAAAGTAGGTTAGGTTTATTCAGAATTGATTTTTATTTATTTTGGAAATTCATTATTGTTTAACCAACTATTTATGTCTTATTTTAAAAAAAATTAAGTCATGTCTATTTACTATAAACACGACACATTATAAATGTTAGGTTTGACTATTAACATAAATCTATCTACATATTTGTATAAATAGTATTAAAAGCAAATATCCTTAATAAACACATAACCCAAACTATAACAAACATTTATTGTGTTCAAAACATAAAAAATAAACGAAAACATTCAAATGCACCACAATGTGAAAGAAATAACACCAGAATGTCTTAAAAACACTTCATAAAAAATGAAATATAACGAAACACAATACTTCTCCATCAGCCTTAGCTTCATCTTTTTCATCTCCAATCCGCGTTGTGTATAAAAAAATTAGTGAGTCGTCTACATAATAGACTTCACAAAAGTTACGCTTAATTTATTCAGAAAAAGAGGATTTCTGATTAATTTGAATAACATTAAAATAGGCGTTGAATTGTCTTTGGTATAAGACACATCATCATACAACACAAATACATAACCATAGTTTAAAAAAATGGTTAATCAAAATTATAAAGAAATCGAAAAAACATTTGATATAACCTTAGAAAATTCAAGAGGAATATATTGAAATTCCGACATAGTAACAACAAATGATTCTGATATTGTTTGAGAATCCCCAAGAATTCAGCACCTACAATATATGAGTAAAATATAAAAATATAAGATATTTATATAGTTTAAATGATTTGATTAAAAAAACAACATATTCAATTATTTAATTTAGGAAAGAGAAGTTAAATTCAAATTTGAAATACCTAATATACTAATTAATTATGTATTTTTATTAAAAATATTTTCATATCATACAAAACAAGAAATGCTTACCAAATTCAAATTTCAAAAATTTTCAATAAAAATATAAAATGAGTTTTATATAAACTAATAACTTGATTAGTTATTAATCTATGTTGTAAAATTAAAAGTTAGTAAAATAATAACTTGATTGGTCTTAAATTAAGAAGTTAATAAATGATAATTACAAAACTAAAGAATAATTAAAATTGATTTAGAAATCCGCCATAAATAAACATATTTCAAATTTCAAATTTTAAAAAATATACATAGCTGTATATGGTAATAATTTAGACAATGCTTAACGAATTCAAATTATTCAATAAAATAATCTATGCTTTAAAATTAAAAGTTAGTAAAATAATAACTTGATCGTCTTAATTTGTTCGATAACTACATACCCCATAATTAAATATTTTATATTCGATAATAAACAAATAAGATAAGTTTCGGTTGTAAAGTTGTTAAATTAGAAAGTTAATAAATAACAATTACAAATTAAATCGAACATAAATAAACATATTTCAAATTTTAAAATTATACATAACTTAATATGGTAATTATTTAGTCAATAAAATAAATATACAATAATCTTTTACAAAACAGAAAATCTAATTATGACATTCAATAATCTTTTACAAACATAGATAAAAATTTGAAAAATCTAAGACATAAATATTATTAGTGTTATTATTATAAAACATAAAAAATATAATTATTTAAAAAATATATTATTAACATATAGATAACAAACTATATATAATCCAAATAGCAAATCTGTTTAGTACTAAATACTATCAACTAAAATCATGAAAAAATAGAGTACATAAAATTTTATCAAATATCATCATCTTCAAATCTGTTTTTAAAGTCAATATCAAAAACTTCGAATATTTAAAAAATTGAGTCGATCTTGAACGTTAATATAACACATCAAAGGAAGAACTTATACAACATACATAAAACAATACCTAAATCGATGATGAAGTTTTTGGTGTTGAATAGGATGCGGATGAACATATTGGCACACCCCGATCGCAGCAGAAATAAAAGTCGGGGCATAATTGGGTTATCACTAAATCTCATGACATTTACTAAAAGGTTTCATATTTATTAAATTTGAAATTTAAAAACTTCAAATATCCAAAACAAAGAAACATACAAGCATAAATAACCATTGTTCTAAGCAAAATATATTTTATTAATCTTCTAAGGCCATTTCTATGTGTTCCTCTCCTCAACCTGTCCACCTGTATCATGCGTAAAACAGAAGTTTGGGTCAACAAAAGTTGGCGAGTGAATCTTAGTAAAACATTTGAAACAGTTGTTATATATTTGTTATTTAAATAAAAGTTGTGCATGAATCATAAGTGAGCATATGCATATAAATAATCACAAACCACATAATATCCACAATGAACACATGACATGATGAATGATGATCTTGAGATCAAGGCTCAATCAAACGGAGCCGATCTAATGAACCACCTGATGCTGAACTCGTATCCCACGAGGAACTGATGGGCCTAATGAATGACTGCACTGAAATGATAAAATGTAACCACATATAATCACACAAACAATATACACATTTGATCACTTAATGATGTTAGCACAAGTGTTTAAATAAGTAAAACATGTACGACATATGATACACCCCAAAACATGAATAAAAAGGAGAGTTTGTAAGGATTCACTCACAATGGATGCGTTTTCTTGATTGGTGAAGGATGCGCACGAATTGAGGATTTGAACGACGACCGAATACTAACCTAAAATAATGATACGATAAACATAAACAAATTAATATTTTGTTTTAATACTTTTTGTTTTGATTTCTAGATAAATTTTGTGACATTAAATGGGTTTCTTGATATAATTGAGGGTATTTAATATAATTGAAGTAATTAATAAATAAAATAATTATAAAAACAATAAATAGAAATTAAAAAATAAATAAAATAATAATAAAAAATTTGGGCCTTGTCAGGCCTGTCAGCAATCTGACCGGTTCTTTTATGGTATTGGCAGCATGTGGTAAGGCTCGAACTCGTGACCTCTCGGTTGCGTGCACGCAGTTCTGCCAACTGAGCTACGTGTCTAACCCGTTAGGATTCTGTTTTTAATTACACTTATACCTTTATTAAGTTCATTCGAAAACCATAAATATTAAAAAGGTTTTTAAATGGTCCGACCGGTTGAGAAAAGTCGGACTCGAACCCGAGACCTCGATGACCCGTGTATTACTTAATTTTTATTATTCTTAACAACTTTCAGCATAGTAACCTTATAACAGTTTTTATTTTCTTAAAAAAAAACGGATATGTATGGAACTCGAACCCGCGATGTGTAACGTGTGTTTGCACAGAGTCCACCACTGGAATGTGTGTCTAACCTGGTTTAAAACCAGGTTTTTAATATACTTATTCATTTGGTATGAATCATCTTCTTCATATAACATTACAAAACTGAATCCGATTAAAACTCTGATAGATTGAAATAAGTTTCAACACTATTCTGAGTCGGTTTAAAAGAAATGAATACACAAATTAAAATCAAGGAGAAAATGGATTGTTACCAAACAACGACGGTTCTCTGGTGGGTTAATTCCGACGAAAAGAAAACTGAATTCTGGTGAACAGAGAATCTGCGAGAGTGAGAGCAGAGTGATTTCAATTGATGAGTGAAGGTGTGAGCTTGGAATGATTAGCAGGGGGTATTTATAGGTGTTTTGCTACACCACGATTTCGGTTTTCAAGACTATAATCTCGAAAATCATTGACAACGTGAAATGATTGGAATTTACCCTAAATAGACATTGAAACAGATGTCGACATTCAAAAGAAACCGCGTTGGAGATTGGAGAAATCCCCGGTTGTAGTTGCAGGTTTTCTCGACATGTATATATATATATTGATACTCAGAAATTATCACATCTTGTATGTGTAGCGCAGTGGTGCTGGGTGTGTGTGAGTGCCTGGGAGACCCGGGTTCGATTCCGGTTTCCCCTTTTCTTTTTTAAAAATTTTTGGTTTATTTTCTTTAAGGTTTAATTTAATTGTCTTAATGTTTTATTTATTAATTAAGTTTTTATTTATTAAATAAGGTTTTATTTATTATGATTTTGAATTTGAACAACATTAATTATTTGCAACAACTTATAATAAGCGACAATAATAAATATGCGACGAACAATTAAACAGCACTTGATTGATAAACGGTGCGGGTTTTGAAAACCCGTTTTTACACAATTGTTACAATATCCCCTACTTTTAGAAATTTCGTCCCGAAATTTAAGTAGCCGCCGTAAAAGATGCGGCTATTTCACGCGCATTGAGTCTTCACGTTCCCAAGTGAACTCGGGTCCTCGTTTTGACTCCCAACGCACCCTGACGATTGGAATGCGGCTCCGTCTTAAACGCTTTTCACTAAAGTCCATGATTTCTACCGGTCTTTCGACAAAGTGCATTGACTCATCAATTTGAATATCTTCTAAAGGAATATGGAAATTTTCGTCGGCGAGGCACTTTTTCAAGTTTGATACGTGAAACGTGGGATGTATTCTGTTGAGTTCTTTTGGTAGGTCAAGCTTGTATGCTACAGGACCTACTCTTTCGAGTATCTTGAATGGTCCCATATAGCGTGGTGCTAGCTTGCCCTTTTGACCAAAACGGACCACTCCCTTCCACGATGATACTTTCAAAAGTACTTGATCACCAACGCAAAACTCTAATGGCTTTCATCATTTTTCAGCGTAACTCTTTTGAAGACTACGAGCTGCTAGAAGATTATTTTGAATTTGAAGAATTTTGTCAGTCGTCTCTTGAATCAGTTCAGGTCTAGTGGTTTGCGCTTCACCAATTTCATGCCAGCATACAGGAGATTGGCATTTACGACCATACAAGGCTTCAAATGGAGCTATACCGATGCTTGAATGATAGCTATTGTTGTACGAAAATTCAACTAACGGTAGATGAGTGTCCCAATTACCTTTGAAGTCTATGACACATGCTCGCAACATGTCTTCAAGGGTTTGTATGGTGCGCTAAGATTGACCATCAGTTTGAGGGTGGAAGGCAGTGCTGAGGTCTAGACATGTACCCAAAGCGGATTGTACGGCTTGCCATGTCCGTGAAGTGAAGCGGCCGTCTCGATCTGAGATGATACTTAAAGGTACACCATGACGGCTTACAATTCATTGATATAGATACGAGCTAACTTCTCGTTCTTGAAGTCCTCGCGAATTGGAATGAAATGGGCTGACTTGGTAAGACGATCGATGATTACCTATATGGTGTCATACCCACTGGAGGTGCAAGGTAACCCGATAATGAAATCCATGTTTATATTTTCCCACTTCCATACAGGTATTTCGGGTTGGACAAGAAGTCCTGAAGGTCTTTGATGTTCAGCTTTCACTTTGGAACATGTAAGGCACTTGGAAACGAATATAGCAATATCCTTCTTCATGCCAAGCCATCAGTAGGTGTATTGTAGGTCTTGATAGAGTATCGTGTCTTATGCGCCTCGTTCATGAGAAAAGTACGAAGATTATCAAGGTCGGGTATCTAAATACGGTTTAAGTAGTAAAGAATACCATCGGACTTGGTTTCTATTTTGAGTTTGGCTCCACAAGACAGTTCATCGCGTACGTCATTTTCCATTACAGAAGTATGTTGAGCTGCTCGAATTCGATCTTTGAGGTCAGTTACGATTTGAGAACACAGAAGATGAATGGAGTTTGCATATTCCTTTCGACTGAGAGCATCGGCCAAAACATTAGCCTTCCCAGGATGATATCGAATTTCACAACATAATCATTTAAGAGTTCGACCCATCGTCGTTGCCTCATGTTCAACTCTTTTTGATTGAAGTTATGTTGAAGACTCTTGTGGTCAGTGTAAATTTCACACTTGGTACCATAGAGATAGTGTCTCCATATCTTTAGAGCGAACATAACTGCTCCAAGTTCTAGGTCATGAGTGGTATAGTTCTTCTCATGCACTTTGAGTTGCCTTAAGGCATAGGCTATCACCTTTCCTCGTTGCATTAAAACACAACCTAACCCTTGCCCTGAAGCGTCGCAATAAACCACAAAGTCTTCGCAACCATCAGGAAGTGTAAGGATGGGAGCATCACAAAGCTTTTGCTTCAAAGCTTGGAAAGCCTTTTCTTGTTTGGGTCCCCAAATAAAGGATTTGCCCTTGTGAGTCAAAGCTGTGAGTGGAACGGCGATCCAAGAGAAATTTGCAATGAAACGTCGATAATAACCAGCCAGACCAAGAAATGACCTAACTTCAGTAGGAGTACGTGGCGCTTGCCATTCTTGTACTGCTTTGATCTTTGAAGGGTCGACATGAATCCCTTTGTCATTAACGACATTACCAAGAAATTATACCTCTCTTAACCAAAACTCACATTTCGAGAACTTAACATAAAGCTTTTCAGTCCTCAAAAGTGTTAGAATAAGTCGAAGATGTCGCTCATGATCGGATTTGGTCTTGGAGTAGATAAGAATATCATCAATGAAAACTATGACAAAACAGTCGAGATAGGGTTTGCACACCCTATTCATTAAATCCATGAAGACAGTAGGAGCATTGGTCAACCCGAAAGGCTTTGTCACACCCTGACCCGCAGCGGAAATGGTAGTCGGGGCATGATTGGGTTTTCATCAAAGCTCATAACATTTACTATAAAGTTTCATATTTATTAAATTCCAATTTAAAAGAAGAATAACATTAAACATGCAAGCACAACATGTTCTAAACACAACATTTATGAACTCTTTATTGTTCTTCTAAGGCAAATTCCTATGTGTTCCTTGCTTCAACCTGTTTACCTGTATCATGTGTAAAAAAATGGTTTTTGGGTCAACAAAAGTTGGCAAGTGAATCTTATAAAAACTTTTGAACAAATTTGTTATATTGGTTATAAAAATGTGCATAACCACATATGAGTATACGTATATGTAAATTTAATCACAAAACACATAATATCAATTAATGCACACACACACATCAACTGATGAACAATGAGATCAAGGCTCAATCAAACGGAGCCGATCTAATGAGGCACCTAATGCTCACCTCGTCTCCAACGAGGAACTGATGGGCCTAATAAATGATTTGCACGCAACTTGACAAAACATGCAATACAACAAATAACATTTACATCACACGTTAGAGCATACAATAGTAACAGCACAAGTGTTTGAATAAACAAAATAAAATAAGGCGACACATGATACACCCCAAAACATGAATAAAAAGCGGAATTTGTAAGGATTCACTCACAGTGGGTGCGTTTCCTTGATGATAATAAACGCGCACGAATGGATGATTTGATCAGCGAACGAATACTAACCTAAAATAATATTACGATAATTCGATAATATAAACAATCTAATATCTTCATTTAATCATTTTTGTTAGAATTTTAAGGTTATTTTTGTTGGTCTTATATCATTCAAAGTTGTACTATTAAGTGTTTTAAAATAAATTTTAACTTAAAGTATATTTCAGCAATGCAAATAAATACATTAAAATAAAAAATAGTATTAAAAAATATATACTCTGTCGGGTCTGACAGAGGGGTATCGGACCGGTTTAAATGCGGAACTAGACGCGTGTGGTGAGGTTCGAACCTGAGACCTACCGTTCACGTGCAAGCAGCTCTTCCAACTGAGCTACGTGTATAACCCGTTAGAAACAAGATTTTTATTATTCTTATATTCTCCTTAGGTTATTTCTGATTTAAATTGATTAAAAAGCTTTTTTTTAAATCAAGCGACCGATGTGTATAATGGTGCTCGAACCCACGCCTGTTTAATGTGCTGCACCCAGCCCATCCAACTGGGCTGGGTGACTAACCCGATTGAATACAAATTCTAATTATATTTAACCACGGCTTCAGCTCATCTTCCCCATTTAACTAGATTACGGTACAGCTCAGTTTTGAACACTTCTTAGATTTGGTCAAACAAATCTAGAAATTATGAATGATAGTCAATCTACAAAAGGAATCGAAAGTTACCGACAACAAAATGAGAGTCCCGGTTTTCCGGCAAGACGCGATAACAGGAATTCCGACAAAACTGAACCAACGGTCTTTGAGCAGAGAGGAGCTTCTAGAGGTAATTTGATGCATTTAGAATATATAGGCTACTTCATAGCTTTGATTTTGGTTTCTTGAAACCGAAAGATTTATGATTTGAGTAACGGTCAAACAAAAAGAATTTGATTTAAGGGCGCTGATTAGCATTTAAAGATGGTTTGATTAACGAATTGAAACTGTTGCCAAGAATTAAACTCTAAATGATTTGGGCGGTTTCCATTACTGAATGTGAACTTGCAGAACTCGCATGCTTAGCCATATCTATTATTTGGTTCAATTTATTCACAAACAGTGTGTGTAGTGCAGTGGTGTTCCAGTGTGTGCGCGTGTGGGGTGATCCCAGGTTCGACCCCGGTTTTGTCCCTTATCCTTATATATATATATATATATATATATATATATATATATATATATATATACATATATATATATATATATGTTATTCTTTTGTTTTATATTATATATTTAATTACTTATTACTATTTTTAACTAACATTAATTATGACAAAAATAAATAATAATAAAAAAATATAAGTTGATCAATACTAACAATACACATAACAAAATAATTTAAACGAATATTTGATTAATAAACGGTGCGGGTTTTTGAAACCCATTTTACACAAATGTTACAGTATCTCATACTTTTAGAATTACGTCCCGAAATTTATGTAGTAGCCGTAACTGGAAAAAGATGCGGGTATTTCTCGTGCATTGGGTTTTCGTGTTCCCAAGTAAACTCAGGTTCTCGTTTTAACTCCCGACACACTCTGACTAAAAATCTAAATATTTGTTAACAGAAAAGAGAGGTGTGATGTTTGGATTTGACGTTTACATAACCAAAGCAGTGTGAAGTTTCGAATTTTTGAATTGAGGCGGTAACGTTCCTAGTAGGGTTTGAATACCCTACTACATGAATCGCTTTTTGATGCCTAAGATGAGAAATGTTGATACACAAGGTTGATTGACTGAATATGATCTCATGTATAAGAGTTTCGAGAAAATTGATGCGTTGAAAAGATAAAGTTATATAACAAGACAAAAACTTCAACCATGACGATTTTAAAACCTACACGTAATCGCCTGACAATGCTTTTAATCCTTTGACAAGAATACTTATATATAGGAAGTACCAGCGGCGTATCCACCATGTTTTTGTCAAATTTTCATTGGCTTTGTCAGTAAGTTATGATTAGTTCTATGTGACTCTAAAATCTACAAAACATAAACAAACACAACAACCAAAGCTTGAGTCTCAAATCTGAAAGAATACATGACTGAATGATAACGGTACCTCTTTCGTTTGTTATGATGAAGGGGCCAGTCTATGAAAAAGTGAGACATGACTCAACTTCTTAAATGATGAGGCGAGGTACATCGTGATGTTATGATGACATGAAAATTTAAATCGATGAATGAAATAAAACAATGATATCAATTAGCATTAAAATTCTTGGATACATAAATTCCCCAATTAAACGGGGATACACAAAGATTGAGATTTATAGAAAACATTAAAAACTCGACGATTGGAGTGGAGTCTTGGTTCTTGGTGATGGAAGGCTAGTTGGGTTGCTCGTTTGCACCGTTATTGACTTCAACTGGATTAGCGTTGATGTTGTAAGCTCTTCCTCTTGCTGGTGGGGTGCTGGGTTTGCTTGATTTGCTTGGTTAACTGGGTTCGCTTGAGCTTGGGTGTTAATAATGTTAACCAATCTAGGGCACGAGTTTCTAAAATGAGTAGGGTCACCACAATTAAAGCAAGCTCGAACATATGGAACTATGGGGTATTGGGTTGTTGATAGGGTTGGATCATGCTTTGGGTAGGGGGTGAAGCTTGGTTTAGGGGAGTACGACAAGTTTTACTTAGATGACCATAACGTCCACAATTAGCACACAATCGATAGTGTATGGTAGGTTGATGGTGATAAAAGCAGGTGTTGCATTGAGAGTGAGGTCCAATGTAGGGTTTCTTATTTGGGTGAGCGGAGTTGGGTGCTACTTGGGTGATTGGGATAGCTTGGAGTGGTACGGCTTGTGAAGCTGGTTGCCTGGTTTGTGTGACAGCAAAATTTTGTCCGTCTCGTTTCCTCTTAGTAGTAGGTTGAGAAGAGGATTCGGTTTGGGCTGAGTTTGAGGTTTTGGTTGATGCTTTATCCTTCTTCTTCTCCTCCTTGAAGTCCCCATTCCTTATGTGGTTTTCGGTGAGCTCTATAGCTAACTCCATTGCTGCTTCCAAAGTTACAGGGATGGTACTTATTACAGGGTCCTGAATATTTGAAGGAAGACCCCAAACGTAGTGTTCAATCAAACGGTTGAGAGGAGTGAACAAGTTGGGGACATTTGATTCAACTCAAGAAATCTCTTGTTGTATGTGGTGTGGTCGCCCTCTTTTTCTTTCAAAGAGTAGAACTCATCTTCTAATTTCTTGATTTCGCTTCTTGGACAGAAGTGTCTTGTCATGATCTCCCTCATTTCTTCCCAAGTCAAAGTCATAGCATCCTCAGCTCCTCACTTGCCCTTCTTTGTGTTCCACCATGTAAGTGCTACTCCGAACAAACGACCGGTAGCATATCGCACCTTGCGATCATCGGGGCAGTCCAAATTGAGAAAAGTGTTTTCCATCTCCTCAAACCAATGGAGGAGAGTGGTGACACCTTCAGTCCCTTCGTATTTTGGTGGATCGTAGGATTTGAAATGTTTGTAGGTGCATCTAGTGGTATTTGGGGGAGGGTTGACAACATTTTGATCTTCTTGGTTGATTGAGTTGATGGGATTAGCGGTAAGGGCTTGTTGAACTTGAACTACGATATTGGAGATTACGGCGGCCATTTGTTGAGCGATTTGGGCAGCCATGCGCTCGCGGGATTTTCCTGATCTCCTACCTCTACGAGAGTGACTAGAAGACATATACAAGGAATACGTTGAGTATGAGTTTGACATATAGGTGTCATGTGTCGTATAAAAGGAATATCCACAAAAACAAATGAAGAAAAATTAAACTTGCTACATCCATAGGATGTCTTGGGTTTTGCTCATGTTTGGGCTTCCATATGTCCCCTTACTTGGCCTTGGTAGTCATGTGGGCCCCCATGACTACTGGGCTCTAGTAGGGTTAGCATTGGTGTTGGCCTGTTAACATTCACGCCACCCGAATGAAAATCGTACAACATAAGTGCAAAGTATAAGGTCGGAGGGTGTCCTGGTATAGACACAGTGACAATTCAAAGTGAGGTTAGTTTGAACGGCGTTTTGTGTGGCATGCTTTGGCCTAATAGGTCCTTCGTACTCTCATCGTTAGTCCCAAGTAGGCAAACTAGTTCGTTATATTGGATTTATACGAATGCCAACCTAGACAGGACGTTTCGGCTACTGGTACTTGTATCATTCCAGTTACTACATGCCCGTCGTAGAACTCACTTTGATGAGATCGAAAAACGAAAACACCACAAAGTCTTGAATAAAGAAAATATGAGAATGATTTGAATATGTGAAAATTGAAACGTGCGTGATGAATGTATATGTAATTATGTTATGTTTGACAACATGTATAACTCATTAAGTATCACACAAAATGATAGTGGAAGTGTTTGCATGTATTTGTGTGTGTAATAAATATGAAACAAATAAACATCATGAGTTTGCATGTAACCACATAAGCAATTAAAATCTAATCAACTATAGTATAGGCTCTAAGGGTCTAATAATCTATCCTATATTCCTATAGTCAAAAGCTCTGATACCAATCTGTCACACCCTGACCCGCAGCGGAAATGGTAGTCGGGGCATAATTGGGTTTTCATCAAAGCTCATAACATTTACTATAAAGTTTCATATTTATTAAATTCTAATTTAAAAGAATAATTACATCAAACATACAAGCACAACATGTTCTAAACATTTATGAACTCTTTATTGTTCTTCTAAGGCAAATTCCTATGTGTTCCTTTCTTCAACCTATTTACCTGTATAATGTGTAAAAAAATGGTTTTTGGGTCAACAAAAGTTGGCAAGTGAATCTTACAAAAACTTTTGAACAAATTTGTTATATTGGTTATAAAAATGTGCATAACCACATATGAGTATACGTATATGTAAATTTAATCACAAAACACATAATATCAATTAATGCACACACACACACATCAACTGATGAACAATGAGATCAAGGCTCAATCAAACGGAGCCGATCTAATGAGGCACCTGATGCTCAACTCGTCTCCAACGAGGAACTGATGGGCCTAATAAATGATTTGCACGCAACTTGACAAAACATGCAATACAACAAATAACATTTACATCACACGTTAGAGCATACAATGGTAACAGCACAAGTGTTTGAATAAACAAAATAAAATAAGGCGACACATGATACACCCCAAAACATGAATAAAAAGGGGAATTTGTAAGGATTCACTCACAGTGGGTGCGTTTCTTTGATGATAATAAACGCGCACGAATGGATGATTTGATCAACGAACGAATACTAACCTAAAAATAATATTACGATAATTCGATAAATATAAACAATCTAATATCTTCATTTAATCATTTTTGTTAGAATTTTAAGGTTATTTTTGGTGGTCTTATATCATTCAAAGTTGTACTATTAAGTGTTTTAAATAAATTTTAACTTAAAGTATTTTTAAGCAATGCAAATAAATACATTAAAATAAACAATAGTATTAAAAAATATATACTCTGTTGGGTCTGACAGAGGGGTATCGGACCGGTTTAAATGCGGAACTAGACGCGTGTGGTGAGGTTCGAACCTGAGACCTTCTGTTCACGTGCACGCAGCTCTTCCAACTGAGCTACGTGTCTAACCCGTTAGAAACAAGATTTTTATTATTCTTATATTCTCCTTAGGTTATTTCTGATTTTAATTTATTAAAAAGTTTTTTTAAATCAAGCGACCGATGTGTATAGTGGTGCTCGAACCCACGCCTGTTTAATGTGCTGCACCCAGCCCATCCAACTGGGCTGGGTGACTAACCCGATTGAATACGAATTCTAATTATATTTAACCACGGCTTCAGCTCATCTTCCCCATTTAACTAGATTACCGTACAGCTCAGTTTTGAACACTTCTTAGATGTGGTCAAATAAATCTAGAAATTATGAATGATAATCAATCTACAAAAGGAATCGAAAGTTACCGACAACAAAATGAGAGTCCCGGTTTTCCAGTGGGGATTTTCAGACAAGACGCGATAACAGGAAAATTCCGACAAAACTGAACCAACGGTCTTTGAGCAAAGAGGAGCTTCTAGAGGTAATTTGATGCATTTAGAATAGAGAATCGACGAGAATATATAGGCTGTTTCATAGCTTTGATTTCGGTTTCTTGAAACCGAAAGATTTATGATTTGAGTAACGGTCAAACATAAAAGAATTTGATTTAAGGGCGTTGATTAGCATTTAAAGATGGTTTGATTAACGAACTGAAACTGTTGCCAAGAATTAAAATCTAAATGATTTGGGCGGTTTCAATTATTGAATTTGAACTTGCAGAATTCGCATGCTTAGTTATATCTATTATTGGGTTCAATTTATTCACAAACAGTGTGTATAGTGCAGTGGTGTTCCAGTGTGTGCGCGTGTGGTGTGATCCCGGGTTCGACCCCGGTTTTGTCCCTTATCTTTATATATATATATATATATATTATTCTTTTGTTTTATATTATATATAAAATTACTTATTACTATTTTTAACTAACATCAATTATGACAAAAATAAATAATAATAAAAAAAATATAGATGAGCAATACTAACAATACACATAACAAAATAATTTAAACGAATATTTGATTAATAAACGGTGCGGGTTTTTGAAACCCGCTTTACAAAAATGTTACAGGCATGGCCATGAATTCATAGTGACTATAACGAGTTTGAAAAGCAGTTTTTGGAATATCATCTTCACGCACTCTAAGTTGATGATAACCAGAACGAAGGTCGATTTTTGAAAAACAGGTGGCACCTTGAAGTTGATCTAAAGATCGTCAATACGAGGTAAAGGATAACGATTCTCGATGGTCAAATTGTTGAGCTCTCTATAATCGATACACATGCGAAAAGTTCCATCTTTCTTCTTTACGAAAAGAACAGGTGCACCCGAAGGCGACGGGCTAGGACGTATGAATCCTTTGTCAGTCAACTCTTGCAGTTGACTAGCCAATTCTTTCATTTCAGATGGGGCTGACCTATAAGGAGATTTTGCGACTGGTGTAGCACCAGGTACAAGATCGATACGAAATTCGACTTCTCCCATAGGAGGAAATCCTGAAACGTCGTCGGGAAAGACTTGAGGAAATTCTTTAACGATAGGAATGTCTTCGAGCTTTCTTTCCTTTCCTTCCTTTTTGATGACATGAGCTAGGAACGCGATATAGTTTTTGCGAAGGTATCTTTGAGCTAGGAGGCATGACATCAATTTGAGACCCTTAGAATAAGTTTCTCCAAAAATTCGTAGAGTCTGACCGTCAGTGAGGGGAATTCGAATAAATTTTTCATAGCAAACTACTTCAGCGTGGTGCTGACTAAGCCAGTCCATACCGATGATAACGTCGAAACTACCCAATTTCATAGGAATAAGATCAATCGAGAAATCGTTATCTTTAAGGTTAAGAGTACAATCACGAATAATCGAGTCTAACGCAATGGGTTCACCATCAGCAACTTCTACCATGAATGATTTAGCGAGACTAACACGAGATCAAGAATGGATTCGAATTCTAAAGACACAAAACTCTTATCCGCACCAGTATC
This sequence comes from Scalesia atractyloides, assembly GCA_947069175.1. Lineage (NCBI taxonomy): Eukaryota > Viridiplantae > Streptophyta > Magnoliopsida > Asterales > Asteraceae > Scalesia > Scalesia atractyloides. Next base: position 16,408,029 of record CAMTDV010000026.1, read on the forward strand.
AAATAGTATGGATGCATAAATACCGTTAACAAGAAACGTACCGTTGACCACATTGTTATCAGCCCTTGCTTGGTTGGCGTTGATGTTGAAAGCCCTTCCTCTAGCAGGTGGATTAGCTTGATTGGCTTGGTTCACCGGATTGGCTTGAGCTTGGGCATTTATGATGTTCACCAAGCGGGGGCAAGTATTTCGAAAATGGTTTGGATCGCCACAGTTGAAACATGCTCTAATGGGTTGCATCATTGGGTAATTGGGTTGGTAGTAGGGTTGAGCCATGGGTTGGGCAAGTGGTAAAAGTAAGGGTTGTTGGTTATGGACTTGGCCCACCATTTGATTATTGGTTTGGGCTTGAGGCTGATTGTGGTTTGGTTTTTGAAGGATGCGACAAGTTTGAATCGTGTGACCCGCACGGCCCCAACTTGTGCAATATTGGTAAAGGTTCTCAAGGGGATGGTGAAATTGGCATCAGTTACATTTCGAGTGAGGGCCAGTGTATGGTTTCTTGAATGGGGCAACTTGAGGGGCGATTTGTGTGATTGGGGCAGCAGTGATGGGAGGATTGGTTTGGGTAAGGCGAAATTTTTGCCATTGTGCTTCCTCTTACCAGCGAACTTACAGGACGAACCTGTTTGGGTTGAAGTTGGAGTTTCAATAGGTGTCTTTTTCTTCTCATCTTTAAAATCACCATTTTGAATGCGATTCTCAGTAAGTTCAGTAGCCAATTCCATGGCAGCTTCGAGCGTTGCGGGAGAAGTTCTTAAAACCGAATCTTGAATTTTCGAGGGAAGACCTCGAATGTAATGCTCGATTAATCGGTAAAGCGGAGTGAACATGTTGGGGACCATTTGATTCAACTCGAGAAATCTCTTGTTGTATGTAGTGTGGTCTCCTTCCTTTTGTTTAAATGCGTAAAACTCATCTTCTAACTTTTTTATTTCGCTTCTTGGACAGAAGCGTCTCGTCATGATTTTCCTCAACTCTTCCCAAGTTAAGGCCATAGCATCTTCAACACCTCGCTTACCCCTTTCCGTGTTCCACCAGGTAAGTGCTACTACAAACAAACAACCAGTAGCATATTGCACCTTGCGATCATCAGGGCAATCGCAATTTAGAAAAGTGTTTTCCATCTCCTCAAACCAATGGAGGAGAGTGGTGACACCTTCAGTCCCTTCGTATTTTGGGGGATCGCAGGACTTGAAATGCTTGTAGGTGCATTTAGTGGGTTTGGGAGGAGGGTTGGCGACATTTTGGCCTTCTTGATTTGTAGGGTTGATGGGGTTGGCGACGAGAGCTTGTTGAACTTGCAAAACGATGTCAGGAAGTACAACAGCCATCTGTTGAGCGATTTGAGTGGCCATGCGTTCGCTAGGTCTTCCTTACCTTCTACCACCTCGAGAGTGTCTAGCAGACATCTACATGAATATATGGAGGGAGATTGTGAGTTTGATAGTTTTCTAGGTGTCATGTGTCAAAAAAAAGCATGAAAAACAACATTCATGAATAAATGAAAACAATACCTTAACTACATCCATAGGATGTCTTAGGCTTGCTCATGTTTGAGCCTCCAAATGTCTCCCTTACCATAGCCTATGTAGTCATGTGGGCCCCCATGACTATCGGGCTTAGTAGGGTTCACATATGTGTCGGCTTGATAACACTCGCATCACCCGAATGAAAATCGTAAAATATAATTGCGAGATGTAAGGTCGGAGAGTGTCCAGGTGTAGACACAATGACAACTCAAAGTGGGGTTAGTTTACACGACGTTTGGTGTGACATGCTTTGGCCTAATAGGTCCTTCGTACTCTCATCGTTAGTCCCCAGGTAGGCAAACTGGTTCATTATTTTTGGATTTATACAAATCCGCCATAAATAAACATATTTCAAATTTCAAATTTTAAAAAATATCAATGCTTAACGAATTCAAATTATTCAATAAAATAATCTATGCTTTAAAATTAAAAGTTAGTAAAATAATAACTTGATTGGTCTTAATTTGTTCGATAACTACATACCCCATAATTAAATATTTTATATTCGATAATAAATAAATAAAATAAGTTTCGGTTGTAAAGTTGTTAAATTAGAAAGTTAATAAATAATAATTACAAATTAAATCGAACATAAATAAACATATTTCAAATTTTAAAAATATACATAACTTAATATGGTAATTATTTAGTCAATGCAATAAATATACAATAATCTTTTACAAAACATAAAGTCTAATTATGACATTCAATAATCTTTTACAAACATAGATAAAAATTTGAAAAATCTAAGACATAAATATTATTAGTGTTATTATTATAAAACATAAAAAATATAATTATTTAAAAAATATATTATTTACATATAGTAACAAACTATATATAATCCAAATAGCAAATCTGTTTAGTACTAAATACTATCAACTAAAATCATGAAAAAATAGAGTACATAAATTTATCAAATATCATCATCTTCAAATCTGTTTTTAAAGTCAATATCAAAAACTTCAAATATTTAAAAAATTGAGTCGCCTTGAACGTTAATATAACACATCGAAGGAAGAACTTATACAACATACATACAAAGATACTTGAATCGATGATGAAGTTTTTGGTGATGAACAGGATGCGGATGAACATATTGTCACACCCTGACCCGCAGGGGAAATAAAAGTCGGGGCATAATTGGGTTACCAAAGCTCATGACATTTACTAAAAGGTTTCATAATTATTAAATTTGAAATTTAAAAACTTCAAATATCCAAAACAAAGAAACATACAAGCATAAATAACCATTGTTCTAAGCAAAATATATTTTATTAATCTTCTAAGGCCATTTCTATGTGTTCATCTCCTCAGCCTGTCCACCTGTATCATGCGTAAAACAAAAGTTTGGGTCAACAAAAGTTGGCGAGTGAATCTTAGTAAAACATTTGAAACAATTTTTATATATTTGTTATTTAAATAAAAGTTGTGCATGAATCATAAGTGAGCATATGCATATAAATAATCACAAACCACATAATATCCACAATGAACACATGACATGATGAATGATGATCTTGAGATCAAGGCTTAATCAAATGGAGCCGATCTAATGAGGCACCTGATGCTCAACTCGTGTCCCACAAGGAACTGATGGACCTAATGAATGACTGCACTGAGATGATAAAATGTAACCACACATAATCATACAAACAATATACACATTTGATCACTTAATGATGTTAGCACAAGTGTTTGAATAAGTAAAATATGTTCGATACATGATACACCCCAAAACATGAATAAAAAGGAGAGTTTGTAAGGATTCACTCACAGTGGGTGCGTTTTCTTGATTGGTGAAGGATGTGCACGAATTGAGGATTTGAACGACGAACGAATACTAACCTAAAATAATAATACGATAAACATAAACAAATTAATATTTTGTTTTAATACTTTTTGTTTTGATTTCTAGATAAATTTTGTGACATTAAATGGGTTTCTTGATATAATTTAGGGTATTTAATATAATTGATGTAATTAATAAATAAAATAATTATAAAAACAATAAATAGAAAATAAAAAAATAAATATAAATTAATAAAAAATTTGGGCCTTGTCAGGCCTGCCAGCAATCTGACTGGTTCTTTTATGGTATTGGCAGCGTGCGGCCAGGCTCGAACTCGTGACCTCTCGGTTGCGTGCACGTAGCTCTTTCAACTGAGCTACGTGTCTAACTCGTTAGGATTCTGTTTTTAATTACACTTATACCTTTATTAAGATCATTCGAAAATCATAAATTTTAAAAAGGTTTTTAAATGGTCCGACCGGTTGAGAAAAGTAGGACTCGAACCCGAGACCTCGATGTTATTTTGCACCCAGCCCAACTTTCAGTTTGGGCTGGGTGTCTAACCCGTGTATTACTTAATTATTATTATTCTTAACAACTTTCAGCATAATAACCTTATAACAATTTTTATTTTCTTCAAAAAAACAGATACGTATGGAACTCGAACTGGCGATGTGTAACGTGTGTTTGCACACAGTCCACCACTGGACTGTGTGTCTAACCCGGTTTAAAACCAGGTTTCTAATATACTTATTCATTTGGTACGAATCATCTTCTTCATATAACATTACAAAACTGAATCCGATTAGAACTCTGATAGATTGAAATAAGTTTTAACACTATTCCGAGTCGGTTTATAAGAAATGAATACACAAACTAAAATCAAGGATAAAATGGATTGTTACCAAACAACGATGGTTCTCCGGTGGGTTAATTCAGGCAGAAAGAAAACTGAATTCCGGTGAACAGAGGATCTGCGAGAGTGAGAGTAGAGTGATTTCAGTTGATGAGTGAAGGTGTGAGCTTGGAATGATTAGCAGGGGGTATTTATAGGTGTTTTGCTACACCACGATTTCGGTTTTCAAGACTATAATCTCGGAAATCATTGACAGCGTGAAATGATTGGAATTTACCCTAAATAGACATTGAAACAGATGTCTGACATTCAAAAGAAACCGCGTTGGAGATTGGCGAATTCTCCGGTTGTAGTTGCAGGTTTTCTCGACATGTATATATATATATATTGAACTCAGAAAATATCACATATTGTATGTGTAACGCAGTGGTGTTGGGTGTGTGTGAGTGCCAGGGAGACCCGGGTTCGATTCCGGTTTCCCCCTTTTATTTTTATTTAAATTTTTGGTTTATTTTCTTTAAGGTTTAGTTTAACTTTCTTAATGTTTTATTTATTAATTAAGTTTTTATTTATTCAATAAGGTTTTATTTATTATGAATTTGAATTTTAACAACATTAATTATTTGCGACAACTTATAATAAGCGACAATAATAAATATGCGACGAACATTTAAACAGCACTTGATTGATAAACGGTGCGGGTTTTGAAAACCCGTTTTTACACAATTGTTACACATATATCCAAAGAAGGGATGTTAACAAGAAAAAAAAACAAAATTAATCGAATGTTAACAATAAACATAAAATTAATGAAAGAAAAACATAGATTTTATTAAGATTAATCGGAGTGAAAAGAACCACCTATCATATAGATCTAGTTTTAATGATTATAATTTAACGAAAAAAAAAAGATGAACAACTTCGATTAACACATAAAAGTAAATAAACACCAAAAAAATCAACATACCTTAGATTAAAATTGTAGAATCTCCGTGAACATCAACCACATCGCACATGCATGGATATTAATATATACAAAGCAACAACAAAAACAAAACCAAAACAAACATCCAACGGATGATTGATAAACATTTAAACATTCAAACATACCGATGATATTACGATGAATCGAATGAAGAAGGAGATGATGGAGGCGATTAGGGTTTAGAGAAAAAGAGGTGGAGAAAGTGGTGTTAATAATTGAGGTGTTTCCTTTTATATAGATCCGAAAGTCGGATAATGGATGACCCGAGTTAATACGGATCCCACAAAAAAATAGTTTAAGTGAAGGGTATTCATTCCCGCCCAAAATAACTTTGAGGCTCCACCATAACACGCCATATGTCCCAAATACATCTCATTTATTATATTATATAGATAGTTCCTATGGAGTGTCTAGATGTCCTAACCTAAAATTTCAATTCCTATGGAGTGTCTAGGTGTTTTAACTTAAAAATGTAAAACGACCACACTAGTCCCTCATAAACTACAAAATTCATATTTCACCTCAAGTATGGTAATTGTTCAGTGCCCCTATGACTTGTATTAGGTGATTAACAAGTTGACGTCAACTTGTACGTTGCGGTGGAAAGTTGATAAATGAATGTCTTTTGTATCAATATATAAGAATGCAAAAGCTATTAAGTTTTATGCCTTGTAAATTGTCTTTTGAAGCATGTTCCATGACTTGTGTCTACTATTATAGTTTACTAAATGTTAGTTTTAGTCGATGAAACCAATGTTTTCATAAACAATCGTCTTATTTACAACCTGTGCGTTGAGGCAAAGCAGTTAAATGAAAGAAAAATAATGTGAAAATTTTAAAGTACACATATGCGTTGGATGTGTAACTCATGCATTGCGAAACCTTAAGATGTGTAATAAAATAAATATTAATATTAATATTAATTTGGATGTTATTTAGTTTAACTTGACATTGTATTTCCAATTTTATGAGATTTGACATATAATTAGTTGAAAAGCTAGATGTATGGTCATCTTGACTCAGGACATAAGTTTAAATAGGTTGGATCGGTTAAATCGTTTAGATTTTTTATTATATTTAGATGGGATTGTTTACTTATAATACTTAAAAGTAATTATTATTATATATTATAAAGTTAGAAAAAATAAAAGAAATTAAACAAATAGTTAAGATAATGTTTGAACTGATGATGAATTTTTGCATCTACATAGATAAAAACTCTATATTTCCCAACTCGTAATTTTTTTTCATCTACTTGCATTCTCAACACATATACTAATGCATTTATATCCCTAAAACTCTTCCCCTGTTCGCATAGGATCTTACGGGAAGATGGGCATTATTGTTAGGTCTACCACCCGTGACACTCCCCGCATACGCATTCACCGGCACAATGTCTTCGATCGGTAAACATAGACGACCTTGCAATGCCTATGAAGAACCGTAAAGCCACTTCCAAGTTCGTCCTTGTTCTTCCCTCCATATAGGGGCATGGTAAATCTGCCTATGTAATTGCCAAATTTAAATTCTATGAATTAAGAAAATAGGATTAATGTTCTATTTCTGTGATTATAAAGCCTCACAAATATGCAGAATCACATTCAAGATACACAACAAAGAGAAAGAGGAGAAACCGTTTGTTCATATCAATGTTCCAATTCTCATTTGTAGCATGTGCTAATTCAACATTAAAAATATACGTGGTGGCAGATATTTCAGATCCTGTTATATGCTCTACATCACGTTCTATACCACATTTATATACAACTATTAAAAAATCCTATAAATTCAAACGAAAATCTAGTTCAATCAAAATTTTACAATGACAATAAAGAATAAACACAAATGCCCATTTAAATCAATAATAACATATTCACCAATCACGTCTAGTTTCAAAAAACTCACCATTTCCTTTTTGATATCTTCTCTTCAGCGTTTACAATTCCAAACCCAATCAGATAGGCTAGTCTTGTACAATCCTCTCCATCAAGCATAGAAAACGATCGAAGAAAATTTTGTCGGTGAATGCAAAATCTAAGTCGCCAGGGCCTTAAGGTAAAAATCGGAGGTCATGATGGACGTGTTACGAAACACACACATTAGCCCCATTTTGTTCATTGTTTTCAAGAATGTTGATTTGAACCTAACAAACACAATTGATAAAATTTATTAAAGAAACCTAGAAGAGAATGATACATTTGAATAAATTCAGTGAAGCATAAACATATACACTTGGTGGGCACCAAAATCTATAACTACTATGTCAAACGATAAAATTAAAAAAATATAGAAAACCATACAATTGAATGAAACTAAGAAAACCATAAGCAAAAACACGGTGGGCATCAAAATCTAAAACTACCATGGCAATTTTTAATTCTTCAACTATGAGTAATCTAAGAAAAAAAACCCAAATGACAATTATATAAATACATGTATATCCACATCTCCCCTTACTATAAAAGAAAAGATCGATATGACATCATGAAGTTGACGTGGTAGTCATATAGGCTATCCAACAATGCCAATCTTATCTAATTATTGCATCATAAATCATATATTTTCATATTAAATTTGATACATTTATATTAATTTTAATCTTAAACTTTACAAATGAGGGTAATTTGAATTTGAAAAGTTATAGGGATATGTAATATACATTTAATGCAAGTCAGGAGACTTCATATCAACATCTCTTCCCTCCTCTTCTCAATTCATATATATTCCATCTTCTCTCATACTTTCCATTCTTTATCTCTCACCATTTCACCAGACGAATTCAAATTTTGAATTTTGAATCCGAATTAAAACCATGTCAATTCCAGTTGAGAAGAACAAGTTGAGTTTTCTTGATGATTTGTACTCTACAAAGGACATGTGGAATATGAAGGCGCAAATCATCCGAAAAAGGACTCAAGGGTTTAAGATGGACCTGATCTTGATTGATGAGAAAGTAATGTGTATGTGTGTTTTCCGTTGCTGTATAAGATCATTTGATGGATGTATATGTCTGATTTCATGTTTTTAGTATTTATAGCTTTGTATCATAAACACCAAATTGTTCAAATGTTGTTTAGGTTTGTAACATAGAATATTGTTCTTGTATATGTCTCATCGTTTCTTTCGGTTAGAGTCTGTAGGTTTGAATCCTAAACAATACTTTGTTCAAATGTTCTTCAGGGTGTTCAGATTCAGACTGGTATTAAGAGTCATCTGATAGTGTTTTTGACGCCCAACTTGAAGAGGACGATGTTATACTTTTCCAAATTTGGTGTTGGTGAAAATACTGATCAATACAAAGTTGTAGTACATGATTACAAATCAACTTTTAACGATGTACAACGGTTACACGTGTGAGAGATTGGCAAGGTGTTGAATATGGTTTCAACTTCATTCTTTATAAAGATATTCTTCAAGGAGAAGCACTAAAATATTTGAGTGTTGGTACTGTATTTTTATTTGTTTTTATGTTCTACATAACAAATTTAAGATTATTACTTTCTGTTTTGTGTTTGTTGTTATAAATGTTGCTGGCACTGTTGTTTGGTTTGGAGCTCTTGGATACCTTGGACGACCTCCTAAAGAAGCTAAGAGGATCAATTTCGATATTGAAGACTTGGAGTAAGTATTCAGTCATTACAAATGAATATTTGTATTTAATGTGGAGTGATGGTTATAAATGAGATGAAAAATTTATTTGTTAAATGAATCTATGGGTTAATGTTTCCTCATTATTGCAGGTTCAAATGATCATAAATTGCTTTTGAGTTGATGTTTTTATTCAATCAATGTTCATCTGATTTGGTTCATTAATGGTCATAAATTTCTGTTGAGTATAATGTTATAAACGAGACCAAGAATTTATGACTAAAGTGAATATATTAGTTAATGTGTTCCTCATTTATTGCAGGTTTAAATTATCATAAATTACTTTTGAGTGTATGTTTTTATTCAATCAATGTTCATCTGATTGTATAAATGGTCAAAATTTCTATTGACTTGATGTTGTTAATTTGTTATTGCATGATATTGTTATAAATGAGATCAAGAATTTATGACTCAAGTGAATATATTAGTTAATGTGTTTCTCATTTAGTGATGTAATAAATTATCATAAACTACTTGGAGAATATTCAGGCATGATATACATTCAGCATAAACTTAATTGTAGGTATATTTCTGCTTGATGTTGTTAATTTGTTTTTCTATAAGGTATGATGTACATCTACTGTTTTCATGTAGGGGTTTGGTTTTGCGATGTACTCTTTGGAATGATTATGCTTCGCAGTTTGTCGAGTTCATTTCTAAAAACACTTCTAATCAGCATGTGATGGCTGTTATCCAGCATGCAAGGTGTAGGGAATGGAGAGGTAATTTCTATTACTTTCTGCAAATTATAATTATACACTTCATTGTTGCAATTATAATACGTGGTTTACATAATATTTGTATGCTTTTATATTTAGACCAATTTACAGTTCAAAGTGATAAGTTTGCAACTCGAGTGTTTCTCAATGAAGAAATCGATGAAGTTAATCAGCTAAGGAGGAGGTATATTGTCAATATAATATATGCTGTATTTTTAATTTACACAATTTAGTTTGTGTGAGTTAATTTGTCTGCTAATACTAATAATTTGTGTCATTTAATAGTCTTATACTGAAATAAAGACAAGCATCTGGTTCTACTTCTCAAATAATACTTTCATGTCAGACTGTTTTTCCGTTGCGTAAAAAAATTGTACCGGATAAACTCAACAAACATGTTGATGAGATTAATGAATTGATCAGATTTTACTACAGTTTGTATAGTTTGGATATATTTGTTTAGTTCATCACTAAATTTTTGTCAAAACTAATAGATCGTTGATACATTGTTTTTTTTACAGGAAATGTCTTGTGTTGTGGCTGCTACAATAAAGATTGTGCAAGAAGAGTTTGGTTGGTTTTATGCTGCCTGTCTTAAGTGTTTCAAGAAGGTGATACCTAAAACCGAATACTTACAGAATGTTGAAAACGTTTCTGAAGAAATTATTCAAATGCCTGCCACTGCTTTGCTTTGTCCCAAATGCGGTATTGAATGCACATCCATCACCACAATGTAAGCCAAGATGATTATTTATATAAATACAGTTTAAGATGTACATTACAATATAATTATTAGTTTATTCAAGCATCTATATATATTTCAGGTTCAAGCTGCAAGTGCGGGTGCAAGATGAGACTAGTTATGACAACCGATACTTTTCGGTTGTAATTAAGCGCATAACAAACAGTAATACCATTATAATTAGCGTAATTAGACATAAATTAACTCGATCAGGCCTTTGGAGAGCCTAGGAACGTCTACTTGCTTCACGTTACGCGATATGAAGACAATCGAGAACTTTAACGCGAATTTGAACGATAAACGGACGGATGCCGAACAAATACTGACAACGCCTAAGAATACGAATTTTATACTTGTATTTATCATACAGTTATGATTATGAGATAATTTGGATCGTTGAACGTCGCAAAGCACAACGCGGAAGTTACGCGGAAAACCGGAATGCACCGACAGCAAAACGGAAGCAACAGACTCGAGTTATGCCTCGATATTAATATATTATGATATATTTAGCTTCGTAATCGAATTTATTTTTCGTAGTCGAAAATGGATCGAAAAACGGATAAGAAACAACAACCGGAGCATTTTACGCATTTTAACGAAACCGACGAACGCACGCTATTAATATTGATCGCCGACCCTATTTTTACACATTTATTTTTATCTTAAAACAATATTATATGACGTTCCATGGAGTTCGGGTGAGAAAATGGGCTTTAAAAATGCTATCGGGCCGCTCAAAACACAAGAAATGGGTCTTGGGCCCAGTCCACACAAAAGCCCAAGCCCACAAAACACACCTATATAAATCAAAATACACACACACATCCTCATTCTTCACCTACACACTCTCTCTCTAACTCTAAAACTCTCTCTAGAAAATATTTCCGGCACTAGTTCCGGCAACTAGCGGCAACCGGCCACGGCGGCGTAGTGGCGGCGCCATCGCCGACGGCGGCGATGGAGGTTTTCCGGCGAACTTTCTGGCGACCGTTTTCCGGCGAAGAGTACACTTTTTCGACTATCCTCGACGTTCCAGATCGCGTGGTGGTGTTGGTCAACTATCGGTCAATCTGGTCAACTGCCGGTCACCCGTGGTCAACTGGTCAACTGCTGGTCAACACAGTCAACTCAGTCAACACGGTTAGCTCAGTCAACGGGTCAACCCGAGACTAGATAAAAATTAATTACGACGCGAAATTTAATTATATTAGTTATACTTATTGTTAAAATTCATTATCGCGAAACCGAGCTCACAACCGACCCGTTAACAAGTCGACATCGCCAAAGAGTTAAAAATAACAATTAAGTCGACGTACGCTATCTTCGGATAATCATTAGTTAATATCAAACCGACAATTGGTTAAAAATATAAATCGGAAATAATATTTGGCGAAAAACTATATTCGAAACACGACGAAAATTTATATATATATTGTTTGGTTGCAAAATTGCAGGTTGTGTTTTGATAAATAAATCGACAACTAGTATTGTTGGGATCGTCCAAAAATAGAGGAAACTCTGTCCGATTTTCATAAAATCCGTAAAACAAAACGCGTTACAATTCAAAGATAAAACGTCCGAATTCATACGATTATTATAAAATAAATATAAGTATATATTTATTTTGTCGACGCTAATTAAAACGTACAAATCTCGAGCCGACAACATTTCCACGACCGCGATTTCAAGATAACAAAAGTTCGGCAATCGACTACAAGATAAATAATATTTACTTATGTTTAATTCAAAGTCGAAACTCGGAAACTAGGTTTCAAACATCGATAAATTATTCAAACGATGATATAAAATAAGTATATTGTTTATATTTATTTCAAACGTCAATGTTTCCGAACGCTTTTACAAGACGAATACAAGGCGTGTATTATTTCAAACGAACGAATTCGGAAATCGTATAACACGAATATAATTATATATATTCAAACGTCGAGATTTTGAATACTTTCGTAAAATAAATATAGTTATATTTATTTCAATTGTCGACGACGCGAACATTTGCGAATACTTTCGAATGATATTATAACAATAGTATATTGTTTATATTCGATTCAAACGTCTAACGAAGTACGACACGATACCGCAAGATTATAACAAGCATACGATTACATCGTTACTTATTTATTATAAACGATACGCCAGGATCTTGCGCGAATACGAAATGTATCATTTATACGGGTATATATATAATATACCTTACAAAAACTACGAAGAGTCGTACTATTATCCGTCGATGTACATGACGACTAATACGATATCATGAAATATAGTTATGTTTAGATATAAACATATATTTCAAGTCGTTCGAAAACTAAGACAATTCTAAGAAAACCATAGGTTGGTTAACTGAGTTAAGTCAATAACACATTCATAGAATCGTATGAGTAACGATTCGGTGGAGCTCGATATCACGTAGTATAGCTACGTCATTCTTAGAAACTTACAAGTTATTCCATTTTAGGAATACACTAGATTGCATGCTAGCAAGTCAAGTTGTGGAGACAACACTACAGAAATCACATTAAGCTAGCTTTGCACTGGATTATCCAGTTGAGTTCATAACCCCACTTTTTACCGTTTTACATTTTTATCAATGTTTCAGGGGTGGTAAGACATGCAAGTTTTGCGAAAGTATACAATGTTTCGATGAACGAAAATCATATATATTTCTAAACCATGTTACAAACAGATTTCAAAGAACTCAAATGGTTTACGAAAGGTTTATGCTCAACATACCGGTTTTTACAAATCACACGCGTATTTTCGAAACATGCATGAGTTTTATGACTAGTGACGGGATTGTCATAGTCACAACTAGGGGGCGAGGCCCCAATGACAAGATAACATGGACTAGGCCCAATGACAGGATAACATGGGCTAGACCCAATGACAAGATAACATGGGCTAGGCCCAATGATAAGATAGCATGGACTGGATTGTCCACTACTCAACACTAAGGGCCATAGGGTCGCTTAAAACTGTACAGTGAAGTCCTTGCTACATATCGGAACTATAACCGCCTGCTAGTCTACCGTCTTGAGTAAACGGTTCGGCGAGGCACTTACTAGCTTGGGGTGGGTTATAGGCTCATGCGGGCATGTTGTCTTTGTTGTACGCGGACATCGACGGTTATTCAAATATTACAGAAACAAGGTTTTCAATTCACATGCCGAGAAAAATGGTTTTATTACGCTTTCTCAACAACACTTCAATACCGGTTTACAAGTATAACAGAAAATATTTCAATACTGGTTTATTTACAGATACGATTGAAAACATTTTATCACCGGTTTATAAACATAATAGTTATATGCATGGATTTGCAAACAACATGGAAAACATTTCAATACTGTTATACAGACATGACATTTCAAATGCTTTGGGATACTATGATCCCACAAACCGATTTTACAAATGCAAGACTTTCAAATGTTTTATGATTCATTTGAAATAAAAACAGGCAAACTATGAACTCGCCAACTTTATGTTGACTTTTCGCATATTCTTTCTCAGGTTAGGATTACAAGTATGGCACGGTTGGAATAGGAGAACCCATGGGGATTCGAGTACTTAGTGGGTGTTCAGTTACTAGAAAACTTAGCCATCACGTCTGCTTCCGCTGTGCGATGAAGATGCCATTCGGTCCACGCCCCGCTCTGATGCGAAAGGGATAACATGGGGGTGTGACAGAGTATTGTGATGTCCCACATCGGTTGTGAAGGGGAACGAATGCTTCCTTATAAGGGGCTTGATACCTTCACCATTATGACGCGTTTTAAAGCCGTGAGGGGCAGGCGCTGAGGGCGTGTTGGCTGCCAAAGCGGACAATATCATGGTGCGGTTATGCTGCGCTGTTACAGATGGTATCAGAGCCAGGGCCAGACCGGTGGTGCCAGGTCCTGCGAGGACGCTGGACCCCTTAAGGGGGGGGGGGTGGATTGTGATATCCCACATCGGTTGTGAAGGGGAACGAATGCTTCCTTAAAAGGGGCTTGATACCTTCACCATTATGACGCGTTTTAAAGCCGTGAGGGGCAGGCACTAATGGCGTGTTGGCTTCCAAAGCGGACAATATCATGGTACGGTTACGCTGGGCTGTTACACTGGTAGTGTATCTTTTGTTATGTTTGATAGAGATGTTCAGAAGATTATCGGATCAGCTGCAAGTGATATAAGAGAAAGGCAAGTGAAGGCGAACGATGCTGAATCTTCCCCGCACCAAATATATCGATTGGTTAATAAGAAGCTGGCTTTTAAGATTGATGTTTTTGAATTCAATCTTAAAAATGAGTATCAAGTTTACACTGTCCAAAAAACATGAGATGATGCAGTAATAATTGCTGAGTTGGTTACGGGAAATGGTAACGGTGATGAGACTGCTGGTGTGGTAGTAAATAAAATTTCTTTGTTCAATTTATTTATTTTTCTTTTGAAGTTTGAAAACTGCAATTGCATTTTCTTATATATCATTATACATTACTACTTATTAGGCCACTCAGGAAGCAACTGAAATGAAAGATTTCAGAATCTTCCCAAGCATGTACTGAACCGACTTCAAAGGTGAGTAGGTATTTTTGCAAGTAGGTTTAATCTATTTTAGACTTCCTTATCTTATCTAAAATTTGATTAGTTGTTTTGTCATTTGTTGTAAGGATGCTGTATCGGTTACAGCCGACTCTTCCGCCGTCGAAGTTGAAAAGGATTCCGGTACAAGTCCGAATGGGAAATGAACGGTTCAAGATCTTGATATTTTAAATGTTGGTGAGCTATCCTCTAACACAAGAAGAACCTGTAAGAAGGCATCTAAGCTTAACAGTTAGAAGCTTATCCAAGACATTTCTTATGAAAGTTAAGTAGAAACACTTATTTTGAAGACTCTCTGTGGTTTTAACAAGTAAATGTTTTTGATGGCTGTATTTTGTGAAATATCCTAACAGTTTTAATTTATGCTTGGTATGTAATGGCTACAATTTGAGACACCTAGATTTTAGGCATTTTGTTATATATTATTGTTATATATTTTTGTTGATATTCATGTACTGCACAGATAGTAGGTTTATTCATTCATGTGTGATTTAAATGGATTTAATGAATCGTTAGTGAATGTAGTTTATAACTTTTAGGGGTCTAAATTTAACAATACCTTAGTGTTATTTTAGAATTTTGTTAATTTAAAGGTTTAGACCTTTTTCAAATTTTCAACCATAAAACACGATTTAACACATGCCTTAGAAAACATTCTCTAAGCTTGTGTTGTAACAACTTTTAATTCTTAGAGTACATAACTCAAGTGACCTTATCTAGGTCAATCGAGATAAGGTTGAATTTGCTTATAACAATATTTGTAACAAACTATTGGAATGGAATCTTTTAAGTTTATAACAGTTGGAATTTTTTTATCAAAATATTAGCACCAAACTATTGTAATGGCATCAAACTATTTGAATATCGTATTGGATCTATATTTTCCAGTTTCCACTTTCTGTAATGTATTAAACACTTAGATCACTTTATTCCTGACATGTTAATATGAGTGACTAAGTATAGCTACTAAGACAACCATACATGATTACAATCTAAGAATGTACAACATAGAGTTGCCATTTAATATAACTACCAAGATAAGCATACATCATCTTCAAGATTGTTAAATAACTTACCATCATTTACAAGATTGTTTTCATAAAATAGGGAGCTACTAATACCGACAAAACAATACCTATATACTAATGTTTATACACAAACCACATAAAGCTAATACCACCAAGTTTTGGAAATAAAAGAGTCGTACACAACAGACAAATCATCAAAAAACTATTAGTACCAACAAACACCTTCGGAAACAAAAACTATCTGTAGACTTTCTTCAAGATCAACTTAGCTTTGTCGGGATAGTAAACAAACCTGCATTTCACAGGTTTGTATGTACCATTTGGTTTCATAAACTTCTAACCCATTTATCAGCAACGTATCTAAAACCTTTACCGTGCTTCTCCCGTCTGAAATCAACAATAGTATCTTCTCCATTCAGATTCTCAACTGTCATCTTCAATGTCATATCAACCCGAGACATCAACACGAGTTTGGCATCAACACGCTTAAAATAAATATAACATAACAATAATCAAGATCAAATAAATAATGTATTCAAGAAACAAAACAAATTCTAAATTGTAACAAAGATAATAAAATGAATCAAAGTCGCATAAAATAATAAGTGATCATCACTTACAAATGGTCGTTGGCACTTCCATTCAAAGTCTATTAGATGATAATCAGGATCTGCTTTATAACTATCAACAACAACATCAAAATCTTCATCAGAGGAATCATTTTCAACCGCATAATCACTATCAGACTCTTCATCATCAGACTCTTCATCATCAGAACCATCATCCATCTCTTCATGAATCTCATAATCATCTGAACTATCAACCATTTCAGCAATTGTATGTTTGATACTATCAACTAAATCAATCCCTTCTTGATTAGGATTAGGTGTTTCATCATCGGAAAGTACCGTGACAGGTTTAGCCAGAAGAACCTCACAACCATCCAAGTTAAAGACTGTTAGCAGAAAGGTGTAATCCGATATGTATCTTAAAACAAGTACTAATCCTGTATGCAGATGCATGTAGCGTACAATCTTTTCCCATCCACCAGTGATAAAATAACAAAGGCGTAAAGGATCCTTCTCAATCTTAACATTAAAAACTCCGATTGATTGACATAAACCTTAAATGAGTTTTTAAGGTTATCAACTCCAATACTTACATTTACCAACTCCTTCGATATCAGCTGAACAAAAAATATAAACTTTATTATGAAATCAACAAACGTATTGTAAATTTTAATGTATATCATAAATCGGTAATATAAGTTTTAAAGTATTGGATTAAAATAAAAAAACCTACCAAGACGCCTCAAAAGTATCAGTAAAACTATGGCAGAATGAATTCATACACCCAAACTTCTTCTCAAATGATATTGATGTAAACATAGAAATATTTTCGAGCTTTGTTGGATAACGATGCACCTTTACAAATGGTGTTAGTAGATACGTACATGGCTCAGTTTTTTTAAACACCAATATACATCCTTCGCATAATGAAAGGCCAGAAACAATTTTGGACCAGCCTACTTTTAGAGCGAAAAAACTATTGTGTTTAGAAAATCCGATCTCCCACTTCATAGCGTTTATGCACTCTATTACAGCGTTATTACTAGCGACTGCATTCGCTAATGTTTCTTTGCAAACATTTCAGGTATAATCTGTGGATGTCAAATATTTAATTATTTACCAATGATAGATGTGAATTAATCCTTAATAACTAACTTCACAACATATATTTAATGTAATAATCTTACCATGCAACTCGAACTAAGATAGTTCATATAGCGATAAAAAGACATCTTTGAAGAGATATTGTTTATCTAAAAGACCAAACAAACAATCAATTTTATTATATAATTCATTATTTATCTAAACTGTAATTAGAATATCAATAAAAAATCTATAACATATCTATGACATTCAAATAACAAATATACATTCATCCATATTATAGTAAAAACTTCAAATAACAAATAATGAATCAGAAGTTTATCTACGACATATCTGTGATATACAAATAACAAATACAATACTTATTATAGTAAAATGCATAACATATCTGTGACATTCAAATAACAAATATAATTCTTATTAAACTAAAAACTTCAAATTCTACAATATATTCTTTCCAACAACTGTAGATTCGAGTAACAAAAACGATATCTCTTAGAGCGAATCCATAAAAAAAGATTCATCATAGTCATTTAATATTGCATCATAAAAGTAATAAAACTTACATTATTGATTACTTTCAAGTAATTAAATGTATAACAATATCAGAGAAAAGTTAGAATCGAAAAAAATGATAAGAAATAACAAAGCTATAAAAGATGTTTATCTATGATCTAAAACATGCAAAACATTACAGTCATGAATGATTCACATATGAAATATGCTATATACAAGTTTGAATAAATATTACTATACCTTGATTGAAGTTGGTGATGATGTGAAAAAGGAAGAAGTATTTAAGTGGAATTATTGAAGACTGTACTTGATGATTGCCGATCATATGTGGAACCACTTTGAAGTGCTTTGATCGTGTTCAGAGAAAAAGGTTTTGAAAGGGATGTGAAAAGTTTTTGAAAAGGTAAAGTATGTTTTATATATAAAAAATCTGAATTTTAATTTCAAAATAGTTAACTGCATTTTTACATTAAATTACACCTTACACCCTTAATTTACCCTCTTCTTACAAAACAACTTTCACATTAAAATCCCTAATATGAATCACTTATACATAAATGACAAACAACGTATAGTAGCTATATGTACATAGATTAAAACACACCAACAATTTCAAATCTCTACTGTTGTAAACCATTAAGCTCTTCTTCTAATAACCAACCAACTGTCATTTTCACATCAAATTCAAAGTCCTTTGTCTCGATTGGGTAACATATCTTCTTCATTAGGTAACTAAATACTCCAACAATTGCTTTCATTTCTGTTAATGCATCAGTTTCCAGTTTATTCAAATATATAATTCACAGTGTTTATATTTTATTGTCGCAGTTCATGTAATTTAGTATAAACTTGCCATTCAAAATCTACTTTGTAGTCATGGATTGAATTTGATATAGATATTTTTTTACATTTTAAAGGGATTTTATTAGTGATATGATGTTAAAATTGATTCGTTGCTTGGAATTTGAGGATGGCTGATCCTTTTGAGGTTTTATGATTGGACATTTTATCGATTCTTCTAAAATGTGTTAATGTTGAACAAGCATTTGAAAATATGGATATAAATAAGAGAAATTCAAGTAAGTATGAAGTGTTCAACATACAAAGTCCAACACAAAGCTTTGCGGAATCAAGAAAAAAAGGAAGCCTATTTTGCAACAAAAGAAACACAAAGGTGCTTGTCGTCTTACATCAACACCTGATTCTACTGAGAGGACTCCATTATCAAATATTACAAACTGTATGTGTTATAGGATTCAAAACAAAATTTCCCTTTAATACAAATTCATATCTTTTCTTTTATTTATTGTAATAAATGTCTTATTTACAAGTTTCAAGAATCAATGTTCAACATACAAATTCCAACACAAAGCTCTGTGGAATCAAGAGAAAAAAGGAAGTGTATTCTGAAACAAAAGAGAAACACCAATGGTTGTCGTCTTACATCAACATCTTATTCTGTTGAGAGGACTCCATTATCAAATATTACAAATGGTATGTGTTATAGGTTTCAAAACAAAATTTTCCGTTAATATATTTCATATCTTACCTTTTAGCTATTGTAACATGTGTTTTCTTTTACAAGTTTCAACGACCAGTGTTTAACCAACGAATGTATATCATCCTCCTACTAATGCTACTATAAATCTTAGTAGTAATTTGTGGAGGCTATCTACAAATAGAAAAGGTAAACTAACACTATTCAAGGAATGTACCGATTGTAGTTTTGTTCATTATTTTATATTATATACTTTTGTGTTAGAAGATTCATCAACTAAAATCTCACCAAGAAATGTACATCACTCTTTCTGGAAGTACTATGTCAACGTCCGATTTTGTTGAGAGGACTCCATTATCAAATATTACAAATGGTACGTGTTATATGTTTCAAAACAAAACTTTCCTTTAATATATATTCATATCTTACCTTTTATTAATTGTTACATATGTCTTATTTTACAAGTTTCAACAACCAATGTTCAACCAACGAATGTTTATCACGCTCCTACTAATGCTACTGCAAATCTATTGTGATGGCATATTAATAAATTCTTTGGTTAAGAAGATTTATGGAATTTCTAAAGGTACAAGATACGAATCTAAATTCCTGTTAAATATATAATGTTTATATAACTTATAGGGACTTATAACTTTATTCAATTCTAAAGATTATATTGATCATGGAGATGCCATCTTTGTGTGCTCTAAATGTGATGCATTGTTATGGGAAGATGAAATGCTTAGGGAAATCCAAACCGTAAGAAAACCTCATATTCTCTTTGTTGTTCAAATGGAGAAGTTGAGATACCACCACCACCTCCACCTCCTCATTACTATGCCATTTGTATAAAAGTCATACTTCAAAGTGTCGGAATTTCATGAATAATATTCAAGCATATAACATGATGTTTTCATTCACATCTCTAGGTGGTAAGGTTGACAAAAATTATCAGAGAGGTAAAGGTCCTTATGTATTTAGACTACAAGGTCAGAATTATCATTGAATGGGTACTCTACTTCCGGATAATGGAGAACAACCTAAATTTTCACAGCTTTACATATATGGTTCACAAAACGAGGTGGTAGAACGTCAAAAGGCAGTAAGGTAATTTCTTTATCAAATTGTGCCATTAATTATCATATTTATTGATTACCAACATACTCACAAACATGTTTGAGTTGAAAGAATGTAAATTTTAACATTCTTATATTTCTTGCTATTCCCAGATAGATTCAAAGCCACAACAAACAACCAACTTGACATTGAAACCATCAAAAGTCTTAAAAAATGTTGGATTCTTGCAATCCTCTTGTCAAGTCCTTGAGAATGGTAAGAGATTGTTTTCAAGAAAATGAATGGCAAGATGTAACCCTCAAGCTTATCGGGACAAGATATAAGGATGGAATGATTCACAACTTGCCAACAGCATCAGAAATTGCTCCATTAGTAATTAGTGATTTTGATGGAGCATTTGATGAACGGGACATCATTGTTCGTGTAACACTCTAACCCATTTTCAAAATATTTTAATCAAATGTGGATAATTAGGTCCCAATTTTTTTATAATTAACGTACGAGTTCCGGGTTAACGAATAACCCAAACAAACTAACTTAATGGGTAATTACACAAATAAGTTACCATCCAAAACAATAAGTTTTTAATGCATAAAACTTTATCATGCGTGATCACGCTTAAACTTTCCCGAATAATGCTTAGCAGAAATGGCGGTTAAGAGTGTTCGGTTCTTAGCATACTTGGTCGTCTGTCTGTCTAGCTCTCGCCTTAGTGAAAGCCTATCATAAACACTAAAAACGATTAGTGTTTAAGTTATACGGTCAAACGATTAGTAATCGAAACATTTGAATGAAAACATTAAGCAAAAAATATCTTTATTTTTAGCCCCCTTACCCAGCCGGGTCAGGTTTCCACCCAGCCGTGTCAATTGAAAATGTCTTTTTCTCAGCACCTTTATCCGACCGAGTCAGGTTTCCACCCGACCCTCTCCCTAACAATTTTGACTCATTACAAAATTATCAAACATTTTGATGTCAACTACTATTTTTTAACAAAACGTCAGAATACCGCTTCAAACTATTTCATTACAAATCTATAAAAATGACCCAAGATCATTTATGCTGTTAACCAACTTTTGACCAAAAATCGTGCAAAGGTAAAATCGTTAAGATCTCGAAACAATTTTTGCAAGTAGCGGACATATTGTTGTCACCAACTATTTTATTGACAAAACATCTGCGAAAACTCCATCAGACAACTTTAGAAAAACCTATAAATGTTGTTAACCACCTTTTGACCAAAAATCATGCAAAGGTAAAATCGTTAAGATCTCGAAACAATTTTTGCAAGTAGCGGACATATTGTTGTCACCAACTATTTTATTGACAAAACATCTGCGAAAACTCCATCAGACAACTTTAGAAAAACCTATAAAAATTACACAACATTATCTATGTTGTCAAACAACTTCTGACCAAATATCATGTCAAAACTCAATGGTTAAGATCTCCAAACAATTTCAGCAATTAGCGGACCTTTTGCTGTCAACAACTATTTTATTGACAAAACAGTCGTAAAAACCCTGTCTAACAATTTTAGAAACATCTATAAAAATTACCAAAAGTCCTCTACGTTGTGAAACAACTTCTAACCAAATATTGTGTCAAAACTCAATGGTTAAGACCTCGAAACAATTTCTGCAATTAGCGGACCTACTTGTCGCCAACAACTAATTTATTGGCAAAACACAATAAGTGGTTACGAACCATTTTACTCGTTTGACCCGTTATGGTTGACACCATAGGGTCACATTTTAACATTTTGTCACTAATCACGATAATACTTTCCATCACGTAAGTTGTAATTCTATTGTAGGAGTTGTAAGGTTTACTTACCTTGCGTCCGAATGAGCTTTCTCGCGTCTTTGACTCGTTTGACCCATTCTTTTCCAAGCTCCACCTAGCTTGTCAAGTGTCAAACTATCACGTAATATCCACAAGATAATTAAATTAGTCATCAATATCATTGTAACATTCGTCGAAAAACGGGTTTCAAAACCCGCTTCGTTTATTAATCAAATATTCAGTTATAATTTTTCGTTGCGTATTTATTGCTTAAAAAAATTTTAAACAATACATAATTAATAAATATATTAGAATTTAAACCATAATTTATGATTAATAATAAAAAGTGAATAAAAAAATAAATTGGAGACGCCGGGTTTCGAACCCGGGTCACCCACAAACCCAAACACACAACACACCGCTCCGCCACACACTTCACTTGTGATGAACAAGGAAACAAATAACACTTAAGGTAAAACCAGAAAATCAAAACCGGACATCAGCGCGCTCAGAACGCGGAATCGCCGGAGTAAGACAAAAAACTCCGCAAATGTGGCCTTTCCTTTTGACTAAAACGCGATAACCGACTACGGCATCAATTATAACCGATGTTTAACCGTCAAATTCGGTCATAACCGCCGGAAAATCTTCAATCGCGAATCAAGACTCAAAAGCGGACACAATTCATCCAGTTATTCACTGTAAATACCCACTCAATCTTCTGGAAATCCTTTCGCCCAAAACCGTGCACTTTTTCGAAGCTTTAGCTCGTCGCCGGAGAATTTTAATTTCGCCGGAACTTCGCCGAAATCGATCGTCAGAAAACCGTATTCATTCATCAGTCAGTATAACTATCTAAACTTCTCTGCTATCTCTTAATTTATACTTTAATCGTTCAAATCAATAATCAAAACTGTTAAAACAGTTCATACCGCCGGAAATCGCAAAATCAGAGCCGATTCTTGCCGGAAATTGAAGAAACCACTCTGAGTTGGTACATCATAATCCTTATCCTTCTTTTTCTATTCCAATTCAATCAAATTATAAGTGTTGTTGGTCAATTAAACAAACAATCGGCTTCACAGTTTCTGTGTTCTTATAAATGAAGAAGACGAAGTTGACTTGTGTATTAATATAATTAAAACGAGAAAACTAAACGGGTTAGACACACAGTCCAGCGGTGGACTGTGTGCAATTATAACATTCAAGTCCCGAGTTCGATTCGTGTACGTATTCGGTTCCCGCAATAACAAAACATTTTTCTTTTAAGTTTAACAGAGCACCCCTCAGATAGTACTTAAGTTTAATATAAATCTTAATTTAAATGGGTTAGACACCCAGCCCAGTTGGTTGGGGTGGGTGCAAATCAAAGCAATGGTCACGGGTTCGATGCGGGATATACGCACCGGTTCTGCAGATTTTAAAACCTTTTTAAAATAACTACTTTCTGAAATATTCTAATTAGTATATAAATATAATTAAATCTGAGTTTATTCGGGTTAGACACGTAGCTCAGTTGGTAGAGCTGCGTGCACGTATACGAGAGGTCCCAAGTTCGAACCTCACTCAGCGCATATAAAAACACAGTCTGACCGGTCAAGACCCGGTCAACGGTCAACGGTCAAAAGTCAATTTTTTTATTCTTATTTATTTCTTTTTAAGTTATTTATTTAATAGAAAAATCATTTAAAAATACTTAAAAATAAGATTATTAAGGTTAGAAAACTTCCTTAAACTCACAAAAATAAATCTAAAAATCCCATTAAAGAGCACTAATTAAAAATATTAATCTCAACCAAAATTTATTTATTTATCAAATCATTTTTGTTATTATCTAGGTTAGTTCTTCCCTCGTCAATTGAATCATAATATTCGTGCGCATTCATCGTCATCAAGGAACACACCCACTGTGAGTGAATCCTTACAAATTCCCCTTTTTATTCATGTTTGTATCATGTGTCGCTTTAATTATTTCGTTTATTTAAACTTGTGCTATTACCATTATATGATCTAAACTTGTGATGTAAATATTGTTGTTGTGATGTGTGTTTACATTTTGTCAAGTTGCGTGCAAATCATTCATTAGGCCCATTCGTTCCTCGTGGGAGACGAGTTGAACATCGCGTGCCTCATTAGATCGGCTCTGTTTGATTGAGCCTTGATCTCATTGTTCATCATTTGGTGTGTGCTTGTGCATTAATTGATATTATGTGTTTTGTGATTAAATTTACATTTACGTTTACTCATATGTGGTTATGCACCTTTTTATAACCAATATAACAAATTCGTTCAAATGTTTTCATAAGATTCACTCGCCAACTTTTGTTGACCCAAAAACCCTATTTTTACACATGATACAGGTGATCCAGTTGAGAAAAGAAACACGTAGGATGGCCTAGAAGAATAAACAAGTTAATGCTTTGGAATGGACATTTAGTTTTGTTTTCCTTTGTAATTGTATGATTTTGTTTAATGGATACTTTAGTTTGTAATTCGAATGAAAATGTATTTGAACAGATGTGCTTGTATGTTTATTGTAACTTCTTCTTTAAAGTGAATTAAATAAATATGAAACAATTTAGTAAACATCATGAGCTTTGGTGATAACCCAATTATGCCCCGACTTTTATTCCGCTGCGGGTCGGGGTGTGACAATCATGACTATCACTCTTATGGACTTTTATACCATGTTTCGCATTCGATTCTATTATAGGTTAGTTTGACTTTTAAAAATCAAACAACCTATCTACATACTTAGCCACACTATTAATTCGATAAAACCCACTTAGGCATTTTATCGATCACTCGGTGGGCATCATTTTTAGGTCATTCTATTAGCTCAATACAATTCAAAACTACCATGTTTCTTTCATTCAACAAGTTCATATACTCATTATCTCCAAGTTAACATAAACTTTCAATTATAATGAGCTAATTCATCATTTTGACTAAATACTCATAGTTTCATCATATCATAAAAATCTATTTTTTGACATGTATGAGCATACACTTAATTCCCTAAATTGTTCAAGTTCTTCACACATTCTTGTATACATGATGATTTCAAACACATTTCAACATCAATATAACATCGATTTCATTATATCATACGAAACACATTTCATGTCACGTATGAACATATACTTAAACCTCTTAATTGTTCAAGTATTTTACACTTACAAACTAGTATGATGCTTATGAACATCTATACCTAATCAGTTTCATTATATCATAAAAACCCAATTAACATAAAAACTAATCATACACAAAATCATCACATACCTTGTGATTTGTAGGTTTAGATGATATTAGATAGCTAGAACCTTCAAACATGCAATCAAAATCCACTTGATTTCACTTGATTTTGTGCTTGAAAGTTGTTAGGGTTCTTCCCATTTCTCTGACTAGAAGTCACGACACACACTAATACTCTTGTGTGTGTGTTTTGTGTTTTCATAAATTAAATACCCATGTCTTTTGCTCGTGGCCCCTTTTAGCCCTATTAGTTTGGTTGTATTCGGTTTGTTTATAACTCACCTCTACAACTTAACTAGGTTTACACATCTAGTTATCTATCTCATGTCAATTATACAATGAACATGATAATTCTATTTGTTAAGTTCGGGGATGCCACTATCCGACTTAAGTTATGTCCTGATAGCCAGACCTTTTATAAACTTTATTTTTATATAAAGCTTCCATCCACCTTTTATTTAACATTAGGGGTTATTTATATAAATCCTAATGTTTACTGAATTAACTTTTTACCACTAATGTTATTTTACCTGCTCATCCCCGGTTAAGTTGGTTTAAATTTCCAAATCCATTTTTGGGATGTTACAGTTCGAAAAAAGTCTGGTGGTCTTCAAAGAATCAGTGAACTCCATCCTTCCTACCTTGCTTTGCAATATCCACTTATTTTCCCATATGCAGAAGATGGTTTCAGAGTTGGTATTAAACATAGAGGGATTGAAGTTGATAATGAGGTGGTTAGAACCAAGCTTACCATTAGAGAATTCTTTTGTTACAGAATACAAGATAGACATAATCAGTTTTCTTATTAGTCAATGCCAAAAAACTATTTCAACAGTTTTTGGTTGATGCATACACAATGATAGAATCTGCCAGGTTAAATTATATAAGATCACAACAATCGAAACTTAGAACCAAAGTTTTAAGAAGCTGAATGCGACTGTTGAAAGTGGAGAGAATTTGGATGACTCAAATTCTGGTAAACCTATACTCTTACCTTCATCGTTTACTGGTGGTTCTAGATATATGATGAAAAAGTACTTGGATGCTATGGCAATTTGCAAGGCTATTGGATATCCCGATCTATTCATAACAGTGACCCGTAATCCCAATTGGCCTAAGATTTATAGGTGTTTGCATAATAAAGCTTTTAACCATGAAGACAGACCGGATATTATCTCTAGATTATTAAAGTGTAAATTGGATCATTTAATAAAAGATTTCAAGAAACATAAATTCTTTCGTGACATACAAGCAGGTACCTCTTACTAAAAGTATTTAATTGTTAACACCTTATTAGAGTTATCTAACAGCTCACCCTTGAAAACATTTTAGTTATCTATACAGTTGAATTTTAGAAGCGTGGACTACCACATGCTCACATATGTTTGTTCTTGAGTGCTGAAAGCAAATTCCCAACTACATTTGATATCGATCGTGTTATTAGTGTTGAGATACTAGATAAAGAAACAGATTGAATTATATGAGCTTGTAAAGCAATTTATGATTCATGGACCATGCGGTATAGACAACCCCTGAAGTCCATGTAAGGTTCAACTAAAATGTTCTAAAAAATTTCCCAAAAAATACGTAGGTAAACTTTTGTTGATTCTGAAGGATATCTTGTCTACTGGCGTCATCAAACAAGTAATACATTAGAAAATAAAGGCTTCGCACTCCATAATAGGTTTGTAGTTCCTTACAATACCTTTTTGCTCAAAAAGTATCTGTGCCACATAAACGTTGAATAGCGCAACCAGACAGCTTCTATGAAATATTTGTTTAAATATATTAATAAGGGAGCCGGTAGAGTTACGGCTTCTGTTTTCCAATCAAGTATCACCAATAATGACACCCAACAGAACAAAGATGTAGATGAGATAAAAGCATACCTTGATTGTAGGTATATTTCTACTTGTGAAGCTGCTTGGAGAATATTCAGGTATGGTATACATTATAGATATCCAGCTGTTAAGGTATTGCCTTTCCATTGTGAAGATGGTCAGAATACTGTATACGATGATGATGCTAATTTGTCAGATGTTGTTAGTGATACAACTGTGAAAATGTCAAAGTTCACAGAGTGGATGAATTGTAACAAAGTTGATGAATTTTCCAGGAAATTGAAGTATGGACACGAAAAATCAGAAATGGTGTCGAAGAAAGCTGCCTTTTGGATCAGTTGGTAGGATACATCATGTCCCACCATCACTTGGTGACTGTTACTACTTAAGGATTTTAATAAATCATCTCAGGGGACCTACCTATTTTGAAAATAAAAACAGTTGATGGCCAAGTCTTTGAAACATTCAAAGATGCATGTTTTGCACGAGGACTGTTGGATGATGATAAGGAATATGTTAATGCCATGAAAGAAGCTAGCACATGGT
Source organism: Scalesia atractyloides (assembly GCA_947069175.1). Taxonomy (NCBI): domain Eukaryota; kingdom Viridiplantae; phylum Streptophyta; class Magnoliopsida; order Asterales; family Asteraceae; genus Scalesia; species Scalesia atractyloides. The sequence goes on from CAMTDV010000026.1 coordinate 16,436,124, forward strand.
CATCCACAAACTTTCTGAGGACTTATTTTGTAATGTTGCTACTGCCAAACTCCATATCTCGTCCTGGTGTTTCTTGGTTGGAAACCAAGTCCTTATTATGTGAAGACATTTGTACCAGCAACGGAAGATAACTGGTATTGCAGGTATTGTAATTATTTTATTAAAGTTATAATCAACTACATTAATATTATCGAATAGCTCCTAAATTGTGAAAAAAGTAATTTTTTTAATATTTGTTTTAGATTTGGTTCTTCAAGAAAAAGAAGTTGAAAACATTTGTATATCAGATATCGAAAAGTTGCTACTTAGCAATGGGAGTACACTGAAAAACTTTGCTAACATGCCAAGTGTCCGGACAAGTATGTTTCGTCGTTGAACAAGCGATTATTGTTATGAAAGCGGTTGAAAAAGGTAATGGAGGTGTCTTTTTTGTATATGGTTATGGTGGAACAAGGAAGACGTTTCTTTCAAAGACATTTGCAGCTGCATTACGATCCAAAGGTGAAGCCGTATTGAATGTTGCATCCAGTGGAATTGCATCACTTTTGCTTGATGGTGGAAGAACTGCTCATTCAAGGTTTGTAATTCCAACCAATGTTAACGAGGATTCAATATGTTCGATAGAGCCTAACACTGAGTTAGGTAATTTAATTAAAAACAACTTTGATAATTTGGGATGAAGCACTTATGACCCACAAGCATTGTTTTGAGGCACTTGATAGGACAATGAGAGATTTATCACGTTCCAGCCAATCGAACATGCAAGGTATGCCTTTTGGAGGAAAGGTCGTTCTATTTGGTGGTGATTTTAGACAAATTCTTCCAGTAATACCTAAAGGTACCAGAAGCAATATAGTCAATGCTTCTTTGAATTCTTCTTATATTTGGAAACATTGTCAAGTACTAAAGCTATCTGAGAATATGAGATTAAGAGTTGGATGTAAGCAAACAAATCTGTAAGAAATAAAGGAATTTGGAGAATGGATTTTAAAGCTTGGTGATGGTCTCCTTGGTGATCAAAATGATGGAGGTGGATATTCAAATTCTAGATGATTTACTTATTCATGGTCAAGTCAATCCTATCTCTTTTCTGATTTCATTTACATATCCGGATATGAATAAGTGTTTGTGGGATTTAACGTATTTTGAACAAAGAGCAATTCTTGCTCCAATAAATGAAGTAGTGGATTCAACGAATGAAGAATTGTTAAAGAGTTTGCCAGGTGAAGAGAAGATCTATTTTAATTTAGATAGTTTTTGTGAATCTAAGGAAGAGTCAGAGATTAATATGGCATTATTTCCTCCTAATGTGTTATGTCAAACCCTGACCCACAGTGGATATGGTAGTCGGGGCATGATTAGGTTTTCATCAAAGCTAATGACATTTACTATTATAAAAGTTTCATATTTATTATTTCGAATTAAAAGGAAATATTCCAACCAACACATAATACATATAAACACAGATGTTCTAAACATGACTTTCAAATAACGCTTTATTTTTCTTCTAAGGCCCAAGTCCTATATGTTCCTTGCTTCAACCTGGTCACCTGTATCATGTGTAAAAATAGAGATTTGGGTCAACAAAAGTTGGCAAGTGAATCCCGTTTAAACATTAGAAAGAATTGATATGTTTATTAATTTAATAAAATGTGCATAAACCAATTGTAAACAACGTATATGTAATTTAACCACAAACCACATAATCATCTAGCAATGTATATGTGAGCACGATAAGCGATGTGATGTGAGATCAAGGATCAATCAAACAGAGCCGATCTAATTAGGCAACGCGACGCTCTACCCGATGTAACGGGGAACAAATGGGCCTAATTTGAGAGCTTGACTGAAATGAGAAAATATAACCACAAACAACAATAAACAAAATATCACATAGCACGTTAGTTCATATAATGGTGATAGCACGAGTGTTGAATAAATAATATAAATGAAAAGACACCTGATACACCCCAAAACATGAATAAAAAGGGAAGTTTGTAGGAATTCACTCACCGTGGGTGCGTTTAAGATTTGATGAAGAGTGCACACGATTTAAAAGTATCAACCGACGAGAAAGGCTAACCTAAATAATCACGTACTAATTTGGTAAATATATTTCTTTTACTTAATATTAGTATTTTTATTTAATGAATTTTATTATACTTTTTAGATAATTTTATTGTATTTGTTACTAACTTTTATGCTTAAAAAGGACTTATTTTATTATAATTTTTATAGTTTTTTGAGAAAAATAACAAAAGTTTAATTTAAAAAAATATACCTCTTTACGGGTCGAATCAGACAGAATTATGCAGCGTGCGAGACTCGAACGTGTGACCTCCCGTTTACGTGCACGCAGCTCTACCAACTGAGCTACGTGTCTAACCCGAAATATATTGAAATTTAATTACCTTATATACTTATTGAGTCAAACCTCATTTTTGATTAATTAAAAAGGTTTGGATAATTATAAGAACCGTGTAACCGACCGGACCCGAACTCGCGACCTGAGCTTCGTGTTGCACACAGCCCGACCAATTGGGTTGTGTGACTAACCCGAAGGATATGTGACCATGCCGAAAGTGCGCCCAATGTCAGAGGTTAGGGCACTTGTCTAACCGTTTCCGAAGCTTTCCCCCACCCAAAATCAGCAACCCTTAGCCATTACACCTAACCCTAACCCTCAAGCCCAAGCCACTCCCGTTCGGGCGTGTTAAAACTATGGCGATCCTAGCCATTTTGCCAATGTTTGCCGCAAGCGTGGCAACTACCAGCAGCAGTGTCAACAGCAACAACCTGAGCCTACTAAAGGTTGAGCTTTCGTGCTCACCTCCGCTCAAGCCCAAAGCTCCAACGATGTTATTACTGGTACGTTCCTTGTGAACCATGTCTACGTTCTTGTTTGTTTGATACTTGCGCAGATAAAAGTTTTGTATCTGTTGAATTTGAACCCTTTAAGTGCGAACGATCTAAGCTGCCCGATCCATTCGCTATTAAAGTCGCTAACGGTAAGACCGTTCCTGTTAACTCTGTCCTCTCTCGTTGTTCTTTGGATCTTAACGGTCATACATTTTCGATTGATCTCATACCTATGAAAATGGGTAGTTTTGACGCCATAGTAGGCATGGACTGGCTCCGGCGAGTTCGTGCTGAAGTTGTTTGTTTGAAGAAATTCCTTCGCCTTCCTCTTCCTAGCGGTGATGTCTTACACGTCTGTGGTGAGAAACCTTCAAAAGGTCTCAAGCTGATGTCGTGTATTTAGGCGAACAAATACTACGCAAGGAATATTTTGCCTTTTTCGCCCACGTTGTGGAAAACAAAGACAATGGTCAAAGCCTAAGTGATGTTCCTGTCGTTTGTGAGTTCCCTGGTGTCTTTCCGGACGACCTTCCTGGTCTTCCTCCTCCTCGTGCTGTCGACTTTTGTATTGACCTCATTCCCGGCGCAACTCCTGTTACGAAGGCTCCTTATCGATTAGCACCTTCGGAGATGCAAGAGCTATCAAGCCAGCTTCAAGAACTTCTTGATAAAGGCTTTATACGCCCTAGTACCTCTCCTTGGGGTGCTCCCGTACTCTTCGTCAAGAAGAAGGATGGATCACTCCGCATGTGTGTTGACTATCATGAGCTCAACAAGCTCATAGTCAAGAACCGCTATCCACTTCCTCGCATAGACGATCTCTTTGATCAATTACAAGGCGCTTGTTTTCAAAGATTGATCTCCGCTCTGGTTATCATCAACTTCGAGTTCTCGAAGAAGATATACCTAAAACCGCATTCCGCACACGTTATGGACACTACGAGTTCGTGGTCATGCCTTTTGGTTTGACTAATGCACCTGCCGTGTTCATGGACTTAATGAACCGCGTGTGTAAGCCGTTTCTTGATCATTTTGTTATTGTCTTCATCGACGATATTCTCATCTACTCTAAGACAAAAGAAGAACATGGGTGACATTTGCGCCCCATTCTTACACTTTTGCACACCGAACGTCTTTATGCCAAATTCTCCAAGTGTGAATTTTGGCTAAAAGATGTTCAACTCTTGGGTCACACCGTCAATGAACTCGGTATTCATGTTGACCCCGCAAAGATAGAAGCTATTAAGAATTGGGTCACACCTAAATCACCTTCTGAGATTCGTTCGTTTCTTGGCCTAGCTGGGTATTATCGCCGTTTCATTTCGAACTTCTCAAAGATTGCCGTTCCTTTGACCTCATTGACGCAAAAAGATAAGCCTTTTGTTTGGGGTCCCAAACAAGAGGAGTCTTTCCAAACACTCAAGGACATGCTTTGTAATGCTCCTATCCTTACTCTTCCCGATGGAAATGACTACTTCGTTGTGTATTACGATGCTTCTAACCAAGGTCTTGGTTGCGTTCTCATGCAATGAGACAAGGTTATCGCTTACGCGTCGAGACAACTAAAGATACATGAGAAAAACTACACTACGCACGACCTTGAACTTGGTGCGGTCGTTTTTGAGTTAAAGATTTGGCGACACTACTTTTACGGTACAAAGTGTACGATCTTCGCGGATCATAAGAGCCTACAACATATCTTTGACCAAAAGGACCTCAACATGCGACAACGTCGTTGGGTGGAATTGTTAAACGACTACGACTGTGACATTCGCTACCATCCTGGCAAGGCGAATGTTGTGGCCGATGCACTTAGTCGTAAGATTCATATGAAGAGTGTTTGTTGTCACAAAACCATGAGGAATTTCCACCATCTGATTCGAGATGCGCAATATTCAACCATAAACGAGGGCAACCTCGAAACTGAGTTGAATACCGGCGACGAAACACCACTTAAGTAGAAGAACAATGGTATCCTGTACTATCGTGGCCGTATGTGGATTCCTGATCGTGGAACTCTTCTAACCACTTTGATGGATGAAGCTCATAAATCTCGATATTCCGTGCACCCTGGCGCTGACAAGATTTACCATGATCTTCGTACTTCTTATTGGTGGCCTGGAATGAAACATGATATCACTCTCTACGTGTCAAAGTGTCTGACTTGTTCTAAAGTGAAGGCAGAATATCAACGTCCCTCTGGCCTACTCGAACAACCTGAAATCCCTGTATGGAAATGGGAGAGTATTGCCATGGATTTCATTACGAAATTTCCTCGTACTCCTTCGGGTCATGACAACATTTGGGTTATCATCGATCGTCTAACCAAATCAGCTCACTTCCTTGCCATTCGTGAAGATTGCAAAGTCGAGAAATTGGCTCGTATCTACACGAGTGACATCATCAGTCGTCATGGTACGCCCATTGACATCATTTCCGATCGTGACGCTCGTTTCACTTCCCACCTTTGGCAAAATTTTCAATCCGCCCTTGGCACTCGTTTGAACCTTAGTACCGCTTTTCATCCTCAATCCGACAGTCAAACCAAGCGTACTATCCAAACTCTAGAGGATATGCATCGATCATGCGTAATCGATTTTGGCGGCAACTGGGATTCACACTTACCCTTGGTAGAATTCTCGTACAAGAACAGCTATCACGCAAGTATTCAAATGGCTCCAATTGAAGCATTGTACGGTCGTGAGTGTCATTCGCCTATTTGTGGCACAAGATCGGAGACGTACAACTCACTGGTTCTGAACTGATACAAGAGACGACGGACAAGATTCTACAAATACGTGATAATCTCCTTAAATCTCGAAGCCGACAAAAGAGTTATGCTGATAAAATACGCAAGCCTTTAGAATTCAGCGTAGGTGATCTAGTGCTTCTCAAGGTGTCCCCTTGGAAGGGCGTTGTTCGTTTTGTTAAGAAAGGCAAATTCGCTCCTCGCTATGTGGGTCCTTTCAAGATTCTCAAAAGGATTGGCAAGGTAGCATATAGACTGGATCTATCTCAAGCGCTCAGCAATGTTCATCCTGTATTTCACGTTTCAAACTTGAAGAAATGTCTAGCCGAAGAAGGACTTCAAGTCCCACTCAGAGATCTTTAAATCAACGAAACTTGAAGAAATGTCTATCAACAAAACATTTTGTTCATTACACCTTCCTTTAAATAAATTTTGGGATGAAATTTCCTAAAGGACGGGAGGCTGTAACGCCTCGCTTTTTCGTACTTTCCTTAATTAGAAAGTATAATCTATTTCTATTTTTGGAAACTTGTAATCGTATTCCTTTTCCCAATTTTGTAATCCGAGACTTGAATCATAACAAAATTTATACTTGAAACATACTTGTCTTACATGCATTCAATCATTTAATACATACAAACTGATAATCGTTATACGTGCAAAGATTCATACATTCACACTCGACACTTATACACGTTATATGCTTAGATCATGCAAAAATGGCAACTTAAACTAAGTTCAAGGACTAAAAGTGATAAAAATAAAGAAACTTATGGAATAAACCACCTCGCGGCCCGTGATCGAACACTTCTAACGTCTCGCGCCCCGCCAGATCCTCTAGCGGCCTGCGACCGAGACCTCTTCACCCTCTAGCGGCCCGCGGGAGGGGCATAATCTGGAGAAGTTGGTTTCAAGCTCATGGATTGATCAATTTTGTGTTTTCTACATTTATTACTTCACCTAACAACCTCCCAAAACTCACCTATAAATACCCCACTCCTCCTCTTCTCAAATCACACCTCAAATCATCTCTTCTCTTATCTCTAAAAGCACTAAGAGCTCTCTTTCTCTAAAAGATCAAGGCTTCAAAAGTGAGTTCTAACTCACCTCTATCCTTTTGATCTTTCTTCTTTCTTACCACTTGAAACACCTTTGGAATGTCTTCATAAGTCTTCCATGGAAGACCAACTTGGAACATCACCATGTCTAAGGTCCCAAGTGCAAGAGCCTTTGTTTTAATAGGGTTTTTACCCACAAGTGTTGTATCCTTCCAAGCTTGTTCTCGAAACAAGACTTGAGTTGGTAGAGTGTGATCACTTGGAAGCCTTGGCTATCCTACCTTTGATCCACCACCTCACTTGATGATTTCGATTACTTTTGTCTTTTACTTTTATGCTATAACTTACTCATGAGCATCCTTGTCGTCCTTTTGACGACTTGTGCTTTGGTAAACTATACGAAAGCGGTTTTAAAAGGAAGGTTCTCCTCCTACCTCCATGCATGACTTCTATGAACTTCCATGATGTTTATGATTTACTTATTACGTATGCTATAAATATATGTATAGATTCGCTAACCGAACTCTTGATGGTAATCAAATGATTGTCCGTCATGGTACTAGGTTACATCACCTACGTACTTAATCTCTCGTTACGATTCTAATGGGTAACCTAACCCATGAAAACACATCAACCCGAATGGGTCTTAGAGTATCAAAAATGAGTATCAAGTCTAGATGATTATTTTCTTGTATAACACACTTTAGTATATTTAAATTCCTAAATCCTCCGTTATCATTTGAATACTTACCAACCTCTGTTTTCCTCTTGTAGGATAACTCAGGGTTCCCCCAAACTCTCTCTCCAACCCTTCACGAAGTAACAAGTGGAAGCGTTTGCAAAACCGTGAGTACACTTGACCCACTTTTCATTTACAACACTTTTGGGTGTAACATGTTTACTTATACCAAAACCACAACACTTAAACTTTATGAAATGCACGAACAATCCTATACACATGAATACTTGATACGCTTACGTGATGCTTATATCTTGGGCATTCTTTATGTGATACTTTAGTCATTAACTTGTTTTAAGCCTTCGTTTGACATGTATAAGCGCTTTAGGAAGTAACGCATCACCCTCCATCATGTAAACTTGAGGCCATGTTAAAATATCGTGATTACGTTAAGGGTTTGACTAGTAGTATTGCATGCCTTGTATTTGCTCTTGTAGAATCATAGTTGCCTTGAGGATTTGTTTAAAGTTTATTCGTATACGTATGCTATGCTTAAACTTGTGTACTCGCCTTTGCTTTTGCATTGAATTGTACTTTAAAACATGTTAAGAATTGGGTCACACCTAAATCACCTTCTGAGATTCGTTCGTTTCTTGGCCTAGCTGGGTATTATCACCGTTTCATTTCGAACTTCTCAAAGATTGCCGTTGCTTTGACCTCATTGACGCAAAAAGATAAACCTTTTGTTTGGGGTCCCAAACAAGAGGAGTCTTTCCAAACACTCAAGGATATGCTTTAAAATGCTCCTATCCTTACTCTTCCCGATGGAAACGACGACTTCGTTGTGTATTGCGATACTTCTAACCAAGGTCTTGGTTGTGTTCTCATGCAACGAGACAAGGTTATTGCTTACACGTCGAGACAACTCAAGATACATGAGAAAAACTACACTATGCATGACCTTGAACTTGGTGCGGTCGTTTTTGCGTTAAAGATTTGGCGACACTACCTTTACGGTACAAAGTGTACGATCTTCACCAATCATAAGAGCCTACAACAATGTTTGACCAAAAGGACCTCAACATGTGGCAAAGTCGTTGGGTGGAATTGTTAAACGACTACGACTGTGAGATTCGCTACCATCCTGGCAAGGCGAATGTTGTGGCCGATGCACTTAGTCGTAAGACTCATATGAAGAGTGTTTGTTGTCACAAAACCATGAGGAATTTCCACCATCTGATTCGAGATGCGCAATATTCAACCATAAACGAGGGCAACCTCGAAACTGAGTTGAATACCGACAACAAAACACCACTTAAGCAGAAGAACAATGGTATCCTGTACTATCGTGGCCGTATGTGGATTCCTGATCGTGGAACTCTTCTAACCACTTTGATGGATGAAGCTCATAAATCCCGATATTCCGTGCACCCTAGCGCCGACAAGATTTACCATGATCTTCGTACGTATTATTGGTGGCCTGGAATGAAACGTGATATCGCTCTCTACGTGTCAAAGTGTCTGACCTGTTCTAAAGTCAAGGCAGAACATCAACGTCCCTCTGGCCTACTCGAACAACCTGAAATCCCTGTCTGGAAATGGGAGAGTATTGCCCTGGATTTCATTACGAAATTTCCACGTACTCCTTCGGGTCATGACAACATTTGGGTTATCATCGATCGTCTAACCAAATCCGCTCACTTCCTTGCCATTCGTGGAGATTTCAAAGTCGAGAAATTGGCTCGTATCTACACGAGTGAGATCATCAGTCGTCATGGTACGCCCATTGACATCATTTCCGATCGTGACGCTCGTTTCACTTTCACCTTTGGAAAACTTTTAAATCCGCTCTTGGCACTTGTTTGAACCTTAGTACCGCTTTTCATCCTCAATCCGACAGTCAAACCAAGCGTACTATCCAAACTCTAGAGGATATGCTTCGATCATGCGTAATCGATTTTGGCGGCAACTGGGATTCACACTTACCCTTGGTAGAATTCTCGTACAACAATAGCTATCACGCAAGTATTCAAATGGCTCCAATTGAAGCATTGTACGGTCGTAAGTGTCGTTCGCCTATTTGTTGGCACGAGATCGGAGAAGTACAACTCACCGGTCCTGAACTGATACAAGAGACGACGGACAAGATTCTACAAATACGTGATAATCTCCTTAAAGCTCGAAGCCGACAAAAGAGTTATGCTGATAAAAGAGGCATGCCTTTGTAATTCAGTGTAGGTGATCTTGTGCTTCTCAAGGTGTCCCCTTGGAAGGGCGTTGTTCGTTTTGGTAAGAAAGGCAAACTCGCTCCTCACTATGTGGGTCCTTTCAAGATTCTCGAAAGGATTTGCAAGGTAACGTATAGACTGGATCTACCTCAAGCGCTCAGCAATGTTCATCCTGTATTTCACGTTTCAAACTTGAAGAAATGTCTAGCCGATGAGGGACTTCAAGTCCCACTCAAAGATCTTCAAATCAACAAAACATTGCACTTTGTGGAGAAGCCTGTCGAAATCATGGACCGAGGAATCAAGCAATTGAGGCGCAACCAATTCCCATAGTCAAGGTTCGATGGGAAGGTAAACGTGGCGCCGAATTTACTTGGTAACTCGAAAGTGATATGAAGACTAAGTATCTGCACCTGTTCATTACACCTTCCTCTGAATCAATTTCGGGACGAAATTTTCTAAAGGAGGGGAGACTGTAACGCCTCGTTTTTTCGTACTTTCCATAATTCAAAAGTATAATCGTATTTCTCTTTTTGGAAACTTGTAATTGTATTCCTTTTCCCAATTTTGTAATTCGAAACTTGAATCATAATAAAATTTATACTAGAAACATACTTGTCTTACATGCATTCAATCGTTTAATACATACAAACTGATAATTGTTATACGTGCAAAGATTCATACATTCACACTCGACACTTATACACGTTATATGCTTAGATCATGCAAAAATGGCAACTTAAACTAAGTTCAAGGACTAAAAGTGATAAAATAAAGAAACTTCTGGAATAAACCACCTCGCGGCCCGCGAACGAACACTTCAAACTTCTCGCGCCCCGCCATACCCTCTAGCGGCCCGCGACCGAGACCTCTTCACCCTCTCGCGGCCCGCGAGAGGGGCATAATCCGGAGAAGTTGGTTTCAAGCTCACGGATTGGTCAATTTTATGTTTTCTGCTTTTATTACTTCACCTAACAACCTTCCAAAACTCACCTATAAATACCCCAATCCTCCTCCTCTCAAATCACACCTCAAATCATCTCTTCTCTTATCTCTAAAAGCTCTAAGAGCTCTCTTTCTCTAAAAGATCAAGGCTTCAAAAGTGAGTTCTAACTCACCTCTTTCCTTTTGATCTTTCTTCTTTCTTACCACTTGAAACACCTTCGGAATGTCTCCATAAGTCTTCTATGGAAGACCAACTTGGAACATCACCATGTCTAAGGTCCCAAGTGTAAGTGCCTTTGTTTTATTAGGGTTTTTACCCACAAGTGTTGTATCCTTCCAAGCTTGTTCTCGAAACAAGGCTTGAGTTGGTAGAGTGTGATCACTTAGAAGCCTTGGCTATCCTACCTTCGATCCACCAACTCACTTGATGATTTCGATTACTTTTGTCTTTTATTTTTATGTTATAACTTACTCATGACCATCCTTGTCATCCTTGTGACGACTTGTGCATTGATGACTATACGAAAGAGGGTTTAAAAGGAAGGTTATCCTCTTACCTCCATGCATGACTTCTATGAACTTCCATGATGTTTATGATTTACTTATTACGTATGCTATATAATATATGTATATATTCGCTAACCGAACTCTTTATGATAATCAAATGATTGTCCGTCGTACTACTAGGTTACATCACCTACGTACTTAATCTCTCGTTACGATTCTAATGGGTAACCTAACCCATGAAAACACATCAACCCGACTGGGTCTTATAGTATCAAAAACGAGTATTAAGTCTAGATGATTATTTTCTTGTATAACACACTTTAGTATATTTAAATTCCTAAATCCTTCGTTATCATTCGAATACTTACCAACCTCTGTTTTCCTCTTGTAGGAGAACTCGATGTTCCCCAAACTCTCTCTCCAACCCTTCGCGAAGTAACAAGTGGAAACATTTGCAAAACTGTGAGTACACTTGTCCCACTTTTTGTTTACAATACTTTTGGGTGTAACATGTTTACTTATACCAAAACCACAACACTTAAACTTTATGAAATGCACGAACAATCCTATACACATGAATACTTGATACGTTTACGTGATGCTTATATCTTGGACATTCTTTATGTGATACTTTACTCATTAACTTGTTTTAAGCCTTCGTTTGACATGTATAAGCGCTTTAGGAAGTAACACGTCCCCCCTACATCGTGTAAACTTGAGGCCATGTTAAAATATCATGATTGTGTTAAGGGTTTGACTAGTAGTATTGCATGCCTTGTATATGCTCTTGTAGAATCATAGTTGCCATGAAGATTTGTTTAAACTTTATTTGTATACGTATACTATGCTTAAACTTGTGTACTCGCCTTTGCTTTTGCATTGAATTGTACTTTAAAACATGTTACAAGTTGATGAAGAGGATGCTATGAAATCAAATAGCAAGGACTCAATATACACACATTTAGACGTTTAGGTTAATGTTGTTGTATCAATTTTGTTGTATTTTGTTTGTTTAATTGTTGTATTTGTATCAATGTTGTATTTTGACAATTATTCTTGGAATGAAATTCAACTTTAAATTAAATATTTTCATTATTAGCGTTGTGAGCATTGAGCAATCTCGTTATTGTCTCACTCCGATGTTTCCGCCATCGGTTGGGGTGTGACAGATTGGTATCAGAGCCATAACTATAGGGAATTAGGTAGAATTGCCATGTTCGACCTAGTTTATAGTTCTAACTACCCGTTTTGACCATTCTTGTTTATGCTTAAAACTTTATGCTTCCTACTTTGCTTCTCCTCTTTTCTTTTGGTCTTAATACATATGCATGATGTCTTTCCTAAGACATTTTTACACAATACGCACTTTGAAGACTTGAAGACACTCGTAACACAAATGAGACAAGTTCACTAAAATACGCGTGAAACCCACAATTTGGTGAACGACTCTCATTCCACTATCCTTATTCTTTTGCACAAAATTTCGCCATGAAGTTAGAAAGTGAAATCCACATCTTGATGGGAAAATTTCCAATTCAAACTCTAGTGGACCCTTACCAACGAATCAGAATTTGCTCTTCGTTTAGTAAGTACCAACCACACTTAGGGTATGAAATCGTCAAGTTAGGAGTGAAACCCCCGCACCTTGTCGATTAAGTCCTATTCCTTGATTTTCGCTCTCGCCAAAGTTTTGATTTTTCCAATAGATTAGAGACGTGTAGTAACTAGAAGGGTAAAATGTCATTAGTTGCTTCTCGATGAGAGCATTTTACCTATAGGCCAAAGCACGTTTCTCTAATTTGAAAGAACTTCGATTCACTTTGGAATTGTCGACGTTTCTCTACCCGAAACATTCCCACGTTTTAAGAGCCTATTCTTTTTATGTGATTCAATTTCTATATGTTTTTAATACTTGTTACCTCGTTCATTTTGAACCATTACACTATTCGCACGTTTATCGCAATCGAAAACAATGTTAATCCTCGTGAACAAACTAAATTTAAACTCTTTTCATACGTGATTATACATGTTATACTTGTTAAACTCATGCAACTTATGTGAACTTATGTGAACCTTATACATACTTATACATGCAAAACTTTTTATTTTTACAGTATGATCAAGTCTCATCCCTCGCTCTATTTTGAACCTCTAGATGTCTTCTCCTAACTCTTCTAAGAAGTCAAAGAGGTCCAACAAGGGATCAAACAACCACAACGGTGACCCCATGTCGAAAGAAGACCTCGTCGGTCTAGTGGCTGAGCAAATGGCTGACCAAATGGACCGTGTTATCCCTGATATTGTTAGCCAACTCTAAACCATCCATACCGAAGGCACCCCTAAGTTCTCCGCCGATTCAAAAACCTATGCACCCAAAACGTCTTACCAATTCAAGTACTTCATGGCTTGCAAACCCGTTGAGTTCACAGGCATGGACGGTGTAATAGCCATGATGGTTCGATGCAATGGAGCTTACCTTTCTTTAGGGTGGGTGCCCTGATGACCTTCGAACCCTCAACGCCACCGGGGTCTTTCGCCAAAGAGACCTCGAATGGTGGACTATCGAGCGCAACAAGCGTGGCAACGAAGCGGCTCAGCATAAACTTGGGAAGAGCTTAAGGAGCTCATGAAGGATCAATTCTGTCCTCCCCACGAGACCCAGAAGCTCCAAAACAAATTCTGGAATCTTACCCAACAGGGGAGCGACCCCGAAGGTTTGATCGCGTGCTTCAAACAATTGAGTATCATCTGTCCTGGACAGGTGGATACTGTTCCCAAGGCGATTGCCAAGCTAATTCGTTTGCTCTCGCCTGTGATCATGAACCATGTAGCCGCCGCCAACCCCAAGACCCTCGACGAAGCTTTTAGCATAACCATTCAGCTTAACCACAACTACATCCTTCAGGGGGCCTATGAAAAGGTCTCTACAAAGCATGCGCACCAAGCCATCACCGACACCACCACTACCAAAAATCCTCCCTCCCAAGCCAAGAAAAACCAGAACCGAAACAAGAAGCGGAAGACTTATGTCCAAAACAAAGGGTTGTTACTCCGCCTACCCCTACACCACTAAACGCCATCGCCACTACCCAAAGCACCGACCAGCTCAAACGTAGTTACACTGGTTTTCACCCTCAGTGTACTACCTGTTTCAACCATCATCCTGTCGGTACTCCATGCCGAAAGTGTGCCCAATGTCAGAGGTTAGGGCACTTGTCTAACAGTTGCCGAAGCTTTCCTGCACCCCAAAATCAGAAACCCTTAGCCATTACACCTAACCCTAACCCTCAAGCGCAAGCCACTCCCGTTCGGGCGTGTTACAACTATGCCGATCCTAACCATTTCACCAATGTTTGCCCCAAGCGTGGCAACTACCAGCAGCAACAACCTGAGCCTACTAAAGGTCGAGCTTTTGTGCTCACCTCGGCTCAAGCCCAAAGCTCCAACGATGTTATTACTGGTACGTTCCTTGTGAACCATGTCTATGCTTCTTGTTTGTTTGATACTGGCGCAGATAGAAGTTTTGTATCTGTTGAATTTGAACCCTTGCTTAACTGCAAACGATCTAAGCTGCCCGATCCTTTCGCTGTTGAAGTTGCTAACGGTAAGACCATTCCTGTTAACTCTGTCCTCTCTCATTGTTCTTTGGATCTTAACGGTCATGCATTTTCGATTGATCTCATACCTATGAAAATGGGTAGTTTTGACGTCACAGTAGGCATGGATTGGCTCCGGCGAGTTTGTGCTGAAGTTGCTTGTTCGGAGAAATTCCTTCTCCTTCCTCTTCCTAGTGGTGATGCCTTACACGTCTATGGTGAGAAACCTTCCAAAGGTCTCAAGCTGATGTTGTGTATTCAGGCGAACAAATACTACGCAAGGAATATTTTGCCTTTTTAGCCCACGTTGTGGAAAAAAAAGACAAAGGTCAAAGCCTAAGTGATGTTCCCGTCGTTTGTGAGTTCTCTGGTGTCTTTCCGGACGACCTTCCTGGTCTTCCTCCTCCTCGTGCTGTCGACTTTCGTATTGACCTCATTCCCGGCGCAACTCCTGTTGCGAAGGCTCCTTATCGATTAGCACCTTCAGAGATGCAAGAGCTATCAAGCCAGCTTCAAGAACATCTTGATAAAGGCTTTATACGCCCTAGTACCTCTCCTTGGGGCGTTCGTGTACACTTCGTCAAGAAGAAGGATGGATCATTCCGCATGTGTATTGACTATCATGAGCTCAACAAGCTCACAGTCAAGAACCGCTATCCACTTCCTCGCATTGACGATCTCTTTGATCAATTACAAGGTGCGACATGCTTTTCAAAGATTGATCTCCACTCTGGTTATCATCAACTTCGAGTTCTCGAAGAAGATATACCCAAAACCGCATTTCGCACACGTTATGGACACTACGAGTTCGTGGTCATGCCTTTTGGTTTAACTAACGCACCTGCCGTGTTCATGGACTTAATGAACCGCGTGTTTAAGCCGTTTCTTGATCATTTTGTTATTGTCTTCATCGACGATATTATCATCTACTCCAAGAGGAAAGAAGAACATGGGCGACATTTGCGCCTCATTCTTACACTTTTGCACACCGAACGTCTTTATGCCAAATTCTCCAAGTGTTAATTTTGGCTAAAAGAGGTTCAATTCTTGGGTCACACCGTCAATGAACTCGGTATTCATGTTGACCCCGCAAAGATAGAAGCTGTTAAGAATTGGGTCACACCTAAATCACCTTCTGAGATTCGTTCGTTTCTTGGCCTAGCTGGGTATTATCGCCGTTTCATTTCGAACTTCTCAAAGATTGGTGTTCCTTTGACCTCATTGACGCAAAAAGATAAGCCTTTTGTTTGGGGTCCCAAACAAGAGGAGTCTTTCCAAACACTCAAGGACATGCTTTGTAATGCTCCTATCCTTACTCTTCCCGATGGAAATGACTACTTCGTTGTGTATTACGATGCTTCTAACCATAGTCTTGGTTGCGTTCTCATGCAATGAGACAAGGTTATCGCTTACGCGTCGAGACAACTAAAGATACATGAGAAAAACTACACTACGCATGACCATGAACTTGGTGCGGTCGTTTTTGAGTTAAAGATTTGGCGACACTACCTTTACGGTACAAAGTGTACGATCTTCGCGGATCATAAGAGCCTACAACATATCTTTGACCAAAAGGACCTCAACATGCGACAACGTCGTTGGGTGGAATTGTTAAACGACTACGACTGTGACATTCGCTACCATCCTGGCAAGGCGAATGTTGTGGCCGATGCACTTAGTCGTAAGACTCATATGAAGAGTGTTTGTTGTCACAAAACCATGAGGAATTTCCACCATCTGATTCGAGATGCGCAATATTCAACCATAAACGAGGGCAACCTCGAAACTGTCACACCCCGACCCGCAGCGGAATAAGAGTCGGGGCATAATTGGGTTATCACCAAAGCTCATGATATTTACTAATATGTTTCATATTTATTTAAGTCAAAATTACATTCCCAAATATCCAAACATGTCCATACAATACAAAGAAAATAAACCAAGCAAAACAATCCCAAACTCTAAATCATTTTATTCTTCTAGTCCAATCCTAAGTGTTTCTTGCTGCAGCTGGTTCACCTGTATCATGTGTAAAAATGGGGGTTTTTGGGTCAACATAAGTTGGCGAGTGAACCTTGTTAGATAAACAT
This sequence comes from Scalesia atractyloides, assembly GCA_947069175.1. Lineage (NCBI taxonomy): Eukaryota > Viridiplantae > Streptophyta > Magnoliopsida > Asterales > Asteraceae > Scalesia > Scalesia atractyloides. Next base: position 16,452,835 of record CAMTDV010000026.1, read on the forward strand.
TTATTATTGATTTACTTATTAGTTTATCAATGAAAAATTGTGCATAATCATAAATGAGCAAATGTAAATAATCAAGCAGTAGCAATAGCAATCACAACTAAAACATACAATAACACATGATAGCATACATTAACATACCAACATCATACGATAAATAACACGAATGAAACTGTGCGATCAAGGCTCAATCAAACGGAGCCGATCGTATTGCATGTACTGAAAATGAAAAATGTCTGTGAGATCAAGGCTCAATCAAACGGAGCCGATCGTATGTGAGCACGCCAGGTTCACGCTCATAATGTAATGGGGAACATGCTCAACGCTCATAATGTAATGGGGAGCGGCGGCCTATGAAATTGCATGTACTGAAAATAATAAAATGCATCTGACGATAACCACACAATAGTTGAAACAAACTGAATACACATGTTCATGATATGATGTATGCACAATGATTTAAATATAATATATAGCAAGACACATGATACATCCCAAACGTGATTAAAACGGGGAATTTGTAAAGATTCACTCATATTGGGTGCGTTTGATTGGAGATGATGAGATGCGCACGAGTCGGGAGAGTTGAACAACGAGAATTACTAACCTAAATAATAACGGAAAAAAATATAGTAAATGAGTGGATTTTATTAAGGATTTTAATGGAATTTTTAGATATATTTTTGTGAGTTTAAGGTTATTTTCTATCTTTAAAAATATTATTTTTAAGTATTTTTAATTGATTTTTAAATTAAATTAAATAAATAAAAATATAAAAAAAAATTGTTTATTTTTGCGTTGACCGTTGACCGTTGACTTGTTGACCTGTTGACCGGTTCGGTCAGTGTGCATGTATGCGCTGGGTGAGACTCGAACCCGAGACCTCCCGTACGCGTGCACGCAGCTCTACCAACTGAGCTACGTGTCTAACCCGAAAAAATCTTGTTTTTAATTATATTTATATGCTAATTCGATTTATTCAAAATTCCTTTGTTTTTAAAAAGATTTTAAATCATCGAACCGGTGCCGTTAACCAGACTCGAACGCGTGACGTGCGACTTAGTGTTGCACACAGTCCACCGCTGGACTGTGTGTCTAACCTGGTTAATATCTCGGTTTTTATTATACTTAACAACTAACGGGGTTAACCCGGTTCAGATTTAAACAAAAAGGCATTTTATTACATAGAGGGTGCGTGTATCAGGGATCGAACTCGTGACGTGTGCGTATTATTTGCACACAGTCCATCGCTGGACTGTGTGTCTAACCCGTTTAAAATACCAATTTTAATTATACTTATAGTGTTATCAAAGTTCATCTTCTTCGTTGGATTTTACCAACAGCAGTTTACACCATTAAATCTTGTTAATTCGATTGTTAAGCATTACACCGACTGTTAAGAGATAGCAGGGATGATAATTAGAGGAAAAACATACCGGTGAACGATTGATTACAGAGTTCCGGCAAGGCGTCGGTCTCTGTTTTTAAGGACTTCAACTGAGCAAATCAATTAATCGTTTTGATTAGCTAATCATGAAATTGAAGTGCTAAACAAACGTTATCAGTGTGTTTAAAGGTCCTTACCGTTTCACAGGCGAAGATACGGATTTTCAGAAGTTTTCCGGCGAGCAGAAATTATCCGATGACGACGTCTGAATTTGATTTAAATTGGAGGGTTTGAGTTAGAAATGGCTTAACAACTGTTAGACTATGATGGTATTGAAGAACTTACCGATTTGAGGACAAATATGGTTTTCCGGCGAACTTGCAGAATTTTCCGGCGAGTTGATTTAAGCTTTCTGATGGACCGAATGTGTGATGAAAGTGAAATGGAATGTTTGTATGATGTTTCTGAGTCGCGAGAGGGGTCTTGATTGAAGTAATTTGGACTTTGATTACTTTCGGTTAAAAAAACCGATGATGATAAAAATTGAAGTTCATTCAAATCCGAATTGATTAAAATCGTCGGTGCATCGGTTATAAACCTGAATGTGAGATTAATCAAACGATTAGACGGTTGAATTGTCGATTTCGGTTTCTCAGTTGGCGCAACCGGTTTAACTAGGTTTGTGTATAAAGGTTATTTGTTTCCCTAAGTTGACAGAAAACAAACAAGTGGCGGAGTGGTGATGTGTGTGAGCGTTAAGTCTTTGGGTTTAAATTCCGGCTGACCCGGGTTCGAGTCCCGGCAGCATCATTTTATTTTTATTTATTTTTTTTTCACTTTTTATCAAAAATAATTTTTATAGTTTAGTTTGTTTATTAATTATGTATCATTAAAAATCAAAATAACCATAAATACACAACGTGACATTTATAACTTGATATTCGATTACAAAACGGAGCGGGTTTTGGAAACCCGTTTTTGACAAATGTTACACTATCCCCTACTTTTAGGAATTTCGTCCCGAAATTTAAGTAGTTGAAGTAGTAGGAAAAAGATGCGGGTATTTTTCGTGCATTGAGTCTTCACGTTCCCAAGTAAACTCAGGTCCCCGTTTCGACTCCCAGCGTACCCTAACAATTGGAATGCGACTTCGTCGTAGACGTTTCTCTTCGAAGTCCATGATCTCTACTGGTCTTTCAATAAAATGCATAGATTCATCAATCTGAATATCTTCCAGAGGAATGTGGAGGTTTTCATCAGCGAGACACTTCTTCAAGTTCGACACGTGGAATGTGGGATGAATCCTATTGAGTTCTTCTGGTAGATCGAGCTTGTATGCTACAGGTCCTACTCTTTCGAGTATCTTGAAAGGTCCTACGTAGCGTGGTGCTAGCTTGCCTTTTTGACCAAAACGAACTACTCCCTTCCACGGTGATACTTTTAGAAGTACATGATCACCAATGTTAAACTCTAAAGGCTTCCGTCGTTTATCTGCATAACTCTTTTGATGACTTTGAGCCGCTAGAAGATTGTTTCGGATTTGATGGATCTTGTCTGTGGTTTCTTGGATCAATTCTGGACCAGTGATTTGAGCTTCCCCAATTTCGTGCCAACATACTGGAGATCGGCACTTACGACCATATAAGGCTTCAAAAGGTGCCATGCCGATGCTTGAATGATAGCTGTTGTTGTACGAAAATTCAACTAATGGAAGATGAGCGTCCCAATTTCCCTTGAAGTCTATAACACATGCGCGAAGCATATCTTCAAGAGTTTGGATGGTGCGTTCAGATTGACCATCAGTTTGAGGATGATAGGCGGTACTGAGATCTAATCGCGTACCCATAGCGGCTTGTACTGCTTGCCATGTTCGTGAAGTGAAACGACCATCACGATCAGAAATAATGCTTAACGGTACCCCATGTCGGCTTATGATTTCGCTGATATATATACGAGCAAGCTTTTCGTTCTTGAAATCTTCGCGGATAGGAATAAAGTGAGCTGATTTTGTAAGTCGGTCAATTATTACCCATATAGTGTCATACCCACCAGAAGTGCGAGGTAACCCGGTAATGAAATCCATGGTTATATTTTCCCACTTCCATACAGGTATTTCAGGTTGGACCAGAAGTTCTGAGGGTCTTTGGTGTTCAGCTTTCACCTTGGAACATGTAAGGCACTTAGAAACAAAAACAGCAATATCCTTTTTCATTCCAAGCCACCAATAGGTATATCGTAGGTCTTGATACATCTTATCGGCTCCTGGGTGTATAGAGTATCGCGTTTTGTGAGCCTCATTCATAAGAATTTCACGAAGATTGTTGTGGTCAGGAATCCAGATATGTTCTAGGTAGTACAGATTCAGCTCCACAGGACATCTCCTTTCGTACATCATCTTCCGTTATTGAAACGTGTTGGGCTTCTCGAATTTGATCTTTAATGTCAGTTATGATTTGCGAACATAGAAGACGAATGGAGTTCGCATAACCCTTTCGACTAAGTGCATCAGCCACCACATTTGCTTTGCCAGGGTGGTACCGAATTTCACAGTCATAGTCATTTAGAAGTTCGACCCATCTTCGTTGCCTCATGTTTAACTCCTTTTGGTTGAAGATATGTTGAAGACTCTTGTGGTCAGTGTATATTTCACACTTAGTACCATAGAGATAATGTCTCCATATCTTAAGAGCGAACACAACGGCTCCAAGTTCTAGGTCATGGGTGGTGTAGTTCTTCTCATGCGTCTTGAGTTGTCTCGAAGCATAAGCTATAACTTTTCCTCTTTGCATTAGAACGCAGCCTAATCCTTGCCCTGACGCGTCGCAATAGACCACAAAATCATCACAACCTTCAGGAAGAGTGAGGATTGGTGCATCACAAAGTTTTTGTTTAAGAGTTTGGAAGGCTTCTTCCTGCTTGGGTCCCCATATGAAAGGTTTTCCCTTATGAGTTAAAGCCGTGAGTGGTACAGCAATGCGTGAGAAGTTTGAAATGAAACGACGATAATAACCAGCTAGACCAAGAAAAGATCTTACTTCAGTTGGTGTACGTGGAGCTTGCCATTCTTGTACCGCTTTGATCTTTGAGGGGTCGACATGTATTCCCTTGTCATTGACTACATGTCCGAGGAATTGCACCTCTTTTAACCAGAATTCGCATTTGGAGAATTTGGCGTAAAGCTTTTCATTCTCTAGAAGTGTAAGGATGAGTCGAAGATGACGCTCATCATCAGACTTAGACTTTGAATAAATAAGAATGTCGTCGATGAAGACTATAACAAATCGATCAAGATAAGGTTTGCAGACTCTGTTCATTAGGTCCATGAAGACAGCTGGTGCGTTGGTTAAACCAAATGGCATGACCATGAATTCATAATGGCCATAACGAGTTCGGAAAGCAGTCTTTGGGACGTCTTCTTCATGTACTCTAAGTTGATGATAGCCAGATCGAAGGTCGATTTTTGAAAAGCAGTTGCCACCTTGAAGTTGGTCAAGAAGATCATCAATGCGAGGTAAAGGATAGCGATTCTTGATTGTTAATTTGTTGAGCTCTCTGTAGTCGATGCACATACGAAATGATCCATCTTTCTTCTTTACAAAAAGGACAGGTGCACCCCAAGGCGATGAGCTAGGACGTATGAATCCCTTGTCAGTCAACTCTTGTAATTGACTGGCTAGCTCTTGCATTTCAGAGGAGGCTAACCTATAAGGAGACTTTGCAACTGGTGTAGCACCAGGTATAAGATCAATACGGAATTCGACTTCTCTAACTGGAGGAAGTCCTGAAATGTCGTCAGGAAAAACTCGCGGGAAATCTTTTACTACTGGAATGTCTTCAAGTTTCTTCTCCATGGTTCCCTTTTTGATGATATGAGCTAAAAACGCGACATAATTCTTGCGAAGATATTTTTGAGCTTGAAGACAAGACATTAAGCTGAGCCCTTTCGACGAGGTTTCTCCAAAGATTCGAAGAGTCTGACCGTTTGAAAGAGGAATACGTATAAACTTTCGCGACATACAACTTCTGCCTGATGTTGACTAAGCCAGTCCATACCGATTATGATATCAAAACTTCCCAGCTTCATAGGAATAAGGTCGACTGACAAATCGTGGTCGTTTAGGGTGAGTGTACAGTTGCGTATAATAGAGTTTAATAAAACTGGTTTCCCGTCAGCAACTTCTACCGTTATGGATTCCGTGAGCTTATCCCGATTTTGGTTTAACATAGGTTCAAATTCTAAGGACACAAAACTTCTATCCGCACCAGTATCAAATAACATAGATGCATATCTACCATTTATAAGGAACGTACCGTTAACCACGTTGCCGTCAGCTCTAGCCTGATTAGCGTTGATATTGAAAGCTCTTCCTCTTGCAGGTGGAGGAGCTTGGTTCGCTTGATTCACTGGATTAGCTTGGGCCTGAGCATGAATAATGTTTACCAACCTTGGACAAGTGTTTCTGAAATGGCTTGGGTCTCCACAATTGTAGCAAGCCCGCATAGGTTGACCCATAGGATAATTGGGTTGGTAATATGTTTGGGCTAAATGTTGGGCGGGTGGTAATAGTAGGGGTTGTTGGGCTTGACCCATTATTTGTTAGTGGGTTTGGGTTAAAGGTTGGTGGCGGTTCGTTCGCTGGGGCATGCGGCATGTTTGAACAGTATGACCCGCGCGACCACAACCGGTGCAATGCTGGCAAGGGTAATCAGGAGAATGGTGATATTGGAAACGGTTACATTTTGGTAACGGGCCAGAGTAGGGTCTTTTGTATGGTGCAGGTGAAGGAGCGAATTGGGTAATGGGTGCAGCAGGAATTGGGAGGTTGGTTTGTGTAACGGCGAAGTTTCTGGTGTTGCGCTTCCTCTTGTTAGCAAACTTAGAGGAGGAGATGGAATGGTTTGAAGTTTGTCCCTCAACAGGGGCTTTCTTTTTCTCTTCTTTAAACTTCCCATTGCGAATTCGATTCTCGGTCAGTTCAGTTGCTAGCTCCATAGCAGCTTCAAGTGTTACCGGTGAAATGCTGAGGACCGAATCTTGAATTTTCGAGGGAAGTCCTCGAATATAATGCTCGATCAGACGATAAGTTGGGGTGAACAAATTTGGAACCATTTGGTTCAACTCTAAGAACCTCTTGTTATAGGTGGTGTGATCACCCTCCTTCTGCTTTAAAGAATGAAATTCGTCTTCCAACTTTTTAATTTCACTTCTAGGACAAAAACGCCTGGTCAAGATTTCCCTTAACTCCTCCCAAGTTAAGGCCATTGCATCATCAATTCCCCTCTTCCCTTTTTCAGTATTCCACCAAGTGTGAGCTACCCCAAATAGTCTCCCGGTGGCGTATCGAACCTTGCGATCCTCAGGACAATTGCAGTTGAGGAAAGTGTTTTCCATTTCCTCGAACCAGTGGAGGAGAGCAGTGACACCTTCGGTCCCCTCAAATTTAGGAGGATCACAAGATTTGAAATGTTTGTATGAGCACTTGCTGGTAGGAGGGTTGTCGATGTTCTGGTCATGATGTTGGGGAGGATTAGTGGGATTTGTGGTGAGAGCTTGTTGTACTTGGACAACAATGTCAGGCAGTATCGTGGCCATTTGTTTCGCGATGTGTGTGGCCAAGCGTTCCTGAGACCTTCCTGATCTTTTACCCCCTCGTTGTTGTCTGGACGACATCTACAGGAACATACATAAGAAGATTGTGAGTTTATGGAGTCTTTTTAGGTGTCATGTGTCTTTAAGAAAAATGAAAATAACATAAATATCAATAATGCAACTACATCCATAGGATGTCTTGGGTTTGCTCATGTTGGGCCTCAAATGTCCCTAATACCTTCACCTGTATAGTCATGTGGGCCCCCATGGCTATTGGCTTGGTAGGATTCACATTAGTATTGGCGATTTAACACTCGCATCACCCGAATGCAAACCACAAAATATGTTTACGAGATGTATGGTCGGAATGTGTCCAGGTGTAGACACAATGACAACTCAAAGTGGGGTTAGCTCACACGACGTTTGGTATAGCATGCTTTGGCCTAATAGGTACTTCGTACTCTCATCGTTAGTCCCCAGGTAGGCAAACTGGTCCTTTATTTTGGATTTATACGAATGGCAGCCTAGACAGGACGTTCCAACTACCGGTACTGGTACCCTTCCAGTTACTACATGCCCGTCATGAGAACTCACTTTGATGAGATTTGAAAACACAAAAATCATTGTAAAAACAATCATGATGTGGTGTGTGCTTTCATGGATATGATGTGTTATGAGAATATGATTCATGATAGGCATTATATGATAATACATACTTATGAACATGCTTGCATAATATTGAATGTAACATTTAACATAAACATATAAACATCATGAAATTTGGCATGTAACACACAAAAATCTTATAAGTTTCTAATCAACTATAGTATAGGCTCTAAGGGTCTAATAACCTATCCTATATCCCTATAGTCATGGCTCTGATACCAATCTGTCACACCCCGACCCGCAACGGAATAAGAGTCGGGGCATAATTGGGTTATCACCAAAGCTCATGATATTTACTAATATGTTTCATATTTATTTAAGTCAAAATTACATTCCCAAATATCCAAACATGTCCATACAATACAAAGAAAATAAACCAAGCAAAACAATCCCAAACTCTAAATCATTTTATTCTTCTAGTCCAATCCTAAGTGTTTCTTGCTGTAGCTGGTTCACATGTATCATGTGTAAAAATGGGGGTTTTTGGGTCAACATAAGTTGGCGAGTGAACCTTGTTAGATAAACATTTATTATTGATTTACTTATTAGTTTATCAATGAAAAATTGTGCATAATCATAAATGAGCAAATGTAAATAATCAAGCAGTAGCAATAGCAATCACAACTAAAACATACAATAAACACATGATAGCATACATTAACATACCAACATCATACGATAAATAACATGAATGAAACTGTGCGATCAAGGCTCAATCAAACGGAGCCGATCGTATTGCATGTACTGAAAATGAAAAATGTCTGTGAGATCAAGGCTCAATCAAACGGAGCCGATCGTATGTGGGCACGCCAGGTTCACGCTCATAATGTAATGGGGAACATGCTCAACGCTCATAATGTAATGGGGAGCGGCGGCCTATGAAATTGCATGTACTGAAAATAATAAATTGCATCTAACGATAACAACAACAGTTGAAACAAACTGAATATACATGTTCATGATATGATGTATGCACAATGATTTATATATAATATATAGCAAGACACATGATACACCCCAAAACGTGACTAAAACGGGGAATTTGTAAAGATTCACTCACATTGGGTGCGTTTGATTGGAGATGATGAGATGCGCACGAGTCGGGAGAGTTGAACAACGAGAATTACTAACCTAAATAATAATGGAAAAAAATATAGTAAATGAGTGGATTTTATTAAGGATTTTAATGGAATTTTTAGATATATTTTTGTGAGTTTAAGGTTATTTTCTATCTTTAAAAATATTATTTTTAAGTATTTTTAATTGATTTTTAAATTAAATTAAATAAATAAAAATATAAAAAAAATTGTTTATTTTTGCGTTGACCGTTGACCGTTGACTTGTTGATCTGTTGACCGGTTCGGTCAGTGTGCATGTATGCGCTGGGTGAGACTCGAACCCGAGACCTCCCGTACGCGTGCACGTAGCTCTACCAACTGAGCTACGTGTCTAACCCGAAAAAATCTTGTTTTTAATTATATTTATATGCTAATTCGATTTATTCAAAATTCCTTTGTTTTGAAAAAGATTTTAAATCATCGAACCGGTGCCGTTAACCAGACTCGAACGCGTGACGTGCGATTTAGTGTTGCACACAGTCCACCGCTGGACTGTGTGTCTAACCTGGTTAATATCTCGGTTTTTATTATACTTAACAACTAACGGGGTTAACCCGGTTCAGCTTTAAACAAAAAGGCATTTTATTACATAGAGGGTGCGTGTATCAGGGATCGAACTCGTGACGTGTGCGTATTATTTGCACACAGTCCACCGCTGGACTGTGTGTCTAACCCGTTTAAAATACCAATTTTAATTATACTTATAGTATTATCAAAGTTCATCTTCTTTGTTGGATTTTACCGACAGCAGTTTACACCATTAAATCTTGTTAATTCGATTGTTAAGCATTACACCGACTGATAAGAGATAGCAGGGATGATAATTAGAGGAAAAACATACCGGTGAACGATTGATTACAGAGTTCCGACAAGGCGTCGGTCTCTGTTTTTAAGGACTTCAACTGAGCAAATCAATTAATCGTTTTGATTAGCTAATCATGAAATTGAAGTGCTAAACAAACGTTATCAGTGTGTTTGAAGGTCCTTACCGTTTCACAGGCGAAGATACGGATTTTCAGAAGTTTTCCGGCGAGCAGAAATTATCCGATGACGACGTCTGAATTTGATTTAAATTGGAGGATTTGAGTTAGAAATGGCTTAACAACTGTTAGACTATGATGGTATTGAAGAACTTACCGATTTGAGGACAAATATGGTTTTCCGGCGAACTTGCAGAATTTTCCGGCGAGTTGATTTAAGCTTTCTGATGGACCGAATGTGTGATGAAAGTGAAATGGAATGTTTGTATGATGTTTCTGAGTCGCGAGAGGGGTCTTGATTGAAGTAATTTGGACTTTGATTACTTTCGGTTATAAAAACCGATGATGATAAAATTGAAGTTCATTCAAATCCGAATTGATTAAAATCGTCGGTGCATCGGTTATAAACCTGAATGTGCGATTAATCAAACGATTAGACGGTTGAATTGCCGATTTCGGTTTCTCAGTTGGCGCAACCGGTTTAACTAGGTTTGTGTATAAAGGTTTTTTTTTTTCCCTAAGTTGACAGAAAACAAACAAGTGGCGGAGTGCTGATGTGTGTGAGCGTTAAGTCTTTGGGTTTAAATTCCGGCTGACCCGGGTTCGAGTCCCGGCAGCATCATTTTATTTTTATTTATTTTGTTTTCACTTTTTATCAAAAATAATTTCTATAGTTTATTTTGTTTATTAATTATGTATCATTAAAAATCAAAATAACCATAAATACACAACGTGACATTTATAACTTGATATTCGATTACAAAACGGAGTGGGTTTTGGACACCCGTTTTTGACAAATGTTACAGAAACTGAGTTGAATACCGGTGATGAAACACCACTTAAGCAGAAGAACAATGGTATCCTGTACTATCGTGGCCGTATGTGGATTCCTGATCGTGGAACTCTTCTAACCACTTTGATGGATGAAGCTCATAAATCTCGATATTCCGTGCACCCTGGCGCTGACAAGATTTACCATGATCTTCGTACTTCTTATTGGTGGCCTGGAATGAAACATGATATCACTCTCTACGTGTCAAAGTGTCTGACTTGTTCTAAAGTGAAGGCAGAACATCAACGTCCCTCTGGCCTACTCGAACAACCTGAAATCCCTGTCTGGAAATGGGAGAGTATTGCCATGGATTTCATTACGAAATTTCCTCGTACTCCTTCGGGTCATGACAACATTTGGGTTATCATCGATCGTCTAACCAAACCAGCTCACTTCCTTGCCATTCGTGAAGATTGCAAAGTCGAGAAATTGGCTCGTATCTACACGAGTGACATCATCAGTCGTCATGGTACGCCCATTGACATCATTTCCGATCGTGACGCTCGTTTCACTTCCCACCTTTGGCAAACTTTTCAATCCACCCTTGGCACTCGTTTGAACCTTAGTACCGCTTTTCATCCTCAATCCAACAGTCAAACCAAGCGTACTATCCAAACTCTAGAGGATATGCATCGATCATGCGTAATCGATTTTGGCGGCAACTGGGATTCACACTTACCCTTGGTAGAATTCTCGTACAAGAACAGCTATCACGCAAGTATTCAAATGGCTCCAATTGAAGCATTGTACGGTCGTAAGTGTCATTCGCCTATTTGTGGCACGAGATCGGAGACGTACAACTCACCGCTTCTGAACTGATACAAGAGACGACGGACAAGATTCTACAAATACGTGATAATCTCCTTAAATCTCGAAGCCGACAAAAGAGTTATGCTGATAAAATACGCAAGCCTTTGGAATTCAGCGTAGGTGATCTAGTGCTTCTCAAGGTGTCCCTTTGGAAGGGCGTTGTTCGTTTTGGTAAGAAAGGCAAATTCGCTCCTCGCTATGTGGGTCCTTTCAAGATTCTCGAAAGGATTGGCAAGGTAGCATATAGACTGAATCTATCTCAAGCGCTTAGCAATGTTCATCCTGTATTTCACGTTTCAAACTTGAAGAAATGTCTAGCCAAAGAAGGACTTCAAGTCCCACTCAAAGTCTTTAAATCAACGAAACTTGAAGAAATGTCTACCAACAAAACATTTTGTTCATTACACCTTCCTTTAAATAAATTTTGGGATGAAATTTCCTAAAGGACGGGAGACTGTAACGCCTCGCTTTTTCGTACTTTCCTTAATTAGAAAGTATAATCTATTTCTATTTTTGGAAACTTGTAATCGTATTCCTTTTCCCAATTTTGTAATCCGAGACTTGAATCATAACAAAATTTATACTTGAAACATACTTGTCTTACATGCATTCAATCATTTAATACATACAAACTGATAATCGTTATACGTGCAAAGATTCATACATTCACACTCGACACTTATACACGTTATATGCTTAGATCATGCAAAAATGGCAACTTAAACTAAGTTCAAGGACTAAAAGTGATAAAAATAAAGAAACTTATGGAATAAACCACCTCGCGGCCCGTGACCGAACACTTTAAACTTCTCGCGCCCCGCAAGACCTCTAGCGGCCTGCGACCGAGACCTCTTCACCCTCTAGCGGCCCGCGGGAGGGGCATAATCTGGGGAAGTTGGTTTCAAGCTCATGGATTGATCAATTTTGTGTTTTCTACATTTATTACTTCACCTAACAACCTCCCAAAACTCACCTATAAATACCCCACTCCTCCTCTTCTCAAATCACACCTCAAATCATCTCTTCTCTTATCTCTAAAAGCTCTAAGAGCTCTCTTTCTCTAAAAGATCAAGGCTTCAAAAGTGAGTTCTAACTCACCTCTCTCCTTTTGATCTTTCTTCTTTCTTACCACTTGAAACACCTTTGGAATGTCTTCATAAGTCTTCCATGGAAGACCAACTTGGAACATCACCATGTCTAAGGTCCCAAGTGTAAGAGCCTTTGTTTTAGTAGGGTTTTTACCCACAAGTGTTGTATCCTTCCAAGCTTGTTCTCGAAACAAGACTTGAGTTGGTAGAGTGTGATCACTTGGAAGCCTTGGCTATCCTACCTTTGATCCACCACCTCACTTGATGATTTCGATTACTTTTGTCTTTTACTTTTATGCTATAACTTACTCATGAGCATCCTTGTCGTCCTTTTGACGACTTGTGCTTTGGTAAACTATACGAAAGCGGTTTTAAAAGGAAGGTTCTCCTCCTACCTCCATGCATGACTTCTATGAACTTCCATGATGTTTATGATTTACTTATTACGTATGCTATAAATATATGTATATATTCGCTAACCGAACTCTTGATGGTAATCAAATGATTGTCCGTCATGGTACTAGGTTACATCACCTACGTACTTAATCTCTCGTTACGATTCTAATGGGTAACCTAACCCATGAAAACACATCAACCCGAATGGGTCTTATAGTATCAAAAATGAGTATCAAGTCTAGATGATTATTTTCTTGTATAACACACTTTAGTATATTTAAATTCCTAAATCCTCCGTTATCATTTGAATACTTACCAACCTCTGTTTTCCTCTTGTAGGATAACTCAAGGTTCCCCCAAACTCTCTCTCCAACCCTTCACGAAGTAACAAGTGGAAGCGTTTGCAAAACCGTGAGTACACTTGACCCACTTTTCATTTACAACACTTTTGGGTGTAACATGTTTACTTATACCAAAACCACAACACTTAAACTTTATGAAATGCACGAACAATCCTATACACATGAATACTTGATACGCTTACGTGATGCTTATATCTTGGGCATTCTTTATGTGATACTTTAGTCATTAACTTGTTTTAAGCCTTCGTTTGACATGTATAAGCGCTTTAGGAAGTAACACATCACCCTCCATCATGTAAACTTGAGGCCATGTTAAAATATCGTGATTGCGTTAAGGGTTTGACTAGTAGTATTGCATGCCTTGTATATGCTCTTGTAGAATCATAGTTGCCTTGAGGATTTGTTTAAAGTTTATTCGTATACGTATGCTATGCTTAAACTTGTGTACTCGCCTTTGCTTTTGCATTGAATTGTACTTTAAAACATGTTACAGGTTGATGAAGAGGATGCTATGAAATCAAATAGCAAGGACTTAATATACACACATCTAGACGTTTAGGTTAATGTTGTTGTATCAGTTTTGTTGTATTTTGTTTGCTTAATTGTTGTATTTGTTTTAAATATTGTCATTATTAGCATTGTGAGTAATGAGCAATCTCGTTATCGTCTCACTCTGATGTTTCCGCCATCGGTTGGGGTGTGACATTTCGTCCCGAAATTTAAGTAGTAGTAGGTTTGTCTTGGAAAAGGTGAGGGTATTTTTCGCGCATTGAGTCTTCACGTTCCCAAGTAAACTCGGGTCCTCGTTTCGACTCCCAACGAACCCTGACTATTGGAATTCGACTTTGTCTTAAACGCTTCTCACAGAAGTCATAATTTCTACCGGTCATTCTACAAAATGCATTGATTCATCAATCTGAATATCTTACAACAGTATATGGAGGTTTTCGTCAGCAAGGCACTTTTTCAAGTTGGATAAATGGATGTGGGATGAATCTTACTGAGTTCTTTAGGTTAGTCAAGCTTGTATGCTACCGGACCCACTCTCTCGAGTATTTTAAATGGTCCACCATAGCGAGGTGCTAGCTTACCTTTTTGTCCAAACTGAACAACTCCCTTCCATGGTGATACTTTCAAAAGTACTTGATCGCCAACACAAAACTCGAGCGGCTTTCGTCGTTTATTTGCGTAACTCTTTTGACGACTCTGAGCTGCTAGAAGATTATTGCGGATTTGGAGAATCTTATCGGTTGTTTCTTGAATTAGTTCTGGTCCAGTGATTTGTACTTCACCGATTTCATGCCAACATACCGGTGATCGGCACTTACGACCGTATAATGCTTCAAAAGGAGCCAACCAATGCTCGAATGATAACTATTATTATATGAAAATTCAACTAATGGTAGATGAGTATCCCAATTACCCTTGAAATCGATGACCCATGCTCGCATCATGTATTCAAGAGTTTGTAGGTGCGCTCGGATTGACCATCAGTTGGGAGGTGAAAGGCGGTGCTGAGATCTAAGCGTGTACCTAATGCTGATTGCACGGCTTGCCATGTTCGTGAAGTAAAGCGTCCATCTCGATCCAAATGATACTTAAAGGCACACCGTGTCGACTTACAGTTTCATCAATATAGATACGAGTTAACTTCTCGTTCTTATAGTATTCGCGGATTGGAATAAAATGAGCGGATTTGGTAAGACGATCGATGATAACCCAAATCATATCATGCCCACTGGAGGTGCGAGGTAACCCGGTAATAAAATCTATGGTTATGTTTCCCATTTCCAAACAGGTATTTTGGGTTGAACGAGTAATCCTGAGGGTCTTTGATGTTTGGCTTTAACTTTCAAACATATGAGACATTTGGAGACAAAAATGGTGATATCCTTCATCATGCTAGGCCACCAGTAAGAGTATCGTAGATCTTGATACATCATATCAGCACCTGGATGTATAGAGTATCGTCTTTTTTGGGCCTCATTCATTAGAAATGTGCGAAGATTATCACGATCGGGTACCCAAATACGATTTAGATAGTAAAGGATACCATCGGACTTGGATTCCAACTTGGTTTCAGCTCCACAAGATAATTCATCTCGCACATCATTTTCCATGACAGAAGTATGTTGAGCTACGCGAATGCGGTTTTGAAAGTTAGTTATGATTTGATAACACAAAAGACGAATGGAGTTAGCATATTCTTTCCGACTAAGAGCATCCGCCACAACATTGGCTTTACCAGGGTGATAACAGATTTCACAATCGTAATCATTCAGAAGTTCGACCTATCGTCGTTGCCTCATGTTTAACTCTTTCTGATTAAAGATATGTTGAAGGCTTTTGTGGTCAGTGTAAATCTCACACATGGTACCATAGAGATAATGTCTCCATATCTTTAGAGCGAACACGACTGCTCCGAGTTCCAGGTCGTGAGTGATGTAGTTATTTTAATGTACTTTGAGTTGCCTTGAGGCGTAGGCTATCACCTTTCCTCTTTGCATTAAGATACACCCTAGCCCCTGCCCTGATGTGTCATAATAGACCACAAAGTCTTCACAACCGTCAGGGAGAGTGAGAATAGGTGCATCACAAAGTTTTTGTTTCAAAGTTTCAAAAGCCTCTTCCTACTTGGGCCCCCAAATGAAGGGCTTGCCCTTATGAGTCAAGGCTGTGAGTGGTAAGGCAGAAATTGGCAATGAAACATCGATAATAACCAGCTAAACCGAAGAATGATCTAACTTTGGTAGGAGTGCGTGGAGCTTGCCATTCATGCACTACTTTAATCTTTGTAGGGTCGACATAAATTCCTTTGTCATTAATGACGTGACCAAGAAACTGAACTTCTTTTAATGAGAATTCACATTTCGAAAACTTAGCGTAGAGCTTTTCGGTTTTCAAAAGCGTTAGGATGAGTCTAAGGTGTCGTTCATGATCTGATTTGGTCTTGGAATAAATAAGAATATCATCGACAAAGACAATAATGAAATGATCGAGGTAGGGTTTGCACACCCTATGCATTAAATCCATGAAAACGGTGAGAGAATTGGTTAAACCAAAAGGCATGACCATGAATTCGTAGTGACCGTAGTGAGTTCGAAAGGCAGTCTTCGGAATGTCTTCTTCACGTACTCTAAGTTGATGATAACCAGAACGAAGATCGATTTTTGAGAAACAGGTGGCACTCTGGAGTTGATCTAGAAGGTTATCGATGCGAGGTAAAGGATAACGATTCTTAATGGTTAGCTTGTTGAGCTCTCGATAGTCGATAACATTCGAAAAGTTCCATACTTCTTCTTGACGAAGAACCAGCGCACCCAGGATGATGAGCTAGGACTTATGAATCCCTTGTCAGTCAGCTCTTGCAGCTGGCTAGCTAACTCTCGCATTTCAGATGGGGCTAACCGATATGGAGATTTTGCAACTAGTGTAGCACCAGGTACAAGATCGATTCGAAATTCGACTTTTCGCACAGGAGGAATTCCTGAAACATCGTCGGGAAAAACTTGAGGAAAATCTCTAAGAACTTGAATATCTTCAATTTTCTTCTCCTCCTCTTTCTTGACAATGTGCGCTAAGAATGCTATGTAGTCCTTGCGAAGGTATTTTCGAGCTTGAAGGCACGACATCAACTTGAGTCCTTTGGATGGGGTTTCACCAAAAATACGAAGAGTTTGACCATCGGCAAGCGGAATTCGAATAAATTTTTCATAACAAACAACTTCAGCGTGATGCTGACTAAGCCAGTCCATTCCAATGATGACATCGAAACTTCCCAATTTAATAGGGATAAGATCGATTGGAAAATCATGATCATTAAGAGTAAGAGTGCAATCGCGAATGATAGAGTCTAACGTAATAGGTTCACCGTCTGCTACTTCCACTGCAAATGATTCGGCTAGACTAACGCGAGATAAACCAAGAATAGATTCAAACTCTAAAGACACAAAACTCTTATCCGCGCCAGTATCAACAAGAATAGATGGATAACTACCATTAATAAGAAATGTACTGTTGACCACATTGTTATCCGGTCTAGCCTGGTTGGCGTTGAAGTTAAAAGCTCTACCTCTTGCTGGCGGATTGGCTTGGTTGGCTTGGTTCACGGGATTAGCTTGGGCTTGAGCATTAATGATGTTCACTAAACGCGGACAGGTGTTACGAAAATGAGTTGGATCTCCGCAATTGAAACAAGCTTTGACGGGCGGCATCATAGGGTATTTAGGTTGGTAAAAGGGTTGGGCCATTGGTTGAGCAGGTGTAGTAGTAAAGGTTGTTGATAGGGAGCTTGGCCCACCACTTGGTTGTTTGGTTGGGCTTGAGGTTGGTTGCGGGCTGGTCTTTGAAGAGAGCGGCGGGTTTTGATTGTATGACATGCACGGCCACAACCTGTGCAGTGGAGACATGGGTTCTGAAGAGGGTGGTGGTATTGACATCGATTGCATTTTGGGTGAGGTCCTGTATACTGTTTCTTGAATGGAAGGTAGGGGGAGCAACTTGGGTGATTGGAGCGGCGACAATGGGTTGGTTGGTTTGGGTGGCAGCAAAGTTCTTCCCATTTTGTTTTCTCTTGCCAACGAATCGAGAAGAGGATCCAGTTTGGGTTGAGGTAGCGGTTTCAATTGGTGTTTTATCTTTCTTCTTCTCGTCTTTAAAATCCCCGTTCCTGATGTGATTTTCAGTGAGCTCAGTAGCTAGCTCCATTGCTGCCTCCAGAGTTGCAGGCGTAGTACTCATCACAAAGTCCTGAATCTTCGAAGGAAGACCCCGAATGTAGTGCTCGATTAAACGGTAAAGAGGAGTGAACAAATTGGGAACCATTTGATTCAACTCAAGAAACCTCTTGTTGTAGGTTATATGGTCTCCCTCTTTCTGTTTCAAGAAATAGAACTCATCTTCCAGCTTTTTAATTTCGCTTCTTGGACAGAAGCATCTTGTTATAAGCTCTCGAAGTTGTTCCCAAGTTAGGGTACCGCGGCTTCGGCGCCTCGTCAGCCCTTTTCAGCATTCCACCATGTGAGTGCTACCCCATACAGATGACAAGTAGCATAACGACCCTTTCGGTCGTTGGGACAATCACAATTGAGGAAGATACTCTCTATCTCTTCAAACCACCGAAGGAGAGCACTGACCCCTTCAGTCCCTTCGTACTTTGGAGGGTCACATGAGTTGAAGTGCTTGTAGGTGCACTTGGTGGTGTTTGTCGAAGGGTTGGCAGCATTTTGACCCTCTTGATTGATTGGGTTGACAGGATTAGCGACGAGAGCTTGTTGGACTTGAATTAAAATATAGGGAATCACGGCAGCCATTTGTTGGGCTATTTGAGCAGCCATACGCTCGCCGGATCTTCCTGATCTCCTACCTCCTAGAAAGTGCCTAGAAGACATCTACGGGAAATACGTAACGAGATTATGACTTTGATGTTTTGGTGTCATATGTCGCATTTAGAAATTAACATCCACAAAATAATTGAGAAAAATAAATTCACTACATCCATTGGATGTATTGGGCCATGTTTGGGCCCCCATATGTCTCCCATACTTGGCCTAGGTAGTCATGTGGGCCCCCAAGACTACTGAGCTTTGTAGGGTTCACAATGGTTTTGGCATGTTAACACTTGCACCACCCGAATGAAAATCGTAAAACATGATTGCGAGGTATAAAGTCGGAAGGTGTCCTGGTGTAGACACAGTGACGACTCAAAGTGGGGTTAGTTCACACGACGTTTGGTGTGGCATGCTTTGGCCTAATAGGTCCTTCGTACTCTCATCGTTAGTCCCCAGGTAGGCAAACTGGTCCGTTATATTGGATTTATACGAATGCCAATCCTAGACAGGATGTTTCGACTACCGGTACTTGTACCCTTCCAGTTACTACATGCCTTTCGTAGAACTCACTTTGATGAGATTGAAAAATGAAAACATCACAAAATTTTGAAAAAGAAAATATGAAAAATGTTCAAATATGTGAATATTGAGACGTGCGTGATGTGTATATAGGTAAGCATGTTATGTTGACAATATATATGTCACATTAAATATCACACAAAATCATACGGTATTGGGAGTGCTTGCATGTATTTGTGTGTGAGAGACAAGTAAATATCATGAGTTTTCATGTAAACAACTAAACACGTAAGCAATTAATTTCTAGTTAACTATAGTATAGGCTCTAAGGGTCTAATAACCTATCCTATATCCCTACAGTCAAGTGCTCGGATACCAATCTGTCACACCCTGACCCGTGGCGGATATGGTAGTCTGGGCATGACTGGGTTTTCATCAAAGCTCATGACATTTACTATTATAAAGTTTCATATTTATTATTTCAAATTAAAAGAAAATATTCCAACCAACACATAATACATACAAACACAAAATGTTCTAAACATGACATTCAAATAACGCTTTATTTTTCTTCTAAGGCCCAAGTCCTATATGTTCCTTGCTTCAACCTGGTCACCTGTATCATGCGTAAAAATAGAGATTTGGGTCAACAAAAGTTGGCGAGTGAATCCCGTTTAAACATTAGAAATAATTGATATGTTTATTAATTTAATAAAATGTGCATAAACCAATTATGAGCAACGTATATGTAATTTAACCACAAACCACATAATCATCTAGCAATGTACATGTGAGCATGATAAGCGATATGCTGTAATATCAAGGCTCAATCAAACGGAGCCGATCTAATTAGGCAACGTGATGCTCTACCCGTATGTAACGGGGAACAAATGGGTCTAATGTGAGAGCTTGACTGAAATGAGAAAATATAACCACAAACAACAATAAACAAAATATCACATAGCACGTTAGTTCATATAATGGTGATAGCACGAGTGTTGAATAAATAACATAAATGAAATGACACATGATACACCCCAAAGCATGAATAAGAAGGGGAAGTTTGTAGGAATTCACTCACCGTGGGTGCGTTTAAGATTTGATGAAGAGCGCGCACGATTTAAAAATATCAACCAACAAGAAAGGCTAACCTAAATAATCACATACTAATTTGGTAAATATATTTCTTTTACTTAAAATTATTATTTATTTAATGAATTTTATTAGACTTTTTAGATAATTTTATTGTATTTGTTACTAATTTTTATGCTTAAAAAGGTCTTATTTTATTATATATTTTTATAGTTTTTGGAGAAAAATAACAAAAGTTTAATTTAAAAAAAATATATACCCCTTTACGGGTCGAATCGGACAGAATTATGCAGCGTGCGAGACTCGAACATGTGACCTCCCGTTTACATGCACGCAGCTCTACCAACTAAGCTACGTGTCTGACCAGAAATATATTGAAATTTAATTACCTTTATATACTTACTGAGTCAAACCTCATTTTTGATTAATTAAAAAGGTTTGGATGATTATAAGAACCGTGTAACCGACCGGACTCGAACTCGCAACCTGAGCTTCGTGTTGCACATAGCCCGACCAATGGGGCTGTGTGACTAACCCGAAGGATGTGTGATTTTAATTAAATTTATATACTATCTGAGTTTGTTTTATATTTTAGTTATAAAAAGGTTTGGATTATATAAGGAATTCAGAACCATGTGTGAGACTCGAACCCGGGTCCATGTATTTCAAATGCACACAGTCCACCACTGGACTGTATGTATAACCCGGGATATTTACTGATTTTAAATTCCTTTATACACTGTTTAACTTCATCTTCTTCATTCCACCTAAACTGATTGCAATCTCGATGAAGTTTATTTGATTATTAGCTATTATTACTACTGAAAATAAAACATAAGAAAACATGAAAAGGATTCAGGGATGTTTATACCGAACAGGGGTGGCCTGGATTTCTCCGGTGAAGTTCTGGCGACACACAACTTTTCCGCAAAGTGTAAATTTGAGAGCTGAGAGTTTGTAGAGAGTATTTGCGAGTGTGAGCGAGTTCTAAAGGGTTTTAGGATCACTATTTATAGAGAGGGAGGCGGTAATATGATTTGAATGTTTCGGTTTCAATCATGAATTAATGGCCGATGATTGCATACTGTTTCTGGTGAATTGCCTCTAGAATTTAGTTAAATCTTATGATTTAAAAATGGTTACATGCGTTAATTGTAAAAGAAAAATGGTCTTGTATTGATTTCTTGAATCAAGCTCCGACTGTTATAGCACTGTGATTTGAAATTCGAATTCAAGTGTTGTTTTGATATATAACTTATTCGGTTTGAGATTGTATCAGATATGTGTGTGTGGTGTAGTGGTGTGTTGGATGCATTATTTGGGTGGAGACCCGGGTTTGATACTCGCGGTCTACACTTTTTTGTTATTTTATTTTTATTCTTTATATCTATTTATTCACATTATTATTTTAACTTTATTATTTTATTTATTATTTAATACTAATAATAATATAACGAAATGATTTTTAAACGTTTAACATAATTGCGTAACTAACATCATAATGTACACTTGAGTTACAAAACGGAGCGGGTTTTAGAACCCGTTTTACGACAAATGTTACATGTTAAACAATCTTCATTTGTCTGGTTAACTTCGGTGCTCCGATAATGTTACTCAGAAACATTGATCAGGCAATGGATTGTGTAACGGCACACATTTACAAGTCACGAAACTCGAAAAAGTTATCATTGAAGCAAAATTATCACAAGAACTAACATAGGTCATACCACTTTGATTTCAATATTGAAGATGTCATCTTTTGATAAAAGAATACTAGTAAAGATTTCTCGAATACAGTTCCCACTTTCACTATGCTTTGCTATGACAATAAATAAAAGTCAAGGACAATCGCTTGAACATGTTGGTTTGTATCTTCCATATCCTGTTTTCAGTCATGGCCAACTGTATGTTGTTGTATCTAGGGTAAAAGTAGGAAGGGCTTGAAGATTTTGATTTGTAATAAAGAAAAGCAAGTTTGTACAACCACTACTAATGTGGTTTACAAAGAAGTTCTACAAAATCTATGATGACATGTTGTTATGTCATGGTTGTTGTCTTTAGAATATCTATTTGTATCTTGTACTTACTAAAGTTTATTATAAATATAAATTATGGATGATGTTTTTAGATGGAAAAACATGTAAGAATCATTATAATGCTTTATAAAATTATGATGCTTTTTTTATTTTGTGATTACCTGTGTTTTTTGACGTTACATAAGTATATAGCGTGTAAATTGTTGTCGACTATTTAACAATTTATGAATGTTTAGGCAATCTGTAAAGGAAAAACCTAATAAGTTATAAATTACATTATTTAAAAGTAAAGAGCATAAAATATAAATTATGTAAAGTAGACACATTATCATTCATTACAATCCTTTGCTCAAATTTGGTAAAATTATATTATTTAAAAGTTAAGGGCATAAAGTATAAGTTTTGTAAAACTCACATGGATCCAACCCGTGTAAATGGAGCATCTGTATTAGGTCTTGGGATTCTCTATAAAACCACTACCTAACTCAAATAAACGTCACATAACACCTTCGGAGCTTTTCTCATACGCGGCTTATCAAAGTTCTTAAAACATCTGCATTCAAAAAAGCAAGTATTTTTTCTTTGATTTTATTGTTTGGGTTATAAAAGTTAGGTATTTATTCTTTGATGTTATGAGAATGTGGTTTTCATAAATGGCGTTTCATATTCTTGGTTTCGATCATAATAGTTGCTGTAATCTTGTGTGGTTATGCTGTTTAAATACTTGATTAACTTAATCAAAGTTATTGATAGTATTATATCACAATCTTCTTGATGTTGTCTTCTACATTACGATTTATATTTTGAGTCAAATACTTTTTTTGTTGTTGTTGATTTGTTAACCTGTTGTGAGAGATGATAATTTTACTTTTCTGTTTTATTTTTATGAAACCCTAAGTCCATTATTATACAAATAATTGTCATAGTATTTGTTTCTTTTGTTGTTAGCTGCTGATTTAGTTTAACCGAAGTTACTTATGTATATTTTAGATTAATTTTTGATATTTGAATTTTAGCGCATGTTTTCTTGAATCAGCTTATACATTACCGAAATAAAACAATAGATATGATGTTTTTGTTGTTGATTTGTTTACCTATTTCATCATAGCATTTTAGTATAAGTTTTGTTAGATGTTGTGTGTCTTTATAAATTGCAAGTCAAATCTTACTTTGCAGATATGAATCCATCCAATCCAACACCATCCTTTTTAAGATTCCTGAATGAAGTTGAACTTATATTTTTGGTATGTTTTTACTTTCATTCTACTTTTATGACTGTACATTGTTTTTCATGTAAAATGTTTGCTAATTTCTTTCACGGACTATACCAGTTGATTTTGTGAATTCATTGTGGGGGAAGGAAGTTCCCTACGGTTAAACGGTAAAGTACATGCTGATGACAAAACATGAAGAAAGATGGTGATTGTATAATTACAGATGGCTGGACAAGGTTGGTTCGAGATTGTGCTTTAAAAACCAAAGATGCGATATTGTTAAAAGCTGTTGGACCTTTGTTATTCATGGTCTCATGTTTTAAACAAAAGGTCTATGAGAATTTTTACATTTCAGCTAATGTTAGACCTGAACTTGAACTGACTGTAAGTAACTTTATATTACATTGCTCCTCACTGTAAACATTTTTTTGAATTTTCTAATTGATTATCATGATTTTTTATTTTCTTTTATTGCTAATTGCTGATAAATTCTAGGAAGAATTCTGTCATAAAAACTACAAGGATGGGATAGCAACTATGTACGTCGGACAAAGGTTTTGGACTGTTACCATGAAGGGATGGACTGATGGATGTGCCTTCACAGATGGATGGTTAAAGCTGGTTGAAGAAGTTCCTTTACCACTTAATTCTTTCTTGGTTTTTTCCATGATTGCCTCAAAAACTTTTGAGCTTTCTTTTTGCCATCCTGAGAATGGCACAGATTTTTTTCAAGAAGGTTGATGTTGTTTTGGATGATTCAGTCTATGGCGATGATGGGTCGACTTATTAACTGCGGTACAAAATTTGAATGTTAAAATACATTTGTTCCATAACATGAAGTTGATAAATAAGTTTTATTATATTACGCTAATAATTATTATATGTTTTGTTTTTATTCTACACACAAAGAAGTTCTGGATTCTTGAGAAGTTGATTCTGATGATGCTGAGATTGTAGCTGCTGTTGGTGATGCTACGCAAGTTCTGACCTTTGATGATATTTTTAATGTATATATAGATAGATAATATTTACTTATTATTATGCTTTAAATCCAGTTTCTTATATATGAGCATTCTTATACATGTAGGATGTTGATGATGGTCTGTTTGATTCAAAGGTATCGGCTTTCATCGATGAGTCAGATGAAAAGAAGGGCAATCATTGTGGCAAGGCCGTATTACAATCATTGTGGCACAGGATTAAAAAATCCGATCTTAGGCCATCTAAAGTCCAAAGGCTTGATTCAGTACCATCGACTCCAAAGCCAGTATTACAATTCACCAAACAAGCTAAATACAAGCTTGTAAGTTTTTGTAGTCCTTAGTTTGTTTCGTTATTTCCAAAATTTCAGTTATATATCAATAAGACATAAAATGATCTATTCAAATATCTCCTTTTCAACATCTACCATCAGATGTATCAGCTGTGTTGGGTTTGTGTGTTGATAATCTTAAGCCTGTGATGATCCAAAATCTAAAAGGTAAACTCCAGGAGGTGATGACAAGATCTGAAAAAACAAAGACTGGATTCAGGTGCGGATTTATTGGATGGCATGCTTATCTAAGATCGTGCAATATTGTTTTTGGCGATGAACTTTCATTTGAGTTTCACAACTCCACTCAGTTGCTAAAGCTGATAAAAGTTATGCATTTCATGAAAAAGACAAATCCCTCTTCATGAATGTTACTTTAATTGGAGGTTTATAAACAATGTTTGATGTGGTAATTTTCTGTGGGTGTACATTTGGTTGGTTGCTGGCAATCATTTAGCTTCTTATACATGTTTTACATGTAGTATGTGTATAAACATATTTCATTCCAATGGGTGGCTAATCTGTGAGTCCCGGTGACGGTGGTTCTAGACGGAAGTTTGGGCGAATGATAGTACCGATTCGGTAGAACGTTAGAAAAAAGGAATAGAAACAGAATCAGCGGAAGCATTCATTCATTCATATCGAAAGAGTATTCATCTTGTCTGCCTGGCGGACTTCCTGGAGAGAATCCGCCAGTGTTTCCCCTTAGGGAACTTCCAAAACTCACTGAAACAATGAACACATAACACATATATATAGACATGAGCTGCTCGTGCGAAGCGAGTAGTTTGGCTTCTATGAAGTGTCCTTCGTACAAGTAGAGCTGTTAATCACTCGTACGGTACGAGGCAGTTCTCGTTCGCACTTGGGTTGTGTGTTCGTATCTAATCTATACAATATTCAATACACACACTTTCTAGCCTATTCGCACAGTGACGGACATAAAGTGCATCAACCTAATCCTCTTTTTGTGTATGTCAAGGGAAGTACACTTTTCTAGGTCATGTAGTAAGTTATATAGTTTAGTATTATAGAAAGAAACTTTTGGTACCATCACATTTTGTGACTACTGTCAATACATATGTTCAATCTTAAAAACTGTATAAAATATGGTATACATGCTTTTCTAATCACCACCCGTGTTTGCACACGACTTTACTACCAGTATACTAATATAACAAATTATCTTGTAGAATTCATGCATATAATAGGAATAAATATATGTAAAACAAAAGTGAGTCAACTATCATCAACATAGTCGTATGTGATCGCACATATACACTGGAATCAGATAAAATTTTACAAAACATGAACCGAAAAACCTTCAACAGTTGAAAAGCATAATATTGGCCCCTTTGAATTAGAAATGATTTTAGTAGATCTGAATTTTGAGGAACCCTAATTTTTTATCTAGGATGAAGAGGGTCGATGAAACGTGAGATGGATATACTGTGCGCATCCAAAAGAAGACAGCATTGTGGTGGTGAATTTGTGTATTATAAAGGGATGAAACAAGGGCTAAGGGGGCAACGAGGGTGACGATTGGAGGACACCGATTGAGAATGAGTTAGAGGATATTAACTTCATCGATGGGATAATTGCAAGCAAATTGAAATAGTGGCGTTGTAATTGTTATGTGATGGTTTTCTTTTGTTTTTGCGAAGGTTGGGAGCCGGTAGTTATTTGGTCCCTCGTTTATTAAACTCGATATGTTTGTTAATATCACTAAACATTCTTAAAAGCAAAATAAATGTGCCATGGAGGCAGGGCAAGAGAAAGAACGTAAACACAACAGATGAAAGATGGGGGAAGAGACTTGACGATCAACCAAAATTCTATTGCAAAAACAAGCATAAAGATAGGAAGAGAGAAAAGAAGAGAGCAAAAATGATAAGGTTTTTGACACTACATGAATAAAAAACCTCATTAAACATTATGTATTAATCAGTTATATGTATATTAATGTGTACAAATAGTAATATAAAATATCGCTAGAAAAATGAATGAACAACTTAGTTTTAAGAAGAAACGACAGGACTTTACTATATATGTATAGTCGGGTAACATGTCATTATACAGTGTAGTAGATGGCAAGATACCAAGTATCTGTAACGTTCCGTATTTTTTGTTATTTTTTATTTTAATGTAATTCATACTCCCTTTTCAATTCCTTGTAATCTCGAGACTTGGTCATAATAGAAATGATCTTTTATATTATGTTTTTCCAAATAAATTCTTGCATAATGCATAAACATTCACGAATACTCATTCTAATTCAAAATCGAACAACACAATGATATTCTATTTTCTTTGAAATGTATTTCATAAGTATTTTTATCAATTACATGCTTACATAGACTTAGAACACCCAAAAAACATGTCTAACTATGAGTTTATAGCATAAAGTAACACAAAACAACCCCAGGAACTATAATGGAACTTTTTTGAAATCTTGATGGTCCTTACAGACCGTATTGACCCCCTTGCGATCCGCAAGGGGTGCATCTGCAGCAGAATACGCGAATCAGCTTGCATTTTTTAATGTTCCCTCCTTCTAACTCCCAACCAACCCATTTAAAACCTCAACCACTTATCCCACTAATAAATATCACCTCTAACACCTCCTAAACACTTCCACCACTTCTAAACTCTCTCAAACATTCTATAATCTCCAAATTCTTTCACTTTGGGCATAAAGTTTGAAGACCAAACCAATGAATTTTGGCTTCCTTTATGCATTTTTCTTGTTATTTTTTCTTCTCCGCACTTGGAGCACCTCTAAGAGTATTACCTCTTGTTTACAAAGGTAAATGAGGATGGTAAACCACCATTTTTAGGTCAAGTTCGGATTTTTCTCAAAACTTTATGTCCATGTTTTCAATATTTGTTTTTGGAACTTCTTCATACCAAACCAAGTCACCAACAAGTTTCCATGTTGAAGAACTTGTGTTAAAGTTTAAGTCCATAAACTTTGAGGTTCATATGCCTCCATTTTATATGTTCTAAGTCTCAAAGTAACCCACAACCATCTATGTGAGTGAAACCAAACTAACTCTCTAAACAAACAATGTTGGAAGACTTATGTTAAGGTACAAATGGTGATGTTGCAGATCTTAGTTCTACAACTAAACTTCCACCATCCCTCACTTGGTTATTTAGCAAAATAGTAGTCTAATTATGCATCTCTTTCCTTGTATTTATGACCATTCGAATCATCAACTATGTTGATGATTTTGTGCAATGGTGAAACTCTTGAGATTAGTTGATTACCCTACCTCTAATGCTTGACCATATACTTAATAATCCATATATAATACTTACTCCAAAACCAAATCGTAATATCAACCCACCCATAGTTGAATGTTGCGTGTTAACGTGGAAAAAATCTTAGTCTTAGATTCCTTACTTTAGACTTCTAATGGGTGTTTAACACTCATGAAAAACACACGCTAATAATAGTGTCCAAATAAGTGTCTAGGCGAAATCCGTTTTAAACTAAACTTCCACCATCCCTCACTTGGTTATTTAGCAAAATAGTAGTCTAATTATGCATCTCTTTCCTTGTATTTATGACCATTCGAATCATCAACTATGTTGATGATTTTGTGCAATGATGAAACTCTTGAGATTAGTTGATTACCCTACCTCTAATGCTTGACCATATACTTAATAATCCATATATAATACTTACTCCAAAACCAAATCGTAATATCAACCCACCCATAGTTGAATGTTGCGTGTTAATGTGGAAAAACTCTTAGTCTTAGATTCCTTACTTTAGACTTCTAATGGGTGTTTAACACTCATGAAAAACACACGCTAATAATAGTGTCCAAATAAGTGTCTAGGCGAAATCCGTTTTATGTATTTCTGTACTCGTAAATTCCTATTGCTTTCCAATCTCCAAATCATTATACTCATACACATTTGTTTACCATTTTAGGGTGACTTAGGTGTTCCATCCCTCAAACTCGCTTGGTCGCATTTTGTGGATTTCTTTTTGCAAAACCGTGGGTTCATACTTGACCCTTTTACGCTTTAAAACATTATTTGGGTTGCAACATGTATCCATACTAAACACACAAATACACACATGCAAGCAAACTTATTCAAAAACTGAATGCTTAGCTAATTGTGAATACATGCTCGATTACTATTATGCTTGGCTATTTATCATTAACCTTGCAGGCGTCCCTTAACATGCATTGCTCGATAGCACACTGCCTCGTTTTGTGGGTCATTTCTTTATAACCTTATTTACTAAATGATAAGGTTATGCTAATGCCAAACTTTGGATTGATTTTTAGCTATTGTATGCTAGTATGATACATAATTTAGTATGCAATAAATATGTGGATTTGAGACTTATTCTATATATGCTATGTAAACAAACTAGTATGCTCACCAACGTGATTTGTGTTGACAGATATTCTATACATGTTGCAGGTAATGTTATCACACGGAAACTACTTAGGGTGGATTTAGATACTCACCTAAACTATTTATGAAATTTGATGTTTAGTCATTAATTTCCGATTGTTGTATTTCCTTTTTGAACAATGTAATGTTTGATTTGATTATATGAAAATTAAAGTTTGAATCTTAATATATTATCGCAAATTTAGTACTATAATGTTTTGAACAATCATGTCTCGACTCGATGTTTCCGTCATCGGTTGGGGTGTGACAGTATCCATCATAGACACAATAGCTCTTATACTAGTCAGGTCTACCAATATTTTAACCGATGTAAAGATGAAATTTTGATTAAAACTAATAATTGCAAAAAGAAAGTAAAACATCAAATTTAGAACGTTGTAGAAAAGCATATTTGAAAGATAGACGTTTATATTATATTCATCATAGTTGGAATGATTAATTAGATTTACTTATTTATGAAAACTATTTTTATGATTACCGATGAGAACGAAACTATGTATGAAGTGTTAAAATTGATTAAAGCCTGCTAGGGTTAATCCAACAAAACTAGAGAATTAGTGCTATTGACACATACTAAAACCCTAATTCATGAAGCAAGTTTTTATTACCATCACTCATGACTTAAAAATTTCTTTATTGAAATCTGGACAAATAAGTGCCTTAGCAATTTACAATTTATGATCAGATTAACAAAGACCTTAACAACATACCGTATTCATAATCAATACTAACATATAATCGTACACATCGTAAAATCAAGTAACCAAATGTATTAAAATCACACAAACATAATACATCAATCCAAAAACATTAAACCAAAGTAAGAGTCATCTCATCCAAACATAGTTAAGAGATTGTTGAAAACTGAAAGTAAAAGAGTTCAAACCCTTTAGCAAGCACACACGCTAACTAAGGGTTAGGTCATCGATTCTCAAGCCGCCTAGCCTCCTTAATCTCCTTCTCTTTTCCAAAAGATGGTTTACATCTCCCTTTTCGTGATCTCAGTCTTTAGATTCCAATCTCTTTTGATGTGGCTGTAATTTTGCTTTTATAGGCTAACTTTAAAGTTCTAGACGAATTTCATTCTTGTCGTACCTCCCTCAAATGGGCCATAATGTTGCCTAAGTCTAATAAATTGTTTCAGCGTTATTGGTCATACTCGTGGCCTAGTACAGGTCGTACCGTAACCGTATATTTGACTTTCTTTGACTCTTCACTTTCTCCATTCCAACACTACATAAAATTGTTCAATATTCACCAAAACCTGCAAATCAAGATAAACATGATTATGTACTAATTCCTATCATATTTGCAATAAAAACAATTCAAGGATAGGGAAATTAGCATGAATTATTTGTGTTAGTTTTAACATATCATATTGGGAATGAGATGGGCACTGTTTGACCAAACAGTTACCATACCACATAGTACCGATACCGAAATTTAGATAAAATCAAAATAGAATATGTACCTTATTTGTTCAGTTGGTACATGTTGATGACTGTCGAACGGGTCATGCATAAACCTAATTAACCTAGGTAGCTAGGGTAAGCAGAGTATTGAATCTGGAGGAGTCTGGTGGAAAGCGTTATGAATTAAGTAGTGATTAAATAATTGCAAAAATATAAAGTTGATTATTTGAGAGTTTGATTAACTAAAAATTACTAAGAAAATGAGTTTGTAAATAGTTGGAGAAAACAATGGTTCCTCCAGATTTCAGATTCAAAGCAACGTTGATTATGGGTTTAATCGTGACAATCACATAGACATGATTGTTGTAACATCCGTCAAAAACGGATTTACCAAACCCGCTCCGTTTATCAACCGAACAGTCAGTCAAAAATTTCGTTGCGAATTAAATGCCCAAAATATTTTTAAACGATACGTAATCAATTATTATACGGGAATATATATTTAGTTTTTGAAAAACTGTTGAAAATCGCAAAATAAAAATGAAATGATCCAGCCGGGTTTCGAACCCGGGTCACTCGCCGAGTCGATTCAGCGACTTATCTCACACACACAAACCACTGCGCCACTTGTTCTGTTTGGTAAATATTGAAATCATTTAATTGATAAAGTGACGTTACGAATTCAAAATTGGCGCCCATTAGTTCAGTCGTCGGAATCGCGGAAACCTCGCGAGTTTTTAACACCATTTTCAGTTATAACGTAAACCATTAACAAGACATCGGTTATAACCGATGTTTGAAGTCCGCGACCAAACCATAACCACCGGAGTTTTTATGATTTACGAATCCAGTCGGAAATCAGACCAAATACATCTCGATTTTCCCCTATAAATTCACCCTCAACCCATTGAAAACCTTTCGCTCAAAACCACACTCTTTCTCGGCGAAAACTCCCTCGCCGGAACTTTTCTGTTCGTCGCCGGAAAACCGATTTCCTTATTTCTGAACCTCACTGAGCCCCTGAAGCTTAAACCGGAGATACCCATACTTTTTCCAAGCTTTCCGGAGACTTGCTGCTGCAAGACACCTGACGCCGGAGTTGATTGCTGTCGCCGGAGTTCTGCCGGAAAACAGAGGGTCCAGTCGGTATACCTCTTCGCTTATTTTCTTTATCTTTTCACCCTTATCTTACCTTAATGGACTGTAAAACACTAATGAAACTTGAATAAAAACTCGAACCAGTCAGACCTTATATCTGGTTAACACTTGATGAAGAAGACGATGTATCCGGATCATATATGTATAATATAAATCAGGATATTAATCGGGTTAGACACACAGTCCAGCGGTGGACTGTGTGCACATATAACGCAAAAGTCACGAGTTCGAATCCGGTTTCACACACGCTGCCTAAATAAAAATCAAATTTTTGTTTAACTGAACCGGAGTCGATACTGGCATATGTTAAGTATATTAATAACCGGAATAATAACCAAGTTAGACACACAGTCCAGCGGTGGACTGTGTGTTTGTTTATATCACAGGTCACGAGTTCGAGTCCGGTCTACTGCACCGACTCGAACAATTATCTATTCTTTTTAATAAGGCAGAAAAGGAAATAACTAAATTGTATTTAAGTATAATAAAAATCGAATTATATAACATGTTTAACACACAGTCCAGCGGTGGACTGTGTGTTAGATTAAACCACAGGTCCCGGGTTCGAGACCTGTGGAGTGCACGTCCGGTTCGCTTAAAACTGTTTTTAAAATAAAATGATTTTCGGTTTAAACTAATTAATATATATATATAATTAAAATCAGATATATAACGGGTTAGACACGTAGCTCAGTTGGTAGAGCTGCGTGCACGCGTACGGGAGGTCTCGGGTTCGAGCCTCACTCAGCGCACTTGTGTTCCGCATTCGAACCGGTCAACGGTCAAGTCAACGGTCAACGGTCAGGTCAACGGTCAGAAAAATAAATTTTTTTTATTTATTTTTATTTATTTATTTTAATTAAAAATCAATTAAAAATACTTAAAAATAACATTTTTAAGGTTAGAAAATAGCCTCAAACTCACAAAAATACACCCAACAATCCTACTAAAATAAATTAATAAAATCCGTTTACTTACCAAACCATAATGCGATTTATCTAGGTTAATCTCACTCGTGGTTAAAACCACTTCGCGTACATTCAACATCAACAACCGAACGCACCCACTGTGAGTGAATCTTACAACTCCCCCTTTTAATTTACACGTTTTGGGGTGTGTCATGTGTTATGAAAATAAATAACTTATTTATTTAAACTTGTGCTATACCACATCATGACCTAAACTTAGATTGTTTATATTGTTGTGATTACTTATTTCCTTTTGTCAAAATATATGAAACTCATTCATTAGGCCCCTCAGTTCCTCGTGAAAGACGAGTTGAGCATCGCGTGCCTCTAAATGTTCCATTATTGTTCATGTGTGTATCATTGAGTTTGTATTGTTTGTAGTTGTGTCATTTATGTTATCATGTTCATGCAAATTCATTCATTAGGCCCTCAGTTCCTCGTGAGAGACGAATTGAGCATCGCGTGCCTCTAAATGTTCCATTATTGTTCATGTGTGTTTCACTTAATATCTTATGATTGTTGATTAAGTTTATATCTATTTTTACTCATGTTTGGTTGTGCACATATTTCATAATCAATTTAAATAAATTTGTTCAAATGTTTTCCATAGGATTCACTCGCCAACATTATGTTGATCCAAAAACCTTTTTACACATGATACAGGTGAACAGGTTGAAGCAAGGAAAACATAGGATATGCCTTAGAAGAGAACAAAGAAGTTTAGATTGTTAGTTAGAACAGTTGTAACCTTTATTGTAAATTTCCATTTAATTTGTATTAAAGAATATGAAACGCATAATAAATGTCATGAGCTTTGATGATAACCCAATCATGCCCCGATCACCTTATCCGCTGCGGGTCGGGGTGTGACAGATTGGTATCAGAGCCATGACTATAGGGATATAGGATAGGTTATTAGACCCTTAGAGCCTATACTATAGTCTGCCTAAATTTTAATTGATTAGGTGGTTACATACAAACTTGTGATATTTATTTGTTTCATATTTGTTTACATTTCAGTCAAACATACATGCTTATATACATATTCATCATACATATATACATATTCATTATACATATATCGATGTTCATGTATTCAATTTATTTTCATACTCTCATTATCCAAAGATTTTGTGCAATTTTCAAATCTCATCAAAGTAAGTTCTGCGACGGGCATGTAGTAACTGGAAGGGTACAAGTACCGGTAGTCGGAACGTCCTGTCTAGGCTGGCATTCGTATAAATCCAATATAACGGACCAGTTTGCCTACCTGGGGACCAACGATGAGAGTACGAAGGACCTATTAGGCCAAAGCATGCCACACCAAACGTCGTTCGAACTAACCCTACTTTGAGTTGTCACCGTGTCTACACCTGGACACATTCCGAATATCACACGTTGTATACATATTTCTCGATTTTCTCCGGGTTTTTGTGTACGCAACCTGGCAAACCCGTGCGAACCATATGAAAAACCGGTATTCATGGGGGCCCACATGATTACACAGGTAAAGTATGGCGGCATGTAGGGCCTAACAGCGAGCAAACCCAAGACATCCCATGGATGTAGTAATTTATTTTCTATAATTGTTTTATGAATGTTCGTTCTTGAATACGACCCATGAACCCGAAAGCATCTAACTCATACTCTTGTCATGTATTCCTTGTAGATGTCTTCTAACCTCGCCCGTAGGAAGACGAGAGCAAGAAAAGCCCGCGAACGCATGGCTGCCTTAATCGCTCAACAAATGGCAGCCGTAATACCCAATATTGTAATCCAAGTTCAGCAAGCACTTACCGTTAATCCTGTCAATCAAGCAAACCAAAACATTTTCAACTCTTCCCCAAATACCACTAAATGCACCTACAAGCACTTCAAATCATGCGACCCTCCGAAATACAAAGGGACTGAAGGCGTCACCGCTCTCCTCCATTGGTTTGAAGAAATGGAGAACACATTTCTAAATTGCGATTGCCCTGACGATCGCAAAGTGCGATATGCTACCGGTCGATTATATGGGGTAGCACTTACTTGGTGGAACACAGAGAAGGCCAAACGAGGTGTTGAAGATGCTATGTCCTTAACTTGGAACGAATTGAAGGAAATCATGACCAGACGATTTTGCCCAAGGAGCGAAATCAAGAAGTTAGAAGATGAATTCTACTCATTGAAGCAAGTGGAAGGAGACCACATCACCTACAACAAAAGATTCCTCGAGTTACATCAAATGGTTCCCAACATGTTCACTCCCCTCTACCGTTTGATCGAGCACTACATTCGTGGTCTTCCGTCAAAGATTCAAGACCCTGTAATAAGTGCCAAGCCTGCAACTTTGGAAGCAGCAATGGAGCTAGCAACAGAGCTCACCGAGAACCGAATCCGAAACAAAGACTTCAAGGAGGAGAAGAAGAAGGATAAAGAATCGACTGAAACCTCCGACTCCACTCAAACCGAATTCCCTTCTCAACCCAATCCTAAGAGAAGAAGAGTCGGGCGACTTTTCGCTGCTACTCAACGAAATCAACCAGTTTTACATGCCATACCCATTCGAGCTATCCCAATCACCCAAGTGGCACCCAACTCAGCTTACCCAGATAAGAAACCATATCTTGGACCTCACCCTCGATGCAACAACTGTTTTTATCACCATCCCCATACCCTACCTTGTCGTCTATGTGCAACTTGTGGACGCTATGGTCATTTGAGCAATGTTTGTCGCACCTTTCAAAACCAAACCTTTTCCCCTACTCAAAACATGGCCCAAGCCTATCAACAACCCCAATACCCCATGTTCCCATATGCTCGAGCTTGTTTCAATTGTGGCGACCCTACCCACTTTAGAAACACATGCCCTCAATTGGTTAACGTTATCAACACTCAAGCCCAATCAAACCCAGTAAACCAAGAAAACCCAACCACTATGCCACCAGCAAGAGGAAGAGTCTTCAATATCAACGCCAACCCTGTCGAAGATAATGACGGCCCAGATGAAGATACTCAACTAGTCCTCTTCGCCGAAGATCCAGATTCAACTCCTATCGTTTAGTTTTATGTTTTTCCATGTGTAGACTGTTAGAGAAATTATTGGATATTATATATTATATATTGTTTTCAGTATATGCTTTTGCCGAGGCCGTGGCTCCCCATCCATCGAGGTTGAGTTGGATCCCCATTTTATTACGTGGTTGATCTTGGCGTGCCCGCACGATCGGCTCCGTTGTTTGAGCCTTGATCGGTCATTTCATTTTACATGTCAATACATGCAATACACTCGGCTCCGTTTGATTGAGCCTTGAGCGCACATTTCAATTTACATTTCCAGTTCATGCAATACGTTCGGCTCCGTTTGATTGAGCCTTGAGCGCACATACAATTTCATTATCAGTATCTTGTGGTTGTGGTGTTTGTAGTAGAGTCGCATCGAACCAACCATAATTTGCGGATAAAGTCAATGAGAATTTGACAAGGATATGGTGGATACGCCGATGGTACTTCCTATATATAAGTATTCTTGTCAAATGATCGGAGGCATTATCAGGCGATTATGAGAGGTTCCATGCATAGGCTGTTTGTGTGATGGTTGTTTAGATTAAGTTGTTCAATTTCAGTACATTCAATACGTTCGGCTCCGTTTGATTGAGCCTTGAGCGCACATACAATTCCATTCAATACGTTCGGCTCCGTTTGATTGAGCCTTGAGCGCACAGACAATTTCATTATCAGTATCTTGTGGTTGTGGTGTTTGTAGTAGAGTCGCATCGAACCAACCATAATTTGCGGATAAAGTCAATGAGAATTTGACAAGGATATGGTGGATACGCCGATGGTACTTCCTATATATAAGTATCCTTGTCAAATGATCGGAGGCATTATCAGGCGGTTATGAGAGGTTCCATGCATAGGCTGTTTGTGTGGTTAAGTTATTCATTTTCAGTACATGCAATACGCTCGGCTCCGTTTGATTGAGCCTTGAGCACACAATTTCAATTTCAGTACATTCAATACGTTCGGCTCCGTTTGATTGAGCCTTGAGCGCACATCCATTTCATTTTCAGTACATGCAATACGATCGGCTCTGTTCGATTGAGCCTTGATCGCACAGATATATTTCATTTCAGTATTTTATGTTTGTTGTATTGGTTGTAGAGTTATAGGACTAATCATAATTCACTGATAAAACCAATGAAAATTTGACAAGAATATGGTGGATACGCCGCTGGTACTTCCTATATATAAGTATTCTTGTCAAAGGATCAGAGGCATTATCGGACGGTTATGAGAAGTTCTATGTAGGATTTATTAGTTTCTTGTAACCAATCATAACTTGTGGATAAAACTAATGAAAATTTGGCAAGAATATGGTGGATACGCCGCTGGTACTTCCTATATATAAGTATTCTTGCCAAAGGATCAGAGGCATTATCAGGCGGTTATGAGAAGTTCCATGTAGGATTTAGTATTGCCTTGGTTGGAATTTGTGTTACATTTATATCATCATGTTATTTAAAGAGATTGGATTGTGATCCATTTCTACATGAACTAACCTCTCCATCATAACAAACGAGAGAGGAACTTCCATCATTCAAACATATATGCTATCAGAATGTGGATTCAAATATTTGCTGTTGTGTTTATTCATGTTCAAATATTTGCTGATGTGTTTATTCATGTTCAAATATTTGCTGATGTGTTTATTCATGTTCGAATATTAGCTGTTGTGTTTACTTATGTTCAAATATCAGTTGTTGTGTTTTTATTTATGTTCCATATAGGTTGTAGTGTTAGAAGTTTTGCCTTAGGATATAACCATACTTTCCCAAACGTATCTAAATTCTTATGCATGATATCATTTTTAGCAAATCATTTCTGCTTATCAATACTTATACAGTAGGCAACAAAAAGCGATTCCTGAATAGGGTACTTAACCCTTACAAGGAACGTTACCGCCTCGAACAAAAACTTAAACCCTCATTTTTCTGAGCATACAACTGTCAAACAAAACATCACCATCCTTTTAGTCAAAATATATCATTATTTAAATTTCGGGACGAAATTTCTAAAAAGCAGGGGATACTGAACATCCGTCAAAAACGGATTTACCAAACCCGCTCCGTTTATCAACCGAACAGTCAGTCAAAAATTTCGTTGCGAATTAAATGCCCAAAATATTTTTAAACGATACGTAATCAATTATTATACGGGAATATATATTTAGTTTTTGAAAAACTGTTGAAAATCGCAAAATAAAAATGAAATGATCCAGCCGGGTTTCGAACCCGGGTCACTCGCCGAGTCGATTCAGCGACTTATCTCACACACACAAACCACTGCGCCACTTGTTCTGTTTGGTAAATATTGAAATCATTTAATTGATAAAGTGACGTTACGAATTCAAAATTGGCGCCCATTAGTTCAGTCGTCGGAATCCCGGAAACCTCGCGAGTTTTTAACACCATTTTCAGTTATAACGTAAACCATTAACAAGATATCGGTTATAACCGATGTTTGAAGTCCGCGACCAAACCATAACCGCCAGAGTTTTTATGATTTACGAATCCAGTCGGAAATCAGACCAAATACATCTCGATTTTCCCCTATAAATTCACCCTCAACCCATTGAAAACCTTTCGCTCAAAACCACACTCTTTCTCGGCGAAAACTCCCTCGCCGGAACTTTTCTGTTCGTCGCCGGAAAACCGATTTCCTTATTTCTGAACCTCACTGAGCCCCTGAAGCTTATACCGGAGATACCCATACTTTTTCCAAGCTTTCCGGAGACTTGCTGCTGCAAGACACCTGACGCCGGAGTTGATTGCTGTCGCCGGAGTTCTGCCGGAAAACAGAGGGTCCAGTCGGTATACCTCTTCGCTTATTTTCTTTATCTTTTCACCCTTATCTTACCTTAATGGACTGTAAAACACTAATGAAACTTGAATAAAAACTCGAACCAGTCAGACCTTATATCTGGTTAACACTTGATGAAGAAGACGATGTATCCGGATCATATATGTATAATATAAATCAGGATATTAATCGGGTTAGACACACAGTCCAGCGGTGGACTGTGTGCACATATAACGCAAAGGTCACGAGTTCGAATCCGGTTTCACACACGCTGCCTAAATAAAAATCAAATTTTTGTTTAACTGAACCGGAGTCGATACTGGTATATGTTAAGTATATTAATAACCGGAATAATAACCAAGTTAGACACACAGTCCAGCGGTGGACTGTGTGTTTGTTTATATCACAGGTCACGAGTTCGAGTCCGGTCTACTGCACCGACTCGAACAATTATCTATTCTTTTTAATAAGGCAGAAAAGGAAATAACTAAATTGTATTTAAGTATAATAAAAATCGAATTATATAACATGTTTAACACACAGTCCAGCGGTGGACTGTGTGTTAGATTAAACCACAGGTCCCGGGTTCGAGACCTGTGGAGTGCACGTCCGGTTCGCTTAAAACTGTTTTTAAAATAAAATGATTTTCGGTTTAAACTAATTAATATATATATATAATTAAAATCAGATATATAACGGGTTAGACACGTAGCTCAGTTGGTAGAGCTGCGTGCACGCGTACGGGAGGTCTCGGGTTCGAGCCTCACTCAGCGCACTTGTGTTCCGCATTCGAACCGGTCAACGGTCAGGTCAACGGTCAACGGTCAGAAAAATAAATTTTTTTTATTTATTTTTATTTATTTATTTTAATTAAAAATACTTAAAAATAACATTTTTAAGGTTAGAAAATAGCCTCAAACTCACAAAAATACACCCAACAATCCTACTAAAATAAATTAATAAAATCCGTTTACTTACCAAACCATAATGCGATTTATCTAGGTTAATCTCACTCGTGGTTAAAACCACTTCGCGTACATTCAACATCAACAACCGAACGCACCCACTGTGAGTGAATCTTACAACTCCCCCTTTTAATTTACACGTTTTGGGGTGTGTCATGTGTTATGAAAATAAATAACTTATTTATTTAAACCTGTGCTATACCACATCATGACCTAAACTTAGATTGTTTATATTGTTGTGATTACTTATTTCCTTTTGTCAAAATATATGAAACTCATTCATTAGGCCCCTCAGTTCCTCGTGAAAGACGAGTTGAGCATCGCGTGCCTCTAAATGTTCCATTATTGTTCATGTGTGTATCATTGAGTTTGTATTGTTTGTAGTTGTGTCATTTATGTTATCATGTTCATGCAAATTCATTCATTAGGCCCTCAGTTCCTCGTGAGAGACGAATTGAGCATCGCGTGCCTCTAAATGTTCCATTATTGTTCATGTGTGTTTCACTTAATATCTTATGATTGTTGATTAAGTTTATATCTATTTTTACTCATGTTTGGTTGTGCACATATTTCATAATCAATTTAAATAAATTTGTTCAAATGTTTTCCATAGGATTCACTCGCCAACATTATGTTGATCCAAAAACCTTTTTACACATGATACAGGTGAACAGGTTGAAGCAAGGAAAACATAGGATATGCCTTAGAAGAGAACAAAGAAGTTTAGATTGTTAGTTAGAACAGTTGTAACCTTTATTGTAAATTTCCATTTAATTTGTATTAAAGAATATGAAACGCATAATAAATGTCATGAGCTTTGATGATAACCCAATCATGCCCCGATCACCTTATCCGCTGCGGGTCGGGGTGTGACAATTGTTTAATTTAATGAATTAATTGTGATTACCTAAATATTACGTACTTCGATTGTAAAACAACGGAAGGTTATCATATAAGCAATCAATCAATATTACCAACCCTAACCCTTATCAAATATACCCAATTACTAGCACTCTCGGGAATTTAATGAACAAGAACCAAAGTTTAAAT
The DNA here is from genome assembly GCA_947069175.1 of Scalesia atractyloides. Taxonomy (NCBI): domain Eukaryota; kingdom Viridiplantae; phylum Streptophyta; class Magnoliopsida; order Asterales; family Asteraceae; genus Scalesia; species Scalesia atractyloides. Next base: position 16,493,401 of record CAMTDV010000026.1, read on the forward strand.
AAAATCAATCCGTTACAAATAATCAATCAAATCCGAAGGTAGCAAGCATCGAATGCTTAGATTACTGTGTTCACGAATAAGTTTAAACACATAAAAACCGTTCACTTACAAGAATCCTCCACTCGGAGGAAACCACTAGGAAATTAGCCGCTCATCTCGGTGTAATGATCATCAAACGCTTGAATAACAGCTAAATTCATCTTCGGTATGGTTAATTCGGTGGAAAGTATGATGATTGGAGGTGAAAAGTGCCAAACTTTTTCCCTTGGACCCCCAAATTTGTCCCAAAAGTAAATGAATGAGTTTAAGGTTTGAAAACCCTTCTTATACGTCCAAAGGCAAGTCACAAACGCTTTTTGCTGATCCCCGTCGTAACTTACGGTTCAAAACCATAGGCTACGGTTCACTGTTTCCGATTCTTTGTTGTTGCCTGACCCATAGGCTACTGATTCTTTGTTTAGTACTAATATAAGTGCCTTAATATCTCGAACCGGTACCGTACTACATAGTACATATATCAAAATTAAGTGAAATTCAAAACTGAATTCTGCAATGGTATATGTTTGGTGGGTAGCACCATGGTTTATCGATATGATAAGAGATAGGAATATAGGATTTTAATAATCCCAACTATTCGCCGTTGGCCGCCAACAGTCCCAACTTAAAAAATAACCACTGGCAGTCCCAACTATTAACATTTTGACCTCCAATGGACCATGACTAACCGAACCCTAACGCCATTAGTCTCCAGTCACCGGAAAAAAAATTTTGGCCGGAAAAGTCATTTTTTTGCCGGAAATGTCATTTTTTGCCGGAAAACTCAACATTTTCTTCCGAAACCTCTTTGTAAACTTATTACGGACTTTTAGAAACATTTTTCTAGTAAAAGCCCCAATTATTGAAGTCGCCAGAAAACTCATTTTTTGCCGGAAAACTCAACTTTTTGAACGGAAAACTTAACATATTCGTCCCAAACCTCTTTGTAACCTCAGATCGGACCTTTAGAAACCTTTTACTGGCCAAAAACGGTTTTGGTGACCGGAGACTAACAGTGTTAGGGTTCTGTTAGTTAGGGTTCATTGATGGCCAATATGTCAATAAAGTAAACCTACGGGTAACACATTTCGTATTACCATGCATCCTTAGAATTATTTCCCCACCCTTTTTTCTCTAATTTAGTTAACATCCTATAGGTTAAAATATTATTTATATATTTCCTAACTGTTAAGTGATAAGCCATAATTATAGATAAGTTTTATTGTCATCATACATTGTAAATCCCACCAATAGCAAAGCTAAGGTAGGGTCTGAAGAGGGTAAGATGTAGACAATCTTACCTAGGCCGACTACAATACAAGTCATGAGCGATAGCGAAGCCAAGCTGGATAGGTCTTTTATGTCGTAAGCCCCAAAACTAGCTATCTCATCTTCGTCCGGCTATCCCCTGTGTCTAAGTCGAGTATTCAATTCCCTCTAGGCTATTCCTACGTAAAAAATGACCTCTCGTGGTCCGCCGACTGTGCTTTTCATTCTGTTTTATCTTCGAGCGAGGGCCTCTGCTTTCATGGAGAATGTCGCCGTCTTAGGAAATGACTTAATTTAAAAGACAGATGACGCCCCAGCTTGACTCGAGATCAAGACTCCTTACAGCTCGCACCAATAGAGTCTTTTGACTTTCGTTTGGGCCATGGCGGCCAGCGCTCCTAAGATCATAGAAGCAATGTTGTAGAAAAAGACGATTTGTTGCACTTCTTCTACGATTCCCGTACGCCCGGCCTACCGGCCCGCTCTGAAGAATTCATGGTTCGGCGGGCAAGCGAGACAGAATGGGCGGGCACTACTAACCAAGACAAGGCCTTCCCGCCGATAGGCGCTGGTAGCTTGCTTCCAAGCCTTACCGGGTATTTATTCTACATCCATTTCAGGTCACACATGGCTAAGCTCCGGCGACAGGGAGAGGTAAAAAGGCATAGCATAGTTTTCAGGGAAACTCCTTCAGATGTATTGGAAATGGAAATACAGATCAAATACCTTCTGAGGAGGTGTTCCCTACATACAGTCATACAATACGGAGGGGGAGAGAAGAAGGGCTGGGCTAGGCACATGTCCGAAAAAATAAAAGAAAATTTACTTTTTTCTTTGCTCCTCAGAAAAAACAAAAACAACCGCTCGACATACTAAACTAGGGTATGCAAGGGTCTGAAAGAGTTCACGCCGCTTTGCAAGTAAGTTGATTAGCTAACAACTTCCAGCGGCCTCGATTCCACTCAAGGATCTCTCTCATGAGAGGCAGTACCCATCTATGGAACCATCTTGGTTGACTTCCTCGCAGCACATCCTATCCCCGATGATTCACCTCTAGCAACTGTTTAGTATCAAGGTGATTCTTTTTCTGTTTCTATATATATGGGTCCGTGCAGCATTTCCACGATATCGTTATGATCAATTAATGGGACTTGGCCGGAAAGTGTTCTTGCCTCTAGCATTAGCTCGGGTAGTCCCCGTTTCTCCCTTTTTAGAATGGCTCTAGTGGCTACATTTATGTTATGTCTGGTCGCTCGGGCCGTTGTACCTTTTGATTATAAGAATCAGTTCCATAAGGGCTCATTGGCTCTAAGCTAAGTACCTAAGTCGCTAGTCCTGGGAAGGCTTAGCATCAATAAAATGGTAAAGGGCGCTTCATTCAATAGATTGGATAGATGGGAACCTCTTTCTTTAATATTAATAATAAGCTGCTAGCGGGTGTAATCTGATTGTTTATAATGAGAATGAGCTTTGATGAATGGATGGAGTTCACGTAGCCATAGGCCTGGTTAGTGAGTAGATGTCATCCCGGGCTAGGAATCAGTCCACCGAAGACCGCGTCCGCATCATTCAAAGTGGTGGAAGGCCCCCTGAGTCAAAGGGAGAGCTTATGCGCCTCTCTCCAAGAGATACGATTATACCCGTAGGAATAGAGAGACTGATTCCAGTGAGACCCCCGGCTTGATAGTAGTTTTGCATCAAGACTCGGATAAAAGGCACATAACACTCAACAATTGAGACAAACGCCGATTAGTGCATGTACCCCATGTCTTTCGGCTATCAACGCCGCCACATGATGCATGATTAACCATCCCCCCTTTTTAACGTTATTTTCACAAAATCAGTAAAATAATTAAAATGAGTTTTATTTTATATTTCTTAATTGATAAATGATAAGCTATAATTATAGGTAAGTTTTATTTTATTTTACGTATTTTTAGGTTCAAATATTAGTTATATATTTTCTAACAGAATTCATTTGATTACTTTACAAATTTCATAATATTATTAATTCGTAAGGTGATGTTATTCTTTTGAATTCCAACTAAATAAAATTTAATTTCTTTATGATTTTATTATTATTATTATTATTATTATTTTTATTATTATTATTATGTGGTTCATAATCAGGATGTTACACAAATGAAACATAATAAAAGCATCAATTTTTTAGTATTTATATTTTGGTGTTTTATAGCTATTACTTATATTTATATGAACAACAATGTAAAGAAAATATATAAAAGAAATTCCTAAAAATTAATAATGACAAAAAATAAATGCGTAAAATACTTTTATTATTGTTGTTGTTGTTGTTATTATTATTACTATTTTACGTTATATGTTGTAATTTAGCGAGCCGATGATTTATTCTCCTCTTATTTAACTCTCTTTAGATTCTATTATTAAAATTTAAGATTTTAATTAAAAAATCAATAGTATCTTAGCACAAAAACCGTTTTATAATATTTTATTCTTTATTATTAAAATATATTTATTTTTTATTCAATCCGTGTAATACACGGGATTCTAACTAATAAAATGAGCATAATTACAAATACAAACAAAATCTAATTGAATTATATGTTCAATTGTACTAAACGTAACTAAAAACCAATATATTTTAACACATGTTAGATAGTTTTTTTTAGTTCATCTAACTCACACACTTTTTAAACTTGCACAGTTATACTTAATCTACACTAGTATCTATTATGAGATTATAACCATCAACTACTTAAGAAGGAACATCTTTCCTATACATCTTGATACTGCTAGACTTCAAGCTTCCCAAAACAGTGGCAATTGCCCTTTAGCCACCCTTTTGCCACCAAAAACTCGGTGAAGAAAGCCCATGTAGCAATTGCCCTATTGCCACCAATTTGCTACCGTTTATTTTTTTTACTACTGTTTTGCCACCGTTCATTTGCTACCGTTTCGCTATTGCTTTTTACCACTTTGCTACCACTTGTTTTTTGTCACCATTTTGCTACCGCGTTTTGTCACTATTTTGCTACCGTTTTTTGTCACTATTTTGCTACCGTTTTTTGTCACTATTTTGCTACCGCTTTTTTTAAATCATTTTATACCTTTTTGCTACCGTTTTACTTTACTACTATCCATTTATACATGCCATTTATATGCATTTATACCTACTAGCAGAACTTAAAAATGTAACCATTTTATAAAATTTCAAAACTATAAGACACATCCAATGTTCCTCATAGAATAAATATCCAAGTCTAATCATCAATAAACTATATTCATACATTCAAACTAAAAGTGTTTATAGCGCTATTCTGAACCGAAGTTGTTAACATAGTTTCAATGTTCATCATCCTAACAAGCATAATATCTTTCTCCGCTTTATCGTTTTCCCTTTTATCCATCAACTCTGCCATAATTAATTCGATTGAATCTTTCTCTGTTTTTCCTCTTCCTTAACGAGCTCCTTGATAACCTCGTCCTACATGTGAAAACCAGCAAAGAATAATTGTTGCATTTGATGTTCCTCAAGACTAAAAATCACGGGAACATCCAACAACAGATAATGTAACATAAGTGAAAAGGCAAATGTAATTATTGTTTTAGAAGGTATATAACATATAATACTACCTTCAAGTACTGAGATGGATCATGAATATATGAGGAAACAAGTAGATAGTTATTTGCCTTTACAAGAGCATCTAAAAACATGAGTTATATCCCCTACAAGAAGATTTCCACAAAACTCAATAAGATATTATATTCTCTGGATTTTCATATCAACCAACTGTTAGTTTTACCAATTACCTTCAGTTTTGCATGTTTTAGGTTGTACAGTGCAGATCATGTAATATATCAACCATTCTATCTTTGGCATCATCTGGAACTTCCCTTCCAAGGACTTGGACCTTTAGAAGGTTGTAGTACCTATAACAGGTCAAACAAAAGTCAACATTGTTAGATATTTTAGTGTAATCGGGATTAACTTGTTGACCAAAGGGAATTATGATGTACATCGAACAAGTTACGAGGTGCGGGAGTGCACATTTGCTCGAGTTGTTATAATTCCAATGGCAGCCCCCCCGGGAGTAGGGTCCCAGGGGCGGCAGCCCCTAGCGGGGTCCAAGGGGCAGAGCCCCTGGCTGGGGTCGAGCTGCTAGGTCAGCTGGAAAAAAATTATTTTAATTAAATTGCTTTACAGAAAATGCCTTAGAAAAATAATTTTTATAAAATTCGTCACAATTTTGTAGATGAAAATTAAGGCGGCAATTTAATTAAATTCAAAGTTTGAATTATAACTGCCCATAACTGCCAAGTGGCAGTTATCGGGGAATGCTCTCCAAAAAAAATTGTGAGTCTGGTTTTGGTCACACTGGTTCATACGAGTTCTATAAAAAAAGCATACGGTTGAAATTTCTTAAAAAAATCAGAGTTGTATCCGATTAGATTATTCGGTAGAACCACCGAAATAATTTGATCTGAGAGTGAAAACACGCCTCTCTGATCATCCGGTCCCTAAAAATTCCCCAACAAACATGAGTTCAGGTCAGACAAAAGTCAAGCACAGTTAAGCAATAAGGCTTCATTAAAGCACTGGTTGCAAAGATATTGGGATGCAAGTACATAAAGAAATTGAGAAAAGACTTGCTCAATGGCAGCCAATAAACGGTCGTGCTCCACAATGAAGGCAAGTAAGGTGTGGAAACAGACATATTGAAATTTTCACACTTAATTAACATTTCTTTTAACAAATAAGCTGAATGTGGTTGAGAAAATGTGTGTTAATAAATAAATATGGTAGACAATGCCTATCATGTCATTATTATTTGAATGGTTAGATAAATAAATAAATATTACCTCAACTGGCAGTAACTACAAGACATTAATCAAGTCCTTTGTCTTACCCTCCTGCTATCTTCACATAAGCATTTGTGCATATATTCCATCTGATGTGGCAGGTCATGTGGCATCAATTATTGCTACAACAACAATTTAATTACAATGATGTTCGTTGCTAAATCACAACCCTTCTCTTATGTCAACAGATGGTATTCTAATAGACAAATTTTAAAGAAAGCATACCTGCAAGGTAGCAAATCTAAGGCAAAGAGATTTGAGTTCCATAGCATTATAAGTATCCGCAAATGCTAGAATACGGCCAACAGAATTTACAAAAATATCCTTGCAGATACAAGACAGATTTGCTTGACTCTGCATAGATCATACTCATCAGCAGTAGCTAACAGCTTGGCTAATAATGTATCCACCAAATACGATTCGGTGGATGTACTAGAAGCCGCCAACTCATCTTCATTAAGTTCATCTCTATAAATGAAACAGATCATAGCTTGTTGCACATTAACCAAACTTTAAGTTTTTCAGCTAAAAAGAATATTTATTTTTTTAGCCAAAGCACACATGAGGTGCACCTAGGCACAATGCAACCTCAGACACAGGCACCATCACATTTGTGTAGGTTAAGCTACCAATGTACAAAAAAGCGACAGTTAAGGACAAAAGGCTTACTTATAACCTAAATTTCAGGTCCCACCGCATTTTTGTAGGTTGCACATGTAGGTAAATTACATATTAAATCACATATTTATACCTAAATTTTAGGCAAATATGCTAAAAACATATGAGAAAAATATATAAAAAAAACTATATAATCGCCTCCCGTTCAAGATGCGGTGCACTTTTGCGCTTCTCAACTTTTAAAACCAAGCATGAAAGTGCAAACTAAAACTACAACGTTACCTCATCAGACATAAAAGAAGCAACATCTGGTGCATAAGCGGCCAAACAGTAAACGCAGTTTCCAGTCCAACACCTTTCAACACCGTCAGCTCCAAAAGGTCCGGTAACGCTTTAAACGCCTTCTCAGAAGCCGATTACACACTCTCCTCATCTATAGACGATACAAAATCCAGAAACCTAGGTCTACATTCAAATAATTAACAACTCCAAACACAAAATCAACAATTTCAACTACAAAATCCATCGTTCAACGTCTACAGTCAAATAATCAACAACTTCAAACACAAAATCAACAAATTCAAGCACAAAATCCATCAATCTATGTCTAAAATCAAATAATCAACAATTTCAAACACGAAATCAATGATTCGACTATAAAATTCAGCAATCTAGGTCTTCAATCGAGTAACTAACATCCATTTTCCGCGAGTGAGCTTCCGTTTCATCGATTGGAAGAGGAATACATTCAATTCGCTTGACGGTTGAAGATTCCGACGACAGAGCATTAACCGGAACTACCGGTTACTGTAGTTTCCTTCGCAATACCTTCAATCGCTATTCCGTAACGATGTGAAGAAGATCCCTATGAAATTAGCAACCGTCTCTATCGTCTAAAACATCATTCGTAAAGATCACTTCAAGCAGTGGTTCTTTTTTCTTGTTTTGTATTCGTTGTATAATTCCACCATGTCGCATTTTTTTTTCTTAATAAAGAAAGAAATTACGTTTATGTCTTTATTAAAGCCTCCATAATCTTTGTTATGCATTTGCTTCTTTCTTGTGAGATATGAAGAGATAAGATGATCTTTTCTTCTTTATATTTCACAATGCATATACTTTTTCATGTTTATGTGAAGCACTTAATAATAATATTATTCTCAATTATTCATCAATATATCTATTATATTTTATATTTTAACGTTCATCGTTAGAAAGATACATCGAGAAAAGAGATAAAAATGTTATGTTTTCGAAAACTAGAGGAAATTTGAGACGACTTCCTTTGGTTAACTAATTAGAATAATATTTGTAAGTACATATAACAAGACATGTAGATGCTAACAATAAAAGCGTAACAAGTTTTTTTTACATATACAATACTTACATTAACACGTTGTCCACATCTTCATACCCGTCCACATTATATGGTAGTCTACCAACATTGTACATCAACCGCTAAATTAATAAAGCTTGAAAACAACTTATAGATGTCATCAACCTATCACAAAAACCTTAACATATTTGACGTAAAAGTTAGAATGTATATACGTTAGTTTGAATGGTGTACGTGTACCAACTTGCACTCATGGTGACAAAGTGCAATATAAGATAACGTTGTCGTCACATCTCTCCACCATATGTGGTCTCTCCGCTTAGTTGTTAGTGGTACTTTAAGGAGAGGAATACCCAACCAACCCTTTTGTGATTGTTTTAAGATGAAGATGATATAGTTTAAATTCCATTAAAAAGTAAAAAAGATTCAACCTTTTAAAAGAGCACAAAACTAGACATACTTTTATGTTAGGTTCAAAAATCGACAGTTTAGTGAATTCATCTGAAAACATCCAAACAATATATTGATCAATAACATAAGACGAACAGAAGGAAGCAATTATCATATAATATAAATCTATTTGTTTGATTAAGAATTACATAAGGAACAATGTTTTTCATTCGAAATCAATTTTCTTACAAAAGTAAAACTGAAATTATCAATAATTGGATCGACATCATTGATGAACTGAACTAAACTAAACTATGAACTATATTTAGACCACTTCGATGCTTCCTATGTTGAATACGGTCGTCTTCAGTTATTATTTAGGAAAAACACTCTTTCGGCATAATCATCTGGTTTCAAGTTTGGTGTAGGTCCTGTTACATCATTTATGCACAAAATTAACATACTATTATATATAATAGTCAATAAGTGATTAAAGAAATTGCTTTAAAAAATGTGAATATATCATACCTGTTGCATCTTTGCTAGGCAAATCAACTACTTGATCCTTCTTCTCCGGTAACTTTTCAGCATTGAGATCCACGGGTTCACCATCACCACTGCCATTTCCTCCATCGTCGCCACCTAAATGTTCGCTTTTCTCAGCGACTTCATCAAGTAAATGATCCGATTTCGCTTGATCACCATCCTCATCTGCACTTCCATTTTGGTGAAATACATTTGAAAAAAATGCACTAATGATCCCACCACCACTTTCTCCTCCTTCACCGCCATCAACGCCGCCTAAATCTTCCCTCTTGTCTTCATCTTCAACATCAAACACATTAGTTTCCACTTCACCTTCTGGACCACTTGTGTTCTTGTGAAAGACATTTGAAATGAATGTCTCAATTATCCCACCACTTTCTCCGCCTTGATCACCTTCGTCTACGACGTGATCTCCACCGCCATTCACACCCAAGATTCCACTTGGCCGCTTTTCGAGTCGCCCCTTATGGATCTCCTCTTCACCATCTCTAACTCTCTTGTTACCAACTTTCTCATCAAATACCAAATCTGGCATATTGATCATACTACTATCTTCCATATCTATATGTTTCTTTTTAGCAACACTAACAAGTTAATCAATAGAAAGCTTTGGGCAAGTTTAAAGGTGTGTTCAAAAACAATATTGTAGTTCACTAAAATGCACGCACATATATAAGGAGAAAGATATGTTAAAGAACTAGTATAGTATTTTATTGGACACGTAAATTGAAAGCTTGAAAGTATTATAGCCAATAGGCAAAGGTATAAGATTGAAAGAAGAAAATGACACGTGGACATCATTACATTTCAGAGATAATATTATACAAATAATATATACGTTAAAGTGAGGGTCGGTTCATTGGATTTTGCCAACGCGGTCATTGACCTATTAACTTTTTGCTTAAGTTTTGATTCCATGTATGTTTTCTTTTAATATCACAAATATTTAGAAAATATTTATAAACACGGTTTTTATTTTTAAAAGGTTGGGTTAGACGTAACCTTCTCATGTAAAAAGGTATTACTTTCTAATAAGAGAGGAACTATGAGCTCATTTGTGTACGTTTAACAACACATTTTATAATATAGGGTTATTAGATTTTAATAATCTTAAGTTTTACTTGTTGATCTATAATAATCTTAACTTTAAAAATTTCCTTTAAGGATACTAACTTTAGAGTTTGGTCCCCATTGATCCTTTTCTAACATATAAGAATTTGATATTCTCAATAGATTCAAGTGCACATGCAACCTTCTTAATAGATTCAAGTGCACTGCAGATAGAATATGATCGATAGAGGCTAAATTCTTATAAGTTGAGATCCTTGAAGAAAATTTTTAAAGTTGAATTTATTATCAGCCAACAGGTGAAATTAGGATTATTAAATTCAATAATAACCCTATAATATAATGTAAAATAATAATCATTTTTAATATAGATACAAGCCTAAATGTACATATTGTTATTTTCACTATTATTATTATTATTATTATTATTATTATTATTATTATTATTATTTTATTATTATTATTATTATTTTGAAGGGTTTGAATAATCAAATCACGTGCGGATGAAGTTGCCAAGAAAGCATAAAGCAGGCCAATGAAATGAAGCGATGAATGATATCTGGTAAGTGGTCGGTGGCTTTATGGATAACATCGTAACTCTACGAGTTGGTCCCCACTTATTCCTTATATATTCACGGGTAATATACCAATAAAAATACAATATAACAACAATATTATTAATTGTTTACAGTACAACTCTTACTTTTAGAATCCACTTAGGTATGCAAATTTTGTATTATTCACAATGTTAAAATATTATATTATATAATCCTAAAAAAAGCAAGTTGGGTTACTTTTATAAAATAAAAAATTGTAACTTTTAAAAACCACTCCTTTGTTTGGTTATTATATTATATATAATACCAAAAAAACAACAATGATCACCACTTGAACTCATTTAATAGACCCGTCTCCTTCCACATCATTTGCCACCTTTTCACTCAATTAATTCAATCACTTGTACTCAGTTAATAGATGTGTCTCCTCCCACATCATTTGCAACCTTTTCACTCAATTAATTCAATTATCAACAACAGAATACCAGCTCTAATGCGTTTATATAATATAATTCAAAACACTACATTAAATAAAATATAACAATAAATGTCTCAAAATATCATCTGTTGGGATGATACACAAGCCTGTTCAAAATACAAATGACGAATTTTCGATTCCCGTACAAACCGTTTGCTCCTCTGTTTTTTTCCCTTTCTCTATACATTTACCAACTACCAATCCCACTTAAACTTTCTGTTTTTCATCTCACTAAATGAACATCAAATGAAATAAGTGCTTGCTGCTACAAAACGTATATCACGATTCACGAACCGTTCCACCGAGGTACTGATTCCTACTCCCCAGTGTCTATCTAGTTTCCCAATCCATTTGATTTTATTCCATCTTTCACAGAATCAGATATGGATTTGGTATATATTTCGTTTAGTGTTTAATAATTCTAATTATTTTTATCTGAATCGAAGTTGCACACTTCTAAACAAGTAATTTGCGATTAGGATTTTTAGTTTCTACTGTAAGTGTGATTTCAACTGATGATTCTAATCATTGTGTTAATGTGTTTGTATTATAGATTAATAGATTTGATGATTGATTCAAATTAGGTTCGATCGTTTTTTGTATGATCATATTTGTTTTTATTCTTTAGGTTTCATGTTTTATTAAGTTAATCGACATGTATTTGGCCAAATACAATCAAAGTCGTAAAGTGATTTTTATGCCAGAATTATTAATGAATATTATGTGTAACTTTAATAGTTTTAAATAATACAACATGATCTATAATTAATATGTGTCTTTCGGAAAAGACTGGGAAATTAGAGGCATTTACTCTGTTTTGTAGAATGTGAATTGGATATCTTTTCTTACTTGGATGTTTTTTTTGTTTCATGTTTTTTTTTTGGCTTTTTAACTTCATCCTTTATATTGATTTACAATTGGATCTCATTTATTAAAATTGGATTTGCCTTTAAATTTGCATACAGATGTGTCATTTCTTGGTTGATTATGGTTTTTAAGTGTAACAGTGAGGACTTAATGCGTATATCTTTGATCGATTTGTACTAAACCATGCCTAAATATGAAGACGGATATGATGAAATTTGCATCTTCCAACATCCCGCCGCAGCGCGCGGGTTAACGTTTAACTTGTTATTTAATTGTTGTTCAAACTTTGTGTTTAAATTAAGGTGAACCAAAGTTTTGAGTTATATATCAAAACGTGCATGATTTTAGTGAAGTGCATAAACCGTTTTTTGATTTCTTTCCTAAACTAGATCGGATTTGGTCAACAAAGTAAAAACCGAATCTAAACCAATCTGGTCCGGATCCAAGTGATTTTGAATGAAAGTAATCCGAAGTCTGAACCGATAGGAATCAATTAGGATTGTATTAGAACCGGATTGTATAAAACCGGGTTAAAACACGCTTTTTTTGGAAAATTCAAATAAAAAAATTACAAACACTCTTAAGCTTAAAAAGTAAAGCATTTGAAATATAAATTGGCATCTTCGTCCGTCGTTAATAATCACTAGTTTTCTTTACGTCGCGCGTTGCGGCGAAGCCGAGAATGATGATGTAAAACATATGTGATTTGAAAATAAAACATGTTGTTTAGAAAGTCAAACCATTAGAACGGTTTTGTTTATCATTATACCGTTTTATGATAACAAAAAAATACTTTATTTTGAATACAACTTCGTTTATAACAAAACTTATAACGGAATGTCGAGAAAAAAATCAAGCACACTACGTACTTAAGTTTTTAGAAATAAAGTTATAATTATAAATTATTTTTAAAGTATCAAATTAATTGATAAATTAATATATATTTTAAAAAAAGAAAAACAATATTAAAAATGGTAAAGAAAATATACGCTTTTAGAAAAGGAAAAAAATTAAAAATATATTATTAAAAGTAAATATTATAGTAAACAATTATAATATATTAAATAAAATAATAATAAGAAGCTATACAATATTATAAAAATAAAGTTATTATTTATCGTCCTTTTATAACAATATATATAATATATATAATTGCCGTTATTTGGAGTTTAGGCATCATCAACGTTGTATGTTATTTTTTTTCATAAGCGAATTCTTGCATGGTAAATTACTAAATTGGGACCGACAATTTGGTTGTTACTAAATTGGGACCGACAATTCTTGTCTTTCATGGCCATAAATGGCAAAAGAAAAAGAAAAAAAACCCAGCAAGTTGTAAAAGAAAAACTAGTTTAAAAAAACGGATTCCACGTTGGACATGAACAAAGTTACTAGCCAAATAATTACACCATCGTTAATCCAAAAAAAAGACACACAAAAAGTGTAAGAAGTTGGTTGTTTGGCAACTTCTGAATGGTTAAGTATTGAATCAGTAAGAGGTCTGAACCATTAAAAACAAATATAATAACCATTCAGAGGCAAATGTTTGACCAATTCAGATTTTAGGTCTTAATAATTCAGACTTAGTATAAGCTTAACTATTTTGAGGCACATGTCTGAACCATTCAGACATCTGCTCACGAAACAAACAATCTAAACCATTAATTACTGAACAAGTAAAAGGTCTGAACCAATAAGAGCTAAACACACAGCCCCTAACTTGAGTTTAACAAAGTTGCTAGCTGGAAACCAGTGGTGGACAGGTTCAACGAACAACTATCAAATTGTAAAGTGAGACGTGTCGTTTGCAGGTAGAGTAACGCTTGTCAAGGCGGTTTGCCCACCTATTTCCTATCAATCTATTATAAGGCACCAGCGCGGGTAATTAAGACCTTAAGGGAATCAGGAGAAACTACCATGGGTTGGGGCATGCTGAAGAACAAAATAAAATGGGTAAGCTGGGAAAAGGTGGTTAAATCGAAAAACCTAGGTCTCTTGATGAAATGGTGCCAGAGGTTGAGAGCACAAGATCATTTATGGGCAAAAGTAATCCTCGCCGTTCATGAATCCAAATGGGGTAAGGATTTGAAACAGATAAACAAGCCACAATTGGGGTTGTCGAAGAGCATAGGGTCAATAGCAAAAGACTTCCAAAAGACGGGTGGACGTAAATCAGAAGCTAAAATGCACAAGCGCGAATAGAAACACGAGTAGATTTTGGTATGATCGCTGAAAAGAAAAAAAAAACTAACTAGTAGCTCATGTTTGAAACCGAACCGGTTTTTTGTGCACCTCTAATTTTAAACAAGCGAAAATAAAACGAACCGAGTCACGTTATAAAATCCTAAGCCCGTCAAATGAGAGATTAATCAAGGCCATCCAGCAACCCATCATACTGGTTAGGTCTTTTGTTAGTCTTATTATAACTTCACCTCAGGCATCTTGTATATTATGAAGCCAACATAAAGATTTTTTTCTTTTTTATCTTAAATAAAAATGACTACATAATCAAATTAGAGGACAGACCAAAATCTAGATGATACAATAAAAACTGAACCCAAGTACAATTTATGTGAGGCAAACTATCCAGAACCGTTTTCTCTAAAAGATAAGAGCATGTAACCTCATAAATCATCATCCTCGTCGGCATTGGGATCGACTCTTTGTGGGCGTCGGGCCCGCTTTATAGCTTCTATTTTCCTCTTCCCGCTTTCCTGTCGTCTACGGAACTTCTCCTCAGCTTCTGCATCTACTTTATCCAATACCTTGCTGAACCCCGGGATCGCTTCTTCTAGAAACTCGCACATCAGCTCTGTGAATTGCTGGTACGAGTCAATGAAGTCCTGCAATAGTCCAACAAGATGTCAACGGGCAGCTCGGGTCGAATGAAAGTACACATAAACCATTTAAGAAAGTTGTAAATTTAACGAAATAGATACCTCAACATCTTCATTCCAGTCCTGGATGTATGGTGGGCCGGTTGTATATGCACCAAGTGGCTCACGGTACCATTGACCGTTATATGTTATTTGATCCATCGCTTGTTCTACACTTAAAACCTCCCATGGCCTCAACCCTGGAATAGCTTTTTGCAACTGTTTCCTATATAATACCAAAATATAAAAAAATTAAACTAAAACAAATATGTAAAGGATCATTGGCGCAAAGAGGCATGATTAAATTTTTAACAATGGCATCGCATCGATTAGTCGCTATCATTAGTTAACCATTGAAATTTGGTCACTAGACTTTTAAAAGCCATTACTAAAACCGTCCAACGTTCAGAAAGCCTTATAAATATAGAGGTTTTAGTTTATTGCTATTATTGTAGTGAAAACAAAAGGTTTCAAAAGAGAACTGAAATCATGTAAACTTGAAGCAAAGAAACTGAAATTTTTCTAGCTCATATATACGTTTATTGGGAAATTGGATTTTATTAATCCCACCTTTTGTCTGTTGGGCGATAATAATCCCACCTAAGAATATCCTCGCCAGCAGTCCCACCTTTTAGACATTTTTTTCTTACTGAACCTACGTTAAAAAAATCTAACGGAGTTAGTTTTTAATGGCGTGGATGCTGACTGGGCAATGTCGTGGGATTAATGTTGGCCAACAAACAAAAGGTGGGATTATTAATCCCATGTCATTGCCCAGTCAGCATCCACGTCATTAAAAAATAACTCCGTTAGACTTTTTTAACGGATGTCCAGTGGAAAAAAATGGTCTAAAAGGTGGGACTGCTGACGGGGATATTCTCAAGTGGGATTATTATTGGCCAACAGACAAAAGGAGGGATTAATAAAATCCAATTTTCCACGTTTATTTAATAAAAGAAGCTATTAATAGAAAATAGTAAATGTTTTTAAATTAGAATATATATGACAGCAAATAAGCAAAGAACAATATATCGTATGCATGTAAGTAGAGGTAGCAATATTGACCCAATTATTGGTAACGGCTCAATTTGGAAAAAATAATAGATAAAATGGAAGCAAATAACATGGGATGAAGGGGTCTCACAGTTTAAACTCACCTAAAATGTAGTTAAAATGCATTAAAACGATTGTTTTATTCGAAAAAATAAGATTCATATTTTATAACACACTTTTTTTTATCATCTTTTGCATATCAATCATATTCAAATTAAAAAACAAAAAACAAAGATTGAAATAACCATTTGGGCCTGAACTCGATACCCAATCCACCGGTTTTGCCACCTTTAACCGTAAAAACCGTGACATTACCTCATATCTTTGGGGATGTATTTGTTAGGCATGTGATCTTGTTCCAAAATTGAAGTGAACTCGGACCCACTAGCCCAAAGAAACAGAGCATGACTCGGAATTCTAACACCGGGCCAAATTCCATCGTTAGCTTCTAGTACAGCTAAATCGCGTTTCTTGCTTTCATAAGCTTCATCTTGAAGCTGCTTACGGCTTTTTTTCTCAAACCCTTTTAGTGGGACCCATGGAGGTATACCCTTTTGTAATTTATGAATGAAAGCGGTTGCTGCAGCACCTAGTCTCACTGTAATTTAAAGAAGAGCCCACTTGAATTTGAACTTAAAATCAAAATACTGACCCCTTAATAATCAGATAATTATTAGAAGAATTGTCATTATTCAGACATAAAATGATTATATGTAATCACTTTGAAAACGAAAATCCAAACACCCACAAATCCGAAAACTCTGTAAATATATTAAGAACTTTTCAATCCCCAAAGAGCCTACTTTGCATGGAATGAGTAGGAACGGATCATATCGGTGACCTATAGGGATGGAATGAGTTTTAACATAAAACGACTTCAAATTATATAAGACAACAATGAATATTATTATCTCTACTTCGTAAATTACTTGATAAATTTATTTGATTGTTTACTTGCATATAATCCAAATTAAACATAATAAAGCTCATTAAAATCTCAACTAATATATTATAATTAAAAAAGGTACATTTGCTAGTTATTTAGAGAAAATAAACCAAACTTTGGGTTAAAATCTTTAAAAATAACATTACTATACCTTAAGTAAAAAACTAAAATCCATTGTACCTTTTCATCCCATTCCATGAAGCAATGAATAAAAAGTAAAAACCACCACTTGCCCATAAAATTAACAAAATAAAAGGAATCGCATTCCTTCATAAATGGTCACTTTCGTTCATTCAAACAGAACACACACTTTTTTCTTTCCAACACCAATAGAGATTATAAGGAGGCATTAAAGGGTTTAAGCGCAAACCTTCCCAAGTAGCGACTGCACGCTCCATACCATAAATCATGCCAATTGGGACCCACTCATCCAAATCATCACCCCAAATAAAAGTATATTTATCAATGATCCCTGCACCCCAAGCAGTCTTAAGTTGTATCAATTCACAAGGTCCTCTTGTTCTTCCAATCCGATCTTTGTAGTACCATCCACCAGACCTCATAATAACTACAACAAAAGCAACATCTCAAAACCAGGTCCTACAATTTAAGGGTGAGGCAACATAACCGTTAACCGGAATTGACCAATAACTGAACCGCCACTACCGATATTAACCGACAGTTATGGATAATGCTATTTGATTAAGCGATAAATTGGTTATGGATATGATTAAAGGGGTCCCATAACCGAACCGAAATCAATTAAGACATGCTTTTAAAATATATACCTATATATATATATATATATATAGGTAGAGGTTCGTGTGAGAAAATTTAAAAGTGTGAGAATGATAAGAAAGATTATGGAGGTGACATGTGTCCCTTTTTATTTTGGTAGTTTAAGGGTATAAGTGAATTTTAACTAATAAAATCTAATTATGGAATGAATATATGCAACCGATTTTTGGCAGTTATTGTAGGGATTTTCGAATTTGAAATAACACCCTAACTCATAAAAACACCACAGCATGTATATTGAAGGCAAACATCTTATAAAGAACAGAAAAATAACTCATAAAAACACCCTAACTCATAAAAACACCACAGCATGTATATTGAAGGCATACATCTTATAAATAACAGAAATATAACAAAAATAACACCATAACACATAAAAACACCACAGTAATTATATTGAAGGCACACATCTTATAAAGAACACCCTAACATTGAATATAACAGAAATAACACCCTAATATAACACTAGTCAACACTTTAATCAGAATCAAAAGAGAAATAACACCCTAAATATATAAAAACATAAATAACTCTACATAAGTATATCAATATGGTACTCATATCAAAGATAAAAAAACACTCGTTATTATGGTGTAATTTTTTTTTTAAATAGAGTTACGTATAAAAAGTTATTGATGTTTAAAAAAGAAGGGGGGAACTTTGCATGTATATTAATGTTAGTTTCTTAATTTAAAAATATTAAATCTACCTTTATACCCTTAATCTAGAAAATTAGTTAGTAATAGTCAACATTATTTACATAATTGCCACTATGATCTCAACCATTGGATTAAATATCTAATGGTTTATATTCTTTCTTATCCTTCTCACACTTTTAAATTTTCTCACAATAACCTCACCCTGTATATATATATATTTATATATATATATATATATATATATATATATATATATATATATATATATATATATATATATATATATATATATAATACATACATGTTCAAGGAATCAAACTCTATATATAAAAACACATATACGAAAGCTTATTTTGTTATATAAATAGTTTTAAAATGTTTAAGAAAGAATTATTGTATAAAATTTGACTCATTTATGCATATGTATGTGTTTTTTTTTTTTGTCTTTTTTTTTTATTTATAAAAACGATTGTAACCGAGACAATAATTTTCTAATACGTTTATTTAGTTTAAATTTTAGTTTAAACTTAGATCGGTTAATTAACCGAAAGTAACCAAAACCGAAGCCTCATAAGTCATAACCGATTAACCGAACCGAAGTTCGGTTATGGTTAAAGAAATTCCATAACCAAAGCTAGTGGTTACGGATATGGTTAAAGGTAAAAACCGAACCGCCATTTGCACACCCCTATCTTACATCAGAAAATAGTCAAACTTCAAGTAAAAGAGCCAAACTTCAAAATTAACTACTGGTCCAATCCTCTTATAAACCAAAGTAACAGCATTATGTGTCCTACCTTCTTCACCCTAGAAAATGATAAATGTCATATAAAGTCATTCGCAAAAATGCTATATTCCATATCAAACCATTACTGGTCTTCTTAGAGTATGACTTTCACCAATATGATATGCATATAACCTCAAGCATAAAATTGCAAAACTGGATCAACAGAGTTCATCATAAGAGACACCATAGTTTACAAGAACTGTTACTAAACAAAGTTTGCAGACCTATAATCAAAATAAACTAGTGTACAGTCATTTATGTGTCCTACATTCTTCGAATTCATCATTAGTCTTCTTAAAGTACGAATTTTATCGATATGATACGCACAACCTCATGTATACAAATTTGAAATTCGGAATCACTAAAACTTACAATCATAATATCTCTTCTCAAGTCTCTTATACCCAACAGCCTGAGCAACATCAATGGGCCGGCCCGGAGGATATGGCCGTTGCTGAAATCCCCACAACCCGAAAAAGAACTGCTTAGCAAAATCCCAAAACTTATCATCCGATTCCTTCTTAGTCTTTATCGCTTTCCGGGGCATCGGCCTGCCATCTGGCCCGATCACATGAGGAATTGACTTCCAATACTTCTTATCCTCCCACCTATAAATTTCATTAAAAACGAGTTTTAGTTTCATTCAAAGCATACTATTTTTCCTTCTTTTTGGTATTGTAAGCTACAACGATATTACCTATAGGGTTCCGAATTCTCCTTAAGCTCCATTTCATTAATCTCATCAAGAACCTCCTCTGCTCGGGCCAAAAACTTCACAACCGGAATCTCCCTAAACTCCTTCAACCACCTCTCATTTTTTTCAATCTCTTCTCGGGTCGGGTTTTCTTTCTTTTCAAAAATCGGGTCTTCGTTCAAAATCCGTTCAACTTCCGGGGTGTGGCGGTAATCGGGTCGGTTTTCGCACTCCCAGTAATACTGTTCGAGCATTTTCTTGTAGGTTCCGGGTTTGGGTTGTCGGGAGTCGGGTTCAGGTTCGGGTTTTTTCTTAAATGGGTTGGAAATGGAGATGGCAGCAAAGGAGGAACTGGATTGGGGGTGGGGTTTGAAGGGGTTTAAAGATTCTGCAAGATTGTGGAGGTCTATGGGTTGAAATGGGTTTGGGGGTTTCTTGAACCAGTTTTCCCCAAATGGGTTGAAGTTAATTGACGCCATTGATGAAGAGAAAGTGGGAATTCAGTGTGAGTTTGATGGAGACGATGAAGACGAAGAAGATAGGAGTGACTCGTTTGGTTTGGGAAAATGTATTGGGTTGTTGTTGTTGGGTCAATGTTTGATGGACCATTGATTTGGGCTCATGTTAAATAATAATGTTACCGGTGATTTTGATACAAATTATTATTACCTCACAGTTTTTTTTCTTAATTCGTATAATATTTATATTTATTGTAACATTATTATGATAGATATACGTCATAAGTGAAGTTATGGGCTAGTTCATAGCATTATAGTGTGCATGGTTCGGTTAGCTTAGTTATTATTCTGAACCGAAGTCACTGGTTAGTCTATTTTTATTAACCAATCAGTTTTTGATTAATCGGTTCGATTTATTCGGTTACATTGACAGTTTTTTATTCGATTCATTTAGTTTTAGTTAATAGCCAAAACCAAACTATGGCTAAAACTTTTGCTTAGAAATACATAAAATTGATAGATAAAATACTTGAATGGAGGTATATATGAAATACATAAACTGAGTTATAAAAGCTAGAAATATATAAAACTATGAATAATCGGTTCGGTTCGGTTAATTTTGGTTAAATGAGGCTATAAAAAACGGATAACCGGTTTTTGGTTAATTTGGTTTTTGACTAATCGCTTTTCAACTAAGGAGTTTTTTGTTGATTTCGGTTCGTTTCATTTGCTTTCGGTTAACGACTCAGTTATTGCTCACTCTCAGACACTATTAACATATCAAATTTTTTAACTAAAAAAGCTACATCTATACTAACATTAAAGAGAATAGGATGCTTGTTTTTATGGTGTAATTTTTAACTAATATTAACGTGCGAAGAAGTTATGATCATTTAAAAATCGTGGTGTAGTTAATTTTATACAAGGGGTAAATATAAATAATAACTAATTATCCATAATTTGGTTAAAGATGAGTGAAAACTCAAATGAGAGATCCCATCTCATTTTAGTGATTTTGCATTTTTAACTCCAAACTAGTATACATGTTCCCTTAAACGAATCTGTCTGATGTGGATCGATCGGGTTTGATAGTAACTAAGAAAATAGAAGGGATTCCAGAATAGAAAATAGTGAAGAGTTTGGATAAAAACCTTGCACATGCTGTTTTATTAATAACAAAGCCTCCTTATATAGAAGGAAAATATAAAAGTAAACGTTGGAAACAACTAACAAGTCCTACTTTTATGAAAGATGGGTATTACCCATTCTTCCTTTATTCTAGCAACTGAAAAGCAAAAAAGGAACGTTGCATTATTCCAAATACCAATTCAAATAAAAAGTAAACATTAGTTGCATGCTTCGATTAGTCAGTGGGCTTCTTGGGCCCAGGCAACTTCTTGGGCTCTTGCTCATCCAACTTAGACTCGTTAGGGGGTGGCCGAGGTACACAACACTGTCTTTTTCCAATTTCATGCCATGGAATAAAAAAAAGAGAAGAGATGGGAGAGAAATAGTGAGAAACGTACAATCGTATACTGGCGACCAACTCCCGATCTCAAACACATTGGCAGAGGTTGGTTTTTCACGATTAGTGTGATGTTTTTAAGGACTTCGAAGGCCATGGGCTAAATCGGTTAGGGGATGGGCAACCGACAGCAATGGGCTGCATGCGGTGGTCAAGTGCTGTTGGTTGTAGGGTTTCGGTGGTCACCCTCCACGGAGATAGAAGAAGGTAACTAAAGGTCGAAGGTGGTGTGGAGTTGTTTGTGGATGATCAGGGGTTTTGTTGAATCTTCACGTCTTAGCTTTGTTTGACCATATGGGTAGAAGCAAACCTACTTCTCTTTCTTCCCACATAAACACTGGCTAGTAATGTATTTATTTTTATTCAATTGATTGATTTGCGATTCATGTTTTAATTAGGGTTTTAGACCATTCTAAGTTAATCAACAAGTTAAAACTGGGCCCATTAGGGTTAGGGCCGGTCAGTCCCTTCTCCTTATGCACTTTCCTAATTAGCGAGCTGGCCCACAAAGGGACCAAAGCCTACAACTACAACAATTTCCCACTTGGAGGCTTTGTCACTTGAAACTCTGTCTTGCATACTTCGCAAACATCTTCTATGTGTTTAAGCACCCCCTAATTACCCTGCCTTCTCATCATTATTCCTGAAAGCCAATTGAAGCTATGCATAGCTTTAGCTTATCCAGCACCACCACTTTGGTAAACATATATGTTGGATTCTTAGCACCTGAGATATTTTTCAAACTGATTAATACTTCATTGATCAATCCTCTGACAAAATGATATTTCATCCCTATGTGTTTCGTCTTCCCATGATAAATGGGATTCTTTGCAAGTTTCACTACACTTTCATTGTCACAATACAATGAGTAGTCGTTTGATTCTTCCCTAATTCTTCTAGAAAAGCTTCAACCATACTGGTTCTTTACTGGCCTCAGCTACTGCCATGTATTAAGCTTCTGTAATAGATAAAGCCACACTTTTCTGAAGTCTGGACATCTAACTCACTGTTGTTCCTCCCATTACAAAGACATATCCCGTAGTGTTTTTAAATGTCTCTTTACAGCCACCCAGGTCAGCATTTGTATAACCTTGAGAACCACATCCTTTCCTTTAAAACACAACCCCATCTTTGGCATACATTTCAAATAACGAAGCACCCATTTAACAGCTACCCAGTGTTCTCTTCCCGGATTTGGCATAAAGCGACAGACAACTCCAACTACGTGTGCTATGTTAGGTCTTGTGCATACCATAGCATACATTAGACTTCCTACAACAGATGCATAGGGAGCTTTAGCCATATCATCCTTTTCTTCTTCTATTTTAGGACACCGATCTTTAGTAAGCTTGAAGTGGCTTCCTAAAGGTGTATTTTTAGGCTTGGTATTCTCATTGTTTATACCAAATCTCTCTAACATTTTCCCGATGTATCTCTCCTAGGAGAGTGTCACTGAGCCATCTTTCTTGCTTATGGTTATACTCATTCCGAGTATCTGTCTGGTTAGATCCAATTCTTCATCTCAAATTCTTTTGACATTTGCTTCTTTAACCTGTTGACATATCAGAACCTTCAATTAACATATCATCAACGTAACGTAACAATATGATACAAGAGTTGTTAAACTTCTTCAGATAGCAGCAATGGTCCATCTGACATCTCTTGTACCCTGACCTTTCCATGACGTTATCAAACTTCATGTACCACTGTCTGGGTGCCTATTTAAGACCATACAAACTCTTCTTCAATTTGCAAACCCAATTATCTTTCCCAACAACCTTGATTGAATCCCTCAGGTTGTGCCATATAAATGTCTTCATCTAGGTCACCATGTAAAAAAGTTGTTTTCACACCTAATTGCTCTAGATGCAACTTTTCTACAGCTACAATACTAAGAAGCAACCTGATGGTAGTCATATTCACCACTGGAGAGAAAATCTCATCATAATCTACTCCCTTCTTCTGCTGAAACCCCTTGACTACTAAACGGGCTTTGCACCATTTAGAACCATCGTGTTCTTCCTTAACCCTGAAGACCATTTATTTTGTAAAGCTCTTTTATCAAGCTTGACTAAGACCCATCTTATTTTTATTTAAAGAGGTCATCTCATCCTTAATTGCATTCTCCCACTTGAGAAAATCTTTTATCTTGACTGCCTCAGAGTAGCTTTCTGGTTCACCATTTTCTGTCAAGAGAATATATATATATATATATATATATATATGTATATATATATATATATATCAAGCAGTTTACTAACTCTAATGGATCTCCTGACCCAATTCTCTAACGAGTCAGGTTGCTATGGAGGTTGTTCTACTTCATGCTCTGAGCTCCCACTATCAAAGACTTCCTCAGTCTCATTATTTCCACCTTCAAACACTGGTCTTATGTCATATTTAGAATCTGATTCGGGTTCTGTAAATTGTTCATTCTTTTGACCGTCAGTGTCAAACTCGACCACTTCTTTTTGAACCTCTGACTTTTCAAGATTCCTGTCTTTGTACAACTCTGCTTCATTTAATTCGGCATGTTTGCTTCTAACTACCTTTCTGCTTTCATGATCCCAAAGCCGGTAGAAAGGGTTGGGCGCTACAATTACACAAGTTTATCCCACTGCAGAGCATAGAGAATCTATCAGACATTTGTATAGCAATATACAACGCCATTTTCATGGTGACTTCTTTGAGAGAAATTTATGGTGAGCTGCAAGAGCTTTTATTGTTACCAAGCATGAAGCATTATTAGATGAAATTGCTAGAGTGAATAAAGATGCAATTACATATATTAATGAAAATCACAAGAATATATGGAGTCGTTGCAAGTTTGGGACAATATCCAGATGTGATTACATTACTAACAACATTTTATAGGCTTTGAATTCTTGGATAGGTATTGTGCGTTATCAACTGGTGCTTGACCTTCTTGATTCTATGAGGGAGAAGATTATGGTACTACTAAACAATAGAAGGATGATTTTAAAGAAATCGATGGAGTGCATTAGTACCTAAGACTAAAAGTTATCGGAACCAAATCTCTAAAGTGAGTCTAACGCTTTTCTTAGTTTTTTGTTACTAATATACAAAAGTAATATATTTTTCTGTTTTATGTAGAATTTGGGAGAGTACGAGGTTTGTAGAAGTGGTAAAAATCAAGCCGAAGTGAAACGCGGTGAAAAGCGTTGGGAGGTATCACTTGATAAACGTAGTTGCACGTGTCGGGTTTGGCAAGTTAAAGGTGTTCCATGCTACCATGCAACTGGTTTTATCGCTTTCAATAGGGAGGTAAATTGGGATATATATGTTGATTCGTATTTCATGATCGAGAAATTAAAGCGGCTTATGCTATAGAAGTTGCTCCTGAAGTGGTATGGTCTCAAAAACACTGCGCCTACGCAAGGAACCATACCCTCAACAGCATAACTATAAGGACAACCTTGCGCGCAATGTGCAATGGTGCGCCTTCCTCGAAACCAATAGGTCATACAATGAACCTTGCGTACTCAGCGCAACGGTAAATTAGATCAACGCATGTAGGTCACACAACGAGCCTTGCGCACTCAGCGCAACGGCAAGTTAGACCAAACAATACAAGTCACACAACGAGCCTTGTATACTTGGCACAATGGCAAGTTAGACTTGAACGCGCAGGCTACTAGACCATGCACGGAACTTACAACCCTTTAGTCATGAATCCTAAAACCTTGCAAGGCCAAGACAAACATGAGAGCACCTCATAATCTTGTGGGCAAAACGATTTACCCCTACCACCCTGTGTCACAACCCGGCTTTCCACAGCCAAATCCAACACCGGTGGGCCCGGGTGGGGAATATCGTGACGTAAGTTGATATCACATAGACAATTAAATATAGCACAGCGGAAGTCTTGGAGTTAAATTACTATTACAAACAAAATGTTCAAAGTACAAAAATAATATACGGACGGCTCGTAATAGAAGATCCACAGACATATCGCAAATGTACAAAAATGTATAACAGACTTTGGGTGGATCTAGGATTTGCAAGATCCTCTTATCACTACGAGCACTTCCAGCCTATTTTCGTATTATACCTGCAAGCTTAGTCTTTTGAAAATATGTCAGCTTTCGCTGGTAAATACACCCAACTGAATCATTTTGAAAACATTTAAAATGTTTTAAGTGCACCTTAGCACAAAATCTTTTATAACTTGGGAAAGTCAGCCTTGTAACCTTGTTAACAGATTCACATGTTTGTCCATACAAACAGGGCCCGGTACGGAGACAGAGACATGATTAACGTACTCACCACTTTGAACTCACGAAGGAGTTATTCCCCCAACCTTGTGGGTAATGCATTTTAAGTGTCTATCGGGTATATGCCTACACCCGCGGTAAGGTCGTGGCCATTATCTAATCTAATGAGCCGAGGATATCTAGGACACGGTAGTTAACCCCCGATGTTTAAGTTATCAAACAAAACTGATCAAAACGGAATATGCGGATTTACTAGCCACAATCCAGCATTCGATTGATCCCATTTCCGACCAAGCGGTAATAGTTTACCGTAACCCAAGCCCGTATAGGGGAAATAATTCGAGAGTATTTACCTGAGCTAGTCTTCGTTTAAACTCAAGATTTAATAACTCAGCCGTACACAAAAGTACTAAGTGCAGATAGCATTTACCAGAAGTCTCTAGTCTGGATTATGGCATAAGCTAACCGATTAAATACTAACGGTCTCATTCAAGTCACAGACTTAGATCGAGTAGCGTACAGGATCAAAACGTATAAAGCTAGATTAAACGATGATCGGATAGAATGTAGTTTATACCCAACAAGTACTTTGACTTGTATAATATGGATAAACTATAAAAATTCTGGATTTTGAGACTTAAATGACAAGGTTAGACCCGTTTCGGTTAATTTCCGTAAACTAGTTACATATACTTAACCGTACGCATATCAGCGATATCGGGTAACCAGATAAGTCATGGGCAAGTTCTATATGCCGTTATACTTTAAATAATTTGTAATATCAGTGAGATATCAACTTATACGCCCGTTAAGGTTTTAAAACAAAACTATGCCTTATAAGGGCGTTTCGATGATTTTACACATAGTTTTATAAATTATTTGGGATTCTGAGTTTATATAATGTACCTACTGTAAAGATATTTAAAATAAATTTGAAAATCAGTAGGTAACAAGTCTTGGTTGATAAATATGGTCTAAAACCATACTATGCGCCGAAACGGCGCTTATGTCGTAAA
This sequence comes from Scalesia atractyloides, assembly GCA_947069175.1. Lineage (NCBI taxonomy): Eukaryota > Viridiplantae > Streptophyta > Magnoliopsida > Asterales > Asteraceae > Scalesia > Scalesia atractyloides. Next base: position 16,520,455 of record CAMTDV010000026.1, read on the forward strand.
ATGACGATTTGTCCGATGTTTAATGTAAACTGATGTTAAGTTTAGGTTAACATGTCTTAGATATGTTATTTATTATAACATATCAGTATGTAAAAGATTTACTTTGAAAAAGTATGATTAAAACCATTTTATGAGCCACAAGAGCTTTATCGTCATTTATCGACATAGTACAAGGACTTGTTCATAAACTCAGTTTATTATCTGATTTGACATCCCAATTAATCCTACTTATGATATTACATCAGTAGCTAATTCATTTTCAAGTTCATTATTGTTTAAACCTTGTTTTATATAAAAAGGGCATTTTTGTCAAAATGGCATAATTATTGAACTTGTGCATAAACTCAGATTCTGATTATTATCATGTAATATAACCTCAGGGGGTTATGCTACATTATATTATAATCATAATGCAATCTTAGATCAGTAGCTAACTAATCTAAATCGGGTCAGAATTGAAAGTCAAAGCAGAAGTCAAACTTCACGAATTTCGGTTGCGAACCGACCCTAGAATTAAAATTGACGCCCATGGCCACTTTCAAATCTTGTCACATTTTGCCCCTCAACTTATAAAACCTCCTAAAACACCTTTATAGCATATTTAGCCCCCGTAACCAATATTTGGTGTACCTGGGAGTATGCCCAGACATTGTCGAGCTCTCGGTTCGTTAAAAGGCCACTTAGAGGTATAAATTAACATGTTGACACTTTTAACCCCTCCTCATCCAACTTTCACATATTTACATAATTAACCTATCTCGTCCAACAAGTGGCACGTATGAGAGTTAGGACTTCTTAAAGGATCACTCAGAAGCTCATTATAAGCATGTTAACTCTGATGTCACTCAGAGGTTGGGCATGTTGACACAACGGTCACTTAGAGGCCAAGTTTAAGAATGTTGACTTATTAGTCACTCAGAGGTTAAGTTTTAGCATGTTGACATATCAGTCACTCAGAGGCTAATGTTTATGCATGTTGACATCAGAAAGTCACTCAGAGACTTAGTTTGAGCATGTTGACACCTTCAGTCCCTATTAGTCTTTAATAGACTAAAATAAAATAAATAAAAAAAATACAGCACGTGTCACTATACTATTGGACACAATTTTACGAGGTGTTATATCCTCACCTCTTTAAAAGAAATCTTGACCTCAATATTTTATTCAAAAAGATGGGGGTACTTAACCTTTACTATAGGTATCTTTTTCCTTCGGAGCTTCTTAACCTGTCGATCCTCGATCGAAATTGGTTTCTCAACAAACCTCAGGTTTTCATCAATTTGCACATCATGATGTGACATTGCTAGCGACTCATCAGCTAGACATTTCTTAAGGTTACTGATGTGAAATACATCATGAATTCCACTAAGCTCCTCGGGCAGCTTAAGCTTATAAGCTACAATGCCGACACATTCGATTATCTCGAGTGGTCCTATATATCTTGGGCTTAGCTTGCCCTTCTTTCCAAATCTAATTACACCTTTCCAAGGTAATACTTTCAGCATGACTTTGTCCCCTACTTGGAACTTGAGAGGTTTACGCCTCTTGTCAGCATAGCTCTTCTGCCTATCTCGGGCAGCTTTGAGACGATCACGGATTTGCACAATCTTATCCGTGATCTCCAGGACAATCTCAGGTCCTGATAGTTGAGCTTCCCCAACTTCTGCCCAACACACGGGCGTTCGACATTTTCTCCCATACAAGGCCTCATAAGGAGCAGCCTTGATGCTCGTATGATAGCTATTATTATAGGAGAATTCTATTAGGGGTAAGTGGTCATCCTAACTTCCACCTAAATCAATCACACATGCTCTAAGCATGTCTTCCAAGGTCTGAATAGTACGCTCACTTTGATCATCAGTCTGTGGATGGTAAGCCGTACTAAAATTTAATCTTGTGCCCAAAGATTGTTGGAAACTCTTCCAAAAGTAAGAGGTATATCTAGTATCTTTATCAGATACAATAGATTTCGGCACACCATGTAGGGACACAATCTTGTCCACATACAACTTAGCCAATTTGTCAGAGTTATACATTTCTTTAATTAGCAAGAAATGTGCTGACTTAGTCAGCCTATCCACAATGACCCAAATCGTGTCATTACCGCGTTTGGTCTTTGGTAACTTGGTAATCAAGTCCATGGTTCCCATTTCCCATTTCCAAGTGGGAATCTCAAGCTGTTGTAGAAGTCCTGACGACTTCTGATGTTCTGCTTGCGAACACGTCAGACACTTAGCTACATAAGTGGCTATGGATTTCTTCAAACCCATCCACCAATAATTCTTTTTCAGATCTTGATACATCTTGTCACCACCCGGGTGAACTGAGTATCTTGATTTATGTGCTTCTAGGAAGATTAGATCTCTAAGTCCTTCAAATATTGGAACCCATATTCTTTCATTAAATCTAAGGATTCCATCCTTTCCAGGTGTTAACTGATCAATACTTCCGCCTAATCCCTTATTAGGAATATTAGCCTCTAACGGGGCTTGCTTTTGTGCATCTAATAGCTTCTCATTCAAGCTATTTCTAAGCTCAATGCTCTTTATGTTAATCCTAATAGGTTTAACCCTTTCCTTGCGACAAAGGCGTCAGCAACGACATTTGCCTTGCTGGGATGATAGCGAATTTCGCAATCATAATCATTAAGTGTTTCCATCCAATGGCGTTGTCGCATGTTCAATTCCTTTTGATTGAACAAATGCTGGAAACTCTTATGGTCAGTGTATATAGTACACTTTGTGCCATATAAGTAATGTCTCCACAACTTTAGTGCAAATACAATGACACCCAATTCCAAATCATGGGTAGTGTAATTCCTTTCGTGCACCTGTAATTGTCGTGATGCATAAGCAATCACCTTGCCTTTTTGCATTAACACACAACCCATGCCAGTGTGCAAAGCATCACAATAAACTACAAAATCCTTAATACCCTCAGGTAGAGATAATACAGGAGCATTGCTCAACTTGTGTTTACAATCTCAAAGGATTCTTGTTGTTTTGGACCCAAACAAACTTAACATTCTTACGGGTCAAGGTAGTTAAAGGAGTGGCTATCCTCGAAAAGTTCTGAATGAACCTCCTATAATAACCAGCCAATCCTAAGAAGCTACGAATCTCCGATGGAGTTTTGGGCACTTCCCAATTCATTATGTCTTCTATTTTAGCGGGATCTACTTGGATACCATGCTCACTTACAACATGTCCAAGAAATTGGACTTCTCTAAGCCAAAATTCACACTTAGAAAATTTAGCATAAAGTTTCTCATGCCTTAGCAGTTCTAGGAGGCACCGAAGGTGTTTTCCGTGATCAACTTAATTACAAGAATAGATAAGTATGTCGTCTATGAAGACAATGACAAACTTATCTAGATATGGCTTGAGACTCTATTCATGAGATCCATGAATGTTGCAGGTGCATTTGTGAGCCCAAAAGGCATCACCAAGAATTCATAATGACCACATCGGGTTCTAAAGGCAGTCTTAGGAACATCCTCGTTCCTAACCTTCAGCTGATGATATCCTGATCTCAAATCGATCTTAGAGAAATAGCTAGCACCTTGAAGTTGATCAAACAAGTCGTCGATCCTGGGCAAGAGATATCGGTTCTTGATTGTTAACTTGTTCAACTCACGGTAATCAATGCATATTCGCATTGAACCGTCCTTCTTTTTAATGAAAATAATAGGAGCTCCCCAAGGTGAGGAACTAGGCTGAATAAAGCCTTTCTCTAAAAGTTTATCTAATTGCGTCCTTAATTCCTTCATTTCCGTCGGTGCTAATCGATACAGAGCCCTAGCTACAGGTGCTGATCCAGGTAGGATATCAATTCTAAATTCCACTTCCTATCTGGAGGTAGGCCTGCAATTCTTCAGGGAAAACATCGGAATACTCCGAAATAACTGGAAGGTCTTCAATATCTGGTTTAGGTTCATTGATAGTTACTTGAGCCAGGTAAATGACAAAACTTTTTCTCAGACACCTGGATGCCTTGCGTAACGACACCTTTTTTGGCAACCCATAGTGTGAATCTCCAGGGATGGTGATCGTTTCACCAGATGGGGTTTTAATCTCGATGGGTTTCTTCTCACAGGTAATGCGGGCTTGGTTATGCGATAGCCAATCCATGCCTAAGACTACATCGAACCCCGCCAACTTCATTGGCAAAAGAGAGATAGGGATAGAATGATTCTTAATGAATATTGAACATCCATCAAGAATGGAAGATGTTGTCTCTAACGTTCCATCAGCGAGTTCTACCTCATAGGTTATGTCTAGAGTTCTTATGGGCAAGTTTAATAGTTTACTAAACTTATGGTCAACAAAAGATTTATTTGCACCAGAATCAAAAAGAACTATAGCATATATGTCATTGATGAGGAATGTACCTGTTATGACGTTGTTGTTATTAACGGCCTCCCTGGCATTCATCTGGAAGGCACGAGCATTTCTTTTCTTAGCCTCTCCAGGCTTTGCATTATTACCTTTGGGGTTCTTGGGGCAATTGAACTTAATATGCCCTTTTTCATTACAGCCATAGCAAACGACATTCTTAAGATCCTTACAATCTAGGGTCTTATGTCCCTTTTTTCTTACAGATACCACAGGGTTTAATCTGTGGATTAACTTGTCCCTGATGTCTGTAATTACAGTTCTTGCACAGAGGTTTGTCACTAGACGTGTGCTTGTTCTCTTGAACCCAAAATTTCCTTTCTTTTTGAACCTTTGGGAGTTATCATCCTCCCTTTTCCTTTTTCCGTCAGTTTCAGTCCTAACTGACTTTTACCTCACTAAATCTAAGGTGAGGGAGAGAGATAGGTCTACAACAGACCTATAGGTACTAGGCTGAGAAGCCTTTACCATACCCTTTATCTCGGGCGCTAACCCATTAATGAAACGCACAATGCCTTTGGATTCAGAGGTGATTAAGTAGGAAACTAACCTAGACAGGGAATTGAAGTCAGAAACATACTTCCGACAATCTAGGTTCTTCATTGAAAGAGTCAGAAAGTCTGTATCTAATTTCTCCACCTCATGAGGTGGGCAGTATGTTTCCTTGACTAAATCGACAAACTTAGACCATCCTAAGTTGTACAGGTGTACTTTACCTGTAGATTGGACCATAGCTTTCCACCAAATTAGGGCATCACCCTTGAAGGAGTGTGATACATACTTTACCACATCCTTATCAGCACATCCACTGATATCTACTATCGTTTCCATTTCATCAAGCCATTTCAAGGCTTCCACTGCTCTTTTTTCCCCATTAAAATCTAGGGGCTTGCTGGAGACGAAATATTGTAGGTGCATCCGTCTTTAGAAGAACGGGACCTATCAGCAAATTCTAATTTCCTTGGTTCACTCTTTGCATTTGAAGAGTGAACTGAGCTCTCCTTATGAGCTGAGGATGGTGGGATTGATAATGGTCTGGAGTTGGGAGCACTCGACTCCCTAATTTTTTCTATTGCCTTTTCCATAGCCTTTCCAACAGCTACATCAATGCGAGCTTGGAAATTATCATTATCGGCGGCTATATTTTCAGCGTTGTTAGAGTTAATCTCTCGGTGGCTACTTTGCGCATCATCCGAGTTTGCCATCCTTGAAGCTTTGGTTCTAATTACCAAATAAGACTTCTCTTAGCCATGGTATTAATAACCATATTGGCTTTAAACATTGGATATGCATATCCATCGCCTAATCAAACTAGTGTGAATAACATCACAACTCCTAGGCTTATCACATCTATATTTGGCCTAGGTCTCAAAAGGACCATCAAAGGCAAATTACAATTTGGACGAAGTCCATATATTATTAGACAGTGGATCGTAATGTCATAACTGTCATTGTCATTTAGACAATTACAAATATCTCATAAGCTTGTCACGAAGGACATTAAAACATGGCTCATTGGCCTGTCCCAATTTGGACATATAATTATGGCACATTGGCTGGTCACTAATGGACAAAAATATGGCACATTGGTCTGTCACATTGGACAAATTATGGCACATTGGCCTGTCACCTTGGACAAATTATGGCACAATGGCATGTCGCCTTGGACAAATTATGGCACCTTGGCATGTCACCTTGGACAAATTATGGCACCTTGGCCTGTCACCTTGGACAATTTATGGCACATTGGCCTGTCACCTTGGACAAATTATGGCACCTTGGCCTGTCACCTTGGACAAATTATGGCACCTTGGCCTGTCACCTTGGCCTGTCATCATTGATGACATTAGCTGGGATCATATTGATCACATAGGCTATAGGTGGTTCCTCAAGTCACACTACCAGGAGTATGAACACTCCTTAATGTTAACATAAGAGTACCTTAATGGTTGATTAATGGTCCTGCTCACCTTGGACCTTAACGACCTTGGAGGCTTGAACCTAGTCCACCACCTCTAGATAAAAGGATAACTTCCCTTAACTATCATGATAGAAGGCCATCTTATCCTTAACTATCATTTCTTTGCCAAATGTGTGGTCTGTGCCACTTGGCATAATCAAAACCGTTAAGATCTTTTTGGAATTATATAGCAGAACATAAATTCGAGTAAAATCGAGACGATCGCTTGAAGAGGATGATTACACATATATAATTCCAAAGTAATCCATTAAATGCCAAATAAGGAAGTACAATAGTAGAAATAAATGAAACAAACTGTCCATGCAAGTTGATCGAACAAGTCTTCGATCCTAGGCAAGAGATATCGGCTCTTGATTGTTAACTTGTTCAACTCACGGTAATCAATGCACATTCGCATTGAACCGTCCTTCTTTTTAACGAAAATAATAGGAGCTCCCCAAGGTGAGGAACTAGGCTGAATCCAGCCTTTCTCTAAAAGTTCATCTAATTGCGTCCTTAATTCCTTCATTTCCGTCGGTGCTAAGCGATACGGAGCCCTAGCTACAGGTACTGATCCAGGTAGGATATCAATTCTAAATTCCACTTGCCTATCTGGAGGTAGGCCTGGTCGTGTGAATATCTCGGTTACCCCGGAGCTCAAATGGAGACTCCTTTTGTACCAATCACATCGGTCTTACCCTCGGGTGAGACCCCGATGTCCTGGTACATCAAGTCTCAGACGGCCCTAAATGCGTTTACTTGCAACTCTGCACACAAACAAACACTTATGCTGCCCCAGTGCAGCCCACTGCTCAGGTGCATGCTCCGCCTGCACCAAGAATACTAAGCTACGACTTGCCAGCTGGGGCGAGCATACCATTTGAGCGTACTCAAGAGACAGAGTACACTCAATCCCCACGTAAACCTGAGTCTCTTACTTAGAGGCGAACATTTGTCAACTCGCGGTTGGGCCCGCATCCCCTTGGGGAGCGATACACCCAACGTGAGGAGGACAAGACATACGGCGAGGGTGATAGCGCCAGTGTGTTTCACTGGCTGCCGAAGGATCATGCTGCATAGAGATCTGCGCCATAGGCTGGTTATAACCCGGAGGCGGAGTATAACTATAATTTGATCTACAAGCCGGCTGAAGCAGCTGAACACTCTAATTCATCAAGGAAATCGCGCTCGCACCGCTAGAGCGTGCAAAACTTCCCTCCAACATTGGGAAGTACAATGGGTTGACAGACCTAGATGACCACCTACGCCTCTTCACCGCCGCAAGACTAATCGGAGGCTGGACGCTACCTATGTGGTGTCACCTGTTTGTCCAAACCCTCACAGGCGCTGCACGCCTATGGTTTGACAACTTGCCCACAGGCAAGCTCGCATCATGGAACGATTTAAAAGACAAGTTCCTGACATACTTCAGCCAACAGCGACATTACGTCAGAGACTCTTCTGACGTAATGAACATCTTGCTTTGTGATAACGAAAGTCTTGAAGACTTCATTACCCGCTATAACAAAGAGATGCTGGAGATAGAGGATGTCAACGAAGACCCGATTCATGCACAGTTCAAGTACGCTGTATGCTGCGACGAGATGATTAAAGTCTTGTCAGGAACTACAGGCCTCCCAAAAAGCTGGGAGAAGCTCATGGCAGCAGCAAAGGTCTATGCGCAAACAGAGCGCAACCTCAATAACAGTACACCACCCCTACCTCATCACCGTCCCCAAGACATGAGGAAAGGTTTTGGGAAAAAGAATAAGAGTTGGAGGGAGCACGGCGAAAACCCTTCCTACTCACCGGTCGACGCACGAGCGACAATCAATAAACTCGCTACCCAGAGAGCAATAAAGCAAGATAATTGCGACGTTAGTGGACTCCATTGACGAAAACACCGGTGGAGGTCCTCAGCTCCGAAGACCATTAGTTCAAGCAGCCGCAGCCGCTGCCGATGCGCAATAAGAAAGGTCAAGACCCCAACCTTTTATGTGATTATCACAAGGATACGGGGCGCGCAACTGATAATTGCATCTCCTTGCGCATGGAGATCGAGAAAGCGCTCAAAAGTAGGAAGCTCACCCACTTACTAAAGAACATGCGCAAGGAGGTGCGCCAAATCAATCGAGGCGGCGAGGGCCCGAGTAATAAAAAGATGAAGTCTGCTCATATGATCCAGGGTGGCCCATCGCGCAAGCGCAACCACCAGAGAACTTACACGCCTCACTGGCGTGAGTAGCAGGTCATCTTCCCGTAGTTCCCAGGGGTCCACAAGAAGACCGAACAGTCATGATAACTGGCATCTTCGGCCATTATCGCACTGATGATATGTTCATAGACCCTGGGAGCTCTATGGACATCATCTACGAACAGTGCTTCCGACAGCAAGACCTAGAGGACAAGGCGCACCTAAAGCCGGTGGATTTCCCACTTACTGGTTTCTTCAACGAGGTCGTCTTCCCTCTGGGCCAAATTTCTTTTCTGGTGACTCTTTCGGATGGGCGACACTCTCGCACGGTCTCAGTAAATTTCATGGTCATGCCCGCAACCTCGCGCCATGACGTACTAGAGGGCCGGCGCACTTAACGAGAGTTCAGCATGATCACTTCCGCTCTCCATGCCGCCTGTGGTTTTCCCAATGAAACCGGGGTGGCCATTATGTACGCAAGGAAGGAAATCATGTCTGTTGAAGAGGAACCGCCGATGAGACAACCATAGCCATCATCCAACGGTGAACTAGAAAAGTGGGTACTAAACAACAAGCACCCGGAACAAACAGTACTATTAGGACCGGCCATGACTCCCGCAACTAAGGCGCGGTTGTAACAACTGTTGTTCCATAATATAGATATTTTTGCATGGTCACCAACGGATATGACTGGAGTGCCAAGGGATATAACTGAGCATGCGGTGCACACTTTCCCTTCGGTTCAGCCCATCGTTCAGAAGAAGCGCAGCTTCGGTCTTGAAAAGACTCGCTCACTGAAAGAGCAAGTATCAGAGCTTATCCAAGCAGGAATCATCCGAGAGGCACGATATCAGACATGGGTAGCCAACCCAGTCATGGTCCAAAATTCCAACGGTAATTGGCGCATGTGTGTCGATTTCAAGGATCTCAACAAGGCATGTCCCAAGGACTGCTACGCCTTACCTGAAATCGACAAAAAGGTGGACTCCCTCGCTTCATTTAGATGGAAATGTTTCCTTGATTGCTACAAAGGCTACCACCAAATCCAAATGAAGAAAGAGGATGGAAACAAGACCGCTTTCCGAACTGACAAGGGGATTTTTTGTTACACAAAAATGCTTTTCGGATTACGCAACCTGGAGCCACCTACCAACGTTTAATGGATCATGTCTTCGGGGACGACATTGGTGAAACCGTAGAAGCTTACATTGATGACCTTGTCATCATGAGCTCGGATGAGGAGAAGATGCTAGCAAACATCCAAAAGATGTTTGTATCCTTGCGCAGGGCAAACCTGAAGCTGAACCCCAGCAAGTGCTCGTTTGGAATGGAAGAAGGCAAATTTCTGGGATTCATCGTCACGCGCGATGATTTTCAGGTGAATCCCGATAAAGTGGAAGTAATTCATCGTATGCCTTCCTAACTATCAAAGAAATGCAACAGTTAGCGGGGCGATTGACTGCGCTGAACAGGTTCTTGGCCAACCACGCAATGAAGTCCTTCCCATTCATCAGCACTTTGCGGAATTGTGTAAAGCAAAACAAGTTTCAGTGGATTCCGGATGCGGAGAAAGCCTTCACTCAAATGAAGGAGTGCTTAATTCAATTGCCAACACTCACGGCTCCGCAAAAGAATGAGCCACTGATACTTTACCTTTCCGCATCAGATATCGCTCTGGGAGCAGTCCTACTAGTAGAGCGCGCAGGAGTTCAAACTCCAATCTACTATGTCAGCAAGATGTTAACTAACCCAGAGACATGATATCCTATGATGGAAAAGCTTACTCTAGCTTTGGTCCATGCATCCCGCCTGTTGCGTCGGTATTTTTCGGCCATGTGATAACAGTTCTCTCGAACTATCACTTAGGCCAAATTTTGTCGAAACCTGACATCTCAGGCCGTCTAGCAAAATGAGCGATTGAGCTTGGTGGATACAACATTGTGTACAAACCACGCCCAACAATAAAAGGCCAGATATTAGCCGATTTCATTGCGGAAGTACCATATAATAAAGCGCAGGAGTGTGAAGGTGTACAGAACCCAACGCCGGTTACGGACGACCGCGCATAGGTACTTCACACAGATGTCGCATCCAACAACGATGGTGCAGGGGCAGGTCTTCGCCTAATAAGCCCCGACAATCAGGAGTTTACATATGCCATCAGGTTGGATTTCAAAATTACCAATAATGAAGCTGAGTACGAAGCGTTCCTGACAGGCCTTCGGTTAGCAATCAAAATGGGCGCACAGAATTTGGAAGCAAACGTCAACTCCCTTTTAGTTGCAGGTCAAGTCAACGGCCTATACGACGCAAAAGGCGAGACGATGGCATTGTATCTGGAACAGGCGCAAGCTTTAATAACCAAATTCCAACACTTCAAAATAACCCACGTCAACCAAAGTGAGAATAAACATGCCGACGCGCTCGGCAAATTAGCCGCTACAAGCTTCAAGCACCTCGCGCGTGAAGTGCGCATTGAGGTACTCAAGAACCCTTATGTTCCTTTGGGTCAAGTCAACATCATCGAAGTGGGGAATCCCTCCTGGATGTCCCCCATAATCATGTTCTTGCAACATGGGATCCTCCCTGAAAACAAAGCGAAAGCAAGGAAGGTCCACAATATGGCACTCAACTATGAAATGGAAGACGATATCCTATACCGGAAGTCATACCTTGGACCGCTCCTCCGCTGTGTTGATCCGCAAGATGCGCAATACTTGATACATGAAATCCATGAAGGGTTATGCGGAATTCATGCCGGTCTGCGCATGGTCGTAGCAAAGATCAAGAACTCCGGTTATTATTGGCCTGGCATGCACCTAAATGCGGTGGAAACACTGCGAAAGTGTGCATCATGCCAGCGCCATGCTCCGAAGACATTGCGCCCCAAGAATCCTTTGATCCCTGTGACAACAGCATGGCCCTTCCAGCAATGGGCAATCGATGTGGTGGGACCTTTCCTAGATGCCCCAGGCGCGGTGAGGTTCATAATTGTTGTAGTTGATTATTTCACCAAATGGGTCGAAGCCAAGCCCCTTGCATCCACCACAGCAACTGTAGTTCGAATATTCATATGGGGGCACATCAAATGCCGTTTTGGGTTACCCCTGCGCATAGTCAGTGACAATGGCCCAAATTTCGTTGCGGAAGAACTACAGCAATGGATGAAGGAAATGCATATCGAGCATGTCTTCACTTCGGTCGCGCACCCCAAGGAAACGGCCAAGTGGAGAGCATAAACAAGAGCATCGTCGAAGGGATCAAGATGAGATTGGGTATGGCGCGAAGAGGCTGGGTAGTTGAGTTGCCAAGCATCCTTTGGGCTCATCGAACCATGCTAAAAACCAGCACATTCCAGCCTTGTGTATGGGACGAGTAATTCCCGCAGAGATAGGCCTCCCATCACCATGCATGCTAGCTGCGCAAACCCAAAACAACAAAGACGAGCGCAGACTTGACTTGGACCTGCTAGAAGAAAGGCGCGAGAACGCAGCTATCAACGAAGCAAAATACAAGTCCAAGCTTGAGAAATACTACAATGCGCGAGTCCGTATATGTACCTTCTTACCTGGTGACTTTGTTCTACGCGACAATGAAGCGTCTAACGCTGAACGTCCTGGAAAACTCGCACCTATGTGGGAAGGTCCTTACATTATCCATGAAGTCCTAGGAAAAGGCGCTTACACCATTAAACGATTAGACAGTACAAATATTTCAAGGACATGGAATGCGCAACAGCTAAGACGGTGCTACATGTAAATTAGCAAGTTCATTATCTTTTTGTCTACCTCATTAATAAAGACAAGATTGCGTGAATTACTTTATCTTAATATTTCATTACAAATGCGTGAAGCCACTTTTGGTGTACCCAAAAATACCTCGGTATACAACGACTCGAATCAAAGTTCACTACTTATTGAACGCGCATGGGAGCAGATGTTCACATACGAGTTCATTACCGGTTTTATTCGCTATACCTGCACAAAGTTGATCCCTTTTCACGCAAATATTGTAACAAAGAAGAAACATTTCATTGAAGATAAAATATATTTACAAATTTGCGCATTGCGCAATACATTCAACGATCTTATAAAGATATTACAATAAGGATCCTACACTATTCTTCATCCGCAGCGGCCTCGGCTTCTTCCGGAAATAAGTCCTTCAAGCGATCCACGAAGTCTTCGTGTGTGAGCGCCTCGCTCACCAATTTCATAGCCAGGATGTTGAGACGGTTGTACTCCTGCTGAGCCCGGAAGAAAGGGGCTCTAGTATCAACACATAAGTGGCAGCGCGGCTGGTGTCCCATGGGATGTCCATTGCATCAGTGACGTGTTGGGCGCACTCAGCATAACCCTGCACATGCCCGTCGTGGCGCAGTGACTACCAACTTGGCTACTGTGCCGTCCAGCTCCGCGGAGTTTAGAATGGAGTTTGCGATCTGCAACGCCAAGAGAAGGGTTAGAGTCCACACCAACATGACCAAAACATAAATCAAGTACTTACATTGACAACTCCATGCTGTTGCATCCATAACATGTTGATGGTCAGTGACTCCACCAATGACTTAATGATGGCACAGGCATCTTCAGAATTTTCCAACTTCTTCTCGCCCGCCTCCACCTTGGCCTCCGCCAATCGCAGCCACTCCTTATCCTCCAGGTGCCTGCGTTTAATTTCAGCATTTTCCACCAAGGCCGCCTGGAGATCCCTCTGTGCGCTCTGGATATCTCTTTGTGCACCATGAAAGTCGTTCTTCGCATACTCCAAAGAGCCGTGAGCAACAACCTGGTCATATATATAAGGTTAGTATGATAACCCTGTAACTTATGCAAAGGAAGGAAAAATAGTGAAGCAAGTCTTTACCTCTCTCTGCTCACTGCGTTCGCGGTCAGCCCTGGCCTCCGCGGTCGCAGCAGGTGCTGCTTCTTTCTCCTTCTTCTCACGCGCTAACTCTGCGTGCAACCGGGCCAACTCTTCCCTCAATGATTTTTCTCATTGTTTTGTCTTTCACAAGCCTCTTTCCATAACTTGCGTTCCAGCGCAATAAGGGCATCGGAGGTTTCAGCCCTCTTCTTCCACCCCAGCGCGACCCACTCTTCAACCCGCTGGCGGTCGGCATAGGTGGTTTCCTTAGCCGCCACCTCAGCTCTCCGCGTAGCCACTTGGGCTCGCTCCTTGTTCAGGTCCGCTTAGGCAGCTTCAACAACTTTCTTTTCCTTAAGCAAATCCCGCCATTCACGAACAATCTTGTGGGTAACTGGGGTGGAGCTTGCAGCTACCTGGAGGTACGTGCGGTACATGATTTCTTGTTCATGTTCAGCAAGTGCACGCACCTCCGCTGGAGGGAAGGCTCCCTTAAACCACTCACGCCTGCCGGCCAGTGAGAGAAGTCATCACCCTTCTTCAATTTGCACACAGGGTGTGGATCTTTTCAACATGAGCCGCAGAGTAAGACCTGTAATAATAATCACCAGGGGTCTCGTCCGGCGGATTGGAGATCCTTCTGCGGAAGGGCTTCCCCCAGATCCCTTAGCTTCACCCCGGGTGCCGGCTCCTCCACATGCACCCCCTGTGGAGCATCAGTTTGCACACCCAACACGGAAGCCGTCACCACCGGCTCCCTCTCTTCAACAACACCCGCGCCTCCAGTCGGCGCGCATTCTTCCACCACCACCACGGGTGATTCCACCACCACCCGTGGTTCTTCAACAACGGCGGAGGGTTCAACCATCACCACCCGTGGTTCCTCCTCCACCTGCACAGGTTCTTCCACCACCATGGAACCCGCATTAGTATCAACCCGAGAACTTTCCACCACCACGTGAGGCTCTTCCCTCACCGCCTCATGTTCCGCCACCCCAGTACCGGAATCCTACCCTGTACGCTGGACGCTTGCGCGCTTTCACCCACAGGCGGGGGCATTGGAATATCCTGGGGGCGGCTGTTGTGATGGATTCCACAAAAACATGATCATCCCCACCTACAAGATGACTAACAGTTAGCTAAACTTTTTACAAAAATGTGGTGTGATTAAGGCAAGTTAGAAAATTACCTAGGGAAATCCTGGCAGAGAAGGTCTCTAGACTCCCCCTTTTCCCTATTGCTTTCCGCGCTGTCACACCCTGACGTGCAGCGGATATGGTAGTCGGGGCATGATTAGGTTTTCATCAAAGCTCATGATATTTACTATTATAAAAGTTTCATATTTATTATTTCAAATTAAAAAGGAATATTCCAATCAACACACAAACCATACAAACACCAAATGTTCTAAACAAGACATTCAAGTAACGATTTATTCTTCTTCTAAGGCCCAATCCTATGTGTTCCTTGCTTCAACCTGATCATCTGTATCATGTGTAAAAGTAGAGATTTAGGTCAACAAAAGTTGGCGAGTGAATCCCGTTTAAATATTAGAAAGAATTGTTATGTTTATTAATTTAATTAAAAAGTGTATAAACCAAATATGAGCAAACGTATAGGTAATCCATCCACAACCACATAATCACCTAGCAATGTACATGTGAGCACGATAAACGATGTACTGTGAGATCAAGGCTCAATCAGACGGAGCCGATCTAATTAGGCAACGCGATGCTCTACCCGTATAAAATAGGGAACTGATGGTCCTAATGAGAATGCTTGATTGAAATGAGAAAATATAACCACAAATAACAATAAACCACATAGCACGTTAGTTCATATAATAGTAGTAGCACGAGCGTTGAATAAATGATATAAATAAAACGACACATGATACACCCCAAAACATGAATAAAAAGGGGAAGTTTGTAGGAATTCACTCACAGTGGGTGCGTTCTTGATTTGATAACGAGCGCGCACGATTTAAAGATTCCAACCGACGAGAAAACTAACCTAAATATTCACGTAATAATTCAGTAAATGTATTTCTTTTATTTAAATTAGTATTTTTATTTAATGAATTTTATTAGACTTTTTGGATGATTTTATAGTATTTACTACTAATCTTTGTGTTTAAAAGAACTCAATTTTGTTATATATTTTATGGATTTTGGAGAAAATTAAAGAAAAAGGTTAATTAAAAAATATACCCTTCAGCGGGTCGAACCGGGTTAATTCGGATAATTTTGGCATCGTGTGGGGCTCGAACGCGTGACCTCTCGTATACGTGCACGCAGCTCTACCAACTGAGCTACGTGTCTAACCCGAAATAAATTGGAATTTAATTACATATGTACACATACTGAATTAAATCATATTTCTCATTTATTAAAAAGGTTTGTTTTATTAACAATATGCTGCGTATAACCAGACTCGAACCCACGCCCCTTGCCTCGTGTTGCACACAGCCCAACCAATTGGGCTGTGTGACTAACCCAGAGGATATGGGTTTTTAGTTACATTTATACACTAACTGAGTTAGTTTATTTATTAGTTATAAAAAGGTTTGATAATATATAGGTAATCGGCAGCGTAGGTAAAGATCGAACCCGGGACCATTTGTTTAAGATGCACACAGTCCACCATTGGACTGTGTGTCTAACCCAGTATAATACCGATTTTAATTTCTCTTATTCACTGTTACAACTTCATCTTCTACATTGATACATACCATTTTAAAAAGATCCGATGAAACTCATTATATTAATTAAAATAATTACATAATAAGAAGATGATAAAGGATTCATGATGTAACAGGGGAGTGGTTTTGATTTCTCCGATGAACTTTCAGCG
The DNA here is from genome assembly GCA_947069175.1 of Scalesia atractyloides. NCBI lineage: Eukaryota > Viridiplantae > Streptophyta > Magnoliopsida > Asterales > Asteraceae > Scalesia > Scalesia atractyloides. The sequence continues at coordinate 16,536,722 of CAMTDV010000026.1, forward strand.
ACAAGGAATTTTCCGGCGATGAATGAATTTGAGAGCAGAGAGTTTATAGAGAGTATTTGCGGGTGGGAACGAGTTTCAGTAAGTGTTTAGGATCGCTATTTATAGGTGAAAGCCGGTTTGAGTTTAGATTTCGGTTTCAAAAGATTTCGGTCAAAGTTTAATTATCACCATGATTACATAACCGATTTCAATCATCGCTGACCCAATGATGTCGTTTAACACACATTTAGGAAGCATTTCTTCGGTTTAAATCGGAATTGAAACGAAGGTTTAATGATGGATTGAAGATTGTAGCCGTTTCAGGCAGATGTTTTGAAGTTGATTTCAGGGGTTTGTTTTGATATAAAGTTTATTTGATTTAGAATTATTTCAGTTATGTGAGTGTAGTGTAGTGGTGTGTTGTGTGTGTTGGTTGGGTGGATACCCGGGTTCGATGCCCGCAGTCTTCACTTTTTTTGTTGTTTTATATTTATATTTTATTTTATACACTTATTATTTTACTATATTATTTTTATTTATTATTAAATACTAATAATAATATAACAAAATTTGAACTTTTAAAATAAATGTGTAACAAACATCATACGTATATTTGAATTACAAAACGGAGCGGGTTTTAGAACCCGTTTTATGACAATGTTACACGCGCAACCTTTTTGGGGGGCTATGCGGAGAAGTCCTCCTTCAGACGCCTCTTCTGTTTGAGAGGCACCTCTGGACTGGACTCGACCTCCACTGGGTCAACAGTTTGGCGGTCGGGATAACCACCGGCTTTGGCGCGGGCTTCTTCACACCTACAGGATCAAGACCCTCCCATGAGTCAGACACTACTACATAATCTCTCCAACGGTCAGAGACAATGCGTTTACCTTTGGGAGGGCCCATCCCAAGTTGAGTCACCTCATTCTCAACCGCCGCGCCCGGCCCCGCACATCGGGTCTTCTTATGATCTGGGCCATTGCCCAAGTTTTTCAAAGCGCCTGCATCATGGCGTAACAACAAGTAAGTAACCCAGAAAGATACTAATAGTCAACAACATGACGACTTAGTAGTTGAAGGTGCGGGGGCAGCCAGATCCGCATTCCTAGGAAGTGCTAAATTCTCCAGGACCTGTGCATACCAAGTGGGATCATCTGGGCCCAGGGCGACCTTCTCAATCCGCCCTTCCTTCCTCTAGAAGGCAGCCAAAAACAGCGGTGCCCATGCAAAACAGAAATGCATGTCATCCTAACACAAGGCAAAATCGAGAAACCCAACAATGAAGTAGGAATACTTACTCCGATCCCCCTCCATATACACCGGTCTATACCGGCGGTCGGGTTTCCACACCAAACTCATCCCGGCCGCCACCAGTATCCTTTCTGGCAACTGAATCGCCGGGATCTCCTTCAAATTAGTATACCAGGGGTCCAACACTGGTATAGCGAGGGTCTCCGCCAGAATCTCCTCCGACCTCCGAAACTGCGTCGGGGAGGGAATGACACCAGACTTCACAAAAAAGTATTTTGCCTTCCAATCATGGAAAGACTTGAGGGGGAGAGCAAAATATTCCCTGATTGCACACGTTGCTGAAAAGAATAAAACCTCATTGAGCAATGAAGTTGGTAAAAAATACGAAAACGGTCGACGGTTGGAACAGACCCCATCGACCGGCATAAAAACTCAAAGTGCTTAATCCTCACCATCCCCATCGGGTTCAACTGGGAGAGGTGGAAACCGTAAAATTCAAAAGTTCAAGGAAAAACTTTGTAACCAGTAACCGGAAGTTACCGTCAGAGAAAAAATCTTGAAAAACGGTGATGTAGCCGGCCGGAGCATCGGCCGCTGTCTCACCTTCCGCCGAAAACCGAGCATCCTAGCTCTAGGCGAACCGGTAGCCGGAGACCATGCGGTCAAAAGTGTTCCGGCTCATCTAGCAAGCCGGCAAAGAGGTCGAGGCCTCTGCGGCAAAAGCAGTTTTCGGAACCCTATACGCCATTTAAAACAGAGAAAAGCAAAGAAGTTTTAAAGACGAAAAGTTTGGAAGAACAAGAAACTCAAGAACTCAAGAAGAACACAGAGAATTCGAAGAGAAAATATGAAGGAATGAAGAAAACCCTAAGCGGTTACATCTATTTATACTACTCGCATTTAATGTGTTTGGGAATCGTGACGCACGCAAGATAATAACAACCAATCAGCAAAGGACACGTGGCAGACAAGTTGCCACTGAGGTTAGTATGTGCGTGTGGCAGCCACTCTCCCTGCCAATTCATCGGCAGTACGACTGACAACACGCTACAGCTATCAGACGCCCTTTCCAATCCCCTTTTTTCTCACCAACCCACCTGCAACGTCAGTATAGCAGGGATTCAAATTTCAAAATCATCATTACAAAGCCTTTCCTTCACACAAAAATTTCCTCCAACCCTTCTTTAATTTTTGGCTTTGAAATTAGAGAGCATACAATAATTCTTTTAGTTCAGCACTCCTCCTTCTTACCAACATGCGCATAGGAGCAGCACTGGACGGGGGGACTTGGAGGGGTATGGTCCCAAAAATACTGCGCCTGCGCAAGGAACCATACCCTCAACATCATAACTACAAGGACAACCTTGCGCGCAATGTGCAATGGTGCACCTTTCTTGAAACCAATGGGTCATACAATGAACCTTGCGCACTTAGCGCAACGGTAAATTAGATCAACGCATGTAGGTCACACAACGAGCCTTGCGCACTCAGCGCAACGGCAAGTTAGACCAAACAATACAAGTCACACAACGAGCCTTGTATACTTGGCACAACGGTAAGTTAGACTTGAACGAGCAGGCTACTAGACCCTACGCGGAACTTACAACCCTCTAGTCATGAATCCTAAAACCTTGCAAGACCAAGACAAACATGAGAGCACTTCATAATCTTGTGGGCAAAAGGATTTACCCCTGCCACCCTGCGCTGGCGGGAAAACACTGATAACCTCACAGAAGGGATAAACACTAAGATGTGTTGACCATACTCAAGGGTACGAAGTGCAGAACTGTGGCCAAGGGTTGCTCAGCAAGGTTGTGTCTGACAGTATCGCATGAATAGTGATGTAGACATCAGACTGTGTACCAACCATACTTACGCCAGTGACTGTTACACCTTCTCCACTTTCGGCTGGTGGTAGGTCTGACGCCAGAGACAACGGCTTTTACACGTGGCACCATTCAGCACCCGATAAAGCACACCTCCTGACAGAGGACATTAATTCTCCTGCAAGGAACATTTAATGTCTGGCGCAGAGGGACAAAACGGATGTCTCTAGCAGTCTGGGCCAGGCCCAAGGCCCATCAGCCCATCTCCTGAGCCCACATACTTCCGGCTATAAAATAAGTATCGGATCACCAGGTAAACCATCCAGAAAGATACGAACTTACTTATTGCATGCTATTTTGAGCTCACTTGCTTATCGCTTGCAATCACCAAATACTTATTCTCACGCCGAAGTGTGGTCACGGAGAAAACCACCCTTTTCCCCGTGACGAGACTAACGGCGCTACTAGTTTTGCAGATTAGTGTAACACCCTGTAAAAATCGTGTCCAATAATATAGTGACACGTATTGTATTTTTAATATAGTCAATTAAAGACTAATATGGACTAAAAGTGACAATATGCTCAAACTGTGCCTCTGAATGACTTTCTGATGTCAACATGCATAAACCTAGCCTCTGAACAACCATTAGTGTCGTCATGCATAAAAACATAGCCTCTGAAAAACCATTAGTGTCGTTATGCATAAAACATAGCCTCTGAACGACCAAAAGTGTCGTTATGCTTAAACTCGGCCTCTGAGTGACCGTTGTGTCAACATGCCTAGCCTCTGAGTGACATCGGAGTCAACATGCTTATACTGGGCCTCTGAGTGATCCTTTACGTAGTCCTAACTCTCATATGTCATGTTTATTGGACGAGAGTGATTAAATCCAATAATATATAAAAGTTGGATAATGGAGGGATTAAAAGTGTCAACATGTTAATTTATACCCCTGAGTGACCTATTAACGAACCGGGAGCTCGACAATGTCCGGGCATAATCCCGGGTATGCCAAGTATTGGCTACGGAGGGCTAAAAGTGCCAAAAGGGTGTTTTAGAAAGTTTTTAGAAGCTTTAATAAGTTAAGGTGCTAAAAGTGTCAAAGTTTGAAAGTGGCCGTGGGGCGGTCGCGGGCCGCGAGAGACATGCCCTGTGTCTCTCGCGGGGCACCAGAGGACATCTGCTGCAGAAAGTTTTGCTTGGCTCCCAAACAAAACTCCAAAACCATTAAAACCGAAACCATGGTTTCCCAAACTGCGATGCCACGTTTTGGGACACTTGTAAGCTTCCTCTTACACCCCTAAACACCTAGCTTCACCTCCTTTGAGTTCTCCAAAAATAAATAGGTGCTTAAGTTCACATTCCAACTTGGACCTTTCTCATTAATTCAGTCTTCTCCCTCCTCTGGAAGTTCCTAGCTGAAAGGAGCACCCAAATTAGTTCTCTTGCATTCTAGGAACCTCTTGTATGTGTTCCTTGCTCTCGCATTTTCGTTTATAGGCTTTTATAGCCAAAAGTCAAGCGTTTTAAGGAACACGCTTTGACTTTCGGTTAAAACCATTTTGGTCCAGCCATTGTTCGAAATGAACATGGCTAAGTGATCGTAATAAGGTAGGTGTTAATCCCTAAAAAATGCACCTCCTGAAGATCACGTTTGCTACACCAATTGACGGGTCAAAGTTATGATATTAAAAAGTCAAACAGGCCATTTTTTGGAAAAATCATAAATTGATCTTATATATGTTATGAAACCTGTTTTGCCACTTAAACAAGTTGGTAATAATTATTAGAACATGTGAGAACATGTTCGGCTCGTCAATTTCAGTTCTAGGGTCGGTTCGCAACCGAAAGTCGTGAAGTTTGACTTCTGCTTTGACTTTCGATTCTGACCCGATTTAGATTAGTTACCTACTGATCGAAAGTTGCATTATGATCATAATACAATGTAGCATAACCCTTTGAGGTTAAATTACATGATCATAATCAGAATCCAAGTTTATGCGCAAGTTCCATAATTATGCCATTTTTGACCAAAATGTTCTTTTTGCATAAAACAAGGTTTTAAATAGTAATGAACTTGAAAATGAGTTTTCTACTGATGTAATATTATAAGTAGGATTATTTTGGATGTTGAACCGAGTTATAAACTGAGTTTTCAAGCAAGTCCTTAAACTATGTCGATAAATGGCGATATTAGCCCTTGTGGTTCATAAACTAGTTTTAAGCAAACCTTTTCAAGGTAAATCTTTTACCTACTGATATATTATATTAAATAAACATATCTAAGACATTTTAATCTGAACTTAACATCAGTTTTCGTGAAAATCGCATAAAGACACCATTTTACGACATAAGCTCCGTTTCGGCGCATAGTATGGTTTTAAATCATATTAATTAACCAAGACTTGTTTTTACCTACTGATTTTAAAACTTATTTTAAACATATTTACAGTAGGTACAAGTTATAAACTCAGAATCCCAAATAATTTATAAACTTTGTGTAAAATGACAAAACTGCCCCTTCGGTACATAGTTTGGTCATAAAAGATAGTTTACACATATAATTGACATCCTACTGATATTATATCATAAATAAATTATTTTTCCAGAATACTGATGATTATAAACTTAAAATATATTCAAGTTCCTTTTATATGGTATGAAATTATCAAAATGCCCTTATGAGGCATAATTTCGTTTTAAAACCTTAACGAGCATACAAGTTGATATCCTATTGATATCTTAACTTATTTAAAATATAATGGCATATAGAACTTGTCCATGACTTATCCTGTTACCTATTATCGCTTATAAGCATATGGATGATTATACGTAACTAGTTTACGGAAATTAACCGAACGGGTTTAACCTTGTCATTTAAGTTTCAAAATCCAGAATGTTTATAGTTTACCCATATTATACAAGTCAAGTACTTGACGGGATTAAACTACATTCTATCCGATCATCGTTTAATCAAGCGCTATACGTAATGATCATGTACACTATTCGGTTTATAAGACCGTTAGTATCTAATTGGCTAGCTTATGCCATAATCCAGACTAGAGCCTTGCTGGTAAATGCTATCTACACTTGGTACTTTTGTATATGGATGAGTTATTTAAAAATAAAAGAAGAAGACTAGCTTAGGTAAATATTCTCGACTTATTTTCCCTATACGGGCTTGGGATACGGTAAATTATTACTACCTGGTCCGAAATGGGGTCAATCGAATGCCCGTTTGTGGCTAGTAAACCCCCATAATCCGTTTTAATCAGTTTTTTTTGATAACTTAAACATCGGGGGTTAAATTACCGTGTCCTGGATATCCTCGGCTCAATACATTAGTTATTGGCCATGACCTTAGCACGGGGTGTAGGCATACACCTGTCAGAAGCTCATATGCGAATTACCCAAGACGTTGGGGATAACTCTTTAGTGAGTTCGTAAGTGGTGTATATTTAATCATGTCTTGGTTTCTGTCTCGGGCCCTGTATGTATTGACAAACATATGAATCTGATACAAGGTTGCAAGGTCAACTTTCCCAAGTTAATAAAAGATTTTGTGCCGTTTTGCACTTAAAAACCATTTTAAAGTTTTCAAAATGAGTCAGTTGGGTGTATCTACTAGCGAAAGCTGACGTATCTTCCAAAGGCTAACTGCAGGTACAATACAAAATAGGCCGGAAGCTGCTCGGTGGTGAATAAGAGGATCTTGCAAATCCTTAGATCTGCCCTAAAGTCTGTTTTATATTCTTTCTTGTACATTTTATGATCCGCCTGTGGATCTTCAATTACGAGTCTGTATATTTGAACAATCGGTTTGTAATAGTAATTTTACTCTGAGACTTCCGCTGTGCCGTGTTTAATTAACTATGATGTTATCAACTTACGTCACTATACTCCCCACCCGGGCCCATCGGTGTATGGATTTCGGGTTGGAGATCCGGGGTGTGACAGGTTGGTATCAGATCCAACGTTTGAGAGAATTAAACACTACCCTTCTTGTGTTTAATCTCAAACTTACACGAGCACACTCCTTAGACTTCCGAGTCTAGGCATTGACCTAGGATTACTCATTTCATTATAAAGTTATTAGTATGTTTTTGAATTGATTTTTAATAGGAAAATACCGCCACGTGTACGAGGACAAAGTGGGAGAGGAAAAGGTCCAATGAGGGGAGGACCATCGGGGCGCATTCCTCCTCAACCTCACAACTCAGATGCCTACCAGGAATCAGGAGATTCGTCTCCTTGGCAACCAACGAGACGTTCTGTCTCTAATAGACACTCGTCCTCATATTCCCAAAATTCTTACCACTCTCACCACTCCTATCATTTTTGTCATACAGATCATTCCTATTCGCATTCTTACCATGAAGAATTTAACCCTAACCACTACTTTAACATGCCTCCAGCTAATCAAAATCAGTTAGACCAGCCAAACCCTATGGACGAGGACTCCGACCCGGAGATGCCACCATCAGGATCGAATACGCATCCTATAGAAATTTCAAGCGATTTGAACTCTTATGCCGGATCCCCCTACCAAGGTCCTAATGAGTGGGACCAATAATGGAACCAATTCACCTTCACCCACACTCCTTCCCATCACTCTCAACCACCTCATGTTCAAGAAGATGTCCACATGGAACCGGTGGACCAACCGCAACCACCATCCGAACCACCAAGGAGGAAGCGTGGAGCACTTATGTCGGTACGTGCCGGACAAAGGTCGGGATCGCTGCCACCTTTGCCAACTCTTACCCCACAATTCACAAGGACCCACAAATGGGTGGACCCTCTAATATACCACCTGTGGTGGAACCAACACCAACACCTATGGTTCAACCACCACCAACGTGTTATACTAACCCAATCCCCACATATCCAGACACGTCTGGGTATGATCCTTATAACCCGTCTACGCCGGTAGACTATCAAGCGTGGTCGCAAGACCCATATATGCAAGCAGTTATGCACAACGCACTTTACCCGTCTCCTTTCCCACCTACTTATCAACCGACTTGATATCCAACTTATGGGTACCAGTATCCGGTTATCGCACAACCACAACCACAACCTCCGCTACCACTTGAGGCCATCAGTGAGGCCTTGGAACTGATGAAAGAAATGCAGCAACAAGCGGAGAAAACGGAGAAGAAGACAAACAAGTTCTTCAAGAAACTCTCCAAGTTGGTCAAAGGAAAGAAGGACGAGTAAAGTCTCTTCTATTTTATGTAGTCACTGCGTGGACTTGTTATTTCTTTAGTCCCTGCGTGGACAAGTTATTTCTTTTTAGTCCTTGCATGGACAATCAGTTTCTTGATTTACTTATTTCAAGTATTGTACTTTCTAATTATCATTTAATGAAATATTTTGGAATTATATATATATATATATATATGTACTTATCCTCTTCAAGCGATCGTCTCGATTTTACTCGAATTTTTGATCAGCTATATAATTCTAAAAGATCTTAATGGTTTTGATTTAGCCAACTGGCATAGACCACATATTTGGCCCAATAAATAAATGATAGTTAAGAACGAAAGGGTCTTCTATTATGATAGTTAAGGGAAGTTATCCTTCTATCTAGAGGTAGTTGACTAAGTTCAAGCCTCCAAGTCATTAAGGTCAATGCGACCGGGACTATTAATCAACCATTAAGGTCCTCTTATGTTAACGTTTAAAAATGTTCATACTCTTGGTAGTGTGACTTGAGGAATCACACTAGCCTTCAAGGTAAGGGACTATGATAGACCTTATATAGCCCATGTGATCAAATTTGATCCCGGCTAATATCATCAGTGCGATGATTAAACATCTATTAGTGATGTATGCCCTTTCGGGCTATAATTAATTTTATATAGCCTATGTGATCTATTATGATCCCGGCTAATATCACCAGTGCGGTGACTAAACATCCCTTAGTGATGTATTGCCCTTTCAGGCTGTGGTTAATTTTATATAAGCCTATGTGATCTATTCTGACCCGGCTAATATCACAAGTGCGGTGACTAAACATCTATTAGTGATGTATTGCCCTTTCAGGCTGTGGTTAATTTTATATAAGCCTATGTGATCTATTCTGATCCCGGCTAATATCACCAGTGCGGTGATGAATAAACATCCATTAGTGATGTATTGCCCTTTCGGGCTATGATTAATTTTATATAGCCTATCTGATCTATTCTGATCCGGCTAATATAACCAGTGCGGTGACTAAACATCCATTAGTGATGTATTGCCCTTTGGGCTATGATTAATTTATATAGCCTATGTGATCTATTCTGATCCTGGCTAATATCACCAGTGCGGTGATTAAACATTGAATTAGTGATGTATTGCCCTTAGGGCTATGATTCAAACATCCATTAGTGATGTAGTGCCTACAGGCCATATTTTATGTCCATTAGTAACAGGCCTATGTGCCATATTTTATGTCCTTCGTAACTAGCTTAAAAGCTAAATAAAATTTGTCAAACTATGACAATGGCAGTTGTGACAATGCGATCCACTGTCCAATAATATATGCACTATGACCAAATTGTATATTTCCTTTGATGGTCCTATTATGACCTAGGCCAAATATAGCTATGTTAAGCCTAAGAGTTGTGATGTTATTCATACTAGAATAGGGAATGGATTGTTATATCCAATATTCATAGTCCAATATGGTTGACATACCAAGGCTAAGTGAAGCTTATTTGGTGTATAGAAACCAAGGCTTTAAGATGGCTAACTCAAATGAAGCACAAAGTAGCCACCGGAATGTGGAATCTAACAAAGCTGAAAATAGAGATGTCAATAATGATAATTTTCAAGCTCGCATTGATGCGGCAGTTGTAAAAGCCATGGGAAAGGCCATTGAAAGGCTTAGAGAGTCGAGTGCCACTCGCTCTAAACCCTTATCTATTCCACCATCTTCAGCTCATAAGGAGAGCTTCGTTCACTCTTCAAATGCGAAGAGTGAATCAAAGAAATAGATTTCGCTGAAAGGTCCCGTTCTGTTAAAGACGGGTGTACCTATAAGTATTTCGTCTCCTGCAAGCCTTGAGACTTTAACGGGGAAAAAGGAGCGGTGGAAGCCCTAAAGTGGCGAGATGAGATGGAAACAATTGTGGATATCAGCAACTTTGCTGATAAGGATGTGGTCAAGTATGTATCACAGTCCTTTAAGGGAGATGCCCTAATATGGTGGAAAGCCATGATCCAATCTACAGGTAAGATACACCTGTATAATTTGGGATGGACCAAATTTGTGGACCCCGTTAAGGAAACCTACTACCCACCCCATGAGGTGGAGAAATTAGAGACCGACTTCTTGTCTCTTTCCATGTAAAACCTAGACTGTCGGAAGTATGTTTACGATTTCAACTCCCTATCTAGGTTAGTTTCCTATTTAATTACTCCGGAGCCCAAACGCATTGCGCGTTTTATTAACGGGTTAGTGCCCGAGATAAAGGGCATGGTAAAGGTTGCTCAGCCTAATACCTATAGGTCTGCTGTAGACCTATCTCTCTCTCTCTCTCACCCTTGATCTTGTAAGACAAAAGTCAGTTAAGCTAGAAACTGACGGGAAAAGGAAGAGAGATGAAGACAACTCCCAAAGATTTAATAATAAAAATAAAGGGAGATTCGGGTTCAAAGGGAACCAAGGCAAGTCGGCTGTGATGCCATTTTGCAAGGCTTGCAACCGCAGACACTGGGGATAGTGTAATTATGATTCACAAGCTAGACCTTGTGGTATTTGTAAAAGGAGAGGGTATAAGACCCAAGATTGTAAAGATCTTAAGGATGTTGTAAGTTATAGCTGCAATGAAAAAGGGCACATTGCAACTAACTGCCCTAAGAATTCAAAGAATAATAATCCGAAGCCTAGAGAGGCAAAGAAGGGGAATGCACGCGTTTTTCGACTGACTGCCAAAGAAGCTGTTAATGACAATAACGTCATAACAGGTACTTTCCCCATTAATGATATTTATGCTAGAGTTCTTTTTGATTCAGGTGCAGATAGATCTTTTGTTGATCATAAGTTTAGTAAACTATTAAACCTGCCCATGAGAACTCTAGATAAAATCTATGAAATAGAACTTGCTGATGGAATGATAAAATCCACATCTTCCATTCTTGATGGATGCTATATATCCATTAAGAATCATTCCATCCCTATCCCTTTTCTGCCAATGAAATTGGCGGGTTCGATGTTGTCTTAGGCATGGATTGGTTATCTCATAACCAAGCCCGCATTGCCTGCGATAAGAAGCTCATCAAAATTAAGACCCCATCTGGTAAAGTGATCACCATTCCCGAAGACTCACACTATGGATTTCCGGAAAGGTGTCGTTATTTAAGGCATCCAAGTGTTTGAGAAAAGGTTGTGTCAGCTACATGGCACAAGTAACCATAAATGAACCTAAGCCGAACCTTGAAAATCAACCAGTTATCTCGGATTATCCCAATGTTTTCCCTGAGGAATTACCAGGCCTACCTCCAGATAGACAAGTGGAATTCAAGATTGATATTATACCAGGATTAGCACCCGTAGCTAGAGCGCCATATAGGCTAGCACCAACGGAAATGAAGGAATTGAGAACGCAACTCGACGAACTTTTAGAGAAAGGCTTTATTCAGCCTAGTTCCTCGCCTTGGGGAGCTCATATCCTATTCGTTAAAAAGAAAGACGGTTCAATGCGAATGTGCATCGACTATCGGGAGCTGAACAAATTGACAATCAAGAATAAATATCCTCTGCCCAGGATCGACGATTTATTCGACCAACTTCAAGGGGATAGTTATTTCTCCAAGATTGATTTGAGGTCTGGATATCATCAGCTGAAGGTTAGGAGTGAGGATGTTCCTAAGACAACCTTCAGGACCCGCTATGGTCATTTTGAATTCTTAGTGATGCCTTTTGGGCTCACAAATGGTTCAACCACCACCAACGGGTTATACTAACCCAATCCCCACATATCCAGACACGTCTGGGTATGATCCTTATAACCCGTCTACACCGGTAGACTATCAAGCGTGGTCGCAAGACCCATATATGCAAGCAGTTATGCACAACGCACTTTACCCGTCTCCTTTCCCACCTACTTATCCACCGACTTGATATCCAACTTATGGGTACCAGTATCCGGTTATGCCACAACCATAACCACAACCTCCGCTACCACTTGAGGCCATCAATGAGGCCTTGGAATGGATGAAAGAAATGCAGCAACAAGCGGAGAAAACGGAGAAGAAGACAAACAAGTTCTTCAAGAAACTCTCCAAGTTTGTCAAAGGAAAGAAGGACGAGTAAAGTCTCTTCTATTTTATGTAGTCACTGCGTGGACAGTTATTTCTTTAGTCCCTGCGTGGACAAGTTATTTCTTTTAGTCCTTGCATGGACAATCAGTTTCTTTATTTATTTATTTATTTCAAGTATTGTACTTTCTAATTATCATTTAATGAAATATTTTGGAATTATATATATATGTACTTATCCTCTTCAAGCGATCGTCTCGATTTTACTCGAATTTTTTATCAGTTATATAATTCTAAAAGATCTTAATGGTTTTGATTTAGCCAAGTGGCATAGACCACATATTTGGCCCAATAAATAAATGATAGTTAAGAACGAAAGGGTCTTCTATTATGATTGTTAAGGGAAGTTATCCTTCTATCTAGAGATGGTGGACTAAGTTCAAGCCTCCAAGTCATTAAGGTCAATGCGACCGGGACTATTAATCAACCATTAAGGTCATCTTATGTTAACATTTAAAAATGTTCATACTCTTGGTAGTGTGACTTGAGGAATCACACTAGCCTTCAAGGTAAGGGACTATGTCCTGACCTTATATAGCCCATGTGATCAAATTTGATCCCGGCTAATATCATCAGTGTGATGATTAAACATCCATTAGTGATGTATGCCCTTTCGGGCTATAATTAATTTTATATAGCCTATGTGATCTATTATGATCCCGGCTAATATCACCAGTGCGGTGACTAAACATCCATTAGTGATGTATTGCCCTTTCAGGCTATGGTTAATTTTATATAAGCCTATGTGATCTATTCTGATCCCGGCTAATATCACCAGTGCGGTGATGAATAAACATCCATTAGTGATGTAGTGCCATTTTGGGCTATGATTAATTTTATATAGCCTATGTGATCTATTATGATCCCGGCTAATATCACCAGTGCGGTGACTAAACATCCATTAGTGATGTATTGCCCTTCGGGCTATGATTAATTTTATATAGCCTATCTGATCTATTCTGATCCCGGCTAATATCACCAGTGCGGTAATTAAACATCCAATTATTGATGTATTGCCCTTAGGGCTATGATTCAAACATCCATTAGTGATGTAGTGCCTACGAGCCATATTTTATGTCCATTAGTGACAGGCCTATGTGCCATATTTTATGTCCATTAGTGACAGGCCTATGTGCCATATTTTATGTCTTTCGTGACTAGCTTAAAAGTTAAATAAAATTTGTCAAACTATGACAATGACAGTTGTGACAATGCGATCCACTATCCAATAATATATGGACTATGACCAAATTGTAATTTGCCTTTGATGGTCCTATTATGACCTAGGCCAAATATAGCTATGTTAAGCCTAAGAGTTGTGATGTTATTCACACTAGAATAGGGAATGGATTTTTATATCCAGTATTCATAGTCTAATATGGTTGACATACCATGGCTAAGTGAAGCTTATTTGGTGTATAGAAACCAAGGCTTAAAGATGGCTAACTCAAATGAAGCACAAAGTAGCCACCGGAATGTGGATATCATCAGCTGAAGGTTAGGGGTGAGGATGTTCCTAAGACAGCCTTCAGGACCCGCTATGGTCAATTTGAATTCTTAGTGATGCTTTTTGGGCTCACAAATGCACCAGCAGCGTTCATGGATCTCATGAATAGAGTTTTCAAGCCATATCTAGATAAGTTTGTCATTGTCTTTATAGATGACATACTTATTTATTCTCGTAATCAAGCTTATCACTAGAAACATCTTCGGTGCATCCTAGAACTGCTAAGACAAGAGAAGCTTTATGCTAAGTTCTCTAAATGTGAACTTTGGCTTAGAGAAGTCCAATTCCTTAGACATATGGTAAGTGAGCGTGGCATCCAAGTGGATCCCGCCAAAATTGAGGCCATCATGAATTGGGAAGTACCCTAAACTCCATCTGAAATTCGTAGTTTCTTAGGACTGGCTGGTTATTATAGAAGGTTTATTGAGAACTTCTCAACAATAGCCACTCCTTTGACTACCCTGACCCGTAAAAATGTTAAGTTCGTTTGGGATCCAAAACAACAAGAATCCTTTGATATTCTAAAACATAAGTTGAGCAACGCTCCTGTGTTATCTCTACCTGAGGGTATTGAGAATTTTGTTGTTTATTGTGATGCATCACACACCGGTATAGGTTGTGTGCTAATGCAAAATGGCAAGTTAATTGCCTATCCATCACGACAATTAAAGGTGCATGAAAGGAATTACACCACCCATTATTTGGAATTGGGTGCCGTTGTATTTGCACTAAAACTGTGGAGACATTACTTGTATGGCATAAATTGTATTATATACACTGACTATAAAAGTCTCCAGCATCTATTCAATAAGAAAGAATTGAACATGCGACAACGCCAATGGATGGAAACACTTAATGACTATGATTGCGAGATTCGCTACCATCCAGGCAAGGAAAATGTGGTTGCTGATGCCTTAAGTCGCAAGGAACAGGTTAAACCTATAAGGATTAACGCCAAGAGTATTGAGCTCAGAAATAGATTAAGTGAAAAGCTATTAGATGCGCAAAAGCAAGCTTTATTAGAGGCTAATATTCCTAATGAAGGATTAGGCGGATCTATTGATCAATTAACGCCTGGAAAAGACGGAATTCTACGATTTAATGGTAGAATTTGGGTTCCGATCTTTGGAGGACTTAGAGATCTAATCCTCCAGGAAGCGCATAATTCAAGATACTCTGTTCACCCGGGTAGTGACAAGATGTATCAAGACTTGAAGAAGAATTATTGGTGGATGGGTTTGAAGAAATCCATAGCCACTCATGTGGCTAAGTGTCTGACGTGTTCGCAAGTTAAAGCTGAACATCAGAAACCGTCAGGACTTCTACAACAACTTGAGATTCCCACTTCGGAATGGGAAATGGTAACGATGGATTTGATTACCAAGTTACCTAAGACCAAATGTGGTAATGACACGATTTGGGTCATCGTTGATAGGCTGACTAAGTCAGCACATTTCTTGCCAATTAAAGAGACTTAGAGTTCTGACAAATTGGCTAAGTTGTACGTGGACAAGATTGTGTCCCTACATGGTGTACCAGTATCTATTGTATCTGACAGAGATACTAGATACACGTCTCACTTTTGGAAAAGTTTCCAACAATCGTTAGGCACACGGTACCATCCATAGACTGATGGTCAAAGTGAGTGTACTATCCAAACACTGGAAGACATGCATAGGGCATGTGTGATTGATTTAGGTGGAAGTTGGGATGACCACTTACCCCTGATAGAATTCTCCTACAATAACAGTTATCATACGAGCATCAAGGATGCTCCTTTTGAGGCCTTGTATGGGAGAAAATGTAGAACGCCTGTGTGTAGGGTAGAAGTTGGGGAAGCCCAACTATCAGGACCTGAGATTGTCCTGGAGACCACGTAAAAGATTATGCAAATCCGTGATCATCTCAAAGCTGCCAGAGATAGGCAGAAGAGCTATGCTGACAAGAGGCATAAACCTCTTAAGTTCCAAATAGGGGACAAGGTCATGCTGAAAGTATCACCCTGGAAAGGTGTGATGCGTTTTGGAAAGAAGGGCAAGTTGAGCCCAAGTGTAACGTCTCGCTTTTTCGCATCCTTATTTTAGAAAATAAATATTTGTATAATAATTCGGGGCGTTAAAACATAATAAAAATATATGTGTGTGTGTATATATATATATATATTATTAAATGTTATTCGTTATTCGTGTAACGCCTCGTATCTTCGTATTTCTATTTTAAAAATGTCTGTATCCGTATTCTAATTTTAGAAACCTTATATTCGTATTATAATTTCAATCTCACAACTCGAGGCATTAATCATAATAAAATTTATATTTTATACATATTTTTTATTCACACAACCGATCATTTAAATATGTATTTATATGCAAACCGACACAATTGTACGTATAAATACTTATACGCACATCCTCAATACTTGAATTATACTTTTATACTTTTAATATACTCAACTACATAATATTATACTCAAGAAATACCAAGAAATATACCAATCATCTTTTCCACCTCATCAATCCACTTCCACCTTTTTTAACCAATCATATTTCACCATTTTCCACCTCCTTTCTCCACCAATCATCTTTTCAATTCTCTTCCACCTTTTTTTAACCAATCTATTACGCAACGATTCTATAGGTGCATACTAAACATCATACTTGATTTGGGATTACTGGAACATTATATGTGATAAACTCGTTATAAAACCACACCTTAACATGTATAGCACTATGCGTAGTGCTATAGGAGTAGTGCACCGCCCTTGAGACTTGGGGTCATGTTAAGTAAACTATTTCATACCAAGTAAAATATTTTACACTATGATTCAACAATATTGACTAGTCAACATTGCGTACACGATGGTTTGACTTGTTTATTCACATGTTTATGTGGTAGACTTGTCATTAACTTTGATCAAGCCACACCTTAACATGTATAACGCTTGTGTAGCGCTATAGGAGTGACGCCCGCCCGTATTCTTGAGGTCATGTTAAGTAAACTATTTTACACCCTCTTCGTTTTAACGATGATGGGTAGTCTACATTGCGGTACACGATTGTTTGACCTGTTTATTCACATGCCAGTAATCCGTTAATCTTGGTTAAACTAAAATATACCATCTGTATTGTACACGAATGTGCGAATACGCACACTTACACTTATACTCATACTTATACAGTATACTCTCTCATACTTAAATGCAATTATACTTATATACTTGAGACTCTATATATGATATCATTCTCACTTGTAATACGTTAATAAACCCTAATCATGACACGGAACATAACATGACACCGATTAGCGAAACAGAAGTAATATAGTATAAACATGGTGGATACGCCGCGGGTACTTCCTATATATAAGTGTTACTACCATATTCCAAACTTTCGTAAAACGTGCCATGAGAAATTCGGTGTTTCACTACTATGTTTAATACAAACTTTAATCACTCACAACCTATTTCACGATTATACCCATACATGCTTCAAAATGCCCTATTATTCTAAAGTCTCCATCTTAAATAAATTTTGGGGCGAAATTTCCTAAAATAGGGGAGACTGTAACGCCTCGCTTTTTCGCATCCTTATTTTAGAAAATAAATATTTGTATCATAATTCCGGGCGTTAAAACATAATAAAAATATATGTGTGTGTATATATATATATTATTAATTGTTATTCGTTATTCGTGTAACGCCTCGTATCTTCGTATTTCTATTTTAAAAATGTCCGTATCCGTATTCTAATTTTAGAAACCTTACATTCGTATTATAATTTCAATCTCACAACTCGAGGCATTAATCATAATAAAATTCATACTTTATACATATTTTTTTATTCACACAACCGATCATTTAAATACGTATTTATACGCAAACCGACACAATTGTACGTATAAATACTTATACGCACATCCTCAATACTTGAATTATACTTTTATACTTTTTATATACTCAATTACATAATATATACTCAAGAAATACCAAGAAATATACCAATCATCTTTTCCACCTCATCAATCCACTTCCACCTTTTTTAACCAATCATATTTCACCATTTTCCACCTCCTTTCTCCACCAATCATCTTTTCAATCCTCTTCCACCTTTTTTAACC
This sequence comes from Scalesia atractyloides, assembly GCA_947069175.1. NCBI lineage: Eukaryota > Viridiplantae > Streptophyta > Magnoliopsida > Asterales > Asteraceae > Scalesia > Scalesia atractyloides. The sequence continues at coordinate 16,554,714 of CAMTDV010000026.1, forward strand.
AATCATATTTCACCCTTTTCCATCTCCTTTCTCCACCAATCATCTTTTCAATCCTCTTCTACCTTTTTTAACCAATCATATTTCACCCTTTTCCACATTCTCTACCTATAAATACCAAACTCATTCTACCATTTTATTCACACCATTCTTCTCTCCATCTCTCTAATTCTCTCAATATCTCTAAATCAAGAATTCTAAGAATTCTAAAAGGATACTAAGTGTTCCAACCATTCTTCTCTCAACCTCTCTACTTCTCTCAAATCTTCCAAGCAAGGAAGAGAACTTTAAGAGTTCTAAAAGAAAACACTAAGTGTTTTAAAGGAAGCTTGAAGCTCCAACCTCCAACTCTTCACGGAATCACCAAAGGAAGCTTTGCAAAACTGTGAGCATACTCGACCCCCTTTTTACACTTTAATGCATTTTGGGGTGCAACATGTATAAATTACAAAATTTATTTTAAACAAAATTAAATGTGTTCACGATACCAAATGTGCCATCAGTTACGCTTATGTGAGTTATATGTGTTAGTTTAAACTCGTGTATACATGCTACTTGTTATGCTTGAGTTTGTTTATGCTTATTAGTTTTGACTTGTATTCTCATGATATCGTTATGCTTAGATACTATGCATGCTATTTAAGGAATTCGATTATATGCTATTGTTATGCGAAAGTGGTCTACATATTCGTGCAATTCGACTTGAATATATACCGTCACAATCAAAACCAACTTTTATACTTATAATTAATTTCAAACTTGTATGCTCGTCAATACTTTTGTAGTGATCTATGCTTTTAATACATGTTGCAGGAATTTTCATGACACATGGAATCTAGTAGGATTGCCTAGAAACATATTTAAAATTTAAATACTTATTGTATTGTATTTGTTTCAAACATGTATTTCGTTTCAATATCTTGTATTAAATCGTTATCAATGAAATGAAGTTATATTTGTTACGTGTCGGGATCTAAATTTTGTATTATTTGATTTAAACTATGAAAAAAAGGTAATTATTAAACACTTGACACAATTAGCGTTATGAAGCCTCTTGCAATCTAGTTTTCGTCTCATCCCGATGTTTCCGCCATAGGTTGGGGTGTGACACCAAGATATATAGGACCCTTCAGGATAATCAATTGTGTCGGCACTGTAGCTTATAAGCTCAGGTTGCCAGAGGAGCTTAGTGGAATCCATGATGTATTCCACATATCTAACCTTAAGAAATGTCTAGCCGATGAGTCGCTAGCATTGTCGCACGGAGATGTACAACTTGATGAAAACCTGAGGTTCGTTGAGAAACCAATTTCGATCGAGGATCGACAGGTTAAGAAGCTCCGAAGAAAAATGATACCTATAGTAAAGGTTAAGTGGGACGCTTTTAGAGGTCCCGAGTATACATGGGAGGTTGGGTCCACTATGCGACAAAAGTACCCCCATCTTTTTGAATAAAATCTCGAGGTCGAGATTTCTTTCAAGGGGGTGAGGATGTAACACCCTGTAAAATCGTGTCTAATAATATAATGACACGTATTGTATTTTTAATATAGTCAATTAAAGACTAATATGGACTAAAAGTGACAACATGCTCAAACTGAGCCTCTGAATGACTTTCTGATGTCAACATGCATAAACCTAGCCTCTGAACGACCATTAGTGTCGTCATGCATAAAAACATAGCCTCTGAACGACCATTAGTGTCGTTATGCATAAAACGTAGCCTCTGAACGACCATTAGTGTCGTTATGCTTAAACTCGGCCTTTGAGTGACCGTTGTGTCAACATGCCTAGCCTCTGAGTGACATCGGAGTCAACATGCTTATACTGAGCCTCTGAGTGATCCTTTAGATAGTCCTAACTCTCATATGTCCTGTTTATTGGACGCGAGTGATTAAATCCAATAATATATGAAAGTTGGATAATGGAGGGATTAAAAGTGTTAACATGTTAATCTGTACCTATGAGTGACCTTTTAACGAACCAAAAGCTCGACAATGTCCAGGCATAATCCCGGGTATGCCAAGTATTGGCTACAGAGGGCTAAAAGTGCCAAAAGGGTGTTTTAGAAGGTTTTTAGAAGCTTTAATAAGTTAAGGGGCTAAAAGTGTCAAAGTTTGAAAGTGGCCGTGGGGCGGTCGCAGGCCGCGAGAGACATGCCCTGTGTCTCTCGCGGGGCTCCAGAGGACATCTGCTGCAGAAAGTTTTGCTTGGCTCCCAAACAAAACTCCAAAACCATTAAAACCGAAACCATGGCTTTCCAAACTGCTATGCCACGTTTTGAAACACTTGTAAGCTTCCTCTTACACCCCTAAACACCTGGCTTCACCTCCTTTAAGTTCTCCAACTATATATAGGTGCTTAAGTTCACATTCCAACTTGCACCTTTCTCATTAATTCACTCTTCTCCCTCCTCTGGAAGTTCCTAGCTGAAAGTAGCATCCAACTTAGTTCTCTTGCATTCTAGGAACCTCTTGTAAGTGTTCCTTGCTCTTGCATTTTCGTTTATAGGCTTTTATAGCCAAAAGTCAAGCGTTTTACAGAAAACGCTTTGACTTTCGGTTAAGACCATTATGGTCCAGCCATTGTTTGAAATGAACATGGCTAAGTGATCGTAATAAGGTAGGTGTTAATCCCTAAAAAATGCACCTCCTGAAGATCACGTTTGCTAGACCAATTGACGGGTCAAAGTTATGATATTAAAAAGTCAAACAGGCCATTTTTCGGAAAAATCATAAATTGATCTTATATATGTTATGAAACCTGTTTTGCCACTTAAATAAGTTGGTAATAATTATTAGAACATGTGAGAACATGTTCGGCTCGTCAATTTCAGTTCTAGGGTCGGTTCGCAACTGAAAGTCGTGAAGTTTGACTTCTGCTTTGACTTTCGATTCTGACCCGATTTAGATTAGTTACCTACTGATCTAAAGTTGCATTATGATCATAATACAATGTAGCATAACCCTTTGAGGTTATATTACATGATCATAATCAGAATCCAAGTTTATGCACAAGTTCCATAATTATGCCATTTTTGACCAAAATGTTCTTTTTGCATAAAACAAGGTTTTAAATAGTAATGAACTTGAAAATGAGTTTTCTACTGATGTAATATTATAAGTAGGATTATTTTGGATGTTGAACCGAGTTATAAACTGAGTTTTCAAGCAAGTCCTTAAACTATGTCGATAAATGGCGATATTAGCCCTTGTGGTTCATAAACTAGTTTTAAGCAAACCTTTTCAAGGTAAATCTTTTACCTACTGATATGTTATATTAAATAAACATATCTAAGACATTTTAATCTGAACTTAACATCAGTTTTCGTGAAAATCGCATAAAGACACCATTTTACGACATAAGCTCCGTTTCGGCGCATAGTATGGTTTTAAATCATATTAATTAACCAAGACTTGTTTTTACCTATTGATTTTAAAACTTATTTTAAACATATTTACAGTAGGTACAAGTTATAAACTCAGAATCCCAAATAATTTATAAACTTTGTGTAAAATGACAAAAATGCCCCTTCGGTGCATAGTTTGGTCATAAAAGATAATTTACACATATAATTGACATCCTACTGATATTATATCATAAATAAATTATTTTTCCAGAATACTGATGATTATAAACTTAAAATATATTCAAGTTCCTTTTATATGGTATGAAATTATCAAAATGCCCTTATGAGGCATAATTTCGTTTTAAAACCTTAACGGGCATATAAGTTGATATCCTATTGATATCTTAACTTATTTAAAATATAATGGCATATAGAACTTGTCCATGACTTATCAGGTTACCCATTATCGCTTATAAGCATATGGATGATTATACGTAACTAGTTTACGGAAATTAACCGAGCGGGTTTAACCTTGTTATTTAAGTTTCAAAATCCAGAATGTTTATAGTTTACCCATATTATACAAGTCAAGTACTTGATGGGATTAAACTACATTCTATCTGATCATCATTTAATCAAGCGTTTTAAGTAATGATCATGTACACTATTCGGTTTATAAGACCGTTAGTATTTAATTGGCTAGCTTATGCCATAATCCAGACTAGAGCCTTGCTGGTAAATGCTATCTACACTTGGTACTTTTGTATACGGCTGAGTTATTTAAAAATAAAAGAAGAAGACTAGCTCAGGTAAATATTCTCGACTTATTTTCCCTATATGGGCTTGGGATACGGTAAATATTACCGCTTGGTCCGAAATGGGGTCAATCGAATGCCCATTTGTGGCTAGTGAACCTGCATATTCTGTTTTAATCAGTTTTGTTTGATAACTTAAACATCGGGGGTTAAATTACCGTGTCCTGGATATCCTCGGCTCAATACATTAGTTATTGGCCACGACCTTAGTGCGGGGTGTAGGCATACACCTGACAGACGCTCATATGCAAATTACCCAAGACGATGGGGATAACTCCTTCGTGAGTTCTAAGTGGTGTGTATTTAATCATGTCTCGGTTTCTGTACTGGGCCCTGTATGTATTGATAAACATGTGAATCTGATACAAGGTTGCAAAGTCAACTTTCTCAAGTTAATAAAAGATTTTGTGCCGTTTTGCACTTAAAAATCATTTTAAAGTTTTCAAAATGAGTCAGTTGGGTGTATTACCAGCGAAAGCTGACGTATCGTCCAAATACTAAACTGCATGTACAATACGAAATAGGCCGGAAGCTGCTCGGTAGTAAATAAGAGGATCTTGCAAATCATTAGATCTGCCATAAAGTCTGTTTTATATTCTTTCTTGTATATTTTATGATCCGCCTGTGGATCTTCTATTATGAGCCTGTATATTATTTTATTTTGAACAATCGGTTTATAATAGTAATTTTACTCCAAGACTTCCACTGTGCCGTGTTTAATTGACTATGATGTTATCAACTTACGTCACGATACCCCCGACCGGGCCCACTGGTATATGGATTTCGGGTTGGAGATCCGGGGTGTGACAATTAGTCTGAGTGAGATCACCCTGAAGAACGAGCAAAGTGACAACCCTTTTATACAGAAATCTCTTGGTTGTAACTAACATATCCCCTGATATCACTAGGTTCAATGGGTGTTTCTTCTGCTCCGATGTCTGCAAAGGATCAATGGGTATACACTGATACCGAGGGAAGATATACCCGCATACTATCAAAAGTCCGTCAGGAAGACTAAGAAAGAATAGGATTAAAGCAAATGACGAGTCTAGAAAAAGACATAAATGTCCGTGTTGTGATAAATATAGATACCATGAAAAAACATGCAAAAATACGACTTCTAAGATTCTAGTCAACATCTACCGTTAAGAAAAAAAGAAAAAGGAAAAAATAAGAAGCTAATCAAAGTTGAGTAATTAACTCTTATTGTAATTTTTTAAAACTTTGGCATTTTTTTATTAAAAAATTTTGACATTTATTTTTGGATTGTTTTTTGTCATGATATTTTGGTCTCGTAACAAGTTACAAATTTAGATTTTGTTTTGTATACTCTGGTGATTGTTAAAAAAAATTACATAAAGTAAATCGGTAACATAAGGCAAAAAAAAAGAAAAAAAAAGGCTTAAAACAAGTTAAAAAAACACAAGAAAATGAAAAAAAAAAACTACTTAAAATGAGTAGATATGTAATTTTTATGGTTTAGTTAAAAAAAGCGATAAAATAGTCATTCCGTAACTTATTTTTGATGAAATGGGTATATTTGATATTTCTAACTTTGAGTAATGGAAATATGTAATTTGATTAAATTTGTAGATAGATATATGTAATTGCCACTTAAAAAACTAAAGGGCTATTAATGGCTAACTGTGAACCAGTAAGAGGTCTCAACCATTAAATGCTGAATTAGTAAGAGGTCACAAGCATTAAGAATTAATATAATGTTTAAGCATTCAGAGACAAATGTCTAACTAATTTAGATTAGAAGTCTTAACCATTCAGACTCAATATAATGCTTAACCATTTAGAGACAAATATCTAAATCATTCAAACATTTACTTGCAAAATAAATAATCTAAACTATTAAATGATGAGTAAAAATTATAAACTATTAAATAATTCATTAAGAGATAAACATAGGACCCTTTTATTAAAAGTATCATAAAGTCAACAAGCTGTCACTAAGGTATCTATGTGCTTTTTAACAATAAACTCATACCCACTCTACACCTATATCTAAATCTAATGCTTAATGGTGAACGTGGGTATATAATATATAGATGTTTTGTTTATTTATATATTTTGAACAGAGAAGGGAGCACTTTTTTATTGAACGTGTGTATATGATGTTTTTTTATTAATAATTTTTTTAATTTAAGATTTAAAGTTAAGATCTTTTCTCTTTAAACTTATTTAGTATTTAAAGATTTTATCTTTATTAATAAAACATTGTCTCAATAGTATATAGATGTTTTATTACTTAAACATAGAAAAAATAACAAAAAAACATGTAGGTAAAATCTTAGATGACACAAAAAATAATTCGGTCGTTCAAGATGTTTCATCTTTTATTTTTCATGCAATTTTTTTGAGAAAGTGTGAGCATAACATATTTTTTCTATATATTTTATGCACATTTTCAGATATAGCGGCCATGAAATAACATTTCTACTACCTTTAAAACAAATAAATATTTATTATGCGCATGGGAGATTTATTTGAAAAAAAATTAAATTAAGAAAAGAAAGAACAAATGGTATAACTGTAAAATATTAAATAATTTTTCTCTCATCTTATTTATTATTATTTTTGATTAATTAATTAATACTATCATCCTTCACACAAAAATTTTTGACTACACACATCAAAATTTATTCTACAAGTTTTTAAATTTATAATATGCAACTCTTAATTCATCCCACACACATTCTAACTTGTTCTACACTTTAATTAATTTTTTTCTTCTTTGAAAAAATATATTTTATAAAATATTTACAAATTTAATTTAGTTACCTATTAAAAAGAAGACTATCAATTAATGATGTATCTAAGTTTACCAATATATCCTTACACTAATATTAAATACAATTAAACAAAGTAAATAAATAGTTCTTATTGGTTGAATTTTTTTTAAAAAAAATTCCTGTCATTTTAAATGCGTATCTCTAACTTTGTCCCTAAAAAAGAAAATATTTATTAAGCCTATGTCTAACTTTGTCCCTGAATAAATAAAACCATGTATTTGGAATCAATATGATTTTAGCATATATTCAACCCAACCCTTCAAAGTGCAAGTTGGAAAATAAATGAGTACTCAACTACCAAACCAATTAAAATTTATTGTAACGGATCTACGATATATCAATGCATTCCTGTATAAAAATGAATAGTAAATAACTATTTGTTATACATTTTTTGAATATAAGGTTGTAATCAATAATCTGTATGTATAAAAAGTTATTTGTACCAAAAATGTAAATTTATTATATTTTAAATTTTGTGTATTATTTTTTAAAAATAATGTACAAAAGGTTAAAAAAATTATAATGATGCATAATATCAGAAAAGCACTTTTTATTCTTTGGAGGAACTCAAAGTCATCCAAAAAATTATAATACAATAGGAATACAACTTTGTACACCATTCCTTCTAAAGCATATAGTTATTCTTATTTAATTCTAAGTAGGGACATATGTGTAAGTTCATGTAGGGGACAATGGTAGAAGATATAAAAGCGAGCTCGTTTTTATGGCTAATACTTATCTTAAAAGATGGTAGAAAATATAAAAGTGAGCTCGTTTTTATGGCTAAAAGGAAGATCTACTTTGAAGAATTTAAATTGGGTTAGATGATGTGATTTTAATGTAAGAGACGTGATAACGTAGCCTTTTGTTTTTCGTTTGTTTCTTTCCTTTTGTTGTACTTTTTTTCGAGTTTTATAGCTTCGCTGGCTCTATTTTATAATCATAGATTTTTTTACAGTTAAAAAAAAAACTGATCCTAGAAGTACTTACCAAAATTTAAATACACGTTTTTAAATGCTCCATGCCTTCTTCAACACATCACATGTAATGATAATTAGCACATGTTGTATGCTTTTTCCTCTTTTTTACTATTCTTAGTATTTTTTAAAATATAAACAATAATAGTACTTGTATATTTCATCTCGCCTAAAGAAAGTAAGACACTAATTCTTATAAGAAAACTTGAACTATCAAAGAAAACTGTGTATTTCACATCATGACCATCATCTGAACATATCACTCGATAAACTTGATTTATCTCTCACGTAAAGAATTTAAAATGACTTAACATGAACTACTTGCTAAATTATCCTTGAAAAGTATAAACCTTTTCTAAATTATGTTTATATAAAAAGATTTAGCCATAAATATTACTAAATCCAAAACCATTTACCTAGGAAATAATGAAATATACATCTTGTGCAATAAAAACTTGCACATTATGTATTCAAAGCTGTCATTTACACCATACTCAATTATTTTACCACCAAAAAAGGTTGTTTGCCCCAAGAAAGCTACATGTGGAAGAAATTGTGAACCACTTGTATTAAAGGGCAAAGATATCATCATATGCAAGTCTCAAGAAAAGCTATGGCTTCATGGCATAAGATTCTGGTGTTGCTCTTCTTGTTGGCAATGCCAAAATCACATGGTGTTGAAGATAAAGTGAAGGTCTCATTGTACTATGAAGCTTTATGCCCATATTGTGCTAATTTCATTGTGAATCAGCTTGGGAAAGCTTTGTATCAATGGAATCTCATCTCCATTGTTGACCTCAAGATGATTCCATGGGGAAATACTCAATTTGCTTCTAACAATGATTGGATTTGCCAAGTAAGTGCAACTTGTAATACATATAGTACATGTTTTGGTAATAGTTACAACTTACAAGTTGAATATAATAATTTGTATTGAATTTTTTATTTTGCAGCATGGCACTGATGAATGTGTGATTGACATAGTAGAAGCTTGTGCAATTGACTTGCTGCCTCAAACTGTAAGATTAAAGTTAATTTCGTTATTTTAATAATTTTTAGGTGCCTTGTAAAATAATATGTTTTCAATGATGTGAATTGTATTTGATTACTATTGTTTGATTATTCAGTTGGTCATAAGAGTTTATTATATACTCCTATACATCAACATTCCATTTTTGGCTGTATCATAAATTTGATCATTTTACATTCCAAATCTTCAAAAGTCAAATGCAATGATTTTTTAAAGTAAATTAATTGGTATGTTTATATTGCAAGTTTGCTATTTTTTAGAAATTACTACCATATATGTAATTATGAAAAATAAAAATGATGGACCTTTTGTGATATTAACATACCACGTGAACCATTCATGTATTATACTTTGATTTAGATGCATAAGATCTCATATGGTATTAAGATGTGTATATAAATTTACTTTCTCTTTATGAGGTCGAGGTTTCAAGTCTAATTGAGAGCGTAAATGTGCCACTAAATACATGTTATAACGCTAGAGATTCTTGTTTTTAACAGGGATTAAGGTTTAAGCTGATTGAGTGTATTGAAAGTCTGAATCTGCAAGGAAGGCATGCTGAATGGAAATCATGCATGAATTCACTCAAAATCTACCCAAACCCCATCATGGATTGCTACCAAAGTAGAAAGGGTGTTGATGTAAGTACTTCTCATTCCCATCTTTCATCATTCTACTTTTTATATGCACACTTATTAACATTACGTATGACTTTAAGACTTTTAATAACCATCTGTGAATAGCAAGTTTGGTTAAACATGTTATCAAAATAGCAATTGACTTTTTTCAACTTTTTAATTTTTTTATCATTATAAAGTTCTTTGATAAACAAAATCCAATCAATACTACACAAATGGAACATCTTTGTGAAACTTAGCCACCTTTGCCCTAATTAGACATCGCCACAGAAGTCTACTACTTTTGTGCCGATTAGACTAACAACTAATAACACACTGACACATGCCATGATGGGCGCAAAGCTTGCCATAATATGTGACATTGGCCAAATTTTATAAACCCATTTTGTTTATCGAATGTAATCGATAATCACATGTAAAGATTGGACTGATAAATTTACACAAAAATCAATGACTATTTGGGTAATATGTTTAATCAAAATAGGTTTTCATATAATTTTCTCTTTAATTTGGCGAAATATATATGATGGTTTGAAAAATATTATCCAAATATTTGCTGATTAATTTTTTTTATAACAAATATGATTTATGTTTTGATGATGCAGCTTGAACTAAAGTTTGCTGATGAGACACTCAAACTCAATCCGCCTCATAGATTTGTTCCATGGGTCATTGTCAACAATCACCCTCTTCAAGAGGTCAATCCTCTCCATCTTCTATCTCACCTTCCATCAAATATGATTAATTTATATATGTATATGTGTGTATATATTAGTATTACTATACTCACACAGAAATACGAAAAATAGTACAGGATTACCAGAATTTTGTTGGATACATCTGCAAAGCCTACAAGGGAGGAAACAAAATACAAGCTTGTCAACAACATGTACTTGACACCAATTCTTTCAAAGAGGCAAACTCGAGCGGTGTCTGCTATCGGAATGAAAACAAGCACACTATGCCATTAAGCTATAACTTCCAACTGAATACATAATGTCGATCGATCTACGTGCTATAACCTATTTGTTCTTGATATGAACATTCAAAATTTAACAAAATGATTTGAATGTAATGCATCTAAATTAAGCTTGAAAAACAAGCTTGTGTTGGTTAGCATCAATGAAGGCGTTCTTTTTTATATTTAAGGATTTTTTTTGTGAGTAATGTGGTTAAATATAAATTACTTGAGATTCATACAAATTGAAATATTTTAGTTAAACTATTGACTATTTTGAGAGTGAGAACCACATTGCCTACATGACAGTCACTTTTACATTTTTAGTTAAACCATCACATATAATCTTAGAATACTTGTTTAGTCGGAATTGTGTCTCTACAACACAAGAGCATGTTGGCTTGAAGCAGTTTTTCATCCTTTCGAGCCAGTCAAAAGCTTGTAAACATCAACTCATTAGAAGGTTTGTGGGGTCTAAGCTCCACGACCACTCTTCCAGTTAAGTCAGTATACAAGTTTTGTAATGTATGTATTAAGTAAAAAGAATCTTTCGTAAAGAAACATAAGTATAGTTTAGTCAATAGTGTGTAGTTAGAGATCGAGTTTGCTCTATATTAAGGGAAGTGGGAAGTTCCATTGATAATTTGAATCATTTGATACAGGTGATAACCGGGTCAACTTTATTGGGCTAGTCAGGATCAAAGCCCATGGAACAAGACCCAGATTCAGATTAAGAATTTTAACTTCCAACACACAGAACACTTGTTTCTTGTTTAAATGCAATTCAATACAGTTTTGTTGTTTATATATGTTTTTGTATTACAATTTTCACTTTAATATAATATGCCATGATCACATCAAATTATCTTATTTCTTGTATCAAGAATCCATTTTTACATATACTCATCAATAATAACTAGTTTCTGTACAAATGTGTATATCCTAAGTAACAAATTCTGAATCTTTATCTACATCCAAGCAGAAACTTTCACAAGTGAAACCCCTCTCCATTCCAACACCATTTCATTACCATTCTCTCCTTCAATTCTGATTCCATATTGACTCTCTCCTTCCTTCACCAATTCCCTTGCTTCATTCCAGCTTTCTGTACTCATCTTTACTCCTTTCATCCCGAGAACCTTGTCCAAACCCGTGTTTTCGATTCGCTCTTCCCACTTTTGGAACCAAGATTTTGATGATATAAAAGGTGCAAGAAAAAGGGTTTCCATAGCTATTCTTGCTTCATTGAGATAACTAGGAAAACCACATTCTATGGACTCGTATAACGCTTTGTAATGTGCCAAGTTGTTGTCGAAAAATGAAGGATAATCCGAATGGTTTCCCATTCTTTCGCCTTCCTCGCCATCGCCAAAAGTTATGATCCCTTGGTTTTGTGCTAAAACAAGTTTTGCTACTTTCAGAAAGTCGGTAACTTGATTTGTTTTTCTTGTTTTTCCCATATGGGGAAGGCCAATCATACAGTTTAACACTAAAAATTCTTTCCCTGATTTTCTTCCTTCTATTAAATTCACCAGATGTCCAATTTCAATCTCTTGTACCTTTAAATTTAGACCAAAAGTTCTTGCAAAGTTGCAAAGATGCCACCTTGTTTGATAAAATTGTGAATCTAGATCTTGATCAAGTTTGATGCTTGTGATGATCAAAGATTTCTTCATTTGTGCTATGGCTTGTATGACCTGTGGCCATTGGCTTCCTTCACCGAGGTCAAAGTCAACTATGTGGACCGATTCCACATGGGCTGAAACTGCTTCAAGAACGGTGGAATTTGCTGTGAAATGGGAAAACCGGCCGTAAGGAAAGATGTCATAGAACACTCTGAGTGCAATCTTGAAATTTCTCATTGATTCTTGTTTAATGTATTCTTCTTGATTTTCATCAAACAGTTTGAAGGCTATGCGTTCTAGCGTTTGACCAACCGGGTTGATCTTTTCTCTTATGCATTTCACAATCACTTTTGCAAGCTCAGTCTGTCCCATTGACATGCCATCTGCATAGGCCTTTAGTAGATTCTCGAGTCCTGTTTGCGAATCAAGTTCCATGACATCATCTGATTCTTCCATGGAATCAATAGCAACCGTGACAATCGATTGAATCTCTTCTGATTCTCGATCATTATCATCATCATCATCATCATCATCACATAACCATTTGCATACCTCATCAAGTGTGTTGATGTTCTGTGACTCACTGCAAATGGGTGAAGGGTCTTGCATCTGATCATATTCCAACAATGGATAATCATCACATCCATATAACCCTGACGAGATTATTGAGTTCTCAGGGGTACTATTGATTGAAGAAAAAATCTCATGGTGTTCACTTTCACAATAATATGAATTTGAATGAAAATAAGATTGATTTAGCCAAGAAGTTTGAATTAGATCTTCAAATTGCATCATCATCATCTTGTTGTTCTTCTTGATGATGACTTAAAGATAAACTGAGAGAACTCAATGCTTATGAGGTTTGATGATTTTTGAGGTGTTTGTTATATGTTTACATATATCCTTTTCCTTGATAAAATTCAACAAAAGTTAACCTGGATATATTAATTAGAATTTGACGCATGGCTCCTACGAAAGGGAGTCGGAACGTTAAGTCAGTGGGCCCTATGCAGGGCTCTGCTAGTGGTTTGAGGACCTGCCCTTTCAAATTTTTCCACGAATGTAAAGATGGCAAACCGGGGTCTGTGGGTTTTTTCCGCCTACTTGAACACATGCAAAGCACACACATCAAGAAAGAAAACCGAAAGCTATCTTTGAAGGAAGCTATCTCCAAGGACTTGGACCTTTTTTGGATGTTGCGGAAGTTCTTAGGGAAGGGGATAAATGGTTATGTGGAAAGTGCATGGTGATGCATGCATGATAATGAGGCCGTGTCGTTTGCCATGATCTCGGGGGATGTTGAAGATTTCATTGTTGGGATCCGGAAACCATGTCAAGTGGTGGTTGACACAAACCTACGTCACCCAGCAGGGCTCGGGGTGATGTTAACCTACTCGAGCGTGTTTTCTCCCTCCCTATTCAGACTGTTAAAAGCATTCCCCCCAGTTGCCGGCTGTTGTTTGCTCAGGTTCTAACAGGTGCTTTGCGCAAAGTGGTAGCATCGCCAGGATCGGTTGACAATTTGGTCCAATTGTTTTTACTACCGCGTTGCACCTTGCGGGTGGTTAGACCATCCTCCAGACAAGAGCGAAGGTCAGGGAACAGGAAATCTCTACAGTGTAGTAACATCTTACACGCGCTTACAATTTGGAAAGATGGGTCTGGGTTTGATGATTTGGTCTCTTCCCTATTGGATAGCGTGGAGGAGACGGGGGCTTCAAGGGGAGAATGCAGGAGAGAGGAAGACAAAGAAAAGAACCCTAATATTTAGCAATGTCTTCGGAAAGTCAGGGATGGACATTTCACAGCTGCGGTTAAGGTCCTATGCTCTAGTGGAGTTGCCCCTCTAGGTGATTCGACATTGAAAGCTCTTATTGATAAACACCCAGTGGTGCCGCCCCCGTCCTTGCCTTCCAACCCTTTGGCCCAACCCACTCTTGTTGTTGATGGGGAGTGTGTACTCAAATGTATTCGATCCTTTCCTAAAGGGACGTCATGTGGCAGAGACGGGATACGGGCCCAACACCTGCTAGATGCTATTGGTGGCGAGGGCTCGGTGACTTCCTTAGGTTTGCTTACGAGCATTACTGAAGTTGTTAACTTATGGCTTGGGGGATCCTGCCCTAAGGTGCTTGCTAAGTTTGTTGCCTCGGCCCCCCTCACCCCCTTATTGAAGCCTGATAAAGGAATTCGACCTATTGCTGTGGGGGGTATTTGGCAAAGGTTGGTTTCAAAGGTGGCGATGAAGAAGGTCGGGAAAGAAATGACCCAGTACTTGGGTGACTATCAATTTGGAGTGGGGGTGCCAAATGGGGCAGAGGCGGTGCTTCACAGTGCAAACATGTTTCTCAACTCATTTCATGCAGATGGTTCCTTAGCCTTGCTTACTGTAGATTTCTCCAATGCTTTCAACACGGTCGACCGCACAGCTTTTCTGCACGAGGTTCATCAGTGTTGCCCGTCAATCTATCGGTGGGTCCAATTTCTTTACGCCCAGCCTGCTAGGTTGTATGTTGGTAACGAGTGTATTGGGGCTACTACCGGAGTTCAACAGGGAGATCCCTTGGGGCCCCTTCTCTTTGCCCTTGCCTTACATCCCCTTATTCTCCGGGTTCAGGACCACTGTAAACTCCCGTTTCATGCTTGGTACTTGGATGATGGGATGATTATCGGCAACGCCTCTGAGGTTGCTAAGGCCTTAGACATCATCAACGAGGAGGGGCCATCTCTAGGGCTTTATCTCAACATTAAGAAACAGAGGTTTTTTGGCCGACATGCGACGGGCGGAAAGTTCAAGATGGGCTTTTCCCGAGAGGGATCGGTAGACCAGAGAAGGGGATTAAGCTCCTTGGTGGAGCTCTTAGTCGGGATCCTAGCTTTATTAAGGAGTTGGCAGGGCGGCGAGCCTCGGGGGCGGTTGACCTCGTGAAACTCTTACCCTGCCTGAGAGATCCCCAATGTGAACTCCTTCTGCTAAGGTCGTGCATGGGGGTCGCTAAGTTACTTTTTGGGTTGCGGACTTGTCAACCGCATTTTATGGAGGATGCGGTATCTCGGTTTGATGATGGCCTTAGAGAGGCTATAGAAGACATAGTAGTGGGTGGCGGCTCCTTCTTTGCTGACCTCCAGTGGCGTCTGGTATCTTTGCCAATGCGTCTAGGTGGTTTGGGCTTCTTCTCAGCTCGAGATGTTAGGGCTTATGCCTTTGTGGCGTCTAGAGCTCAGTCTTGGGAACTACAGGATCATATCCTTCGATACTGTGAGGTCGTCGGGCTTGACCTGGACTATCAGCAGGCGCTTGAACGCTTAAATGTCTCTCTCCCAGACTTGGATATTGGCGGTTTTTCTAATAAGGACACCGCCCACTCGAAGCCACAAAAAACTTTGGCGAATGCTCTGTTTAGCAAAATCACTCAAAGCCTGGGAGAAGCTTTTAATTTGTCATCCCGCCAGAAGGCGGTGTTTGAGGCCTGAAAGGTCCCCATGCTCAGGAATTTTTTACCGTTATACCAATTGAGGGGTTGGGACAATGTATGTCTGCAGTAGAATATAGAGCCATTCTCAAATACCGGTTGATGATCCCTATGTACCCGGAAAATGAAACTTGCCCGATATGTCGTAAAGCTTGTAAGGATAAATACGGGGAGCATGCAGTTCACTGTAAAGAGCTTCCTGGGTTCAAATATCGGCACGACTGGGTGCGTGATGCTTTGTGGGACATCTTAAGAAGAGCTGTGATTTCGGCTAAGAAAGAGACCCCTGTGAATTTCCTCACGGACCCTATGGAAGGGAGATCTACTCTGCGACCAGCGGATCTGCTCGTCTTTGGCTGGGCTAGGGGGAAACATGCTTGTGTAGACCTCACGGGGGTTTCCCCTTTGGTTGGTTTAAGGGAAACGGGTTTGTAGCTGGACAAGCGGCAAGAAAGGCAGAATCAAAGAAAGTGGATAAGCACGCTAAAGCTTGCGCAAAGAACTAGCATGTCTTTGTCCCTTTTGCCTTTGATACTTTTGGCTCCCTAGCGCCAGAAGCTATCCACTTCTTGACGAGGGTTCAACGGGTCGTCTACAACAATTGTTCAACCCCAAGGGGGCAAGGGTTTGTATTTGGAATGTTAGGGTTTGCAATTCAGAAAGGATTGGCGGCGCAGCTTGTTGCCCGGCTACCTTCTGTTTTGATGTAACTTGGCAAGTTTCTGAATTTAAAATAATATTATTTAAAAAAAAAAATTAAGTTAACTACCTAGTCATTATCTAGTTATTATTTATGTTTTGGAGTTTTCTTAAGGTTGGTTAATTGTTCCCATCATTTATATATATTAAACTTTTAAATCCCTATCAATTAATTTTCTTAGAAATTACACTTATAATATAAATCACCTTTAGTCTTTTTTTATTAATGCATTCGAAGTCGTACATCATTCCTATTTGAAAAGGGTCAAACAGATTTTACTTAAACTATATGCCTTGACAAACTTACAACTTAAATAAAAGGGATGAAATATGTTAATACAAGGGGCTGTTATTTGCTTTCTCTATATAATGTTTTCATCCAATATAAACGGAACAAATATTTAAATAAACAAATCTCTTGGTAATTGGGTATTAACTTGCTGGTTGAATGATATTGTGTCTACTTGCTGTCTGTGGGGTCCCAGTAATTCAGTTTGTTTTTCCTGGTATTCATTTTATGAATTTTGCTTAGATTATGTTCACATAATGATAACAATATGAATAGTCTTTGGTTTTCTACAAACTCTTTCTTATCATTATCTTACTATTTTATTATGGGTGATAGTTATGATATATTTTAATAAAGTTTAATGTAGTTTGAATTCTCAAAGTTTGATATTAGTGAATCAATTTTTTTTTTGAGATATGGTTATTATCTCTAATATCTTTAGGAGTTGTATCGTATTCTCAATTCCCTCTTTTAAAATAAAATATCTTGATTTCTTAATGTCTTATTAATGAATTGTCTTTTGTTTCTTGCGCCTTCGAATCTTTAATGTTTGTTTGTGCATTTCCCATTGTTAAAAAGTGTTCACATAATTTAAATGGGTGTTCAAAAATGTTAGAATTTGATGCAAGTTAACTACTTAAAGAAATCACTTTTGGTCTTCCCTTAAGTGTGATCATTGCTCAAATATTATATTGTTACCTTCCCAATCAAGAACAAAGAATGTTGTTAGATAAACATTCATGTCTATTCAAGAATGATTCTTTTTTGTTAAATACAATTTATATGATGATAAAAAGATATGGAAATATTTTTATTGAATTAAAAATGTCTATTACTTCTACTTCTTCTGCCATTTGTAAAAGAATATATGTGTTTAATTTCTTGTTTTCAATTGTGTATTAACTTGAAGGCTGTGTTGGTTGCTTATTGTATGTGGGACCCGCAACCCCATCACATTCTTTTTTGTTTTTCTGACTTATAGTTTAACATGATATGTTAAAGGTTACACTTGTTAACTATATGGAGAGTTTGATTGCTTGCAAACTCTCTCTTGGTGTAACCTTTGTTTATTATTATTATGAATGTGATTGACGTGAAATGGTGTGTTTTACGTGGTTTACATTAATGAATGTCAAATATGTTTTATTATTCGTCTGTGCATAAATTTTGCACCTGTTTCATTAATATATTATGTAATTCTCTATTTTTTTATGCTTAGAAATCTAAATATATACGAATTAATAGATTATGTTAGCAGGATCTTATATCAAAAGAAATGTGTAATTAAGGGATAATGTAAATATAAGCCCCAAGGTTTCATTAGGCCGCCCAAAATATTAAAAATGTTGCACAAACCACCAAGTGTTAGTTTGATTTCATTTATACCAATTTGGATAAAAAATTGTCAAAAAATATAAAATGGACAGAATATTGCCCACTTTAAAGCTTTTGTTTGTAATCGGCCAAACTACTCATGAATCTACTCCCAAACATTTTTTGGCAATCAATCTGCATGTGACTCCTTTTAGTAGATTCAACCAAGTTTTTATCATTCTACAACGCTTGACGTGGCAAAAGCCTTTTAGTTATGGCCATTTTGTCATTTTACAATTTTCTAGCAATTTTTTTTATCATACTTGCCATAAATGAATCCCTCTAGCACACAGGATCGGCCTTACACCCCCTGGTGAAGCGTAGAGGTCACTTTAGCTTGTTGTACCAGAGTGGTTCATCATCAAAAGAACTGATACTTGGGATTGTAAAGCTATTTTAATATTCAGGTGAACTTGGCGAAGCATTTTGGACTTGGACGGAAATAATATAATTTAACCCTACTAACCAACGCATTAAAAGGACATTACTAAAAGAATGACCAGAGAGTTAAGAGAAAACTGAAGTGATTTAAGAAAGTCGTAACCTGTTTGCATCTGTAGTTGTGCGAGTAAAAAAAGGGAGAATGTGCATAGACTATAGGTGTTCAAATGAAGCAACAATGAAGAACATATTTGATATTTCCAATAACACTAATATAAATATTGGATGAGCTATGTCACTCTTAAGATTTTTTTTTCTTAATTGGACTTATGTTCAGGATACCATCAAATGAAAATGCAGGCTGAGGACGTATCTAACACAACTTTTAGAACCCATGAAGAACAATACGAGTTTTTGGTGATGCCTTTTGGCCTTACGAATACATTTCAAGTCTTTATTCAGAAAATGTGTATTAGTCTTTTTCCTTGTTAGTATTATCATATACAACACGAACTTGGCACAACACTTCTGGTATTTACAAGAGGTTATGACTTTATTGAGGAATAGGGATGAGCAAATGGAACTAAATACCGGTTTGGAACCAATGTCAAATTTTCTTGCACCAAAATATTTTCGGTACAGACATTTAACGATTTTGGTTCCGGTATTTACCTTCAAATACTGGTTCGTACCGTATAGGGTATTTTCAGTACCGGTACCTATTTTTTGGTATTTCTTGTACCGGTCGATACTAAGCTCATCCCTTTTGAGGAAGAACAAACCTTTTGCAAAAAAGTCCAAATGTTGCTTTGGAGGAACATAAATAGAATATTTGGGGTATGCTATCTCTAAAGATGGTGTGTGTACTGATCCAAATAAGAAAGAGTTGTAGTTAATTGACTAACTCCTAACACAGTCAAGCAGAGATTCTTGGGTCTCAAGGGTTATTAAATACGCTTCATATGAGGGTATGGAAATTTGGCTTAACATTTAACCGAGTTGCTAAAGAAAGAAGTTTGTAAATGGATAACAAGAAGTCAACTTGCTTTTGATGTCCTTAAAATTGCTTTCGTCTCAGCATCGGTTTTATCAAAACACGACCTTGAAAAGACTTTTGTGATTGAAAGTTGAAACTAGTGCCTCACGAAAGGAATAGGAGCGATGTTGATGCAGGAACAATATCTAATTGCTTTCATCCGTGGAGCTTTATCTCTTAGGCAGCCTACCGTTTCTGTTTCATGTTAACTTATGTGCGGCCAAACAATAGTGTTGATGTACGTATAAACTACTTTCCACTTCCATTTACTAAAGAAATCTGGAGGACCTCCTTAAGTGATCATTTATTGCCAAAAGACCTAAGATTCTTATTTCAACTAGTGGCTATGTTAGATCGCCAATTGGTTCGAAAAAGGGAGGAAAATAGGAGTGAAGGTGTTAATATAGTGGAAGGACTTACCCATTTCATGTAGTTAGTAACAATAAGGGTCACTTTTGTAATCTGTCACTAGTCTAAAATCCTAATTGTAAATACCAACTACAGAACTGATTCTGTAGAATTACTGATTCTGTACTTGATCTAAGAATCAATGGAAATATACTCACGAATGATTTGTGTTACCTTTTTTTTTGACAATTTCTCTCTGGTTTGTATTGTACCAATTGTGTCCCTAACAATTTGGAGTTGGTTTTACGATTTGTGAACCACGTGTCACTTGTTTCTACACACTTTCACACCCTTTGTGAATTGCACATGTTAACAGTTGTTTCTTGTTAAAGTTCCATTTTCAAATCTGTTGGAGTGGTTAGAAGCAATTTAATATCGTTGTATTGACCTATATATATGTGTGTGTGGGGGGGGGTGTTTGTTTATAATTCTCTATTCGTTTGGATTTTGTATCGACAATAAAACTGGAGTAGGTGATGAAATGCACAGTACTAGATCTTAAGTTTAATCTTTGTATGCCTTGATCATATCAAATTTCTTATTTGTTGTAGTAAGAATCTATATTTACAAGGTAAATATACATCATGAACAATAAATAGTTTTTGTAGAAGTCTTTATATTCTAAGTACCAAATTTTGAATCTACATTTTTCTACACCCAAGCATAAACTTTCACAAGTGGAATTCCTCTCCATTCCAATACCATTACATTTCCATTCTCTTCTTCAATCCTGATTCCATATGGACTCTCCCCTTCCTTTACCAATTCCCTTGCTTCATTCCAGCTTTCTTTACTCATCCTTGCTCTTTTTAACCTGAGAACCTCTTGGAAACCAGTGTCTTCCCTTTGCTCTTCCCACTTTTGAAACCAGGATTTTGATGATACAAAAGGTGTAAGAAAAAGGGTTTCTATAGCTATTCTTGCTTCATCGAGATAATCTAGAAAACCACTTTATGTTGTAAAGTGCCAAATTGTTGTTGAAAAACAAAGGAAAATCTGAATAGTTTCCGGTTCTTTCACCTTCCTCGCCATCTCCAAAGGTTATAATCCCTTCGTTTTCTGCTAAAAAAAGTTTTGCTACTTTTAGAAAGTCGGTAACTTGATTTGGTTTTCTTCTCCTTCCCACATGTGGAAGACCAACCATACAATTAAACACCAACAAATCTTTCCCTAATGTTCTTCCCTCGATCAGCTTCACCAATTGGCCCATCTCCATCTCCTGTACCTTTAAATTTAGACCAAAAGTTCTTGCAAATTTGCAAAGGTGCCACCTTGTTTGATGAAATTGTGAATCTTGATCTTGATCAAGTTTGATGCTTGTGATGATCAAAGATTTCTTCATTTGTGCTATGGCTTCCATGACCTGTGGCCATTGGTTTCCTTCACCAAGGTCAAAATCAACTATGTGAACCAATTCCATATGGGTTGGAAGCACTTCAAGAATGGTTGAATTTGCCGTGAAATGGGCAAACCGACCATAAGGAAAGATGTCATAGAACACTCTGAATGCAATCTTGAAATTTCTCATCAATTCTTGTTTAAGGTATTCTTCTTGATTTTCATCAAACAATTTAAAGGCTATGCGCTCTAGCGTTTGACCAACAGGGTTGATTTTTTCTCTTATGCATCTCACAATCACCTTTGCAAGCTCTACTTGTCCCATTGACACACCATCTGCATAGGCCTTTAGTAGATTCTTGAGTCCTGTTTGGGATTCGGGTTCCATGATATCATTTGATTGGCATCAGCAACTGTGATAATCGATTCAATATCTTCTGATTCTTGATCAACATCATCACATAACCATCTGCACACATCTTCAAGTGTGTTGATGTTTTATGACTAACTATAAACGGGTGAAGTGTTTTGCATTTGATCATAACCCAACAATGGATCTTCATCACATTCATATAACCCTGATGAGATCATTGAGTTTTCAGGGTTGCTATTAATTGAAGAAAAAATCTCATGGTGAAGGCTTTCATAATAATTGGAATTTGAATGAAAATATGATTGATTTGGCCAAGAAGTTTGAATCATATGCTCACACCGCATCATCGTCTTTTTATTTTCTTGATGATGATTTGTAGGATAAATAGAGAGAACTTTGTGCTTGTGAATTTTGATGAATTTTGAGGTATTTTTATATATATGTTAATATAGCTTTTTCCTTGATACAATTTAACAGAAAAGTTAAAGTGGATACATTAATTAGAATTTGAATTAAGTTAACTTCTTAGAGACCTCATTATCTGTTAGTGGAGAGTTCAAATGAGAAGAATTTTTTTGTAAGAATAAAAAAGAAGAAATTTCAACCAATAGGAATATTTCAATTTGTTTCATTAAATTTTTGTATTTAATGTCATTATAAGGGTATATTGGTAAACTTTCATAGATTATTAAATTGTAGTCTTCCTCTTTAATAACTAACTAAATTAAATTTGTAACTTATTTTCAAAATATATAGTTTTTAAAAACATATATTTTTCAAAAAAAATTAATTTAGAGTGTATGATAAATTATGAGGTGTGTAGAACAAATTACGAGTTGTGCAGGATAAATTTTGGAATGTGTAAGATAAATGTCGGAATGTGTAGGATAACTTTTGATGTGTGTAGGCAAAACTTTTTAGTGTGAATGATGATAGTCTTTATGACCAATTAATTAGTTAAATAAACAATAAATGAGATGGGAGAAAAACTATTTAATGTTTACATTTATACCCTTTGTTCTTTTTCTTCTCAAATGAACCCCCCTTATCTGTTATATATATATATTGGGCGGTTTAAATGAGAACACCCATTTTTTGTGAGAACCATGAGAACAAATCTCAGCCACATATTTATGTCTCTTTTATTTTAATGAAAAAGGTTAAATTGTTAATTATACAACCCCTTTTAACCTAAACATCATCAGATTCCAAATAATGAAATCACATTATCATCAAAACCAAAATAAGGAAATCACGCAGGTCTGATTCCTTCAACGATTTCTTCAATCGTTTGATTTTTTCAATGATTCCAGGGCTTATAAAATCTAATTGAAGGAGCTAATCGATCTATGGGTTTTATGGACCAGTCCTTTAATAATGTAAGCCAGGTATCAATCGATCTTTGTTTTGAAGTTTGTGTTTAAATCGCTTGTTTTCGTTAGTTTTCTGCAATTCCCATTGTATATTTGTTGTTTGACTCTTGAACTTTACCTATTTGTTGTTTTATTTTCTCAATTTTGGGTGATTTGGTGAATATGGCTTTTAATATTAGGTGGTTCTATAGTGATAACCAGTTTTGAGTCATACTCATTGTTTATTCATCATCATGATTGTAGTTTTATTGATTTTAGGTGGCTATCTAATGTATCTTTTATGATATATATATGAAAATCTTGACAACTGGCACTTGGTTATTAATTGGATGATGATGATGATGAAGGACTAGTTTTTGGTTAATTGTTTCTTTTTTCCATTAAATGTTTTGATTTTGTTGAATTTAAGGATAAAGTATGGGCATGGAAAGGAATGATTGTGGTGTCCTTTCTCAATGCACATAACATGTTTCTTAAAATTCCAAAGTGAGTTTTGTGTTTTACTTCTAATTTGCATAGTTTAAATAAAGTTCCAGTGGTCAAAAACTTATATAAATTCAACATCATATAAGCTAAAACAATGTTTAAACTAATTTATGTTTATGTAAGTGATAGCTTATGTCAAACCTTTTTTTATTTTAACTAAAGTTCATTTATTTTTATGTAATAGGTCTAACATATGTGTAGCTTTGTTCAGTGTTAGTAGCCGGTGGCGAAAACCATATCGGAACTGGTGGGGTCTGAAAAAGCATAACCAGCGAATGAGAGTTATGATTGTTAGTCGACACGAGTCATGTTTAAAGACTTTTGACATATGCTACTATTGTAAAATATCACTTCAATGTTAGAAGATACGAGGACATGTATGTATACGTACGTATGTGATACTGAAGTGAAAAAGTTTTCTGCAAGGCTGCATCGGATGGATGAGAATGTTGATGGTGTTGCAAGGATTATTATGTGTCTATTCATTTTTATGTATATGTAACAGTGGATTGTATATATGTGTAAGTGTATGTGTATGTTTTACAAATATGTGAATGTCATGTATTATTATGATGTTTATAAAATGAATTTCGTTACATTTGAGATAGAAATGTGCATGTAATAAACAAATCTTGTTCATATTTCATTGTCACGTATCTTTGTTTGTTTTAAATATCTATTGTTGAATTACACATGCATAAATAGTTCGCAACTACATATTTGTCTAAGTTTTACATGTGTGTAACTGATATACACATGTGTAAATTGTTCATTGTCACATATATATTTATGTATAACATATGTGCAGTTGAATTACACATGTATTAAATGTTCTCTATCACATATTTGTGTTTATTTTACATATGTGCAACTAAATTATACATCTGTAAACTCTTTATTATCACATGTCTCTATTTGTAATACATATGTGCAACGGATTTACCCATGTGTAAACTATTCACTGTCATCTATTTATGTACGTTTACATATGTACAGCTGAATTACACATGTGTAACTGTTCTCTGTCACACATTTGGGTCTCTTTTACATAATGTGCAGCTAACTTACATATGTGTAAAATCTTCGGTGTTTACATATCGATTTATTCGATTTATATTTTTATGCAAATATCGTAAGTATTTTACTTACCAACAAGTAGGATTTAAACAAAAAGAGTATTATCCATATATCAAAAGTATTCAATTTTCCAAACAAGTCATACTAATTTAGGATATCAACGAAAGCATAAAACAAAAGTCATAATCCTCAACATGAAGTATGCATGATAACATGAAAACAAGTCATGATTAAAAATAGAAACTAGTCTCTCTTTTCATTTAGGATTCTCTCAAACTCCAATTCTTTCTTGATCACATCTTCTCGGTGAGTATTCGCTTTCTAAAGTACAATCTTCGTATCATTTTATGGTCTTCTACAACTGACCTCCCAAAGTTCTTTTTGTCATTTTACAACCAACAGTAGAATGTACCATTTTTTCTGTAGATGTGCATGTTCAAAGTGACAAAAGTAAAATGCCATTAAGCCATTTGTTTTTACGGTTATCCTAAACAAATAATCCGGCAGACTGACACATGTGTAAATGAAAAAAACTGCTCAGCTGCACGTGTGTAAAAAACCTACTTACACATGTGTAAATTGCATAATTACATCTATTTAATCATACTTATTTGTAATTCTCAGATATCTTCTTTATTTTGTAATTCTTAGAATCCGGCTGACTTACACATGTGTAAATGAGCAAAACTGTTCACTTACACATGTGTAAACAACGTGCTTACACATGTGTAAATTACATAATTAAACCTATTTAATCATACTAATTTGTTCTAATGCCGTTATTACAATGTGCACATCTTATTTACACATATGTAAATTGCTTATTACACAAATGCATTAGTGAATAAGCTGATTTACATATGTGTAGAGATCTTTAAGCTTAAGTATGATGATGTACACATGTGTAAACTTCATAATTATACCTATTTAATCATACTTATTTGCTCTAATACTGTTGTTTCAATCTGCACATCTTATTTACATATGCATAAATTGCTTAAATACACAAATGCAATAGTACATGTGTAGAGATACTTAAACTGAAGTATGATAATGTAAACCTGTGTAAACTGCATAATTCCACTTAACAGAGTTCATGGAAAATAAAACTTTACTAAAAATAAATCAAATTTCTACCTATAATTTGCTTAAAACCTTATCTCAAATCAACACAATTTGGAGATCTATAACCTGATTATAAATGAATCAAAACTCTTGCCATTGATTTACTTAAAAATAATTAATCACCAACATAACACAGTTGAGAGCAAACAGGGCCCTATTAAAAAAATTAAAACTTTAGCTATCGATTTGCATAAAATTAAACATCAACTTCTTTTCTAGCTACAAATAATAGTAATCCAATCACATTAAAGCACCAATTAGGTTCACATTAACATATAATTATGATAATTTCAAACTATTATCCAACAAAAATACACAACAGAGCTAAAATTGCATTTACATTTAACATAGTTTATAAAAAAATAAGACCTTATTAAACATAAATAAAAAATTCTGCCATTTAATTGCTTAAAAACCTAATATTCTAACATCAAATCCACACAAATTCGAGAACCAAATCCGACAGATTCGATTCACTAACAACACGATGATGATGTTGCTGATAAGAAACAGAACTAGCCACAACTGACGGAAGAACAATCTCGTGAACGTTACCGTGTCTCGAACCCTAGGTAGGAATGGTTTAGTCTCGAATTTTTTACCTTCTTCAATCGATGAATGATGCAGATCATTGAGAATTTGGTAAGACAATCCATCGAGTTCATTAACACTGATGCTACAGAAGGTGGCATGATTGGAGATGACGATGATGATGTTGGATTAGGGATGAAGGTGTTGGTGATTGAGATAGGTGTTCAAGACGGGAAGATTGGAAAGGTTTTGACGATAAAGCCCCTTTAGCCTTTTAATTTAAGTTTTCTTCTCATTTAATCCCCCTTTAATCTTAACCCTTAATTTATGATGATCTATGAATGAAAATTGTTCCCAGTGTTCTCATAAAATATTTGTTCTCAAGATAACCCTCCCATATATATATATATATATATATATATGAGTTATCTTAAGGTTGGTCAATTATACCCATGAGTGTTTTATTAATCTTTTAAATCCCAATTCAATTCTTTTAGAAAATATAGTTTGACATGAATTATAACTTTAGTATGTCTTGTTATAATGCATTGGAAGCTATACAATTGTACATCACCTTATATTGGAAAAAGTTCAATTAGCTTTAACTTAACTACATGCCTAGTCATACTTTCAACTTGTATACAAAAGATGAAATATGTTACTTCAAGGTTGTTATTTTTCTTACTCTTTATAATATTTTCATCCAATAAAAGGGAACATATATATGGATAAACATATATGTTTAATCTTGTGGGTATCCCCTTATTAAGGTAATTGGGTATCGGTTTGTTGGTTGAATGATATTGTGTTTGCTTATGGACAATTTGATTTTTTTGCAAACTCTTACTTGATATAATCTTACTTAGTTTATTATTATTATAAATGTGATTGGTGTGTAACATGGTGTTTTCTTATATGGCTAACAATGGTTAATGTTAAATCTGTTTTATAATTGGTTTTTGCATATCCTTATCATTCTTCTTGATTAAATACCTATTTTATTATATATAATGCAATCTTTTATGTGTTTACTAGGTTATAGGCTCGTTTATTACATAAATTATGTGTTTATATATATGAGAGAGTTTAAATGAGAACGCTAAATATTGCGAGAACCATGAGAACAAATGAAAAAACTACGAGAACTTGGTCAAAAACAATTCAAATCCAAAATTTCTTTTTACGCTTGTCATTATTATTCGAATATAATATTAGCAATTAAATTTACATATATTCGTAAATAAAGAAAATTTACACATGTGTAAGTTTTCTATTTATGTACACATGTGTAAATTTGTTATATTTACGCATATGTAAAAAAACTTGTTAAGAGTGATTTTGAAATAAGAGATGAATTATTTAAAGAGCAAATTCTTTTTTTAATGTTATATTTTAATTATAATGAGGTTTATATTACAAAAATTGATTTTGATTGGTTTTCTCATTCGTTCTCTCGGTTCTCACAATATTTAGCATTCTCAAGATAACCCTCCCCTATATATATAGGGGTATGATCTAGGGAAAACGCCTATAAGTGTGAAAACGGTGAGAACACCCCTCATCTGTTGGATCAAAACAATCTATGAATTTGATTGGCGCGGTGACGTTTTCGTAAATACATGAACTTTTGAACATGGACGCGCTTTGTTAAGGGAAAAAAGGTAAATGTGCATCTACAAAACCCATGAAAAACGGGACCGAAACATATATACTTCCCAGAGAACCCCCCCCCCCCCAATTCTAAAGAAATCGTGAAAACCCTAGAAAACGCGAAACCATAATATTATGGCGTCTAACAATCAAACAAGATCCAGAGGCAAAAAACAGAGTGAGTTAACTTCGATTACATTATGCTAGTTGTATGATGTTTTTGGTGTTTTAATTTTACAATAATAGTAGTTTCTATGGGTGTGGAATCCGGAGAGTCACATCCTCCAAAACACCAAAGGTCCACCGAGCAACGAAAGAAAACAACAACAAAACATGGTCCAGATGGTTACTTTTTATGAGGTTTGTTTGTAAAACTCCATATATCATGTAAATAGTTTGTTAATAAACGCCAATAAATGTATCATTTGTATAATATTGTTTGACTGCATGAGAACGCCATTTTACATATACTAAACGCCATGTATCATCTGAGATTGTCTTATTGAACAACATATATCATTTAACTAGTACTAAAACACCATGGAAATCAAAATTGATTTATAGGCAATAAGAGGATTAGAGTAACAATAAATGTGGGCACCTTATATCAGGAGGCAAGTGGTGATACATACAACAAGGGAGGCACAAGAAAACAACACTTCCACATACATATTCACTAGATGCGGCGACTAAATGTATGTACATTTCCTCTAATAAAATGTCAAACTTTGCATTTGTTACGTTAAAAATATACATGCATATGCATGTAAAACACCCAAAACACCATGCCTTATCTCAAAAATGAGTTTGCATAACTAAAACGCCATATGATGTTTTTTTAGGAGTACGTGTTCAAGATTGAAGGAGTGTCAGAACTCTCAAGGGTGATTTCTGAGAGCATGAGACAAGGATTCTATGCACACGTCTATGTTATTCAAAGTTGGGGCTATATCTTGAACTATGAAGAAAGATACAAGGCTCCAGAATCACCCTCAAGATTATTTTGCACAAAAATAATGCTGGTAACTCTTTTGCTATATTTAATTGATACAATTATATTAAGACTTTGCTTTGTTGTTAAAAATGTGGTTCATCAAAATTACAGAATATGCCCGCATATACAAAGACAGCAAGTTATCGATATAAAGAATTCAACAACAACATGTATTTGGTTTTGAAACACGCCCGTTTCAAAGAAGACCGGAAAGATAGAAAGATATATGAATATGATCTGGCCTTCATGCGGATGATATCCCAAAGACATTTTTATGTTGTTTGCTGCAATCTAAAACACATCAGAGTTGATGTATTGGATAATAGCGCTGCAGAGGATACACTCAGCATCAAAAAAAAGTATGGTAGATGGGTGAAAAAGTTGGTAAGTATCTTAAAAACTTTGTATGTACAAACTATGTTGACAAAACGGCATACTAATATATGCAAAAATGTGAAACTGCAGCAAGATACTTTTGCAAACTACTTGTGTATTCAAAAACACCTGATGGCTATTATCATGAAGACGACGCCTATTGTTAGAGAAAAGATGGATTGCAGGAAAGTGTCTAACGTGATTGACTGTGGGATTTTTGCAATGAAGCATATGGAAACGTATATGGGGCAGTAGGCTGGTTGGGAATGCGGTCTGGCAAAACAAAATGCCTCAAAGGACCTACAACAAAGACAGCTAATGACCTTATGATCAAATACAATGCAAAAATCCCGCTGCATAGCAAAAATGAAAACAAAAGAAACATGTCAAATCTTTAAATAAATTCTTGTAATTAGGGGCATCAAGAAATTAGTGAATTGTATAAAACAAGGTTCAAGAGAATAGAACAAAGGATGGAAGATTATGTAGATTAACTTAAACGTGAATTGCTTTCATTTTATAATTTTCATGTTGACTAATGTATTTGGTTTGGACTATTGCATCTACTTGTTTCTAAATAAAATGCCATAATGAAAAAGCCATTGGTTGAAAAATAAATAATAAGAATAACTGATTTAGTGTCTTCCTAAAACATGTTAATGAAAATGCCATAAGTTGAATAATTAAGAAATAGTAAGAACTGATGTTTACAAAATAACGTCAATATTCACAACTAACCAGATATACGTAGCCAGGTGTAAAACACCATTAATAGTAAATGCCAAATATTGAATATAGGACGAAGGAAATTGAACTATAAACGACA
Source organism: Scalesia atractyloides (assembly GCA_947069175.1). NCBI lineage: Eukaryota > Viridiplantae > Streptophyta > Magnoliopsida > Asterales > Asteraceae > Scalesia > Scalesia atractyloides. The sequence goes on from CAMTDV010000026.1 coordinate 16,584,712, forward strand.
TTTTCAAAAAAATATTGCTTTGAAAATAAAACGCTATTGAAACAAGAATAAAGAACAAAACGCGATATTTGATGGACTTTTGTTTGAAAAGGAATTATAACGTCATTTATTGAGCGGAACCTGGACAATGACAATCGTGCCCAGCATATCATTTAGCGCCCCCTGCCACGTGTTTGACCAGGATCCGTTCTCACCGTTTTCACACTTTTAGGTGTTTTCTCTAAATCTCGCCCGAGAGAGAGAGAGAGAGAGAGAAAGAGAGAGAGAGAGAGAGAGAGAAAGAGAGAGAGAGAGAGAGACGAGATCAGGAGAAAACGGTTGGAAGTGTGAAAACGGTGAGAACGCCCCTCATCCGTTGGATCAAAACAATCTATGGATTAGACTTGCGCGATGGCGTTTCGTAAATAACATCAACTTTATTAGGTGGACGCGCTTCATTAAGGGTAAAAGTGTCTTTTGACTTCTGTAATACAAAACGTCAAACTCAAAACGTCATTAAATTCCCTATGAGCCATTCACATCAGTCCCTTCCATATGAAACGCATCTTTATCTAAAATGCCATCCATACAAACACCAAAAATTAATGATGTGATGCGTTACAGTATTAAAAGATAAAACTGAACAAACAGTAACTGAAATCTTATTACTAACATTTATTATAAAAAAATTTCCACCTAAACTACGCGCTAAACACATTATTATATAAATGACGTTAACATCCCATCCATTGATCATACTTAAAAACACCATCTTTAACCAAAACGCCAAATTTAAAAAAAAAAACTCTGAAAAATAACAAATGGCAATATCCTGTTTGACAACAGAAGAAGAGTCTTTGTGAAAACCTCAAAATCCATACTGAACATGGACGAAGAAGTTCAAAGGGGGATCCTAGCAATTGGCGTCCCTCTTGATAACCTTTGTGAGAAAACACAGACGGTTATACGAAGATTAACCAGAAAATTTGGATCGTACCCTGTAAATCCAATTATCGACCCAGTCATCCAACCTTGGTGTTATGATGAAAACACAGAGTTAGTGACTGTTATATGTGACAACGGGGAGCAGGAATACTACACGATTGAAAACATCATGACCGAACAAAGACTTGTCTTTCTACAGGAGTTATGCAATGCAATATGTTTGAACACAGACATGACCCTACAATTGGCGTTGTTGACTGACATGTTCATATGTGTTGGTGCACTATGTCTAGGATATGTCAGTCATATAAATAGGGCTTACATGTCACACCCCGGTTTTCCAACCAAATCCATACACCGGTGGGCCCGGGTGGGGAATATCGTGACGTAAAGTTGATATCATCATAGTCAATTAAACACAACACAACGGAAGTCTTGGATTTAAATTACTATTACAAACCAAATGTTCGAAATAAAATAATATACACACTCGTAATAGAAGATCCACAGGCGGATCATAAATTGTACAAAGAAAGAATGTAAACAGACTTTAGGCAGATCTAGGATTTGCAAGATCCTCTTATCACGACCGAGCACTTCCAGCCTATTTTCGTATTGTGCCTGCAAGCTTAGTCTTTTGAAAATACGACAACTTTTGCTAGTAAATACACCCAACTGACTCATATTGAAAACATTTAAATAAAATGATTTTAAGTGCGTATCAGCACAAAATCTTTATAACTTGGGAAAGTTGACCTTGCAACCTTGTTAACAGATTCACATGCTTGTCCATACATACAAGGCCCAATACAAAAACCAAGACATGATTAACCTAAACACCACTTATGAACTCACGAAAGAGTTATCCCCAACAAGTGTGGGTAGTTACATTTGAGCGTCTGTCAGGTGTATGCATACACCCCGCGCTAAGATCGTGGCCATTATCTAATGTCAGCCGAGGATATCCAGGACATGGTAGTTAACCACTGATGTTTAAGTTATCAAACAAAATAGATTAAAACGGAATATGCAGATTTACTAGCTACTAATCGACATTGATTGATCCCATTTCCGACCAAGCGGTAATAATTTACCGTATCTCAAGCCGTATAGGGGAAATAAGTCGAGAGTATTTACCTAATCTAGTCTTCGTTTAAACGCAAGATTTATTAACTCAGCCGTACACAAAAAGTACTAAGTGCAGATAGCATTTATCGGCAAGTCTCTAGTCTGGATTATGGCATAAACTAACCAATTAAATACTAACGGTCTTGTTTAACTTATAGACTTAGACCGACTTGCGTATTTGATCAAAACGTATGACGCTAGATTAAACATTGATTGGATAGAATGTAGTTTAATCCCAACAAGTATCTTGACTTGTGTAATATGGATAAACTATAAACATTCTGGATATTGAAACTTAAATGACAAGGTTAGACCCGTTTCAGTTAATTTTCGTAAACTAGTTACATATGCTTAACCGTACGCATATCAGTGATATCGGGTAACCGGATAAGTCATGGACAAGTTCTATATGCCATTACACTTTAAATAAGTTGTAATCAGTGGGATATCAACTTTTATACCCGTTATGATTTTAAAGTAAAATTATGCCTCATAAAGGCGTTTCGGTAATTTCATACCGTATAAAAGGAACTTAAATATAATTTAATGTTGTAAGTATAAGTATTCTTGAAAAATAACTTATTTATGATATAATATTAATAGGATATATGTGTAATTTATCTTTTATGAACAAGCTATGTTTCGAAGGGGCATTTTGGTCATTTTACACATAGTTTATAAATTATTTGAAATTCTAAGTTTGTCGTGTATCTACTATAAAAATATTTAAAATAAGTTCTAAAATCAGTAGGTAACAAGTCTTGGTTAGTATATATGGTTTAAAACCATACTATGCGCTGAAACGACGCTTATGTCGTAAAATGACGATTTGTGTGATATTTAATGAAAACTGATGTTATGATCAGATTAATATGTCTTAGAAATTTTATTTAAATATAACATATCAGTAGGTAAATGATTTACTTTAGAAAGATGTGATTAAAACCATTTTATAAGCCTTAAGGGCTTTATCGTTATTTACCGACATAATACAAGGACCTGTTCGTAAACTCAGTTTATAATCTGATTTAACATCCCAAATAATCCTACTTATAATATTACATCAGTAGGAAACTTATTTTCAAGTCCATTATCTTTTAAACCTTATTTTATGCAAAAATGACATTTTAGTCAAAATGGCATAATTACGGAACTTCTGCATAAACTTAGATTCTGATTATGATAATGTAATATAACCTCTGAGGGTTATTCTACATTATATTACGATCATAATGCAATTTTAGATCAGCAACTAACTAATCTAAATCGGGTCCGAATCGAAAGTCAAAGCAGAAATCAAACTTTGCGACTTTCGATTGCGAACCGACCCTAGAATTGAAATTGACGAGCCGAACATGTTCTAATAAATATTACCAACTTGTTTAAGTACCGAAACAGGTTTCATAACATATATGTGATCAAATTATAATATTTCCGAAAAAATGGCCTGTTTGATTCTTTAATATCATAACTTTGACCCGTCAATTGGTCTAGCAAACGTGATCTTCAGGAGGTGCCCTTTATAGGTACTAACACCTACCTTATTACGATCACTTAGCCATGTTCGTTACAAACAATGGCTTGACCATAATGGTCTTAATCGAAAGTCAAGGCGTTTTTCGTAAAACGCTTGACTTTTGGCTATAAAAGCCTATAAACGAAAATGCAAGATGAAGGAACACTTACAAGAGGTTCCTAGAATGCAATAGAACTAAGTTGGATGCTCCTTTCAGTTAGGAACTTCCAGAGGAGGGAGATAGAGTTATGAATGAGAAAGGTGCAAGTTCAAATGGTGAACCTTGACACCTATTTATAGTTGAATAGCTTGAAGGAGATGATGCCAGGTGTTAAGGGGTGTAAGAGGAAGCTTACAAGTGTCCTAAAACGTAACATAGCTATTTAAAAATCCCTGGTTTCGAATACATGGTTTTTGGCACCTTTGTGTGGTGGCCAAGTTAATTTTCTGCAGACACAGGCCTCTCGCCCCCGCGAGAAGCCAGGCCTTAGCCTCTCTCGCCCCGCGAGCGCCCCTTGTCAGTTTTCAAAATTTGCCACATTTAGCCCCTCAGCTTATTAAACCCCTTTAAACCATCCTAAAACACCTTTTTAGCATATTTAGCCCTCCGTAACCAATATTTGGCGTACCCGGGATTATGGCCGGACATTGTCGAGCTCTCGGTTTGTTAAAAGGTCACTCAGAGGTATAAATTAACATGTTGACACTTTTAACCCCTCCACTATCCAATTTCCACATATTTATAGAATTGAACCCTCTTGTCCAACAAATGGGACATATGAGAGTTAGGACTTTATAAAAGATCATTCAGAGGCTCGTTATAAGCATGTTGACTCCGATGTCACTCAGAGGCTGGGCATGTTGACATAACGGTCACTCAGAGGCCAAGTTTTAAGCATGTTGAAACTAATGGTCACTCAGAGGCTTGGTTTATGCATGTTGACATCAGAAGATCACTCAGAGACTTATCCTCACACCCTTAAAAGAAATCTCAACCTCTAGATTTTATTCAAAAAGATGTGGGTACTTTTGTCGCATAGTGGACTCAACCTCCCATGTAAACTCGGGACCTCTAAGGGCACCCATTTAACCTTTACTATAGGTATCTTTTTCCTTCGGAGCTTCTTAACCTGTCGATCCTCGATCGAAATTGGTTTGTCATCGAACCTCAGGTTTTCATCTATTTGCACATCCTCGTGCGACATTGCTAGCGACTCATCGACTAGACATTTTCTAAGGTTACCAATGTGGAACACATCATGAATTCCATTAAGCTCCTCGGGTAGCCTAAGCTTATAGGCCATAGAACCTACACATTCGATTACCTCGAATGATCCAATATATCTTGGGCTTAACTTGCCCTTATTTCTGAAGCGCATCACACCTTTCCAGGGTGATACCTTTAATAATACTTTGTCCCCTATTTGGAACTTAAGAGGTTTTCGCCTCTTGTCTGCATAACTCTTCTGCCTATCACGGGCAGCCTTGAGACGATCACGGATTTACACAATCTTTTCCGTGGTCTCTAGGACAATCTCAGGTCCTGATAGTTGGGCTTCCCCAACTTCTGCCCAGCACACGGGCGTTCGCCACTTTCTCCCATACAAGGCCTCATAAGGAGCAACCTTGATGCTCGTATGATAACTATTATTGTAGGAGAATTCTATTAGGGGTAAGTGGTCATCCCAACTTCCACCTAAATCAATCACACATGCCCTAAGCATGTCTTCCAAATAGTACGTTCACTTTGACCATCAGTCTGAGGATGGTAAGCCGTACTAAGATTTAATCTTGTGCCTAAGGATTGTTGGAAACTTTTCCAAAAATGAGAGGTATATTTAGTATCTCTATCAGATACAATAGATACCAGCACACCGTGTAGGGACACAATCTTGTCCACGTGCAACTTAGCCAATTTGTCTGAATTATACGTTTCCTTAATTGGCAAGAAATATGCTGACTTAGCCAGCCTATCTACAATGACCTAAATAGTGCCATTTCCACTTTTGGTCTTAGGTAACTTGGTAACTAAGTCCATAGTTACCATTCCCATTTCCATGTGGGAATTTCCAATTGTTGTAGAAGTCCTGATGGCTTCTGATGTTCGGCCTTAACTTGCGAACACGTCAGACACTTAGCTACAAAAGTGGTTATGGATTTCTTCAGACCTATCCCCCAATAGTTCTATTTCAAATCTTGATACATCTTGTCACCACCCGGGTGAACTGAGTATCTTGAATTATGTGTTTCGTGGAGGATTAGATCTCTAAGTCCTTCAAAAATTGGAACCCAGATTCTATCATTAAACCTAAGGATTCCATCTTTTCCAGGCGCTAACTGATCAACAGTTCTGCATAATCCTTCATTAGGAGCATTAGCCTCTAACAGAGCTTGCTTTTGTGCATATAATAGCTTCTCATTTAAGCTATTTCTGAGCTCAATGCTCTTGGCGTTAATCCTTATAGGCTTAACCCGTTCCTTACAACTTAGGCCTCAGCAACTACATTTGCTTTGCCCGGATGGTAGCGAATTTCGCAATCATAATCATTAAGTGTTTCCATCCAACGACGGTGTCGCATGTTCAATTCTTTCTAATTGAACAGATATTGGAGGCTCCTTTGGTCAGTGTATATAATACACTTCGTGCCATACAAGTAATGTCTCCATAGCTTTAGTGCAAATACAACGGCACCCAATTCTAAGTCATGGGTGGTGTAATCCCTTTCGTGCACTTTTAATTGTCGTGATGCATAGGCAATCACTTTGCCTTTTTGCATTAGCACACAGCCCATGCAAGTGTGTGAAGCATCATAATAGACAACAAAGTCCTCAATTCCCCAGGTAGGGATAACACAGGAGCATTGCTCAACTTGTGTTTAAGAATCTCAAACGATTCTTGTTGTTTTGGACCCCAACAAATTTGACATTCTTACGGGTTAAGGTAGTCAAAGGAATGGCTATTCTTGAAAAGTTCTCAATGAACCTCCTGTAATAACCAGCCAATCCTAGAAAACTACGAATCTCTGATGGGGTCTTGGGCACTTCCCAATTCATTATGGCTTCTATTTTGGAGGGATCCACTTGGATACCACGCTCACTTACAACATGTCCAAGAAATTGGACTTCTCTAAGCCAAAATTCACACTTAGAAAATTTAGCATAAAGCTTCTCTTGCCTTAGCAGTTCTAAGATGCACCGGAGGTGTTTCTCGTGATCAACTTGATTACGAGAGTAGATATGTATGTCGTCTATGAAGACAATGACAAACTTATCCAAATGTGGTTTGCAGACCCTATTCATGAGATCCATGAATGTTGCCGGTGCGTTTGTGAGCCCAAAAGGCATTACCAAAAATTCAAAGTGACCATAACGGGTCCTGAAGGTTGTCTTAGGGACATCCTCACTCGTAACCTTCAGCTGATGATATCCAGATCTCAGATCAATCTTGGAGAAATAACTAGCCCCTTGAAGTTGGTCGAATAAATCATCAATCCTGGGCAGAGGATATCGATTCTTGATTGTTAACTTGTTCAGTTCGCGGTAGTCAATGCACATCCGCATTGAACCGTCCTTTTTCTTAACGAAAAGAATTGGAGCTCCCCAGGGCGAGGAACTTGGCTGAATAAAGCCTTTCTCTAAGAGTTCATCTAACTGCGTCCTTAATTCCTTCATTTTCGTTGGTGCTAATCGGTATGGAGCTCTAGCTACGAGTGCTGATCCAGGTAGGATATAAATCCTAAACTCTACTGACCTATCTGGAGGTAGATGTCACACCCCGACCCGCAGCGGAATAAAAGTCGGGGCATAATTGGGTTATCACCAAAGCTCATGATATTTACTAAGATGTTTCATATTTATTAAATTCAAATTACAAACTTAAATATCCAAAACAAAATTCATACAATTACAAAGAAAATGAAACTATATAATTATTCCAAAGCATAAACTTGTTTATTCTTCTAGGCCTTCCTAAGTGTTTCCTGTCTCAACTGGATCACCTGTATCATGTGTAAAACGGGGGAGATTTTGGGTCAACAAAAGTTGGCGAGTGAACCTTGATAAAACATTTTAACTAATTTCTTGTTTTATTTAATAAGGAAAATTCGTGCATTAATCACATGTGAGCAAACATATATGTAAACAATCACAAACCACTTTGGATGACTATATGACATGAAATGATGATGTATTTGAGATCAAGGCTCAATCAAACGGAGCCGATCTAATGAGGCTCCTGATGCTCAACCCGTATCCCACGGGGAACTGATGGGCCTAATGAAATGCGTGCACTGAAATGATGAAATTCAATCTACATATAATTCACACAATAATTGATACACATTTGATCACGGATATGATGTATGCACAAGTGTTTAAATAAAATAAAAGAATAGTACGACACATGATACACCCCAAAATATGATTAAAACAGGGAATTTGTAGAGATTCACTCACAGTGGATGCGTTTCTTGATGACGATGAATGCGCACGAATATTATGATTCAACCGACGAGGGAAAACTAACCTAAATAATAACGACATAATTCGATTAAATAAATAAATTTTATTTAAGATTATTATTTTTAATTAGTGCTCTTCAATGAGATTTTTAGATTTAATTTTATGAGTTTAATGCAAATTTCTAACTTTAAAAACCTTATTTTTAAGTATTTTTAATAAAATTTTCAATTAAATAAATAAATAAAAAGAAACAAAAAGGGTTGACTTTGTCAGGTTTGACCGGGTCTGACCGGTCAGACAGCAAGTATTCCAGGCGGCAAGTGAGGTTCGAACTCGGGACCTCTCGTATACGTGCACGCAGCTCTACCAACTGAGCTACGTGTCTAACCCAAAATATTCTTGGTTTTAATTATATTTATATACTAACTGACTCTAACCTTATTTAGTTTTTATTAAAAATGTTTTAATATGGCCGAACCGGTTGCAGAGACCCGGAGTCGAACTCGGGACCTTCGGTTCGAGTGCACACAGCCTAACCAGTTGGGCTGTGTGTCTAATCTGCTTAACTACTGGATTATATTCCTCTTATATACATACTGTGAATTGATCTGAATAGGTTTTTAAAAATGTTGGTTTTAATTCAGAAAGTCGGTAACATGTGCGATTTGAACCCGGGACGTGTGTTTTATATTTGCACACAGTCCACCGCTGGACTGTGTGTCTAACCGGTTAAATACCTGATTTTAATTACATTAATATACTACTTAGGCCTCGTCTTCTTCTTTAAGAATAACGCAGAACAGTGAACCCGACTGTTCTGCTTAATTGACCAATAAGCTTATACTCGACTGAAATAGAATAGAAAAAGAAAGATTAAGAAATATGATATACCAAGACAGAGAGTTTTCTTCAGATTTCCGGCAAGTTTTCGTCGGCCCTGATTTGCGATTTCCGGCTGACTGAACTGATTCAAAAGTTTTGATTATTGAATTGAGCAATTAGATTATCAATCAAGAGATAGCAAGAAGGTTTAGACAATTATACCGTCTGAAGAACAAATGCGGTTTTCTGATCAGTGATTCCAGCGATATTCCGGCGAATGTGAAGATCTCCGGCGACGAGCTTTGGAAGGAATAAAGCTTCGAAAGAGAGTGCGGTTCTGAGCGAAATGTTTACCAGGAGTTTGAGTGGGTATTTATAAGGAGGAACATGCTGATTTGGTTTCGAATTAAGTTCATGATTCGCGGTCAATGATTTCTGACGGTTTTGACTGAAATTAAGTGCCAGGCAACGGTTATAACTGATGTCGAAATCAGTTTATTCGTTTCGGTCAAGGGAAATGGCCACATTTGCGGAAATTTCGGTTTTTCCGGCGACTGCGAGTTCTGGGCGCGCTGATTACCGGTTTTGACTTTCGGATTTTACTTTAAGTGTTATTTGTTTTGTATTTAACACAAGTGAAGTGTGTGGCGGAGTGGTGTGGTGTGTGTTTGTGTTTGCGGGAGACCCGGGTTCGAGACCCGGCGACTCTATTTTATTTTTTATTTACTTATTATTATTATTTATTACTTATGGTTTTTAAATTCTAAAATGTTTATTAATTATGTATTATTTAAACTAATCTAAACAATAAATACGCAACGAAACTTATAACTGAATACTTGATTATTAAACGAAGCGGGTTTTGAAACCCGTTTTTTGACGAATGTTATAGTAGACCTGGTAGTTCTTCAGGAAAGACATCGGAATACTCCGAAATAACTGGAAGGTCTTGCCTATTTGGCTTCAGTTCGTTGATAGTGACTTGTGCCATGTAAATGACACAACCTTTCCATAAACACTTGGATGCCTTAAATAACGACACCTTGTCTGGCAATCCATAGTGTGAATCTCCATTATGGTGATCATTTCACCAGATGGGGTTTTAATTTCGATGAGTTTCTTATCATAGGCTATGCGGGCTTGGTTATGGGATAACCAATCCATGCCTAAAACTACATCAAACCCCGCCAATTTCATTGGCAAAAGAGAGATAGGAACGGAATGATCTTAATGAATATAGAGCATCCATCAAGAATGGAAGATGCTATTTCTAAAGTTCCATTAGCAAGTTCTATCTTATAAGTTTTGTCTAGAGTCCTTATGGGTAAGTTTAATAGTTTACTAAACTTTTGATCAACAAAAGATTTATCTGCACCTGAATCGAAAAGAACGCTAGCATATACATCATTGATGAGGAAAGTACCTGTTATGACGTTGTTGTCATTAACGGCCTCCCTAGCATTTATGTGTAAGGCACGAGCATTCCCTTTCTTAGCCTATCCAGGCTTTGCATCATTATTTGTGGGGTTCTTAGGGCAATTGGGCTTAATATGCCCATTCTCATTACGCAATAACAAAGGAATCTTTAAGATTTTTGCATTCGTGGGTCTTATGCCCCTTTCTTTTGCAAATACCACAAGGTTTAATCTGAGGGTTGGTATTGCATTGCCCCCAATGCCTGCGGCTACAGGTCTTGCATAGAGGTCTATCATCAGACCTATGTTGGTTCTTCTTGAACCCAAAATTTCTTTCTTCTTAAACCTTTGGGAGTTATCATCCTCCAGTTTTCTTTTCCTATCAGCCTTGGTTTTGACTGACTTTTGCCTCACCAAATCCAAGGTGAGGGAGAGGGATAGGTCAACAGTGGACCTATAGGTAGTAGGCTGAGCAGCCTTTACCATCCCCTTTATTTCGAGTGATAACCCATTAATAAAACGCGCATTGCGTTTGGTTTCAGGGGTAATCAGATAGGAAACTAACCTAGATAGAGAATTGAAATCGAAAACATACTTCTGACAATCTAGGTTCTTCATTGTGAGAGTCAGGAAATCTAACTCTATCTTTTCCACCTCATGGGGTGGGCAGTAAGTTTCCTTAACAAGGTCCACAAACTTAGACCATCCCAAATTGTACAGGTATACTTTACCTGTGGATTGGATCATAGCCTTCCACCAAATTAAGGCATCACCTTTGAAGGATTGTGATACATACTTGATCACATCCTTATCAGCACAACCACTGATATCTACAATCGTTTCCATCTCATCGAGCCACTTCAAGGCTTCCACAACTCCTTTCTCCCGATTAAAGTCCCGGGCTTCCAGGAAACAAAATATTTGTAGGTACATCCGTCTTTAGAAGAACGGGACCTATCAGCAAATTCTATCTTCTTTGGTTCACTCTTCGCATTTGAAGAGTGAACTGAGCTCTTTTTATGAGCTGAGGATGGTGCAATTGATAATGGTCGGGAGCGAGTAGCACTCGACTCCCTAAGTTTTTCTACGGCCTTTTCCATGGCCTTTTCCATAGCTGCGTCTATGCGAGCTTGGAAATCTCATTATTAATGGCTATGCTCTCTGCGTTTTTAGAGTTAGCATCTCGGTGGCTACTTTGCGCCTCATCCGAGTTGGCCATTCTTTAAAGCTTTGGTTCTAAACACCAAATTTAAATTTCTTTTAGCTGTGGTATTAATAACCATATAAGCTGTAAACATTGGATATGACAATCCATTGCCTAATCAAGCTAGTGTGAATAACATCACAACTCTTAGGCTCATAATATCTATGTTTGGCCTAGGTCTCAAAAGGACCATCAAAGGCAAATTACAATTTGGACATAGTTTATATATTATTGGACAATGGATCGTAATGTCACAACTGTCATTGTCATATAGACAATTATAAATAGCCCATAGGCTCGTCGCAAAGGACATTTAAAATATGGCTCTTAGGCCTGTCGCTAACGGACATATGATTATGGCACATAGGCCTGTCATTAATGGACATAAAATATGGCATATGGTCTGTCACTAATGGACATAAAATATGGCGCATTGGCCTGTTACTAATGGAGATAAAATATGGCACATTGGCCTGTCACTAATGGACATAAAATATGGCACATTGGCCTGCATCTCTAATGGATGTCAATTACTATCATCATATTAATGATATTAGTCGGGATCACAATGATCACATAGGCTATAAGTAGGTTTTAGGACATAGTCCATTTACCTAGACGGCTAGTGTGGTTCCTCAAGCCACACTACCATGAGTATGAACAATCCTGAATGTTAACATAAGAGTACCTTAATGGTTGATTAATAGTACCGATCACATTCAACCTTAATGACTTGGAAGCTTGAACTTAGTCCACCACCTCTGGATAGAAGGATAACTTCCCTTAACTATCATGATAGAAGGCCCTTTCATCCTTAACTATCATTTATAAGTTGGCCAAATATCTGGTCTATGCCACTTGGCTAATCAAAACCATTAAGATCATTTGGAATTATTTAGCAGAGCAAAACTTTCGAATAAAATCGAGATGCTCGCTTTGAAAAGGATGAATACATATATATTATTCCAAAGATACTTCATTAAATTTCAATAGAAGTTACAATACTAGAAACAACGGAATAAATTGTCCATGCAAGGACTAAAGAAACCAAAATGTCCACACAGGGACTAAATAAATAACAATGTCCTCGCAGGGACTAACATATATTATTAGAAAAGACTTCACTCGTCCTTCTTTCCCTTAACTAGTTTGGAGAGTTTCTTGAAGAACTTGTTCGTCTTCTTCTCCGTTTTCTCTGCTTGTTGTTGCATTTTGTTCATTCGTTCTAAGGCCTCGTTAATGGCCTCAAGGGGTGGCGGAGGTTGTGATTGTGGCATAATAGGATATTGGTACCCATAACTTAGATATCCAGTAGGTGGATAAGCAGGTGGGAAAAGAGACGGGTAAAGTGCATTATCATGACCGCTTGCATGTAAGGGTTTTGCGACAATGCTTGGTAATCAACAGGTGTTGTTGGGTTAAAAGGATCATATCTAAACGTATCCGGATATGTTGGGATAGGGTTATTATAACACGATGGTGGTGGTTGAACCACTGGTGTTGGTGTAGGTTCCACCACAGGTGACACATTAGAGGGTCCACCCATTTGTGGGTCCTCTTGAATGGTGGGGTAGGGTTTAGGCAACGGTGGTAGCGAACCCAACTGTTGACCTACACGTACTAACATATGTGCTCCACGTTTCCTCCTCGGCAGCTCAGGTGGCGACTGATGATGTTCCACTGGTTCCATGTGAACATCTTCTTGTATAGGAGGTGGTTGAGAGTGATGGGAAGGAGTGTTCGCAAAGGTAAATTGGTTCCAATATTGGTCCCACTCATTAGGACCTTGATATGGCGATTCGGCATAAGAGTTTGAATCGCTCAATATCTCAATGTGGTGCACATTGAACCTGACGGAGACATCTCCGGATCGGAGTCCTCGTCCATTGGGTTTGGCTGATCCAACTGATTCTGATCAGCTGGAGGTGTGTTAAAGTATTGGTTGGGGTTAAACTCATCATGGTAAGAATGGTGGGAGTGGTGTGAATGGTACGAGTGGTATGAACTTTGAGTGTGGGTAGGCGAATGTTGTGGTAGTGGCCATGAATCCGCCGAATTTTCATAAGGGTTCGGGTGATGGGGATGAGAAGGGATATGTCCTGAAGGTCCTCCCCTCATTGGTCCTTTTCCTCTTCCTCTTACTCGCGGTGGCATTTTCCTGGTAAAAATCAATTCAAAAACAATACTAATAACATAATAATGAGATGAGTAATCCTAGGTCAATGCCTAGACGCGGAAGTCTAAGGAATGTGCTATGTAAGTTTGAGATTAAACACGAAAGGTTAGTGTTTAATTTCCTCAAATGTTGGCTCTGATACCAACCTGTCACACCCCAGATTTCCAACCAAATCCATACACCGGTGGGACCAGGTGGGGAATATCATGACGTAAAGTTGACATCATCATAGTCAATTAAACACAGCATAGCGGAAGTCTAGGATTTAAAGTACTAGTACAAACCAAATGTTCGAAATAAAATAATATACACACTCGTAATAGAAGATCCACAGGTGGATCACAAATTGTACAAAGAAAGAACATGAAACAGACTTTGGGCAGATCTAGTATTTGCAAGATCCTCGTATCACTACCGAGCACTTCCAGCCTATTTTCGTATTGTACCTGCAAGCTTAGTCTTTTGAAAATACGTCAGCTTTCGCTGGTAAATACACCCAACTGACTCATTTTGAAAACATTTAAATAAAAAGATTTTAAGTGCGTATCGGCACAAAATCTTTTATAACTTGGGAAAGTTGACCTTGCAACCTTGTTAACAGATTCACATGCTTGTCCATACATACAGGGCCCAGTACAAAAACCGAGACATGATTAACGTACACACCACTTATGAACTCACGAAAGAGTTATCCCCAACAAGTGTGGGTAGTTGCATTTGAGCGTCTGTCATGTGTATGCCTACACCCCGCGCTAAGGTCGTGGCCATTATCTATGTAATGAGCCGAGGATATCCAGGACACGGTAGTTAACCCCCGATGTTTAAGTTATCAAACAAAACTAATTAAAATGGAATATACGGATTTACTAGCCACTAATCGACATTGATTGATCCCATTTCCGAACAAGCGGTAATAATTTACCGTATCCCAAGCCCGTATAGGGGAAATAAGTTGAGAGTATTTACCTGAGCTAATATTCATTTGAACACAAGATTTATTAACTCATCCGTACACAAAAAGTACTAAGTGCAGATAGCATTTACCGGCAAGTCTCTAGTCTGAATTTTGGCATAAACTAACCAATTAAATACTAACGGTCTTGTTTAACTCATAGACTTAGACCGACTTGCGTATTTGATCAAAACGTATAATGCTAGATTAAACAATAGAATGTAGTTTAATCCAACAAGTATCTTGACTTGTGTAATATGGATAAACTATAAACATTCTGGATATTGAAACTTAAATGACAAGGTTAGACCCGTTTCAGTTAATTTTCGTAAACTAGTTACATATGCTTAACCGTACGCATATCAGTGATATCGGGTAACCGGATAAGTCATGGACAAGTTCTATATGCCATTACACTTTAAATAAGTTGTAATCAGTGGGATATCAACTTTTATACCCGTTATGATTTTAAAGTAAAATTATGCCTCATAAAGGCGTTTCGGTAATTTCATACCGTATAAAAGGAACTTAAATATAATTTAATGTTGTAAGTATAAGTATTCTTGAAAAATAACTTATTTATGATATAATATTAATAGGATATATGTGTAATTTATCTTTTATGAACAAGCTATGTTTCGAAGGGGCATTTTGGTCATTTTACACATAGTTTATAAATTATTTGAAATTCTGAGTTTGTCGTGTATCTACTATAAAAATATTTAAAATAAGTTCTAAAATCAGTAGGTAACAAGTCTTGGTTAGTATATATGGTTTAAAACCATACTATGCGCTGAAACGACGCTTATGTCGTAAAATGACGATTTGTGTGATATTTAATGAAAACTGATGTTATGATCAGATTAATATGTCTTAGAAATTTTATTTAAATATAACATATCAGTAGGTAAATGATTTACTTTAGAAAGATGTGATTAAAACCATTTTATAAGCCTTAAGAGCTTTATCGTTATTTACCGACATAATACAAGGACCTGTTCGTAAACTCAGTTTATAATCTGATTTAACATCCCAAATAATCCTACTTATAATATTACATCAGTAGGAAACTTATTTTCAAGTCCATTATCTTTTAAACCTTATTTTATGCAAAAATGACATTTTAGTCAAAATGGCATAATTACGGAACTTCTGCATAAACTTAGATTCTGATTATGATAATGTAATATAACCTCTGAGGGTTATTCTACATTATATTACGATCATAATGCAATTTTAGATCAGCAACTAACTAATCTAAATCGGGTCCGAATCGAAAGTCAAAGCAGAAATCAAACTTTGCGACTTTCGATTGCGAACCGACCCTAGAATTGAAATTGACGAGCCGAACATGTTCTAATAAATATTACCAACTTGTTTAAGTACCGAAACAGGTTTCATAACATATATGTGATCAAATTATAATATTTCCGAAAAAATGGCCTGTTTGATTCTTTAATATCATAACTTTGACCCGTCAATTGGTCTAGCAAACGTGATCTTCAGGAGGTGCCCTTTATAGGTACTAACACCTACCTTATTACGATCACTTAGCCATGTTCGTTACAAACAATGGCTGGACCATAATGGTCTTAACCGAAAGTCAAGGCGTTTTTCGTAAAACGCTTGACTTTTGGCTATAAAAGCCTATAAACGAAAATGCAAGATGAAGGAACACTTACAAGAGGTTCCTAGAATGCAATAGAACTAAGTTGGATGCTCCTTTCAGTTAGGAACTTCCAGAGGAGGGAGATAGAGTTATGAATGAGAAAGGTGCAAGTTCAAATGGTGAACCTTGACACCTATTTATAGTTGAATAGCTTGAAGGAGATGATGCCAGGTGTTAAGGGGTGTAAGTGGAAGCTTACAAGTGTCCTAAAACGTGGCATAACTGTTTAAAAATCTCTAGTTTCGAATACATGGTTTTTGGCACCTTTGTGTGGTGGCCAAGTTGATTTTCTGCAGACACAGGCCTCTCGCGCCCCGCGAGCGCCCCTTGTCAGTTTTCAAAATTAGCCACATTTAGCCCCTCAGCTTATTAAACCCCTTTAAACCATCCTAAAACACCTTTTTAGCATATTTAGCCCTCCGTAACCAATATTTGGCGTACCCGGGATTATGGCCGGACGTTGTCGAGCTCTCGGTTCGTTAAAAGGTCACTCAGAGGTATAAACTAACATGTTGTCACTTTTAACCCCTCCACTATCCAACTTCCACATATGTATAGAATTAAACCCTCTCATCCAACAAATGGGACATATGAGAGTTAGGACTTCATAAAGGATCACTCAGAGACTCCTTATAAGCATGTTGACTCTGATGTCACTCAGAGGCTAGGCATGTTGACACAACGGTCACTCAGAGGCCAAGTTGTAAGAATGTTGACACTAATGGTCACTCAGAGGCTTGGTTATGCATGTTGATATCAGAAGATCACACATAGACTTAGTTTGAGCATGTTGACGCTTTTAGTCCCTGTTAGTCTTTAATAGACTTTAAAATAAAAAATATAACACGTGTCGCTATATTATTGGACACGATTTTACAGGGTGTTACATTATATTTGTCATTTATTTATGTATACTTGATGGCTCGTACGAGTGAGCTACTCGCACGAGCCAACAACCTCATTCCTTGTGCGAGTCATGTTGGCCTATATATAGTGGAGCTTGAGTGTTGTGTCGCATATAGATGTTGGTGTGTGACTAAGGCGAAGCCCTGTCCATTTGTTTACTCGTCTGTAACTTTCAAGTTTATTAATATACGAAGTAACGACGTTTAAGCAGCATACTTGATTGTTTGTTTGTCTAACTCGCTAGCAAAGAATTCCGCCTCTGTTAGTTGAGTCAAGTCAGTCCGGTGCTCACGGAGGAAAGCGGATCCCCTCTCACAATATGGAGGTGTCAAAATCTTCAGGATGAAGCTACCGATGACAGCGAAGATTTGGATGAGAATTTTGATGAAGAATCCGAAGTGGAAGACGAAGGGAGCGATGAACACTTCTCAGACCAGACCCGTTCTGACGAGGGGTTTTAATTTTTTTTTCTTTTCTTTATTTTTTATGGCATTTTCTAGGGTTTGTTATTTACTTTTCCGCTAACAAAATACTTTATTTCACTATTTAGATATACAGAAACTATAATAATTTCCTGTAATCACATATTATTAAAAAAATCAAAAAATTACAGAATTGTATAAAACAAGATGCAATAGAATAGAACAAAGGATGGATAAATATGTAGATTAACATAAACGCCATTAATTGCTTTCATTTTATAATTTTCATGTTGACTAATGTATTTGGTTTAGACTATTGCATCTATTTGTTTCTAAACGCCTTGAATATTAATTACAATGTGCATGTCTGATATATATTTCAAAATGCCATCTTTGTGTTTCAAACGCCATAACATTATTTTCCCTTACAAAAGTTAATTAGTTGTATTTTACCATCTTTATCTAAAACACCATTCATACAAAATGCCAAACTTAATAATGGGACGCCATAGATCTCGAAAGCTTGGAGAGGATGTAACTGGATAATGCATTGAGCGGAAGCTGGATAATGATAATCATACCCTGCATATCATTTAGCGGCCCCTACAACGTGTTCGACCAGGATCCGTTCTCACAATTTTCACACTTCCAACCGTTTTCTTCTAATCCCGTTTATATATATATATAATTTACATATCTCTAAATACATCATAGGACTGAAATTACATTTTTACAATCGTATTTACTCAGAAAGATTTAACTGAGTAACATGTTTCATTTTTTAAAAAAGCAAAAAACTGGAATGACCAAATGTGTTTAAAAGTATTTGAGTGCTTAAAATACTCTTAATCATTTTATTAAAAAGAAATCTTATATCATACTTTTGATAATATGTTTTCTCTACTAATAAACAATATATCAAACATTACAAAATGTATATGTAAAAATAGAATGCAAAAAAGGTGTTTAAATGTTGGCCTAACATGACTCAAATCCTTTTGACCTGTAAAAAGTCACTTATTTTGACATGAACCCGTTACAACCTGGAAAAAAGGATAAATAAGATTTAAACACTTTCCATTAAAAATGAAACAAAAATAATATTACAAATATGTGATTCACCTTAGTAGTTCGTACTATTCACCTTAAGCATAAATCAATTATTTTGAAATACAAGAATAAATCGGAAACTATAACTAATATGTGGAATTTGAAAATTATAGATCATATAAAAAACTTATGCATAATTATTCATTTTAAAAAGTATTAAAATCATAGGTTTTAAAATTACAATTAACTGTCGTTAAAAAAGGTTTAAAAATTATAGACAATTGTCGTTAAAAAAAGTTAAAGTATTCTTTTATTAAAAACTTTAAATATTTTTAATCATCAATCTTGAAGCTTTAATTAATATTAATATTAATAGCAATAGCATAATATTATAATAATCTTTAATTAGAATTAGATATTAATTAAATAATATTAATAATGATCTGAAGAAGAAAATCTCGTGTGAAGTTAGTTAGAATTTTGAATATGAAAATGGTATGCGATTGGAGTTTTTTTTTATTAGAATTAGATTCTTAATAATGTGAATCTTCATGGATTAATAGATTATGTTAGCATGATTAAATACCAAGTATTAATTTGGTTTCATTGATGCCTATTTGTTTCGCTTGTTTTTAACAACATTTTTTTACACCTAAACATTATATTACCTTGCGTTTATAAGGATTTGAACCGACACTATTTTTACAGAGAGTAAACACTATATCACTAGACCAATAGGTAATGGGTTAAACATTTTGCATGTAATTGATAAAAATACTCATGAATCTATTTATTGATCTTTTGGCAATCCATCTTAAGGTGTCTCTTCTTAGTAAATTCAACGGAGTATCTTTATCATTGTACAACACTTCATGTGGCAAAAGCTAGGGGCATTTGGTCATTTTGTAATTTTCCAACAAGTTTTTATGTGTGCATATTTGCCATGTGTAAACTTTTATTAATATTTAGGTGACCTTGGTGAAACATGTTGAATCATGGACATCCTATGTATTAATTAAGTGATTTTAGTGCAATAATTTAATGTAACCATATTAAAAGATAGTTGGAAATCAAGAGATCTGTACTTAAGAAATCTACACTTATACAGATATACAATGCTATCTAGACATGAATATTCTACATCCATGCAGAAACTCTCACCAATGGAGTTCCTTTCCATTTTAACACAAATTCATTCCCAGACTCACCAATTTCGATTCCATACGAAGTTTCTCCATCGTTCACCAGTTCCCGTTGTTCATTCCAGTTTTCTTTACTAAGTTGTACTCCTTTTAACCCAATATCCTTCTCGAAACCTGACTTTCCTCTTCCTTCCTCCCATTTTTGGAACCAAGATTTTGAATTTACAAAAGGCCAAACAAAAAGGGTCTCTATAGCCATCCTTCCTTCATTGAGATAACTAGGAAAACCCCATTCCATTGACTCGTATAATGCTTTATAGTGTGCCAAGTTCTTGTTAAAAAATGAAGGGAAATCGGTATCATTTGCTCTTTCACCTTCTCCATCTCCAAAGGTTATGATCCCTTCATTTTTCGCCAAAGCCCATTTTGCTATATTTATAAAGTCCATAACTTGAGTTGTTTTTCTTGTCCTTCCCATATGTGGAAGGCCAACCATACAGTTAAAGACCATAAATTCACTCGCTAGTTTACTTTCGTCCATTGTTTTCACCATTTGTGACATACCGATCTCTTGTACCTTCAAATTTAGACCAACACTTCTTGCAAAGTTACAAAGCTGCCACCTTGTTTGTTCAAATTTTGAATCTTGATCTTGATCAAGTTTGATGCTTGTGATGATCAAAGTTTTATTGATTCTTGCTATCGCTTCTATGACCGGAGGCCATTGACTTCCTTCACACAAGTCAAAGTCCACTATGTGAATGGAAGTAGCATGGGTTGGAATAGATTCAAGGATGGTTGAATTGGCGGTAAAATGAGCAAACCGCCCGTATAGAAAGATCTCATAGAACGCTCTAAATGCTGTCTTAAAGTTCCTTAAAGATTCTTGAACAATGTAATCTTTTTCTTGATTTTCATCACACTGGAATAAGTTAAGTGCTAAACGTTCATGTACAGGACCAACTGGGCTAGCTAGTTGGCGCACGCGTTTCTGAATCACTTTGGCTAGTTCTGTATGACCCGAACATATGGCCTCTGCGTGAGCCGTGAGTAGGTTTTCGATTCCTGTTTGGGAACCAATTTCCATGACATCATCTACCATGCATGGTGGTGGTACATATGGGATATATGCACATGCATCACTTGAAGTCTTGGATATGCTTGGGCTCCATTCATAACTATCACTTGAAATCTCTTCCATGTTTTGAACATGATCAGCATCATCACATAACCATCTGCATACTTCATCAAAACCATTCATGACATTTTCAGAATAAAGTTCATGCTCTTCTTCACTTGTGAAAAAGTCAATATTTTGACCATCTAAAGGCGAGTCAAAATAAGAGTGAACTGGCCAAGAAGGCTGAAACACAGGTTCTAATTGCATCATGCTTGTATTTTCTTTATGATGATATAAAGCTATATTTAGAAAGATGTATAAAAATAGAGAGATAGAGAGTGCCTTTGTATCTGGATTTATAATGATTGTAGGGTGTTTCTTTATACTCTCTTTTGGTTGGAAATTTCAGCAGAAAAGTTGAAGTTGGGGTTAAAAATATAGAATTTGAAACTTGCTAACTTCTTAAAGAGACCATTTTTTCTTATCATCTCTTATATTATATTGTTAAATTATCCCTCAGGAGTCTTGTTCTTATATCACTTTCAAAGGTGACTTTCTTTTCTCTTTACGGCTTTTAAATTATTCATTTTGCTTGGCATCACCTTGAAGGTTGAATGTTATTGTGGTTAAGTTGCCTCTATTATACGGGTCCGACAAATAAAGATTCATATGAACAATTTGTATTCCTACAAACTCTTTTGGTGATGTAGCCTTACATGCTTATTCGTAAATACTAAATAGTAACCAAGTTAGTACGGTAAATGCAGTATTTGTTTCCTGTTTTGGATTGTTGTGTTTGTTTTCATATTGTTTGCCGTCTTGGAATTTCAGAAGCTTGGCCTGAAAGTTACAAACACAAAAGGTCGTCATGCTTTCAAGCTATGAACCAATATTTTAGAATGATTATGGTCTTGGTGGCATCGAATTACAACTTGTTAAATAAAAATAGTAAACATATAAAGAAGTTCAGACCCTTTACTTTGATGCTATGCAATGCGCATAATTTAATTTAATATTGTAATGCATGCTTGCTAACTAAATATTAAAAATGATAAAAACAAGGGATGTTGATAAAATTTCTTTGAGCTCATGCTCCCTTTCCCTTTCTTTGGAGCAAATATTTTCTACTGATTCAGTTTAACTAATCATTTCACAAGGTTCAGCTTGGGAGATCCACTTGTAAAAACTAGAGGCTATATGTTAGTCCGGTAATAGATTAAAACCAAACCTATACCCGACGTTTTGGTTTTTAGATTTTCACAATTAATCGGTTCGGTTATAACGATTCGGTTATTGGGAAAGACAATTTGGTTAGTTTGGTTAACTATAAGTTAATAAAATCAATAAGTTTTAGGTCAAATATTTTAAAGATGTGCAAGTTATATATTATTTATAAAAATATATGCAAAAAACTTTTTTCAACACAGAATATATTGTCTGTAAAAAATACAAAGGTTGAGGGTTGGAAAGGTTGGTCAAAAGAAGGGAAACAAGGGTATAGAATCAGATTAGCTTTATCATTGTCTATAAGACGATGATATAGACCAATGATAAGTCTTCTTAACCAATGAGGTTTTGTGTATATAAATCTTACAAGTAATGGTTCACTTGTAAAGTTTAACCAATAAGGGTTTCAGAGCATGTGAATTGTGTTATTGTAACCAGTTCATGTTCATTTTCTACCTCAAAAGAATCTTGTTTTAGTCAATTAGTGGATTGACTATTAAAGAAGTCACTTTTGGTCTTCCTCTTTGATATTATATTCTTAAATGGATCTTGTTTTTTCATTCTTATTCAAGGATGAGCATATTATTATTTTTTTAATAAATCATATGGTTGGGTAACTTACAGATTGAATGATATTGTGGCTGTATATTGTATGTGGGACTCCATGGCTGTTTTCTTCTTTGAATAATTGTTTATTTGACCTATTAGGATTAAAGATTACACTTGTTAATCATATAGACAATTTGATTTCCTGCAAACTCTTTTGTGGTATATCCTTATCTGTTTGTTATGAAAAAACATATGGATGTGATTGGTGTGTTTTATTCATCAACTTATCCCAATCTGTTTTTAGATATGGTTCTATATTATCATTATCATTCTTCTAATATTTCTACTTTTAATAAAATATTTCATATATATCTTGATTTATTTATTGATATATTATTATTTAAATGATTTGCATTCTTGTCTATTATTGTGCAATGCTTAAGAATCCTGTTAACATAAGTGTATATGATTATGATTATAAATATATCGCTGCAGTTTTGGTGATTTGCTTTCAGGTTTGTGATTATACATTTATATTAATAAATACAGATCACCATTGTAAAACCTATCACTTTTGTATCAAATTGGTAAATATAAAAACTAGCTAAAATGGAAACGGGTCAAATGGTCACGGTTGTGTGATAGGTCATCCCAACTGTTTCCAAATATTAAAACGTCCTAAATCACTTTATTGAAATTTAGATTATTATTTTGACGCTATAGTTTTTATAATATTATTTAATGAAATAGTTATATTAATTGCCAAAAAGAATGGGCAGAAAGGTGTTGACACTATTTGCTACTTTTTGTAAATGTAAATGATACTTCCCAGTGTCATGGTGATCATGTTTGGGATACCTGTATTTTGGATTCATGTTGTTTGGCATCTTACAATTAACCAATTATTATGGATAATTATCGTCTTGTCTTGGTGGCTCCGAATGATTAAACCACACCCAACCTTAACTAGAAGTAGATCAATGGATACAAACATATAAGAAATTTCAGACCCCCTACTTTGATGCTTTGCGACGTAAACCGGATCATATATATGAAATATATTATTTATAACCAGTGGTTTTGCATTTTCTTTGATAATAGCTTCGAACGAGTTATGATGTGTTTAAAATTGAGTTTGAATGTATGATATTCAAGGTAAAAGAAAAGTTGTCTCATATAGGTGGGTGACCAAACTAAACCTATGAACATGAAAAAAAATCCAGGCTTGAAAAAGTGTTTTTAAGTAGCTTGATTACATATTAAGAATGTTTTAGTTACAACTAAAAACGATTATGGTATGTTATAATTTTTGCTATGAGAGTTTCCCAACACTACAGGAAAAAAAATAGAGAGGCTCATACAACATTTGGTGACGGGAATGCAAATTAAAGTTACCAACATTAGGTGTGTTTTTTCCAAGCTCTTTTAAGAACATTTGAATCATATTGTTCCAAGGCTCTTGTTCGAGCCAACAAAAACAAACGACACTAGTCTCAGCCTGGGCCCATGGCCTTGTGGTCTAATTGCATTGATGATTGCCTCTATAAATGTCACGTGGGTTTAAATCTCTGCAAGTTTTAGGTAGATTAGATGGTATTTAAAAGTTGTAAAATGTTGTTAATAGATAAATAGTCTTAGCCTGGGCCCTGGGTGGGGTAAAATTGGGTTTTTTGAATACCCAGTTTCGGGTATGGAACCGGGTTCAGGTACGGTCGGGTTCTACAAAATCAGGTATTGACAATACCCAGGTTGGGTCCGGGTTTTATACAAAAATGTATAACCTACATACCAGGGTTCGGGTATGGCCCGGGTCGGTTTTCTAATACCCAGATATTTTTATATCATTTTTCCGGGTTGGGGTATGGATCGGGTTGAGTTCAGGTATGCCTCGGTATTCATTTTTTTGTATAAAACATAGAAATATATAATGCAAAACCTTTTTATTTCATCAAACATAGAAATACACGACACCTAAATAATCATAGAACCGGGTTGAATAAGATGATGAACATAGATAGCTTCGAATAACTTGATCGTCTTCATTTATTGTTCGTCTCGAGGATAACATGTTAGTGCATATTGGTGACAACAGCTTAATAGTTTGCTAGTTTAGTCTTTGGATATTTTGTATTGGGCTTAGCATTTGTATTTAGCTTGTTTAAAGTTGTAATGGGCTTGGAGAATGGCCTAGCCCAGTATAAAGCCTAGTATGTAGACATGTAGTATAAATACATGTTATGCATTAGGGTTTTAGGTTAGACATAGAGAAGAGACAAGTTGAGGAAGTTGTTGGTTGGTGAGAAATCTACAGAGAGTGGCTGAGAGATTTCTAGAGAGTCTTGAATTGGTTGTAAACACATAGTATTGGATAATCAATAGAAGACTGTTTAAAGGAATTCGTGTTCATGTTCTTGTGTTTTCTGTGAAATCTGATCTAGGGGATTCGCACTCTAGATTAGATAGACGATTCTGTCAAGATCCATAAGGACTAAGGGACCTACAATTGGTATCAGAGCATTCGGCTCTTGATTTTTTCTCGGTTCAGAATCGTTTCAGCAGAAAAAGCTGGAATTTTGGACGTTTTTGGGGGCTGGTTTGAATTTTTTGGCGGCTGTTCTAGGGTTTGCTGCTGTTTCGGATAACCACCAGGTATTTCAGTTAGAAGACTTGCATTTCGGATCAAAAGTGAAGCATTTCGGATTGAAAGTTTGCATTTCAGACCAGAAAAGGTTGAATTTCGGATCAAAAAAGTGCATTTCGGATTCAAGCAGTTCATTTCGTATTGCATTTCGGATTCTAGCAGTCCATCTCGGATCAGAACAGTCCATTTCGGATTGAATTTCGGATCAGAAGCAATTTCGGATTTCTTTGCAGATCTCGGATTCAGAACTATTACGGATTCCATCTCGGATCAGAATAGTCTATTCCGGATTTCCATTTCGGATCAGATCATTGCATTCGGGATTTCATCTCGGATCACTATTCCGGATCACCATTTCGGATTAGCATTTCGGATTACTATTCCGGATTTTCATCTCGGATTGTTAATCAGAGTTTCCATTTCAGATTTTACACTGTTCCAAGTTACACATAAAAATGTGGAAAGTTAACCGGCTGACGTAATAAGAGTTAATCGTTTTCGGACAGAGACTTTGAGCCATAGAGAATTTTGACGAACCGATTAGATAGATAGACTCGTGTGATTTTTAGGACAAAAAAAGGCACGGAAAATCCTAAAATCACTATCGGACATTATTTATCATTGGATTCGCATCGTCGAGACGAGTCTAACGGTACAATTTGGTAATCACACTTTTCGGACAAATTTCTGAACGTTATTAACGGTTTGGGTACGATAAGCTGCAGGTTAGATTTGTATTTTGACACAGGTATACCAAAATCCATTTAAACTATTAGCTACGTGTTAAAGATAGGCAACCACCAGGTATTTCGGATAGAAGACTTGCATTTTGGATCAAAAGTGAAGCATTTCGGATTGAAAGTTTGCATTTCAGATCAGAAAAGGTTGAATTTCGGATCAACAAAGTGCATTTCGGATTCAAGCAGTTCATTTTGGATTGCATTTCGGATTCTAGCAGTCCATCTCGGATCAGAATAGTCCATTTCGTATTGAATTTCGGATCAGAAGCAATTTCGGATTCCATTTCGGATTTCTTTGAAGATCATAAGTTATCCGGATTCAATCTCGGATTCAGAACTATTACGGATTCCATCTCGGATCAGAATAGTCTATTCCGGATTTCCATTTCGGATCAGATCAGTGCATTCCGGATTTCATCTCGGATCATTATTCCGGATCACCATTTCGAATTAGCATTTCGGATTACTGTTCCGGATTTTCATCTCGGATTGTTAATCAGAGTTTCCATTTCGGAGTTTACACTGTTCCGAGTTACACTGAAAAATGTGGAAAGTTAACCAGCTGACGTAACCAGAGTTAATTGCTTTCATTTTATAATTTTCATGTTGACTAATGTATTTGGTTTAGACTATTGCATCTATTTGTTTCTAAACGCCTTGAATATTAATTACAATGTGCATGTCTGATATATGTTTCAAAATGTCATCTTTGTGTTTCAAACGCCATAACATTATTTTCCCTTACAAAAGTTAATTAGTTGTATTTTACCATCTTTATCTAAAACACCATTCATACAAAATGCCAAACTTAATAATGGGATGCCATAGATCTTGTAAGCTTGGAGAGGAGGTAACTGGATAATGCATTGAGCGGAAGCTGGATAATGATAATCAAACCCTGCATATCATTTAGCGCCCCCTACCACGTGTTCGAGCAGGATCCGTTCTCACCATTTTCACACTTCCAACCGTTTTCTTCTGATCCCGTTTATATATATATATATAATTTACATATCTCTAAATACATCATAGGACTGAAATTACATTTTTACATTTGATAGTGGAAACGAGCAATTAGAATCGTATTTACTTGGAAAGATTTAACTGAGTAACATGTTTCATTTTTTAAAAAAGCAAAAAACTGGAATGACCAAATGTGTTTAAAAGTATTTGAGTGCTTAAAATATTCTTAATCATTTTTTAAAAAGAAATCTTATATCATACTTTTGATAATATGTTTTCTCTACTAATAAACAATACATCAAACATTACAAAATGTATATATAAAAATAGAATGCATAAAAGGTGTTGAAATGTTGGCCTAACATGACTCAAATCCTTTTGACCCGTAAAAAGTCACTTGTTTTGACATGAACCCGTTACAACCTGGAAAAAGAATAAATAAGATTTAAACACTTCCCATTAAAAATTAAACAAAAATAATATTACAAATATGTGATTCAACTGAGTAGTTCGTACTATTCACCTTAAGCATAAATCAATTATTTTGAAATACAAGAATAAATCGGAAACTATAACTAATATGTGGAATTTGAAAATTATAGATCATATAAAAAACTTATGCATAATTATTCATTTTAAAAAGTATTAAAATCATAGGTTTTAAAATTACAATTAACTGTCGTTAAAAAAGGTTTAAAAATTATAGACAATTGTCGTTAAAAAAAGTTAAAGTATTCTTTTATTAAAAACTTTAAATATTTTTAATCATCAATCTTGAAGCTTTAATTGATATTAATATTAATAGCAATAGCATAATATTATAATAATCTTTAATTAGAATTAGATATTAATTAAATATTATTAATGATCTGAAGAAGAAAATCTCGTGTGAAGTTAGTTGGAATTTTGAATATGAAAATGGTATGCGATTGGAGTTTTTTTTTATTAGAATTAGATTCTTAATAATGTGAATCTTCATGGATTAATAGATTATGTTAGCATGATTAAATACCAAGTATTAATTTGGTTTCATTGATGCCTATTTGTTTCGCTTGTTTTTAACAACATTTTTTTACACCTAAACATTATATTACCTTGCGTTTATAAGGATTTGAACCGACACTATTTTTACAGAGAGTAAACACTATATCACTAGACCAATAGGTAATGGGTTAAACATTTTGCATGTAATTGATAAAAATACTCATGAATCTATTTAATGATCTTTTGGCAATCCATCTTAAGGTGTCTCTTCTTAGTAAATTCAAAGGAGTATCTTTATCATTGTACAACACTTCATGTGGCAAAAGCTATAAAGCTAGGGGCATTTAGTCATTTTGTAATTTTCCAACAAGTTTTTATGTGTGCATATTTGCCATGTGTAAACTTTTATTAATATTTAGGTGACCTTGGTGAAACATGTTGAATCATGGACATCCTATGTATTAATTAAGTGATTTTAGTGCAATAATTTAATGTAACCATATTAAAAGATAGTTGGAAATCAAGAGATCTGTACTTAAGAAATCTACACTTATACAGATATACAATGCTATCTAGACATGAATATTCTACATCCATGCAGAAACTCTCACCAATGGAGTTCCTTTCCATTTTAACACAAATTCATTCCCAGACTCACCAATTTCGATTCCATACGAAGTTTCTCCACCGTTCACCAGTTCCCGTTGTTCATTCCAGTTTTCTTTACTAAGTTGTACTCCTTTTAACCCAATATCCTTCTCGAAACCTGACTTTCCTCTTCCTTCCTCCCATTTTTGGAACCAAGATTTTGAATTTACAAAAGGCCAAACAAAAAGGGTCTCTATAGCCATCCTTCCTTCATTGAGATAACTAGGAAAACCCCATTCCATTGACTCGTATAATGCTTTATAGTGTGCCAAGTTTTTGTTAAAAAATGAAGGGAAATCGGTATCATTTGTTCTTTCACCTTCTCCATCTCCAAAGGTTATGATCCCTTCATTTTTCGCCAAAGCCCATTTTGCTATATTTATAAAGTCCATAACTTGAGTTGTTTTTCTTGTCCTTCCCATATGTGGAAGGCCAACCATACAGTTAAAGACCATAAATTCACTCGCTAGTTTACTTTCGTCCATTGTTTTCACCATTTGTGACATACAGATCTCTTGTACCTTCAAATTTAGACCAACACTTCTTGCAAAGTTACAAAGCTGCCACCTTGTTTGTTCAAATTTTGAATCTTGATCTTGATCAAGTTTGATGCTTGTGATGATCAAAGTTTTATTGATTCTTGCTATCGCTTCTATGACCGGAGGCCATTGACTTCCTTCACACAAGTCAAAGTCAACTATGTGAATGGAAGTAGCATGGGTTGGAATAGATTCAAGGATGGTTGAATTGGCGGTAAAATGAGCAAACCGCCCGTATAGAAAGATCTCATAGAACGCTCTAAATGCTGTCTTAAAGCTCCTTAAAGATTCTTGAACAATGTAATCTTTTTCTTGATTTTCATCACACTGGAATAAGTTAAGTGCTAAACGTTCATGTACAGGACCAACTGGGCTAGCTAGTTGGCGCACGCGTTTCTGAATCACTTTGGCTAGTTCTGTATGACCCGAACATATGGCCTCTGCGTGAGCCGTGAGTAGGTTTTCGATTCCTGTTTGGGAACCAATTTCCATGACATCATCTACCATGCATGGTGGTGGTACATATGGGATATATGCACATGCATCACTTGAAGTCTTGGATATGCTTGGGCTCCATTCATAACTATCACTTGAAATCTCTTCCATGTTTTGAACATGATCAGCATCATCACATAACCATCTGCATACTTCATCAAAACCATTCATGACATTTTCAGAATAAAGTTCACGCTCTTCTTCACTTGTGAAAAAGTCAATATTTTGACCATCTAAAGGCGAGTCAAAATAAGAGTGAACTGGCCAAGAAGGCTGAAACACAGGTTCTAATTGCATCATGCTTGTATTTTCTTTATGATGATATAAAGCTATATTTAGAAAGATGTATAAAAATAGAGAGATAGAGAGTGCCTTTGTATCTGGATTTATAATGATTGTAGGGTGTTTCTTTATACTCTCTTTTGGTTGGAAATTTCAGCAGAAAAGTTGAAGTTGGGGTTAAAAATATAGAATTTGAAACTTGCTAACTTCTTAAAGAGACCATTTTTTCTTATCATCTCTTATATTATATTGTTAAATTATCCCTCAAGAGTCTTGTTCTTATATCACTTTCAAAGGTGACTTTCTTTTCTCTTTACGGCTTTTAAATTATTCATTTTGCTTGGCATCACCTTGAAGGTTGAATGTTATTGTGGTTAAGTTGCCTCTAATATACGGGTCCGACAAATAAAGATTCATATGAACAATTTGTATTCCTACAAACTCTTTTGGTGATGCAGCCTTACATGCTTATTCGTAAATACTAAATAGTAACCAAGTTAGTACGGTAAATGCAGTATTTGTTTCCTGTTTTGGATTGTTGTGTTTGTATTCATATTGTTTGCCGTCTTGGAATTTCAGAAGCTTGGCCTGAAAGTTACAAACACAAAAGGTCGTCATGCTTTCAAGCTATGAACCAATATTTTAGAATGATTATGGTCTTGGTGGCATCGAATTACAACTTGTTAAATAAAAATAGTAAACATATAAAGAAGTTCAGACCCTTTACTTTGATGCTATGCAATGCGCATAATTTGATTTAATATTGTAATGCATGCTTGCTAACTAAATATTAAAAATGATAAAAACAAGGGATGTTGATAAAATTTCTTTGAGCTCATGCTCCCTTTCCCTTTCTTTGGAGCAAATATTTTCTACTGATTCAGTTTAACTAATCATTTCACAAGGTTCAGCTTGGGAGATCCACTTGTAAAAACTAGAGGCTATATGTTAGTCCGGTAATAGATTAAAACCAAACCTATACCCGGCGTTTTGGTTTTTAGATTTTCATAATTAATCGGTTCGGTTATAACGATTCGGTTATTGGGAAAGACAATTTGGTTAGTTTGGTTAACTATAAGTTAATAAAATCAATAAGTTTTAGTATATTATTTATAAAAATA
Source organism: Scalesia atractyloides (assembly GCA_947069175.1). NCBI lineage: Eukaryota > Viridiplantae > Streptophyta > Magnoliopsida > Asterales > Asteraceae > Scalesia > Scalesia atractyloides. The sequence continues at coordinate 16,615,808 of CAMTDV010000026.1, forward strand.
TATGCAAAAAACTTTTTTCAACACATAATATATTGTCTGTAAAAAATACAAAGGTTGAGGGTTGGAAAGATTGGTCAAAAGAAGGGAAACAAGGGTATAGAATCAGATTAGCTTTATCATTGTCTATAAGACGATGATATAGACCAATGATAAGTCTTCTTAACCAATGAGGTTTTGTGTACATAAATCTTACAAGTAATGGTTCACTTGTAAAGTTTAACCAATAAGGGTTTCAGAGCATGTGAATTGTGTTATTGTAACCAGTTCATGTTCATTTTCTACCTCAAAAGAATCTTGTTTTAGTCAATTAGTGGATTGACTATTAAAGAAGTCATTTTTGGTCTTCCTCTTTGATATTATATTCTTAAATGGATCTTGTTTTTTCATTCTTATTCAAGGATGAGCATATTATTTTTTTTTTAATAAATCATATGGTTGGGTAACTTACAGATTGAATGATATTGTGGCTGTATATTGTATGTGGGACTCCATGGCTGTTTTCTTCTTTGAATAATTGTTTATTTGACCTATTAGGATTAAAGATTACACTTGTTAATCATATAGACAATTTGATTTCCTGCAAACTCTTTTGTGGTATATCCTTATCTGTTTGTTATGAAAAAACATATGGATGTGATTGGTGTGTTTTATTCATCAACTTATCCCAATCTGTTTTTAGATATGGTTGTATATTATCATTATCATTCTTCTAATATTTCTACTTTTCATAAAATATTTCATATATATCTTGATTTATTTATTGAAATATTATTATTTAAATGATTTGCATTCTTGTCTATTATTGTGCAATGCTTAAGAATCCTGTTAACATAAGTGTATATGATTATGATTATAAATATATAGCTGCAGTTTTGGTGATTTGCTTTCAGGTTTGTGATTATACATTTATATTAATAAATACAGATCACCATTGTAAAACCTATCACTTTTGTATCAAATTGGTAAATATAAAAACTAGCTAAAATGGAAACGGGTCAAATGGTCACGGTTGTGTGATAGGTCATTCCAACTGTTTCCAAATATTAAAACGTCCTAAATCACTTTATTGAAATTTAGATTATTATTTTGACGCTATAGTTTTTATAATATTATTTAATGAAATAGTTATTATTAATTGCCAAAAAGAATGGGCAGAAAGGTGTTGACACTATTTGCTACTTTTTGTAAATGTAAATGATACTTCCCAGTGTCATGGTGATCATGTTTGGGATACCTGTATTTTTATTCATGTTGTTTGGCATCTTACAATGAACCAATTATTATGGATAATTATCGTCTTGTCTTGGTGGCTCCGAATGATTAAACCACACCCAACCTTAACCAGAATTAGATCAATGGATACAAACATATAAGAAATTTCAGACCCCCTACTTTGATGCTTTGCGACGTAAACCGGATCATATATATGAAATATATTATTTATAACCAGTGGTTTTGCATTTTCTTTGATAATAGCTTCGAACGAGTTATGATGTGTTTAAAATTGAGTTTGAATGTATGATATTCAAGGTAAATGAAAAGTTGTCTCATATAGGTGGGTGACCAAACTAAACCTATGAACATGAAAAAAAATCCAGGCTTGAAAAAGTGTTATTAAGTAGCTTGATTACATATTAAGAATGTTTTAGTTACAACTAAAAACGATTATGGTATGTTATAATTTTTGCTATGAGAGTTTCCCAACATTACAGGAAAAAAAATAGAGAGGCTCATACAACATTTGGTGACGGGAATGCAAATTAAAGTTACCAACATTAGGTGTGTTTTTTCCAAGCTCTTTTAAGAACATTTGAATCATATTGTTCCAAGGCTCTTGTTCGAGCCAACAAAAACAAACGACACTAGTTTCAGCCTGGGCCCATGGCCTTGTGGTCTAATTGCATTGATGATTGCCTCTATAAATGTAATGCGGGTTTAAATCTCTGCAAGTTTTAGGTAGATTAGATGGTATTTAAAAGTTGTAAAATGTTGTTAATAGATAAATAGTCTTAGCCTGGGCCCTGGGTGGGGTAAAATTGGGTTTTTTGAATACCCAGTTTCGGGTATGGAACCGGGTTCAGGTACGGTCGGGTTCTACAAAATCGGATATTGACAATACCAAGGTTGGGTCTGTGTTTTATACAAAAAATGTATACCCTATATACCAGGGTTCGGGTATGGCCCGGGTCGGTTTTCTAATACCCAGATATTATTATACCATTTTTCCGGGTTTGGGTATGGATCGGGTTGAGTTCAGGTATGCCTCGGTATTCATTTTTTTTGTATAAAACATAGAAATATATAATGCAAAACATTTTTATTTCATCAAACATAGAAATACACGACACCTAAATAATCATAGAACCGGGTTGAATAAGATGATGAACATAGATAGCTTCGAATAACTTGATCGTCTTCATTTATTGTTCGTCTCGAGGATAACATGTTAGTGCATATTGGTGACAACAGCTTAATAGTTTGCTAGTTTAGTCTTTGGATATTTTGTATTGGGCTTAGCATTTGTATTTAGCTTGTTTAAAGTTGTAATAGGCTTGGAGAATGGCTTAGCCCAGTATAAAGCCTAGTATGTAGACATGTAGTATAAATACATGTTATGCATTAGGATTTTAGGTTAGACACAGAGAAGAGACAAGTTGAGGAAGTTGTTGGTTGGTGAGAAATCTACAGAGAGTGGCTGATAGATTTCTAGAGAGTCTTGAATTGGTTGTAAACACATAGTGTTGGATAATCAATAGAAGACTGTGTAAAGGAATTCGTGTTCGTGTTCTTGTGTTTTCTGTGAAATCTGATCTAGGGGATTCGCACTCTAGATTAGATAGACGATTCTGTCAAGATCCATAAGGACTAGGGGACCTACAATTGGTATCAGAGCATTCGGCTCTTGATTTTTTTCTCGGTTCAGAACCGTTTCAGCAGAAAAAGCTAAAATTTTGGACGTTTTTGGGGGTTGGTTTGAATTTTTTGGCGGCTGTTCTAGGGTTTGCTGCTGTTTCGGATTACCACCAGGTATTTCGGTTAGAAGACTTGCATTTCGGATCAAAAGTGAAGCATTTCGGATTGAAAGTTTGCATTTCAGATTAGAAAAGGTTGAATTTCGGATCAACAAAGTGCATTTCGGATTCAAGCAGTTCATTTCGAATTGCATTTCGGATTCTAGCAGTCCATCTCGGATCAGAATAGTCCATTTCGGATTGAATTTCGGATCAGAAGCAATTTCGGATTCCATTTCGGATTTCTTTGTAGATCTCGGATTCAGAACTATTACGGATTCCATCTCGGATCAGAATAGTCTATTCCGGATTTCCATTTCGGATCAGATCAGTGCATTCCGGATTTCATCTCGGATCACTATTCCGGATCACCATTTCGGATTAGTATTTCGGATTACTGTTCCGGATTTTCATCTCGGATTGTTAATCAGAGTTTCCATTTCGGATTTTACACTGTTCCAAGTTACACATAAAATTGTGGAAAGTTAACCAGCTGACGTAACCAGAGTTAATCGTTTTCGGACATAGACTTTGAGCCATAGAGAATTTTGACGAACCGATTAGATAGATAGACTCGTGTGATTTTTAGGACAAAAAAGGCACGGAAAATCCTAAAATCACTCTCGGACATTATATATCATTGGATTCGCATCGTCGAGACGAGTCTAACGGTACAATTTAGTAATCACACTTTTCGGACAAATTTCTGAACGTTATTAACGGTTTGGGTACGATAAGCTGCAGGTTAGATTTGGATTTTGATACAGGTATACCAAAATTCATTTAAACTATTAGCTGCGTGTTAAAGATGGGCAAATTGAACAATCTAAGTGATGGTGTTAAAAACTGGCCAAAGCTGATAAATGCTGACCAATATGTAGAATGGAAGAAGCAGTTTGAGGCATTTGTTCAAAGTGAAATACTAAGATGTGGAATTGTATGATCGATGGGTACATTGCTCCCACACGTCGAGTAAATGGAAGAATTATGGTTCTCTCATATGAGAAGATGGAAGATTCTGATAAACGTATATATGATGCTGAGAAGAAGACTTTAGCAGCGATAAAGATGTCCTTGCCATTTGATATGAAAAACATTTGTAATAGGTATGGATCGTCTAGAGAGTTGTGGGAAGCTTTAGAACAACGTTATCTGAGTACTTCAAGACAAAGTACATGTGTGAGTGAGACTGCAGCTGTGAAGATTGATGAAGGAGCTGCTAAGATAGAAGAGAAGAAGGAAGCTGAGAAGGAGAGAATGGAACTCAAGGATGCAAAAGCTACAGGGTGCATGGATGATACAGATGAGCTTACAGCAGAGGTACAGGTACAATTTCAATCTGTTAGTCATACTTGTCATAATTGCACTGAACTACAGGCTACAGTTGACAAATTATCGGAGCAAAACAAAATTCTGTTAGTTGAATTAGAAAAATTGAAAGAGTCAAATGTTCTTTTGAGTAAAAGGGAGTCAAATTTTTTAAATACACTTAATTCAAATGAACAAGAAATCATCAGTTTGACCAGCAAAGTCAATGAACTTTTACAGATCATTGATTTGGCTCGTGAAACTGTGAAAGATAAGACTAACGAGCTTTCTGAAAAGTGCACAGAATTGGCTAGTGCACAGGCCAAAATTGTGGAACTTCATGGAAAGTTAGACAAATTTGGAGAATCCTCGTTAGCCAGGACTCAAATTCAGAAAAGTTTGAAAATGAGTAGTGATAAAACAGGAGTGGGGTTTAGTAAAGCTTCATCTTCTAAGGATCAGGATTACTCCTTTTTACCAAATGAAAATGAGCTAACAGATTTTGTTCCTACTATACCAGCTATAGTGGATCCGATAACATTTGACATACCTGATAGTCCAAGCTCTTTGAAAGAATCTGTTAAGTCTAATAATACACCTAATAAAGTGGATGAGGATACTAAAGACAAAACAGTCAAATCATTTAAAAAGGGATCTAACAGAAAGAAAACCTTTAAGAAGAGATCCTGTTTTAAATGTCACAACAAAGGGCATGTAGCTAGTTGTTGTCCTTTTAAAAAGGGGAAGCAAGTGGAGACTGAGGTTGAGGTTAAGGATGAAAATCAGGTTGGGTCAAATAAGAATGTTAAACCAAGTTCTCAGATAAGTCAACAAAGATTTAAACCAAAATCTTCAACATCACAAAGATTTGATAGTCCAAGAAAATTTTCTCCTAAATCAAGTCATGTAAATGGACAATCAAATTGTTTTACAAGGAAAAATTATGGATATCGAAATTGATACCAAACTTCTGGTAATCGAAACTTTCAAAGAAGAAACGAATACAGGGGTTTTAGTAACTCGAATGTTCAAAACAATCCAAAAATTTTTCAAAGATCGGATTATGATAATGGGAGAAGAAGGATTTGAGATAATAATTTTCAAAGGTCGGAAAATCCGGGAGTTTATTGGAATTCTTGTGATCATATGTCTCGTGGAAATTATAAATCTTATTCAACAGCTTGGAAGAGATCCAAGACACCAGTAAGGTATGATGGATATTGGATGGATGTTCCAGTGGTTGATAAATCTGGACGACCCAAGACCTTTAACGCTTGGGTTCCCCAGTCTAACTAAGTTGTTGAGTGTATGCAGGATGACCAAGAAGGACTGTTTATATGTTCAACAATGGTTATTCCTGTAAATCAGCTGAGGTGAATAGTAGGTTACACATGGTAACTAATTATTTACTTCTGTGTTAGTTACTGGTTTGCTAAAAGTGAAAAACCTACTTGTCAGGTTGAAGTGGGAGTCTGTTTGTGTTTAAATTTCTGTTTTTAAAACTTTACTCCATAAAAAAGAAAAATTTAGGGGGAGAAATTTCCCTAAGCCAAAAAGAGTGTTAGTTAGTGCGTGAGTGTAGGGGGAGTAAGTTGAAAAGCTTAAAGTTTTTGTTAAAAATGAAAAATGAGTTTCACTGTGTGAAAAAAAAGAAATGATAGTACATCAGCAACTTAGACTGTCACACTGAAATTAAAAGAAAATTGCTTAAGTGTGATAGTAGCTTCATCATATGATGTACCAGTAGGCAAAAGGCATGAAATAATCAACTTACCTTTGTGATACACATAAAATAAACTGTGTATGAGTGGGTAACATATCAGTGGCGTATGGTTTTATAACCTTAAATCTTGTGTTGATAGATTCCCAAAATCTGAGGTTTTAGGTCTTTATATCGTTATTTCATCTAGGGTATCAAGGTTGTCCTTCTGTTGCATCTAGATATATGCTGACCTAGGCACAACCGGGATATCTTAAAAGAGCTAAAATGTCAAATCCCAAATATTGAAGAAGCTCTCCTAGAGAGTCATTCAAATGTGCAAAATTGCATTATTCGTACCAAAATTTGGTATTTGTCCTAACCCTCATTGGATATTGGTCTTTTTGTTGTACGAAAGTACTGACCTGATCACCAATTATCTAACGTTGTAATTCAAAAGGATGAATTTCGGTATACTCACCTACTACGATGAATTTTTGTGCATACTTTGATCGCAAGGGTATGTCCTGAAGTGGGACACACTAGTATATCAGTATAAATTATCTAAGTAGATCACAAGGTAATGGTACTTGAAAGGTTCATGTATTTTGTTTAAGTGGATAAACAATACTGGTAATCGTCTTGAATTGTTTTCATGAATATTGCATATAGAATTATAACATAGTGTGAAAACAGATTGATGTTGCTGATATGATCTTCTTAATGGTGATTCTCACAAAAATAGAGTGTTTATTTTCTTGTTAGTTATTTGTTTTCAGGAAATACAAAAAATACAAAAAGATTTGTTTTTAACATCTCCCAGTTTGAACTGATAAGTTGTTTGTTTTTGCATGATAAGATAAAATATTGGTTTATCTTTAATGTGGAAAAGAACTAATGGTTTTTCGAGTTACTTGCTTATGTTTCTAAACAGATTGATGCAGTTATCAAGATGAAGTGCAGAATTCAAGTAAAGTACATTTTAAGAATAGAGTGCAGAATGTGTGAAGATGCATGGTAGGATCCTTCTACTACGTTGCAAAAGATGATATAGAGGTAGTTGGAGATAAGAGCTTAATCAGAGAATGCTAGTTCGCAAATCTACAGCGAATGAAAGTCTTGGAGATTGGAAGCATCAGCTTAGAGAGAGTCTGTTAATGTCATAATCTACATGTAGCTGAAGTTATCCAAAGACCAAAAGATCACAAGATGTTTGAAGACAAAATTACGCTATGAAGCTATTGTCAAGGGGGAGTCTGTTAGTGTGGTGACAACATCTTAATAGTTTGCTAGTTTAGTCTTTGGATATTTTGTATTGGGCTTAGCATTTGTATTTAGCTTGTTTAAAGTTGTAATAGGCTTGGAGAATGGCCTAGCCCAGTATAAAGCCTAGTATGTAGACATGTAGTATAAATACATGTTATGCGTTAGGGTTTTAGGTTAGACACAGAGAAGAGACAAGTTGAGGAAGTTGTTGGTTGGTGAGAAATCTACAGAGAGTGGCTGAGAGATTTCTAGAGAGTCTTGAATTGGTTGTAAACACATAGTGTTGGATAATCAATAGAAGACTGTTTAAAGGAATTCGTGTTCGTGTTCTTGTGTTTTCTGTGAAATCTGATCTAGGGGATTCCGCACTCTAGATTAGATAGACGATTCTGTAAAGATCCATAAGGACTAGGGGACCTACAATTGGTATCAGAGCATTCGGCTCTTGATTTTTTTCTCGGTTCAGAATCGTTTCAGCAGAAAAAGCTGGAATTTTGGACTTTTTTGGGGGTTGGTTTGAATTTTTTGGCGGCTGTTCTAGGGTTTGCTGCTGTTTCGGATAACCACCAGGTATTTCGGATACAAGACTTGCATTTCGGATCAAAAGTGAAGCATTTCGGATTGAAAGTTTGCATTTCAGATCAGAAAAGGTTGAATTTCGGATCAACAAAGTGCATTTCGGATTCAAGCAGTTCATTTCGGATTGCATTTCGGATTCTAGCAGTCCATCTCGGATCAAAATAGTCCATTTCTATTGAATTTCGGATCAGAAGCAATTTCGGATTCCATTTCGGATTTCTTTGCAGATCAGAAGTTATTCCGGATTCCATCTCGGATTCAGAATTATTACGGATTCCATCTCGGATTAGAATAGTCTATTCCGGATTTCCATTTCGGATCAGATCAGTGCATTCCGGATTTCATCTCGGATCACTGTTCCAGATCACCATTTCGGATTAGCATTTCGGATTACTGTTCCGGATTTTCACCTCGGATTGTTAATCAGAGTTTCCATTTCGGGTATAGACATATAATGTAAACAAAAAAATGGTCCAAATATACTTTCTAACGGCTGTCGTTACCAAGGTACAAAACTCGAAAAACACAAAAAAAAAACGAAAAAACCTAAACAGGGTATTGAAAAACCAGGACCGGGTATTGAGAAAACCGGTTCTGAGTTCGGTTGAAACCGGGTACTCGTAAAACCCGGGTTGAAAACGGGTATAAAAAACCCGATTTCAGGTTTGGGTTTTATAATAGAAATGCATATCCAACCCCTACCCTATGGGTAAGGTCAGGTTCAGGTTTTATAATACCTGGTTTCGGGTTTTTTTCGAGTCCAGGTCCGAATTCAGGTTTTTTTTTGTGCCCATTAAAAAATGCAAGGTCCAATGGTCCATCAAAATGGATAATTGTATCGGAGGGTTTTAAAGAGGGGTGTGGTTAAATGCACCTCTATTTTTACTGTTTATACCTCCCTTTTAAAAAATATCATTTTTATAATATTTTAAATTCCACCATCTACCTTTTATATATTATTTTTTGTTCAATTGTTTACGGTTTCTTTTTTTGGTTCATCCACTATTTGTTTTGTTATCAATTCTTGATTGTTTTGTTTAAGTTTCTTTCTCTTTTCACCCGGATGATTTTGTTTTGTATTATTTGTTGATTGTTTTGTTTAAGTTTTTTTTCACACCGATGATTTTGATAATTCTTAACAATTTGATTTGACGTGAAAGAATTTTCACCCAGTTCCACCATTTACCTTTATATATTACATGTTGTTGTATATTATTTATATAAAAATAGGATGTGCTCGACAACTAAATTTTATTTACCTCACTTTATATATCGAACTGTTGATGTATGAACAATATACATCAAAACAAAAATATAATATATAATAAGTGATACTTGCCGTTAATTCTTCTCAAAATTGATCACAACAAGTTCTAGAAAATACCCATATATGCATGCTTGTTATCCAAATTCAATATTTGTTGTATAATTGATCGATACCTTATTTCTTATTTTTTTAATGAATTAATATCCATATCAATAATCATCTTTTTGAAAAAGATGACGAACACTTTTGATGAATTTGCTAGAGGAATTTTGCAGATGAGATACGTTTTCCAAATCAAAAGAATATAATTGATCTTTTAGTTAGAATACATACCAAGAACACTCAACCAATTAGAACTATGATAAAAATCAAAGTTGAAAAAAATTATTTCTTCAAGCTCTCTCTTAATCTCCTTCTTTTAACCCTTGTTTGTTTCAACTTTTTTATTTAAATTCACAATCATTACACATAAATAGGTGTTTTGAACTTATTTTTGATCTAACTTGAGTCAATTATCATAAACTCTTTAAGGTCAAGCTTTAACCATTTTGTCAACATGTGCCATTATAACCAATTAAATTCTTTGTCATGTACTTCTTTACATATTCCACATTTGACGAAACCTAAAATAATTAGCAATGAGCTTGGTACTTTATCATTTCAACAATTATATTGGTGCATCAATGCATGCCTAAATTAAATACTTGTGTATAATTTTTTACGTTGCTGGTGAAAATGACATATGCAATTGAGATAAAGAACTGATTCTGTAAACAACTGCACTCTTGAGTTAATTTTATTCAACAACATACTTCAATATTCATTCAGGTTCACTTAGTCTATTGGGTGTGCAGGAGGGTAGTCCTCAAATGATGATTTGTCACTTAGACGTTCACATAAACGGGTGTAGAGATGAGCCTAAAGAGATGGACCTAGGGTATGGGGATATAGGAGAAGGATCCGGTAAGAACCGCCCTTTATTACAAGAACCGTGAGAACCAATGTGAACACAACAAAAAGTACCTAAAAAATCTAAAAAACACACAATTTTTTTTAGGATTTTTAAAAAATCGCTATATTTCGTCACTAAAAAGTTTGAGTAACAATTATCGATGCACAGTACATATGTATCATTTCTTTGACAAATTCCGTAATACATTACTAGTATTAGACAATTGTACTTTCATTTACACTACCATCCGTAATAAACTACTTTTTACATTACCAATATTATAAATGCACATGTGCATCTATATATATGAACATGATATAACGTGTTTTGGTACACTACTTTGAATACATTTTCCAATTCATTTATCATACCATCCATAATACACTAGCATTACCTCCTACCATCCATAATACAATACCATTACTCAACCATCCATAATACAATACCATTACCATTATGTATAATATTTCACTTTATGCACATATACATCAACACCCTTCATACCATCCAAACAACATATTACATCATAAAGTGATAAATATAACCAAACCATCAACCACTAGATATAACTAACTAAAAAACATGTATGTGGGCATACATTATCACTCAAAATCAAAAACTTTTTGTACCCAAACACGTTATATCATGGTTATACATAATGATGCACATGTACAATTTAATATTGGTAATGTAAAAAGTATTGTATTACGGATGATATTTTAAATGAAAGTGCAATTGTATAATATTGGTAATGTATTATGAAAGTTGTCAAAAAAATGATACATATGCATCGATAATTGTTACTCGAAAAAAAATTTAGTGACGAAATACAACGATTTTTTTAAAAATATTAAAGAAAATAAAAAATGTTTGTTTTTTAGGTATTTTTTGTGTTAATATTGGTTCTCATGGTTCTCGCAATAAGAGCGATTCTCAAATGAACCCTACCCTGGGGATATATGTAACATCCGCTAAGAATCGTACCCGTTTTGAAAAAAAATTGAATCCGAATCGTTTGTAAACTAGTTCGAGCCGTTATAAATAAAATATATTATTTTTGAGTCTACTCCGATTTTTATGAAACTTAGGTCATATCATAGAGAAAAATGTGCTCGTTCCAACGGTATGTTCGAAATATTATAAAACGTTATATTTTTCAAGTTATACGAGAAAAACAAGTTAAGTAGCTGAATTAATTCTTTATATATATAAAAATATTAAATAAAAAAATTAACCTAATGCCTTTCGGCCGCTAAGGTGAAAAAAAAACGATATATTTATATATTTTTTTTCTTAAAGAGACAAGATTTTATATCCTAAATTAAAGATTAATATCATGCTTTTAAAAAGCAAATCAAAATCCTATTTTTTGTTATTTCACCATCTCTCTCTTAAAGAAACCCTAGTCACTACCATCTCTCTAAAAAACCCTAGCCATCACCATTGAAGCTTTGTAAGTTTTCCCAAACCACTAAGAAGGAGAAGCAAGAATCCAACTTCACCATCATCTCCATCTCTTCTTCATAGGAGGTAGTTTTAATGTCATTCACTTCTTTATATTTCTTTATTCCTTATTTTTTCATGTCCATACTTTAGTCTCTTTGCAATTTAGATTTTTATAATACCTGGGGTTTAGGATAGTTTGAGTTTTGATATAGTTATAATTGTGTTTTGATTTAAAATAGAAATTGTGTTGGTAAAATATTAGTTTCATGAATTTCAGGATAGTTTGAGTTTTGATATAGTGCCATAAAAATATTAAAATTTCATAATATTTTCTACTAATAAAATTAGTTTCATGTTTTGAAGTTGGTTTCATTTTGATCAAATGATGGTAGTGTTTGATGTCACATGAATTTTGACTCTCAAATGTTTATATCATTTTATTTATTTCTACGACTTCATATAAGGAATCAGATTTTTATAAAAATATATGTATATTTGTCTTGCATACAAATATGTATAACTCAAGTGTTATATTATAATATCTTATCACCTATTAAATAGATATAGATATAATATGCAACGTATATATATTAAGGTAATTTTAGAAAATATGATAAATATATGTTATTAGTGGGACTAATTTGTCACATAACCATTAGATATATTCACATATGACATTTAGTTACATAGTAATATTCATTTTAGGACGAAAACCCCGAGTATTAGGTTGTAATATGTTTATATATTTTTCCTTGTATTATTTTATTTAAGTATTTTGGTGTTATAATATTTAGGGTGATTGTGTCTTTTGGTGTTATATCCCTTTCGTTACTAGTGAGGATTAGCGGGTTTTAACGGAACGCAAAACTGTGAGTAGATCTTATTTCCCTCTTTTTGTCACTTTAACTTTTTGAGGTGTTTCATGTGTCATGTTTCATATGATTCGTATACTTTTTCAATAACATGCCAAGTTAAGTGTCATATGTGCTCCTATTTGTTTTATATGTTACATTACTTGCTATACGTGTTTACCGCTTTGTGTCATGGATTTCCTAGTTTCACTTTTCGCCTTTTGGGCTTGAGTCGCATCATTGTATCATAGTTTCGCTTTTCGCCTTTTGGGGGCTTGAATCGCATCATTGTTTCATAATATCGTTTTTCGCCTTTCGGCGGCTTAAATCACATCATTGTTTCATTTCTTATGTTTCGTTATGTCATGTTATATTATTTACTTATGGATTGGTTGTTTTTTTTTTGGATTAATTGATTTATGTCACCTATTACACTTAATATTGCATCTTAAATAATTTTCATTAAATAAAATCAACTAAACTTTCAAAGTTAAATAAAAACAAATAAAGATCTATTCACCAACTATTTTTGACCCAAATTTCTTTTACACATGAAACAGGTACACAAGGTTGATAGCTACTTGAGAAGACACATAGGATTGTGCCTTAGAATAATTAAATCAAGACTTATGTTATCTTTGGTATTTTGAATATTGTATGGTTTTATTTAAAACAATTATTTGGTTATGTGAGACAAATTAATATTGATGATGGTAAATATTAAAACTTTAAATAAATGTCAAAAGCTATGAAACAATCATATCATACCCCGTGCCATATCCGATGCGGGTCAGGGTGTGACAGATTGGTATCAGAGCTCGAGACTATAGGGTATTAAGATAGGTTATTAGACCAAAGACTTAGACTATAGTTTCTTTTAGGTACTTATATGCTTATTTGATTAATTGTTTATAGCTTATGAAAGTTTGAAATGTTTGATGTACACATGTACAAGATCACTTATTTAATTGTTACATGTTAAAAGTGTGTTGCATGATACAATGTGTTATATTGTTTATCTAAAGTATGTTCCTCTTTTATCCATGTCGCTTTCACACATACTATATATTAAATAAATAATATACCTTTTATTTATTACCTATATATCTAAAGTATGTCGATTTCATTATTTCTTTTCCATATCACTTTGAATTTCAATTATTTCATTTAAAGTGTCGAATTTCATTTGAGTTTCATATCTCGTCAAAGTGGGCTAAGTGACGGACATGTAACTGGAAGGGTTAGGTACCGGTAGTCGGGACGTCCTGTCTAGGCTTGGCATTCGTATAAATCCATTAAGGACCCGTTGCCTACCTGGGGACCATTGATGAGAGTACCAATACCTATTAGGCCAAAGCATGTCACACCAAACGTCACGTAAACCAACAACACTTTGATAAGTCAAACGTACCCACGTTAAGTCATGGGTGCCCTCCCACAATGTTTCATATCACCCCAAAACCCTGTCATTTCATGATTTCTTTTGTACTAGTTGTATATTAAGGAGTAGATATATGTGGGCCATGCAAACGCTCGCTAATCACGGGAGCCCACGTGATTATGAAAGTGATGCATGGAAGACATATTGAACCTCTAAGTATACCAACCCTATAATTTTTTAGTATTTCATTTTTGAAATATTTTTTATCCTAAGTTTCATTTGACTCCATGATTCACATGATGTCATGATGAAATGTTTACTTATTATATTTTATTAATGAGATGTCACGTTTCACATTATTTTATATCACAAGCTTCAAATTTCTCTATATATCTTAAGTTTCTTATTTATTATCTTAACACACTTAATGTCCACTTGCTTATACTCAAAACTCATAACTTTTTGCGTTCAATCCTTATAGTTATCGACCAAACACAACCTCAATGGAAAGCGTGTTGGAAATTCTGGACGACGCATGGCGTCTCACATTGCCAAAGAGATGGCCGTTATCCTTCCCAACATCGTGGCTCAACTTCACCAAACCCTCAAGGGGGCCGATGACCAAGAGAACCATGGCGGTTCTGGTTCTTCCAAATGCTCGTACAAACATTTCAAGTCTTGTGATCCTCCTACTTATGAAGGCACCGGTGGTGCTACTACTCTTCTCCGTTGGTTCAAAGAAATGGAGAGTACGTTTCTGAACTCCGAATGCCCCAACAATCGTAAGGTTCGATATGCTACGGGCCGTTTGCTAGGAAATGCATTAACTTGGTGGAATGTCGAGAAAAATACCCGTGGTGAGGAAGCTGCTGTGGCTTTGACCTGGGAGCAGCTCAAGGAGATTATGAATGGGCAGTTTTACCCCCTACATTAAATCAAGAACGTAGAAGATAATTCAGGAATTTGACACAGGTTGAAGGTGAGAACACGGCTTACAATAAGCGGTTCCATGAGCTTACAATGATCGTTCCGTATCTATTCACTCCCCTTACCCGACTCATTAGTCAGCACATTAAGGGTCTCCTGGCACTTATCAAGGACACGCTGGAAGGTAGTAAGCCGGCTACTCTTGAAGAGGCCATGCGTCTAGCTGGCCAGCTGACTGAAAACCGAGTAAAGTCAAAAGACCTGAAACGCAAAGGGGATCAGGGTTCATCGGTCAAACCTACTGAAAAGCCAAAGGAGGTAAAAGAAACAAAAACTTATTCGTCTACTCACTTTGGATTTAAGAAGAAACACAAGGGAAATGGAAGAAACTATGTGGTTACCACAACCCCTCTTATCCCAGCCGTGCCATTGAACCAGGTCGCACCAACTATCCACCCAAACAAAAAGCTCTACACCGGTCCTCACCCATTGTGTGGACACTGCCACTACCATCACCAGCCTTACACACCTTGTCAACAATGTACCAAGTGTCGGCGTTTCGGTCATTTGAGCCAAGCCTGCCGTGTTAGTTAGGGTCAAGCCTCTAACCCGAACCGAGCTCAACCCAACAACCAACAAATGTTTCAACCCATGTACCAGTCACCTCAATTCATGGCTAGACCTCCTCAAAACATGCTCCAGCCTTACCAGCCACCCATGATGCCCTATGCTAGAGCCTGCTATAATTATCGTGATCCAACCCATTTCTGTAACACTTGTCCAAGGTTGGTCAACATTATCAACGCTCAAGCACAGGCCAACTCGGTTAATCAAGCCAACCCAGCAAACGAATCCAATCCACCTGCTCGGGCAGAGTCTTCAATGTTAATGTAAATCAGGCGCAGGCTGACAACAATGTTGTGAATGGTACGTTTCTTATTAATGGTATTTATGCGTCAGTCGTATTTGATTCGGATTTGTGTCTTTAGAGTTCGAGGCTGTTCTTGGAATGCCTAGGAAGAGTTTGGGCAAGTTCTACACTGTTGAAGTGGCTGACGGGAAACCCATTACTCTTGAGTCTTTTATTCGTGGCTGCACTCTCAGTTTGAACGAGTACGACTTTCCAATTGATCTCATACCAATGAAACTAGGGAGTTTCGACGTGATCATAGGCATGGATTGGTTATCCCAACACCGTGCTGAGCTAATATGAACTCATACCAGAATACTTGAAGTCGTCGCCGCATCGCTGCCGGATGCGGTAGCCGGCTAATATGAACTCACTTCTTACATCAATTCCGATTAAAGAACCTAGCTATCAAATACAAACCTCCAGACAACTAAAACAAAATGCTCGTCTATTCAAAACCCAAAACCTAGCTATCAAATATAACCTCCACACAACTAAAACAAAATTCTCATCTATTCAAAACCTAAATAACCTTTACCTAGTAACCAAATTTCTCTTTGATGTTACTTAAAACATGTATCATGTACCATGACAATGACAAGTGGACAAATAGAATGAAAGTATAACTATGTGGAGAAAGAAATTTGATAATTAACTAGTAGTAAAATCCGTGTGCAAACACGGGTTGTGTTTAGAAACTTTACATACCACATTTTATTAAACAACAAATCACCATTACATAACATGTCATCAAAAACATAAACAACTTTCCTTAAATTAAGCTCCTAAATTCCAAATCGTGGCTTGAACTATTAGACTGCCAAAATTAAATTGTGAGATGAATCATACAAATTTCGTAGCGATCAATCAGCCGACTTCCTTCTGTTGAGCAGTTTGGTCGGTTCAACAGTTTATGAACACCCCTACATGCTACTGGGTTAATAAATAATCCGTGTAAAATCGAATTTAGTAAGACCTATATCTTTAACAACAACCGTCTGTCCATCATCAGCCCCAAGATGACGCAAAACGACTTCTTCTAAGAGACCATCACGGTATGCATGTTGTTAACAAAGAAACACAAAACCTTTTATAATGTATTCCAAATATAATTATATGATCACTATTTTCCAGCGTCATGATAATACATAGCATGTATATTAGACATTTAGTACATTGAATTACCTTGTAAAAACAAGTGGTTCAAAATGGACACGTCCCATTTCCAAAGTCAAGTGCCTACAGTCAATAGACCTGGAAAAAAAAAGTCAAGTGGTGAATGAATCCAAAAAGTATTTTTGAAGTGAATAAAAATTCACAAAAAAGGAGAATTTTATAGAAATCGAAATACAAAACCATTAGATTTCAGCTAATCATATATGAAAAATAAGCAAGCAAGCAAATTGATTAACAGAAAAAAGACTCAACTAACCATGTTGAGCTTTCAAAGATACAAGTTTTCAACATCAATTGGAATTTAATAAATTACTAATAAAAATCTTTACTTACTTAGTGAACACTATAACTGGTTAAACATATTACATATACATAAAATCAAATTTAACTTTTGTAGTTTTGACCTAAAAAGTCAAAATGTGTCAATTAGTACTAAAGAAAGATATATGTAGTTATGTACCGGTTATGCTTGATAAAAGGATTGAATCTTGATGGCGGCTGTGATTTAGGCTGCCCCTTCGATGTCTCTAGGTGACCTTATGAGCCTAGCAAGTTTAGTGACTGCATTTGCAGCCGCCACAACAGCTTCAGGTGCAACCCTCATAGCATTGGCTAGTGCTATTGTGTGTTGTTTATCATCCTCCACATGGTTGATCACTTCTTACTCGGATGTTTTGAGTGGATGGTAGTGGCGGTTCAGCTTTAGAATCCTGAAACACCATCTTCTCCTCTTAGTTCCCTGAAAACAGCATAAAAAAAGCCTAACATTATAGTCATGTTTCAGTATACATTATAATATTTTTATTTACTTTAAAAACTTCACTCACCTTTTCATCTTTCGATTCAGCCTTGCAAGCGAAAAATCTGATAAAGAAACCAAACCAATACCTTTTCTTTCCCATTAGAACTGCAAAAGATTATTCAATAAAAAAACTAAAATAATTAGTATCTTTCAAAACATATACCTTGGGAGTGTTTCATTAAATACACAATGAAACATAAGACCAAATGACATCACTATACATTTTTAAGGTCTAATGAGGAAAATGAGAAAATGAAAGAAGAAAGGTAAGATCTTTTCGTATTTTACCCAGAATTCCAGACCTTAACTGTGAGGATTAAGAGAATACCTGAAACAAGGGACATGATAAACACAATTTGAAATCTCAAGAATCTTAAATATATTTGAAAAGTAAAATCCAATATCATTGATCATAGACGAAAATTTTCAAACGATTTACATTCACTCTTACCTGGTGATGACCATTTTTGGTATTCCTTGACAGATAGAAAATGAAAACAATAACAATTACATATGATTAAAATTTTAAGTATTAAAAAGGTAAAATTTACATATGAAAAAAGAAAACTAATTAGACATTTAAACTCTAATAGCAAGAATCAAGAAACTTTAACTTCAACTCTATCAAGTACTAAACCTCTCGATGTATGTCCTTGATCTTTGTCATGAACTCCAGGTCTCTATCTCCACACTCTATACTCACAACACACAAGTCATGAACGGAAGTCGTCGGCGTCGCCCTCAGGTCTCTCGAAACCTGGTCTCTTGTCAGCAGACCAAGTTGCATACCGTTAAAACACCTCTTCAGCTCTTGAAGAGTAGTCCTATCAGCATAAAGTTGCTCTTCAATTTGTTTAATAAAGCATTGCTTTAAACCGTTAGATTGTGCAGAAGTATATGATACCATTTTAATGTATTTATAACAACTGATGAAAATTATAACAGTTGCTTCTCTATTTGACTGAATGAATCGGTGTATGATGCAAAACATTTGAATTGGAAATAATATTAAAGTGAAATATCTACAGCCCAAAAGTCAGATTTTAATGCAAGCATTAAATAAAAAATTATATTTAAAAACCATGTACATTTAATGATTTAATATGGAAAAACATGTACACTTAATATAAACATGTATATTTATATTCAAAAACCTTGTGCATTTAATGCAAAATCTTTCAAAAATGAGTTTTCATTGGAAAGCAAGTAAAATTAATATCTAGAAACCCAAAGGACAAAATTTAAACTTTCAAAAACAGGTTATCATAATTAGGAATCATCTCTTCATTTAACATATCAAACGATAATGATTAGTTTAGTTAAAAACATCAAAAATTCACTTTTAAAAAACTGTTCAACCAAAAACACTCACTCTTTCTAAATGGCAAACAGAACCTTCTACCACTGGGCAGAACCAACGCTGTTAAAATGGAATTTTCAAGATGGTCACTCTAAGAACAGAGAACAGATGAAGAACTCAACCAAAAACTTGTTATCGTGAGTGACAAGTATTACATGCAAACCTGGAGTAGCATTGCACTACTGGATGAAGTTGTCATTTTCCACTCTATCGGAGTTCAAAGATAAATCAGAAGACTTTATCACACAGCTGCTGAAACAGGATCAAAAGACTTACGATATGCTAGCTTATCAGCAAATTAAAAGAAAGAATGAAATTGCATGGAAGAAGGCGAGAGTCATAGATATCCTAGGTAGTATTAATTGTAGCGTGTAATGTTTAATTTTTTTCAAAATCAAAATTTTGTTATTCGCCATTTAATATCGGATGGAAAATTTGGACTTTGTTTTTTGTAGAGTTACAATCTTTTTACCGGTGATCAATTGGCGAAATGACAACTTTACCCTTTAATTCCTAACATAACTTATCGAATGAATAAAATACCCTTTGATAATCAGTTATCAATTAGCAAACAAATTATGACATACGCAAATAACCTATTGATTTCAAGTATGTGCATGTGAAAATAACAAACCTGAGACTCCATTCAGGTATGTGTATGTGAATAAATCAAAAGCAAGTATATGTATGTGAAAATAACAAACCTTAGAATCATGCTCTACGTACACTCTTAGAATCATGCTCTAGTTCCTGGTCAATAATCAAGAATATACAATTTAGTTTAGTATAATAACTATTCATTATTTCTTGTTATCAATCTTATATGTAAGGAAAACACAAATTATATATACCCAAACAAAAACTTAGTACCTTTATCCCAGTCAGCAGAGTCCGAGACATCTGCATTCAAACAAAGACAAAAACAATGCTCAAATAACATTAATGTGAAAACTGCACACGCTTATGCTATATTAAAAACCATGAAAATAAAGGTTTTACCTATCATATAGACCAAGTCGTTCATAATGATAAGCCAGCCTGCTTACATGTTCCTTGTAATAAATATATATTATAGCAACGCATCTACAGAATAATCATTGTAAAAACTAAAAATATAGCAGATGCCCAATAGCAACGCAAATGAAGATACCTCTGCATAAGCAAAAAGGTCAATAGATTAATGCTTAATTAGAATAAAAAAGTCATAACACCATCTTGAAATTTCAGTGAGTAAACAATTAAATCAAACACGTTTAATTACAATAAAATCTTGACTTCAGTTTGACTTTTAACCGCTTATTTATCAAAACGATTTACTCTTTACATGAAACAGTATTAACCTATTTAAACATGGATTTCTATATTTAAGTTGCTTATTTATCACAACCCATCTTAAACATTTCACACAACAGAAAAGGTAGAGCCTAATTTGTAGACACTTAAAGAGTGGATTTCAATCATAGTAGCTAACTCTTAAAACACCATGACATGATTGTTTTAAAATCATAAGATTAAATATTGAATTATCCTGCTTGAGCATCATTGTAGAAAGGTTCATATGAGAGATATGGTCTGTGCATCGCTGTAGGCCGGTTCATAAGCAAAAAAGAAGAAAAACTCAGCTAAAGCTCGTATGCGTCATTTACAAAAAAAAAACAATAAGAAAATAACACTTCATCCAAGGCACACCGTACCAACCTTTAACAATTTCAATGAATGTCACTCAAAGTACCATTCAACGTTATGAACGTTTTCTCAAACTCATACACAGAAAACTCAACTTCAATATTCAACAGGCTCCTAAACAACTGCATAACAAAACAAAAACCAGGTGATGTATTCACCTTTTTACCTTCCATTTGTTGTGTGAAAATAATGCATAATTTGATCTATTCGACCATAAACAATACAAAATGGAAACGGTTATGCACCTTATGGAGATGAAATGATGTTTCTCCGATCTCAATAGCGACAGCAACCATATAATTCACTTGTATACTAACTGAAACAAAACATAGAATTAAATATTTAAATGCTAAATGCAAACACCGATAATTATTATCATCAAGTGACTGTATTGTGATTACCACTAAATCTTCCTAAACATCATATGTACGTCACTCAAGCGCCTAAACATCATATGTATGCTAAATAGAATATAAATATCACTCAAAGTACCATTCAACATAATGAAAGCCGCCTCAAACTCATACACAGAGAACTCAACTTCAATATTCAACAGACGCTGAAACACCTGCATAACAAACAAAAACCAGGTGATGTATTCAACTTTTTACCTTCCATTTGTTGTGTGAAAATAATGCATAATTTGATATTCAGCCATAAACAACAAATGGAAACGATTACGCACCTATGGAGATGAAACGATGTTTCTCCAATCTCAATAGTGACAGCAGCCAGTCCACTTGTATACTAACTGAAATAAAACACAGAATTAAATATTTAAATGCTAAATGCAAACACCGATAATTGTTATCATCAAGTGACTGTATTTTAATTATCACAAAATCTTCCTAAACAACATATGTACATCACTTAAACTCGTAAACATCATATGTATAATAAATAGAATATGAATGTCACTCAAGGTACCATTCAGCGTAATGAAAGCCGTCTCAAACTCATACACGGAGAACTCAACTTCAATATTCAACAGATGCCGAAACACCTGCATAACAAAATAAAAACCATGTGATGTATTCAACTTTTTACCTTCCATTTGTTGTGTGAAAATAATGCATAATTTGATCTATTCGACCATAAACAATACCAAATGGAAAGGATTACACACCTTATGGAGATGAAACGATGTTTCTCCAATTTCAATTATGCACCTTATGGAAATGAAACGATGTTTCTCCAATCTCAATAGTGACAACAGCCAGTCCACTTGTATATTAACTGAAACAAAACACAGAATTAAATATTTAAATGCTAAACGCAAACATCAATAATTATTATCATCAAGTGACTGTATTGTGATTACGACTAAATCTTCCTAAACATCATATGTATGTCACTCAAGCTCCTAAACATCATATGTATGCTAAATAGAATATGAATATCACTCAAAGTACCATGCAACGTAATGAAAGCCGTCTCAAACTCATGCACGGAGCACTCAACTTAAATATTCAACAGACGCCAAAACACCTGCATAACAAAACAAAAACCAGGTGATGTATTCAACTTTTTACCTTCCCTTTGTTGTGTGAAAATAATGCATAATTTGATCTATTCGACCATAAACAATACAAAATGGAAACGATTATGCACCTTATGGAGATGAAATGATGTTTCTCCGATCTCAATAGCGACAGCTGCCATATAATTCACTTGTATACTAACTGAAACAAAACACAGAATTAAATATTTAAATGCTAAATGCAAACACCGATAATTGTTATCATCAAGTGACTGTATTTTGATTATCACAAAATCTTCCTAAACAACATATGTACGTCACTTAAACTCGTAAACATCATATGTATAATAAATAGAATATGAATGTCACTCAAGGTACCATTCAGCGTAATGAAAGTCATCTCAAACTCATACACGGAGAACTCAAATTCAATATTCAACAGACGCCAAAACACTTGCATAACACAACAAAAACCAGGTGATGTATTCAACTTTTTACCTTCCATTTGTTGTGTGAAAATAATGCATAATTTGATCTATTCAACCATAAACAATACTAAATAGAAACGATTACGCACCTCATGAAGATGAAACGATATTTCTCCGACCTCAATAGTGACAGCAGTCATATAGTCTAAATTGTTCGCCCTTGGATTAGTCAAGAGCAAGTATTTAAACACAAAAATTTCGAACAAAATTTGACATTTTTGTACCGACTTAACTTACTTACGAACCAACCATTTATCTAGTTATAAAATACCCAACATTTACAGAAGTTATAAAAACGCAAGTTTTGGATGCTTAAGCAACTATACTTTCATGACATAACAACCAAAATGTTTTGACCCGTTTAATAAATTTACACACTGAAGCGTGTTGAGAGTGACTTGAAGTGTGTTCGTTCCGAGTGCCGCTTGCCGATTAATGATCAACTTTACCTACACCACAACCATAAGAATCAATATTAATTTACTTGTAACTTCATCCTACTAGCTTCTAACAATCATGATATGCATTCATTATGAAATTTTCCATGCATTGACCCGTTAGCAACGGATCACATTCATAAACATACTTTATTTCAGCATTCCACTTCGTTGATCCGTTTATAATACATTAAACTCAATAATTATACATCTACTTACTTGACAATTTATCACATTTAGAATTTACAACTCTAACTTATTTTAAACATAACAAAACATTATAGATTACCATTACTTGTAAGTGTAAGAACTTACTTTTGTCTTGTTTTGTTTGTGATCCGGAATGGCTTGCACCTTCTTCTTTTACCCCTAAAATTTCAAAATTTAACATGCTTTAAATCTTATGTTTTCAATTCAGTCTTTTCTTGACATAACATATTAATAATTCCTCACATTCTTGACATAAATCATTTAGCATCATAATCACATTTGATCATTGAAATCACATAAAAACCTCCATTCTAAGCATTTCATCAAACACTTGGTGTACGTACCAAGATCAAAGCATAAAGTACAAGTATTCTATGCACATTCTTCCTACTTCACAACATGAACCATCATAATCAATCTAATTCACACAATCATCATCTTGCACCAATTTATCTAACCAATGCTCTACTACATACAAATTTTACATCAACATTACATGAATTCTTATCAATTTGATCATCTTACTTCATCATATTTCCATTGTAAGTGGGTTTCATCATGAATCATCAAGGAAATCAAAATTCAAACATATTTCATCTTCTATATAATGATTCTATCAATTGTTAATACTAATTTTCATTCAATTTCATGAATATTCATAACCTACTTATGAAAGTTCATCAAATCATAAAATTCAACTTACCTCTTGTTAGACTAGATTAGATGACCAAGATTAAGTGTTCATGCAGAGAATTTGGTCTTGATTTCCTTATTAATTTTCCTGATTTTGTGAAGATGGGGTTTTTCCTCCCTGCTTTTGTTCTAGGCGACACCCACACACATCAGATGTGTGTGTGATGTGTTGTTTTAAATGTTTTATAAAACTAAACTTTCATTTATTCCACTTTTTGGCCCCTCAAGTATGAACACTTATTTTTTAGATGGCTAAATACTTATTCTTTTAGGTTAAAATTCTAATTTACATCCTAACTAAGTTCATGTTCCTAGTTACTACTTGTGGTACATTCTAATAACACATATAACTGGGCATAATTAAATTTTGGGGTGTTACAAGTCCACCCTCCTTATGGGAGGTTTTGTCCCCAAAACCTAAATACATACCAAATAAAGTCGGGTAGAACTTTCGCATTTCATCTTTCGGTTCCCAAGTAAGATCTGACCCCTTCCTGTGTTGCCATGGAACTAATACTTGTTTAACTTCCTAGCCACGAAGGGTCTTTACTTTGGAATCTTTATAGCTACTGTCACACCCTAACCCGCAGTGAAAATAGAAGTCGGGGCATGATTGGGTTTTCATCTAAGCTAATGACATTACTATAATTAAGTTTCATATTTATTAATTCAAATTTAAAGGAGAATATCCCAACAAACACATAAAACATACAAACACAAGAAAAATGTTCTAGACAAGAAATGTTTTATTCTTCTTCTAAAGCCAAATCCTAAGTGTTCCTTTCTCTCAGCCTATCCACCTATATCATATGTAAAGTAAGATTTGGGTCAACAAAAGTTGGCGAGTGAATCTCATTTAAACATTTGAAAGAATTAGTTATATTGATTAATTTAATAAAATTGTGCATAAACCAAATATGAGCATGCGTATATGTAAATCTATCCACAAACCACATAACATCAAGCAATGAACACATGAGCATGACAAATGATGAACTGTGAGATCAAGGCTCAATCAAACAGAGCCGATCTAATGAGGCACGTGATGCTCAACTCGTATCCAATGAGGAACTAATGGGCCTCGAACCCGGAACATATGCTTTGTGATTGCACACAGTCCACCACTGGACTGTGTGTCTAACCCGGTTAAATACCCGTTTTTATTTATATTTATACACTAACAAGACTTCATCTTTTTCATGAATAAGAACCCAGAAATTTAACCCCGACTTTATACTAGTTTGATTAACTGATTTCAAACATCAACATAATAGATAACATATATCAAAAAGATTAAGATAATTATACCGATTTGGAGAAAGGTTTCAGATTTCCGGTCAAACTTCCGGTGTTGCACGGTTTTTCGGCGAGGAGTAAGAATTGAGCAGAGAGTTGAGTGGAGAGTTTGATTTGCAAGTAGGCGAGTTTAGTCGAATATAGGATCAATATTTATAGCGTAGAATGTCAGTTAAAGATTTCGGTTTTTAAATCTTAAAATCAATGATTGATTTCGGTTTTCAAGCCAAATTGATTCTGAATTTGAATTGTAGCTGATGTTTGAAATCAGTTACGTGTGTTTAATCCAAAGAAATCCTTGAATCATTTTTGATTGCTTGAATTATTCCTTTCAACAGTTTCAGAATTTCTGCCAGATTTTGAATTGCAGGGTTTGAGGTGGGTTTGTGTATAAAACTTAATGGTTTTGAGTTAGAAACAAATGGTGTGTGTGGCTCAGTGGTGTTTTGTGTGTGTGAGTTTGTTGGGGGCCCGGTTCCGAACCCGGTTGTCCCTTTTTATTTTATTTTTATTTTTAAACTGTACTTATTAATTTTATTTTTACTTTCCATTCATTTAATATTTTAATTATACAATTTGTTATTAACCACAAATATTAAATGCGTAACGAAAACTTAAATAAAATACTTGAATTATTTAAACAAAGTAGGTTTTGGAACCCATTTTACACAAATGTTACAGCATCCCCTACTTTTAGAAATTTTGTCCCGAAACTTAAGTAGTTGATGTAACTGGAAAGAGATGCGGGTATTTTTCACGCATTGAGTCTTCGCATCCCAAGTAAACTCAGGTCCTCGTTTCAACTCCCAACGTACCCTGACTATTGGAATACGACTTCGTCTTAAACGCTTCTCACTGAAGTCCATGATTTCTACATGTGTTTCAATAAAATGCATTGATTCATCAATCTGAATATCTTCCAACGGTATATGGAGATTTTCTTCGCCGAGAAACTTTTTCAAGTTTGATACATGGAACGTGGGATAAATTCTGTTGAGTTCTTCTGGTAAGTCAAGCTTGTAGGCTACAGGACCAACTCTCTCGAGTATTTTGAATGGTCCCACATAGCGTGGTGCTAGCTTGCCTTTTTGACCAAAACGAACCATACCCTTCCATGGTGATACTTTTAAAAGTACTTGATCACCAACACAAAACTCAAGTGGCTTTCGTCGTTTATCAGCATAGCTCTTTTGACGACTTCGAGCTGCTAGGAGATTATTGCGGATTTGAAGAATCTTATAAGTCGTTTCTTGGATCAATTCAGGTCCAGTGATTTGCGCTTCACCGATTTCGTACAACATACAGGAGATCAGCACTTACGACCATATAATGCTTCAAATGGGGCCATACCGATACTTAAATGATATCTATTGTTGTACGAAAATTCAACTAATGGTAGATAATTGCCCTTGAAGTCTATGACACATGCTCGCAACATGTCTTCAAGAGTTTGTATGGTGCACTTAGATTGACCATCAGTTTTAGGGTGAAAGGCAGTGTTGAGATCTAAACGTGTACCTAATGCTGATTATACGGCTCACCATGTTCGTGAAGTGAAACGGCCGTCTCGATCCGAAATGATACTTAAAGACACACCATGACGGCTTACAATTTCATCAATATAGATTCGAGCTAAATTCTCGTTCTTGTAATCTTCGCGGATTGGAATGAAATGAGCTGATTTAGTGAGACGATCAATGATAACCCAAATTGTGTCATAACCACCGGAGGTGTGAGGTAACCTGGTAATGAAGTCTATAGTTATGTTTTCCCACTTCCAAACGGGTATTTCAGGCTGGACGAGTAATTCTGAAGATCTTTGATGTCCAGCTTTAACTTTAGAACAGGTACCCAAATACGATTTAAATAATAGAGGATACCATTGGACTTGGATTCTAACTTATTTTCGGCTCCACAAGACAATTCATCTTGTACATCATTTTCCATGACAGAAATATGTTGAGCCGCTCGAATTCGGTTTTGAAGATCGATTACAATTTGAGAACACAAAAGATGGATGGAGTTCGCATACTCTTTTCGGCTAAGAGCATCAGCCACAACATTGGCTTTGCCAGGATGATAATGGATTTCGCAATCGTAATCATTTAAAAGTTCGACCCATCTTTGTTGCCTCATGTTCAACTCTTTTTGATTGAAGATATGTTGGAGGCTCTTGTGGTCAGTGTAAATCTCACACTTGGTACCATAGAGATAGTGTCTCGATATCTTTAAAGCGAACACGACTACTCCAAGTTCTAGATCGTGGGTAGTGTAATTCTTTTCATGTACTTTGAGTTGCCTTGAGGCGTAGGCTATCACCTTTCCTCTTTGCATTAGAACACACCCTAGTCCCTGCCCCGATGCATCACAATAGACCACAAAGTCTTCACGTCCGTCAGGGAGAGTGAGTATGGGTGCATCAGAAAGTTTTTGCTTCAAAGTTTGAAAAGCTTCTTCTTGCTTCGGCCCCCAAATGAAGTGTTTGCCCTTATGAGTTAAGGTTGTAAGTGGTAAGGCAATACGAGAAAAATTTGCGATCAAACGTCGATAATAACCAGTTAGACCAAGAAATGACCTAACTTCTGTAGGAGTGCGTGGTGCTTGCCATTCTTGCACTGCTTTAATCTTTGCAGGGTCGACATGAATTCCTTGGTCGTTGACAACGTGACCAAGAAATTGAACCTCTTTTAGCCAGAATTCACATTTCGAAAACTTAGCGTAAAGCTTTTCGGTTTTCAAAAGTCTTAGGATGAGTTGAAGATGTCGTTCATGATCTGATTTGGTCTTGGAATAAATAAGAATATCATCGATAAAGACAATAACGAAACGATCAAGGTAGGGTTTGCACACCCTATTCATTAGATCCATGAAAACAGCGGGAGCATTGGTCAAACCAAAAGGCATGACCATGAATTTGTAGTGACCGTAGCGAGTTTGAAAAGCAATCATTGGAATGTCTTCTTCACGTACTCTCAGTTGGTGATAACCAGAATGAAGATCGATTTTTGAGAACAGGTGGCACCCTGAAGTTGATCTAAAAGATCATCAATACGAGGTAAAGGATAGCGGTTCTTGATAGTCAGCTTGTTTAGCTCTCTATAGTCGATACACATTCAAAAGGTTCCATCTTTCTTCTTTACGAAAAGAACTGGCGCTCCCCAAGGTGATGAGCTAGGACGTATAATTCCTTTGTCTGTCAATTCTTGCAGCTGACTAGCTAGTTCTTGCATTTCAGAAGGGGCTACCGATATGGAGATTTTGCAACTGGTGTAGCACCAGGTACAAGGTCGATTCGGAATTCGACTTCTCGCACAGGAGGAAGTCCTAAAACGTCGTCAGGAAAAACTTGAGGAAATTCTTTAACAATTGGAATGTCTTCGAGCTTCTTCTCCTTGCCTTCCTTTTTGACAATGTGAGCTAAAAATGCGATACAATCTTTACGAAGGTATCTTCGAGCTTGAAGGCATGACATCAACTTGAGTCCTTTGGATGGGGTTTCACCCAAAAATACAAAGGGTTTGACCGTCCGCGAGAGGATTCGAATAAGCTTCTCATAACAAACATCTTCGGTGTGATGCTGACTAAGCCAGTCCATACCAATTATGACGTCAAAACTACCCAACTTCATAGGGATAAGATCAATTGGAAAGTCATGATCATTGAGAGTAAGAGTGCAATCACGAATAATCGAATCTAACGTAATAGGTTTACCATCCGCTACTTCTACCGTGAATGATTCAGCTAGACTAACGCGAGGTAATTCAAGAATAGATTCGAACTCTAAGGACATGAAACTTTTATCCGCACCAGTGTCAAATTGAATAGATGCATAAGTACCATTAGTGAGGAACGTTCCATTAACCACGTTGTTATCCGCTCTAGCCTGGTTAGCAGTGATGTTAAAGCTCTTCCTCTGGCGGGTGGATTAGCTTGGTTGGCCTGGTTCACTGGATTAGCTTGGGCTTGAGCATTTATGATGTTCACCAAATGTGAGCAAGTGTTTTGAAAATGGGTTGGACACCGCAATTGAAACAGGCTCTGACTGGTTGCATCATAGGGTAGTTGGGTTGGTAGTAGGGTTGCGCCATAGGTTGAGCAGGTGGTAAAAGTAAAGGTTGTTGGTATTGGGATTGGCCTACCACTTGGTTGTTTGGTTGGGTTTGTGGTTTGTTATGGGCTGGTCTTTGAAGAGTGCGACAAGTTTGAATTGTATGACCTGCACGGCCACAACTTGTGCAGTAAAGACATGGGTTCTCAGGTGGGTGGTGATATTAGCATCGGTTGCATTTTGGATGAGATCCTGTGTATGGTTTCTTGAATGGGGCGGCAAGAGGAGCAACTTGTGTGATTGGGGCGGCAGTGATAGGGGGATTGGTTTGGGTAACAGCGAAATTCTTTCCATTGCGTTCTCTTTTGCCAGTAAACTTAGAAGACGATCCTGTTGGGGTAGGGGTTTTAGTGGTTGTCTTGTCTTTCTTCTTCTCATCTTTAAAATCACCATTTCGGATGCGATTTTCCATGAGCTCAGTAGCTAGCTCCGTCGTTGCCTCGAGGGTTGCAGGCGTAGTACTCATCACAGAGTCTTGAATTTTCGAGAGAAGACCTCGAATGTAGTGCTCGTCAATCGGTAGAGTGGAGTGAACAAGTTGGGGACCATGTGGTTCAACTTAAGGAATCTCTTATTGTAGGTTATGTGGTCTCCTTCCATTTGTTTCAAGAAACAGAATTCATCCTCCAATTTCTTGATTTCACTTCTTGGACAGAAGCGTCTAGTCATGAGCTCCCTTAACTCTTCCCAAGTTAAGGCCACGGTGGCTTCAACGCCTGGCCTACCTTTCTCCGAGTTCCACCACGTAAGTGCTACCCCATATAAATGACCAGTAGCATAACGCACCTTGCGATCATCGGGACAATCGCAGTTGAGAAAGGTGCTCTCCATCTCCTCAAACCAACGAAGGAGGGCGGTCACACCTTCAGTCCCCTCGTACTTAAGAGGGTCGCAGGAGTTGAAGTGCTTGTAGGTGCACTTGGTGGTGTTGGTGGCAGGATTGGCAACATTTTGACCTTCTTGATTGGTTGGGTTGATGGGATTGGCGGCAAGGGCTTGTTGGACTTGAACTACGATGTCGGGAAGCACAGCGGCCATCTGTTGGGCTATTTGAGTAGCCATGCGCTCGCCAGATCTTCCTGACCTCCTACCTCCTCGTGAGTGTCTAGAAGACATCTACAGGAAATATGTAACGAGATTATGAGCTTAACGTTTTAGGTGTCGTGTGTCGTATTTAAAAATCAACATTCACAAAATAAATGAGAAAATAGGTTCACTACATCCATAGGATGTCTTGGGCTTTGCTCATGTTTGGGCCCCCATATGTCTCCCATACTTTGGCCTAGGTAGTCATGTGGGCCCCATGACTACCGGGCTTTGAAGGGTTCACATTGGTGTTGGCCTGTTAACACTCACACCACCTGAATGAAAATCGTAAAACATGATTGCGAGATTTAAGGTCAGAGGGTGTCCAGGTGTAGACACAGTAACAACTCAAAGTGGGGTTAGTTCACACGACGTTTGGTGTGGCATGCTTTGGCCTAATAGGTCCTTCGTACTCTCATCGTAGTCCCCAGGTAGGCAAACTGGTCCATTATATTGGATTTATACGAATTCCAATCCTAGACAGTACGTTCCGACTGCCGCTACTTGTACCCTTCCAGTTACTACATGCCCTTCGTAGAACTTACTTTGATGAGATTGAAAAATATGAAAACATCATAAAGTTTATGAGAAAAAAAACATGATAAATGTTCAAATATGTGAAATTGAGACGTGTGTGTTTGCATACGTTGATAATACATATACCACCATAAATATCACACAATAACATTTAATAATGAGGGTGCTCGCATGCATTTGTGTGTGTGAAATAAAAATCTAATCAACTATAGTATAGGCTCAAACGGTCGAATAACCTATCCTATATCCCTATAGTCAAAAGCTCTGATATCAATCTGTCACACCCTGACCCGCAGCGAAAATAGAAGTCGGGGCATGATTGGGTTTTCATCAAAGCTCATGACATTACTATAATTAAGTTTCATATTTATTAATTCATATTTAAAGGAGAATATCCCAACAAACACATAAAAACATACAAACACAAGAAAAATGTTCTAGACAAGAAATGTTTTATTCTTCTTCTAAAGCCAAATCCTAAGTGTTCCCTTCTCTCAGCCTGTCCACCTGTATCATATGTAAAATAAAGATTTGGGTCAACAAAAGTTGGTGAGTGAATCTCATTTAAACATTTGAAATAATTAGTTATATTGATTAATTTAATAAAATTGTGCATAAACCAAATATGAGCATGCGTATATGTAAATCTATCCACAAACCACATACATCAAGCAATGAACACATGAGCATGACAAAAGATGAACTGTGAGATCAAGGCTTAATCAAACGGAGCCGATCTAATGAGGCGCGTGATGCTCAACTCGTATCCAACGAGGAACTAATGGGCCTAGTGTGAATGATTGCACTGAAATGAGAAAAATATAACCACATATAACCACAAACAAACATTACATAACACGTTATATCATATTATGGTAGTAGCAGAAGTGTTTGAATAAACAAAATATGTAAACGACACATGATACACCCCAAAACATGAATTAAAAAGGGGAATTTGTAAGGATTCACTCACAGTGGGTGCGTTTTCTTAGATTGACGACGAACGCGAACGAGTTAGGATTCAACCGACGAGAGAAACTAACCTAAATAATCACGTAATAATTTGATAAATATATAACTTTTATTTGAAATTAATGTTTCTAATTAATGCCTTTTATTATATTTTTAGATCTATTTTGTGGTATTTATTACAATTTTTAAACTTAAAAAGTCTTATTTTTAAGTATTTTTAAATGATTTTTAAATAAAATAATAAAGAAAAATAGTTATAAAAAATATACCCTTTTATAGGATTGACCGATCGGACCGCTTTGACTTGGATATTATAGTCATCGTGTGAGGTTCGAACTCGTGACCTCCCGTATACGTGCACGCAGCTCTACCAACTGAGCTACGTGTCTAACCCAAAATAATCTTGTTTTTAATTTATCTATATATATAAACACTTATTTATATTAAATTTATATACATGCTACAAGGTGATCTGTGTGAGGTTTAAAAAGATGGTTTTTATTTCAGAAAGTCGGACACGTATGAGACTCGAACCCGGAACATATGCTTTGTGATTGCACACAGTCCACCATTGGGCTGTGTGTCTAACCCGGTTAAATACCCGTTTTTATTTATATTTATACGCTAACAAGACTTCATCTTCTTCATGAATAAGAACCCAGAAATTTAACCCCGACTTTATACCAGTTTGATTAACTGATTTCAGACATCAACATAATAGATAACATATATCAAAAAGATTAAGATAATTATACCGATCTGGGGAAAGGTTTCAGATTTTCGGTCAAACTTCCGGCGTTGCTCGGTTTTCCGGCGAGAAATAAGAATTGAGCAAAGAGTTGAGTGGAGAGTTTGATTTGCAAGTGGGCGAGTTTAATCGAATATGGGACCGATATTTATAGCGTAGAAAGTCAGTTAAAGATTTCGGTTTTTTAATCTTAAAATCAATGATTGATTTCGGTTTTCCAGCCAAATTGATTCCGAATTTGAATTGTAACTGATGTTTGAAATTAGTTACGTGTGTTTAATCCAAAGAAATCCTTCAATCATTTTTGATTGCTTGAATTATTGCTTTCGATAGTTTTAGAATTTCTGCCAGATTTTAAATTGCAGGTTTTGAGGTGGGTTTGTGTATAAAAGTTAATGGTTTTGAGTTAAAAATGAATGGTGTGTGTGGCTCAGTGGTGTTTTGTGTGTGTGAGTTTGTTGGGGACCCGGGTTCGAACCTGGTTGTCCCTTTTTATTTTATATTTATTTTTAAACTTTATTTATTAATATTATTTTTACTTTCCATTCATTTAATATTTTAATTATACAATTTTTTATTAACCATAAATATTAACGATACGATTTTGAACGTTTAATAAAGGCGTAATTAAAACTTAAATAAAATACTTGAATTATTTAAACGAAGCGGGTTTTGGAACCCGTTTTACACAAATGTTACAGGTACTGGTCTTTAGATGTAATTCATTCTTTCGTCCACCACAATGTCTTCAAGGCACTTTCGTAATTGTGACACATGAAAGATGTTGTGAATGCCATTTAAGGCTGGGGGCAAATCTAGCCGATATGCTACCCTTCCAATACGAGCTAAAATTTTATATGGCCCAATATAACGAGGACCCAACTTCCCTCGTTTACAAAATCGAATCACACACTTCCATGGGGAGACCTTCACCAATACTCGGTCCCCCACTTGGAATTCAATAGGACGCCTTCTTTTGTCCGCATAGGACTTTTGTCGGTCTTGTGCCGCCTTTAACCGAGCTCGGACAAGATCAATCTTTTCATTGGTTTTTGCCACTATATCCTTGGGAGCTAGCTCTCTTTGTCCTACTTCTCCCCAACATACAGGGGTTTTACATTTTCTTCCATACAGCATTTGGTATGTTGCCATCTTAATACTACTTTGGTAGCTATTGTTGTATGAAAATTCTACCAGTGGCAAGTGGCCTTCCCAGTTCCCCCCAAAATCTAAGACATATGCTCTTAACATATAAACCAACGTTTGTATGGTTCTTTCTGATTGACCATCCGTTTGAGGATGGTATGTGGTACTTAAGTGCAGCTCGGTGCCCATATCTTCGTGAAATTTTTTCCAATAACGAGAAGTAAATCTGGCGTCTCAATCCGAGACAATAGATACAGGTGCCCCGTGACAGTAGACTATTTCATTCACAAATATTCATGCCATTCTTTCTAAAGAGTAAGCCTCTCGTATTGGCAAGAAATAAGCACTCTTTGTGTACTCTCGTATTGGCAAGAAATGAGCACTCTTTGTGAGATGATCGACAACAACCAAATGGCATCGTGACCCCTTTTTGTATTGGGAAGTTTAGTTATTAAATCCATGGTCACGTTTTCCCACTTCCATACCATACCGGAATTTCCAACGGTTGCAATATCCCATATGGCTTTTGATGTTCCATTTTCACTTGTAAGCATGTCAAACATTTAGATACATACTTGACAACATCACGTTTCATCCCCGGCCACCGGTACATTTTTGTAGCTCCAAATGAACCGAGTAGCGGGACTTATGCGCTTCTTCTAGTAACAGAGTTTTCGTATCAAAGAAACGTGGTATCCAAATCCGATCATACCTTGTCTTAATTCCATTTGCGTTTGTTTCAAGTTTGTCAACAAACCCTTTCATTCTTTCATCCTTTGGATTATCTACATTCAATGACTTAATTTAGGCTTCCCGTATTGTTTCAATAAGGTTAGGGGTGACTATCATTATCATTGATTTCACTCGGATGGGTGGCAGATATTCTTTTCAGCTTAACGCGTCTGCTACGACATTGGCTTTACCCGGATGGTAAAGAATGTCACAATCATAATCTTTAATTAATTCTAACCACCTTCGTTGTCTCATGTTAAGGTCTTTTTGCTCAAATAAATATTTGAGACTCTTGTGATCTGAGTAAATTGTACATTTCGTTCCGTACAAGTGGTGTCTCCAAATCTTCAGGGCAAAAACTACAGCTGCCAGCTCTAAATCATGAGTCGGATAATTGCCTTCGTGTTGTTTAAGTTGTCTTGAGGCATAAGCAATGACCTTGCCTCGTTGCATCAAGACACACCCCAACCCTTGGTGCGAAGCATCCGTATATACCACTAAATCTTATGTTCCTTCCGGTAAGGTTAGGACCGAAGAACTTGACAGTTTTTCTTTTACCATTCGAAAGGCTTTCTCTTGTTCAACGTCCCATAAAATTTTTTCTTCCTTCTTGGTCAGTCTGGTTATAGGTTGGGCTATTTAGAGAAATTTTGAATAAATCTCCTGTAATAACCAGCTAAACCTAGGAAACTCCTTACTTCGTTAACATTCTTCGGAGGTAACCAATTAACCACGGCTTCTACTTCAGACGAATCTACTGAAATCCTTTCTCACTAATCACATGGCCTGTAACATCCGTCAAAAACCGGATTTACCAAACCCGCTCCGTTTATTAACCGAACAATCAGTTAAAAATTTCGTTGCGTATTTAATGCTCAAATTAATTTTAATCGATACATAATTAATAAGTATATTGGAATATAAAAGTTATATTTGAAAACGTATTAAAAATAGTGGTTTAAAAATAAAACAAGGCTGCCGGGTTTCGAACCCGGGTCAACCTGGTCAACAACGATTTAACTCTCATCCATCAAACCACTCCGCCACTTGTGTTCTTTAGTAACATATCAAAACAATTAATTCAAATATCAAACTCGAATTTAAAACTGACGCGCCCAATCGCAGTCGTCGGAAATCCCGACGATTTCGCCGAGATTGGACGGTTTCTTCTGTCTTAACGTAAGCATTAACCTCAACATCGGTTATAACCGATGTCCAGTCCGCGACTTTGGTCATAACCGCCGGAAAATTATTGACCGACGAATCAAGACGGTAAACGGACCAAATTCGTCGATGTTCTGCCCTATAAATACACCCTCTAACTTCTGTTAGCCTTTTCGCTCATAATCACACCCTTTCTCGACGTAATTTCACTCGCCGGAAACCTTCTGCAACTCGCCGGAAAACCGAACCCCTTCACCTCTGTGCCTTACTCTAAAAACTGAACACCTAGAGCTCATACCGAAGCCACCCACACTCACCTCAAGCTCCCTGAAGACCCTCTGCCGCAAGACACACGTCGCCGGAATAACTTGCTATCACCGGAATTTCGCCGGCGAAACAGAGGATCTCTGTTCGGTATATCTTACACCTAATCTCTCTCGTTTTTATTAATCTCACATGTAGCTAATCACAACACACTAAAGAAACTGATTATTTTTGTCAAAACAGTCGGACACCGGTTCTGGCAATTATCAAACTTTTTATATAAGGCAGAAATGAATTTATCTAGTTTGTATATAAGTATAACAAAAACCAGATTATTTACCAAGTTAGACACACAGTCCAGCGGTGGACTGTGTGCCAAACTAACCCACAGGTCCCGAGTTCGAGACCTGTGGAGAGCACCGAGCGAGACATTAAAATCGTTTTTAAAATAAATGATTTTCGGATTAATTCAATTAGTATATAAATATAATTAAAAACAGAAATATTTCGGGTTAGACACGTAGCTCAGTTGGTAGAGCTGCGTGCACGCGAACGGGAGGTCTCGGGTTCGAGCCTCACCCGGCGCACACAATTACACAATAAAACCGGTCAACAAGTCAACGGTCAACAAGTCAACGGTCAAAAAGTCAACAATTTTTTTATTATTTTATTTAAAAATCAATTAAAAATACTTAAAAATAACATTTTTTAAGTTAGAAAATAGCCTTAAACTCACAAAAATATATCCAATAATCCTACTAAAATTGTTAATAAAATCCGCTTATTTACCGAACCATTATGTTATTATCTAGGTTAGTTTCACTTGTGGTTAAAATCCAACTTCGTGTGCATTCAACATCATCAACCGAACGCACCCAATGTGAGTGAATCTTACAACTCCCCTTTTTAATTACACGTTTTGGGGTGTGTCATGTGTCACAAAAATTAACTCGTTTATTTAAACTTGTGCCATACCATATTGTGATCTAAACTTAGATTGTATATATTGTTTGTAGTTATGTATTTCATATTGTCAAGTTGTATGCAAACTCATTCATTAGGCCCATCAGTTCGTAGAACAACGCGTGCCTCAAAACTCATTCATTAGGCCCATCAGTTCCTCGTGAGAGACGGGTTGAGCAAGGCGTGCCTCAAAACAATTTATTATTGTATGTGTGTGCATTATCTGATATTAAGTGTTTTATGAATATGTTTACATCTATATTTACTCATATGTGGTTGTGCACTTTATTTTATAATCAATTCAATAAACTTGTTCAAATGCTTTTCAGAGGATTCACTCGCCAACTTTTTGTTGATCCAAAAACCATTTTTACACATGATACAGGTGAACAGGATGAAGCAAGGAAAACATAGGGAATGCCTTAGAAGAAAACAATGAAATCTAGAATGATGTTTAGGACATGATGAAATTAAGATTGTATGTTTCCCTTTAAATTGTAATAATGAATATGAAACGTTATAATAAATGTCATGAGCTTTGATGATAACCCAATCATGCCTCGATCACCTTTTCCGCTGCAGGTCGGGGTGTGACATGGCCCAAGAATTGCACCTCTAAAAGCCAGAACGCGCATTTGGAAAACTTAGCATACAACTTTTCCTTACGGAGTGTCTCAAGTACTTCTCGTAAGTGATAACAATGTTCGAACTCACTTTGAGAGTATACCAAAATATCGTCTATAAATACTATGACAAATTTATCTAACATGTTCGGCATACTCTATTCATTAAATCCAGAGCATTATGTAACACCCTGTAAAATCGTGTCCAATAATATAGTGACACGTGTTGTATTTTTTTATATATATAGTCTATTAAAGACTAATTTGGACTAAAAGTGACAACATGCTCAAACTAAGCCTCTGAATGACTTTCTGATATCAACATGCATAAACCTAGCCTCTGAACGACCATTGGTGTCGTCATGCATAAAAACGTAACCTCTGAACGACCATTAGTGTCGTTATGCTTAAACTCGGCCTCTGAGTGACCGTTGTGTCAACATGCCTAGCCTCTGAGTGACATTGGAGTCAACATGCTTATACTGAGCCTCTGAGTGATCCTTTGTGAAGTCCTAACTCTCATATGTCCCATTTGTTGGACGAGAGTGATTAAATCCATTATCATATGAAAGTTGGATAATGGAGGGATTAAAAGTGTCAACATGTTAATTTATACCTCTGAGTGACCTTTTAACGAACCGAGAGCTCGACAATGTCCGGGCATAATCCCGGGTATGCCAAGTATTGGCTACGGATGGCTAAAAGTGCCAAAAAGTGTTTAAAAAGGTTTTTTTAAGCTTTTATAAGTTAAGGGGGCTAAAGTGTCAAAGTTTTAAAGTGGCTGTGGGGCGGTCGTGGGCCGCGAGAGACATGGCCTGTGTCACTCGCGAGGCAAGAGAAACCCTCTACTATAAAAAGTTTGCTTGGCTTCCAAACAAAAATGCCAAAAACCATTAAATCGAAACCATGGCATCCCAAACTGCTATGCCACGTTTTGGGACACTTGTAAGCTTCCTCTTACACCCCTACACGTGGCTTCATCTCCTTTGAGTTCTCCAACTATAAATAGGTGCATAAGTTCACCATTCCAACTTGCACCTTTCTCATTTATGCACTCTTCTCCCTCCTCTTGAAGTTCCTAGCTAAAAGGAGCATCCAACATAATTGCATCATAGGAATCACTGGTAAGTGTTCCTTCTTTGTGCATTTTCGGTTATAGGCTTTTATAGCCACAAGTCAAGCGTTTTACGAAAAACGCTTTGACTTTCGGTTAAGACCATTATGGTCCAGCCATTGTTCGAAATGAATATGGCTAAGTGATTTTAATAAGGTAAGTATTAATCCCTATAAAAGGGCACCTCCTGAAGATCACGTTTGCTAGACCAATTGACGGGTCAAAGTTACGATATTAAAAAGTCAAACAGGCCATTTTCAGAAAAATCATAAATTGATCTTATATATGCCATGTAACCTGCTTTGACACTTAAACAAGTTGGTAATGATTATTAGAACATGTATGAACATGTTCGGCTAGTCAATTTCAGTTCTAGGGTCGGTTCGCAACCGAAAGTCGCGAAGTTTGACTTCTGCTTTGACTTTCGATTCTGACTCGATTTAGATTAGTTACCTACTGATATAAAGTTTCATTATGATCATAATATAATGTAGCATAACCCTCTGAGGTTATATTACATGATCATAATCAGAATCCAAGTTTATGCGCAAGTTCCATAATTATGTCATTCTTGACTAAAATGCCCTTTTTGTATAAAACAAGGTTTTAAATAGTATTGAACTTAAAAGAGTTTCTACTTATGTAATATCATAAGTAGAATTATTTGGGATATTAAACTAAGTTTTCAAACAAGTTCTTAAACTATGTCGATAAATGACGGTTTTAGCCCTTGTGGCTCATAAAATGATTAATCAAACTTTTCAACGTAAATCATTTACCTACTGATATGTTATATTAAATAACATATTCTAAACATTTTAATCTGACCGTAACATTAGTTTTCGTAAACATCACTTAAAGACGTCATTTTACGACATAAGCGTCGTTTCGGCGCATAGTATGGTTTTAAACCATATTATTGACCAAGAATTGATACCTAATGATTTTAAAACTTATTTTAAATATATTTACAGTAGGTACATGTTATATACTCAGAATCCCAAATAATTTATAAACTATGTGTAAAATGACCAAAATGCCCCTTCGGTGCATAGTTTGGTCATAAAAGATAAATTACACAATAATTGACATCCTACTGAAATTATATCATAAATAAATTATTTTTCCAGAATACTTATGATTATAAACTTAAAATATATTCAAGTTCCTTTTATGCGGTATATAATTACCAAAATGCCCTTATAAGGCATAATTTCGTTTTAAAACCTTAACGGGCATACAAGTTGATATCCTACTGATATCGTAACTTATTTGAAATATAATGGCATATAGAACTTGTCCATGACTTATGCGGTTACCCATTATCGCTTCTAAGCGTACGGTTGATTATACGTAACTAGTTTATGGAATTTAACTAAAACGGGTTTAACCTTGTCGTTTAAGTTTCAAAATCCAGAATGTTTATAGTTTACCCATATTATACAAGTCAAAGTACTTGTCGGGTTTAAACTACATTCTATCTGATCATCGTTTAATCAAGCGTTATACATGTTGATCATGTACACTACTCGGTCTAAGTCTATAACTTAAATAAAGACCGACAGTATTTAATTGGTTAGCTTATACCATAATCCAGACTAGAGCCTTGCCTGTAAATGTTATCTACACGTTAGTACTTTTGTATACGGCTGAGTTATTGAAATTAAAAAAAGACTAGCTCAGGTAAATACTCTCGACTTATTTTCCCTATACGGGCGTGGGATACGGTAAATTATTACAACTTGGTCCGAAATGGGGTCAATCGAATGCCCGTTTGTGGCTAGTAAACCCGCATTATCTGTTTTAATCAGTTTTGTTTGATAACTTAAACATCAGGGGTTAAATTACCATGTCCTGGATATCCTTGGCTCAATACATTAGATTTTGGCCACGACCTTAGCGTGGGGTGTAGGCATACACCTGACAGACGCTCATATGAAAATTACCCAAGACGTTGGGGATAACTCCTTCATGAGTTCGTAAGTGGTGTGTATTTAATCATGTCTCGGTTTCTGTACCGGGCCCTGTATGTATTGACAAACATGTGATTCTGATACAAGGTTGCAAAGTCAACTTTCCCAAGTTAATAAAAGATTTTATGCTGTTTTGCACTTCAAAATCATTTTAAATTTTTCAAAATGTGTCAGTTGGGTGTATTTACCAGCGAAAGCTGATGTATCATCCAAAGACTAAACTGCAGGTATAATACGAAATAGGCCGGAAGCTGCTCGGTAGTGAATAAGAGGATCTTGCAAATCCTTAGATCTGCCCTAAAGTCTGTTTTATATTCTTTCCTATACATTTTAATGATCCGCCTGTGGATCTTCTATTACGAGCCTGTATATTATTTTATAGTTATGAACATTTGGTTTGTAATAGTAATTTTACTCCAAGACTTCCGTTGTGTCGTGTTTAATTGACTATGATGTTATCAACTGGCGTCACGATACTCCCCACCCGGGCCACCGGTGTTTGGATTTGGGTTGGAAATCCGGGTGTGACAGGTTGGTATCAGAGCCAACGTTTGAGAGAATTAAATACTAGCCTTCTTGTGTTTAATCTCAAACTTACACGAGCACATTCCTTAGACTTCCGAGTCTAGGCATTGACCTAGGATTACTCATTTCATTTTTAAGTTATTAGTATTGTTTTTTAATTGAATTTTTATCAGGAAAATGCCGCCACGTGTACGAGGACAAAGTGGGAGAGGAAAAGGTCCAATGAGGGGAGGGCCATCAGGGCGTATTCCCCCTCAACCTCATAACTCAGATGCTTACCAAGAATCAGGAGATTCATCTCCTTGGAAACTAGCGAGACGCTCTGTCTCTAATAGACACTCGCCCTCACATTCCCAAAATTCTTACCACTCTCACCACTCCTATCATTTACACCATACCCATCATTCCCATTTACATTCTTACCATGAAGAATTTAACCCTAACTATTAATTTAACACGCCTTCAACCAATCAAAATCAGTTGGATTAGCCAAACCCCATGGACGAGGACTCTGACCCGGAGATGCCGCCATCGGGATCAAATATGCATCCCATTGAAATTTTGAGCGATTCAAACTCATATGCCGGATCGCCCTACCAAGTTCCTAATAAGTGGGACCAATACTGGAACCAATTCACCTTTTCCCACACTCCTTCTCATCACTCTCAACCACCTCCTATTCAAGAAGATGTCCACATGGAACCGGTGGACCAACCTCAACCACCACCTGAACCACTAAGAAGGAAGCGTGGAGCACGTATGTCTGTACGTGCCGGACAAAGGTCGGGATCGCTGCCACCTTTGCCCAAATCCTACCCCACAATTAAAGAGGACCCACAAATGGGTGGACCCTCTAATGTTTCACCTATAGTGGAACCAACACCAACACCTGATGTTCAACCACCACCATCGGGTTATACTAACCCAATCCCCACATATCCAGACACGTCTGGATATGATCCTTTTAACCCATCTACACCGGTAGACTATCAAGCATGGTCGCAAGACCCCTACATGCAGGCGGTTATGCACAATGCACTTTACCCGTCTCCTTTCCCACCTACTTTTCCGTCAACTGGATATCTAACTTATGGGTACCAGTATCCGGTTATGCCATAACCACAACCTCTGCCACCACTCGAGGCCATTAATAAGGCCTTGGAACGAATGAAAGAAATGCAGCAGCAGGCGGAAAAAACGGAGAAGAAGACAAACAAGTTCTTTAAGAAACTCTCCAAGTTGGTCAAAGGAAAGAAGGACGAGTGAAGTCTCTTCTAATTATAAGAACTCCCTATGAGGACATTGTTATTCCTTTTGTCCCTGCGTGGACATTTATTTCTTTTAGTCCTTGCATGGACAATCAGTTTCTTTTATTTATTTCAAGTATTGTACTTTCTAATTATCATTTAATGAAATATTTTGGAATTATATATATATGTACTTATCCTCTTCAAGCGATCGTCTTGATTTTACTCGGAATTTTTTATCAGCTATATAATTCCAAAAAGATCTTAATGGTTTTTATTTGCCGAGTGGCACAGACCACATATTTGGCCAAATATATAAATGATAGTTAAGACGGAAGGGTTTTCTATCATGATAGTTAAGGGAAGCTATCCTTCTATCTAGAGGTGGTGGACTAAGTTCAAGCATCCAAGTCATTAAGGTCAATGCGACCGGGACTATTAATCAACCATTAAGGTCCTCTTATGTTAACATTCAAGTAATGTTCATACTCATGGTAGTGTGACTTGAGGAATCACGCTAACCTTCAAGGTAATGGACTATGTCCTAACCTTATATAGCCCATGTGATCTATTTGATCCCGGCTAAATATCACCAGTGCGGTGATGAATAAAACATCCATTTGTGATGTATTACCCTTTCGGGTTATGATTTATTTATATAGCCCATGTGATCTATTTGATCCCGGCTAAATATCACCAGTGCGGTGATGAATAAAACATCCATTTGTGATGTATTACCCTTTCGGGTTATGATTTATTTTATATAGCCCATGTGATCTATTTGATCCCGGCTAATATCACCAGTGCGGTGATTAAACATCCATTAGTGATGTGTGCCCTTTTGGGCTATGATTAATTTTACATAGCCCATGTGATCTATTCTGATCCCGTCTAATATCAACAGTGCGGTGATTAAACATCCATTAGCGATGTATGCCCTTTTGGGCTATGATTAATTTTATATAGCCTATGTGATCTATTCTGGTCCCGGCTAATATCACTAGTGCGGTGATTAAACATCCATTAATGATGTATGCCCATTCGGGCTATGATTAATTTTATATAGCCTATGTGATCTATTCTGATCCCAGCTAATATCACCAGTACGGTGATTAAACATCCATTAATAATGTAATGCCCTTGAGGCTATTATCTAAACATCCATTAGTGATGTAGTGCCTACGGGCCATATCTTATGTCCATTAGTGACAGGCCTATGTGCCAGATCTTATGTCCATTAGTGACAGGCCTATGTGCCATATTTTATGTCCATTAGTGACATGCCTATGTGCCATATCTTATGTCCATTAGTGGCAGGCCTATGTGCCATATTTTATGTCCATTAGTGACAGGCCTATGTGCCATATTTTATATCCATTAGTGATGCAGGCTTATGTGCCATATTTTATGTCCATTTGTGACAGGCTTATGTGCCATGTTTTAAATGTCCTTTGTGAAAAGCCTATGTGCTAAAACGATTGTCAAATATGACAATGACAGTTGTAACATTACAATCCACTGTCTAGTAATATATGGACCTTGTCCAGATTGTAAATTGCCTATAATGGTCCTATTAAGACCTAGACCAAATATAGATACTGTAAGCCTAAGAGTTGTGATGTTATTCACACTAGTTTAAATTAGGCAATGGATTGTTATACCCAATGTATAAAAGCCGATATGGTTGTTATACCATGGCTAAGAGAAATTTTATTGGTTTATAGAACCAAAGCTTTGAAGAATGGCTAATTCTAATGAAGCACAAAGTAGCCATCGGAACGTCAACTCTAAGGACGCCGAAAATGTAGCCATAAATGATAATGATTTCCAAGGTCGCATTGATGCGGCTGTAGAAAGGGCCATGGGTAAGGCCATAGAAAAGCTAAGAGAGTCGAGTGCTACTCACTCTAGACAATTATCTATTCCACCATCTTCAGCTCATATGGAGAGCTCCGTTTACTCTTCAAATGCGAAGAGTGAACCAAAGAAAATAGATTTCGCTGAAAGGTCCCATTCTATTAAAGACGGATGTACCTATAAGCATTTCGTCTCATGCAAGCCCCGGGACTTTAATGGGGAAAAGGAGGTGTGGAAGCCCTAAAGTTCTTGGACGAAATGCAAACCATCGTACACATCAGCGGTTGTGCTGAAAAGGATGTGGTCAAGTATGTATCACAATCCTTCAAGCTTAGTGGAAAGCCACGATTCGGTCCACAGGTAAAGTATACTTGTATAATCTGGGATGGTCTAAGTTTATGGACCTTATTGAGGGAACTTACTGCCCACCTCATGAGGTGGAGAAATTAGAGACCGACTTCTTGTCTCTTTCCATGAAAAACCTAGACTGTCGGAAGTATGTTTCTGATTTTAATTCCTTATCTAGGTTAGTA
This sequence comes from Scalesia atractyloides, assembly GCA_947069175.1. Classification (NCBI taxonomy): domain Eukaryota; kingdom Viridiplantae; phylum Streptophyta; class Magnoliopsida; order Asterales; family Asteraceae; genus Scalesia; species Scalesia atractyloides. Next base: position 16,660,625 of record CAMTDV010000026.1, read on the forward strand.
TCCTACTTAATCACCCCTGAATCTAAACTCATTGTGCGTTTTATCAATGGATTAGCGCCCGATATTAAGGGCATGGTAAAGGCTGCTCAGCCTAATACCTATAGGTCTACTGTAGACCTATCTCTCTCTCTCACCCTTGATCTTGTAAGGCAAAAGTCAGTTAAGCCAGAAACTGAAGGGAAAAGAAAGAGAGATGAAGACAACTCCCAAAGATTTAAAAAGAAAAAGAAAGCGAGATTCGGGTTCAAAGGGAACCAAGGCAAGTCAGCTGTGATGCCATTTTGCAAGACTTGCAACCGCAGACACTGGGGACAGTGTAATTCTGGTTCACAAGCTAGACCTTGTGGTATTTGTAAAAGAAGAGCGCATAAGACCCTAGAATGTAAAGATCTTAAGGATGTTGTATGTTATATCTGCAATGAAAAAGAGCACATTGCAACTAATTGCCCTAAGAATTCAAAGAATAATAATCCAAAGCCTGGAGAGGCCAAGAAGGGGAATGCACATGCTTTTCGACTGAATGCTAAGGAAACTGTTAATGACAATAACGTCATAATAGGTAGTTTCCCCATTAATGATATTTATGCTAGAGTTCTTTTTTATTCTGGTGCAGATAGATCTTTTGTTGACCATAAGTTTAGTAAACTATTAAATTTACCCATAAGAACTCTAGATAAAATTTATGAGATAGAACTTGCCGATGGAACCTTAGAAACTGCTTCTTCCATTTTTTATGGATGCTCTATATCCATTAAGAATCATTCCATCCCTATCTCTCTTCTGCCAATGAAATTGGCGGGATTCGATGTTGTCTTAGGCATGGATTGCTTATCTCATAACCAAGCCCGTATTGCCTGCGATAAAAAACTCATCGAAATTAAAACCCCATCTGGTGAAATGATCACCATACCCGGAGACTCACACTATGGATTGCCAGACAAGGTGTCGTTATTTAAGGCATCCAAGTATTTGAGAAAAGTTTGTGTCATATATATGGCACAAGTAACCATAAATGAACCTAAACCGAACCTTGAAGACCAACCAGTTATCTCGGAGTATCCCGATGTTTTCCCTGAAGAATTACCAGGCCTACCTCCGGATAAGCAAGTGGAGTTCAGAATTGACATCATACCAGGATCAGCACCCGTAGCTAGAGCTCCATATAGATTAGCTCCAACAGAAATGAATGAGTTAAGAGTTCAATTGGATGAACTCTTGGAGAAAGGATTTATTCAGCCTAGTTCCTCGCCTTGGGAGCTCCTATTCTGTTTGTAAAAAAGAAAGACGGTTCGATGCGAATGTGCATCGACTACCGAGAACTGAACAAGTTAACAATAAAGAATAGATATCCTCTGCCCAGGATCGATGATTTATTTGACCAACTTCAAGGGGTTAGCTACTTCTCCAAGATGATTTAATATCCGGATATCATCAACTGAAGGTTAGGAACGAGGATATTCCTAAGACAGCCTTCAGGACCCGCTATGGTCACTTTGAGTTCTTGGTGATGCCTTTTGGGCTCACAATTGCACCAGCAGCATTCATGGATCTCACGAATAGAGTCTGCAAATCGTATTTGGATAAGTTTGTCATTGTCTTCATAGACGACATACTTATCTACTCTCGTAATCAAACTGATCACGAAAAACATCTTCGGTGCATATTAGAACTGCTAAGGCAAGAAAAGCTTTATGCTAAATTCTCTAAGTGTGAATTTTGGCTCAGAGAGGTCCAATTTCTCGGACACATGGTAAGTGAGCGTGGTATCCAAGTGGATCCCACCAAAATTGAGGCCATAATGAATTGGGAAGTGCTCGAGACCCCAACGGAGGTTCGTAGTTTCTTAGGATTGGCTGGTTACTATAGAAGGTTCATTGAGAACTTTTCAAGAATAGCCACTCCTTTAACTTCCTTGACCCGTAAGAATATTAAATATAATTGGGGTCCAAAGCAACAAGAATCTTTTGAGATTCTAAAACACAAGTTGAGCAATGCTCCTGTGTTATCTCTACCTGAGGGTATTGAGAACTTTGTTGTCTATTGTGATGCTTCGCACACCGGCATGGGCTGTGTGCTAATGCAAAATGGCAAGGTAATTGCCTATGCATCATGACAACTAAAGGTGCATGAAAGGAATTACACCACCCACGATTTGGAACTAGGTGCCGTTGTATTTGCACTAAAACTGTGGAGACATTACTTGTATGGTACAAAGTGTGTTATATACACTGACCATAAGAGTCTCCAACACCTATTCAATCAGAAAGAATTGAACATGCGACAACGCCATTGGATGGAAACTCTTAATGATTATGATTGCAAGATCCGCTACCATCCCGGCAAGGAAATGTAGTTGCTGACGCCTTAAGTCGCAAGGAAAGGATAAAACCTATAAGGATTAACTCCAAGAGCATTAAGCTCAGAAATAGCTTAAATGAGAAGCTATTACATTCGCAGAAGCAAGCTCTAGTAGAGGCTAATATCCATAATGAGGGATTAGGCGGAACTGTTGATCAGTTAGCGCCTGGAAAGGATGGAATCCTTAGATTCAATGTTAGAATTTGGGTTCCAATCCTTGGAGGACTTAGAGATTTAATCCTCCAAGAAGCACACAATATAAGATACTCAGTTCACCCAGGTGGTGACAAAATGTATCAAGATCTAAAGAAGAATTATTGGTGGATGGGTTTGAAGAAATCCATAGCCACTTATGTAGCTAAGTGTCTGACGTGTTCGCAAGTTAAAGCCGAACATCAGAAACCGTCAGGACTTCTACAACAACTTGAGATTCCCACTTGGAAATGGGAAATGGTAACTATGGATTTGATAGTTACCTAAGACCAAATGTGGTAATGATACGATTTGGGTCATCGTTGATAGACTGACTAAGTCGGCTCATTTCTTGCCAATAAAGGAAACGTATAATTTAGATAGATTGGCTAAATTGTATGTGGACAAGATTAGGTCCCTACATGGTGTGCCGGTATCTATTGTATCTGACAGAGATACTAGATACACATCTCACTTTTGGAAAAGTTTCCAACAATCTTTAGGCACACGATTGAACTTTAGTATGGCTTACCATCCGCAGACTGATGGTCAAAGTGAGCGTACTATCCAGACACTGGAAGACATGCTTAGGGCATGTGTGATTTATTTAGGTGGAAGTTGGGACGACCACTTACCCCTAATAGAATTCTCGTACAATAATAGTTCTCATACTAGCATTAAGGCTGCTTCTTTTGAGGCCTTATATGGGAGAAAATGTAGAACGCCCGTGTATTGGGCAGAAGTTGGGGAAGCCCAACTATCAGGACCTGAGATTGTCCTTGAGACCACGGAAAAGATTGTGCAAATCCGTGATCGTCTCAAAGCTGCCAGAGATAGGCAGAAGAGCTATGCTGACAAGAGGCGTAAACCTCTTCAGTTCCAAGTAGGGGACAAAGTCATGCTAAAATTATCACCCTGGAAAGGTGTGATGCGTTTTGGAAAGAAGGGCAAGTTGAGCCCAAGATATATAGGACCCTTCGAGATAATCGAACGTGTCAGCACTATAGCTTATAAGCTCAGGTTGCCAGAGGAGCTTCGTGGAATTCATAATGTATTCCACATATCTAACCTTAAGAAATGTCTAGCCGATGAGCCGCTAGCAATGTCGCAGAAGATGTGCAAACTGATGAAAACCTGAGGTTCATTGAGAAACCAATTTCAATCAAGGATCGACAGGTTAAGAAGCTCCGAAGACAGTTGATACCAATAGTAAAGGTTAAGTGGGACGCCTTTAGAGGTCCCGAGTATACATGGGAGGTTGAGTCCACTATGAAACAAAAGTACCCCTATCTTTTTGAATAAAATCTCGAGGTCGAGATTTCTTTTAAAGGGGTGAGGATGTAACACCTTGTAAAATCGTGTCCAATAATACAGTGACACGTGTTGTATTTTTATATATATATTCTATTAAAGATTAATGTGGACTAAAAGTGACAACATGCTCAAACTGAGCCTCTGAGTGACTTTCTGATGTCAACATGCATAAACCTAGCCTCAGAACGACCACTAGTGTCGTCATGCATAAAAACGTAACCTCTGAACGACCATTAGTGTCGTTATGCATAAAATGTAGCCTCTGAACGACCATTAGTGTCGTTATGCTTAAACTCGGCCTCTGAGTGACTGTTGTGTCAACATGCCTAGCCTCTGAGTGACATCAGAGTCAACATACTTATACTGAGCCTCTGAGTGATCCTTTACGTAGTCCTAACTCTCATATGTCCGCTGAGTGATTAAATCCATTATCATATGAAAGTTGGAAAATGGAGGGATTAAAAGTTTCAACATGTTAATTTATACCGCTGAGTGACCTTTTAATGAACCGAAAGCTCGACAATGTCCGGGCATAATCCCGGGTATGCCAAGTATTGGCTACGGAGGGCTAAAAGTGCCAAAAAGGTGTTTAAAAAGGTTTTTATAAGCTTTTATAAGTTAAGGGGTCTAAAGTGTCAAAGTTTTAAAGTGGTTATGGGGCGGTCGTGGGCCGCGAGAGACATGGCCTATGTCTCTCGCGAGGCGAGAGAAGCCCTCTGCTACAGAAAGTTTGTTTGGCTTCCAAACAAAAATGCCAAAAACCATTAAATCGAAACCATGGCATCCCAAACTGCTATGCCATGTTTTGGGACACTTGTAAGCTTCCTCTTACACCCCTAAACACATGGCTTCATCTCCTTTGAGTTCTCCAACTATAAATAGGTGCTTAAGTTCACCATTCCAACTTGCACCTTTCTCATTTATGCACTCTTCTCCCTCCTCTAGAAGTTCCTAGCTAAAAGGAGCATCCAACATAATTGCACCTTAGGAATCACTGGTAAGTGTTCCTTCTTTGTGCATTTTCGGTTATAGGCTTTTATAGCCAAAAGTCAAGCGTTTTACGAAAAACTCTTTGATTTTCAGTTAAGACCATTATGGTCAAGCCATTGTTCGAAATGATATGGCTAAGTGATTTTAATATGGTAGGTATTAATCCCTATAAAGGGCACCTCCTGAAGATTACGTTTGCTAGACTAATTGACGGGTCAAAGTTACGATATTAAAAAGTCAAACAGGCCATTTTTCAAAAAAATCATAAATTGATCTTATATATGCCATGTAACCTGCTTTGACACTTAAACAAGTTGGTAATGATTATTAGAACATGTATGAACATGTTCGGCTCGTCAATTTCAGTTCTAAGGTCGGTTCGCAACCGAAAGTCGTGAAGTTTGACTTCTGCTTTGACTTTCGATTCTGACCCAATTTAGATTATTTACCTACTGATCTAAAGTTACATTATGATCATAATATAATGTAGCATAACCCTCTGAGGTTATATTACATGATCATAATCAGAATCCAAGTTTATACGTAAGTTCCATAATTATGTCATTCTTGACTAAAATGCCCTTTTTGTATAAAACAAGGTTTTAAATGGTATTGGACTTAAAAATAAGTTTCTACTTATGTAATATCATAAGCAGAATTATTTGGGATATTAAACTAAGTTATAAACTGAGTTTTCAAGCAAGTTCTTAAAGTATGTCGATAAATGACGGTTTTAGCCATTGTGGCTCATAAAATGATTTTAATCCATCTTTTCAAGGTAAATCATTTACCTACTGATATTTTATATTAAATAACATATTCTAAACATATTAATCAGACCGTAACATCAGTTTTCGTAAACATGGCTTAAAGACGTCATTTTACGACATAAGCGCCGTTTCGGCGCATAGTATGGTTTTAAACCATATTATTGACCAAGACTTGATACCTACTGATTTTAAAACTTATTTTAAACATATTTACAGTAGGTGCATGTTATAAACTCAAAATCCCAAATAATTTATAAACTATGTGTAAAATGACCAAAATGCCCCTTCGGTGCATAGTTTGGTCATAAAAGATAAATTACACATATAATTGACATCCTACTCATATTATATCATAAATAAATTATTTTTCCAGAATACTAATGATTATAAACTTAAAATATATTCAAGCTCCTTTTATACGGTATATAATTACCAAAATGCCCTTATAAGGCATAATTTCGTTTTAAAACCTTAATGGGCATACAAGTTGTTATCCTACTGATATCTTAACTTATTTAAAATATAATGGCATATAGAACTTGTCCATGACTTATCCGGTTACCCATTATCGCTTATAAGCGTACGGTTGATTATACGTAACTAGTTTACGGAATTTAACTGAAACGGGTTTAACCTTGTCATTTAAATGTCAAAATCCAGAATGTTTATAGTTTACCCATATTATATAAGTCAAAGTACTTGTCGGGTTTAAACTACATTCTATCTGATCATCGTTTAATCAAGCATTATACATGTTGATCATGTACACTACTCGGTCTAAGTCTATGACTTAAATAAAGACCGATAGTATTTAATTGGTTAGCTTATGCCATAATCCAGACTAGAGCCTTGCCTGTAAATGCTATCTGCACGTTAGTACTTTTGTATACGGCTGAGTTATTGAAATTAAAAGAAGACTAGCTCAGGTAAATACTCTCGACTTATTTTCCCTATACGGGCGTGGGATACGGTAAATTATTACCGCTTGGTCCGAAATGGGGTTAATCGAATGCCTGTTTGTGGCTAGTAAACCAGCATATTCCGTTTTAATCAGTTTTGTTTGTTAACTTAAGCATCGAGGGTTAAATTACCGTGTCCTGGATATCCTCGGCTCAATACATTAGTTATTGGTCACGACTTTAACACGGTGTGTAGGCATACACCCTTTGATGCTCATATGCAATATGCCCAAGACGTTGGGGATGACTCCTCCGTGAGTACCTGAGTGGTGTGTATTTAATCATGTCTCGGTTTCTGTATTGGGCCTTGTATGTATTGACAAACATGTGAATCTAATACAAGGTTGCAAGGTCAACTTTCCCAAGTTAATAAAAGATTTTGTGCCGTTTTGCACTTAAAAACCATTTAAAGTTTTCAAAATGAGTCAATTGGGTGTATTTACCAGTGTAAGCTGACGTATCGTCCAAAGGCTAAACTGCGAGTACAATACGAAATAGGGCGGAAGCTGGTCGGTAGTGAATAAGAGGATCTTGCAAATCCTTAGATTTGCCCTAAAGTCTGTTTAATATTCTTTCTTGTAAATTTTATGATCCGCCTGTGGATCTTCTATTACGAGCCTGTATATTATTTTATTTTGAACATTCGGTTTGTAATAGTAATTTTACTTCAAGACTTCCGGTGTGCTATGTTTAAATTGACAATGATGTTATCAACTTACGTCATGATACTCCCCACCCGGGCCCACCTGTGTATGGATTTCAGGTTGGAAATCCGGGGTGTGACACTTTAGTTAACCTGAAAGACATTGCTAAAAACTCATAATGTCCGTAACGAGTTCTAAACACAGTTTTAGTCACGTCTTCTTCCCTTACCCGTAACTGGTGATATCCCGAGCGTAAATCAATTTTAGAAAACCAACTTTCCCCTTGAAATTGATCTAAGAGGTCATCTATTCTTGGTAATGGGTATCGATTTTTCACCATGATTTTATTGAGTTCACGATAGTCGATGCACATGCGCATCGAACCATCCTTCTTTTTTACAAATAGGACAGATGCTCCCCAAGGGGATACACTAGGACGCACGAAGCCCTTGTCAAGGAGTTCTTGCAATTGGACCATTAATTCTCATACTTCAGTGGGTGCCAATCGGTAAAAGGCTTTTGCTACCGGCTTGACATTTGGTTCCAATACAATCCAAAATTCTACTTCCCTTTCAGGTGGAAGTCCCGGCAATTCATCTGGGAATACATCCGCGCATTCATTCACGACTCTTGTATCTTCTATTGTTATAGCAGTTTGTTTAATATCAACCACATAGGCTAGAAATGCCTTACTTCCAGTTCTTACATACTTAACCGCTTCAAAAATGGTACATAATTTAGTCTCTACCCTACTTTCCCCAAAAATGCTTACCCACTTCCCTTTAGGAGACGTAATATGTATAATCTTGCTTTCACATAGAATTTCCGCATGGTGTCACGATAGCCAATCCATGCCTATTACCACCTTGAATTTCTCCAAAACCATGGGAATAAGATCGACGTCAAATTCTTCATCCTCTATGGTGATCTTACACTTTCTACATGTCTCAGATAATAAATAACTTTTGCAATCGGCTATTTCTACTTCTAGAGGTATGCGCATTCTTTCTATTACAAATGAGGGGGAATGTATAATTTCACTTGACACAAATGGCCTACTAGCTCCCATATCAAATAATACATATGTAGGTATAGAGTTTAGCATAAATATACCTGATACAACATTCGGGTGTATCCTTGCCTCTTCCGACGAAATCTGGAACATTCTCTCCTTTAGCTTTGATGGTTTCCACCTTCTTTCCTTCCTTTCTTGTTCCTTGTTTAAGTTTTCGGCATTTAGCTTTCACATGGCCTGACTCGTTACAGCTGTAACACACTCTCTTAGGATTAGGACAATTGTAGTATGGATACCCTTCTTGACCACAGTTATAGCATCCCCTTTTTCCCATTAAGCATTCATCCGAATGGAGTTTCCCACATGTCTTACATCGTGGGAATCCTCCTTTTGCAGTTTCCTTCTTACTATGATCGTGAGTCTTAGTCTTTTTAGGAGTGGATTGAATTGACCCCTTTTCGGTTTGCCTCTTCTCCCTTCACTATTCTTGCCTTTTCAATTCGATCTCTCTATCCCTTGCCTAATTAATGAGCTCGTTCAAAGTTTCGCATTTAGAAGGGGTGATGAACTCTCTGTACTCGGCCTTTAACATATCATGATAGCGGTTAATCTAATCCTCTCCGTTCTTGTGAACTCCTTACAAAACTTCATTTTGTCAAGGAAAATGTTTGCGATTTCATCGATTGTTTCATTCCTTTATCGAAGACGGAGAAAGTCTTCTTGAATCCGATCTACAGCCGATTGCGGACAATGATATTTCGTGAAGGGTTCTTTGAATTCTTGCCAGGTAAGAGTTGAGAGTTTATCCTCAGCAATTTCTTTACTATACGCATCCCACCAATCTTTAGCTTGTCGCTAAAGTTGTCCTGTGGCAAACATAACTTGGTCTTCTTTCTCACAATGACTTCGGATGAACACTCCTTCTATATTAGAGATCCATCTCTGACATTCTATGGGATCTATTTCTCCATTACAAGATGAGGGTTTATATGCCATAAATTCTTTGTATGTACACCGCCGTGCTTCCTTCTTACCTTGCATCCCGCTTATCATTTCCTTCAACTCATCCATCTTACTTGACATCATGGTTTCTACCACATTAATAATTGGCTTTCCACTTCTTGCGCTATACGAGGGATTTTTGCGTCAAGTGCCCTTCCTACTTCTTCCGCGATTAGCTATTTAATTCATCCTGACTTATTCGTTCCGTAGTATCTGGACTTTCTTCGTTAGTCATCTACAATTACATACTTATGTTAGAGATCATTCTATCTATCCATTGTAACATTCTATATTTTGTATGCCTTCAATATTTCATTCTTACATGATTGGAACTCTTATAATTCCTCCTCATAAAATTTTGGTACATTCTTTTGTCTATTCAACAACTTTCTAGTCATACTTATGTTAGATACCAAAATTCAACATAAACAGCGGTTCAGAATTGCAATTGGCGTCGACGATGGCCTTGTACCCCGTCGCCGACGCACACGTAAAAAGTGTGTCGCCCAGAGTTTTGCGTAGGCAGTCTATTAGTGCGTCGGACAAGGAGGGAACACACACTTGCATGAGCTTTCGGTTTAAGTTCAAGTACACCCGCTTTGGCACTTGAATCCCTCAAACCTTGGCTCTGATACCAACTTGAAACGTTCGTCCTTTGATTGGTCAAGAGCAAGTATTTAAACACAAAAATTTCAAACAAAATTTGACATTTTGTACCATACAAAAATGACTTAACTTACTTACGAACCAACCATTTATCTAGTTATAAAATACCCAACATTTACAGAAGTTATAAAAACGCAAGTTTTGGATGCTTAAGCAACTATACTTTCATGACATAACAACCAAAATGTTTTGACCCGTTTAATAAATTTACACACTGAAGCGTGTTGAGAGTGACTTGGAGTGTGTTCGTTCCGAGTGCCGCTTGCCGATTAATGATCAACTTTACCTACACCACAACCATAAGAATCAATATTAATTTACTTGTAACTTCATCCTACTAGCTTCTAACAATCATGATATGCATTCATTATGAAATTTTCCATTCATTGACCCGTTAGCAACGGATCACATTCATAAACATACTTTAGTTCAGCATTCCACTTCGTTGATCCGTTTATAATACATTAAACTCAATAATTATACATCTACTTACTTGACAATTTATGACATTTAGAATTTACAACTCTAACTTATTTTAAACATAACAAAACATTATAGATTACCATTACTTGTAAGTGTAAGAACTTACTTTTGTCTTGTTTTGTTTGCGATCCGGAATGGTTTGCACCTTCTTCTTTTACCCCTAAAATTTCACAATTAACATGCTTTAAATCTTATGTTTTCAATTCATTCTTTTCTTGACATAACATATTAATAATTCCTCACATTCTTGACATAAATCATTTAGCATCATAATCACATTTGATCATTGAAATCACATAAAAACCTCCATTCTAAGCATTTCATCAAACACTTGGTGTGTGTACCAAGATCAAAGCATAAAGTACAAGTATTCTATGCACATTCTTCCTATTTCACAACATGAACCATCATAATCAATCTAATTCACACAATCATCATCTTGCGCCAATTTATCTAACCAATGCTCTACTACATACAAATTTTACATCAACATTACATGAATTCTTATCAACATGATCATCTTACTTCATCATATTTCCATTGTAAGTGGGTTTCATCATGAATCATCAAGGAAATCAAAATTCAAGCATATTTCATCTTCTATATAATGATTCTATCAATTGTTCATAATAATTTTCATTCAGTTTCATGGAATATTCATAACCCACTTATGAAAGTTCATCAAATCATAAAATTCAACTTACCTCTTGTTAGACAAGATTAGATGACCAAGATTAAGTGTTCATGCAGAGAATTTGGTCTTGATTTCCTTCTTGATTTTCCTAATTTTGTGAAGATGGGGTTTTTCCTCCCTGCTTTTGTTCTAGGCGACACCCACACACATCAGGTGTGTGTGGTGTGTTGTTTTAATTGTTTTATAACACTGAACTTTCATTTATTCCCCTTTTTGGCACCTCAACTATGAATACTTTTTTAGATGGCTAAATACTTACTCTTTTAGGTTAAAATTCTAATTTACATCCTAACTAAGTTGATGTTCCTAGTTACTACTTGTGGTACATTCTAATAACACATATAACTGGGCATAATTAAATTTTGGGGTGTTACAAACTACACTTGTATCTAACTGAAACAAAACACAAAATTAAATATTTAAATGCTAAATGCAAACACCGATAATTGTTATCATCAAGTGACTGTATTGTGATTATCACTAAATCTTCCTAAACATCGTATGTACGTCACTCAAAAACGGTCTTGATTGCAGAAAACGTTCCTGATTTGTTCATCATAGCCTCTATGAGATAAGTCAGTAAATATTTGAGAGAGAGTGTGTGTGAGATAGCTTAAATGAGTAAACTATACAACTCAGGACACAAAATTATTGAAGATATAGTAATACTTGTAATAAAATTGTTATTATTTGAACACGATTAAGAATATACAGTTCATTGTAATCATCAGATATGAAGACGACTAAGACCACTGTTCGATGATTATAAAAAATTCAAAAATCAAATAATAAAACAAAACTTATATTGAAAAGATTGCTAACGTGAATTAGTTATGTAATAGCAACAACAAAGATGTGAGGTAGTTTTTAAGGGAAGAAACAAATTAACATCAGAAAGGAGAAATCAAAAGAATAAAATTAAAACCTAGATTACATACCATCGTTTGTAGCATCCGAATTGTAGAAGAATCAAGAAGAAGCCTGCTGTTATCGGGCCCTAATGATGATGATGATTGATATGAAGTACATTATACAGAAATTTATTGCATTATATAGATGTATGTTCGACGGAGCAGTGACAGAATGATCGGAGATATGCAGGAGAAGTAGAAAGGGAAGGAGCTGAGATGAGATCGATGTTGGTGAAGGAGCTGAGAGATAAGATAACGGAGTTGTGTTTAGGGTGAAGTAGAAAGGGATAGAGAGAGCAGAGATTTAGATTTGAATTTCAATTTCAAATGTGAGATATGGAGACAAATTATAACCTGGATAATGAGCCAATTCCAACCCATTTACCATTTTGAATTTCAAATTTTAAATTAAAATAGTATTATAAGCTGTTAATTAAATAATGAAATGATATTTATGATGTAATAATGGAGTAAAAATGAAATAAGAAAAGCTTAGGTAGCATAGCTTAGAGCATGACACACCAGCATTGTGACGTCATGCTCATCTCTTCTTTTATAGCAAGGGAAGATAGTGGGATAATATTGAAAATCAAAATTTGAGCAACTATTAGATGTTCTCATCCTATATAAATTTTATATAAAATGTTGAAAATAAAATCTAAAAACTTAGAGAAATGAAAAATATATGAATATTATAATTGTTTAGTGGTCAGTTTTTCCTTCAACGAACCGAACACGTATGGATATTGTTTTGATTATGTTACAACTTATTTTTTAAGTTTTCTCTATCGCTTGTTATAGTATGTGTAAGTATGGTAACAAACTAACCCAATACCAATTAATTCCCCACGTTCCCGTAACAATGCAAAGATTGATTCCCACTAGTTATTTCTCCAAATAGTTATTAAGTAAAGTAATTGGTTACTTATCAACACAATTGAACGAACAATTCATATTCAATTATTTCACTATTAGCGTTCAACGCGTGTGTATTCAAAAGTCGTTTTAATCATCAATATTTCATTAAATATTTGTCTAGTACTTAGACTACTTTTACACATGCACATTTACTACACCAATAACCAAAGAATACATTTAGATTTTTCTGAACGGCAGAGACATCCTTTCTTTTAGAATATGATCCTAAAATTCATCTATATATTGCTTATTTTATAAGATTTGAAATTAATCATTTTGATGAAAATAAACACTAGGTGTTAGGGTTGCAAATAAACTGAAGGACACAAACAAGGCGCAATTGTTTGTTAAGGAAATAAACGTATTCACGAACTGTTCATGAAAAGTACTTACCGAACGAATTTCATATTTGTGTTCTTTCATTAAAGAAATGTGTGTGTTCGCATTCATTGATTAAGAAAATGAAGTGTTCATGTTCATTTGTGTTTGCTCGTTAATTTTAGGTAATGAACATAAACTAACGTTCATGAACATAAAAGAGCACAAACAAGCGTTCATTAACACAAACAAACAAATTAAATTTTGAATAAAATAGGCATCCTTCATCACAAACAATATATAGATCCACCCGAAATATACTAACATAATAATCCAACCATACTTGACATAATCTAGATTAACATGATTAATCATAAATAGCGTCTCAAAAAACAAAATTCTCATATTAACTTGAAGTCTTCATTTATTCCACCCAAACTTCTCATATTAAAAGTCTTCATTTAAAAACCCTAATGAATGAACCAACAAAAACGAATTCCCCACCAAACAATTCATGAATTGTTCACTAAACATGTTCGCAACCCTATTAATGCCATTGGAGCAAGAGACCACTAGCAAGAATATACTAATCGTAGCTATTAAAGTGCCTCCAAACTTGTCGTTTTACAATTCCACCTTTAGACATATTTTACAGTTCCACCATTTCAAAAGTCTTCAAATTTTCATTTCAAATCATAATACAACTAATATAATTCCCATGCGTGTTATGGTGGGAATTCTTCAACATTGGTTCGGTTTATTACGCTATTAATACGATACCGACACTCGGTGTAACAACCAAAAGAGAAAACCCAAAAAATAAAGTCGTATGCCTAAAAGAATATCAGCACGTATTTTGCATTGATCGAAAACTACAAAAACGAATATCAACGATGGTTCCATAGTACTAATATCAATACCAATGTTGTTCGATTAATCTATTAGGTTTGTTATTGGTTCGTTACTGGCTCCTCATGGATTAAGATAGAAAAAAACACTCTATTTTTATTGCTCAACCGGAATTGGTTCGGCTGATGGGAACTTGGTCGGTTTCGGCCCACGATGTCAATTTAGTAAAAAAAAAATCAATGTGAGATAGCTTTGATAACATGTACGCTTGTCTTTCAATCATTTACACATTATTACTTACAACTCAATTTCAAGAAAAATATATCGCCACAAACACATTATTACCTACAACTTAGTTTCGAGAAAAATATATCGCCACGTAGATAAAAACAGGCATGGTCGTAATCACATACTCATAATTTTATAAAATATCGTATCTAAAAAGTTATAAGATAAAAACAAAATATATACTAACATTATAATAATAAAGTAATAAATAATTCATGATAATAAAATAATTAAAATTAAATCCTTAAAAAAACATAAAAAATATAAACTATAAAACTACTAGAGTAAAGATCCTGTACAAAGTATTTTTTTTTTCATACAAAACTTATGAATGACATGGAAAAGTAAAAAAAATGCGATAGCATTTTTGTAGTTATTCCAATCGTAATTACCCTAAATGATCAAAATTACCTTATAAGATCATTTGTAGAGTAGTTACGATACTCTATATATAATATTACCCTATAAAATCAAAATTACCATACAAGATCAGAATTATTCGACAAAATAATTTGTAGAGTAATTTTGATAATTACCCTACGAGTAAAATAATTACGAAAATATCACCACCATTTTTTTACTTTACCACTCTATTCGTACGTTTTGTACGATAAAATACTTTGTATTTGATCTTTTTATAAAAACGACTATTAATTATCACTCCACACTTTTGATTATTATAAAACTACTATTAATTATAACTCCACACTTTTTTTTTATTTAATACATATAGATAATTAGTCCAAAAATTCTCATATTAAAAGTCTTCATTTAAAAACCCTAATGAATGAACCAACAAAAACGAATTCCCCACCAAACAATTCATGAATTGTTCACTAAACATGTTCGCAACCCTATTAATGCCACTGGAGCAAGAGACCACTAGCAAGAATATACTAATCGTAGCTATTAAAGTGCCTCCAAACTTGTCGTTTTACAATTCCACCTTTAGACATATTTTACAGTTCCACCATTTCAGAAGTCTTCAAATTTTCATTTCAAATCATAATACAACTAATAGAATTCCTATGCGTGTTATGGTGGGAATTCTTCAACATTGGTTCGGTTTATTACGCTATTAATACCATACCGACACTCGGTGTAACAACTAAAAGAGAAAACCCAAAAAATAAAGTCGTATGCCTAAAAGAATATCGGCACGTGTTTTGCATTGATCAAAAACTACAAAAATGAATATCGACGACGGTTCAACAGTACTAATATCAATACCAATGTTGTTCGATTAATCTATTTGGTTTGTTACGTTATTGGTACGTTACCGGCTCCTCATGGATTAAGATAAAAAAAAACGCTCTATTTTTATTATTCAACCGGAATTGGTTCGGCCTTGCTACATGATGGGAACTTGGTCGGTTTCGGCCCATGATGTCAATTCTAGGAAAAAAACAAATTCAACGTGAGATAACTTTGATAACATGTACGCTTGTGTTTCAATCACCTACACATTATTACTTACAACTCAGTTTCAAGAAAAATATATCGCCACTTACACATTATTACCTACAACTCAGTTTTGAGAAAATATATCGCCACGTAGATAAAAACAGGCATGGTTGTAATCACATGCTCAGAATTTTATAAATATTGTATCTAAAAAGTTATAAGATAAAAACAAAATATATACTAAAATTATAATAATAAAGTAATAAATTATTCATAATAATAAAATAATTAAAATTAAATTCTTAAAAAAACATAAAAAATATAAACTATAAAACTACTAGAGTAAAGATCCTGTTCAAAGTATTTTTTTTTCATACAAAACTTATGAATGACATGGAAAAGTAAAAAAAAATGCGATAGCATTTTCGTAGTTATTTTAATCGTAATTACCCTAAATAATCAAAATTACCCTATAAGATCATTTGTAGAGTAGTTATGATACTCTATATATAATATTACCCATTACCCTATAAAATCAAAATTACCATATAAGATCATAATTATCCGACAAGATAATTTATAGAGTAATTTTGATAATTACCCTACGAGTAAAATAATTACAACAATGTCACCACCATTTTTTTACTTTTCCACTCTATTCGTACGTTTTGTTTTGTACGATAAAATACTTTGTATTTGATCTTTTTATGAAAACTACTATTAATTATCACTCCACACTTTTGATTATTATAAAACTGCTATTAATTATAACTCCACACTTTTTTTATATTTAATACATATAGATAATTAGTCCAAAAGTTCTCATATTAAAAGTCTTCATTTAAAAACCCTAATGAATGAACCAACAAAAACGAATTCCCCACAAAACAATTCATGAACTGTTCACTAAACATGTTCGCAACCCTATTAATGCCACTAGAGTAAGAGACAACTAGCAAGAATATACTAATCGTAGCTATTAAAGTGCTTCCAATCTTGTCTTTTTTACATTTCCACCTTTATACATATTTTACAGTTCCACCACTACAAAAGTCTTCAAATTTTCATTTCAAATCATAGTACAACTAATCGAATTCCCATGCGTGTTATGGTGGGAATTCTTCAACATTGATTCGGTTTATTACACTATTGATACGATACCGGCACTCAGTGTAACAACCAAAAGAGAAAACCCAAAAAATAAATTCGTATGCTTAAAAGAATATCGGCATGTGTTTGCATTGATCGAAAACTACCAAAACGAATATCAACGATGGTTCGATAGTACTAATATCAATACCAGTGTTGTTCGATTAATCTATTAGGTTTGTTACGTTATTGGTACGTTACTGGCTCCTCATGGATTAAGATAGAAAACAACACTCTATTTTTATTGCTCAACCGGAATTGGTTCGGCCTTGCTACATGATGGGAACTTGGTCGGTTTCGGCCCACGATGTCAATTTAGTAAAAAAAAATTCAATGTGAGATAGCTTTGATAACATGTACGCTTGTGTTTCAATCACCTACACATTATAACTTACAACTCGGTTTCATGAAAAATATATCGCCACTTACACATTATTACCTACAACTCAGTTTCAAGAAAGATATATCGCCACGTAGATAAAAACAGACATGGTCATAATCACATACTCATAATTTTATAAAATATCGTATCTAAAAAGTTATAAGATAAAAACAAAATATATACTAACATTATAATAATAAAGTAATAAATTATTCATGATAATAAAATAATAAAAATTAAATCCTTAAAAAAACATAAAAAATATAAACTATAAAACTACTAGAGTAAAGATCCTGTACAAAGTATTTTTTTTTTCAATACAATTATGAATGACATGGAAAAGTAAAAAATGCGATAGCATGTCGTAGTTATTTTAATCGTAATTACCCTAAATGATCAAAATTACCCTATAAGATCATTTTTAGAGTAGTTATGATACTCTATATATAATATTACCCGATAAAATCAAAATTACCATAAAAGATCAGAATTATCCGACAAGATAATTTGTAGAGTAATTTTGATTATCATCCAACGAGTAAAATAATTACGAGAATGTCACCACATTTTTTTTTACTTTTCCACTCTATTCATACGTTTTGTACGATAAAATACTTTCTATTTGATCTTTTTGTGAAAACTACTATTGATTATCACTCCACACATTTTATATATTATAAAACTACTATTAGTTATCACTCCACACTTTTTTATTTTTAATATATATAGATAATTAGTCCAAAAATTCTCATATTAAAAGTCTTCATTTAAAAACCCTAATGAACGAACCAACAAAAATGAATTCCCCACCAAACAATTCATGAATTGTTCACTAAACATGTTCGCAACCCTATTAATGCCACTAGAGCAAGAGACCACTAGCAAGAATATACTAATCGTAGCTATTAAAGTGCCTCCAATCTTGTCGTTTTACAGTTCCACCTTTAGACATATTTTACAGTTCCACCATTTCAAAAGTCTTCAAATTTTCATTTCAAATCATGATACAACTAATAGAATTCCCATGCGTGTTATGGTGGGAATTCTTCAACATTGGTTTGGTTTATTACGCTATTAATACGATATCGGCACTCGGTGTAACAACCAAAAGAGAAAACCCAAAAAATAAAGTCGTATGCCTAAAAGAATATCGGCACGTGTTTTGCATTGATCGAAAAACTACAAAAACGAATATCAACGATGGTTCGATAGTACTAATATCAATACCAATGTTGTTCGATTAATCTATTTGGTTTGTTACGTTATTGGTACGTTACCGGCTCCTCATGGATTAAGATAGAAAAAAACACCCTATTTTTATTGCTCAACCGGAATTGGTTCGGCCTTGCTACATGATGGGAACTTGGTCGGTTTGGGCCCACGATGTCAATTTAGTAAAAAAAATCAATGTAAGATAGCTTTGATAACATGTACGCTTGTGTTTCAATCACCTACACATTATTACTTACAACTCAGTTTCAAGAAAAATATATCACCACTTACACATTATTACCTACAACTCAGTTTCGAGAAAAATATATCGCCACGTAGATAAAAACAAGCATGGTCGTAATCACATACTCATAATTTAATAAAATACCGTATCTAAAAAGTTATAAGATAAAAACAAAATATATACTAAAATCATAATAACAAAGTAATAAATTATTCATAATAATAAAATAATTAAAATTAAATCCTTGAAAAAACATAAAAATATAAACTATAAAACTACTAGAGTAAAGATCCTGTTCAAAATATTTTTTTTTTCATACAAAACTTATGAATGACATGGAAAAGTAAAAAAAATGCGATAGCATTTTTGTAGTTATTCCAATCGTAATTACCCTAAATGATCAAAATTACCTTATAAGATCATTTGTAGAGTAGTTACGATACTCTATATATAATATTACCCTATAAAATCAAAATTACCATACAAGATCAGAATTATCCGACAAGATAATTTGTAGAGTAACTTTGATAATTACCCTACGAGTAAAATAATTACGAGAATGTCACCACAATTTTTTTACTTTTCCACTCTATTCGTACGTTTTGTTTTATACGATAAAATACTTTGTATTTGATCTTTTTGTGAAATCTACTATTGATTATCACTCCACACATTTTATTATAAAACTACTATTAATTATCACTCCACACTTTTTTTATTTTTAATATATATAGATAATTAGTCCAAAAGTTCTCATATTAAAAGTCTTCATTTAAAAACCCTAATGAACAAACCAACAAAAACGAATTCCCCACTAAAAAATTGATGAACTGTTCATTAAACATGTTCGCAACCCTATTAATGCCACTAGAGCAAGAGACCACTAGCAAGAATATACTAATCGTAGCTATTAAATTGCCTCCAATCTTGTCGTTTTACAGTTCCACCTTTAGACATATTTTACAGTTCCACCATTTCAAAAGTCTTCAAATTTTCATTTCAAATCATGATACAACTAATAGAATTCCCATGCGTGTTATGGTGGGAATTCTTTAACATTGGTTCGATTTATTACGCTATTAATACGATACCAGCACTCGGTGTAACAACCAAAATAGAAAACCCAAAAAATAAAGTCGTATGCCTAAAATAATATCGGCACATGTTTTGCATTGATCGAAAACTACAAAAACGAATATCAACGATGGTTCGATAGTACTAATATCAATACCAATGTTGTTCGATTAATCTATTGGTTTGTTACGTTATTGGTACGTTACCGGCTCCTCATGGATTAAGATTAGGGGTGTGAATTTCTGACACGACCCGGAAACCCGACACGAACCTAACACGAAATTCGCGGGTTTAGGTTTCGTCTAAACGGGTTCGGGTCATTTCGGGTTGAACACGCGAACCCGTTTAGGTTTACGGGTCAGGTTCGGGTCAACCTGGTCGGGTTGGCGGGTTGACCCGTTGAACACATTTATACTATATTATATTTTTTTACAATATATTTTATCTCATAAATTAAATGGGGCGTGTATTTTATGCCATGATAATAACTTAAAAGGAGAAATTAACATAGCTTTTATAATTTAAATATGATATTATTATATACATTTGTGTTTTTTAAGTAATTTTTAATTTTAATATATTAGTTTTAGAAAATAAATTAAAAAATTCAGGTTAAACGAGTCGTGTTCGGGTCAACCCACAAAACTTCGGGTCGTGTTCGGGTTCATATATATGATACGATTTTCGGGTTCGGGTCGGGTTCGGGTTCGGGTCGGTTTGAACCCGCCAACCCGCGAACACGACCCGTTTAGCACCCCTAATTAAGATAGAAAAAAAACGCTCTATTTTTATTGTTCAACCGGAATTGGTTCGGCCTTGCTACATGATGGGAACTTGGTCGGTTTCGGCCCACGATGTCAATTTAGTAAAAAAAAAATTCAATGTGAGATAGCTTTGATAACATGTACGCTTGTGTTTCAATCACCTACACATTATAACTTACAACTCAGTTTCATGAAAAATATATCGCCACTTACACATTATTACCTACAACTCAGTTTCAAGAAAGATATATCGCCACGTAGATAAAAACAGACATGGTCGTAATCACATACTCATAATTTATAAAATATCTATCTAAAAAGTTATAAGATGAAAACAAAATATATACTAACATTATAATAATAAAGTAATAAATTATTCATGATAATAAAATAATAGATATTAAATCTTTGAAAAAACATTAAAAAAAATATAAACTATAAAACTACTAGAGTAAAGATCCTGTACAAAGTATTTTTTTTCATACAATTATGAATGACATGGAAAAGTAAAAAATATGATAGCATTTTCGTAGTTATTTTAATCGTAATTACCCTAAATGATCAAAATTACCCTTTAAGATCTTTTGTAGAGTAGTTATGATACTCAATATATAATATTATCCTATAAAATCAAAATTAACACAAAGATCAGAATGATCTGACAAGATAATTTGTAGAGTAATTTTGATAATTACCCTACGAGTAAAATATTACGAGAATGTCACCACAATTTTTTTACTTTTCCACTATATTCGTACGTTTTGTACGATAAAATAGTTTGTATTTGATCTTTTGTGAAAACTACTATTGATTATCACTCCACACATTTTATTATTATAAAACTACTATTAATTATCACTACACACTTTTTAATTTTTAATATATATAGATAATTAGTCCAAAAACTTTTATATCTTTAAGTGATAATAAACATATTTAAACGACAATTTACTATCTGACAAACTACAGTTTGTAACTGAAGTGCTACGCAGTCTAGTTTTCGTACTTTCGATAACTTTCAGCTTCGATACGGTGTCGTGTTAACACATGTACCTTTCAACATCTGTGAGGTTCTAAAGTTCAATAACTTTTTAGTCATAACACGAGATGCACATAACTCCCTACTTTTCTTTACCATCTTATACA
Organism: Scalesia atractyloides; assembly: GCA_947069175.1. Classification (NCBI taxonomy): domain Eukaryota; kingdom Viridiplantae; phylum Streptophyta; class Magnoliopsida; order Asterales; family Asteraceae; genus Scalesia; species Scalesia atractyloides. The sequence goes on from CAMTDV010000026.1 coordinate 16,682,371, forward strand.
ACCACTTTATTATTATATCAACCAACTTTCATACTATACTCAACCATCATCAATGGCTATGTCTACACAACCAAAAGACCCAAGAAAACTCAACCTTGATGCCCCATTACTGTCCACTAGACGGCCCAACGGCCCGATCATCCACCCGCGAGCCGCATCGTGGGACTCACGCAACCGCGTTCCCTTTTCATGGGAACTTTCAGCTGGGAAGCCAAAAGACATAGGAACTCAACTTGATGATGAGTTTACGGTCCCACCGCCACGTCCACCACCCGGAAGGAAGGTTGTGGAAAAAAAATACGACGGGGATGATGATTTCTCGGACGCGATGGACACGTTTTCTTTGTCTGCTGCAATTGATATGGTGGAGTCTGCCGAGATGGCCAAACGGAATAGTAATATGTTGGATGGAGTGGAATTGGATTCTGGTGGGAATCAGTCGCCTAGTTTTATTATTCAAAGGTTTCTTTCGGATGCTAAAGCGCTTGCTGTTTCGTCTGGGCTTCCTATTCCGAAGAGTATTAGTAATCAACGCGATAAGTGTAAGACGCAAATGATCAATAGTTCGCCTAAAGGGTGTGGGCTTGGGCTTGATGGGCTGTTCCCGTGGCGTACGAAGCACAAGTATAAGCATAAGCCGCCGTGTGGGGTTAAAAGCCCGGTTCGAGTGACTTCTGCAAGTGTTAAGTCTCAATGGGGATGGAAACCGAAACCAAAGTAGGATTAGGAAGAAATCTTGATTGCTTGATAGTTTTAGCGAAAACTGCAAAGACGGGAAAGATTATGGGAAAGATTGTTCACACGTGAAACGAGTTTGTTAGCGATGACAGTTTGATTATATTTACGTTGTATTTACTTGATGATGATCGGATTTGGACGATGATGATTGTGTTTTTATGTATAGTGTTTGTATGTACAAAGGTTTGGAATTTGTAGATGTTTTGTTACACTCTATTAGGGATGTTAACAATCAAGTACAGTAGATTTTCAGAATTTCTAAGCTGAACCGCTAACGACGTTTGGTTTGAATTAACCATATGTTTATAAATATTAGAGATAAATTAACCATATGTTTATAAATATTAGACATACACACACGCGTGCACACGCTTAAAGATTCATCAAGATCAGTTTGTAAGGCCATTCCAGGACATAAACTTCCTTAACTTGGTTCAACCAGAAAGCATGAGTTACAGAATGTGTACAAGTCTTTAACCCATATACGAGTATTCAAGCACCAACATACTCGTAATCTCCAAAAACTGTTGCTAGCCCGCCTAGCGTTTGACCGAATAATCATTACATCTGTCAATCGTGAGAACCGCATTCATATTTATATGTTTCCTCACAAACCAGATAAAAGAATAATAATAATATTAATAATATAAAGAAAACTGGATGTATAATTATTAAGATAATTCACATCCTTGATCCACCTTTGAAGAAGAAGGCGGCAACGAAGGTTCATCTGGGACATTGCTAGTAGAATTGGAGTTCTTTGCCCTAAGATCATCCAACTTTTCAACAAGGCCCTGAACACGACATACCTGAAGCAAATATGATAATAACAAGAATATCATTGATCAAATGTCTAAAAACACCCTCCGATAAAGATGAATCTTGCCGAACAAAACCATCAAGACAAAGTGTGCAACATGTTTTAAAGGGAAATGATTTAAGACAGCCGACAGGTCTATTGACCCGCCAAACCCTTTTTATCCACAAGGTTAAATTTCACAAATAACTAATTATAAAAACTAATTTAAAAGGTTGTAACTCTCTAGACACTTGAGTAAACATCGGGCCACTTTTAAACCATTTGACAAGTCTCACCTAGGCCTGTAAACGAACCGAACGTTCCTGAACTATTCGTGAACTTGTTCGGCGGGAAGTTCCTTTATTTAGTAAACGAACGAACATGAACACAGTTTTCGTTCATGAGTTAATTACGTTTTTCGTCCCTGTGGTTTGTCAAAAATCACTATTTCAGTCCATTAGTTTAAAAATTGTTATTTCAGTCCCTATGGTTTCACTTTTGTAACTATTTCAGTCCACTCATGTAACACCGTTTATTTATCCTGTTAAGTTTTGATGAAATCACTAAATTGCCCCTGCAAATCTTCTTTCCCCCACCCTATTTTTCTGGTCATCTTCTCCAGCGACCCCATTTTTTCCGGTCATCTTCTCCGACGACCCCATATTTTTCTGGTCATCTTCTCCGGCGACCCCTCCACATTCTCCAGCCACCTCATCCTTGAAAGGTTTTCAAATATAGCATATCAGTCGATGATATTGGATATTTATCACTTCCATCCCATTCTCCATAACATTGTTACATAAATAACTTTTCTAATAACCACTGGATACGTGTACATAATTTATGTAACCATATACAGTTTCATGCGTCGAACAAGTTTATAAACTATTTGGATCTGGATTTATAACTGATCCTGTAGGCATCCATTTTGTGGGTAGCAGTGAGGGCATACCAATTGAGTACACTGCCCTGTTTTTGGCCGTTCTATTTCCAGGTGCTCCGGTCGCTTTTAATCACGATTCGCTGCAAATTATATCGCGCGCATCTACACTTAGAATATACTGTGCCGGAATCTGGCATAATGTAGCAGTGAGTTAACCAAATAAAACACAAATCATTATATCAGCAATAAGGGGTACTGTGTGCCCATTAGCGATTGCAGAGAGCAAAAATGCCGAAATTGTAGACAACTGGTTCAAATGTCAAGGATGAGGTCGCCGAAGAATGTGGAGGGGTCGCCGGAGAAGATGACCGGAAAAATATGGGGTCGTCGGAGAAGATGACCAGAAAAAATGGGGTCGCCGGGGGAAAGAAGTTTTGCAGGGGCAATTTAGTCATTTCATCAAAACTTAACAGGATAAATAAACGGTGTTAAGTGAGTGGACTGAAATAGTTACGAAAGTGAAACCACAGGGACTGAAATAGCAATTTTTAAACTAATGGACTGAAATAGTGATTTTTGACAAACCACGGGGACGAAAAACGTAATTAACTCTTCGTTCATTTATGTTTGGGATTGTCTGTTTATGTACATTCATTTATGTTTGCTTCAATTTAAATACACAAGTAGTAATATTTATATAAATATTAAACATAAAAGGAACATTCTGACTACTTACGTAAATATAACAATTGGTAATTGGGCTTTCTAGCAATAAATATGAGTTTTCCAATGGAATTTATCGTAATTAATCACTAATTTACATAAAAGTTTACTTTATGTTTGTTTATGTGTAGAGGTATTACAATGAGGAGTGCCTCTTCGATGCATGTCATACCTTTTAATTGCATTTTGTATAAGAGGTATTACAATGAGGTGTGCCTCTTCGATGCACGTCATACCTATACGTTGCTTTTTGTATAAGAGGTATAATATTGTTCATTTATGTTTGTTTAATTATGTTCATTTGTGTTGTTTATTCATTGTTAAATTATGTACATTTAAGTTTGTTTATGTTCATGAACTGTTCATTTAGGTTTTACACAAACGAACACGAAGATGTCAATTTTCTTAATAAACGAACATAAACAAAAAAATGTGTTCGATTATATGTTCGTGCTCGATTAAAGTTAAATGAAAGAACACAAACATGCCTGTGTTCATGTTCCTTCGGTTCATTACGAGCCTAGTCTCACCGGTTTACTAGATTAATTTTTAAAGATTTAACCCGTTTTTACATAAATTGCTAGAAAATTGCCCTCTTTGCTTACAAAGACCCGAAAACAAGATATAGTGAAATGTTTGTAATACATTGTTTGTAACTTATCTGCTTTTATGTACATGTTTTAATAGCATATAGTGCTGATACGAATAAATAAAGAAACTAATTACTAAAATAGGTTGTAAATCAATAAAAATAAAAGAAACTGACCTCCAATCTTCTTTGTATTCTCCCTTCTCCTTCAGCATCAATTCCGTCCAATTTCAGCAACTGCCTCATCAGCATCTCCGTTAAAAATATAAAATCTTTATCTGCGACTTGAGTCCCAGAACAGACGACAGTCTCTAAACTAACCACCTAAAATACAGAATCCAATGGATGAGCGAAAAATGGTGATCGTGTATGACATGAGTTTTAGGCTGCATTGATGGGATTAAAGTCCAATAAGCGAGCAAAAGCAGCCGCGTATCTTACGGCTATACGCGTAATTGTTTATGAATTCCTGGCAGAAAATGGCTCCTTTGGTTATTTTTTCGTAAATATAACATATTAGATATCGACCGCACTAGAAGTTACTCGTTTAAGCCACTCAAATCAAAGAAAATAACATACCTGTTCTTCAAACTGATTATTCTCCTCTCTTACTCGATTAACAGCCTCAAGCCCTCTTGATACCTCCTCAATGTTTTCCTTAATTTCTTCAACCTTTTCAAGATCATCATTTTCGGTAGATGTATTCTCAATTAACGTCACCTCTGAATTGTCCTTCACACCTGCCATTTGCAGACTTTCATGGTCATCGTTTTCTTTTCCTCTGAACAACACGTTTAGCGCATTTGGATCTAAACCAATTTCTTTTGCAATCACCCCTTTCAAATCACCTTCATTAACAAACGAACAGACAATAACATTTGATAAGTTTAAGGTAACAATAAAAGAACAGACAATAGTTTAAGGTAACATAAATGTGTAATAGTTTCTTGATGAAATGAAAACACACGCGGTATAGCAATTTCATCTTCAAAAAGTATGATGCTATATGTTTCAACCAAATAAAACACAAACTTGTGGTTAATAATTTATTGAGTTCGACACACCAGCCTCGATCGCTATAGATATACAGTCAATATAAACTTTTCTCATGAACATGAGATTACAAAAGATCAAAACCAGCTCACTGTTAATGACTACTGATTTAAGAACCAAATTAGTTACATTTCACTTGATTATTTTAAAGTCCAACAAAATGCGGCCACCGGCATACACTCATAGGCAAAAGGCCTCAAACGCATGCGATCGCAGGCAGCGCTGGTGACCTGGCCCGTCACTAATTCTAGGGAAAACCCACTGCCTGAAGGCCCGTTGTGGTAAAACCTGCGGCTCTCACGCATGACATTTTGTCACGAACGAGACTCCAACCGTTGACACACACCTATGTACTCCCTTCTTGTAAAGTAAACACTTAACACCTCAAGTTTCACATGACCAAATAAATAAATAAACCTAACGATGGTACTAAAAATAACAATTAAACACCCAAAACCCTAACATAAATATAGTTAGTAGTTACGTCAGACAGATTGTTATCAGAAGTATGAACAATTGGAATATGAAAAGTAAAGAATTATACCGAAGGTAGATTGAGGGGTGGTAAAGACGTCGAAAGTGTTTGAACCAAAAGAAACTTTGATGTTGATGTTACCGGAACCGTTATCTTGAAGTTCGTTGTCGCCGGTGGCGGAGGGAGCGCCGCGTTCTGCCATCATCCAAAAAGCAGATTAGTGGCGTCTGGCGGTAGGTGTTTGTTTTCAAGATATTTCTTAATTCAAATGGAATTAAATGGAAACCTACGACCCACCCGACTATAAATACTAAATTAAATTATTTCGTTTTATTATATAATGTAATACAAATATTGACTTCGTGGTCAAACAGCCGATCATAAAGATGATCTTTATGTTATAAATCATAGCTTCCTCAAACAACCATATGCGTATACGTTAAACGATTGTTTACATATATATTATCCGGTTGTTTAAGTGTTAAATGGGTGAGTTTAAAACAATTGTTTATTTTGAACGGTTCTGTTTAAACATAATAAAAAATATGTAAATCATACTTGTTATAGCAGACAGACCAGTAGAGATAGATGCAGCCATCAAGTTAGACATGATAGTCAGCTTGATCTGATTTCCGTTTAGGATGTATATTATTGATTAGGGATGTTCACGGTTCGGTTTCAAACCGTGAAACCGTTTAAACCGGTCATTGGCTTGCTTTCGCGGTCGGTTTTTCTCTTTAACTTTCGATTGGTCGGTTTGAAATTTTTCAAACCATAGCGAGCGGTTTAATTTATGGTTTATACCAAAAACCAACCATATAAAACCGGACCGGACCGTAGGACTTTGCTAATTATATTGTTTTAAATAAATAGATATATATGTGTGTGGAACTATATTGCATTAAAAATTAATAACAGAATTAATTCAAATAGATTGTATCCTTGTATGAAATTAAGGCCCTGTAGATAAGTTCAATTTACTATATTTTGTATTATTTACACTTAGCTTCTATGTTCGTAATTTGCAAATAAGCTGTAGATAATGATCCTTTTAATTCTTGATTTTGTTATGTATTTTGGATTACATTTCATTAATGAGCTACCTATATTTTGACCAATGATATTTGTTTTCGTTTTGTGTTCCTGTTTTAGACATGTATAAGTTAATAAATATTAAAATTGTTAGTTTATCTAATCCATGGAATCAAACCTTAAGTAACGGTTTGGTTTGGTTCGGTTTCATTTTTCTACGATTCTGTTTTGGTTTTTGATTATCAAAAACCGTTACTAACAGTTTAGCTTACGGTTTGATTTGAAAACCGTTTATATACCGGACTGCGAACACCCCTATTATTGATAGTAGTACTGAAATCTAGGGTTAAGATTTCGTAAATGGAGAGAGGGGGAAACCTAATTAATTAATAAGAGTAATATGATCCATCAACAATTAACCAACTACTTATATATTATAGGTATAATATATTTTGATCTATATTATATAAATGATTATAATGGCTATATGATTAAATATAACATAATAATTATATTTAATCTTACATTCTTCCACTTAACCGAGTAATCATTTATCATGAGCGTTAGATAAGCCTGATCATGAGTTAATACTCATTTTAGCTTTAAACCAAGAACCTTAGCAGAGAAATACAGCCGTTGAGTCATTATGCAACTTAGGACCCTCATTAGTCATACTAATGCCTTAATTTAAAACCTAATAGTTATGATCAAAATACGCAAGTAAGCCCTTTAACGTTTGATTTGTATTTATGTTTATCTATATGTCATTATACCGGCAGAACATATGTTAGAGGCCTACAAAATCAAAACTAAGGAAATTTCATTAATTAAAAACATAAGTAAGTTTAATATGCTATTAAATAAGGTCTTTAGTAAATCTCATATTCGAAACATGTTCTTCAAAAACTTTAGGTAGGAGACCTTTAGTCATCGGATCCGCAAGCATATTTTTAGTACTTATATAATCAATACAAAGATTATTTTCCTCAACTCGTTCATGTACGAATAAATACTTTGTATCAAGATATAAACCAACCCAGTCGAACTGTTACGGTTCAAAAAACTAACGGCAGTTGAGTTATCACAGTAAAGTTTCAATGGTCTAGAAATGGAATTAACAATTTTGAGTTCAGTGATTAAATTCCTAAGCAGCATTCCATGAAAGGTTGCGTTATAAACAACGATGTATTCTGCTATCATTATGTAGTTAACTATTGTTTATGACTCCTCCATGAAATAGGTCCACCTGCTAACATAAACATATAGCCCAAAGTAGATTTCTAGTCATCTGCAACACCCTGTAAAATCATGTCCAATAGTATAGTGACACGTGTTGTATTTTAAATAAAGTCTGTTAAAGACCAATAAGGACTAAAGGCGTCAACATGCTCAATCTGAGCCTCTGAGTGACGGTCCGATGTCAACATGCATAAATAACAGCCTCTGAGTGACTGATATGTCAACATGCTTAAATCATTAGCCTCTGAGTGACTGATACGTCAACATGCTTGAAATTTGGCCTCTGAGTGACTGATATGTCAATATGCCCAGCCTCTGAGTGACATCGGAATCAACATGCTTATAATAAGCCTTTGAGTGATCCTTTGTGAAGTCCTAACTCTTATATGTCCCATTTGTTGGACGAGAGTGATTAAATCCAATAATATTTGAAAGTTGGATAATGGAGGGATCAAAAGTGTCAACATGTTAATTCTTACCTCTGGGTGACCTTTTAACGAACCGAGAGCTCGACAATGTCCAAGCATAATCCAGGGTATGCCAAGTATTGGCTACGGAGGGCTAAAAGTGTCAAAAGGGTGTTTTAGAAGGCTTTTATAAGCTTTAATAAGTTAAGGGTTAAAAGTGTCAAACTTTGAAACTGGCCAAGGGCGGTCGCAGGCCGCGAGAGACCATGCCTGGGTCTCTCACGGGTCGCGAGAAAGGCTCTGCAGCAGAAAGTTTTGCTTGGCCTCCAAACAAAACTCCAAAACCATTAATTCAAAAACCATGGACTTGTAATCAGCTATGCCATGTTTTGGGACACTTGTAAGCTTCCTCTTACACCCCTAAACACCTGGCTTCACCTCTTTTGAGCTCTCCAACTATAAATAGGTGTTCAAGTGCTTAATTTCAACTTGCACCTTTCTTATTCATACTCTTCTCCCTCCTCTGGAAGTTCCTAGCTGAAAGGAGCATCCAACTTAGTTCTCTTGCATTGTAGGAACCTCTTGTAAGTGTTCCTTGCTCTTACATTTTCGTTTATAGGCTTTTATAGCCAAAAGTCAAGCATTTTTCAGAAAAGGCTTTGACTTTCGGTTAAAACCATTATGTTCCAGCCATTTATTCAAAATGAACATGGCTAAGTGATCGTAATAACGTAGGTGTTAGTCCCTATAAAGGGCACCTCCTGAAGATCACGTTAGACCAATTGACGGGTCAAAGTTATGATATTAAAAAGTCAAACAGGCTATTTCTCAGAAAAATCATAAATTGATCTTATATATGTTATGAAACCTGTTTTGACACTTAAACAAGTTGGTAATAATTATTAGTACATGTAAGAACATGTTCGGCTCGTCAATTTTAGTTCTAGGGTCGGTTCGCAACCGAAAGTCGTGAAGTTTGACTTTTGCTTTGACTTTCGATTCTGACCCGATTTAGATTAGTTACCTACTGATCTAAAGTTGCATTATGATCATAATATTATGTAGCATAACCCTCTGAGGTTATATTACATGATAATCAGAATCTAAGTTTATGCGCAAGTTCCATAATTATGCAATTCTTGAACAAAATGCACTTTTTGCATAAAACAAGGTTTTAAATAATAATGAACTTGAAAATGAGTTTCCTACTGATGTAATATTATAAGTATGATTATTTGGGATGTTAAACCAAGTTATAAACTGAGTTTTCAAGCAAGTCCCTAAACTATGTCGATAAATGACGGTTTTAGCCCTTGTGGCTCATAAAATGATTTTAATCAATATTTTCAAGGTAAATCAATTACCTACTGATATCTTATATTAAATAACATATTTAAGACATTTTAATCTGACCCTAATGTCAGTTTTCATAACCATCGCATAAAGACGTCATTTTACGACATAAGCGCCGTTTCGGCGCATAGTATGGTTTTAAACCATATTAATGGACTAAGACTTGTTACCAACTGATTTTAAAACTTATTTTAAACATATTTACAGTAGGTACATATTATAAACTCAGAATCCCGAATAATTTATAAACTATGTGTAAAATGACCAAAATGCCCCTTCGGTGCATAGTTTGGTCATAAAAGATAATTTACACATATAATTGATATCCTACTGATATTATATCATAAATAAAGTATTTTTCCAGAATATTTACAATCATAACATTAAATTATATTCAAGTTCCTTTTATATGGTATGAAATTACCAAAACGCCCTTATGAGGCATAATTTCATTTTAAAACCTTAACGGCATACAAGTTGATATCCTACTGATATCTTAACTTATTTAAAGTATAATGGCATATAGAACTTGTCCATGAATTATCCAGTTACCCATTATCGCTTATAAGAGTACGGTTGATTATGCGTAACTAGTTTACGGAATTTAACCGAAACGGGTTTAACCTTGTCATTTAAGTTTCAAAATCCAGAATGTTTATAGTTTACCCATATTATACAAGTCAAGTACTTGTCAGGATTAAACTACATTCTATCCGATCATCGTTTAATCAAGCATTATATGTAATGATCATGTACGCTATTCGGTTTATAAGACCGTTAGTATTTAATTGGCTAGCTTATGCCATAATCCAGACTAGAGCCTTGCCGGTAAATGCTATCTGAACTTGGTACTTTTGTATACGGCTGAGTTATTTAAAAAATAAAAGAAGAAGACTAGATCAGGTAAATACTCTCGACTTATTTTCTCTATACGGGCTTGTGATACGGTAAAATATTACCGCTTGGTCCAAAATGGGGTCAATCGAATGACCGCTTGTGGCTAGTAAAACCGCATATTTCGTTTTAATCAGTTTTGTTTGATAACTTAAACATCGGGGGTTAAATTACCGTGTCCTGGATATCCTCGGCTCAATACATTAGTTATTGGCCACGACTTTAGCACGGGGTGTAGGCTTACACCCTTTGATGCTCATATGCAATATGCCCAAGACGTTGGGGATGACTCCTCCGTGAGTACCTGAGTGGTGTGTATTTAATCATGTCTCGATTTCTGTATTGGGCCCTGTATGTATTGACAAACATGTGAATTTGATACAAGGTTGCAAGGTCAACTTTCCCAAGTAAATAAAAAATTTTGTGCCATTTTGCACTTAAAAACCATTTTAAAGTTTTCAAAATGAGTCAGTTGGGTGTATTTACCAGCGTAAGCTGACGTATCGTCCAAAGGCTAAACAGCAGGTACAAAACGAAATAGGCCGGAAGCTGCTCGGTAGTGAATAAGAGGATCTTGCAAATCCTTAGATCTGCCCTAAAGTCTGTTTTATATTCTTTCTTGTAAATTTTATGATCCGCCTGTGGATCTTCTATTACGAGCCTGTATATTATTTTATTTTGAACATTCGGTTTGTAATAGTAATTTTACTCCAAAACTTCCGCTGTGCTATGTTTAAATTGACAATGATATTATCAACTTACGTCACAATACTCCCCACCCGGGCCCACCGGTGTATGGATTTCGGGTTGGAAATCCGGGGTGTGACAGGGTAGGTATCAGAGCCAACGTTTGAGATAATTAAATACTAGCCTTTTGTGTTTAATCTCAAACTTACATGAGCACATTCCTTAGACTTCCGAGTCTAAGCATTGACATAGGATTACCCATTTCATTATTAAGTTATTAGTATTGTTTTTGAAAGGAAAATGCCGCCACGTGTACGAGGACAAAGCGGGAGAGGGAAAGGTCCAATGACGGGAGGACCATCGGGGCGCATTCCCCCTCAACCTCATACCTCAGATGCTTACCAAGAATCAGGAGTTCCGTCTCCAATCAGCGAGACGTTCTGTCTCTAATAGACACTCGCCCTCACATTCCCAAAATTCTTACCACTCTCACAACTTCTATCATTCACACCATACCCACCATTCTCATTCTCATCACTCTTATAATGATGAGTTTAACCCTAACCATTACTTTAACATACCTCCAGCCGATCAAAATCAGTTGGACCAACCAAACCCCATGGACGAGAACTCCGACCCGGAGATGCCGCCGTCGAGATCAAATATGCATCCCATTGAGATTTTGAGCGATTCAAACTCATATGCCGGATCGCCCTACCAAGGTCCTAATGAGTGGGACCAATATTGGAACCAATTCACCTTTGCCCACACTCCTTCTCATCACTCTCAACCACCCCCTGTTCAAGAAGATGTCCACATGGAACCGGTGGACCAACCTCAACCACCACCAGAACCACCAAGAAGGAAGAGTGGAGCCGTATGTCAGTACGTGCCAGACAAAGGTTGGGTTCGTTGCCACCTTTGCCCAATTCCTACCCCACAATTCACGAGGACCCACAAATGGGTGGACCCTCTAATGTTTCACCAATAGTGGAACCAACACCAACACCTGCTGTTCAACCACCACCATCGGGTTATACTAACCCAATTCCCACATATCCAGACACGTCTGGATATGATCCTTTTAACTCGTCTACACCGGTAGACTATCAAGCATGGTCGCAAGACCCTTATATGCAAGAAGTTATGCACAATGCACTTTTCCCGTCCCCTTTCCCACCTACTTATCCACCAACTGGATATCCAACTTATGGGTACCAGTATCCGGTTATGCCATAACTACAACCACAACCTCCGCCGCCACTTGAGGCCATTAATGAGGCCTTAGAAAGAATGAAAGAAATGCAGCAGCAGGCGGAGAAAACAGAGAAGACGACAAACAAGTTCTTCAAGAAACTCTCGAAGTTGGCCAAAGGAAAGAAGGACGAGTGAAGTCTCTTCTAAAAATATGTAGTCCCTGCGAGGACATTGTTGTTTCTTTAGTCCCTACGTGGACAATTTTATTCCTTTAAGTCTTTGCATGGACAAGTTTATTTCATTTTTCTAGTATTGTAATTTCTTATGAATATTTTTTGAAGTACTCTGGAATTATATATATATATATATATATATATATATATATATATATATATATATATATATATATATATATATATATATACACTCATCCTCTTGAAAACGAGCGTCTCGATTTTACTCGAATTTATGCTCTGCGATATAATTCCAAAAAGATCTTAATGGTTTTGATTGCCGAGTGGCACAGACCACATATTTGGCCAAATATATAAATGATAGTTAAGAACGGAAGGGTCTTCTATCATGATAGTTAAGGGAAGTTATCCTTCTATCTAGAGGTGGTGGACTAGGTTCAAGCCTCCAAGTCATTAAGGTCAATGGAACCGGGACTATTAATCAACCATTAAGATCCTCTTATGATAACATTCAAGTAATGTTCATACTCTTGGTAGTGTGACTTGAGGAATCACGCTAGCATTCAAGGTAATGGACTATGTCCTAACCTAATATAGCCCTTGTGATCTATTTGATCCCGGCTAAATATCACCAGTGCGGTGATGAATAAGACATCCATTAGAGATGTATTCTATATAGCCCTTGTGATCTATTTGATCCTGGCTAAATATCACCAGTGCGGTGATGAATAAGACATCCATTAGAGATGTATTTTATATAGCCCATGTGATCTATTTGATCCCGGCTAATATCATCAATGCGATGATAACTAAAACATCCATTAGTGGTGTATTACCCTTTTCAGGTTATGATTTATTTTATATAGCCCATGTGATCTATTTGATCCCGGCTAAATGACACCAGTTCGGTGATAAATAAAACATCCATTAGTGATGTGTTACCATTATGGCTATGAATTCTTTTATATAGCCCTTGTCATCTGTTTGATCCCGGCTAAATATCACCTGTGCGGTGATGAATAAGACATCCATTAGAGATGTATTTTATATAGCCCTTGTGATCTGTTTGATCCCGGCTAAATATCACTAGTGCGGTGATGAATAAGACATCCATTAGAGATGTATTTTATATAGCCGTTGTGATCTGTTTGATCCCGGCTGAATACCACCAGTGCGGTGACGAAACATCCATTAGTGATGTAGTGCCTATGTGCCCTATTATATGTCCGTTAGTGACAGGCCTATGTGCCATATTATATGTCCGTTAGTGACAGGCATATGTGCCGTATTTTATGTCCATTAGAGACAGGCCTATGTGCCATATTTTTGTCCATTAGTGACAGGCTTGTGTGCCATATCTTATGTCCAATTGTGACAAACCTATATGCCAAATTTTAAAATGTCCTTTGTGACAAGCCTATGTGCTATAAAATTGCCAAATATGACAATGACAGTTGCGACATTGCGATCCCCTGTCTAGTAATAAATGCACTATGTCCAGATTGTAATTTGCCTATAATGGTCCTATTAAGACCTAGGCCAAATATAGTTATATTAAGCCTAAGAGTTGTGATATTATTCACACTAGTATAGGCAATGGGTTTTTCTTATATCTAATGTTTAAAAGCCGATATGGTTATTATACCATGGCTAACAGAAATTTTATTTGGTATATAGAACCAAAGCTTTAAAGAATGGAAAATTCTAATGAGGCACAAAGTAGCCATCGGAACGTCAACTCTATGGACGCCGAAAATGTAGCCATAAATGATAATGATTTCCAAGCTCGCATTGATGCGGCTGTGGAGAGGGCCATGGGTAAGGCCATAGAAAAGCTCAGAGAGTCGAGTGCTACACGCTCTAGGCCATTATCAATTCCACCATCTTCAGCTCATAAGGAGAGCTCCGTTCACTCTTCAAATGCGAATAGTGAACCAAAGAAAATAGATTTCGCTGAAAGGTCCCGTTCTGTTAAAGACGGATGTACCTATAAGTACTTTGTCTCCTGTAAACCCTATGACTTTAAAGGGGAAAAAGGAGCTGTGGAAGCCCTAAAGTGGCTGGACGAAATAGAAACTATTGTAGACATCAGCGGTTGTGCTGATAAGGATGTGGTCAAGTATGTATCACAATCCTTCAAGGGCGATGCCCTAACATGGTGGAAGGCCATGATTCAGTCAACAGGTAAAGTATACCTGTATAATCTGGGGTGGTCTAAGTTTATGGACCTTATTAAGGAAACCTACTGCCCACCCCATGAGGTGGATAAAATAGAGACAGACTTCTTGTCTCTTTCCATGAAAAAGCTAGACTATCGGAAGTATGTCTCCGATTTCAATTCCCTATCTAGGTTAGTCTCCTATCTAATCACCCCAGAATCCAAACGCATTATGCGTTTTATCAATGGACTAGCGCCCGAGATTAAGGGCATGGTAAAGGCTGCTCAGCCTAATACCTATAGGTCTGCTGTAGACCTATCTCTCTCTCTCACCCTTGATTTAGTAAGACAAAAGTCAGTTAAGTCTGAAACTGACGGAAAAAGGAAGAGGGAAGATGACAACTCCCATAGATTTAATAAGAAAAATAAAGGGAGATTCGGATTCAAAGGGAACCAAGGCAAGTCGGCTATGATACCATTTTGCAAGACTTGCAATCGCAGACACTGGGACCAGTGTAATTCTGAATCACAAGCTAGACCTTGTGGTATTTGTAAAAGGAGAGAGCATAAGACCCTAGATTGTAAAGATCTTAAGGATGATGTATGTTATATCTGCAATGAAAAAGGGCACATTGCAAGTAACTGCCCTAAGAATTCAGAGAATAATAATCCGAAGCCTGGAGAGGCCAAGAAGGGGAATGCACGCGCTTTTCGACTAACTGCTAAGGAAGCTGTTAATGACAATAACGTCATAACAGGTACTTTCCCCATTAATGATATTTATGCTAGAGTTCTTTTTGATTCAGGTGTAGATAGATCTTTTGTTGATCATAAGTTTAGTAAACTGTTAAATTTACCCATAAGAACTCTAGATAAAACTGGAAATAGAACTTGCTGATGGAACCTTAGAAGCTGCTTCTTCTATTCTTGATGGATGCTCTATATCCATTAAGAATTATTCCATCCCTATCTCTCTTTTGCCAATGAAATTGGCGGGGTTCGATGTTGTCTTAGGCGCGGATTGGTTATCTCATAACCAAGCCCGCATTGCCTGCGATAAAAAGCTCATAGAGATTAAGACCCCATCTGGTGAAATGATCACCATCCCCGGAGACTCACACTATGAACTGCCAGACAAGGTGTCATTATTTAAGGCATCCAAGTGTTTGAGGAGAGGCTCTGTCATCTACATGGCACAAGTTACCATAAATGAGCCTAAGCCAAACATGGAGGACCTACCAGTCATCTCAGAATATCCCGATGTTTTCCCTGAAGAATTACCAGGCCTACCTCCGGACAGACAAGTGGAGTTTAGAATAGATATCCTACCAGGATCAACACCAGTGGCTAGAGCTCCATATAGGCTAGCACCAACGGAGATGAAGGAATTGAGGACGCAGCTAGACGAACTCTTGGAGAAAGGATTTATTCAACCTAGTTCCTCACCTTGGGGAGCTCCTATTCTGTTTGTAAAGAAGAAAGACGGTTTGATGCGAATGTGCATCGACTACCGGGAACTGAACAAGCTAACCATTAAGAACAGATATCCTCTGCCCAGGATCGATGATTTATTCGACCAGCTTCAAGGGGCTAGTTACTTCTCTAAGATTGATCAAAGATCTGGATATCACCAGCTGAAGGTTAGAAATGAAGATGTTCCTAAGACAACCTTCAGGACCCGCTATGGTCACTTTGAATTCTTAGTAATGCCTTTTGGGCTCACAAATGCACCTGTAGCATTCATGGATCTCATGAATAGAGTCTACAAACCATATTTAGATAAGTCGTCATTGTCTTCATAGACGACATACTTATTTATTCTCATAATCAAGCAGATCACGAGAAACATCTTCGGTGCATCCTAGAATTATTAAGGCAAGAGAAACTTTATGCAAAATTCTCTAAATGCGAATTTTGGCTTAGAGAAGTCCAATTCCTTGGACATGTTGTAAGTGAGCGTGGTATCCAAGTGGATCCCACCAAGATTGAAGCCATCATGAATTGGGAAGTGCCCAAGACCCCAACGGAGGTTCGTAGTTTCTTAGGATTGGCTGGATACTATAGGAGGTTCATTGAGAACTTTTCAAGGATAGCCACTCCTTTAACTTCCTTAACCCGTAAGAATGTTAAGTATAATTGGGGTCCAAAGCAACAAGAATCTTTTGAGATTCTAAAATACAAGTTGAGCAACGCTACTGTGTTATCTCTACCTGAGGGTATTGAGAGCTTTGTTGTCTATTGTGATGCTTCACACACCGGCATGGGCTGTGTGCTAATGCAAAACGGTTTGCCTATGCATCACGACAGTTAAAGGTGCACGAAAGGAATTACACCACCCACGATTTGGAACTGGGTGCCGTTGTATTTGCACTAAAACTGTGGAGACATTACTTGTATGGTACAAAGTGTGTTATATACACTGACCATAAAAGTCTCCAGCATCTGTTCAATCAGAAGGAATTGAACATGCGACAACGCCGATGGATGGAAACACTTAATGATTACGATTGCGAGATTTGCTACCATCCAGGCAAGGCAAATGTAGTTGCCGACGCCTTAAGTCGCAAAGAAAGAGTAAAACCAATAAGGATTAACGCCAAGAGGATCTTATTGGTTGATTAATAGTCCCGGTCGCATTGACCTTAATGACTTGGAGGCTTGAACCTAGTGCACCACCTCTAGATAGAAGGATAACTTCCCTTAACTATCATGATAGAAGACCCTTCCGTTCTTAACTATCATTTATATATTTGGCCAAATATGTGGTCTGTGCCACTCGGCAATCAAAACCATTAAGATCTTTTTGGAAATATCGCAGAGCATAAATTCGAGTAAAATCGAGATGCTCTTTTCAAGAGGATGAGTACATATATATATAATTCCAAAGTACTTCAAAAAATATTCATAAGAAATTACAATACTGGAAAAATGAAATAAACTTGTCCATGCAAGGACTTAAAGGAATAAAAATTGTCAAATAAGGATTCGCTACCATCCAGGCAAGACAAAACGGACGTCTCTGGCTGTATGTGTCACACCCCGACCCGCAGCGGAATAAGAGTCGGGGCACAATTGGGTTATCACCAAAGCTCATGATATTTACTAATATGTTTCATATTTATTAAAGTCAAAATTACATTCCAAATAATCCAAACATGTCCATACAATACAAAGAAAATAACCAAACAAAATAATTCCAAGCTCTAAATCATTTTATTCTTCTAGTCCAATCCTATGTGTTTCTGGCTGCAGCTGGTTCACCTGTATCATGTGTAAAAATGGGGGTTTTTGGGTCAACATAAGTTGGCGAGTGAACCTTGTTAGATAAACATTTATTATTGATTTACTTGTTAGTTTATCAATGAAAAATTGTGCATAATCATAAATGAGCAAATGTAAATAATCAAGCAGTAGCAATAGCAATCACAACTATAACATACAATAACATATGATAGCATACATTAACATACCAACATCATACGATAAATAACATGAATGAAACTGTGCGATCAAGGCTCAATCAAACGGAGCCGATCGTATTGCATGTACTGAAAATGATAAATGTTTGTGCGATCAAGGCTCAATCAAACGGAGCCGATCGTATGTTGGCACGCCAGGTTCACGCTCAAAATGTAATGGGGAACATGCTCAACGCTCATAATGTAATGGGGAGCGGCGGCCTATGAAATTGCATGTACTGAAATAATAAATTGAATCTAACCATAACCACACAAACAGTAGAAACAAGCTGAAAACACAAGTTCATGATATGATGTATGCACAATGATTTAAATATAATATATAGCAAGACACATGATACACCCCAAAACGTGATTAAAACGGGGAATTTGTAAAGATTCACTCACATTGGGTGCGTTTGATTTGAGATGGTGAGATGCGCACGAGTTGGAAGAGCGGGACAACGAGAATTAACTAACCTAAATAGTAACGGAAAATATAGTAAATGAGTGGATTTTATTAATAATTTTAATAAGATTTTTAGATATATTTTTGTGAGTTTAAGGCTATTTCCTATCTTTAAAAACATTATTTTTAAGTATTTTTAATTGACTTTTAAATTAAATTAAATTAATAAAAATATAAAAATATGTTGACTTTTTGCGACCGTTGACCGTTGACCGTTTGACTTGTTGACCGATTTATTGTGTAATTGTATTGCGCTGGGTGAGGCTCGAACCCGAGACCTCCCGTACGCGTGCACGCAGCTCTACCAACTGAGCTACGTGTCTAACCCGAAATAATTCTGTTTTTAATTATACTTATATATTAATTCAATTTATCCAAAATTCTTTTAATTTCAAAAACATTTTAATTCATCGAACCGGTGCCACTAACAGGTCTCGAACCCGGGACCTGCGCTTTAACGTTACACACAGTCCACCGCTGGACTGTGTGTCTAACTTGGTTAATATACAAATTTTATTATACTTAACAACTAACGGAGTTAACCCGGTTCAGTTTTAATCAAAAAGGCATTTTATTACATAGAGGGTGCGTGTATCAGGGATCTAACTCGGGACGTATGCGTGTTTTTGTTCGCACACAGTCCACCGCTGGACTGTGTGTCTAACCCGTTCAAAATACCAGTTTTAATTATTCTTATAATGTTATCGCAGTTCATCTTCTTCGTTAGATTTTACAGGCAGTAGATTACACCGTTATATCTTGTTTAGTTCGAGTGATAAACATTGTACAAACTAATATGAAATGGCAGAAACGATAATTAGAAGTAAACATACCGATGAACGGTTTATTTAAGAATTCCAGCAAGGTGTCGGTCTCTGTTTTTGTGCACTTCAACTGAACAAGACAATTAACCGATTTGATTAGCTAACCGTGGAATTGAAGTGATAAACAAACATTAACAGAGTGTTTGAACGTCCTTACCGATTCACAGATGAAAATAAAGATTTCCAGAACTTTTTCGGCGAACAGGTATTATCCGATAGTAGCGTCTGAATTCGATTTCAAGTGAAAGGTTTGAGTTAGAAATAGCTTAACAATTGTTAGAATACGACGGTATTGAAGGACTTACCGTTTTGAGGAAGAATACGGTTTTCCGGTGAACCTGCAGAATTTTCTGGCGAGTAAAATAAACTTCTCCGGTGGACTGTAAAGTGTGCGGAAATGTAATTGGAGGTTTATGGAATGTTTCTGAGTCGCGAGAAGCTCTTTGATTATAGTAATTCGGATTATTGAATAGTTTCGGTTATAAAACTCATCATCCTCAGAATTGAAGTCAATTCAAGTCTGAATTGATTAGAATCGTCGGTGCATCGGTTATAAACCTGAATTCGTGATTATTCAAACGTTTAGACGGTTGAATAGCCGGTTTTGGTTTTTCAGTTGGCGCAACCGGTTCATCCAGGTTTGTATATAAGACTCATTTGTTTCCTAGAGTTGACAGAAAACAAACAAGTGGCGGAGTGGTTATGCGTGTGAGTGTTAAGTCTTTGAAGTTACAACCCGGCTGACCCGGGTTCGAGTCCCGGCAGCCCCAATTTATTTTTAATCACTTTATTGATACTTTTTATCAATTATAACTTTTATGGTTTAGTTTGTTTATTAATTATGTATCATTAAAAATTAAAATAAGCATAAATAGGCAACGAACATTTATAACTGAATATTCGATTACAAACGGAGCGGGTTTGGTAAAACCCGTTTTCGACAAATGTTACAGTATCCCCTACTTTTAGGAATTTCATCCCGAAATTTAAGTAGTAGAAGTAGTAGGAAAAAGATGCGGGTATTTTTCACGCATTGAGTCTTCACGTTCCCAAGTAAACTCAGGTCCCCGTTTCGACTCCCAGCGTACCCTAACAATTGGAATGCGACTCCGTCGTAGACGTTTCTCCCCGAAGTCCATGATTTCTACTGGTCTTTCAATAAAATGCATAGATTCATCAATCTGAATATCTTCCAGAGGAATGTGGAGGTTTTCATCAGCGAGGCACTTCTTTAAGTTTGATACGTGGAATGTGGGATAAATCCTGTTGAATTCTTCTGGTAGATCAAGCTTGTATGCTACAGGTCCTACTCTTTCGAGTATCTTGAAAGGTCCTACGTAGCATGGTGCTAGCTTGCCTTTTTGACCAAAACGAACTACTCCCTTCCACGGTGATACTTTTAGAAGTACATGATCACCAATTTTAAACTCTAAAGGCTTCCGTCGTTTGTCTGCATAACTCTTTTGACGACTTTGGGCCGCTAGAAGATTGTTTCGAATTTGATGGATCTTGTCTGTGGTTTCTTGAATCAATTCCGGACCAGTGATTTGAGCTTCCCCAATTTCGTGCCAACATACTGGAGATTGGCACTTACGACCATATAAGGCTTCAAAAGGTGCCATGCCGATGCTTGAATGATAGCTGTTGTTGTACGAAAATTCGACTAATGGTAGATGAGCGTCCCAATTTCCCTTGAAGTCTATAACACATGCTCGAAGCATATCTTCAAGAGTTTGAATGGTGCGTTCAGATTGACCATCAGTTTGAGGATGATAGGCGGTACTGAGATCTAATCGCGTACCCATAGCGGCTTGTACTGCTTGCCATGTTCGTGAAGTGAAACGACCATCACGATCAGAAATAATGCTTAACGGTACACCATGTCGGCTTACGATTTCGCTGATATAAATACGAGCTAGCTTTTCGTTCTTGAAATCTTCGCGGATTGGAATAAAGTGAGCTGATTTTGTAAGTCGGTCAATTATTACCCATATAGTGTCATACCCACCAGAAGTGCAAGGTAACCCGGTGATGAAGTCCATGGTTATATTTTCCCACTTCCATACAGGTATTTCAGGTTGGACCAGAAGTCCTGAGAGTCTTTGGTGTTCAGCTTTCACCTTGGAACATGTAAGGCACTTAGAAACAAAAACAGCAATATCCTTTTTCATTCCAGGCCACCAATAGGTATATCGTAGGTCTTGATACATCTTATCGGTTCCTGGGTGTATAGAGTATCGTGTTTTGTGAGCCTCATTCATAAGAATTTCATGAAGATTGTTGTGGTTAGGAATCCAGATACAATCTAGGTAGTACAGAATACCGTCAGATTTAGTTTCAATTTTAAGTTCAGCTCCACAGGACATCTCCTTTCGTACATCATCTTCCGTTACTGAAACATGTTGGGCTTCTCGAATTTGATCTTTAATGTCAGTTATAATTTGCGAACATAGAAGACGAATGGAGTTCGCATAACCCTTTCGACTTAGTGCATCAGCCACCACATTTGCTTTGCCAGGGTGGTACCGAATTTCACAGTCGTAGTCATTTAGAAGTTCGACCCATCTTCGTTGCCTCATGTTTAACTCCTTTTGATTGAAGATATGTTGAAGACTCTTGTGGTCAGTGTATATTTCACACTTAGTACCATAGAGATAATGTCTCCATATCTTAAGAGCGAACACAACGGCTCCAAGTTCTAGGTCATGGGTGGTGTAGTTCTTCTCATGCGTCTTGAGTTGTCTCGAAGCATAAGCTATAACTTTTCCTCTTTGCATTAGAGCGCAGCCTAATCCTTGCCCTGACGCGTCGCAATAGACCACAAAATCATCACAACCTTCAGGAAGAGTGAGGATTGGTGCATCACAGAGTTTTTGTTTAAGGGTTTGGAAGGCTTTGGGTCCCCATATGAAAGGTTTTCCCTTATGAGTTAAAGCCGTGAGTGGTACAGCAATGTGTGAGAAGTTTGAAATGAATCGACGATAATAACCAGCCAAACCAAGAAAAGATCTTACTTCAGTTGGTGTACGTGGCGCTTGCCATTCTTGTACCGCTTTGATCTTTGAGGGGTCGACATGTATTCCCTTGTCATTGACTACATGTCCAAGGAATTGCACCTCTTTTAACCAGAATTCGCATTTGGAGAATTTGGCGTAAAGCTTTTCATTCTCTAGAAGTGTAAGGATGAGTCGAAGATGACGCTCATGATCAGTTTTAGATTTTGAATAAATAAGAATGTCGTCGATGAAGACTATAACAAATCGATCAAGATAAAGTTTGCAGACTCTGTTCATTAGGTCCATGAAGACTGCTGGAGCGTTGGTTAAACCAAATGGCATGACCATGAATTCATAATGGCCATAACGAGTTCGAAATGCGGTCTTTGGGACGTCCTCTTCATGTACTCTAAGTTGATGATAACCAGATCGAAGGTCGATTTTGGAAAAGTAGCTGGCACCTTGAAGTTGGTCAAGAAGATCATCAATGCGAGGTAAAGGATAGCGATTCTTGATTGTTAATTTGTTGAGCTCTCTGTAGTCGATGCACATACGAAACGATCCATCTTTCTTCTTTACAAAAAGGACAGGTGCACCCCAATGCGATGAACTAGGACTTATGAATCCCTTGTCAGTCAACTCTTGTAATTGACTGGCTAGCTCTTGCATTTCAGAGGGGGCTAACCTATAAGGAGACTTTGCAACTGGTGTAGCACCAGGTATAAGATCAATACGGAATTCGACTTCTCTAACTGGAGGAAGTCCTGAAATGTCATCAGGAAAAACTTGCGGGAAATCTTTTACTACTGGGATGTCTTCAAGTTTCTTCTCCATGGTTCCCTTGTTGATGATATGAGCTAAAAACGCGACATAATTTTTGCGAAGATATTTTTGGGCTTGAAGACAAGACATTAAGCTGAGCCCTTTCGACGAGGTTTCTCCAAAGATTCGAAGAGTCTGACCGTTTGAAAGAGGAATACGTATAAATTTTCACGACATACAACTTCTGCCTGATGTTGACTGAGCCAGTCCATACCAATTATGATATCAAAACTTCCCAGCTTCATAGGAATAAGGTCGACTGAGAAATCGTGGTCGTTTAAAGTGAGTGTACAGTTGCGTATAATAGAGTTTAATGAAACTGGTTTCCCGTCAGCAACTTCTACCGTTATGGATTCCATGAGCTTATCCCGATTTTGGTTTAAGATAGGTTCAAATTCTAAGGACACAAAACTTCTATCCGCACCAGTATCAAATAACATAGATGCATATCTACCATTTATAAGGAACGTACCGTTAACCACATTGCCGTCAGCTCTAGCCTGATTAGCGTTGATATTGAAAGCTCTTCCTCTTGCAGGTGGAGGAGCTTGGTTCGCTTGATTCACCGGGTTGGCTTGGGCCTGAGCATGAATAATGTTTACCAACCTTGGACAAGTATTTTTGAAATGGTTTGGGTCTCCGCAATTATAGCAAGCCCGCATAGGTTGACCCATAGGATAATTGGGTTGGTAATATGTTTGGGCTAAATGTTGGGTGGGTGGTAATAGTAGGGGTTGTTGGGCTTGACCCATTATTTGTTGGTGGGTTTGGGTTGAAGGCTGGTGGCGATTCGTTCGCTGAGGCATGCGGCAGGTTTGAACAGTATGACCTGCGCGACCACAGCTGGTGCAATGTTGGCAAGGATAATCAGGAGAATGGTGATATTGGCAACGGTTGCATTTTGGTAACGGGCCAGAGTATGGTCTTTTGTATGGTGCAGGTGAAGGAGCGACTTGGGTAATGGGTGCAGCAGGAATAGGGGAGTTGGTTTGTGTAACAGCGAAGTTTCTGGTGTTGCGCTTCCTCTTGTTAACAAACTTAGAGGAGGAGATGGAATGGTTTGAAGTTTGACCCTCAACAGGGGCTTTCTTTTTCTCTTCTTTAAACTACCCGTTGCGAATTCGATTCTCGGTCAGTTCAGTCGCTAGCTCCATGGCAGCTTCAAGTGTTACCGGTGAAATGCTGAGAACTGAATCTTGAATTTTCGAGGGAAGTCCTCGAATATAATGCTCGATCAAACGATAAGTTGGGGTAAACAAATTTGGAACCATTTGGTTCAACTCTAAGAACCTCTTGTTATAGGTGGTGTGGTCTCCCTCCTTCTGCTTTAAAGAATGAAATTCGTCCTCCAACTTTTTAATTTCACTCCTAGGACAGAAACGCCTAGTCATGATTTCCCTTAACTCCTCCCAAGTTAAGGCCATTGCATCATCAATTCCCCTCTTCCCTTTTTCAGTATTCCACCAAGTGAGAGCTACCCCAAATAGTCTCCCGGTGGCGTATCGAACCTTGCGATCCTCAGGACAATCGCAGTTGAGGAAGGTGTTTTCCATTTCCTCAAACCAATGGAGGAGAGCAGTGACACCTTCGGTCCCTTCAAATTTAGGAGGATCACAAGATTTGAAATGTTTGTATGAGCACTTGCTGGTAGGAGAGTTGCCGATGTTCTGGTCATTCTGTTGGGGAGGATTAGTGGGATTTGTGGCGAGAGCTTGTTGTACTTGGACCATAATGTCAGGCAGTATCGTGGCCATTTGTTTCGCGATTTGCGTGGCCAAGCGTTCCTGAGACCTTCCTGATCTTTTACCCCCTCGTTGTTGTCTGGACGACATCTACAGGAACATACATAAGAAGATTGTGAGTTTATGGAGTCTTTTTAGGTGTCATGTGTCTTTAAGAAAAATGAAAATAACATAAATATCAATAATGCAACTACATCCATAGGATGTCTTAGGTTTGCTCATGTTGGGCCTCAAATGTCCCCCATACCTTCACCTGTATAGTCATGTGGGCCCCCATGACTATTGGCTTGGTAGGATTCACAGTAGTATTGGCGATTTAACACTCGCATCACCCGAATGCAAACCACAAAATATGTTCACGAGATGTATGGTCGGAATGTGTCCAGGTGTAGACACAATGACAACTCAAAGTGGGGTTAGCTCACATGACGTTTGGTATAGCATGCTTTGGCCTAATAGATACTTCGTACTCTCATCGTTAGTCCCCAGGTAGGCAAACTGGTCCTTTATTTTGGATTTATACGAATGCCAGCCTAGACAGGACGTTCCGACTACCGGTACTGGTACCCTTCCAGTTACTACATGCCCGTCATGAGAACTCACTTTGATGAGATTTGAAAACACAAAAATCATTGTAAAAGCAATCATGATGTGGTGTGTGCTTTCATGGATATGATATGTTATGATAATATGATTCATGATAGGCATTATATGATAATATACACTTATGAACATGCTTGCATAACATTGAATGTAACATTTAACATAAAACATATAAACATCATGAAATTTGGCATGTAACACACAAAAATATTATAAGTTTCTAATCAACTATAGTATAGGCTCTAAGGGTCTAATAACCTATCCTATATCCCTATAGTCATGGCTCTGATACCAATCTGTCACACCCCGACCCGCAGCGGAATAAGAGTCGGGGCACAATTGGGTTATCACCAAAGCTCATGATATTTACTAATATGTTTCATATTTATTAAAGTCAAATTACATTCCAAATAATCCAAACATGTCCATACAATACAAAGAAAATAACCAAACAAAATAATTCCAAGCTCTAAATCATTTTATTCTTCTAGTCCAATCCTATGTGTTTCTGGCTGCAGCTGGTTCACCTGTATCATGTGTAAAAATGGGGGTTTTTGGGTTAACATAAGTTGGCGAGTGAACTTGTTAGATAAACATTTGTTATTGATTTACTTGTTAGTTTATCAATGAAAAATTGTGCATAATCATAAATGAGCAAATGTAAATAATCAAGCAGTAGCAATAGCAATCACAACTATAACATACAATAACATATGATAGCATACATTAACATACCAACATCATACGATAAATAACATGAATGAAACTGTGCGATCAAGGCTCAATCAAACGGAGCCGATCGTATTGCATGTACTGAAAATGATAAATGTTTGTGCGATCAAGGCTCAATCAAACGGAGCCGATCGTAAGTTGGCACGCCAGGTTCACGCTCATAATGTAATGGGGAACATGCTCAACGCTCATAATGTAATGGGGAGCGGCGGCCTATGAAATTGCATGTACTGAAATAATAAATTGAATCTAACAATAACCACACAAACAGTTGAAACAAGCTGAATACACAAGTTCATGATATGATGTATGCACAATGATTTAAATATAATATATAGCAAGACACATGATACACCCCAAAACGTGATTAAAACGGGGAATTTGTAAAGATTCACTCACATTGGGTGCGTTTGATTTGAGATGGTGAGATGCGCACGAGTTGGAAGAGCGGGACAATGAGAATTAACTAACCTAAATAGTAACGGAAAATATAGTAAATGAGTGGATTTTATTAATAATTTTAATAAGATTTTTAGATATATTTTTGTGAGTTTAAGGCTATTTCCTATCTTTAAAGACATTATTTTTAAGTATTTTTAATTGATTTTTAAATTAAATTAAATTAATAAAAATATAAAAATATGTTGACTTTTTGCGACCGTTGACCGTTGACCGTTTGACTTGTTGACCGATTTATTGTGTAATTGTATTGCGCTGGGTGAGGCTCGAACCCGAGACCTCCCGTACGCGTGCACGCAGCTCTACCAACTGAGCTACGTGTCTAACCCGAAATAATTCTGTTTTTAATTATACTTATATATTAATTCAATTTATCCAAAATTCTTTTAATTTCAAAAACATTTTAATTCATCGAACCGGTGCCACTAACAGGTCTCGAACCCGGGACCTGCGCTTTAACGTTACACACAGTCCACCGCTGGACTGTGTGTCTAACTTGGTTAATATACAAATTTTATTATACTTAACAACTAACGGAGTTAACCCGGTTCAGTTTTAATCAAAAAGGCATTTTATTACATAGAGGGTGCGTGTATCAGGGATCTAACTCGGGACGTATGCGTGTTTTTGTTCGCACACAGTCCACCGCTGGACTGTGTGTCTAACCCGTTCAAAATACCAGTTTTAATTATTCTTATAATGTTATCGCAGTTCATCTTCTTCGTTAGATTTTACAGGCAGTAGATTACACCGTTATATCTTGTTTAGTTCGAGTGATAAACATTGTACAAACTAATATGAAATGGGAGAAACGATAATTAGAAGTAAACATACCGATGAACGGTTTATTTCAGAATTCCGGCAAGGTGTCGGTCTCTGTTTTTGTGCACTTCAACTGAACAAGACAATTAACCGTTTTGATTAGCTAATCGTGGAATTGAAGTGATAAACAAACATTAACAGAGTGTTTGAACGTCCTTACCGATTCACAGATGAAAATAAAGATTTCCAGAACTTTTCCGGCGAACCGGTATTATCCGATAGTAGCGTCTGAATTCGATTTCAAGTGAAAGGTTTGAGTTAGAAATAGCTTAATAATTGTTAGACTACGACGGTATTGAAGGACTTACCGTTTTGAAGAAGAATACGGTTTTCCGGTGAACCTGCAGAATTTTCTGGCGAGTAAAATAAACTTCTCCGGTGGACTGTAAAGTGTGCGGAAATGTAATTGGAGGTTTGTGGAATGTTTCTGAGTCGCGAGAAGCTCTTTGATTACAGTAATTCGGATTATTGAATAGTTTTGGTTATAAAACTCATCATCCTCAGAATTGAAGTCAATTCAAGTCTGAATTGATTAGAATCATCGGTGCATCGGTTATAAACCTGAATTCGTGATTATTCAAACGTTTAGACGGTTGAATAGCCGATTTCGGTTTTTCAGTTGGCGCAACCGGTTCATCCAGGTTTGTATATAAGACTCATTTGTTTCCTAGAGTTGACAGAAAACAAACAAGTGGCAGAGTGGTTATGCGTGTGAGTGTTAAGTCTTTGAAGTTACAACCCGGCTGACCCGGGTTCGAGTCCCGGCAGCCCCAATTTATTTTTAATCACTTTATTTATACTTTTTATCAATTATAACTTTTATGGTTTAGTTTGTTTATTAATTATGTATCATTAAAAATTAAAATAAGCATAAATAGGCAACGAACATTTATAACTGAATATTCGATTACAAACGGAGCGGGTTTGGTAAACCCGTTTTCGACAAATGTTACAGTATGGGCCGGGCCCAAGGCCCACCAGCTTATCTCCTGAACACATCTTTTCGGCTATAAATAAGTATTGGATCTCCAGGTAAAACACGTTCACACACACAGTCACATACCAACTTACTTACTACCTTACTTGCAATCCTCAAGTACTTATTCTCACGCTGGAGTGTGGTCACGGAGAAAACCATCCTTTTCCCCGTGACGAGACTAACGATGCTGCTAGTTTTGCAGATCAGCTTAAGTGAGTTCACCCCAAAGAGCGAAGTGAAAGGACAACCTCTTTATGTAGAAATACCTTGGTTGTAACTTATTGTCCCCGGATATCCCTAGGTTCAACTGGTGCTTCTTCACCATAAACAACGGAATCATAGATAATAGAGAGTTTGCGATGACCATGAGAAACATCAAAACCGTCTATGTCTAACTTTGGTCTTGATACAAAGTTCCGAGTTACCTCAGAAACATATAAGGTATCATAAAGTTTAATGCATAAAACGGTTTTCATAAATAATTGTAAGGTTCCTATGGCCTTCACTTCTAGTTCTCTATCATCCCCCATTTTAAGTGTTCTTTGGTTTCTTCCCAGCCCCCGGATTGAAAGGAATCCCTGAGTAGAATTGGTCAAATGAACCATAGCACCAGAATCAAACCACCAAGAATTAGCAGGATCATTTAAATTATAGGACTCAAGTATCATGAAAAAATCATTACCTTTTTTAGCCAGCCACTCCTTGAAGTCAGGGCATTCCTTCTACTTATGTCTTGTCTTTTTACCAAACTTGCAGTAAAGTTTGCCTAAGGAGTTCTTAGAGTTGGAAGGTGCACTTGTATTAGGCTTTTGGCTTTAGAAGCATCCTTCCTTTAGTAATTGTTCTTCCTCTTCTTTAAGTTGGAGGTAGTAAAGTGAGCAACATCAGTGGTTCTGTCCATCTTCATACCCTCTTCCTCCTCCACGCACATGGTAATTAGCTCCCTCATTGCCCATTTGTACTTCTAAGTGTTATAATTGATCTTGAATGCTTCATAGGACGATGGAAGCGAAGTCATAATGAAATGCATGAGAAAACCATCACTAATCTCCATGTCTAATCCCTTAAGCTGATGGGCCATGTCATTCGTCATCATGATATGCTCACGAATGTCACTCTTCCCATCATACTTGGTAGTCACCCGCTTGAAGATTAAAGTACTAGCATGCGCCTTAGACGTCCCTTTGAATTGATACTCCACAGAAGCCAAGTAGGTTTTAGCATCACAGAATCTGGAATGGCTCCTCGAATTGCCATGGTAATAGATTGCTTCATGAACATGAGAGACATGCGATTGCTCCTAGTCCACTTCTCGTAAATAATCTTCGCAACAGGGGTACTTTCAGAAATAAGGTCTGCAGGCTTATCCTCTCTTAAAGCGTAGTCAAAATCCAGCAAAGCAAGCGTTAGCATGAGAGAGTCTTTCCATGCAGCAAATTAATCACCAGTTGATGGTGGAATCCCACAATTGGAGCTGAGAGTGAAAATAATATGAGCGAATTATGATACTAAGTTAGAAGTCTTGATGTGATCTAAGGGCATATTATATTAAGGCAGACACAAGTAATGACCATTTTAGTTATGAAGTTGTGATATTGTTTAATACTAACATCAAAATAATAGACTAAGTTATTAGAAAATTCTACTTAAATGAAGACAAATCTGATGGAGGCTTTTTCGTGTATGTTCAAGAGGGCGGTGGAACAAGGTATTTGTCACACCCCGACTTGCAGCGGAATAGGTGATCGGGGCATGATTGGTTGATCCAAAGCTTATGACTTGCTATTAAACGGTTAAATATTCATTAATACCACGTTAAAGGTTTCACAAAACAAATAATCCAAATGAAAAGAACATATAAAAGACATTGTACAAAGTAGATAATCAACTATAAGTCCATTTCTTGTTACTAAGGCCCAATCCTATGTTGATCTCTTCTTCATTCCTGTTCACCTATATCATGTGTAAAAAGTAATTTTTTGGTCAACAAAGGTTGGTGAATGAATCGTATTGTTTTTGTGAAAATGATAAGTTTATTTTTGTATATAGAAAATGTGCATATAAGCAAATGTAATTGAAGGTCTTGTATGTAAATGTATCAAACCTCAAGCAACCAATCAGCAAATAATGTAATGAATCAAATGCATGTATGTATGTTGCACTGGATAACGATGTGCAATCTCAAACAATAATCAACTCAACTGTATGTGAATGTGCACGGTATTATAGTGTGCTGGTTTGTATTGCAAAATTCGAGCTCAATCAAACGGAGCTTATCTCGTGTGTTGGCAACATCGGATTCTGCTCATGGTAATGGGGAACGGATGAGCCAATGGATCTATATGTAACTATCTCATGAATGTAATGCACCAAATGATAACCAAACAAGTCTTGCACAACACATAAACTACACAAGTTGGTATTTGCACGTATAGAATTATAATAAAGTAATAACTGAAAATGTAACAAATGATACACCACAAAACCTGTATGTACACGTTGGCTACAAAACATATGTTGTGTGTAAGGACTATGATTAAATAATAGATAAGCAATTATGGTGGTTGAAGTTGTTTGGTAAATGTTGATGGGTTAAATTTTGAGTTTACATGTTACGAATACTTGAACATATTTGGCTTTTGTTTATTAAATTTACATTAGAGTTTTGACTTCGGTTATAATTTATGACATCCTAGATATAAAGTTAATCGGGACTAATGTTTGTTATAAAAGGTTTCGCAAGACTTGAGGTTTTGAGTTCCTTGTTTTTGTGAAAGAAAAAGTTCAATACTATTTATATAAAACACTTTAAAATATAACAATTTAAACAACGAATTGTGTGAAACTTATTTATCCTTTTAATTCTTATCTAGATAAAACTTTTAAATCAATTTTGCATTCAACAAACATACATAAAATAATCTATGTTGAACCTGACTTAAATAAAACGAAAAGCTTGCAAAACAAGTTCTGCAAAAGTTGATTTGTATACATATATAATTTAATTGAAATAACTTAAAATTTGCCAAATCAATCTAATTATATTTAAAATATAATTAGAACCCCAAAAAGTTTCACACAAATCCTCGTCTGCCTCATAGAACCCCAAAAAGAGTGAAACTTGAGCATATTAACCAAAACTCCGTGAAAGACTAAACGGAAACAATTTAATCCACTGCACAACTAAGAAACGAAATACGCACAATGACAGATTATTACTTCTATTGATAATAATGTTCGACAAGTCATCCGAAACCGTAGATTGGCAGAGATATCAACCAGCCTTGCGAATCGTTGTCTTCCGTGATACTGTTGGGACGAGCGTATTTTTCTCTATCATATTACCTAAGTTTCATAAATATTGGAGTAGGATCAAATATAATATATTATATTTATAATGATTCGAACCTGCTTACAAATGGTTCGCATCCGGTCTTCAAAATGAGACCGATTTTTTTCTATTACCCATTTTTGGCGGATGTTACAATATTTTACATGGGTTTGAATGTCCTAATGACGGTTCTAATATATCTCATTTTCTCTTCGCAAATGACGCTTTATTGGTGGGGAAATAGTCGAAGGAAAATGTTCTTAATATGGTGAGACTTTTGAGATGTTTTCATCTTGTATCAGGCCTCAAAATTAATTACGCAAAACCGAAGCTATTTGGATTTGGAGTTAGCCAGGGAGCAGTCTCTTCATTTGCTAACTTGAGCGGGTGCTAGTCGGGATTTTTTCCTTGTAGGTACCTTGGTCTCACAATCAGTGCAAACGTGTCTAAAAGAGACAATTGGACCCCTATTTTAGACGCGTTTGATAAGAGATTATCTAAGTGGAAGGCTTCGACTTTATCCGTAGGTGGTAGGCTTACACTTTTAAAATCGGTATGGAGATGCTTCCAACTTATTTTTTCTCTTTATTCAAAGCGCCTGAAAAAACATTTGGAAACTAAACGCTGAAAATCTTTTGGGGAGGAAATGAAGACAAGAACAAAATCAGTAGGATCTCGTTGCAAAAAGTCACGTCCCCATTGGAGGTGAGAGGGCTTGACTTAAGGCCTCTTAGGGACGCAAATGTGGCGCTCTTAACAAATGGGTGGTGGCGGTACAAGACAGAGGAAAAGGCCTTGTGGATGAAAGTGGTGGTGTGTATGCATTCTTCTAATAGATCTTGGCCTATCCTTCCTTTTTCTAGAAACCAACCGGGCATGTGGAGCACAATCGCAAAGTCGGAAAACTGTCTTGCATCGACTGATGTATGTTTGGGCAGAGTCGTAAAAGGGAATTTGGGTAAGGGAGACAAAATACGTTTCTGGCTTGATCCTTGGTTATCCTCGGAACCACTTCAGGTAACTTTTCTAAATCTCTTCAAGCTTGAAAAGGACAAAGCTTGCATAGTTGGAAACTGTTTTGAGCAAAGTGGCAGCATAACTTTCTTGAAATGGAGATGGAAATTGGGCCACATGAACAATATAGAGGCACAAGAGTTTGCTGATGTGTCAATGATGTTATTTCAGACCCGCCCTTTGTAGTAACCTGACCAATGGTGTTGGTTAGGCATTTCTTCAAGGGAATTTTCGGTTAAATCGATGAAGGATGTTCTTTATAAAGCCAGGAACACTTCTGTAGTGCCCATCATAAACTGGTGTAGACTCGTTCCAAAGAAAGTAATGTTTTTATTTGGAAGGCGATGCAAAATAGACTTCGCTTTCGACCACATCGGAGGAAAAAGGGAGTCAATATCGACTCGACCAGGTGTGTTTCTGTAGCGATTATGATGAATCCAGTGACCATATCTTTAGCACTTGTTTTTTAGCTTCGCAATTTTGGCACGCCATCTCTACTTGGTGCAAAGTTCCTCATATCTTCAGTTTCTCTTTCAAGGATCTTCTATATGTCTAGGACACCAACAACTCTGACAAGAGAAAGGCTGCTATTCTGCAGGGTATTTGGTTTACAGCCTGTTGGGTGTTATGGAAACTCAGGAACGAGGTCATTTCTTCGGACAAGAAAGTGATGTCACACCCGATTCCAAACCAAATCCATATACCAGTGGGCCCGAGTGGGGAATATCGTGACGTAAGTTGTTATCATCATAGTCAATTAAACACGGCACAACGGAAGTCTTGGAGTTAAATTACTATTACAAACCAAATGTTCAAAGTACAAAAATAATATACAGACGGTTCGTAATAGAAGATCCACATGCGACTCGCAAATTGTACAAAAGTGTATAACAGACTTTGGGCAGATCTAGGATTTGCAAGATCCTCTTATCACTACCGAGCATTTCCAGCCATTTTCGTATTGTACCTACAAGCTTAGTCTTTTGCAAATACGTCAGCTTTCGCTGGTAAATACACCCAACTGACTCATTTTGAAAATGTTTTAAGTGCACGTTGGCACAAAATCTTTTATAACTTGGGAAAGTTACTTTGTAACCTTGTTAACAGATTCACTTGTTTATCCATACATACAGGGCCCAGTACGGAGACCGAGACATGATTAACGTACACACCACTTACGAACTCACAAAGGAGTTATCCCCAACTTTGTGGGTAAATGCATTTGAGCGTCTGTCAGGTGTATGCCTACACCCCACGCTAAGGTCGTGGCCATTATCTAATGTAATGAGCCGAGGATATCCAGGACACGGTAGTTAACCCCCGATGTTTGAGTTATAAACAAAACTGATTAAAACGGAATACGCGGATTTACTAACCACAATCTGGCATTCGATTGATCCCATTTCTGACCAAGCGGTAATATTTTACCGTAACCCAAGCCCGTATAGGGGAAATATGTCGAGAGTATTTACCTGAGCTAGTCTTGATTTTTAATAAGCAAGATTTTAACATCTCAGCCGTATCCAAAACGAACTAAGTGCAGATAGCATTTACCGGAAGTCTCTAGTCTGGATTATGGCATAAGCTAACCAATTAAAATGCTAACGGTTTTATTTAAGTCATAGACTTAGACCGACTAGCGTACAGGAACAAAACCTATAATACGCTAGATTAAGCGATGATCGGATAGAATGTAGTTTAAACCCAAAAAGTACCTTGACTTGTATAATATGGGTAAACTATAAACATTCTGGATTTTGAGACTTAAATGACAAGGTTAGACCCGTTTCGGTTAATTTCCGTAAACTAGTTACATATACTAACCGTACGCATATCAGCAATATCGGGTAACCGGATAAGTCATGGAAAAGTTCTATATGCCATTATGTTTTATATAAGTTGTAATATCATTAGGATATCAACTTATAGCCCGTTAAGGTTTTAAAACAAAACTATGCCTCTAAGGGCATTTCGGTAATTATATACCGTATAAAAAACTTGAATATAATTTAAGGTTATGATCATAAGTATTCTGGAAAAATAATTTATTTATGATATAATACTAGTAGGATATTAATTATATGTGTAATTTATCTTTTATGACCAAACTATGCACCGAAAGGGCATTTTGGTCATTTTACACATAGTATTATAAATTGTTTGGGATTCTGAGTTCATATCATATACCTACTGTAAAAATATTTAAAATAAGTTTTAAAATCAGTAGGTAACAAGTCTTGGTTGATAAATATGGTTTAAGACCATACTATGCGCTGAAACGACGCTTACGTGGTAAAATGACGATTTATACGATGTTTAATGAAAACTGATGTTAAGGTCAGGTTAACATGTCTTAGATATGTTATTTAACATAATATATCAGTAGGTAAAAGATTTATTTTGAAAAGGTATGATTAAAACCATTTTAAAAGCCACAAGGGCTTTATCGTCATTTATCGACATAATACAAGGACTTGTTATTAAACTCAGTTTATAACCTGATTTGACATCCCAAAAAATCCTACTTATAATATTACATCAGTAGGAAACTTATTTTCAACTTCATTATTGATTAAACCTTATTTTATGCAAAAAGGACATTTTAGTCAGAATGGCATAATTACGAAACTTGTGCATAAACTCAGATTCTGATTACGATCATGTAATATAACCTCAAAGGGTTATGATACATTATATTACGATCATAATGCAACCTTAGACCAGTAGCTAACTAATCTAAATCAGGTCAGAATCGAAAGTCAAAGCAGAAGTGAAATTGACGAGCCGAACATGTTCCCACATATTTTAATAATTATTACCAACTTGTTTAAGTGTCAAAACAGGTTTCATAACATATATAAGCTCAGATTACAAATTTTCGGAAAAATGGCCTATTTGACTTTTTAATATTTAAACTTTGACCTGTCAATTGGTCTAGCAAACGTGATCTTCAGAAGGTGTTCTTAATAGGGATTAACACCTACCTTATTACGATCACTTAGCCATGTTCGTTACGAACAATGGCTGGACCATAATGGTCTTAACCGAAAGTCAAGACGTTTTCCATAAAACGCTTGACTTTTGGCTATAAAAGCCTGTAAACGAAAATACAAGAGAAAGGAACACTTACAAGTGATTCCTAAGATGCAATAGAACTAGGTTGGATGCTCCTTTCAGTTAGGAACTTCTAGAGGAGGGAGATAGAATGTGAAATGAGAAAGGTGCAAGTTCAAATGGTGAATCTTGGCACCTATTTATAGTTGGAGAGCTTGAAGGAGGTGATGCCAGGTGTTAAGGGGTGTTAGAGGGAGCTTACAAGTGTCCTAAAACGTGGCATAGCAGTTTAGAAGACCATGGTTTCGAATCAAAGGGTTTTTGGAAACATGTGTGTAAGCCAAGCAAAAATTCTGTAGACACAAGCCTCTCGCGCCCCGAGAGAGACATGGCCAATGTCTCTCACGCCACGTGAGCGCCTTATGGCCACTTTCAATGTTTGTCACTTTTAGCCCCTCAATTTATAAAACCTCCTAAAACTCATTTATAGCATATTTAGCCCTCTGTAACCAACATTTTGGCATACTCGGGAGTATGCTTAGACATTGTCGAGCTCTCGGTTCGTTAAAAGGTCATTCAGAGGTATAAATTAATATGTTGACACTTTTAACCGCTCCATTATCCAACTTTCACATATTAACATATTTAATCCCTCTCGTCCAACAAATGGGACATATGAGAGTTAGGACTTCGTAAAGGATCACTCAGAGGCTCATTATAAGCATGTTGACTCTGATATCACTCAGAGGCTAGACATGTTGACATATCAGTCACTCAGAGACTAAGTTTAAGCATGTTGACATATCAGTCACTCAGAGGCTAAGTTTATGCATGTTGACATCAGAAGGTCACTTAGAGGCTCAGTTTGAGCATGTTGACACCTTTAGTCCCCATTAGTCTTTAATAGACTATAATAAAAAGACGACACGTGTCACTATACTATTGGACACGATTTTACGAGGTGTTACAGTGATTCAGGCTAATATATAAAGAGATATAAAGGTTTTAAGCTATTTTGGATTAGTAATAGATCTCCTAGCATAGACGTTAGTTAGGATACTTAGCATTGTTGTATGTTGTAATTGCTTTCTTCTGGTGTCTTGCTAGTTGTAGTTGATAAAAGTTGCCGTTAAAAATGTAATGCATTAATTATGTTTTTATGCAGTTTACGTTTTATTTTAATATTACTTAGTTGCTTATATTAATTTATTTATTATTTAAATATATTTAATATTTCAAATAAATAAATTAAAAGAAAAATAGGTGATGATACAGAAAATGCAAGGTATATAAGAATGTTTGTATAAACGTTTTTAAGGATTTATAAGAATTTATAAGAATATAATGAAGGTGCAGATAGTCTATTTGACGAATTGAACTTACCAAAACTAAATTGAGTCCAAATATATAATTTCTTTTGAATTAGGAATTTGATAGTCGACACTACATATAACAACTTTAAAGAATTAGGAATTAGATAGTCCAAATAAAATGACACCTACTCAAAACTTGACCCACACGCAATTAAACCGACATCACCGTCGATTATCATCTTTTGTGCGATCGACATCTTCTAACAATATCAAGGTATCATGTGTGTTTATGCCTTTTAATCATCTATGTGTTTATGAGTATGAATGCACGACTTGATCTTGAGTTAAATTCTTATACTTTCATATCGATTGCTTCAATTTGGGTTTTAGGGTTTCAAAACCTAATAGTTTTGTGTAAATTCAACAGACATTGTAATCTAACAAGATTTAACGCCAATCGAGTTATCCATATTGATATTCTTCAACAATTCAAAAACCCTCGTTGTTTACAGCAAGTAATTGTCCAGAATTGTTATTATTATTATTATTATTATTATTTTTTGATGCTGTCTCTGTATTTTCTTCACATTTTTAATTAGATAATTTGCAACCACTGTATGAATAATATACACCAGGCATTAAGTAATCAGACACCCAATTCATTGGTTGTATAAAGTAATTTTCTATAATACAAGTGCATAAAGTTTTATGATTCATGCTGAAGAATTAGTAATTGGAAGTGCTTCTTTGTTCAAAATTTGATCTTTTATGCATTTGATCACGTTGCAGGTTGTTTAATGAGGAACCATGGGCAAAGAAAAACGTCACCAAACAAAAGATGACGTGCTATACGGTATCTTTGCTGATACCGGCAGCGACTCAGAAGGTGGGTCCCACAAGAATAAACGGAGGAAAGATTTGTCCAAAAAACAAGATCTAACCAAGCCACTAAATTTTGTATCTAAAGGCGTTGTGATGCCAAATCATGACATTGATCAAAGTTCTAAAGATACGAATGAAAACGATAATCAAGATGACGGTAGCATGCCTGGTTTAGCCTTTAGTGCGTCGAGTTTGGCCCGTTCTGGTTTTGGGTCAAAGAACATGAACGGGATGAAGAAGAAGAGGTCAACGACACCAGTGTTGACTTTTGTCCTACTGCATTTGGTAAACAATTCAAGCAACGTGTACTCCAAAGGCGTGAAGTAAACAAGTCATCTCAAGTAAGATCAGGAGATGTGGGCATTTTTGAAAAACACACAAAAGGGATCGGGTCGAAACTACTTGAAAAAATGGGTTATAAAGGAGGCGGGCTTAGGAAAACGCACAAGGTATTGTAGCTCCAATTGAAGCAAAATTACGTCCCAAAAATATGGGAATGGGGTACGAAGAAACAGTTGATATGCCCGTATTACAACGACCCTTAGATCCGAATAAGAGGTTACCTCAATCTATTTCTGAAAGTCAACCGAAAGAGAAGATGTGGTCAAAGCAAGGTCGGTCAAAAAAGAAGAAAAAAGACTACTTAAACGCAGAGGAGTTGCTGGTGAAGAAACAAGAACATGGATTAGATGTGGTTCAGAAAGTGTTCGGTATGAGGGGCCCACAAGTTCGAGTGTTGACAAATATGGAGAATTTGAATGCCGATGATGTCCCAATGCCCGAGCTCCAATATAATGTGAGATTAGTTCTTGATCTTGCTGAGCTGGATATTCAAAAACTCGATCAGCTTCTGAGAAATGAAAGGGAAACCGTTGTCAATTTGCCGAAAGAAAAAGAAAAGTTGAAGAACGATGCTAACCGACTGAAAAAACAGCTCGATGGTATGGAAGAGATTGTGACCGTGGTGGAACAGTTAGATCACGATAGTCAAACTGGTAACTTTAGACTCACTTGCTAAATCGTTCAGGAAGTTAAAGACCCGGTTTCCCGATGAGTACAAGCTCGGTAGTTTATCTACAATCGCATGCTATTTCGCTTTGCCATTGTTCTTTAGAGAATTTAATGGGTGGGACCCGCTAAAGAACCCCGATAACCACTTAAATGTTGTTTCCGTTTGGAAAGATTTGTTACAAGGAGACGAGAGATTCGATTCACCGTACACTCAGCTCTTTACGGAAGTTGTTTTTCCGGCTATAAGAATATCGACCACAAACACGTGGCAAGCTCGGGACCCGGAACCGTTGCTGAAGTTTCTCGATTCTTGGGAAAAACTAATACCACATCAGGCTCTTCAAACCGTACTCGATAATATTGTGATGCCAAAACTCTCGGCTGCGGTTTACTCGTGGGACCCGATTAAACATATTGCTATACATAAATGGGTTCATCCATGGATATCGTTGTTAGGGCAAAAGCTCGATACGTTATATCCCACTATACGAAACCAGTTAGAAAGTTTTCTTCAAGATTGGCACCCGAGCGACGTGTCAGCATACGCGATTTTAACACCGTGGAAGCCGCTTTTCGATCTGGGAAGTTGGGAACAGATAATGGTTCGGTTTATAGTTCCTAAATTGTTGGTGGTTATGCATGAATTTGATTTGAAGTCAAGCCGGTTACCCAGAAGGTTGACCAATTTGATTGGGTTAAGATTTGGGTTGGTGTTATTCCTGTTCATCATATGCTTTGTATAATGGATGTGTTTTTTAACAAATGGCAAGAGGTTTTATACCAGTGGTTGTGTTCAAAACCGGATTTTCAACAAGTGAATACTTGGTTTGTGGGTTGGAGGGATTGTATACCAGCTGAGCTGTCGTCCAATGAACATATACGGGCCTGGTTATATGCGGGTCTAGAGATGATGAACCAGGCGGCTGAAGGGTTGAATGTGGTTCAACCAGGTGTGAGAAAACGTTAGCTACTTGAAGGCGGCGACAAAAAAGGTCCGGCAAGTTGATAATGGGGGCGGCGGTGTGAATTTGAGTTTGAAAGAAGTTGTGGAGTTTTATGCCCAGCAGAATGATTTGTTGTTTAAACCGAAAACTGGGAGAATGCGGGATGGACATCAAGTATACGGGTTTGGGAATATTAGTATAGTTATAGATTCTCTTATTCAAAAAGTGTTTGCTAAAGTTGAAGATGGATGGTCTCTTGTATCCCTTGAACAGTTAGTGAAGCTGGAGAAGAATTCTGTCATGAAAAGACGCTGAATTTTGAAGATTTAGGTGATTTTTGTAGTATGTTTTGCTTATTTTGATAGCATTTGATCACCCTTTTTATAGTTTGATTATGGTCACCAGCAGGTCTTGGCTTATCCGAATCCGAAACTTTTGAAATCCAAGAACCAAAACGAGATCGATTAGCCTGCTGCATACATGCGGCGTGGTGCGTCTCGATTGGTTTTTGCTCTCCCCTTTATTTGATGATAGGAAAGAAAACTTAAGTTACAAAATAGATTTTGGATTCTAAAGTAATATAAAGAATGTGTTATTTGTGTATAGATAGTTGCATGAACAACATGTAGGTTGTTTTAAAGTAGATGAAACTTTGGTATTAGCATGAGCATTTGTTAGGGATATTTTGGTCGTTGGCAGGCAGGCAGGCATATTTGGATATTGTCATGTAACATTTTGCAGAAGATCTTATTTGCTAACATAACAATTGGAAGTTATATATAGTAAAGTCAAATTGATGCTTTATCTCTCGAATTAAAATAGTTAAAACTGAACTCAGAAGTCGAATTTTACCAAAATTATATGGACTCGATCAAGCATGCATTCAAGGTTTCAAATGAGAATGCTTTCACTTTGGGCCGGCCCCGTCCATTGGATTATTATTATTCTGTATATAACAATTCTCAAATCACAAACCACTGTAGCCAACTATTTTGTTTTGTTTTCTTTTTTTTTTTCTATTTTGGTTTGTTTTTTTTTTCCATACTCACCCCATTGAGTTTTGCGTGCTAATTTTTATGTACGAGATCAAATATAATACGTTTCAGTGCTTATGTATATAACAATTCTCAAATCACAAAGTATATAACAATTCTCAAATCACAAACCACTGTAGCCAACTATTTTGTTTTCTTTCCTTTTTTTTCTATTTTGTTTTGTTTTCTTTTTTTTTTTCTATTTTGGTTTGTTTTTTTTCCATACTCACCCCATTGAGTTTTGCGTGCTAATTTTTATGTACGAGATCAAATATAATACGTTTCAGTGCTTATGTGTATAACAATTCTCAAATCACAAAGTATATAACAATTCTCAAATCACAAACCACTGTAGCCAACTATTTTGTTTTCTTTCCTTTTTTTTTCTATTTTGTTTTGTTTTTTTTCCATGTACGTGAGTCAAATATAATACGTTTCAGTGCTTATGTGTATAACAATTCTCAAATCACAAACCATTGTAGCCAACTATTTTGTTTTCTTTTCTTCTTTTTTCTATTTTGTTTTGTTTTTTTTCCATACTCATCCCATTGAGTTTTACGTGCTAATTTTTATGTACGTGAGTCAAATATAATACGTTTCAGTGCTTATGTATATAACAATTCTCAAATCACAAACTACTGTAGCCAACTATTTTGTTTTCTTCTCTTTTTTCTATTTTGTTTTGTTTTGTTTTTTTTCCATACTCATCCCATTGAGTTTTACGTGCTAATTTTTGTGTACGTAAGTCAAATATATTACGTTTCAGTGCTTATCTTATAGCATGTTTTCAATTGTTTACATTTTGTCATCAATATAACATTTTTTAAATTGTTTTTCCATGTAGCAAATTCCAGCTACAGTGTCTTGTTTTTTTTTCCTTTTTATGTTTTTTTTATCTCAACATTCTTTTCATTTACACCCCTTAGTTTTATGAAAACTTTTTAAAAATGTCATTTTAATCCTTTTGAGTTTTACATTATATTTTTATATAAATGGGTTAAATATAATATATTTTCATGCTTATTTTTATTTATGTTTTCGTTTGATCTACATTTTATCAATACGTTTTATTTTTATGCATGTTTTTAGTTGGCTTACGTTTTGTCATATATAATACGTTTTCACTAGATGGTATAAATTCGAGTTACTATACGTTTCAACGCTACCATTTACGGTACAATTCTTAACATAATATAACATTTTTCTTATTTGCTTGTATGGATCCTAGTTGGTTCACGTTTTGACGTAAATGGTCTACATTTTATCATATATTTTGTTAAAAAATAAGTCGGATCAAATATTTACGTTTTGGCATAAGTTTTTCTTAGCAAGTCCGATCAAAATAATACGTCTCGTACGTTTTTATACATGTTTTTAGTTGGTATACGTTTCGACATAAATTTTGCTTAAAAAATTAGGTCATATATTTCTGATAGTAAGATGTTTGATAGTAGAAATTTGAGTTACTTTTTCAAGTTTATGGGTTAAAATTCTTGTACAACACAAATTTGACATATGCTGCCCAAACGCTCAAGAATGACGTTCATGCTCCGACGGAGGTGCCATGTGCTTGTATAGTTTACACCAAGCTCCTCAAGAGGTGAACAGATCGAAAAGAAATTATTAATGCATTTGTATCCTGTCTAACAGGACCTCAATTGAAGCATTTACATTATATTTATTTTACTTTTTAGAGCTTCATTCCTTGAAGCCAAACAGTATACATATATAGGTTAAAAACACACACAACAAACTCCCTCTCGTCATTTCTGTTTCAAAATACATGATTTAACCAACACCACCACACATGCATATGTAAAACTAAATATACCATCTTCAGTTTACAGCCATCAGAACCGCCTCTCCAACCACATGCCCATCAATCGCCTCCAGCAACTTCTCCTTAGTCACCTTATTCCCCAACTCAATTTCATCATCCAACGCATACAGCTTAAACTCAAACCGGTGTCCGGACGACGGCATCTTCGGTGCGCGCCATCCGGGCACCTTAAAGTCATTATGTCCTTCTTTAACATTAGCATAATCGCCGACCATGTCCTCTTTCTCTGAAAATCCCTCTGGGAGCCCCTTCAAAGTTGGTGGTATATTGACTACAACCCACACAGTCCACGGAACCAGTGGCGCTTCAGGGTCCGGTGCATCGATGTCCTCCACCACTAGTGCTAGTGTTTTTGTCCCCTCCGGAACGTTGTACCATTCTAACGGTGGCGATATGTCTTTTTTTGTACCTGCAAATTGGTTTTACCACCATATATTGCTTCATTATTACAACAACTAGTGGGATTTCTGTGCGAGCATTTGGTTTTGGTCGGTGTCGGTGTCGGTTCGGTTCATACCTGTATGATGTACGCTATTCGTTACACTTTACTATAACGAATTTGGGACACTATGGAAACCATAAAAACATATACCGGTGTGAGTTTCAATGATACCGCACTCGTTATAGTTTGACGATACTGAATTTGGAATACCATACTCGTTATAGTTTACTATCCTGAATTTTGAATACCAACATATTTTTTTATGTTGATTGAAAAATTAACAAAATATATACCGATATCGATTTTAATAATACTGATGATACTATAGGTTACAATACTGAATTTGGAATACCATATTCGTTATAGTTTACTATACTGAAGTTTAAATACCAACATATTTTTTATGTTAATCGAAAATCATAAAAATAAATACCAATATCGGTTTTAATAATACTGATACCAAGGGTAAGTAAACTTTTTGGTTTACTCAAAAATACTATAATTTTGAATAAAAATCCGTTTCCAATAAAATTTATATGGAAGTGTCAAAAACACACCTGCATATTTTCATTTTTTTAAGCATGTAAAGCTTTAAAGTTAATAAACGTAATTTATTCGAGAAATCAAATAATTAAAAAATAAATATCTAAAAACATATATATTATTATTGAAGGTATAAAGGGTAAGTTTGAAATTCAAGAAAAAACATATATTTTATAATAATAAAATTAGTATATATAGTGTATGGAAATTAAAAAGTAATGTTAATTATACGATGATACCT
Organism: Scalesia atractyloides; assembly: GCA_947069175.1. NCBI lineage: Eukaryota > Viridiplantae > Streptophyta > Magnoliopsida > Asterales > Asteraceae > Scalesia > Scalesia atractyloides. The sequence goes on from CAMTDV010000026.1 coordinate 16,726,347, forward strand.
TGACCGTCACCGGTGTATTTTCGTGGCAGTCGGCCTTCATGAACGATGCCGGAAGACGCGAGTCTGAACTCATCGCTTGCGTTCGCCATTGTTGTACCTTCAAAATGTTGTTAGTTTACAGATCTGTGGATCAAGTTTGTGTTCTTTTTATATAGTGTTGTGGATGGTTAGGATTTTGTTGGTTGTTGACACGTGTAAACAAGAGTTCTAGCAGTTTTGAGAAGCTGTGGCATGTTGACACTTGACAGATACGTGGTACGCTAGAAACGGCTACATCTCTCGTTTTCAATCAATTGTCGTTTTAAATTTCCTAACAATTTATCCAAAAGAAAAGGTAATTATCCGAATATTTTTAAATTCGTATACTTTCAATAAATGTCACTATTGCCGTCCAAAAAATAGAAACTGGAATAAATAAAATATAATAAAAAACCAAAGCTTTTTAACAAAACTAGTCAAGAAAGACTACTAAAATTCCAACTGTACCCAAACCACCCTTTGTCCTACCTTTTCAATCGCGTATGATAAATAAAAACAGAATTAAGTGCAAAATTGTCACATATTTAGTACATGAAATTTAAACAAATTTGAATACCAGTTTCTTAATTAATCTAAACACAAGATACAAAGAGATCAATATGAGCCCGTGGATCTTGTTTTATACATTCATTCTACTTTGCTGGTTTCTTTGCACACCCCACATTGATAATGTTTCTAAATTGACATAAAGCCATTTTATTGAGTCAATATCTTGGAAGCTATGTTCCTTATTCTCTTACACATCATTGTTACACTTGGTAATTATATAAAGTATTCGAGTAACAACAAGAAGAAAAATCTATCTCTTGCAAACGACCCCTCGCCCGTTCAAACCACTTTGACACCTTAGGCTTGGCAATTCCAGATTCAAAGAAGAACCGTGTTGTTCATGGTTGCTGCCTATAAACTTGGCCACAGAACAATCAGTCGCAAACGGATCCGCACTCGCAAACTTATTGTCTCCACCCATCACAGGCATTAACACGCCCATTTTCACCTTGCTCACATAGTCACTCCTGTAAGTCTGTCCAAAACACCATCCACTTCATCGCTTAACGAGAAGAACTTGAACTTGAGATCAAGATGAGCAAAGCAATCATCATCGGTTATACCATAGTTATGGATTCTTGATTCTTCTGTTGTTATTGGAACCACTTTGGCAGATCTTGAACAAGTTATCAACTTCAACAATGATATTTGAGTGATTGATGTCGAGGAAGACTGCCATTTGGAACCTTCGGTTTCTGGTAGAAGGATGGTTTCCCCATCAAATTTGATGGAGATACGATCCTTGTCGTCGTTCCAGCTGGAAGTTTTTTGAGCACTGATTTTTAGTTTGTGGTTGTCAAAAAGAATGCCAATGGATTGAACCCAGGTAAAATCTCGGCCCATGTTTTTGTTCCGCTTGCCAATGAAGTGGCCATTAATGTGGAGGTTGCTATCGGCAACCAGACAAAAATCTTTATCTTTCTTTCCATGGAAGTAGAAAGTGATGCCGTCAGCACCAATGAAGCAAGGATCTTGGCACACAGCCCCCGGCATATCGCAAGCTGCGAATTTACATACATATGTACAAGTGTTTAGTGGCTAGCTATGTGTATGTAATATTTACTCAAATCTAACTGAATTATTATTATTAAAAGTCAAGATTGTTAATATACATATACATGAAAATAACGATAAAGATAAAAAAGAAAATTGAGTTGAGAAGAACTTACTGCAAACTGGCTTGCAAGTAACACAATCAACTATACTTTGATTAGGACAAGAAGTAGGACAGACATGCTCAATGGCATAACATTGGGGATAGTTGTTGTTTTTGCACTTGGCTTTCTTTGGTTGAGGTGGTGGAGCAGGGACCCACATAGGAGGTGATGGGGAAGAAGGTATGGGGGTAGGCGGTTATTGAGGAGTTGATGGGAAGGGAGTGGGGGAAGGTGGTGAGGACGGTGTTGGAGGAGTGGGCTCTGTTGGTGGAGAAGGAGTGGTGGGAGGTGGCGAGGATGGAGTTGGTGGTGTGGAATCTGTTGGAGGTGAAGGGGTGGTAGGAGGTGGCGAGGATGGAGTTGGTGGTGTGGAATATGTTGGTGGTGAAGGGATGGTGGTAGGTGGAGAGGATGGGGTTGGTGGTGAAGGGGTGGTGTGAGGTGGTGAGGATGGAGTTGGTGGAGAAGGGGTGGTGGGAGGTGGCGAGGATGGTGTTGGTGGAGAAGGGGTGGCAGGAGGTTGTGAGGATGGTGTTGGTGGATAAGGTGGTAGGAGGTGGTGATGACGGTGTTGGAGGTGAAGGGACCGTGGGAGGTGGCGAGGATGGAGTTGGTGGTGAAGGGGTGAGGATGGTGTTGGTGGAGAAGGGGTGGCAGGAGGTTGTGAGGATGGTGTTGGTGGATAAGGTGGTAGGAGGTGGTGATGACGGTGTTGGAGGTGAAGGGACCGTGGGAGGTGGCGAGGATGGAGTTGGTGGTGAAGGGGTGGTGGGAGGTGGTGAAAATGGTGTTGGTGGAGAAGGGGTGGTAGGAGGTAGTGAGGACGGTGTTGGAGATGAAGGGACGGTGGGAGATGGTGAGGATGGAGTTGGTGGTGAAGGGGTGGTAGGAGGTGGTGAGGAGGGTGTTGGAGGAGAAGGGGTGGTAGGAGGTGAAGGGACGGAGGGAGGTGGTGATGATGTAGTCGGTGGTGAAGGAGTGGTGGGAGGTGGTAAGCATGTGGTGAAGGTGTTTGTGGTGTGGGATTGGGAGTAGTTGGAGATGACGGAGTAACAGCGGGAGGTGAGGATGGTGGAGGTTCTATCTCTGGCGTTGATGGTGTAGTGGAGCCTATACAAATAGGTTTGCACGATTGACAGTGAACGGTACATGCATTATCACAAAACTAGGACAAACATGAACGAGGTTGTGACATTCTTTGTAAGTTGGGTCTTTACAAGTTGCGTGGCTAGGGTTTTTAGCAATACCCGGTGGAGTTGCCGCCTCACCAACCGCCAAGAACATCACCACCACAAGCAATGTAACATGACAAACAATTGACTGAGCCATTACAGTCCAGACTGGAAAATACTCATAAAAGTTTTGAACCGATTTGTAGCAGTTAAAGGAATACTTAAATGTTTCTTGTTTCTGTGTATTGAGTTGGTACTTAATTTGATTGATAACCTCCATACTTATAGGCAAATGAAATGCATGCATGAACCTGAACAACTAATGATGTAACAATGAAGTACCTTCGATTTAAGGCATCTTTCAAACCCCTTTTTATTAGCTTGAGGTATAAATTTGGCATCCCTTAATTAGTAAGGAATATGCTGCACTTTCTACAAGAAGGAATCTACCTTCTGTTATATGGCAGTTTATGAACAAATTTGTGAACCCAAATCCTTAACTTAAAGAGGGAATGTTCAACCATTTATGTAAAAAAGAAAAGTTAGCTATTGGTTATATTATGTTCTTTCTTAGGTCGTAGTAGATTAACATGCATATGGTTAATATAGCACTAAACAACTAGTCCTTTATTACCCAAGAAAGAGCACAGTGATGACAAACGTACCATTGAAGCTAAAGCATTAAAGGCTTTCAATAGTTTGAAGTAATTTGTACTGAAGGTGTTCTATCATTCCATAATTGACTTAATGACTTGTATTGGTCATGTATCCCAAAAGCCAGCCATCTCATATAATATTTGATCATAAAGTTAGTGCACCATAAAGCATGACCAACCAGTTTTCTCTTACATCTAATGGAGAGGAGGATTAACTTTTCACATCTTCCTATATTGTTGGACGTTAGAACATAACTTGTGTCACACTCCACCTCTTCATGACATTATCAGGATACTCAGTGTGGGAGAGGATAATTCTCAAAGGATGCTCCGACACGTAGGATGATATGAGGATGGGGGCGTAAACAGGATGAACCTAGGGAAATGAAGGATGGGGCTATATATATATGTGTGTGTCTTGTATGTATATGTGTGTGTGAGGAGGAGACCCGGCTTGAACGTCTGCAGGAGGACGGAGATGACGCTAACGGGGGCTATATATATATATGTGTGTGTGTGTATTGTATGTATATGTGTGTGTGAGAAGGAGGAGGCCCAGCTTGAACGTCTGCAGGAGGACGGAGATGACGCTGACGGAGGGTGCGGAAATGGTGTGCAGGGGCGGCGCTGGGGCTCGACGGGGCTAGGACGCCCCTCACACCGAGTACTCTCATAACTAAAAGGTAAATAACCATTTATTAGGAATTGTTCTAGGGGTGAGCAAATACAAAGAACCGACCCAATCCGTCAATTACCTGACCCAAACCTGAAAACTATGCCCATGAACAGAACCAAACAACTAACCTATTATACAGTTTTGGGTCGGTTTTGGTAAAATATGGGTTCCGTACTTGGTTTTTTCGGTCTCACCCAATATGCTCACCCCTAACAAGGAAGAAGAATGAAACAATCCTAGCATTACAAAACGGAAGAAGAATGAAAACAATCCTATCATAAATTAAAAGGATTTGTTACCATAAATCATGAATAAATGAAATTGATAACTGTTTTGAAGTCAAACAGGATCAACGAAGCTGCAAAAATCATAGAAATATATGCCTAAAGGATACCGACACACACTTTACATGATCAAAAACCATAAAAATAAATGACGGTACCGGTACGGAAGTTGTTCAGCCAATAACAATTTGGTTACCGACAAAAATTCTATGCCGCCACTTTGAGAAAACCATGAAAACAAATATGGCATTGGTATCGTGGTGTGGTCTTCGAAACGGAAGTGGGTGGTTCGCCACCGGAATAAAACAAAAAAAAATAACTCTACTTGACCCGTACAGATTAAATTTTTATCGGATCAGAGATAATAATAAGCAGGTATAATTAATATTTTATAAAATGTTATATTACACGTAAAGAAAACAAAATCTCGAGGCATTTTTTATTACATGTACGTTTGTGCTTAAGTGACTTGTACATTACTATTAAGTATTCACAACTTGACTTTGAGTAAAATTTATATTCAGATATGGATAAATAAAAGCATGGCGCTACGATAAAAATAAGCATGACGTAATGGGTACTTGGAATTTTACAATACATCGTCTCTAAAAAGTTCTAATTGAAAAACAAAAGTTGTTCAAAAGTAATTAAAAATAATGATAGTTAAATAATAATATTCAAAATTTTATAAAACGTTAACTAAAATGATGATATTTAATTACTAATATTCATAATTTTATAAAACGTTGTATTATATTACTTGACGAAATAGATGAACATAATCACATTATATAAAAATAAATAAACGGCCAGACAACTTTAGTTACATGTACGTTTATGCTATTTACTATACTATTCACAACTCGCTTTTGAGTCAAATTTACATATAGACGTAAATAAAAATAAGCATGTTACAACGACATAGTCGAAACTTTATAATATGTCATATCTAATAAGAGTTAAATTTGACTTTTCCTCCCCGAGGTTCGAAAAAAATAAACATTTTCCTTTGAAAGATTAAAAACATCGATTTACCTTCAAAGGTTCCATCACTTGTTTCATTTTAATCCAAACCACTAACATTATCCAGTTCCTCGTAAACTCTAACCTATGTGCATAAAAGTCGCTAGTCGCTCCCTAGTCGGATTTTAGAGTACTCGGCCTAGATGGAGAGTACTTGGGGAGTACTTAGCCTAGGAGAAGAGTACTAGAGCCTTGACAGCCTACCTTGTAGCGAGTACTCCGCCTCCGAAGCCTTGTTTTACAACCACGCCTATTTGCATACTATGTGATGTGCATCTTAGTCATTTTATCTATTATTGACTAAAAGTTTCGGAGGAAAATAGTTGTGTGTATATATATACACATGTTATATTTATTATTATTTTAGTGTTTTTTTTAAAGATAAAATTTATTTAAAATTTAAAAATAAAAGAATAAATGGGTAAATTCCGAATTCGTCTCTGAGTTAGCAATACATTTTAATCGAGTTAGTGATTTGAATGCAAATGACAACAAGAACGGAACATCAGGATCTAGTTAAGAAAAAATATTGTTTTGGATTTAACAAGTAAAAGTACCCAAACCTCAGGGACGATTTTTACATTTTACTCATTAATAGATAATAATGAGTAGAATTCCTTTTGTGACCTGAATTCGGCTGGTATTGGTCCAATTCGTTATGGTATTAGTACAGTACCGGCGCCTGTTATGACAAATCTAACCTAGTTAAAACAATATCGATATGTGTTTTACATCGATTGAAAACAATAAAAAATACCGGTATTGATTCTAATAATACGTATATATGCCGATATCAGTTTGGTTCGTTATGGTACGGGCATTGGCTATACCTTACAATATAAAAAGGGTATACTTGGAATACAACTTCATTTTCAGCATAATTTATACCGGAATGTGGAGAAAAAAAATAAAAAAACTACGTGTTTGACATTTTAAACAAGTTAATGAATGCAAACAAACATGGTTGTAAACAAGGTCTCGAAGGCCGAGTACTCACAATAAGGTAGGCTGCTGAGGCCTGATTACTTTCCTCTAGGCCGAGTACTTCCCGGATACTCTCCGCCTAGGATGAGTACTTCACAAATACTCTCAAATCCGATTGGTAAGCGCCTAATAACTTTTTCAACAAAGCATATAAAAGAAATTTAAATGGGTTAAAAGCGTATATTATTTATCATCACGGTACTACTATGGTACCAACACTCACTATATCTTACGACATTTAAAAATATCTTATTTTGAATACAACTCCATCTTCAATATAACTTATGTCAAAATTTTGAGTTAAAAAAGTAGCACAACTACATATCTGGCTTTTTTTATTTTATTAATGAATACAAGTTATTAATAAAAAATAAATTAAGTGAAAATTAAATAAGCTAATACCGTATATTACTTATCATATGAAAATAATATTTTAAACATTGTTTACACCAATACATGGTTTATATAACCGAACTAATCTATCTTTACTAATAAAAGAAAACATTAGGAGAGGGGAGCACGTGTCACTTTCTCATGCAGTCTTACCTAATTTTTTTGACTTTTCTTAAGGAAAAAAGCGGGATACGAACCCGGTTGTCTTGACCAAGTTATGAGATTGCAGATCCTTTATAATCCCTTTTAATCAAACATTTTCATTCTATCCTTCTTGTTGCAACACCACAGATACTTTTATCGACTCATAAACAAACACGTGTCCGAAAACTCTCCAGAGATTCTATATTAGATGGAGGAGAGTGACAGAATATATTAATTTAGGATATGGAATTAAGTTAGGCAGAAGGCCTTACGGTCCGTAAGGCCTTCGCTAAAAGCAGAATGCAACTGACAGTCGCATTCTTTTTCGTGTGGCACCTCTCCTGTGAATTTTGCCACACTCTTTCTCCTTTGGACACCTCATTTGCCACTAATCCTCCTTCTAAGGCCTCTGAACACACTCGTTATGAATTGGGGATCTTGGATTAATACAAATAGGTGTTCCTTGTGCTCATTTTATGCATACCATTCTTTTCTTTCTTTATCACCTGCTTTGGAGTGCTTCTGGACTAAGAGGCCTCCTTCACTGAAGTTCAATGCTTCCCTTCTAACACTAGTAAGTGTTCTCTCCAGTCTTTTCAATTATTTGGCTAATTATTAGACGAAAGTCAAGTAAATTGACTTTTGCTTTAACTTCCGGTTCTGACAATTTTGGTCAAGTCAAAGTTCAATTTGAACTTTGCAACGTGATCGTAATAACGAAGGTGTTAATTCCTTGTGATTACATCCTCTGATCATCAGGTTTAGTAGGCGAAATAACGAGTCAAGCATATATAAAATAAAAGTAAAAAACACAGATTTTGCAAATTACGTAAAATGAACTTTTCAGCATCAAAACTATAAGTTTTAACATTATAACAGTTCACATACATTATAAGACTTGTTTTATCATGTTTAACTCGTCATAATAAGTTTAGCTTTTAATTTCAAGTTGAAAGTCAAACAGTTTGAGTTTTGCTTTGACTTTAGATTCTAACCCGTTTGGTCAACCTTAGAATCTTATAAGCTTGATTATGTGACCATATAAATATAGGGAATAACCCGCTGGGTTATACCTTATGATCATATCGTTTGATGGGGCAATTGATGAGTCGAATAAATATATCATAAAAGGTTAAAAATTGCCTTTTGGCATAAAAATGGTTTTAAATCCATATGGTATATAATCTGACCTTAAGACTGATTATACAACATTATAAAATGTGTTTTTACGTGTCGGGCTCGTCATAGACCTATTCGACCACCCGATACCGTATTTACGCGTACAACTAGTTTAAATAATATAAAATATATAAACTAGTCGAATCCGGTTAAACCATTTCAAAATCACTTCAAATCAGAATGTATGGTTAATAAACCCATATTACATGTGGCCTTGCACTCCGACGGGTATAAACCACATTCTATCTGGTCTACGCTTAATCTAGCAAAACCGAGCGTATTCTAAAGTTAACAGGTCAACGTCGAAAACTTACGAATGACTCGTTAACATTCTTACAGATAATATTTCCGTTCATTCCAGACTAGAAAGCCTCAAATAAAATGCACCTAGACTGATACACTTTGAATACAGTTCTGTTATATGGATTAATTACATTGTTTAATAAAGACTAGTACAAGTAAATACTTTTAGCCTATTTGATTATAAAAACTTGGGATATGACATTAGCCACTTGGTTGGGTATTGCAAAAGGGCTAATATTGTCATAGAAATGCAGTAATCCGTTTTAAACCGTAATGCTCGATAATATTAAACACTTGGGGGTTAATACGACCGTGTTCGGGCTAGGTGTAGGCATACACCTGACGGACGTAAATAATAAATATGGTGTGTCTATTAACCATGTGTCGACTTTTGATTACCGGTCCATGACTGTATTGACAAGCATGTAAAACTAGTAACAAAAGATATGGTTTATCCCAAAGTTATATAAAATAAATACCAAATGGTATCAAATGATTTTTGAAAAGATTTTAAAAAGATTCGATTATTAGTATTTACAAGTGAAAACTAACATGTTTTCAAAAGATTAAGTGTAAGTTAAATCAAGTACGAAATAGGCTAGAGTGGCTTGGTCATAAGCCTTGGAAGTTGTGACTCCTTGACTAAAGACCCAGTATAGTCTCAAGTTCGTTTATTTAAGATTCAGCCTTATGGATATTTTACACCAAACAACTTGTAATAAATTTTATTTTATCTATTCAAGCTTTCACGATTATTTTTTATTTTATTCTATCTTCCGCTGCCAATTGTGATACTGTAGGACCCTAACACGTTTTAACCGAAAAGGCACAACGGAAATACGAACCATAAAATTTCTTTCTTTATATACATTCTAAGGTGTTTGAAAACCGTTTAAAATGACTCTTTTACATGAATTACATCCTTTATACTTATTAAGCGACCATACTCCCATACATTCCACGTTTGGGCTTGATTTTCAACTGCTTGCACCTCATGATGATATGATGATCTATGTAACTTGCAGTCACAGTACACATCCACATCATTAGTAATCGATGACAACGTACATAATTTAAAACATATATAAATTAAAGGACATGACGCATTTTTCCAACGTGTGATAATCCATTCGGTTATCCTTCTGAATTCAATCGTTGCACCATAGCAACTATCAACACCTTCAAAGTCCTTCTGCAAGGTTTTACCGCGAGGCGCGCGATGAACCAGGATTAAGCCACTAATCATGTTGAACCATTCCAAAATAATTTAAATATGTTTAATTACCACATTTAATATGAATAGTGATAATAATTTTAAATGTTCGAAAACGCAAGTTTAAGTTTGACAGCGAAAGCTTTAAGTGTAAAAACCCAGACATAACAAAAACTACAGTCGTTTTTCATAAATAAAGAAAACAGTTTGATAAAAAGCAATGACACTCCAAGCTGCAATTTCCCAAATGTGTCGTACCTAGCGTCCTACAAAGAATGCTAAAGTGTATCAACAAAAAGTTGACGAGTTCACAATTTTTAGTACAACGAAAAGTAAGTTTAAATATAAAAGTTATAAAGGCATGTCATGGGTAGCTAACCCACTGTTAAGCAACTAAACTGGTGGTACGAATACTGACAATGTAAGTTTTTGTGCCCCACATCAATTTCTATCGCCATTGATGCCAAGTAAAGGTCAAAATTTCACGCCCGGCTTCCTACACGGTGTAAGGTTTATACAACCTAATAGTGCTATCAACTAATACCCTGTTTTCCACCCAACAATTGATCGGTATAAAGGTAGGGACTTTCAAGATAGATGTTCGCTTAGTCCACTATAGACATGTTATTTAAGTAGTGGTATTCCTCCCCGGAATATATGTGTAGTCCCAAACCAGGGATAATGTAACCAAGGATGCATGCTTTTAATAAAGTAGTGAACTCACCTTAGATTTGCTCGGTAAGGTTAAGTAGCTAGGGGAGGTTACGGGTAAAAAACGTCATATATGTTAACCATGTTGTTGTTAGCTAAGTTATTAGGATATCATAATGTGGTATCAAATAGATCAAATACAACACATGCATATACTTACTTAATCAGTTTTCATGTTTCGCATGTTTACTAAGGCATCTCCTCATGTAACATAATCAAGAACAAGTTGCAATTATCTACATTTCAAGTATACATGCATACGGGTTTTCAATTATTCATACATGCATGTAGTTAGGTGCAAGTGTACGTGTCCTGTTAACATACTATTGTCAAGTTCATTAAGCACACGTGTTTAGAACGACTCATGCATATGTACACATATATATACAAAACCACAAAACACCTACCTATCACATAACACGTTCAAGGACATTCACTTGCATTTCACATATCCAAGAATACCTCATATAACCATTTAGATGTACTTTCATGTAACACCTCGTAAAATCGTGTCCAATAGTATAGTGACACGTGTTGTATTTTTTTATTTAGTCTATTAAAGACTAATAGGGACTAAAGGTGTCAACATGCTCAAACTTAGCCTCTGAGTAACTGATATGTCAACATGCTTAAACTTGGCCTCTGAGTGACTGATATGTCAACATGCCTAGCCTCTGAGTGACTGATATGTCAACATGCTTAAACTTGGCCTCTAAGTGATTGATATGTCAACATGCCTACCTCTGAGTGACTGATATGTCAACATGCTTAAAGTGAGCCTCTGAATGATCCTTTACGTAATCCTAACTCTCATATGTTCCATTTGCTGGACAAGAGGGATTAAATCCGTAAACATGTGAAAGTTGGATAATGGAGGGGTTAAAAGTGTCAACATGTTAATTTATAACTCCGAGTGACCTTTTAACGAACCGAGAGCTCGACAATGTCCGGGCATACTCTCGGGTAGGCCAAATATAGTTACGGAGGGCTAAATATGCTAAAAAGGTGTTTTAGAAGGTTTCATAAGTTGAGGGGCTAAAAGTGTCAAAGTTTGAATCTGGCCACGGGGCGCGAGAGGCAAGGCCTTGGCCTCTCACGGGGCACGAGAGGCCTGTGTCTGCAGAAAAATTCCTTGGCCTCCACACAAATTGCCAAAAACCATGAATTCGAAACTATGGATTCCCAAACAGCTATGCCATGTTTTAGGACACTTGTAAGCTTCCTCTTACACCCTTAGCACCTGGCATCACCTCCTTCAAGCTCTCCAACTATAAATAGGTGCCGAGGTTCACCATTTGAACTTGCACCTTTCTCATTCACAACTCTATCTCCCTCCTCTTGAAGTTCCTAAATGAAAGGAGCATCCAACTTAGTTCTATTGCATCCTGGGAACCACTTGTAAGTGTTCATTCCTCTTGCATTTTCATTTATAGGCTTTTATAGCCAAAAGTCAAGCGTTTTACGGAAAACGCCTTGACTTTCGGTTAAGACCATTATGGTCCAGCCATTGTTCGTAATGAACATGGCTAAGTGATCGTAATAAGGTAGGTGTTAGTCCCTATAAAGGGCACCTCCTGAAGATCACGTTTGCTAGACCAATTGATGGGTCAAAGTTATTATATTAAAAAGTAAACAGGCAATTTTTTGGAAATGCTATAATTTGATCTTATATATGATATGAAACCTGTTTTGACACTTAAACAAGTTGGTAATAATTATTAGAACATGTAAGAACATGTTCGGCTCGTCAATTTAAGTTCTAGGGTCGGTTCGCAGCCGAAAGTCGCAAAGTTTGACTTCTGCTTTGACTTTTAATTCTGACCCGATTTAGATTAGTTAACTACTGATCTAAAGTTCCATTATGATTGTAATATAATGTAGTATAGCCCTCTGAGGTTATATTACATGATTATAATCAGAATCTGAGTTTATGCACAAGTTCCGTAATTATGACATTTTGACTAAAATGACCTTTTTGCATAAAAGAGGTTTTAATGATAATGAACTTGAAAATGAGTTTTCTACTGATGTAATATTATAAGTATGACTATTTGGGATGTCAAACCAGATTATAAACTGAGTTTATGAATAAGTCCTTATATTATGTCGATAAATGACGATAAGGGCCTTATGGCTTATAAAACGGTTTCAATCACATTTTTAAGGTAAATCTTTTAGCTACAGATATTTTATATAAAATAACATGTTTAAAACATGTTGACCTGACCTTAACATCAGTTTTCATTAAACGGCACACAAATCGTCATTTTACGACATAAGCGTCGTTTCGGCGCATAGTATGGTTTTAAACCATATTTACCAGCCAAGACTTGTTACCTACTGATTTTAAAAAATATTTTAAATATTTTTACAGTAGGTACATAATACAAAATCAGAATCACAAATAATTTATAAACTATGTGTAAAATGACCAAAATGCCCCTTCGGTGCATAGTTTGGTCATAAAAGATAAATTACACATATAATTAATATCCCACTGATATTATATCACAAATAAGTTATTTTTGCAGAATACTTATGCTTATAACATTAAATTATATTCAAGTTCCTTTTATAAAATATGAAATCACCAAAATGCCCTTATGAGGCATAGTTTCATTTTAAAACCTTAATGGGCATATAAGTTGATATCCTACTGATGTTACAACTTGTTTAAAATATAATAGCATATAGAACTTAAGTTACAAAATAGATTTTGGATTCTAAAGTAATATAAAGAATGTGTTATTTGTGTATAGATAGTTGCATGAACAACATGTAGGTTGTTTTAAAGTAGATGAAACTTTGGTATTAGCATGAGCATTTGTTAGGGATATTTTGGTCGTTGGCAGGCAGGCAGGCATATTTGGATATTGTCATGTAACATTTTGCAGAAGATCTTATTTGCTAACATAACAATTGGAAGTTATATATAGTAAAGTCAAATTGATGCTTTATCTCTCGAATTAAAATAGTTAAAACTGAACTCAGAAGTCGAATTTTACCAAAATTATATGGACTCGATCAAGCATGCATTCAAGGTTTCAAATGAGAATGCTTTCACTTTGGGCCGGCCCCGTCCATTGGATTATTATTATTCTGTATATAACAATTCTCAAATCACAAACCACTGTAGCCAACTATTTTGTTTTGTTTCTTTTTTTTTTTCTATTTTGGTTTGTTTTTTTTTTCCATACTCACCCCATTGAGTTTTGCGTGCTAATTTTTATGTACGAGATCAAATATAATACGTTTCAGTGCTTATGTATATAACAATTCTCAAATCACAAAGTATATAACAATTCTCAAATCACAAACCACTGTAGCCAACTATTTTGTTTTCTTTCCTTTTTTTTCTATTTTGTTTTGTTTTCTTTTTTTTTTTTCTATTTTGGTTTGTTTTTTTTCCATACTCACCCCATTGAGTTTTGCGTGCTAATTTTTATGTACGAGATCAAATATAATACGTTTCAGTGCTTATGTGTATAACAATTCTCAAATCACAAAGTATATAACAATTCTCAAATCACAAACCACTGTAGCCAACTATTTTGTTTTCTTTCCTTTTTTTTTCTATTTTGTTTTGTTTTTTTTCCATGTACGTGAGTCAAATATAATACGTTTCAGTGCTTATGTGTATAACAATTCTCAAATCACAAACCATTGTAGCCAACTATTTTGTTTTCTTTTCTTCTTTTTTCTATTTTGTTTTGTTTTTTTTCCATACTCATCCCATTGAGTTTTACGTGCTAATTTTTATGTACGTGAGTCAAATATAATACGTTTCAGTGCTTATGTATATAACAATTCTCAAATCACAAACTACTGTAGCCAACTATTTTGTTTTCTTCTCTTTTTTCTATTTTGTTTTGTTTTGTTTTTTTTCCATACTCATCCCATTGAGTTTTACGTGCTAATTTTTGTGTACGTAAGTCAAATATATTACGTTTCAGTGCTTATCTTATAGCATGTTTTCAATTGTTTACATTTTGTCATCAATATAACATTTTTTAAATTGTTTTTCCATGTAGCAAATTCCAGCTACAGTGTCTTGTTTTTTTTTCCTTTTTATGTTTTTTTTATCTCAACATTCTTTTCATTTACACCCCTTAGTTTTATGAAAACTTTTTAAAAATGTCATTTTAATCCTTTTGAGTTTTACATTATATTTTTATATAAATGGGTTAAATATAATATATTTTCATGCTTATTTTTATTTATGTTTTCGTTTGATCTACATTTTATCAATACGTTTTATTTTTATGCATGTTTTTAGTTGGCTTACGTTTTGTCATATATAATACGTTTTCACTAGATGGTATAAATTCGAGTTACTATACGTTTCAACGCTACCATTTACGGTACAATTCTTAACATAATATAACATTTTTCTTATTTGCTTGTATGGATCCTAGTTGGTTCACGTTTTGACGTAAATGGTCTACATTTTATCATATATTTTGTTAAAAAATAAGTCGGATCAAATATTTACGTTTTGGCATAAGTTTTTCTTAGCAAGTCCGATCAAAATAATACGTCTCGTACGTTTTTATACATGTTTTTAGTTGGTATACGTTTCGACATAAATTTTGCTTAAAAAATTAGGTCATATATTTCTGATAGTAAGATGTTTGATAGTAGAAATTTGAGTTACTTTTTCAAGTTTATGGGTTAAAATTCTTGTACAACACAAATTTGACATATGCTGCCCAAACGCTCAAGAATGACGTTCATGCTCCGACGGAGGTGCCATGTGCTTGTATAGTTTACACCAAGCTCCTCAAGAGGTGAACAGATCGAAAAGAAATTATTAATGCATTTGTATCCTGTCTAACAGGACCTCAATTGAAGCATTTACATATATTTATTTTACTTTTTAGAGCTTCATTCCTTGAAGCCAAACAGTATACATATATAGGTTAAAAACACACACAACAAACTCCCTCTCGTCATTTCTGTTTCAAAATACATGATTTAACCAACACCACCACACATGCATATGTAAAACTAAATATACCATCTTCAGTTTACAGCCATCAGAACCGCCTCTCCAACCACATGCCCATCAATCGCCTCCAGCAACTTCTCCTTAGTCACCTTATTCCCCAACTCAATTTCATCATCCAACGCATACAGCTTAAACTCAAACCGGTGTCCGGACGACGGCATCTTCGGTGCGCGCCATCCGGGCACCTTAAAGTCATTATGTCCTTCTTTAACATTAGCATAATCGCCGACCATGTCCTCTTTCTCTGAAAATCCCTCTGGGAGCCCCTTCAAAGTTGGTGGTATATTGACTACAACCCACACAGTCCACGGAACCAGTGGCGCTTCAGGGTCCGGTGCATCGATGTCCTCCACCACTAGTGCTAGTGTTTTTGTCCCCTCCGGAACGTTGTACCATTCTAACGGTGGCGATATGTCTTTTTTTGTACCTGCAAATTGGTTTTACCACCATATATTGCTTCATTATTACAACAACTAGTGGGATTTCTGTGCGAGCATTTGGTTTTGGTCGGTGTCGGTGTCGGTTCGGTTCATACCTGTATGATGTACGCTATTCGTTACACTTTACTATAACGAATTTGGGACACTATGGAAACCATAAAAACATATACCGGTGTGAGTTTCAATGATACCGCACTCGTTATAGTTTGACGATACTGAATTTGGAATACCATACTCGTTATAGTTTACTATCCTGAATTTTGAATACCAACATATTTTTTTATGTTGATTGAAAAATTAACAAAATATATACCGATATCGATTTTAATAATACTGATGATACTATAGGTTACAATACTGAATTTGGAATACCATATTCGTTATAGTTTACTATACTGAAGTTTAAATACCAACATATTTTTTATGTTAATCGAAAATCATAAAAATAAATACCAATATCGGTTTTAATAATACTGATACCAAGGGTAAGTAAACTTTTTGGTTTACTCAAAAATACTATAATTTTGAATAAAAATCCGTTTCCAATAAAATTTATATGGAAGTGTCAAAAACACACCTGCATATTTTCATTTTTTTAAGCATGTAAAGCTTTAAAGTTAATAAACGTAATTTATTCGAGAAATCAAATAATTAAAAAATAAATATCTAAAAACATATATATTATTATTGAAGGTATAAAGGGTAAGTTTGAAATTCAAGAAAAAACATATATTTTATAATAATAAAATTAGTATATATAGTGTATGGAAATTAAAAAGTAATGTTAATTATACGATGATACCTTGACCGTCACCGGTGTATTTTCGTGGCAGTCGGCCTTCATGAACGATGCCGGAAGACGCGAGTCTGAACTCATCGCTTGCGTTCGCCATTGTTGTACCTTCAAAATGTTGTTAGTTTACAGATCTGTGGATCAAGTTTGTGTTCTTTTTATATAGTGTTGTGGATGGTTAGGATTTTGTTGGTTGTTGACACGTGTAAACAAGAGTTCTAGCAGTTTTGAGAAGCTGTGGCATGTTGACACTTGACAGATACGTGGTACGCTAGAAACGGCTACATCTCTCGTTTTCAATCAATTGTCGTTTTAAATTTCCTAACAATTTATCCAAAAGAAAAGGTAATTATCCGAATATTTTTAAATTCGTATACTTTCAATAAATGTCACTATTGCCGTCCAAAAAATAGAAACTGGAATAAATAAAATATAATAAAAAACCAAAGCTTTTTAACAAAACTAGTCAAGAAAGACTACTAAAATTCCAACTGTACCCAAACCACCCTTTGTCCTACCTTTTCAATCGCGTATGATAAATAAAAACAGAATTAAGTGCAAAATTGTCACATATTTAGTACATGAAATTTAAAACAAATTTGAATACCAGTTTCTTAATTAATCTAAACACAAGATACAAAGAGATCAATATGAGCCCGTGGATCTTGTTTTATACATTCATTCTACTTTGCTGGTTTCTTTGCACACCCCACATTGATAATGTTTCTAAATTGACATAAAGCCATTTTATTGAGTCAATATCTTGGAAGCTATGTTCCTTATTCTCTTACACATCATTGTTACACTTGGTAATTATATAAAGTATTCGAGTAACAACAAGAAGAAAAATCTATCTCTTGCAAACGACCCCTCGCCCGTTCAAACCACTTTGACACCTTAGGCTTGGCAATTCCAGATTCAAAGAAGAACCGTGTTGTTCATGGTTGCTGCCTATAAACTTGGCCACAGAACAATCAGTCGCAAACGGATCCGCACTCGCAAACTTATTGTCTCCACCCATCACAGGCATTAACACGCCCATTTTCACCTTGCTCACATAGTCACTCCTGTAAGTCTGTCCCAAAACACCATCCACTTCATCGCTTAACGAGAAGAACTTGAACTTGAGATCAAGATGAGCAAAGCAATCATCATCGGTTATACCATAGTTATGGATTCTTGATTCTTCTGTTGTTATTGGAACCACTTTGGCAGATCTTGAACAAGTTATCAACTTCAACAATGATATTTGAGTGATTGATGTCGAGGAAGACTGCCATTTGGAACCTTCGGTTTCTGGTAGAAGGATGGTTTCCCCATCAAATTTGATGGAGATACGATCCTTGTCGTCGTTCCAGCTGGAAGTTTTTTGAGCACTGATTTTTAGTTTGTGGTTGTCAAAAAGAATGCCAATGGATTGAACCCAGGTAAAATCTCGGCCCATGTTTTTGTTCCGCTTGCCAATGAAGTGGCCATTAATGTGGAGGTTGCTATCGGCAACCAGACAAAAATCTTTATCTTTCTTTCCATGGAAGTAGAAAGTGATGCCGTCAGCACCAATGAAGCAAGGATCTTGGCACACAGCCCCCGGCATATCGCAAGCTGCGAATTTACATACATATGTACAAGTGTTTAGTGGCTAGCTATGTGTATGTAATATTTACTCAAATCTAACTGAATTATTATTATTAAAAGTCAAGATTGTTAATATACATATACATGAAAATAACGATAAAGATAAAAAAGAAAATTGAGTTGAGAAGAACTTACTGCAAACTGGCTTGCAAGTAACACAATCAACTATACTTTGATTAGGACAAGAAGTAGGACAGACATGCTCAATGGCATAACATTGGGGATAGTTGTTGTTTTTGCACTTGGCTTTCTTTGGTTGAGGTGGTGGAGCAGGGACCCACATAGGAGGTGATGGGGAAGAAGGTATGGGGGTAGGCGGTTATTGAGGAGTTGATGGGAAGGGAGTGGGGGAAGGTGGTGAGGACGGTGTTGGAGGAGTGGGCTCTGTTGGTGGAGAAGGAGTGGTGGGAGGTGGCGAGGATGGAGTTGGTGGTGTGGAATCTGTTGGAGGTGAAGGGGTGGTAGGAGGTGGCGAGGATGGAGTTGGTGGTGTGGAATATGTTGGTGGTGAAGGGATGGTGGTAGGTGGAGAGGATGGGGTTGGTGGTGAAGGGGTGGTGTGAGGTGGTGAGGATGGAGTTGGTGGAGAAGGGGTGGTGGGAGGTGGCGAGGATGGTGTTGGTGGAGAAGGGGTGGCAGGAGGTTGTGAGGATGGTGTTGGTGGATAAGGTGGTAGGAGGTGGTGATGACGGTGTTGGAGGTGAAGGGACCGTGGGAGGTGGCGAGGATGGAGTTGGTGGTGAAGGGGTGAGGATGGTGTTGGTGGAGAAGGGGTGGCAGGAGGTTGTGAGGATGGTGTTGGTGGATAAGGTGGTAGGAGGTGGTGATGACGGTGTTGGAGGTGAAGGGACCGTGGGAGGTGGCGAGGATGGAGTTGGTGGTGAAGGGGTGGTGGGAGGTGGTGAAAATGGTGTTGGTGGAGAAGGGGTGGTAGGAGGTAGTGAGGACGGTGTTGGAGATGAAGGGACGGTGGGAGATGGTGAGGATGGAGTTGGTGGTGAAGGGGTGGTAGGAGGTGGTGAGGAGGGTGTTGGAGGAGAAGGGGTGGTAGGAGGTGAAGGGACGGAGGGAGGTGGTGATGATGTAGTCGGTGGTGAAGGAGTGGTGGGAGGTGGTAAGCATGTGGTGAAGGTGTTTGTGGTGTGGGATTGGGAGTAGTTGGAGATGACGGAGTAACAGCGGGAGGTGAGGATGGTGGAGGTTCTATCTCTGGCGTTGATGGTGTAGTGGAGCCTATACAAATAGGTTTGCACGATTGACAGTGAACGGTACATGCATTATCACAAAACTAGGACAAACATGAACGAGGTTGTGACATTCTTTGTAAGTTGGGTCTTTACAAGTTGCGTGGCTAGGGTTTTTAGCAATACCCGGTGGAGTTGCCGCCTCACCAACCGCCAAGAACATCACCACCACAAGCAATGTAACATGACAAACAATTGACTGAGCCATTACAGTCCAGACTGGAAAATACTCATAAAAGTTTTGAACCGATTTGTAGCAGTTAAAGGAATACTTAAATGTTTCTTGTTTCTGTGTATTGAGTTGGTACTTAATTTGATTGATAACCTCCATACTTATAGGCAAATGAAATGCATGCATGAACCTGAACAACTAATGATGTAACAATGAAGTACCTTCGATTTAAGGCATCTTTCAAACCCCTTTTTATTAGCTTGAGGTATAAATTTGGCATCCCTTAATTAGTAAGGAATATGCTGCACTTTCTACAAGAAGGAATCTACCTTCTGTTATATGGCAGTTTATGAACAAATTTGTGAACCCAAATCCTTAACTTAAAGAGGGAATGTTCAACCATTTATGTAAAAAAGAAAAGTTAGCTATTGGTTATATTATGTTCTTTCTTAGGTCGTAGTAGATTAACATGCATATGGTTAATATAGCACTAAACAACTAGTCCTTTATTACCCCAAGAAAGAGCACAGTGATGACAAACGTACCATTGAAGCTAAAGCATTAAAGGCTTTCAATAGTTTGAAGTAATTTGTACTGAAGGTGTTCTATCATTCCATAATTGACTTAATGACTTGTATTGGTCATGTATCCCAAAAGCCAGCCATCTCATATAATATTTGATCATAAAGTTAGTGCACCATAAAGCATGACCAACCAGTTTTCTCTTACATCTAATGGAGAGGAGGATTAACTTTTCACATCTTCCTATATTGTTGGACGTTAGAACATAACTTGTGTCACACTCCACCTCTTCATGACATTATCAGGATACTCAGTGTGGGAGAGGATAATTCTCAAAGGATGCTCCGACACGTAGGATGATATGAGGATGGGGGCGTAAACAGGATGAACCTAGGGAAATGAAGGATGGGGCTATATATATATGTGTGTGTCTTGTATGTATATGTGTGTGTGAGGAGGAGACCCGGCTTGAACGTCTGCAGGAGGACGGAGATGACGCTAACGGGGGCTATATATATATATGTGTGTGTGTGTATTGTATGTATATGTGTGTGTGAGAAGGAGGAGGCCCAGCTTGAACGTCTGCAGGAGGACGGAGATGACGCTGACGGAGGGTGCGGAAATGGTGTGCAGGGGCGGCGCTGGGGCTCGACGGGGCTAGGACGCCCCTCACACCGAGTACTCTCATAACTAAAAGGTAAATAACCATTTATTAGGAATTGTTCTAGGGGTGAGCAAATACAAAGAACCGACCCAATCCGTCAATTACCTGACCCAAACCTGAAACTATGCCCATGAACAGAACCAAACAACTAACCTATTATACAGTTTTGGGTCGGTTTTGGTAAAATATGGGTTCCGTACTTGGTTTTTTCGGTCTCACCCAATATGCTCACCCCTAACAAGGAAGAAGAATGAAACAATCCTAGCATTACAAAACGGAAGAAGAATGAAAACAATCCTATCATAAATTAAAAGGATTTGTTACCATAAATCATGAATAAATGAAATTGATAACTGTTTTGAAGTCAAACAGGATCAACGAAGCTGCAAAAATCATAGAAATATATGCCTAAAGGATACCGACACACACTTTACATGATCAAAAACCATAAAAATAAATGACGGTACCGGTACGGAAGTTGTTCAGCCAATAACAATTTGGTTACCGACAAAAATTCTATGCCGCCACTTTGAGAAAACCATGAAAACAAATATGGCATTGGTATCGTGGTGTGGTCTTCGAAACGGAAGTGGGTGGTTCGCCACCGGAATAAAACAAAAAAAAATAACTCTACTTGACCCGTACAGATTAAATTTTTATCGGATCAGAGATAATAATAAGCAGGTATAATTAATATTTTATAAAATGTTATATTACACGTAAAGAAAACAAAATCTCGAGGCATTTTTTATTACATGTACGTTTGTGCTTAAGTGACTTGTACATTACTATTAAGTATTCACAACTTGACTTTGAGTAAAATTTATATTCAGATATGGATAAATAAAAGCATGGCGCTACGATAAAAATAAGCATGACGTAATGGGTACTTGGAATTTTACAATACATCGTCTCTAAAAAGTTCTAATTGAAAAACAAAAGTTGTTCAAAAGTAATTAAAAATAATGATAGTTAAATAATAATATTCAAAATTTTATAAAACGTTAACTAAAATGATGATATTTAATTACTAATATTCATAATTTTATAAAACGTTGTATTATATTACTTGACGAAATAGATGAACATAATCACATTATATAAAAATAAATAAACGGCCAGACAACTTTAGTTACATGTACGTTTATGCTATTTACTATACTATTCACAACTCGCTTTTGAGTCAAATTTACATATAGACGTAAATAAAAATAAGCATGTTACAACGACATAGTCGAAACTTTATAATATGTCATATCTAATAAGAGTTAAATTTGACTTTTCCTCCCCGAGGTTCGAAAAAAATAAACATTTTCCTTTGAAAGATTAAAAACATCGATTTACCTTCAAAGGTTCCATCACTTGTTTCATTTTAATCCAAACCACTAACATTATCCAGTTCCTCGTAAACTCTAACCTATGTGCATAAAAGTCGCTAGTCGCTCCCTAGTCGGATTTTAGAGTACTCGGCCTAGATGGAGAGTACTTGGGGAGTACTTAGCCTAGGAGAAGAGTACTAGAGCCTTGACAGCCTACCTTGTAGCGAGTACTCCGCCTCCGAAGCCTTGTTTTACAACCACGCCTATTTGCATACTATGTGATGTGCATCTTAGTCATTTTATCTATTATTGACTAAAAGTTTCGGAGGAAAATAGTTGTGTGTATATATATACACATGTTATATTTATTATTATTTTAGTGTTTTTTTTAAAGATAAAATTTATTTAAAATTTAAAAATAAAAGAATAAATGGGTAAATTCCGAATTCGTCTCTGAGTTAGCAATACATTTTAATCGAGTTAGTGATTTGAATGCAAATGACAACAAGAACGGAACATCAGGATCTAGTTAAGAAAAAATATTGTTTTGGATTTAACAAGTAAAAGTACCCAAACCTCAGGGACGATTTTTACATTTTACTCATTAATAGATAATAATGAGTAGAATTCCTTTTGTGACCTGAATTCGGCTGGTATTGGTCCAATTCGTTATGGTATTAGTACAGTACCGGCGCCTGTTATGACAAATCTAACCTAGTTAAAACAATATCGATATGTGTTTTACATCGATTGAAAACAATAAAAAATACCGGTATTGATTCTAATAATACGTATATATGCCGATATCAGTTTGGTTCGTTATGGTACGGGCATTGGCTATACCTTACAATATAAAAAGGGTATACTTGGAATACAACTTCATTTTCAGCATAATTTATACCGGAATGTGGAGAAAAAAAATAAAAAAACTACGTGTTTGACATTTTAAACAAGTTAATGAATGCAAACAAACATGGTTGTAAACAAGGTCTCGAAGGCCGAGTACTCACAATAAGGTAGGCTGCTGAGGCCTGATTACTTTCCTCTAGGCCGAGTACTTCCCGGATACTCTCCGCCTAGGATGAGTACTTCACAAATACTCTCAAATCCGATTGGTAAGCGCCTAATAACTTTTTCAACAAAGCATATAAAAGAAATTTAAATGGGTTAAAAGCGTATATTATTTATCATCACGGTACTACTATGGTACCAACACTCACTATATCTTACGACATTTAAAAATATCTTATTTTGAATACAACTCCATCTTCAATATAACTTATGTCAAAATTTTGAGTTAAAAAAGTAGCACAACTACATATCTGGCTTTTTTTATTTTATTAATGAATACAAGTTATTAATAAAAAATAAATTAAGTGAAAATTAAATAAGCTAATACCGTATATTACTTATCATATGAAAATAATATTTTAAACATTGTTTACACCAATACATGGTTTATATAACCGAACTAATCTATCTTTACTAATAAAAGAAAACATTAGGAGAGGGGAGCACGTGTCACTTTCTCATGCAGTCTTACCTAATTTTTTTGACTTTTCTTAAGGAAAAAAGCGGGATACGAACCCGGTTGTCTTGACCAAGTTATGAGATTGCAGATCCTTTATAATCCCTTTTAATCAAACATTTTCATTCTATCCTTCTTGTTGCAACACCACAGATACTTTTATCGACTCATAAACAAACACGTGTCCGAAAACTCTCCAGAGATTCTATATTAGATGGAGGAGAGTGACAGAATATATTAATTTAGGATATGGAATTAAGTTAGGCAGAAGGCCTTACGGTCCGTAAGGCCTTCGCTAAAAGCAGAATGCAACTGACAGTCGCATTCTTTTTCGTGTGGCACCTCTCCTGTGAATTTTGCCACACTCTTTCTCCTTTGGACACCTCATTTGCCACTAATCCTCCTTCTAAGGCCTCTGAACACACTCGTTATGAATTGGGGATCTTGGATTAATACAAATAGGTGTTCCTTGTGCTCATTTTATGCATACCATTCTTTTCTTTCTTTATCACCTGCTTTGGAGTGCTTCTGGACTAAGAGGCCTCCTTCACTGAAGTTCAATGCTTCCCTTCTAACACTAGTAAGTGTTCTCTCCAGTCTTTTCAATTATTTGGCTAATTATTAGACGAAAGTCAAGTAAATTGACTTTTGCTTTAACTTCCGGTTCTGACAATTTTGGTCAAGTCAAAGTTCAATTTGAACTTTGCAACGTGATCGTAATAACGAAGGTGTTAATTCCTTGTGATTACATCCTCTGATCATCAGGTTTAGTAGGCGAAATAACGAGTCAAGCATATATAAAATAAAAGTAAAAAACACAGATTTTGCAAATTACGTAAAATGAACTTTTCAGCATCAAAACTATAAGTTTTAACATTATAACAGTTCACATACATTATAAGACTTGTTTTATCATGTTTAACTCGTCATAATAAGTTTAGCTTTTAATTTCAAGTTGAAAGTCAAACAGTTTGAGTTTTGCTTTGACTTTAGATTCTAACCCGTTTGGTCAACCTTAGAATCTTATAAGCTTGATTATGTGACCATATAAATATAGGGAATAACCCGCTGGGTTATACCTTATGATCATATCGTTTGATGGGGCAATTGATGAGTCGAATAAATATATCATAAAAGGTTAAAAATTGCCTTTTGGCATAAAAATGGTTTTAAATCCATATGGTATATAATCTGACCTTAAGACTGATTATACAACATTATAAAATGTGTTTTTACGTGTCGGGCTCGTCATAGACCTATTCGACCACCCGATACCGTATTTACGCGTACAACTAGTTTAAATAATATAAAATATATAAACTAGTCGAATCCGGTTAAACCATTTCAAAATCACTTCAAATCAGAATGTATGGTTAATAAACCCATATTACATGTGGCCTTGCACTCCGACGGGTATAAACCACATTCTATCTGGTCTACGCTTAATCTAGCAAAACCGAGCGTATTCTAAAGTTAACAGGTCAACGTCGAAAACTTACGAATGACTCGTTAACATTCTTACAGATAATATTTCCGTTCATTCCAGACTAGAAAGCCTCAAATAAAATGCACCTAGACTGATACACTTTGAATACAGTTCTGTTATATGGATTAATTACATTGTTTAATAAAGACTAGTACAAGTAAATACTTTTAGCCTATTTGATTATAAAAACTTGGGATATGACATTAGCCACTTGGTTGGGTATTGCAAAAGGGCTAATATTGTCATAGAAATGCAGTAATCCGTTTTAAACCGTAATGCTCGATAATATTAAACACTTGGGGGTTAATACGACCGTGTTCGGGCTAGGTGTAGGCATACACCTGACGGACGTAAATAATAAATATGGTGTGTCTATTAACCATGTGTCGACTTTTGATTACCGGTCCATGACTGTATTGACAAGCATGTAAAACTAGTAACAAAAGATATGGTTTATCCCAAAGTTATATAAAATAAATACCAAATGGTATCAAATGATTTTTGAAAAGATTTTAAAAAGATTCGATTATTAGTATTTACAAGTGAAAACTAACATGTTTTCAAAAGATTAAGTGTAAGTTAAATCAAGTACGAAATAGGCTAGAGTGGCTTGGTCATAAGCCTTGGAAGTTGTGACTCCTTGACTAAAGACCCAGTATAGTCTCAAGTTCGTTTATTTAAGATTCAGCCTTATGGATATTTTACACCAAACAACTTGTAATAAATTTTATTTTATCTATTCAAGCTTTCACGATTATTTTTTATTTTATTCTATCTTCCGCTGCCAATTGTGATACTGTAGGACCCTAACACGTTTTAACCGAAAAGGCACAACGGAAATACGAACCATAAAATTTCTTTCTTTATATACATTCTAAGGTGTTTGAAAACCGTTTAAAATGACTCTTTTACATGAATTACATCCTTTATACTTATTAAGCGACCATACTCCCATACATTCCACGTTTGGGCTTGATTTTCAACTGCTTGCACCTCATGATGATATGATGATCTATGTAACTTGCAGTCACAGTACACATCCACATCATTAGTAATCGATGACAACGTACATAATTTAAAACATATATAAATTAAAGGACATGACGCATTTTTCCAACGTGTGATAATCCATTCGGTTATCCTTCTGAATTCAATCGTTGCACCATAGCAACTATCAACACCTTCAAAGTCCTTCTGCAAGGTTTTACCGCGAGGCGCGCGATGAACCAGGATTAAGCCACTAATCATGTTGAACCATTCCAAAATAATTTAAATATGTTTAATTACCACATTTAATATGAATAGTGATAATAATTTTAAATGTTCGAAAACGCAAGTTTAAGTTTGACAGCGAAAGCTTTAAGTGTAAAAACCCAGACATAACAAAAACTACAGTCGTTTTTCATAAATAAAGAAAACAGTTTGATAAAAAGCAATGACACTCCAAGCTGCAATTTCCCAAATGTGTCGTACCTAGCGTCCTACAAAGAATGCTAAAGTGTATCAACAAAAAGTTGACGAGTTCACAATTTTTAGTACAACGAAAAGTAAGTTTAAATATAAAAGTTATAAAGGCATGTCATGGGTAGCTAACCCACTGTTAAGCAACTAAACTGGTGGTACGAATACTGACAATGTAAGTTTTTGTGCCCCACATCAATTTCTATCGCCATTGATGCCAAGTAAAGGTCAAAATTTCACGCCCGGCTTCCTACACGGTGTAAGGTTTATACAACCTAATAGTGCTATCAACTAATACCCTGTTTTCCACCCAACAATTGATCGGTATAAAGGTAGGGACTTTCAAGATAGATGTTCGCTTAGTCCACTATAGACATGTTATTTAAGTAGTGGTATTCCTCCCCGGAATATATGTGTAGTCCCAAACCAGGGATAATGTAACCAAGGATGCATGCTTTTAATAAAGTAGTGAACTCACCTTAGATTTGCTCGGTAAGGTTAAGTAGCTAGGGGAGGTTACGGGTAAAAAACGTCATATATGTTAACCATGTTGTTGTTAGCTAAGTTATTAGGATATCATAATGTGGTATCAAATAGATCAAATACAACACATGCATATACTTACTTAATCAGTTTTCATGTTTCGCATGTTTACTAAGGCATCTCCTCATGTAACATAATCAAGAACAAGTTGCAATTATCTACATTTCAAGTATACATGCATACGGGTTTTCAATTATTCATACATGCATGTAGTTAGGTGCAAGTGTACGTGTCCTGTTAACATACTATTGTCAAGTTCATTAAGCACACGTGTTTAGAACGACTCATGCATATGTACACATATATATACAAAACCACAAAACACCTACCTATCACATAACACGTTCAAGGACATTCACTTGCATTTCACATATCCAAGAATACCTCATATAACCATTTAGATGTACTTTCATGTAACACCTCGTAAAATCGTGTCCAATAGTATAGTGACACGTGTTGTATTTTTTTATTTAGTCTATTAAAGACTAATAGGGACTAAAGGTGTCAACATGCTCAAACTTAGCCTCTGAGTAACTGATATGTCAACATGCTTAAACTTGGCCTCTGAGTGACTGATATGTCAACATGCCTAGCCTCTGAGTGACTGATATGTCAACATGCTTAAACTTGGCCTCTAAGTGATTGATATGTCAACATGCCTACCTCTGAGTGACTGATATGTCAACATGCTTAAAGTGAGCCTCTGAATGATCCTTTACGTAATCCTAACTCTCATATGTTCCATTTGCTGGACAAGAGGGATTAAATCCGTAAACATGTGAAAGTTGGATAATGGAGGGGTTAAAAGTGTCAACATGTTAATTTATAACTCCGAGTGACCTTTTAACGAACCGAGAGCTCGACAATGTCCGGGCATACTCTCGGGTAGGCCAAATATAGTTACGGAGGGCTAAATATGCTAAAAAGGTGTTTTAGAAGGTTTCATAAGTTGAGGGGCTAAAAGTGTCAAAGTTTGAATCTGGCCACGGGGCGCGAGAGGCAAGGCCTTGGCCTCTCACGGGGCACGAGAGGCCTGTGTCTGCAGAAAAATTCCTTGGCCTCCACACAAATTGCCAAAAACCATGAATTCGAAACTATGGATTCCCAAACAGCTATGCCATGTTTTAGGACACTTGTAAGCTTCCTCTTACACCCTTAGCACCTGGCATCACCTCCTTCAAGCTCTCCAACTATAAATAGGTGCCGAGGTTCACCATTTGAACTTGCACCTTTCTCATTCACAACTCTATCTCCCTCCTCTTGAAGTTCCTAAATGAAAGGAGCATCCAACTTAGTTCTATTGCATCCTGGGAACCACTTGTAAGTGTTCATTCCTCTTGCATTTTCATTTATAGGCTTTTATAGCCAAAAGTCAAGCGTTTTACGGAAAACGCCTTGACTTTCGGTTAAGACCATTATGGTCCAGCCATTGTTCGTAATGAACATGGCTAAGTGATCGTAATAAGGTAGGTGTTAGTCCCTATAAAGGGCACCTCCTGAAGATCACGTTTGCTAGACCAATTGATGGGTCAAAGTTATTATATTAAAAAGTAAACAGGCAATTTTTTGGAAATGCTATAATTTGATCTTATATATGATATGAAACCTGTTTTGACACTTAAACAAGTTGGTAATAATTATTAGAACATGTAAGAACATGTTCGGCTCGTCAATTTAAGTTCTAGGGTCGGTTCGCAGCCGAAAGTCGCAAAGTTTGACTTCTGCTTTGACTTTTAATTCTGACCCGATTTAGATTAGTTAACTACTGATCTAAAGTTCCATTATGATTGTAATATAATGTAGTATAGCCCTCTGAGGTTATATTACATGATTATAATCAGAATCTGAGTTTATGCACAAGTTCCGTAATTATGACATTTTGACTAAAATGACCTTTTTGCATAAAAGAGGTTTTAATGATAATGAACTTGAAAATGAGTTTTCTACTGATGTAATATTATAAGTATGACTATTTGGGATGTCAAACCAGATTATAAACTGAGTTTATGAATAAGTCCTTATATTATGTCGATAAATGACGATAAGGGCCTTATGGCTTATAAAACGGTTTCAATCACATTTTTAAGGTAAATCTTTTAGCTACAGATATTTTATATAAAATAACATGTTTAAAACATGTTGACCTGACCTTAACATCAGTTTTCATTAAACGGCACACAAATCGTCATTTTACGACATAAGCGTCGTTTCGGCGCATAGTATGGTTTTAAACCATATTTACCAGCCAAGACTTGTTACCTACTGATTTTAAAAAATATTTTAAATATTTTTACAGTAGGTACATAATACAAAATCAGAATCACAAATAATTTATAAACTATGTGTAAAATGACCAAAATGCCCCTTCGGTGCATAGTTTGGTCATAAAAGATAAATTACACATATAATTAATATCCCACTGATATTATATCACAAATAAGTTATTTTTGCAGAATACTTATGCTTATAACATTAAATTATATTCAAGTTCCTTTTATAAAATATGAAATCACCAAAATGCCCTTATGAGGCATAGTTTCATTTTAAAACCTTAATGGGCATATAAGTTGATATCCTACTGATGTTACAACTTGTTTAAAATATAATAGCATATAGAACTTGTCCATGACTTATCCGGTTACCCGATATCGCTGATATGCGTACAGTTAAGCATATATAACTAGTTTACAAAAATTAATTGAAATGGGTCTAACCTTGTCATTTAAGTCTCAAAATACAGAATGTTTATAGTTTATCCATATTACACAAGTCAAGGTACTATTTGGGATTAAATTACATTCTATCCGATCATCGTTTATTCTAGCGTTATACGTTTTGATCAAGTACGCCAGTCGGTCTAAGTCAATGACTTAAATAAGACCGTTAGTATTTAATTGGTTAGCTTATGCCATAATCCAGATTAGAGACTTTCCGGTAAATGCTATCTGTACTTAGTGCTTTTGTGTACGGCTGAGTTAATAAATCTTGCGTTTAAATGATGACTAGCCCAGGTAAATACTCTCGACTTATTTCCCCTATACGGGCTTGGGTTACGGTAAACTATTACCGATTGGTCGGAAATGGGATCAATCGAATGCCGGATTGTGGCTAGTAAATCCGCATATTTTGTTTTAATCAGTTTTGTTTGATAACTTAAACATCAGGGGTTAACTACCGTGTCCTGGATATCCTCGGCTCATTATATTAGTTAATGGCCATGACCTTAGCGGGGGGTGTAGGCATACACCTGACAAATGCTCAAATGCAATTACCCAAGACGTTGGGGATAACTCCTTCATGAGTTCGTAAGTGGTGTGTAGTTAATCATGTCTCGGTTTTCGCACTGGGCCCTGTATGTATGGACAAACATGTGAATCTGTTAACAAGGTTGCAACGTCAACTTTCCCAAGTTATAAAAGATTTTGTGCTGATATGCACTTAAAATATATTTTAAATGTTTTCAAAATGAATCAGTTAGGTGTATCTACCAGCAAAAGCTGACGTATTTTCAAAAGACTAAGCTTGCAGGTACAATACGAAAATAGGCTGGAAGTGCTCGGTAGTGATAAGAGGATATTGCAAATCCTAGATCTGCCCAAAGTCTGTTTTATATTCTTTCTTTGTACAATTTATGATCCGTCTGTGGATCTTCTATTACGAGCCTGTATATTATTTTGGTATTTTAAACATTTGGTTTGTAATAGTAATTTAAATCCAAGACTTCCACTGTGTTGTGTTTAATTGTCTATGATGTTATCAACTTACGTCATGATATTCCCCACCCGGGCCCACCGGTGTTTGGATTGGATGTGGAAAAGCCGGGGCGTGACAGGTTGGTATCAGAGCCAACGTTTGAGAGAATTAAACTGTCACACCCCGACCCGCAGCGGAAATAAAAGTCGGGGCGTAATTGGGTTATCATCAAAGCTCATGACATTTACTAATATAAGTTTCATGTTTATTATTTCAAATTTAAAGGAGAAATTACAATAAACATACAAGCACAACATGTTCTAAACACAACATTCATGAACTCTTTATTTTTCTTCTAAGGCAAATTCCTATGTGTTCCTTGCTTCAACCTGTTCACCTGTATCATGTGTAAAAATGGTTTTTGGGTCAACAAAAGTTGCGAGTGAATCTTATTTAAACATTTGAACGAATTAGTTATATTGGTTTTTTAAATAAAAATGTGCACAAACCAAATATGAGTATACGCATATATAAATCTAGCCACAAACCACATAATATCAAATAATGCACACACAAGCATATCAAATGATGAACAATGAGATCAAGGCTCAATCAAACAGAGCCGATCTAATGAGGCACCTGATGCTCAACTCGTATCCCACGAGAAACTGATGGGTCTAATGAATGATTGCACGCAACTGAAAAAAATGTAAGCACACAATACAACAAGTAATATTTACATCACACGTTAGATCATATAATGGTAATAGCACAAGTGTTTGAATAAACGAAATAAATGAAACGACACATGATACACCCAAAAACATGAATAAAAAGGGGAATTTGTAGGGATTCACTCACTGTGGGTGCGTTTCCTTGATTGAAGACTAGCGCACACGAATTTGAGAATTTAACCAACGAAGGAGACTAACCTAAATAATAATGCAATAATTCAATAAATATATAAAATTTATATTTTGATTTACTACTTTTTGTTAGATTTTTAGGTTATTTTTGTGGTATTTAATGGGATTTTTAAACCTAAGAAATCTTGTTTTTAAATGTTTTAAATTGATTTTTAATTAAAAATATACATATAAAAATATAAAATAAAATAAAATAAAATAATAATAAAAAACCCTGTCAGACCTGACAGCAGGTCTGACCGGTTTGATGTTTGTTATTGGCTGCGTGTGTTGAGACTCGAACTTGTGACCTCCCGTTCATGTGCACGCATCTCTTCCAACTGAGCTACGTGTCTAACCCGAAATAAACCCCATTTTAATTACATATATATACTAATTAGAATATATAAAAATTATTTAATTTAAAAAGATTTTTAAATTAATGAACTGTAAAACCCTATAAAAATCGTGTCCAATAGTATAGTGACACGTGTTGAATTTTAATATAGTCTATTAAAGACCAATAAGGACTAAAGGCGTCAACATGCTCAAGTTGAGCCTCTGAGTGACGAACCGATGTCAACATGCATAAATAATAGCCTATGAGTGACTGATATGTCAACATGCTTAAATCATTAGCCTCTGAGTGACGATACGTCAACATGCTTGAAACTTGGCCTCTGAGTGACTGATATGTCAACATGCCCAGCCTCTGAGTGACATCGGAATCAACATGCTTGCAATAAGCCTCTAAGTGATCATTTGTGAAGTCCTAACTCTCATACGTGCCATTTGTTGGACGAGAGGGTTCAATTTTGTTAATATGTGAAAGTTGGATAATGGAGGGATTAAAAGTGTCAACATGTTAATTTATACCTCTGAGTGACCTTTTAACGAACCGAGAGCTTGACAATGTCCGGGCATAATCCCGGGTATGCCATTTTTGGCTACGGAGGACTAAAAGTGCCAAAAAGGTGTTTAAAATGGTTTCTATAAGCTTTATATAGTTCAGGGGTCAAAGTATTAAATTTTGAAACTGAATAGGTCGCGGGCCGCGAGAGACCCGGCCTGTGTCTCTCGCGCCCCGCGAGACAGGCTCTGCTGCAGAAAGTTTATTTGGTCTCCAAGCAAAACTCCAAAACCATGGCTTCTCTAAACTGCTATGCCACGTTTTGGGACACTTGTAAGCTTCTTCTAACACCCCTAAACACCTGGTTTCAACTACTTTGAGCTCTCCAACTATAAATAGGTGTTCAAGTGTTCATTCCAACTTGCACCTTTCTCATTAAATCACTCTTCTCCCTCCTCTGGAAGTTCCTAACTGAAAGGAGCATCCAACTTAGTTCTCTTTCATTGTAGGAACCTCTTGTAAGTGTTCCTTGCTCTTGCATTTTCGTTTATAGGCTTTTATAGCCAAAAGTCAAGCATTTTTCGGAAAACGCTTTGACTTTCGGTTAAGACCATTATGGTCCAGCCATTGTTCAAAATGAACATGGCTAAGTGATCGTAATAAGGTAGGTGTTAGTCCCTATAAAGGGCACATCCTGAAGATCACGTTTGCTAGACCAATTGACGGGTCAAAGTTATGATATTAAAAAGTCAAACATGCCATTTTTCGGAAAAATCATAAATTGATCTTATATATGTTATGAAACCTGTTTTGACACTTAAACAAGTTGGTAATTATTATTAGAACATGTATAAACATGTGCGGCTCGTCAATTTTAGTTCTAGGGTCGGTTCGCAACCGAAAGTCGCAAAGTTTGACTTCTGCTTTGACTTTCGATTCTGACCCGATTTAGATTAGCTACTTACTGATCTAAAGTTGCATTATGATCATAATATAATATAGCATAACCCTCTAAGGTTATATTACATGATCATAATCATAATCCAAGTTTATGCGCAAGTTCCATAATTATGCCATCTTTGACCAAAATGTCCTTTTTGCGTAAAACAAGGTTTTAAATGGTAATGAACTTGAAAATGAATTTCTACTGATGTAAAATTATAATTAGGATTATATGGGATGTTAAATTAAGTTATAAACTGAGTTTTTAAACAAGTACTTAAACTATGTCGATAAATGACAGTTTTAGCCCCTGTGGCTTATAAAATAGTTTTAATCAAATCTTTTCAAGGTAAATCACTTACCTACTGATATGTTATATTAAATAACATATTTTAAATATTTTAATCTGATCCAAATGTCAGTTTTCATAAACATCGCTTAAAGACGTCATATTACGACATAAGCGCCGTTTCGGCGCATAGTATGGTTTTAAACTATATTAATGGACCAAGACTTGTTACCTACGGATTTTAAAACTTATTTTAAACATATTTACAGTATGTACTTATTATAAACTCAGAATCCCAAGTAATTTATAAATATGTGTAAAATGACCAAAATGCCCATTCGGTGCATAGTTTGGTCATAAAAGGTAAAATGCACATATAATTGATATCCTACTAATATTATATCATAAATAAATTATTTTTTCCAGAATACTCATGATCATAAACTTAAATTATATTCAAGTTCCTTCTATATGATATGAAATTACCAAAACGCCCTTATGAGGCATAATTTCGTTTTAAAACCTTAACGGGCAGACAAGTTGATATCCTACTGATATCTTTACTTATTTAAAGTATAATGGCATATAGAACTTTTCCATAACTTATTCGGTTACCCGATATCGCTAAATTGCGCACAGTTACGCATATGCAACTATTTTTCGGAAATTAACCGGAACGGGCTTAACCTTGTCATTTAAGTTTCAAAATCCAGAATGTATATAGTTTACCCATATTATACAAGTCAAGTACTTGTCGGGATTAAACTACATTCTATCCGATCATCGCTTAATCTAGCGTTATACATAATGATCATGTACACTATTCGGTTTATAAGACCGTTAGTATTTAATTGGCTAGCTTATGCCATCATCCAGACTAGAGCCTTGCCGGTAAATGCTATCTGCACTTGGTACTTTTGTATATTCGGCTGAGTTATTTAAAAATAAAAGAAGAAGACTAGCTCAGGTAAATACTCTCGACTTATTTCCCCTATAAGGGTTCGGGATACGGTAAATTATTATTGCATGGTCCATTGCAAGGTTAACCTTCCTAAGTTAATAAACGATTTTGTGTCGTTTGCACTTAAAATCATTTTTAGTATTTACAAAATGAGTCAGTTGGGTGTTTTTACCAGCGTAAGCTGACATATCTTCCAAAGGCTAATCTGTAGGTATAATACGAAATAGGCCGGAAGCTGCTCGGTAGAGAATAAGAGGATCTTGTAAATCCTTAGATCTGCCTAAAGTCTATTTTGTATTCTTTCTTGTACATTTTACGATCCGCCTATGGATATTACAAGCTTGTATATTATTTTGTATTTTCGAACATTCGGTTTGTAATAGTAATTTTACTCCAAGACTTCCGCTGTGCCGTGTTTAATTGACTATGATGACTATCAACTGACGTCACGATACTCCCCACCCGGGCCCACCAGTGTATGGATTTCGGGTTGGAAATCCGAGGTGTGACAGGGTTGGTATCAGAGCCAACGTTTGAGAGAATTAAACACTAGCCTTTTGTGTTTAGTCTCAAACTTACACGAGCACATTCCTTAGACTTCCGAGTCTAGGCATTGACCTAGGATTACTCATTTCATTAATAAGTTATAGTATGTTTTTGAATTGATTTAACAGGAAAATGCCGCCACGTGTGAGAGGACAAAGTGGACGAGGAAAAGGTCCAATGAGAGGAGGACCATCAGGGCGTATTCCCCCTCAACCTCATAATTCAAATAATTATCAAGAATCAGAAGATTCGTCTCCATGGCAACCAGCGAGACGTTCCGTCTCTAATAGACACTCGCCCTCACATTCCCAAAATTCTTACCACTCACACCATTCCTATCATTCTCACCATTCCCATTCTCATCACTCCTACCATGAAGAGTTTAACCCCAACCATTACTTAAACACGCCTCCAGCCGATCAAAATCAGTTGGACGAGCCACATCCTATGGACGAGGACTCCGACCCGGAGATGCCACCGTCAGGATCAAATGTGCATCCCATTGAAATTTCGAGCGATTCAAACTCGTATGCCGGGTCGCCCTACCAAGGTCCTAATGAGTGGGACCAATACTGGAACCAATTCACTTTCACCCACACTCCTTCTCACCACTCTCAACCACCTCCGGTTCAAGAAGATGTCCACATGGAACCAGTGGACCAACCTCAACCACCACCTGAACCACCAAGGAGGAAGCGTGGAGCACGTATGTCGGTGCGTGCCGGACAAAGGTCGGGATCGCTGCCACCTTTGCCCAATTCTTACCCCACCATTCAAGAGGACCCACAAATGGGTGGACCCTCTAATGTTCCACCTATAGTGGAACCAACACCAACACCTACAGTTCAACCACCACTATCGGGTTATACTAACCCAATCCCTACATATCCAGACACGTCTGGATATGATCCTTTTAACTCGTCTACACCGGTAGACTATCAAGCATGGTCGCAAGACCCATACATGCAGGCGGTTATGCACAACGCACTTTACCCGTCTCCTTTCCCACCTACTTATCCACCGACTGGATATCCAACTTATGGGTACCAGTATCCGGTTATGCCACAACCCCAACCACAACCTCCGCCACCAGTTGAGGCCATCAATGAGGCCTTAGAAAGAATGAAAGAGATGCAGCAGCAAGCGGAGAAAACGGAGAAGAAGACAAATAAGTTCTTCAAGAAACTCTCCAAACTAGTCAAGGGAAAGAAAGACGAGTGAAGTCTTTTCTATTATATGTAGTCTCTGCGTGGACATTATTATTTCTTTAGTCCCTGCGTGGACATTTTGTTTCTTTTAGTCCTTGCATGGACAATCAGTTTCATTTATTTGTTTCAAGTATTATAATTTCTTATGGAAATTTAATGAAGTACTTTGGAATTATATATATATATATATATGTATTCATCCTCTTGAAAACGAGCGTCTCGATTTTATTCGAAATTTATGCTCTGCGATATAATTCCAAAAAGATCTTAATGGTTTTGATTATTGCCAAGTGGCACATACCACATATTTGGCCAAATATATGATAGTTAAGGGAAGTTATCCTTCTATCTAGAGGTGTTGGACTAAGTTCAAGCCTCCAAGTCATTAAGGTCAATGCGATCGGGACTTATAATCAACCATTAAGATCCTCTTATGTTAACATTCAAGTAATGTGCATACTCTTGGTAGTGTGACTTGAGGAATCACGCTAGCCTTCAAGGTAATGGACTATGTCCTAACCTTATAAAGCCCTTGTGATCTGTGTGATCCCGACTAATATCACCAGTGTGGTGATTGAACATCCATTAAAGATGCATTTTATATAACCCTTGTGATCTATTTGATCCTGGTTATATAGCCCTTGTGATCTATTTGATCCCGGCTAAAAGGGCCTTGTGATCTGTGTGATCCCGGCTAATATCACCAGTGCGGTGATTGAACATCCATTAGAGATGTATTATATATAACCCTTGTGATCTATTTGATCCCGGTTATATAGCCTTTGTGATCTATTTGATCCCGGCTAAAAAGCCCTTGTGATATGTGTGATCCCGACTAATATCACCAGTGTGGTGATTGAACATCCATTAGAGATGCATTTTATATAACCCTTGTGATCTATTTGATCCCGGTTATATAGCCCTTGTGATCTATTTGATCCCGGCTAAAAAGCCCTTATGATCTGTGTGATCCTGGCTAATATCACCACTGCGGTGATTGAAATCCATTAGAGATGTATTATATATAACCCTTGTGATCTATTTGATCCAGCCATTGTGATCTATTTGATCCCGGCTAAAAGGGCCTTGTGATCTGTGTGATCCCGGCTAATATCACCAGTGAGGTGATTGAACATCCATTAGAGATGTATTTTATATAACCCTTGTGATCTATTTGATCCCGGTTATATAGCCTTTGTGATCTATTTAATCCCGGCTAAAAAGCTCTTGTGATCTGTGTGATCCTGGCTAGTATCACCAGTGCGGTGATTGGACATCCATTAGAGATGTGTTTTATATAACCCTTGTGATCTATTTGATCCCGGCTACTATCATTAGTGCGATGATAATTAAACATCCATTAGCAATATTGTGCCTATGTGCCCTATTATATGTCCATTAGTGACAGGCCTATGTGCCATATATTAAGATGTCCTTGGTGACAAGCCTATGTGCTATATAATTGTTATGACAGTTGTGACACTGCGATCGCCTGTCTAATAATAAATGGACTCCGTCCAACTTGTAATTTGCCTATGATGGTCCTATTAAGACCTAGGCCAAATATAATTA
This sequence comes from Scalesia atractyloides, assembly GCA_947069175.1. Classification (NCBI taxonomy): domain Eukaryota; kingdom Viridiplantae; phylum Streptophyta; class Magnoliopsida; order Asterales; family Asteraceae; genus Scalesia; species Scalesia atractyloides. The sequence goes on from CAMTDV010000026.1 coordinate 16,764,611, forward strand.
TATTAAGCCTAAGAGTTGTGATGTTATTCACACTAGAATAGGCAATGGATTTTCTTATATCCAATGTTTAAAAAGCCGATTTTATACCATGGCTAAGAGAAATTTTATTTGGTTTATAGAACCACGGCTATGAAGAATGGCTAATTCCAATGAGGCACAAAGTAACCATCGGAACGTCAAAGACGCCGAAAATATAGCCATAAATGATAACGACTTTCAAGCTCTCATTGATGCGGCTATGGAAAAAGCCGTGGGTAAGGCTATAGAAAAGCTAAGAGAGCCGAGTGTCACTCGCTCTAGACCTCTATCAATTCCACCATCCTCAGCTCATAAGGAGAGCTTTGTTCACTCATAAAATGCGAAGAGTGAACCTAAGAGGATAGATTATGCTGATAGGTCGCGTTCTTCCAAGAACGAATGTACCTATAAATACTTTGTCTCCTGTAAACCCCAAGACTTTAATGGGGAAAAAGGAGCCGTAGAAGCTATAAAGTGGCTAGACGAAATGGAGACTATCGTTAACATCAACAATTGTGCTGAAAAGGATGTGGTCATGTATCACAATCCTTCAAGGGCGATGCCCTAACATGGTGGAAGGCCATGATTCAACCAACAGGTAAGGTACACCTGTACAACTTGGGATGGTCCAAGTTTGTTGAATTAATAAAGTGAACTTATTGCCCAACCCATGAGGTGGAAAAAATAGAGACAGACTTCTTGTCTCTTTCCATTAATTCCTTATCTAGGTTAGTTTCCTATCTTATCACCCCTGAATCCAAACGCATTGCGCATTTTATAAATGAATTAGCGCCCGAGATTAAGGGCATGGTAAAGGCTGCTCAGCCTAGTACCTATAGGTCTGCTGTTGACCTATCTCTCTCCCTCACCCTTGATATAGTGAGGCAGAAGTCAGTCAAGCCTGAAACTGACTGGAAAAGGAAGAGAGAGGAAGACAACTCCCATAGATTTAATAAGAAAAATAAAGGGAGGTTCGGGTTCAAAGGGAACCAAAGCAAGTCGGCTGTGATGCCATTCTGTAAGACTTGCAACCGAAGACACTAGGGACAGTGTAATCCTGACCCACAAGCTAGACCTTGAGGCATAGGTAAAAGAAGGGGGCATAAGACCCTAGATTGTAAGGATCTTAAGGATGCTGTATGTTATATTTGCAATGAAAAAGGGCACATTGCAACTAGTTGCCCTAAGAATTCAAGGAATAATAATCCGAAGTCTGGAGAGGCCAAGAAAGGGAATGCACGCGCCTTTCGGCTAACTGCTAAGGAAGCTGTTAGTGACAATAACGTCATAACAGGTACTTTCCCCATTAATGATATTTTGCTAGAGTGTTATTTGATTCGGGTGCAGATAAATCATTTGTTGATCATAAGTTTAGTAAACTATTAAATCTGCCCGTAAGAACTCTAGATAAGACTTATGAGATAGAACTTACCGATTGAACCTTAGAAACTGCTTCTTCTATTCTTGATGGATGTTCCATATCCATTAAGAATCATTCCATCTCTATCTCTCTTTTGCCAATGAAATTGGCGGGGTTTGATGTTGTCTTAGGCATGGATTGGTTATCTCATAACCAAGCCCGCATTGCCTGCGATAAAAAGCTCATTCCTGATCACGGGTATTGTATGAACAACAACGCTATCGTAAAACTTTTTTTTTATTTTCTTCAACTTTTAATGATTTATTTTTTTAGTTTAAGGGGTACGATGAGCTTGGTGCCAACCGATACCGAATCGGTACTGGTACCGAAAATACCGATTACGGTATCGATATATGAAAGTAAAAACCGGCAGCGAACCGGTACCAGGAACGCCAAAAGTCGGTACCAAATTAGCACTTAATATCTTTTGGTTCAGGAAATTCGGTAGCGGTACCCGGTAGCATTTGCTCATCTCTGACCATGAATTTCATATGAACAACATCATTACCATACAACTTTTTTGGTTGATTTTTTTTCGGGTTTCGTTTAGTATTTTTTTTCCATATTTTCTTTTTATTTTTGTTAGCGGTTCCGTACGCAACGCGCTTGTAGTGATTTCAAAACGCACGTAAATAACAAAAGAAGTTCGTCGCAACGCAACGACGATGATAAACCTAGTTTAATATAATTTTCATTTAGACTCTCCAAATTTTAATAAGTTTATCACACGGCCTCAACTTTAGAAATAACATCTTTAGCATCTTATTTTTTTTAATTTTTAATCCTCACACTTGATTATAATTACTATTTGATTATTAACTTTATTTTTTCCATTTACACGTTTTGTAATTATTACTATTTAGATCCGAAATGTTTTGTTTTCTTTTCCTTTTTACTAATTTATTGCCGTTTCTTTTTAATTTTTTTCTCAAGGTAATGTTTTACTAACTTTCATCTGTACCGTCATTAGTAGGTTATTTTGTTCACGTTCCGAACTCATCATAGGTATTCGTTTTTATTGTTTTAACGCGTGTCACACCATCGTGTTTCATAACTTTCAAATATACCGTCGTAACGTGGGGTTTTACCGTTTCGTAACATGTCCTGTTGCGATTGTTTTTTTTATCTATGGTTCGAACCCGTCGCAAAACGCAGATGATGGCACACTAGTAATTTTTTTGGAAAATTAATTTATATTTCATATACTTACAATTATAAAGTGGATTTACACTAACTTTAATATGAGGAGTTGAGCCACTAACTCTCTATATTTAGTTCTTTCTTTATTAATTCTTTCATGTTCTTATCAAGTTATTTTATATTTACTTGTTAATCTTTATCACAAGTTAGCATCTTGGTTCGATGGTTATGTCGTCATCTTTGTATTAATAAGACTTGGGGTTCAAATTCAGAATTTTTCTCTTAAGTTATTTTAGTTTTGATAAATTTGGCAATTTCTATTTCTATACGTTTGATGAAGTAAAGAAATAGAAAATGGTTTCCAAATAAACACATCACTCTTTTTAGTTTAAACATTTAACTTCTTTTTCATTTTTAAACGACAAACAATCAAGATTTTAAAATCAATTTTGCCCACCGAACAACGGTACCAATATCGTTATTATCGCAACCAACATTTGTATATAAGATTTTTGATTGGTGTATTATACGTGTCAATATTCTTTTATGCATATTTTGACATTATGTTTAGGTTTTCTCTTTTAGTTGCTGTAGCGAGTGCTGACACCATAATTAATCAACTACAGGGGATATGGATCGAATTTTCGCCAACCTGCTGCGGAGCGCGGGTATTCAACTAGTTAAATTACATATAAAAGTATTTAATTGTTGCATCTTCCTTCAATTTGGGCCCTTAAACCCATGCAACATGGGCTACTAGTGATGATCATGTCGTTTCTGCTACTGCCCAATGAGAAAAAAACGATGACATCGACGTGGAAGACAAATGCGACTCAGCGACTGTGATGTTCATGTCGTTTTCTGGTACACATATACATATGCTCTCTATATCTAATTGCATTTAAACGTTAGTAAAAATCCGTTTCTTCCGTTGTTCTTCAAGAGAACCCATGAACTGCAAGTGTACGTAATAATGCCCATCAACTGTTCGATGAAATGTCTTAATGAATGTTAAGTTAATTTTAATATAATTTTAATACATACAAACAAATCTTGAATCCATCTTTAGTTTTGAAATCTGAGATTAATAAACTATCGAAACCTTAATATTCCCATCTCTTGCTTCAATAATTCACTTTCTGTACCTATATATACATTGAAAAATTTAGAAGATAAAAAGAAAGAATTTTACACATCAAAAGTCACAGTTTGGTGAACGGAGAGGCTGCTTCGGATGAAGAAGTCGACAAAGAAGTAGATAACAGTTTTGTTTGGTCAAAGCAAGTGCATTTTGCATCATGAATGGCTTGCTTTCTAGAGAAATCAAGTTTGGTACAATACACACAGTACCTTCCTTTTGACCGGTCAGCTACTGATTCGAATTCACTGTCATCTGAGTTTTCATCGCTGGATAGTGTCTGCTTTTCGTCATCTTCGTCTTCTTCAAATAAATGACACGCCGCGTAATGGATACCTAGGACCAGACAAATTGTTATGACAAGTTTGTTTGTGTAGTCGTTCCAAAGTGTCTCCCTGTCCTCGTTAACGTAATAGGTGCTGTGACAATGGCTGCACCTGACCCGAATCTCACCCCGGTGAATATGAACTGCCAGTCATATCCGTTCTTCGATTCTTGAAACGTTGGTACATTTTCTGTTGTGGGAATGTTTGAACCAGGGCAGATTCTGGTTAACGGAAGCCCACATAATTCCTTGTTGCCTAAATAGGAATCATTCTCAAAAGTCTGAAATTGGTTGCTTATTGGGATTCTTCCTTTCAACTGATTGTTTGACAAATTAAGTGTAGAAAGAAACGTAAGGCTTGCAAGTGTATATGGGATCTCTCCAGTTAACTTGTTTGATGACATGTCTAATGATTCCAGCTGACTCAAATTTTCCATAGATGGTGGGATGGAGCCTGTGAACGCATTACGTGATACGTTGAGAACATACAGTGCTTTGAGCTGCCCAATTGCGCGTGGTATTTCCCCTGAAAAATTATTATTCGAGATATCAATGGATGTGAAAACTTTCAAGATTTTGACTAACTCCAACTCGGGTCCTTTGACTGTGACTGTATCTTGATAGTAATAATTACTAAGTTGTAATACTGTGAAGCTGAGGTGCTTCTTTTTTGGTGGATCTCCGTTATCATCATTCATCATAGCAGCCCATTGTCTGAAACAGTTTTTAGGGATTTCACCGTCTAAATAGTTGGAAGATATGTCTACAATCTGAAGCTTTGACCAATTATTATGCTGGGTTTGACCACATGCCACTGATCCATGTAACCTGTTGGATTGCAAAACAAGAACACGCAAGTTGGTGTTTTCACTTAAAAAACATGGATACGTGTCGTTTATCTTGTTTCTTCCTAGGTTTAACACTTCTAACATCGTACAGTTGACTAAAGATTCTGGAATCTTCCTTCTAGAAGATTTTCATGCAGATCTAGAGTGTTCAACCCGCAGTTGCTTGGAAATGTTCCCTCAATTCGACCGCTAAGACTGTTGTTCGCCAAGTTTAGTACACCAAGACTGCTACCTAATTCGATCAAACAATTTTCCGTTTAACTGATTGTTTGACATATCAAGAACCTTTAGGTAGGCAGCATTGCATATGCTTTGCGGGATCACCCCAGTGAGTACATTGTTAGAAACCGAAAAGAAATATGCAATGCTCAGGTTTATCCCAATGCCTACCGGGAGTGATGAGTTGAAACGATTGTTTGAATAATCGATGAATGTGGCGGTTTGTGGCGGAATTGGAATCACCCCATTCATAAGATTCGAATGCAAGTCAAGTACAAAAAGATCAGGAAAATTATAAGGCTCTTCGAGGCCTGTTAACTGGTTACGAGAAAGATTCATATATGAAAGACTTCCATTCCCAACTTCCCATATCCATGTGGGTATATTTCCTTCGATTTTGTTGCTGGAAAGATCAAGAGTTACCAAATTTGATTGGTTTCTAAGATTAGGAACTTGATAAGATTGCACGAAGCCAACTTTAAGGTTGAAAATTTTGGAAGACGATTCACAAGGGTGATGTTATTGCTCGTTTGGATCGAAAAATTATTAAATGAAAGATCGAGAGTAGTTAGATTGCTCAGACGATCTTGAAAATCTTCGGTTCTTATGGTCCCACTCAGGTAATTCGATGATAATAACAAGATACTAAGCTTTTGAAGTTCAAAGATAGATCTTGGAATTTCTCCTTTGAGTTTGTTACTACTCAAATCAAGTGTAACCAATGAAGATAATGACGGATTAGTGAAATTAGCAAGTAACCCACTGAAATTATTATTGGAAAGTTGTATCGTTTGCAACTTTTGCAAAGTGAACAAAGTTGAAGGTATACTTCCACTAAAATCATTAAATCCTAAATCAACGTAAACAAGATTTTCAAGATCTTGAAAGTGAGCAGAAGGAATCATACCCGATAAACTGTTACGCGACAAATCAACATGTGTAAGATTCTTGCACATTTGAGATGATGGAATTTGCCCAGTAAAGTTGTTCGATGACAAATCTATGTACCCCAATTGGGTGAGATTTTGTATAGATTTTGGTATTGGTCCACTGAAATTACCGACGAAGAGCTCAATTCTCGATAAATTCTTTAGATTTCCAATAGATTCTGGTATCCCACCAGAAAAATTTGTGTGGCTGAGCATTAAACTTTGTAGGGATCCATTAGCTGGAAAATCGGGTAACGAACCGGAAAGATTCTTGTTAAGAGCTAAATCAAGAATTTGTAAGTTCTGCAACCGGAGGACCTTATTGGGAAATGTTCCAAGCAAATTACAAGAATCAAGTTTCATAACCGTCAGATTCTTGAAATTTGCAAAGAAATCAGGAATTGGTGCACTTATGTTGTTTAATGCTAGACGAATTTCCGAAAGTGACTGTAAATTCTCAAGAGAATCATCTAAAGGCCCCGAAAGTTGACAATTTGACAAGCTTAAAACCTCCAAGTTACGCAAGGATGAAGATAAACTCTGTCCCCAATCAAATCTTTGTGATGATATATTCACATTATCAAGATAAAGACCTGTTAATTTTGTAAAGTTTTGAACAAACGTGGCCAGATTCGGGTTTTCAAGTCTTAGCGAACGAGTTCCGAATTAAAACAATGAAGAAAGATCAAGAACTTCCAGCGTACTCAGCTGCGATAATTCTCCAGGAATCTGACCCGAAAAACCTGTATTCGACAAGTTTAAATTCTTTAAACTTGCAAAGTTGCCAAATCTTGAAGGAATCTGTTCAAAATTGAAGTTATTCCCAGCAAGATTCAGGCTTTCAAGATTCTGCAGATCAAAAAGAACACTGGAATCATTAATTCCAACCGAAATCGTTTCATTACTTAAATCCAGACTGATAACTTGACCCGTTGTGCTGCAAGTTACACCCAACCAATTGCAGCAATCTGTGACATTTGGGTTCCAAGAAACCAGCTTTGTTGTAAGTGAAGAATCGAACTGGAGATTGTTCTTTAACTGAATCAAGATCGATTGCTGGTCGTTTTGACATTGACCAGAAACAGATAACAAGATCAGGTATAAGGGTATGAAAAAGATGTGAAAAAAAAGATGGGGTTTCATTGGAGACTAGAATCAGAGATACCCATATGATGGTTATAAAACTACTAGAAGAAATGGAATTATAAGGTTTCAACTGGAATACCTTTCTGGGGTTGTACCAGAAATTTCGGTGTAGTGGGTTTGCAGCGAATAATTAGGACTAGAGTGAGAAAACAGAGGGTTGAAAAGAGTATAGTTTTTTTGTTTGGTGTGGTTGGCGTCGACCAATTTTTGTTTACCAGGTCTGCCCGTTGACTAACATTGAAATTTGATATATTCTCTCTATATTATTACCGATACCTTTTTTAATGGGTCTATGTATTCATACACCCATCTGTCTATTTAGGTATCTTCTAGACGGAGCATCTAGGGTTTCTTTTTTCCGATCACATTCTTGCCCCCGTACAATGTCAAATCAGTCACATCAGACGGGGCGTCTAGCCCTAGACGGACCTCGAAAACGACCTGCCCAAGACGGGTCGTCTAGGCCTAAACGACCCGTCTTGAAGGTTGGTGGTCTGCATGCATGTCAGTAAAGCAGTAAAGTGATACACCCAGTCTAGGCCTAGACGGGACGTATATTTCTTTGTTGAATAGAGCCATGCAGAGCATTCGATGTCACGGAAATTTTTCACTTCGTCGTCAGAATTCTCTGCGTCTTCTACTTTGGCTTATATTACTTAATCTGATATCATTCAAAGGTGGTGAAATGTTATCATACTGGGACGACAACTATTTCTTTGGCCCGTATTCTAGCGAGTCATGGGTGCCCGACGCCAATCCGGTAACAGTTATTAGGTTAAACTAGTTGTTTTAATTATTTAATAATGATGATACCGTTGTTACGGGGAGACCGCTGTTTCCAATTCTAACGAGCAAGAGAAGGTTGTGTCAAGTGTACAAGGAAATCAAAACAGACTGTTTATAGATTTGAACGAGCTTCCTCCTATTGATGAAACATCCCATGTGGACGATTCGTACCAAGTTGATGCACCATGTTATCCTGCGCAACATTGGTTTCCGGATTATGGATACGGGTGTGAATACTCGTACGTGCAACAACACGGTCCGGATGGATACGGAGGAGACTGTTACGAAAGTTACAATGCAACACATTCTTTGTACGGTCAACAAGTCTCTCCTGATGGTGGAGGATATGGTGGTGAGGCACCCCATGCAGAGGCAATCCGTACCTCACAGAGACGGTATCAAAACTTATTTATTTATGTTGTGCAGTTGAGTAAACATAAAATCTAACATAACGTTATCGATTTTGCAGGTTTTCAACTCTTTAGATCAGCTAAAAAACTGGGCACATGAAATGGCGAAGGCGGATGGTTTCGTTATTGTGACCCGGCGATCAAAGAAAAATGGTGGAAGGACCGGGAGGGTATGACTTGAATGTGACCTTGGTGGTGGGCACCATACTACAGCAAAGGTTAGAAAAGCTGTAAGGCATTGCCCGTTTTACCTGGTGGCTGTGCGAGACCATCTGGATGAAACATGGGGGATAAAATGGGGAAAGACTAAACATAACCACGAAGTCTGTCAGGACCTGTCGGACCACGCGTTTGTGCGAAGGTTTGCTCCTGACGAATACAGATTGATCGAGCAGTTGACAACACAAAACGTGGAGCTGCGCAGAATTTTCAAACGATAAGGAAGTAGTTCCCCGACAGTTTCCATGTTCAGAAAGACGTTCAAAACGCAGTTCAGAAGATTAGGGTCGAACAAAGATACAGACTGACTCTCATGCATTCGCTAGAAAACATCCTTATTACAAAAGAATTTATTTACGAGACACGGGAGGAATCCGAAACAAAGGTCGTTACAGAGATCTTCTTTGTTCATCCCTACTCGAGTGAATGTGGCGTGCGTTCCCGCACATTTTGCTAATCGATTCCACGTACAAGATGAACGTATACAACATATCATTTGTCCAGATAGTTGGTATGACGCTCACCAACTATTCGTTTTGTAGCGCGCATGCCGTTATCTGCAAAAAACGTAGTGATAACTTTGTATGGGTGCTTGAGAGGATCAGGTCAATGTTGAACGAATGTATGGAGCCACGTGTTATTGTAACGGATAGAGACCTGGCCCTAATTAACGCGTGTGCTAAAGTTTTTCCAAACGCCTCTCGATATCTCTGTAGGTTTCACATTCAATAGAATATTTGTAAGCACTGCAAGAGCGTATTCACAGAAGAAGAATGGCAAAAATTTTCTCATCCTGGGGGAGATTGTGTGAGTCTCCATTAATACCCATATACGAGTACAACTTGCGCCACCTGCAAAAGCGACTTGTGGAGTGCAAACGTTCAAGTAAGTTTTTGTAATAAAATGTGACCTACGTATGTAAATTTAACTAATTATTGATACCTTTTAGGGGTGTTTACGTACGTGTATGATAACTGGCTGAAAGACTATAAGCAAATGTTTGTCTTTGTGTGGACTGATTAGAGTCGCAACTTCGGGCAGCGTACCATGTGAATTTAAAGAGATACGTCCAAGATAGGAGCTCCCTGGACCGTATAGTAGGATGTGTCAAGGATATAGTTGAAACACAATACGGGGAAATAAGGAGGAGCTTTCGAGAAAACATCAAAAAAATAATGAACCACCATAAATACTCGTTATTTGACAACCTACGTGGAAAAGTTTCCCATACAACGCTTGACTTGTTGAGTGGAGAGCTACTTAGGAAACTAGACGTGTTGCAGCGCTTGCATTCGTCTTGTGGATGTCAGATGTGGTACATCTGTGGGTTCCCGTGTGCTTGCAGGCTGGAAAAGTATGTACGTGCAGAGCGTCCGATTCAACTCGAAGACATAGACATCTTCTGGCAGAAGCTTAACTTTAAGCCATGTAAATTGACATCGGATGACGGGTGATGTGGTAGAAGAGCTGAAGATTGTTCGGCAACAGTTAGAGTTACACCCCCTACTCAGAAAAAAGCTTGCTGGGAAAGATTAGAGCGGTGTTGACCGCAACCAAATCCACCAAGAAACCACCGGTTGTCCAACATTCGACTCGTGGACGACCAACAACAAAGCAAGCACAACTTCGGTTTGACGATGCCCCCCGCCATAGCTCGTACGTTCCGTCCCAGTGTTCCCAACAAAGTACATACGATGCCCCCCCCATAGCTAGTACGTTCCGTCGTAGGCTACTCAACAGTCGGTCATCAAGTCGCAAAAACCCAAAGCGGGGCTAAGCCATTCAACGAGTTCTAAACAAAGAGAGGTTCGAGATGTTAACGGTTTCCCGTTGATAATGGGCGACGAGTATGTGTCAACAATCAAACGGTTTAAGCCTCTCCTTCCCACGTTGTTTCACCCATACATCTCGTGCATACAAGATGTGAGGCCAGACGGTCATTGTGGGTTTCGGTCCGTGGCTGTGGGCTTGGGTATGGGAGAACGTGCGTGCAGCCACATTTGAGGCTGAATTCAGGGGCAAAATGGTAATAACCACTCTGAGCTGTATAACACTCAGGTGGTTAATTACCATTTTACCCATGAATTCAGCCTAGACGTGTGGCCATTCAGGGGTAAAATAGTAATTCGCTATAGATTCCATACTGGTCGTCTAGATCTAGACGACCCGTCTATGGCTCGTATATGACTGGCCATCCTAGAAGACCAGCCACATACGACCACAACCAAACACACACACAAACGTATATACATCTTCTTACCGTATTTGGATCGTATATTTTGCCAAATCAAGCATCTCTGGTACGTATTTTCATCTATACTTCAATAATCTTTACTGTATTATGCATATAGACCATAGATTGTGTTTGAATTTGATAAATATTTAGGTTTAGGGGCTGTTCTTATGAATTATTTGAGGTTTTTTTTATGAACAAGACGGGGCGGGGCGTCTACCCCTAGACGACCCCGGTAGACGACCAGAATTTTTTTTTCTTTTGTCTAACTAATATATACTTTTTGGTTTATTGTTATTATTTGTGTTTATTGTTATTATTCGGTTTATTGTTATTATTTGTGTTACATTGTTAATATAATCGCATATTAGTTATGGAGGAGATTGGAGATCCGACACACGGGGATCCACATCCGCATGGTCCGCGACGGGCGCCGCCAGCACCGGCGGATCCGCTACACGACTACCCCTATCTTGAGTTCCTGCCCGACACCGAGGCTGCCTGTTTTTGCAGGAAGCTACGCCGGATGGACGTCGGTTTGCACGCGACGGTCGACTGGGATGTGATCTAGGCGATTGGTGAGACGCCGAGACTGCGTTTTTTCGTTCCTGTTGATTCCCCGTGGCACTGTCTGTTTGACTTGGCTGGCACGTCGAGTTATAGGGAGCTGCTTATCGAGTTCCTGTCGACCTTCACGTTCTACCCTCCACGAGTCGATCAGTCGTCTCCCCAACCACAGTGATTGCCCGGTCGTTGGGTCTTCAGCCGTAGACGGACCCACACTTGCAGCCGGCCATACCGTCCACGCGGATGGGTTTTCAGACCTTGCGGGAGATGAAACTGGTGAAGAGGTTCGGCGTGCTAGGCGAGCGGTTTAAAACCCGCGAAGGTGAGCCATGGATTCCGGTGCCGCTGCCAGATCAGTTCGATCCAGTCTATCCGCCAGCAGATGAGGCAACGGTAGTCCAGGACCCTCCGATTGATTTAGACGGACCGGCATCGGCATCGCCAGCACCACCTCACGGGGCGCCCTAGTTTCCCCAGCACGTTATTCGAGGTCATGCCCCGGGAGGTGCAGCATACACACGCTTAGGAGCAGACGTCGACAGGCTTCTGGATCTCATGGGCTGGGTGGTTCGGGAGTTACAGGATAGACGAGAAAAAGACGGGTTACCTCCCATACCGCTCCCACCATATCAGCAGCAGCAACAACCGCATCAGGCAGATCCTGACTCCGACTCCTATGCATAGACGTTTTGTATTTAGTATTCAGCTGTAAAGATACATATTGTTATGGATGTACAAAGTTATGTTATATATGTTATATTTAACTTTGTTTTCAGTTATTCGATTACTTGATGCTTGTTTGTGTTAAATCGACGTTGAAATGTAATACTGAAACACACATATACTTCTTGCATTCTTCTTAAAATGTTGAAAACAATATTAAATTTAATTTTTTTAAATACAATGTAAAAACAATTAAATATTTAAACGATCGAAAACGCTAACTTATTTTTATATAATAAACAAAACTTTTTAAAAATCTCAAATTACACCACCAAAAAAACATCAACATCCAACAACAACCAATCTACCCTACCAAAACACCATTTTCCAACTAAAAAAAACCATAGTCCTAAACGGGGCGTCTACGTCTAGACGGCCCGTCTACATTTATAAATTTCTACACCATGCCATGCACCTGCTGACCCCTAAAAATCGACCCATCTAGACGTCAAGGGTGTCCAAATAGGCAGCAGGGGTGCCCGGATAGACTGAGCCTTTTTAATAAACAAAATCTAAAAGGGTGTAAAGGGTGCCCTACGGATGGAATTTTGGTTAGCGGTTACCTATTTGCACAGTGTCAAACATGGATTCGGGATGGGATTTTGGGATACTGAACCCAAGCATGATCAAGAAAGAAGAAGGCTGTAAAATTGTAGGAAACTGGAATCGGCTTCAGGGTGTTCAAGGGAACGGCACCGTAATTGATTTTGGTAATTTTGGGTTGAAATGAGGTGTGGTTAGTTGTTTGTGTTGGGTGCATTTTGGTTCATTAGGGGTGCCCGCTTTATCCAAGACATATGTAAGACTATCTGTTATAGTCTAAGAATATAAACGAGTTGAACTACTTCTGTAACTTAAAAGAGATTGCGTTGAACCTGATTCATTCGAGCTCTATACCCGAGCTTAATATTGAAATAATTTCAGTTGTATAAAGTAGTTTCCAATTTTTTTAGTATCCCTAATCTACAATGTTTGCATTTATGTCATACGTCTCCTTCAACATGGCGTGTGGTGACTGACCCAAACTTGAGGGTTACTCCCTTTGGGACACAACCGGTGGCCTGTTATTATTATTGAATTTGGCTTCTTTAGATGGGATATTTTAAGGAAGGAAATATAAAACCTTTTATGTTAATACCTTGTGAGAACGTAATTAATATAAACTTATTTTTTATACTTAAAAAAGTGTATAAATTAAATAAACACTTATACGACAATTAAAGCTAGAAGTATCTTTGAGATTTTTTATACTTAAAAGTGTATGGATTAAATAAACGCTTATTCGACAATTAAAGCTAGAAGTATCTTTGAGCTATTAAGTTTGGTTTATATCACTCTACATTTAGAAAAAGAATAAGTTTATTTATGAATAAGTATTTTCTTATTATTAATCTTTGATCTATTAAGTTTGGTTTATATCACTCTACAATTAGAAAAAGAACAAATTCTTTATGAATAAGTATTTTCTTATTATTATATTTGAAACGTAGAGTAGAGTTCTTGAATAATAAAAAAAAAAAACCAATGCCGTGTATTTTGACATTTTGGAGTTCGGAGACTTATTAAATTTTATTACGTCTGATAAAAGCTATCCATCTTTTTACTAAATATTTCTTTTAATTTAAAATTCTGAATTAGATCTATGATCAAATCAAAAATTGAAAGGGTCTTAAAATAATAAACCATACTTATATTGTTATATAATACGAATTCTAATATTCAAAACTAAAAGAGGACATGTAATAAGAAACAAAAAATATATGCACGGGCAAGCTCCTTCTTTTACTAAATTTCAGTTTTGAGGTCATCAAATAGAAATAAGTTTGTTTTTTTTATTATTTTTCTATGCCATGTGATATTGCGATTGTGATTGGATGTTTTTTGGTGTCACAACGATCATCTAATACTTTTCTGATTTTTCAACATCTATGTTTGTTTCTTTAATAATATCGTGTCTGATGTGTAAATTTGATTGCGTACTGCAATAACGGTCGTTGGAAATAGTTGAATAATAATAATAATAATAATAATAATAATAATAATAATAATAATAATAATAATAATAATAATAAATTATAAACATATTTTGTCGACACATACAGAAGTAGTCAAACAACTTGAATTAATCTACTTAAGATCAATACTGAGATTAATAAATTACTCGATGAATAGACGTTTATCAAAACTATAAACCAACTTGTATAGAAGCAACTTTTAGGGGTGGACCCACCCTTACGCGATGAGAGTCGTCGGACACCCAAATAAAAATTTAATACAATATTTAGAACTGAAATCCGGAACATTCAAGGTTTTTTACAACACCCATAAATATAAATGAATTAACAAGGAACAAAATCAAAAGTAATATTTGTTCTAGTGGTTAATTCATCTTTCTTTAACATTCATTTTAATAGTAAATAGTAAATTGTTTCAAATTCTTTCTAAATATAATCTAGCATCTTATTTTAGCTATTATTATTTTATTTAAACTCGTTTTTATTAAATCAATCAACTTAACTTTCTGTTTCATATGTTTTATAGCATAGTGGTATCTTGGAGGTGAGATAAGTCTTAGGAATTATTAAGTTTTGAGTATGATTTCCATAAGGATTTTTTTAGACTTATTGGGTTTCCTCCTGAATGGTTTGTCGGTGATCCAAGTTTATCGTTAAAAAAAACTTAAGTTTCTTTTAGATATATACTTTACTTTTATCATCATTTTTAATAATTTACGATTGCCGTTATTAATAATATAACGATAAAAAAACTTAAGTTTCTTTTAGATATCTACTTTACTTTTATCATATTTTTAGTAATTTACGATTGTGGTTATTAATTATATAACTGATTTTATAAACATTCAAATATTTAGTATTTATTTGTGTTGCTTAGTATGTTCATATTATTTAATTTAGCTCTGTTTTCACAAATTCATCTTAAAAAAACCTTTATGTATCATAGTTGTAACACTTCGTAAAAATCGTGTCCAATAGTATAGTGACACGTGTTGTATTTTTATTTTAGTCTATTAAAGACCATAGGGACTAAAGGTGTCAACATGCTCAAACTGAGCCTCTGAATGACCTTCTGATGTCAACATGCATAAACATTAGCCTCTGAGTGATTGATATGTCAGCATGCTTAAACATTAGCCTCTGAGTGACTAATAAGTCAACATGCCCAGCCTCTGAGTAACATTAGAGTCTACATGCTCATAATGAGCATCTGAGTGATCCTTTACGAAATCCTAACTCTCATACGTAACACTTGTTGGACACGAGAGGTTAATTCTGTAAATATGTGAAAGTTGGATGATGGAGGGGTTAAAAGTGTCAACATGTTAATTTATACCTCTGAGTGACCTTTTAACGAACCGAGAGCTCGACAATGTCTGGGCATACTCCCGGGTACGCCAAATATTGGTTACGGAGGGCTAAATATGATATAAAGGTGTTTTAGGAGGTTTTATAAGTTAAGGGGCTAAACTTGATAAACTTTGAAAGTGGCCTTAGGGCGCTCGCGGGGCGCGAGAGGCCAGGCCTGTGCCTCTGGCGGCCCGCCAGAGGACTGCATCTGCAGAATTTTTGCTTGGCACTTAAACAAGTTGGTAATAATTATTAGAGCATGTAAGAACATGTTCGGCTCGTCAATTTCAGTTCTAGAGTCGGTTCGCAACCGAAAGTCGCGAAGTTTGACTTCTGCTTTGACTTTCGATTCTGACCCGAATTAGATAAGTTAGCTACTGATCGAAGGTTGCATTATGATCGTAATATAATGTAGCATAACCCCTTTAGGTTATATACATGCTCATAATCAGAATCTGAGTTTATGCACAAGTTCCGTAATTATGTCATTTTGAATAAAATGTTCTTTTTGTATAAAATGATGTTTAAATGATAATGAACTTGAAAATGAGTTTCCTACTGATGTAATATTATAAGTAGGATTATTCGGGATGTCAAACTAGATTGTAAACTGAGTTTATGAACAAGTCATTGTATTATGTCGATAAATGATGATGAAGCCCTTGTGGCTTATAAAATGGTTTTAACCATATCTTTTCAAAGTAAATCTGTTACCTACTGATATGCTATATTAAATAACATATCTAAGACATACTAACTTGACCTTAACATCAGTTTTCATTAAATATTGCATAAATCGTCATTTTACGACATAAGCGCCATTTCGGCGCATGGTATGGCTTCAAACCATATCTATCAACCAAGACTTGTTACCTACTAATTTCAAAACTTATTTTAAATATTTTACAGTAGGTACATGATACAAACTCAGAATCCTGAATAATTTATAAAACTATGTGTAAAATGACCAAAATGCCCCTTTGGTGCATAGTTTGGTCATAAAAGGTAAATTACACATATAATCTATCCTACTGATATTATATTATAAATAAGTAATTTTTATAGAATACTTATGGTCATAACATTAAATTATATTCGAGTTCCTTTTACAACGGTATGA
This sequence comes from Scalesia atractyloides, assembly GCA_947069175.1. Classification (NCBI taxonomy): domain Eukaryota; kingdom Viridiplantae; phylum Streptophyta; class Magnoliopsida; order Asterales; family Asteraceae; genus Scalesia; species Scalesia atractyloides. The sequence goes on from CAMTDV010000026.1 coordinate 16,781,217, forward strand.
AATTACCAAAATGCCCTTATGAGGCATAGTTTCATTTTGAAACCTTAACGGGCATGAAAGTTGATATCCTACTGATATTACAACTTATTTAAAGTATAATGGCATATAGAACTTGTCCATGACTTATCCGGTTACCCGATATCCCTGATATGCGTACGGTTAAGTATATATAACTAGTTTACGGAAATTAACCGAAACGGATCTAACCTTGTCATTTAAGTCTCAAAATCCAGAATGTTTATAGTTTATCCATATTACACAAGTGAAAGTACTTGTTGGGATTTTACTACATTCTATCCGACCCATCGTTTAATCTAGCGTTATACGTTTTGATCCTGTACGCTACTCGGTCTAAGACTATGACTTAAATAAGACCGTTAGTATTTAATTGGTTAGCTTATGCCATAATCCAGACTAGAGACTTGCCGGTAAATGCTATCTGCACTTATTACTTTTGTGTACGGCTGAGTTATTAAAATCTTGCATTTAAGCGAAGACTAGCTCAGGTAAATACTCTCGACTTATTTCCCCTATACGGGCTTGGGTTACGGTAAATTATTACCGCTTGGTCGGAAATGGGATCAATCGAATGCCGGATTGTGGCTAGTAAATCCGCATATTCCGTTTTAATCAGTTTTGTTTGATAACTTAAACATCGGGGGTTAACTACCGTGTCCTGGATATCCTCGGCTCATTACATTAGATAATGGCCACAACCTTAGCGCGGGTGTAGGCATACACCCGATAGACTCTCAAAATGCATTACCCACAAGGTTAGGAGAATAACTCCTTCGTGAGTTCAAAGTGGTGAGTACGTTAATCATGTCTCGGTCTCCGTACCGAGCCCTGTATGTATGGACAAACATGTTAATCTGTTAACAAGGTTGGAATGTCAACTTTCCCAAGTTATAAATGATTTTTTGCCAATGTGCACTTAAAACATTTTTAAAATGTTTTCAAAATGAGTCAGTTGGGTGTATTTACCAGCGACAGCTGACGTATTTTCAAAAGATGAAGCTTGCATGTACAATATGAAAATAGGCTGGAAGTGCTCGGTAGTGATAAGAGGATCTTGCAAATCCTAGATCTGCCCAAAGTCTGTTTTACATTCTTTTGTACAATTTACGATCCGCTTGTAGATCTTCTATTACGAGCCGTCTATATATTATTTTTGGACTTTGAACATCCCAAATTAATAGTAATTAACTCCAAGACTTCTGTTGTGTTGTGTTTAATTGACTATAATGATATCAATTACGTCACGATATTCCTCATCCGAGCCCACCGGTGTTTGTATTGGCTGTGGAAAGCCGGGGTGTGACAGGTTGGTATCAGAGCCAACGTTTGAGAGAATTAAACACTAACCTTCTTGTGTTTAATCTCAAACTTACACAAGCACATTCCTTAGACTTCTGAGTCTAGGCATTGACCTAGGATTACTCATTTCATTATTATGTTATTAATATTGTTTTTTATTTGATTTTTACAGAAAAAATGCCACCACGAGTAAGAGGAATATGTAAAGGACCAATGAGGGGAGGACCTTCTGGACTTTATCCCTCACATCCCCATCACCCGAACCCCTATGAGGATTCGGGGGATTCATGGCCGTTAGCGCAACATTCACCTTCCCATACCCAAAACTCTTACCAGTTGTACCATTCACATCATTCACACCACTCTGATCATTCTTATCATGATGAGTTTAACCCCAACCAATATTTTAATACACCCCCAACCGACCAAAATCAGTTAGACCAATCCAATCCCATAGACGAGGACTCTAACCCGGAGATGCCGCCGTCAGGATCACACACACACCCCATCGAAATTTCAAGCGATTTGAACTCTTACGCCATACCAAGGTCCTAATGAATGGGACCAATACTGGAACCAATTTACCTTCGCAAACACTCCTGCCCATCACCCCCAACTCCTCCTGTACAAGAAGATGTCAGCATGGAACCGGTGGAACAACCCCAATCGCCACCTGAACCGCCAAGGAGGAAAAGAGGAGCACGTATGTCGGTACGTGCGGGCCAATGGTCGGGATCGCTGCCACCTTTGCCCAAACCTTACCCAACCATTCACGAGGACCCACAAATGGGTGGACCCTCCAATGTTTCACCTATGGTGGGACCGACACCACCACCAGTGGTTCAACCACCACCCTCGGGTTATAATAACCCTATCCCAACATATCCGGATATGTCTGGATATGATCCTTTTAACCTATCTACACCCGTTGATTACCAAACATTATCGCATGACCCTTATATGCAAGCGGTCATGCATAACGCACTTTACCCGTCTCCTTTCCCACCTGCTTATCCACCTACTGGGTATCCAAGTTATGGGTACTAGTATCCTGTTATGCCACAACCACAACCACAACCACAACCTCCGCCACCACTCGAGGCCATCAATGAGGCATTGGAACGAATGAAAGAAATGCAACAACAAGCGGAGAAACGGAGAAAAAGACAAACAAGTTTTTCAAGAAACCCTCCAAGCTGGTTAAGGGAAAAAAGGACGAGTGAAGTCTCTTTTAATAATATTTGTTAGTCCCTGCGAGGACATTGTTATTTCTTTAGTCCCTGCGTGGACATTTTCATTTCTTTAAGTCATTGCATGGACAGTTTGTTTCATTTATTTATTTCTAAGTATTGTATTTCCTTATTTGGCATTTAATGAATTATTTTGGCATTATATATATGTATTTATCCTCTTGAGGCGAACGTCTCGATTTTACTCGAAATTTATGTTCGGCTATATAATTCCAAAAAGACCTTAATGGGTTTGATTGTGCCAAGTGTAACATTCATGTAAAACGGGTTTCAAAACCCGCTTCGGTTAATAATCAAAATTTAGTTAAAAGTTCGTTGCGTATTTATTAGTGTCGGTTATTTTAATATCTCATAATTAATAAATGTTGTAGAATTAAAAACCATAATTAATAAATAATAATAATAAGTAAAATAAACTTTAAAATAATAAAACATAAATTTAAAAGGAGTAGCCGGGTTTCGAACCCGGGTCTCCCGCGTATGCACACACACAAAACACCACTACTCCACACGCACTTTGGTGATTTGAATCAAAAACAAATAACCTATATAGCAGAACTAAGAACTAAACCTGCAAATCAAAAGCTTCATTTCCGAATCTGTTGTCAAGATCAAGTCGCGAAATTTAGGGGATAACGTCTTCTTTGCGATTGAAAAACGGATATAACTGATGGCAAACATCAGCTATAACCGAAAACTTAAAGCATTTCATTCATAACCATGTATATCGTAACCGAAAATTTAAACCAAGATGGAGATCACCTTTGCCTATAAATACCATATACCAATCACTCTAAGCTCACTCACACTTCCAGTCATTACTCGAAACCACTCTGCTCAATCCTCTGTTCTTGACGGAATACAATTCTGTTCGCCAGAAGTTAAGCTCTGCTCGCCGGAACCCATCGCCAGAACACTGTGATCATCGGTAAAGCTTTCAGTTATTCTTGCAAATTGTTATTAACAAGTTTAATGTATAAACCGCATAACAACATCATTTTAATCTTGCATGATCGAGTTCAGTACTGGGTTTAATTTAGGATGAAAAGATGAAGTTATTAAGATTATATGTATAGTCAATGTTGATACAGTTTTGTGTCTGTCGCTTGTTCTTAATTACAGTTGTAATTGTACGGTATTTGCTCAAGTGTCTGTATAGGTTTGGTCGTGTCGAATAGATCGAGATATCCTTCTATCTTGATCTAGTATGACATCTTAGCTTGTCTGTGTTAATCAGTTGCATGCGTGCATACTGATAAGTCTACACACGTTCTCCAAGAATGAGAATTTTGTGCGAGTCATAGATTTCGTACGAAACATAGGGTTTCGTACGAAACAAGCATTTCGTACGAAACAAGCATTTCGTACGAAATACTGACTCGTACCAAATTCTGGAGATGTGTTTCTTGTGAAATATTGTGTTCAGTATGTCTAGATTCGTGGTTCGTATGAAACATCTAGGATGCCACTTTATAAGCAGACATGCACCTCTGAGTGAGGGTTAACTAGTTGAGTCGCGTGTGAGAGTTGGTCAGACCAGAGAGCTTGTTACCCTTTGAGTTGGTTATCTCTGAAGACGAAGACACAAGAACACAACAAGTTTGTTTGAGTCATACGAGCATTGTGTGTATATGTTTATACTTGTTCTCAATCATTAATCAAGATAGTGAATCTTTGGTTACCCCGTGTTCTTTACTTTGCTTTGGTTGTATGCACACTTGGATTCCGCACTTGTGTGTGTGTCATATGAACAAGGAACTGGTTTAACACCATCCACAGGTGGACCTACAAGTGGTATCAAAGCTTTGGCTCTTTCCTTGTTCAAAACCGGGCTTAGTTGTGTCTGAGCTAGTTTGAAGATTTCTGAAGTGTTCTTGAGCCTCCAGCAGAAAACTTAAGTTTTGGATAGATAACTAACTTAAAACTTGGTTAAAATCTGTTGCATGCAGAAAATTTTATGTTAAAATTTTTCTGAAGAACACCCTTAAAGAAGAAATATGCAAAAATTTGAATCTGATTAGTTTGGTAGGTTTGACATTTTCTGACTTGGATCTGGACTCAGACTGTGGACTGTTAGAAATCTGTGTTTTAACTAAAAGTGGGTAAGACAACATGTAATTTCGAAAAAGCAGGTCTACACAAGAAAGGAAATTTTTCACCAAACCATTTCTGAAAAGATTCCTCTGAAAAACGCTGAACAAAATAGTTGGTGCGACTGAAAAGATTCATACGAATCATCTGTTTCGCATGAAACATCTGGTTCGCTCTAAACAAGTCACTCGCACGAAACATACAGTTTCGCACGAAAGGTTGTTTTATTCGCACGAAATTAGTTTCGTACGAATAAATTTCGTCACTGTTTGTTTTTCGTGTTTTTCAAAGCTTTGTGATTTTAAGAATTTGTCATATTTTCAGATCTGTGAATTTTTAAAAGGTAAGTATAATTGTGAAACTTTAAAACCTTTAAATTTTCATAAAACAAGAAAATATAATGAGTTCTAACCCGTGGGACTGGAGTTGTTCAAGCTCAAATCAGGAGTCTTCGCAAAGCTCCGCAACATCATGGGTAAATTCTTTGATGCCACAACATATAGCAATGATCTCTACAAATCAATGGGCGTGTGTTGCGAATCAAAATCAAAGCATCCAAACTCTGTTAATGAGCGAAAGTGAAACAGGGAGTAATAATCGACCGCTGAAGTTAAATCACATGAACAATTATCCTTCATGGAAAAGTCGTTTTCATACGTATGTTCTCGGTCAAAACACGGAATTGTGGACGCGTTTCACTACCCTCTACAATGAAGCACTTGAATAAGCTGGATCAAACTCAACCACATTGGCCAATCTAATCGAAAGTGACAAGAAAGCTTACGATCTAGAGAAAAAGGCATTTGCTATCCTCACACAAGCTCTGCATAAAGACATTTATGATCAGTTTCTGTATTGTACTACAACGAAAAATTTGTGGGACACTTTGGAAGCAAGAGGTGAAGGTAACGCTGCTACCAGGAAGATTCAGCATGATCTGCTCAAGAAAGAGTTTGAAGGTTTCATGTTCATGGAGAACGAAACCTTGAATGATATGACCACTCGGTTTTATCATCTTCTCATTGAAATGTACTCGTATAACGTGTTAGCAGCACCATAAGAAATTGTGATGCGATTTGCTGATGCTTTACCACTAAAATGAGGTCAATTTATTGATCTTTTAAAACATACAGGTGTTTTGGACTCAATTAGTATTTATGAATTTGTGCAGAAACTGGAGAACAAGAATGAAGAAGAACTCCGGAAGGCATAACGAGTCTCTGCTCCACAAAACCCTGAAATGTATTTTGGAGGTATAAATGCAGGTACAAGCTCAAGCCAGCAACCGAAGCTGCAAACCGCGTTTGTGTCAAACGTGAACCCTTTTCTACCCCAACCAGCTCAATCAAGTCAGTCTACAGGTTCGAGTAATCAAGCCTATGGACAGACTTTTGATCCGAAAGCATTCCTTCCACAGCCAAGGGATTTAGAGCATAAAGCTCCACAGCAAACTCCTCAACAAGCTTTCTATGGAAATAACAGTCAATCGGTAAATCCCAACCCGGTCAAACTTGACACGTCAAATCTCTCCAAAATCAACGTAGAAGTTGCACAGGAACATGCAGAACTTCTAAATACCATGGTTAGTGCGTATTGTGGTTTAGTTGTAGGTCAAATAGGGAACATCAATTTGACGAACGAAGACTACGAACAAATTGACCGAGATGAAATGGAGCTGATGGACATCAAGTGGGCATTTGCAAGCGCTATGAGAAGAGCAAAGGATTATATGATAAGAACGGGTAGAACCAGTTTGGAAAGCAAGAAGGATACAAAATACGGCTTTGACAAAACCGCCGTTACTTACTTCAACTGTGGAGAAAGAGGTCACTTTAAGCGGGAATGCACAAGACCCAGCAAGGAAGGAAATCACAACCCCTTTCGTAATCAATCTCAACTATCCAACACAGCACAGTACAACAACGAAAGAAGAATAGTAGCTGTTGGCAACTCTAACAACACCAATCAATCAGGACCTTCAAACACGCACAAAGCTATGGTAGTTCAGTCTGATGAAGGATGCGATTGGTCAGTACAGTTGGGATCAGAGAACAGCAGAAGAACTACATGCTATGCAAGGATCGTGGATCAAAACAAGCATGATCACAGCATAAACACTCAAAATAATGATGATACATCTGGGGATGCTGGTAGTTCTGATGAAGAATGTTCAAGTTCGGATGGTTATGAGTCTGATTCTGATGTGAAGAAAGGAAGTGAAGCTGAGGTTTAAGAGTTGCTGAGTGAAGCTGAGATGTTGAAGAGTGAAAAGGTAAGTATGACGAGGAATGCATAAGCTGCGAAAACAGAGACAGAGGCACTCTCTACAGATGATGCAGCTTTTCCTCATCACACTGTCTTTATGGCAAATGTTGAAGGTTCTTCAAAACAGGTAAATTCTGAACCTCCTACTGTTTGCAATGACTGTGTTGAATTGAAAATAAAATATGAAACCGTCAACAGTCATAATAAGAATTTAGTTGTTGAACAATCAAAATGCAAAGAGGCTTAAATTTCGCGCTAACTAGAAATGAAAAAGAGTTCAAATCTGTAATAGAAACCCTTAAGAAAAGTGTTTCTGAATTGACAAAAACAGTTTTGAATAAACAGACAGGAATTAATAATTAAGTTAATCTCCTAGAAGAAACAAAGAAAGAGTTAGCCATCGCCAAATTCGAATATGATTCGATCAAACGCAAATTGGAAGGTTATTCTAACTCCCAATATGTGCTTGATCATATCATGGAAGTTCAAAAACTAAAGGGAGATGCTCAATGCATAGGGAATAAGTCGTGTCCACCCCCAATGAAACATAACTATACCAAAATGCCTGATGAAGAGGAGATGCCTCGTTTTGAACCCTCTGTACCTTTGAATCCTGAGGAATTCACAGCAGGGTTAGGGTTCAAACTAGGCAATTCCTCTCAAGAACCAAGCAAGCCAGAAAGTTCATCGTCTGATGAAGAAGAGGATGATACATCAGATGATGAATCAAGAAATGGTGATCAGGATCAGCCTCTTGATGAAAGGAAAAGAGTAGAATCTTCTGCTACTCCTAGTACTCAATCTGTTGATAATCAAGAGACCGTTCCTAAGAAATCTGTCAAGACACAAGTGTCGACAGATGAAGCAAATAATATGTTGTATACTTTGGTTGGAGATAAGAAAATCTATTCAAACAAAGATTTTCCAAATAAAAACGTAAATCCAATCTCTATAGATCAGGTTTTTGAAAAGTCAACAACCAAACCTTTAGAGAAGAAAAAGTCAACCAAATCACAACCATTATCCGCTTCAAAAGAAAAAGAATGGAAGCGAGTTGAAAAGCCTACAACTTCTCAACCGAAGGTTGAAGCAAAACGCTCTCATTACCAGAAAAAGGCTAAAACTGTTAAATTTGTAAGTTCTAAAGGTACCGATAAAGTCGAAACTTTTCAAGGAAAATCTAATGTTGATTTTGTAAAGAAAGTTAAGATTTTGAAAAGAAATAGTCAAAACAATTACACCCAACGCACTGATGGATGTAATGAAAATGAACCCAGTACCTCAGGATCAACAAGTTCAACATCAAGCCGAGAAACACGATCTCCTAGTTTTGTTGAAAGGAGAACATGTTTCAAATGTGGAGAATTTGGCCACATTATAAAGGATTGTCAAAATCCAGCCAAATCAAGATGTATAGAGAAAACCCCTCATGAACCAACTTGCAAACGTAAATCTGTTTCTCCGATACAAGATAAACGAATTATTAAAGATCAAAAAGAGAAACAAAAACGTAAACAAGTAAAAGCAGTTGAGAAAGCTTTAAAATCGGATTCTTCGAAAAAGGATCAAAGATCTTCAAAGTCAATAAAACCAGACACTGTTAAAACTGTAAATAATAGTAAATCTGGCAATAAACAAGGATCTTGGAAACAGAAGACCGGTAATGGTTCAAAAGGAGTTTCTCAGTTTGATAATCATCAAGAAATTGAGATTACATTTCTCGATGATAAAGGACGACCCAAGACCACTAAGGCTTGGGTCCCCATCTCAAACTAATCTTGTTTGTGCAATGTGCAGGGTGTTCCAGGAGGAACTGTAAACAGTCATTGGATTGTTGACAGTGGAGCATCAAGGCACATGACGGGCGACTTGCGGCTCCTATATGATGTGAAAAGTATTGGGGTGGTTATGTTGCTTTTGCTGGTGACAAAGGTGGATACATCATTGGAGAAGGAATGGTCTCCAATGGTGTTGTGAGCTTCGACAAGATCAATTATGTGCGGCAAATTAATCATAATCTTCTTAGCATTTCTCAAATCTGCGACAAGAAGTTCACGGTACATTTTGATGATGCCGGATGTTATGTGCTGAAGCCTGGATTCAAGATCTCCAAGGAATGGATTCTCATGTCGGCTCTAAGAATTAATGATTTGTATATTCTTGATATGAGCCAAGCTATTACAACATCTACACAAGACACATGTTTTGTCTCTAAAGCCACCGAGAAGGAATCAATCTCCTGGCATAGACGTATGGGACACATTCACCTGAGGAAAATGAACTATTTGGTGAAGAACAATCTAGTTAATGGTGTACCAGTGAAGAACTTTCATCTTCAAGACGTTTGTGTATCATGCCATAAAGGGAAGCAAGCAAGAAAGTCCCATCCCGTGAAGAAGATCAACACTGTGAATATGCCACTGGAACGTCTTCATATGGACCTCTTTGGACCTATGAAACACAAGACAACCTTTGGTGATTCTTATTGTCTGGTAGTTACTGATGACTATTCCAGATTCTCATGGGTAAACATGCTGGCACACAAGAGTGAAGTTCCTACTATCCTCAAGAATCTCCTGACTCTGCTAGAAAATTTGTACAATATGAAGGTAAGGAGAATTAGAAGCGACAATGGCACGAAATTTAAGAATCAAGTTATGGATGAGTACTGTTCCTCAAAGGGTATTCTGCATGAGTATAGTTCTCGTTACACTTCACAACAAAATGGTGTCGCTAAGAGGAAGAATAGAACTCTTATTGAAACTGCAAGAACCATGTTAGTAGAATCAGAACTTCCTGTTCAATTTTGGGGAGAATCTGTTGCTACTGCGTGCTACACGATGAATAGAGTTCTGACGGTGAAGAGACATGGGAAGACATGCTTTGAGTTGTTACATAAAAGGAAACCAGATATTTCTTTCTTAGAACCTTTTGGAGCTCCATGCACTATGATCGACCCACATGGAAAATTTGGTCCCAAGGCTATCGAAGGTTTCTTTCTTGGATATGCTACTCCTAATTTCCGGGTGTGGAATTTGTCTTCAAAGAAGATTGAAGAATGGGGTGAAGTTAATGTTCAGAGATATACAGAAGCAGTTAGAGCTCCGGGTGCTCCTTAGATGTTCGACTACGATGGGCTGTTTGACTCCTTTAATCTGCCAACTTTTGATGATGCAACAGCTACTGCTCAGATGTTATTGGAAAGTGATACTGCAGTAGACTCGTCATTAGTTCGACCAATTATTATTAACCCTCAAGTATTGACTTCGGTTAACAATCTTGTTCAAAATGAGGAATTCGAAGATGCTGCGGATTATAATGTTTCATCAGAAGATGATGAGTTTCACAATGCTAATGAAGCTACTCTGGTGCGGTACCTGGATTTTCAAATGATACGTCAAATATTCAACCTCAAAGAACGACTGAAGGTCAGGCATCTAAAACGTCATCAAATGCAGCTCTCGATGTAACTGTTGATCTGAATATCAACAATTTGGATATCAATTCTCGAGTTCCGGATATGCCAGAAACTCGAATTCAAAATATCCATCCTCAGCAGAATATTATTGGAGATGTCCAGAGTGGTGTGCAGACTCGTAATCAGCTTCGAAACAACCAAAATGCTGGATTGTATTCGGAAATCAGGGAATCTGGTGGTCTGAATGATTGGTCTTTTTCCTGCTATGTGTGCCAAGTAGAACCAAAATCTTGGAAGGAGGCAATGAAAGAAGACTCGTGGGTTGAAGCCATGCAGGAAGAACTTCAGCAGTTTCAGAAGTTAGGCGTCTGGAAATCGGTTGACAGGCCTGAAGGCTACAAGAAGATTGGTACACGATGGGTGTACAAATGCAAGAAGGATGACCGAGGTGTTGTTGTGAGAAACAAAGCGCGATTGGTTGTTCAAGGTTTTAATCAGGTCGAAGGGATTGATTACAATGAAGTTTATGCACCGGTTGCACGACTTGAGGCCATAAGAATCTTTTTGGCTTATGCGTCCTTCAAGAAGTTCACCGTTTATCAGATGGATGTGAAGAGTGCATTTCTTCATGGTGTGGTAGAAGAGGATGTATATGTTGAGCAACCGCCAGGTTTTGAAGATCCTTTCCATCCTGACAAGGTTTGGCTTCTCAATAAGGCGTTATATGGTCTTCATCAAGCTCCAAGGGCTTGGTAAGAAACGTTGTCTACCTATCTGTTGAAGAATGGTTTTCGACGAGGCCTGATCGGCTGTACTCTCTTCATCAAGGAACAGGACGCGGATTTGCTGCTAGTACAGGTTTATGTTGATGATATTATATTTGGGTCTCCTAACACTCGAATGTGCAAAGAATTCGAACAGGTTATGCAGGAGAAGTTCGAGATGAGAGCTATGGGAGAAATGAATTTCTTTTTAGGTTTGCAGGTTCAACAATCAAAGGAAGGGATTTTTATCCATCAAACCAAGTACGTCGGAGATATTCTCAAGCGATTTCAGATGGATGACTCAAAGCCTTTGGGAACTCCATTAGCTCAAAATCATGGGATTACCCCAGACGGAATGGGTGAACATGTAGAACCATCTCTCTATCGTGCTTTGATAAGATCTCTCATGTATCTTACTGCTTCAAGACCTGACATATGTACCCAACATGCCTTCTGGCGCGCTATCAGTCTAGTTCGAAAGTTTCTCATTTGATGGCTGTAAAGGATCTTTCGTTATTTGAAGGGATGCCCTGACACTGGTCTATGGCACCCTAAGGATGATAACTTTGATTTGACAGCATTCAGTGATTCTGATCATGGCGGCTGTATAATCGATGCAAAATCAACAACAGCAGGATGTCAATTCTTGGGAAATCTCCTAGTCACGTGGCAATGCAAAAAGCAGACTTGTGTAGCTACATCAACATGTGAGGCTGAGTATATTTCAGCTTCTAGTTGCTGCTCTCAAGTTCTATGGATTCAACAGCAAATGCGCAGCTACGGTTTTGAATTTCTTACTACTCCTATTTTTGTTGATAATGAAGCTGCTTTACAGATCACTCGGAATCCTGTACAGCATTCAAAAACAAAACACATTGAGATTAAGTATCATTTCATATGAGATTGTTATGAAAAGAGACTTATCGATGTTGTTAAAATCCACACTGATCACCAACGTGCAGACCTTTTTACCAAAGCCTTTGATAAATCACGTTTTGATTATCTACTTTTGGTCAATGGCATCAAGGTGAAGCCCGAGTAACTCAAGCATGGCTAAATTTATTTTTGTATATACTTTTCTAAAAATCTAAAACTACAAAAAGATTTTCAGTTTTATATTTTAGGGGGAGTAAGTTTAAGAAATACAAAATATGTCTTTTATTTACCTTCTTTGTTTAAGGGGGAGAAAAATTCAGAAGAATACAAAAACATTAGAAAAATAAAAAATGAGTTTCTTGAATAAGTTGAAGATGATGAAATTCACCGGTAAATCTCTCAGAAATGGTTAAAAGCATAAAAAGTAGATTGATAAGTAGCTTTTACTTATGATGTATCGATAGGCTCATAATCAGACTAAAATGTGTAGGTTGATATAAACTTAACAGACAGAACGCCAGGGGGAACCATTCATTGGCATATGGTCTTGGTACCGAAATTTCGTTTGATAGAGTGCCGAGGTTCTGAGATATACGGTCTTTATGCTGGCTTATCATCTGGGTATCATGGTTGAATCTTTTGCCAAAAAATAACGGTGGCGTAAGTCTAGAACTTCCATGATATCATACATACGTGTACATACTGCATACGACCATCAAATAAGTGATAAAAATATCACATCCCCAAAATAAGTGATAAAATATCACAGCTTTATGCGGGAGCTAAGTTCGTCTCTTTGTCGGTACGATGGTACTAACCTGTTCACGGACTTACTCCTGTGCCCTGCATGCATATGAAAATCAAGTTCCTCATCAATAAGTGATTAAATCATAAAGGGCTTGTTTTCAATCAAAAATTAGTGAGTATCTCACATCATTCATATACATCAAAACATATGATATAGCAGTATACTCACCGGTAAGATTTTCTCTCGTGCATATCTTGATACGGGAATGTGTCGTGATGTGGTTGAACACCGGCTAGTAAATATAATTCATACCTTAATCATATCTCCTAATCATGATTACATCTGATAAGTCTGAGCTTACATGGACAACAATACCGATAATCATAGTTGAATACTTATCTGTTTAATTTTGAAAACCAAATACCGTTTTTGACAAAGATTAAAATGCTGGTATGATTCCTTTACCTTGAAACTCGAAAAAGATTGTAGTTTATCTGTATATTTTGATTTTAAGTCTAGTTTACTTAGTTGATTATGTAATTACTTTTTGAAAGTTAGCCAAAGTTGATACTCGAAAGTTTCTACCAGGATACGCCAGAAAACCATCTGTTTGATATCGCAACTTCATAAAGTAATATCTTGCAACAAGTAACCATCAAAGAAAACCAAAATATGAATTTCGTTCAAGTGTGTGTATCTTGTACGAATGAACCTAGTCATTTCATTTGACTTGGTCACTTATTTTTCTCAAATCTGCTGCTGAAATTCATACGAGTGTGTGTATCTCGTTCAGGGAATACAATCATACGAAGAATTTATGATAAGTCTCTCGTGTGTATTCCCTAAGAAATTTGTGTTCGAATTATATTTGTCTATTGAGTACAGATTGATACAAAAGAACATGAACAAAGACCAGCAACGAAGAAATCTGACAAGTCAGAAGAGGAAACAAGAAATATTTGAAGTTTCTTAGAAGTTCGAAGACCTGATGCTCTAATCATTAGATAGCAGATCTTCAGGGGGAGTTTGTTGATACTCCAAACCGTTCATGTGAAGACCAACATATGAAGACCAAAGACCGAAGACCGAAGACCAAGCAACATCTAAGGGGGAGTTTGTTGATACATTTTTGTATCTGTCTCTTGTTCTTAATTACAGTTGTAATTGTACAATATTTGCTCAAGTGTCTGTATAGGTTTGGTCGTGTCGAATAGATCGAGATATCATTCTATCTTGATCTAGTATGACATCTTAGCTTGTCTGGGTTATTAGTTGCATGTGTGCATACTGATAAGTCTTGTGTACATCAAATCTACACACGTTCTCCAAGAATGAGAATTCTGTGCGAGTCATAGATTTCGTACGAAACACAGGGTTTCGTACGAAACAAAGAGTATTTCGTACAAAACAAGCATTTCATACGAAACACTGACTCGTACCAAATTCTGGAGATGTGTTTCTTGTAAAATATTGTGTTCAGTATGTCTAGATTCATGGTTCGTAAGAAACATCTAGGAGGACACTATATAAGCAGACATGCACCTCTGAGTGAGGGTTAACTAGTTGACTCGCATGTGAGATTTGGTCAGACCAGAGAGCTTGTTACCCTTTGAGCTGGTTATCTCTGAAGACGAAGACACAAGAACACAGCAAGTTTGTTTGAGTCATACGAGCATTGTGTGTATATGTTTGTACTTGTTCTCAATCATTAATCAAGATAGTGAATCTTTGGTTACCCCGTGTTCTTTACTTTGCTTTGGTTGCATGCACACTTGGATTCCGCACTTGTGTGTGTGTCATATGAACAAGGAACTAGTTTAACACGATCCGCAGGTGGACCTACAGTCAAACTTGGTATTTTAAACGGGTTAGACACACAGTCTAGTGGTGGACTGTGTACATTCCACGTAAACGATACAGGATTCGAATCCTAACATGTCGCCGACTCTCTGAATAAAATCAATTGTTTTTACTTAAATATATGCTATCAAGCAACAAGTATTCAAATGTAATAAAATTCAGGAATAAACCGGGTTAGACACCCAGCCCGGTTGGTAGGGCTGGGTGCATGGTACAACAGAGTTTACGAGTTCGATTCATGGGGTGGACAAACGGTTCGCTCATTTAAAATCTTTTTAAATAAAATAATTTCTGAAATAATGTAAGTAGTATATAAGAATAATAAAAATCAATACTATTTCGGGTTAGACACGTAGCTCAGTTGGAAGAGCTGCGTGCACGTAAACGGGAGGTCACAAGTTCGAGTCTCACCACACGCTGCCAACAACACCAAACGAACCGGTCAGACCCCTTGTCAGGTCTGACAAGGTTTTTTTATTTATTATTATTTTATTTTCTTTTATATATTATTTTTGTATTTATATTCTAGTTAAAAAATCAATTAAAAATACTTAAAGATACAATTTCGAAGGTTTTAAAATCTCAATAAATACCACAAAAATAACCTAAAACTCTAACAAAAAAATCAAAATATTAATTTTTATATATTTATCAAATTATTGCGTTATTATTTAGGTTAGTCTCCTTCGTCGGTTAAATCCTCAAATCGTGCGCACTCTTCATCAATCAAGGAAACGCACCCACTATGAGTGAATCCTTACAAATTCCCCTTTTTATCATGTTTTTGGGGTGTATCATGTGTCGTTACATAGTTTATTTATTTAAACACTTGTGCTAACACCATTATGTAATCTAATGTGTATATTTTTCTGTGTGGTTATGTGTGGATACATTTTATCATTTCAGTGCAATCATTCATTTAAGGCCCATCAGTTCCTCATGGGATACGAGTTGAGCATTAGGTGCCTCATTAGATCAGCTCCGTTTGATTGAGCCTCGATCTCAAGTTCATCATGCATCTTGTTCATATGTTCATCATTTATATTATGTGGTTTGTGATTTAATTATATATACATAAGTTCATATGTGGTCCACGCACATTTTTATTATAACAACCAATATATTAAACTGTTTAATTGTTAAATTGAGATTCACTCGCCAACTCATGTTGACCCAAACTTTTGTTTTACACATGATACAGGTGGACAGGCTGAAGAGAGGAACACACAGAAATGGCCTTAGAAGAATTAAAATATTGTTTGATTCGAACAATGTTCTTCTTGTGCTTATATGTTTCCTTGTGTTTGGATATTTGATTTTAAATTTCAACTTAATAAATATGAAACCTATTATTAGTAAATGTCATGAGCTTTGATGATAACCCAATTATGCCCCGACTTATATTTCTGTTGCGGGTCAGGTTGTGACAGATTGGTATCAGAGCTTTTGACTATAGGGATATATGATAGGTTATTAGACCCTTAGAGCCTATACTATAGTTGATTAGATTTTAATTGTTTATGTGTTACATGCAAAACTCATGATGTTTATTTGTTTCATGTTTATCTCACACACAAATGCATGCAAGCACTTTCACTACTACATTGTATACGTAATGTTCCTTATAGTTTATATTGTTAACATATCATGCCTACGCAAGCACACACATCACGATTTCACAATTTTCATGATTTCTTCTCAAAGATTTTACAATGTTTTTTCATGTTTTTCAATCACATCAAAGTGAGTTCTACGACGGGCATGTAGTAACTGGATGGGTACGAGCACCGGTAGTCGGAACGCCCTGTCTAGGCTTGGTATTCGTATAAATCCAAAATAATGGACTAGTTTGCCTACCTGGGGACTAACGATGAGAGTACGAAGGACCTATTAGGCCAAAGCATGCCACATCAAACGTCGTGTGAACTAACCCCACTTTGAGTTGTCATTGTGTCTACACCTGGACACCCTCCGACCTTACATCTCGCAATCATGTTTTACGATTTTCATTCGGGTGATGCGAGTGTTATCAAGCTGACACCAATATGAACCCTTCTAAGCCCAGTAGTCATGGGGGCCCACATGACTACCTAGGCTATGGTATAGGAGACATTTGGAGGCCCAAAAATGAGCAAGCCCAAGACATCCTATGGATGTAGTTAAGTTATTGTTTTCATTTATTTATGAATGTTGTTTTCCATCTTTTTACGACACATGACACCTAGAAACTATCAATTCATAATCTCCCTACGTATTTCCTGTAGATGTCTACTAGACACTCTCGAGGTGGTAGAAGATCAGGAAGATCTAGCGAACGTATGGCCACTCACATCGCTCAACAGATGGCTTCCGTACTTCCTGACATCGTTCTGCAAGTTCAACAAGCTCTCGCCGCCAATCCCATCAACCCCACCCATCAAGAAGGCCAAAATGTTGCCAACCCTCATCCCAACACCAATAAATGCACCTACAAGCATTTCAAATCATGCGATCCCCCAAAATACGAAGGGACTGAAGGTGTCACCGCTCTCCTCCATTGGTTTGAGGAGATGGAAAACACTTTTCTCAAATGCGATTGTCCCGATGATCGCAAGGTGAGATATGCTACCAGTCATTTGTTTGGAGTTGCACTTACATGGTGGAACACAGAGAAGGGCAAGCGAGGTGCTGAAGATGCTATAGCCTTAACTTGGGAAGAGTTGAGGGAAATCATGATAAGACGCTTCTGTCCAAGAAGCGAAATCAAGAAATTAGAAGATGAGTTTTACGCTTTGAAACAAAAGGAGGGAGACCACACCACATACAACAAGAGATTTCTCAAGTTGAATCAGATGGTCCCCAACCTGTTCACTCCGCCCTATCGTCTAATTGAGCATTTCATTCGAGGTCTTCCCTCGAAAATTCAAGATTCTGTGTTAAGTACTACACCTGCAACACTCGAAGCTGCCATGGAGCTGGCTACTGAGCTCACGGAAAATCGCATCCAAAATGGCGATTTTAAAGATGATAAGAAAAAAGACAAGACACCTGTTGAAACCCCAACCCAAACAGGTTCGTCTTCCAAGTTTGCTGGTAAGAGAAAATGCAATGGCAAGAATTTCGCCATTACCGAAACCAACTCCCCTATGGCTGTTGCTCCAATCACGCAAGTCGCTCCTAATGCCGCCCCATTCAAGAAGCTATACACTGGTCCCCATCCAAAATGCAACCGATGCCAATATCACCACCCTCCTAAGAACCCATGCCAATACTGCGCAAGTTGTGACCGTGCCGGTCACACAATTCAAACCTGTCGAATCCTTCAAAAGCCAAACCGCAATCAGCCTTAGGCTCAAACCAATAATCAAGTGGTAGGCCAACACCAAAAACCTTTACTCTTACCACCTGTTCAACCCATGGCTCAACCCTACTACCAACCCAATTATCCAATGATGCAACACGTCAGAGCATGTTTCAACTGTGGCGATCCAACCCATTTTCGAAACACTTGCCCACGCTTGGTGAACATCATAAATGCTCAAGCTCAAGCCAACCCAGTGAATCAAACCAACCAAGCTAATCCACCTGCTAGAGGAAGGTCTTTCAACATCAACGCCAACCAAGCTAGGGTCGATAATAATGTGGTCAACGGTACGTTTCTTATTAACGGTAGTTATGCATCCATACTATTTGATACTTGTGCTGATAGGAGTTTCATATCCTTAGAGTTCGAATCCATTCTCGATTTACCTCGCGTTAGTTTAGCTGAATCATTCACAGTGGAAGTTGCTGATGGTGAACCTATTACGTTAGACTCGATTATTCGTGATTGTACTCTTACCCTTAATGATCACGATTTCCCAATTGATCTTATCCCTATGAAATTGGGAAGCTTCGGCATTATCATTGGTACGGTCTGACTTAGTCAACATCACGCTGAAGTTGTTTGCTATGAGAAGTTTATTCGAATTCCTCTCGCTGACGGTCAAACTTTACGTATTTTTGGTGAAACTTCTTCCAAAGGGCTCAAGCTGATGTCATGCCTCCAAGCTTGAAGATACCTTCGCAAAGACTATATTGCGTTTCTAGCTCATATTGTCAAGAAGGAAGACATGGAAAGGAAGCTCGAAGATATTCCATCGTTAAAGAATTTCCTCAAGTTTTTCCCGATGACGTTTCAGGACTTCCTCCTGTGCGAGAAGTCGAATTCCATATCGATCTTGTACCTGGTGCTACACCAGTCGCAAAATCTCCCTATCGGTTAGCTCCATTTGAGATGCAAGAGTTAGCTAGTCAGCTGCAAGAGTTGACTGACAAGGGATTTATACGTCCTAGCTCATCACCTTGGGGTGCGCCTGTTCTTTTCATAAAAAAGAAAGATGGAACTTTTCGAATGTGCATCGACTATAGAGAGCTCAACAAGCTGACCATCAAGAATCCCTATCCATTACCTCGTATTCATGATCTTCTAGATCAACTTCAAGGTGCCACATATTTTTAAAAAATCGACCTTCATTCTGGTTATCATCAACTTAGAGTGCGTGAAGAAGATATTCCAAAGACTGCTTTTCGAACTCGTTATGGTCACTATAAATTCATGGTTATGCCTTTTGGGTTGACCAATGCTCCTACAGTTTTCATGGATTTGATGAATAGGGTGTGCAAACCCTACCTCGATCGTTTTGTGATAGTTTTCATTGATGATATTCTTATCTACTCCAAGATCAAATCCGATCATGAGCGACATCTTCGACTTATTCTAACACTTTTGAGGATTGAAAAGCTTTATGCTAAGTTCTCGAAATGTGAGTTTTGGTTAAAAGAGATACAATTTCTTGGTCATATTGTTAACGACAAAGGGATTCATGTTGACCCTGCAAAGATCAAAGCGGTGCAAGAGTGGCAAGCACCACGTACTCCTACCGAAGTTAGGTCATTTCTTGGACTAGCCGGTTATTATCGTCGTTTCATCGCAAATTTTTCTCATATCGCCGTTGCACTCACAGCCGTGACTCACAAGGGTAAACCCTTTATTTGGGGGCCCAAGCAAGAAGAGACTTTCCAAACTTTGAAGTAAAAACTTTTTGATGCACCTATCCTCACACTTCCTGATGGCTGCAAAGACTTTGTGGTTTATTGTGACGCGTCAGGGAAAGGTTTAGGTTGTGTTCTAATGCAAAGAGGAAAGGTGATAGCCTATGCCTCAAGGTAACTCAAAGTGCATGAAAAGAACTATACCACTCACGACTTAGAACTTGGAGCAGTCGTGTTCGCTCTTAAGATATGGAGACATTATCTCTATGGTACCAAGTGTGAAATTTACACTGACCACAAGAGCCTTCAACATATCTTCAATAAAAAAGAGTGGAACATGAGGCAATGATGATGGGTCGAACTTTTAAATGACTATGATTGTGAAATTCGATATCATCTTGGCAAGGCTAATGTTGTGGCTGACGTCCTCAGTCGAAAGGAGTATGCAAACTCCACCCGTCTCTTGTGTTCTCAAATTGTGACCGATCTTCAAAACCGAATTAGAGCAGCTCAACATATTTCCGTCATGGAAAATGATGTGCAAGATGAATTGTCTTGGGAGCCGAAACCAAACTAGATTCCAAGTCGGATGGTATTCTCTATTACTTGAATCGTATTTGGGTACCTGATCGTGACGATCTTCATGCTTTTCTCATGAAAGAGGCTCACAAAACATGATACTCTATACATCCACGGGCCGATAAGATGTATCAAGATCTACGATACTCCTACTGGTGGCCTGGCATGAAGAAAGATATCACCATATTTGTTT
This sequence comes from Scalesia atractyloides, assembly GCA_947069175.1. Classification (NCBI taxonomy): domain Eukaryota; kingdom Viridiplantae; phylum Streptophyta; class Magnoliopsida; order Asterales; family Asteraceae; genus Scalesia; species Scalesia atractyloides. The sequence continues at coordinate 16,801,591 of CAMTDV010000026.1, forward strand.
CCAAGTCCCTTACATGTTCCAAAGTGAAAGCTGAACATCAAAGACCTTCAGGACTTCTTGTCCAACCCGAAATACCTGTATAGAAATGGGAAAATATAACCATGGATTTCATTACCGGGTTACCTCGCACCTCCAGTGGGTATGACACCATTTGGGTTATCATCGGCCGTCTCACTAAATCAGCTCATTTCATTCCAATCCGCGAAGACTTCAAGAACGAGAAGTTAGCTCCTATCTATATCAATGAAATTGTAAGTCGTCATGGTGTGCCCTTAAGTATCATTTCAGATCGAGACAACCGTTTTACTTCACGAAAGTGGCAAGCCGTACAATCCGCTTTGGGTATACGTCTAGATCTCAGCACTGCCTTTCACCCTCAAACTGATGGTAAATCTGAGCGCACCATACAAACCTTGGAAGACATGTTGCGAGCATGTGTCATAGACTTCAAGGATAATTGGGACACTCACTTACCATTAGTTGAAGTTTCGTGCAACAATAGCTATCATTCAAGCATTGGTATGGCTCCTTTTGAAGCCTTATATGGTCGTAAGTGCCGATCTCCTGTATGTTGGCATGAAATTGGTGAAGCACAAATCACTGGACCTGAACTGATCCAAGAAACGACTGACAAAATCCTTCAGATCCGCAATAATCTTCTAGCAGCTCGAAGTTGTCAAAAGAGTTACGCTGATAAACGACAAAATCCATTGGAGTTTTGTGTTGGTGATCAAGTACTTTTGAAAGTATCACCGTGGAAGGGAGTGGTTCGTTTTGGTCAAAAAGGCAAACTAGCACCACGCTATGTGGGAATATTCAAAATACTCGAAAGAGTTGGCCCTGTAGCATACAAGCTTGACTTACCAGAAGAACTCAACAGAATTCATCCCACATTCCATGTATCAAACTTGAAAAAGTGCCTCGCCGACAAAAACCTCCATATTCCTTTAGAAGATATTCAAATCGATGAATCAATGCACTTCGTTGAAAGACCTGTTGAGATCATGGACTACGGTGAAAAGCGTTTAAGACGAAGTCGTATTCCAATAGTCAGGGTGTGTTGGGAGTCAAATCGAGGACCTGAGTTTACTTGGGAACGCGAAGACTCAATGCGGGAAAAAAGCCCGCATCTTTTTCCAGTTACTACTTCTACTTAAATTTCGGGACGGAATTTCTAAAAGTAGGGGATACTATAACATTCATGTAAAACGGGTTTCAAAACCCGCTTCGGTTAATAATTAAATATTCAGTTAAAAGTTCGTTGCGTATTTATTAGTGTCGGTTATTTTAATATTTCATAATTAATAAATGTTGTAGAATTAAAAACCATAATTAATAAATAATAATAATAATAATAAGTAAATTAAAATAAACTTTAAAATAAGAAAACAAAAATTTAAAAGGAGTAGCCGGGTTTCGAACCCGGGTCTCCCGCGCATGCACATACACAAAACACCACTACTCCACACGCACTTTGGTGATTTGAATCAGAAACAAATAACCTATATAGCAGAACTAAGAACTAAACCTGCAAATCAAAAGCTTCATTTCAGAATCTGTTGTCAAGATCAAGTCGCGAAATTTAGGGGATAACGTCTTCTTTGCGATTGAAAAACGGATATAACTGATAGCAAACATCAGTTATAACCGAAAACTTAAAGCATTTCATTCATAACCATGTATATCGTAACCGAAAATTTAAACCAAGATGGAGATCACCTTTGCCTATAAATACCATCAACCAATCATTCTAAGCTCACTCACACTTCTAATCATTACTCGAAACCACTCTGCTCAAATCCTCTGTTCTTGATGGAATACAGTTCTGTTTGCCGGAAGTTAAGCTCTGCTCGCCGGACCCATCGCCAGAACACTGTGATCATCAGTAAATCTTTTAGTTATTCTTGCCAATTGTTATTAACAAGTTTAATGTATAAACCGCATAACAACAACATCATTTTAATCTGGCATGATCGAGTTCAGTACTGGGTTTAATTTAGGATGAAAAAGATGAAGTTATTCAGATTATATGTATAGTCAAACTTGGTATTTTAAACAGGTTAGACACACAGTCAAGTGGTGGACTGTGTGCATTCCACGTAAACGGTACCGGGTTCGAATCCTAACACATCGCCGACTCTCTGAATAAAATCAATTGTTTTTACTTAAATATATGCTCTCAACCAACAACTATTCAAATGTAATAAAATTCAGGAATAAACTGGGTTAGACACCCAGCCGGTTGGTAGGGCTGGGTGCATGGTACAGCAGAGGTTACGAGTTCGATTCATGGGTGGGACAAACGGTTCGTTCATTTAAAATCTTTTTAAATAAAATAATTTCTGAATTAATGTAAGTAGTATATAAGAACAATAAAAATCAAGATTATATCGGGTTAGACACGTAGCTCAGTTGGAAGAGCTGCGTGCACGTAAACGGGAGGTCACAAGTTCGAGTCTCACCACAGGCTGCCAACAACACCAAACGAACCAGTCAGACCCCTTGTCAGGTCTGACAAGGTTTTTTTTATTTATTATTATTTTTTTTTATTTATATATTATTTTTGTATTTATATTCTAGTTAAAAAAATCAATTAAAAATACTTAAAGATACAATTTCGAAGGTTTTAAAATCTCAATAAATACCACAAAAATAACCTAAAACTCTAACAAAAAGTATTAAATCAAAATATTAATTTTTATATATTTATCAAATTATTGCGTTATTATTTAGGTTAGTCTCATTCGTCGCTTAAATCCTCAAATCGTGCGAACTCTTCATCAATCAAGGAAACGCACCCACTATGAGTGAATCCTTACAAATTCCCCTTTTTAATCATGTTTTTGGGGTGTATCATGTGTCGTTACATATTTTATTTATTTAAACACTTGTGCTAACACCATTATGTGATCTAATGTGTATATTTTTCTGTGTGGTTATGTGTGGATACATTTTATCATTTCAGTGCAATCATTCATTTAGGGCCCATCAGTTCCTTGTGGGATACGAGTTGAGCATCAGGTGCCTCATTAGATCGGCTCCTTTTGATTGAGCCTTGATCTCAAGTTCATCATGCATCTTGTTCATATGTTCATCATTGATATTATGTGGTTTGTGATTTAATTATATATACATAAGTTCATATGTGGTCCACACACATTTTTATTATAACAACCAATATATTAAACTGTTTAATTGTTAAATTTAGATTCACTCGCCAACTCTTGTTGACTCAAACTTTTGTTTTACACTTGATATAGGTGGACAGGCTGAGGAGAGGAACACATAGGAATGGCCTTAGAAGAATTAAAATATTGCTTGATTAGAACAATGTTTTTCTTGTGCTTATATGTTTCCTTGTGTTTGGATATTTGATTTTAAATTTCAACTTAATAAATATGAAACCTATCATTAGTAAATGTCATGAGCTTTGATGATAACCCAATTATGCCCCGACTTTTATTTCCGCTGCGGGCCGGGGTGTGACACCAAGTGGCACAGACCAGACATTAGCCAAGAAATGATAGTTAAGGATAAGAGGGCCTTCTATCTTGATAGTTAAGGGAAGTTATCCTTCTATCCAGAGGGGTGGACTAGGTTCAAGCCTCCAAGGTCGTTAAGGTCCAAGGTCACCAGAACCATTAATCAACTATTAAGGTACTCTTATGTTAACATTAAGGAATGTTCTTACTCCTGGTAGTGTGACTTGAGGAACCACACTAGCCATCTAGGCCAAGGTGCCATAATTTGTCCAAGGTGACAGGCCAAGGTTCCATAATGTGTCCAAAGTGATAGGCCAATGTACCATAATTGTCCAAGGTAACAGGCCAAGGTGCCATAATTTGTCCAAAGTGACATGCCAAGGTGCCATAATTTGTCCAAGGTGACAGGCCAATGTGCCATAATTTGTCCAAGGTGACAGGACAAGGTGCCGTAATTTGTCCAATGGTGATAGGCCAATGTGCCATATTTTTGTTCATTAGTGACCGGCCAATGTGCCATAATTATATGTCCAAATTGGTACAGGCCAATGAGCCATGTTTTAATGTCCTTCGTGACAAGCTTATGAGCTATATATAATTGTCAAATGGTAATGACAGTTGTGACATTATGATCCACTGTCTAATAACATATGGACTACGTCCAGATTGTAATTTGCCTTTGATGGTCCCTTTTGGGACCTAGGCCAAATATAGATGTGATAAGCTTAAGAGTAGTGATGTTATTCAACTAGCTTAAATAGGCGATAGATTGTTATATCCAATGTTTAAAGCCAATATGGTTATCAATACCATGGCTAAGATAAATTTTATTTGGTGTTTAGAACCAAAGCTTCAGAATGTCTAACTCGGACGAGGCACAAAGTAGCCACCGGGATGTTAACTCTAATAACGTCAAAAACATAGCGATAAATATCAATGACTTCCAAGCTCGCATAGATGCAGCTGTTGGAAAGGCTATGGAAAAGGCCATAGAAAAACTTAGGGAGTCGAGTGCTACACGCTCCAGACCCTTATCAATTCCGCATTCCTCAGCTCACAAGGAGAGCTTTTTTCATTCTTCAAATGCGAAGAGTGAACCAAGAAAATTAGAATTTGCTGGTAAGTTTCGTTCCTCAAAAGACGGATGTAGCTACAAATATTTCATCTCCTGTAAGCCCCGAGATTTCAATGGGGAAAAAGGAGTAGTTGAAGCCTTGAAATGGCTTGATGAGATGGAAACGATTGTGAATATCAGCGGTTGTGCTGATAAGGATGTGGTAAAATATGTATCACGGTCCTTCAAGGGTGATACCCTGATTTGGTGGAAAACTATGGTCCAATCTACAGGTAAGGTACACTTGTACAACTTAGGATGGTCTAAGTTTGTTGACCTCGTGAAGGAAACATACTGCCCACCTCATGAGATGGAGAAATTAGATACAGACTTTCTAACTCTTTCAATGAAGAACCTAGATTGTCAGAAGTATGTTTCTAACTTCAATTCCCTGTCTAGGTTAGTTTCCTACTTAATCACCCCTGAATCCAAACGCATTGCGCGTTTCATTAATGGGTTAGTGCTCGAGATAAAAGGTATGGTAAAGGCTGCTCAGCCTAGTACCTATAGGTCCGCTATAGACCTATCTCTCTCCCTCACCTTAGATTTAGTGAGGCAAAAGTCAGTTAGGACTAAGACTGACGAAAAAAGGAAACGGGACGATGATAACTCCCAAAGGTTCAGAAAGAAAGGAAATTTCGGGTTCAAAAAGAACCAGCACACGTCAAATGACAAACCTCTGTGCAAGAACTGTAACTACAGACATTGGGGACAATGTAGTGTTAATCCACAGAGTAAACCCTATGGTATCTGTAAGAGAAAGGGGCATAAGACCTGGAGTGCAAGGATACTAAGAATGCCATCTGCTACAGCTGTAATGAAAAAGGGCATATTAAGTCCAATTGCCCCAAGAACCCCAAAGGTAATGATGCAAAGCCTGGAGAGGCTAAGAAAGAGAATGCTCGTGCCTTCTAGATGAATGCCAGGGAGGCCGTTAATGAAAACAACGTCATAACAGGTACATTCCTCATTAATGACATATATGCTAGAGTTCTTTTAGAGTCGGGTGTAGATAAATCTTTTGTTGACCATAAGTTTAATAAACTATTAAACTTGCCCATAAGAACTCTAAACATAACCTATGAGGTAGAACTAGCTGATGGAATGTTAGAAACAACATCTTCCATTCTTGATGGATGTTCTATATCCATTAGGAATCATTCTATCTCTGTCACTCTTTTGCCAATGAAATTGGCGGGGTTCGATGTAGTTTTAGGCATGGATTGGTTATCCCATAACCAAGCCCGCATTGCCTGCGATTAGAAACTCATCGAGATTAAAACCCCATCTTGGTGAAACGATCACTATCCCTGGAGATTCACACTACGGATTGCCAGACAAGATGTCGTTATTTAAGGCATCCAAGTGTTTGAGGAGAGGTTGTGTCATTTACATGGCACAAGTAACTATTAATGAGCCTAAACCAGATATTAAAGACCTTCCCGTTATCTCAGAATATTCCGATGTTTTCCCCGAAGGAATTACCAGGCCTACCTCCAGATAGGCATGTGGAATTTAGAATTGATATCCTGCCATGTTCAGCACCTGTTGCTAGGGTTCCGTATCGATTAGCATCGAAAGAAATGAAGGTATTAAGGATGAAATTAGATGAACTTTTAGAGAAAGGTTTCATACAACCTAGTTCCTCACCTTGGGGAGCTCAAATTCTTTTCAATAAGAAAAAGGAAGGCTCAATGCGGATGTGCATTGATTACCGTGAGTTGAATAAGTTAACAATCAAGAACCGATATCCCTTGCTCAGGATCGACGACTTGTTCGATCAACTTCAAGGTGCTAGCTACTTCTCTAAGATCGATTTGAGATCAGGATATCATCAGCTGAAGGTTAGGAACGAGGATGTTCCTAAGACTGCCTTTAGGACCCGATATGGTCATTATGAATTCTTGGGGATGCCTTTTGGGCTTACAAATGCACCTGCAGCATTCATGGATCTCATGAATAGAATCTGCAAACCGTATTTGGATAAGTATGTCATTGTCTTCATAGACGACATACTTATCTATTCTCGTAATTAAGTTGATCACGAGAAACACCTTCGGTGCATTCTAGAACTTCTAAGGCAAGATAAGCTTTATGCTAAATTCTCTAAGTGCGAATTTTATTTTGGAGAAGTCCATTTTCTTGGACATGTTGTAAGTGAGTGTGGTATCCAAGTGGATCCCACCAAAATAGAAGCCATAATGAATTAGGAAGTACCCAAAACTCCATCAGAGATTCGTAGCTTCTTAGGATTGGCTGGTTATTATAGGAGGTTCATTGAGAACTTTTCAAGGATAGCCACTCCTTTAACTACCTTGACCCGTAAGAATGTCAAGTTTGACTGGGTCCAAAATAACAGGAATCTTTTGAGATTTTAAAACACAAGTTGAGCAATGCTCCTGTGTTATATCTACCTGAGGATTTTGTTGTTTATTGTGATGCTTGGCACATTGGCATGGACTGTGTACTAATGCAAAAAGGAAAGGTGATTTCTTATGCATCACGACAGTTAAAGGTGCATGAAAGGAATTACACCACCCATGATTTAGAATTGGGTGCCATTGTATTTGCACTAAAGTTGTGGAGACATTATTTATATGGCACAAAGTGTATTATATAAACTGACCATAAGAGTCTCTAGCATCTGTTCAATCAAAAGAAATTGAACATGTGACAACGTCGTTGGATGGAAACACTTAATGATTATGATTACGAAATTCGCTATCATCCCGGCAAGGCAAATGTCGTTGCTGACGCCTTAAGTCGCAAGGAAAGAATTAAACCTATTAGGAATAACGCAAACAACATATAGCTTAGAAATAGCTTGAATGAGAAGCTATTAGATGCACAAAAGAAAGCCCTATTAGTGGCTAATATTCCTAATGAGGGATTAGGCGGGACTATTGATCAGTTAACGCCTGGAAAGGATGGAATCATTAAATTTAATGGAAGAATCTGGGTTCCAATCTTTAGAGGACTTAGAGATCTAATCCTCCAGGAAGCGCATAAATCAAGATACTCAATTAACCCGGGAGGTGACAAAATGTATCAGGATTTGAAAAAGAATTATTGGTGGATAGGTTTGAAAAAATCTATAGCCACTTATGTAGCTAAGTATCTGACGTGTTCACAAGTTAAAGCCGAACATCAGAAGCCATCAGGATTTCTACAACATCTTGAGATTCCCACTTGGAAATGGGAAATGGGAAATGGTGACCATGGACTTGATTACCAAGTTACCAAAGACCAAACCTGGTAATGACACGATTTGGGTCATTGTAGATAGGCTGACTAAGTCAGCACATTTCTTTCCAATTAAAGAGACGTATAATTCTGACAAATTGGCTAAGTTATATGTGGACAAGATTGTTTCCTTACACGGTGTGCTAGAATCTGAGGAGGTATGGTCCCAAATAACCATAAGCTTGACTACATTTTACAAGGATAACCTTACATGCAACATGCAATGGTGCGCTTTCCTAACAACCAGCAACTTCCAGGTCATACAATGAGCCTTGCGCACTCAGCATAACGGTGAATTAGACCAACAACTTCCAGGTTACACAGTGATCCTTGTGCACTCAGCGCAACGGTTAATTAGACCAACTTCTATAAGTCACACAATGAGCCTTGTGTACTCGCCATAACGGCAAGTTAGACTCATGCGCGCAGGCCACTAGTCCCTGCGCACAACAACATTCCTCTAAGCTGCGAATCCCAAAACCTTGCAAGGACAAGACACACATGAGAAGCGCCTCATAGTCTTAGGACAAAGGAATACACCCCTGATACCCTGCGCTGGCGAAAAACCTTGAAAGCCTCGCAGAAGGGGGTAAGCACTAAGAGATGTTGACCATACCTCAGGGTACGGAATGGCAGAGTTGTGACCAAAGGTTACTTGGCAGGTTGTGTGTGACCGAGCTCATGACAATAGGGCAAGTGTCAGACCATACACCAACCACTGTTCTGCCAGTGACTGTTCCACTTTCTCCATTTCGGCTGGCAGCAGGCCTGACACCAGAAACGACTACTTTACACGTGGCACCACACAACACCCGACGAAGCATACCTCCCGACAGAGAGCATTAATTCTCCTGCATGGAGCATTTAATGTCTGCCACCAAGGGACAAAAGGGATGTTTCTGGCTGTATGGGTCGGGCCCAAGGCCCACCAGCATTTCTCCCAAACGTACCTTCTCTCGGCTATAAAATAAGTATCAGATCTCCAGGTAATAACACGCCTACCAAGGCATATACATGCTACACCACTCAACACACACATAGGCTTTTGCTTACATCTGCAATCTCTTATCTTTCCTTACCCAAAATACTTACTCTCACGCCGGAGTGTGGCCACGGAGAAAACCACCCTTTCCCGGTGACGAGACTAACGACATTGCTAGTTTTGCATATCATCTGGAGTGAGCTTGGAAACCCAAAGGCGAAGTGAGAGGTTAACCATTTATGCAGAAACACCCTGGTTGTGACTGATATATCTCTGGATATCCCTTGGTTCAACTGGTGCTTCTTCATTGGCGCCATCAGCTACTTTCTCACTATTCCCAGTTTCCAACCTCACATTTTTTCACCTTTTGTAAACCTCATTTCCTGATGGCCGATTTTCCAACCCCGCGAGGCTCTCGACGCAAAGGCAAGAACCTGGTTCAAACTTCTCGTGTCAACGGGCAAGTGAGGGAAGATTCCTCCAAGTATACCGGCAACCAACACGGCTCTGGCCGAATAAACATCCCGGTCACCCCCGGATCCTATTTTGAGACTCCTTTTGTTCCAATCACGTCGGTCTTACCCCGGGTGAGACACTGATGTCATCGTTCATAAAGTCTCAGACGACCCTAAATAACGTTTATGCGCAACTCTGTGTGCAAACGAACACCCCTACTGCCCCAGTGCAACCCACTGTTCAAGTACACGCTTCGCCTAGGATTTTGAGTTACGACTCACCAGCCGGGGCAAGCGTACCATATAGTCTCCACCCACAGGAGACAGAATACACACAGCCTCCGCCTAAGCCAGAATCTCGCTTTCTCAGACGAGCATCTGTTCACTCACGACTGGGCCCGCAACCTCAAGGGGAGCGGTACACCCAGCTTGAGGGAGACAAAACTTACGGTGAAGGTGATAGCGCCAGCGTCTTTCACCGGATACCAAAAAATCATGTGGCATACAGATTCGCTGCGCGCGGCGGTTACAACCAAGAGGCCGAGCATGATTACAACTTGGTTTACAGACTGGTGGACGCAGCCGAACACTCCAAGTTCATCAAGGAGATAGCTCTCGCACCCTTGGAGCATGCAAAGCTGCCCTCCAACGTTGGCAAATACAACGAGTTGACCGACTAGGATAACCACCTGCGGCTTTTCACCGGCACAGGACTGATCGGAGTATGGACACTACCAATGTGGTGTCACCTATTTGTTCAAACCCTCACAGGTGTTGCACGCCTGTGGTTTGACAACCTGCTTATAGGCAAACTCGCGTCCTGGAACAATTTGAAGGACAAGTTCCTGGTGCATTTCAGCCAGCAAAGGCATTATGTCAGAGACTCCTCTGAGGTAACGAATATCTGGCGTCGGGATGATGAAAGCCTCAAGGATTTCATCACCTGCTACAACAAGGAGGTATTGGAGATAGGGGATGTGCATGAGGCTTAATCCGTGCGCAGTTTAAATATACCGTATGTTGTGACAAGATGATCAAAGACTTGTCAGGGACAACAGGTCTCCTCAAGAGCTGGGAAAAACTTATGGCGGCGGCAAAGGTCTATGCACAAACAGAGCGCAACCTTAACAAAAGCAGGCCTCCTCTACCTCACCATCGTCCCCAAGACTTGAGTAAGAGTTTTGGGAAAAAGAATAAAGGTTGGAGGGACCACAACCAACACCCTCCCCATACATCGGTCGACGCTCGCATGACCATTAATAAGCTCGCCACCCAGCGAGCAATAAAGCAAGATAATAGTGATCGCCAGTGGACCCCACTGACGAAGACACCGACGGAGGTCCTCAGCACAGAAGACCATCAATTTAAACAGCCATCACGATGCGCAACAAGAAGGGTCAAGACCCCAACCTCTTCTGCGATTACCATAAAGACACGGGCACACAACCGACAATTGCATCTCCCTGCGCATGGAGATTGAGAGGCACTCAGGAGGGGGAAGCTTACCCACTTATTACAAAACGTGCGCAAGGAGGTGCGCCAGATTACTCGCGGCGGCGAGGGCCTGAGTAACAATAAATGAAGGCTGTTCTTATGATCCAAGGTGGTCTTTCGCGCAAGCGCAGCCACCCGAAGAGCTGCACGTCTCACTGGCGCGAGCAGTAGGTCATCTTCCCCGTCGTTCCCGGGGTCCGCAAGAAGACTGACCGGTAGTAATAACCGGTATCTTCGGTCACTACCGGACCGACTACATGTTCATAGACCCTGGGAGCTCTATGGACATTATATACGAACAGTGTTTCCAGCAACTTGACCTGGAGGACAAAGCACGCCTGGAACCAGTGGATTTCTCACTCACCGGTTTCTGCAATGAGGCTGTTTTTCCTTTGGGACATATATCTTTTCTGGTCACTCTCTCCGATGGGCGCCACACTCGCATCGTCCAAGTCAATTTCATGGTCATGCCCGCAACCTCGCGCCATGACGTATTATTAGGGCGGCGCGCCCAGCGAGACTTCAGCATGATTACTTCCATCCCTCACGCCGCTTGCGGGTTCCCTACGGAAACCGGAGTCGCTATCATGTATTCAAGGAAGGAAATCATGTCGGTGGATGAGGAGCCACCAGTAAAGCAACCCAAGCCATCTCCCAACGGTGAGCCAGAGAAGTGGGTACTCAACAACAAGTACCCGGAACAAACCGTGCTCTTGGGACCTACCATGAACCCCACAATTAGGGCGCGGTTGAAACAACAGTTTTTCCGAAACTTTGACATTTTTGCATGGCCACCGGCGGACATGACAGGGGTGCCAAGGGAAATAGCTGAGCATGCACTACACACTTTCCCTTCGGTACAGCCTATCGTTCAAAAGAAGCGCAACTTCGGGCCAGAAAAGACCCGTGCTTTGAACGAGCAAGTCGCGGAGCTTCTCCAAGCAGGGATCATCCGAGAAGTGCGTTATCAGACATGGGTAGCTAACCCAGTCATGGTCCAAAAGTCCAACGAAAGTTGGCGCATGTGTGTCGACTTCAACGATCTCAACAAGGCATGTCCCAAGGACTACTACGCCTTGCCAGAAATCGACAAAAAGGTGGATTCTCTTGCTTCATTCTGGTGGAAGTGTTTCCTTGACTGATACAAGGGCTACCACCAGATCCAAATGAAGAAAGAAGACGAAGACAAGACCACTTTCCGAACAGACAAGGGCATCTATTGCTACACAAAAATGCCTTTCGGACTGCATAATGTGGGAGCCACCTATCAACGCTTAATGGACCATGTCTTTGGGGATGACATTGGTGAAACCGTGGAAGTATACATTGATGACCTAGTCATCATGAGCTCGGATGAGGAGAAGATGTTGGCAAACATCCAAAGAATGATTGCCTCCTTGCGCAAGGCGAACTTGAAGCTAAACCCCAGTAAGTGCTCTTTTGGAATGGAGGAAGGTAAATTTCTGTGATTCATCATCACGCGCGATGGCATTAAAGTTAACCCGGATAAAGTGGAAGCGATTCAGCGTATGCCATCACCCTCAACTATAAAAGAAATGCAACAGTTGGCAGGGTGGCTGGCTGCGCTGAACAGGTTCTTGGCCAACCACGCGATGAAGTCCTTCCCATTCATCAGCACTCTGTGGAATTGTGTGAAGAAGAACAAGTTTTAATGGACCCCAGATGCGGAGAAGGCCTTCACCCAAATGAAGGAATGCTTGATTCAGCTACCAACACTTACCGCGCCACAAAAGAAGGAGCCACTGTTACTCTACCTTTCCGCATCAGATGTTGCTCTGGGAGCAGTTCTGCTAGTACAATGCACAGGAGTTCAAACTCCGATCTACTACGTCAGTAAAATGCTCACTGACCCACAGACCCGATATCCAATGATGGAAAAGCTAGCTCTAGCTTTAGTCCATGCATCCCGGTGGTTGCGCCGATACTTTTCAGGCAATGAGATAACAGTTCTCTCAAACTACCATCTAGGCCAAATTTGTCAAAACCAGATATCTCCGGTCGCCTAGCAAAATGGACGATCGAGCTAAGCGAATACAATGTTGTGTATAAGCCAAGACCGGCAATAAAGGGTCAGATATTGGCCGATTTTATCGCGGAAGTCCCGCAAAATAAGGCGCAAGAGTGTGAAGAAGTACAGAATCCCACACCGGCTACGAATAACCGCGCATGGATACTTCACACCGATGGCGCATCCAACGATGATGACGCAGGGGCAGATCTTCTCCTCATAAGCCCCGGTGACCAAGAGTTCACATATGCCATCAGATTGGATTTTAAAAGCACAAATAATGAAGCTGAGTACAAAGCATTCCTGGCAGGACTTCGGTTAGCAATCAAGATGGGTGCGCAAAATTTGGAAGCCCATGTCGACTCACTCCTAGTCGCCGGACAGGTCAACGGCCTGTACGATGAAAAGGGCGAGGTAATGGCCTTATATCTAGAACAGGCCCAAACCTTAATAACCAAATTCCAACATTTCAAGATAACCAACAAACATGCGGATGCCCTCAGCAAGCTCGCCGCTACAAGCTTCAAACACCTTGCACGCGAAGTGCACATTAAGGTACTAAAATACCCTTCTGTTCCTTTTCGACAAGTCAACATCATAGAAATGGGAAGTCCATGCTGGATGTCTCCCATCATCATGTTCTTGCAACCCTGAAAACAAAGCGGAAGCTAGGAAGGTCCAGAACAAGGCACTCAACTATGAAATGGCGAATGGTATCTTATACCGGAAGTCATACCTTGGACCTCTCCTCCGCTGTGTTGAGGCGGAAGACGCCAAGTACTTGATCCATGAAATTACGAAGGGTTATGCGGAATTCACTCTGGACCGCGAATGGTTGTTGCAAAGATCATGAACGCCGGATATTACTGGCCTGGCATGCACCTCTATACGGTCAAAACATTACGGAAATGCGCATCATGTCAGCGCCATGCTCCAAATACACTGCGCCCCAAGAATCCCTTCATTCCAGTAACAATAGCGTGGCCTTTCCAACAATGGGCAATCGATATGGTGGGACCATTCCCAGATGCCCTAGGAGCGGTGAAATTCATAATGGTTGCAGTCGATTATTTCACCAAATGGGTAGAGGCCAAACCTCTCGCATCCACCACAGCAACTGTAGTACGAAAGTTCATTTTGGAGCATATCATATGTCGTTTCGGTTTACTCCTACGCATAATCAGCGATAATGGCCCCAATTTCGCAGCCGAAGAACTACAGCAATGGATGCAAGAGATGCATATCGATCACGTTTTCACTTCGGTCACCCACCCCCAAGGAAATGGCCAAGTGGAAAGAATCAACAAAAGCATCGTCGAAGGAATCAAGACAAGGTTGGGAACAGTGCCCAGAGGGTGGGTAGATGAGTTGGCAAGTTTCTTATGGGCTCATCGAACCATGCCTAAAACCAGCACAAGTGAAACTCCTTTTAGCCATGTGTATGGGACGGAGGTAGTGATTCCTGCAGAAATAGGCCTCCCATCACCGCGCATGTTGGCTGCGCAAAAACAAAACAACGAGGAGGAGCGCAGGCTAGATTTGGACTTGCTAGAAGAATGGCATGAAAATGTTGCCATCAATGAAGCAAAATAAAAGTCCAAGCTAGAGAAATACTACATCGGGTGAGTCCGCATATGCACCTTCTTACCTGTTATACGCGACAATGAGGCATCTAATGCCGAACGTCCTGGAAAAATGGCACCCAAGTGGGAAGGTCCTTATGTCATTCATGAAGTCCTGGGAAAAGGCGCATATACCCTTAAGCGCTTAAACGGAACAAGCATCCCTAGGACATGGAATGCGCAGCAACTAAGGCGATGTTACATGTAAATTCCTAAGTACATACCCTTTTGTCTATCTGGAAATGCGGCCTTTGCACCCATTATGTAATTAAGATATGACTTACTTCACTTTTCTTTTTGTCTTAATGTTTCGCTACAAATGCGCGGAAACACTTTGAGTATACGCAAAAACAACTTTGTGCGCAATGACTCGTAAAATATAAGTCACTACCTAGGCAATGTGCACAAAAAGTGATATCCATGCGCGAGTTCAATACCAGTTTTATTTGCTATACTTGCACAAATTCGTTTCAATCCACACAAATATTGTAACCGAAAAGAAACACTTCATTAAAAAGATAAAAAAGAGTATGTACATAACTGCGACACGCGCGGGACAAGCAATGATCCTACAAAGATTACACTATGGATCCTACACTAGTCTTCGTCTTCAGCAGCGACTTCAGCATCTATCGGGAAAATATCCTTCAAGCGGTCAACGAAGTCATCATGGTAAGAGCCTCGCACCAACTCCAAGGCAGGAATTACAAGCTCATTATACCCTGCTGCACCTTCTCGAAGACAGTTCCAGTATTAACCCCGTGAGTGGAGGCATGGCTAGAATCCCACTGAGTGTCCAAGGCATGGGTAACTTGTTGCGCACATTCTGCATAGCCTTGCGCATGCCCATCATGGTGCGCAACGACCACCAGCTTAGCCACTGCACCATCCAACTTCCGGAATTCACAATAGAATCGGCAACCTCCGAATTGAAAGACAAAATCCATGTTGTTGGAGCCACAACATGTTGTTGGTAAGTGATTCCACTAGCGACTCGGAGATGGAACAGGAGTTCTCGGAGTCTTCTAATTTCCTCTCCCTCGTTTCCACCTTCGCCTCCGCAAGTTGCAGCTTCTGCAGGAGTTCAGCATTTTTGCTGAAGTTGCCTGGAGATCTCTCTTAGCGCTCACTAAAGAAACACAAGCTTCGACCTGCTTAATTTCAACAAGGTTAGAAACATACCTAAAAATTTATCAATAGAATAAGCACAAAAGACAAGGAGGTACCTCTTTCTTCTCGTTGTGCTCACGTTGTACACTGGCTTGTGCAGCTGAGGCATTGGCCGCCTCCTTCTCTTTCCTTTCACGCGCCACATCGGCACGCAGCTGGGCCAACTCATCCCTCAGGGATCTTTTCTCCTTATTGTCCCTCTCGCAAACCTCCTTCCATAACTTGCGTTCCTCAACAAGTTTGGCTTCTGAGGCTTCAGCCTTGTTCTTCCACCCCTGCGCAAACCACCTTTCAGTGTGTTGGTTGTCGGCAAAGGCAATCTCCCTTGCCGACAATGCAGCTTCACGCGCAGCCACTTGGGCTCGCTCCTTTCTAAGGGTCTCTTGAGCAGCCTCAAGATTTTTCTTTTCCTTTACCAGGCCCCGCCAGTCTCAAACAATTTTGTAAGTCACCGAGGAAGACCTAGCAGCTGCTTGGAGGTACGTGCGATACGTATCTTCTTCCTCACGACCAGAAAGCAGACGTACCTCCGCCGGGGGGGAAGGCTCCCTTAAAAAACTCATGGCACGCCGGCTAGTGAGAAAAGTCATCTTCTTTCTCCAACTTCCACACAGGAGTGTGGATCTCTCCAGCATAGGAAGAGGAGAAGGACCTATAATAATAATCCCCCCTAAGTCTCATCCGGGCGGATGGGAGACAAACCAAGGGCGGCAGATCCTGCGCCGCCCCCAGGAAACGGTTCCTCCACGTGCCCTTCTGGAGCACTAATCTGAACCTCTTCGGCGGTTGCCGCTCCCGACGGCCCCGCCTCACCAGCTTTAACTGCGCCACCTTGATGCGCGCGTGCTTCCTCCGCCACAGCGGGTTCTTCCAGCACCACATCAGGGTCCTGATCAAAGAACCCCAATTATTCCACTCCCACGGTGGGTTCCCTAAGATCCACCCGGGATCCCTCCCCAACAACCACAGGTTCTTCAATATCCTGCTGTGGTTGCGTCAATGGAACGCCCGGAATTTTCCAAAATCGGGGAACCCACATTAGTATCGATAACGCTACCTTCCACCTCCACGTGAGGCCCCTCCCACACGTTGACCGGTTCTTCTGCCCTAGCAGCAGCATTCCCGTCATGACCACCGGTCTAGGTCATTGGGGACTCAGCTTCCCCAGCACTTGGGCCGGAATCCACCAAAACCGGCTCATCCCCCATTGCACATTGATAAATATTAGCAGCATATAACACAAAACAGGGGAGAAAATATCAAGGGGTATAAAGTACTTACAAAGGGATACTCTAGAGGTTAGTGAGCTCAGATCAGCCTGCTTCCCAAAATGTCTCCGTGCAACCTTCTTTGGGGGTTGCGCAGAGAGGGTCTCCTTCGGATGCTTCTTTCGCTTTAGAGGCACTTCTGGAGCCTCCTTAGGCTCCTCTGGGCTAACTGATGTGGCGGCTGCTGCAACCGCCTGCTTCGGTGCATCCCTCTTCACACCTACAGGTTCGAGACCCTCCCATGAGTCAGAGATGACCACATAAATTTTCCACTTGTCAGTCATAACGCGCTAACCTTTGGGAAGGCCTGCACCAGGTTGATTTGCCTCCCTACCCGCCACTGCGCTGGACCCTACGCGTCTCTTTTTCTTGTGATCTGGGCCAATGCCCAAATCCATCAGAGTGCTGCAAGCAAACCAAGGCAACAAGTAAGTCACCTGCAAAGGCGCGCAAACAAACAATATAAACTCACCAGTTTGTGGCGCAGGAGCCGCTAGATCTGCGTACTTGATTAAAGCAAAATTATCAAGGACCTGCGTGTACCAGGCAGGCTCATTCGGTTTCAACGGAACCTTCTCCATCCGCCCCTCCTTCCTTTGGAAGGCGGCCAAGAACAGCGGGGCTCCTGCACGCATAACACACGCATCATAAGTCAATGTACAACTCTCAATCAATCAAGAAAAAGGGAATAAGGAATACTTACTGCGATCGCCCTCAAAGTACACCGGTCGGGACCGGCGCTCAGGTCCCCACACCAGGCTCATGCCCGCAGCAATAAGCACTCTCTTCGGCAACTGGATTGCCGGGATCTCTTTCAAGTCGCCATACCAGGCGTTAAGCACTGGTATGGGAAGGGTCTCCGCTGGAATCTGTTCCGGCCCCCGGAACGTCATCGGAACTGGTATCGCACCGGCCTTAACAAAAAAGAATTTTGCCTTCCAGCTGTGGAAGGACTTGGGGGGAGAGAGCAAAATCTTACGTGGGCCTGCGCGTGGAGTTGGAAAGAATAGAACCCCATTGAGCAATGGAGTTGATAAAAAATACAAAACCAGTCGATAGTGGGAATAGACCCAGTCGACCGGTAGAGGAACTCAAAGTGACGGATCCTCACCATTCCCATCGGATTCAGTTGGGAAAGGTGGAAGCCGTAGTACTGAAGAAGGTCAACAAAGAATTTGGTGGCGGGCAACCGAAAGTTACCCTCACCAAAGAAATCAGCAAACAAGGTGATGTAACCCGCCGGCATCGGGGCATCCCAAGAAGCAGGGAACCGGAGACCGAACAAAATATCGTCAAACAACTGTCGACATAACTTGCAAGCCGGCAGAGGAGGAACAGCGCCACCAACGACAGCCTCAGGCTCTCCGGTCGCCATAGAAAGAAGAAACAAGAAAAGAGAGTTTTGAAAAAAATTCTTGGAAAAAGTTTTTCAGACGAATTCAAGCAAATTCAAGAAGAAGAAAAAACTTTGAAGAATTGGTGAATGGATTAAGAAACCCTACCAGAGCACATCTATCTATAGTGCTCACATTTAATGCGCTCAGAGAACGTGTGCAACATGTGGGTATCACAACGAATCACAGAAGGAGCGTGGCGAGTTAGTGGGGAATGACGGTTAACGCGCGCGCGTGGCAAACACGCTCTCTGCCCATTCATTGAATGAATGGCAGACGAAGCGGCTGAGTACACGCCACAAATGTCAGTCGTCCTTTCAAATCTCACTCTTTCTCACCAAACCACCTGCACACATTAGGAGATCAGATTTTTAAATTCCAAGAATGAAGACAAAACATTTCCTCCAAACATTTAGAAAATTTTCACCACAACACCAGCGGCGCATACAACAACTCTTCTTGTCCAGCACTCCTTCCACTTTACAACTTGTGCGCAGGAGCAGCACTAGACTAGGGGGACTTGAGGAGGTATGGTCCCAAATAACCATACCCTTGACTACATTTTACAAGGATAACCTTGCATGAAACATGCAATGGTGCGCTTTCCTCACAACTAGCAACTTCCAGGTCATACAATGAGCCTTGCGCACTTAGCGTAACGGTGAATTAGACCAACAACTTCCAGTTCACACAATGAGCCTTGCGCACTTAGCGCAACGGTGAATTAGACCAACTTCTATAAGTCACATAACGAGCCTTGTGTACTCGCCACAACGGCAAGTTAGACTCATGCGCGTAGGCCACTAGCCCCTGCGCACAACAACATTCCTCTAAGATGCGAATCCTAAAACCTTGAAAGGACAAGACACACATGAGAAGTGCCTCATAGTCTTAGGACAAAGGAATACACCCCTGACACCCTGCGCTGGCGGAAAAACCTTGATAGCCTCGCAGAAGGGGGTAAGCACTAAGAGATGTTGACCATACCTCAGGGTACGGAATGGCAGAGCTGTGACCAAAGGTTACTTGGCAGGTTGCGTGTGACAGCACTCATGACAATAGGGCAAGTGTCAAACCATACACCAACCACTGTTCTGTCAGTGATTGTTCCACTTTCTCCATTTCGGCTGGCAGCAGGCCTGAAACCAGAAACGGCTACTTTACACGTGGCACCACATAACACCCGACAGAGCATACCTCCCGACAGAGAGTATTAATTCTGCTGCAGGGAGCATTTAATGTCTGCCGCCGCCGAGGGACAAAAGGGATGTTTCTGGCTGTATGGGCCGGGCCCAAGGCCCACCAGTATTTCTCCCAAACGTACCTTCTCTCGGCTATAAAATAAGTATCGGATCTCCAGGTAATAACACGCTTACCAAGGCATATACCTGCTACACCACTCAACACACACATAAGCTTTCGCTTACATCTGCAATCTCTTATCTTTCCTTACCCAAAATACTTATTCTCACGCCGGAGTGTGGTCACGGAGAAAACCACCCTTTTCCCCGTGGCGAGACTAACGACATTGCTAGTTTTGCAGATCATTTGGAGTGAGCTTGCAAACCCAGTGAGAGGTTAACCATTTATGCAGAAACACCCTGGTTGTGACTGATATATCTTCGGTTATCCCTTGGTTCAACCGGTGCTTCTTCAGTATCTATTGTATCTGATAGAGATACTAGATATACATCTCATTTCTAGAAAAGATTCCAACACTCTTTAGGCACAAGATTAAATTTTAGTACCGCTTACCATCCACAGACAGATGGTCAAAGTGAGCGTACTATTCAGACCTTGGAAGACATGCTTAGAGCATGCGTGATTGATTTAGGTGGAAGTTGGGATGACCACTTACCCCTAATACATTTCTCCTAGAAAAATAGTTACCATACGAGCATCAAGGCTGCTCCTTATGAGGAACCATTGTATGGGAGAAAATGTCGAACGCCCGTATGTTGGGCAGAAGTTGGGGAAGCCCAACTGTCAGGACCGGAGATTGTCCTGGAGACCACATATAAGATTTTGCAAATCCGTGATCGTCTCAAAGCTGCCCGAGATTGGTAGAAGAGCTATGCTGACAAGAGGCGTAAACCTCTTAAGTTCCAAATAGGGGACAAAGTCATGCTGAAAGTATCACCTTGGAAAGGTGTAATGAGATTTGGAAAGAAAGCCAAGCTAAGCCCAAGATATATAGAACCATTCGAGATAATTGAATGTGTCGGCACTGTAGCTTATAAGCTTAAGCTGCCAGAGGAGCTTAATGGGATTCATGATGTATTCCACATCACTAATCTTAAGAAATGTCTAGCCGATGAGTCGCTAGCAATGTCACACCAAGATGTGCAGATTGATGAAAACCTGAGGTTTGTTGAGAAACCAATTTCGATCGAGGATCGACAGGTTAAGAAGCTCCAAAGGAAATTAACACCTATAGTTAAGGTTAAGTGGGATGCCCCTAGAGGTCCCGAGTATACATGGGAGGTTGAGTCCACTATGCGACAAAAGTATCCCCATCTTTTTTAATAAAATCTCGAGGACGAGATTTCTTTTAAGGGGGTGAGGATGTAACACCTTGAAAAAATCGTGTCCAATAGTATAGTAACACGTGTTGTATTTTTATTTTAGTCTATTAAAGACCAATAGGGACTAAAGGTGTCAACATGCTCAAACTGAGGCTCTGAGTGACCTTCTGATGTCAACATGCATAAACATTAGCCACTGAGTGACTGATATGTCAACATGCTTAAACATTAGCCTCTGAGTGACTAATATGTCAACATGCCCAGCCTCTGAGTGACATCAGAGTCAACATGCTCATAATGAGCCTCTGAGTGATCCTTTACGAAGTCCTAACTCCATACGTGCCACTTGTTGGACACGAGAGGTTAATTCTGTAAATATGTGAAAGTTAGATGATGGAGGGGTTAAAAGTGTCAACATGTTAATTTATACATCTGAGTGACCTTTTAACGAACCGAGAGCTCGACAATGTCTGGGCATACTCCCGCGTACGCCAAATATTGGTTACGGAGGGCTAAATATGCTATAAAGGTATTTTAGGAGGTTTTATAAGTTAAAGGGCTAAACTTGACAAACTTTGAAAGTGGCCTTGGGGCGCTCGCGGGGTGCGAGAGGCCAGGCCTGTGCCTCTCGCGGCCCGCTAGAGGACTGCATCTGCAGAATTTTTGCTTGGCCTCCACACATGTTGCCAAAAACCATTGTTTCGAAACCATGGACTTCCAAACAGCTATGCCACGTTTCAGGACACTTGTAAGTTCCCTCTAACACCCCTTAACACCTGGCATCACCTCCTTCAAGCTCCCCAACTATAAATAGGTGCAATACTTCACCATTTGAACTTGCACCTTTCTCATTTCACATTCTATCTCCCTTCTCTGGAAGTTCCTAACTCAAAGGAGCATCCAACTTAGATCTATTGCATCTTAAGGATCACTTGTAAGTGTTCCTTTCTCTTGCATTTTCGTTTATAGGCTTTTATAGCCAAAAATCAAGCG
Organism: Scalesia atractyloides; assembly: GCA_947069175.1. Taxonomy (NCBI): domain Eukaryota; kingdom Viridiplantae; phylum Streptophyta; class Magnoliopsida; order Asterales; family Asteraceae; genus Scalesia; species Scalesia atractyloides. The sequence goes on from CAMTDV010000026.1 coordinate 16,823,362, forward strand.
TTTTACGGAAAACGCCTTGAATTTCGGTTAAGACCATGATGGTCCAGCCATTGTTTGTAACGAACATGGCTAAGTGATCGTAATAAGGTAGGTGTTAATCCTTATAAAGAGCACCTCTTGAAAATCATGTTTGCTAGACCAATTGACGGGTCAAAGTTATTATATTAAAAAGTCAAACGGACCATTTTTCGGAAATGTTATAATTTGATCTTATATATGTAATGAAACCTGTTTTGACACTTAAACAAGTTGGTAATAATTATTAAAACATGTAAGAACATGTTCGGCTCGTCAATTTCAGTTCTAGGGTCGGTTCGCTACCGAAAGTCGCGAAGTTTGACTTCTGCTTTGACTTTCGATTCTGAACCGATTTAGATTAGTTAGCTACTGATCTAAGTTTGCACTATGATCGTAATATAATGTAGCATAACCCCTTGAGGTTATATTACATGATCATAATCAGAATCTGAGTTTATGCACAAGTTCCGTAATTATGCCATTTTGACTAAAATGTCCTTTTTGCATAAAATGAGGTTTAAATGTTAATGAATTTGAAAATGAGTTTCGTACTAATGTAACATTATAAGTAGGATTATTCGTGATGTCAAACCAGATTGTAAACTGAGCTTATGAACAAGTCCTTGTATTATGTCGATAAATGACGATGAAGCCATTGTGGCTTATAAAATGGTTTTAATGATACCTTTTCAAAGTAAATCTTTTATCTATTGATAAGTTATATTAAATAACATATCCAAGACATGTTAACCTGAACTTAACATCAGTTTTCATTAAACGTCGCATAAATCGTCATTTTACGACATAAGCGCCATTTCGGCGCATAGTATGGTTTCAAACCATATCTATCAACCAAGACTTGTTACCTACTGATTTCAAAACTTATTTTAAATATTTTTACAGTAGGTACATGATAAAACTCAGAATCCCGAATAATTTATAAAACTATGTGTAAAATGACCAAAATGCCCCTTCGGTACATAGTTTGGTCATAAAAGGTAAATTACACATATAATCAATATCATACTGATATTATATCATAAATAAGTAATTTTTTCAGAATACTTGTGGTCATAACATTAATTATATTCGAGTTCCTTTTACAACGGTATGAAATTACCAAAATGCCCTTATGAGGCATAGTTTCATTTTGAAACCTTAACGGGCATGAAAGTTGATATCCTACTGATGTTACAACTTATTTAAAGTATAATGGCATATAGAACCTGCCAATGACTTATCCGGTTACCCGATATCGCTGATATGCGTACGGTTAAGTATATGTAACTAGTTTACGGAAATTAACCGAAACGGATCTAACCTTGTCGTTTAAGTCTCAAAATCCAGAATGTTTATAGTTTATCCATATTACACAAGTAAAAGTACTTGTTGGGATTTAACTACATTCTATCCGATCATCTTTTAATCTAGCGTTATACGTTTTGATCCTGTACGCTACTCGGTCTAAGTCTATGACTTAAATAAGACCGTTAGTATTAATTGGTTAGCTTATGCCATAATCCAGACTAGAGACTTGCCGGTAAATGATATCTGCACTTAGTACTTTTGTGTACGGCTGAGTTATTAAAATCTTGCGTTTAAACGAAGACTAGCTCAGGTAAATACTCTCGACTTATTTCCCCTATACGGGCTTGGGTTACGGTAAATTATTACCGCTTGGTCGGAAATGGGATCAATCGAATGTCGGATTGTGGCTAGTAATTCCGCATATTCCGTTTTAATCAGTTTCGTTTGATAACTTAAACATCAGGAGTTAACTACCGTGTCCTGGATATCCTCGGCTCATTACATTAGATAATGGCCACGACCTTAGCGCGGGTGTAGGCATACACCCGATAGACGCTCAAAATGCATTACCCACAAGGTTAGGAGAATAACTCCTTCGTGAGTTCAACGTGGTGAGTACGTTAATCATGTCTCGGTCTCCGTACCGGGCCCTGTATGTATGGACAAACATTTGAATCTGTTAACAAGGTTGGAATGTCAACTTTCCCATATTATAAAAGATTTTGTGACAATGTACACTTAAAACTTTTTTAAAATGTTTTCAAAATGAGTCAGTTGGGTGTATTTACCAGTGAAAACTGACGTATTTTCAAAAGACGGAGCTTGAAAGTACAATACGAAAATAGGCTGGAAGTGCTCGGTAGTGATAAGAGGATTTTGTAACTCCTAGATCTACCCAAAGTCTGTTTTACATTCTTTTGTACAATTTACGATCCGCGTGTGAATCTTCTATTACGAGCCATCTGTATATTATTTTTGTACTTTGAACATTTGGTTTGTAATAGTAATTTAACTCCAAGACTTCCGCTGTGCTGTGTTTAATTGACTATGATGATATCAACTTACGACACGATATTCCCCACCCGGGTCCACCGGTATTTAGATTGGCTGTAGAAAACCGGGGTGTGACTAATGTTTTCAAATGACTTCCTTTCACAAAAACAAATAAAAAGTAATTTAAATACCGCAATGAAACTATAAACTAAAATAATTTAAATAGTTGAAGCAATGAAACTAATGGTTAGGATTTTACGATTTGAACAACCAAGAACCTTTGAGCTTATACATGTTCAAAGGCATAACAAAATACAACTGAGCTGAAACACTTTCTTAGAAAGTGGAAGCTTTTAGTATCTATCTCAATAGTGGCGGATCTAACCCTGTTTTGTAGGATCACATGAACTCACTCAGTTGGGAAAGCGAATCTAACCCTGTTTGTGGGATCACATGAACCCACTCAGTTTGGAAATACATGAAAAAATAATAAAAACCTTGTATGATTTGGAAAAAATTAATGAGAATCTACCATAATGAAACAACTAGAAAATGTTACTAAATTCGTCACTGGTCTAAAGATCAAGTCTTTGTAGGAACTAGGTTCACTTTTTATAAAATATAAATACAAAATATATAATAACGAGACTCTCGTTATTCATAGGAAATATCATAGTACAATATCGGTTGCAATAACTACATAAAAAGAATATAAAATATAATTATATATACCAATTTTGATTCAAGCCGCATCTCTGGTGAGTCCTTCACCCGCACTTGATAGCATCCTAGACTGCAACAAAGTGTTGACGATTTTGGTTGAGACACGTGTTCACCAAATTTCCAAAAGTCTTTACGGTGTATTAGCAAATCACTATGAAGATTACAAGTTTATAACAAACATCTTAAAGACAGGTAAGTAGACAAAACCTATGAAGATTCAACTGTGCATGGTGTGAAAGCTGCTTCAACAAATGAGTCTTTTGTGGGATGTGAAAGATAGCATTGTATCAATACCTTGCTAAAGACGAAGATATTTATCTAATTAGGAATTTCCTCATTATTGGATTATTCTGATAAGGGTGGAAGGGGCAACCAAAGGTACTACCTTAGCTCCATTCAATCTTGTGCTACAATATCAATTCTATGCCCAAGTGCCATAGAACCACCAAAACACTGGCGGCGCATTCACAAACACCCTAAAGATATGGACCCCACCTCCTCACACACTCTTAAGCGGCAAAGGTTGTCTATGTAAACTACCCTAGTCACAACCCTAAGGGTGACGGCAGTGTAGCCTAACGGCAAACTACCCTAGAGGCTTCTTCGCATGGCGCTCCATCCCCTAATAAGGAAATCCTGACTCTATAAATACTAAACTTCAAGGTTGGTATGTACAATCAATGTTACAAGTAAAACATTCGTTTGATGCCCACGTGGGGATCAAATGTGTTATGTTAGTGTATAATTTTGGTCCAAGTGTGTAAATTCTCGAATGGGAGACTAAAATCAAAATCTGAACATGCTGGAGAACCATCTGTGTAATTTATTTATACTCTAGGTTAAAATGTAGGGGTCGGGTTATTGATGTGAGATGGGTCCAGAGTTCTAAGACAGATGAGACAGAGAAAACAGAAAGTATTCGTGTATATATTTTACAGAAACGTGAAATAAAAGTAGGTGATAAAGTAGCTGGAAGACATGGAAATAAGGGTATCATTTCAAAAATTTTACCTAGACAAGATATGCCTTATTTGCAAGATGGAAGACCTGTTGATATGGTCTTCAATCCATTAGGAGTACCTTCGCGAATGAATGTAGGACAAATATTTGAATCTTCGCTCGGGTTAGCGGGGGATTTGCTAGACAGACATTATCGAATAGCGCCTTTTGATGAGAGATATGAACAAGAAGCTTCGAGAAAACTGGTGTTTTCTGAGTTATATGAAGCCAGTAAGCAAACAGCGAATCCATGGATATTTGAACCCGAGTCTCCAGGAAAAAGCAGAATATTTGATGGAAGAACGGGGGATCCTTTTGAACAACCTGTTATAATAGGAAAGCCTTATATCTTGAAATTAATTCATCAAGTTGATGATAAAATCCATGGGCGTTCCAGCGGGCGTTATTCACGTCTTACACAACAACCCTTAAAGGAAGGGCCAAAAAAGGGGGGCAGCGGGTAGGAGAAATGGAGGTTTGGGCTTTAGAAGGGTTTGGCGTTGCTTATATTTTACAAGAAATGCTTACTTATAAATCTGATCATATTAGAGCTCGCCAGGAAGTACTTGGTACTATAATCTTTGGAGGAAGAATACCGACTCCTGAGGATGCTCCAGAATCTTTTCGGTTGTTCGTTCGAGAACTACGATCTTTAGCTCTGGAACTGAATCATTTTCTTGTATCTGAGAAGACTTTCCAGCTTAATAGGAAGGAAGCTTAATCGATAGGAAGGAAGCTTAATCGAAATGAAGCAGAAGTTTTCTTCTATGATCGATCGATATACACATCAACAACTCCGAATTGGATTAGTTTCTCCTCAACAAATAAGTACTTGGTCCAAAAAAATCCTACCTAATGGCGAGATTGTTGGAGAGGTGACAAAACCTTATACCTTTCATTACAAAACCAATAAACCAGAAAAAGATGGATTATTTTGTGAAAGAATTTTTGGGCCTATAAAAAGTGGAATTTGTGCTTGTGGAAATTATCGAGTAATCGGAAATGAAAAGGAAGACCCGCAATTTTGTGAACAATGCGGAGTCGAGTTTGTTGATTCTCGGATACGAAGATATCAAATGGGCTACATCAAACTCGCATACCCCGTAATGCATGTGTGGTATTTGAAACGTCTTCCTAGTTATATTGTGAATCTTTTAGATAAACCTCTTAACGAATTAGAAGACCTAGTATACTGCGGTGTGTGATTTGATCGAAATTCTGATTTTACAGATTCGAAATGAGAAACTGTCATCCCATTTAATCCAATCGGGATGCCCTTACCTGACATGTTTCTTGGTAGGAGTAACATGAAGCTCAGAATTAGGGATGTATTCAAGACGCTCCCCAAAAAGGGAATTGATCTATGGTCGATTTCATAAGAATTTATAGTTATACCTCGTAAAAAAAGACTTTTTCTTTTGTAGAATTAAGCAGTTCCTTTTTTTAGAAAAAAAATTATGTTCAAGTAAGCAAATAGAAAAGATGTCATGGTTACAAGAGTCTATCTATCGCATATAGACTTTAATCGTGGCCTAACCGTCGAGGTGAAGTCGGGACCTAAAAGATCGAATGGAACAGTACATAGACAAGTAAATTCCTTATGAATTCCAAGGTACTCTCTTTAATTAAGAATTACGGGATTCATCATTCGAGAGGAAGTAGACTACTCAAGAATTTTACATTTCATTTATGTCATAATTGAATAAAGAATTCATAAAATCTAAATAAAAATAATAAGGAAGACAGAATCAATGAAGTTTTGCTTGATTTTCACTAAAAACTTGAGTAAGGAGTAGATCTTTTTGGAGTTTTCTAGAATCTGAAAGCGAGAACTCCTTTCTTTTTCTTTTTTTCTTTATTTGACCTACTTTAGCCGGATGAAAAGAAACTTTCACGTCCGATTTTTAGGGGGGGGGGATCCTATCCCAATTTTTATTTTGCTAGGCCCATAGATAAAAAACCCACTTTTTTACGATTACGGGGTTTATTGGAATATGAAATTCAACCCTGGAAATACAGGATCCCAATTTTTTTTACTACCCGGAGCTTCGATACATTTCGAAATCGAGAGATGTCTACCGGAGGAGGTTCTATCAGACAACAATTAGCCAATCTAGATTTACGAATGATTATAGATTATTCATTGGTAGAATGGAAAGAATTGGAGGAAGAGGAATCCACAGGGAATGAATGGGAAGATCGAAAAGTTGGAAGAAGAAAAGATTTTTTGCTTAGACGCATGGAATTGGCTAAGCATTTTATTCGAACAAATATAGAACCAAAATGGATGGTTTTGTGTCTATTACCAGTTCTTCCTCCTGAGTTGAGACCAATCTATCATATAGATGAGGATAAACTAGTGACCTCGGATATTAATGAAATCTATAGAAGAATTATCTATCGGAATAATACTCTTACAGATCTATTAACAACAAGTATAGCTACACCAGAAGAATTAATAATATCTCAGGAAAAATTGCTACAAGAAGCCGTGGATGCACTTCTTGATAATGGAATCTGCGGACAACCAATGAGGGATGATCATAATAGAATTTACAAGTCGCTTTCAGATGTAATTGAAGGCAAAGAAGGAAGAGTTCGCGAGACTCTGCTTGGTAAACGAGTCGATTATTCAGGGCGGTCAGTGATTGTCGTGGGCCCTTCACTTTCATTACATCGATGTGGATTGCCTCGCGAAATTGCAATAGAACTTTTCCAGGCATTTGTAATTTGTGACCTAATTAGAAAACATCTTGCTTCGAACATAGGAGTTGCTAAGAGTCAAATTCGGAAAAAAAAACCTATTGTATGGGAAATACTTCAAGAAATTCTGGATGACCATCCTGTATTGCTGAATAGAGCGCCTACTCTGCATAGATTAGGCATACAGGCATTCCTCCCCGTTTTAGTGGAAGGGCGTGCTATTTGTTTACATCCATTAGTTTGTAAGGGCTTCAATGCAGATTTTGACGGGGATCAAATGGCTGTTCATGTGCCTTTATCTTTAGAGGCTCAAGCAGAGGCACGTTTACTTATGTTTTCTCATATGAATCTTTTGTCTCCAACTATTGGAGATCCCATTTCTGCACCAACTCAAGATATGCTTAGTGGACTCTATGTCTTAACGAGTGGAAATCGTCGGGGTATTTGTGTAAATAGGTATAATCCATGTAATCGTAGAAACTATCAAAATGAAGATAATAACTATAAGTATACAAAAAAAAAAGAACCCTTTTTTTGTAATGCCTATGATGCAATTGGAGCTTATCGGCAAAAACGAATCAATTTAGGTAGTCCTTTGTGGCTGCGGTGGCGACTAGATCAACGTGTTATTGCTGCAAGAGAAGCTCCTATCGAAATTCACTATGAATCTTTGGGGACCTATTATGAGATTTATGGACACTATCTAATAGTAAGAAGTATAAAAAAAGAAATTCTTTATATATATATTCGAACCACTCTTGGTCATATTTCTCTTTATCGAGAAATAGAAGAAGCCATACAGGGGTTTTGGCAGGGCTGTTATAATTCTATGCTACCAGCGCGAATTCGAGTCTCACCGGGTTAACTAGGACTAGAAATGCGGAATTTCTACGTGAATCAAGATCTAGAAAAGGAAGTTTTCCAATCACTGACTCAAACCCATTGTCAAATTCTACTCAGCGCAACGCAATATGGAGGATGGCAGAACGGCCCACTCAGGTCTTTCACAATAAAGTGATAGACGGAACTGCCATGAAACGACTTATTAGTCGATTTATTGATCACTATGGAATAGGATATACATCACATATCCTGGATCAAGTAAAGACTCTGGGTTTCCGACAAGCTACCGCCGCATCCATTTCATTAGGAATTGATGATCTTTTAACAATACCTTCTAAAAGATGGCTCGTTCAAGACGCTGAACAACAAAGTGTTATTTTGGAAAAACACCATCATTATGGGAATGTACACGCGGTAGAAAAATTACGTCAATCGATCGAGATATGGTATGCCACAAGTGAATATTTGCGACAAGAAATGACTCCTAATTTTCGGATGACCGATCCTTTTAATCCAGTCCATATAATGTCTTTTTCGGGAGCCAGAGGAAATGCGTCTCAGGTACATCAATTAGTAGGTATGAGAGGATTAATGTCGGATCCCCAAGGACAAATGATTGATTTACCCATTCAAAGCAATTTACGCGAAGGACTCTCTTTAACAGAATATATTATTTCTTGCTACGGAGCCCGTAAAGGAGTTGTGGATACCGCTATCCGAACATCAGATGCAGGATATCTCACGCGCAGACTTGTTGAAGTAGTGCAACACATTGTTGTACGTCGAACAGATTGTGGCACCGTTCGCGGTATTTCTGTAAGTCCTCGAAATGGAATGATGGCGGACAGGATTTTTATCCAAACATTAATTGGCCGTGTATTAGCAGATGATATATATATAGGTTCGCGATGCATTGCTACTAGAAATCAAGATATTGGGGTTGGACTTGTCAATAGATTCATAACTTTTAGAGCACAACCAATCTCTATTCGAACCCCCTTTACTTGTAGGAGTACATCTTGGATTTGTCAATTATGTTATGGCCGGAGTCCAGCTCATGACGACCTGGTCGAATTGGGAGAAGCTGTAGGTATTATTGCAGGTCAATCTATTGGAGAACCGGGTACTCAATTAACATTAAGAACTTTTCATACTGGCGGAGTATTCACAGGGGGTACTGCAAAACATGTGCGAGCCCCTTTTAATGGAAAAATAAAATTCAATGAGGATTTGGTTCATCCGACACGTACACGTCATGGACATCCTGCTTTTATATGTTCTAGAGACTTGTATGTAACTATTGAGAGTGAAGATATTATACACAATGTGTGTATTCCGCCCAAAAGTTTTCTTTTAGTTCAAAACGATCAATATGTAGAATCAGAACAAGTCATTGCTGAGATTCGCGCGAGAACATCCACTTTGAATTTGAAAGAGAAGGTTCGAAAACATATTTATTCTGACTCAGAGGGCGAAATGCACTGGAATACCGATGTGTACCATGCACCTGAATTTACATATGGTAATATTCATCTCTTACCAAAAACAAGTCATTTATGGATATTATTAGGGGAGCCCTGGAGATCTAGTCTAGGCCCCTGTTCGATCCACAAGGATCAAGATCAAATGAACGCTTATTCTCTTTCTGTTAAGCGAAGATATATTTCTAACCCCTCAGTAACTAATAATCAAGTGAGACACAAATTTTTTAGTTCGTATTTTTCTGGTAAAAATCAAAAAGGAGATAGGATTCCTGATTATTCAGAACTTAATCGAATGACATGTACTGGTCGTTGTAATCTCAGATATCCGGGCATTCTCGACGGGAATTCTGATTTATTGGCAAAGAGGCGAAGAAATAGAGTCATCATCCCACTCGACTCGATTCAAGAAGGCGAGAACCAACTAATACCTTCTTCAGGTATCTCAATTGAAATCCCCAGAAATGGTATTCTCCGTAGAAATAGTATTCTTGCTTATTTCGATGATCCTCGATATATAAGAAAGAGCTCGGGACTTACTAAATATGAGACTAGAGAGCTGAATTCAATCGTCAACGAAGAGAATTTGGTTGAGTATCGAGGAGTCAAGGTATTTTGGCCAAAATATCAAAAGGAAGTCAATCCATTTTTTTTTATTCCCGTGGAAGTCCACATTTTGGCCGAATCTTCTTCCATAATGGTACGGCACAATAGTATTATTGGGGTAGATACACAAATCACTTTAAATAGAAGAAGTCGGGTAGGTGGATTGGTCCGAGTGAAGAAAAAAGCAGAAAAAATGAAACTGATAATCTTTTCTGGAGATATCCATTTTCCTGGAAAGACAAATAAGGCATTCCGATTGATACCACCGGGAGGGGGAAAACAAAATTCCAAAGAATACAAAAAATTGAAAAATTGGCTCTATATCCAACGAATGAAACTTTCCAGGTATGAAAAAAAGTATTTTGTTTTGGTTCAACCCGTAGTCCCATATAAAAAAACGGATGGTATAAATTTAGGAAGACTTTTCCCGGCGGATCTCTTGCAGGAAAGTGATAATCTACAACTTCGAGTTGTCAATTATATCCTTTATTACGACCCAATTCTTGAAATTTGGGACACAAGTATTCAATTAGTTCGGACTTGCTTAGTGTTGAATTGGGACCAAGACAAAAAGATCGAAAAGGCCTGTGCTTCCTTTGTTGAAATAAGGACAAATGGTTTGATTAGAGATTTTCTAAGAATCGACTTAGCGAAGTCACCTATTTCATATACCGGAAAAAGGAACGATCTGCCGGGTTCAGGATTGATCTCTGAGAATGGATCAGATCGCGCTAATGGCAATCCGTTTTCTTCCATTTATTCCTATTCCAAGGTAACGATTCAAGAATCCCTTAATTCAAATCAAGGAACTATTCATACATTGTTGAATCGAAATAAGGAATCTCAATCTTTGATAATTTTGTCATCATCCAATTGTTCTCGAATAGGCCCATTCAACGATGTAAAATATCCCAATGTGATAAAAGAATCAATCAAAAAGGACCCCCTAATTCCAATTAGGAATTCCTTGGGCCCCTTAGGAACAGGCTTTCCAATTTATCATTTCGATTTATTTTCCCATTTAATAACCCATAATCAGATCTTGGTAACGAACTATTTGCAACTTGACAATTTAAAACAGATTTTTCAAATACTTAAATATTATTTACTGGATGAAAATGGTAAAATTTATAATCCCTATTCATGCAGTAACATCATTTTGAATCCATTCAAATTGAATTGGTATTTTCTCCATTACAATTATTGTGAAGAGACATCTACAATCGTTAGTCTTGGGCAGTTTCTTTGTGAAAATGTATGTATAGCCAAAAAAGGACCGCATTTAAAATCAGGTCAAGTTCTAATTCTTCAAGTTGACTCTGTGGTAATACGATCAGCTAAGCCTTATTTGGCTACTCCAGGAGCAACTGTTCATGGACATTATGGGGAAATCCTTTACGAAGGAGATACATTAGTTACATTTATATATGAAAAATCAAGATCTGGTGATATAACGCAAGGTCTTCCAAAAGTGGAACAGGTGTTAGAAGTGCGTTCGATTGATTCAATATCGATGAATCTTGAAAAGAGGATTGAGGGTTGGAACAAATGTATAACAAGAATTCTTGGAATTCCTTGGGCATTCTTTATTGGTGCTAAGCTAACTATAGTGCAAAGTCGTATCTCTTTGGTTAATAAGGTCCAAAAGGTTTATCGATCCCAGGGGGTGCAGATACATAATAGGCATATAGAAATTATTGTACGTCAAATAACATCAAAAGTGTTGGTTTCAGAAGATGAAATGTCTAATGTTTTTTCGCCCGGAGAACTAATTGGATTGTTGCGAGCGGAACGAATGGGGCGCGCTTTGGAAGAAGCGATCTGTTACCAAGCCGTCTTATTGGGAATAACAAGAGCATCCATGAATACTCAAAGTTTCATATCCGAAGCGAGTTTTCAAGAAACCGCTCGAGTTTTAGCAAAAGCAGCTCTCCTAGGGCGTATCGATTGGTTGAAAGGCCTAAAAGAAAACGTTGTTCTAGGGGGTATTAAAAAATTAAATTAATAAATAAAACGATTTAAAACTTGCAAACGTTGGACTACATAATAAGATGACTTTTTATCCTTTTCCGTTGACTTTTGTGCTTACACATTTCACTCTATTTTACACATTTATTTTGTACCTATTTCCCCCCTATTTATAACTATTTGATACCTTTCATAACTAGATTTGACTTAATAATTCGTTAAAGGATGATCATAAAAACTATAGTGTATATATAAAAAGCAGAATCAAATCCACAACAATATTTTACTCTTCATTTTTTTATAGTTGTTGACTAATGATTAACTCACCCCGACGACTTTGATGGACATAGCAGTGAGTTTGGTTACATCCAACTTGTAATAGTTATTACAATTTATTATATATATGTGTGTATATATATAACTCTAACCTACTAGAAACATATACAGACCTTTGGATTTGTGAAGCCATGTGTTCACCATGCTTGTATTCTGTGCAGTGTAATTATTTGTACTAAATCAGACTGTATCAACTAAATTTTACTTGGACAAAATTTGCAATGACAGACTAGCATGGCAGCCGAAAATAACGACCATAGGGCCTAGGACAAAGCCAATGATTGCACCACCATGTAAGCGAACCTGATTGGTTTTATTTAATCATACAACTAAAACTAAATCAGGGTCGTCCTTGGGAATTTGAGGACCGTGGGTGAGCAGAAAAACTGAGCCACTAAAATATAATTAGGCTTAAAAATGTAATTTAAAACAATATTGGGTTAATGGGCCTAAATTAAATCAAAATTTAATGGGTTTAACAAGGGTTTTTAGAATTCACCAATCTTTTATTTAGAAGCAATTATATATACACATAATTTAAAAAAAATTGGGCCTTTCGGAGAGTGGTCTCTGGACGGTCACCTACTTTGCCCTTTCTTAGGGCCAGCCCTGAACTGCAGTACTTGATTATGGTTTAGTTAGAGCTCAAGTCCGTCCCATGTACGCCTCGCCCCTAATTAGATACGCTGTAATTAGATATGCTGTAAACACACAACTGAAGGATATGAACAAAAGCATACTAATGGCAGCCAAACTTGATGTGAACTACAGGATACAAAACAAAAAAGTTTTGAATATAGCTAAAGTATAAGGACCATACATGTAATTCATGCAAACTTACACTAGTTTAGTAACTTGCATGACTTTGAGCTCCTAGTGGGCCCGCGCAGAGGCTCAATATTGTTTTGCAACGATATCATGAAATGTGACCTGAAATGTAACCCCACAAGTTGTACGAAATTTTAAATCACAGGATATATCAAATAGAGCCGTTTGTCAAAGATATTTCTTTTTAAATTTATCAATTCTTACTTTATAGTGACAAAAAAAAAGAACGTTAAGAGTTTAGACCATATGCTTGTTGGCATCATAGAACTTCATGCATCTTTTTAATACTATTGCTAGCATTAACATCTATTTTATTTTTTTACTGCGGACATGTAAAGTTATAAATTACTACAACTCTACAAGTGTTTAAATTTGCTTGAAAGGTATTGTTTACTTCTTATCATTTGAAGACTTCTATATTTAAGATATATTGGCAACTCCGGTTTCCAGAAATGTATATAGTACGCGTGAAAGAGTATCCGATTTGTATAGAAATCAGTTGTTCAGTCCAATTGATAAACCATTAATACGAAGCATTTAATTTTAAAGAAACTTTGGAATATATTTATACAGTGATTGTTGGTGGAAATAACAAAGATGAGGACTTTTTTTTAATATTGGGAAAAAATTACAATTAATATTTAATTGTATGCATATTTTCCTTATCATTATTATAAACAACTACCATGGTACTGTTCGGAGCATCATGTTACTCAGTGTGAGTTAGTTGTTCTAAAAAAAAGTTAATAAATAACTTTCAGCCTGGAGATTAGAAAGATAGTTGATGAAATTTAAATTTGATTGCATACCAGAAGTCATTGAATTCAATTTTAGTTGCAGCACAAAATCTAGAAGCCCACTAATTAATTTGCAGCCCAAAAGATAGCAAAATAGCAGCCCAGAAATAACTAGAAGAGTTGCAGCCCATAAATTAGCACAATGCCAGCCAAGTAATAGCTTGCACAGTTGCAGCCCAAAAATTAGCAAAATAGCAGCCCAGATATCTTCAAACGCCTTAGAAGTTATTAGCACTGCAGCCCATAATCTGGGTCTCAATCCAACCGATTAACCTGACATACCGAGCCGGATACAGACCAAAAATCCGGTCCAGTCCTCGGGTTCATCTTTATACGCTTCTAGATTTTGGTTTGGTCTTGACCCATGATCAAATATACATCCATTTGCATTTTTGTTGAATTTTAATTATTTATTAATTATGTTTGTATAGGATTATAAAGTTATTAGATTTGAAATATGATAAATGTAATTGTAAATTTTTAGAAACATTAATATATTTTTCACTTTCTTTTACTTCAAGACTTCACATTCTCACTCTACATACAAACTGAAATATATGAGAAATAACAGTAGATAAATTTCAGATAACAAAATACACAGTTTGGAGAATGGAGACCACTTTATTTGACAAGTTTGCTAGTCAGATTCATTACCAGATTCTTGGGAACTCGGTGCATAGCTCATTATATTGGTACGGGTGCAATTGATCTAGCGCAAGCTTTGTTCAAAGGAGGTCCGCATAATCCCTCGTTGCCTATATAGGAACCATTCCCAAAAGTCGAAAGTTGGGTTCCTTCTGGGATTCTTCCTTGCAACTGATTGTATGACAAATCAAGGTAAGAAAGAAATGAAAGGCGTGTGAGTGAATATGGGATCTCTCCGGTCAATTTGTTTGTAGACATGTCTAAGCTTTCCAGCTGACTCAAATCTCCAACAGATGGCGGGATAGAGCCTGTGAACTCATTATGTGATACATTGAGAAAATACAATGCTTTGAGTCTCCCAATTGTGCTCGGTATTACCCCTGAAAATTGATTATCTGAGATATCAATGGCTGTGAAAACTGTCACGGTGCTCATCATAGCACGCCATTGCAAGAGAAAGTCTGCTGGAACAGCACCACTAAAACTGTTGTTAGATATGTCTAGAATCTGAAGCTCGGACCATTTGTCGTGTTGGTTTTGACCACATCGCAGGGGTCCGTGGAACCTGTTGGATCGCAAAACGAGGCCACGCAGTTTGGTATTGTCACCCAAAGAACATGGATAAGTGTCATTCATCATGTTGTTCGCGAGGTTTAAGAACTGTAGCGTTGTGCAGTTCACAAGAGATTGTGGGATCTTCCCTTCCAAAGAGTTCCCACGCAGGTCTAGAATGTTCAACTCGCAGTTGCTAGGAAATGTTCCCTCTATTTCACCAAAGAGATCATTGTGTGCTAAGTCTAGTAATGCAAGATCGCGACCAAATTCAATCAAACACTGAGGTATCGTTCCATTTAACCGATTGTTTGACAAATCAAGAATCTTTAGGTAGGAAGCATTGCATATCCATGTGGGTATATTTCCTTCAATTTTGTTGTTGGATAGTTCAAGAAGTGTCAATCTTGATTGGTTTCCTAGATTGGGAAACTTTAAAAGATTGCAAGAAGCCAACCTCAAGATCGATAGGTTTGGAAAATGATTCACGAGAGTGACGTTATCACTCGTTATGAAAGATAAGTTATTAAACGAAAGATCAAGATTCGTTAGATTGCTTAAACGATCTTGGAAGTCTGCCATACTTATGGTTCCACTCAGGTTATTAGACGACAATAACAAGATACTAAGCTTTTGAAGTTCAAAGATAGATCTTGGAAATTCTCCTTCCAGTTTGTTACTACTTAAAACAAGTGTATCCAGCCTTGTCAGCTGTGACAGTTCTCCAGGAATCTGGCCCGAAAAACCTGAATTCGACAGGTTCAGATACAACAAGCTGGAAAGATTACCAAGTCTTGAAGGAATCTTCCTCAAGTGGAAATTATTTGCAGCAAGATTCAAGCTTTCAAGATTCTTAAGATTGAAAAGAACACTAGAATCATTTATTCCACCCGATATTGTTTCATTGCTCAAGTCTAGGCCGATAACCTGACCGTTTATGCTGCAAGTAACACCTCCCCAGGTGCAGCAATCTGTGGTATTTGGGTTCCAAGACACTAGTTTTGTTGAATGAGAAGAATCAAACTGGAGTGTGTTCTTTAACTGGATCAAAACTGAGTGTTGGTTGATTTGACACTGGGCTGAAACCAACATCATATCAAGCCCAAAAAAGATGAGGTAAAAGGGTATCAAGAAACCCAGAAAGCTGAGTTGGGTTCTCATTATAGATGCAAAGAGAACAAGTTTTGATTATGTTTCATCTTTAACTTACTAAATCTATATATACTTTCTTTAATGTGTAAATGATAATTCAACCTTGGTGAGTGGTGACTTGGCTTAGTAGACTCGATCACTAGCTCTATAATACAAACAAATTTGACTCTTGCGCTTACTTTGAAGTCGTTGAAGTGCCTTAGGTGCTAGTCTAACTTTGATTATGCAACTTTAACGGATTGTTCAAAGTGTTTGAACAAAAAAGAAGAAAAAATAACTGAAAATTATGAACGTCATCAGTTTGATGTATACTTTATAAAATCCGATATTAATCAAGAAAGAATATTTAACTCGAATGAGTAACTTGTTTGTGAACCGGTGGGAATTTGGAATTCTTAACTCAAAAATAATCATAATACAATACAATACAACTTTTATAATAATTTAGGTTTTATTTTATATTTAGGGTTTTGTTATTTATTTTATTTAAGTAAATTAATATTTCGGTTATGATTTTAATTTATTAAGAGTCTAGTTAATGTTTGGTTGCTTTGAACAACCTTAATTAGTGGGACATTACTAAAATGACCTACAATAAATCTATAACATATAGACTATGCGTAGTGGTTAATGCTTTGTAAGGGCCATTTTTTGTCATATCAATATTATAATGCCCCTTTAAAAAATGTGTAACGCTTCATGACTTTGCCCATTTGATTCAATACTTACTATTTTTTCCTTCTCTTTGGGCATTATTCTAGAAATACCCCTCTCTCTTCCTGCCCCTATAACGCCCAAGGAGATGGTGCTGGGGCATTATCAAACTCTTTCAACTCCTTATGATGTCCATTACGCATGACCTTAGGATGATTTTGATATTGATAATAACATTTCTTTTATCTGGGTTTTCTCCAAACATTTGCTAGGACGTATCTAGAAATTTTATCGCTTCCGAATATTAGAATATTTTTCCTTGTCAAATATAGTACTTTGGTTTATTATTTGAGTCTATGTATTATTAGTATAATAAACTTGATTGTGCTGGATTTTGAGTTAGCAGATTCGTTAAATGGTGATGAAGGATATCATGATTTCCGATTGATTTAAAATTAAATGTTTTGTATGAATTTATGAGGCCAAATTAGTTTCTTATCGTAGGGAAATTAAATGCAAGAGAACAAACATGTTTATATGAATGTTCATAATACTTGTATACTTATCATCATTTACTTTGCACTTTGAAGTTTAGCTTTTGAATAGAGGCCAAAGTTTCTTATAGTAGGGAAAATAAATGCAAGAGAACAACCATGTTTATTTCGATGTTCATAACACTTGTATACTTATCGTCATTTACTTTGAACTTTGAAGTTATAGCTTTTGAATAGTTAATAACAATATAGAGGGAATAACATGTACGGGAAGGTTCATTTGAGAAGAAATTTAATATAAGAAAAAAAAGAATAAATGGCATATTGGTAAACCATTAAATAGTTTATAACTTCTGTCATTAATTATGTTATTCTTAATTAATAAAGAAAAAACATTTTATTCTACACATTTCATAATTTATTCTACATATGTCTTACACTTATCGGAATTTACCCTACACATGTAAATTTACTCTACACATTTCAAAATTTATCTTACACATACGAAAAATTTATCCGACACATGTCGAAAACTGTCCTTCACAATAAATTATTTTATCTTGAAAGAGTTTATTAAAAAATGAGTTACAAGTTTAATTATTAGCTAATTAATGACAATTATAGATTTACCTATATGGCATTTTTCATAATATTAAATACACGCATTAAATGAAGTAAATGGATAATTTCTATTGGTTTAAAAGTCATTCTTTTTATTCTTACAAAATTTTTCTTCTCATTTGAACTCTTCACATAACATGTATACCCATATATATATATATATATATATATATATATATATATATATATATATATATATATATATTTGATAAAGAAAAGTTTCATATACAAATACAATCGGTATCTATACTGTTATGATGTATACGGTAGGACATTTTAATATACAAAGGTTTAAATGTCTTTTTGAATTTAATGTATAAGGTATAACCTTGAAATGATAGTAAATTCGTCTTTTAAACATTGGTTACACTTTAATCTTCACATCTTAATTACACTTTAATTTCTTTATCGTTAACCAAATTATGAATAACTAATTAATATTTATACTTTATACCCCCTTATAAAAACATTAACTACCCCCGTTTTCTAAACGATCATAAGTTTTACGTATGTCAACATATATTTTTAAAATTACACCATAAAAATGAGCATTTTAATCTTTTTCATTTAGGTATAGCATTGCTATAATTGTTTAATTAAAAAATGATATATTACGTGATTAATAGTTTCAAGGGATGAACATTAACTGAATCGTTAATTATGACAGAACCGAAAACAGAGAAAACCGAACCAAAGTCAATAAAACACTGAATTAACTAAAAACCAAACTAATAAAAAACCAGTTATCGTTTTTTTAATCCCCATTTAACCAAAATTAACTGAACTGAACCGGACCGAACCAAACCGAACAATTCATATTTCTCTATATTTCCAGCTTTTATACCTTTATTTTATATATTTCACATTTTATGCCTCCATTTTATGTATTTATACCTCAATTTCATGTATTTATAAGCAAAAGTTTAGCCAAAATTTGGTTTTACGCTATTAACCAAATTAAACGAGCGAATCAAAAACCATCAAACTAACATAATAAACTAAACTGGTTAACAGAAAACAAATTGATTAATAAAATAGGGTAACCGGTTACTTCAATTTCGATTAAAAACTATGACATCCTTGTAGTGTATGTGTTTCCCGCCATATTACTCAAACACTCTTACAATATATTATATACCTCACTAGGTTTCAAAATGTCAAACATACTAGTTTGGAATAACTAAAATACCATATTTATCAATTATAATTTAATTAATAAAAATAATAAAAAATATGACTATATATACGATATTACAGAATTTAGATTGCTATATAGACTAAATCGTATTTTGCATTATTTAAGTTTTAACAGAGTTGCAGATGCTGTCCTTTTAACTACGAAAATTACACTGGATGTCAATTATTATAATAGTAACGAGCAAAATGCCATTTTAGTTCTTAAGGTTTCGACACTTTTACCATTTTCATTTAGCTAACTAACCCATCTAAATTATAGGGGACAATGTCGTCCTTTTATTCATTTGTTTATTTTATTATTCTTTTATACCCTTAACATTAAGAAATCACATTAATAATCAAAACAAAAATAATAAAAAAAAATAACCCGAATACCAATATCTAACATTGCCATCCCTGACAACAATCGTCCCCAATCAGAACTTCCAGATTTAGTTGGATTTTAGATCTAAACCCACCTAAAACATCACCATTAGCCGTTGATTTGGTTACTCGGTTTGGGAGGAGGGTAGTTCTTGGATGATAACTCTCCACCTTAGCGTCACGTCATAGTTCTTGGAGGAACCACTTCAAGGATCAAAACAAGGAAATGGGTGATAACTCTACCCCACCTAGTTTATTTATTATTATTTTTTTAATTCGTCTAGTTTTTTAAAATTTAATAAGATTTAAAATAAAATTTATTAATATTAAAAACCAAACATTACATAAGTTAAGAAAACATAACCTAAAAAAAAAATCTTAAGAACTCCACTTTTTCGCGATCTTTTCTTTCATTTTTCGAAAAATCGCTCGATCTTCTTCCGGATACGAGTTTATATCGGTTGTCATTATCTCCCACTCTTTATATTCGTTCTTCTCATTCTTCAACCGGACCCGTTCTTTCACCTTACATTCCTTCGCTCTTGCCTTTTGGGCCCGTGACCTCGGTGTGCCATAAATTCGTCCATTTTGGAACAGCCCCGTTGCGGCTTTTTTTTTTGCAGCCGCCGCCTTTTAGGATTTGTCTCTACCCGGGGGACGTTCCTTCTCTCGAACCCATACTCTTCTTCGACAAATCCGGGCTCATCGTTTATATTTATTTGGTATCGTGCGTCCGAGCCCCCGCACTATAACTACCAGTCTCGAGGTTTTTGTTCGTTTAGCTATTTTAACCTCATTTGGAATCGGCGCCCACTTGTTACTGGTTTGCAAAACTTCCCATGCCCGTACATATGGGAAAACGACCCGATGCGAATCTTCGTATTTACGCATCACCTCTTTAAAAACATCTCCGTCACTCATCCCACTACGACGATTAACACTAGTATATAAACTAGTATATATCGCCGAAAATCGGTTCACGACCGGATACATCTTTCGCCACTTCGAAGAGATGGAATCGATATCGCGATAATAACCTTATTCCATAATTACAAGAAACGTTGATAATATTTCTTTCCAAAACCCATCGCCGGTTTGGTTGTTATCTATTTTTTTTAAATGTAACAAAAGTATACATACCGACAATGAGTCTTTTTGATGTGCTAATCCACGCCTTCGCTAACGGCTCCTCCTCGATCTTTATCCAAGGTTTTGCCTTGGCTTTCGAAGGTTGATCTTTGTCACCTGTCACTTGCTTCCCTTTTTTCCGTTTCGAGGATTGCGGTTGGAGAGACTCCGGAACACGTTCTTCAACGTCATCTTTTACGGGTTGTGGTTGGGGAGACTCTGGTGTTGGCGAAGGCTGTGGTTAAGATTGAAATTGCGAGTTGAACGGATTTCGGATCATCATTTGTTGTAATGATTGCATTTGTTACATCGATTGGAGTTGGTTCATTTGAGAGAAAGCATTGGGGGTTTGTTGAAAACCCGAGAAAGTGTTGTAAGAAAATTGCGAGGATGACCAACTCGGTTCATCGTAGAATAGTAGCCGAGTACCGAGAAAATGTTTTGGTTTGGGTTCGCGTTTGGGTTAGCGTTTGGGTTCGGGTTTGGGTTAGCGTTTGGGTTCGGGTTGTATGGTTCCATAGCAAAAGTAGAAGAATGTTATAAAAAGTAGAAGAATTATACAAAAAGTAGAAGAACTGTATAAAGTTGAGAGAGAGAATTGGTTGAAGTGTGTAAAATTTGGGGTGATTTTAGTATATTTGTAGGTAAATTATTGTTTTTAAGAAAAAATGATTTTTTTAAATTATAGCCGCTGTCAACGGCTCAAAATTTGTCTCATATGCTCCGTCTTCAACGTCTCCATCTGAACGTTCTCAACGTCTCCATATGAAACGGTGCTTTGGCATTTTTCAGACTCCCCGTTGAGGGGTATGGTCCCAAAAACCCTGCGCTTGCGCACGATTTTTGGCATACCTTCATAATGATAACAGGTCACTTGAATAACCTTGCGCGCTAACGTGCAACGATATGCTAACCTTGAAAACAACAGGTTGCTTAACAAACCTTGCACACCTTGCGCAACGACAAGTTAAACCTGAAAGCGTAGGTCAGACCCTACGCTAATTAAACAAGCTTCTAACTGCGACTTCCTAAAACCTTGCGGTGACTCTCCAACCCTTTTGGGAGTTGCACAAGGCCAAGACTAAGATGAGAGTAACATATACTTAGTCTTGAAAGCAAAAGAACTTGATCCTTACAAGTTCACACTGGCCAAAAAGCACTGATAAGGCCACGCGGTAAGGAGAAGCGCAAAGAGGCATTGATCAAGTACAAAAGTACAAAGGGCAGAGCTGTGACCCAATAACCGCTCGGCAGATTGTGCCAGACCACGTTGCATGAGGAGTAGTTGTTTAGAGGACAAAAAGTATGCAAGGACGTACATGTGGCACCAACCAGCTCACGCCAGCGACTGTCACACGATCTCCATTAACGGCTGATGACAGACCCGACAACAAGGACAACTGCCAAGACACGTGGCCCCATCCACCGTGCGCCAAACACCCCTCCTGCCAGAGACCATTAACGGCCGTAGCAAAGGAGACAAAATGGATATTCCTGGTTTTCGGTTCTAGGCCCAAGGCCCATCAGTCCATCTCCTGCACAAATCTCTCCGGCTATAAAGTAAGGATCGCACCTCGAGGTAAAACAGACTGTTTCTTGCTAACTCTTTAATTACTTGCATTATCCTTTGCAAACCTAGATACTTATTCTCACGCTGGAGTGTGGTCACAGAGAAAACCATCCCCTTCTTTTTTCGTGACGAGACTAACGGTGTTTTCAGTTTTGTAGTGAGCTTGAACCAAAATCTCATCGACGAGCAAACGAGAGATAACCTTTATATGCAGAGACTTTGCAGCAGAACCTAAATATCTCCGGATATTGTTTGGTCCAGTGTTTCTTCATTGGCGCCATCCGTGGGATTCTATTCGTACACCTTTGTCTCTTGTTTGTTTTTTTCTAAATCCCATTTTCAATGGCTGATGGTCCATCAAGTGTACCACGAGGTCCTCGGGCCGAGGGCAAGAACCCAGTTCATGTTCCTCGGACTGACGGACAAGTGGAAGAAGGATTTTCCGAAGACGCTAATGTTCACCATGATTCAAGTTGTGTGAATATCCCAGTGAGTTTCGGAATCCAGGCTGAAACTCCTTTTGAACCAATTACATCAATATTACCTCCGGGTGAAACTCCAATGTCATGGTACATCAAGTTTCAAACGGATTTAACTGCCGTTTATGCGCAAGTTTGTGCATAAACCCACGCATCTGGTGCGCCAGCGAACCGCCTACAGCTCACGTGCATGCCTCGCCTGCACCGCGAATACTAAGTTACAATTCGCTTGCCGGAGAGAATGTACCAGCACATTTCCATTACCAGGGAAACAGAACATTCTCAGTCTATACCGAGGTATGAGTCAAAAACTCAAAGGCGAGTGTCGATTCATTCGCTCCTGGGCCCGCGCCAATTAGAGAGGCGAGACACCCAGCGTGAAGAAGTCGATAGAACATATGGCGAAGGTGACAGTGCTAGCGTTTTCCACCGATTGCCAAAAGATCACGCCGCATATAAGCTTACGCCACGAGCTGTGTACAATCCGAAGGCTGAATATAATTACAACTTGATCTACAGGCCAGCTGAAGCAGCAAAACATTCTAAGTTCGTGAAGGAGATTGCGCTAGCCTCACTTGAACGCGCAAAATTACCTTCCAATGTGGGAAATTTTAATGGGTTGACAGACCCAGACGACCACATGCGCTTGTTCACTGGCGCAGGGCTTATCGGAGGTTGGACGTTGCCTATGTGGTGTCATCTGTTTGTCCAAACCCTTACAGGTGCCGCGCGCCTATGATTTGACAACTTACCAACGGGTAAGCTCACTTCATGGAATGATCTCAAGGATAAGTTCCTGACCCAATTTAGCCAGCAAAGACGATACGTCAAAGATTCTTCAGACGTTATGAATATTTGGCGAAGGGATGATGAAAGTTTGGAAGATTTCATCACGCACTACAACAAAGAGGTTTTGGAAATCGGTGATGTACACGAAGACCTGATTCGTGCATAGTTCAAATATGTTGTCCGATGCGATGAGATGATAAAAGTCTTGTCAGGAACCGCTGGCCTCCCAAAAAGTTGGGAGAAACTCATGGCGGCAGCCAAGGTCTACGCGCAGATGGAGCGCAACCTGAACTCCAACAGACCTCATTTGCCTCAGTACCGCCCACAAGATATGAGCATGAGTTTTGGGAAGAAAAACAAAAAATTGGAAAGAGTTCAATCAGAACCCTTCTTATTCGCCAGTCGATGCGCGCACAATGATCAACAAGATTGCTACCCAAAGAGCAATAAAACAAGATAATCGCGACAGACAGTGGACGCCATTAACGAAGACCCCGGCGGAAGTGCTCAGCATGGAGGATCATCAGTTCAAGCAGCCACCGGGGATAAGAAATAAAAAAGATCATGATCCTAACCTTTTTTTTGCGTTTATCACAAAGACACTGGGCACACAACCGACAACTGCATCAGTCTGCGCACGGAAATAGAGAAGGCGTTGAAGAGTCGGAAGCTCACTCATTTGCTTGCAAGGAAAGTGCGTCAAATTACTCATGGCGAAGAAGGCCCGAGTAACAAGAAAATGAAGCAAGCTTTCGTTCATATGATACAGGGTGGTCTAGCGCGCAAGCATTGCCATCAGAAGAGTTCTACGTCAGATTGGTGCGAACAAAATGTTATTTTTCCCAGAGTTCCCGGCGGCCCCCAGGAGGAGCGACCAGTCATGATAACTAGCATCTTTGGCCTTTATCGCACCGATTACATGTTCATTGACTTGGGAAGCTTTATGGATATCATCTATGAACAATGTTTCCAGCAGCTAGGCCCGGAAGAAAAAGCGCGCTTAGAGCCAGTTGACTTCCCATTAACTGGTTTCTGTAACGAAGCCGTTTTTCCCCTTGGGCAGATCTCCTTTCGGGTAACTCTCTCTGACGGACGACATTTGTGCACGGTCCTTATTAACTTCATGGTGATGCCAGCAACATCTCGCCATGACATGTTACTCGGCCGTCGCGCGCAAAGAAATTTCAAAATGATCACATCAACTCTTCACGCAGCGTGCGACTTTCCAACAGAAACCGGCGTGGCAATCATGTATTCCAAGAAAGAGGTCATGTCCATAGAGGAAGAACCACCGGTGAAGGTAACAAAGTCATCCTCAGACGGTGAACCAGAAAAAATGGGTACTCAACAACATGTACCCAGAACAAACGGTGTTGCTAGGTCCCGCTATGACCTCTACAGTCAAGGCACGACTTAAACAACTACCGGCAGATATGACGGGGTACCCAGGGAGATCGCAGAGCACGCGCTGCAGACATTTCCATCAGTCGAGTCGACCGTATAGAAAAAGCGTAGTTTTAGAGCAGAGAAAACTCGCGTAATGAATGAGCAAGTTTCAGAGCTCCTCAAAGCTGGCATTCTCAGAGAGGTACGCTGCCAAACATGGGTGGCCAATCCGGTTATGGTCCAGAAGCACAATGGCGGTTGGTGCATGTGTGTCGATTTCAAAGACTTGAACAAAGCATGTCTGAAACACTACTACTCTTTGCCAGAAATCGATAAAAAGGTGGACTCCCTCGCTTCTTTCCGGTGGAAATGCTTCATTGATTGCTATAAAGGTTACCACCAAATTCAGATGAAGAAAGAAGATGAAGACAAAATAGCCTTCCGCACAGATAAGGGATCTTTTGCAACACAAAGATGCCCTTTGGGTTACGGAATGCGGGAGCCACCTATCAGCGTTTAATGGATCATGTCTTTGGAGATGACATAGGCGTGACTGTGGAGGTGTACATCGATGACTTGGTCATCATGAGTCCAGACGAGAAAATGATGCTGACAAACATTTAGAAAACTTTCGCATCCCAGCGCAAGGTCAACTTGAAGTTGAATCCTGGGAAATGCTTGTTCGGGATGGAAGAAGGTAAATTCTTGGGATTTATTGTCACTCGCGATGGTTTTAAGGCCAACCCCGAGAAAGTTGAAGCAATTCAGCGTATGTCTTCACCCTTGACCATCAAGGAAATGCAATGGTTGGCTGGGCGACTGGCTGCGCTGAACAGATTCTTAGCAAACCACGTGATGAAATCCTTCCTGTTCATCAGCACTTTGAGAAATTGTGTGAAGCAGAATAAGTTTCATTGGACTCCTAATGCGGAGAAAGCCTTCTAACAAATGAAGGAATGTTTGATTCAATTGCCTACAGTCACGACCCTGCAAAAGAACGAACCATTGATTCTATACCTCTCCGCATCGAATATCGCTGTAGGCGCAGTCTTGCTGGTCGAGCGTGTAGGAGTCCAAACACCGATTCACTACGTCAGCAAGATGCTAACCGACCCAGAGACAAGATACCCGATGATGGAAAAACTTGCTTTAGCATTGGTTCATGCATCTCGTTGTTTGTGTAGGTATTTTCCTGGCCACGTAATCACAGTGCTCACTATCACCTTGGCTAAGTTTTATGCAAATCGGACATATGATGCAAGGAATTTGGAAGCGCATGTCGGCTCTCTTTTGGTAGCAGGGCAAATCAATGGCCTATATGATGCAAAAGGCGAGACGATGGTCGTGTACCTTGAACAGGCGCAATCTTTGATAAACAAATTCCAAAATTTCAAAGTGACCCACATTAATCGAAGTGAGAATAAGCATGCAGATACGCTCAGTGAACTGGCGACAACGAGCTTCAAACACCTTGCGCGAGAAATGCGCATCGAGGTGCTAAAAAACCCTTCTATTCCGCTATGCCAAGTGAATGTCATAGAAATGGGAAATTCTTCTTGGATATCTCCCATCATCATGTTCTTGCAGTCTGGGATCCTCCCAGAAAACAAGGCGGAGGCAAGGAAAGTCCAAAACAAGGCACTGAATTATGAAATAGCAGACATAATACTTTACTGAAGTCATATCTTGGACCACTCCTCCGCTGCGTAGATCCGCAAGACGCACAATATTCATTTGCGAATTACATGAGGGTTGTGCGGAATTCATGCCGGTCCATGCATGGTAGTCGCAAAGATCATGAATGTTGGATACTACTGGCCTGGCATGCACTTAGATGCAGTCAAAACCCTGCGGAAATGCGCATCATGTCAGCGACACGCGCCTAAAACGTTGCGCTCTAAAAACCCATTGATCCCAGTGCCAACAACATGGCCTTTCCAGCAGTGGGTAATCGATATGGTGGGACCCTTCCCTGATGCTCCAGGTACCGTGAAGTTTATAATCTTAGCTGTCGATTACTTTACCAAGTGGGTAAAAGGTAAGCCTCTTGTATCCACCACAGCAATGGTAGTTCAGAAATTCATTTGGGAGCACATCATTTGCCGTTTCGACCTACCTCTGCGTATTGTCCCTGATAACGACCCCAATTTTGCTTTCGAAGAGCTACAACGATGGATGACTGAGATGCATATCGAGCACGTGTTCACTTCAGTTGCGCACCCCCAATGGAATGGCCAAGTCAAAAGTATAAACAAAAGTATAGTCGAAGGTATCAAGACAAGACTGGGGACGGCGCACAGAGGTTAGGTGGATAAGTTGCCAAGTATCCTTTGGGCTTATCGGACCATTCCGAAAACCAGCATCGGCGAGACACCATTTAGCTTGGTTTATGGGATGGAGGCAGTAATCCCAGCTGAGAGGGGTCTCCCATCACCGCGCATGGTCGCCATGTAAACCCAGAATAATGATGAAGAGCGCAGGCTTGACCTGGACCTCTTGGAAGAGAGGTGTGAAAACGCCGCAATCAATGAAGCCATATACAAGTCCAAGCTCGAAAAATACTACAATGCGCGAGTCCACTTTTGTACCTTCCTGCCTGGTGATTTCGTTTTGAGAGATAACGAAGCGTCCAACGCTGAAAGTCCAGGAAAGCTTGCGCCTAAGTGGGAAGGCCCGTATGTAATCCACGAAGTCTTAGGGAAGGGGGCTTACACCCTCTGACGTTTGGACGACAAAAACATTCCTAGGACCTGGAATGCGCAACAATTAAGGCAATGTTATATGTAATCCGAGCATCTTCATACGCAAAGGCCTTACACTTTATCAGTGTTTGTGCAATAGACTAGTGAACCTGTGATCCAATCTTATCAATTTTGTACATGGTCCTTGCACCTTATCGTTAATACAAAAGAACATAATCGATGCATGGCATTCATTACTTAGATATTTTGTTACAAATGCGCGAAACCACTTTGGGAACACGCTAAAACATCATAGTATAACGTGACTCATGAACATAATTTACCTCAACTTAAGTAGTTAACTATTGTACGCATATGGGGTGTGACGTTCATACATGAGCTCATTACCAGTCTTATTCACTCTACTTATACAAAGTAGTTATTTTCACGCAAATATTGTAACTTCAAATTATCATCTCACCAAGTTCGTGGTGGGTCAAAAGTACAGTCGCAAACAAACATATGTTGCGCAGTTACACAAAATTAAAACCAACATTCCTAACAAGTCATCCTAAACATCATACGTGCAAGGCACTCATTCTACCCTTATGACTCCTCAATTTCAGCAGCATCATGAAAAACATCCTTCACGCGGTCAACAAAGTCGTCATGCTGGAGCACTTCACTTACCAGATCCATCACTGGTAGTTGTAGACGGTCATACTCTTGCTTCGCTTGGAGAAGGCAGCATCTGTATTGACCCCATGAGTAGCGGCGCGGCTAATATCCTAATGAACATCCAAAGCATGAGTTACATGGTGAGCGCACTCTGCATAGCCCTGCGCATATCCATCATGGCGTGCTGTGATCATCAGTTTGGCCACATCACTATCCAACTCCACCGAGTTAAGGATTGAATTGGCAATCTGCACAGCGCAAGGGAAATAAAATGAGAATCACGATAAATGGTGATCAAAATAATAACAGCGTACTTACATTCACGACTCCATGTTGCTGCATCCGGAGCATGTTGTTCGTCAAAGGCTCGATCATACTCTCTGCGGTGCGCAGGTGCCTCAGAGTCTTCTAGTATTTGCTCAGCAGTTTCGACACGTTTCTCACCCGTGCTCACCTTCACCTCAGCAAGGCGCAACTTTTCTTGATCCTCCAAGCGCCTACGATGTAGTTCTGCCTTTTCAACCATGGCAACTTGGAGATCCTTCTTCGCACTTTCAAGAGCTGCCCTAGCCTCCGCCTGATTACGCAATAATGATGTTAGTCTGGCAATCTCTTGATCCCGTAAAATAAAAGGGGCGGATGTTTCTACCTCTTTTTTCTTATCCCGTAAAATAAAAGGGGCGGAAGTTTCTACCTCTTTTTGCCCGCTTCGTTCATGATGAGACCTCGCCTCTTCGGCGGCAGCTGCGGCCCCCTCCTTCTCCTTCTTCAGGTGCTCAACCTCAACGCGAAGGCCCACCATCTCATTCCTTAATAATATTTTTTCATTATTGCCCCTTTCACAAGCCTCCGTCCATAGCTTGCGCTCCTCAGCAAGCGTGGCGGTGTCACCCTCAGCCTTTTTCCTCCATCCTAGCACTGACCACTCCTCAGTCCGCTGAGCTTCAAAAAACATGGCTCTCTCAGCCTCCAGCTCTTGTTTTTTGCGCGGCCACTTGGGCCCGCTCAAGGACCATCTCCCTCTTCGCAGACTCAACCTTTCTTGGTCCCGGTGCATGCTGCGCCACTCCCTGATTATCTTATGAGTATTGGAGGCTGAGCTGGCGGCTAACTGTAGGTGCGCGCGGTATGTTTGTTCATAACTTTGTTCCCCACGTGCCCTTACCTCTGCTGGGGGGAAGGCACCCTTGAACCATTCCCGGCAAACTTGCCAATGACTGAACTACTCACCTTGCCTCAACTTCCAGACAGGGGTATGGATCTCAGCAGCTCGGCTTTCCGAATAAGATCAATAGTAGTAGTCACTCGGGGTTTTGTCTGGACGAATTGGGGACCCCTCGTCAGAAGGGCGTTCCCCAAATCCCCCGGCATCACCCCCGGGTACTTGCTCCTTCGATTGAGTCCCTTGAGGCGCATCCTCAGCAACCTCTTCGCCACCCTCTTCAACCACAACCTCTTCGGGCACAACAACCTCCACATTCACACTCGCCTCCGCTACTCCGGCACTCGATTCACCGCCTTTAACATTGGGCACTTGCGCCGCCTCATAAATGGGTGGTGGCATGGAAGTATAGAAAGGCACGGCCGGAGCAGATGGAGCAATAGATGGTGTCTCATCTTTCCTTGCAGAATGAAAACGCCAAAACGGTCAAACAGGAAGAATAGAGAATTAAGCACAAGACAAAAGTGTTTACCTAGAGAAAACGTGGCTGCAAGTGCATCCAGATTCCCACGCTTGCCAATAATTTTCCTCCGCAAAGCCTTCTTCGGAGGCTGCGCAGCCGTATTACCCTTGGGAATGGCCCTCTTCTCTATCTTCCTCTTGAGCGATTCCGGGCTCGAATCCACGTCTATCGGATCATCCGAACTTGCAACCGGAATCTCCGCTACATCTCGAGGCTCAGGCTTGGGTATTTTCAAACCTACAGGCGCAAGACTCTCCATGGAATCAGAGACCACCACATAGTCATTTCAAGTATCAGGCACATAGCACGTACCTTTAGGTGGGTCTGCCCTGGGTTGTGTTGGTTTCTTGCTAGCCACAACGCTGAGCCCCGCGCGCTTTTTCTCTTTTGAATCTGGGCTAACACCCAAATTCTTCAGCACTCCTGCATTATGGCCAAACATGCTAAGTAATCCGAAAGGATGCAAGTAACAAATAATAAATGCTTACCACTTCCAGGCACATGGGCCGCCAGATCCGCACTTCGAGGCAACTCAAAGTTCCCAAGAATCTGGGAATGCCATGTTGGCTCTTCTAGATTGAGCGGAATGTTATGCATCTGCCCATTCTCCCGTTGAAAGCCACTATATACAGTGCAACCCTTCAAAAACACGCATAGTTTAGAAACAATGCACAAGGAGAAATAACACAATAAGGAAGCTTACTCTTACCTCCTCCATGTACACCAGTTTTTCATGACGGTCTGACTTCCATAACAGGCTCATGACGGCAGCCATTAACGCCCTCTCCAGCAACTGAACCGCCAGAATCTCCTTTATGTCTTGATACCAGGACTCTTGGTCCGATATCGACATCGTTTCCATCGAGATATCTTCCGCCCGCGGAAGTGCATCTGTAGAGGAATCACACCAGCCTTGATGAAGAAACACTTCTGCTTCCAATCATGATACGACTTGGGAGGAGTGTGCAGGATCTTCTTTGCTTAGATATGGTGCTGGAAGGAGTAGAAACCCAACGAGCAATGCGGTTGGTAAAACACCCGGAACTGGTTGACGGTTGGGTGGATGCCCATAGAGCGGCACAAAAACTCAAAATGCCTGATCCGGACCATCCTCATTGGGTTCAGCTGGGAGATATGGAAGCGGTAGTGGTCCAAAATGTCTAAGAAAAACTTTGTCGCCGGCCACCGGAAATTGCCATCAGCAAAGAAATCGAAGAAAAGTGTGATGAAACCAGCAGGGGTGTCTGCGGTGGTGTCCCCTTCGGAAGGGTATCAGACACCCCATTCCTCAGGGAACCGGAAGCCAGCGACGAGTCATTGAAAACTACTCGTCGACCATTTCAATGTAGGCAAGGAACTGGAAGTTTCCCCAGCAGCGGTACTTTCAAGTTGTTCTCCGGTCGACATTTAGTGGCTGGAAGAAAGAGATCACAAAGGGTTTGGAGAGGAAGAACAAGAGATGAAGAGGAGTGATTTCTAACCTAGGCAGATCACCTATTTATACCCATCGCATTTAATGCGATGGGGAATCATGATGCCCCCGCAGACCCAGTAGCGAATCTACAAATGACGCGTGAAAGGCAGGTGGGAAGCTGACGAGTGCCACACGTGCATGGCTAGTACTTTCTCTGCAATTCATTAATGAAAAGGCAGTTGCACTGTTGACAGCCTGCTACAGCCATCAGAGGTCACTTCCGCCTCACATTTTTCTCAACAACTCGCCTGAAAACATATCAGCATGACGGAAATTCAAATTTCAAAGACCTTATCCTGAACAAAGGTTTCCCCTACCCAAGGGTTTTTCTTTAATTCTTTCCTCGCAGATACCTTATTGATTTATAGTCGTTGAAATAAGCGCGCATACATGAGTTCTTATTGTCCAGTACTCCTACTACTTGCCAAGCTACGCATAGGAGCACCATTGGACTGGGGACTTGGAGGAGTATGGTCCCCTGCGCTTTAGCAAGATACCATACCCTCATAATGATAACAGGTCACTTGAATAACCTTGCGCGCTACGCGCAACGGTATGCCAACCTTGAAAACAGCAGGTTGCTTAACAAACCTTGCGCACCTTGCGCAAAGGCAAGTTAAACATGAAAGCGCAGGTCCTAGACCCCTAATTAAACAAGCTTCTAACTGCGACTTCCTAAAACCTTGCGACGACTCTAACCCTTTTGGGAGTTGCACAAGGCCAAGACTAAGATGAGAGCAACTCATACTTAGTCTTGAAAACAAAAGAACTTGATCCCTACATGTTCACGCTGGCCAAAAAGCACTGATGAGAACGCGAGGTAAGGAGAAGCGCAAAGAGGCATTGATCAAGTACAAAAGTACAAAGGGCAGAGCTGTGACCTAATAACCGCTCGGCAGGTTGTGCCAGACCACGTTGCATGAGGAGTAGTTGTGTAGAGGACAAAAAGTACGCAAGGACGTACATGTGGCACCAACCAGCTCACGCCAGCGACTGTCACACGATCTCCATTAAGGGCTTATGACAGACCCGACAACAAGGACAACTGCCAGGACACGTGGCCCTATCCATCGTGCACCAAACACCCTTCCTGCCAGAGACCATTAATGGTCGTAGCAGAGGAGACAGAATGGATATTCCTGGTTGTCGGTACTAGGCCCAAGGCCCATAAGCCCATCTCCTGCACACATCTCTCCGGCTATAAAGTAAGGATCGCACCTCGAGTTAAACAAACTGTTTCTTGCTCACTCTTTAATTACTTGCATTATCCTTTGCAAACCTAGATACTTATTCTCACACCGGAGTGTGGTCACGGAGAAAACCCTCCCCTTCTTTTTCCGTGACGAGACTAACGGTGTCCCCCCCCCCCCCCCCGAACATGACCGATTGGTTGAGAGAGGGAGATGGTTAGTGATTCTCTAATTTTACGGTAATTTTGGTTGGAGGTTTTGGGGGTGCTGGTGTTCGAGAGAGAGAGATAAAGAGGAGGGTGGATTACATATCTATATATAAAAACGTTAAATAAAATAATAAGGAAACGACAAAATCGCTCCGAATTAACAGAGTTTCATAGATGGTATTAAGTCTGTTGGATGAAAATAGAAATGATAAAAACTTCTAGGACTCACAAACAAAAAATGAAATTGTTATACTAAAGTGACAAAAATACCTAAACCTTAGAAACCAAAACAGTAAGATTTAAAATTTCAAACTTGGTCAATATGATATTTTAATCTACCATTTTAACGTTCAAAGTAACTGACATCTAATGGAAATAACGTTCAAAGTAAATGACATCTAATGGGAATAACGTGTCTGTATTGATGTTTTATAGTCTATAAAGGAAAATGAGGATTTCATATATCAATCCAAACTTTCGTAATGTCAAATACGGGTGTGAAAAAACCAAATTAATCGAAATATAACTGAATTAAGCGACAAAATCAAACCGAAAAAACCAAACTAAATAAAAAACTGGTGGTTCGGTTAATGGTTTTTTTAAAAACCAAAATTAACAGGTTGGTTATGATTATCAATGTTTTCATACACATCATAACCAAACCGAACCGATATGTAATAAATCTTTGTAAAATTTAGGACTTTTCACCATACTTTAAATATTTGATGATTTTTATTGAAGAATTTTAGTATTTATGGGTTTTTCATATCATTTTGTGGTTTTGGTTGAATGTTTATTTGAATTTATAAAATATATTATCTCACTTTATTTGAATATTAGATAATAATTGGTATTAATATTATAAATTATATGCATTTTTAATACTATATTATATACTAATATATACAAATATGCAATAACAATTTATTACATGTTAACAAAAATTAAGCTATTTTTTAGCTAGGCTAAATACACGGTTAACCACCCACAACTGTCCTGCTATAACCATCAAAACCGACTAACCATAATCGCCATAATCGATTGGTTATGGTTATCCATTAACCGATATCGCGATTATGGTTATGGTTTTAGGCCAAAACCAATCCATACACACTCCTAATGTCAAATATAGTCAAATTTTGAAATTGTTTTAAAATTAATTATTCAAATGTCTCTAGTAACTAGTCAATAGGTACCACTTCAAAGTTCAAAGCGTATTAACATATGATAGGGAATAAATGGTGTGTATCGATATATACTTTATAAATTCCATTTTACGTTTTTTATATTTTAACAGAGTTGCAAGTAGTGTCTTTTAGCCTTAACCTGATTAAATTTTAGTGTTAATTCTGATCATGTGTCTCTTGCATAAAGAGATTTGGTCATTTTACTACGTTGGAGCTAAAGGACAAAACCTAATAGAAAATAGTAACATAAAACACATCTAGTATAATTTCTGTAGTTCAAGGACATCGCTTACAACTTTGTTAAAACTTAACGAACGTAAAATACAATTTATAACTATACATCGATACACACCACTTACTTTGAAGTGGTCATACACTTTGAACTTTGAAGTGGTTGCTTTTGACTAGTTACTAGACATTTGAATAATTAAATTTAAAACAATTCAAAATTTGACTATATCATGATATATGGAATCCTCATTTTTCCTTTATAGACTATAAAATATCAATACAGACGCGTTATTCCCATTATATGTCATTTACTTTGAATGTTAAAAGTGATAGATTAAAATATTATAATTACTAAGTTTAAAGAGTTAATTACTGTTTTCGTCCCTGTGGTTTGTTAAAAATAACTATTTCAGTCCATTGGTTTAAAAATTGCGATTTCAGTCCCTGTGGTTTCACTTTCGTAACCATTTTAGTCCACCTCGCAACCATTTCAGTCCCTGTACTTACAGAATAAATGGATTGAAGTGTTTACGAAAGTGAAACCACAGGGATTGAAATGGTTACGAAAGTGAAACCACAGGGACTGAAATCGCAATTTTTAAACTAATAGACTGAAATAGTGATTTTTGACAAACCACAGAGACGAAAACAGTAATTAACTCAAGTTTAAAATTTAAAATTGTATTATTATAATAAATTAAACTTTTGGTGGGATATGTGTCATATTCCCAGGCCTTCTCAGGCTTTTTCCCCGCTAAGTTTACTTCGGGTCACACGGTGCCCCAAACATTTTCTGAGTTCTAACCTTAATCCATTTTTCATTTCGCTAAACTCTGCGCATCACTCGGTTCTTTTCAACAGACTACTCATAAACCCTAACCAAGCTATCTTTCTTCCCTCACAATCTCAGATGCCAAGTGGCCCAAGTTCAAGATATATCACAATGATATACACCCTTTTTTTGCTTAATTACTCGAACATTAAATTTGTAAGCTATTTCCTTCTTTCATTTGTTTTTTACTTCCCCTTCAATACCTTTTGTTTTCCATTTGAAGTATTACTGTGTTTTTCAGAGGAATCATGAGCAATTAAGAAGAGAAAAAGTGCTACTTGTGTACAAAAGAGATGGACTAGAGTGATGAGCAGTTAGACTTAGCAAATGTGGTTATGAGGTTTGACTTTTCAGTCATTGACAAACGTTTTTGAAGTTGATTTGTTTAATTAACTTTGTAGTTCATTTATTTAAGTTATATTATTATTGTTTTGTTAAAATCATTCTATGAAATATATTAGATGGACTTTATGATATACTAATACCATCATCCAAGTTATATTGGTATTTTTGATAAGGAATAATGAATTTAAATAATCTCAACTTTTATTAACTGGCCGATAACACTTCCAACTTTTGATTTGTACACAAGCACTTTTGACTTATTGGTCAATAACACTACCTAACTAACTGAACCCTAACCCATTTAGTTTTTGCTGACGTGGCAGCTGATGTGGCAGCTTACATGGCATTTTGATGATGTGGTAGTTGACATTAGCTACCTCGGTTGATATTCAGTTAGTTAGAGAGCGTTATCGGCCAATATATTGAAAGTTAAGAGTGCTGGTGTACAAATTAAAAATTATAAATATTATCGACCAATTGATGAAAATTAAGGTTATTTAAATCTATTATCTTTTTACAATATTTTCACCTGAGGTTCATATTTTAGAGCATTTAATATGGGTGAGACATATGTGTCTATTAAGCGCTACCTATCATCCATGAAGTTTGTATTTTGTAGATACTTATATTTTAATCTTACGTTATTTAGATGTTATTAGAGGAAACTTTTAGTTTTTACTTTAATTTTCAACGTTTTTTTTTTTCTTTCGTCGTGCGTCGCGGTAAAATTGAGCCAATGATAATATAAAATAAATATGATTTAAAAATAATGTATATAGTTTAAAAAGTCAACCATTAGAACGGTTTAGTTTATCATCATAGTTTTATGATACTAAATAAATACTTTATTTGAGTATAACTTTGTTTTTAACAAAACTTATAACGGAATGTTAGGAAAAAAATCAAACACAACTACGTACTTAAATTTAAAAAAAAAAGTTATAAACGTAAATTATTAAAGAGGTATCAAATAAATCAATAAATTAATATATCGCTTTATGATACCCAATAAATACTTTATTTAGAATACAACTTCGTTTTTAACAAAACTTATAACAGAATGTCAGGGAAAAGATCAACCACAATTACGTACTTAAGTTCTTATGAAAAAGTTACACACGTAATTTATTAAAAAGTATCAAATTAATCGATAAATTAATACAACTTCGTTTTTTTTTTTTTACCCTAGTGGCCAGTCTCACCCATTCCAAACGGGAGGACGCGGGTTCGAGTCCAGCTCGGCCCGAATAATCCTGCTGGGTAGTAACCGCCAGACAGCTATGGGGCTAAGCTAGCTTGGGGAGGAAGAACCCTCCCGCGGTCAGGGATACCGTGCATTTACCCTTTTTTCTGCTTTTAGAAAAGAAAAAAATAAAATATGTTATTAAAAGTAAATATAATAATAAACTCAAAAAATACCAATGATTTTATTTAAAACAAAATACAAGAGACAATAAGCACAATAGAGCATAGGCTCTGGTAGATAATAGAAATTACAATCGATGATATTAACAAACAGCCATAGCTCCCCTTTTATATTTGCTGGGAATCAATGTGAGAAAGGAAAGAATAGCAG
The DNA here is from genome assembly GCA_947069175.1 of Scalesia atractyloides. NCBI lineage: Eukaryota > Viridiplantae > Streptophyta > Magnoliopsida > Asterales > Asteraceae > Scalesia > Scalesia atractyloides. The sequence goes on from CAMTDV010000026.1 coordinate 16,860,083, forward strand.
AAGAATCAACAAAGATAAAAACAAGGCGCTGACTTAGGAACCACATAAGGAAAGACAGCCTGCACCTTAACGCACAGGAACACAACTTGCACGAGCAACACTTTCTAGAATGGAAGCCCTAGACAATGGCTTTGAACTGATCTAGACATGGCTGCACTATGAGGCCTTCTTGAACCCATGATAGGATAAAATATAAAGGCCCGGAGCGTACAGACCTGAAAGGAACCAAACAAAATAAAAAACAAGCCTAAGGGAGCCCAATTAAATTGATAGACTATGAAGTTTTAACACCCCCTCGATTTAATTGGCGAACGCATCAAACATTTTTATTAGTTTACACATTTTTTCATGTTGATTATTTAATAAACCTTTGGTAAACATGTCTGCCAATTGATCCTTAGAATCAGTGGCATAATTCTAATAGCTCCGGAGGCAATTTTTTTCCCGAAGGAAGAACAAGTGAATTTCAAAATGTTTTGTCCTGTGTTGAGAGACGGGATTGGCAGCAACAGAAATGGCTGCCGAATTGTCACAACTCAAAGGAATAGGGAGTTTAACTTCAATTTTAAGTTCTTAAAAAATATTCAAAAGCCATAAGATTTCACATGTGGCTGAACACATGGCACAGTATTCTGCTTTAGCAAATGACCGTGACACTATTCCTTGCTTCTTACTTTTCCAAGAAACAAGACAATTTCCAAGAAAAACACAAAACCGGTGACAAATCTTCTGGATTCAACACACTTACCCCAGTTAGAGTCAGAGTAGGAAACAAGATCGAAACACGTACCTTTAGAGAAAAAATGCCTTTACCTGGAGAGCTTTTGAGATATCTTAGTAACTGTAAAGCAATTTGAAAATGACATTTGGAAGGACTATGCATAAATTGGCTCAAGTGTTGAACCGCATATGATATATCGGGTCTAGTATGAGAAAGATAATTAACTTCCCTATAAGTCTTTGGTACCCAGTTATATCAAGTAAAGTTTCACTTTTCTTGCAGTTTTTTTTACCATTGAATAATTTAGTTTTATAGGAGTGGCAACAGGTTAGAACCCTGTAAGACCGTACTCAGCTAATAACTCAGTACAATATTTCCTTTGTGATAAACAAATTCTAGAATCAGATTTAGTAACTTCAATGCCAAGAAAGTATTTTAACTCACCCAAATCTTTAATTAGAAATTTACACTGTAATAGAGATTTGACTTTGTTTTTTTCATTTAAGTCATTTCCAGTTAAGAAAATATCATTGACATATACGAGAAGGGCTAAACATTGACTAAGTTGATTTGGTAAACAAGGAGTGGTCACATTTACTTTGTTCAAAACCAAGATTAATCAGGACACTAACAAGTATCTTGTTCCACATGCTAGGGGCTTGTTTTAACCCATACAAAGATTTTACCAATTTGCATACCTTTGTTTCATTTTTTGAGTAATAACCTTCAGGGGGACACATATAGACATCTTCATTTAGTTCTCCATATAGAAAAGCGTTATTGATATCAAGTTGAAATAGGGGCCAATCCCTTTGAACAACGAGGGTTATGATGCATCTAATTGTAACCATTTTAGCTACAGGGGAGAAGGTTTCGTCAAAGTCTATTCCCTCTTTTTGACTATAGCCCTTAGCAAAAAAGCCTCGACTTATATCGCTCTATCTCACCCGTAGACCTATGCTTTATTTTGTAAACCCACTTACATCCTATAGGTTTTCTACCGGTACGTAACTCTACAAGATTCCACGTGTTATTTCTAAACAAGGCTTCCATCTCCTCGTTCATTATAACGTCTCGCTTTTTCGTACTTTCCTTAATTAGAAAGTGTAATCGTATTTCTATTTATGGAAACTTGTATTCGTATCGCATTCGTATTTCATTTCTCAATCTTATAATCCGAGACTTTGATTGTAATAAAATTCATACCTAATACATACTTGTCTTACATGCATTTAATTGTTAAATACGTGTTTACATACAAACCGATACTTATTATACGTGCAAATACTCATACATTCATACTTGATACCTAAAATATACTTACATATACATTATACACTTGAAAACATGCGAAAATATCAAGTTTTACCATGAAATGAAAGATAAACTAAGTTCAAGAACTAAAAATAGCATAATCCGCAGATTCCTGTTTCTAGCTTATGGATTGGTCAAAAGTGTGTTTGTTGGATTGTGCTTCTTGCATTTAGTTTTCAACTAATAACCCCCCAACCACCACCAACTTCATTAATAACCTAAACCCTAATTCCCCATTATAAATAGAAGCCTCCTCCCACTCTCATTTCACACCTCAATCTTCTCTTCTCTGCTCTAAAAGCTCTAAGAGCTCTCTTCTCCTCTCAAAGATTAAGACTCCCAAAAGTTAACTCGACGCTCAACCCATCCACCAACCACCTTCGCGAACTTGCCAAGTTTGAAGACTTAGCAAAACCGTGAGTACACTCGATCCACTTTTCGTTTACAACACTTTTCGGGTGTAACATGTTTACTTATACCAAAACCACAACACTTAAACTTTATGAAATGCACAAACAATCCTATACACATAAATACTTGATACGCTTACGTGATGCTTATATCTTAGCCATTCTTTATGTGATACTTTAGTCATTAACTTGTTTTAAGCCTTCGTTTAACATGTTTAGCGGTATAGGAAGTCACGCATCCCCCTCCATCGCATAAACTTGAGGCCATGTTAAAACAACGTGTTTGCGTTAAGGGTTTGGGTAGTAGTATTGCATGCCTTGTATATGCTCGTGTAAAATCATAGTTGACATGAGGATTCGTTTAAACTGTAATCGTATACGCATGATATGCTTAAACTTGTGTACTCGCCTTTGCTTTTGCATTGAATTGTATTTAAACATGTTACAGGTTGATGAAGAGGATGCTATGAAAACAAATAGCAAGGACTTAGATACACACAATTAGACGTTAGGATAAAATTGTTGAATCAATTTTGTTGTATTGTATTTGCTTTGATGTTGTACTTGACAATTATTATTGAAATGAAATTTGATTTTATTAAATATTGTCATTATTAGCATTGTGAGCAATGAACAATCTCGTTGTCGTCTCACTCCGATGTTTCCGCCATCAGTTGGGGTGTGACAAATTGGTATCAGAGTCATAACTATAGGGAATTAGGTAGAATTGCCATGTTCGACCTAGTCTATAGTTTAAGTGACCAAACTTGACCATTCTTGTTTCTTGCTTAAAATATTAATTCTTCCTACCTTGCTTCTTCCTGTTTCTTTTGGTCTTAATGTATACAATATGTCTTTCCTAAGACATTTACACAATACGCACTTTGAAGACCTGAAGACACTCGTAACACAAACGAGACGAGTTCACTAAAATAGGTGTGAAACCCATAATTTGGTGAACGAATCTCATTCCGCTATTCTTATTCTTTTTGCACGAAATTTCACCATCAAGTTAGAAGTGAAATCCACATCTTGAAGGAAAATTTTCCAATTCAAACTCTAGTGGACCCTTACCAACGAATCGGAATTTTCTCTTTGTTTGGTAAGTACCAACCACACTTAGGGTATAGAATCGTCAAGTTAGGGGTGAAACCCCTTGTCGATTAAGTCCCATTCTTTGATTTTCGTTCTCGCCAGATTTTCAATATTCGATCAATTAGAGACGCGTAGTAACTGGAAGGGTAAAATGCCATTAATCATAGCATTTTACCTATAGGCCAAAGCACGTTCCTCTAATTTGAAAGGGTCTTCAATTCACTTTAGAATTCTCAACCCAAAATACTCCATTATTTTACTAAGCCTATCTTTTATGCTATCTCAATTTCTATGTGTTTTAATACCTATCACCTCGTTCATTTCAAACCCGATGCACAATTCGCACATCTTTCGCAATAAAAAACAATAATAATTCTTGCAAACCAACTAAATTCATACTCCTTACGCAATCATACGTGTTTATACTATTGAATACTTGTTATGCTTATGTCACCTATGTGAAATAATACATATTATACAATACTTACATGTCAAACAATATTACATGAAAATATTACACATATCACCATTACACTTAGTATTTTACACACTCGCAACTTCATACTAACTTATATATGCTAAATCCCATTTTATTCCACCTATGCGCTCGATACTGCATGCTAATGTTATACGAATTCGTATTCAATCATACTCAAAATTTATGCATTCGCACTACTTGGTAGTCATACTTGAAATCTATAAGTAGGCATAACCCGAGTGGTTTCGCCTACGTTTGACACACTCATACATACATACAATCATGCTTACATACTTAATTTTTATACGCTATCTTACATACTCTTTGCTTAGTAGATGTAACCTAACCTGTACTAGTACAAACTATGCGGATCATGCACAAACCAAAATAATCGCGGGTGCACACGGGATTATATTGGTAGGCGTATGAAAAAAATAATGGGTTCTACTGTGTATCGCAACACGGAACGTAACATGACACCGAATAGCGAAACGACCTAACATGGTGTGAACATGGTGGATAAGCCGCTGGTACTTCCTATATATAAGTGTCCCTACCATGTTACCAAACTTTCGTAAAACGTGCCATGAGAAATTCGGTGTTTTCCCCGGACCTTGTTAAATACATTTGATTCATAACAAACTTTGGTGACCCCACTTCGAAATGATTAGTACTCGATTACCCATGACAAAGCTTCATTCTCAAAATCGTTAGCTTTAACCGCCACAACTATCACTAGCATCTCTCAACAATCCAAGTCGCATTTTATCCGATATTCATACCATTTTTACCCCTCGCATACACCTACCGAATCATTCACTACCATACCACGATTTTCCCAATTCTTCCCTTAACCTTTCATCCAAACTTTATTTACAGCAAATCAGCCTAAAACGCTCAATCCGTTTTCATAAACGTCCCCACCGGCCCAATTTGGTCAAAATGTTCCTTTTCTTTTAAAACCATCTTTCACTCTCATCTATGCGCAAACTTCAGCCAGTCGGTCTATTATCGCCAAAACCTTTTAGAAACCATAAATATTTACCATCCTAACACTCTAAACATTTTTTTCTACAACAAGTGATTTTACTAATACGCCCTAGAACTGACAGAACTTTTCTTACAGTGCGAACCACTCATTTTTATCAGAATACATCCTTAGTCATACTAAAACCATCCTCTTAGGTCGTACTCTTTTAAAATATTCCTTCCAATGAGTTGTCCAGACCCAGTCAAACTCACTTGCTTATACACACACATACACGTTTTTACTTATCCTTATACACGTTTACGATTGGTGTCTCAAAAACACCTTAGTCAAACAAATTCCTTTCACGAACCTACCATTTTTATCCTTCAAGATTTCAATTCATATTGACACACTTATACATGAGCTCCGCAAAAAATTTAAACTTCAAATCTTGATTTTGGCCAAACATTTTCACCAAAATGACATCTTTTCCAAAGTCTTCCTCTTGAATAAATTTCGGGATGAAATTTCCTAAAGGAGGGAGGCGGTAACGCCTCGCTTTTTCGTACTTTCCTTAATTAGAAAGTGTAATCGTATTTCTATTTATGGAAACTTGTATTCGTATCGCATTCGTATTTCATTTCCCAATCTTATAATCCGAGACTTTGATCGTAATAAAATTCATACCTAATACATACTTGTCTTACATGCATTTAATTGTTAAATACGTGTTTACATACAAACCGATACTTGTTATACGTACAAATACTCATACATTCATACTTGATGCCTAAAATATACTTACATATACATTATATACTTGAAAACATGCGAAAATATCAAGTTTTACCATGAAATGAAAGATAAACTAAGTTCAAGGACTAAAATAGCATAATCCGCAGATTCTTGTTTCTAGCTTATGGATTGGTCAAAAGTGTGTTTGTTGGATTGTGCTTCTTGCATTTAGTACTCAACTAACAACCCCTCCAACCACCACCAACTTCATTAATTACCTAAACCCTAATTCCCCATTATAAATAGAAGTCTCCTCCCACTCTCATTTCACACCTCAATCTTCTCTTCTCTTCTCTAAAAGCTCTAAGAGCTCTCTTCTCCTCTCAAAGATCAAGGCTCCCAAAAGTTAACTCGACGCTCAACCCATCCACCAACCACCTTCGCGAACTCCCCAAGTTTGAAGACTTAGCAAAACCGTGAGTACACTCGATCCACTTTTCATTTTCAACACTTTTCGGGTGTAACATGTTTACTTATACCAAAACCACAACACTTAAACTTTATGAAATGCACAAACAATCCTATACACATGAATACTTGATACGCTTACGTGATGCTTATATCTTGGCCATTCTTTATGTGATACTTTAGTCATTAACTTGTTTTAAGCCGTTGTTTAACATGTATAGCGCTATAGGAAGTCACGCATCCCCCTCCATCGCATAAACTTGAGGCCATGTTAAAACAACATGTTTGCGTTAAGGGTTTGGCTAGTAGTATTGCATGCCTTGTATATGCTCGTGTAAAATCATAGTTGCCATGAGGATTCGTTTAAACTTTAATCGTATACGTATGCTATGCTTAAACTTGTGTACTCGCCTTTGCTTTTGCATTGAATTGTATTTTAAAACATGTTACAGGTTGATAAAGAGGATGCTATGAAAACAAATAGCAATGACTTAGATATACACAATTAGACGTTTAGGATAAAATTGTTGTATCAATTTTGTTGTATTGTATTTGCTTTGATGTTGTACTTCACAATTATTATTGAAATGAAATTTGATTTTATTAAATATTATCATTATTAGCATTGTGAGCAATGAGCAATCTCGTTGTCGTCTCACTCTGATGTTTCCGCCATCGGTTGGGGTGTGACATTCATAGCCCGAACCCAATTTGAATCCAAGGCGGCCTCGCTATATGTTCTAGGTTCAACACTTCTATTTAGAGCAGATGAGAAGCACATATTTTCAGTGGACAAATTAGAGCTGTTGACTACTCTTTCAAGACCATATTTGACTTTTCCTTCTACCACATAATCTTGTAATTTTTTGGAACAGATACATTCCGAGTAGATCTCCTAGTTGTTGGCCGAATCCCGCCCTTAGGAGGTGTGACTTCTTCATTTGAATTACAAGAAGTGTCAGTTTCCCTAGAATTTTGACTCGAACATCAAAACTCGAAGGTTGATGATCACTACCGGTACCGTTACTTGTAACCATCCCCTCATCATTGGGTCTTTTATCATCCCCATACTCTTCAGTATCCTTAAGATTAAAAAAGTTTAAGGTATTTAACATCAAATCCGAGGTAGACTCATTTTGACACAAGATTTTAATTTCTTTGAAAGGAAATACGTTTTCATAAAATTTCACATCCCTTGAAAAAAAATTTGTTTTTTTTATCATTACTCCAACTTAAAACCCTTTTTTTTGATTTGATTATCCCAAAATAAACACATTTTTCAGCACGACTTTCAAACTTATTTGAGTTATTTTATATCGTACTAAAACAAAGACCACCGAAGTTACGGAGATGATTAAGAGAGGGTTTAAAGCCATGAATCAACTCATACAGAGACTTTCCATTTAATATAGAGGAGGGAAACCTGTTTACAAGATAAGTGGCAGTTAGAATACACCCAGACCAGAATCTAAGGGGTAGACCCCCTTGGAACAATAAAGCTTTAGCAACGTTTAACATGTGTCTATGCTTTCTTTCGACTATTCCGTTATGTTGTGGAGTATACGAACATATGGTTTGATGAATAATCTCATTTAAATTTAGAAAATTATTCATTTTACCATTTACAAACTCAGTGTCGTTATCGCTCCTAAACGTTTTAATGGTTTTTCCATATTGGTTTTTTATTAAATTGAAAAAGAATTCTATATTTTTAAAAACTTTATTTTTATGTTTTAATAGGAAAGTCCAAACAACACGTGAGTAATCATCCATAAGAGTTAGGAAATATCTATTACCTTCTCTACTTTGAACCCTATACGGCCCCCATACATCTAGATGAACGAGTTCTCCTATTTCCATAGATTTGTGATCGCTTAATGGAAACGTCTCCCTATGTTGCTTAGCTTAATGACAAATTTCACATGGATAATCAGTTATGATATTCTTTAGGTTTAGGCTATCCTTCAAAATATTAAGAACATGATGAGATGGATGTCCTAACCTAGAATGCCATAGGTTCATAGAGTTATAACTATTAAAACACATTGTTAGTGGCTTAGAGGCATTACCACAAAAATATAGGACATCAACTTGATTACTAGTCACCAGGGTGCTCTTTGTGTGAGAATCTTAGATACAACAATTTGTTTCATCAAAGAACACTTGTAACTCGTTATCTTTAGCAAGTTTGTAGACAAACATAAGATTTACGTGATATACTCTGGCACAACAAGCACATCATACAAGATAACCTTATTGTTTACTCTAGAATTACTAATTTTAGTTACCTTAGCATGAGTGCCATTACGATTTTTAATTATAATATTGTATTCAGAAACATCAATTTTGTTGAAAACATCTTTCTCAGACATACCCATGTGCTGGTTAGCACAATTACCCCATTTGATTTAGACATATTACTAGAGAAGTCAAAGACTCATTTGAAGGTATTAGCACAGAAAAAATTACCTCCTATATTGGCACTTTGAGAACTTCCCCAGATTTTTCATTCAACAAACCTAACAACTTAGACAATTGCTAAGAAGTTAGAGAAGAAGCAACTGAAAAAGGTGATGGGTCAGGGGTAGATTTAGAGGACACACGACTATTAAAGTTTGAGAACTTATTTCCCTGACCATCTTTAGATTTGTAGTTTGGTGGATATCCAACAATCTCAAAACATATATCCACTGTGTGACCAATCTTATTACAATGAGTACACTTCAAGTTAGGATTAGGCCCTTTGTTAAATTTCTTCTTATTGTCAAAGTTTTGATTTGTTTTGGCCACAAAGCCAAAACTTTGTGTTTGGTTTTTCGAAGAATATTTTGAGTTTTGATGTGACTCTTCCCTTGAGATGGTATCAAAAGCAGATTTAACAGTGGGAAGTGGATCACTTGTTAAAAGATTTGAGCTAACTTGTTGGTACTAATCGTTAAGACCCATTAAAAATTGCATAAGTTTTATAAGATGATTGAAGTCATTAAATTCTTTCGAAGCCTGGCAGGTACATGACGGTAATTGAACCATTTGATCAAATTGTTTTCACATAATATTAAGTTTATGATAATAGTCAGCCACAACTGTCCGATTTTGATTTAAAGAGTTTATTTTTTGATATAGACTAAAAGTAACAGAACCATCAATTTTATCATATGTTTCCTTTAAGTCCTGCAAGATTTTGGAAGCAAGTTAGAATATACTTGACCCATATGTAACTCATCAGCCACAGAGTTTAAAATCCATGTAATCACAACAGAGTTACACATGTCCCACTGCCTAGCTAGCACATCATTATTTTCTACTCGCTTATAGGACCCGTCTATAAACCCTATCTTGTTTTTGACTTCTAAAGCAAGTTTCATAGAGTTAGACGAGAGAGTGTAATTTTCAAAGCCCTTAAGTTTTATACTCACAATAGTAAGATTACTGGAATCACTAGGATGAAGATAAAGAGGGTCACTAGCATCACGTTTACTAACAAGAGTTTCAGATATGGCAGATGAACTATCAGATCCAGAGATTTTAAATAATAACACAAAATGTGAGATACAAAAAATTAGATAACAAGCAAGGAACATGGAATATAAAAGATATACTAAAGCACACAATAATGCAGCACAAAAAATGCACAAGTAATTAGAGGTATGTCTCTCCTCAAACAAATATGGTAACCCTAACCCAGTCAATAAAATGCCTAACAGACAATATTCGTTAGACAAAAGAAACTTAAAAAAGCAGAGAAAACTTACAAACGAGATGCCCAAGTTAGGGTATTCCAAAGATACGATTAATGACTCGTAACCACAATTAGGGCTACAAGTTAAGAGACAGAAAATATCACCTTTAGTGATTAGAATCTGAGATGTCTTAGCAAAGCAGAATCTGAAGCTCTTCAACAAAAATCGGCAAAAAAATTTTAGCAGCAGAAGCTTTAAATAATTGGCGTTTACAAATTGGTACTCCAAACGCAGTAATAAACAATGAACGAGAATGTATCAGAAAAACACCAATTTGGTCAGAAAATCCAGGACCCCGAACTTCAAGTTGGTCTGATAATTTGTAACACCCCAAAAATATTAAATAATATAAATAATTAGAGGACTTTAACCTAGTTAATGAAAAGTAGCTAATAATAAATAAAAATAATGATGAATGAATTATGGTCCACTTGGAATAAACTAAATACGACGGACTAGATTTTCCAAGTAGGTAAAACATGTTATATAAAATCAAACCAGATAAAAACACTGTACATATCTATGTGCGTGTATGTGTTGGTGATCAGAGCAAAACACCAAGATCCCTAATATCAACAAATTGATCAAATTAAGAGGAAGAATTAGGGGGTTAGTTCCTGTATAAATCGAACCTGTGGTCATCTAGCTAAGAAGATCAAGAGGTATATTAAGTTTCAATATTTAGTGATATTAAAAGTTTGACACTAGCTGCAATTCAAGTATAAATTGTAGGTGAAGAAATGGAGATGTATATAAGTCTAGGAATGAGCCCTAGATGGAAATTAGTGATTTAATGCCTTAATTTGAATGTTTAAATTATTAACCATGTTGTGTTAAATGGGTTTTAATAGGTAATGATGAACATTTGAATTTTAGTTGAGAAATGGTTGAATTTGATGATAAAATGTTGAATTCTAGGTGTTAATTATACACACTACACATAGAGACTTGAAGGTGATGAGAATACATGGTGAATAACTAAAACATGAACTTAAAATTTTAGTATGAAAACCTTGCCCACAAGATGTTCGATAAAATGCCTAAGTGATCTGAAATGTTGGAAATATGAAAGAAATCATGTGATTAATTAGTTTGATAAATTCATGTAATATATATATAAAAATTGTAATAAGAGTTTCAAAGGATAAACCAAATTGAACTCTACAGGCAAAACGGGTGAAACATCTAGTGGCCAAGCCGGAGTGGACTCACGGTTGAAAGGAAAGCTATAAGGTACGTGGCTTTATGTTTATAGCATATTATAAAATAAATTTATTTGACGAAATATAGTTGAAAATACGACATAATGAATAAAGGTTTAGTTGAATAAAAGCGATGGATTTGCTACATCAACCAAACAGGTCAAAAAAGACATAATGAATAAAGGTTTGGTTGAATAAAAGTGATGGATTTCGCTACGTCAACCAAACGGGTGAAAACAACATAATGAATAAAGGTTTGGTCGAATAAAAGCGATGGATTTCATTACGTCAACCAAACGGGTCAAAACGACATAATGAATACATGTTTGGTTGAATAAAAGCGATGGATTTCGCTACATCAACCAAACGGGTCAAAAAGACATAATGAATAAAGGTTTGGTTGAATAAAAGCGATGGATTTCGCTACGTCAATCAAATGGTTAAATGAAGTCTTAATGCATACCGGAAGGGATGCACGAGTAATGATATCGACATAATACTCGGATAATGGGTAGGAATTCAAATATGTGCGAAAACCGGGAAATGTATGATTGAATCACGCTTATAGGATCCGGAGTATTAGGAAACATTTGTAGATACGATGTTTGCAAGAATCAGAGGAGATCAAATGACTTGTTTATAAAAATATATAAACAGGTCAATAAATATTTGCAAATAAATAATAAGCCAAAGGCTTAAAGTTAAAATATGGTTAATTCGGATGTTGGATTTCGAGTTATTAAGGTGGAGGATCAAATTGCGATCAGGTAGGAAGAAAGGGATGGTTAAACGGATAAGCGATTTAAAAGATATGGAGGTTTTTGCGTCAAAGACAACAAATAAGAGAAAAACTACAGCAAGCCACCATAGGCTACAGTAGCCTCCCGTAGCTTACGGCAGGCTGCTTCTGTTAGAAACAGGAAGCCTATACCGTAAGCTACGGTGCCTAGCCGTAGCTTACGGCGGGGTTCGAAACAAAACTTTTGTATAAATAGTTGTGTCATGTTTTCGAGAATAAATTATGTTTAATATGTTATATAAATTATATAACTAACGTTTCTAACATATTTCGTGATGTAGGTGATTAATGTAACGTTACGGATGATCAATCAAGCTAATTAAAGAACCGAACACTTAGAAAAATTCAAGCTTCCGTTGTATCTTGATCATCGTCTATATTAACTATACTAAAATGTTTTAAGTTGTTATAAATACTATTAAGTTTTTAAACATTTAGTATTTTGTATGTAACTCGGATTGCATTACACTAACTTATGCAAATTATAGTACAAATTTACCTTATTATATGTATGGATTTTACAAGTTGGTAATCAGAGCTTAAGGTTAAAGACGAAATGCTTCGGTTCAAGGCTTGATCAAGACATCCGGTAAAAAGTGGTTATGAAATGAATTTCAATAGAAAATAATAGAAAGGAAATGATCTGAAGTGTATGGGAGGAGTGTATTAATACACTCGAACCCGGGAAATACACTAAATATAAATGGTTGAGACAAGTTATGTAGTTAACCAACCGAATAAGAATGATACATCACATGTAATATTGAGTGATGAGTATTAATTTCCATATAATAATAATATGGAAATGATTAAACAAATTATTTACCTAATTCTTATGGACATTTCAGTAAAAGAGATGTCTGACGGAACAAGTGAAGATACGGTATCTCTCATGACGGAGGAGATACAAGCAAAAATTTCCGAAGAAGTCGGAAAAGCGTTGGAACAGCCTTACCCGAATTTATGGAAAGGCTGCAAACAACGATGTTAGCAACGATAGAAGAATGGATGAATGAGATAAAGGAAAACCTCAATCAAGATCGAGGCAATATTAAAGAAGGAAAGGCATGCCCATACAACAAATTTATGTCATGTAAACCCTCGATTACATCGGGGAGGTAGATCCAATCATTTGTCAACGATGGTTAAGTGATATTGAAGGAGTCTTTGAACGGACCCATTGTGACCCAATTGACTTCGTAGCTTACGGGACCGGTCAACTGAGGGGTAAAGCGAAAGATTGGTGGGATAACCTCAAGAAGGAACTGGGGATTGAAACTATAAGAACCATGACATGGGAAGAGTTTAAGGCGCCTTTCTTTAAACATCAGAGCCCAAAGCCGTGAAGGAAGAATTTATTCAGCTAAGACAAAAAGGTGAATCGATTGACAAAATCATGGGGATCTTCTTAGATAAGTTGAGGTTTTGTGATGAATTAGTGCAAACTGAAGAACAGAAGATCTATTATTACTATAACATGTTGAGTGCGGAATATCGAGAGTTCATGACTCCCTCAAAATATGAACATCTCACAGAGATTGTAAATGCCGCGCGAGAGCGCGAAATCGAAATGAAAAAGCCGGTTAAAAGAGGAGAAAGGAGGGCGTTGGATGTGAACCCAAGCCCCACAAAGAAACAAAAGGTAAACGAGCCTCCAAAGAAAGGAAACGTTAAAGGAGGGTCGCCTAGTTGCAAGGTTTGCGGACGCTCTCATCGGGGCGAGTGTTTCTATAAAAATAAACCATGTGTTGTGTGTGGAAAGACGGGAATATACGCCCTCAAATTGCCCTACTAAAGTGTCGGTCTACTTTAAGTGTTACCAACCGGGTCATAAAAAGTCTGAATGCCCGGAGTTGGTAGGAAAGAAAGACGCAATCAATGTGAAGAATGAAACTTCGAAGACAAGGGCAAGATCCTTCCATGTAACTGCAGTCGAGGCCAAAAATGAACCCGATGTGGTTTCAGGTACGTTTACCGTAAATTCAATTCCCACACGTGTTTTATTTGATACGGGTGCAAATAAGTCTTTTGTTTCACATAGATTTATTCGACAACCTTTGTTCACACTAACAAAATTACCTATGCCTATAGAAGTAGAAGTAGGTAATAATAAAAGTTTTGTTGTTTGTGATATATGTCGGGAATGAAAATTAAATGTTGACGGTGAGGATTACTTGGTTGATTTGATACCCATGTCGATGGAGGAATTCCGAGAGGTAATTGGAATGGATTGGTTATCTCGTCACCACGCTAAAGTAATATGTTTCCGTAAAGAGATACAACTAATTTCACCGAGCGAAAGACATGTAATTATTTACGGGGAAAAGAATTGCAATCCTACGATATGTTCGCTGATAGAAGCCCGTAAACTCATTCAACATGGGTGTAAGGCTTATTTAACATACGTACATGATTCAGAAAAAGAGTCGCCAAGAATAGAAGACGTGCCTGTCGTACAAGATTTCAAAGATGTGTTCCCGGAAGACTTACCGGGAATACCACCCGATCGTGAGGTGGAGTTTGGGATTGAACTAGTTACGGGTGTGAAACCGGTGACTAAAGCTCCATATCGGTTAGCACCATCAGAACTTCAAGAGTTATTATGACAAGTACAAGACTTGTTGGACAAGGGGTTTATTCGACCAAGCGTCTCTCCATGGGGAGCGCCAGTATTGTTCGTAAAGAAGAAAGATGGAAGTATGCGTATGTGTATCGATTACCATGAACTAAATAAACTAAAGGTAAAGAATCGATATCCACTTCCGAGAATCGATGACTTAGTTGATCAGCTACAAGGTGCAAGTTGGTTTTCAAAAATCGACTTAAGGTCATGCTACCATCAACTAAGAGTGAAAGAAGAAGATATACCTAAAACCGCCTTCCGAACACGGTACGGGCACTACGAATTCCTTGTAATGTCCTTCGGACTAATAAATGCACCCGCAGCTTTTATGGATCTTATGAATCAGGTGTGCAAGCCAATGCTGGATAAATTAGTGATAGTGTTCATTGATGACATCTTAGTTTATTCAAAAAGCAAGGAGGATCATGCGCACCATTTGTGTGAGATATTAGAAACACTTAGAAGAGAAAAGCTGTATGCAAAGTTCTCAAAATGTGCCTTTTGGTTTCGAACAGTACAATTCCCAGGGCATGTCATTAGCGCCGATGGAATGGTCAATCCGTCCAAGATAGAAGCAATATCAAAATGGAACCCCCCCCTAAAAATCCTTCTGAAGTTAGAAGCTTTTTAGGACTGGCGGGCTATTATAGAAGATTCAAACAGGATTTCTCCAAGATTGCTTCTCCATTAACTAAGTTAACTCGCAAGGATAAAAAATTTGTCTGTAATGATGAACAAGAAAGGGGGGTTTCCAACGCTTAAAGAAAAATTGACCAGTGCTCCGTTATTGACTTTACCTGATGGGACTAACGACTTAGTAGTGAATTCGGATGCATCGCACCTAGGCCTTGGGTGCGTACTTATGCAACGAGATAAGTGATTGCCAATGCCTCAAGACAATTAAAAGTTCACGATAAGAAATATCCTACACATGATCTTGAATTAGCATTGGTAGTGTTTGCTTTAAAATTTTGGGGACCCTATTTGTATGGGGTGAAATGTGTCATTTACACCGATCATAAAAGCCTAAAGAATTTCTTTGATAAAAAGAAATGAATATGAGACAAAGGCGTTGGTTATAGATGGTGAAGGATTATGACTGCGAAATTCATTATCATCCTGGCAAAGCCAACGTGGTGGCAGATTCCCTTAGCAGAAAGGAAAATTTTGTACCCATTCGGGTGCAATCTATGCAACTAGTGGTTACTTCGGGATTACTTGAGCAAATCCAAGTAGCACAAGAAGAAGCAGCGAAGAAAGAGAATTGGAAAATGGAACGTATAAAGGGTGTAGTAAAAGACATTGAAGAAAGAGAAAACGGGTTAAAATACCAATTCAGTAGAATTTAGGTTCCAAATACTTGTGGTGTAAAGGATCTCTTACTCAACGAGGCTCATAAGTCGCGTTATTCGATTCACCCGGAGCAACCAAGATGTATCGAGATCTGAAGCAAAATTACTGGTGACCCGGAATGAAAGAGATGTAGCTAAGCATGTCGAAAAATGCTTAACTTGTTTACAAGTAAAAGCGGAACACCAAAAGCCTTATGGCAAACTCCAACCATTACATATACTAGTTTTGGAAATGGGAACATATTACCATGGATCTATTAAACAAACTACCGAGAAAGGTTCGGGGATTCGACGCCATTAGGGTGGTGGTGGATAGATTGATAAAAAGCGCTCATTTTATTCCTATTCGTGAAACTTATACTTCTAAAAAGATGTCGGAGGTGTACCTGAATGAGATTGTAGCGCACCATGGAGTACCGATGTCCATTGTGTCTGATAGAGATACCAGGTTCACATCAAACTTATGGTGCGATTTTCAAGAACAAATGGGTACTAAATTGTTAATTAGTACGGCATACCACCCTCAAACAGACGGGCAAAGCGAGCGAACTATTCAAACATTAGAAGATATGTTTCGAGCATGTATTATTGACTTTGGCGGCAGTTGGGATGCTTACCTACCATTGGCTGATTTTTCATACAACAACAGCTACCATTCGAGCATTGGTATGGCGCCATACGAGATGCTTTATGGTAGAAAGTGCCAAACCCAGTATGTTGGGGCGAAGTGGGTCCAAGAGAACTCGCCCATAAGGATATGATTAAAGCCACAAATGAAAAGATTGACAATGTACGAACCCATTTAAAATCGGCCCAAGATCGGCAAAATTCATATGCAGATAAAAGACAAAGACCTACTGAATTTCAAGTAGGCGATATGGTAATGCTCAAGGTGTCTCCTTGGAAGGGGATCATACGATTTAGAAAGAGAGGGAAATTGAGCCGCGATTTATTGGACCTTTCAAAATTATCGTTCGAGTGGGCAAAATGGCATACCAGCTAGAACTACCGGAAGAGGTGAGTGGAATACACAATACATTCCGTGCTTCACATCTCCGAAAATGTTTAGCCGATGAAACAACCTACATTCAATATGAAGACATAGAGGTAGACAATAAACTCAACTACTTGGCAAAGCCGCGTCGCAATCATTGACCAAAAGGTCAAAGGATTAAGGAACAAAGAAATTTATCAAGTAAAGGTCAAGTGGGAGCATAAAAAGGGTTCGAACATCACTTGGGAGTCCGAAGAGGAAATGAAACGACTTTTCCCATCACTTTTCGGTACGTGAATGTGTTTCAGGGACGAAACCCTTTTTAAGGAGGGTGGACTTGTAACACCCCAAAAATATCGAATAATATAAATAATCAGAGGACTTTAACCTAGTTAATGGAAAGTAGCTAATAATAAATAAAAATGATGATGAATGAATTATGGTCCGCTTTGGAATAAACTAAATACGAGGGACTAGATTTGCCAAGTAGGTAAAACATGTTATATAAAATCAAATCAGATATAAACACTATACATGTCTATGTGCGTGTATGTGTTGGTGATCAGAGCAAAACACCAAGAACCCTAATATCAACAATGGTTTGGTTGAATAAAAGCAATGGATTTCGTTATGTCAACCAAACGGGCCAAAATGACATAATGAATAAAGGTTTGGTTGAATAAAAGCGATGGATTTCACTACGTCAACCAAACGGGTCAAAACGACATAATGAATAAAGGTTTGGTTGAATAAAAACGATGGATTTCACTAAACGGGCCAAAAAGACATAATGAATAAAGGTTTGGTTGAATAAAAACGATGAATTTCGCTATGTCAATCAAACGGGTTAAATGAAGTCTTAATGCATACCGAAAGGGATGCATGAGTAATGATATCCACATAATACCCGGATAATGGGTCGGAATTCAAATATGTGCGTAAACCGGGAAATGAATGATTGAATCACGCTTATAGGATCCCGGGTATTAGGAAACATTTGTAGATACGATGTTTGAAGAATCAAAGGTGATCAAATGACTTATTTATTAAAAATATATAAACAGGTCAATAAATTTTGCAAACAAATAATAAGCTGAAGGCTTAAAGTTAAAATATGATTAATTCGGATGTTGGATTTCGAGTTATTAAGGTGGAGGATCAAATTACGATCAGGTAGGAAGAAAGAATGGTTAAACGGATAAGCGATTTAAAAGGTACGGAGTTTTTCGCGTAAAAAGCGGCAAATATGAGAAAACCTGCAGCAAACCACCGTAGGCTACGGTAGCCTACCGTAGCTTACGGTAGGCGGTTTCTATTAGAAACAGGAAATCGAAAGAAAACTTTTGTATTGATAGCTGTGTCTTGTTTTCGAGAATAAGTTATGTTTAGTATGTTATATAAATTATATAACTGACGTTTCTGACATATTTCATGATGTAGGTGATTAATGTAATATTACGGATGATTAATCAAGCTAATCGAAGAACCGAACACTTAGAAAAAATCAAGCTTTCATTGTATCTTGATCATCTCTGTATTAACTATACTAAAATGTTTTAAGTTGTTATAAATACTATTAAGTTTTTAAACTTTAGTATTTTGTATGTAACTTGGATTGCATTACACTAACTTATGCAAATTATAGTACAAATTTACATTGTTATATGTATGGGTTTTACATAATTCTATCTGACCAGAAACCCAGAACATAACATAGACTTTCAAGATCAATACAGAGCCTTAGCTCTGATATCAACTCAAAAAATACCAATGATTTTATTTAAAATAGAATACAAGAGACAATGAGCACAATAGAACAGAGGCTCTGGTAGATAGTAGAAATTACAATCGATGATATTAACGAACAGCCATAGCTCCCCTTTTATATTTGCTGGGAATCAATGTGAGAAAGGAAAGAATAGTAGAAGAATCAACAAAGATGAAAACAAGGCACTGACTTAGGAACCACATAAGGAAAGACAGCCTGCACCTTAACGCACAGGAACACAACTTGCACGAGCAACACTTTCTAGAATGGAAGCCCTAGACAATGGCTTTGAACTGCTCTAGACATGGCTACACCATGAGGCCTTCTTGAAGCTATGATAGGATAAAATATAAAGGTCTAGAGCGTACAGACCTGAAAGGAACAAACAAAATAAAAAATAAGCCCAAGGGAGCCGAATTAAATTGATAGACTATGAAGTTTTAACAAATAAAGTAAATATAATAAAAAATATTATAATATATTAAATGAAAATTTAATAAAAAACCAGATATTATTATAAGAATAAGGTTACTACTTATCGGTATTCGTCAAATATATATAGTGGAGAGTTTAAATGAGAAGAAAAATTTTGTAAGAATAAAAAGAATAACTTTTAAACCAATAGAAATTCCCATTTACTTCATTTGATGTGCGTATTTAATGTTATAAAAAATGGCATATTGGTAAATTTATAATTGCCATTAATTAGCTAATTAATTAAAGTTGTAACTCACTTTTTTCATATACTCCTTCAAGATAAAATAATTTATGGTGTAGGACAATTTTTGACATGTGTAGAATAAATTTAGTATGTGCAAGATAAATTTTGAAATGTGTAGGGTAAATTTACATGTGTGTAGGGTAAATTCCGGTAAATATAAGACATATGTAGGATAAATTTT
The DNA here is from genome assembly GCA_947069175.1 of Scalesia atractyloides. NCBI lineage: Eukaryota > Viridiplantae > Streptophyta > Magnoliopsida > Asterales > Asteraceae > Scalesia > Scalesia atractyloides. Next base: position 16,879,654 of record CAMTDV010000026.1, read on the forward strand.
GAAATGTGTAGGATAAAATGTTTTTGCTTTATAGAAGAGAGATAACATAATTAATGATAGAAGTTATAAACTATTTAATATTTTACTCTTATGTCTTTTCTTTTTTTCTTCTCACATTAAATTTCTTCTTAAATAAACCTTTATATATATATATATATATAATATAAAGGCCCACGGTCTACCGACCTGAAAGGAACCATACAAAATATAAAATAAGCCCAAGGGAGCCTATTAATTTAATTTAATAGACTATGAAGTTTTAACAAATAAAGTAAATAATAAAAAATATTATAATATATTAAATGAAAAATTAATAAAAAGCTATATGTTATTATAAAAATAAAATTACTATTTATCAACAATACAATTAATTAGTCAAAATAATAAAAAAAACAAACGAAAACATTTATTCTTACTTTTAACGGCTAATATATTAGAGAAAACAAATTGTAAAAAAACACTAATTCACCAATAATATTAATATTGATTAATAACTGTTCATGCCAAGTTTGAATTAATATGTATAACTTATTGAGAGTGAACTGAGTGAACTAATTTTGGTCTTTGATCATTTTTTAGATTAAAATGGTAAGATTGATATTAATCAAGTACTTTTAATTAAAATCCTTTAATCTTCTCATCTCTTAACTCTCTTTCTCTCATTTTTAACTATTTCTCTATTATTTTAATTATAAGAGATTAAATGGCTAATGTTTCTTTTTTAAATAAACTCTTATGTTCTTTTTAAAATTAAATATTAAACCTAATTAAATTATGTTTTTTTACATTGTATATACATGTCAGTATATACAAGACTTTTACACTTGTGTATAATTATATCTTTTTCCCATAGGTTAGTATAAACCAGATATATACACATGTGTATTATTCAAGTACATATTTATATAAACTAACAGAAGTGTATCTTGTATAAATTGATAGTTAGCGAAAATATACACATGTGTATAAACTAACATTTGTGTATCTTGTATAAACTAATACTATCGAGACTGTACACATGTGTATACACTAACAACTGTGTATCTTGTATATATGGAAACTAGCAACATTTTAGGAATTTTGATTATATTGTTTAATAAATGCAATTTACAAAAGACACAAATACATTTCTGTCAATTAATTTAAAGGGAAGTTACAACATTATAATTACAATCTTGTCATTGTTTAAAAATCTCTAGATGATATAATCCAATGGCTTAGATTAGTTCACACTTCACTCTAGAACCCTACCCTACCCTATATATATATATAGGCTATGAGTTATTATTGAATGGTCGGTTTCTATTAAGTGGAAACTAGGGGTTCCGTTTGTCATAGGATTGTGTTTTGGTGCAAAATGTTCTTATGGAGAATTGATTGCAATCGAAGCACAACACAACACAAAGGCTGAATTCGACGTGGATGTAAGAGGAGACTTTGTCTTTTTGTCTATAAATTTTGCTATAAGGCAGGTGTTTGGGTTTAAGGAAAGGAATAGGGGTTAAGATTTTATAGATAGGTTAAGGATCAAAAGAGCGAAAGACTGAAAGTAGGATGGTGAGCATGAAGACTATCTTATATACCTGTTTAGTTCTTTTTACTTTTTTTTTCTAGGTTTGACCGATGATTAATTAAACGATGCAAACTTTCTAGAGAATCAAAGAATCTTTGTAAATTTATGTATTAACTATGATTAATGAGAAACTAGTGTGATTTCTCCCGCACTATGCAACGGGAATTTAGTCGGTATCGGTTCAGCTCATTATGATGCTAACACTCGCAAGAGCAACCTAATTGAAGAAAAAATGAGTTGTGTTATACATTAATTGAATACAATAAAACGAACACCGATACCAGATTCGATAATAGCTACACGTTGCTAATGTTTGGTCGTCAGGGTACCAACATGACACCGTTCGAAAACAATGAAAAAGAATACCCGTACAATATTGTTCCGTTGAAACTGGCTCGATTTCGTCAAAAGTACCGACACTCGTATAGCTTACTATACCCAAGATATGCTCTATTTTGTTGTCAATAAAAATTATGTTGGCACGTCTAAACAATTAACCATATACATATACGGAGCTTTAAAGAAAAACTTAACGAACGTAGTTCTTCAGATTTAATTTATATAGTAATCATAATAAACCTTTTTAATATATTTCATGTTCCTTTTAAATTAATCATTTAAATAAACTGCTTAACACGTCAATTAAATAGGCAAAAGAAAATTGTTGACATAAATTATTTAATCTATCAATATTCGTTTGCCACTCAATTCAAATAAGAAATCAAAATAACAAAAAAACAAACGAAAACATTTTAAATTACTTTTGACGGCTAGTATATTAGGGACATCAAATTAAAAGAAAACGAATTCACCAATAATATTAATATTGATCAATTACTGTTCATGGCAAATTTAAATTTGAATTACTAGTATATTAGGGACAACAAATTAAAAAAGAAACTAATTCACCAATAATATTAATATTGATCAATTACTGGGCATGCCAAGTTTGAATCTCTGTATATATAATATAATATGTATAATGAATTAATATGTATAATATAATATAATGATCATTGTTTTTGCAGTTCAACAAAACCAACCCTCAATTTTTTCATTCAAAAGCAATTGGTGTCATGCCCATGCATGATCGCTCAAGTATTATATTATATTTCACAAAAAAAGTTTATTTTAACTATCATTAAATTTAATGACATTAGTTGACAACATCATCGAGAGAAAGATGATAAGATCATTGCATTATGTGTTGATGATCCGGAGTATAAACTGTACATTGCTATCAAGGAACTGACTACTAATGTTTGTTTATTTTTATTTTTATGAATATGGACATCAGGGACAAGCCTTAATGAGAGAAGTTTTTACCTCCACAAAGTAAGCTTATTTACTCATTGTTGTATCTTATTTTGTTTTAGTTTTTTTAGATATAAAGAGGCTGTTAAAGAAGTGAGAACGCATGTTTGATGTACTTATACATTTTGCTGGATTAAAGGCTCTTGGTGAAAGTGTTCAAAAGTCATTGATGGATTAAAGGCTCTTGCTACTTTAACTTTGTTGGAAGTTATATAAGCTCATGGATTCAAAAAGGCATTATTTTGATATTTTGACAGTTTTTTCTTAACTTTTAAACATTCCAAATTGTGTTTTTATTGTCAGCTGTCATTCCTGATTGGCCAAATGAGGTCGTGTGCACATCAGATTTCGCCTTATCTGCAGACTACAGCCAACCCATATGGGCGAATTATGGCATCAAACACTACTTTCTATAGCCCTTCGTATTGTCACTCTGCGTTACATATTTTTATCTGCATTTTTAGATATGAAGTTATGTGCAAAACAAAATGCTTATTTTGATCATATCCAAGCGATAGTTTGCTAGCCAAAAGGATCTTATGGCTCTAGGAGGATCGATCTATCTCAACTTTTAGAAGTTACTAAGTTATCATTTTGTGGCTGTGGCGTAATTTGTTAGTTTGTGACTGCCACACCTGATTATTTTCATTTGTGTTTTATTACTTAGGAGTTTGTTTAAAAAGAAGCATTCTTTCTAGGACTCAAAGTTTTTAACCACTGTTACAAATTATCAGATGCCGCAAATTTGAACCCTGATCATGGGGCTCATTTGAAGTTAAAGTTTATTTGAATGTTAATCTCCTATGCTAAGTTGTGCTCGTTTAGATACTCTAAATTAAAGTGAAGGTGTGTGTTTGAATGTTAATCTCACAAAAGACATTGATTAGTAATATTTAATGTGATGTTTTATTTCATTCATAGAAATTATTTATAGAGTTATGTATTACATATTTTACATTGTTAACCTATGTAGTACACATATATAGTAAAATTCTTTTTAGCTTAATAATATAAAATTGCTAAATATGATATTTTGATTATGTGAAAATAGTATATTTGATAATTTAAAGTTTAGTTATATATATGATACTAAAAGTTTAAATCAAATATTATATATAACACGTACTACAAGAGTTTGTGTACTATTAAAAAAACAGCAAGTCAAATTTTCTATTATTATAATATTAATTTTAAGCAAATTTTTTTTACTCATATAATTTTAAGATAGGATGTCTAATGTAATTTAGTTATTTCATTGCGACATATTTATTTTTATCTGCATCCCAATATTAAAAGAAACGAATTGTGAAAAATAATATATAAGTCATCGAAGTACAATGGAAATGTTATCAAAACCAGCTCACACGATTTAGTTTTTTTTCTTTTGTAAGAAGTGAAGTCGTTTATCATTTTTGTCATTCTAATAGTTTAATATAACGCTTTATAAAATTATAGATGTATTGTTCCAACATGTTTATTTTATCTACGTTTAGATAAAAAAAAGTTTTGTTCAAAATCAAGAGAGTCAAATATAATTGATTTTTTTCTTTAATGACGAACCGAAATTGTCCAAATAACATCGGCACTGGTACCGATATTCGCTTTGTAGTTTTCTTAAGTCTTAACATCACGATATACATTTTAATAAAAATTGAGTTTATTTGGAATAAAATATCTTTGGGTATCGTAAGTTATTTTGAGTGCTGATACCCTACTAGTACCATATGAACAACATCGGTGCTAGTATTCATTTTTATAATTTTCGGTCGATTTAAAACATGTGTATATTGTTATACCGAGTGACAATACTGTACAGCTACTGTAACGTATCAAAACGATACAGATCAACAGCTCGTCGCGTAGCGTGAGGAATTCCATTAGTTACCTAACTAAACTTTAAGATATCATATTAATATTTCGGAATAATTACAAACAAACATACTCAATATAATCTCATTCATAATCGGGTATGGGTAGAGAGTGATGAAGGTAAACCTTTCCTTCATAGATCAACCCAAAGAATATAAAGGTTGATCCCGCTAGTACCCCGACTCTAATATGATATATTTGAATAATTAACACAACAAAATTTAAGAAAGTAGTTACGTAGAACAACATAACACACAAACACCAAACATGAAAGATTAGAATATATTTTTACCAAACTAATGGGATTCCCTCGCGAGTTGTGGCGGGAATTCGACCCGTATCATTTTGTTTTGTTACGGACGATATTCGCCATAGCAACTAAAAGAGAAAAACACAAAAGATAAAGTCGTCATATGCCCAAAAGGATTACATCAATTGAAAACTCTAAAACGGTATGCAGGTACCAGTTTCGATAATAACTCTACACCAGTACCGTTGTTCGATTGAACTTCGTTTAGTTTATCGCGACATTGATATGATACCAATACTCGCTACAATTTATGATGATAAAAAACACTCTATAGTCGCTAAGCTAGGAGTGGAGATGATAGAAAAGAAAATAGCGTGTTCAAAACTCTGATCACCATTTTCGTAGTTTCCATTCAACTTATATGCAACTTTGACTTCATGTGGAAGTAGTTGTAATACCATAAACCTTCACAGATCTTGATATGTGTCAAATGCAACATATAAATTGTATCAAATACGGTATAAAACCAACCTTTTTTAGTATGGATGTTGAAAAAAGTGCTTTCTTTTTATACTTTTAATTTTCAGGATTAAAAAAGCTTAAATGCACAAAAGCAACAAATTAACGACAAATCCAGCATATGTACACAAAGAAGGGAAGACAACACACTATACCAACCCTCCGAGCTTCACCCCAAGATTAAAAACAATGAATCAGAAGTTTGGCACGGGGTTGTGCCCCTTCAAGATTCCAAATCAGAAGAAGACAAACATAAACAGACAAGAGACACGGGGCCATGTCCCTTGGGCACGGGCCGTGGTTAACTTCCAGATTTGCATATCTAGGATAATTCAACAAGTACAATGGCCAAGGGGTCGTGTAGCATGCTGATCTGACATACGAATTAAATGAAAATAGAGAAGAAAGAAGGCACGGGGCTGTGCCTTACGAGCACGGGGCCGTGTGAACAGTCTGTTTCCAGCTATATATAGGGGTGCTTGGTTTCATTCCAAGTTATCCCTTGGCAAATCACTTCTCTCACACCTGCCACCACTCCACCACCACAATATCACCATCATACACCATATTCATACATCATCCATCTTAGAGTGTGTAGTAGTCTCGAGATTCAAGATTGATCATAAGAGTTTTTGTCAAACAAAGGACATGCTTGGCTAATCTCTTACATCATTTGGTGAAAACAAGTTATTTATGTATTACTTTTGATTTTCTAGCTTTGGTTAACTTTTTAATTGGGTATGTATTAGTGAATTTAATAACTAGTTTTTTATATTGAAGTGAACTTTATTCTATTATTTTTCATGTTTCGTTGATTCACTCATCCGTGCCTATACGGTCTATATAAAGCATGTTAACTGTCTGGAAGGGTGTTAGAAGGGTGGTATGGGTAAAGTCCTTGCCTCGTTCAGTGTATAGATCTCGCGAGGACTTGATTCAAGCTTATTAGGACTTCCTTTGAGTTAGATATCATCAAATTGGGGGAAGTAAGAACAATTTAAATAAACTACTATTAAAACTATAACCCAGCCTTGTGGGACTGTATCCCTGCTTACTCAGACCAATATGGCCGAGGGTAGCATTGCCTCCAAAAGAGGGACATGCCATATTTTGCATTAATAACTTACTTAATTATATTTCCATATTCCAGCCTTGCAGGACTGTATCCCTGCTGACACAGACCAATATGGCTGAGGGTAGCGTTGCCTCCAAAAGAGGGACATGCCACATTAACTAAGATAATCTCTTAAAAACCCAAAGTATGGAAATCATCAAAGGATACGTAAATAATGAGTAGGAACCAAGTGATTTCATCTTGTCTATTTATTTCTTTTATTACTTAGTTTATCTTTATGTTTACTTATTAAAAACCGTTTCTCAAACTTCTGATAAAGATTAGACGTCGACGATATTCCAACATTAAAAAATCTTGTGTCCTTGGACGACCTCGGTATCTTGCTATCACTATACTACGCCAACGATGGTGCACTTGCCATAGCTGTTGTAGAGAGTGATAGTTACATAACGTGTTTTTATACATTTAAAGCTTGAATAAACGAGTGAAAAGTAGTTAAATTATAGCTAAAAAATTATATACACCCTCGCTCACGGCAAGTTTTTGGCGTCGTTGCCGGTGACACAAGGATTTTAAGAAAGTTTAAAATCGGCAGCCTAATCATTTTTATTATTTTATAATTTTTTTTAGGTTTTTCTTTTTTTTTATCAATTTTTCTCTTTGCAGAAACAACATGAGGCCGTGTTTGATCAACACTAGGCCGTGTTAGTTTCCCAGTACCTCAAAACTGTATTCTGCCAGGTAGAAGTTGCAGCACGTGGTCGTGTACCCGCTACACGGGGCCGTGCCCCAATAGCAGTTTCTAGAAAATAGTACCATTTGATCCCGATGGTTAAAATCTGATATGACAATCATGGATGTTAATAGTTATTTTTACCCCCGCCACTCTTACGGTGAATGGTGTCATTTATTTGGTGGAGATCATAAGATTTAGAATGTCCCACTCCAAAACTCATTCCCCACTATTTAGACTCATCGTTTTCCTATAACGATCATATTAAGATGGGCGGGGGTAAAAACAATAACTACCATCCTCCTCATTAGTTTCATCAAAACTCTTCCATAAGTGACATAAGTTCGGAAGAACTATGTTAAATAGAAAAGAGGATTCTCAAAAAACTCACGGAAATGGAATCCATGATGAAGGCGCAATATTCATCACGGAACAAAAGCATCGAGGAATCAATGGAATCACATTCAAGAGTAAGCAACAATGAGGCTAATAAATCTATCCTAGCTCCATGCGAGAACAAAAACGATAGTCGTCCCTGTATCGACCTCGCAATGAAGGACTTCTTAAGAGTTGTGAACTTCACACCAACGGTTTAGACCAGAGCGAGTCGACTCATACCTTCTTTAACAAGAGCCCGGATAAGGTAATAAAGGATGGTTTCGTCCTTTGATCCTTAGTCTAGAATTCTACCTTTCCGATAACCTCTTGCGTTTCGTGCCTCTCGTAGGATTCTAAAGTACATTAAACACTTCGGTGTTGTTCCAACCAGTAAGAACCACCCGATAAAACATAGTTCCTTAAAAATACTAACAAAACTTCATAACACCCTAAAAACACGGGGCCGTGCCTCATCTATCCTCCAAACATGAGGGTGTGTTAAGAAGACCCGGGGCTGTGCCAACCGTACTTTTTAAAATGGGGCCGTGTCTACTTGGACATCGCCCGTGTGTCATTAACAGACAATGTTCTCAGACTCATGTAGACGATACAGGGCCGTGCCTCCCAGACATGGGGTCGTGTCAACATGCTGTCACTTTCTATAAAGTCAGCCATGAGAAGAATGTTTGGACCCATTCCTAAAAGACCAAGATCTTACCTGATCTTTCACACATACCTGAAAAGGTAGTTTCTTCAAAAGGTTTCCTTAAACCTTCTTATCTTTACCACTTTTAGTCATTTCTCATTCTTCAACCTTCAAACCTCCATTAAAGCTTGAAGCTTTAAAAACTTTAAAAGCTTTAATTGATAGGTTAAGAACATGGTTTTTAGCCCAAATTTTTGCAAAACTACTATTATACAACAATGTTTCAAGTTTCTTTCAATCAGAAAAGTAAAAATCAAACAATTAATTTAAACAAAGGTTCTTTGGACTAAAATATCAGAACTGTTGATGCAGCACGGGGCCGTGCTTCATACGCACGGGGCCTGTCCCAACTCTATAAATCAAGAACTCTAACGTTTTGTCGTGTTGAACTAGCATGTCGACTTAGTAGAGTGGCACGTCCTCAACCTGTTCAAGGAACAACCAAAGAGGGAGGAGGCTCTCGCTTAAAGCCACTCTCGTTTGCTATGTTTGGGTGCTTTACGAGAATCCATCGAAGAAATAACAACGGTGGAGGAGGTCCTCGTGGATAGGGTGAACTACCTCACTATCGCCTTGGATGATAGCTTTAGGGATGTCAACCGTTTTCACCAAAGGTTGAACATCGGGTGGGACGAGATACTCCCGGAACCTCCTATCAATGCATACTTTGAGGTTCTGATAAACCCCGCTCCTCTTCCACAAGAAGAGGTCGATGACGAACCCTTTATCTTCCTCCCGAGGGAGATTGAAGAAATGCTCAACGACCTCTAAAGGAGCATCCCCGTGGAATAACTTAGAAGTCCTTATTTTTCGAAGACTATTTTCGGTTTTCTCTAATCTTTCAAAGATTTATCTAGGGAAAGCTATTCGGTCTAGTAATCTCGTAGGACATCCACCTATCTATATATCTTAGGACTATCTATCTATCTTAGGCTCTTATATTAGTGTAATATGTATTTTATACTTTGATGTAATGAAGGACGGATGATATGAAATGCGGTATTTTGGAAATAAAAGTGTGCGAAAGGATGAAAATGGCCCAAGGGACGTTGAAACAGCACCACATGCACGTAAACAGGCACTTCCCGAAGCAAAATCTTCAAAACAGTAAGTGTAGCATGGGGCCATGTAAGGTAAGCACACCCCCATACCTCAAGTCTGCAGAAAATTTTTGAATCTAGAACAATGACACTGGGCTGTATCCCATAGACACGCCCCTGTGCCTAACTTCTGGAAAATCTTCATTACTTGCACTTTTTACACGGGGTCGTGTCCCCCAAACACGCCCCCGTGTCTACCTTCTGGAAAATTTTCTGTTATTGGCACTTTTGACACGGAGTCGTACCCCCTAACATGCCCCTATGTCCAACTCTTGGTAATGAAAACTTGTTGTTCTTAACCCACATTCACACATTTAATCAATTTTAACCAATTTTGGACACATTGACGACAATGTGTAATTTAAGTTTGGGGTGGGGGGTAAGCTTAAACTTGAAATTGTTTGTCCTAAAAACAAGCTTTACACAAAACACTACTTGGAAACGCTAAAACACCCCAAATCTTTTACATTTTTTTGGTTTGTTTTTGTCTTGTTTATAGTTTAACTTAGAAACCAAGATCTAAAAATTTTCATGTTTTTATAAAGTTTACAACCGATAGCGCCGTGATAAAAAGAACCATACAAGAAATATTCAAAAAAATGGCATGACAATTCTTTGTAAATTTTGATTGTATATGTAATGGTGGGATATTGGATTTTAATAACTCCAACTTTTATCTATTGGCCGATAATACTCCCAACTTTCAATTTGTTCACCAGCACTCCCAACTTTCAACCTATTGGCCGATAACACTCCCTAACTAACTGAACCCAAACCTAGTTAGTTTTTGCTGATTTGGCATTTGATGTAGCAATTTTTGCTAACGTGGCATATGACATGTCCGCTGATTTGGCATTTTATGATGACATGGCAGAAAAATGTGGCAACTGGCGTGGTATTTTTTATGACGTGGCAGCTGACATGACATTTTTTATGACGTGGCAGCTAACATCAGCTAACTGTGTTAGGGTACTGTTAGTTAGGGAGTGTTATCGGCCAATAAGTTGAAAGTTGAGAGCGCTGGTGTACAAATCGAAAGTTGAGAGTGTTATCGGCCGAAATAATGAAATTTTGGGTTATTTAAATCTAATATCCCTATATAATTTTACTTTTATACCATTTTCCCACAAAAATATGAGTCGTGAGCCTTTACCGAGCATTCAAAGCTATATATTTATTAAATGTTCATTTTTGTTTCGTGTGTGAATAGTCGTATGGTTCTTACGAATCTAAAACTTGAGAAGACAATACATACCCGGTCCGTACCAACAAATCCAAGCAAGCATATGATAGAGGCATTAGGATATTTTCTTATTCTCTTCTACTTTATTTTCTTTTTATCTCCCTACCATAAACAAAAACAAAAATTTTTCCCTAGTTAAACCCCTTTGAGCCTAAACCTTTCATTTCGAAACCCGTAAAACACCATTTTGCACAAACTACCCATCACCCAAAATCAAATTCTTCTTTTCACACCCCTTTATTTTAGTAAAATACGGATGTTTTGAAAATTATCTAAAAAGAGGTGACTTAGTTTTATCAAAAAAAAATCTCTAGTTGCTTGAAATAAATAAGTAAAAATTATTGCTTATAAACATATAGTTTATAACTAAGTCACGAATTAATAAATTTTCAAAAAAAAACCGACATTTTACACTTTTAGCCACTTTTCAATAAAACCATCCTAACCCTAAGCCAACAACCTACCCTTTTAAAAGTTCTCTATATATTTACAAAGATTTTTAAAAAGGAGGAGGTTTGATTACTTGTCAAGGATATGGTAGGAATAAGTCTCATACCGGTATCGAGCGTTTCACTTATATTTTTCAGCCAAGTGTTGAGTGATCACTTATGATGTGTGTGAATTTGTGTATAGCTAAATGAAATTTCATAAAGGCATGTTATGCCCAAAAATATTTATTTTTCTTAAAAAGTGTTCTAAATAAATAACGTCGAATAGGATTGTAATAATATAAAAACAAGAATAAAAAGAACGTATATTCCCGACATTCTACAAACAAGACAAAAACTTCTTCTCTATCAATTCCATTTGGGTGTTTAAGCATACATTTAAGAGTTTTGCTTGAGGACAGGGAAATATTCAAGTATGGGGGTATTTGATATGCGTCAAATGAAACATATAAATTGTAAAATACTGTATAAAACCAACCTTTTTTAGTACTAATGCTGGAAAAGTGTGTTTCTTTATATACTTTTGATTTCAGGATTAAAAGAGCTTAAATGTACAAAAGGAACAAACTAACGACAAAATCCAGCATAAGTACAGAAGAAGGGAAGACAACACACTATACCAACCCTCCGAGCTTCACCCCTAGATTAAAAACAATGAATCAGAAATTTGGCATGAGGCCGTGCCTAGTCGGCATGGGGTCGTGCCCCTTTAGGATTCCAGATCAGAAGAAGACAAACAGAAGCAGACAAAAGGCATGGGCCGTGGCCAACATCCAGATTTGTATATCTGGGATAGTATTGCAAGTACAATGGCCACGGGGCCGTGTAGCAGGTTGATCTGACATACGAATTAAATGAAGACAGAGAATAAGGAAGGCACGAGGCCATGCCCTCTGGGCACGGGTGTAACGCTTCGAATTCTTGTACTTTCCTTATTTAGAAAGTGTAGATCATATTTCTATTTTGGAAACTTGTATCGTGCCTTATTCGTATTTCTATCCCAAGCTTGTAGTCTGAGATGTCGATCATAATAGACAATTAAACTTTATGCATACTTTTATACTTATTATTCGAGCAAACGTACATGTAAACACGTGATATTCATACTTTCATACTCAAGTATTCATGCAAACAATCGTCTAAATACGTGATTCTTATGCAAACTACATATAAGATACATGCTATGCACACACGATACCTACCGCTGTTTGAAAATGCTTAAAACTGACTAAGACACGAAAACTTAGCCCCAAACTAAGCCCTTCGTACGAACTAACACACATCGTACGATGTGGCCACTACCTCGTACGAAGTGGACAGCCACTTCGCACGAAGTGATACCTCGCATGAATGCTTTAGGCCCCCTTCTTCTATAAATCTGACACTTCCCCTCCATTTCCAACCTTCTAGAAATTCTCTCATTACCACTAGAAATTACGGATTCTTGGCAGATTATTCTTGACTTTTAAGTGAGTTTTAGCTCACTTTACTTAAAACTTCCCCAAATTCTTCATACGTCCTCTAATTTTTCTTTCGTACAAACATGTGAGCGAATCTAAGTTATAAGTAACTAAGTGCTAAGCTAGTGTGAGAACGTTGGGAACTAAGGCTTTCTGAATTAAGTTCCACCAATGTTTGTACATGTTTTACTCCTAAAACCGATTCGGTCTTCATTAGAGTGACAAGGCTATGACACGTCCCCAACTACCATTATGTTCGGGATGCACACACCTAGCTTGCTCACTCGGCTGTTAACGTTTTAGTCAACTTACATTCTGTTAGTTCATGACCAACCGGGATATTACAACCTTGTGCTTTGGTGAATCATATAAAGAGATTTGACATCTCCATGCTTGACTTCTATGACAAACTTGACTAAACTATACTTATTTTATTTACGGACTAATTTGGGCATAATATTAATCACAACCTGATCTAGTGTTATGACTCAAGCTATCCTGCCTCGTTATCACGACCCCTGTTCACAAAAAGCAGTGTTGAAATGGGTCCCAAACAGGCTAACACGTTCTAGGACTGTCACCTCGCACGAGGTGAATAATCAACTCGTACGAGGTGCAAGTCAACTCGTACGAGGTGCAAGTCAACTCGTACGAGTTTCAAGTCAGCTCGCGCAAGGCGGTCAGTCAACTTCGTACGAAGTGGCATTTTCCGACTCAGTATACTCACGCCCACTTGTTTACCCCATGTAGGGTAACTTCGGGTTGCATCACGTGAGCACTCTACGCACGGAATACTAGGAAGCTTGCATAACTGTGAGTACACTCGAACACCCTTTTACGCTTTACACTTTGGGTGCAATATGTTAACCTATCAAAATGCACAATCACACTTATACTTTTATGTAAACACACAAACAATCCATCATACATGCTAAAGATACGTGATTTGTATACTTGGAACATTCTTATGCGATAGGACTTGTCATTAACTTCGTATGAGCCTCCCCTTAACATATATAGCGCTATAGGAGTAACGTACTGCCCGTATTCTTGAGATCATGTTAAGTTTATTCTGTTTTGCGGTGACACTTGAGGATTGACTTGTAAATCACATGCCTTGTTTACATTAATCTAGTATACTATTTTAACATGTGGATTCGTTTAAACTATTTCATACTTATGCTATATCAAACTTGTGTACTCGCCAATGCTTTTGTATTGAACTATACTTTTAACATGTTGCAGGTTAAGGATGACGCCATGGATGAAACTTTGTAGGGACTTCCTAGAAACACGCTTTTAATTTATGTATTTTTACTTAACATGTTGTATTTTAATTTCGAAGCTTTGTAATCGAATATTTGAAATGAAATGAAATTATGTTATCTTAATTATTATCACAATCTAGTGTTATGTTGACTTGAGCAATCTGTTTCGACCTGCCCTGATTTTTTCCGCCATCGTGTGACAGATTGGTATCAGAGCCATAACTATAGGGAATTAGGTAGAATTGCCATATTCGACCTAGTCTATAGTTTAAATGACCAACTTGACCATTCTTGATTCTTGCTTAATATGTTATTCTTCCTACTTTGCTTCGTTCTCTTCATTTTGTATCAATTATGCAACATGTCTTTCCTAAAACATTTACACAGTATACATGTAGAAGACATGCAGACACTCATACTACAAACGAGATGATCTCACCAAAATAGGGGTGAAACCCGCACTTTGGTGACCACTCTCAATCCGCATATTCGATTTTACACGAAATTACACCATCAAGCTAAGAGTGAAATCCACGTCTTGATGGAAAATTTTCCATTTCATACTCTAGTGGACCCTTACCAACGAGTCAGAATTTGTTCGTCGTTTGGTAAGTACCAACCACGTTTAAGGAATGAAATTATCAAGTTAGGAGTGATATCCACATCTTGATAACTAGTCCCACTCCTCGATTTTTCACCCTCACCAAATTTCAAATTTCCAATCAATTAGGGACATGTAGTAACTGGAAGGGTAAAGAACCGTTAACCACTCCTCGGTGAAAGTATTTTATCTATTAGGCCAAAACATGTCTCCCTAATTCAAAAGAACTTGCGATTCACTTTGGAATATTTGAAGTTTCTCAACCCGAAACACTCGAATATTTTATCAAGCCTTTCTTTTATGATACCTAGATTTCTATGTGTTATGATACTTGTTACCTCGTTCATTTCGAACCCGATGCACAATTCGCATGCCCTTCGCAATCAAAAACAATACTAATTCTCGCAAACCAACTAAATTTATACTCTTTACGCCTTCATACGTGTTTATGCTTATAGAATACTTGTTATGCTTATGCCATCTATATGAACTCATACGTGTTATGTAATACTTCATGCTTAAACGTGACTTCTATAACCCCATTATGATCAAGCCTCATCCTTTCCTCTATTTACGATAACCTAGATGTCTTTTTCGCAAAATTCAAACGGAAGGAAGAAGTTGAAGTCCAACTCCAACTTGATGTCCAAGAAGGATTGTATGAAATTTATGGCGAAGCAAATGGCTAAGATCATCCCTAACATCATAGCAAAATCCAACCCCCACCAAACACCGAATCACCCCATGCCTCCTTCAACTCCAAGGTGGAAGCTCCTAAGTTGACATTTACTTTCAAGCAGTTTTGTTCATGCAACCATTTACCCTTCACTAGCGAAGAGGACGCCACCCAATTGTTGCAATGGTTTGACGCCATTGAAGTACTTTCGTTTAGAGTGGTTGTCCTGACCACCTGCGTACCATCAACGCAACGGGCATCTTCCTATCAAGAGCTCTCGATTGGTGGACCTCCGAGCATAAAGCTCGTGGAAAGGATGCCGCACATGTCCCCCCTTGGGCTGATCTCAAGAAACTAATGGAGGAAGAGTTCTTCCCTCCTCATTAATGTCAAAAACTCGAATACGAGTTTTGGAACCTGAAACAGGTTTGGAATGATAACGCCGGCCTTACAGCCCGTTTTAAGCAGTTGAGTGCGATATGGACTAGCCAAGTCGACATTGTCGAGAAGGCTATTGCAAAATACACTCGATGCCTCCCTCCTAACCTCATGAACCTTGTCGACGCCGCCTCACCCAAAACTCTCGAAGATACCTACAAGCTGGCCGCCAAACTTAACAATAACCACGTTCTTCATGATGCCGCTGCCAAGGCTCCATTGAAGAATGCCCATCAAGCCACTTTCGATACCGTCATTAAGCGAACCCCGTCTAAACCACGCAGAAACAACAGCAAAGGCAAGAAACAGAAGTTTTCAAGCCAAAACTGCGCGGTAGTCACTCTGCCAATGTCTCAACCCTTCCCGCAATTTGCATCAACCAACCCTGAGCCCATCAAAAGGGCATACACTAGACCTCATCCCAAGTGTAACACCTTCCCATACCACCACCCTATTAATGCACCATGTCGCCTATGCACCTGCAATAGGTTTGGACACTTCGCCCCTCAGTGTCGAAGTGTCTACAACTGCTTGCCAACCAAACCCAAAATGTTACGACAACCCGAAACCCCACACCAACCAAGCCCAACCTCAAGCATCCACGGGACTTAGGACGCTCCCATTCTTTTCATTAAAAAGAAAGATGGATCCTTTCAGATGTGCATTGACTATCGTGAGCTCAACAAGCTTACAGTCAAAAACCAATACGCTCTTCCTCGCATGGACGATCTCTTCGACCAATTACAAGGCGTGACATGTTTCTAAAAAATTGACCTCTGTTCTAGTTACCCACAACTCCGAGTCCTCGAAGAAGATATACCCCAAACCCCGTTTCGTACACGCTATGGACACTACGAGTTCGTGGTCATGCCTTTTGGTTTGACCAACGCACATGCGGTTTTCATGGACTTGGTGAACCATGTGTGAGCCTTATCTCGATCGCTTCATGATCGTTTTATTGACGATATCCTTATCTACTCCAAGACACAAGAGGAACACGAGCGACACTTGCGTCTTATCCTCCAACTTCTGCATACTGAACGTCTTTACGCCAAATTCTCCAAATGTGAATTTTGGCTAAATGAGGTCCAATTCCTTGGTCATATCGTCAACGAACTTGGTATTCACGTTGACCCTTCGAAAATCAAAGCTGTGAAGAATTGGATTGCTCCTAAGTCTCCATCTGAAATTTGTTCGTTTCTTGGTTTAGTTGGTTACTATCGTCGCATCATTTCGAACTTTTCTAAACTCGTTGTTCTTCTCACCTCTTTAACCCAAAAAGATAAGCCTTTTGTTTGGGGGGGGGGGGGTCCTGAACAAGAGGAATCTTTCCAAATTCTCAAGGACATGCTTTGTAATGCTCATGTCCTCGCACTTCCCGACGGAAATGATGATTTCGTCGTGTATTACGATGCTTCAAACCAAGGTCTTGGTTGTGTTCTCATGCAACGAGACAAGGTTATCGCATACGCTTCAAGGCAACTAAAAGTTCATAAGAAAAATTACACTACGCATGATCTTGAACTTGGTGCAGTTGTTTTTGCATTGAAGATATGACGATGACGGGTGGTCCATAGGACAACCCTCAAGTGCTATAAAAGTATTAATATTTCACACTTAATTTGGTTAATTATTGGAATGTGATAACTACGGTGTGAATGGCTTTGCAGATACCAAAGAGCATAAATATGTGGTTTTAATGTGCTTTGATGGGAGCTTGTACTTGGCAAAGTAAAGATGGAGAAATAGATAGTTGATAAAAGAACAAGAAGAGGATAACAGGGTCCATCGTAGGCTACGGCAGGCGCCGTAGCTTACGATGATGTCTGAGTCTTTGTTGAGCACCGTAGGCTAGAAGTGATATGGCGTAAGAAGATTAATGCCATCGTAAGCTACGGCAGGCACCATAGCTTACGGTGGTGACCTACGAGCAAAGTGTAACTGGCTCTTAAAATCAATTTTGAAGAGTCTTTTGGAAAATCTAATCATTGGAGACGTTTCTAAGCAGTTTCAGGGGCGATTTTGAGTGTGTTTCTTGGTTCAAAACAATTTCTAAACATTTGTTTTGTGTTGGTGATTCGTATAAACATGGAACTTGATGGTATGATGATTTGTTGGAGTATGAGTGGCTAAACTCATTGTGATCATCCTAGGTTGAAGGTTTGTCTAAGTCATTTGTGTTTTATCCGTATATCTAGAATAATAGACTTGCAATATTTGTGGTTTATTATGGTGTGTGAATGTTAGCGGTAAGTGGGTATCGAAGACAGGGAGCTTGTGGAATATGTGTTATCTAAAGGTTTAGCTAAAATTACTAAATTATCTAAAATGCAAGAAAAGTAAATTCAAGATTTTGATTGTTTGATTTTAAAACTAAGATTAACTGAATAAGTTGCAAATCAAAGATTGGTTATTAAAACAGATTAGGAGAAAGTAACCATCCTAGGTTTCCAGTTTCAATTGACATTTGTGTTTAAATCCAACTAGAAAGAATCACATAGACATGATTCATGTATTATTATTTGTTCGTGATGAAAGGGAACTAAGTACTTGAATTATAAAAACGCGAGGTTGTTACCCGATGACCAATTAACCAATATCCAACCCTAGTCCCTCCCATGATATCTCGATTGTCAACGACTCCAAGAACGTACGATTTAGGCTAAGATCAAAACATCAATTAACAACTTACAAACAAAATTCACACACCATAATAAACCACAAATATTGCAAGTCTATTATTCTAAAAATACGGATAAAACAAAAATGTCTTAAACAAACCTTCAACCTAGAATGATCACAATGAGTTTAGCCACTCATACTCCAACAAATCATCATACCATCAAGTTCCATGTTCATAATAATCACCAACACAAAACAAATGTTTAGAAATTGTTTTGAACCAAGAAACACACTCAAAATCGCCCCTGAAACTGCTTAGAAACGTCTCCAATGATTAGATTTTCCAAAAGACTCTTCAAAACCGATTTTAAAAGGCAGTTACACTTTTCTCGCAGGTCACCACCGTAAGCTATGGTGCCCACCGTAGCTTACAATGGCATTAATCTTCTTACGCCATCTCATTTCTGTCCTACAGTGCTCAACAAAGACTCAGACATCACCGTAAGCTACGGCCCTGTTTTCCTCTTCTTGTTCTCTTATCAACTCTCTATTTCTCCATCTTTACTTTTCCAAGTACAAGCTCCCATCAAAGCACATTAAAATCACCTATTTATGCTCTTTGGTACCTGCAAAGCCATTCACACTGTAATTATCACATTCTAATAATTAACCAAATTAAGTGCTAAATATTAATACTTTTCTAGCACTTGAGGGTTGTCCTATGGACCACCCGTCAGCCGGCATTACCTTTATGGTACCAAGTGTGTGGTCTTCACTGACCATAAGAGCCTTCAGCACATAAGGAACTCAACATGCATCAACGTCGTTGGGTAGAATTGTTAAACGACTACAACTGCGAGATCCACTTCCATCCTGGTAAGGCGAATGTTGTAGCCGACGCACTTAGTCGAAAAATTCATGTAAAGAGTGTTCGTTGTTCCCAAATTTTGGGAAACCTTCATGGTCTAATTCGTGAAGCACAATACTTATCTATTAACGAGAACGACTTATACAACAAGATGAAGTGTGGTGCTGATAACCAACTTGAGTCTAAATGTGATGGTATTCTCTACTATCTCAATCGTGTCTAGATTCCAAACCGCAATGACCGATGCATCACCTTGAAGAAGGAAGCCCACAAATCTTGATACTCTATTCATCCTAGCACTGATAAGATGTACCAAGACCTTCGTACATACTATTGGTGGCTTGGCATGAAGAAAGATATCGCCTCTTACGTTTGGAATGTCTTACCTATTCTAAGGTCAAAGCTGTACATCAACGTCCCTCTGGCTTGCTCGAACAACCAGAAATTCCCGTCTGGAAATGGGAGAGCATTGCTATGGATTTGATTACTAAGCTACCTCGAACTTCTTTTGGTCACGACAGTATCTGGGTAATCATCGATTGATTGACCAAGTCTGCTCACTTCCTACCCATTCGTGAAGATTACCAAGTCGAGAAATTGGCTCGTATTTACACGGATGAAGTCATTTGTCGTCATGGTATCCCCATGGACATTATCTCGGACCATGATGGTCGATTTACCTCTCGTTTTTGGCAAACGTTTCAATCCGCTCTTGGTACTCATCTTAACCTTAGTACCGCTTTCCACCCTCATTCTGACGGTCAAACTGAGCGTACTATCCAAACTCTAGAGGATATGCTTCATTCTTATAGATTTTGGTGGCAACTGGGATATACACTTACCTTTGGTAGAGTTCTCGTACAACAACAATTATCACACTAGTATTCAAATGGCACCATTTGAAGCTTTATATGGTCGAAAATGCCGATCTCCAATTTGTTAACACGAGATTGGAGAAGCTCAAATCACTGGTCCTGAACTCATACAAGAGACGACGGACAAAATCTTGTAAATACATGATAACCTGCTTAAAGCTAGAAGTCAACAAAAGAGCTACGCTGATAGAAGGCGCAAGCCCTTGGAATTCAACGTTGGTGACCACATACTTCTCAAAGTATCCCCTTGGAAAGCTGTAGTTCACTTTGGTAAGAAAGGCAAACTCGCTCCTTGCTATGGGTCCTTTCAAGATCCTCGAAAGTATTGGCAAGGTGGCATATCAGCTGTATCTACCTCTAGAACTCAACAACGTTCATCCAACTTTTCGCGTTTCAAATTTGAAGAAAAGTGTAGCTGAAGAAGGACTCCAAGTTCCACTTGAAGACCTTCAAATCAACGAAACCTTACACTTAGTGGAGAAACCTTACACTATGCATGGAATACTAGGCAGCTTGCATAACTGTGAGTACACTCAAACACCCTTTTACGCTTTACACTTTGGGTGCAATATGTTAACCTATCAAAATGCACAATCACACTTATACTTCTATGCAAACACGCAAACAATCCATCATACATGCTAAAGATACGTGATACGTAATTTGTATACTTGGAACATTCTTATGCGATACGACTTGTCATTAAATTCGTATGAGCCTCCCCTTAACATGTATAACACTACAGGAGTAACGCACCGCCCGTATTCTTGAGGTTATGTTAAGTTTATTCTATTTCGTGGTGACACTTTAGGATTGACTTGTAAATCACATGCCTTGATTACATTAATCTAGTATACTATTTTAACATGTGGATTCGTTTAAACTATTTCATACTTATGCTATATCAAACTTGTGTACTCGCCAATGCTTTTGTGTTGAACTATACTTTTAACATGTTGTAGGTTAAGGATGAGGCCATGGATGAAACTTAGTAGGGACTTCCTAGAAACCCGCTTTTAATTTATGTATTTTTACTTGACATGTTGTTGTTGTATTTTGATTCCGAAGCTTTGTAATCGAATATTTGAAATGAAATGAAATTATGTTATCTTAATTATTGCCACAATCTAGTGTTATCTTGACTTGAGCAATCTATTTCGCCCCGCCCTAATGTTTCCGCAATCGGTTGGGGTATGACAATGGGGCCTTGTGAACAGTCTGTTTCCAGCTATAAATAGGGGTGTTTGGTTTCATGCCAACTCATCCATTGGCAGATCATTTCTCTCACACCTACCACCACTCCACCACCACAATATCACCATCATCCACCACATTCATCCATCATCCATCTTAGAGTGTGTAGTAGTCTCGGGATCCACGATTGACCGTAAGAGTTTTTGTCAAATAAAGGTCATGCTTGGCTAATCTCTTACATCACTTGGTGAAGATAAGTTATTTATGTATTACTTTTGATTTCCTAGCTTTGGTTAACTTTTTAATTGGGTATGTACTAACAGCTTTAATATTATTTTTCATGTTTGGTTGACTCACTCATTCCTGTCTTTACGGTCTATATAAAGCACGTTAACTGCCTGGAAGGGGGTTAGAAGGGTGGTGGGTAAAGTTCTTGCCTCGTTCAGTGTATAGATCCTACGAGGACTTGATTCAAGCTTATTAAGACAGCTTTTGAGGCAGATAGCATCAAATTGGGGGAAGTAAGAACGGCTTGAATCCCTTATAAATAAACGACTATTAGAACTTTAACCCAGCCTTTTAGGACTATATCCCTGCTGACTCAGACCAATATGGTCGAGGGTAGTTTGCCTCCAAAAGAGAGACATGCCCCATTTTGCATTAATAACTTACTTAATTATCTTTCAATATTCCGGCCTTGGGGGACTGTATCCCTGCTGACTCAGACCAATATGGCTGAGGGTAACGTTGCCTCAAAAAGAGGGACATGCTACTTTAACTAAGATAATCTATTAAAAATCCAAAGCGTGGAAATAATCAAAGGATGCGTAAATAATGAGTCGGAACTTAGTAATTCTATCTTGTCTATTTATTTCTTTTATTACTTAGTTTAATTCTTTATGTTTACTTATTAAAAACTTTTTCTCAAACTTTTGTTTGGATAAGACGTCGAAGATATTTCGGTACTAAAAGCTTTTGTGTCCTAGGACCACCTCGGTATCTTGCCAGCACTATACTACGCCAAAGATGGGTGTACTTGCCCTAGCGTGTTGTAGAGAGTGATAGTTACATATCGTGTTTTTATAAAGTTAAAGCTTGAACAAACGAGTGAAAATTACTTAAAATATAGCCCTAAAAAAATTATACACACCCTCGCTCACGTCAATCCGAAACTGGTGTGTTTTATATTGTGTATTTCAAACACTGGTGTATTTTTTATTGTGTATTTAAGACACTAGTGTGTCTACATCGATTCAGACACTGTTGTGTTTTATATTTTGTATTTCTGAAACTGGTGTGTTCTATTTGTAAAGGGTTTGTTTAATTGAGAAAACTAATATAACACACTGTGAAGAGCCCAGAGACTGATAGTACTATGTTTTACTACACTTGATGTTATATACTAGATGTGTTCATAGTAGTGTGTTTGATGTACATTGATAAGGCTTTTTTTGTAACCCGATTGCAACAATGATGTGTTTTAGTATTTGTTGATGTGTTTTTCCATAGTAGTGTTGTCTCAACTGTTTTGGTCTTATTGAGTATCTTTTAGTGTGTTTTAATGATAAAACACAATGTGACGATCTAGTTACTAATTAAACACAATGTGGCGAAAAATTACCGATAAAACAAAATGTAACAGACAAGTTACTGATAAAACACAATGTTGCAACGATCTAACTATTTAAACTAATAACCGTCCATTTGAAATCAAAGAACTATTCAGTTTCCTTTAAAATATCGTTAGTTAATTTAGGAGATAATACATTCCATATTTAAATTAATTATCAAAATAATTACTTGTCACATGCCACGAAAAGATGACTTCCTACACTTTGTAGGAAACTTAGGCTTTGTGGCCAACTCCTACCCTATATATAATATTTACGGTTCAATCAAACGACGGCATTCGGCAAGGTGTATGTAACTATCCATGAAAGTTTGTAATTCATATATACCCCAAGTTTCGGGGCGGAAATTCGGCCGTTATCGGTTTGATTCGGTATGGTACGGTACCATCACTTACTATTGAAATCAAAAGAGGAAACCTTACATCAATCAAAAACAATAGAAACAAATATCAAAACCGGTATTGATATTATCAACTGGTGCATTGTATGTTTTTTCCTATCACTGGGAGATATATTTTACTAAAATTGTATATTGTGTCGCTATCCTACCAAATTGATTTGAAATTGACTATACAACATATGTATCAGAACTTGTGTTTACCTTTTATTTTTTGCTTTGCATAATCTGACACTTTATCGCTACCATATTGTATCGAATTAAACCAAACAACATTGGTACCGGTATCTATTCACCACTATGGTTTCCTGATTGATAATGGATGTTGTGTCGGTAGTGAACCAAATGAACAACTTCTATTTTAGTATCAGTATTTATCTTTTTATTGTCTTATCTTTCGATAAATTGACACCAAGTCGCTACGTACCATACCACACCGAACAACATCAGTACCGCTACCTGTATTCATTTTTTGGTTTCCGGTTTGAAGTTATTTCATTTATACAACTTTGTCTACGACGATAAATGAAGATTGGTACCAATAGCGTAACAATTTAAACCGATTGATACCATTTGAACAACATCGATGCCAATACTAGTGTTTGTTTTTATCATTTTGGAACGATGTAAAACACATGTTAACTTCTATACTGAGTGCATTTATCATACATGTATGACTGATGTAAAACATGTTAATTTCTATACCGAACACATTTATTATACCGATACTATAACAAACCTAACTGAACATACCGTCAAATGTTAATATAAATAAACATAGATACGGATTTAGATTTTTAAAATAACTAGAAAAATTAAATTGAATAATAGCAAAAATACTATTAAAATAAAAGACAATACATAAAACTTAGCAGTTACAATTCATCAGTCCTTTCCTTTGTTTTAATACTAGGTTTTTCCCCGCGCTACGTGATGAGAGTTTAATCGTTTTTCCCCGTGGTACACAGCATGACTTTTGTCTTTATGGACTTGAGTCATCAGAAACCATAGAAGCGAAGATTAACATCGGTTCCATATATTAATAAAAAAAGAAAAAAAAGTTTTTTCCCTGCGCTACATGGTAAGAGTTTGGTTATTTTCCCCGTGTTACGTGCCATGACTTTAGTCATTATTGGCTTAAGTCATTTCAAACCATAAAAGCAAAAATTGATAAAGCGAATATCAATACCCGTTCTGATAATATCCGCGAAAAAAATCCAAAACATAAAATCACTAAAAGCCAAAAATTAAAAAAGACAAAAAAATATGAACCTTTCATCTTGCCTATTTTTTTGTTATATTGGATTCCTCCGCACTTCTATATGTCCCCAAATCCACGGATCTTGCACAGAATCGTCTATCCAACCTAGAGTATCGAATCCTTTAGATCAGATTAATCACAAAAACATGTAGAAACAAAAATCACCAACAAACCCGATCTTTATTGATTATTTATCACAAACGATTACAATCAATCAAGACCACCACGAATTCGTCCAAGCCAATCTCTCTTACGAATTTTCTCTAAACTCTCTTTAAAGTGATTATGGCGTTTAACCTTAAACCCAAAAGCAAAGCATTGTTTATATAACACAAGGTTGCAACATGGGCTAAGGTTTCACATGGGCTAGGCCCATTTCGCCACCTTCCTCGCCCATTTCTCCCCCTTCCCCATATGTGTGGGTTTGGTTAGGCCCAATCACTCCATTTTCACTAATACAAAGCTAAACCCGCTAACCGTTTATCATTCTACCAATTACAAAATATCCAAAGACCAAATCTAAAGGTTGTTGTCACAAATATGCACCAACAAACTCCCCCTTGACAATAGCTTTATCAAACTACTTTGTCTTCTGTCATCTTGCATTCTTCATGTAATCTTTCATCATCTTTGGTCTTTGGATAGCTTCAGCTTTAAAACCTGTTGTCAACAACATACTCCTCCTAAGCTGATGCATCCAATCACCAAATCTTCAAAATGTTAGCTCTTGAGAAAACTCCAGTTTAGCTTTGCATAGAAATCTTCAAACTTTTCAACTTTTTCTGCAATGTAGAAAGGAGGTTCTACCATGCAGCAACAAACTCCTCATCTATTCACATCAACTTCTCAGCAACACACCGCTTCAGTCAATATACTATAAAACAAACAACTCGAGAAACCATAAGAATTTTTCAACACAGGTGAACAAATTATTATTCAAGGGATGGTAAAACTATATCACATATTAAGCAATTCATAACTCAACACCAACACTCAAAATTTTAACCACACTAGAACCTATAGGTTTCAAAAATTTTGAACTCATATTCTAACACCAGCTCCCCTTATCAGTAACAATTCCTCCATGAACAACCATTTTCCATACGTTAAGAATTTTAAAGAGAAAGAAAAGCTTTTTGGATTTTTATATTTTCCGAAAACAAATAACTAACGAGAAAATAAACACTCTATTTTTGTAAGAATCATTGGTTAAGAAGATCATATCAGCCAACTAAAATTGTTTCACACTTTCAGTTCATTCTTCCTTTAATTTTCATGAATAGTAGTTCAAGACGATTACCAGTATTGTTTATCCACTTAAACAAAACACATGAACATTTCAAGTCCCTTTACATGGTGATATGTTAAGGTAATATTATACAAATTTAATAGTGTGTCCCACTTCAGAACATATCCCCACGATCAAGGTATGCACAAAGATTTCTCGTAGTACGTGAATATACCGAATTTATCATTTTGAT
The DNA here is from genome assembly GCA_947069175.1 of Scalesia atractyloides. NCBI lineage: Eukaryota > Viridiplantae > Streptophyta > Magnoliopsida > Asterales > Asteraceae > Scalesia > Scalesia atractyloides. The sequence goes on from CAMTDV010000026.1 coordinate 16,905,635, forward strand.
TTATAACGTTATATACTTACTGATTAGGTAAGTAAAGTCGTACAGCAAAGAGACTAATATCCAACAAGGGTTAAGACAAATACCACATATTTTGGTAAGATTTATGCATTTTGCACATTTGAATGACTCTCTAGGAGAGCTTCTTCAATTCTGGTATGTTACCCGCTCATACACATTTCTTTATGTTTATATCACCTTGGTAAATTGATTATTTCATGTATCTTGCCTACTAGTACATCATATGATGAAGCTGCTATCACACTTAGGTAATTTGTAACATCCGACGAAAAACGGGTTTTCAAAACCCGCTCGGTTTATTAATCGAATAGTCAGTTTCAAATTTTCGTTGCTTATTTAATGCTCATTTTAATTTTAAACAATACATAATTAATAAACATTTTAGAATATGGAAACAAAAATTGTTAAAAAGTAAAAAAAAAGTAAAAAAAAAGAAAATAGGCTGCCGGGTTTCGAACCCGGGTCAGCCGGAAGAAACAACCAACACACATCTTAACCACTCCGCCACTTGACTCGTTTGTGTAATCAAGGAATCAAATAAAACTTAAGTTCCACCGAGAATTCATCTGTTTGTGCCAAAAACTGAAACCGCTCATCGGCTTTCAACTATCCAGACTTTTGAGTGATCGCTAATTACTGATTATAACCGATAAATCAATTGCTGCCCACGTTCTTAATCAATTCTGTCTTCAATGAACTCGATTCATATGATTTTGAGTTTTGAAAACCGAAATCATATTCCTCCTGTTTTACACTGATAATATCATCGTCTCATAACTTGGAAACACTCGCAGACCTTTAATTTCATTTGCGCTCTAATTTCTGCTCGTCGGAAACGTTATCTGCTATCGCCGGACTTTCGCCGGAAAACCGTGACTTACACAAAATCGGTAAATTCTCGAATCTTTCGTTTTAAATCTATTGTTAGACTTATACTAACTCAAATCCTTCGACCAGAATCGGTCCCAGACGACGTTACCGGATATTCAGCACTCGCCGGAAAATCTCTGGACATTTCCGAAAACACGCTGTGAATCGGTACAAACATCTAAACCCTCTGATAGTCATTGTTTCGTAACTTAATTTCGCAACTAATTGATCAAAACTGATAATTGATCCGATAGACGGAATTCACAAAACAGAGCCGACGACCTTTGCCGGAGTTCTGAGAAAAACATCTTTCCGGTACATTCATTTCCAAAACCTTCTTTATCAATTACATTTAATCATTTATATGTTCGTTAATCGAATTAAACAAGAACTGTCGAACATCGGTTGTCTGTGTCTTTGAACGAAGAAGATGAAGTCGAACCTTATGTATAAGTTTAATTAAAACAAGATATTAAACCGGGTTAGACACACAGTCCAGCGGTGGACTGTGTGCAAACACATAGCGCACGCCACGAGTTCGAATCTTACAAACGCACCGGCTTTCCGAATTAAAACCAATTTTTTTAACTGAACCAGAGTAGGCTCAGGATGTTTTTAAGATTAATATAAACTGTAAGTTTAGCAGATAAGACACACAGCCCAACGGGTTGGGCTGTGTGCTTACAAACCAAAGGACCCGAGTTCGATCCGGTTTCCCCGCAGCCGGTTCAACCATTTAAATTCTTTTAATATAACACCAAATAAATTAATCATTTAATTAGTATATATATATAATTAAAACATAGAATATCTCGGGTTCGAGCCTCACCCAGCGCACACATAAGCCACTGTCCGACCGGTCAACGGACCGGTCAACGGTCAACGGTCAACCCAAAAAGTCAACATTTTTTTTACATTTTTATTTATTTATTTAATTTAAAAATCAATTAAAAATACTTAAAAATAATATTTTTAAAGTTAGAAAATGACCTTAAACTCACAAAAATAAATCTAAAAGTCCTATTAAAATTGTTAATAAAATCCACTTATTTACCGAACCATTTCGTTATTATTTTAGGTTAGTTATTTCTTGTCGATCAAATCTCCAAACTCGTGCGCATTCAACATCATCAAACGAACGCACCCAATGTGAGTGAATCTCTACAAATTCCCCGTTTTAATCACATTTTGGGGTGTATCATGTGTCGTTTATTATTTATTACATTTAAACACTTGTGTATCCATCATATCCATGATCAAACGTGTATCCAGTATGTATCAATTGTTTGTGTGGTTAATGTTTAGATTAAATTTATCATATTCAGTACATACATCATCATAGGCTCGTCTGTTCCCCATTACCTATGAGCGGAACTGTTCCCCATTACCTATGAGCGGAACGTGGCGTTGCTAAAATACGATCGGCTCCGTTTGATTGAGTCTTGATCGCACATACATCATCATAGGCCGTCCGTTCCCCATTACCTATGAGCGGAACGTGACGTTGCCAACATATACATTATCATTCATGTCATATACTCATGCAAGGTGGTTTGTTATTGTATGTTTATTTACGTTTGCTCACATATGATTATTGCACAATTTTTCCATATTAAATACAACAAGAAATCAATAACAAATGTTTTCTAATAAGGTTCACTTGCCAACTTTTGTTGACCCAAAAACCCCCATTTTTACACATGATACAGGTGATCCAGTTGCAGCAAGAAACATATAGGACGGCCTAGAAGAATAAATCAGTTTAGGCTTTGGATTGTTTATTTAGTTACTTTTTTTCCTTGTAATTGTATGGACTTGTTTGGAATATTGAAGTTGTAATTTGAATTTAATAAATATGAAACATTTTAGTAAACATCATGAGCTTTGGTGATAACCCAATTATGCCCCGACTCTTATTCCGCTGCGGGTCGGGGTGTGACAGATTGGTATCAGAGCCATGACTATAGGGATATAGGATAGGTTATTAGACCCTTAGAGCCTATACTATAGTTGATTAGAATTTTAAAATTGTTTATGTGTTACATACAAAATTCATGATGTTTATATGCTTTATGTTTATTGTTACATTCAATGTTATGCAAGCATGTTTTACTATACAATGCTCATCATAAATCACATCCTCGTAACGTATCATATCCATGAGAGCACACACCACACAATTTCCATGATTTTTGCAACGATTTTTGTATTTTTTTTTCAAATCACATCAAAGTGAGTTCTCATGACAGGCATGTAGTAACTGGAAGGGTACAGTACCGGTAGTCGGAACGTCCTGTCTAGGCTTGGCATTCGTATAAATCCAAAATAAAGGACCAGTTTGCCTACCTGGGGACTAACGATGAGAGTACAAAGGACCTATTAGGCCAAAGCATGCTATACCAAACGTCGTGTGAGCTAACCCCACTTTGAGTTGTCATTGTGTCAACACCTGGACACCCTCCGACCATACATCTCGCAAACATATTTCATGGTTTTCATTCGGGTGATGCGAGTGTTAAACCGCCAACACCAATGTGAATCCTACTAAGCCAATAGTCATGGGGGCCCACATGACTATACAGGTGATGGTATGGGGGACATTGGAGGCCCAAACATGAGCAAACCCAAGATATCCAATGGATGTAGTTGCATTATTGATGTTTATGTTATTTTTTTTTAAAACGACACATGACACCTAAAAAGACTCTTTAAACTCACCATCTTCTTATGTATGTTCCTGTAGATGTCGGCTAGGCAGCAACGTGGAGGTAGAAAGTCAGGAAGGTCAAACGAACGCTTGGCCACCCAAATCGCAAAACAAATGGCCGCGGTGCTTCCTGACATCGTAATTCAAGTCCAACAAGCTCTCGCCGCAAATCCCATCAACCCTCCCAATCAAGACGACCAGAACGTCGACAACCCTCCCTCCAAAAAGTGCTCTTACAAACACTTCAAGTCTTGCGATCCCCCGAAATTTGAAGGGACCGAAGGTGTCACTGCTCTCCTCCACTGGTTTGAGGAAATGGAAAACACCTTCCTCAATTGCGATTGTCCCGAGGATCGCAAGGTACGTTACGCAACCGGGAGACTATTTGGAGTAGCTCTTACCTGGTGGAATACAAAAAAGGTAAGAGAGGAATCGAAGATGCAATGGCCTTAACATGGGAGGAGTTAAGGGAAATCATGACGAGACGCTTCTCTCCAAGGAGTGAGATAAAAAAGTTAGAGGATGAATTCCACTCGTTAAAGCAAAAGGAAGGAGATCATACTTCCTACAACAAAAGGTTTCTAGAGTTGAACCAAATGATCCCCAACTTGTTCACCCCAGTATACCGCTTAGTCGAACACTATATTCGAGGCCTCCCCTCGAAAATTCAAGACTCAGTTCTAAGCACTTCGCCTGCAACACTTGAAGCCGCTATGGAACTAGCTACCGAGCTTACCGAGAATCGCATCCGAAACGGCAAATTTAAGGATGAGAAAAAGAAAGCCCCCATTGAGGGCCAAACTTCAAACCATTCCACCTCCTCCTCAAAGTTTGCTAGTAAGAGGAAACGAAACACCAGAAACTTTGCTGTCGCACAAACAAATTTCCCTATCCCTGCTGCACCCATCACTCAAGTTGCCCCCTCATCTGCACCATATAAAAAGCCATACTCCGGCCCATACCCAAAATGCAACCGTTGCCAATACCATCACTTTCCTGATCATCCCTGCCAACATTGCACCGGCTGTGGCCGTGCAGGTCACACCATCCAAACCTGTCGCGCACTTCAGCGAATGAACCGCAATCAGCCCTCAACCCAAACCCACCATCAGATAGTGGGTCAAGCCCAACAACCTTTACTCCTACCACCTGCCCAACATGTAGCCCAATCCTACTACCAACCCAACTATCCCATGATGCAACCTATGCGGGCTTGTTACAACTGTGGAGACCCGAACCACTTCAGGAACACCTGTCCACGCTTGGTATACATCATCCATGCCCAAGCTCAAGCAAATCCAGTAAACCAGGCTAACTAAGCTCCTCCACCTGCTAGGGGAAGAGCTTTCAACATCAACGCCAATCAAGCTAGGGCTGACAACAATGTGGTTAACGGTACGTTTCTCATCAATGGTTGTTATGCATCCATGTTATTTGATACTGGCGCGGATAAGAGTTTTGTGTCCTTAGAATTTGAACCCATCCTCAACCAAACTCGTGATAAACTCAGGGAATCCATAACGGTAGAAGTTGCTGACGGAAAACCGGTCTCATTAAACTCTATTATACGCAATTGTACTCTCACCCTAAACGATCACGATTTTCCAGTTGACCTCATACCTATGAAGTTGGGAAGTTTCGACATTATAATTGGTATGGACTGGCTCAGCCAACATCAAACTGAAGTTGTATGCCGCGAAAAGTTCATTCGCATTCCTCTTGCAAATGGTCAGACTCTACGAATCTTTGGAGAAACCCCTTCGAAAGGACTCAAATTAATGTCCTGTCTTCAAGCCCGAAAATATCTCCGCAAGAATTATGTCGCATTCCTAACTCATATCGTCAAAAAGGGAACCAAGGAGAAGAAACTCGAAGACATCCCAGTAGCAAAAGATTTTCCTCAAGTTTTTCCTAACGACATTTCAGGACTTCCTCCCGTGAGAGAAGTCGAATTCCGCATTGATCTTATACCTGGAGCTACACCAGTTGCAAAATCTCCTTATAGGTTAGCCCCATCCGAAATGCAAGAGCTGGCCAGTCAACTGCAAGAGCTGACTGACAAAGGATTCATACGTCCTAGCTCATCGCCTTGGGGTGCACCTGTCCTTTTTGTGAAAAAGAAAGATGGAACGTTTCGCATGTGTATCGACTACAGAGAACTCAACAAGTTAACGGTCAAGAACCGCTACCCATTACCTCGCATCGATGATCTTCTAGACCAACTTCAAGGCGCCACCTGTTTTTCAAAAATCGACCTTCGTTCTGGTTATCATCAACTCAGAGTACATGAAGAAGACGTCCCAAAGACCGCCTTCCGAACTCGTTATGGTCATTACGAATTCATGGTCATGCCATTTGGTTTAACCAACGCTCCAGCAGTATTTATGGATTTAATGAATAGGGTATGCAAACCCTACCTCGACCGCTTTGTCATAGTCTTCATCGACGACATCCTCATCTACTCAAAGTCTAAGTCTGATCATGAACGACACATTCGACTCATCCTTACACTCTTAAGGACAGAAAAGTTGTACGCTAAATTCTCGAAATGTGAATTCTGGTTAAGGGAAGTACAATTCCTTGGACACGTCGTCAATGACAAGGGTATTCATGTTGATCCCTCAAAAATCAAGGCAGTACAGGAATGGCAAGCGCCACGTACACCTACCGAAGTAAGATCATTTCTTGGTTTGGCTGGTTATTATCGCCGTTTCATTGCAAATTTCTCCCGTATTGCTGTACCACTCACGGCTTTGACTCATAAAGGAAAGCCCTTCATATGGGGACCCAAACAAGAAGAAGCCTTCCAAACTCTAAAGCAAAAACTCTATGACGCACCTATCCTCACACTTCCTAAAGGTTGTATGACTTCGTGGTTTATTGCGATGCGTCACGGCAGGGACTAGGCTGTGTACTGATGCAAAGAGGAAAGGTGATAGCTTATGCTTCTAGACAACTCAAAACTCATGAGAAGAACTACACCACCCACGACCTAGAACTTGGAGCCGTTGTGTTCGCTCTTAAGATATGGAGACATTACCTCTACGGTACCAAGTGTGAAATATACACTGACCACAAGAGCCTCCAACATATATTTAACCAAAAGGAGTTGAATATGAGGCAACGAAGATGGGTCGAACTTCTTAATGACTACGACTGAGAAATTCAGTATCATCCTGGCAAGGCAAACGTGGTGGCCGATGCGCTCAGTCGAAAGGGTTATGCGAACTCCATTCGTCTTCTATGTTCGCAAATCATGACCGACATCAAAGATCAAATCCGAGAAGCCCAACATGTTTCAGTAACGGAAAACGACGTACGCAAGGAGCTGTCTTGTTGAGCTGAACTTAAAATCGAAACTAAATCTGACGGTATTCTGTACTATCTAGATCGCATATGGATTCCCGATCACAATAACCTTCGTGATTTCCTTATGAATGAGGCGCACAAAACACGATACTCTATACACCCAGGAGCCGACAAGATGTATCAAGACCTTCGATACACCTACTGGTGGCCTGGAATGAAAAAGGATATTGCTGTTTTTGTTTCCAAGTGCCTTACATGTTCCAAGTAAAAGCTGAACATCAAAGACCCTCAGGACTTCTAGTCCAACCCGAAATACCTGTATGGAAATGGGAAAACATAACTATGGATTTCATTACCGGGTTACCTCGCACCTCCAGTGGGTATGACACTATATGGGTAATCATTGATCGTCTTACAAAATCAGCTCACTTCATTCCGATTCGCGAGGACTTCAAGAACGAGAAGTTAGCTCGTATCTACATCAGCGAGATCGTAAGCCGTCATGGTGTACCTTTAAGCATTATTTCAGACTGTGATAGTCGTTTCACTTCACGAACATGGCAAGCCGTACAAGCCGCTTTGGGTACACGATTAGACCTCAGTACCGATTATCATCCTCAAACTGATGGACAATCTGAACGCACCATCCAAACTCTTAAAGATATGCTTCGAGCATGTGTCATAGACTTCAAAGGGAATTGGGACGCTCATCTACCATTAGTTGAATTTTCGTACAACAATAGTTACCACTCAAGTATCGGCATGGCTCCTTTCGAAGCGTTATATGGCCGTAAGTGCCGATCTCCAGTATGTTGGCACGAAATTGGGGAAGCTCAAATCACCGGTCCAGAATTGATTCAAGAAACGACAGACAAGATCCATCAAATTTGAAACAATCTTCTAGCAGCACAAAGTCGTCAAAAGAGTTATGCAGACAAACGACGAAAGCCTTTGGAGTTTAACATTGGTGATCATGTACTTTTAAAAGTATCACCGTGGAAGGGAGTAGTTCGTTTTGGCCAGAAGGGCAAGCTAGCACCACGCTACGTAGGACCTTTCAAGATACTCGAAAGAGTAGGATCTGTAGCATACAAGCTTGACCTACCAGAAGAACTCAACAAAATTCACCCCACGTTCCATGTATCAAACTTAAAGAAGTGCCTCGCCGATGAAAACCTCCATATTCCCCTAGAAGATATTCAGATCGATGAATCTATGCACTTCATTGAAAGACCCGTAGAGATCATGGACTTTGGAGAAAAAAGTTTAAGACGGAGTCGTATTCCAATTGTTAGGGTACGCTGGGAGTCGAAACGAGGACCTGAGTTTACTTGGGAACGTGAAGACTCAATGCGCGAAAAATACCCGCATCTTTTTACTGTTACCACTACTACTTAAATTTCGGGACGAAATTTCTAAAAGTAGGGGATACTGTAACATCCGACGAAAAACGGGTTTTCAAAACCCGCTTCGTTTATTAATCGAATAGTCAGTTTCAAATTTTCGTTACTTATTTAATGCTCATTTTAATTTTAAACAATACATAATTAATAAACATTTTAGAATATGGAAACTAAAATTGTTAAAAAGTAAAAATAAAGTAAATAAAAAAGAAAATAGGCTGCCGGGTTTCGAACCCGGGTCAGCCGGAAGAAACAACCAACACACATCTTAACCACTCCGCCACTTGACTCGTTTGTGTAATCAAGGAATCAAATAAAACTTAAGTTCCGCCGAGAATTCATCTGTTTGCGCCAAAAACTGAAACCGCTCATCGGCTTTCAACTATCCAAACTTTTGAGTGATCGCTAATTACTGATTATAACCGATAAATCAATTGCTGCCCACGTTCTTAATCAATTCCGTCTTCAATGAACTCGCTTCATATGATTTTGAGTTTTGAAAACCGAAATCATATTCCTCCTGTTTTACACTGATAATATCATCGTCTCATAACTTGGAAACACTCGCAGAACCTTTAATTTCATTTGCGCTCTAATTTCTGCTCGTCGGAAACGCTATCTGCTATCGCCGTACTTTCGCCGGAAAACCGTGACTTACACAAAATCGGTAAATTCTCGACTCTTTCGTTTTCAATCTATTGTTAGACTTATACTAACTCAAATCCTTCACCAGAATCGGTCCCAGACGACGTTACCGGATATTCAGCACTCGCCGGAAAATCTCTGGACATTTCCGAAAACACGCTGTGAATCGGTACAAACATCTAAACCCTCTGATAATCATTCTTTTGTAACTTAATTTCGCGACTATTGATCAAAACTGATAATTGATCCGATCAGACGGAATTCACAAAACAGAGCCGACGACCTTTGCCGGAGTTCTGAGAAAAACATCTTTCCGGTACATTCATTTCCAAAACCTTCTTTATCAATTACATTTTAATCATTTATATGTTCGTTAATCGAATTAAACAAGAACTGTCGAACATCGGTTGTCTGTGTCTTTGAACGAAGAAGATGTAGTCGAACCTTATGTATAAGTTTAATTAAAACAAGATATTAAACCGGGTTAGACACACAGTCCAGCGGTGGACTGTGTGCAAACACATAGCGCACGCCACGAGTTCGAATCTTACAAACGCACCGGCTTTCCGAATTAAAACCAATTTTTTTAACTGAACCAGAGTAGGCCCAGGATGTTTTTAAGATTAATATAAACTGTAAGTTTAGCAGATAAGACACACAGCCCAACTGGTTGGGCTGTGCGCTTACAAACCAAAGGACCCGAGTTCGATCCGGTTTCCCCGCAGCCGGTTCAACCATTTAAATTCTTTTAATATAAAACCAAATAAATTAATCATTTAATTAGTATATATATATAATTAAAACATAGAATATTTTGGGTTAGACACGTAGCTCAGTTGGTAGAACTGCGTGCACGCGTACGAGAGGTCTCGGGTTCGAGCCTCACCCAGCGCACACATAAGCCACTGTCCGACCCGTCAACGGACCGGTCAACGGTCAACCCAAAAAGTCAACATTTTTTTACATTTTTATTTATTTATTTAATTTAAAAATCAATTAAAAATACTAAAAAATAATATTTTTAAAGTTAGAAAATGACCTTAAACTCACAAAAATAAATCTAAAAGTCCTATTAAAATTGTTAATAAAATCCACTTATTTACCGAACCATTTCGTTATTATTTTAGGTTAGTTATTTCTTGTCGATCAAATCTCCAAACTCGTGCGCATTCAACATCATCAAACGAACGCACCCAATGTGAGTGAATCTCTACAAATTCCCCGTTTTAATCACATTTTGGGGTGTATCATGTGTCGTTTATTATTTATTACATTTAAACACTTGTGCATCCATCATATCCATGATCAAACGTGTATCCAATATGTATCAATTGTTTGTGTGGTTAATGTTTAGATTAAATTTATCATATTCAGTACATACATCATCATAGGCTCGTCTGTTCCCCATTACCTATGAGCGGAATTGTTCCCCATTACCTATGAGCGGAACGTGACGTTGCCAACATATACATTATCATTCATGTCATATACTCATGCAAGGTGGTTTGTTATTGTATGTTTATTTACGTTTGCTCACATATGATTATTGCACAATTTTTCCATATTAAATACAACAAGAAATCAATAACAAATGTTTTCTAATAAGGTTCACTCGCCAACTTTTGTTGACCCAAAAACCCCCCATTTTTACACATGATACAGGTGATCCAGTTGCAGCAAGAAACATATAGGACGGCCTAGAAGAATAAATCAGTTTAGGCTTTGGATTGTTTATTTAGTTACTTTTTTCCTTGTAATTGTATGGACTTGTTTGGAATATTGAAGTTGTAATTTGAATTTAATAAATATGAAACATTTTAGTAAACATCATGAGCTTTGGTGATAACCAATTATGCCCGGACTCTTATTCCGCTGCGGGTCGGGGTGTGACATAATTTAAGTTCAAAATTAGTGTGACAGACTAACTTGTTGATATACTATCATCTCTTCTTTTCCACACAGTGAAAACTCATTTTTTTATTTTCTATTTTTTATTTTTATGGTTTTCTAATTTTTTTATGTTTTTTAATTTTAAGAAAACAATAAACTACGTAAAAAATTCTTATGAAAAACTGGTTATTCGGGATAACTATCCCGTTGAGTTCGACTAGATGTTCAATTCGAGCCCTGTCAAATGCTTTTGTGTAAAGATCTGCCTGGTTATCTAGTATGTCGATCGATGAAGTTCAATCAATTTCTTTTCGGCATGATCCTGTATGAAATGATGATGAATGTCAATATGTTTCGTGCAACTGAGTTTTACGGGATTGTTTGTGATTGATATAGTGGCGTTGTTGTCTATCATTATAGGAGTACGAGTGAAATTCAGGCCGTAATCGTGCATCTGCTGTTGTATCCAGAGAACCTGAGAGCAACAGCTACTCGCAGCAATATATTCAGCTTCACACATAAAGGTAGACACACAAGACTGTTTCTTGCATTGCCAAGACACAATCCTCCCTCCTAAGAACTGACAACCACCTATTGTAGATTTTCTAGTAGACTTACATCCTCCAAAGTCTAAATTGGTAAAAGCAACAAACTTCAAATCACTATCAGCTAGATACCACAACCCAAATTTAGGTTTCCCCTTCAAGTAACGAAGAAATGCTTCACCGCTTTCATATGTGACTCTTTTGGATTTGCTTGATATCTAGCAAAGAGACACACAGAGAACATGATGTTTGGTCTTGAAGAAGTCAAGTACATTAGAGAACCAATCATTAACCTGTACCGAGATGGATCAACATCATCTACACTTTCATGATCTAGACCAAGATTGCGATATTCTCACAGATAGGTGTGTTGAAAGTAGCGCAATCCTCCATTTTGAAACAAAACAATATGTCATTAACATACTTTGTTTGATGTATAAACATCCGATCCTTCTTCTGTTCAACTTGTAAACCCAGAAACTAGGACAACTCACTCATCGCACTCATTTCAAACTTGTTCTTCATCACCTATTCAAATTCATGACACATGCTCTCATCAGATGATGTCATCCACATATACCCGTACCAGCAGAAAATCTTCCTTCTTGCGCTTGATGAACAGTGTACTGTCAATTTGACCTCTTTCAAAACCGTTCTTTAACAAATGTTTTGACAGTGCCTCATAGCACGCCCTGGGTGCCCGATGCAATCCATACAATGCCTTATCAAGTCTATACACTCGATCTAGATAGTCTGGATCAGTAAACCCATCTGGTTGTGAGACAACACCACGTCATGGACTTTCTCGTGAAGAAACACACTCTTCACGTCAAGTTGGTAGACTTTAAATGTAATATTCGTCGTAAAACGGGTTTCAAAACCCGCTTCATTTAATAATCAAATATCCGGTTAAAAGTTCGTTGCGTATTTATTGTGCCGGTTATTCTAAATACCTCCTAATTAATAAATATTTTAGAATTTAAATAGATAAAACAATAAGTAAATCTTTATTAATAAATCAAAAAGTAAAATAAAAATAAAAAGGAGTAGCCGGGTCTCGAACCCGGGTCTCCCGCATGTTCACACACTCACAGCACCACTGCACACTACACACACTATTGTGTATGAAACTGAAAACAAATTAAATTTATATTAAAACGAACGCGAACCCTGCAAATTCAAACTAACGAATCTGTAACCGCAAAACCAAAATCATCTCTGCGATTGACGTTTTTTCTTTGCCAGTAATTGAAGGTAACTGATGTCAACCTCAGTTATAACCGAAATCCAAGCTCAATTAATTAAAAAAAAACGTTTACAATTTGAAATCATTAACCCATGATTTGGGTCTTGAAACTGAAATCGGTGATTGACTGGTTACTCTATAAATACCAATCGTTTTCACCACAAACGAATTCGTTCAATCTCTCAAATTCTCTCTTAAACTCTCGCTAAAACATTCTGAAGCTGTCCCTGCAAGTCGCCGGAATCCTCAGTTACTCGCCGGAAAACCGAAGAATCTATTCCATTATTGCCTTACTCTATAAATAGGACTTCTAGAGCTCAGACAGAAATCACCCGCACTCACCTCAAACTCCCTGTAGAGCCTCTGTCGCAAGTTAAACTTCGCCAGAAAAATTGGAACTCGCCGAAGTTGGTCACCGGGATCATCAAAGTTCTATCTTCCAGTGGGTATGAACCTTTAAAACCTTTCTATGTTCATGTTTAATTCCGTTAGTTTGTAAACGAGTAACCAGAATTGTTAAAATATAGATAACAGTCAGATCTTGTTTCTGTGTTTTGATTCAAGGAAAAAGATGAAGTTTCAAAAAGTTTATAAATATAATTAAAAATGGAATTTTAATCGGGTTAGACACACAGTCCAGTGGTGGACTGTGTACATTTGAAACGCGAAGATCCCGAGTTCGAGTCCTATATATAATGCCGAATCCTTTATATAAACCAAGCATTTTTATAACGTTAATATAAAACAAAACATATAATATATAAATATAATTAAAATCCTTTATTTACCGGGTTAGACACCCAGCCCAGTTGGTAGGGCTGGGTGCAAAACAACGTCGGGGTCACGAGTTCGAAACATATCCTGCGCACACGGTTCGATCAGTTAAATCCTTTTTAAATAAATTAATTTCTGAAATATTCTAATCAGTATATAAGTATAATAAAAATCAAGAATATTTCGGGTTAGACACGTAGCTCAGTTGGTAGAGCTGCGTGCACGTATACGAGAGGTCACGAGTCCGAACGTCACACGCTGCCTACAATTAAACCGGTTGAACCGGCCGTTGACCAGTCAACCCTAGGGAAAAAAAAAGGAAAATTTTTTTATTAAAAATCTTTTTATTTTCTTTGAAAACTAGTTAAAAATACCTCAAGATAGGATTTTAAAGCCTAAAAATTTGCATTAAATTCACAAAAATAAATCTAAAAATCTCATTAAGAGCACTAATTAAAAATATTAATTTCAAATGAAATTTATTTATTTATCGAATTATTACGTTATTATTTAGGTTAGTTTTCCCTTGTCGCTCAAATCCTAAATTCGTGCGCATTCATCATCGTCAAGGCAACGCACCCACTGTGAGTGAATTCTTACAAATTCCCCTTTTTATTCATGTTTTGGGGTGTATCATGTGTCGCTTTATTTATTTTCGTTTATTCAAACTTGTGCTATTACCATTATATGATCTAAACATGTGATGTAAATATTATTTGTTGTGATGTGTTTATATTTTGTCAAGTTGTGTGCAAATCATTCATTAGGCCCATCAGTTCCTCGTGGGAGACGAGTTGAACATCGCGTGCCTCATTAGATCGGCTCCGTTTGATTGAGCCTTGATCTCATTGTTCATCATTTGGTGTGTGCGTGTGCATTAATTGATATTATGTGTATTGTGATTAAATTTACATTTACGTTTACTCATATGTGGTTATGCACCTTTTTATAACCAATAAAATAAATTCGTTCAAATGTTTTCATAAGATTCACTCGCCAACTTTTGTTGACCCAAAAACCCTATTTTTACACATGATACAGGTGATCCAGTTAAGGAAAGAAACACTTAGGATGGCCTAGAAGAATAAACAAGTTAATGCTTTGGAATGAACGTTTAGTTTTGTTTTCCTTTGTAATTGTATGAATTTTGTTTATTGGATATTTTAGTTTGTAATTTGAATGAAAAATGTATTTGAACATGTTGTGCTTTTATGTTTATTGTAACTTCTTTTTTAAAGATAAATAATAAATATGAAACTTTATAGTAAATGTCATGAGCTTTGATGAAAACCCAATCATGCCCCGACTATCATTTCCGCTGCGGGTCAGGGTGTGACAGATTGGTATCAGAGCTTTTGACTATAGGGATATAGGATAGGTTATTAGACCCTTAGAGCCTATACTATAGTTGATTAGATTTTAATTGTTTATGTGGTTACATGCAAACTCATGATGTTTATTTGTTTCGTATTTATTACACACACAAATGCATGCAAACACTTCCACTATCATTTTGGGTGATACTTAATGAGTTATACTTCTTGTCAAACATAACATGCTTACATATACATTCATCACGCATATTTCAATGTTCACATATTCAAATCATCTTCATATTTCCTTTATTCAAGATTTTGTGGCATTTTTCGTTTTTCAATCTCATCAAAGTGAGTTCTACGACGGGCATGTAGTAACCGGAAGGGTACAAGTACCGGTAGTCGAAACATCCTGTCTAGGTTGGCATTCGTATAAATCCAATATAACGGACCAATTTGCCTACCTGGGGACTAACGATGAGAGTACGAAGGACCTATTAGGCCAAAGCATGCCACACCAAACGTCGTTCGAACTAACCCTGCTTTGAGTTGTCATTGTGTCCATACCAGGACACCCTCCGACCTTATACTTTGTTGTCATGTTTTACGATTTTCATCCGGGTGGCGCAAGTGTTAACAGGCCAACACCAATATGAACCCTACCAGAGCCCAGTAGTCATGGGGGCCCACATGACTACCAAGGCCAAGTAAGGGGACATTTGGGAGCCCAAACATGAGCAAAGCCCAAGACATCCTATGGATGTAGCAAATTTATTTTCTTCATTTGTTTTGTGAATGTTCATTTCTAAATACGACACATGACACCTAAAACGTCAAACTCATACTCTTGATACGTATTCCTTGTAGATGTCTTCTAGTCTCTCTCGTAGAAGTATGAGATCAGGAAAATCCCGCGAGCGCATGGCTGCCCAAATCGCTCAACAAATGGCCTGTCACACCCCGACCCGCAGCGGATAAGGTGATCGGGGCATGATTGGGTTATCATCAAAGCTCATGACATTTATTAAATGTTTCATATTCATTAATACAAATTAAATGAAAGTTTACAATGATTGCTACAACATGATCTAACTAACAATCTAACTCCTTTGTTCTCTTCTAAGGCATATCCTATGCTATCCTTGCTTCAACCTGTTCACCTGTATCATGTGTAAAAAGGTTTTTGGATCAACATAATGTTGGCGAGTGAATCCTATGGAAAACATTTGAGCAATTTATTTAAATTGATTATGAAATATGTGCACAACCAAACATGAGTAAAATTAGATGTAACTTGATCAACAATCATAAGATGTTAAATGAAACACTCATGAATAATAATGGAAACAATTAAAGGCACGCGATGCTCAACTCGTCTCTCACGAGGAACTGAGGGGCCTGATGAATGAATTGCATAAACATGATAATATGAATAACACAACTACAAACAATATAAACTCAATGAAAACACACATGAACAATAATGAATTTGAATTGAAGCACGCGATGTTCTACTCGTTTCCCACGAGGAACTGATGGGCTTAATGTATGAGTTTCATGTAATTTGACAAACGGAATATAAATAAATCACAACAATAAATCAATCTAAGATTAAGTCATGATGTGGTATGGCACAAGTTTAAATAAATAAATTAATTAATTTATAACACATGACACACCCCAAAACGTGTAATTTAAAAGGGGGAATTGTAAGATTCACTCACAGTGGGTGCGTTCGGTTGATGACGATGAATGCACGCGAAGTGGTTTTAACCACGAGTGAGATTTAACCTAGATAAATCGCATTATGGTTTGGTGAGTAAACGGATTTTATTAAACTATTTTAGTAGTATTGTTGGGTGTATTTTTGTGAGTTTGAAGCTATTTTCTAATCTTAAAAATGTTATTTTTAAGTATTTATAATTGATTTTTAATTAAAATAATTAAATAAAAATAATAAAAATATTTATTTTTTTCTGCTACAGTTGACCTTGACCAGTTGACTTTGACTGGTCGTTGACCGGTTTGCGGAATATTGTTGTGCGCTCGGTGAGGCTCGAACCCGAGACCTCCCGTACGCGTGCACGCAGCTCTACCAACTGAGCTACGTGTCTAACCCGTTATATATCCGATTTTAATTTCATATATACATTAATTAGAATTAACAGAAAATCATTTATTTTAAAAACAGTTTAAATGAAACGGTCATGCACACCACAGGTCTCGAACCCGGGACCTGTGGGTTAATCTAACACACAGTCCACCGCTGGACTGTGTGTTCAACATGTTATAATATTCGGTTTTTATTATACTTAAATACAAAATAGATATTTCCTTTTCTGCCTTATTTAAAAGAAAA
Organism: Scalesia atractyloides; assembly: GCA_947069175.1. NCBI lineage: Eukaryota > Viridiplantae > Streptophyta > Magnoliopsida > Asterales > Asteraceae > Scalesia > Scalesia atractyloides. The sequence continues at coordinate 16,922,717 of CAMTDV010000026.1, forward strand.
GATAATTGTCCGAGTCGGTGTTGAAGACCGGACTCGAACTCGTGACCTGTGCTATAAACAAACACACAGTCCACCGCTGGACTGTGTGTCTAACTTGGTTATTTTACCGGTTAACAATATATTTAACATATATCTGTGGCGATCCGGTTCAGTAAACAAAAAATGGATTTTATTAAGGCAGCGTGTGTGAGACGGGATTCGAACTCGAGACCTTTGTATAATTAACGTCTTATGTGCACACAGTCCACCGCTGGACTGTGTGTCTAACCCGATTAATATCATGATTTATAATATACTTATATGATATGGAAGACATCGTCTTCTTCACTGAAAAAAATAACCAGAGATGAAGTCTGACTGGTTCGAGATTTTTATCAGTTTTATTAGTGTTTTACCGTCGATTAAGATAAGATAAAAGTGAAAAGGAAAAGAAACTGGGCGGAGAAATATACCGACAAGACTCTCTGTTTTCCGGCAGAACTCCGGCGACAGAATTTACCTCCGGCGACGTGTTCCTTGTAGCAGCTAGTCTCCGAAAAGTTTGGAAAAGGTAAGGGTATCACCGGTATAAGCTTCAGAGGTCCAGAAAAGCTCGGCAATGGGGAAACCGGTTTTCCGGCGACGAACAGGGAAATTCCGGCGAGTGGAATTACGCCGTGAAAAGATGTGATTTTTAGCGAAAAGGTTTGCAGACGATTGTGGTTGAATTTATAGGGAATAATCGAAATGTATTTGGTCTGATTTTGGACTGTGTTCGTTATTTAAATTTTCCGGCGGTTTTGAAAAGTGTCGCGGACTTCAAACATCGGTTATAACCGATATGTGATTAAAGGTTTACGTTATAACGTAAATCGTAGTTAAGACTCACGAATATTCCGGGATTCCGACGACTGAACCGTTTGGGCGCCGATTTTGAATTCGTAAAGTCACTATATCAATTAACTGATTCTATTATTCATCAAACATAACAAGCGGCGCAGTGGTTTGTGTGTGAGAGTTAAGTCACTAGGTGACTCGGTACAGACCCGGGTTCGAAACCCGGCAGATGTATTTTATTTTTATTTTGCGATTTTTGACGGTTTTTCAAAAACTAAATATATATTCCCGTATAATAATTGATTACGGATCGTTTAAAAATATTTTGGGCATTTAATTCGCAACGAAAATTTTGACTGACTGTTCGGTTGCTAAACGGAGCGGGTTTGGTAAATCCGTTTTTGACGGATGTTACAGTATCCCCTGCTTTTTAGAAATTTCGTCCCGAAATTTAAATAATGATATATTTTGACTATAAGGATGATGATGTTTTGTTTGACAGTTGTATGCTTAGCAAAAATGAGGGTTTAAGTTTTTGTTCGAGGCGGTAACGTTCCTTGTAAAGGTTAAGTACCCTATTCAGGAATCGCTTTTTGTTGCCTACTGTATGAATATTGATAAACAGGAATGATTCTCTAAAAATGATATCATGCATAAGAGTTTAGATACGTTTGGGAAAAATATGGTTATATCCTAAGGCAAAACTTCTAACACTACAATCTACATGGAACATAAATAAAAACACAACAGCTGATATCCAAACATGAATGAACACATCAGCAAATATTTGAACATGAATAAACACAACAGCAAAGATTCGAACATGAATAGACACATCAGCGAATATTTGAACATGAATAAACACAACAGCAAATATTTGAATCCACATTCTGATAACATATATGTTTGAATGATGGAAGTTCCTCTCTCGTTTGTTATGATGGAGAGGTTAATTTATGTAGAAATGGAACACAATCCAATCTCTTTAAATAACATGATGATATAAATGTATCACAAATTCCAACCAAGGCAATAATAAATCCTACATGGAACTTCTCATAACCGTCTGATAATGCCTCTGATCCTTTGGCAAGAATACTTATATATAGGAAGTACCAGCGGCGTATCCACCATATTCTTGCCAAATTTTCATTAGTTTTATCCACAAGTTATGATTGGTTACCAAGAAACTAATAAATCCTACATAGAACTTCTCATAACCGTCCGATAAGGCCTCTGATCCTTTGACAAAAATACTTATATATAGGAAGTACCAGCGGCGTATCCACCATATTCTTGTCAAATTTTCATTGGTTTTATCAGTGAATTATGATTAGTCCTATAACTCTACAATCAATACAACAAACATAAAATACTGAAATGAAATATATCTGTGCGATCAAGGCTCAATCGAACGGAGCCGATCGTATTGCATGTACTGAAAATAAAATGGATGTGCGCTCAAGGCTCAATCAAACGGAGCCGAACGTATTGAATGTACTGAAATTGAAATTGTGTGCTCAAGGCTCAATCAAACGGAGCCGAGCGTATTGCATGTACTGAATATGAATAACTTAACCATACAAACAGCCTATGCATGGAACCTCTCATAACCGCCTGATAATGCCTCCGATTATTTGACAAGAATACTTATATATAGGAAGTACCATCGGCGTATCCACCATACCCTTGTCAAATTTTCATTGACTTTATCCGCAAGTTATGGTTAGTTCGATGCGACTCTACTACAAACACCACAACCACAAGATACTGATAATGAAATTGTATGTGCGCTCAAGGCTCAATCAAACGGAGCCGAACGTATTGCATGAACTGGAAATGTAAATAAATCTGTGTACTCAAGGCTCAATCAAACGGAGCCGAGCATATTGCATGAACTGGAAATGTGAATAAATCTGTGTACTCAAGGCTCAATCAAACGGAGCCAAGCATATTGCATGAACTGGAAATGTAAATAAATCTGTGTACTCAAGGCTCAATCAAACGGAGCCGAGCATATTGCATGTATTGAAATGTAATATTACGTAACCGATCAAGGCTCAACAAACGGAGCTGATCGTGCGGGCACGCCAAGATCAACCACATAATAAAATGGGGATCCAACTCAACCTCGATGGATGGGGAGCCACGGCCTCGGCAAAAGCATATACCGAAAACAATATATAATATATAATATCCAATAATTTCTCTAACAGTCTACACATGTGATAAAGAAAGACTAAACAATAGGAGTTGAATCTGGATCTTCGGCGAACAGGACTAGCTGAGTATCTTCGTTTGGGCCGTCATTATCTTCAACAGGGTTGGCGTTGATATTGAAGACTCTTCCTCTTGCTGGCGGCATAGTGGTTGGGTTTTCTTGGTTTACTTGGTTAACTGGGTTTGATTGGGCTTGAGTGTTGATAATGTTAACCAATTGAGGGCATGTGTTTCTAAGGTGGGTAGGGTCGCCACAATTGAAGCAAGCTCGAGCATATGGGAACATGGGGTATTGAGGTTGGTGATAAGTTTGGGCCATGTTTTGAGTAGGGGAAAAGGTTTGGTCTTGAAAGGTGCGACAAACATTGCTCAAATGACCATAACGTCCACAAGTTGTACATAGCCGGCAAGGTAAAGTAAGGGAATGATGATAAAAACAGTGGTTGCATTGAGGGTGAGGTCCAAGATATGGTTTCTTATTTGGGTAAGCTGAGTTGGGTGCCACTTGGGTGATTGGGACAGCTCGGATGGGTTATAGCGTGAAAAACTGGTTGATTTCGTTGAGTAGCAGCGAAAAGTCGCCCGACTCTTCTTCTCTTAGGTTTGGGTTGAGAAGGGGATTCGGGTTGAGAAGGGGATTCGGGTTGAGAAGGGGATTCGGGTTGAGAAGGGGATTCGGTTTGAGAAGGGGATTCGGTTTGAGAAGGGGATTCGGAGGTTTCAGTTGATCCTTTATCCTTCTTCTTCTCTTCCCCGAAGTCTTTGTTTCGGATTCGGTTCTCGGTGAGCTCTATTGCTAGCTTCATTGCTGCTTCCAAAGTTGCAGGCTTGGTACTTATCACGGGGTCTTGAATCTTTGACGGAAGACCACGAATGTAGTGCTCGATCAAACGGTAGAGGGGAGTAAACATGTTGGGAACCATTTGATGTAATTCGAGGAACCTTTTGTTGTAGGTGGTGTGGTCTCCTTCCACTTGCCTCAATGAGTAAAATTCATCTTCTAGCTTCTTGATTTCGCTCCTTGGGCAAAATCGTCTGGTCATGATTTCCTTCAATTCGTTCCAAGTTAAGGACATAGCATCTTCAACACCTCGTTTGACCTTCTCTGTATTCCACCAAGTAAGTGCTATCCCATATAGTCGACCGGTAGCATAACGCACTTTGCGATCATCAGGGCAATCGCAATTTAGAAAAGTATTCTCCATTTCTTCAAACCAATGGAGGAGTGCGGTGACACCTTCAGTTCCTTTATATTTCGGAGGGTCGCATGATTTGAAATGCTTGTAGGTGCATTTAGTGGTGTTTGGGGAAGAGTTGAAAATGTTTTGGTTTGCTTGGTTGACAGGATTATTGGTAAGTGCTTGTTGAACTTGGATTACAATATTGGGTATTACAGCAGCCATTTGTTGAGCGATTAAGGTAGCCATGCGTTCGCGGGCTTTTCCTGCTCTCATCTTCCTACGGGCGAGGTTAGAAGACATCTACAATGAATACATGACAAGAGTATGAGTTGGATGCTTTTGAGATCGTGGGTCGCATTCAAGAATGAACATTCATAAAATAATTATACAAAAATACTACATCCATAGGATGTCTTGGGCTTTGCTCGCTATTAGGCCCGTCGTGCCGCCATACTTTACCTTGTGTAATCATGTGGGCCCCCATGAATTACCGGTTTTTCATATGGTTCGCACGGTTTCTGCCTAGTTGCGTACACAAAAACCCGGTGAAAATCGAGAAATATGTATACAACGTGTGATGTTCGGAATGTGTCCAGGTGTAGACACGGTGACACCTCAAAGTAGGGTTAGTTCGAACGACGTTTGGTGTGGCATGCTTTGGCCTAATAGGTCCTTCGTACTCTCATCGTTGGTCCCCAGGTAGGCAAACTGGTCCGTTATATTGGATTTATACGAATGCCAGCCTAGACAGGACGTTCCGACTACCGGTACTCGTACCCTTCCAGTTACTACATGCCCGTCGCAGAACTTACTTTGATGAGATTTGAAAATTGCATAAAATCTTTGGATAACGAGAGTATGAAAATAAATTGAACACATGAACATCGATATATGTATAATGAATATGTATATATGTATAATGAATATGTATATGAGCATGTATGTTTGACTGAAATGTAAACAAATATGAAACAAATAAATATCACAAGTTTGTATGTAACCACTTAATCAATTTAAAATTTTAGGCAGACTATAGTATAGGCGCTAAGGGTCTAATAACCTATCCTATATCCCTATAGTCATGGCTCTGATACCAATCTGTCACACCCCGACCCGCAGCGGATAAGGTGATCGGGGCATGATTGGGTTATCATCAAAGCTCATGACATTTATTAAATGTTTCATATTCATTAATACAAATTAAATGAAAGTTTACAATGATTGCTACAACATGATCTAACTAACAATCTAACTCCTTTGTTCTCTTCTAAGGCATATCCTATGCTATCCTTGCTTCAACCTGTTCACCTGTATCATGTGTAAAAAGGTTTTTGGATCAACATAATGTTGGCGAGTGAATCCTATGGAAAACATTTGAGCAATTTATTTAAATTGATTATGAAATATGTGCACAACCAAACATGAGTAAAATTAGATGTAACTTGATCAACAATCATAAGATGTTAAATGAAACACTCATGAATAATAATGGAAACAATTAAAGGCACGCGATGCTCAACTCGTCTCTCACGAGGAACTGAGGGGCCTGATGAATGAATTGCATAAACATGATAATATGAATAACACAACTACAAACAATATAAACTCAATGAAAACACACATGAACAATAATGAATTTGAATTGAAGCACGCGATGTTCTACTCGTTTCCCACGAGGAACTGATGGGCTTAATGTATGAGTTTCATGTAATTTGACAAACGGAATATAAATAAATCACAACAATAAATCAATCTAAGATTAAGTCATGATGTGGTATGGCACAAGTTTAAATAAATAAATTAATTAATTTATAACACATGACACACCCCAAAACGTGTAATTTAAAAGGGGGAATTGTAAGATTCACTCACAGTGGGTGCGTTCGGTTGATGACGATGAATGCACGCGAAGTGGTTTTAACCACGAGTGAGATTTAACCTAGATAAATCGCATTATGGTTTGGTGAGTAAACGGATTTTATTAAACTATTTTAGTAGTATTGTTGGGTGTATTTTTGTGAGTTTGAAGCTATTTTCTAATCTTAAAAATGTTATTTTTAAGTATTTATAATTGATTTTTAATTAAAATAATTAAATAAAAATAATAAAAATATTTATTTTTTTCTGCTACAGTTGACCTTGACCAGTTGACTTTGACTGGTCGTTGACCGGTTTGCGGAATATTGTTGTGCGCTCGGTGAGGCTCGAACCCGAGACCTCCCGTACGCGTGCACGCAGCTCTACCAACTGAGCTACGTGTCTAACCCGTTATATATCCGATTTTAATTTCATATATACATTAATTAGAATTAACAGAAAATCATTTATTTTAAAAACAGTTTAAATGAAACGGTCATGCACACCACAGGTCTCGAACCCGGGACCTGTGGGTTAATCTAACACACAGTCCACCGCTGGACTGTGTGTTCAACATGTTATAATATTCGGTTTTTATTATACTTAAATACAAAATAGATATTTCCTTTTCTGCCTTATTTAAAAGAAAAGATAATTGTCCGAGTCGGTGTTGAAGACCGGACTCGAACTCGTGACCTGTGCTATAAACAAACACACAGTCCACCGCTGGACTGTGTGTCTAACTTGGTTATTTTACCGGTTAACAATATATTTAACATATATCTGTGGCGATCCGGTTCAGTAAACAAAAAATGGATTTTATTAAGGCAGCGTGTGTGAGACGGGATTCGAACTCGAGACCTTTGTATAATTAACGTCTTATGTGCACACAGTCCACCGCTGGACTGTGTGTCTAACCCGATTAATATCATGATTTATAATATACTTATATGATATGGAAGACATCGTCTTCTTCACTGAAAAAAATAACCAGAGATGAAGTCTGACTGGTTCGAGATTTTTATCAGTTTTATTAGTGTTTTACCGTCGATTAAGATAAGATAAAAGTGAAAAGGAAAAGAAACTGGGCGGAGAAATATACCGACAAGACTCTCTGTTTTCCGGCAGAACTCCGGCGACAGAATTTACCTCCGGCGACGTGTTCCTTGTAGCAGCTAGTCTCCGAAAAGTTTGGAAAAGGTAAGGGTATCACCGGTATAAGCTTCAGAGGTCCAGAAAAGCTCGGCAATGGGGAAACCGGTTTTCCGGCGACGAACAGGGAAATTCCGGCGAGTGGAATTACGCCGTGAAAAGATGTGATTTTTAGCGAAAAGGTTTGCAGACGATTGTGGTTGAATTTATAGGGAATAATCGAAATGTATTTGGTCTGATTTTGGACTGTGTTCGTTATTTAAATTTTCCGGCGGTTTTGAAAAGTGTCGCGGACTTCAAACATCGGTTATAACCGATATGTGATTAAAGGTTTACGTTTATAACGTAAATCGTAGTTAAGACTCACGAATATTCCGGGATTCCGACGACTGAACCGTTTGGGCGCCGATTTTGAATTCGTAAAGTCACTATATCAATTAACTGATTCTATTATTCATCAAACATAACAAGCGGCGCAGTGGTTTGTGTGTGAGAGTTAAGTCACTAGGTGACTCGGTACAGACCCGGGTTCGAAACCCGGCAGATGTATTTTATTTTTATTTTGCGATTTTTGACGGTTTTTCAAAAACTAAATATATATTCCCGTATAATAATTGATTACGGATCGTTTAAAAATATTTTGGGCATTTAATTCGCAACGAAAATTTTGACTGACTGTTCGGTTGCTAAACGGAGCGGGTTTGGTAAATCCGTTTTTGACGGATGTTACATGGCCGCTGTAATCCCCAACATCGTAGTTCAAGTTCAACAAGCCCTTACCGCTAATCCCGTCAACCCAATCAACCAAGAAGATCAAAACGTTGTCAACCCTCCCCCAAATACCACTAAATGCACCTTCAAGCATTTCAAATCCAACGATCCTCCAAAATATGAAGGGACTGAAGGTGTCACCGCTCTCCTCCATTGGTTTGAGGAGATGGAAAACACTTTTCTCAATTGCGACTGCCCCGATGATCGCAAGGTGCGATATGCTACCGGTCGTTTGTTCGGAGTAGCACTTACATGGTGGAATACAGAGAAGGCCAAGCGAGGTGCTGAGGATGCTATGACCTTGACTTGGGAAGAGTTGAGGGAGATCATGACAAGACGTTTCTGTCCAAAAAGCGAAATCAAGAAATTAGAAGATGAGTTCTACTCTTTGAAACAAAAGGAGGGCGACCACACCACATACAACAAGAGATTCCTTGAGTTGAATCAGATGGTCCCCAACTTGTTCACTCCCCTCTACCGTTTAATCGAGCACTACATTCGAGGTCTTCCTTCAAAAATTCAAGACCCTGTAATAAGTACCACACCTGCAACTTTGGAAGCAGCAATGGAGTTAGCTACAGAGCTCACCGGAAACCGCATACAGAATAAAGACTTCAAGGAGGAGAAGAAGAAGGATAAAGCATCAACCAAAACCCCAAACTCAACTCAGACCGAATCCTCTTCTCAACCCACTCCTAATAGAAAACGAGATGGGTAAAATTTCGCTGTCACCCAAGGCAATCAACCAACTCCACAAGCTATACCCCTCCAAGCTATCCCAATCACTCAAGTAGCACCCAACTCTACTTACCCAAATAAGAAACCTTACATTGGACCTCACCCCCAATGCAACACTTGTTTTTATCACCATCCATCTACCGTACCTTGTCGACTGTGTGCAAATTGTGGGCGTTATGGTCATTTGAGCAAGACTTGTCGCGCCCCTCAAAACCAAGCTTCACCCCCTACCCAAAACATGATCCAAACATATCAACAACCTCAATACCCCATGTTTCCACATGTTTGAGCTTGCTTTAATTGTGGGGACCCTACCGATTTTAGAAACACGTGCCCTCGATTGGTTAACATCATAAATGCCCAAGCTCAAGCAAACCCAGTTAACCAAGCAAATCAAGCAAACCCAGCTCCACCACCAGCAAGAGGAAGAGCTTACAACATCAACGCCAATCCTGTTGAAGATAATAACGGCCCAAATGAACCACCCAACTAGCCTTCCTCACCAAGAATCAAGACTCAACTCCAACCATCTAGTTTTTATGTTTTCTTTATGTTATCTCAATCTTTACGTATCCCAATTGTAAACTGGGAATTTATGTATCCAAGAATTATAATGCGAATTGATATTACAGTTTTGTTTTATATCTTTACTCATTGATTTTTCATATCATCATACATCTCGACGTATCTCGATCTCATCATTTAAAGAAGTTGGGTTGCGTCTCACTTTTACATAGACTGACCCCTCCATCATAACAAACGAGAGAGGTACTGTCATCATTCAGTCATGTATTCTTTCAGATTTGAGACTCAAGCTTTGGCTGTTGTGTTTGTTTATGTTTTAGACTCACATAGAACTAATCATAACTTACTGACAAAGTCAATGAAAATTTGACAAGAATATGGTGGATACGCCGCTGGTACTTCCTATATATAAGTATTCTTGCCAAAGGATCAGAGACATTGCCAGGCGGTTATGAGAGGTTCCATGTAGGTTTGATATCGTCATGATGAAAGTTTTTGTTTAATGATATAACCTTATCTTTTCCAAACATATCAATTCTCTCAAAACTCTTATGCATGAGATCATACCTAGTCAATCAACTCTGTTTATCAATATTTCTTATCTTAGGCATCAAAAAGCGATTCCTGTAGCAGAGTATTCAACCCTTACTAGGAATGTTACCGCCTCAAATAAAAATTTAAACTCCCACCCTCTTCTAGTTATGTAAATCGTCAAATTAAAACACCCTCCCTTCGAGTCAAATATACCACTACTTAAATTTCGGGACGAAATTTCTAAAAGTAGGGGTACTGTAACATTCGTCGTAAAACGGGTTTCAAAACCCGCTTCATTTAATAATCAAATATCCGGTTAAAAGTTCGTTGCGTATTTATTGTGCCGGTTATTCTAAATACCTCCTAATTAATAAATATTTTAGAATTTAAATAGATAAAACAATAAGTAAATCTTTATTAATAAATCAAAAGGTAAAATAAAAATAAAAAGGAGTAGCCGGGTCTCGAACCCGGGTCTCCCGCATGTTCACACACTCACAGCACCACTGCACTACACACACTATTGTGTATGAAGCTGAAAACAAATTAAATTTATATTAAATGAACGCGAACCCTGCAAATTCAAACTAACGAATCTGTAACCGCAAAACCTAAATCATCTCTGCGATTGACGTTATTCTTTGCCAGTAATTGAAGGTAACTGATGTCAACCTCAGTTATAACCGAAATCCAAGCTCAATTAATTCAAAAAAAACCGTTTATCAATTTGAAATCATTAACCCATGATTTGGGTCTTGAAACCGAAATCGGTGATTGACAGGTTACTCTATAAATACCAATCGTTTTCACCACAAACGAATTCGTTCAATCTCTCAAACTCTCTCTTAAACTCTCGCTAAAACATTCTGAAGCTGTCCCTGCAAGTCGCCGGAATCCTCAGTTAATCGCCGGAAAACCAAAGAATCTATTCCATTATTGCCTTACTCTATAAATAGGACTTCTAGAGCTCAGACAGAAATCACCCGCACTCACCTCAAACTCCCTGTAGAGCCTCTGTCGCAAGTTAAACTTCGCCGGAAAAATTGGAACTCGCCAGAGTTGGTCACCGGGATCATCAAAGTTCTATCTTCCAGTGGGTATGAACCTTTAAAACCTTTCTATGTTCATGTTTAATTCCGTTAGTTTGTAAACCAGTAACCAGAATTGTTAAAATATAGATAACAGTCGGATCTTGTTTCTGTGTTTTGATTCAAGGAAAAAGATGAAGTTTCAAAAAGTTTATAATATAATTAAAAATGGGATTTTAATCGGGTTAGACACACAATCCGGTGGTGGACTGTGTACATTTGAAACGCGAAGATCCCGAGTTCGAGTCCTATATATAATGCTGAATCCTTTATATAAACCAAGCATTTTTATAACGTTAATATAAAACAAAACATATGATATATAAATATAATTAAAATCCTTTATTTACCGGGTTAGACACCCAGCCCAGTTGGTAGGGCTGGGTGCAAAACAACGTCGGGGTCACGAGTTTGAAACATATCCTGCGCACCAGTTCAATCAGTTAAATCCTTTTTAAATAAATTAATTTCTAAAATATTCTAATCAGTATATAAAGTATAATAAAAATCAAGAATATTTCGGGTTAGACACGTAGCTCAGTTGGTAGAGTTGCGTGCACGTATACGAGAGGTCACGAGTTCGAACCTCACACGCTGCCTACAATTAAACCGGTTGAACCGGCCGTTGACCAGTCAACCCTAGGAGAAAAAAAAGGAAAATTTTTTTAATTAAAAATCTTTTTATTTTCTTTGAAAACTAGTTAAAAATACCTCAAGATAAGATTTTAAAGCCTAAAAATTTGCATTAAATTCACAAAAATAAATCTAAAAATCTCATTAAGAGCACTAATTAAAAATATTAATTTCAAATGAAATTTATTTATTTATCGAATTATTACGTTATTATTTAGGTTAGTTTTCCCTTGTCGCTCAAATCCTAAATTCGTGCGCATTCATCATCGTCAAGGCAACGCACCCACTGTGAGTGAATTCATACAAATTCCCCTTTTTATTCATGTTTTGGGGTGTATCATGTGTCGCTTTATTTATTTTCGTTTATTCAAACTTGTGCTATTACCATTATATGATCTAGACATGTGATGTAAATATTATTTGTTGTGATGTGTTTACATTTTGTCAAGTTGCGTGCAAATCATTCATTAGGCCCATCAGTTCCTCGTGGGAGACGAGTTGAACATCACGTGCCTCATTAGATCGGCTCCGTTTGATTGAGCCTTGATCTCATTGTTCATCATTTGGTGTGTGCGTGTGCATTAATTGATATTATGTGTATTTTGATTAAATTTACATTTACGTTTACTCATATGTGGTTATGCACCTTTTTATAACCAATAAAATAAATTCGTTCAAATGTTTTCATAAGATTCACTCGCCAACTTTTGTTGACCCAAAAACCCTATTTTTACACATGATAAAGGTGATCCAGTTCAGGAAAGAAACACTTAGGATGGCCTAGAAGAATAAACAAGTTAATGCTTTGGAATGAACGTTTAGTTTTGTTTTCCTTTGTAATTGTATGAATTTTGTTTATTGGATATTTTAGTTTGTAATTTGAATGAAAAATGTATTTGAACATGTTGTGCCTGTATGTTTAATATAACTTCTTCTTTAAAGAGAAATAATAAATATGAAACTTTATAGTAAATGTCATGAGCTTTGATGAAAACCCAATCATGCCCCGACTACCATTTCCGCTGCGGGTCAGAGTGTGACATTAAAGCCCTTTGTAGGTCCCCTAGTCTTTATGGATCTTGATAGAATCGTCTATCTAATCTAGAGTGCAGAATCCCCTAGATCAGATTTCACAGAGAAACACGAACACGACACGAACAAGAACACGAACACAATTCCTTTAAACTGTCTTCTATTGATTATCCAACATAATGGTTTACAATCAATTCAAGACTCTCTAGAAATCTCTCAGCCATTCTCTGTAGATTTCTTCCAACCAATTGTCTGCTTGTCTAACCTAAAACCCTAATGCATAACATGTATTTATACTACATGTCTACATACTAGGCTTTATACTGGGCCAGGCCATTCTCCAAGCCCATTACACCTCTAAACAAGCTAAACACAAATACTTAGCCCAATACAAAATATCCAAAGACTAAACTAGCAAACTATTAAGCTGTTGTCAACAATATGCACCAACAGACTCCCCCTTGACAATAGCTTCATAGTGTAACTTTATCTTCAAACATCTTGTGATCTTTTTGGTCTTTGGATCGCTTCAGCTACACACAGATTCTGACATCAACAGACTCCCCCTAAGCCAACGCATCCAATCACCAAATCTTTAAACTGGCATTCTCTAATTAAGCTCTTATATCCAAATTCCTCTTTATCTCTCTTTGCAATGTAGTAGAAGGATCCTACCATGCATCTTCACACATCCTGCACTCCATTCTTAATATGTACTTTACTTGAATTCTACACTTCATTTTGATAACTGCATCAATCTGTTTAGAAACACAAGCAAGTAACTCGAAAAACCATTAGTTCTTTTCCACATTAAAGATAAACCAATATTTTATCTTATCATACAAAAACAAACAACTTAGCAGTTCAAACTGGGAGACTTTAAAACAAATCTTTTTGTATTTTTATATTTTCTAAAAACAAATAACTAACAAGAAAATAAACACTCTATTTTTGTGAGATTCACCGTTAAGAAGATCAGCATCAAACTGTTTTCACACTATACGATAATTATTTATACAATATTCATGAAAAGCAGTTCAAGACGATTACCAGTATTGTTTATCCACTTAAACAAAATACATGAACATTTCAAGTACCATTACCTTGTGATATGTTTAGATAAGTTATACTGATATGCTAGTGTGTCCCACTTTAGGACATACCCCCGCGATCAAGGTATGCACAAAGATTCATCGTAGTAGGTGAGTATATCGAAATTCATCCTTTTTAAGTACAACGTTTGATAATTGGTGATCAGGTCAGTACTTTCGTACAACAAAGAGACCAAATTATCCAACGAGGGTTAGGACAAATACCAAATTTTGGTACGAATAATGCAATTTGCACATTTGAATGACTCTCTAGGAGAGCTTCTTCAATATTTGGGATTTGGCATTTTTTGCTCTTTTAAGATATCCCGGTTGTGCCTAGGTCAGCATATATCTGGATGCAGCAGAAGGACAACCTTGATACCCCGGATGAAATAACGATATAAAGACCTAAAACCTCAGATTTTGGCAATCTATCAACGCAAGATTTAAGGTTATAAAACCATACGCCACTGATATGTTACCCACTCACACACAGTCTATTTATGTGTATCACAAAGGTAAGTTGATTATTTCATGCATTTTGCCTACTGGTACATCATATGATGAAGCTGTTATTACACTTAAGCAATTTTGTGTTAATTTCAGTGTGATAGTCTAACTTGCAGATGTACTATCATTTCTTCTTTTTCACACAGTGAAAAATCATTTTTTGATTTTTTGACAAAACAAACTATACACTTTTCAACTTACTCCCCCTAAACACACGCACTAACTAAAACTCTTTTTGGCTTAGGAAATTTCTCCCCCTAAATTTTTATTTTTATGGAGTAAAGTTTTAAAAACAGAAATTTAAACACAAACAGACTCCCACTTTAACCTGACAAGTAGGTTTTTCACTATTAGTAAGCCAATATCTAACACAGAAGTAAATAATTCGTTATCATGTGTAACCTACTATTCACCTCAGATGATTTACAGGCATAACCACTGTTGAACACATCAACAGTCCTTCTTGGTCATCCTACACACACTCAACAACTTAGTTAGACTGGGGGACCCAAGCCTTAAAGGTCTTGGGTCGTCCAGATTCATCAACCGCTGGAACATCTATCCAATATCCATCACACCTTACTGGTGTCTTGGATGTCTTCCAAGTTGTTGGACACGATTTGTAATTTCCACGAGATCTTTGATTGTTAGAGTTCCAATAAACTCTCGGATTTTTCGACCTTTGAAAATTATTATCTCGAAACCTTCTTCTCTCATTATCATAATCTGATCTTCGAAAAATATTCGGATTGTTTTGAATATTTGAGTTACAAAAACCCCTATATTCACTTCTTCTTTGAAAGTTTCGATTACCAGAAGTTTGGTATCGATTTCGATATCCAAAATTTTTACTTTGAAAAGAATTTGTTTGACCCTTATTGTGACATGATTTAGGAGAAGAGTTTCTTGAACCAACAAATCTTCTTGATGTTGAAGGTTTAGGTTGCAATCTTGGTTGATTTGTCTGAAAACTTGATTTAACATTTCTAGTTGAACCAACCTGATTTCCATCCTTAACCTCAACTTCAGCCTCTGCTTTCTTACCCTTTTTAAAAGGACAACAACTAGCCACATGCCCTTTGTTGTGATATGTAAAACAGGATCTTTTCTTAAAAATTTTCTTTCTGTTAGATCCCTTTTTAAATGTTTTGAATGTTTTGTCTTTAGTATCCTCATCCACTTTATGAGGTGTACTATTAGACCTAACAGATTCTTTCAAAGAGCCTGGACTATTAGGTATGTCAACAGTTATCGGAACCACTACATCTGGTGTAGTAGGCACAAATTCTGTTAGCTCTTCTTCATTTGGTAAAAAGAAGTAATCCTTATCCTCAGAAGATGAAACTTTACTAAACCCTACTCCTTTTCAAACTTTTCTGAATTTGAGTCCTGGCTAACGAGGATTCTCCAAATTTGTCTAACTTTCCATGAAGTTCAACAATTTTGCCCTGTGCATCAGCTAATTCTGTGCACTTTTCAGAAGCCCGTTAGTCTTATCCTTCACAGTTTCACGAGCCAAATCAATGGTCTGTAAAAGTCCATTGACTTTGCTGGTCAAACTGATGATTTCTTGTTCATTTGAATTGAGTGTATTTAAGAAATTTGACTCCCTTTTACTCAAAATAATATTTGACTCTTTCAGTTTTTCTAATTCAACTAACAGAATTTTGTTTTGCTCCGATAATTTGTCAACTTTACCCTGTAGTTTAGTGCAATTATGACAAGTATGACTTACAGATTGAAATTGTACTTGTACCTCTACTGTAAGCTCATCTGTATCATCCATGCACACTGTAGTTTTTGCATCCTTAACTTCCATTTTCTCCTTCTCAGCTTCCTGCTTCTCTTCTATCTTAGCAGCTTCTTCACCAATCTTCACAGCTGCAGTCTCACTCACACATGTACTTTGTCTTGAAGCACTCTGATAACGTTTTTCTAAAGCTTCCCACAGCTCTCTAGACGATCCATACCTATTACAAATGTTTTTCATATCAAATGGCAATGACGTATTTATCGCTGCTAAAGCCTTCTTCTCAGCATCATATATACGTTTCTCAGAATCTTACATCTTCTCATACAAGAGTACCATAATTCCCCCGTTAACTCGACGTGTGGGAGCAATATACCCATCAATCATACAGCTCCACATCTTAGAATCTTCACTTAGAACCGAAGCCTCAAAATTCTTCTTCCAGTCTAGATAGTATTCAACATTTATCAGCTTTGGCCAGTTTTTAACACCCTCACTTAGATTGTTCAATTTGCCCATCTTTAACACGCAGCTAATAGTTTAAATGGATTTTGGTATACCTGTTTCAAAATCCAAATCTAACCCGCAGCTTATCAGCTTTGGCCAGTTTTTTTTTGTTTTTTGTCCTAAAAATCACACGAGCCTAACCGTGCAACCAGTTTGTCAAGAATGTTTATGGATCAAATTTTATGTCCGAAAACGTTTAACTCCGGTTATGTCAGCTAGTTAACTTTCTACCTTTTTGTGTATAACTCGGAACAGTGTAAAATCCGAAAGGGTAACACTAATTGACAATCCGAAATGGAAATCCGGAACAGTAATCCGAATTGCCAATCCGAAATGGTGATCCGGAATAGTGATCCGAGATGAATTCCGGATTGCATTATTCTGATCCGAAGTGGAAATCCGGAATAGACTACTCTGATCCGATATGGAATCCGGAATAGTCCTTATCCGAGATGGAATCCGGAATGCACTTTTGATCCGAAATTCAATCCGAAATAGCTTCTGGTCCGAATTTCAGTCCGAAATGGAATCCGAAATGGCCTTTTCTGATCCGAATTGCAAGTCTGATGATCGGAAATGCAGGTTTCTGATCCGAAATTCAAGTCCTCAATCCGGAATACTGTGCTTTTTGATCCGAAATGCAAGTCTTCAATCCGAGATGCATCAATTCTTATCCGAAATGCCTTTCTTCAATCCGAAATGCCTGCTAAAACCCTAAAACAGCCATCAAAAACTCCAAAATAGCCTCCAAAACTCCAAAAACGCAAATTTTTCTGCTGTTACAATTCTGAACCGAGCAAAATCGAGATCCGAATGCTCTGATACCAATTGTAGGTCCCTTAGTCCTTATGGATCTTGACAGAATCGTCTATCTAATCTAGAGTGCGGAATCCCCTAGATCAGATTTCACAGAAAAACACGAACACGAACAAGAACACGAACACAATTCCTTTAAACAGTCTTCTATTGATTATCCAACACAATGGTTTACAATCAATTCAAGACTCTCTAGAAATCTCTCAGCCACTCTCTGTAGATTTCTTCCAACCAACTGTCTACTTGTCTAACCTAAAATCCTAATGCATAACATATATTTATACTACATGTCTGCATACTAGGCTTTATACTGGGCTAGGCCATTCTCCAAGCCCATTACACCTCTAAACAATCTAAACAAAAATACTTAGCCCAATATAAATATCCAAAGACTAAACTAGAAAACTATTAAGCTGTTGTCACCAATATGCACCAACACCCTTGAATGATGCGAAGGCTAGGAACAAACGAATTGCTTCCAACCTTGCCACTCGTGCAAACACTTCATTATAGTCAACCCCTTCTTGCTGATTGAACCCCTTAACCACTAACCGAGCCTTATTTCTCGTCACGATCCCTTGGTCATCTTTCTTGCACTTAAACACCCACTTAGTGCCTATTTCCTTCTCTCCTTCAGGCAAGTCAACTAGTTCCCAAACCTTCAAATTCTTGAACCGAGTCGCTTCAATCCATGAATTGTCTTTCAGAGCCATGTGAACATTCTTCAGCTCCTCTTGGGTAATAAAGCAGCTATACAAACACTCATTGTTAACTCCAATTTTCTGAATTAAAGCAAACAAACAGGAACCTTTAATGACACCTCTTCTTGTTTGAACACCTGTAGCAGGAACTCCTAAGATGTTCTCAACTGGATGATCTTTGTTTGCTCGTGTTGTAATAATGGCGTCAACTACTAAATTGTCACCCAGATTGGAACCAGCCTCCCCCTGAATATTCTGATCTGCAAACGGATTAGTGAAGTCCTCCCCCTGAATGGGTTCAGACTCACTATTGCTTGAGTCCTGTTCAGCTACATTGGTGGAAGTTCCTGGAGTATCTGTCATCATAACACTTGATCTTGGCATGAAGTCACCATCTTCATCCTCACTGATCACAGCTTGAATCAACTGAGACTCATCTGCATTGGAAAACTCAGGAACATTAAATGATTTAAAACCCTATTATAATCATATAATATAGTTGGAACACTCGTTGATTGTTGAGGTGAATAACTAGTGATTTCAACGTTAAACACAACCTCAATTTTACCAATTTTTAGATTATAAACCCTTTAATTTGGTGTTCCAAGTACGTAACTTAGAAAGTAACCTTCGTTAGCAACCTGACTGAATTTTTGTTTATCTTTATTTCGTACAATTGTGCAGGGTAATCCAAATGGTTCAAAGCCTTTTAAGTTCGGTTTCTTGTTAAACATTAGTTCGTGACATGTCTTATTAAACCGTTTAACAGTTATAACTTTGTTTAAGACATAGCAAGCTGTGTTCACAGCTTCCCCCCAGAAAAGAACTGGAAGCTTTGAATTAGAAAGCATAGTCCTAGCGGTTTCAATCAATGTCGTATTTTTCCTCTCAGCGACTCCATTGTGTTGAGGTGTATAAGGAGCAGAATATTGATGTTCTATTCCCTTGCGAAGACAGAAGAGATCAAGTATTTGATTCTTAAACTCCGTGCCATTATCACTCCTTATCCTCTTGATGCGTACATTTTCCAATTTTTGTAAAAAGATCAAAGCAGCGACGATGTCTCATATTTTGTACCTAAAAAGAAAACCCATGAATAACATGAGTAATCATCTGTGACAACTAAATAATAGTACTTTCCACCTATGCTCCTTACGCTCATTGGACCGAATAGATCCATATGAAGTAATTCATAAGGGGCATCTATGGAATTTACTGTTTTAGATTTGTGAGGTTTCTTATGTTGTTTTTCCTTTTGACACGGAAGAAATTTATCTTCCACATGAAACCTCTACAGTGGCACCCCTTCCACTAAATTTAGTTTTTAATAATATAATTCATTTTCTGGTAGTGGATGTGGGCCTTGCGCCTGTGCCACAACATTGACTCTGCCTTAGATGCTTTTGACAATAAACACGCCACCACTAGAGAAGCATCCTCAGCACCCATGTCCATGACATAACTGTCATTCCTCCTCGGTGCTCATATCACAATCTAATCTTCCGGTATCATCAAAACCGTTTTCAACACTAAAGCTTCAGACTTAGTAAAATGAACCAAGTGACCCTTGTTGCAGACTTGTGACATGCTCATCAGATTGTGTTTAAGCTGCTCGACATAGTTCACTTTGTCTAATGTGATCTTCTCGTTGGTCCCTTTTCCTCGACCTGTAATGTGACCTCCTTTGGCACCTGCAAAATTCACATAACCTCCATCTATATTTTCAAACTCAGTCAACAATCTCGTATCCCCCGTCATGTGCCTAGAGCAGCCACTATCAACATACCACAAGTTGATAATCCTCCTTAGCAGCTCCTACACAAACCAACAAGAAATTAGTTAGATTGGGGGACCCAAGCCTTAATGGTCTTGGGTCTTCCAAATTCATCAACTACTTGAACAACCATCTAATATCCATCACTCCTAACTAGAGTCTTGGATCTAGGACCTGTTGATGGAAATGGAGTTTAATTTCCACGAGGTCTCAGGTCCTGAGGTTTCCTATATAAGTTTGGACTTTGTGACCTTTGGAAATCATGGTTTTGAGACCTTGATTGATTCCAAGAAGTTTGATTTTGAAAACTTCTAAAGCCACTGTTATAAAATTTTCAAACACCAACATTCTGATATCGATTTTGATACTGACCGTGACTTTTGAAATTACGTGATTGACCATGAAACTTATTCATTCTTGGCGAACTACTTCTAGGTCTCTCATATATGCCTGATGTAGATTCAGGCTGAAACCTTTGTTGATTTCTTTGAAAACGAGGAACTTGTTGAGTTCCTGTTTCAGCCTTACTTACACCAACAACAACACCCTCTTGTTGCTTAGAAACAGATATCTTTGGTGAGTTGGAAGCTTTTTGCTCACCATCACCACACTTCTCTAGTGATTTTCCTCTCTTGTTGTCACTCACTGGTGCTTCACTCTTTTTGTTAAGACAACAGCTAGCTACATGTCCTTTGGTGTGACATTTGAAGCACGATCTTCTTGCCGAAGACTTATTTATAGAAGCCTTTGGACTAGATCCATCAGTTGAAGATGATGATGCCTTAGAAAGATCTGGTTTAGTTTACTCAACATCAGAATTTTCTTTGTTTTTATCTTTAGCAAACTGCACATTCGATTCATTTTCAATAACAGCAGTTTCATTTTTCATGTCACTTCCCTGAACAAAATTAACATTTTTAAAAAAAGTTTATTTCTTGTTTTTAGGAGGTGCATTATTTGTTTTCAAAACTGGTTCCTTCTTATTTACCTTCTTGACACTAGCATCATCATAGTCAGAAACATCACCATGTTCTTAATGTGGAACTACTATGTGTAATTGACACAAAGTCTGTTAAATCGTCTTCATTTGACAAGAATGAATAGTCGTGACTAAGAGGTGGTGGAACTTCATTGAAACCCTGGAAGCCCACACACGTCTTGTCACATCTTGTCTTCAAGCCACCCATCATGTGTTTCATTACAAAAGTAGAATCTCTGAATTGATTTAATTTCTTTTCAAGTTAACAATTTTCAGTTGTGTGTCACTTATCGTAGCATGAGCTAAGTCTATAATTTGAAGTTTTTCATTTAATTTGCAAGTTAAAATGTTGATTTCATTTTCATAACCTTTAATTTTCTTTAAATATAAAGACTCATTTCTTTTTACGAAAAAGTTTGATTCTTTTAAGCTCGAGAGATCATTTACCAGACTTAGATTTTGTTATGTCAACCTGACAACCTCACCTTGCAATTCATGACATTTTAAACAAACAGAAGTAACAGGGTTAGACTTTACCTCTCCTGTTGATTTGCTCAAGTTGGCCAGGAAAGCAGCAAAGTCAATGGCCATCTTCTTATCTTAAGTGTCTTTTTCATCATTAGACTTCACCTTTTCCTCTTGAACTTTTGTCTGATCAGCATCGACTTTTTCAGCTTCAGTCTTCTTCTCAATCTCTACATCTGCCTGGACTTCTGCATCATCGCCCGTAGCAATCTTTGCCATGAAAGCCTTTGTGATGTTTCCATCACCTTCCCGATGAATGCTCTAATTATAAGAACCGTCAGTCAAGGTAGTGGAAACAAGTGCTCGTGATGCACTGTTGGATGAATTTGGCTAGATGAATTATGAAGGTGGAAGATTATTGTGATTCTCCTGTTTGCTTTGACATTCTCTAGTTAGAATGTCCAAGATTTTGACACTTAAAGCATTGACCTTTTTATTTATCGAATCCAACATTCTTCCCAATGAACTTTCTTCCCATTTTGTTCATGAACCTTTTAGTCCTCAGGGTTATCATGGCCATCTGCCACTGAATATCCATCTCATCCAAATCATCTGGATCAATCTGCTCATAATCTTAGTCAAGTGCTGTTGGATCAGTTATCTTGCCTTGTATATAATTCTGATATGAAGCCACAAACGAGGCAAGTAGAGCCAATTGATTCTCAGCTGATTTCACACTCATGGGCATGGAATTGGGAATTTTGTTATTCAATCCAATCTATTGTTCTTGTTGTTTCTTTACTCCTGATGATCCTCCTGAAGCAACAACAAAGCACACATCACCCTAAGCATTAGTCATAACCTGCTCATTTTCACATGAGAGAAACGCAGTTGTTGAATCACTAGAAACGTTGTGAGATGATGAAGATGGAATGCCTTTGTAAATTCCCAGATTTTGAACCTGGTCATATCCAGTTTCCTTCTTCTTCATATTGAGCTCATAAGCTCTTAGTTTCCCAACAACCTCTTCTAAGTCTTTCTCATCATAATCAGCTTCCCCCTTAATCATGAGAGTATAAATATCCCACTTGGCAGGTAAAGCATCTAGAAGCTTATCATTTATCTCAATGTTAGTGTATCCCTCTATGTCATAATTGTCCATTTCTAACATCAGATTAGTATCTTGTGATAATGTCTTCTAGGGACTCATTTCTCATTCCCTTAAAGACATCAAATTGCTTCTTCAGCAAGTCTACTTTGTTTATCTTCACATAAGCATTTCCCTCATATCTCTTTTCTAATGCCTCCCACAACTCTTTCGATGTGGTATATTTCTTGAACGCATATTTAATGCCATCAGGTAAGGACATTTTTTTTGCAGCTAAAGATCTCTTTGCATTTTTTTAGAAATCTCTTTTGTTTTCTCACTTATCGTAGCATGAGCTAAGTCTATAATTTGAAGTTTTTCATTTAATTTGCAAGTTAAAATGTTGATTTCATTTTCATAACCTTTAATTTTCTTTAAATATAAAGACTCATTTCTTTTTACGAAAAAGTTTGATTCTTTTAAGCTCGAGAGATCATTTACCAGACTTAGATTTTGTTATGTCAACCTGACAACCTCACCTTGCAATTCATGACATTTTAAACAAACAGAAGTAACAGGGTTAGACTTTACCTCTCCTGTTGATTTGCTCAAGTTGGCCAGGAAAGCAGCAAAGTCAATGGCCATCTTCTTATCTTAAGTATCTTTTTCATCATTAGACTTCACCTTTTCCTCTTGAACTTTTGTCTGATCAGCATCGACTTTTTCAGCTTCAGTCTTCTTCTCAATCTCTGCATCTGCCTGGACTTCTGCATCATCGCCCGTAGCAATCTTTGCCATGAAAGCCTTTGTGATGTTTCCATCACCTTCCCGATGAATGCTCTAATTATAAGAACCGTCAGTCAAGGTAGTGGAAACAAGTGCTCGTGATGCACTGTTGGATGAATTTGGCTAGATGAATTATGAAGGTGGAAGATTATTGTGATTCTCCTGTTTGCTTTGACATTCTCTAGTTAGAATGTCCAAGATTTTGACACTTAAAGCATTGACCTTTTTATTTATCGAATCCAACATTCTTCCCAATGAACTTTCTTCCCATTTTGTTCATGAACCTTTTAGTCCTCAGGGTTATCATGGCCATCTGCCACTGAATATCCATCTCATCCAAATCATCTGGATCAATCTGCTCATAATCTTAGTCAAGTGCTGCTGGATCAGTTATCTTGCCTTGTATATAATTCTGATATGAAGCCACAAACGAGGCAAGTAGAGCCAATTGATTTCTCAGCTGATTTCACACTCATGGGCATGGAATTGGGAATTTTGTTATTCAATCCAATCTATTGTTCTTGTTGTTTCTTTACTCCTGATGATCCTCCTGAAGCAACAACAAAGCACACATCACCCTAAGCATTAGTCATAACCTGCTCATTTTCACATGAGAGAAACGCAGTTGTTGAATCACTAGAAACGTTGTGAGATGATGAAGATGGAATGCCTTTGTAAATTCCCAGATTTTGAACCTGGTCATATCCAGTTTCCTTCTTCTTCATATTGAGCTCATAAGCTCTTAGTTTCCCAACAACCTCTTCTAAGTCTTTCTCATCATAATCAGCTTCCCCCTTAATCATGAGAGTATAAATATCCCACTTGGCATGTAAAGCATCTAGAAGCTTATCATTTATCTCAATGTTAGTGTATCCCTCTATGTCATAATTGTCCATTTCTAACATCAGATGATAGTATCTTGTGATAATGTCTTCTAGGGACTCATTTCTCATTCCCTTAAAGACATCAAATTGCTTCTTCAGCAAGTCTACTTTGTTTATCTTCACATAAGCATTTCCCTCATATCTCTTTTCTAATGCCTCCCACAACTCTTTCGATGTGGTATATTTCTTGAACGCATATTTAATGCCATCAGGTAAGGACATTTTTTTTGCAGCTAAAGATCTCTCTGCATTTTTTTAGAAATCTCTTTTGTTTTCTCACTTATCGTAGCATGAGCTAAGTCTATAATTTGAAGTTTTTCATTTAATTTGCAAGTTAAAATGTTATTTCATTTTCATAACCTTTAATTTTCTTTAAATATAAAGACTCATTTCTTTTTACGAAAAAGTTTGATTCTTTTAAGCTCGAGAGATCATTTACCAGACTTAGATTTTGTTATGTCAACCTGACAACCTCACCTTGCAATTCATGACATTTTAAAACAACAGAAGTAACAGGTTAGACTTTACCTCTCCTGTTGATTTGCTCAAGTTGGCCAGGAAAGCAGCAAAGTCAATGGCCATCTTCTTATCTTAAGTATCTTTTTCATCATTAGACTTCACCTTTTCCTCTTGAACTTTTGTCTGATCAGCATCGACTTTTTCAGCTTCAGTCTTCTTCTCAATCTCTGCATCTGCCTGGACTTCTGCATCATCGCCCGTAGCAATCTTTGCCATGAAAGCCTTTGTGATGTTTCCATCACCTTCCCGATGAATGCTCTAATTATAAGAACCGTCAGTCAAGGTAGTGGAAACAAGTGCTCGTGATGCACTGTTGGATGAATTTGGCTAGATGAATTATGAAGGTGGAAGATTATTGTGATTCTCCTGTTTGCTTTGACATTCTCTAGTTAGAATGTCCAAGATTTTGACACTTAAAGCATTGACCTTTTTATTTATCGAATCCAACATTCTTCCCAATGAACTTTCTTCCCATTTTGTTCATGAACCTTTTAGTCCTCAGGGTTATCATGGCCATCTGCCACTGAATATCCATCTCATCCAAATCATCTGGATCAATCTGCTCATAATCTTAGTCAAGTGCTGCTGGATCAGTTATCTTGCCTTGTATATAATTCTGATATGAAGCCACAAACGAGGCAAGTAGAGCCAATTGATTCTCAGCTGATTTCACACTCATGGGCATGGAATTGGGAATTTTGTTATTCAATCCAATCTATTGTTCTTGTTGTTTCTTTACTCCTGATGATCCTCCTGAAGCAACAACAAAGCACACATCACCCTAAGCATTAGTCATAACCTGCTCATTTTCACATGAGAGAAACGCAGTTGTTGAATCACTAGAAACGTTGTGAGATGATGAAGATGGAATGCCTTTGTAAATTCCCAGATTTTGAACCTGGTCATATCCAGTTTCCTTCTTCTTCATATTGAGCTCATAAGCTCTTAGTTTCCCAACAACCTCTTCTAAGTCTTTCTCATCATAATCAGCTTCCCCCTTAATCATGAGAGTATAAATATCCCACTTGGCATGTAAAGCATCTAGAAGCTATCATTTATCTCAATGTTAGTATATCCCTCTATGTCATAATTGTCCATTTCTAACATCAGATGATAGTATCTTGTGATAATGTCTTCTAGGGACTCATTTCTCATTCCCTTAAAGACATCAAATTGCTTCTTCAGCAAGTTACTTTGTTTATCTTCACATAAGCATTTCCCTCATATCTCTTTTCTAATGCCTCCCACAACTCTTTCGATGTGGTATATTTCTTGAACGCATATTTAATGCCATCAGGTAAGGACATTTTTTTTGCAGCTAAAGATCTCTCTGCATTTTTTTAGAAATCTCTTTTGTTTTCTCACTTATCGTAGCATGAGCTAAGTCTATAATTTGAAGTTTTTCATTTAATTTGCAAGTTAAAATGTTAATTTCATTTTCATAACCTTTAATTTTCTTTAAATATAAAGACTCATTTCTTTTTACGAAAAAGTTTGATTCTTTTAAGCTCGAGAGATCATTTACCAGACTTAGATTTTGTTATGTCAACCTGACAACCTCACCTTGCAATTCATGACATTTTAAACAAACAGAAGTAACAGGGTTAGACTTTACCTCTCCTGTTGATTTGCTCAAGTTGGCCAGGAAAGCAGCAAAGTCAATGGCCATCTTCTTATCTTAAGTATCTTTTTCATCATTAGACTTCACCTTTTCCTCTTGAACTTTTGTCTGATCAGCATCGACTTTTTCAGCTTCAGTCTTCTTCTCAATCTCTGCATCTGCCTGGACTTCTGCATCATCGCCCGTAGCAATCTTTGCCATGAAAGCCTTTGTGATGTTTCCATCACCTTCCCGATGAATGCTCTAATTATAAGAACCGTCAGTCAAGGTAGTGGAAACAAGTGCTCGTGATGCACTGTTGGATGAATTTGGCTAGATGAATTATGAAGGTGGAAGATTATTGTGATTCTCCTGTTTGCTTTGACATTCTCTAGTTAGAATGTCCAAGATTTTGACACTTAAAGCATTGACCTTTTTATTTATCGAATCCAACATTCTTCCCAATGAACTTTCTTCCCATTTTGTTCATGAACCTTTTAGTCCTCAGGGTTATCATGGCCATCTGCCACTGAATATCCATCTCATCCAAATCATCTGGATCAATCTGCTCATAATCTTAGTCAAGTGCTGCTGGATCAGTTATCTTGCCTTGTATATAATTCTGATATGAAGCCACAAACGAGGCAAGTAGAGCCAATTGATTCTCAGCTGATTTCACACTCATGGGCATGGAATTGGGAATTTTGTTATTCAATCCAATCTATTGTTCTTGTTGTTTCTTTACTCCTGATGATCCTCCTGAAGCAACAACAAAGCACACATCACCCTAAGCATTAGTCATAACCTGCTCATTTTCACATGAGAGAAACGCAGTTGTTGAATCACTAGAAACGTTGTGAGATGATGAAGATGGAATGCCTTTGTAAATTCCCAGATTTTGAACCTGGTCATATCCAGTTTCCTTCTTCTTCATATTGAGCTCATAAGCTCTTAGTTTCCCAACAACCTCTTCTAAGTCTTTCTCATCATAATCAGCTTCCCCCTTAATCATGAGAGTATAAATATCCCACTTGGCATGTAAAGCATCTAGAAGCTTATCATTTATCTCAATGTTAGTATATCCCTCTATGTCATAATTGTCCATTTCTAACATCAGATGATAGTATCTTGTGATAATGTCTTTAGGGACTCATTTCTCATTCCCTTAAAGACATCAAATTGCTTCTTCAGCAAGTCTACTTTGTTTATCTTCACATAAGCATTTCCCTCATATCTCTTTTCTAATGCCTCCCACAACTCTTTCGATGTGGTATATTTCTTGAACGCATATTTAATGCCATCAGGTAAGGACATTTTTTTTGCAGCTAAAGATCTCTCTGCATTTTTTTAGAAATCTCTTTTGTTTTCTCACTTATCGTAGCATGAGCTAAGTCTATAATTTGAAGTTTTTCATTTAATTTGCAAGTTAAAATGTTAATTTCATTTTCATAACTTTAATTTTCTTTAAATATAAAGACTCATTTCTTTTTACGAAAAAGTTTGATTCTTTTAAGCTCGAGAGATCATTTACAGACTTTGATTTTGTTTTGTCAACCTGACAACCTCACCTTGCAATTCATGACATTTTAAACAAACAGAAGTAACAGGGTTAGACTTTACCTCTCCTGTTGATTTGCTCAAGTTGGCCAGGAAAGCAGCAAAGTCAATGGCCATCTTCTTTCTTAAGTATCTTTTTCATCATTAGACTTCACCTTTTCCTCTTGAACTTTTGTCTGATCAGCATCGACTTTTTCAGCTTCAGTCTTCTTCTCAATCTCTGCATCTGCCTGGACTTCTGCATCATCGCCCGTAGCAATCTTTGCCATGAAAGCCTTTGTGATGTTTCCATCACCTTCCCGATGAATGCTCTAATTATAAGAACCGTCAGTCAAGGTAGTGGAAACAAGTGCTCGTGATGCACTGTTGGATGAATTTGGCTAGATGAATTATGAAGGTGGAAGATTATTGTGATTCTCCTGTTTGCTTTGACATTCTCTAGTTAGAATGTCCAAGATTTTGACACTTAAAGCATTGACCTTTTTATTTATCGAATCCAACATTCTTCCCAATGAACTTTCTTCCCATTTTGTTCATGAACCTTTTAGTCCTCAGGGTTATCATGGCCATCTGCCACTGAATATCCATCTCATCCAAATCATCTGGATCAATCTGCTCATAATCTTAGTCAAGTGCTGCTGGATCAGTTATCTTGCCTTGTATATAATTCTGATATGAAGCCACAAACGAGGCAAGTAGAGCCAATTGATTCTCAGCTGATTTCACACTCATGGGCATGGAATTGGGAATTTTGTTATTCAATCCAATCTATTGTTCTTGTTGTTTCTTTACTCCTGATGATCCTCCTGAAGCAACAACAAAGCACACATCACCCTAAGCATTAGTCATAACCTGCTCATTTTCACATGAGAGAAACGCAGTTGTTGAATCACTAGAAACGTTGTGAGATGATGAAGATGGAATGCCTTTGTAAATTCCCAGATTTTGAACCTGGTCATATCCAGTTTCCTTCTTCTTCATATTGAGCTCATAAGCTCTTAGTTTCCCAACAACCTCTTCTAAGTCTTTCTCATCATAATCAGCTTCCCCCTTAATCATGAGAGTATAAATATCCCACTTGGCATGTAAAGCATCTAGAAGCTTATCATTTATCTCAATGTTAGTATATCCCTCTATGTCATAATTGTCCATTTCTAACATCAGATGATAGTATCTTGTGATAATGTCTTCTAGGGACTCATTTCTCATTCCCTTAAAGACATCAAATTGCTTCTTCAGCAAGTCTACTTTGTTTATCTTCACATAAGCATTTCCCTCATATCTCTTTTCTAATGCCTCCCACAACTCTTTCGATGTGGTATATTTCTTGAACGCATATTTAATGCCATCAGGTAAGGACATTTTTTTTGCAGCTAAAGATCTCTCTGCATTTTTTTAGAAATCTCTTTGTTTTCTCACTTATCGTAGCATGAGCTAAGTCTATAATTTGAAGTTTTTCATTTACTTTGCAAGTTAAAATGTTAATTTCATTTTCATAACCTTTAATTTTCTTTAAATATAAAGACTCATTTCTTTTTACGAAAAAGTTTGATTCTTTTAAGCTCGAGAGATCATTTACAAGACTTTGATTTTGTTTTGTCAACCTGACAACCTCACCTTGCAATTCATGACATTTTAAACAAACAGAAGTAACAGGGTTAGACTTTACCTCTCCTGTTGATTTGCTCAAGTTGGCCAGGAAAGCAGCAAAGTCAATGGCCATCTTCTTATCTTAAGTATCTTTTTCATCATTAGACTTCACCTTTTCCTCTTGAACTTTTGTCTGATCAGCATCGACTTTTTCAGCTTCAGTCTTCTTCTCAATCTCTGCATCTGCCTGGACTTCTGCATCATCGCCCGTAGCAATCTTTGCCATGAAAGCCTTTGTGATGTTTCCATCACCTTCCCGATGAATGCTCTAATTATAAGAACCGTCAGTCAAGGTAGTGGAAACAAGTGCTCGTGATGCACTGTTGGATGAATTTGGCTAGATGAATTATGAAGGTGGAAGATTATTGTGATTCTCCTGTTTGCTTTGACATTCTCTAGTTAGAATGTCCAAGATTTTGACACTTAAAGCATTGACCTTTTTATTTATCGAATCCAACATTCTTCCCAATGAACTTTCTTCCCATTTTGTTCATGAACCTTTTAGTCCTCAGGGTTATCATGGCCATCTGCCACTGAATATCCATCTCATCCAAATCATCTGGATCAATCTGCTCATAATCTTAGTCAAGTGCTGCTGGATCAGTTATCTTGCCTTGTATATAATTCTGATATGAAGCCACAAACGAGGCAAGTAGAGCCAATTGATTCTCAGCTGATTTCACACTCATGGGCATGGAATTGGGAATTTTGTTATTCAATCCAATCTATTGTTCTTGTTGTTTCTTTACTCCTGATGATCCTCCTGAAGCAACAACAAAGCACACATCACCCTAAGCATTAGTCATAACCTGCTCATTTTCACATGAGAGAAACGCAGTTGTTGAATCACTAGAAACGTTGTGAGATGATGAAGATGGAATGCCTTTGTAAATTCCCAGATTTTGAACCTGGTCATATCCAGTTTCCTTCTTCTTCATATTGAGCTCATAAGCTCTTAGTTTCCCAACAACCTCTTCTAAGTCTTTCTCATCATAATCAGCTTCCCCCTTAATCATGAGAGTATAAATATCCCACTTGGCATGTAAAGCATCTAGAAGCTTATCATTTATCTCAATGTTAGTGTATCCCTCTATGTCATAATTGTCCATTTCTAACATCAGATGATAGTATCTTGTGATAATGTCTTCTAGGGACTCATTTCTCATTCCCTTAAAGACATCAAATTGCTTCTTCAGCAAGTCTACTTTGTTTATCTTCACATAAGCATTTCCCTCATATTCTTTTCTAATGCCTCCCACAACTCTTTCGATGTGGTATATTTCTTGAACGCATATTTAATGCCATCAGGTAAGGACATTTTTTTTGCAGCTAAAGATCTCTTTGCATTTTTTTAGAAATCTCTTTTGTTTTCTCACTTATCGTAGCATGAGCTAAGTCTATAATTTGAAGTTTTTCATTTAATTTGCAAGTTAAAATGTTAATTTCATTTTCATAACCTTTAATTTTCTTTAAATATAAAGACTCATTTCTTTTTACGAAAAAGTTTGATTCTTTTAAGCTCGAGAGATCATTTACAAGACTTTGATTTTGTTTTGTCAACCTGACAACCTCACCTTGCAATTCATGACATTTTAAACAAACAGAAGTAACAGGGTTAGACTTTACCTCTCCTGTTGATTTGCTCAAGTTGGCCAGGAAAGCAGCAAAGTCAATAGCCATCTTCTTATCTTAAGTATCTTTTTCATCATTAGACTTCACCTTTTCCTCTTGAACTTTTGTCTGATCAGCATCGACTTTTTCAGCTTCAGTCTTCTTCTCAATCTCTGCATCTGCCTGGACTTCTGCATCATCGCCCGTAGCAATCTTTGCCATGAAAGCCTTTGTGATGTTTCCATCACCTTCCCGATGAATGCTCTAA
Source organism: Scalesia atractyloides (assembly GCA_947069175.1). NCBI lineage: Eukaryota > Viridiplantae > Streptophyta > Magnoliopsida > Asterales > Asteraceae > Scalesia > Scalesia atractyloides. The sequence goes on from CAMTDV010000026.1 coordinate 16,953,819, forward strand.
TTATAAGAACCGTCAGTCAAGGTAGTGGAAACAAGTGCTCGTGATGCACTGTTGGATGAATTTGGCTAGATGAATTATGAAGGTGGAAGATTATTGTGATTCTCCTGTTTGCTTTGACATTCTCTAGTTAGAATGTCCAAGATTTTGACACTTAAAGCATTGACCTTTTTATTTATCGAATCCAACATTCTTCCCAATGAACTTTCTTCCCATTTTGTTCATGAACCTTTTAGTCCTCAGGGTTATCATGGCCATCTGCCACTGAATATCCATCTCATCCAAATCATCTGGATCAATCTGCTCATAATCTTAGTCAAGTGCTGCTGGATCAGTTATCTTGCCTTGTATATAATTCTGATATGAAGCCACAAACGAGGCAAGTAGAGCCAATTGATTCTCAGCTGATTTCACACTCATGGGCATGGAATTGGGAATTTTGTTATTCAATCCAATCTATTGTTCTTGTTGTTTCTTTACTCCTGATGATCCTCCTGAAGCAACAACAAAGCACACATCACCCTAAGCATTAGTCATAACCTGCTCATTTTCACATGAGAGAAACGCAGTTGTTGAATCACTAGAAACGTTGTGAGATGATGAAGATGGAATGCCTTTGTAAATTCCCAGATTTTGAACCTGGTCATATCCAGTTTCCTTCTTCTTCATATTGAGCTCATAAGCTCTTAGTTTCCCAACAACCTCTTCTAAGTCTTTCTCATCATAATCAGCTTCCCCCTTAATCATGAGAGTATAAATATCCCACTTGGCAGGTAAAGCATCTAGAAGCTTATCATTTATCTCAATGTTAGTGTATCCCTCTATGTCATAATTGTCCATTTCTAACATCAGATGATAGTATCTTGTGATAATGTCTTCTAGGGACTCATTTCTCATTCCCTTAAAGACATCAAATTGCTTCTTCAGCAAGTCTACTTTGTTTATCTTCACATAAGCATTTCCCTCATATCTCTTTTCTAATGCCTCCCACAACTCTTTCGATGTGGTATATTTCTTGAACGCATGTTTAATGCCATCAGGTAAGGACATTTTTTTTGCAGCTAAAGCTCTCTTCTCAGCTTTCTCAGCTTCGTACATTTTCTTTTATGAGTTGGGTTTACGTACTCATCTTGAATACAAATCCACATCCGTGTGTCCTGATATTCAATAAACGAATGAAACCGTTCTTTCCATGTCAAGTAATTATCTACCTTCATCATCTTTGCCGGTTTGTTAGTCGTGCCAACCTCATGCTCCATCCTTAACAACTCGTTTAAATTAGACATATTCGATATTTTTACCGAACTGGCTCGCTAAAAACGTTTAAAAACTGTCCGAAAACTATGATTACCAAATCGTACCATTAGACTCGTCTCGACAATACGAATCCAATGATATATAATGTTCGAGACTTTTTTTATCCTAAAAATCACACGAGTCTAACCGTGCAGTCAGTTTACTTAGATTGTTTACGGGTCAAATTTTGCACCTAAATACGTTTAAAACCGAATGCGTCAGCTGTTAAAGTTGCACATTTTTTAGTTCAACTCAGAACAGTGTCCAATTCGAAACAGTGATCCAAGATGGTAATCCGAAATACTATCCGAAATGGGAGTTTGAAACAGTATCCGAAATGGTCCGAAATACTGTATCCGAAATGTAGTTCGGAACAGTGATCTGAGATAGTTCGAAATTGTCCGAAATGGTGGATATCCGAAATGGTATATATCTGAGATGATCCGAAATGGTATATATCTGAGATGATCCGAAATGGTCCGTGATGCACTGTTATGATCTGAGATGCACTGTTATGATCTGAGATGCACTGTTGTGATCCGAAATGCAACCTTTTTGGATCTGAATGCACACTTTAGATCGGAAATGCTGACTTTTTCATCCGAAATGAACACTTTTTATCCGAAATGCAATAGTGTTGATCTGAAATGCAGACTTCTTATCTAAAATACCTTGCTGATCATCTGAAATACTAACTTTTTATCCGAACTCCTTGCTATTTATCCGAAAGCAACAACAAAACCCTAGAACAGCCGTCAAAACGCCGAAACCTAAGTTTTCTGCAGCACCGATTCTGAACCGAGCCAATCAAGAGCCTAATGCTCTGATACCAATTGTAGGTCCCTAATACATGGATCTTGCATAGAATCGTCTATCCAGCCTAGTGTGCGGAATTCTCTAGGGATCAGATTAATCACAGAAAACGTGTAGAAATAGAAATCACCAATAAACCCGATCTTTGTTGATTATCTATCACAAACGATTACAATCAATCAAAACCACCACGAATTCATCCAAACCAATCTCTCTTCCGAATTATCTCTAAACTCTCTCCAAAGTGATTATGGTGATTAACCTTAAACCATAAAACAAAACCTTGTTTATACAACATAAGGTTGCAACATGGGCTAGGGTTCCATCACATGGGCTAGGCCCAAGTCGCCCCCTTCCCCATATGTGTGGGTTTTGTTTGGCACAATCACTCCTATTTGACTAATACAAAGCTAAACCCGCTAACCGTTTATCGTTCTACCAATTACAAAATATCCAAAGACAAAATCTAAAAGTTGTTGTCATAAACATGCACCAACAACTTCGCAGCAGGCTTTCAGTCAGTAGTAAGTATTGATTATGTTGATTACGAAACCATAACGATATCGGTACTCAAATAAAAATTAACACATATTTCATCGATTGAAATCCAGAAAACGAATACCCGTACCAGTATCAGTGTTGTTTGGTCGATATGATTTCGGTTCATTTCGATACCAAAATAATATTCTTCAATATATATAAGGTTAAGGTTAAAAGTAAATATAATAATAAACTATTATCATATAAAATAATAAACATACTAAAAAGCTATATATTATTAAAACACTTAAATAATTGGAAAGGCTACCAATTATATATAATTAAAATAATAAACGTATTAAAAAACTAAATATATAATGTAGTATATAAGAAAAATAGAAGACTAATAAAACAGTTGATGACTAAATTGAGGATAAAAATGACTAATATGTGTGGATCTAATAGAGGTTTCCACTTTTGTGGGCTTGGGGACCAAGGTTTTCACAGTGGTTCAGGCTCCTTGAAAAAGTGTTTATGTAAAGTGATCTAACACAAGAAAGTGTGCCTTGACAATCAACATGTGCTTATACCATTTGAATTTGATACCTTTGGGTTAGGCCCGTATCTAAGAATGTTAAAAAAAATTAGGTCATTGACAAAATAAATCACATATATAAAAAGTAACTCCCTAAACCGATTAGCATATAATATTTAGTTTGGATTTGAATGTTTGATTGTATGAAATTTTGGGCTTTTAAAACTGAGTGGACTATTTTACCATTGGTTATTTAGTTTGGGTTTAAATTTTGAGCTTTTTAAAATGGTTGTAACTCAATATATTAAAACAGACTAGCCAAGTTAAAAAGAGTAAACTACTATTTTAGTCTTTGAGGTTTGGTCTAAATTGCCACTTTATTCCAAATAGTTTTTTTTCTCTTCTAGGTCTCTGACTTTTCTCATTTGTTGCCATTTTGATCACATTGTCTAACTCCGGCTAAAAATATCAATTAATTCGAGCTATTTTGGTTAGAATACATATATGTTTTGTTTTTTCCATTTTCATCCAAAACACATTTTACATTTATCTTATTTTAATCATTTACGACACACACACATATATAATACATATATAATAATAATTATTATTATTATTAATATATTATATGAATATATGTATGTATATTTCCCTTGTCTCGATCATCACCACCCAGAAGCAACCATTAACCATACCATCACCTGATCACCAACCATCAACAACCACAACCAGCCGCCACTACTAGCACATCTTCCATCACCACCATCGACCACCACATACACCCAGGTGTCTTCTTCCCCGTGTAACCCTGGAAATCGCCCCCTAATTTCATTTCGCGAATTTATGTTTAACCGGTGTCGTTTCCACTCGAAACTATAGGGCTTTTACTCATAACGAGAATACGAATAGAATGGTATAAGTATTACCTCCAATCATTGCCCGGTTGATAGCCGGTGGCTTTAGCTTGAGTAATAACGTCGATAATGGCTATATATAGAGGATAGAACATGGTCGATTTGAGGGAGAAACATGTTTCCATGTGCTTTCTTTGTGGCAGATGGATGGAATTTGGTTTAAAACTCTAGAGCTTTGATGGTGGTTGATGGTGGTTGCGGTTTAGAAAGAGAAAGGCAGACGTGTTACAGGTTTTGTGGTGGGAGATGGTTGTGGTGGTGGGCGGTGGCGGACTGGCGGCGTTGATGATGGTGGGTGGTGGTGCACTGGATGCTTTGTCAGGGGAAATGTGGATAGAGAGAGATGTGAATAATGAGATAGTTTTATATAGTGGGTTAAAAAGATTAGACTAAAGTGGTAATTTATAAACCTTTTTATGTTAATACCAAAAACAACGTGATCAAAATGGCAAAAAAATGAGAAAAAATCAGGTTTTAGAGGAGAAAAAAATATTTGGATTAAAGTGTTAATTTTGGTCAAACCCTAAGGACTAAAATGATAATTTACTCTTAAATGGAAATATAGATATTTTTTTTAAATACATAAATTAAAACTTTTGCTGGCCCCCTTAGGTTTTTGGCCTTGAGTCGTCGCTCACACCGGCCCATGCTTAGGGTCGGCCCTATCTTTGGTTTCCTTTTTCCTAAGGCTGTGAAGCTGCTTCGTTCAGTTCAATGGGTTATGACCCCAAGATCTGTGAATGGAGTGATTAAAAGACGTTGTTTGCTATTAAAAAATAACTAGCGACATAGCTTGTTGGCAGATTTCCTTCTATTTTTATGTATTAGTTTATATGTTAATGAAAACGTATTATTTAAAAAAACGTACAAGGAATATCAACAATTTTGGAATTGTTGTGTGCATTCCAGGCAATAGAAATGGTACCTTTTGTTAAGAATACATGCGAGTCAGCTACTTATCCAAAGGTTATAGAAGCCTACGTCAAACTGGAACCGCATCTTTTTTGTCCACATCGACAAAGAATTACCTTTTGTTTTCAAAAGAAAACAAAGGGGGGCAAGCCGTTTGTTTCATAACTCATAAGGAGTTTTGTGACTCCGTTTACTTGGAACCCTATTGAGTATCTAGCATGATTTTTTCGCTTCATAATACCAATTTGTATGGATGTATACCGAGTTGTAATTTAGTGAATAATAAAGATAGATTTAGAGTAAAGTTAAGTTCAATTTTCCGCCCTGTGGTTTGTGGGTGTTTGCAGCCTCCCGGTGGTTTGTGGGTGTTTGCAATTTGCCTCCTGGATAATAAGTTTTCACAATATGCCCCCTCATGGTTTCTGTTGTAACATCCGTCAAAAACGGATTAACCAAACCCGCTCCGTTTATCAACCGAACAGTCAGTCAAAAAATTTCCTTGCGAATTAAATGCCCAAAATATTTTTAAACGATCCGTAATCAATTATTATACGGGAATATATATTTAGTTTTTGAAAAACTGTTGAAAATCGCAAAATAAAAATGAAAGTACTCTGCCGGGTTTCGAACCCGGGTCTGTACCGAATCAGTTCAAGCCTTATCGCACATCACACAAACCACCGCGCCACTTGTTCTGTTTGATAAATAATAGAATCATTTAATTCATAAAGGGACGTTACGAATTCAAAACCGGCGCCCAAACAGTTCAGTCGTCGGAATCCCGAAAATCTCGCGAGTCTTAACTACAATTTACGTTATAACGTAAACCATTAACCAGACATCGGTTGTAACCGATGTTTGAAGTCCGCGACCAAACCATAACCGCCGGAGTTTTATGATTTATGATTACAGTCGGAAATCAGACCAGGTGCTTCAACGTTCTGCATTATAAATTCACCCACAACCGACTGCAAACCTTTTCGCTCAAAAACACACCTTTTCTCGGCGTAATTCCACTCGCCGGAATTTCCCTGCTCATCGCCGGAAAACCGGTTTCTCCATCCCTGAGCCTCACTGAGCCTCTGAGCTTATACCGGAGATACCCACACCCTTTGTAAGCTTCCTGGAGACTCGCTGCTACAAGGAACACGTCGCCGGAGGTGAATTCTGTCGCCGGAGTTTCTACCGGAAAACAGAGAGTCCAGTCGGTATACCTCTCCGCCCAATTTCTTTTTCTTTTCTCATTTATCTCACCGTAATGAACTGAAACACACTAATAAACTGATAAAAACCTTGAACCAGTCGATTTCCGATTTCTGGTTCTAACTTGACGAGGAAGACGATGACCGCTATAACGTATAAGTATAATTAAAATCAGGATATTACTCGGGTTAGACACACAGTCCAGCGGTGGACTGTGTGCACATAAAACGCAAAGGTCTCGAGTTCGAATCCCGTCTCACACACGCTGCCTTAATAAAAATCATTTTTTTGTTAAACTGAACCGGAGTCGCCACTGGTATATGTTAAGTATATTAATAACCGGAATAATAACCAAGTTAGACACACAGTCCAGCGGTGGACTGTGTGTTTGTTTATATCACAGGTCACGAGTTCGAGTCCGGTCTTCAGCACCGACTCGGACAATTATCTATTCTTTTTAAATAAGGCAGAAACGGAAATCACTAATTTGTACTTAAGTATAATAAAAATCGAATTATATAACATGTTGAACACACAGTCCAGCGGTGGACTGTGTGTTAGATTAAACCACAGGTCCCGGGTTCGAGACCTGTGGAGTGCATGTCCGATTCGCTTAAAATGTTTTTAAAATAAAATGAATTTCGGTTTAATCTAATTAATATATATATATAATTAAAATCAGATATATAACGGGTTAGACACGTAGCTCAGTTGGTAGAGCTGCGTGCACGCGTACGGGAGGTCTCGGGTTCGAGCCTCACTCAGCGCACTTGTATTCCGAATTGAACCGGTCAACGGTCAGGTCAACAGTCAGTCAAACGGTCAACGGTCAGAAAAAAATAAATATTTTTTTATTATTTTTATTTAATTATTTTAATTAAAAATCAACTAAAAATACTTAAAAATAACATTTTTAAGGTTAGAAAATAGCATCAAACTCACAAAAATACACCCAACAATCCTACTAAAATAGTTTAATAAAATCCGTGTACTTACCAAACCATGATGCGATTTATCTAGGTTAAATCTCACTCGTGGTTAAAACCACTTCGCGTGCATTCAACGTCATCAACCGAACGCACCCACTGTGAGTGAATCTTACAACTCCCCCTTTTAAATTACACGTTTTGGGGTGTGTCATGTGTTATGAAAATAATTAATTTATTTATTTAAACTTGTGCCATACCACATCATGACCTAAACTTAGATTGTTTTTATTGTTGTGATTTACTCATTTCCTTTTGTCAAATTATATGAAACTCATACATTAAGCCCATCAGTTCCTCGTGGGAGACGAGTAGAACATCGCGTGCTTCACATCAAATTCATTATTGTTCATGTGTGTATCATTGAGTTTATATTGTTTGTAGTTGTGTTATTCATATTATCATGTTTATGCAATTCATTCATCAGGCCCCTCAGTTCCTCGTGAGAGACGAGTTGAGCATCGCGTGCCTTTAATTGTTCCATCATTGTTCATGAGTGTTTCATTTAACATCTTATGATTGTTGATTAAGTTACATCTATTTTTACTCATGTTTGGTTGTGCACATATTTCATAATCAATTTAAATAAATTTGTTCAAATGTTTTCCCTAGGATTCACTCGCCAACATTATGTTGATCCAAAAACCTTTTTACACATGATACAGGTGAACAGGTTGAAGCAAGGAAAACATAGGATATGCCTTAGAAGAGAATAAAGAAGTTTAGATTGTTAGTTAGATCATGTTGTAACATTTATTGTAAATTTCCATTTAATTTGTATTAATGAATATGAAACGCTTAATAAATGTCATGAGCTTTGATTATAACCCAATCATGCCCCGATCACCTTTTCCGCTGCGGGTCGGGGTGTGACAGATTGGTATCAGAGCCATGACTATAGGGATATAGGATAGGTTATTAGACCCTTAGAGCCTATACTATAGTCTGCCTAAATTTTAATTGATTAGGTGGTTACATACAAACTTGTGACATTTATTTGTTCCATATTTGTTTACATTTACAGTCAAACATACATGCTTATATACATATTCATTATACATATATACATATTCATTATACATATATCGATGTTCATGTATTCAATTTATTTTCATACTCTCATTACCCAAAGATTTTGTGCAATTTTCAAATCTCATCAAAGTAAGTTCTGCGACGGGCATGTAGTAACTGGAAGGGTACAAGTACCGGTAGTCGGAACGTCCTGTCTAGGCTGGCATTCGTATAAATCCAATATAACGGACCAGTTTGCCTACCTGGGGACCAACGATGAGAGTACGAAGGACCTATTAGGCCAAAGCATGCCACACCAAACGTCGTTCGAACTAACCTACTTTGAGGTGTCACCGTGTCTACACCTGGACACATTCCGAATATCACACGTTGTATACATATTTCTCGATTTTCTCTCGGTTTTTGTGTACGCAACCTGGCAGAAACCGTGCGAACCATATGAAAAACCGGTATTCATGGGGGCCCACATGATTACACAGGTAAAGTATGGCGGCATGAAGGGCCTAACAGCGAGCAAAGCCCAAGACATCCTATGGATGTAGTATTTTTCTATAATTATTTTATGAATGTTCATTCTTGAATGCGACCCATGGTCTCAAAAGCATCCAACTCATACTTTTGCCATGTATTCCTTGTAGATGTCTTCTAACCTCGCCCGTAGGAAGACGAGAGCAAGAAAAGCCCGCGAACGCATGGCTGCCTTAATAGCTCAACAAATGGCTGCCGTAATACCCAACATTGTAATCCAAGTTCAACAAGCACTTACCGTTAATCCTGTCAATCAAGCGAATCAAAACATTTTCAACTCTTCCCCAAATACCACTAAATGCACCTACAAGCACTTCAAATCATGCGACCCTCCGAAATACAAAGGGACTGAAGGCGTCATCGCTCTCCTCCATTGGTTTGAAGAAATGGAGAATACTTTTCTAAATTGCGATTGCCCTGATGATCGCAAAGTGCGTTATGCTACCGGTCGACTATATGGGATAGCACTTACTTGGTGGAATACAGAGAAGGCCAAACGAGGTGTTGAAGATGCTATGACCTTAACTTGGAACGAATTGAAGGAAATCATGACCAGACGATTTTGCCCAAGGAGCGAAATCAAGAAGTTAGAAGATGAATTTTACTCATTGAAGCAAATGGAAGGAGACCACATCACCTACAACAAAAGGTTCCTCGAATTACATCAAATGGTTCCCAACATGTGCACTCCCCTCTACCGTTTGATAGAGCACTACATTCGTGGTCTTCCGTCAAAGATTCAAGACCCTGTAATTAGTACCAAGACTGCAACTTTGGAAGCAGCAATGGAGCTAGCAACAGAGCTCACCGAGAACCGAATCCGAAACAAAGACTTCAAGGAGGAGAAGAAGAAGGATAAAGAATCGACTGAAAACTCCGACTCCACTCAAACCGAATCCCCTTCTCAACCCAATCCTAAGAGAAGAAGAGTCAGGCGACTTTTCGCTGCTACCCAACAAAATCAATCAGTTTTACACGCCATACCCATCCGAGCTATCCCAATCACCCAAGTGGCACCCAACTCAGCTTACCCAGATAAGAAACCATATCTTGGACCTCACCCTCGATGCAACAACTGTTTTTATCACCATCCCCATACTCTACTTTGTCGTCTATGTATAGCTTGTGGACGCTATGGTCATTTGAGCAATGTTTGTCGCACCTTTCAAAACCAAACCTTTTCCCCTACTCAAAACATGGCCCAAACTTATCACCAACCCCAATACCCCATGTTCCCATATGCTCGAGCTTGCTTCAATTGTGGCGACCCTACCCACTTTAGAAACACATGCCCTCAATTGGTTAACGTTATCAACACTCAAGCCCAATCAAACCCAGTTAACCAAGTAAACCAAGGAAACCCAACCCCTATGCCACCAGCAAGAGAAAGAGTCTTCAATATCAACGCCAATCCTATCGAATATAATGACGGCCCAAACGAAGATACTCAGCTAGTCCTTTTCGCCGAAGATCCAGATTCAACTCCTATCGTTTAGTTTTATGTTTTCTCGTTATCACATGTGTAGACTGTTAGAGTAATTATGGTATATTATATATTATATATTGTTTTCAGTATATGCTTTTGCCGAGGCCGCAGCTCCCATCCATCGAGGTTGAGTTTGATCCCCATTTTATTATGCGGTTGATCAGGGCGTGCCCGCACGATCGGCTCCGTTTGTTTGAGCCTTGATCGGTTATTTCAATTTACATTTCCAGTTCATGCAATACGTTCGGCTCCGTTTGATTGAGCCTTGAGCGCACATTTCAATTTACATTTCCAGTTCATGCAATACGTTCGGCTCCGTTTGATTGAGCCTTGAGCGCACAGACAATTTCATTATCAGTATCTTGTGGTTGTAGTGTTTGTAGTAGAGTCGCATCGAACTAACCATAACTTGCGGATAAAGTCAATGAAAATTTGACAAGGATATGGTGGATATGCCGCTGGTACTTCCTATATATAAGTATTCTTGTCAAATGATCGGAGGCATTATCAGGCGGTTATGAGAGGTTCCATGCATAGGCTGATTGTGTGATGGTTGTTTAGATTAAGTTGTTCAATTTCAGTACATTCAATACGTTCGGCTCCGTTTGATTGAGCCTTGAGTGCACATACAATTTCATATTCAGTACATTCAATACGTTCGGCTCTGTTTGATTGAGCCTTGAGCGCACAGACAATTTCATTATCAGTATCTTGTGGTTGTGGTGTTTATAGTAGAGTCGCATCGAACTAACCATAACTTGCGGATAAAGTCAATGAAAATTTGACAAGGATATGGTGGATACGCCGCTGGTACTTCCCCTATATATAAGTATTTTTGTCAAATGATCGGAGGCATTATCAGGCGGTTATGAGGGGTTCCATGCATAGGCTTTTTGTGTGGTTAAGTTATTCATATTCAGTACATGCAATACGCTCGGCTCCGTTTGATTGAGCCTTGAGCACACAATTTCAATTTCAGTACATTCAATACGCTCGGCTCCGTTTGATTGAGCCTTGAGCACACAATTTCAATTTCAGTACATTCAATACGTTCGGCTCCGTTTGATTGAGCCTTGAGCGCACATCCATTTCATTTTTCAGTACATGCAATACGATCGGCTCCGTTCGATTGAGCCTTGATCGCACAAATATATTTCATTTCAGTATTTTATGTTTGTTGTATTGGTTGTAGAGTTATAGGACTAATCATAATTCACTGATAAAACCAATGAAAATTTGACAAGAATATGGTGGATACGCCGCTGGTACTTCCTATATATAAGTATTCTTGTCAAAGGATCAGAGGCATTATCGGACGGTTATGAGAAGTTCTATGTAGGAATTTATTAGTTTCTTGGTAACCAATCATAACTTGTGGATAAAACTAATGAAAATTTGGCAAGAATATGGTGGATACGCCGCTGGTACTTCCTATATATAAGTATCCTTGCCAAAGGATCAGAGGCATTATCAAGCGGTTATGAGAAGTTCCATGTAGGATTTAGTATTGCCTTGGTTGGAATTTGTGTTACATTTATATCATCATGTTATTTAAAGAGATTGGATTGTGTTCCATTTCTACATAAACTAACCTCTCCATCATAACAAACGAGAGAGGAACTTCCACCATTCAAACATATATGCTATCAGAATGTGGATTCAAATATTTGCTGTTGTGTTTATTCATGTTCAAATATTTGCTGATGTGTTTATTCATGTTCGAATATTAGCTGTTGTGTTTACTCATGTTCAAATATCAGCTGTTGTGTTTTTATTTATGTTCTATATAGGTTGTAGTGTTAGAAGTTTTGCCTTAGGATATAACCATACTTTCCCAAACGTATTTAAACTCTTATGCATGATATCATTTTGAACAAATCATTTTCTGCTTATCAATACTTATACAGTAGGCAACAAAAAGCGATTCCTGAATAGGGTACTTAACCCTTACAAGGAACGTTACCGCCTCGAACAAAAACTTAAACCCTTATTTTTCTAAGCATACAACTGTCAAACAAAACATCATCATCCTTTTAGTCAAAATATATCATTATTTAAATTTCGGGACGAAATTTCTAAAAAGCAGGAGATACTGTAACATCCGTAAAAAACGGATTTACCAAACCCGCTCCGTTTATCAACCGAACAGTCAGTCAAAAAATTTCCTTGCGAATTAAATGCCCAAAATATTTTTAAACGATCCGTAATCAATTATTATACGGGAATATATATTTAGTTTTTGAAAAACTGTTGAAAATCGCAAAATAAAAATGAAAGTACTCTGCCGGGTTTCGAACCCGGGTCTGTACCGAATCAGTTCAAGCCTTATCGCACATCACACAAACCACCGCGCCACTTGTTCTGTTTGATAAATAATAGAATCATTTAATTCATAAAGGGACGTTACGAATTCAAAACCGGCGCCCAAACAGTTCAGTCGTCGGAATCCCGAAAATCTCGCGAGTCTTAACTACAATTTACGTTATAACGTAAACCATTAACCAGACATCGGTTGTAACCGATGTTTGAAGTCCGCGACCAAACCATAACCGCCGGAGTTTTATGATTTATGATTACAGTCGGAAATCAGACCAGGTGCTTCAACGTTCTGCATTATAAATTCACCCACAACCGACTGCAAACCTTTTCGCTCAAAAACACACCTTTTCTCGGCGTAATTCCACTCGCCGGAATTTCCCTGCTCATCGCCGGAAAACCGGTTTCTCCATCCCTGAGCCTCACTGAGCCTCTGAGCTTATACCGGAGATACCCACACCCTTTGTAAGCTTCCTGGAGACTCGCTGCTACAAGGAACACGTCGCCGGAGGTGAATTCTGTCGCCGGAGTTTCTACCGGAAAACAGAGAGTCCAGTCGGTATACCTCTCCGCCCAATTTCTTTTTCTTTTCTCATTTATCTCACCGTAATGAACTGAAACACACTAATAAACTGATAAAAACCTTGAACCAGTCGATTTCCGATTTCTGGTTCTAACTTGACGAGGAAGACGATGACCGCTATAACGTATAAGTATAATTAAAATCAGGATATTACTCGGGTTAGACACACAGTCCAGCGGTGGACTGTGTGCACATAAAACGCAAAGGTCTCGAGTTCGAATCCCGTCTCACACACGCTGCCTTAATAAAAATCATTTTTTTGTTAAACTGAACCGGAGTCGCCACTGGTATATGTTAAGTATATTAATAACCGGAATAATAACCAAGTTAGACACACAGTCCAGCGGTGGACTGTGTGTTTGTTTATATCACAGGTCACGAGTTCGAGTCCGGTCTTCAGCACCGACTCGGACAATTATCTATTCTTTTTAAATAAGGCAGAAACGGAAATCACTAATTTGTACTTAAGTATAATAAAAATCGAATTATATAACATGTTGAACACACAGTCCAGCGGTGGACTGTGTGTTAGATTAAACCACAGGTCCCGGGTTCGAGACCTGTGGAGTGCATGTCCGATTCGCTTAAAATGTTTTTAAAATAAAATGAATTTCGGTTTAATCTAATTAATATATATATATAATTAAAATCAGATATATAACGGGTTAGACACGTAGCTCAGTTGGTAGAGCTGCGTGCACGCGTACGGGAGGTCTCGGGTTCGAGCCTCACTCAGCGCACTTGTATTCCGAATTGAACCGGTCAACGGTCAGGTCAACAGTCAGTCAAACGGTCAACGGTCAGAAAAAAATAAATATTTTTTTATTATTTTTATTTAATTATTTTAATTAAAAATCAACTAAAAATACTTAAAAATAACATTTTTAAGGTTAGAAAATAGCATCAAACTCACAAAAATACACCCAACAATCCTACTAAAATAGTTTAATAAAATCCGTGTACTTACCAAACCATGATGCGATTTATCTAGGTTAAATCTCACTCGTGGTTAAAACCACTTCGCGTGCATTCAACGTCATCAATCGAACGCACCCACTGTGAGTGAATCTTACAACTCCCCCTTTTAAATTACACGTTTTGGGGTGTGTCATGTGTTATGAAAATAATTAATTTATTTATTTAAACTTGTGCCATACCACATCATGACCTAAACTTAGATTGTTTTTATTGTTGTGATTTACTCATTTCCTTTTGTCAAATTATATGAAACTCATACATTAAGCCCATCAGTTCCTCGTGGGAGACGAGTAGAACATCGCGTGCTTCACATCAAATTCATTATTGTTCATGTGTGTATCATTGAGTTTATATTGTTTGTAGTTGTGTTATTCATATTATCATGTTTATGCAATTCATTCATCAGGCCCCTCAGTTCCTCGTGAGAGACGAGTTGAGCATCACGTGCCTTTAATTGTTCCATCATTGTTCATGAGTGTTTCATTTAACATCTTATGATTGTTGATTAAGTTACATCTATTTTTACTCATGTTTGGTTGTGCACATATTTCATAATCAATTTAAATAAATTTGTTCAAATGTTTTCCCTAGGATTCACTCGCCAACATTATGTTGATCCAAAAACCTTTTTACACATGATACAGGTGAACAGGTTGAAGCAAGGAAAACATAGGATATGCCTTAGAAGAGAATAAAGAAGTTTAGATTGTTAGTTAGATCATGTTGTAACATTTATTGTAAATTTCCATTTAATTTGTATTAATGAATATGAAACGCTTAATAAATGTCATGAGCTTTGATTATAACCCAATCATGCCCCGATCACCTTTTCCGCTGCGGGTCGGGGTGTGACATCTGTCTTTCACAATATGCACCCATGTTGTCACATGAGAGTTAGTTTGGCCGTTCGACTGAGTGGCAAACATGTAATCTCATTACTCCTCTTTATTATAACACCATTTCTTAATTCCATCACCACCATCACCCACCACCATTATCACCACCACCTCGACCAATCAAATTTTGTTGTGAAAACCCTTTTGTAGGTTCGCCAAGCTGCCCTATCTGAACCCATTTTGCATCGGTATTGGGCAAGAATTCATCTTTAACATTCTTTACATAATCTTTATGTACCTGAGTCTTTTTCCTCTTGACTGACATATTCTGTAAAGCAAAATTCCACCTACCAACCAAAGCTCCTGTTATAGCAAAAATGATGCTTTTTTCGATCTTGAATTGGATTTAGACTTGGGTTTGGATAAAGATACAGCAAGTATGCAATCTGCAGTTCGACTATCTTCCGGTCCAAAACTATTGATGATTTCAGCAACATATACAGCCGTGAACCGGAAACATTGAGTTTTGATTCATTCTAAACAACGTATGGTTGAGTTTTTTTATTCATTTTAAAGAACTAAGAATTAACAGCCATGCCTGAATCAAAGATAATACCAACACTTGATACATGTTGGGCTTAATTAATCCAACCAAAATGTCACATGGCCCTAATTTAGTTATTAACTATAATACAACTAGAAACTTCTATGAACAGTGTTTCAAGGTTTTTTTTTTTTTTGTTTTTTTTTTTTGGTCTCTTTTGTCTTTTTCTATTTTACATACTTTACCATTATCTTTCAACATTGGCACTTACAACCTCGTACATTTATAAAAACATTGTAATCGACTTTTACGTGTTTATATATATATATATATATATATATATATATATATATATAGAAACTTCTATGAACAGTGTTTCAAGGTTGTTTTTTTGTTTTTTGGTCTCTTTTGTCTTTTTCTGTTTTACATACTTTACCATTATCTTTCAACATTGGCACTTACAACCTCGTACATTTCTAAAAACATTGTAATTGACTTTTACGTGTGTATATATATATATATATATATATATATATACACGTGTCGGTATATTTTTCCTGAAAATGTTGATATAATATGTTGATTTACACATCAACATAATTTTTTCCTAAAAATGAGTTGGGTCAATATAATATTTTCTTATGCTTATTATAGTGTACATTTTCAGTTGTTATATGTTTTGAAGTAAAATTTAGAGTAAAGTACAGTTTCAGTCCTTGGGTTTACACTCAATCGCAGATTCAGCCCTCATTTGAAAAAAATCAAAAGTCCAGGCCCTGTGGTTTTCAATTTTGATTCAATCAAGACCCTGGTGTTAACTGTCGTTAAGTCACCGTTTACTTATTTAAGGGGTGTGAAGGGCAATATGGTAATTTCACCCAAAGTTGACACCTTTCACATCTTTTTAATCCTCCATCTTCCTGTAGAAGCTACAATACAATCCTTTTATCTCCCAAACACTCCCCGACATCAACCACAGCTCCGGTCATTCTTCCTTCTCCGGCCATCCAGCTCTAATCATCATCAAAATACGCTAATACGCTATAGTTTTGTTTACTTTCTACGTTGTTGATATGGCATTATGTTAATTTTACTCAAAATCATTGATTTTCGTCTTGTGGTGCATCGTATATAATTTGAAATTTGGTATTTCTTTCATGGAATTGTAGTTGGAACTAGGGTGCAGGTCACCAGACGCCTTGTCTGGCACCAATATCGGGTCGTGCTGAGGACGGGAAAAGGGTTCAGGATTAAACTCTATTTTAGCCGTCTAGCATGAAGACGAGGGGGGTTGCATGGGTGTAAAAGGGCAATTTTGGCTACTGATCAATTTTTGGGTTTTTGAAGTTAATGATCAGGATTACCCTTGTATTGTAATCTAATATCAGATATTAAACTATTGTGTATGAATGGTGTTTTTTTAATGTTGACATTTAAGTGTTAATGAATCCATTAAACTGTGTTATGTTTGAAGTTATTAAACTAATTTTAGGATCAAATGACTCTTCCTTTGACTGTTACTACACTGTCTTTAATATTGATATTTATGTGTTAAGGATCAATTGCAGCATTTGATTAACTGTGTTTAGGTGCCAATATCATGTTAAACACTTGTCTTAGGTTCAAACGACTTTGATAATGACTTTGATGTGCTTAGGATCAAATGACTTTGATGTGCTTAGGATCAAATGACTTTGATGAAATGCCTTTCACTGATGTACGTTAGGATCAAATGACTTTCACTGATGCACATTAGGATCAAATGCCATTCACTGCTACATATTAAGATCAATTGCCTTTCACTGCTGCAGACTAGGATCAACTGAAGCTCATTGCTGCACATTAGTATCAATTGAATCATATGACTTTGACTTTGATGTGCTTAGGATCATATGACACTGAGTGATGCACATTAGGTACTGTATGTATAGTAAAAGCTTTTACCATGAGATGTTTGCACATTAGGATCAACTAAAGCATTTGACTTTGACTTTGATGTGCTTAGGGTCAAATGACACTGAGTATGATTTAAGTTAATGGGATTGTTTGTTTATGATGTTTGTTTTATATGCTTAGGATTAAATGACATAAGTGGATGTTTGCTGCACATAAGCCTTTTGCTGGTTTATAAGATAATTTAAGTTGATGGCATTGTTTATTTGATATGGGTGTAGGGAGCATCGGATTAGTCATTTGTATGCAGCATTGTTTGTTTGATGATGGTGAAGGGAGCATAGGATTAGTCTAATTTTGTTCTACTTCAAGTTCGATAAGTCAAACCTAATGCAACTTCTAAAGGTCAAACCTAGTTCAATTTCTAAAAGTCAAACCCAGCCTAAATTCAAATTTACATTCAGTTGTTAATTAGTTGTTGTTATTAGGAACATCAATAGGAATTTTATTAGGGGAATTAATCGCCATCTGTCTTTAGTTACTAGATTTAGGAATTAGTTTCGAAATTGGAGGAAATATAAAGGGTATAACTGTAAGGACTGAAATGTAAGTAAACTTGTAGGGTATTTAAGTCTTTTAACATAAATTCAAACGACCATTTAACACTAGGGGCTTGATTGAATCAAATTGAAAACCACAAGGACTGGAATGTTGAACTTTCAAATGAGGGCTAAACCTGCGATTGAATGTAAACCCCAACTATACTTTACTCTAAAATTTATTTTATTTTTTTGTAGATGAATCGGTTCAAATATAATACGTATTTTTTGCTTATTTTTATGTACGTTTTCAATGTAAATTTTGTTCGGAAGCGAATCGGGTCAAATATAATATCTCTTCATTAAACGGTATAAATTCGATTCACTTTACGTTTCGATATCATCGTAATGTGTTGTATCATTCTTTAACTTAAAAAAATAATAATTTCTTACATTTTTTTTATACATGTGTCAATATAAATTGGAGTTGGTTTACATTAGACGTAAATTTTTATTAAAGTTGTATTAAAGATAGTGTTTAAGTTTTTATACAGTTAATTTAAAATCAGCCCGTATCGTTGACCAATATTTTTTTATGGTTTTGAGTGGAGGTGAACATGTGTAGATATTCTTTTGAGCATATTCTTTTGGTGTAGTGTCACTACCGAAACCCTGCAACATAGGGCGGGTACTCTTACTAGTTATCTATAATTAGTTTAGGGTGGGGCTGATTGAGCATAGATAAAAGATAGAATAATAGTAGCGAAAGAAAAACAGAATCATCTTTGGAATTTTCGATTAGCACCGTACCGTATCAGAAAAGAGAGTGGTTTTCATAGTTGAACCATTGGACTGGGATGAAATTCTCTAGGGTTGTTCGGGACCCATTGCTTTACATTCTGGACGATTGGATTATGGTTTTGAGTTTCAGAGGTTGTGCTATAGTTTTCGTTTTTTGAACTGTTCTTTTTTGGGCAAGATGGTTCTAATTCTTCACTGTTTTGAGTTCTAAGTTTGTGGGTACCGATTATATTGTGTATTTCAAGAGTAAATTGACTCTTGATCCCTCTAGTTTGTTAGGTAAGAACCGTTGTACCCGTTTCTTGATTATACTAAACGCTCGACTAGCTTGTGCCTGTGGTTATATGGCTGCGGAGGCCGGATATTATAAGGCTGAAAGAATTAGTTCTCTTGTTATTCAAATCATTTTTTGTAGTAAAGTCGACTGGGGAAGAACAAATTAGGTTTCTATTGCAATTTTATTGAATTTGGATGTTGTTTTTTGATAATTGTGATTAAGGTGAGAATGTTATAAGGTTGTATCAGGAGGGTTTAATTTAGTGGTGGTGGGTGGTGATGTTGTTAGTGGTGGTCGAATGTATAATGATAAAACCATAGGAGCGTATACTACAATTCAAAAAATAGTAGTTCGGTATTTTCACCAAAAATCAAATGAAAAGTGTGAACACCGTTAGATGCAGAAGGGCAGACTGTGAAATATGGACAACATGAGGAGGCATAGTGAAAAAACTTATTATCCGGGAGGCAAGTCACAAACTCCCTCAAACTATAGGAGACAAATTGCATTTAACTCTTTAAATTATTTAGGATCAACATTTTGAAAACCAGACCGGACCAGCCGGTCCGGCGGGTTTAACTAGAGACCAGCGGCGCCGACAGTCAGGTCATGCACATCTGAACCGTTTATGATGTAACCGGTCGGCCGATAGCCGGTACCCGGTGGTTGAACCGGAAAATCGGTGTTGGGCCGATCTTCTCTTCAAGGTTCCGGTGAACTTTTAGTTTCCTGCGACATCTTCTGTTCCGATGAGCCTCTAGTTTCCGGCGATATCTTCTGTTCGACGAGCTTCTTGTTCTTTGATGAGGGAGTGTGTGGTGGTATTTACAAAATGGTTTCAAACTCTAGTTGTTTTAATCAATTTTGGATGGTTAAAAACTATGTGTTGTTCAATTCAATGGTTGTGTACAGTAGTTTTGCTGTGAATACAGGCTTTTTGTAGATTTTAAATTACAAGAGTGCTATCCTTGTTTTTTGTTTATTTTATTTTTACTTTATATTTTTTATATATTATAATTATGTTATAACCCTGTGTGTTATGAATAAATAAATTTTATATACTAAATAATAAAATAATATATTTTTAAAAACTTTATTTATTGCATGGGTTGAATAAATAAAAATTTTATATATTAAATAATAAAAAGTTATATCTGTAAGAACCATATTTATTATACGGGTTGAATAAATGTGATTTTATAAACCAACTAATAAATTAGTTATATCTTTAAAACTATGTGTATCACACATGTTCAATAAATGTAATATTTTTACCAAATAATAAAAAAATATATCTTTAGAAACACTCGTGTATTAGCTAGGTTGAATAAATATTATTTTATATACCAAATAATAAGAAATTTATATTTAAAAAAACTAATAAATATACTCGGTACGCGATAAATATGATGATTGCGAATATGATGATTGCGAAGATGATTATTGAAAAAAGATACAGTAGTCAAACATGTTACTCAAGAAGCAAATAAGCAGCCATTTGAGTGATAAAATATAAATTATTAAAAAAACCGTGATAAATCTAATTTTGTATATAAAGTAATATTGAACTTTATATACAATTTGTTTAAAAATTATGTAATAAAATCGATATAATAGTCTTTTAGTAATGGAAATAAAAATAAATAATATATTAGTACAAAGTTTGGTTTTGGTGATATATTTGGTTATTTAAAAATATCTTAAAACAATAAATTTAAGTAGAATATTTTATTAAAAAAATATAGGTATTTTATTCGATATTTAAAGTAGGATAAGATTTAATATTAATTTTTATTTATTTAGTTAATATAAGATAGAAAAAATATGAGTGAATAGTTGGGAGGTTGTATGATGATAAATCGATTAACTTTATTATATGTTTTAAATTATATATTTCTTGAATTATTTAAAAAATATTAAGATTTTGTTATTGTTAGTAAAATCCATGATTTTATATTTGTAATTTTGCTTGGTATTATTTTATTAAAAACTACATATTATAACACATAATTATATTATATCTTAAGTTATTGATGCTATACGAAATGTTTTTCGCTTTTACGTCTAGCAATATATATATTATGGTAAAAGTTTAAAGTCTATCAGACATATTACATCATCGAAAAGAATAAGAGTAAATTTATATATACAACTAAAAAGTAGGTGTCTGTAAAAAACAAGTAATAATTTGAGTAAAAGGAAACAAAAAATTATAGTTGTTATATGACACGTTAGATAATATAAATAATGAAAATAATATGAATTGGAAAATCAAATAAATAATATTTTAAATGAGAATTATACATTTAAATTTAAACAAAACAATAATTATCTATAATTAAATAAAATAGATTAAACTAAATAGTATTTAATAGGAGAGTTATCTATAATTCATTAGAAGAGATTAAACTAATAATAATTATCCATAGGAGATTAAACTAACTAATACTTAGTAGGAGAGTTATCTATAAATAATAATTATCTATAAGAGATTGACGGGAAGATAAAAAAAAATACATGGCAATAATATGATAACAAGTGTCCCTTAGATGGTTTCTTTTATTATATAGTATAGATTCATTTGAAATTTTTTATACTTAAAAGTTTTATTTATTAAACTAATTATGACATCATCTAGTTCTTAAATCCGGTCGAACCGGTCCGACTGATCCGACCGGTGAACCATTAAGACGACCGGTTCATTACCCGGTCCAGTTTTAAAAACATTGTTTAGGATCATAGTATTCACACCTCTATCTACTCATAGACTTTGTATTTTGGTTTCACATTGAAGTTCTCCTTTTTGTAGATCTTAAAATTTTCAAGCACTATATCTTTTGTTAGCGAAAGATATATGTAACAATTTCCAGAGTAATCTTACATAAAAATTGCACGATATTTTTTCCCTCCCAAGAAGGTATCGCTAGTATATTGCATATCTATGCACTAATTTAAGAATCTCTGTAGTTATTTGAATTTTAAGTTAAGGTTTTTTTTAGTAATCTTAGTATGTTTGCATGTTTGACGATTATGCATTTTTATCTTTTAACGTGAAATTAATTTAGATGTAACCATATTTGTAAACGTTTATAATGTACGTGACTAAATCTACTTAGTAGACATTTTATTAACATCATTCATAGGTACATCAGTAGCATTGCTTGATTCAGTCATAAGTACATCATTCACACTACTATTAACAACATCTTTGATGCTAAGCTTAAACATTCCATCGGTGTGGAAACCAAGGCCTACGAACTTTTTACCCTTTGAGAGGATGAATTTATCTCCTTCAAACATAAGCTTGAATCCATGTTTGGTGAGGGCTGATGCAGACACTAGGTTCTTGCGAACCTCAGGGACATGTAAGACATCTTTCAAAGTCAAGGTGTTTCCAGAAATGAATACCAAATCGATATTTCCTTTCCCCTTTACTTGTGCAGTGGCATGATTTCCCATGTATATCGTGAGGTTTGTAGATTCATAGGTTTTGAACATGGAGATATTGTTGCACACATGTAGGGTGGTGCCTGAGTCGACCCACCAAGATTTATCTTCTTCGAGGGAGAATGCATCAGATATCACAGCAACAAAGTTACTGCCTTTGCCATCCTTTTCTTTGTCCTTACTTTTTTCGGTTTTGCCTTTTAATAAGTGGCAGTCCTGCTTATAGCGTCCAGGCTTGTTGCAGTTGTCACAAATCACATTTTTCTTGTCCTCTTTGAACTTGGCTTTTCCTTTGTTGTCAAAGCGTTTCCTTTTTCCACCATTTTTGGAAGATTCTCCATTTTTCCCCATCATGTGGACCTTAAATGTATCCTTGTTTTCCAAACGATATTGTTCTTTGATACGAGGATGCTTTCTAAGGTCTTTGAAGGTCATTTCGTCCTTTCGATGTTTAATATTTTTCTTAACATCTTTCCAAGCGGAAGGGAATTTTTCAATTATGGATGCAACTTGGATTGTTTCATCCGTTTGCATGTTGTTTTGTGTGAACATGCGTAGAATGTTTTCAATATCATACATTTGGTCTATAATTGGAGGTGAGTCGATCATTTTATACGAATTGAATTTTGAGATTATGAATTTCTTACTTGTTGCGTCTTCGCTGTAGTATCTTTCCATAAGAGTGTTCCATAGTCCTCTTACTATTGCATTGTTTTGATAAACATCAAAGAGCGGGTAGGACATTGCATTCAAGATGTGTCCTTGATATATGATGTCATCGTTTTCGAACCTCAGACAATCACCTGTTGCTACCACTGTTTCATTTTCGCTTTCTTTGGGAAATTGTTTGGTGAGAACGTAGGAGGCGCTAAGGGTTGCCAAAAGAAATTGCATCTTCTTTTTGCCAACGTTTGAAGCCCTTACCATCAAAGTGGTCCAACTTGGCGATGTCAAACGACATCTGTTGTAGAAATTGCATGCTTTAATTGTTTTTTTCGATTTGTTCTCTCTATTTAGTACTTGGCGAGATCTCTCTATCCTTAAAGCAATTTCGCCGCCTTCGGTGGTTTATGTTGGTTCATTTTTAGTTTAATGCGATCCAATATGTCTTTTCAAATAAAACTATTCAACCATCACACCGATCCATATGTTCGCATGGAGCCATCCATCGATTTGAATTAGTTTTTGTTTGAAAGAAATAATGAACCATCTTTTCTGTTTATCAACACCGATTCATTTTTTGCATATTTTCATGAATATTCAATCAACCCATTTAATTAAATCGATCCACAATGTTCTGTCGATTTAATCAAATGGATACGCCGTGTTCTTCCGATTTAATCAAATCGATCCACGGTGTTCTTGCGATTTAATCAATTCGACCACCGTGTTCTTCCGATTTAACTAAATCGACCCACCTTGTTCCAAAACTCTCCCTTGAATTTATCTAAGACTCAAAACCATTTAATATCTTTCTAAAAATAATTAACCCAACAGGTGGTAGGTTGTTGACACAACAAAGGAATTAGAATAACACCTTATTTGGAAAACTGCATTACTTTTGTTTGATCGTTATAAACGATTACCTGAAAAAAAAAAATTCTTCCATCGTCGTATTTTAATATATAAAGTTAATATCAAAAGGTTTAGATTTATTATCCCACAACTACCAACTCGGAGTTTAATTGTTTAATAAGATTAAAATTGATACATCAAATTCTCTATCATAGACTCATAGTTAATAAAGAACATTATTATTGTTATTATATTTGATAAATGTGCAAAAATGTTTGTGGGTCAACCCAACATGTAGAAAGTACATGTAATGACCCGAACTCATTTGATCCGTTTCCCAACTCATCTAACCTACCTCTCTTGCTACATACGTGTTAATTGGATGGTTGACAAGCATGTATATTGAATGCTGCAACTTCAAATCATTCTTTACTTCAATGGTTTTTTCATGTTTGTGCATTCCACCACTAATAGGTTTGCTCTATTGGTTCACCTATAAATGTGTACAAAACAGGCAAACATAAGACCTGACCCAATTACTGAATCCGTCTCGAGCCAGCTCGAAGACTGAATAAACAACACCTTCATTTATCCAAATTCGATTACTGAACCTGGCCCCAACCCACCCGAAGAAACCTGAGTAAAACGAGAAATAACTTAGAACGTAATGTCTTGGTCTCTACTACACTACATTATGTGATAGGTAATAAAATATTTCTGATCCGTCAACGTAGTTACTGATGACTAAAAATGTTGTTTGTGTGTGCTTTTTTTTTTTTAAATTAATATAGATGATCTTACATTGCTATAGTATGCTTAAAATTTTGTACATGAAAAGTCCTTCTGTTTGACTTTAATTGGGCATATGCCAACGTGTTCATAAGTTTCTGTAGTGCACTTGAACCGGATTTCAAGTAATTTCTCATGCTTGAAGTCGAAGGTTTACTTTTTTTAATCAAAACATAGTCATTCGGTCATTGTTTTTTATGAACTAACTCATATTCTCTCAGGGGACCAAGACCTGTCCTCAATAGGGCACGGCTTAGATGTTTATGCATCCCCGTTATATGCATGGTGGTGCCACCAGGTAGTATTACCGTTTTCAATATATAATTTTTAAAATACTATTAGTTAATTATAGGTTCACACCAATCTATCTTCACTTGGTATGTTGTCACAGCCTTGAGATTGAAGTCTATGCATATATGTTGCAGCTCAAGTTAAAAAAGCGATAGAGCTTGGTATAATTTCAATACTATATCTTGTAATTTTAATTTTATTCTATACACTACTAAATATTTTGGCTAGTTTAAAACGACGTATTTTACACGGTTGAATAAATATAATTTTGTATAAAAAGTAATAAAAAAAAGTTACATCCTTAAAAACCCATTTATTGCACGGGTTAAAGAAACACGTGTATTACACAGATTGAATAAATATAATGTAATGATTAACACAATAGTCATCACGGATGACAAAAATATCTGATCTCTACGAGTATACCTGAGACCCAAAACATCTAGGACGGGTATACCCGATACTTAATGAATATTGGGCTAGATATGTAATTAGGAAAAAAAATATTTCACATTGGATGATCCTGGACCAAGCATATCTTATCTTACTAGTATAAGATTTTTGCTCTTCAACTTTTATTTAACTACCAATTTAACTCTTATCTACTACTTTTTCAGTTTTGTAATCATCGAATCCCTTGTTTGTTTCATAGAAAAATGTGAAATTAGGAATGGGGAAAGAGTAAAGTGGCATCCATATCCATGAGTAGGACGAAGAGGATGTTCATGTGTGTTTAAAGCTTGATAATTGATGTTCGTGTGTGTTCAAATCTGAGAAATATTTATGAGCATTTGGCTAATTAGGGATGGAGAAAGTATGAAACTTGTGTCTGTATTTGGCTAATTCTAGGACTTAATGCTTGATTTATTTTGAACTTACCAATTTAATCCTTAATTTGATTAACTTTGTTTTATTTGTTTTTTTTTTGTTTCAATATCGAAATTAGGTTTTGTTACTTGAATAAGATATATTTGTAGGGCAGTTAATTTCTAGTCAATAATAATATGTGAAACTTCTATTTTGTATCAATTTATAGTACTCTCCTTTTAGGGCTTTCTAATTCGATATATTCGACTTGATGAGTGGGAGCTAATGCCTAATAGATTGGGTTTGTGATGGTTATGATTGTAATTGTTTAGCTAATTCGCTACAGTTGCGATCTATCTATTGTTAGGGAAATTCTTTGACCTTTGTTTGTATGATTCATAATTGGAGGTTATAACCATTTGTAAAAGAGTAAGCTGAAACTCTCAATTAGGGGAATGAAATTGTGTTTGATTACATTTTAGAGTTATTCGTATATGTCTAAATTTGTGATGAATGGTGATTAGGTTTGCAAATCTGGTGAGGATTGTTGTTGTTATTTTATTAACTTGATGAACGTGATTTTATTTTCAGACGGCGATTTTTGATGGTTATAAGGTGCCCTTTTGATTGCAGGTTTTTAGTGTTGTTGATCTTATAGAAAGTGATATCTCAGCAACAGTAATGGTAGTTGTTTAGTAATTGTGTCCATGAATGAATCCCTCCAGTGACTTTTCATGCAATGTTTATGTTATATGTTCATATGCAACTATCTCCGAAAGAATGGTGCATTATTTCGGAAAGAATAGTGTGTTGTTCCCGATCCTGATGTTCAAAACTCCGCCAATAAGGTTAAAAAGTTAGCTTAAGTTTCGTTATTCTCAATGCTAGAGTTTTCAATTTTGCTAACTCAATACTATCACAATTAGGAATTGGATCGTTCTTTGATATTTGTTGTGCAACTTAAGTGAAAAATCCATGTATGTATGTGTGACACCGCACACGATAAGGATGCTTTATAACATAGTTGATACAGAAAATGCTTATCTTATTAATAGTAACGTATTGTACTAATGTTGAAAACTTAAAGGACAACATATAATCAGACTAAGTCTAGCATGATGTAACAACATTTCCACCAAATCACACCGATCCGGGATATACATATCTACCAGACTATCACAAGTCTGGGACTATGAGCAGCGATCATGCCTCATCACCACTGACACATGCTTAAAAGACGTCAGCTATCTATTACTGGTGAGCTCATGAATATACACGAGTTATAACCCACATTATTTAACCATGACTTTATACCCGCCCATATCATCATAACCGAACGTCAACATGAGACACATCATCATATAGTTAATGTCTCTACATCGACAGGTGTAGCACCAGACAAATCCCACCCAGCGGCACGTATAAGGGACCACAAATATTGTGTGTATGAGTGCATAGGTTTTGTACATGCGTACTATAGTCATGTCTTATTATTACGGTTTTGGACAAGTATGTTCACATTTGGAAAGCATTTATAAAACTCACCTTTTGCTAGCTCTGTAATAGTTGATAACACTTGCTTGCTATTATGTTCAGATACTATCTCAAGGTGTATCTATCTCAAGGTCCTGACACAAATTATATAATCCTAAGTTAGGTGATGGTACATCTAACTAGTTATTACCATAGTTGGATATTGGTTAACGTTGCGTTTTTTAAGAATGGGTGATCAGTTACCTAACTAAGGCTACGCTGATACCTAAAAATAATAATACTAATATTAACTACTAAAAATATATAATAAATAACATAAACTTAAACGAGAGCATACCTTAAAACTATCTATGGCAATTTGATGTAAAGTCACCCTCCTCGTGCTTAAAAAACGACTAATAACAACATCCAACGAGTTGTTATATGCTCGAGATTCTTTTATATTAGAGCGTTTCCAAAAAAAAAAAACTTATACTCAAAATTCTTCACATATGGTTTATTTACTGAAAGCAAGCACCTTAAAGTTTATGTGGGATTAATTGTGCACCTTGACTGCAAACTTAAATTTTATATTATTATAATTAATTTAGCTGCTTCATTTGTTTTTTTATAACTTATAAAATATAATGTTTTATAAAATGATGAACATGCTATTGAGACGAGCTCAATTTTATCTAGGTTTTAACCTAAGTTACGTTAAAAACGAAGTAGAGTCAAATATTATATATTTTATTATTATAATCAAATTATATCTTATAACACTAACTATTCTTTCACATTTCAACTAACCATCTTACTCTTACTCGTTACTTACTCATTCAACAATAAATGAAATATAAACATTAAATATAATCTTATTGATTTACTACAATATGTCATACTAAGCTTAATTATCATATAGGTATTTTTTTTGTTGTTTTCAATTCTTTACCATAGGAGTTTTTAAGTGGTACATTAGGAATATAACAACTTTCTGTATGTATTAACATTAAGTGAGAATACATGAGTAATGTTAAATTATTAACTTATGGATGCATATTTGGACAGATGCAGCCATTTTCTTAACAATTTAATTTGGTATAGGTGTTAGGAGAATGGAGATGTAAGACTTCAATCCAAGGGGAATTTTAATTTTTTTAGGATAAAACACATATTACGTTTTAGGATAAGGATAATGATTTAGTAAGGATACGAGATATCATGTATTAATTATTAACAAAAATTAAAATAAAATACAAGTAAAATTTTTTTTGAGGTTGTAGGGGAGAATATCAGGTGGTTAACTGCAATCCTTTATTAGAATTTGTATTTTAAATAAATAAAAAAATTATTTAAGTTATATATTTTATCAGACTCTCTTCAATGCGTCAAATTTCAAATCCCTGTTTTTATGTTAATTTGTTTAAATAAATCTATAAAAGCAAATGAAGAATATCTAAAAAAATCTAAAATTTTTAAAAACCTTAAATTCCGGATGTGTTTAAATATCATTGACTGAAATTTAAAAAAAAAAGATTATCCAAAAAAAAATCCAAATTTTATACAGCCTAAAATTAGGAAAAAAAAATCTTTAGAACAATGTACTTAAGCATTCTTAACTGTCACGTCATCTTCCACATCATATCCTTACAAATCCTTAAAACCTTCATTTTATCTCAAACACTACAAATTGTTAGCCGATAATATCTCCCGGTATTATTGGCATGAATATTTTGTATATTCGTATAAAATGTCTGTTAGGATTAGATTGATTGTGATTAGTTTGTTACCATAATTATCTCATTCTCTTGTACTATGTATAGGGGTGATCTCTACTTTGAATGGCAAGGAATATTGTTTATCTTACATGGTATCAACCTTCTGGCTTTGATTTCGATCCAGCCACCTCCATCCGTTCTTCACCGTCTTGTTCTTCACTACCACCATGGCCGATAAAACCGATCCCAAAAACCAAACCTCCACCCTTCACCCGGTCTACACCGTAACCAACATTCAACATAAAGTCCGTGTACTTGACGGCGTCGAGGTTTCATACCCCACGTGGGTTAAACTCTTCACCCTCCACGCCACCGGCTATGAGGTTACCAACCACATTGACGGCTCGCCGTCACCCGATAAAGCTTCCCCGGAATATCCCGCTTGGAAGAAGATTGGCGTCGTTGTCTTATAGTGGATATACGGCACGCTCACCAATGATTATTTGGTTCGCGTTTTGGAGGATGAATCTACCGCTCATGAGGCGTGGGTTCGGGTCAAAAACTTGTTTCTAAACAACAAGACATCCCGAGCCGCCGCCTTATAGCAGGAACTCTCCAATCTCACCCTCGCATCCATGCCTAACCTGGAAGCCTATTGCCAGCGGGTTTGGGATCTCACGAATCAACTCGCTGCTGTGGATTGTCCCCTTAACAACACACAAAAAATTCTGCATCTGATTAAAGGTATCCTCGTGAGTACAACACCGCGGCCTCAATCCTCAATCAGAACCTACCCACTTGGGAAAATGCGTGCAACCAACTTCACTCTGAGGCACAACGTATTGCGGCTCATGATGCACTGTCTCCAACTTCCATCGTGGCTGCGGCAGTCAGTTCTCCACAGGAAAAACCCCGTGAACAACAACCTTCCTCAAACCGGGACCGTCGCTCTTACAATCGGGACTCTCATCCTCGTCGTGATTCAAACCGTACGGGTCGCAACAACCAGCGAGGACTCGGGCAGACATCAAACAGGTCGTACCCGTTTCAGCAGCCACAGTATGCTCCATATTGGCCTCCGCCAACTGGTTATCCACCTTACTTGGCACCGTCCCCTTGCCCCTACCCGACGCAACCTTGGGCTTCCCCAGTGGACAACTGACCCAACTCTCGGCCCTCAAACGGCCAAGGTTCCTCCCGACAGCAATCGGCCCAGGCCCAGATCACCGACACTGACCCGCTCGAGCCCACTCAGTTAGCGGCAGCGGTCAATGCACTTTCCATAGACTCCGGCGATGATCAGTGGCATTTCGATTCAGGTGCGTCTTCTCACGTGACTTTTGATCACGAGAAACTCAATAATTTTTCCTCGTACTCAACAATATCGTCAATATTTGTTGGTAACGGCAATCGCATTCCATTTTTGGGTTCGGGTTCCACCTCCATTCCCACACCATCAAAACCTTTGCATTTAAAATCGGTCCTTTATAATCCTAACTTTATTAATAATCTTATATCTGTACGTAAGTTCAATGTTGATAATTGGACTTCAATTGAATTTGACCCATTTGGTTTCACTGTGAAGGATTCAAGGATGGCACGGTCCAGTGTCGCCACAACAGTTCCAGTGAACTTTATCCGCTCACTCCACTTGATTCCGCGACCGCCTGCTTTGCTTCGACTAAAGACTCTCCTTTTTAGCATGATCGACTTGGACACCCGGGTCGACCCGTCATGGAGTTTCTTCATTCTAAGCATTTAATTTCTAGTTCTAAAATAAAGACTCCACCTGTTTGCGAGTCGTGTCAATTGTCCAAACATAAACGTTTGCCATTTTCGGATTCTACTACAAGTACTTTGTTACCTTTTACTATATTGCATTGTGATTTGCGGACTTCTCCGATCGTGAGTCATGCAGGTTATAAGTACTATATGGTTTTAACGGACGATTACACACAATATACATGGGTCTACCCGTTAAAATTTAAATCCGAAACTTTCACAAAATTCACTCATTTTCACAACTTCGTCAAAACACAATTTAATCTCCCGATTAAATCTTTCCAATGCGACATGGGAAGCGAATTTGATAACACCAACTTTAAAAATTTCACAACTCAAAACAGTATTCAACTTCGGTTTTCTTGCCCTCATACGTCTCAACAAAACGGCAAATCCGAGCGCATGATTCGTCGTATTAACGAAATTATGTTTGCTCTCCTCACCCATGTTCGCCTTCCGTCCACTTTTTGGGTCGAGGCTTTACACGTGACCTCTTACCTCCATAATATTCTACCCACCAAACTCCATCAAAATCGAACTCCTACTTCCCTGTTATACCTCCGTCAACCTTCTTACGACCATCTACGTGTATTTGGTTATTTGTGTTATCCCAACCTTTCATCCACTCGCCCTCACAAACTTGCGTTTCGTTCCACTCCGTGTGTCTTTCTCGGTTATCCGGCTAATTACCGCGGGTATCGATGCCTTGACATCGCCACCGGTAAAACCATTTTCTCACGACACGTAATTTTCGATGAAACCAAGTTTCCGTTTGCCAACCCATCTAAATCGCCACCATCACATTCGTTTCTCGACCCCTCACCTCTTATCTTTACCCAACTTATCTCTACCCCAAACGGCCCAACAACTCCTACAAACAAACCTCACGGCCTAACACCTTCAACCCCACATGGCCCAAACCCATCCTCTCCTTCAACCCCTACCGGCCCACAGCAGGTTCTCGACCCCAATACCCCAGGCCCATCTACAAACGCTTGCCCTGTTTCCCCTCCTTTTATCCTCGGCCCACACCCCACATCAGGCCCATCTTCCACAAACCCACTTTCTGCACACCAACAGAGCCCGTTTCCTGTTGACACTCTCGTCGACATTCAACAACCTCAATATCCACCAGTTGTCCCTATACCGACACACCCCATGCAAACCCAGTCACAATCTGGGATCTTTAAACCCCGTCAACCCATGTCTCTAAACACTCTCACCTCACCACCCATCTCTCTGTTCAGCGAAATCACATCTCGCTGCCCTCTCGGACCCGAACTGGAAGAACGCCATGACAAACGAATATGAAGCTCTATTGGTAAATAATACATGGGAGTTAGTACCGTGTCCGATTGACACAAAGCTTGATTTATCGTTAATGGTAAAAGTCAAACCGTGGGCATCGATTGTGACGAGACATTCAGTCCGGTGGTCAAACCCACCATGATTCACACCGTCTTAAGTCTCGCTATCTCGAAAGGGTGGTCGATTAATCAACTTGACGTAAAAAATGCTTTTCTCCACGATCACCTTAAAGAAACGGTCTATATGTTTCAGCCTTCGGGGTTTACTTCAGCAACACATCCGAAACATGTTTGCAAACTTACTCGTTCTCTTTATGGCCTCAAACAAGCAGCACGTGCTTGGTACCAACGTTTCGCAGGCTACGTATCTCGGTGTGGTTTCAAAAGTAGCACATGTGACACATCCTTGTTTGTGTATAAGAAAGGAGGTCAAATGGCCTATTTGCTGTTATATGTCGATGACATAATTCTCACGGCCTCAAGCACTTCACTGTTAAACAACATCAAGTCTCTTTCTACCGAGTTTTACATGACCGGCCTTGGTTTGTTACTCCACTTTTTAGGCGTAGCGGTGCAACAACAAAAGAATGGTTTGCTTCTTTCTCAATCCACTTATGCTACATATATATTGTCACGAGCAAAAATGCTAAATTGTAAACCCACTAGTAAACCTGTTGAGGCAGGTTCAAAGTTAAGTGCCATGACTGGCGACCCCTTTTCAGACAGTTCACTTTACAGGAGCTTGGCTGGGGCTTTGCAATACCTTACTATCACACGGCCGGACATCTCGTATGCAGTCCAGCAAATATGCCTTTTCATGCATTCTCCTCGTGATCCGCACTTTCAACTGCTAAAACGGATCCTACGTTACATCAAAGGCACTTTATCACATGGTCTCCTCATATCACCGTCCTCGTCTACAACATTGACTGGGGCGGGTGTCCCGACACTCGTCGGTCAACTTCTGGTTATCGTGTCTTGATGGGAGGTAACCTCGTTTCTTGGTCATCAAAACATCAACCTACGATCTCTCGGTCCAGCGCCGAGGCTGAAAATCGAGGAGTTGCCAACGCAGTATCCGAACTCAGCTGGATCCGTAATCTCCTTCTCGAGCTCCACGTACCGGTTAGACATGCTTCCATTGTTTGTTGTGATAACATTTCTGCAGTATATCTAGCCGAAAACCCAATACAACATCAACGAACGAATCATATAGAGCTGGACATCCATTTTGCTCGAGAGAAAGTCCGTCTTGGCACGATCAAAGTTCTACATGTTCCGGTCGACTATCAATATGCGGACATTTTTACCAAGGGATTACCGAAACAACTGTTCCAACGTTTTCGATCCAGTTTATGTCTCCGCTCACCTACGGCTTCAACTACGGGGGACTGTTAGCCGATAATATCTCCCGGTATTATTGGCATGAATATTCAATATATTTGTATAAAATGTTTGTTAGGATTAGATTGATTGTGATTCGTTTGTTACCGTAATTATCTCTTCTCTTGTACTATGTATAGGGGTGATCCCCACTTTGAATGGCAAGGAATATTGATTATCTTACACAAATATCCTTACTCTTCTAAATTTCCACCTCATCACCTACAAACTACACACACTATTTAAATAAAAGTTTTTTCCTATAATTTGGGCCCACCTTATCACCAATACCAATACAAACATGCATCCATAATTAAGGGCTTCATTGTTAAGGGCCTAAAAGGGCACCCTTGCTCCAATAAGGTTTTGCAATATGAACGAACAATAGTTGTACATAAAGTGAGGTTGTTCAAGAGATTAGCGATCAAGTGCTATCGCTTTTTCCTCCTGGAGAAGAACAAGAGTACCTTAACTCGGATAGTATTTGACCATCAGAATAGTTTAATGATCCGGCACAAGAATTTGTATACTTTCCTGGTGTTCTTAATGGACCTAAAATATTTGGATTGCCAAATCATAGATTGGTGTCAAAGGTTGGTGTTCATGTTAGACCATACGGTGTGGGAGTGGAAAAGTTGCGTGGAAGCCACTACCATGCCGGAACACCACCCCGTAAACGGTGTTGTGGCTTTCGTGAAGTAAGGAACGGGAGGAATTTCACCGGCGTGGGGCAATTGTGTTGGTGAGGTTGAGGTTCTTGATTAGTGGGTGTCGTTTAGGTTTGTTTTGATTGGTTGATGTTTATTTATTTTTTAATTTTTTTCCTCTTCCATGCCATGTCCCACCAGTGTTTTTTTCTCCACGCCACAATGCTCACTTGGTTGCCACATGGTATTTCATGTCCATTCTTTATGCCCTCCCACACCGTGTAGTCTTATGCTACTAAGATATATTGATCAACAAAATGGTTTGTGCAACGGTACCAAATTGCAGTTCCTAACACTTGTTAAAGGCGTAATAGAAGCTGAAATAATATTTGTAGGTACCATTGGTACTCGAACGTACATTCCAAGAATTAATATTACGCCTTCAGACCAAAAAAAATTCCCTTCAAGTTTCAGGGAAGGCAATTTCCACGTATGATTTACAATAACTATAAACAAAAGCCAAGGACAATCACTCTCTCGAGATAGTTTGTACTTAAAACATGTATTCATCCATGGAAAATTGGATGTTGCACTTTGGAGAGTAAAGAGTAGAGCCGAAGAAAACTACTAATTTTAGAGAAAGAAGGAAATGTTACAAATCAAACGAAAAACATTGTTTAGAAGGAAATTTTTACGTAGTTATGATTGCTTTAATTTTTTTGCAACTTGTAATTTATGTTTTTTGATTGTTGAATGAAAATGTTGTTTCATTCTTTGTTAAATGAGATAAATTTTTTATTATTTAATGAAATTAATTTGTTCAAACCGTGATAATAGCTAACTTAGTTTTAATATATAAAGTTAACATCAAAAGGTTATGATTTAATTTCCTAGAACTACCAAATATTTGCTTTAATTGTTTAATAAGATTAAAAAATTGATACATCAAATTCTCTATCATAGACTCATAGTTGATGAATCACTTTCAGCTTGCAATTTTTCAAAATAAAGTTGAATTTGATTGCATACCGAAGGTAAATGAATTAAAATCTGACTGCAGCCCAAAATTTATAAGCCCACTAATTATTTTGCAGCTCAAAAATCATCAAAAGAGTAGCTTTCAACCCAATAATTAACAAAATAGCAGCCCATTTGATTACAAAATATTAGTGTCTATGAATTGTTGGATATCAAAGATAATCACGGTGTTTATGAATCTGGCGAAATCGAAGATGCTCTTAATAGAATTGGTAATGTCGAATGAGATACAGATGGAATGACATAGGTTCGGTCTGCCCTTGTTTGAGTAACCGCCATAACTTAGGTTATACAACAATAATTACACAATAACAAAATAATAACTAATCTAGATTAACTAATATTCTAACACCTTCCTGTAATCATAACGGACACCAACATCTGACATGGTTTTAAATTCCACATGATAGATAGGTTCAAACTCTTCGTCACCATTTTTGGCCTAAACGATGTTACTCGAATCGGGTTCGTCATCCCTCGAACTCTTCTGATAGATAGGCTCAAAGAACCGTTGGTGGGGATGGCAGAAAGGATTCTCCTCTTCTTGGTTTACATTGTCCCGGATGATAGGTTCCGATTCAGTTTTCTTATAACACATCTCCTGTTGTAATTCAAGATTGTTCTCTTCAAAATCTCGGACTCGTTGTCGGATCCGTCTGATTTGTTCAAGATCTCAGACTCAATGTCGGAGCCGTTACCAGATCCCATAGATTAAGATAGAATCCATTGCTTCCTCGATCCGCGAATCTACGAGAAGGGTGGCGATCTTCTCCACGAGCATGTGATAGAAAATACTTTTGTTGCCTCTGTCAACGACTCTACAAGCAAGCAAGTATTCACCTCCATGTCGAGCCATTTGAGAACCAAAAACTCTAATACCAACTCGTGCAGTTACGGAAGCATTCAAATGGCTCAAGAACAATGAGCTAATCAAAGACGATAAATCGAACCAAAGGTTCGAAGAACACAGTTCTTTATATTTAATAATAAAAAAAGCTGCTTTTAACATTCACCCTAAAACCTTATTTATACTAGAACCTATCAACCTTAGAGATAAACAAAGTAAATAAAAAATACAATTACTAATAATATACTCGATAATAAAAAAAATTAAATATTATTCAAATCCTTATATAATCTTCAGTTCAAATTTTAGATCCCTGCATCATCAGGATGAAGAATATGATGCTTGTCTTGGGCCAAAACAAGGTCATCTATCTTCATTGTACAAATCTTAACACACATGCAAAATGGATAACCAGAATGAAATAATCATCTTGACACGTTTGTTTCTCATGATCCTGTCCCTACTCTCATTCCATAGAATATGGATTGCCGACCTTTTACATCATCATATTCTAGGGAATTCGGTGTATATTTTCGTATGGGTACAATTGAACAAGTGCAACTTCTATTAAATATCTGTATAATCTCTTGTTTCCGATGAAGGAATTCTCATCAAAGGTATAAATTGGTTGCCTGTTAGGTTTTTCTTCCAATTCACTACAAGAAATGGCTATTTTTAGCGGCGATGCCCGTCGTCGCTATTGGTCCTATTTGTCGCCGCTATTGACCAAACACACCTACATTATACATTTTACATACAAACATTCATCATTACATACACATTTACACACCTACACCAAAAATTATACAATTTCTAAACTTAAAAAAAATACATATAAAACTAACCTTTTTTCAAGTTTCAAAATATGAAGACCGCGGAGAAGAGGTGGTGTCGAAGAAATGATGATGGTGACCGGAGAAGAGATGGCGGTGATCCGAGTTTTCTTCCACAAACACAAAAATACACAAAAAAATAGCAAAAATTAAAGCATATAACATGCATATAACAAATGTAGAGAAGAAATTTAACATAAAGAGAGTTAAACTAACCGATTTGTGCAAAAAACGGGTGTCTCCGACGAAGCTTAGTCAAGTTTTTTTTTTTTTGGGGGGGGGGGGGGGGGGGGATGGAGGATGAGGGAGGAAAAGACGCTGATAAGGGGCTGTGACGTGAACACCTTTACCGGCGACACTCTGTCGCCGCTACTAAGACCCCGTCGCCGCTATTGACCTTAACCGGATAACTTTTGTGTGGCTAGGGGTGTCTCCGACGAAGCTTAGTCAAGTTTTTTTTTTTGGGGGGGGGGGGGGATGGAGGATGAGGGAGGAAAAGACGCTGATAAGGGGCTGTGACGTGAACACCTTTACCGGCGACACTCTGTCGCCGCTACTAAGACCCCGTCGCCGCTATTGACCTTAACCGGATAACTTTTGTGTGCTAGGGTTAAATGTGGGACACAGACCTTTAGCGGAGACAGATATCACCGCTAATGGTCTTCAAGCTGTCGCCGCTAATGCTCTTGGAATCCCCAACCGTCAGATCTGGATAACGATCAACGGCTGGGGTTTAGTCTCTGGTCCCGGGACGCGGATCGACCAATAGCGGCGACATTTGGCGTGTCGCCGCTAATGGTGGTGAATTCTTGTAGTGATTGATTGTATGACAAGTTAAATGGAAGAAAGTAATGAAGGCTGGTGAGCACATGTAGGATGTCTTTAGTTATTATTATTATTATTATTTTAAAAGACAAGTCTAATGAGTCTAGGTGACTCAAATTGGATTCTATTAGTACCACCTATTTTTTTTATTATTTGAGACCTAAATAGAAAATTTGAAGTAAAGATAAAAGAGTTTATTTAGTTATTTGAAGAGTTAAATAACTACTGATAATATAATTTGTATTAAATATTTATAATTTTAATTTATTATTTTATAGGAGACCGAGAAAATAAAACAAACGTTGAGGAGGCTTAGAATCATGTCATCTGTTCCTTAAGATTTTTTATTTATTAGTTTTCTAGATAATAATAAGTAAAAAACACATGTATCACATGTGTTAACAAAATGAATTATGAAATAGTTGTCCTTAAAAATAGTAAATAGTTTATTTCAATTTGGTTTGATAAGATGCATCTATTTTTGAAAAGAATCTAAGAATATTGATTATATATTTTGCAAAAAAAAAGAGAGGCGAAAAATAAAATTTGGAGGTCAAAGGAATATGCCATGGATATTTACTTATTTATTAAGGGGTGTTTGGGATTTCATTTTGCAACCTTCTTAATACTTATAACTTTTTGCAAAAGCAAATTTTTAGAAAATGATGTTTGGATAATGTGTTAAAAATGAGTTTTTGTGTTTTGAAAATGACAAGTTATAGGGGAGTAACTTTTCTAGAAAGGAGAAAAGGAGGAGGAAAAAGAGAAAATGAGTTTTTATAAGAAAATCCCAAACACCTCCTAAGTATAAAAGAGAAAAACAAAAAAATAACTTTACATAATTCTACAATTTCTTAAAAGATATGGTTGAGTATTATATAACTATTGCTATTTTCATATCTTAATACACTCTATAAAAACAATACATCGATTTTGTAAACTTTATTAGAATTTGGAGTAAAATAGCAAAATGTTCCTTGAGTTTAAGTCACTTTTACTACTTTAGTCTAAAAAGAAACATTTTGATTTTGAATCTAGGTCCTTAGGATTTCAATTTTGATTTCATTTTCATCAAAAGGCAAAAGGCAAACTTAATCAGATTTTTTTGTGAACATCCACCTTTTTTGTCGTGTTGCTTATTTTAATGAAAGATAGAATTGTCTTTTTTATCGCCTTATATAACTAACTTGAAAAAAAAACAAAAATATTTGACCCTTTAAATATCACACACAGTCAACGCACATCGCCGTCTTCATTATTCCCCCCAATGATGAAAATTTATGACAACAAAAGTGTTTGTAAGTAAACGTATGTGTTGAAATTGAAGAAGAAA
The DNA here is from genome assembly GCA_947069175.1 of Scalesia atractyloides. NCBI lineage: Eukaryota > Viridiplantae > Streptophyta > Magnoliopsida > Asterales > Asteraceae > Scalesia > Scalesia atractyloides. The sequence continues at coordinate 16,992,803 of CAMTDV010000026.1, forward strand.
GACAAAACGAAAGATATTGCAAGCATATATTCAGAATATTTACAGATGTTTAGTGGATATCGAGATGAGATGTAAGGAACTGACGTTGTATATGAACACCGTGACACAAACTGACGACCGTTGGAGCACCAGCCGGTGGAGTTCCGTTAGGTTATCGCATCCGGCAACAAGCGAAATGATAACGATGGAATCATATCTGAAAAAAGGTGAAATTAGATCTGAAATCGTTTTTGAAATCGAAACAGTACTATCACCGGTTTGTCGCGGTTGCAGCATATCAACGGTGAAAGTATGTTGTTGTCGAAACATTATTATAACAGTTTTACAATCAACAGTGAAAGTAGGTTGTTGTCGACGATGACTTGCAGTAAAATCGGTGTGGGGTTGCAACATAACGGTGGCGTGCTAGCGAAGGACACGTCACCAATGACGGAAACTTTGAGCGTGTTTGTGATGGACGATTTCATTTTTTTAATACAGATATTTTAAGGGATAAAAAGATAATTTTACCCTTCATAAAACTAAGGAACACGACAAAAAGGTGGAGATTAACAAATAATTTTGACCCGAATGAAAATAGTATCAAAATTGAAACCTCAGAGATTTAGATCTAAAAGTTTTCATTTTTAGAATAAAGTGACAAAAGTAACTTAAACTCAGAGGGCATTTTATTATTTTACTCTTAAATTTGATATTACCAATTTTTTAATTAAAAATAAAATAAGGGATATTGATTTAAATAACTCCAACTTTAACCAATTGACCCATAACACTTGTACACCAGCACTTCTAACTTTCAACTTATTGGTTGATAACACTCACTAACTAACTTAACCTAGTTAGCTGATGTCAGCTGTCACGTCATCAAAATGCCATGTCAGCTGCCAATAATAAAAAAATGTCACGCCAACTACCACATCATCTGCCATGTCATCAAAAATGCCACCTTAGCTGCACATCATGTGCCACGTTAGCAAAAAGGGCTACATCAGCAAATCTAACCGGGTTAGGGTTCAGTTAGTTAGAAAGTGTTGTAGACCAATAAGTTGAAAGTTGGGAGTGCTGATGTACAAATCGAAAGTTGAAAATGTTATCAATCAATTCGTGAAAGTTAGGGTTAATTAAATCCAATATCCCATAAAATAAAGTAAATTAATATGTTACGTAAAACACACTAGTATGGGCAGGTTTTGGTTAGGACCACCATTTAAAGAACATGACATTGGTTCATTAAAAAAAAGTCACCGTTAAAAAAGAGAGTATATTTCACCGTATCACATGTCACTCTTTAGCTCTAGTAACTAACACTCACATTATTTTGTTACATTGTTACAAAGAGTGAATATTAAAGGTTTTATATCATTTTTTCCCATAACAATCAACTTTGAATTAAATTTGATAACCGCTAATTAAGAGTGAATCTCAAATTTTCTTTTATTTATATATCACATTTTAGGTTGTGTTTTTTATTTTTAGAATTGATGAGTTTTATACTTATTGTTTTAAAATCTTACACGGTTTGTCCTTTATCCCTAACCTAATTAAGTTTTTCCTGTTAAACTAAAGCATGTGCAAGGCAGGTGAGAGTGTACTTATCTTTTTACCCTATTAATTAAAAGACATTTTAAAGAAAAAAATTAAAATAGTATATATCAAGTCATCTTTTTCTCTCTCTAAACAAATAATTGAAGACTCTTATTCTCTCCATCTCTCTTTCTCTGTACAACCACCACAACCCTTCTTCCATTACCACCACAACCCTCGTCTACACTACACCACTCCCACAGCCACCACCAACCACCATCTACGCCACCGCAACTTGTTTCCACAACCACCACCATTGTCAGCGATACCGTCATTGTCAACCACCATCAGCGCCACCGTAAACAAGGTCATTATATTCAACATACCCAGTTTCATTTTTCAAAATGTAAGTCGTCGTTTAGTAGTTCTAACTCTGTTGATTTGGGTTCAAGAATTTGGGGGGGGGGGGGGGGGGGGAGGGAAGGGGGTTCAATGGAATTAGAATTGGAGTTGCGGATTTAAGGGTCTGGAAGTGGGTTATATAGATCAGGTGTTGTGTGAATGGATAATTAGGGATCGAGAGTTTTTTTATAAATGGATAAATAGGGTTGTTGTTGCCATTTTGGGCGTGGAGTGACATGTTGTGGTCTTTAGTTTAGATTTAGATGTAATACTATATGTACGAAAAAAGGCATAGTAATTTTAAAATTTAAGAATTAGGATTTTTATTGATTTATAAAAAAAGTTTGGTGTTGATTTTGTATGCTGGCAAAAGACTGTTGAATATGTTGATTTTGTGATTATGATAGTTGTTGAGGTGGTGGTTAGTGGGGGTGGGTGGCAGTGGTGATTGATGGTGACGGTGGAGGGCTGATGAGAGGGAGAGAGATAGAGGTGGAGAGAGAGGTTTGTCTTTATATTTTATATATGTAATATGTAATATTATATTAGTTTCTTAAATTTAAGTTTTTTATTTATTAATGTAATTTTAATTTAAATAGGTAAAAAAAAGACTAAAATACCCTTGTGTTTCCTTATTCAACAAAAAGAGTCTATTGAGTTAGAACTAAAGGATAAACCATGCAAGATTTTAAAACAATAAATAAAAAACTAATCAATTTTAAAGATAAAAGACACGGTATAAAATATGATATATAAATTAAATAACAAGATTCAAATTTGAAATTCCCTCGTCAATTAAATAACAAGATTCAAATTTGATCCTTCAAACTTCACCAACCCTAGCTGCCGCAAATCGTCATTGTGTTGTCACTCGTTTCATCAATCTCCAAAGACGACACTTGCCTAAACCCTATAATGGGTTACTTACTGAAGATGAAGAAGATACACAGTCTTACTTTGACCATTTAGATCACAACAATTGATTTAATAAAACTAGTATAGTAGACCTGATGGAACATATTATCGAACCCTAATCTTCAACGGCCGAACCCTGGTCTACCCTACGCCTCATAGCTTCACCCAACGGCCTAACTGACCATCTTCTCGATGCTGTATTTTCTTCCTATTAAATCTCAGTTTTTCTCTCTATTCGTCTGACAGTAGAACCCCATGTCCCAAAAGTGTTAAAGTTCAGATCTTTATAGTCTTTTAGATTCAAATCCGCAGGTATTTATCTGGTTTTACTTAATTCTTGTAACATTTTGTGTTCTGACGTGTTTTTGTAATCTTGATTGTCGGGTCTTTCATTGATTGATTAGGTAATCTTGTTTAAAAGATTTTAGCTTCATTTGGATATTTCAAATTCACGGGTTTGTTTAAAACCGTGAAACCGCCATTATCGGTCATCAATATGGTTTCATGGTCCGTTTTTATGTTTAATGTTTGGTCAGTCGGTTTTTAAAAAAATCAAACTGTAACGAACTGTTTGGTTTGTGGTTCATACCGAAAACCATATGTATAAAACTGGACCGCATAGTAAGATTTTCCTATTTAGAATATATTTTTTATAGTATTACATATATACACCTTTTGCTTATGTTCTTGTAAGTGTTTCGAACTGACTATACTTAGTTTAATTTATGTATTAGAGACTATCCTTACAAAGTCAAACACAATATAAACTAGTAGACAAGGTCAAGAAGTTCTTGGCTGTCTTTTTTACTCCTTACTGATTCGTTTTTTTCTGTTAACTGCTAAAATACTATTAGTTTACAAAGATAATGTGATTATGCTAAAAGACTATGTGCACCATGCTTATTTTTTAGCTTCTGATAACTAATATATGTGTGGCTTTGCTAAAAGACTATTTGCATATTGCTTGTTTCCTCTTTGGAAGCTGTATCCAACAAGGAATGTACTCAAGAGGATAAGAACACATTGCATTTTTATTTTATATGTCATGCATTTTATAGAAAGACCCAATAAAGCTCAAACCGTGAAACTAAACCGGACCGAACCGTTAATCAAAACAATTACTAATAGCTTGGCTCGTGGTTGACGAAAAAAACCGTCAAAAAATGAACACCCCTAGATATTTGGTACTTTAATGTTTATGCTACCCTGTTTAATTTGCTAGAAAATAAACATAGCATGCAATCAATGCTCTTGTTACTATTTTATTATGTTAGTTATTTTTGCTAGTTAAAGCAGATATTTTGGGTATGACTAGATAATCTGGAGGTCAAATATGTATGTTTTATCATCCTAAAATAGAGTACCATGATATCAAGTTATTAAATGTCTTTTTTGTCAATTGGTTTATTAGCTGGCAAACATTTATAGTATGCATGGAGATTGAACCAGGAGAATGTTATTTTTATTTCAATGAAATATCAGTAATAAAGTTAAAAACTATGATTATTGGTATAGATCTGTTGTTCATGTGTGGGCGATCTGTATTTTAAAGCTCAATAGATTGAAATTAGTCTGAAATGCATAAGATTTGAGTTTGATGTTATGTAAATGTGGTATTTTCAGCAAAGTTCTGCAGTGAGATGTAGTTTGGGGGATTTTGTGAGAAATAAATTTAGGACTTTGTGGGAGTTCAACTAGAATGCTGACTTCTGCTAACACACACACATATCTATACATATATATGTGTGTGTGTCTACATATATAATTATACATATACATAAAGCTTCCTTCATCAGTGCATCTTGATGTCTTTTTCTCCAATTTTTTGTAGTATCTTTTACTTCTTTTTCTGGTCAATTAGGGCGAGATTTGAAGTTATCTTCTTTTCGGTTCAAAGATGGCTTCGACATCTCATTCTCCATTTTTTTTGTCCGGGAGTTTGTCTTTTGTAACTTCGGCTTCTGATCTTCTTCGAAGCTCCATTAATGGCGTACCACTAGAAACATTAGGCAGAGGGCATGTGGGCTCCAGGCAAAAGGGTTTGCATATAGTTGCAAAAGTAAGGAAAGTGAAAGAAACACGAATACCCGTGGCCTCAAGATCCGGTTTCAAATGTAAAGGGTGGAGTCCTTAGTCATCTTTTCCCCCTTTAAGCCTTTGAAGGAAAAACCGAAGCCTGTTATGTTGGAATTCGAGAAACCGCTTATGGATTTACAGAAAAAAATAATTGATGTAAAGATTTTATCTGTTTATAATATGAATGCTATGTAGTCATGTGTGGAGGCTGTTTGTTTTTATGTTTCCAGGTGCAAAAGATTGCTATTGAAACTGGTCTTGATTTCAGCGATCAAATAATCTCTTTAGAGAACAAATATCAACAGGTAAAATAACTTTCTTTTAAACTGATCTTTTTATTATTTCAACTTGTTAGTTTTTAATGTTTAGATGAACTTATACTGATTCTAGTTGTCTGATATTTGATCAGTTTTGGATTATAAGGTTCACTAATTGCAATAGAATAAGAGTAAAATAACATTATCTAGTTACCCTTTCTTTTAAATTATTTTGAGAGAAATATGGTCTGTCTATTATTTTAAATTGACGGAAAATATACTTTTTGTAGATAAAAGAATGTTTTAAATATGAAGTAACTATCAATAATAAAGGTATATAGCGAATGACGGATCTATCCGATGGCCTGGGTACGAGTTCCCACATATGGTTTTTCTTTCGGGCCTTATATTCATCTTCCATAGCACTAACCCCGTTTGGATCCATTCGGGCTTGGTTAAAGGAGGTCGGAATGTGTGAGATGGAGGATGAATTGGCAACGTGTAGGTTGAGGCGAGTGACTGGCTTTCGAACACCGGTCTGGGAACGGGTGGTCATTGAGTGGGTTTTCTGGCGGTGGGGTGTGGGTAGGGTGTTCGGTGGTGTGAAAGGGTACGTACCAAGGGAAGGTGGAGTTGGATGGGTGATGAATGAATGGGTTACATGAGGAACAATGGGTTTAGGAAAAGTAGGGATGAAGGTTGGGTGGGGTTCATCAAGGAACGAGTAGGATGTAGGTGGTGGTAGTCAGACATAAGGGAAAGACATCTCATCAAAAGCGACGTGGCATGAGATATACACTTTACCCGAGGTCGGGTCGTGACACTGATAGCCATGAAAATCCGTCGGATACCTGAGGAAAATGCACCTAACGGATTGGGTATGGAGTTTGTGAGGTTGAGTGGCGGAGGTATTCGGGTAGCATGCGCACCAGAATACACAAAGATGGTCAAAAGTCGGAATCCGGTGATATAAAGCTAAGTGTGGGGTGGAAAAATTGAGTCTTTTTGTGGGAAGGATGTTGTGAAGGTAATCGGTCATGTGTAAAGCTTCGACCCAAAAAGAACCCGGTAGATGCGCATAGCGAATAAAATCATTTATTCGCCTAATCATGCGTTCAGAACAACTGTTTTGTTGTGAGGTTTGAGGGCAAGAGAATCGAAATACGAAGCCATGAGTGTGAGCAAAATTTTTGAAATCATGGGTATAAAATTCGCTGCCCAACTCACATTGAAAAGTCTTTATATGTCGGATACAAGCTGGGTGTGAACAAAGTTGTGAAATTTAGCGAAGTTGGTGAAAGTTTCCAACTTGTATTTCAGTGGGTAAACCCGAACAAAATGAGTGAAATTATCACTTAGCACCATCTAATATTTGTATCCGGATGTCCATAAATCACAATGAACTATTTTGAATGGTGCACATGTAATTGAAGTAGAATAAAATATAGGGTAACCATTTGTGTTTTGAAAGTAGACAAGAATGACATAAAGATGACATAGAAGTCTTATTACAAAATATTGAAAAACGAGAACTTAAATCAACGATGGACTCATCGGGGTGGCCGAGTCAGTTGTGCCATTGATCTAATGTTGTTGGTGATGAGAGCTGTAGGAGATGCCGATGAAGTGAGTGGATAAAGCTCCCTGAAGCTATTGCGGCGAGAAATTAGTTGGCCACTCTTGGGATCCTTCATAGTAAAACCATACGGGTCAAACTCAATAGATGTATGTGATTATCAATATCGTATTTACGTACAGAAAGAAGGTTTTTAATAATATTAGGGGTGTAAAGAATATTGTTCAATTTGTAAGTGTGGTTGGGTACGGTGTAGGTTGCATGACCAGATCCGTGAACGGGTATAGTAGTGCTATTTCCAACAAATACAGGTTATTTAGATAAAGACGATAAATGTGTGGAAATCATGCTTGGATTTGGAGTGTAATGTTTCATAGCACCCGAGCCCATTTGCCATTCTGAGTCATTTGAGCGGAGATTAACCTGTTGCATCGTGTGGGCCAGCTCGGTTGGGCCATAGTCATTGTAACCTGCGAAGGGGTAGGGGCTACCTGCAGGATTAGTCGAGGGAGGCATACTGGGCGAAGTAGGTGTTGGTTCCAGGCCCCACTCCACACACTCACAACACTCAAGTAGTATATATGAAGATAACATGCAGAGATAAAATATTTAAAAGCTTGCAACTGTATTCGAATAAACAAAAGGGGTACATTCTAAAACAAAACCTACTGCTCCTACATATAATAAGTAAACCAAACACATGCCAAAAGAAGCATTTAACGTAATCTCTTGCTTTTCGGTAACAACCCAACACTTGCATGGAACTTGGTCAACTTTTGGTGGTTATCTTATTCACTCGAAATCTGAAACTAAATTAATTTAAACCAACTTCTAATTTCCATTAGCTACAGAGCCATTGACCCGATAACGTGCCGACCTGTGACCCGCAAACAAACCTAATAACCCAACAGTAGGGAAAGGGTTGCAACGGGTATGGGGAAGGTGGAGGGGTCCAGGTATTCGACCAAGTTTGGGAGCCATAATTGGGTTGAGTGTACTGTTGATATTGTTGATGGCGACCATGACCTCAGCCCCGTTGATTCCGTCCACGCCCGCAGTACCTGCGACCACGACTTTGATTGGGTTGCTGATTAGGTTGTTGTTGGTACGTATTTCCACCATAATATTGACTATATTGTGACCACGATTTCCATTGGGGTTTTTGGAGGTGCCAACCAATGCCGTAGTAGGTTGTCTAGCAGATTGCCTTCGTTGTTCACTTTCGAGCATGCCACGGGCTTTATCCCATGAAGGGCTTTGCTGGTTGATTATGGCACCAATCCCATCAAATTCTTTGGGTAGCCCCCTCACAAGTTGTAACACTAATTGGGACTCCTTGACCACATGGCCGGCATTGCCTAACTGATTGGAAATGTCTCTTAATTTTTGAGCATAGTCATCAAGCGAAGAACACATACCAAGAGTTAAACAAGAGAATTGTTGCTCTAGGGAGTGTTGGTGGTATCATTACGTTCGGGTTCCCAGGACCAATGCGTTTGCGGAAGAACATGGGAACAATCATACACATAAAAGCCACAAACTTGACACCAAGACTTCTTCATTCTAAACTCTTGAATCGTAATCGAAACAATATAATAAAAAACTGAAAGTAATCGAACTAACCAAACTTGAAACTTGATTGCATAAAACTGAATTGCAAAAAAAAAGTGTTTACAAACTGATTTGGAGCGAGTATTTATACACAACGAACAGACACGAAGAAACAGTCACGTCGTTCTGTGAAGGGGTGCGATCATACAGTTGATTCAGCGAAGAGGTACGTCTCTTCCTTATGTCGCACCTGTTCGATTGTGTACCAGCCCAAATATCATGACCCACATACTTAAAACCTAATGGACTTCTAATATGTTCGACCCAACTGTTTTGTGTGGCCTGCAGCCCAACACAAACAACAAACAGTAATAATAAAACCATACTGGACTTAATTGTTTTGACCCAATAACAAATAAACATAAGAAACATAATTACACGAGCAACCCTCGTGTTCTTCGGATATACTTGCATAATAAACGATCTTTAGGGAGCTTAATCATCAGACACGTTCTATTTTCATTCAAGTGGCATGGGCCGTGATGTCGGTTTCAGGAATACGGACCAGTAAATCATCAGACAGAGCGCTGAATATCCGTTGTAGGACCATTGCATCGTTCTCCTTCCATTGGCTGTAGCCTTCATCAGTTTCTGCTGGGGTTCAGTTCCACAAAGCTTAAAAAGTTTTGTCCACGAGGAGTATGTGACCTTTGTTCCATCCAGGGTGGGGATTTTGTTATTGATGTTTGCAACGGAGTATGCCGGATGAAGAGCCGGCATCTTAACTTCACTGCTTTCATGGATATCTTTGTTTTCAACCATGATTGCAAGATCGAAGGTTTGGGTGTGGATGGATTAGAGATCTTAGGAGAAAAGAAACGTAAAATATGGATGGACGTGTGATCGGCAATTAGGCTTTCTTTATATTCGTTTTAGTTATAATGCTGTTAATCCATCATTTCTTTTCATTTTTATGTATATTTTGCAGGCTCTTAAAGAACTCTATACACATCTGACTCCAATACAACGAGTTAATATTGCACGACACCCTAACAGACCAACTTTTCTTGATCATGTATTCAACATTACTGATAAGGCAAGGCTTTGTTTTTCTTTTTTCTTTTGTTTTCCAATTTTTGCTGTTAAAGTTTAAAAATTTTAATTAAATTTCAAATACCCTAACTGAAATTTTATATTTGTAGTTTGTTGAGCTTCATGGTGACAGGGCGGGCTATGATGATCCTGCAATAGTGACTGGAATTGGAACAATAGATGGCAGGCGATTTATGTTTATGGGTCATCAAAAGGGTAGAAATACCAAAGAGAATATTCAAAGAAACTTTGGAATGCCTACACCACATGAGTAAGATTTTGCGGTGACAAGTTTAAGAAGTATTAATATATATATATACACCCCTCTTTTTACCCATATTTTTGTTTGTTTTGATAAATTGAGACTCTGATTTCTGATTATTTAAGAGTCTAAATTGTTAGTTCTACACTTGTTGAAGCAAAACTAAATTATTAAGAAAATTAGAAGTACTTATTTTCCTCTCTTTTTACCCGCATATTCATTGTTATTGTTCATAATACTAAAAAGTAAAATTGTTGGAGTTCTTTATGAGTATATGTTATGTTCAAAAAAGATCGTAAGCAGATTGTTTAAAATAAAAGAAATATTTTTAATGGTCGATGAAAAAAATACAGTAAATTCTTATATTTGAAATATGATTTTTGCTCGATAGTTCATCAGATAATTAGAAGTTGACAATCACTCGGTTTATCATCAACTTGAAGCAATTATGATTATTCAGTTCAACATAACTTTTTTGGATACATATGCATCAGCAATGATAAATATGTTGGTTTAAAGTCCTCTGTTTATATATCATTAATCTTGATACTATGTTACTTATAGGCACCGTAAGGTTCTAAGAATGATGAACTACGCAGACCATCATGGGTTCCCTGTTGTCATATTTATTGATACTCCAGGGGCATTTGCTGACCTTAAATCAGAAGAATTAGGCCAAGTACCTAAAGATTAATTTATTATTATTATTATATCATCATAAGAAAGCTTAATTAAGTGGTTATTTACCTTGTATGCAGGGTGAATCCATTGCCCAGAATTTAAGGACTATGTTCGGCCTGAAGGTACCAGTTGTTTCAATTGTGACGGGTGAAGGTGGCTCTGGCGGTGCTTTAGCCGTTGTTTGTGCTAATAAATTGCTAATGCTTGAAAATGCTGTCTTACATGTAGCCAGGTGACTATTAAACTTCTCTCGTTTTATAAAAATCCATGTTAGCACAAGCCATAATAATGTTTTGAAGTCTTGTTTATATCCTTTTTTCGGTATTAGTAAATCGACCAGATAATTGTAGAATTAATTTATTTATACCGCTAGAAACCTTTTTACACCCCAAAAGTCTAATCGATTCGCCTATTTTTACTCAAAAGATCAAAAAATTAACGTGCAATTTCATATATATCCTTGTAAAAGTTTAAAATTACATATATCATATATACAGACACACAAATACACATACACATACATACATATGTATGTATACATGTCCTAAATTCACTAATATCATGTTTCATAGAATAAATGAAGAGAACATTGTACACATTATACGCATCACGTTGTTTTTTTATTCGTTGAAACAAGTTTTTTATAAGTAACTGATTTTCTTTTATTTGCTATGGAAAGGTAAATATGATATTATGAAACCTAGAACGATATTTATATGAAATTTTGAACTCTAGAAGTGTGTGTGTGTGTATGAAAGTAATCCAAGCGTACACATGAAAATGATCTCCAATATTATTTGCAAAATAGGGAAAGTTCTTTTTGCGGCATTTACTTTTTTACGTATAAGTTTTGCACTTGCTGTTATATAGGTTTATTCCCTAATTTTATATAATTTTGCGTGGTATAGCCCAGAAGCATGTGCAGCAATTCTGTGGAAGACTGCCAAGGCCTCCCCAAAGGTGGTCAAACCCTTCTATTTTGTCTTTGTTTGTTTATAATAGGCTGTTAAATGCTCAAAATATATGTTTTTCATAAGTAGGCAGCTGAGAAACTCAAAATCACAGCTAATGATACTTGTAAGCTACAAATTTCTGATGGCATCATCCCTGTAAGATTCTTCCCTTATCTAATTAGATTTGCTTTGATTTGGCCATTTAAATAAAAAAAGGATCCTTAAATCAAGAATTAAGAGAAAATATAAGTTTCTTGAAATTTTATCAATTTAAAAGATACAACCTGTCATTTACCTTCCTCAAAACCTTTCTTTCCCAAGATATATTATGAATTAGTTTACAAGGAACTATGATTTTAAGTTGAGGAGACTTTGAAATATTTTAATATTAAATATGTTTTTTTTGTTTAAGACGAAATATCTATAAGCGGTTTGGTTTGGTTAACTTTTAACGTGATAATTTCAGGAACCGCTTGGTGGTGCACATGCAGACCCACACTGGACCTCCCAGCAAGTAAAAAAAGCCATTCTTGAGTCAATGGATGTGAGTATGTGGAAACTTTTATCTGGTTACTTGTAAACAGGTCAATCTGGAAATGGGCAGAATTGAACCTCTTAAATCGCTTTATTTTACTCAGGAATTGTATCATTTACTTAAAATCATATAACTAAATATTGTAACCATATTTGACCCACTATTTATTTATTAAAAATGTTGGACAAAAAGTCTTTTGGGTCAACTAAAGCAGACTCGGTCTCTTTCGGCCCTCACAAAAATTAGCGATTTTGACTAATTACCAAATCTGCCAGACCTGCCCAGTTTTTAATTTCTAGCTTTATCGGTGATTACATTATATTCGTGTGTGTAGGAGCTCCAAAAAATTGGGACAGAGGAATTATTAAGACAAAGAATGCTGAAATATCGCAAGATTGGTAGGTTTCAAGAAGGTTTGCCCATTGACCCCGAAAAGAGAGTCAACATGAAAAGAAAAGAAGAACCGAGACCTGGACTTATTTCAGACAAGGTTTTGCAGGGTGAAGTTGATAAACTAAAAGAGCAAATTATGAAAGCAAAAGAATTATCTTCTATAGATATGGATCAAAACAGGCTGATTGAAAAACTGAAAAGAGAAATTAGTTATGAATTTTCTGAGGCAGCTAAAGCATTAGGGATCGAAGAAAAGTTAATTAGAATGCGTGAAGAATTTGCAAAAGCAGAGAACGAACAGTTGACTTCTGATCAAATTGAGAATCTTGAAAATTTAAAGAATGAAGTTAATGAGAATTTTGCATTGGCTCCTAACTATGGAAGGCTGAAGTATAAGCTAAGCTTGTTGAAGGAGGTAACCAAAGCTAAAATCTTTGCTAAAAATTACAAAAAGACCCATCCGTTGAAGGCTAAAGTCAATGAGAAGTTCAAGGAGGTTTTGGAAAAGTCTACCCTGAAAAAGAAAATGGATAATTTGAAAGCTGAAGTTGAAATAGCTGGGGTCTCTACATTTGATGAATTTGATCAAGAGCTTAAAGAGAAAGTTGTAGATGTTAGGGAAGAAGTTGAACATGAATTTGTTAATGCTCTTGAATCTTCTGGTGTTCATGTAACTTCAAAATTTGGTCAAAGTTCGACGTGGGTAATTAAGGTTAAAGTTGATAAACTTAATGCAGAAATTAATCAGATGATTAAAGATGTTATTGAATCTACGCCAGATTTGAGGAACACAATTGAGATGTTGAAACTTGAGGTAGTAACAGACACAAGTGCCCCCAGTAAGAAATCAAATGAAAAGATGGTTTTGCAGCAGCAAATTAAGCAGGGTATTGCTGATGTCATGAGTTCTGCAGCAACTACAAAGAAATATGAACAGTTGCAGGCTGAACTTGCTGAACTTTCAGGTGGATCTGAAGGAAGTTTATAATAATAATGTTAACGATAATAATAATAATAATAATAATAATAATAATAATACTAAATAGTAATACCAATAGTAATGATAACAACAACAATAATAATAAAATAATGCATACAACTTTGATTTCTCATAAACTTATACATAATGAAGCGTATACAACTTTGTTTTCTCATAAACATATACATAATGAAGACTTCTGGCAAAGTCCGTAGGTTGGTCTGAGAGCGTGTGCAAACATTGGTTATCCGTTCTATCAACACAAGAGTTTGCAAGGAGGCATTAATTAACACCACTTATTAACTGTAGCCAACCAAAAATTTTACCAATTTACTAGCGATCATGATCCATTTATTTCATTTTTGTGTCATGGCTCAACAATCTGTATGATGTGTTTGATACTAGGAAGATTGGATGGATTGATATGCGTTTGCTTAAGGAATACCTATGAGTTGATTATTTGAAATCCACTCCTCCGTGCCAGCCAACAAGAAGTTCTCTAACTCCAAATCTCATGGTTTCTATAAAACCCATTTGCTAGGAGGTTTATATATAAAATGCAAATGTGGTATAATGAGGTTTATCATTTATTCAAGGAAATTAGAATCATGGAAAAAATAGGATTTCTTAAAAAGATGGCGGTACCATTCCTACTGCTATGTTTGGTCGCTCAACAATTTGTGTAGAGAAGTCTTTATTTCATATTATTATCCCATTATAGGGTTGGAGATGAATATATGATTATTGGTTTTGATGTGAATTCAAGGGAGTATATAAATACCCAAGACCAAGAAGCTGACATGTTTACAAAAAGCTTGCCAGGTCAAAGCTAATTGATTTTGCAAAAGAATAACCATGGAAGTTGATGTTGAGAGGGAGTGATAAGGTTACAAACATCAAAGGGCGATACGGTTGATCTCAAAGGGGTGGTTTGGAAAAGTCTAAGGACTAATAATTTTTTTTTTATTTAGGGAGTTTTTATTTGAATTACAAGTTGAGTAGGATTATGTTTCCTAATTTAAATGTTGCTTGTTCTCCAAGCAGTTTACCTATAAAAAGAGTGTGGAGGTTATATGTTTTTCGTTCATAGTAATTCTGCTTGATTAATAGAAAAAAGTCAAACAAGTTGTTTAAGTCTGTTGTGTTTTTAGTTTGGTATCCGCTTGTTTTTTTATACACAGTACGTCAGAAAATTTCTGCTTGTGATACTCCTTGTCTAGTAGTGATGAATTATAAAAACCTGCAACTGGATTGTGGTGATGTTCAAGAAATCTGTCAACATTAGTTTATTTACTACTATTATGAAAATAGATGATAAGCAGACCATTTATGTGAAGCTTATTAGGCTAGCATATATAGAAACATTATTATATATTTCACTTTTTTCTTACTTGAGTACTTCACATCTCACTCTACATACATATTATGAACAATAACAGTAGATAAACTTAAATAACAAAACTCCAGATTGGAGAAAGTTTAATAAAATGGATAACCTTAACGCACAAAATAGATGGCACCATCTTCGTTGTACAAACCTTAACACACAAAATGGATAACCAGAACCAAAGTTATCATCTTAACAACTTTCTTTGCCTACTTGTACCAGAAGAATATCCCTTCCATACAGAAAACAAGACTAATATAACTGTCCCAAATCCCAATCCATACAATATGGGTTGCCAGTCAATCTTATTACCAGATACCTTGGAATCCAATGCACTATTTGGTATGGGTACAGTTGAGTCAGCGCAAGCTCTGCTCAAAGGAACCCGCATAGTCTCTTGTTTCCAATTTAGGAACTCTCATCAAAGGTATTAAATTGGTTGCCTGTTGGGATTTTTCCTTCCAATTGATTGTATGACAAGTTAAAGGAAGAAAGGAATGGAAGGCTTGCAAGCACAGATGGGATGTCTCCGGTTATTCTGTTCGAAGACATGTCTAATGATTCTAGGTGACCCAAATTTCGAATTGATGGTGGGATAGAGCCTGTGAACTCATTATGTGATATGTTGAGAAGATACAGTGCTTTGAGTTGACCAATTGTGCTTGGTGTTTCACCTGAAAAATGGTTACTTGAGATATCAATGGATGTGAAGAGTGTAAGGATCTTGACTAGCTCTAACTCAAGTCCTTTGACTGTGAGTGTCACAGAATCTTGATAGTAGTGTTCCCATAAAACCATAAAGCTGATGTGTTTCATACTTTGTCCATTCTCAGCTGTCATCATAGCACCCCATTGCCAGAAAAATTCTGCTGGCACAATGCCACTTAAACTATTGTGAGCTATGTCAAGAATCTGAAGCTTTGACCATTTGTGGTGTTGGTTTTGACCACAACCCACTGATCCATGTAACCTGTTGGATCACAAAACAAGAACACGCAAGTTGGTAATTTTACTCAAAGAACATGGATAGTCTATCTTGTTTCTTCCTAGGTTTAACACTTCTAACATCGTACAGTTGACTAAAGAATCTGGAATCTTCCCTTCTAGAAGATTTTCATGCAGATCTAGAGTGTTCAACCCGCAGTTGCTTGGAAATGTTCCCTCGATTCGACCGCTAAGACTGTTGTTCGCCAAGTTTAGTACACCAAGACTGCTACCTAATTCGATCAAACAATTCGGTATGCTTCCGTTTAACTGATTGTTTGACATATCAAGAACCTTTAGGTAGGCAGCATTGCATATGCTTTGCGGGATCACCCCAGTGAGTACATTGTTAGAAACCGAAAAGAAATATGCTTTGCGGGATCACCCCAGTGAGTACAGTGTTAGAAACCGAAAAGAAATATGCAATGCTCAGGTTTATCCCAATGCCTTCCGGGAGTGATGAGTTGAAACGATTGTTTGAATAGTCGATGAATGTGGCGGTTTGTAGCAGAATTGGAATCACCCCACTGAGATGATTGGAACGTAAGTCAAGTACATTAAGATCTGGTAAACTATAAGGCTCTTCGAGGGCTGTTAACAGGTTACGGGAAAGATTCATATACGAAAGACTTCCATTCCCAACTTCCCATATCCATGTTGGTATCTTTCCTTCAATTTTATTGTTGGAAAGATCAAGAGAGGACAAGACTGGTTGGTTTCTTAGATTAGAAACTTCAAAAGATTGCAAGAAGCCAATTTCAAGGTCACTAAGTTTGGAAGATGATTCATGAGAGTGATGCTATCCCTCATTATGATCGACAAGTTATTAAATGAAAGATCAAGAGTCGTTAGACTGCTCAGGCGATCTTGGAAGTCTGCTATTCTTATTGTCCCACCTAGGTTATTATATGATATTATGAACATACTAAGCTTTCCAAGTTCAAAAAAAGATCTTGGAAATTCTCCTTCCAATTTGTTACTACCCAAATCAAGTGTAGCCAATGAAGATAAGGGTGGATTAGTGAAATTAGGAAGTAAACCATCGAATTTATTATTGGAAAGCTCTATCTGTTGCAGTTTTTGCAAAGAGAACAAAGATGAAGGTATACTTCCAATAAAGTTATTAAATCTTAAATCAACGGAAATAAGATTTTTAAGCTCTTGAAAGTGAGCAGAGGGAATCGTACCAGATAAACTGTTGCTCGACAAATAAACATGGGTAAGATTCTTGCACATTTGGAACGATGGAATTTGCCCAGTAAAGTTGTTTGATGACAGATTTATGTACTCCAGTTGGGTGAGATTTTTTATAGACTCCGTATTCGTCCACCGAAATTACTGTTGAACAGCTCAATTCTTGATAAATTCTTTAGATTTCCAATAGATTCTGGTATCCCACCATAAAATTTTGTGTCGCTGAGCAATAAACTCGTAAGGGGTCCATTAATAGGAAAATCGGGTAAAGAACCTGAAAGGTTCTCATTAAGAGCTAAATCAAGAATCTGTAACTTCTGCAACTGAAGGACCTTACTGGGGAATGTTCCTAGCAAATTACAAAAACCAAAATTTATAACTGTCAGGTTCTTGAAATTTGCAAAGAAATCAGGAACTTGTGCACTTTATTTTGTTTCCAGCTAGATGAATTACTGAAAGTGACTGTAATTTCTGAAGGGAATCATGTAAAGGGCCTGAAAGTTGACAATATGACAAGCTTAAAACCTCCAACTTAGGTAATGATAAAGATATACTCTGGCCCCAGTCTGATTTCTGTGATGATATATTCACATTATCAAGATAAAGACCTGTCAACTTTGTGAAGTTTTGAACGAGTGTGGCCAGATTCGGTTTTTCAAGTATTAGTGAACAAGTTCCAAGTGAGAAAAATGTAGAAAGATCAAGAATTTCCATCCTACTCAGCTGAGATAATTCTCCATGAATTTGACCAGAAAAACCTGCATTTGATAAGTTTAAATACTTTAAACTTGCAAAGCTGCCAAATCTTGAAGAAATCTGTATAAAATTGAAGTTATTTCCAGCAAGATTCAGGCTTTCAAGATTTTTCAGATCAAAAAGAACACTGGAATCATTAATTCCAACAGTAATCGTTTCATTACTTAAATCTAGGCCGATAACCTGACCCTTTGTGCTGCAAGTTACACCTCCCCAGGTGCAGCAATCCGTGACATTTGGGTTCCAAGACACAAGTTTTCTTGAAAGAGAAGAGTCAAATTGGAGTGGGTTCTTTAATTGAATCAAAACTGACTGTTGGTTAGTTTGACATTGGCCAGAAACCAGCATCATATCAAGCCCAAAAAGGATCAGGTAACAGGGTATCAAGAAGAAATATTGAACGCAGAGTCTGGTTCCCATTATAAACCACAACTTTAGACATACAAACGATGCTTATTAAATATTAACCATAGAGCTTACGGAAGCAGAACTTAAGTGAATATAAAATGCAAAAAGGACACCTTTTCTCCCTTTCTTGCTGCTTGAGCAAATTTTGGTTATATTATATTTTCAATGTGCTATATCTACATATGCATATATATTGTATTTTTTTCTATAACGTGTAAATTACAGTTCATATTGGGGCCTGGCCGAGTAGACACGATCATTAGTTGGGTGTGAATAATAATGCAAACAATTGACTTTGCTGGCGATTACTTTAAACTTTGAAGTCGTTCCACTATATAAAGGTGAGGCCCATATACACTTTGAAGTCTTTCCACTATAAAAAAGGTAAGTCCATTTATTATGTGTAACGAACTAACGATCAATATTCTGTGCTATATTATAATTATAAAGGGGAAATCACAAAAGTGGCCGAAGCCGTTTCAACTTTCCAAAATTAGCCCGATGTAGCGGCATCCCGAGGTGTTTCAGGAACCACCAAAGTAGTTGTAGCTCTTAGCGATACATGTAATCAGCCGATTATATCGGCTGATATCTTGTGATTATTATTATTAATTGTATTTGATTTGGTGTATTCTTGTCATATATATCTATTTCCTATTATTCGGTTGTATCATTCCCTATTTAAAGGGTTCTTATAATGGAAATCATTCAGAAATTTTACACCATAAATTCTTTTATGGTATGAGAGCAATTCTGATCACCATCTTCCCTTTCGTTGTCTCTGTTTTTCTTGTTCTCGGATACGTCCGATCATAACCATGACCAAAGAAACTATCGAGCAGCCATCTAAAACCCCATCCCTACACCCAGCCTATTCCGTAACAAACACCCAAACCAAAATCAGAACCCTAGACGGTACAAACGTTACCTATACTGCATGGGTAAAACTCTTTCTTTTCCATGCTATCGCCTACAAAGTTTCTAATCATAAAGATAGGTCTACTACTCCGGAATCTTCATCTACTGACCATGATGCCTGGAAAGAAATCGATGCATTGGTTCTCCAATGGATATACAACACAATATCCGACGACCTTCTAAAACGCGTCCTGGACAACAAAGCTACGATTTATGCTGCTTGGACAAAACTAGAGAAAATTCTTCTCAGTAACAAGAAGGCGCGTGCTACCTCGTTAAAAACAAAGTTCTGCAATCTGGCTTTGCTACTGTGTTCCTCTATCGAGGACTATTGTAAGCGTTTGACTAACTTGGCTAACCAATTAGCCGATGTAGACATCCCTGTCATCGAGTCTCGTCTAGTTCTTTAACTAGTACGAGGTCTTCCTGCTGAATACAATACCACGAGGTCGCTAATCAATCAGAATGGTGTTGATTGGGACCAAGTCGTGACTATGCTTAACGATGAGGTCTTACGTATGGAAGCACAAAAGGGTAGTCAATCTACTGTCTTGGCCGCCACGTCTCCTCAAACAACCACTTGAACCAAAACTCCTAGCCTTTGGACCCTAACACCTCTTCCACTCGTGGACGGATCGGGGTCGTGGGTCTTAGAACCGTCGGGTGGCTGGGGACGAGGCAATAACCAGCCACCCTACACACCTTGGCCCGATCAACAACAACAACAGTCTGGGTATCCCAACTGGGCTTGGTGGACACCTCCACCATGCCCCTATCCGACCCAACAACAATGGCGGCCCAATAGTAGCCCTATTCAGCAGCCCACAGCCCCTACCCAGGCCCACTTTTTCGGTTTTTCGCAACACCAGTTTGGAGGATGATGTCCATCAGCACAGGGAGTCTACAATGCACTGAGCACTTTGGATCTAAGCGCTACATTCAACAATATGCAGATGAATCAACCCTCATCCTCTTGGGCTTCTGATATCATGGATACAGGGGCTCAAGTTGTAGACCTTTTAAGTCATATTTTTTATTTTCATTGTAATAAGAGTAAAACCTCACATATTTGCAATTCCTGTCAACTTTCTAATAGTAAACGATTGCCCTTTCATGCTTCTACTATTTTTACATTCGCCCCATTTGATATAATCCATTGTGACTATGGACATCTCCAATCACGAGTAAAACAGGATACAAATATTATATGGTTCTCATCGATAACTTTTCACACTTCGTGTGGGTGTATCCTCTTAAATACAAGTCTGACACGTTTTCTACCTTTGCCAAATTTCGCCATCTAATTGAAACACAATTTCATCGTAAAATCAAAACATTTCAATGCTACCTAAGGGGTGAATTTGACAACCTAGCCTTTAAAGCTTTTGCAGACCAACACGACCTTCTGTTTCGGTTTGCATGTCCCCAAACCTCTTCCCAAAACGGCCAGGCAGAACGAATGATCGTCGCCTTAACGACATCATCCGCGCTATGCTAATTCATGCCAATCTCCCCCTCTTTTTGGGTGGAAGCCTTACACACGGCCATTTACTTACACAACATTTTACCTACCAAATGTATCACTTTTTATACCCTTACCTTTGCCCTTTACCTTCGTCATCCCGAGAATGAACACCTACGGGTGTTCAGGTGTGCTTGTTACCCAAACACCTCTGCTATCCAACCGTATAAATTGCATGCACGCTCCATTCGGTGCATTTTTCTTGGGTACCCACCCGACTTTCGTGGATATAGATGCTTTGACCCAACCACAGGCAAGGTACACATCTCTCGCTATGTGGCCTTCGATGAGCACGTTTTTCCTTACACCACTCCTCACAGCCCTACCGCATATAACTTTTTGGACAACACAATTCCCCCGGGCTTTACTTTTCATCAGCCTGCCCCCAAGCCATCTATTACGGCCCCTTACCCCATCACCTATAGCCAGCGCTCTAGACAACCTTCGGCCCAACCACAGCCTACCCCAAACCGTCCACACATGCCCGACCCAAACCCAATATCCCCACCTTCCTTCATTGGACCCACCCTAGACCCACCAGCCCAATCTCCCACACCTGGACAGCCCATACCACAACCACCACCCATTGTTCCCCAGCCCACTCACATCCTATGACCACCCGCTCTAAATCTCGGTCCACAACCCAATCGGCCTTTAGTACCACTAACATTTGCCCCATACCCACAACTTATGCCAACGCCCTATCCAATCTTAATTTGTTAAATGCTATGCAAGCCGAATTTACTGCTTTACAATGAAACGTGGGAACTAGTTCCTCGACCTACAGATCTCCAGCCATTCGATGTATGTGGCTTTTCCGTCACAAGTTTAAATCTAACGGTACACTAGAACGTTATAAGGCCAGACTCGTTGTTAATGGTAATTCACAGATAGTGGCATTGACTACAAGGACACATTCAGTCCGGTTGTAAAACCGATGACTATTCGGACAAATATGTCACTCGCAGTCTCATGGTCATAGCTATCCATCAGTTGGATGTGAAGAATGCTTTCTTACATGGGGAACTTAATGAAACTTTTTTCATGCATCGACCTTGAGGTTTCAATGATAGACGGGCTCTGAACTTCGTGTGTCATCGGAAGAAGTCGCTTTATGGGCTCAAGCAAGCACCTCGGGTTTGGTACACCCGTTTTGCGTCATATATTACTTCTCATGGATTTCGTAATAGTGCCTACGACAACTTTCTATTTATTTATAATCGGGATCCATCCAACATTGCTTATTTACTATTGTACGTCGATGATATAATTCTTACCACATCCAATGATACTCTTTTGCATGATATCATTGCCATTCTATCCGGGAGTTAAAGTCTCCCAATAATCCCATGGTATTTTTCTTTCACAGGCACAATATGCAAAGGATATTATTGCTTGGGCTTCAATGTCTTCATGTAAACCTTGCGCAACTGCCGTAAACCTCTCCGCCAAACTGATCAGTACCGACGGTCCCCTATTTTTGGATCCTACTTTATATAGAAGTCTTGCCGGGACTTACAGTACCTCACATTCATGAGACCTGACATCTCCTATGTTGTTCATCAGGTCTGCCTTTTTACACATGAGCCTCGAGATTCTCACCTTGATTTTATGAAAAGAATCATCCGTTATATTCAAGTAACAATTGATTATGGTATACGTATCATTAAATTCGCATCTCATTCTTTGGTGGCAAACTCTGATGCTAACTGGGGTGGTTGCCCAAACTCACGGTGCTCCACATCAGGTTAATGTGTTTACCTTGGTAATAATCTGATCTCTTGGTCCACTAAACGATAACCTACCGTTTCTAGATCCAGCGCCCCCCCCCCCCCCCCCCGAGGCTGAATACAGGGGTGTTGCTAATGCCGTTGCTGAAGCCACATGGATATGCAATTTCTTGTTTGAGCTACACTCCTCTTCAACATGCATCAGTCGTCTATTGTGATAACGTCTCAGCTGTGCATCTTTCTAATAATCCAGTACAACATCAGCAAACGAAGCACATCGAGATCGACATACATTTTGTTCGGGACAAGGTTCATGTAGGTCACATTCGGGTTCTTCATGTACCTTCCTCATTGCAATATGCAGATATTTCACCAAGGGGCTTCCATGGTAGCTATCCCAGTCCTTTCACTCCAGCTTGAGCGTCTGTCCACCGCCCGCTCAATCTGAGGGGGTGTCTTAGCGATATATATAATCAACAGATTATACCGGCCGATATCTTGTGATTATTATTATTCATTGTATTTCATTTGGTGTATTCTTGTTATATATATTTGTTTCCTATTATTCAGTTGTGTCATTCCCTATTTAAAGAGTTCTCATAATCAATGGAAATCATTCCGAAATTTTACACCATAAACTCTTATAGTAGCGTCTCTAAAGACGTGTGAAGATGAATCAATCAGGGTGTGCCACATGTGAGAAATGGCTGTAGCGGCTCTGAGCCATTTCAAGTGCTGTTTTTTTGCTGAAACGGCTTAACCGAGACACTACAGTGAGCCGTTTAGAGCTTAAGCGGCTGGCTTAAATGGCTGTAGGAGCCATTTCAGATGCTTTTTTATTAAAAGTTTTTACAAAATTTCTAAAAACTTTACCTATAAATTGCCCAATCTGAAACTTGTTACACCATTTTTAACAATGGATCATTGTTACATGATGTTAAAGCTTACGATCAAATCTTTCCTTTTTTATATAAGTATATTTTCTCCACATCCTCGTATTGTTACAAGATGACGTTTTTCTTAGCTTCATATTCTGATCTTTTCTTTCTTTCTAGAGGGTTCGAATTAAAGTGTCCGTCCCCAGTTTTACGGTCCTCTTTGAAAAAAGAAGTAATACTAATCTTTAAGTTTATTTATGTTTGATTAACTTTATATTAGTTTATTATCAAAAAGTTATCTATAAATAATGTTTTTTCAAAATTTTAAAACTATAGGTATCATTAGATGAGGCTATACAAATAAGGAGATGGAGTATATATCAATCTTCTCTTACGTATTTTTCGCTCTTAGTTGTGTTTCACAAAGATGTAAATGAAGAATCTTTATTATATGTCAATTTTTTTATTTTAGTAACATTATTATTTGTTATTGTATTCCTATATTTTTTTAATAATATATATTAAACATTAAAACAAACATTCCCTTAATACATACAAGAAAAAAACATTAAACAGAAAAAAAGCAGATAAGAGAAAAAACATTATTACATAAACCATAAATAACATTAAACCTAAAAAACGTCAAACTTAAGAAACGTTTAACATGGATACTACTTTGCTTGTGTTGTCAAACCATTAAACAAATTCTTTTGTCGGATGTGATTTCCAAATTTTCCAAGCTTGAACATGCATAAATTTCCATAAATTCTGTTGTAAGCACATAGAGCCACTCTCAACGCTTCCTCCTCCCCGTTTGTAACTTCATTTGAGTTCAACGCCTCTTGGTAAAGAGGCTCCAAGTTTTTACCCGTTCGACGGACTTCCGCCTGTCACACCCGCTCATAGGCGAAAGCACGATGTATGATCTGATTGATTCTCATTGCATACAATATAAGCAAACATACTAAATGAATAAAACAAACTCCAAATGCCATTGCCATAATTTTTTCAAAACACAAGACAAGGTTTAGAATATTGTTTACAATCCTTCAAATGAAAATAGTTGCCAAATTATTATACATCAAAATGCAAGTTTTTAAATGTTAAGGTTTCGACCATTTTACCACTGCAAGGAGGAGGTATATAACAGGCAAACCCTCCAAAAGGTGGCATGGACTTTCGACCCTTGATTTCTTGATATGAATTGCCCGCATTGTCCACTAATTGCCTGAAATACACGTTAAGTTGAAAAAGTCAACAAAAGTTGGGGAGTTCATGTGTTTTAGTTGTATCAAATGAATCATTAAGATGTGAGTTGTGTTTGTATAACATCCGGTATGTAAAAGCGTCTGTGAAACCGTTGATCATTAATGTATAGCTAGGACATTAATATGTGTGTCGACATAGGAAGTAATCCAACCATTGACGAATTTTGTGTCGATTACCCTCGACTGGGACTCTTCTGTGTGGGTCTAATGACCAAGAGTGGGACTCGCCAAAACCCGATAGATCTACCCCTTTCGTTCCTCGGTCTAACATGAGTAATGGTGCTTAAGTACCACCATATTCGCACATGATCTAAGTGTGTTTCATTCCCTAGCTTATCATACCATTGTACATGTATTGCCTCCCAAAAGTTGTAAAGCTGAAAACGTTTAAATGAAAAGGGGACATGAATTCACTAAATTGCGAGACACAACCTACAAGTGTTCTCTATTTGTTAGCCACTTAGGCTTGGGATAACTATGTACAAGTTGTCCATCTTGAATGTATATTAAGTTGTTTATTACATATTTCTCAAAATATATATTTTGTATACTTGTAAGTTGTATAAACGGGCCTACCCTCTTGTGACTTCGTGCCTCGCACGAGTAATACGTATGTGTCCACGACATGTGTAGGGAGGTGCCTCTTGTTGGATCTCACACGCTTAACTCGATGGATGTTAAAAATAATATATTTTTAACTCATTTTTGTCGTTGACCAACTCAAAGTAGATATATAATTTGCAAAATAATATTTTTGATATTTTTTAGTACAAA
The DNA here is from genome assembly GCA_947069175.1 of Scalesia atractyloides. Lineage (NCBI taxonomy): Eukaryota > Viridiplantae > Streptophyta > Magnoliopsida > Asterales > Asteraceae > Scalesia > Scalesia atractyloides. Next base: position 17,017,818 of record CAMTDV010000026.1, read on the forward strand.
TATACTTGTATGAATACTTTGCATATCTTGTATTTTCACTATGTGTATAATTAGGCAAGTATACATGTATTTAGGTATAAATACCTATGTATTTTGTATTTAGTGTCCAAAAATCATTTCTTATGATTTTTATGTTTTTGCGGAAATTATATTTCTTAAAAATAATATATTTTTAAGATATGTTTGTAACTTATATATTTCTTATACTTTGTCAACAATATATATATATATATATATATATATATATATATATATATTTGTATTTTTGTTCATACACCCATTTTTGGGTAATCATGTGTATATTATACTTAAATATTTTCCAATGTATTGTAAGTGTATTTTGTATTTGTACTACTTGTGAGTATTTAGTGGATTATAAACCCCTACATGTACACTAATACATAATACACATAATATACACGTAAGCACACAATTTTTGGGTGACCACTAAATATATATTTTGCCGTATATATATATTATCTTAAAGAAAATTCTATTTTCTGAACCTATATTTTGTATAAAAATTTGGGAAAATTATGTTTAATACTTTAAACATTTTAACTAGTTAAAATCTTGTTGAAAATATATTTTTGTAAGTGTTAAATTTCTACAAAAATTTTGTCATAGTTTTCCCTATATTTTGGGGTTTTCCCATGTTTAAAAAACATGTGTTAGTGTTTTTCAAAGCTCAACAATTCATCCACAACAGTTTTACAAGTATAAACATATGAATAATCTATACTTTACATGCCATGATGAACTTGAAACCTCACATGAACATGTATTTTAAAACTACATTTTTAACATGCTCATCCACTCAAAACATATCTTGTTTTTAATATTTGCAAACTTTGTAGAAAATCATTTTTGGAAGCTTTCTTTATCTACTTTTTTATGAGTTTATAAACACAAATATATTATTCAACAACTTTAACAAGTCCATTTTTCATGTTTAACAAGTTCATCAATATGTTCATCATGGATCTTGTAAGATCTAGATGTATACTTGTTAGATCTATACTTCTAGCAAGCATACATATGATGGATATCATCCATATCACAAAATAATCAACCACATCTTCATAACAACTTAAAAAATTACTTATTCTCTTTATATTATGTTACTTGTTTACGAGTTCATCTTTTTAAAGTTAGGTTTCTTGATGGTTTACTTGTACATTTATAATATGCTACTAAAAAGAATCAAATGAAGGTTAGAGAACACTCACAACTAGCACTAGTGGCTAGGAAAGATCAAAGTATGAAGATAAGAAGAAATGTGGTGGTTAATAGCTCAAGTTGGTGCTTGCACTTTCAAGACTTGATACCTTCTTAGTTATAATTGATACACCTTTGTATACCCAGAGATTGCTTGTAAATTAGAAAGAAAATGGAGGTGAAGTAAGGATGATGGAGGCCGTAGGTTTGGGGATGGAGAAGAGGTGATTGTGTTTGAATTTTTTATGTTGGGAATGTGAAGATTATGTTGGGATAAGATGTTATTATATCATTCATGCAAGCCCTTTTTCCAACAAACAACCTTATTGTCCACTATGTCATTCTCCAATTGCTAAACAACATGAGGGCTTGTGGGGCCCTCATGTTAACCGTCCAAACCAATTGGAGGGGGGGGGGGGGGGTCTAGTTGTGTTTCAAAGGTAGTTAAATTATTTAGGGGTTTAACGGTATTAGGGATTTGTAAGTGTAATATGCTGTTTAATGAATTAAACTAGTCTTATAATGCCAATATTTGTTAACTAGCTCATATGTTATGTCTAGTTAGTGTCCGGTGCTCGTTCGGTGCTTGTTTCGTTATTGGTTCGTTAAAAGACCAAACTTGTGTAACTTGTGTGGTATAATATGTTTATGTATCAAGATGATACTTTCAAGGTTTTTCATGTAGATGATGATGTTTAACATTATTTCTGGATACTATATAAACTAGTAAATGCTGAACTTCTACTGAAATTGTTATTTATGGTTCGTTTCCGACAATTTTTAGTGTTTGTATAACTTCAAGAAAGTATTAATGTAAATCCTTGTTTTCCCACTTAGGATTTGGTATATCATTAATGTTAGACTTAAACCTGAGTCCTAAATATATCGTTAGCTGAGTACCGGAACCGTGCTAACACAACTAGTCTAACTGGTAAGTCTACTAGTTGTTTCAGTGTATTGATTAAACTATTTCGAGTTGCGACAAATAAAATGAATAATATGCATCATTAAAATGTATTTTGCGAGACTCCCAAATGTATAAGATGTAAGTATGCAATATTGACGTTTTTAAAACGTAATTTCCTAATATGAATAGTTGTTAAATGTACGGAAGTTACCAGAAAGTGTGAGTTGTCACACCGCCCACTTACGACAAAGCTCACCTACGGAATGAGTGTTGTCACCCCCGAACCTATGAAACACACCTTCGATTGATTCCCACAAAATCGACTGACCCATGGCGCCTCCTAATTGCTACACGAACCCAAGCCGCATTAGAGTCCAATCAGAGATGTTTTGGTTGTGAAAGAGTTGATTGTGATTTGTGTTGATTTGGTTTGGTTTGGTATCTATACTTGATTTTGGTTTAAGGTAATTGTAACTTTTCTTGTACAACGAAAAGTTAATTTTAGGCCTCTTCTTGTAGTCTTATATTATCATTTGAAATTTTAATATTGTCTTCATCGGATTTGTGATTATCCAAATGCTTCATGTGTGTGAATGAATTGATATTTGAGGTTTTCATGATAAAAACTAGAAACACATGACTGATCGTGGCATTAGAATTTGTTGAATCACATATGAATCATCATGTTGACCTTACAAGTTGATGGTGGGGCCATTGAATAGGGTAGCATCCACATCTGACGTTTTAGGATTATTTTATATTTGTTATTGTTATTTTGGATAACTTAACATGTGTGGAATACTTAAGGCTTCTAATTGATAAATGATTCACGATTTGGGTTACCGGTTCAGTAGAATTTGATTGTTTTGAATTGCAATTAACAATTAAACTTGGTTTCTTGTGGATTAACAATTGAAACAAGAAAGATCTATATGGTATTGAGTCGTGAATGTGGTATTCAACTGAGACGAAAAGAATAAACTCTTTTGGTGTTCATGGCTGATCGGACGGGTAGTCAGTTGCGTACTTGCTTGCGTGCTTTAATGGTTTTAGTGACGACGAAGTCTTGGATTTTGTTTGAAATCTTCGGCCTCGATCGGGGCTATTATCGGTTAATTTTTGGTTCAAATATAACTATATTAAAAAAAAGAAGAAGAAGAACTGAATGCCTTCACGGTTTTTCTTTTGCTCGGAGGACGCAGTGATTGCCGCCGGGCCTGGCGGCGGACATTGAAACCGGGTTCAACAGCCCCTCGACAATTAAATGCACAACAAGTGCCGGCTATTTCTTTTTCTCCCCGACTCGGACCCGCGCACGGGCTCTTTCTCACGTGAGCGAGCATATACACATAGAATTGCGTATTTGTGTTTCCTCATTCACTAGATACATGATCACATGGACATAAATTGTTGGGTTGTTCTAAATGGGGGTCATCGATGTTGCATATATATGCATACATATAGATACATATACTTTGGTATATAATATAGATTAGGGTTGTCCAAAAAGCTCGTGGCTCGGAACTCGCTCGGATTTAGCTCGGAAAAAGCTCGCTAGATAGGCTCGGTTAGAAAGTGAGCCGAGCCGGCTGCTCAGTTAGAAAGTGAGCCTAGCTCGGCTCTGCTCGTAACGAGCTAGATTGGTTCGGTTTGGCTCGCTTGGTAGCTCAGATTATTTTACTTAAAATATATTTTATTTTTATATACATTATAATACATTACAAAAAAACTTATTATTATTTATATGCATCTAGGCTTGTATTTTGATATCTATGGTATATTTGAAGATTGATTACCATGCTAATCAACTAATATTGTAGTTCGTTGAAATATAAAACTTATTTTGTATTTTTGAACTTAAATTTTGCTTGTAATGTATTAGGTTGAACTTATTTTGAATATATTCGTTTGAAGTATTGAATAATATTTTAGAGAACTGAATTTAAGAATTATGTATTAATTTTTCTTTTTAAATCGTGCCAAACCAAGTTGAGCTGAATCAGCTTGGTTTAAAATCAAACCGAGCTCGAGCTTAGATTTTCACCTTGGTTTCAAATTCGAGCCAAGCCAAGCCAGCTCGTTTTATAATCGAGCCGAACCCGAGCTTGCCCTAGCTTGGCTTGGCTTGGCTTGGCTTGGCTCATGAACAACCCTAATATAAATACACATATATAACCCATGGGATGCATGTGCATGTGCATGTGCATGTGCAGATACATATACTTCTATTTAAATCTAACTCTCACACATATAGTCATGTGTGTATGTGGTACATGAGGACACACATAGGTACAAAGGTGTATGGTAATGACAATAAGGGGTACTCTGACACACACAATCAGCGATTTGATATATTGCACATGGAGTACTGTAATTTGCTGAAGGAAAATCAAAGAAGGACAACACGCAGTCTTGCAATTTAAAGGGCTATTTCTTGATAGAAACTAAGGTCACTTGTGATATGTTTGTTTAACGGATCATGGATGTGAACTGAACTGGGTAAGTATTATGGAATTTACGTGCTCGACGCACAGAGTTCAATGTGTTTGGAATTATTGTATCAAAATTAATATAATAATCCAAATGCCAATTATATATATATATAATCGATTTATATATATAAACTATAAGTTTGATTTCTTAATCCGATTAATTAATATTCCCAATCAGGATCAATGTTATACGCGTATAAACAAATAAAGAGAGGCTAGGGTTTTGTGTTTTTATAAATGTGTGTCTAGGGTTTGCACCCTAGTCATCTTTTTATAAAACCCATTATTACATAAGGCCCTTTAAGATTATACAATTATAATCCTCTTAATGATAATCTAATTAATATTAAGTCACTCGGGTTTAAACTATTATTATTTCACAAATAATAATCCACCTACTCATTAACATATACAATTATACCAACATGTAACTCTTCGGATCGTACCGAGTTATTTACGTTGACTTTAATTACGGTCGGACGTACATATCTCCAACAATCTCCCACTTGGACGATTTTAATTAAATGAGTCAACCATCTGCAGAGTTGGACGCCTAGCTGCATCGCACTGCTCCTAACACGGTATGACACTTTACACTCGTCAACTAGTTCTTTGAGTTCAAGTAACACTTTACTTAACCAAATATTGTAGCCCTGATAAATAAGTCCATTTTGTATAGAACATTTGTTGATCATAAGACATGGATCATAAGCATATGGAACTTGTGGATAAACCTAAAAATATATTTATTTTTAGTGATCTTCAAAGATATATAATATAAACAAGCTTATATAAAAAGTGTGCCTAAATATTGAGCACAAAAATATTGTTGTTTCTAGAAGACTTGACAAACATATATAATAAGTTCATCAATATTTGAAGATGGACATGTGTGATTATATATGAAAGTTGATGAGTTGTAAATTGATTGTGTTGATGACGATTTGGGGAGTTTAAAAGTGTTTAAAATACGTTTTAAAAACGTGGAAAATGCTATAATGTAAGGGGAAATTATAGCGAAATTTTCTAAAATTCTAATTGCAATTAAGGTGTGATTAAAAGGTGATTAACATGACTAAACGTGATTAGTGACCTTAATCATGATTAGGCCTAAAGATTTATGAAAATGGTTAAGTCTTAAACTCAAAGACATTTTTTCTAAATACTTATGATTATTTTCTTAAATTAAAATGGAATTATATATATATTTAGGATGACAAAAATATATATTTAGAAACACCCATTTTATGTGTATAAGTAAAATGTGTATTCATGTGTATGTATCTAGAAACAATAGGGTATACACATTTAAAAACAAAAATACCCAAATATTTGAAAGTTACCAAGTATAAATTACATGGATACATATACCTTTACACAAATCCTATATATTTTCATAAATAACAAACCGGAAAGTTAAACGTATAAAAAGTGCTAAGTATAAATACAGAAGTTTATAAGTATAATAATAAATATACTTATTCATCTCATACTTAGTAGAAATTTCAATAAAATGCAAGAATATAAATATATAGACTTGTATAATTGGTTTTGGGCTAGGCCCATTACATTAAATACATGGGCAAGACCCAATTACATTAGATACATAAGCAAGGCTCAATCACATAAAGACATGTGCTATGGGCTTCGCCCAATGATATAAAGACATGAGCTTGGCCAAAACACATAAAGACATGGGCCCAATGACACGTGTGTAAGGCACGAGGACATATGAAGGGCAATGCCCATTTATACATGGTAAGATACATGACAATATATATATATATATATATATATATATATATATATATATTTGTAAAATATATATTACGAATGACAATTGAATAAACAAACTACCAACACAATAATAACATTAAAGTTGTTCTAATATAACAAATAAATACATACCGAGAATTCAAGATGAACAACTTGTACGAAGTCCAACATGAGCTAAGTGTCTAATAGAATTAGCGCACTTGTAGGTGACACACATAAACATACGCTCGAATTACATTAGTATGACTCTACGGAATGCAAAACTGTGAGTTCATGTCCCTCCTTTCAAACTTTTCAATGTTTTAGTGTTAAACAATCGAGGGGGGACACATGTTATGATAAATGGTATGTTAGCTATGGTTTACAAATACAAAGACTCAATGTTTTAAGATTCATTTGATACAAAACATGCAAGCTCATGAACTCGTTAACTTTATGTTGATTTTTCAAATTACATGTATTTCAGGAAAAAAGCATAACACGAAGGAAGATCAAGGAAAGTGGAAAGTAAAGAACGATGGCCATTTTGAAGGGTTTGCCTTATATATACTGCCCTCGCGCGGACATGTAGAAGTCAAAGCCTTGTTTTATATTTATGAATCAAACTATGTTTTGTTAAAGTCCTTTTGGAACTTGGAATGTATTTTGGGGAAATGTTGTGAACATGATCTAAATCTTTTGTACTTATGTTTAAAATTTTAATAATGGCATCGTTGATATTTTATTGTTTACTTGTTCAATGCAATGTTTACCGTTCATAGTCACACACATGTGCTTTCGTTACGACCAGGGTGTGACATTGAGGAAAAAGTGAGGGTTAAGTTTTTTTTTTATAATTTGGATTTTTTAATTAAGATTTGTGTATTGTCATTATAGATAAAATTATAAGAAATTTAATAAAAGTTTGTGATATTAATTATTGAGAACTTGCATGTTGTTGCAGGCTTTAATTGTATAATTTAGATAAACTGTATGAACCAAAGTAATTGTATAATATCCATTTTTATGAAATCCGATATAACACGTATTAAGAAATCTCAAAATTTAAATTACTTTCTATGTCCACGCGCTACGACGAATTTGCTAAACTAAAAAAACATCATGAAACATAGATGGATGATAGAAATATGTCATTACAATAACACCACTAGGTATAATTTTTGTTAGACGAGTATGAAAAACAATAAATGCATGTAAAACCATAGAATAGATAAAGATCATTTATATTAATTTAAATTACATGATGGAAAACAAAATAAACAAAAGAGTTCCAAACATCACAATAGGGATCAATCCTAACGAATGTAGAACAAATGATGACGGTGTCTGTTGGAAAGTGGGGGGCTTTTGGTAAAATTGTTGTGGGGGAGACGGTTTAAAGGAGCGTGGAGTGGTGTTTGTTGGCCGGATTTAGCGGTGCTGGAGATAGATGGTGGAATGGTGAGTTGGTGTGAGGGTTTTGAGATAAATTTAGGGTGGAAAGCGATGAAGAAGTGATGATCATGTCTGTTGTTTTGGGCGTTATATGTAATGTTTATAATAAAATTACCAAGATGCCCTCATACTATTCATAGGGTTTGTTTATTAATAGATGGTAAGTATATGTAATGTGTATAATAAAATAACTAATATACTCTCGTACTATTCACAAGGTTTGCATACTAATAGATGGTAATGGTGTTATATGCTCTCGTACTATTCACTAGATTTGCTTATTAATAAATGGTAAGGTTTGCATACTAATAGATGGTAATGGTGTTATATGCTCTCGTACTATTCACTAGATTTGCTTATTAATAAATAAATGGTAATGGTAATGGGTGTTATATGTAATGTTTATAATAAAATTACCAAGATGCCCTCATACATTTATAGGGTTTGCTTATTAATAGATGGTAAGTATAGGTAATGTGTATAATAAAATTACTAATATGCTCTCGTACTATTCACAAGGTTTGCTTATTAATAGATGGTAATGGTAATAACAGAAGGTGATATGTTTAATGAAAAATTGTTATTTTGCATGACTAAAGAAACAATAAAAAAACTATTTTTTTCTATATTTCTTTAAAAAATATGGATGTTTTAAGAATTAAATAAATAGGTTTAATGAAAAATCGTTATTTTGTATGGCTAAAGAAACAATAAGAAACTATATTTTCTATTTTTTTATAAAAATGTGGAACTTTCAAATTTTACTATTAATTAAAAATCCATGTCACTATTTTTGTAATCCACATAAGCTTTAAAAATTCATGAAATATATGTTACCTTACATATCATCAAGGTAACTTGGTAAAATACTAATTACATAAGATTAGAACAACATATTAAACTTTAGTTACTTTTGACTAACGAAAAAAATTTGAGTGACTTTAGTAGAACATATCGGGAAACTTGGTTATTATTTTACGAAGTTACCCCTATAATATAATGTAATGCTTTCTCAAATTCTGAATACATCGCTATGGTACTTTTTTTTTATCTACGTATAAATTTTGTTGGAAGACAAGTTGTATATGTAATAGAGTATGTTTATTGTATTGTAAGCTAACGTGAGTTTCGGTACGATACCAATACCATGCCATACCGAACTAACATCGTCCCTACAACATGGGGTATAAATATTGGTACTATCCGAACCGTTGCCCATATTTGTTTTATGGTTCTCAATCGATGTTAAACACGCGTTGACATACTTTTAGTCATATCACAATTTATTTTTTGGAGTTACTTTTTCGTTGCTATATCGAGTGTTGGTACTTTTAGAGTCGTTGGCTATATTTGTTTAAACACAATTTTCTTTTTCGTTGCTATATCAAGTGTTGGTACCATATCGATAACGTAATGAACTAACGCTGTTATAGTTGATTTTAATGGAAAAATTAAAACACCAAGGTTTTTTTTGCTCTGTAGATGAACAAAAAAACTGGCCCGAACTGGTTTTGGTTTGGTTATTAATAGAAGGTAAGTATATGTAATGTGAATAATAAAATTACTAATATGCTCTTGTACTTTTCACAAGATTCGCTTATTAATAGATGGTAATAATAGAAGGTAATATATCTAATGAAAATTGTTATTTTGCATTGCTAAAGAAACAATAAAAAGCTATTTTTTCTACATTTCTTTATAAAAATATGGATGTTTGAAGAATTAAATAAATAGGTTTAATGAAAAATCAAGTAAAAAACTATTTTTTCTATTTTTTTATAAAAATGTTGAATTTTCTAATTTACTTTTAATTAAAAGGCCATGTCATTATTTTTGTAATCCACATATGCATTAAAAATTCATAAAATATATTTTACTTGACAAATCATCAAGATAACTTGGTAACCTACTATTTACATATGATTAGAACAACATATGAAACTTTAGTTACTTTTGAGTAACGAAAAAAATTTGAGTGACTTTAGTAGAACACATAGGAAACTTGGTTATTATTTTACGAAGTTACCCCTATAATATAATGTAATGCCTTTTCAAATTCTGAATACATCGCTACTGCAAGTTTACTTTTATCTACGTATAAATTTGATTGGAAGACAAGTTGTATATGCAATAGAGTATGTTTTTTTGTATCGTAAGCTAAAGTGAGTTTCGGTACGATACCAATACCATGATATACCGAACTAACATCGTCCCTACAACATGGGGTATGAATATTGGTACTATCCGAACCGTTTCCCATATTTGTTTTATGGTTCTCAATGGATGCTAAACACGTGTTGACATACTTTTTGGCATATCACAACTTATTTTTTGGAGTTACTTTTTCGTTGCTATATCGAGTGTTGGTACTTTTCGAGCCGTTGCCTATATTTGTTTTATGGTTCTAAGTCAATGTTAAATGCAACATTCTTTATGGTTGCTATATCAAGTGTAGGTACCATATCGACAACGTAATGAACTAACACTATTATAGTTGATTTTAATGCAAATATTAATCTCCAAGGTTTTGTTTTGCTGTGTAGATGAACAAGAAAACTGTTTCGGGGACTAAAACCACACAAAATGGCTCCACCTGGTTTTGGTTTGCTTATTAATAGATGGTAAGTATATATAATATGTATAATAAAATTACTAATATGCTCTCATATTATTCACAATGTTTGCTTATTAATAGATGGTAATGGTAATAATAGAAGGTAATATGTTTAATGAAAAATTGTTATTTTGCATGGCTAAAGAAACAATAAAAAACTATTTTTTTATATATTTCTTTATAAAAATATGGATGTTTGAAGAATTAAATAAATAGGTTTAATGAAAAATCGTTATTTTGTATGGCTAAAGAAACAATAAAAACTATTTTTTTTCTATTTTTTTATAAAATTGTGGAATTTTCTAATTGTACTTATAATTAAAAAGCCATATCATCAAGGTAACTTGGTAACTACAAATTACATAAAATTAGAACAACATATGAAACTTTAGTTACTTTTGAGCAACGAAAAAAATTTGAGTAACTTTAGTAGAACACATAGAAAACTTGGTCATTATTTTACGAAGTTACCCCTATAATATAATATAATGCTTTCTAAAATTCTAAATACATCGCTACGGCATGTTTATTTTTATCTACGTATAAATTTCGTTGGAAGCCAAGTTGTATATGTAATAGAGTATGTTTTTGTATTGTAAGCTAACGTGAGTTTCGGTACGTTACCAATACCATGACATACCGAACTAACATTGTCCCTACAACATGGGGTATGAATATCAGTACTATCGAAACAGTTGCCCATATTTGTTTTATGGTTCTCAATCGATGTTAAACATGTGTTCGATTTTAAACACGTGTTGACATACTTTTTGGCATATCCAAATTTATTTTTTGGACTTACTTTTTCGTTGCTATATCGAGTGTTGATACTTTTGGAACCGTTGCCCATATTTGTTTTATGGTTTAAGTCAATGTTAAACGCAACATTCTTTTTCGTTGCTATATCAAGTGTTGGTAACATATCGATAACGTAATGAACTAACACTGTTATAGTTGATTTTAATGCAAAAATTAAAACCCCAAGGTTTTGTTTTGCTCTGTAGATGAAAAAAAAAACTAGTTCGGGGACTAAAACCGTACAAAATAGCCCGAACTGGTGTTGGTTTGCTTGTTAAGAGATGGTAAATATATGTAATGTGTATAATAAATTACTAATATGCTCTCGTACAATTCACAAGGTTTGCTTGTCGATAGAAGTTAATAATAGAAGGTAATATGTTTAATGAAAAATTATTATTTTGCATGGCTAAAAGACAATAAAAAACTATTTTTTTCTATATTTCTTTATAAAAATATGGATGTTTGAAGAATTAAATAAATAGGTTTAATGAAAAATTGTTATTTTGTATGGCTAAAGAAACAATAAAAAACTATTTTTTCTATTTTTTTATTAAAATGTGGAATTTTGTAATTGTACTTTTAATTAAAAATGAAAAAGCTACGTCACTATTTTTGTAATCCACATAAGCATTAAAAATTCATGAAATATATGTTACCCGACACATCATTAATGTAACTTGGTAACCTACAAATTACATAAGATTAGAACTATGAAACTTTAGTTACTTTAGAGTAACGAAAAAAAAATTGAGTGACTTTAGTAGAACACATAGGAAACTTGGTTATTATTTTACGAATTTATCCCTATAATATAATATTATGCATTCTAAAATTCTGAATATATCGCTACAACATTTTTTATTTTTATCTACGTATAAATTTTGTTGGAAGCCAAGTTGTATATGCAATAGAGTATGTTTTTTGTATTGTAAGCTAACGTGAGTGTTGGTACGACACCAATACCATGACATACTGAACTAACATCGACCCTACAACATGGGGTATGAATTTGGTACTATCGAAACCTTTGCCCATATTTGTTTTATGGTTCTCAATCGATGTTAAACACGTGATGACATACTTTTTGGCATATCACAATTTATTTTTTGGAGTTACTTTTTCGTTGCTATATTGAGTGTTGATACTTTTGGAACCGTTGGCCATATTTGTTTTATGGTTCTAAGTCAATGTTAAACGCAACATTCTTTTTCGTTGCTATATATGTTACCTGACACATCCTTAAGTTAACTTGGTAATCTACTAATTACATAAGATTAGAACAACATATTAAACTTTAGTTACTTTTGACTAACGAAAACATTTGAGTGACTTTAGTAGAACACATAGGAAACTTGGTTATTTTTTTTACGAAATTACTCGTATAATATAATGTAATGCTTTCTCAAATTCTGAATACATCGCTACGGTACGTTTTTTTATCTACGTATAAATTTCGTTGGAAGACAAGTTGTATATGTAATAGAGTATGTTTTTTGTTTTGTAAGCTAACGTGAGTTTCGGTACGATACCAATACCATGACATACCGAACTAACATCGTCCCTACAACATGGGGTATGAATATTGGTACTATCTGAACCGTTGCCCATATTTGTTTAATGGTCTCAATCGATGTTAAACACGCGTTGACATACTTTTTGGCATATCACTATTTATTTTTGGAGTTACTTTTTGGTTGCTATATCGAGTTTTGGTACTTTTGGAGTCGTTGCCCATATTTGTTTTATGGTTCTAAGTCAATGTTAAACGCAAAATTCTTTTTCGTTGCTATATCAAGTGTAGTTACCATATCGAAAACGTAATGAACAAACACTATTATAGTTGACATTATTGCAAATATTAAACCCCAAGGTTTTGTTTGCTGTGTAGATGAACAAAAAACTGGTTCGGGGACTAAAACCACACAAAATGGCCCGAACTGGTTTTGGTTTGCTTATTAATAGATGGTAAGTATATATAATGTGTATAATAAAATTACTAATATGCTCTCGTACTGTTCACAATGTTTCCTTATTAACAGATGGTAATATTTGCTTATTAATAGATGGTAATGGTAATAATAGAAGGAAATATGTTTAATGAAAAATTGTTATTTTGCATGGCCAAAGAAACAATAAAAAACTATTTTTTTCTATATATCTTTATAAAAATATGGATGTTTGAAGAATTAATTAACTAAGGTTAATGAAAAATCGTTATTTTGTATGGCTAAAGAAACAATAAAAAAACTATTTTTTGTATTTTCTTTTATTAAAATGTCAAATTTTCTAATTGTACTTTTAATTAAAAAGCCATGTCATGATTTTGTAATCAACATAAGCATTAAAAATTCCTGAAATATATGGTACCTGACACATCCTTAAGTTAACTTGGTAACCTACTAATTGCATAAGATTAGAACAACATATTAAACTTTAGTTACTTTTAACTAACGAAAAAAAATTTAAGTGATTTTAGTAGAACACATAGGAAACTTTGTTATTTTTTTTACGAAGTTACTCCTATAATATAATGTAATGCTTTCTCAAATTCTGAACACATCGCTACGGTACGTTTTTTTTATCTACGTATAAATTTCGTTGGAAGCCAAGTTGTATATGTAATAGAGTATGTTTTTTGTATTGTAAGCTAACGTGAGTTTCGGAACGATACCAATACCATGACATACCGAACTAACATCGTCCCTACAACATGGGGTATGTATTGGTACTATCCTAACCGTTGCCCATATTTGTTTAATGGTTCTCAATCGATGTTAAACACGCGTTAACATACTTATTGGCATATCACAATTTATTTTTGGAGTTACTTTTTCGTTGTTATATCGAGTGTTGGTACTTTTGGAATCGTTGCCCATATTTGTTTTATGGTTCTAAGTCAATGTGAAACACAACATTCTTTTTCGTTGCTATATCAAGTGTAGGTACCATATCGAAAACGTAATGAACAAACACTATTATAGTTGATTTTAATGAAAATATTAAACCCCAAAGTTTTGTTTTGCTGTGTAGATGAACCAAAAAACTGGTTCGGGGACTAAAACCACACGAAATGGCCTGAACTGGTTTTGGTTTGCTTATTAATAGATGGTAAGTATATATAATGTTTATAATAAAATTACTAATATGCTCTCGTACTATTCAAAATGTTTGCTTATTAATAGATGGTAATGGTAATAATAGAAGGTAATATGTTTAATAAAAAATTGTTAGTTTGCATGGCTAAAGAAACAATAAAAAACTATTTTTTTCTATATTTCTTTATAAAAATATGGATGTTTGAAGAATTAATTAAATAGGTTTAATGAAAAATCGTTATTTTGTATGGCTAAAGAAACAATAAAAAAACTATTTTTTTTCTATTTTATTTTATTAAAATGTCAAATTTTCTAATAGTACTTTTAATTAAAAAGCCATGTCACTATTTTGTAATCCACATAAGCATTAAAAGTTCATTAAATATATGTTACCTGACACATCATCAAGATAACTTGTAAACCTACTAATTACAAAAGATTAGAACAACATATGAAACTTTAATTACTTTTGAGTAACGAAAAAAATTTGAGTGACTTTAGTAGAACAAATAGGAAACTTGGTTATTACATTACGAAGTTACCCCTATATAATGTAATGCTTTCTGAATACATCACTATGGTACGTTTATTTTTATCTACGTATAAATTTCGTTGAAAGCCAAGTTTTATATGTAATAGAGTATGTTTTTTGTATTGTAAGCTAACGTGAGTTTGGGTACGATACCAATACCATGACATACCGAACTAACATCGTCCCAACAACATAGGGTATGAATATTGGTACTATCGGAACCGTTGCCCATATTTGTTTTATGGTTCTGAATCGATGTTAAACACGTGTTGACATAACTTTTGGCATATCACAATTTATTTTTTGGAGTTACCTTTTGGTTTCTATATCGAGTGTTGGTACTTTTGGACCCTTTGCCCATATTTGTTTTATGGTTCTAACTCAATGTTAAACGCAACATTTTTTTCGTTGTTATATCAAGTGTTGGTACCATATCGATAATGTAATGAACTAACACTGTTATAGTTGATTTTAATGCAAAAATTAAAATCCCAAGGTTTTGTCTTGCTCTGTAGATAAACAAAAAACCTGGTTCGGTGACTAAAACCATAAAAAAAATGGCCTGAACTGGTTTTGGTTTGTTTATTAATAGATGGTAAGTATATATAATGTGTATAATAAAATTACTAATATGCTCTCGCACTATTCACAAGGTTTGTTTATTAATAGATTGTAATGTAATGTAATAATAGAAGGTAACAAGTTTAATGAAAAATTATTATTTTGCATGGCTAAAGAAACCATAAAAAACTATTTTTTTCTATATTTCTTTATAAAAATATGGATGTTTGAAGAATTAAATAAATAGGTTTAATGAAAAACCGTTATTTTGTATGGCTAAAGAAACAATTAAAAAACTATTTTTTCAATTTTTTTTTACAAAAATGTGGAATTTCCTTATTTTACTTTTAATTAAAAAGCCATGTCACTATTTTTGTAATTCACATAAGCATTAAAAATTCATGAAATATATGTTACCTGACACATCATCAAGGTAACTTGGTAACCTACTAATTACATAAGATTAGAAACACATATGAAACTTTAGTTACTTTTGAGTAACAAAAAAAATTTGAGTAACTTTAGTAGACCACATAGGAAACTTGGTTATTATTTTACTAAGTTACCCCTATAATATAATGTAATGCTTTCTGAATACATCACTACGGCATGTTTATTTTTATCTACGTATAAATTTCGTTGGAAGCCAAGTTGTATATGCAATAGAGTATGTTTTTTGTATTGTAAGCTAACGTGAGTTTCGGTACGATATCAATACCATGACATACCGAACGAACATCGTCCCTACAACATGGGGTATGAATAATGGTACTATAGGAACCGTTGCCCATTTTTGTTTTATGGTTCTCAATCAATATTAAACACGTGTTGACATACCTTTTGGAATATCACAATTTATTTTTTGGACTTACTTTTCCTTTCCAATAACGAGTGTTGGCACTTTTGGAACCGTTGCCCATATTTGTTTTATGGTTCTAAATCAATGTTAAACGCAACATTCTCTTTCGTTGCTACATCAAGTGTTGCTACCATATCGATAACGTAATGAACTAACACTGTTATAGTCGATTTTAATGCAAAAATTAAAACCCCAAGGTTTTGTTTTGCTGTGTAGATGAACAAAGAAACTGGTTCGGGGACTAAAACCATACAAAATGGCTCGAACTAGTTTTGGTTTCCTTATTAATTGATGGTAAGTATATGTAATGTGTATAGCAAAATTACTAATATGCTCTTGTACTATTCACAAGGTTTGCTTATTACTAGATGGGGATTTGCTTATTAATAGATGATAAGTATATGTAATGTGTATAATAAAATTACTAATATGTTCTCGTATCATTCACACGGTTTGTTTATTAATAGACGGTAATAATAGAAGGTAATATGTTTAATGAAAATTTGTTATTTTGCATGGCTAAAGAAACAATAGAAAATAGTTTTTTTCTATTTTTTTTTTATAAAAATATGGAATTTTCTAATTTTACTTTTAATTAAAAAGCCATGTCACTATGTTTAATCCACATAAGCATTAAAAATTCATGAAATATATGTTACCTGACACATCATCAAGGTAACTTGGTAACCTACTAATTAGATAAGATAAGAATAACATATGAAACTTTAGTTACGTTTGAGTAACGAAAAAAATTTGAGTGACTTTAGTAGAACACATAGGAAACTTGGTTATTATTTTACAAAGTTACCCTCTAATATAATGTAATGCTTTCTGAAAGTCTAAATATACTGGTACGGCATGTTTATTTTTATCTATGTATTAATTTCGTTGGAAGCCAAGTTGTATATGCAATAGAGTATGTTTTTTGTATTGTAAGCTAAAGTGAGTTTCGGTATGATACCAATACCATGACATACCGAACTAACATCGTCCCTACAACATGGGGTATGAATATTGGTACTATCGGAACCGTTTCCCATATTTGTTTTATGGTTCTCAATCGATGTTAAATACGTGTTGACATACCTTTTGGCATATCACAATTTATTTTTTGGAGTTACTTTTTCATTGCTATATCGAGTGTTGGTACTTTTGGAGCCGTTGCCCATATTAGTTTTATGGTTCTAAGTTAATGTTAAACACAACATTCTTTTTGGTTGCTATATCAAGTGTTGGTACCATATCCATAAGGTAATGAACTAACACTGTTATAGTTGATTTTTATGCAAAAATTAAAACCCCAAGGTTCTGTTTTGCTCTGTAGATGAACAAAAAAACTGGTTCGGGGATTAAAACCATACAAAATGGCCCGAACTGGTTTTGGTTTGCTTATTAATAGATGGTAAGTATATGTAATAATAAAATTACTAATATGCTCTCGTACTATTCACACGGTTTGCTTATTAAAAGATGGTAATAAGAGAAGGTAATATATTTAATGAAAATTTGTTATTTTGCACGACTAAAGAAACAATAAAAATCTATTTTTTTTTCTATATTTCTTTATAAAAATATGGATGCTTGAAGAATTAAATAAATAGGTTTAATGGAAAATCGTTATTTTGTATGGCTAAAGAAACAATAAAAAGCTTTTTTTCTATTTTTTTTATAAAAATATGGAATTTTCTAATTTTACTTTTAATTAAAAAGCCATGTCACTATTTTTGTAATCCACATAAGCATTAAAAATTCATGAAATATATGTTATGTGGCACATTATCAACGTAACTTGGTAACCTACTAATTACATAAGATTAGAACAACATATGAAACTTTAATTACTTTTGAGTAACGCAAAAAAATTGAGTGACTTGAGTATAGGAAACTTGGTTATTATTTTATGAAGTTACTCCTACAATATAATGTAATGCTTTCTGAAATTCTGAATACATCGATACGGCATATATATTTTTATTCTACGTATAAATTTCGTTGGAAGCCAAGTTGTATATGCAATAAAGTATGTTTTTTTATTGTAAGCTAACGTGAGTTTCGGTATGATACCAATACCATGACATACCGAACTAACATTGTCCCTACAACATAGGATATGAATATTGGTACTATCGGAACCGTTGCCCATATTTGTTTTATGGTTCTCAATCGATATTAAACACATGTTGACATACTTTTTGGCATATCACAATTTATTTTTTGGAGTTACTTTTTCGTTGCTATATCGATACTTTTGGAGCCGTTGCGCATATTTGTTTTATGGTTCTAAATCAATGTTAAACTCAACATTCTCTTTCGTTGCTACATCAAGTGTTGGTACCATATCGATAACGTAATAAAGTAACACTGTTATAGTTGATTTTAATGCAAAAATTAAAACCTCAAGGTTTTGTTTTGCTCTGTAGATGACTGGTTCGGGGATTAAAACCATACAAAATGGCTAGAACTGGTTTTGGTTTGCTTATTAATAGATGGTAAGTATATATAATGTGTATAATAAAATTACTAATATGCTCCGGTACTATTCACAAGGTTTGCTTATTAATAGATATCAAGTGTTGGTACCATATCGATAACGTAATAAACTAACACTGTCATAGTTGATTTTAATGCAAAAATTAAAAACCCAAGGTTTTGTTTTGTGCTGTAGATGAAAAAAAAACTGGTTCGGGGTTTAAAACCATACAAAATGTCTCGAACTGGTTTTGGTTTGCTTATTAATAGATGGTAAGTATATATAATGTGTATAGTAAAATTACTAATATGCTCCGGTACTATTCACAAGGTTTGCTTATTAATAGATGGTAATAATAGAAGGTAATATGTTTATTGAAAAATTGTTATTTTGTATGGGTAAAGAAACAATAGAAAACTATGTTTTTTCTATATTTCTTATAAAAATATGGATGTTTGAAGAATTAAATAAATAGGTTTAATGAAAAATCGTTATTTTGTATGGCTAAAAATAATAAAAAACTATTTTTTTCTATTTTTTTATTAAAATGTGGAATTTTGTAAATGTACTTTTAATTAAAAAGCCATGTAACTATTTTTGTAATCCACATAAGCATTAAAAATTCATGAAATATATGTTACATGACACATTATCAAGGTAACTTGGTAACCTACTAATTACATAAGATTAGAACAACATATGAAACTTTAATTACTTTTGAGTAACAAAAAAAAATTGAGTGACTTGAGTAGAACACATAGGAAACTTGGTTATTATTTTACGAAGTTACCCCTATAATATAATGTAATGCTTTCTGAAATTCTGAATACATCGATACGACATGTTTATTTTTATCTACGTATAAATTTCGTTGGAAGCCAAGTTTTATATGCAATAAAGTATGCTTTTGTATTGTAAGCTAACGTGAGTTTCGGTACAATACCAATACCATGACATACCGAACTAACATCGTCCCTACAACATGGGGTATGAATATTGGTACTATCGGAACCGTTGCCCATATTTGTT
The DNA here is from genome assembly GCA_947069175.1 of Scalesia atractyloides. Lineage (NCBI taxonomy): Eukaryota > Viridiplantae > Streptophyta > Magnoliopsida > Asterales > Asteraceae > Scalesia > Scalesia atractyloides. The sequence continues at coordinate 17,037,606 of CAMTDV010000026.1, forward strand.
TTATGGTTCTCAATCGATGTTAAACACGTGTTGACATACTTTTTGGCATATCACAATTTATTTTTTGGAGCTACTTTTTCGTTGCTATATCGAGTGTTAGTACTTTTGGAGCCGTTTGCCCATATTTGTTTTATGGTTCTAAATCAATCTTAAACGCAACATTCTCTTTCGTTGTTACATCAAGCGTTGGTACCATATCGATAACGTAATGAACTAACACTGTTTTAGTTGATTTTAATGCAAAATTAAAACCCCAAGGTTTTGTTTTGCTCTGTAGATGAACAAAAAAACTGGTTTGAGGACTAAAACCATACAAAATCGCCCGAACTGGTTTTGGTTTGCTTATTAATAGATGCTAAGTATATGTAATGTGACTAATAAAATTACTAATATGCTCCGGTACTATTCACAAGATTTGCTTATTAATAGATGGTAATAATAGAAGGTAATATGTTTAATGAAAAATTGTTATTTTGCATGGCTAAAAAAACAATAAAAAACTATGTTTTTTCTATATTTCTTTATAAAAATATGGATGTTTGAAGAATTAAATAAATAGGATTAATGAAAAGTCGTTATTTTGTATGGCTAAAGAAACAATAAAAAACTAATTTTTTCTATTTTCATTAAATTGTGGAATTTTATAAATGTACTTTAATTAAAAAGCTATTTCACTATTTTTGTAATCCACATAAGCATTACACATCATCAAGGTAACTTGGTAACTTACAAATTACATAAGATTAGAACAACATATGAAACTTTAATTACTTACGGGTAACGAAAAAAATTTGAGTGAGTTGAGTAGAACAAATACGAAACTTGGTTAGTATTTTATGAAGTTACCTAATATAATGTAATGCTTTCTGAAATTCTGAATACATCGCTACGGCATGTTTATTTTATCTACATATAAATTTCGTTGGAAGCTAAGTTGTATATGCAATAGAGTATGTTTTTGTATTGTAAGCTAACGTGAGTTTCGGTACGATACCAATACAATGACATACCGAACGAATGTCGTCCTTACAACATGGGGTATGAATATTGGTACTATCGGAACCGTTGCCCATATTTGTTTTATGGTTCTCAATTAATCTTAAACACGTATTGACATACGTTTTGGCATATCACAATTTATTTTTTGGACTTAGTTTTTCGTTGCTATATCGAGTGTTGGTACTTTTGGAACCGTTGCCCATATTTTTTTATGGCTCTAAATCAATGTTAAACGCAACATTCTTTTTCGTTGCTATATCAAGTGTTGTTACCATATCGATAACGTAATGAACTAACACCGTTATAGTTGATTTTATTGCAAAAATTAAAACCCCAAGGTTTTGTTTTGCTCTGTAGATGAACAAAAAAACTAGTTCATGGATTAAAACCATACAAAATGGCCCGAATTGGTTTTGGTTTGCTTATTAATAGATGGTAAGTATATGTAATGTGTATCATAAAATTACTAATATGCTCTCGTACTATTCACAAGGTTTGCTTTTTAATAGATGTTTATAATTATAATAGAAGGTAATATATTTAATGAAAAATTGTTACTTTGCACGGCAAACAATAAAAAACTACTTTTATGGTTGAAGAATTAAATTAATAGGTTTAATAAAAAATCGTTATTTTGTATGGCTAATGAAATAATAAAAAACTATTTTTTTCTATTTCTTTTATAAAAATGTGGAATTCTCTAATTTTACTTTTAATTAAAAAGCCATGTCACTATTTTTGTAATCCACATAAACATTAAAAGTTCATTAAATTTATGTTACCTGACACATCATCAAGATAATTTGTAAACCTACTAATACAAAAGATTATAATAACACATGAAACTTTAATTACTTTTGAGTAACAAAAAACAATTGAGTGACTTTAGTAGAACAAATATGAAACTTGGTTATTACATTACGAAGTTACCCCCGTAATATAATGTAATGCTTTTTGAATACATTGCTACGACATGTTTATTTTTATCTACGTATAAATTTCGTTGGAAGCCAAGTTGTATATGCAATAGAGTATGTTTTTTGTATTGTAAGCTAACGTAAGTTTCGGTACGATACCAATACCATGACATACCGAACTACATCGTCCCTACAACATGGGGTATGAATATTGGTACTATCGGAATCGTTGCCCATATTTGTTTTATGGTTCTCAATCGATGTTAACACGTGTTGACATACTTTTTGGCATATCACAATTTATTTTTTGGACTTACTTTTTCGTTGCTATATTGAGTGTTGGTACTTTTGGAACCGTTGCCCATATTTGTTTTATGGTTCTAAATCAATGTTAAACGCAACATTCTTTTTCGTTGCTATATTAAGTGTTGGTAGCATATCGATAACATAATGAACTAACACTATTATAGTTGATTTTAATGCAAAAATTAAAACCCAAAGGTTATGTTTTGCTCTGTAGATGAACAAAAAACTTGTTCGGGGACTAAAACCATACAAAATGGCCCGAACTAGTTTTGGTTTGGAATCGGTACAAGCCACACCAGTTCAGTTAGTAATCCAAACTGTAAATTCTACACCGGTTCCCTTCCCTCAAGTTAAAAACTGAACCGAACAGGTTTTTACACAAAACACTCTCGAACCGGCTTGAAAAATATCTCTTTCAAAGCATTAGAAAATACCGCCCTGTTTTGTATAAAAAGTTATAGCTCCATATATATATCGGGTGGGGTTCTAGAGTGAACACTTGTGTATTTGTGAACTGAGTGAACAAATGTAACATTTGTGTAAATCGGGTTTCGAAAACCCGCCCCTTTTATCAATCATAGAATAATTTGTTTTCGTGTTTAGATATTTATTTATGTATAAAAATAAATTTATAAAATTTAAGGATTTAACCCATTAATCAAAAAAAAAAAAAAAAACAAATCAACTAATTAATAACTAGTTCTAATAATAAAAACAAACAAGGAAATAGCGGTTTTAAAAATGAATGGGTGAACCGGGAGTCGAACCCGGGTTCCCCCAGCCACACACAACAACACCGCTGGTCTACACGCACGTATTGTGAGAATATTGAGAACTTAAAGCTCTTGTTTCAAATGTATGTTTAAACCTGCAACAACTGGCAGCGAATCAAGGACGCGCTTTTCCTTCTTTTGAAATCTCCGACAGCTAAGCATGATGTATTTCCGGCAAACTCGATTAGCCCGGCTGTCATCCTTCTGGCTAATCTTCCAATCATCGATTAACCTTACCAAAATCGAGCAAAGTCGGAACCTCCGCCAACCCTCTCTATAAATACTAGGCGAACTCTCTCAATCAACTCGCTCAATTCCTTCTCCTCTAATCGTAAGTTTACTCTGCTCAACCCCCCCGTTTCACCGGAAACCGCAGCCTGTCGCCGGAATTAACTCGCCGGAAAACTCACTGCCGACCGGTAATAGTTCTTTACTTTCTAATTCAGTTCGTATATTATTTCATTCATTTCGATAACTTCAAAAGTATAGCAAGCAAGTTTAATCGAGTTTTGAAACCAAGAACATGTTATGGGATCAATTTAAAATGAAGAAGATGAAGGTGGCTTAAGTGTTTTTATGTAATTAAATCCTAAGTTTTAACCGGGTTAGACACACAGTCTAGTGGTGGACTGTGTGCAAACACGTCACTCACGTCCCCGTTTCGAGTCTGGTTCATGACCGTATAACTGTTATATAACAGTTTTTATTTTTGATGAATTATAACATTTAGCAGTATGTATATAAAGATAATATAAAATCAAGTTTCATTGGGTTAGACACCCAGCCCAGTTGGTTGGGCTGGGTGCATCACATCACCAAGACCGCGGGTTCGAAACCTGTGGCTCGCACCGGTCGGATAGGTTAAAACCTTTTTGTAAATTTAAGCAAATCAGAATCGACTTAAAACATGTATAAAATTAATTAAAATCCAGATTCTTTCGGGTTAGACACGTAGCTCAGTTGGAAGAGCTGCGTGCACGCAACCGAGAGGTCACAAGTTCGAACCTCACCACACGCAGCCAAGCATTTAGCGAACCGGTCAGTCAGACCCCTTGTCAGGTCTGACAAAATTTTTTTTATTATTTTATTTTATTTTTTTCCCTATATTATTTTTACTTTTATAATTGTTTAAACAAGACTTTTATAATTTAAATTGTAATAAAAACAACAAAAATAAATAAATCTAAAAAGTCTAATAAAAAGCACTAATTGAAAATATTAATCTCAAATAAAATTTGTTTATCGAATTATTACGTTATCGTTTAGGTTAGTTCCTCTCGTGGTTAAATCCAAATTCGTGCGAGTTCGTCGTCAATCCAAGGAAAAACGCACCCAAGGTGAGTGAATCTCTACAAATTCTCCGTTTTAATCACGTTTTGGGGTGTATCATGTGTCGTGAAATTCCTTTATTTAATTTAAACATTTGTGCTTATATCATCTTATGACCAAATGTGTAATGGTTGTTGTGTGATTATTATGTGGATTAAATTTATCATTTCAGTGCACTTATTTCATTAGGCCCATCAGTTCCTCGTGGGATACAGGTTGAGCATCAGGTGCCTCATTAGATCGGCTCCGTTTGATTGAGCCTTGATCTCAAATACATCATCATTCATGTCATATTTTCATTCAATGTGTTTTGTGATTGTTTACATATATATTTGCTCACATGTGACTTATAACTCTGTGAGTTCATGTCCCCCTTTTCTTTTAAATGTTTTCGGTTTATAACTCTCGGGGGGAAATACATGTTTTCGATGGTATTGTTTAGCTATGGAATGGAATATTAGATCATGTGCGACAAGGCTTTCTCGTAAGTGTCATTAATCTTTTATAAGACCGAGGAACAAGAGTGGTAGATCTATCGGGTGTAGCGAGCCCCACTCATGGGTCCTTGTGTGGCCGCATGTAGTGCTTTGTTGTCCCAGCCGGGTGGACCAGAAGAAATCGTCTAGGGTTGAGTACTTCCTATGTCGTCACACATATTAATGTCCTTGTAAAGCATTAATGATCATCAAGTTCATTGACGCCTTACATACCACCTAATTTTATATACGAACTCTCAAATGTTAACGCGACGCGAACGTTGGCAGTTATACAAGTTCAAAGTTTTTAGTTAATCATCCAATGAAAATGGTTTTATTACGTTTTCTCGAACATATTTAAACCGGTTATCAAAAAGATTTATTTTAAATCTTTTCTAACAAACTATGAACTCGCCAACTTTATGTTGATTTTTCGCATGTTCTTTCTCAGGTTATGATTACAAGTATGGCACGGTTGGAATAGGAGAACCCATGGGGATTCGAGTATTTAGGGGGCGTTAATTTATTAGAAATCTTAGCACTCACAACACTTCCGCTGTGCAATGAAGATACCAGTCAGATCACACCCAGCTCTGATGTAATCGATTTATCGGGGTGTGACAAAATTGTTGTTGTAACTCCTACCATGTGATACTTGCGTAGGGAAATGACGTAAACCTGTCTCTAACAGCATCCTTTAACTAGAACTGAAATAGCACCAACTTCACCTAATCTTGTGTGAACCCGTGTCCACCAATCATACCACATACAGCCTCGAAATCCGCAATATGTTCATACGACTCCTAATACTCTTCCCGTGAAAAGTAGGAAGCATGTTTAAAAAGTGTGATTTTGCTTCAAAAGAACAGTCCCATTTATTATTAGCATGGCAATCGGAGAAGAATGTTCCACAATTTATGGTTGAAAATGGCTTTCACGTTTGGATCTGGAAATCTCGGATCTCTTTGCCTTGACCGAGGCATAGCTGGTACCCGATGAACTTGCGGTGGGGTTTGGTGATATCTCCCCCATGCGGCTGTCTCGGTTGATAAGCTAGTTGGTTCTGGTTCAGTGCTAGATTTTGCGGACCACCCCGATAATCTATGTAACCATCATTTATTTCCATTCTAGCCCTGTTTTCCCCTTGATCAAACATATTACCCGACCGGTTTGGGTGTGGCAATTGATTCGGTCGATGCACAACCGACAAGGGGTTGGGCTTTGGTGGCGGTCGGTTTTCTAACGAGTAAAGCTGGGCACTGACCAAATGTATCTCTCATATTGGGGCTTGAGCTTGTCGTATGTTCGTATATTGTTGTGGTGCTATGGGTTCTTGTGGTTCAGGTGGAAACGGAGGTGGTGGCATGTCGGGAAGTGGTTCTTGTTTAGGTGGCTCCAGGTTCAGGTTCTCGGTTGATTTTCTAGGGGATTTATTGCTGAAATTGGTGCTTTTCCTTTTAATGTTGAATGAATAACTAGATTTTGTTTGGCGGTCTTTTCAATTTTAGGGCCAAAAAGAGTGATGATGATCTTCCTGAAAACCTGGTATGCGTGCAATAAGAAATCACCTGCACACAAGTAAATAAGAAATTGTGCCGTAGAGGTCATACAAAAACCTAATTAAACTAAACAGATAGCGTAAGTGGGGTATCGTATCCACAAGGAATTTGTGGTCAATGTAGAAAAGTTTAACTAGGAACTAAAATTATCTAAATGGGGGTTAAATTAATTAATTTCAAAGAGATAAAAACTGATTAAGAAAGTTGATATCAATATGAGAAAAGTAACCTCCACTCGGAATCCCGATTGCTTGTGTTAACGAAAAAACTGTTTACAAATTCATAACACTACATAGACATGGCCTTGGAATTAATTATTTCGATTAATTATTAGGGATAGTTTTTCAGACTTACCATACAACCTTGTACCTGTTTGATTATACCAATTACCCACCAATTTACCAACCCGCTAGCGATTATAGCTTCACTTATCGTTGGGAATTGATCGAACAAGAAGAAACAACTTGGAAGATAGAAGAATACTACCGAAATCGCCTCTGAATTCGTCTCTAACGACTGGGAATAACATGCTTCCTCCAAATCAGTAATTAGGTCGACTCTAATAATTTCCCGCAAGTGACCTCTCCTGCGCGTTGTGGGAGAGTCTTGTGTCCTCGCCCTGCGCCTGCATCACCCATCCAAGGCCCACCTACTTGGAAGTTGTAGCGCGTCACAGGAGATACTGAGGAGTCTCCCGCATGGCGCCTCAATTTGTTGCGATTCCCGTACTGACCCATCGATCCCACTTTTTCTGCTCAAATACTCTTTTACCATGTTTAGCACCTGTTAATCCTGAAAAACTCATACATGATAAGCGCATTTACCATTACGAATAAACACGTTTAAATACTTAAAACCAACAAAACTGTACAAAATAGAACCTGTTTGCACACACGCATCAATTGTTACTAGTGGTAAATCAGTATTCCCAAATCAGTAACATCACCACTAACTTAATCATGATACATTGAAATGAAATTAGTAGAATCACCAGATTACTAATTCATGTAGTCACTGGTAGCAAATTATTAATTAATAAAATCTCAACCATATAAAGATATATACCTTAATTGTCTAAAAAAATAGCATTGGGGATTTCATAAAAAAAAGGTTTTTACATGTTATACAAATTTAACTAATCATAGCTTAGTTAGTTATCCATGGACCACTTATATGATTAGTTTTTTTTATTTTCTTTTTTTTATGTCGTAGGTATAAAGAATATTTAAAACAACAAGGTTGAATAAAAATAAGATAAAACTACAAGGTTTAATATGTAGATTTCTCAAAATATTTGGGCTACAAATGAAAAGTTTAGTTTGAAAAATTTGTAGAACCATAAGTCCGTACATAGTGGGGCGGTACATCGCGGGGAGGTAGTCCATGTAATCCCATAGCCCCTGGCCACATCTATGCCGTCCCATAGCACCCGATCATATCACTACGGCTGGCGCTATGGGTTAAAAATTTGCAAGTCCGGTGAAAATTATAACGCGCAAATGTTGTAACTTTCAAAAATCCAACCGTTAGAACGGTCAAAGACTTTAAAAAGAATTAATTTCTTTTAAATTTCTATAAATATTCATCTATTCAACTAATTTTTTTTTAAAAACCATCACACTCTACCACCATTCACTCCCTCTTTATTTTATAAAATTTAGGTTTTTATACAATGTATCCCTACAACTACGGTTTTGTTCTTCCACGTTCTAGTGCGGACACGAACCAAATGACCATTCCTAGCCAACCCGTTTCTCCGGTTACCACTCAACCCATCCCTTACGGATCCGGTTTTGTCGAGTACAATCAAAATCAAACCGGCTTCATGAACCTATTGAACCAACCCCTCTCATGGAATCCAGATCCATACGATTGGAACCCAAATCACAACATGGGAGGAATCGGGTCGTCTCGAGTGACCGAGATTATGCGGGATAGACAATGGGAAAAAGACTTTGCATTCTACTTGAAACCGCACGACCACCTAACCGGAAAAGCGTTGCAAATGGCGATACAACAAAAGGAGCGAATCGAAAAAAAATATTATCTTTGAGTTTTAGAGTTTTTTTAATTTTATTGTAATGATTTTTAATTTAATGAAATGGATTTTTTTACTTTTTTAATGATTTCGAATTTTATAAATTTAGAAATTAATTATAAAAAATAGAAAATTAATAATTGAGTAATGATGAGGTATGGGGTTATGACTACACGCTCTTGTCATATAAAGCCCCATAAAGTCTCCTCTTGCACTTTTCACCACTTGTCGCATAACGCACACTAAAGGACTTTATGGGGGCTTTATGACTACATGTGCGCTAACAATGGTTCTAGTTTGGTAATTGGACGAGGGTTACGGCCTTTTCAGTTTCTTCTTTGTGTTTGACCACCGCCCTTGGGGAGTGAACTGTATTGTGTACGTAGTATGAAACCACCAGAACCTTTACAATCGGAAATTCCCTGGACTTGAATGGTCTCTGGTCATTTAGTTGGCATCATCTCTCATGTTATTACTAATTACTAATTAATAACGGAGACCCTGCAAGTTGATTTGATCGTCACGTCATGTAACAGCCAAGGCAAGTCCTACCTTACAAAAATGTGTTTGCGAATCTGGATAGGAAATGATATGGTGGTGTGCGCTGGTGGTTCCTCTTCCATAATATCCGAGAAGTATCTTGAATATCTCAAGATTCAAACTATTGCCGATATCTCATAGGCTTAATCTTTGATGTGGGTTTGGCGATTTTGAGAGTGTGGTTCAAATAAAATAAATATCAATGAGCAAAGTGCTAATAAAATGAGAAAAATCAGAGAAAAATTTGGAAGAGAAACTGATTCATCCCATTCATTAGATAACATGTACATCATATTATATACTTATACAAATATCAACTCATGTCGGTTAAAACATGCAATTAGCAGCTCACGTCAGTTATAAACAAATACGACGCTTCGTAATTACCAACTCGCGTGAGTCATTAATAAAAAGACCCTTCGCAATTACCATATTAAACCCTAAGGCCCACTGATATTGGGCCGGGTCTAAAATAGCCTGCATTCATAACAATACCCATTTAATTACCCAATGTTATTTCGGAAATAATATCAATTTATATAATGTGGTGTTTTTTCTCAAGAGCAATGTGGAATTTTGTATTTGTCACTCGACTGATTCTTTGGTTCATTATTAGATAAGACGGCTGCGCACGTAATGCAGTGAGGAAAACAGACTGCAAGGGGTGTGCACAGTTTATTCGGTTATTAGCCTTAACTAAAACCGAACTCATAATTTAATCTATTCTAATAACCACTTGGGGCTTTCTACTAATCGATTCGCTTTATTAGATGAGATTGTCGGTTTTTGGTTCGGTTAATAATCAAAACCATATTTGGCTTAATTTTTTTACTTAGAAATACATCAAATGAATGTATAAAACATAAAATAGATAAAGCTAGAAATATATAAAAATATGAATGTTTTAGTTCTCGGTTAACTGAGGGTACAAATAAAAATCGATAACCAGTTTCAGTTAGTTTGGTCTCCGGTTAATTGGTTTTTGGTTAATTAGGTTTTCGGTTGGTTTTGGTTCAGAATCATTTTCTTTCGGTTAATGGTTCAATTTATCACACCCCGATTTTCGATGTAGCGGAAGCGTGTCGCGAGATGTATCCAGAGCGGCAATCGTTACATTCAACCAAGTAAATTACAGTTGTATTACATAACATTCATCCGTACTTTTTATTTAATACATAATTTACATACCAACTTTTTTTTAAAAAAACCATACCACAAGTTTGAACATTATTATTTAAAATTCAACATAAGTTTATAAAACAAAACAACGAAAGACCGGATGAAACACAACATCTTGACTTCACAACAAACGAACAAGATTTTCCTCGAAGGCCATCCACTAGTTTCCTGTAACACATGTTAGTTTTGAAAACAATGTCAACAAAAGCTGGTGAATTCATGTTATAAGTTTTGTATCAAATGAATTATCAAAAACATTTGAAATAATAAATTCGTTTAATATAGCTTAATGAAACTTGTAAGATCATTAGTGTGTTGTAAGGACACTAATCTGTATACCAAATAAGGTGGCAACCAAACCTTGCCGATTTATTTTGTGTTTGAGACACTCGTTTTAGACATAAAAGCACTCTAATACGATCTGTTATTGTTTCCGTAATAGAGTGGGGCGCCCAAACCCAATAGATCTATCCCTTTGTTTCTTGGTACTTATTATTCATTAATGGTCCCAACGCTTGAGCCTTATTCGCATGTGATCTAAATATTTTCAGTTCTCAGCTATATTAAATGTAACATGTACACATCCCAGCACGTTTAAAACAATTAAAACGTTAAAATAAACGGGGAAACATGAACTCACAGATTTGCGTTTGGTGCAAATCTTTATTCGATTTCTGATACTTCGTTCGTTTCTCGACCTACAAGTGTTCTAATCTATCAGACACTTAGACTTTCGTTCGTTTTTCATACAAGTATTTTATCTTGAATTTCATACTTGTAATTGTTGGTTTTTCTTTGTTGATAAACATATATATTTTTCTTTCATATATATATTTTAGACTGGCTATATGTAAATGGACCTAGTCCATAATTTAACTGTAAATAACTCAGTCTAATAATTCATTACTTATGGGTCTAGCCCAAAAGCTTTTTGTAAGTATGGGCCTAGCCCAATTTTCTTACTAAGTGTGAGCCTAGCCCAATTTATTTCATGTATGTGGGCCTAGCCTAATTCTAATTTGTTTAAATTTAGTTAAGCCTAATTGGATTGTAAAAGTGGGTCTAGCCCAAGTTAAAATGAAAGATTGGGACTAGCCCAATATAGTTTATAAAAATTTAATTAGCCCAAGTTTAGTTTTATAAAAGTGGGCTTTAGCCTAAAGTTAGTTTTTATAGAAATAGATTAGCCCAATTTATTTCTTTATAAAAGTGGGCTTGGTCCAAAGTTATCTTTTATATAAGTGGGCTTAGCCCATGTTATTTTTATAAAAGTAGGCTTAGCCCAATGTTTGATTTTATAAAAGTGGGTTTGCCCAAGTTTGATTTTCATACAAGTGAGCCCTAGCCATACTAATTGATATAAAATGGGCTATTTCATATATTTTTATAAAAATAGTTTTAGCCCAATATAGTTTTTTATAAAAATGAGCTTAGTCTAATAATTGTTTAGTTGGGCTTATCCAAAAATATTTACTAGTATTTGTTATAACTTATAAAAATTTATTTATGAAAACTATTAGTTATAAGTTATAGATTTTAAAATTCTAGTAAATATAAAATGTTTCAGTTTATTTGTTCGTTTTGACCGTTAGGTTCACATCGACTCTTTTATTCGTTTCGTCTTTGTCGTTTGTTTCGTTTATACCATATATTTTATTTAGTACGAATTGTTCAAGTTGTCCGAATTGTCCGATATATTATTTTATCAAAATTTGAACACTTACACATTTTGTATTCAATTTAATATGATCAAAATATATATAGTTTTTATACAATAATACATATACACATATAAGATGGCTTAGAAATATATTTTTATCAAAAATATATATTTATCTTATGTTTAGTTTAAGAAAATATAAGTAATTAATTTCTTAAGCTTTTCATCTAAATCCTTTATTTAAAGATGATTAAATTTTCTAATCACTTTTAATCACCAAATCTTTAGTTAAATCATTTCTTAATCAAGATTAATTTTTATAAAAATTTTGCCATAGTTTCCTTTAAAATATAAGTTTCTTATGTTTTTATAAACATATTTTAAATAATTAAAGTAGCTCAAATCATCATCAATCACAAATATTATATAAATGTATTAACAAAATGACATGAATTTGTTATAATTTTAAACTTTCTTAAAATGGAAACTTTATTATTACTTTTAAAAAAATTCTAAATTATAATTTTTATTTAATGATCTAATACTTGTATGATCATCTTTAAAATATAAAAATATGTTCATGACATATTTTGTTAATGAATCTTGCTAATCTAAACATGCATGCTTTTAGATCATCTTTTTATTCATAATTTTGCAAGATTCAAATTTACTATTTAATGAAAGTTCAAGATCATCCAAAATTATCAAGGAAATCACATGATTATGTTAGTGATCTTAGATTTATTAGTTTTTTTCAAGTGAGTTTTTATATAACTTTTATGATGATCTTATGAATTTTATAAAATATAAAGTATAAGATTAGGTTTAAGGATCTTACTACTAGCACAATGGCTAGGGATGATCTAAAGGATTAAGAAGATAGGTGATCAAGAGTTCCAAGCTTCCAAAGTGAGCTCTTACTCCTTGCAAGTTCCTTAGATCTTCCTTAGATCTTCATGCAAGCTTGATTTCTTTGTGTTTGGTTTTTAAAAACTGAAGGTGATATGGATGAGGCTTGGCCGATTTTTGGAAGAAGATTGGAGAGTGTTGTTGAGCTTTTGGTGTTTAGAAAATGAAATGAAATGAAGGTAAGTGTTAGTGTTGGTGTTATTATCAAATTCTTACAGCACTTAATCAACTAACCACACTTAAAATCTTGCCAATACATTAAGAAAAGGTTAGTGGCATGGGGAAACCCCATGTTGCCGTGAGGGGGGGGGGGTGGATTTGTTATTTTTTTTATTAATTATATGTAATTTTATAACTTTTATAAAGTTTAATAAATTTATATATAAGTTTTATAAAAACCAATGTCCCAAAACTTTAACTTGATGTTATAATAGGCCAAAATATCTTACTAGTCTTAAAGTTTCGTTGTTTGGTTGATAAAATTAGTTCGGGTCTTGTATAGGGTGAAATACTGATATATATTGTTACTTATAAAATTTTATGTTCATAATAATTTTAGTACAATTTTTATTGTCCCGTTAATTAATCTTGCTCTTCAGACTAATAAATTTGTCATTTTGAGTTCAGAGTCTGTACCGACTTTGTTGTCACATTTTTACTGAACAAACCGTATAGATTTAAATAATAAGATTTATATATTGGTTTTATACTATTTCTAACACCCATTATTTATTCTTTAGCTAAAAATATTTATTTTTGGGTTTTCGGACATTTGCTGAATTTTGCTGCAGACTGCTGAATTTTGCTGCAGACTTGGACAATTTGGTGTTTTAAATAAATTTTCATGGTACAACAGTGCATACATATTTTATGTCTTATTTCTGAAATATCAGATTGTACCGTAACCAGTTTGATATTTATTTCGTGTTCGCGTCTTTGTCATTTGTCTAGGATATGGTTTTATATGTTCGTGATTTTGACGTATCCATTATCATACCAAGCTATGATTTGGTTAAATTCCTAGACTTTTAAGACTTAAAATTATAGTTTAAGTCAAGTTGTTCGGTAAATAAACAATGTAATAGTTGTTCAACTTGTACAGAATTACCAGAATTTTGCCAATTGTCACACAATTATTGTAAACCCGTAATCACTGTTGATCACATAACATATCAGGTGATTTTTAATTAAAAAAACTATAGCAACACTATACTCAAATTAAATAGAATAAGATTCCAATTTTTAGTGTAATTTAAATTTTTTTTCATATGAACATGTCATGAGCATTTAAAAATCATGAGAAGCTCGTTCAAATAAGGGACATGATGCGTAGAAATAAGTGATTTTTAATCATGAGAAGCTCGTTCAAATAAGCTCGTTTAAAAATCATGAGAAGCTCGTTCAAAAAAATCGGCTATCTAATGATGCGTAGAAATAAGTTGAACTTGTAATTTTCCTTCAGCAACTTTCTCACGAACAAAATGATAGTCACATTCAAGTGCTTCGTGCGAGCATGAAAATAGGATTGTCAGAGAAATACGTGGCACCTAAATTATCACACCAAAGTGTTGGTGTAACCTTTAGGGTACCGACTTCGTTTAACAGTGCCTCAAGCCATGTTTGTTCGGCAATAGTGTCGGTCAGAGCTTTATACTCAGATTCAATTGACGAGGGAGATACTATACGTTGTTTTCGAGCATTCCATGAAATAAGATTAGAGCCTAAGTATATTGCAACCCCACCCCACCCCCCCCCCCCCCGCGAATGGAACGACGGTCATCCGGACAGCCAGCCCAATCTGCATCCAAAAATGCTCGCAAAGTTATGCTCCAGTTAACATCAGTCTAGGCATGAAGTGTGGAGCCCGAGTCATGTCGAATGAAAAGTCCCAAATGGAAGGTACCTTTAAGATAACGTAAGATTCGTTTGACAACAGATTAATGACTTTCTGTGGAATTCTGCAAGAACTGACATACTTTGTTCACAACAAAAATAATATCAAGTCTTGAAAAAGACACCTACTAAAAGGCACCCATTGTTTGATGGTATTTCGGGGGGTTAGCAAAAGTGTCACGCCCCCAAATTATCACCTGCGGGGTTTTACCGCGGGACGTGTGACGTACCGGGATTCAGCCACTAATCATGTCGAACACATAGTAAATAATATTAAACACCAACGTCATGTCCAACATAAATAGTGCATTTCAAATAACATTTCATCAAAACATATGTTTAGCGAAAGCAAATGTAATTGTTTCAACATAATCAAAACGAAGTCATTTTAAAATGCATAATGGTAATTGTTCGTATCAAGTAGCATGACCCATGACATCTCTAGCTCCTCAGACATCAAGTTCCAATCCATTGATGTATCTAACGTCCTACAAGCATGCAGGAAAGTGTATCAGCATAAAGCAGGCGAGTTCACAGTTTTGGTTCAACGCAAGTAATGTATGTGTTTAGCATAAAAAACATGTCTATGGATTGTTATGTTTGTTGTGCCCTCATCAATGTCTATCAGCATTGATCAAAGTGTTTAAGGTCCTTAGTTCACGCCCAACTCCTAGCACGGTGTGAGGTCTGCAAACCTAATAGCGCTATCAACTAATACCCCGTTGCCTCCGAGGCAACTAGCTCGGTGGTAAGTAGGGACTTTCGTGATAGACTTTGAGTTTATTAACTAACATCGAATTTAGACTACAACAGTTTAAAGTATTCCTCCCAGGAATATTTGTTTGTCCCTCCGGGACGCATGCTTGTGGAAGCGTAGTATGTCACACCCCGACCCGCAGCGGAATAAAAGTCGGGGCATAATTGGGTTATCACCAAAGCTCATGATATTTACTAAGATGTTTCATATTTATTAAATTCAAATTACAAACTTAAATATCCAAAACAAAATTCATATAATTACAAAGAAAATGAAACTATATATTTATTCCAAAGCATAAACTTGTTTATTCTTCTAGGCCTTCCTAAGTGTTTCCTGTCTCAGCTGGATCACATGTATCATGTGTAAAACGGGGGAGATTTTGGGTCAACAAAAGTTGGCGAGTGAACCTTGATAAAACATTTTAACTAATTTCTTGTTTTATTTAATAAGAAAAGTCGTGCATTAATCACATGTGAGCAAACATATATATATAAACAATCACAAACCACTTTGGATAAGTATATGACATGAATGATGATGTATTTGAGATCAAGGCTCAATCAAACGGAGCCGATCTAATGAGGCTCCTGATGCTCAACCCGTATCCCACGGGGAACTGATGGGCCTAATGAAATGCGTGCACTGAAATGATAAAATTCAATCTACATATAATTCACACAACAATTGATACACATTTGATCACGGATATGATATATGCACAAGTGTTTAAATAAAATAAAAGAATGGTACGACACATGATACACCCCAAAACGTGATTAAAACGGGGAATTGGTAGAGATTCACTCACAGTGGATGCGTTTCTTGATGAAGATGAATGCGCACGAATATTATGATTCAACCGACGAGGGAAAACTAACCTAAATAATAACGACATGATTCGATTAAATAAATAAATTTTATTTGAGATTATTATTTTTAATTAGTGTTCTTTAATGAGATTTTTAGATTTATTTTTGTGAGTTTAATGCAAATTTTTAACTTTAAAAACCTTATTTTTAAGTATTTTTAAATAATTTTTCAATTAAATAAATAAACAAAAAAAATAAAAAAGGTTGACTTTGTCAGGTTTGACCGGGTCTGACCGGTCAGACAGTATATATTCCAGGCGGTGAGTGAGGTTCGAACTCGGGACCTCTCGTATACGTGCACGCAGCTCTACCAACTGAGCTACGTGTCTAACCCGAAATATTCTTTGTTTTAATTATATATACATACTAACTAACTTTAACCTTATTTAGTTTTTATTAAAAATGATTTAATATGGCCGAACCGGTTACAGAAACCCGGAATCGAACTCGGGACCTTCGGTTCGAGTGCACACAGCCCAACCAGTTGGGCTGTGTGTCTAATCTGCTTAACTACTGGATTATATTCCTCTTATATACATACTGTGAATTGATCTGAATAGGTTTTAAAAATGTTGGTTTTATTTCAGAAAGTCGGAAACATGCGTGATTCGAACCCGGGACGTGTGTTTTATATTTGCACACGGTCCACCGCTGGATTGTTTGTCTAACCCGGTTAAATACTCGATTTTAATTACATTAATATACTACTTAGGCCTCGTCTTCTTCATTAAGAAGAACACAGAACAGTGAACCCGACTGTTTTGCTTAATCGACCAACAAACTTATACTCGATTGAAATGGAATAGGAAAATAAAGATTAAGGAATATGATATACCAAAACAGAGAGTTTTCTTCAGATTTCCGGCAAGTTTCGTCGACCCTGATTTGCGATTTCCGGCTGAATGAACTGATTCAACAGTTATGATTATTGATTTGAGCAATTAGATTATCAATCAAGAGATAGCAAGAAGGTTTAGACAATTATACCATCTGAAGAACAAATCCGGTTTTTTGATCAGTGATTCCGGCGATATTCCGGCGAATGCGAAGATCTCCGGCGACGAGCTTTGGAAGAATTAAAACTTCAGAAAGAGAGTGCGGTTCTGGGCGAAATGTTTACCAGGAGTTTGAGTGGGTATTTATAAGGGGAACAAGCTGATTGGGTTCGAATTAAGGGTCAAGATTCGCGGTCAATGATTTCCAACGGTTTTGACTGAAATTGAGTGCCAGGCAACGGTTATAACTGATGTCGAAATCAGTTTATGCGTTTCAGTCAAGGGAAATGGCAACCTTTGCGGAGTTTCGGTTTTTCCGGCGATTGCGAGTTCTGGGCGCGCTGATTACCGGTTTTGATTTTCGGTTTTTACTATAAGTGTTATTTGTTTCAGTATTTAACACAAATGAAGTGTGTGGCGGAGTGGTGTGGTGTGTGTGTATGTTTGCGGGAGACCCGGGTTCGAGACCCGGCGACTCTATTTTATTTATTATTTACTTATTATTATTATTTATTAATTATGGTTTTTAAATTCTAAAATTTTATTAATTATGTATTATTTAAAATAATCTGAACAATAAATACGCAACGAACTTATAACTGAATACTTGATTATTAAACGAAGCGGGTTTTGAAACCCGTTTTTCGACGAATGTTACATAGTAAACTCTCCTTTATTTGCTCGATAAGTATTAACGTGCCTCTACGCGTTAAATGAATGTTAGGTCCGTTACACGCGAACTAATGCACAATAAATGTAAGTATACATATGAGTAGGGTTTGCTATACCCTAAGTGTCCAAACAACCAGGTGTTTAGGTGATCAAGTTAACATGTTTTATCATACAGTAACACACAGTGGATTCTCTAGTTGATGACATTACCGTGATTTTGAGAAACACAGACAATCTTACAAACTCGGATAGTTATATTCTATATAACCTTGGATATCATTTATAATTCAGAGATCCAATATAAACTCAAGCACGTATATCTAACTCGATACTATACATTATGATTTAAACACAGAGTCTAGTGCACGCAAGTATCTTGGGACCAAGTGTAGCAAGTTCGGACAACATATATATCAATAAACTCGGACATCATAGCTATTATATATATACACACACACACACACTCAGAGATCAAAGTGTATATTCGGACAATATTAGAAAATCAAACCAACAATATCGAATAAATTCGGATCCTTGAACATCCATTAAACTCAGACCATTATAACAACTTATAAACTCGGTGTATATGTCTAGATAAACCCAGACCCCCTTTTATCCTTAGACAAACTCAAAACCATCATCACACCACAATAAACTCGGATCCTTTGGTCAAACTCGGAAAATACATGTATACGTATATAAATTCGGACTCGCATATGCACCTAGTTAAATTCAGACATAGCCTATGTTTATGTACATAAAGTCGGACATCAACAGGTAAGCTCAGAAACATGAATGCTTAAGTTTGGAATCTTCTTAAGCCATACAAATTCGGACTTCATGTTAAACTCGGACTTTGTGACTTCACAAAGTCTTACGATTGTCTCCGGACTAACCAATATTCTCATATTAACAACAAAGAAATACAGTTTTCAATGTAACAGTTCTACGATCAAAACCCTAATCTCAGAAATCAACTGTTAGGACTATTTTTTGGTATTTGTTGTTGAAAATTGTAAAAGTTACTTAGAACTAACTCCGTCAACACGAACCGACTCCTGAACCTCTTAGAAGCACTGAAAATGAAGACTGAGACAGACTATAATCAACCTTCTAATATGGAACTTCTTTGGTTAAAGATCACTACAAGGTTACAAGACCTCATTATGTTAGCGGGGCATTATGAAGTTTATAAGATACAAGCAAAGAATTGTGTTCATGAGATTAATATATTTCTCATGAACAAATTAGTGTTATCTCAATTGTGATGGATCTCAAGTGAAATAAGTTGGCGTACATAAAAGAAAAAAATGATAAGCCACTTGACATGGTTGGCACACAATCCAAGGAACCTTATCAACCAATCCAATTGAAGATATCACACTTATGGAACTCTATAAATAACCCAATTCATATGCGGTTTAAATAGTATAGAATACCGTCGGATTTGGTTTCGAATTTGAGTTCAGCTCCACATGACAGCTCATCGCGTACATCATTTTCTGTTACAGAAACATGTTGAGCTGCCCGGATTCGATCTTTGATGTCGGTTATGATTTGCGAACATAGAAGACGAATGGAGTTCGCATAACCTTTTCGACTGAGCGCATCGGCCACTACGTTTGCCTTGCCAGGATGATACCAAATTTCACAGTCGTAGTCGTTGAGAAGTTCGACCCATCTTCGTTGCCTCATATTCAATTCTTTCTGGTTGAAGATATGTTGGAGACTCTTGTGGTCAGTGTATATTTCACACTTGGTACCGTAGAGGTAATGTCTCCATATCTTGAGAGCGAATACAACGGCTCCAAGTTCCAGGTCGTGGGTGGTGTAATTCTTCTCGTGAACCTTGAGTTGCCTAGAGGCATAGGCTATCACTTTTCCTCTTTGCATCAGTACACAGCCTAGCCCTTGCCCTGATGCGTTGCAATATATCACAAAGTCATGCAACCCTCACGGAGTGTGAGGATAGGTGCGTCACAAAGTTTTTGCTTTAGAGTTTGGAAAGCCTCCTCTTGCTTAGGTCCCCATATGAAGGGTTTTCCTTTATGAGTCAAAGCCGTGAGTGGTACAGCAATACGGGAAAAATTGGCAATGAAGCGTCGATAGTAACCAGCCAAGCCGAGAAATGACCTAACTTCGGTAGGGGTACGTGGCGCTTGCCATTCCTGTACTGCCTTAATTTTCGAAGGATCGACATGAATTCCCTTGTCATTGACGACATGACCCAGGAATTGTACTTCTCCTAACCAGAATTCGCATTTTGAGAACTTAGCGTAAAGCTTTTCAGTCCTTAAGAGTGTAAGGATGAGTCGAAGGTGTCGCTCATGATCGGATTTAGACTTGGAGTAGATAAGGATGTCGTCGATGAAGACTATGATGAAACGGTCGAGGTAGGGTTTGCATACCCTATTCATTAAATCCATGAAGACAGCGGGGGCGTTGGTTAAACCGAAAGGCATGACCATGAACTCGTAATGACCATAACGAGTCCGGAAGGCGGATTTTGGGATATCTTCTTCGTGCACCCTGAGCTGATGATAACCAGAACGAAGGTTGATTTTTGAAAAGCAGGTGGCACCTTGAAGTTGGTCTAGGAGGTCATCAATGCGAGGCAGTGGATAGCGATTTTTAACCATTAACTTGTTGAGTTCTCTATAATCAATGCACATGCGAAACGTTCCATCTTTCTTCTTCACAAAAAGAACAGGTGCACCCTAAGGCGATGAGCTAGGACGTATGAATCCTTTGTCAGTCAGCTCTTGCAGTTGACTGGCCAGCTCTTGCATTTCGGATGGGGCTAACCTATAAGGAGATTTTGCGACTGGTGTAGCGCCAGGTACAAGATCGATGTGAAATTTGACTTCTCTCACAGGAGGAAGTCCTGAAATGTCGTCGGGAAAGACTTGTGGGAACTCTTTCACAATTGGGATATCTTCAAGTTTCCTCTCCTTGTTTCCCTTTTTGACGACGTGAGTTAGGAATGCGACATAGTTCTTGCGGAGATATCTTCGGGCTTGGAGGCAGGACATTAATTTGAGTCCTTTCGAAGGGGTTTCCCCAGAAATACGCAATGTTTGACCGTCTGCAAGAGGAATGCGAATGAACTTTTCGTGGCACACCACTTCAGCGTGATGCTGGCTGAGCCAGTCCATACCGATTATAACATCGAAACTTCCCAACTTCATAGGAATAAGGTCAATTGGAAAATCGTGATCGTTTAGGGTGAGAGTACAATTGCGTATAATAGAATTTAATGAAACGGGTTTTCCGTCAGCAACTTCCACCGTTAGAGATTCGATGAGATTAACATGAGGTTGGTCGAGGATAGGTTCAAATTCTAAGGATACAAAGCTCTTATCCGCGCCAGTATCGAATAATATGGATGCATAACTACCATTGATGAGAAACGTACCGTTGACCACGTTGTTGTCAGCCCTGGCTTGGTTGGCATTGATATTGAAAGCTCTCCCTCTGGCAGGTGGAGGAGCTTGGTTAGCTTGGTTTACCGGGTTTGCGTGAGCTTGGGCATGGATGATGTTCACTAGGCGTGGACATGTGTTCCTAAAGTGGTTTGGGTCCCCACAGTTGAAACAAGCTCGCATGGGTTGCATCATGGGGTAGTTGGGTTGGTAGTAAGATTGGCTGCATGTGGTGCAGGTGGTAGAAGTAAGGGTTGTTGGGCTTGACCCACTATCTGATTTTGGGTTTGGGTTTGAGGTTGATTGCGGTTCATTCGTTGAAGGGTACGGCAGGTTTGGATGGTGTGACCTGCACGGCCACAGCTTGTGCAATGTTGGTAGGGATTTTCGGGAGGGTGATGGTATTGACAGCGGTTGCATTTTGGGTGTGGGCCAGTATATGGCTTTTTGAATGGTGCAGTTGGAGGAGCAATTTGGGTGATTGGTGCAACAGTGATAGGAGGGTTGGTTTGAGTGACAGCAAAATTCTTGCCATTACGCTTCCTCTTACCAGCAAACTTTGAGGATGAGACTGGGTGGTTTGGAGTTGGGGTCTCAATGGGTGCTTTCTTCTTTTCGTCTTTGAACTTGCCGTTCGAATGCGATTTTCAGTGAGTTCTGTAGCTAACTCCATTGCGGCTTCAAGTGTTGCAGGCGATGTGCTTAAAACCGAATCTTGAATTTTCGAGGGGAGGCCTCGAATGTAGTGTTCAACTAAGCTGTACAAAGGGGTGAACAAATTTGGGATCATCTGGTTCAGCTCGAGAAATCTCTTATTATATGAAGTGTGGTCTCCTTCCTTCTGTTTCAGTGTGTGGAATTCGTCTTCCAGCTTTTTGATTTCGCTTATTGGAAAGAAGCGTCTTGTCATGAGTTCCCTTAACTCTTCCCATGTTAAGGCCATGGCATCTTCAACTCCTCGCTTACCCTTTTCCGTGTTCCACCAGGTAAGGGCTACCCCAAACAGTCTTCCAGTAGCGTAACGTACCTTACGGTCCTCGGGACAATCGCAATTGAGGAAAGTGTTTTCCATTTCTTCAAACCAGTGAAGGAGGGCAGTAACACCTTCGGTCCCTTCATACTTTGGGGGATCGCAATATTTGAAGTGTTTGTAGGTGCACTTGGGGTTTTGGAAAGAGGGTTGGCGACGCTCTGGTCTTCATGATTGGGAGGGTTGATGGGATTTGCGGTGAGAGCTTGTTGAACTTGAAGCACGATATCAGGAAGCACTACGGCCATTTGTTTAGCAATTTGTGTGGCCAAGCGTTCATTTGACCTTCCTGACTGTCTACCTCCACGTAGTTGCCTAGCCGACATCTACATAAACATATATAGGAAGTTTGTGAGTTTACGAATTTTCTAGGTGTCATGCGTCATAAAAAGAATGAAAAACAACATAACTGACAATAATTTAACTACATCCATAGGATGTCTTGGGTTTGCTTATGTTTGGGCCTCCAAGTGTCCCCCATACCATTGCCTGTGTAGTCATGTGGGCCCCCATGACTATTGGGCTTGGTAGGATTCACATTGGTGTCGGCGGGTTAACACTTGCACCACCCGAATGAAAATCGTAAAACATGATTGCATGATGTATGGTAGGAGGGTGTCCAGGTGTAGACACAATGACAACTCAAAGTGGGGTTAGTTCACACGACGTTTGGTATAGCATGCTTTGGCCTAATAGGTCCTTCGTACTCTCATCGTTAGTCCCCAGGTAGGCAAACTGGTCCTTTATTTTGGACTTATACGAATGCCAAGCCTAGACAGGACGTTCCGACTACCGGTACTCGTACCCTTCCAGTTACTACATGCCCGTTATGAGAACTCACTTCGATGTGATTTGAAAAATACAAAAATCATTGCAAAAATCATGGAAATCGTGAGGTGTGTGCTCTCATGGATATGATATGTTATGAGGATATGATTTATGATGAGCATTGCATAATAACATGTATTTGTGAGCGTGCTTGCATAACATTGAGTGTGATAATAAACATGAAACATATAAACATCATGAATTTTGCATGTAACGCATAAATAATTAAAATTTAATCAGCTATAGTATAGGATCTAAGGGTCTAATAACCTATCCTATATCCCTATAGTCACAAGCTCTGATACCAATATGTCACACCCCCGACCCGCAGCGGAATAAAAGTCGGGGCATAATTGGGTTATCACCAAAGCTCATGATATTTACCAAGATGTTTCATATTTATTAAATTCAAATTACAAACTTAAATATCCAAAACAAAATTCATACAATTACAAAGAAAATGAAACTATATATTTATTCCAAAGCATAAACTTGTTTATTCTTCTAGGCCTTCCTAAGTGTTTCCTGTCTCAGCTGGATCACCTGTATCATGTGTAAAACAGGGGAGATTTTGGGTCAACAAAAGTTGGCGAATGAACCTTGATAAAACATTTTAACTAATTTCTTGTTTTATTTAATAAGAAAAGTCGTGCATTAATCACATGTGAGCAAACATATATATATAAACAATCACAAACCACTTTGGATAAGTATATGACATGAATGATGATGTATTTGAGATCTAGGCTCAATCAAAGCCGATCTAATGCTCAATCAAAGCCGATCTAATGAGGCTCCTGATGCTCAACCCGTATCCCACGGGGAACTGATGGGCCTAATGAAATGCGTGCACTGAAATGATAAAATTCAATCTACATATAATTCACACAACAATTGATACACATTTGATCACGGATATGATGTATGCACAAGTGTTTAAATAAAATAAAATAATGGTACGACACATGATACACCCCAAAACGTGAGTAAAACGGGGAATTGGTAGAGATTCACTCACAGTGGATGCGTTTCTTGATGAAGATGAATGCGCACGAATATTATGATTCAACCGACGAGAGAAAACTAACCTAAATAATAATGACATGATTCGATTAAATAAATAAATTTTATTTGAGATTATTATTTTTAATTAGTGTTCTTTAATGAGATTTTTAGATTTTTTTTGTGAGTTTAATGCAAATTTTTAACTTTAAAAACCTTATTTTTAAGTATTTTTAAATAATTTTTCAATTAAATAAATAAACAAAATAAATAAAAAAGGTTGACTTTGTCAGGTTTGACCGGGTCTGACCGGTCAGACAGTATATATTCTAGGCGGTGAGTGAGGTTCGAACTCGGGACTTCTCGTATACGTTCACGCAGCTCTACCAACTGAGCTACGTGTCTAACCCGAAATATTCTCTGTTTTAATTATATATATATATACTCACTAACTTTAACCTTATTTAGTTTTTATTAAAAATGATTTAATATGGCCGAACCGGTTACAGAAACCCGGAATCGAACTCGGGACCTTCGGTTCGAGTGCACACAGCCCAACCAGTTGGGCTGTGTGTCTAATCTGCTTAACTACTGGATTATATTCCTCTTATATACATACTGTGAATTGATCTGAATAGGTTTTAAAAATGTTGGTTTTATTTCAGAAAGTCGGAAACATGCGTGATTCGAACCTGGGACGTGTGTTTTATATTTGCACACAGTCCACCGCTGGACTGTGTGTCTAACCCGGTTAAATACCCGATTTTAATTACATTAGTATACTACTTAGGCCTCGTCTTCTTCATTAAGAAGAACACAGAACAGTGAACCCGACTGTTTTGCTTAATCGACCAACAAACTTATACTCGATTGAAATGGAATAGGAAAATAAAGATTAAGGAATATGATATACCAAAACAGAGAGTTTTCTTCAGATTTCCGGCAAGTTTCGTCGACCCTGATTTGCGATTTCCGGCTGAATAAACTGATTCAACAGTTTTGATTATTGATTTGAGCAATTAGATTATCAATCAAGAGATAGCAAGAAGGTTTAGACAATTATACCATCTGAAGAACAAATGCGGTTTTCTGATTAGTGATTTCGGCGATATTCCGGCGAATGCGAAGATCTCCGGCGACGAGCTTTGGAAGAATTAAAACTTCAGAAAAAGAGTGCGGTTCTGGGCGAAATGTTTACCAGGAGTTTGAGTGGGTATTTATAAGGGGAACAGGCTGATTGGGTTCGAATTAAGGGCCAAGATTCGCGGTCAATGATTTCCAACGATTTTGACTGAAATTGAGTGCCAGGCAACGGTTCTAACTGATGTCGAAATCAGTTTATGCGTTTCAGTCAAGGGAAATGGCAACATTTGCGGATTTTCGGTTTTTCCGGCGATTGCGAGTTCTGGGCGCGCTGATTACCGGTTTTGATTTTCGGTTTTTACTATAAGTGTTATTTGTTTCAGTATTTAACATAAATGAAGTGTGTGGCGGAGTGGTGTGGTGTGTGTGTATGTTTGCGGGAGACCCGGGTTCGAGACCTGGCGACTATATTTTATTATTATTTACTTATTATTATTATTTATTAATTATGGTTTTTAAATTCTAAAATGTTTATTAATTATGTATTATTTAAAATAATCTGAACAATAAATACGCAACGAACTTATAACTGAATACTTGATTATTAAACGAAACAGGTTTTGAAACCCGTTTTTCGACGAATGTTACATAGTAAACCTCCTTTGTTTGCTCGATAAGTATTAACGTGCCTCTACGCGTTAAATGAATGTTAGGTCCGTTACACGCGAACTAATGCACAATAAATGTAAGTATACATATGAGTAGGGTTTGCTATACCCTAAGTGTCCAAACAACCATGTGTTTAGGTGATCAAGTTAACATGTTTTATCATACAGTAACCCACAGTGGATTCTCTAGTTGATGACATTACCGTGATTTTGAGAAACACAGACAATCTTACAAACTCGGATAGTTATATTCTAAATAACCTTGGATATCATTTATAATTCAGAGATCCAATATAAACTCAAGCACGTATATCTAACTCGATACTATACATTATGATTTAAACACAGAGTCTAGTGCACGCAAGTATCTTGGGACCAAGTGTAGCAAGTTCGGACAACATAAACTCGGACATCATAGCTATTATATATATACACACACACACACTCAGAGATCAAAGTGTATATTCGGACAATATTAGAAAATCGAAACCAACAATACCGAATAAATTCGGATCCTTGAACATCCATTAAACTCAGACCATTATAACAACTTATAAACTCGGTGTATATGTCTAGATAAACCCAGACCCCCTTTTATCCTTAAACAAACTCAAAACCATCATCACACCACAATAAACTCGGATCCTTTGGTCAAACTCGGAAAATACATGTATACGTATATAAATTCGGACTCCCATATGCACCTAGTTAAATTCAGACATAGCCTATGTTTATGTAGATAAAGTCGGACATCAACAGGTAAGCTCAGAAACATGAATGCTTAAGTTTGGAATCTTCTGAAGCCATACAAATTCGGACTTCATGTTAAACTCGGACTTTGTGACTTCACAAAGTCTTACGATTGTCTCCGGACTAACCAATATTCTCATATTAACAACAAAGAAATACAGTTTTCAATGTAACAGTTCTACGATCAAAACCCTAATCTCAGAAATCAACTGTTAGGACTATTTTTTGGTATTTGTTGTTGAAAATTGTAAAAGTTACTTAGAACTAACTCCGTCAACACGAACCGACTCCTGAACCTCTTAGAAGCACTGAAAATGAAGACTGAGACAGACTATAATCAACCTTCTAATATGGAACTTCTTTGGTTAAAGATCACTACAAGGTTACAAGACCTCATTATGTTAGCGGGGCATTATGAAGTTTATAAGATACAAGCAAAGAATTGTGTTCATGAGATTAATAAATTTCTCATAAACAAATTAATGTTATCTCAATTGTGATGGATCTCAAGTGAAATAAGTTGGCGTACATAAAAGAAAAAATAATAAGCCACTTGACATGGTTGGCACACAATCCAAGGAACCTTATCAACCAATCCAATTGAAGATATCACACTTATGGAACTCTATAAATAACCCAATTCATAACATGAATTGTGTGTCCTATGAAGTAAAGTTTCGAAATAGAGTTTCATGAGAATTACCCCTGGATTGTTCCAGGGGGTGATATTCAAGATTCGAGTTCATTCTCAGATCGATTCTTTCTTCTTTGTTTGATTCCGCTAAACAAAGATTAATTCTTGTGTTCATAGTTTGATACATTTATTTATAGAATTAATCATTGAAGAAACCCTACTCTTATTATCTCTATTTTATTCTTTGAATGTTTATATATTTCATAAACACTTGTCTCTATGATCGAAGAGCGCTGCATCATTCGAATATGATCAGAAAAGTGGACCAACACCAACAATGTCACAAATCACAACTACGAACTAGTAGTTTCATTATATCAATAGCATCCCTAGTATTGACAAACAATTACACAATCATTCACAAACGTACATTCATTCAAGTATGATTAACTAATCACAGATCAGTTGTTTGGATATCTAGGGTTTGCATGAAATCAAGAGAACAAAGCATCAAATAGAACATAAACACTAACTTTAGATTCAATCTAGGGTTTGTTCTTGATGGATTGAAAAATCAGAGAGAAGATGATTGTGTATGAGATTGTGTAGCCAAGAATGATCAGAGAAAAGTCAACAGTCGTATGATGAAATTATGAGGAGTTTATGGTTATCCAGTAGTTTTATTAGAGTTTCACTATTAACTCTAAACACCCCCTAACTATATAACTTCTACACAAAGCACATATTCATCTTGTAGTTTGCAGTTAAAACACATAATTCACGTATTTGTCATGCAACGTATAAGTTTCGTATAAACCGTCTGTTTATAATTATTATTCGTGTTAGTCACCAACGTTTAGAGAATTAACTTTTTGGTGTCTTCCAGTAATTCCCCGAATTACCAATGTAGACTCATTTAACTAACCCCAGTTAAATGCAGTGCTATGAATGTATGTCTAAATTAATTGTGGTTAGGTTAAACTATTAACCTGAAATCGCGGGTGTCACAAAAAGTGGGCCAACTAAGATAGGATCAGGTTTTTACCATGATTAACAACTTTAATGCCCAAAAAATAATGCAAGTTTCCGAGATCCTTGATTGCAAAAAAGGCGCCCAATTCAATCACAGTATTGATGGCTTTAGCGTTATTGCCTGTAATGATTATGTCATCCACGTAAACCAAGAGATATACCAGGGTACCACAGTCCTTTAGTATCAACAACGAAGGATTTTTCTTTGAATCATGAAAACTAAGATTATGCAAAGTTTTGCTGAGACGTTCAAACCATGCTCGCGGCGCCTGTTTTAGACCATAAAGTGAGTTATGCGGCAAACGAACATGATTGGATTTAGATTAGTCAATAAACCCTAGTGCTTGATGTAAGTAAACATTTTCCTTTAAGTCACTATGAAGAAAAGCATTTTGAACGCCTAATTGTCGAAGAGTCCATTAAATAAATCACAACGTGAGATAAAAGAACCCGTATGGTTGTGGCTTTGACAACAGGACTAAAAGTTTCCTGGAAATCAATGTCGGTTAAAACCTTTAGCAACGAGTCTGGTGTTGTAACGAGTGACCTCTCCGCTTTTTCATCATGTAAATTCACTTTGAATCAATAACGTTAGTATTTTCAACACTGGGAACAAGAGACCACGCCCCATTCTGAACAAGAGCATCAAACTTTTCAGCCATGGCTTGGTATCATACGGGTATTGTTAGAGACAGTAAATGAGGAAGGTTCAATAGTATCAGATGAACTAGTAGAGGCATGATTAGAGGAAGGATCAAATCAAATGGTGGGTTTAGGATTTAATTGTAGGTTAGGTGGATAAGTACAGGGTGGTGGACATGGAGAAGTAGTGGAGGATGTTGGTTGAGTACGAGTTAAGGAGCCGTAGGTGTGGGGTCTGGTGTAGGGTGGTTAGAGACCATAGGTGTGGTGAAGTAGTACGTTGATAGGTAAGTGTGGGGGTTTAGAGGCGTTGAGGTTATGGTGGGTGTCGAGTTTTGAGTCGATGTAGTAAAAAGGGACTAGGTATGAGGAGTAGTAGGGAGGTGTAGGGTTAGTTGAGTTAGGTGTAACAAATGGTTGAAAGGGAAAATGGTGCTCATTAAACCACACGTGACGTGCCATGTACACACGATCAATTTGAAAGTCCAAGCAACGATACTCGGAAATCCGTTTTTGTTGGTTCTATGGGCGTAGGTAAGGAAAACATTCATACCCAAATACTCGGAGGAAAGAGTCGTCAGGTGAATAGTGGAACAAACATTCGAATGGGGATGTGTTGGAAGAGGCTCGTGAAGGCATCCCATTTATTAAGTAGACGATTATCTCAAAGGAAAACTCCTAAAAACGTTGAAGAGCATGAGAATGAGTGAGAAGAGCCAAACTAGTTTCAACAACACGTCATTTTCGCCGTTCTACAATAACAATGATTCAAAGAATGAGGGATTACAAGGAAGTCCAATATATGGGACAAAATATTACACTAAGTACCACTAAATCAATAAATGTAAAACTATAAACTAAGTAACTAATTATATTATCGTTAGCCATAACCCAACATCTTCAATCCATTTCTCTTTCCCATATACCAAAATCCACCTTTTCAAAGCCACAAACAACCACATCACAACCAACACCACCACCTACGATCGCCACAATCTTGTCGAAAACCGAATCTGAAACCAGCACCACCAACACCACCACCTACAACCAACAATTATGTTTTTTAGATCTGAAACCACCATTCCACCTTATTTTAGAACCTGGAGTGTGCATTAGTACATGCCTCAAATTCCATAATATGATAATGAGTTGTAGAACGCTTGAAGCTGGAATTTTAGCATTAAATTTGGAACACAGACTTAAGTCTGAAAATCATGATCATGCTATTAAGTCTTGATGCATCTGCTCCTGTTCATGAAGTATATGGGCATTGTTTATAGTTATTTGTTGTGCGGTTGCATAGGCCTTCAGCCATCTATCATCCAAAGCTTCCCTTTTATAATCGATGCACCTCTTGTACAGATTCCTAGTCACTTTGATACTCATGCCCCTCACTTCTCGAAACCGGGCCTCACCAAGTACCGTTGACACGTTGTGGAGCATGTCTCTGAGGCCTCACTAAGTGCCAATAATGCTAAACCGGGACTCACCAAGCACCAAGTACCGTTGACACTTTGTGGAGCATGTCGATCACCCACAGGAAACGACTCCCAACCCGATGGCGCCTCTCGAGTATAAACATGGCCACATCATTGGAGATTTCTCTATTCTGATGGGGGGGGTCATGTCTCCGAGGCCTCTTCGGATTCGAGGCCTCCGCCTCTTCTTCTATTATATCAACCTCCTCTTCACGAGCAGCATTCGGATTTCTAACTGTGAAAGATTTCCCATTTCAAGATCCCTCACAATGTGCAAGTAGCTCATCTGCTCATAGCGTATTTTTAAAGCCTTCATTTTATGGAAATCAAAATCTTTCATAGGATTGTTAATCCAAAGGGATTCCGGGGCAAACAATTATGTCGAACAATCATTGCACTGATTACCCAAACACAGGGGATCATGAAGGATTTCTCAAGTGGAAATCATTCGCAGCAAGATTCAGGCTTTCAAGATTCTTAAGATTGCCCGTTGGTTGATTTGACATGGGTCCGATACCAACATCGTCAAGCCTAAAAACGATGAGGTAAAAGAAGAAACACTGAAAGCATAGTCTGGTTCCCATTATAAACAGAACTTTAGACACACAAATGATGCTTATTAACCATAGAGCTTAAAAAGGCAGAACTTTAGTCACTATAAAATGCAAAACGAATACATATTTCGCCCTTGCTGCTGAAGCAAATATTTATTATCATATTTCTATGGACTATGGGGAGCAGAAGGGCTTGGTTTAAGGGTATGAGTTTGACACGTATCCTTAGTGGGCTCCTGAACTCAAGCCCTAAAAGGTATGGGAGTGGAGAGGCTTGGGTTTAGGGTATGAGTTGACACGTGGCATTATTTTTTTTTTATTCTTTCTTGTTTTAAATAAATGAATTAAATTTATAAACAAGACATTTATATTAATTTTATAAAGACAATGACAATAATACTATAAAATAGATCAAATTAAATAAAAAGTACATAAAATAAAAGTACTACATCTCATATTTTTAATTATCACTATCATCATCGTCATCGGGGTTGTATCTCGGAACCGTCCAAATATGTTCAGCCAAATCCGCTTGTAGGTTGTGACGTGTCTGTCTGTTCTGGATTTCAAATGTGTTTAATGTTCTCGCATCATCACTAAAGTCTTCATTATTTGATTGTCTAGCATCCCCAAAGTATTCGCAAATTGCACGTCCTTCATCCTCTAAAATCATGTTGTGTAAAATAATGCACGCGTACATCACGTTTCTTATTTTTGTTCTTTGCCCCACAATCGACATGCATGCTTAAAATACGCCATCTTTTTTGTATAATAACCAAAAGCTCGCTTGATCGATATTTTTGTGTGCCGCCATTTGAACTATGTTGAACTTTGTTCTCATTTCATCTAACATTGTATCCCGTGAAAACAATTTTACGAACACAACATACTTAGGGTAAATTCCAACTGTTAGATAATACCCGTACTTGTATTCGGCCCCATTTACAAAAAAAAATATCCTTTCGGTCCAACGTTGTTTATAAGATCGTTGAAAATGGGTGATTGATTACGAATATTTATATCGTTATGTGTACCGGGCATACCAAAAAAATGCATGCCAAATCCAAAGATCTTGTGATGCAACCGCTTCAAGCATCATAGCCGGTTTTCCATCATATCCACTCGTGTATTGGCCTTGCCATGCGGTCGGACAAAGTTTCCACTCCAATTTTATACAACCTAAACTACTAAGCATCCCGGGGAAACCATCTCTTTCATCATGCAACTTTAAAATTTTTTGTGGGTCACCAAACGTAGGTTATCTTATATATTTTTCTAAATATGATTTAATGACATACTCACAAAAATTGTGAAGAGTTTTCCTAACCATTCAAGCCGACATCTTTCATATGGTCGTCCATTATGTAGTTCGGTTAGTATAATATGTTTATAACTCGTATATTTGGCAATATGTTAATTTTTAATTTATTTTGGTTGAATACTTTGTAAATTATTAGTGACTTTGTATAACTTTAGTTAAGATTATTTTAGAATTTTTTTGTTTTATTATGTAAAATCATATAATTTTTAAAATTTATTATGGATAAATATTAAAAATCTTTTTTTTTAAGTTATGAAATTCAGGTTTTAATTTTTTTTTTGCGCGGGGAGGGGGCAGTGGTGTCGGTTGTTAAAAGACTTTTTATCTAAGATAGTTGTTTTTAAAACTTGTCTTTATGTTTATAACTAGGTAATTTTGTCTTTTTAGCTATTTTTAAATTCCAATTCCATTAATACATTTATCAACCAAACACATCTGATGATTTCAAAGGAATCCATCAAATTCCAATTCACATGGGGATTCTAATTCCAACTCCTACACATTTCGCAAACCAAACGCCCCTTTAGGTATCATTAAAGTTAGTTGATGATAATAGCAAAATGTTAGGATTTTTAAGTTCAAAGATAGATCTTGGAATTTCTACTTCCAACTTGTTACTACCAAAACAATTATATGCAATGATGACGATGATGATGGATTAGTGAAATTATCAAGTAAACCACCGAAGTCATTGTCGGAAAGTTGTATACGTTGCATTTTTTGCAAAGAGAACAAAGCTGAAGGTTTACTTCCATTAAAATCATTAAATTCTAAATCAACCAAAACAAGATTTTGAAGATCCTTGAAACTGAGTAGAAGGGATTATACCCGATAGAGTATTACACCACAAATTAACATGGGTAAGATTCTTGCACATTTGGATTGATGGAACAAAGCCAATTGTCTAAGCACGGCTATGACCTTTTGAAACATGGAGAATCCTAAATTACCACACACATCCAGGTTTTATTAGAAATATTCATATTTATCCTCTGAATCATTTCATATTCTTAAAAATAAATTTCGGCTCATAGGAAACGACGCATGAAAGTTTTTTCGGATCATATTGGGCTAGTTTTAAACTTATAATACTAATTTAATTATTTACCCGATACATCCACTGCTATTTCGGTAATGAACATTTTATATGATGAGGTGATTGCGTGCGTTTTCTTCTCAAGATCAATGTGGGATATTTATTTGTTATTTAGTTCGATTAGTCAATGCAATACTAACTCACTTAGTAAAGACTTTAATTTTAGTGGAATATCTTAGGTTAAATCCATGTAAAAATTAAATTAGAATTTTATTTGACGTAAAAATAATAAAGTTATATACATTAAAGAGGTGGATAGGTGATACGACAATTAGGACCGACCTACATTCTTTATACCTACAATTTGAAGTTTGGCATACAGAAACTTAATAATATTTTATTTAACTTTTCTAATTCTTTGTACCTACAGTTTGAAGTTTCGTATACAGAAACTTAATAATATTTTATTTAACTTTTCTAATGCATATAATTTACTTTATGCTAGAATTACAATTTGCTGACTAGCTCAATTGCATGGTTATACTTGCTCCTTAAAAATGAAAAGTTATACATTAATTCTATATAATTTATTTTATTCATAAAATAACTTTTCTTAATTTCCTTATATACATATAAATATTCAATATTCTAAATTAAGTTGGTGTTATTAAATTGAAAACGAAGTTGCTTTATCTTACTTTTTATGTTGTTTCTGACTAAACAACGGTATTGGTATTAGTATCACGGGCGGACTCACCCTTTGGCTAAGGTGGGCGGCCACACCCATTGAAAAAAATATAGCGTATATTTTAGGCAAAAAAAACCGACCGCACCCCTTGAAAATATGGTTGAACACCTCATCCGCACCCCTAGTAAAAAATTTTGGGTCTGCCATTGATTAGTACTATTTTATCGTTAGTGATATTTGTTTTTTCTATGGTTTTTTATCAATGCAAAATAAGGGTGTCTATATCACATATCATGACGTTATTTTTTTAGTTTCATCTTTCGGTTACGATACAGAATGCAAGTGCCTATTGATACTATAATGAACCAACCCAATGCTGACCGAATTCCCGTTACAGAAAATTAACTAGTTTGTTACAAAATAAGCCCTCAACATTTCGGGGCCCGCACATTAAATTAATTATATAACTTACATTTGCAATATTAACAGAGATGTACAAAATTAACTAGTTTATGAATGTGATAGACAGTTCCAGATGACGTGTCCCCTAAACAAAATATCTGCCATGAGAAACAACTCCCCTCATCGAGTCATTTCAAGTTATATTTTCAGAGATGAACAACATTTATTATATAAGGGCATCTTTATTTTGTATTTGTATAATATAATTACACCATTAACAGAGTAATTAACTTAGTAAATTTTAAAATTCACAAAATAATACATAATTAATTAATTAGTATTTGTATATTGGTTTTACATTTTTTTTATTAAACACACATCTTAGGACTATGTACTGTAAACTAAATATCTCACTTTACCCATACATTGGTTTTTAATTTTTGTTTAAAAACTTTATTATTATTTAAAAAAAACATTGAAATCTATAAATATAATATATCGGACCATTGGTTTCATTAAAGTGAATGTGCAAAAATGTTTGTTGTGTAAAATAAAATTAATTACCGTTCACCATAATAATAATGAATCGAACATGTTTTAAACATATTATGATTGTGTTTTTTGTCCTTTATTTTTTTAATTATAGCCGGTGCATCCGACTACGTTCCATCTCACCTTTACTTTCCTAGTTGGGTACCGTTATCACGTTCTTAACCACTGCAACGTTACTAGTTTAAGAACAATTATAAGTGTGATAGATATTATGCTCGCTTTGATACTAAAGTTTCATTTGATTTTTTAGTTACCTGGCTGGGATCGAATCCAAGCAGCATCAGTTATTATTTTTTTTTTCATGTACACATAATGAATTCCATGTTGGTCTCATATGCTGTATTGTTGTTCGTTTAAAAAAAAATTCAACTTTTTCTTTGTCCTTTTTGTACTTATTATTTTAATTTTTCTTTTTAATGTCTTTGCCTCTTTAACATATTTTTTTTCTATAGTTTGTAAACGTTAATGATACAATGACGTTGACATTAAAAAAACATGGTGTATATTGCTGATAACATCAAAGTACCAATATTCTCACTGAATTTGGTTTATGTGATGTTGGATGTTACAAAGAGTTGCTTGAAACTTCCATATTTCAGTTCACAGTACGTTATAATATTTCTATGCACATATGGTAAGTAAAACGTGACATTTGGTTTACTTTATAAATCATAATAATATAGCTTTATTAACTACGTGTAAATTATGCAGATTTGTGATAATGTTAAAATTTAAAAAGTCCGTACAATAGTGCTCTAGGCAAAGGGGCGGAAATCTGTTGTGGAGGTACATGGATCAAACTCTGACATCATCCAATTTACTTTGGGACACGTGATTTAATACCCTCATATTGGTTGTGGGACCCGTCAATGGGGGACACCTAGTGGTGGAATCTGTTGCGAAGGTACAGAGATCAAACCTCGGCATTACACAATTTACTCCGGGAGACGTGATATAATACCCTCACGTTGGCCGTGGGACTCATCCGTGAGGGACACCTAGTGGTGGCGTACACCATCATATAGAATAATGTTACCTTAATTTAAAATAGTTTAAGATAATAACCAAAAAGAAAAAATTAACAGATTGGCTATTTCATTTTCAATAACTGAAAAGCCTTATTAAAAAAAATAATCATATACTTTACCATCAGAATCGGGCTAAGAGGTACGTGTTCCACAAATCATAATTTAGCATATGCTTTGTCTAAAAGTAAAGATAAGTTTATTACAAACCAAGGTAGAAAGTTTATGGTTTTGAAAATCTTTGTGTTGGGTTTTGGTATCGATTCCTAAAATGTTGAGGCTATAAATATATACATTCTTGCCTTTTGATTATTATTATAATATTCCCGTGTTTCATTTGTTGCAACAGATCGAAGAAAAGTTTTCTCGCGTAGCTGCTTTTAGAGGATTCTGCAATTAAACTTTCAAGTAGTAATTAATCCCCTCTCCTCATATTCTATCATTATGCATGCTTTCTCCTATATAACATGTTAATATAATTTATCTGTTTATTATCAAGTAAATTGAGTTTTGCTCTAATTACTATTATCATCATTCCATGTTAAAGACTTTATACCAACTTCAAATAAAATTTTGTATACATATCCAACGTTTATAGATGAGAGATATTATAATCTCTATGGATGTTGTCAATTTGATCAGATAAGATGGGAAGCAAAGCGGCTCACCTGAAAGTATTCGTCGACAAGAAGAAGACTAAAGTGATGTTTGCAGAAGCAGAAGAAGACTTTGTTGAGATCCTTTTCAGTTTTCTCACTTTGCCTCTTGGTACAATTGCAAGACTCTCAAGCAAGCATGAAGGCACAAAGGATGTACAAGTTGGAAGCTTGGATTCTCTTTATAGAAGTATTGAGAATCTAGATAACAGGCATTTCTCCAACGAGCATTGCAAGATTGCGCTCGTTAGTCCAAATAGTTCTTCGAGTTCTCTTTGCCAGAAGCTGAAAATAAATCTAAACAACATGAAGCCGGTTGCAAGTGATAGTCCTCGTGAAGTGGTGTTTTTCAAGGAAAAAACATCTTTCATCATCACTGATGATCTCAAAGTAATACCCGTCAAGCTCGACTCAAGCATCACACTCCTTAATTTTCTTGGTATCGAATACATTGATTTGCTAGAAGAGAAAAACTTGGAATTTGGTTATGATGAGGTACGAACTGCGTAGATTTTTAGAGCTTTTAAGGAAAAAGGTTGGTTAATTGTACTCCTTCCCTTAATTTTCATCGTGCCCCCTTGAAAACATCAAATCATGGGATCTTTTTTGTTGTTTGGTGTGTAAGGGAGAAATGTTAATGATTTGACAACTTCATGAGGGTACAAGTAAAAATGAAGGGATAAGAGTACGTTTAGTACAACCATAAGAAAATAATAGTTCTAACATATATTCTTTTATCATTTCAGTTTTCATGTCTACTCAAGTGGTCATTGTGACAAACACTCCTTTAAGAAATTTTGTTCTTGTGGGAAGTAAACCATGCTCATGCTTCTGCTCATGCGCATCTTGCATCAAAACTTCTTCAACAAGTGATATACCTTTGATTTCAAGTTACCCTACTCAACGTCAGATGGTGAAATTATTGATATAGAAATCAAAGAAGAAGGTATTATGTGCACAAGCTGAAAACTTTTTTGTGGAAATGCTCTTCAGCTTCCTAACAATCCCGTTGGGGAAGGTAAAGCATTTAACAATGGATAATTCATCTCCAATGGGCATAGATAATATGTATAATAGTGTTTCAAGTTTGGGAGATAGAAAATACCTGAAATCTGATGAAATCAAGAAAATGTTACTTTGCCCAAAGCTTGCGAATAACTATCTTCGTGTGACTGATCTTCTTCCGATTTATGAGAAAACTATAACTCAAGGTAATTTCCTTAAGGCACAAGCTACCTTCATAGTTTCAGACGACCTTGAAGTAACCGTCTCGCCATCAATGTCTACTATTTCAAAGTTTAACACACTTGGCGTTCCTGTGGGTGATATTGAGGTTATGGAAGTAAGCATTGGTGAACAAGAGGTAACTATATATACAATATTTGAGGGGGGTGTGTGGTTTTTGGTTCAAATTCTTATTGTATAACGACACCTATTATGTGATTATGCAGGCCCTTTTAATTCTCAAGGCTGCTCTCACCTCAACATCAGCTTTAACTAATTGCCTCAACTCATTTAAGAATGCAAAATCACTGATTTAAAGGCCTAATTTGGTTTATTGATGGATATGGTTATAATAGTAAGTTGTGATCCATCATTTGTAATGTACATGAGTGCGCGATATACTTAACTGGTTGCTATGGAATAATGGTTGTAAATCCTTTTCAATCATCATTGTAATATTGTTAAGAAATAAAAAAACATGATTGATATGTAAGACTCTTGTTTGTTTGGTTTAATTGAGCTAATGCAGTCCACCAGTTTTTCTTCCAGCTAATAATACATCCATTAGGGCGGTCTTACTACAACCAATTATTTACACCCATTAATGCAACAATCACACTGAGAATAACTACCGCAGTCTATTTTCTACAACCCTTTGTAAATGGCTAAAGTGGTCAAAAGGGTAAAACCATGCCTCTTTGATTAACGCCATATAGAGTTTTGGTTATTGAACTTGTATTAGAAATTAATTAGAATGGGAAACCCACATTATAAAGAAGTACTAGAGGTAGAGACTTCAACTCAAAATACTTATAAATGAGTTGATTCAGATTATTTTTCAAGTTTTAAAAATACATAGGTTGAAAATAAAATATTGGTTCGGAGTTGCTAAATGAGTATTTTTTTAAGTGAAAACCCACCAAAATCATTTTCTTTAAAAAGATAACTTTTTAATATGTTAGTTTTTTTCCATCTACTACCACACAAATGATAAGGAATACTGACAAATCTTTGACGAAATCCAGAGAAATGTAAAAAATACTAAAAAAGATAAATTAAAGAAACGGTTTGTATCCGTCGCAAATTACCAAAAAATTACCATGGGCACCATAACCCTTGGAAACAAATAGTTATAGACAAACAGGGGTGGTAAAGTTGGAATTTCGTCAGTTTGGTGGGAACTCATTGTTCAGGATGAGATTTCGGATAGGATCCCGACTGAGTCATCTAAAAGTTTTGTTTGTGTAGGGTCCAAATACGGCGACCAATTCATCGGTATATTGTCTATAAATAGCAACACAAGTTTGGTGTTACCACCGTGGGTCTTTCAAACCTAAAAATGGCAATCTCCTCATATTTCAAATATACCATATCTCAATACCTAGGTGTGGTATATGGGTACAGTATCCGACGCATTCGCAAATGTGGCGTTGAATCCATCATGTAAGCTAATACATGTTAGAAAGTTTGTTAGAATAGGTGGTCTTAGAATATAACACTCACATCTATCTAGCTATGAACGCAATCCTTTGTTTAGGAGTCTGTATCGACTACAATAGAGCTTTACATCGAGTGAGAAGCCTACTCGATTCCTCAACTATTTGAATATATGCATGATTTTGTGTGCATGTTTTGCTTTGTACTCACATGTAGAGTTAAGTAGTTTGTTTATAAGACTTGAAAGTGTAATGTGGTTTATATATAAGATTTTGATTAATAACATAGTAATATCAAGTTATAAAATTGTAATATAGTTGATATGTGTACTTTATCAATAATTTGACGTTGCTGTGATCTAATATGATTTCGTTGAACCTAAACAAATCACTAATAACTCATGGCAAGGCCCGTTAAGGTCAAGAGTTAGTTTCTCATATGTACATGTTTTCTCATGACACATGACACATATAGAGGTTTTTGGCTATTTATCATTTTTTTTCTCTTAATCTTTAATGTATGTTAATGTAATTTAATATGCATGTAAGGTTTAGAAGTGTAATGTAATTTATTTGTAAATCTAATCTAATACTAATAAAAGGTTCCATCTAATGTCAGATGATATTCTCTAATTTTATTTATTTATATAATTATATAATGTCATATGACATCCTCTCATTTAGTTTATTTATTTATATATGAAACTAATACTATATTAATTTAGTATATAAATATGAAATTAATACTATATTAATATAATAGATTAACCTCTAATATTAATAATTATTGATATATCTAATAATATATAAATATAAATAATTGTTATATATTAACCAATTTATCTTAACGTTAATTTCTTAAACTTTGTTTTCTAAAGATACATGGATTTTGTCTTTTTTTATTAAAATATTTAAATTGAATTGATAAATAATTAATGAGTATTTAGATTAAGTTTTATATAATCCTTAACTTATATTTTAATTGATGATTTGTAATAACTAAGCTATTTCTAATTATTGTAGAGGATATTTATAGAATATTTTTATTTACATTGGATCAGCGGGATAAACTAACCGATCATATTTTATTTGTTTTAGTTATTAACAATAACAAGTATATAATTCGAAGTAATAATTACTGATATCCCCTTTGCGATTCGATCGGAATTCAATTTCGATCGATATTGGTTTGGTTCATTACGGTAATGACAATCTATATAACATCGAAAAGAAAAAATCAAAGAAATAAAGTCGTCAAACTTCAGAGTATAAAAATTTTATGGTCATTTTAAAAAATGTTTAAACTTTAATATTTTTGTCACAAAAACACAAAAAGGAAATAAAATATTATAATAAAATAAAAATCGTTAATGAAATCTGTGCTTAAGCTGATATTTAACATTTAGAAGTACTAGCATATTATTCATGTTAGTGTTTCATTTCAAATTATTTATAATTCAAGTTGTTTAAATTGTAATGTTTAACTTATGTATTTAATGATAATTAGCAATAGTTATCCGTTATATATTGGTCTCTTAACATGTGTAAATTTATTTCAAATTAATTATATTTTTCTTTAATTTTCTAAGAAAAAACTTTGACATTTTCTTAATTATGGGTGGTTTACTTTAAGCAATTTTTGTATGATATTTGTCATCTTTAACTTATTCAACTTATGTAGTACATAAGTCTATAACCTAGAGTGTAATATAATAGAGTTACTTACATGGATGGTTATGTGCTTTGCACATATTGTAACTTTGGTCCTAAGAACTTTGAAATTACAAAAATGCTACATCTTGTTTGTAATTTATAAATATTATGGTCCCTATCACTAACTTTAGTCTATTTTCTCCGTTAAGTGGTATGTGAAATGACTATTATGCCCTTATTCTTTAAAAAATATAACTTATTTAAGAATAATAGTATTTAAAACTAAACAACTAATATAGTACATGGGTGTAACGCTTCGCATTCTTTTACTTTCCTTATTTGGAAAGTGTAATCGTATTTCTATTATGGAAACTTATATTCGTGTCTTATTCGTATTTCTCGTTCCAACTTTGTAAATAAAAAACGTTGATCATAATGAACTTTTTTTACCTAAACTTGTTATACTTGCAATCAATCATTCGAGTGCATACATACATGCAAATTATGCTTATTAATACATGCATACTTATACGTTACAATTGTGCTTAGAATACCTAAAAACCGGCTAAAATAGGAAAACATGGCCCAAAAAGCAGATGTTTGTGCGATCTGGATCACTTCGCACGAAGTAGCAACTACCTCACACGAAGTGCACCTCGCCTGTGTGTCGACACTTCACACCAACCTTGCTATCAACAACTTTTCACCATAAATAAGACGCACTCTCACAACTTCAAACTTTCCGTACACTCTCACCCTCAGATTTCCGGATTCGTTGCAAATTATTCTTAGCCTCTAAGTGAGTTTTAGCTCACTACTTTCCTTACTTTTCATAACTTCTTCATCTTTTTATTCTTTTTACTTTGTACCAAGTGTGATCGCTGACTTAGTTTAGCATCCTCACTAGGATTGGACTATGTATCAGTAAGTGTGAGAACGTTGGGAGCCTTGGCTAACCGAATTAAGTTCCACACCTCACTTGAACATTTTGTATATTTACATTATGTACATTCATGACCAACCGGGTAAATCAACTGTGTTGATTAACTTTGAGCTTTGGTGAATCATATAACGAGGTATTCATACCTCCTTGCTTGACATCTATGACATATCTGACGGACTAAGCATATAAATTATATAAAAACGTAATTTCCTTATAAGCTAGTAAGATTCATAACACTATCAAATACTGATTTAGTGTTGTGACCTTAGACTATCCTATCTCGTTCTTAAAACTCCTCGTTCACAGAAATCAGAGTCGAAACGGGTGTTAAACTAGCAAAATCGTGCAAGAACTGTCACTTTGAACAAAGTGGACAGTCACTTCATACGAAGTGCAAGTCACTTCGCATGAAGAGGTCAACCCACTTCCCACAAAGAGGTCAACCCACTTCGCACAAAGTGGTGTTTTCTACGTTTCATTTCATATTTCATTGAATCCTCATCCGAATCACTCGTTAAATACAGTCTATTCACACACCTCGGTTTAACCCTTATAGGGTAACTTCGGTGTGCATCACCTCAACACTCTAGCTCAACAACTCGCGAATTTCTAGGAAGCTTGCAAAACTGTGAGTATACTGGATCCGTTTACTTTTATCACTTTATGCAGTACATGTAAACTATCAAAATTACACAAACATGCTTATACTTAATCACAAACAATCCTTATCCATGCTTAACTGACAAACTTGAATTCATACATTCTTATAATTAATATGCTTATTCCATGTCATTAACTTCGATCAAGCCTCCCTTAACATGTATAGCGTTATAGGATTAACGCACCGCCCGTATTCGTGAGGTCATGTTAAGTAAACAAAACGGTCTAGTCATTGATATGATTAGATTACGCTAGCGGTAAACTTTGGGTTGACACGTATAATTGCATGATAGTTTTGCCATGCTAGTCTCGAGTTTAAACATTTATGCATGAGGATTTGTTAAACGTTTATATTATGCCATTAGTCGAACTTGTATACTCGCCAATGTCTTGTGTGTTGAACTATACTTTAACATGTATTGCAGGTTGATGACGATGACGACCCCTGGAATCTAGTAGGATGGACATAGAAATTCATCTTAATTTAGATTATGTAGGATCGTGTTTCTAATTAAAATGTTGTATTTTGTTGTACTTGCACTTGAAATCGATGTTGTATTTGTTTACAAGCGATTACT
Organism: Scalesia atractyloides; assembly: GCA_947069175.1. Taxonomy (NCBI): domain Eukaryota; kingdom Viridiplantae; phylum Streptophyta; class Magnoliopsida; order Asterales; family Asteraceae; genus Scalesia; species Scalesia atractyloides. Next base: position 17,080,777 of record CAMTDV010000026.1, read on the forward strand.
TGAATTTCTGTAATGAAATGGAATATTGTTCCTTTAAATAATTATCACATTTTAGCGTTATGTTGACTCGAGCAATCTACTTACGTTCGCCCTAATGATTCCGCCATCGATTAGGGTGTGGCAGATTGGTATCAGAGCCATAACTATAGGGAATTAGGAAAAATTGCTTGATTTGACCTAGTCTATAGTCTAAGCACCAAATCAAACCCCTTCATACAAACTAAGATCCTTGTGAGGACTGAAGCACTTGGTGCGAACTGGACCTCTTCGTGCGAGCTGAACATCTTCGTACAAAGTGGCAGCACTTCGCACAAAGTGAGCCCACTTCGTACGAAGTGAACTATTTTCCTCGATTAAAACGTCTAAACTTGTTTATTCTGCTTCTGATCTAACTATGTTTCTTAAATATTACCTGTCTTTCCTAAGGCTAACACAATACACACTTGAAGACATGAAGACACTCGTATTTCATCAACGAGGCGGTTTGCACCAGGATTGGCCCAATGGCCCACAATTTTTGGTGAAATCCCTCATTCCGTGTATTCGATTTTGCATGAAGTTTTGCCATCAAGTTAGGAGTGATATCCATTCATTTATCGTGTACAGTTTGTAGCCTTTTAGTTGGTTTTTGTTTCGGTTTGTCAAGAATATATCTATTTTAATCCAAATACATTTTTCAGATCTTGGTTCGTGAAAGTGGCTAAAAAGATGGGCAAAACAAGCTGAAATGATAATTGGAACCAAGTCGGATCGTGTTGGAACCCGAGAGAAGAAAAGAATCGAAAAACTGGTGAAATCATCTTCTAGCGGCCCGCGACCGAACAACTATATGCCTCTCACGGTGAGCGAGAGGCTAATGTTTATCCAGAACTTCATTACTCGGTCGCGTGGCGCGACCGAGACACATAACCCGCTCGTGGCCGGCGAGAGGGTGAGATTTCCAGAAAGTTTCGAAATCCCATCAGATTTGGAAAAGATAAGTATAAGTTGAAGAGTTTAAATCTAACTGCAACATCTTTGGACGAACTTGGAAGTTTAGGAGCTTAATGATGGATCTGAGAAGTTTGTAATTGGGAGTCTAAGCTGATAGGAATCATCAAGGTGAAGCAAGAGCTTGGAGACTAACTCAAACATGGGTTTTGTTGTACAATCTTTTAACTTTTTAGTTCCCGCTGTTCTTACTTTGATGAATTCCTTTCTTGACTCTGTTTTGATTACTTTTAGAACCATGTTAATGGGCTAGACTCATTTTGCTACCTAGGTTTGGATTTATTGTTTATGAAAGTTTGGAACTTGATTTGATTTTATGATGTTTAAATGGTATTTTTGGTAAAGTAATTAGCTTTGACTTTTTGATTTGGTGTATTTGCATGGTTTGGATTAGTTATTGATTAGTTAGTTTTTTACATAAATCTTGTTGGATGTCTTCCATAGAATAGGTTTATGTTGATTTTCAGGTCTCCATGAGTTCGGGTAATCATTCGGTCAAATTGGCCAATAAACCGAAAAAACGAATAAGTAAAATATATAATTAGTTCTTAAAGTTATACCTAAATTAATTATTGAGAAATAATAAGTTGTTAACTGAATTGATTAGGTAAATTGTTAGATATAGGGTTTGAGAAAATTCCAAGTCTAGTTTACTTGCCATAATCGAGTCAGTTCAACTAAATCAAGAGTCATAGGTTGTCTAGGTTTTCTATTGAGAAGTAGTTAACTAAATTGGACACTTTACTGAATAATAAGCAACAGACAGGGAGTCTTAAAATCGGTAAATTCAAACTTCTTTTAGGTTATCATCGGTGTCTTCCTGAGAAGGGTCGGGGGTCCTGTTCGGTATACCTTAGAGTTTAGTATCTCAAGATACCGGTTCACCATTTAGCATTATTAATCAATGAAAAGACCAAATAAGTAGTAATAGAAAATCTAACCTAGGTAGCCGTTTTACCATTCGGTGAATTAATCCCTAATTTAAAAGTTCAATTTCAATTAATTTTAATTAAGTAATAATTCTAGATTTAAAAGCAAACCCCCTGAAAATATAAATAAGTGTGTTAATTAGGTCTAGATCGAGTTGTCAACTTAAATAGAGAATCTCGTGGGTTCGATAATCCGGACTTATTTAAACTATTCTACAATTGATCGGTCCACTTCCCGGTTAGTAGTTTAGTAAAAATTAGGAGTCTAGAGTTTAATTTGAGTCTAGAATTAGGGTGATTTTAGTTGTTTTTAATTAACTACTTTTAGAACATCAAGTTTTTAGCGCGTTTCCGGGGACTCTTCTTTTTGGCAATTGCGTTGATTACTTGATTTAGGCTTAATTTTTTTCCGTACGTGTTTACCGTTTTTGGTTTGCGTCGTAAGAGTCTAAATAATCAAGTTAGTTTAATTTTATTTAGTTTAAAATATTTTTGGTTTAGTTTCTTTTCTAAATTCTCATACTTGTCTTATACCGGTTTTTAGTGGATGCCCCATATGCGTTCGCAAGGACCTCCGCCGAAGCCGCCAACAGATACATCTTCTCCTCTTACACCAAAGGTTAGTACTTCTCGTCCTCTTTTTCCAGTTCATCCCGCCCTTTTATACCACCCGACTTCGACTTTACACCAAAGCCCTCACCGCACGGTTCCCCATCACCCCGTGTAGTTCATAGAAACGCAAGTCCACCACCTAATTTCCCCAAGGCCAATAACCAAACCGTTTACCAACAGGCCACCTCCAGTTTCACCGGTGCGAACTCACCCATAACTCTCCCCCTATGAATGATGATAAAGCCTGGAAAATCCCATCTTACATCATGACCGCTATAACTAACTCTTGCCAATTCCACAGTCATGATGACGAGGATGCGCCTGCCCATATTAACCGCCTCACCCGCCTTTGTCACACTTTCAACATGGAGGGTGCGGGCAACGATGCTCGTTTCCTTCAAGTATTTCCATTTTCTCTTGGAGGTCGAGCCGCCATCTAGCTTGACTCTCAACCACCCGGTACCTTCACTACTTGGGCCGCCCTACAAGATGCTCTCCTAAAAAAATATTTTCCACCTGCAAAAGCATCTCGCCTTCATGATCAGATCCATTCGTTTCGAATGGAACCTGACGAGCCTTATGATCTAGCCTGGGAGCGTTTCCAAACCCTAGTGTCCCGTTGCTCTCAACACGGTCTGTCTGATTGGGCACTTGTTGAGAAATTCTACAACGGTCTCACTTTTGAAACCCGACCTCGATTTGACACAGCTGCTGGTGGACACTTAATGGGAAAGAAGACGGTTACTGAGTGTAACGACCTCTTTGAAAGCTTTGCACATTCAGACATAGACTACAACACTGCCGGTAGGAATTCGATCCCTGTTTCTCGTACAACCCCAGTCAACCGGGGTTTACACCAAATTTGCTTGGAAACTACGGTAGCTGCTTCATTAGATAGCTTTAAGTGTGAGGTCACTAAGGAGATTCAGGAGTTGAAAAATAAAGTGGATAGGTGTGAGGTATGTCGAGGGGGTCATGATACGATAGAGTGTCCTACGCTTACTATTGAGTAGGTAGAGTTCATTACAGGTCAGAGTAAATGTCCAATGAACCCTTTTAATAATAATTCAAATTATAACCCTAGCTGGCGTAATAATAATAATAACTTCCGCTCTTCCGGTAACCCCCTGGTTTCCAATCAGGTTCATATCAAAACAGGGGGCAGGGTCACTACTCTAGTGGAGGTTCGGGTCATACAGGTCAGTTTAGTGGTGGGGGGTCGAACCAAGATAGTCAGAATAGGAGTGGAGGTTCGGGGGGTAGTCTAGACAGGATTGAGGAGCTTTTGTCTCAACTAGTGGTTAAGGATTAAGCTACCCAGAAAACTTTAGCGGAACACGATCTTCTCTTGAAAAATCAGCAGTCCGCACTCTTAGATCTTCAGGTCAGTAGGTAGTATCGCTAAGCAGCTGTAAGAGCAGCCACACGGTCAGTTCTCGGGTAACACCCAACCTAACCCGTCGAACCAACACGAAAAAGCGATAACCACACGTAGTGGTAAGAGTTTGAAAGAGGTGGTGAGAGAGGGGGTAGAATTAGAGGAGCAGGATGAGGAGGTAGATGAGGAGAAAAAATGGAGGCTCCACCTAGGGTACAAATTAGGCTAGACCCAGCAAGTACCGCACCAAACAATGGACCTTCTGTCGAGAGTAAGGAAGAGAAGAAACCGGTAGAGGTTAGGCCATCACCACACGTAGATCCTTCACGCCTACCCTACCCAGCCCGTCTTAAACAACAAAAATATGTCAAGGAATACGAGAATTTCCTTGATATGTTTACTCAGTTGAAAATCAATCTCCCATTCATAGAGGCCCTCCAGCATATGCCTAAATATGCTAAGTTTTTGAAGGAACTTCTTAAACGTAAAGATAGACTGGGGGAGCTTTCGAATGTTCCGTTAACTTGAAGGTGTTCCGCCGTAGTTCTGATAAGTTACCCAAAAACTCACTGATCTGGGTATCTTTACTTTTCCATGCTTATTCGGTGGATCCGTCGCTCCAGCTCCTGCCTTAGCCGATCTAGGGGCTAGCATCAATTTGATGCCTTTCTCTCTTTACGAGAAATTAGGTCTAGGGGATCTCACTCCTACTCATATGTCACTGTCTCTAGCTGATCGGTCCGCTAAGTATCCGCGGGGAATTATAGAGAATTTGTTAGTTAAGGTTCATAAATTTGTTTTCCCTGTGGATTTCGTTATCTTAGATATGGAGATCGACGAAAAAGTGCCCTTCATCTTAGGTCGTCCCTTCCTTCGTACCGCGAAAGCGATTATTGATGTTCATGATGGCAAAATCACACTTCGCATAGGGGATGAAAACGTCACTTTCGAAATCGCAAGGTCGATGCAACACCCTAGCGTTGGCGACAACGATAGTGGCCCATGTCATTCCGTCTACTTCCTCAATTCATTCATGTCGTGCGTAGATCATTGTATCGAATAAATCAGGGCTGATTTAGTGAGTGAGAGAGTACTAGAATAGGAGAGCGAGGGAGAGGACATCGAAGACGACCCACTATGGGTCCCCGAGACTTTAGATTTTTGTGAGGTTAGTGCAGCGAGTGAGAGTACGCCCATAGACACTCCAGCCCCCGTAGCTTAAAGTTCTTCCCTCCCATTTAGAGTATGCTTTCTTAGGTGATAATTCGAGCTTACCGGTTATAATTTCTTCGAAATTATCAGTGGAGGAGAAGGTGAGATTGATAGATGTTCTTAAGGAAAATAGGGAGGCTATTGCTTGGAAATTCTCCGATATCAAGGGAATTAGCCCTACCTTTTGTACTCATCGGATCCTCATGGAGGATGTTTTTAAGCATGTAGTGCAGCATCAGCGACGCCTCAACCCGAATATGGAGGAGGTCGTTAAGAAAGAGGTGCTCAAGCTGATGGAAGCCGGTCTCATTTACCCAATATTCGATTTTGCATGTGTGAGTCCTACTCAAGTTGTTCCCAAGAAGACAGTGGTTATGAACGAGAAAAAGGAACTCATTCCATCGCGTACGGTCATGGGTTGGCGGGTGTGCATTGATTACAGAAAATTAAATGACGCCACCCGAAAAGACCACTACCCTCTCCCGTTTATCGATCAGATGTTGGAGTGACTCGCGGGTCAACAATTTTATTGTTTTCTCAACGGGTTCTCAGGTTACTTCCAGATCCCCATCGCTCCGGAGGATCAAGAGAAGATAACCTTCACATGTCCTTACGGCACATATGCCTATCGCCGCATGCCCTTTGGATCATGTAATGCTCCAGCTACATTTCAGCGATGCATGGTCGCTATCTTCCAACACATGATCGAGACCTCGATGGAGGTTTTCATGGATGACTTCTCTGTCTATGGAAACACTTTCGATCAGTGCCTTCTGAACCTTGATGCGATGATGAAGGTATGTGTAGAGACTAGGCTGATGTTGAACTGGGAGAAGTGTCACTTTATGGTGACAGAGGGGATAGTGCTAGGTCACAAGATATCTTGCGCAGGTATAGATGTTGACAGAGCTAAGATAGATACCATCAATAGACTTCCTCCACCGACAAGCGTGAAATCTATCTGTAGCTTTCTAGGTCATGCGGGTTTCTATCAACGATTCATTAGGGATTTCTCTAAGATTACACGACCCGTGACTCGCCTTTTAGGGAAGGATGTCCCTTTCGTCTTCGACGAAGAGTGCTTGAAGGCTTTTACCATTCTGAAAGAGAAACTAGTGAGTGCCCCTATTCTTGTCTCACCCAACTGGAGCTTGCCTTTCGGGCTCATGTGTGATGCAAGCGACTATGCAGTCGGCGCCGTTCTGGGCCAAAGACGAGATAAGCATTTCCACCACATCTACTACGCTAGCAAAACCCTGAATGATACTCAAGAGAATTACACCACTACTGAAAAGGAGCTCCTAGCTGTAGTTTTTGTATTCGATAAATTCCGATCCTACCTCGTCCTTTCCAAAACCATAGTCTTCACTGACCATGCGGCTCCGCGTTACCTCTTCCAAAAGAAGGACACGAAGCCTCGTCTTATTCGGTGGATTCTCTGCTTTCGGAGTTTGATGTAGAGATTAAAGATAAGAAAGGAGTGGAGAATGTAGCCACCGATCATCTATCCTGATTAGAAGATCCAAACAGAGAAGAAATTAGAGAAGAGGAAATCAGTGATAGATTCCCTCACGAGTTGATAGAGTTTGTGGCGGCAGAGAAGGAGGGTATGCCATGGTTCTTGTTGCAAACTACCTTGCAAATGGAGTGGTTTTGAAGGGTATGACCACGCAGCAGAAGAAGAAATTCTTCCGTGATGTTAGGCGATACATCTGGGACGACCCGTTTCTATTTCGGGTAGGAGGTGATCAAATTCTTAGGCGTTGTGTCAGTTGCGAGGAGGGACTGGAGATCCTTCGGCACTTCCATGAGGGGTTAACAGGAGGTCATCATGGTCCGCACGTCATAGCACAAAAGGACTTTGATTGCGGTTTTTACTGGTCCTCAGCAGTTAAGGATGCCTTAGAGTTCGTTAGGACATGTGATCGTTGCCAGCGCACCAGTAACATCTCATCCAAGGTGTAACATTTGTCGAAAAACGGGTTTTCCAAACCCGCTTCGTTTAGTAATCGAATAATCAGTTTTAATTTTTGTTGCTCGTTTAATGCTTATTTTAATTTTAAACAATGCATAACTAATAAACATTTTAGATTATGGAAATTAAAATTGTTAAAAAATAAAATTAAAACAATTAAAAATGATAAGGGGCTGCCGGGTTTCGAACCCGGGTCAGCCGGAACCCTTAAACCTCAATCATATAACCACTCCGCCACTAGCTGACTTTGTGAAATCTAGGAAACAATTAAAACATAAGTGCAACCGTGAATCAACCTGTTTGCGCCAAACTGAAACCGATATCGGCTTCCAAACGTCCAGGGACTTTTGAGTGATCACAAATTCTTGATTATAACCGATAAACCGACATTCTTAATCAATTCAGCCTTAAATGAACTTGAATTCATATGATGTTCAGGTTTAGAAACCGAAATCTTTTACTTTCTGAATTACTCCATCAATATCATCATCTCGCGACTCAATAACATTCACAGAACCTCTAATTTCACTTTTACTCTAATTTCTGATCGTCGGAATCGCTTTTTGAACTCGCCGGACTTTCGCCGGAAAACCGTGTCTTTCATCAAAATGGTAAATTTCTAAATTCTTTCATCTTCTATCTGTTGTTAGACCTTTACTAACTCAAACCCTCCAATCAGAATCGGTCCCAGACGACGATATCGGATAATCTGCAGTCGCCGGAAAACTTCTGGAAATTTCTAAATCGCGCTGTGAATCGGTATGAGCATCTAAACTCTCTGATAACTCTTGTTTAATCATTCAATTCCGCAATTAGTTAATCAAAAACTATTAATTGGTCCGCTCAGACGGAGTTCATAAAAACAGAGCCGACGACTTTGCCGGAGTTCTGAGAAAAGTCATCATTCCGGCATGATCATTCCCAAAACCTTTCCTATTCGTTACATTTTAATCACTTGTACGCCTGTTAATTGAATTGAACAAGTTCAGTCGAAAATCAGTTGTATGGGTTATTGTAACGAAGAAGATGAAGTTAGTCTGTATATAAATTTAATATAAATTGGATTATATCCCGGGTTAGACACACAGTCCAGCGGTGGACTGTGTGCAATTGAAACACAGCGATACCGGGTTCGAGTCCGTCCTTATTCCGATTCGTCACAATATTCAGACTTTTTTTATAAAACCCAAATATGAAAACTTCCAGTTAGTATATAAGAGAAATAAAAACAAGTGTTTTAACCAGGTTAGACACACAGTCCAGCGGTGGACTGTGTGCAACGTTAATCAACAGGTCTCGGGTTCGAGACCTGATACGCACGCCGCTTCGATAGAATTTAAATCCTTTTTAAGAAATGAATTTTGGAATAAATTAAATAGTATATAAATATAATTAAAAACAGAAATATTTCGGGTTAGACACGTAGCTCAGTTGGTAGAGCTGCGTGCACGCGTACGGGAGGTCACAAGTTCGAACCTCACTCAGTGCAAACAATATACACGACCGAACCGGTCAACAAGTCAAAGTCAATGGTCAACGGTCAAACCCAAAAAAAGTCAACATTTTTTTTATATTTTTATTTAATTTAAAAATCAATTAAAAATACTTAAAAATAATGTTTTTAAAGTTAGAAAATAACCTTAAATTCACAAAAATAAACCTAAAAACCTTATTAAAATTGTTAATAAAATCCACTTATTTACCGTACCTTTTCGTTATTATTTAGGTTAGTTAATCCTCGTCGATCAACCCTCTAAACTCGTGCGCATTCAACATCTTCAACCGAACGCACCCAAAGTGAGTGAATCTCTACAAATTCCCCGTTTTAATCACGTTTTTGGGTGTATCATGTGTCTTATTATTTATTATATTTAAACAATTGTGCATCCATCATATCCATGATCAAATGTGTATTCAATATGTATCAAATGTTTGTGTGGTTAATGTTTAGATTAAATTTATCATTTTTCAGTACATACATTATCATAGGCCGCCGCTCCCCATTACCTATGAGCGTTGAGCTGTTCCCCATTACCTATGAGCGTGAACGAGGCGTTGCCAACATACGATCGGCTCCGTTTGATTGAGCCTTGATCGCACATACATTTATCATAGGCCGTCCGTTCCCCATTACCTATGAGCGTGAACGTGACGTTGCCAACATATACAGTATCATTCATGTTATATATTCATGCAAGGTGGTTTGTTATTGTATGTTATTGTTTGTTATTGTTATTGTTATTGTATGTTTATTTACGTTTGCTCACATATGATTATTGCACAAATTTCCATAATAAATATAACAAGGATTCAATAATAAATGTTTTCTAACAAGGTTCACTCGCCAGCTTATGTTGACCCAAAAACCCCCATTTTTACACATGATACAGGTGATCCAGATGCAGCAAGAAACATATAGGATGGCTTAGAAGAATAAACCGGTTTAGACTTTGGATTGTTTAGTTGGTTATTTTCTTTGTAATTGTATGAACTTGTTTGGAATATTGAGGATGTAATTTTGAATTTAATAAATATGAAACATATTAGTAAACATCATGAGCTTTGGTGATAACCCAATTATGCCCCGACTCTTATTCTGCTACGGGTCGGGGTGTGACAGATTGGTATCAGAGCCATGACTATCGGGATATAGGATAGGTTATTAGACCCTTAGAGCCTATACTATAGTTGATTAGAATTTTTAAAATTATTTGTGTGTCACATGCAAAATTCATGATGTTTATATGTTTTATGTTTATTGTTACATTCAATGTTATGCAAGCATCTTCATAAGTACATATTATTATACAATGCCTACCATGAATCATATTCTCATAACATATCATATCCATGAGAGCACACACCACACAATTTCCATGACTTTTGCAACGATTTTTGTATTTTCAAATCACATCAAAGTGAGTTCTCATGACGGGCATGTAGTAACTGGAAGGGTACAAGTACCGGTAGTCGGAACATCCTGTCTAGGCTTGGCATTCGTATAAATCCAAAATAAAGGACCAGTTTGCCTACCTGGGGACTAACGATGAGAGTACGAAGGACCTATTAGGCCAAAGCATGCTATACCAAACGTCGTGTGAGCTAACCCCACTTTGAGTTGTCATTGTGTCTACACCTGGACACCCTCCAACCATACATCTCGCAAACATATTTCATGGTTTTCATTCGGGTGATGCGAGTGTTAAACCACCAATACCAATGTGAATCCTACCAAGCCAATAGTCATGGGGGCCCACATGACTATACAAGTGAAGGTATGTGGGACATTTGAGGCCCAACATGAGCAAACCCAAGACATCCTATGGATGTAGTTGCATTATTGATGTTTATGTTATTTTTATTTTTTTTAAGACACATGACACCTAAAAAGACTCCATAAACTTACAATCTTCTTATGTATATTCCTGTAGATGTCGGCTAGGCAACAACGTGGGGGTAGAAGATCAGGAAGGTCAAATGAACGCTTGGCCACCCAAATCGCAAAACAAATGGCCGCGGTGCTTCCTGACATCGTAGTTCAAGTCCAACAAGCTCTCGCCGCAAATCCCATCAACCCTCCCCAACAAGAAGACCAGAATGTTGACAACCCTCCCTCCAAAAAGTGCTCATACAAACATTTCAAGTCTTGCGATCCCCTGAAATTTGAAGGGACCGAAGGTGTCACTGCCCTCCTCCACTGGTTTGAGGAAATGGGAAACACTTTCCTCAACTGCGATTGTCCCGAGGATCGCAAGGTACGTTACGCAATCGGGAGGCTATTTGGGGTAGCTCTTACCTGGTGGACTACTGAAAAGGGGAAGAGAGGAGTCGAAGATGCAATGGCCTTAACGTGGGAGGAGTTAAGGGAAATCATGACGAGACGCTTCTGTCCTAGAAGCGAGATCAAAAAGTTAGAGGATGAATTTCATTCGTTGAAGCAAAAGGAGGGAGATCATACTTCCTACAACAAGAGGTTTTTAGAGTTGAACCAAATGGTCCCTAACTTGTTCACCCCAGTTTACCGCCTAGTCGAACACTATATTCGAGGCCTCCCCTCAAAAATTCAAGACTCAGTTCTCAGCACTTCGCCTGCAACACTCGAAGCTGCTGTGGAACTAGCTACCGAGCTTACCGAGAATCGTATTCGCAACGGCAAATTTAAAGATGAGAAAAAGAAAGCCCCCGTTGAGGGCCAAACTTCAAACCATTCCACCTCCTCCTCAAAGTTTGCTAACAAGAGGAAACGAAACACCAGAAACTTTGCTGTCACACAAACAAATTTCCCTATCCCTGCTGCACCCATTACCCAAGTTGCCCCCTCACCTGCACCATATAAAAGGCCATACTCCGGCCCATACCCAAAGTGCAACCGTTGCCAATACCATCACTTTCCTGATCATCCCTGCCAACATTGCACCGGTTGTGGTCGCGCAGGTCAAACCATTCAACCTGTCGCGTACCTCAGTGAACGAACCGCCATCAGCCCTCAACCCAAACCCACCATCAGATAATGGGTCAAGCCCAACAACCCTTACTACTACCACCTACCCAACATGTAGCCCAATCCTACTACCAACCCAACTATCCATGGTGCAACCTATGCGGGCTTGTTACAACTGTGGAGACCCGAATCATTTCAGAAACACCTGTCCACGCCTAGTGAATATTATCCATGCCCAAGCTCAAGATAATCCAGTAAACCTGGCTAACCAAGCTCCTCCACCTGCAAGAGGAAGAGCTTTCAACATCAACGCTAATCAAGCTAGGGCTGACAACAATGTGGTTAACGGTACGTTTCTTATCAATGGTAGTTATGCATCCATGTTATTTGATACTGGCGCAGATAAGAGTTTTGTGTCCTTAGAATTTGAACCCATCCTCAACCAAACTCGTGATAAACTCATGGAATCCATAACGGTAGAAGTTGCTGACGGAAAACCGGTCTCATTAAACTCTATTATACGCAATTGTACTCTCAAACTAAACGATCATGATTTTCCAGTTGACCTTATACCTATGAAGTTGGGAAGCTTTGACATTATAATTGGTATGGACTGGCTCAGCCATCATCATGCTGAAGTTGTATGCCGCGAAAAGTTTATACGCATTCCTCTTACAAATGGTCAGACTCTACGAATCTTTGGAGAAACCCCTTCGAAAGGGCTCAAATTAATGTCCTGTCTTCAAGCCCGAAAATATCTCCGCAAGAATTATGTCGCATTTCTAACTCATGTCGTCAAAAAGGGAACCAAGGAGAAGAAACTTGAAGACATCCCAGTAGTAAAAGATTTTCCGCAAGTTTTTCCTGACGACATTTCAGGACTTCCTCCCGTGAGAAAAGTCGAATTCCGCATTGATCTTATACCTGGAGCTACGCCAGTTGCAAAATCTCCTTATAGGTTAGCCCCATCCGAAATGCAAGAGCTAGCCAGTCAATTACAAGAGCTGACTGACAAAGGATTCATACGTCCTAGCTCATCGCCTTGGGGTGCACCTGTCCTTTTTGTGAAGAAGAAAGATGGAACGTTTCGCATGTGTATCAACTACAGGGAACTAAACAAGTTAACAGTCAAGAACCGCTACCCATTACCTCGCATCGATGATCTTCTTGACCAACTTCAAGGCGCCAGCTGTTTTTTTAAATCGGCCTTCGTTTTGGTTATCATCAACTCAGAGTACATGAAGAAGACGTCCCAAAGACCGCCTTCCGAACTCGTTATGGTCATTATGAATTCATGGTCATGCCATTTGGTCTAACCAACGCTCCAGCTGTCTTCATGGATCTAATGAACAGAGTCTGCAAACCCTATCTCGATCGCTTCGTTATAGTCTTCATCGACGACATCCTCATATACTCAAAGTCTAAGTCTGATCATGAACGACACCTTCGACTCATCCTTACACTCTTGAGGGAATGAAAAGCTCTACGCCAAATTCTCCAAATGCGAATTCTGGTTAAAAGAGGTACAATTCCTTGGACATGTCGTCAATGACAAGGGAATACATGTCGACCCCTCAAAGATCAAAGCAGTACAAGAATGGCAAGCGCCACGTATACCAACCGAAGTAAGATCATTCCTTGGTTTGGCGGGTTATTATCGCCGTTTCATTGCAAATTTCTCCCTCATCGCTGTACCACTCACGGCTTTAACACATAAAGGAAAACCCTTCATATGGGGACCCAAACAAGAAGAAGCTTTTCAAACCCTTAAACAAAAACTCTGTGACGCGCCTATTCTCACTCTTCCTGAAGGTTGTGATGACTTCGTGGTTTATTGCGACGCGTCAGGGAAAGGACTAGGCTATGTTCTAATGCAAAGAGGAAAGGTGATAGCTTATGCTTCTAGACAACTCAAAACTCATGAGAAGAACTACACCACCCACGACCTAGAACTTGGAGCCGTTGTGTTCGCTCTTAAGATATGGAGACATTACCTCTACGGTACTATGTGTGAAATATACACTGACCACAAGAGTCTTCAACATATCTTCAACCAAAAGGAGTTAAACATGAGGCAACGAAGATGGGTTTAACTTCTTAATGACTACGACTGTGAAATTCGGTATCATCCTGGCAAGGCAAATGTGGTGGCCGATGCACTCAGTCGAAAGGGTTATGCGAACCCCATTCATCTTCTATGTTCGCAAATCATAACCGACATCAAAGATCAAATTCGAGAAGCCCAACATGTTTCAGTAACGGAAGACGACGTACGAAAGGAGCTGTCCTGTGGAGCTGAACTTAAAATTGAAACTAAATCCGACGGTATTCTGTACTATCTAGATCGCATATGGATTCCTAACCACAACAACCTTCGTGAATTCCTTATGAATGAGGCACACAAAACACGATACTCTATACACCCAGGAGCCGACAAGATCTATCAAGACCTTCGATACACCTACTGGTGGCCTGGAATGAAAAAGGATATTGCTGTTTTTGTTTCCAAGTGCCTTACATGTTCCAAGGTAAAAGCTGAACATCAAAGACCCTAGGACTTCTGGTCCAACCTGAAATACCTGTATGGAAGTGGGAAAACATAACCATGGACTTCATTACCGGGTTACCTCGCACTTCTGGTGGGTATGACACTATATGGGTAATCATTGATCGTCTTACAAAATCAGCTCACTTCATTCCAATCCGCGAAGATTTCAAGAACGAGAACTTAGCTCGTATCTACATCAGCGAAATCGTAAGCCGTCATGGTGTACCGTTAAGCATTATTTCAGATCGTGATGGTCATTTCACTTCACGAACATGGCAAGCCGTACAAGCCGCTTTGGGTACACGATTAGACCTCAGTACCGCTTATCATCCTCAAACTGATGGACAATCTGAACGCACCATTCAAACTCTTGAAGATATGCTTCGAGCATGTGTCATAGACTTCAAGGGAAATTGGGACGCTCATCTACCATTAGTTGAATTTTCGTACAACAACAGCTATCATTCAAGTATCGGCATGGCACCTTTCGAAGCTTTATATGGTCGTAAGTGCCGATCTCCAGTATGTTGGCACGAAATTGGGGAAGCTCAAATCACCGGTCCAGAATTGATTCAAGAAACCACAGACAAGATCCATCAAATTCGAAACAATCTTCTAGCGGCACAAAGTCGTCAAAAGAGTTATGCAGATAAACGACGATAGCCTTTGGAGTTTAACATTGGTGATCATGTACTTTTAAAAGTATCACCGTGGAAGGGAGTAGTTCGTTTTGGCCAGAAGGGCAAGCTAGCACCACGCTACGTAGGACCTTTCAAGATACTCGAAAGAGTAGGACCTGTAGCATACAAGCTTGATCTACCAGAAGAACTCAACAGAATTCACCCTACATTCCACGTATCAAACTTGAAGAAGTGCCTCGCCGATGAAAACCTCCATATTCCCCTGGAAGATATTCAGATCGATGAATCTATGCATTTCATTGCAAGACCAGTAGAGATCATGGACTTCAGAGAAAAACGTTTAAGACGGAGTCGTATTCCAAATGTTAGGGTACGCTGGGAGTCGAAACGGGGACCTGAGTTTACTTGGGAACGTGAAGACTCAATGCGCGAAAAATACCCGCATCTTTTTCCTGTTACCACTACTACTTAAATTTCGGGACGAAATTTCTAAAAGTAGGGGATACTGTAACATTTGTCGAAAAACGGGTTTTCCAAACCCGCTTTGTGTAGTAATCGAATAATCAGTTTTAATTTTTGTTGCTCATTTAATGCTTATTTTAATTTTAAACAATACATAACTAATAAACATTTTAGATTATGGAAATTAAAATTGTTAAAAAAAAAATTAAAACAATTAAAAATGATAAGGGGCATTAAAAATGATAAGGGGCTGCCGGGTTTCGAACCCGGGTCAGCCGGAACCCTTAAACCTCAATCACATAACCACTCTGCCACTAGCTGACTTTGTGAAATCTAGGAAACAATTAAAACATAAGTGCAACCGTGAATCAACCTGTTTGCGCCAAACTGAAACCGATATCGGCTTCCAAACGTCCAGGGACTTTTGAGTGATCACGGATTCTTGATTATAACCGATAAACCGACATTCTTTATCAATTCAGCCTTAAATGAACTTGAATTCATATGATGTTCGGGTTTAGAAACCGAAATCTTTTACTTTCTGAATTACTCCATCAATATCATCATCTCGCGACTCAATAACATTCACAGAACCTCTAATTTCACTTTTACTCTAATTTCTGATCGTCGGAATCGCTTTTTGAACTCGCCGGACTTTCGCCGGAAAACCGTGTCTTTCATCAAAACGGTAAATTTCTAAATTCTTTCATCTTCTATCTATTGTTAGACTTTTACTAACTCAAACCCTCCAATCAGAATCGGTCCCAGACGACGATATCGGATAATCTGCAGTCGCCGGAAAACTTCTGGAAATTTCTAAATCGCGCTGTGAATCGGTATGAGCATCTAAACTCTCTGATAACTCTTGTTTAATTATTCAATTCCGCAATTAGTTAATCAAAACTGTTAATTGGTCCGCTCAGACGGAGTTCATAAAAACAGAGCCGACGACTTTGCCGGAGTTCTGAGAAAAGTCATCATTCCGGTATGATCATTCCCAAAACCTTTCCTATTCGTTACATTTTAATCATTTGTACGCCTGTTAATTGAATTGAACAAGTTCAGTCGAAAATCAATTGTCTAGGTTATTGTAACGAAGAAGATGAAGTTAGTCTGTATATAAATTTAATATAAATTGGATTATATCTCGGGTTAGACACACAGTCCAGCGGTGGACTGTGTGCAATTGAAACACAGCGATACCGGGTTCGAGTCCGTCCTTATTCCGATTCGTCACAATATTCAGACTTTTTTTATAAAACCCAAATATGAAAACTTCCAATTATTATATAAGAGAAATAAAAACAAGTGTTTTAACCAGGTTAGACACACAGTCCAGCGGTGGACTGTGTGTAACGTTAATCAATAGGTCCCGGGTTCGAGACATGATACGCACGCCGGTTCGATAGAATTTAAATCCTTTTTAAGAAATGAATTTTGGAATAAATTAAATAGTATATAAATATAATTAAAAACAGAAATATTTCGGGTTAGACACGTAGCTCAGTTGCTAGAGCTGCGTGCACGCGTACGGGAGGTCACGAGTTCGAACCTCACTCAGTGCAAACAATATACACGACCGAACCGGTCAACAAGTCAAAGTCAATGGTCAACGGTCAAACCCAAAAAAAGTCAACATTTTTTTTATATTTTTATTTATTTATTTAATTTAAAAATCAATTAAAAATACTTAAAAATAATGTTTTTAAAGTTAGAAAATAACCTTAAATTCACAAAAATAAACCTAAAAACCTTATTAAAATTGTTAATAAAATCCACTTATTTATCGTACCTTTTCGTTATTATTTAGGTTAGTTAATCCTCGTCGATCAACCCTCTAAACTCGTGCGCATTCAACATCTTCAACCGAACGCACCCAAAGTGAGTGAATCTCTACAAATTCCCCGTTTTAATCACGTTTTTTGGGGTGTATCATGTGTCTTATTATTTATTACATTTAAACAATTGTGCATCCATCATATCCATGATCAAATGTGTATTCAATATGTATCAACTATTTGTGTGGTTAATGTTTAGATTAAATTTATCATTTTTCAGTACATACATTATCATAGGCCGCTGCTCCCCATTACCTATGAGCGTTGAGCTGTTCCCCATTACCTATGAGCGTGAACGAGGCGTTGCCAACATACGATCGGCTTCGTTTGATTGAGCCTTGATCGCACATACATTTATCATAGGTCGTCCGTTCCCCATTACCTATGAGCGTGAAAGTGACGTTGCCAACATATACAGTATCATTCATGTTATATATTCATGCAAGGTGGTTTGTTATTGTATGTTATTGTTTGTTATTGTTATTGTTATTGTTATTGTATGTTTATTTACGTTTGCTCACATATGATTATTGCACAAATTTCCATAATAAATATAACAAGGATTCAATAATAAATGTTTTCTAACAAGGTTCACTCGCCAACTTATGTTGACCCAAAAACCCCCATTTTTACACATGATACAGGTGATCCAGATGCAGCAAGAAACATATAGGATGGCTTAGAAGAATAAACCGGTTTAGACTTTAGATTGTTTAGTTGGTTATTTTTCTTTGTAATTGTATGAACTTGTTTGGAATATTGAGGATGTAATTTTGAATTTAATAAATATGAAACATATTAGTAAACATCATGAGCTTTGGTGATAACCCAATTATTCCCCGACTCTTATTCCGCTGCGGGTTGGGGTGTGACACAAGGACGAGATGCCCCAACATCCAATCCAAATTCTCGAAGTCTTTGATGTGAGGGGGATCGACTTCATGGGATTGTTTCCCGTCTCTGGCAGGAATCGGTACATCCTCGATGCGATTGATTATGTGTCTAAGTGGGTTTAAGCTCAAACTTTACCCACGGATGACGCCCGAGTGGTGTTGAGATTTCTGAAGAAGCTATTCACTCGCTTCGGTACCCCATGAGCTATCATTAGTGATAGTGGCACTCATTTTTGCAATGCCATCATGGAAAAGGCATTAGCGCGCTACGTGTCACTCATCGTTTCTCCACTGCTTATCATCCTCAAATAAGCGGTCAAGTGGAGAATGCGAACCGAGGGTGAAGCGGATTTTAGAGAAGACGGTGGGCAAGAGTAGGAAGGATTGGTCCGATAAACTAGACGATGCATTATGGGCGTTTAGAACCGCCTATAAGACACCTTTAGGAACCACACCCTTGATGATTGTCTATGGCAAAGCCTGCCATCTTCCGGTTGAACTCGAACATCGAGCATTGTGGGCCCTCAAAACTATGAATTTAGACCTCATCGAAGCTGCTAGGAGACGATATTTCCAAATTCATGAGTTAGAGGTGCTTTGAGATGCAGCCTATGAGCGTTCATGGAGTATTAAGGAGAAAACCAAGGCGTTGCATGATAGGAGATTAAGGGGAGTAAAAGAGTTTAAGATAGGCGATAAAGTGCTTCTATACAATTCAAGATTGAAATTATTCGTCGGGAAGCTGAAGTCCAAGTGGACGGGTCCGTATGTGGTGAATGAGGTATTTCCATACGGGACGGTGGAGTTGAAAGATGAAGCCGATTGAGGTACTTGGAAGGTTAACGGCCATAGATTGAAACATTATTTAGGAGGGCCGCTCGATTCCACCTAGATGGAGGAAACTCCTCTAGAAGTTCCATCTCACACCGCCTAGGATTTTGAGTGTAAGTGCAAGTGTAGAGTTTGTAAATTTTGGTAATTGTTTTCATTTAATGTTTTTATCGTGCTAATTCCTGTTTTTCAAAGTTTTTGTTTTGCTTGTTTATGTGTCGTTTAGCTGTTTGCAAGTTATATTGCCAAAATGATTCCACCATCGATGATGAATTGGCGTTTGCAGGTGAGTCCTTACAAGTAACCAGATTCAAAAGAGTGTTTCACTAGACTTCACATTTAAACCAAAATTTAAGGCAAAACACTAGTCAAATTTCGAAACTCTCTGTGAAAACACCCCTCTCGTGGGCCGCGAGAAGCAGGCCTCATCTCGGTCGCGGGGCGCGAGAGGCTTTTGACTCCGGATACCACTACTCGGTCGTGGGGCACGAGAGGATTTATATCCTCTCTCACGTCCCGCGAGCGACCCTAACAGCAGTTTCAAAACCCTAAATGCCAGATTCATCCCTTTCAACCTCATATGCTTCCACTTTTACATACGGCTCCTTTACTTTTCTCCACCAAAATCCACATATTTTCATCCACATTCACCCAAATCTTCTCCTACTACTTTCCCACATCACCCTCAACCCATTTCCTAGTGCAAGTTTGTGTTTTTCTTCCTCAAACGAGCTACTCAAGAGTTTTTGCAACCTCTCCACTATTTGTTTACTTTTTCTTATAGATCGGCATTACTGTATGTTTACTTGCAACTCTTATTAATTTATCTTCATATTTTACTTAGTTGCTGAACGTATTTTAGTGTTTGGTCCTTTTAGGTTGCATGCTAGTTATTTTGAGGGTTTGGGGTGCACTTAGTTTGGGTTGAGTTTTGATTATTATGGCTGAACTATCTCTGTACAGGAAATTTGGGTGTCAATAGGGTCCATTTTACAGGTATTGTTGTTTGGTAATGGTCAACATTGAGTGTGGGGATTCGGGTTGGTAATTCTTGGTATACAAAATCATGTTTTTAATAGAACTTTAAACTTGTTTTTCTGCTTTGTTTCTAAAGTATTTATCTTTACTTTTGAACTCAATGTTGGGTACTTTCCGGCACCTGGGTTTTAATTGTGGACAACTAAAGTGTCAGAAGGGGGTAGTCGTATTGTTTTGGATATATTTTGGGATACGGGTTAGCAAAATCTGGGCATTCATGCATATAAGATCTCTCGCCCGTACTCAATCTCCATTCGGGCGAGATTCGGTCTAATTAATTAATTAATAATGTTGCTGACACCCAATAAAATATATCTAATAATATTTGGTAAAGTGTTTTTCTGTTTATGACCGCGAATGAAATGTTATACGGTCATTGCTCACACACGGTTTCTCCCTTCTAATTTTCTACTTGTTTTGCTTGTGAATTAAACGATTTTGGTAGATGTCAGGAGAAGGTAGTTCGATTAGAGTAGGTAGGAAGAGGAGAGGGCCTACACCTCGACAGAGGGGTGACCCAGCTGAGACACAACCGCTGCCCCCGAATTTTAGGCTGCGAAGGAGCATCAGATATAGAGGACAGAGTATTCCCTACGGGCAGAGTACACGATTAGTGGACAGCCCTATTCTGCAGTTTGATCTAGATTCTCATGAGAGTGAGAGATTATCTACCCTGATTACATGTGATTTATTGCCGTACATAAGAATTGATTGGGGGATGCTTGACCATCTGGGTCAACGCGGGAGGATCGAGCAACTGCTTGGAAATAAATTCAGAAGAGTATTGGATTGTGATGAAAGACAGTATAAGGAAATTACTCTTGAATTTCACTCCACCTTCGAATATCAGCAGGGGAAGTTCGATGAAAGTGATGCTATTTCGTTTGCTTTGGGGAGGCACGTATATGAGATGACAGTTCCACAGTTTGGTATAGCCACTCAGTTCTACACGGCAGATGAAGTTTAATCGTCGGAATTCATCACCAGTTTGTAGGGGTGTTCAAAAGGAGGCACCCACATAGTGTTCAGACAGACGAGTTAGTCCGATTTCGGGGTACAATTTCTGCTGCACCATATTCAAATAATATGGTGGCTAGTGATATCATCGATCCGGTCTACCGGTTAATTCATAAAATTCTGGCAGCTACACTAGTTGGAAGAGGGCAGGGAGACAATAAGGTGAATCAGGTTAGTTTGTTTTGTTTGATGTGCATGGTGGAGAGAAGACCGGCAAATCTGCTGACTATCTTTGTGTGGCCTATGAAGCGGTTGTGGAGGGGAAGCCCAGGGGCTAGGGTGTATTGTGGGCCCTTGATTACGTGTTTGGAAGAGAGTCTCGGGGTGTTTGATAGATATCCCCAGGACAGGATGAGAGAGGGCTCGTCCTCGTGTTTTATGAGTATACGTTACCTTCAGGCAGCTGGGATTTTGACTTCGCAAGATCCTGTAAGCTGGGAGCCAATCAGACAGCCTCCTCCGGGTTCCGAGGCTGCTTCATCTATGCAGGCTGGAGTTCCTACCCGATATCAGCGACCGGTGACATGATGTATAAGAATTTATACATCTTTTAAACGTCAAATATACTGTTTATGCGAAAACTCGTTGTGTTTTCATTGATCTTGATACTCATTTGAGTTGTTTGTGAATATACAGGTCCGAGCTTCGGCCCGATGATGAAACGGGCTTTTGGAACAATTTGGAGCAAAAATGGAACATTTCAGCCAAACTGCCAGATATGGCATGACCGTGCCAACCATAGGCATGACCGTGCAAAGCCTTCGGACACTGGCACTATCATCAGCACTATCACCAATCTGCGTAAACCAGACCAGTCCAACAACTGGCACGGTCGTGCCAACCCCTAGCACGACCGTGCTCGTGTCATCCCAGCTTCTGATCAAATCATTTTCGAGATCGAAATAGTCATTGCGGAGAACGTTACCGATGAGCACGACCGTGCAACCCTTTGGCATGATCGTGCCACCTCGGGGAAATTTTAGCAGGATATTTCCAGATTTGGTAGCAAACATGGTCAACAGCTCAGAAAGGTATCTGACATTTACCAAGCACGACCGTGCCAAAAGGTGGCACAGTCGTGCCAACTCTCCAGTAGCATAAATACGTGGTTTCAACTCATTTGAAGGGGAGTTGGAGCATTTTGGTGAACTTTTCTCTCAAGATTCTGGTCTTAGAAGCTTGTAGAGTGAAGAAGGAGCCTTGAGGAAGGTTGTATCACTTGATTATGAACTCATTTTACTATTTATCTTGTCTTAAACTTTAGTTATGTACTTGTTATTCATGAACACTTTACATTATTTTGCATTTGATTTAGTTATCATGAGCCTTATAGGCTAAACATTTGTGTTGCTTAAACATTGTTGAAGCTAATTAACATATGATAACATGGAAATAAATGTGGTGATTATTGTTTCCTAATCTTCATGGTGATATTTGATCTTGTTCTTGGAGTTCATGTTCATGATTGAAGTCTTTGTTCTTGAATGTTTGGTCATAAGTATTTACAGTTGTGTTGGAAAGCCCATGTAGAGATTATGATTGTTGAATCTTGTTAACTTGTTGATATCATTCATAGCATGAAACTAGGAATGGTAATTGCTAACATGATGAGAATGATGATTTGATTATGTGTATGAATTCTTGCATTTAGATTTGGTAAGAGCATATGAATGTTTATATGGATTATATAGTTTGTGTTTATGTAGGGTTGATGATTTAGGCCAAGATTTTTATCTAGCATGACCATGCTTTGTGATTATATCAAGAAAATGTTGAAGATGTCACTTACTTGAAACCAAGTTAGGGTGATTAGTGTGTTACTTATATTAGTTTTCCTTGACTAGTAGAGTTGGGAGTTTTGACAAACAAATAACTAATTATTAAAGATTAACATCAACTTAGCAAGTGAACTTAAAAGAATGAATCTTAGGTGATTAGAATGTTGTTTTATTATAATTTTCCAAAGATTTATAAAACTAGGGAACTTTGAATTGAAACTTAGTTGAATCTAGAACTTGCATCACCATTAGTTTTCCTCAAATGTTGTCATATGTTTATTAGTGGATACTTAGTTTAAGCAACCTCTCTTAATTATCATTCTTTATTAATTTAGTTAGTTAATTGTTATTTTTACATGATAGTTTAAAATCAAGAAATCAACTCATCCATTGAAAAAGGTTTAAAAGTAACAAGGATTTAGTATTAAGACACCGAGTCCACGGATTGATATCCGGTTCTTACCGATTGACTATACTACCACCTGACGGGTACACTTGCCCTTTGTGTGTGTAGTTAGTTTTAAGTAAAAACCATTTTTAAAACCCAAATTGTGTGAAGAAAAATTATAGCTATAAAAATATATTCAATTCACGCACATCAAGTTTTTGGCGCCATTGCCGAGGACTCGGTCTTCTTGAGAATGGTTTGAGTTACTTATTAAGCCACTGTGAAAAATATATAAAATTTTTGTCTAGTTGTTTTATTTGCCTTTGCATGATTATTTGAAAAAAAGAAAAGAAAAAGAAAATATGATAATTAATTGTAGTTGTTTTTTTATGTATATATAGTGCATTGTGTTCTTTCTTTTTCCTTACAAGTCGTGCATGTCCTCAACCCCAGTTGTTGAAACCGTTGAGCCTTCATCGGAGAGGGAGCGCAACATCGGAGACTGCAGGAGCGGTCCCGCGTGGTGGCCGCTACGATCGAGGTAGACCCATTGGGAGACAACATATGCCATGAGGTTCGTGTAGAAATGGCAGACGAAGAGGAAACGAGGGTCTTAAACGACATAGGAAAACCTTCAGTTGAGGGCTTACCTGCGAGCATAAATGCACCCACAATTAATAATAATAATTTTGAGATCAAATCCGGTACCATATCGATGTTGCAAAATGCGGTTCAGTTTTATGGCAAGGATCACGAGGATCCTAGTGTCCATATTGCAGGTTTTCTGGAGGTTTGTGCCACATTCACGATTCGTGACGCATCATCAGATGCAATACGATTTCGGCTCTTTCCGTTTTCTTTACATGATGGAGCTAAGGAGTGGCTTCTTTCACTTCCAACTAGGTCTATCATTACATGAAATCAATTAGCTGAGAAGTTCCTTCAGAAATATTTCCCTCCAGAGAAAACTGTTCGGTTGAGAACCAAGATTCTTAACTTTCTCAGGACGATGATGAGCCCCTTTATTAGGCGTGGGAGCGGTATAAAGAGCTCATGAGAAAGGTCCGACACCACGGGTTGCCCAAGTGGCAACAATGTCAGATCTTCTACCATGGTTTGGATGGTCAAGGGCAGATGATGGTCGATACATATTCAGGCAGAGACATTGTCATGAAAAATGCCAACAAGGCATTTGAAATTCTATAGAAATGGGCTTTGAAGAATCGGACACAACAGCCATCGAGGGGAAGAGTTCTCGACAGGGAGTTCATCACGTGAATGATTTCACTGCCATCACAGCACGTATGGATGCCTTATCATCAAAGTTTGATCGAGTGATGGAGATCCACTCGAGTGGTTCCTCGAGTGGGGGAGCATATCATGTAGGTGATTTTCCGATGGGAGATGTATCACACGAGCATGTAGATTTTATGGGAAACCAATATTGTCCTCAGCATAATCGCTACAATAATACTCACAATCCGGGGTGGAAGAATCACCCAAATTTCAGTTGGAAGTCTGAAGCGTCGAATCAGTATCCACCCGGATTTGCTCCACGTCCCATAGCTCCTGGAGGGTACAGTGCACCTCGGTCTTAGCAGATGCCTCCCGCTGATGAACCTAGTGTGCAGGATGTGTTTAGTCAACTCTTAGCTGGTCAAAATTCTCAAAAGGTCGAAAATGAAAAGCGTTTTAAGGAGTATGACGGTCGTTTCACGAGGCACAAGAGTAAGTTGAGAAGCCAAAAGGCTTCCATACAGATCATTGAAAACCAAGTTGGTTAGATTGCCAAGATGTTGTCCGAGAGACAACAGGGGAGCCTTCCTAGCAATACAGAGCCAAATCCAAAGGCCACTGCGAAGGCCATCACGTTGAGAAGCGGCAAGATCGCTGAGCCCGTCACTTCGGCTGTTCCAGTAAAGCCGATTGTGACGAGATTGTTGAGGAGATTGAAACTGAGTCTCCGGGAGAGGTGCAACTGAGGCGAGACCCAGCAAGTACAGCACGTCTCAAAGAGCCAGTGAGAGAGCATGTCCCTCCAATTCCATATCTTTGGAGGTTGAAGAAGCAGAGAATGGAAGAACACTATGGTAAATTCCTTGAGCTTTTTAAGCAACTTCATATAAATTTACCGTTTGTCGAGGCATTTGCTCAAATGCCTAAGTATGCCAAGTTTCTAAAAGATATCTTATCTAACAAAAAGAAACTTGAGGAGCTTTCACATGTGACCTTGAATGAGGAGTGTTCAGTAGTTCTTCGGAACAAACTACCACAGAAAATGAATGATCCCGGGAGTTTCACTATCCCATACTTGATTAGTAGTTTGTCGGTAAGAAAAGCATTAGCCAATCTTGGAGCCAGCATAAACCTCATGCCACATGCGGTTTTTTCTAAGCTAGATTTAGGAGAGCCCAAGCCTACTTGTATGAGCATTCTGCTAGATGACCGTTCAGTGAAGTATCCTCGAGGTATAGTTGAGAATCTGCTAGTAAAAATCGACAAGTTTGTGTTTCCCGTCGATTTTGTGATTTTGGACATGGATGAGTACAAAACTCTTCCTCTTATCTTAGGTCGGCCATTCCTTGCCACTGCTGGATCATTGATCGATGTCTGCACCGACAGACTTACTCTTAGGGTAGACAATGAGGAAGTGACCTTTGATATTGGGAAATCCATGCAGCATCCACAGAGTCATGATGATACACTCTACTTTATCGAGACTATTGACACGTATGTGAGTGACAGTCTTCGTAGAACATTGAGGAGGATGTTGTGGACACACAGCTACTTAGATGAGAGACTTTTGGTTCACCTGTTGTGGACCAGTTAGTCGAGGAGATGACTTGTCTGATAGGTCATGTGTCTCCCCACGTCCCGAGGATTTTGAGGTTGTGGATCGCATCGCTGAGCCTAAAGCACGCCCTTCAGTTGAGGATCCACCTTCAGTTGAGCTTAAGGAACTTCAAGATCACTTGGAGTATGCTTTCTTGGAGGGTGCAACTCATTTGCCTGTCATCATTTATGCTGGATTATTGGAAGAAGAGAAGGGTCGATTGCTTGAAGTGTTAAAGTAGCATAAAAAGGCGATCGCTTGGAAGATCATGGATATAAAAGGGATCAATCTATCCTTTTGTACCCATAAGATCTTGATGGAGGAGGACTTTATGTAGTGCAGCATCAGAGGCGTTTAAATCCGAACATGCAGGACTTGTGAAGAAAGAGGTCATCAAAT
This sequence comes from Scalesia atractyloides, assembly GCA_947069175.1. Classification (NCBI taxonomy): domain Eukaryota; kingdom Viridiplantae; phylum Streptophyta; class Magnoliopsida; order Asterales; family Asteraceae; genus Scalesia; species Scalesia atractyloides. Next base: position 17,106,980 of record CAMTDV010000026.1, read on the forward strand.
TACTCGATGTAGGTCTGATATATCTGATCTCTGATTCCCCTTGGGTTAGTCCCGTGCAGGTAGTCCCAAAGAAAGGAGGGATGACAGTGGTGACTAATGAGAAAAACGAGTTGATTCCCACTCGTACTGTCACCGAGTGGAGAGTTTGCATTGACTATCGCAAACTCAATAATGCCACGAGGAAGGATCATTTTCCGCTCCCTTTCATTGATCAGATGTTGGAAAGGCTGTCGGGGAGGATGTTCTATTGTTTCCTTGATGGTTTCTCTGGCTACTTTCAGGTTCCCATCTCTCTTGAGGACCAGGAGAAGACGACATTCACATGTCCCTATGGCACATTTGCCTACCGACGAAGGCCCTTTGGATTGTGTAATGCCCCAGCCACATTTCAAAGGTGCATGGTGGCTATTTTTCATGACATGATCGAGGACTCCATGGAGGTCTTCATGGATGATTTTTATGTGTCCAAGAGTTCCTTCGATCATTGTCTTGGGAATCTGAAGAGGATGTTGGCCAGGTGTGAGGAAGCCAACCTTGTTTTAAACTAGGAGAGATGCCACTTTATGGTGAAGGAGGACATTGTTCTTGGGGACAAGATTTCACAAGCGGGACTCGAGGTTGATCGAGCCAAATTTGAGACTATTTCTAAGCTCCCGCCGCGCACATCCGTGAAATCTATTAGGAGCTTTCTTGGTCATGCAGGTTTTTACCGGCGATTCATAAAGGATTTTTCCAAAATCGCCCATCCAATGACCCAGCTGCTCGAGAAGGATGCCCAGTTTATTTTCTCCGATGAATGCCTTAAAATATTCGAGCTGTTGAAGGAGAAATTAGTGAATGTCCCAATCATGGTAGCTCCCGACTGGGAATTACCATTTGAGTTGATGTGCGATGCGAGTAACTTCGCAGTCGGGGCCATCTTAGGGCAGAGGAGAGATAAGCATTTTCACCCGATTTACTATGCGAGTAAGACCTTGAACGACGCTTAGGAGCATTATACCACGACAGAAAAAGAGCTCCTGGCTGTGGTCTTTGCCTTCGACAAGTTTTGATCTTATCTCATCCTCTCCAAGACTATTGTGTACACAGATCATGCAGCGCTTCGGTATCTTTTTGGAAAGCAAGATGCTAAACCCAGATTGATACGATGGATTCTTTTTTGTAGGGATTTGACATTGAAATCCGTGACAAGAAAGGGGCCGAAAACTTGGCAGCTGATCATTTGTCCCGACTTGAGCGTTACGAGGGAAAAGAAATTCGTGAGCCCAACATCAATGACAATTTCCCCCACGAGTTTCTTATGCGGATCGAGACAAATGAATATTCCCCATGGTTTGTTGACATCGCAAATTACCTAGCCAGTAGCATCCTGATCAAAGGGATGACCTACCAGCGGAAGCGGAATTTTTTTGCGGATGTTAAGTACTATCTTAGGGATGAACCTTATTTGTTCAGGGTGGGCGCGGATCAGATGATCCAGTTTTACGTGCATGGTGACGAGGCGTGGGATATTCTTCACCATTGTAACGAGGGACCTACAGGAGGTCATCATGGGGCAACAACACAGCAAATAAGGTGTTCGATACTAGATTCTTCTGGCCTTCTATCTTCAAAGATGCTCATGAGTTTGTGAGATCCTGTGATGCTTGTCAAAGGGCAAGCAATATCTCAGCATGCAATGAGATGCCGCAGAACGACATTCAAGTTTGTGAGGTTTTTGATGTGTGGGGCTTAGACTTCATTCGCCCTTTTCCGATATCCTTCAGTAACCGCTACATCTAAGTCGCCGTCGACTATGTATCAAAGTGGGCAAAAGCGCAAGCTTTACCCACCAATGATGCTAGGGTGGTAGTTAGGTTTTTGAAGAGACAGTTTGCTCGCTTTGGTGCTCCTAAAGCGTTGATTAGTGACCGAGAGACACATTTTTGTAATGCTCAGCTTGAGAAGGCATTGTCCCGGTATGGTGTGTAACACCGCTTTTCTACAGCATACCATCCACAGACAAGTGGACAAGTCGAGGTCACGAATCAGGGCATAAAGCGTATCTTGGAGAAAACGGTTGGCGCAAGCCATAAGGACTGGTCTGAGAGACTGGATGATGCACTTTAGGTCTTTTGGACAGCCTACAAGACCCCTCTAGGCACCACACCATTTAAGTTGGTCTATGGGAAGTCTAGTCATCTCCCTGTGGAGCTCGAGCATAAGGCGTATTGTCCTTTGAAAACAGTTAACCTTGATATGGCAGCTGTGGGTGAAAATAGGTTTGTGCAGATCCACGAGATCGAGAGGAATGATGCGTATGAAAGCTCCAAGTTATACAAGGAACGGACTAAGACGCTCCATGATTCCCGCTTGAAGGACAAGAAAGAATTCCGAGTGGGAGATCGTGTGTTGTTATACAACTCACGTCTTAAGTTGTTTCCTGGCAAGCTTAAGTCTCGATGGTCAGGTCCTTACATTGTGCGATCAGTGTTTCCATATGGAACGATGGAGATAGGCCATGAGGATGGCCGATTGTTTAAAGTCAATGGGCACAGACTGAAGGCGTATGTTGGTGGTCTCGTGGATAAGAGTTGTTGGGCTTATATTAACAAAGGTTTACACATTAGAGCTACATTTGGGCTTCAATGGGTTTTTGGGCTTCCTAGTGCCTTGTGGGCCTAGGGTTGTAAATGGTGGGCTTGGTGAGTAGTATAAATACATGTCTTAGGTTAAGGTTAAAGGGTTAGAGAGTTGTATTTGCAAAACTTGTATCAGACACTTTGCTAATGTATGCAAGTTGTTCTTAATTAAAGAGTTTGTTCTTCTTCCTATTCATTATTTCCGCTACTGATTAGGTTTGTGATACCTGTTAGATCCGTTATCGGGACTTACAATTGGTATCAGAGCCTGTTGTTCAATACAGGCTCCAGGTATTGCTGATTGAAAAGCTGTTTCGAAGTGGTGTTGTTGCTGTTCATCCGGATTACGGTTCAGAATCGAAGAATCACTGGTTTTTCTTCGGAATTGCTACTGTTCCGAAGAACTCGAAGACGATTTGAAGGTTTTGGATCTGCTAGTGTTACGGATTCCGAAGAACTCGAAGAAGATTCACGTATTTCGGATCTGCTACTGTTCCGGATTCCGAAGAACTCGAAGAAGATTCACGTATTTCAGATCTGCTACTGTTACGGATTCCGAAGAACACGAAAGAGATCATCCATCTCGGATTGATCCCGGACTGTTGTTTAATCCGGATTTCTGCTTTTTCGGATCCGAGATACTGTTGGTGGTTATCGGTTCCTTGGAAGTCGGATTTATGTTGCTGATATTTCGGATCACTATTACATTCGGATAAGGATTGGATTCCGGAATGATTTCATTCCGGATTCTCATTACTCCGGATTCACATCATTCCGGATTCGCTATTCCGGATTCTCATCATTACGAACTCTCTATTCCGGATTCTCATAATTATGGATTCTCTATTCCGGATTCTCATTATTCCGGATTCTCTTTATTCTGGATTCTGATCATTTCGGATTCACAGGTTTTCGGATCATCATCTCGGATTTTTTAGTTTCGGATTAATCATCTCGGATTCAATTCGGATTTATCATCTCTGATTCAATTTCGGATTCATCGTCTCAGATTCAATTAGGATTCGGATTTATCCAACTCGGATTTGACCATATCAGACTGTTTTCTGATTTGTCCATCTCAGAGTTCACCATTCCGGATTGATTTCGGACCAATCACTGTTCATTTTAGAAAACTTGAAATAAAATGAATTTAAATTTGTTTGGTAATTATAATTAAATTAATCATGATGAACAGCTACATGACAGCCCAAGATTTAACCAATGCCACTTTGGCTGCCCTGCAATCACAAACTCTGTCCCTCCATCAAGAGTTGGATCAAGTGATTGGCACTTCTACTAAAGTGCCTCGTTTGTTGTATGGAGATGAGTACTACGAATGGAAGTTTCAATTCGAGCAATATTGCAAGGTAAAAGAGCCTGGTGAGTGGAGGTGTATTATGAATGGTCCACGAACGATAGTCTATAGTATCGATCAAGATCCGGACACAAAGATTCATAAGCCCAGCCACCTGTGAACTCTAGAAGATGTTAAGATAATTGAGGAAGATGAAAAGGCCTTGGTTGTACTAACTATGGTGCTTGGACCCAATATTTATATTGCGGTAAGAAATTGTAAGACCGTTAAAGAAGTATGGAGTGAACTGCAAAATCTCTATGAGGGAAATGTAGATATGAAGGCGAGCAGGGTAAATCAGCTGAATCAACAATTCAGCTCGTTTAATCACATCTACGGGGAAACCATTGAGAACCAGATTCGTGATATGTAAAGCTTGTTTCACAGATGATATCAGCTGAGATTACTCTCACAAACAGTGCTATGAACAGACAATTGTTAAATTCTCTAAAAAGAGTTGGGATGCGGATGTTGGAATGATCAAAAAGACAAAGAACCTTAATGATGTCACTCTCACAGAAATGATAGCTACTATTAAATCGTGTGAGATTGATAACAAGCAGAGAGACATAAATCATCAGAGCAGCTTGATGGCCACTGGGATAATAGGGCAAAATGCAGCATTGCTGTCACAAAATTTGGTTTATAGCCCTCTGCAAGGAAATTCTCAAACACCAGATAACTCAAATATGGTTTATAGTCCTCTTGCCACGCCATAGAAAACCCAGTACATGTATGGTCTTCAATCTCAGACTCCCACTAAGATTTCTGCTGTTCAAGTTCAGACACAGTACCATGCTCAGTATCCCAACATGGTTTTCAGTCCTGCCATTCCTCAAGCAGTTCAACAAGGCATCATTCCTCAATCTGCTGCTCCAGCACCTGCACCTACTCAACCTGTGTCCAACTCTACTTTTCTCACTAAAGAAAACGAAGAGAAATTGGCTATTGCTGCTTTGATGATCAACAGCTTGAACACCTTTCTGGCGGGTGATCTGACTCCTCCATCCATTCTTCCAACCAAAGTAGATCAAATAATGGAGGAGGATCTGGACGAGATCGATGTATCCTGGAATCTTGCAATGACTTCCTTTCGTGTCAACAAGTTTCAAAAGAAGTATGGACGACAACCATTGTCAAATCTGAAGACTGGTCTTACAAAGGATAAACTCAGGTGCCACAGATGTCACGAACCCGGAAACTTTTCCAGGGAATGCTAGAAGCCGCCATCCGGATATGTGTCATCCAGGGTGGTAGACATACAGAGCAACGACAGACAACTGGTGTCAGTCTCTTCCTCAAAGTCCACTACGAGTCCCTTGAGCAGCTCGGACGGGAAATCAACAGCATTGGTGGCACAACAGCACGAAGGATTCAACTGGGCAGATGCTGCAACTCATATGGAAACTTTGAATTTCTCCTAGAACAGCAACTACTGCATGATGGCGCAAACAACAGAGACGCCCGATCTTTCAGAAACGGGAAATCGAATTCTCTGTTCTGATAGTTGTCGTTTTAAATTATCACAAATGCGCGCCCATAATTCAACTCTTGCAGCTGAATACCAGCAAGCTGTGTCACAGAACATCGCCCTTAAACATAAGAACAAGCTTCTTATGGAAAAGGTCGAAGCTTAGAAACAAGGTATAGCTCAGCTAAAGCTAGACTTGAACCACAACAGTGTTGGGTATACGACTATATGTTAAAACTAGCTGAAAAGGACGTAGAACTTCAAGCAGCCTTAGCCAAGCTAAATTCCTTGACAGGAAAGTTTCACGAAAATGAAATAAACATATAAAAATTTGAAACTTCCAACAAACTGGTCAAGGACTTGTGTGACCTTCAGCTAAATTACCAGAAAAATTTCACCAAAGGTCTTGGGTATAATAGGGCTCCCCCACCATATAATCATAACTATACAAGAATGCCCTAATCTGAGACTTATCTAGAAAATGCAGAAAAAATGATTTATGGTAAACCTTCAAATTATCTCTCTAAACCATGGAAGCCCTATTACCCAAAGTTCTCTAAACCAACTGAACTCAAGAGGGATGATGCTTTCATTACTTCCACACCACTTTCACATGAATCTGGTGATCATCCTTCTTGTAGTACAGATGATTTGGAGAAAGTAACACCTAAGGCAGAGAAATCAACATCCTTCACAGAATCTAAAGGAGAAAAATCTTCTGAAACTGAAACTGAATTAGTGAACGATACTAACGTGTCTACCTCATGTGCAAAAGAAATTTTAGTTGAGGATATCATATATGATGATCAAGAGGAATATCTGAATGAAAATTCAGACAATTCGGCTGCTGATTATGAATTTTATAAGTCCGCTTTTGACATTTTAAATCAATTTCTTGATGAGCAATTTAAATTCTCAGACAGTGTTGGTTGTGTTGATAACACAAATAATTTTAATTCTAGTTTTTCATCGAATGCTGATGTTTTAAATGATACTAATAACTGTGATAACTCTTGTGATGAAAACATGAATTTAGCTACAGGTCCAGCATCGACAGATGATTCGGTTTCATCAGTTCCAACTAAAGAAACCGGAAGTTCTTCTCCAGAGGTTTCGTCTGTTGATACGAATCCCAGGGTTCACAGTGAGAAAGTCAACCAACCAACCGACCCTATGAACATTGATGTTGGCATATTTCTAGAAGATTCGGGCGACTCAGCTTCTTCAAACCAAGCACAAGGGACTGATTCTGAAACCATCGATGATGAGCATTCTTTTTCTGATGATTCAGATGAAAATCTTCAAACTAATTCTGAATCGGATTCTCAAACTTTTCAAAATTTAGAGATTCCACCTACCTGTAATGTTTCAAGCTCATCTTCTGAAAATTAAGAATAGGATGTCCCTGCAGAGCCACCCGTGTCCTCTACAAAATCTGTCATGAAATGTGATTTGAAAAATAAGAATAAGAAACGGAGAACACGCCATTCCAAAAGGAAGAAAACCAAACAGGCGTCTCCGACAAACGAAAAAGCAAATGCTGAGTCCCCTTATCTCTCTAAGAAATTGACTCAGCAGCCACAAACTGAATCTGTTAAGCAAACAGCTAAACAGAAATCAATTAAAGTTGCAACTTAATCTACACATTCCAAATTGTCAAATTCAAATCACAAAACTAACAAGTGTGCTAATGGTTGTGCGCAGGCAACAGTCAAGAACAACACCGTGCATCAGCCGTCAGTACCCGCAAGCAACAAACTGACAGGCAAATTGTCAAGAATTTCCCAAGCTGAACGGACTTTTTTCTTCCAGAAGAGGCAGACCTGTTTCAATTGTGGATTTCCAGGGCATATTGCACGAAATTGTCAAAAGGCCTTTACACTGTTTAAGATATTATACTCACAATATCAGAAGACTATGCCTAATCGCCTACCTTAGGCTCGAATTATGGCTAAGTCTTCTGATCAAAACTAGAACTTGGCCAAAAAATAATCTCTCAAGTCTTTAAACCCTTTAGGTTCCCGGAATCCTTATAGCACTCCAAGGATTGTGTAGAAGTCTGATTCATTGACCTGGAGGCCTAAGACATTGACCAAGATTCAGTCTTCTGCCCCTATTACAAACAAATCAAAAGCATCATCAAACTCATATATTGATGCAATTATATTGATGCAAATGGCATGCCTAGATCTTCAATGGCCTGGGTTGTAGCCTCTAACTAAAACCTGTTGAAATGTGTAGGAACAGCTCTGGCGAACTCTTGTTAGGCTCTGGTATATTGACAGTGGCTGTTCCAGGCACATATCTGGAGAAATCTCGCAGTTGATCGACATTCAGTTTTTCGATGGCGGGTTTGTTTCCTTCGCAGGTGGTGAGACAGGGAAGATTACTATGAGAGGAACAGTTTGCAACGGATCCCTCAGCTTTAAGAATGTTAACTACGTACCAGAATTGAAGCATAGTCTTTTGAGTGTGTCTCAACTATGTGACAATCATTTGGATGTCCTGTTTACCAAGAAAGGGTGTTATGTGCTAAAACCAGGTCTTATTATTCCGGATGATTGGATTCTTCTTAAAGCTGCATGAAAAGGGAATGCAGATGTCATCGACATGAACAAGGCTCCCTCTGACAAGCTCACTTACCTATTCTCGTCTACAGCTGAACATGATGCAATGCTATGGCATAGTATATGGGACACATCAACATGAAGAACTTAAATTGTCTTGCAAAAGGTGGTTTAGTCAGAGATCTACCAGTTCGCGACTTTATGCAGGTTGAAAAGTGCGAATCATGTGCACATGGGAAACAACATCGACAGTCACACAAATCTAAAGCCGCTCCTTCCACGTCTCAAGTCTTAGAACTGCTTCACATGGATCTCTTTGGTCCGACAGACATTCTGAGCATTGGCGGGAAGGCATACTCTTTGGTTATTATTGATGACTACTCGCAATTCACATGGGTTTTCTTTCTTACACATAAAAGTGAAACCGCTGAGTTAGTCAAACAGTTTGTCACGCTTATGGAAAACTAGACAGACACCACTGTGATGGCCATTGGGTGTGATAACAGAACAGAATTTAAGAATGTTACCTTAAATTCTTTCTGTTCCTCTAAGGGTATCGACCGCCAATATAGTGCAGCCAGAACTCCACAACAGAATGGGGTTGCAGAACGAGAAATCGAACGCTAACTGAAGCTGCACATACTATGCTGGTTGAATCCGAGCTACCTCTCATTTTTTGGGCAGAAGCAATCAATACCACATGTTATATTCAGAATCATGTCCTGATCAATAAACGACACAAACCTTCGGTCAACCATACGAAGTGGTTGAAGGTCGCAAACCTTCGGTCAAGCATTTTCGCAAGTTCGGATGCCCTTGTGTTCTCTTGCTCATGGACGCTAAAGGGAAATTTGAATCACGCGGGGACCCATGCATCTTCGTTGGATATTCCAAAAATACTTCATACCGTGTTTATAACAAGATCAAGAAAATGGTGGTTGAAACCTACAATGTGGGTTGGCTGGAGGAAAATCCCAAGTACACACTCATCAGTCCTGACTGGCTGTATGATTATTCCACATTGTTAAACATGTTGATGTTCCTTCAACTGTGTCTACAGGTAAAAGTCCAATTTCTGACCTTCCAATAATGCCCATCTCACCTGAAGACGATGCTGATGCTGCACAACTACATGAGACGTTAAAGCAGCTGAGTGTGGATCCACCTGGATTTAATGATGTTGTATCTACTTCTTCCCCAGTATCGCAATCTCAAGAACCAGCACTCAATCAGACTTCTCAGGATGATTCTCCTAAAGTTGAGGCTTTTATCAAAGAGGCTCCTACGACAAATGAAGGGTCTACTCCTCCCGATGTCTTAGGTTCATCTCTGTTTCCTGAGCCTACTCCGCCAGATTGTTCTGTTGATTCATCCACCAATACTCCTACTGGTACAACTAATGAGGGAAGTCATCTGGAGTTGCTTCAGCAAGTGTTACCAACTTGCAACCGGATCTTCCTGTTACTGCTACACCAATTCTGCAGTGTCTACAGCGCGACCATCCCATTGAAAATATTATTTGGTCCTGTTAATGCTGCTATTCGAACCCGCAACCAATCAGGGGATATCAATACTTGTCTCTACTCTTGCTTCATTTCACAAATTATACCTAAAAGTATTGATGTTGCTTTGCAGGAACCAGGATGGGTAGATGCTATGCATGAAGAACTGTAGGTCCACCTGCGGATGGTGTTAAACTAGTTCCTTGTTCATATAACACACACACAAGTGCTGAATCCAAGTGTGCATGCAACCAAGGCAAATTAAAAAACACGGGGTAACCAAAGATTCACTATCTTGATTAATGATTGAGAACAAGTACAAACATATACACACAATGCTCGTATGGCTCAAACAAACTTGCTGTGTTCTTGTGTCTTCGTCTTCAGAGAGAATACTGAGAGGCTCAGTTAGACCAACTAGCTAACCCTCACTGAGAGGTGCATGTCTGCTTATATAGTGTCCTTCTAGATTCGTACGAATCACAAATCCAGACATATGGAACACACTATTTCACACGAGTCACAACTCCAGGATTTTGGTACGAGTCAACTGTTTCGTACGAAATGCTTATTTCGTACGAAACAAGTAACACACTTGTTACTCAAATTATTTCGTACGAATCACCCGATTCGTACGAAAACTCTGACTCGCACAGAATTTGTTCTTCTTGGAAAACGTGTGTAGACTTGACGTTTACAAGACTTATCAATATGCACACATGCAACGGATTAACAAACACACAAACAACTAAGATGCCATACTAGATCAAGATAGAAGGATATCTCGATCTATTCGATATGACCAAACCTATACAGACACTTGAGCAAAGACCATACAATTACAACTGTAATTAAGAACAAGCGACAGACACAAAACTATATCAACAAACTCCCCCTTGGATGTTGCTTGGTCTTCGGTCTTCGGTCTTTGGTCTTCATATGTTGGTCTTCACATAGAATGGTTTAGAGTATCAACAAACTCCCCTGAAGATCTACTATCCATTGATAGATCTGTTATCTAATCATTAGAGCATCATGTCTTCGAACTTCTAAGAAACTTCATATCTTTCTTGTTTCCTTTTCTGACTTGTCATATTTCTTCATTGCTGGTCTTTGTTTATGTTCTTTTGTATCAATCTATACTCAATAGACAAATATAATTAGAAGACAAATTTCTCAGGGAATACACACGAAAAACTTATCATAAATTCTTCGTATGATTGTATTCCCTGAACGAGATACACACACTAGTATGAATTTCAGCAGCAGATTTGAGAAAACAAGTGACCAAGTCAAATCAAATGACTAGGTTCATTCGTATGAGATACACACACTCAAACAAATTTCAGATTTTGGATGTCTTTGATGGATTACTTGTTGCAAGATATTACTTTATAAAGTTGCGATATCAAACAAATGGTTTTCTGGCGTATCTTGGTAGAAACTCTCGAGTATCAACTTTGGCTAACTTTCAAAAAGTAATTACATAAGCAACTAAGTAAACTAGACTTAAAGTCAAAATCTACAGATAAACTACAACCTTTTTCGAGTTTCAAGGTAAAGGAATCATACCAACATTTTAATCTTTGTTAAAAACGGTATTTGGTTTTCAAAATCAAACAGATAAGTATTTAACTATGATTATCGGTATTGTTGTCCATGTAAGCTCAGACTTATCAGATGTAATCCTGATTAGGAGATATGATTAAGGTTTGGATTTATACTTACGAGCTGGTGTTCAACCACATCACGACACAATCCCGTATCAAGATATGCATGAGAGAAAATCTTACCCGTGAGTATACTGCTTTATCATCTGTTTTGACGTATATGAATGATGTGAGATACTCACTTATTTTTGATTGAAAACAAGCCCTTTGTTATTTAATCACTTATTGATGAGGAACTTGATTTTCATATGAATGCAGGGCACAAGAGTAAGTCCGTGAACAGGTTAGTACCATCGTACAACAAAGAGACGAACTTAGCTCCCTACATAAAGCTGTGATACTTTATCACTTATGTTGGGGATGTGATATTTTTATCACTTATTTGATGGTCGAATGTAGAATGTACACGTATGTATGATATCATGGAAGTTCTAGACTTGTGCCACCGTTATTTTTCGGCAAAAGATTCAACCATGATACCCAGATGATAAGCCAGCATAAAGACCGTATATCTCAGATCCTCGGCACTCTATCAAACGAAATTTCGGTACCAAGACCATATGCCAATGAATGGTTCCCACCTGGCGTTCTGTCTGTTAGGTTTATATCAACCTGCACATTTTAGTTTGATTATGAGCCTACCGATACATCATAAGTAAAAGCTACTTATCAATCTACTTTTTATGCTTTTAACCATTTCTGACAGATTTACCGGTGAATTTCATCATCTTCAACTTATCCAAGAAACTCATTTTTGATTTTTCTAATGTTTTTGTATTTTTTCTGAATTTTTCTCTCCCTTAAACAAAGAAGGTAAATAAAAGACATATTTTTGTATTTTCTTGAAATTTACTCCCCCTAAAATATAAAACTGAAAATCTTTTTGTAGTTTTAGATTTTTAGAAAAGAATATACAAAAATAGTTAACCATGGTTGAGTTACTCGGGTTTCACCTTGATGCCATTGACCAAAAGTAGATAAGCAAAACATGATTTATCAAAGGCTTTGGTAAAAAGGTCGGCACGTTGGTGATCAGTGTGGATTTTAACAACATCGATAAGTCTCTTTTCATAACAATCTCGTATGAAATGATACTTAATCTCAATGTGTTTTGTTTTTGAATGCTGTACAGGATTCCGAGTGATCTATAAAGCAGCTTCATTATCAACAAAAATAGGAGTAGTAAGAAATTCAAAACCGTAGTCCCGCATCTGCTGTTGAATCCATAGAACTTGAGAGCAGCAACTAGAAGCTGAAATATACTCAGCCTCACATGTTGATGTAGCTACCCAAGTCTGCTTTTTGCATTGCCACGTGACTAGGCGATTTCCCAAGAACTGACATCCTGCTGTTGTTGACTTTGCATCGATTTTGCATCCACCATGATCAGAATCACTGAATGCTGTCAGATCAAAGTTATCATATGTAGGGTACCATAGACCAGTGTCAGGACGACCCTTTAGATAACGAAAGATCCTTTTCACAGCCATCAAATGAGAAACTTTCAGACTAGACTGATAGCACGCCAGAAGGCATGTTGGGTACATTATGTCGGGTATTGAAGTAGTAAGATACATGAGAGATCCGATCATAGCACGATAGAGAGACGGTTCTACATGTTCACCCATTCCGTCAGGAGTAATCCCATGATTTTGAGCTAATAGAGTTCCCAAAGGCTTTGAGTCGTCCATCTGAAATAGTTTGAGAATATCTCTGACGTACTTGGTTTGATGGATAAAAATCCCTTCCTTTGATTACTGAACCTGCAAACCTAAAAATAAATTCATTTCTACCATAGCGCTTATCTCGAACTTCTCCTGCATAACCTGTTCGAAATCTTTGCACATTCTAGTGTTAGTAGACCCAAATATAATATCATCAACATAAACCTGTACTAGCAGCAAATCCTCGTCCTGTTCCTTGATGAAGAGAGTACAGTCGATCAGGCCTCGTCGAAAACCATTCTTCAACAGATAGGTAGACAACGTTTCATACCAAGCCCTCGGAGCTTGATGAAGACCATATAATGCCTTGTTGAGAAGCCAAACCTTGTCAGGATGGAGAGGATCTTCAAAACCTAGCGGTTGCTCAACATATACTTCCTCTTCTACCACACCATGAAGAAATGCACTCATCACATCCATCTGATAAACGGTGAACTTCTTGAAAGACGCATAAGCCAAAAAGATTCTTATGGCCTCAAGTCGTGCAACAGGTGCATAAACTTCATTGTAATCGATCCTTTCGACCTGATTAAAACCTTGAACAACCAATCGCGCTTTGTTTCTCACAAAAACACCTCAGTCATCCTTCTTGATTTGTACACCCATCGTGTACCATTCTTCTTGTAGCCGTCAGGCCTGTCAACCAATTTCCAGACACCTAATTTCTAAAACTGCTGAAGTTCTTCCTGCATGGCTTCAACCCAAGAGTCTTCTTTCATTGCCTCCTTCCAAGATTTTGGTTCTACTTGGCACACATAGCAGGCAAAAGACAAATCATTCAGACCACCAGATTCCCTGATTTCCGAATACAATCCAACATTCTGGTTGTTTCAAAGCTGATTACGAGTCTGCACACCAATCTGGACATCTCCAATAATACTCTGCTGGGGATGGATATTATGAATTCGAGTTTCTGGCACATCAGGAACTCGAGAATTTTACCCAAATTGTTGATATTCAGATCAATAGTTAAATCGAGAGCTGGATTTGAAGACGTTGTAGATGCCTGACCTTCAGTCGTTCCTTGAGGTTGAATATTTGACGTATCATTTGAAAATCCAGGAACCGCACCAGAGGCAGCTTCATTTGCATCATGAAACTCATCATCTTCTGATGAAACATTATAATCCGTAGCGCCTTCGAATTCCTCATTTTGAACAAGATTGTTAACCAAAGTCGACACTTGATGGTTAACAATAATTGGTTGTACTAATGACGAGTCCACTGCTGTATCCTTTTCAAATGAGCAGCAACTGCTGCATCATCAAAAGTTGGCAGATTAAAGGAGTCAAACAGCCCATCGTAGTCAAACATCCAAGGAGCACCCAGAGCTATAACAGCTTCTGTATATCTCTGAACCTTGACTTCACCCCATTCTTCAATCTTCTTTGAAGACAAATTCCACACCCGGATATTTGGAGAAGCATATCCAAGAAAGAAACCTTGGATAGCCTTGGGACCAAACTTTCCATGTGGGTCGATCATAGTGCATGGAGCTCCAAAAGGTTATAAGAAAGAAATATACGGTTTCCTTTTATGTAACAACTCAAAGCATGTCTTCCCATGTCTCTTCATCGTCAGAACTTTATTCATCGTGTAGCACGCAGTAGCAACAACTTCTCCCCAAAATTGAACGTGAAGTTCTGATTCTACTAACATGGTTCTTGCAGTTTCAATAAGAGTTCGATTTTTCCTCTCAGCGGCGCCATTTTGTTGTGGAGTGTAGCGAGAACTATACTCATGCAGAATACCCTTTGAGGAACAGTACTCATCCATAACTTGATTCTTGAATTCTATGCCATTGTCGCTTCTAATTCTCCTTACTTTCAGATTGTACAAATTTTCTAACAGAGTCAGGAGATTCTTGAGGATAGTAGGAACTTCACTCTTGTGAGCCAGCATGTTTACCCATGAGAATCTGGAATAGTCATCAGTAACTACTAGACAATAAGAATCACCAGGTTGTCTTGTGTTTCATAGGTCCAAAGAGGTCCATATGAAGACGTTCCTGTGGCATATTCACAGTGTTGATCTTCTTCACGGGATGGGACTTTCTTGCTTGCTTCCCTTTCTGGCATGATACACAAACGTCTTGAAGATGAAAGTTCTTCACTAGTACACCATTCACTAGATTGTTCTTCACCAAATAGTTCATTTTCCTTAGGTGAATGTGTCCCATACGTCTGTGCTAGGAGATTGATTCCTTCTCGGCGGCTTTAGAGACAAAACATGTGACTTGTGCAGATGTTGTAATAGCTTGGCTCATATCAAGAATATACAAATCATTAATTCTTGGAGCCGATAGGAGAATCCATTCCTTGGGGATCTTGAATCCAGGCTTCAGCACATAACATCTGGCATCATCAAAATGTACCGTGAACTTCTTGTCGCAGATTTGAGAAACGCTAAGAAGATTGTGATCAATTTGCCGCACATAATTGATCTTGTCAAAGCTCACAACACCATTGGAGACCATTCCTTCTCTAGTGATGTATCCACCTTTGTCACCAGCAAAAGCAACATAACCACCCCTTATGCTTTTCACATCATATAGGAGCCGCAAGTTGCCTGTCATGTGCCTTGATGCTCCACTGTCAACAATCCAATGACTGTTTACAGTTCCTCCTGGAACACCCTACACACTACACAAACAAGATTAGTTTGAGATAGGGACCCAAGCCTTAGTGTTCTTGGGTCGTCCCTTATAATCGAGAAATGTAATCTCAATTTCTTGATGATTAACGAACTGAGAAACTCCTTTTGAACCATTACTGGTCTTCTGTTTCCAAGATCCTTGTTTATTACCAGATTTACTATTATTTACAGTTTTAACAGTGTCTGGTTTTATTGACTTTTAAGATCTTTGATCATTTTTCAAAGAATCCGATTTTAAAGCTTTCTCAACTGCTTTTACTTGTTTACGTTTTTGTTTCTCTTTTTGATCTTTAATAACTCGTTTATCTTGTGTCAGAGAAACAAATTTACGTTTGCAAGTTGGTTTATGAGGAGTTTTCTCTATACATCTTGATTTGGCTGGATTTTGACAATCCTTTATAATGTGGCCAAATTCTCCACATTTGAAACATGTTCTCCTTTCAACAAAACCAGGAGATCGTGTTTCTCGGCTTGATGTTGAATTTGTGGATCCTGAGGTACTGGGTTCATTTTCATTACATCCATCAGTGTGTTGCGTGTAATTGTTTTGACTATTTCTTTTCAAAATCTTAACTTTCTTTACAAAATCAACATTAGATTTTCCTTGAAAAGTTTCGACTTTATCGGTACCTTTAGAACTCACAAATTTAACAGTTTTGCCCTTTTCTGGTAACAAGAGCCTTTTGCTTCAACCTTCGGTTGAGAAACTATATGCTTTTCAACTTGCTTCCATTGTTTTTCTTTTGAAGCGGATAATGGTTGTGTTTTGGTGGGCTTTTTCTTCTCTAAAGGTTTGGTGTTTGACTTTTCAAACACCTGATCTATAGAGATTGGATTTGCGTTTTTAATTGGAAAATCTTTGTTTGAATAGATTTTCTTATCTCAAACCAAAGTATACAACACATTATTTGCTTCATCTGTCGACACTTGTGTCTTGATAGATTTCTTAAGAACGGTCTCTTGATTCTCAACAGATTGTGTACTAGGAGTAGCAGAAGATTCTACTATTTTCCTTTCATCAAGAGGCTGATCATGTTCATCATTTATTGATTCATCATCTGATGTATCATCCTCCTCCTCAACAGACGATGAACTTTCTGGCTTGCATGGTTCTTGAGATGAATTGCGTAGTTTAAACCCTAACCCTGCTGCAAATTCCTCAGGATTCAAAGGTACAGAGGGTTCAAAACGAGGCATCTCCTCTTCATCATGCATTTTGGTATAGTTATGTTTCATTGGGGGTGGACACGACTTATACCCTATGCATTGAGCATCTCCCTTTAGCTTTTGAACTTCAATGATATGATCAAGCACATATTGGGAGTTAGAATAACTTTCCAATTTGAGTTTGATCGAATCATATTCGCATTTGGCGATGGCTAACTCTTTCTTTGTTTCTTCTAGGAGATTAATGTAGTTATTAATTCCTGTCTGTTTATTCAAAACTGTTTTTGTCAATTCAAAAGCGCTTTTCTTAAGGGTTTCTATTACAGATTTGAATTCTTTTTCATTTCTAGTTAGCGCCAAATTCGCCTCTTTGCATTTGATAGTTCAATAACTAAATTATGATTATGACTGTTGACAGTTTCATATTTTATTTTCAATTCAACACAGTCATTGCAAACAGTAGGAGGTTCAGAATTTACCTGTTTTGAAGAACCTTCAACATTTTCCATAAAGTCAGTGTGATGAGGAAAAGTTGCACCATCTGTAGAGAGTGCCTCTGTCTCTTTTTCCGCAGCTTCTGCATTCCTTGTCATACCCACCTTTTCACTCTTCAATAACTCAGCTTCACTCAGCAATTCTTCAACCTCAGCATCACTTCCTTTCTTCACATCAGAATCAGATCCATAACCATCTGAACTTGAACATTCTTCATCAGAACTACCAGCATCCCCAGATGTATCATCGTTATTTGGAGTATTGATGCTGTGATCATGCTTGATTTAATCCATGATCTTCGCATAGCATGCAGTTCTTCCGTTGTTCTCAGTTCCCAACTATACTGACCAATCGCATCCTTCATCAGATTGAACTACCAAAGCTCTATGCGTGTTTGAAGGTCCTGATTGATTGGTGTTGTTAGAGTTGCCAACAACTACTATTCTTCTTTCATTGTTGTACTGTGCTGTGTTGGATGGTTGAGACTGATTTCAAAAGGGGTTGTGATTTCCTTCCTTGCTGGGTCTTGTGCATTCCCGCTTAAAGTGACCTCTTTCTCCACAGTTGAAGCAAGTAACGGCGGTTTTGTCAAAGCCGTATTTGGTATCCTTCTTGCTTTCCAAACTAGTTCTACCCGTTCTTCTCATATAATCCTTCGCTCTTCTCATAGCGCTTGCAAATGCCCACTTGATGTCCATCAGCTCCATTTCATCTCGGTCAATTTGTTCGTAGTCTTCGTTCGTCAAATTGATGTTCCCTATTTGACCTACAACTAAACACAATAAGAACTGACCATGGTATTTAGAAGTTCCGCATGTTCCTGTGCAACTTCTACGTTGATTTTGGAGAGATTTGACGTGTCAAGTTTGACAGTGTTGGGATTTGCCGATTGACTGTTGTTTCCATAGAAAGCTTGTTGAGGAGCTTTATGCTCTAAATCCCTTGGCTGTGGAAGGAAGGCTTTCGGATCAAAAGTCTGTCCATAGGCTTGATTACTCGAACCTTTAGACTGCCTTGATTGAACTGGTTAGGGTAGAAAAGGGTTCAAGTTTGACACAAACGCGGTCTGTAGCTTTGGTTGCTGATTTGAGCTTGTACCTGCATTTATACCTCCAAAATACATCTCAGAGTTTTGTGGAGCAGAGAGTCATTGTGCCTTCCAGAGTTCTTCTTCATTCTTGTTCTCCGGTTTTTAGCATAAATTCGTAAATACTAATTGAGTCCAAAACACCTGTATGTTTTAAAAGATCAATAAATTGACCCCATTTTGGTAGTAAAGCATTAGCAAATTGCATCACAATTTCTTGTGGTGCTGCTAACACTTTATACGAGTACATTTCGCTGAGAAGATGATAAAACCGAGTGGTCATATCATTCAAGGTTTCGTTCTCCATGAACACGAAACCTTCAAACTCTTTCTTGAGCAGATCATGCCGAATCTTCCTGGTAGCAGCGTTACCTGCACCTCTTGCTTCCAAAGTGTCCAACAAAGTTTTCGTTGTAGTACAATACACAAACTGATGATAAATGTCTATATGCAGAGCTTGTGTGAGGATAACAAATGCCTTTTACTCTAGATCGTAAGCTTTCTTGTCACTTTCGACTAGATTGGCCAATGTGGTTGGATTTGATCCAGCTTCTTCAAGTGCTTCATCATAGGGGGTAGTGAAACACGTCCACAATTCCGTGTTTTGACCGAGAACATACGTATGAAAACGACTTTTCCATGAAGGATAACCGTTCATGTGATTTAATTTCGGTGGTCGGTTATTACTCCCTGTTTCACTTTCGCTCATTAACAGAGTTTGGATGCTTTGATTCTGATTCGCAACACACGCCTACTGATATGTAGAGATCATTGTTGTATTTTGTGGCATCAAAGATTTTACCCATGATGTTGCGGAGCTTTGCGAAGACTCCTGATTTCAGCTTGAACAACTCCAATCCCACGGGTTAGAACTCATTATATTTTCTTGTTTAATGAAAATTTAAAGGTTTTAAAGTTTCCCAGTTACAATTACCTTTTAAAAATTCACAAATCTGAAAATATGACAAATTCTTAAAATCACAAAGCTTTGAAAAACACGAAAAACAAACAGTAACAAAGGTAATTCGTACGAAACTGATTTCGTGCAGATAAAACAACTTTCTCGTGCGAAACAGGATATTTCGTGCGAAATAGTTATTTCGTGCGGATCAAGTGTTTCGTGCAGTTCAGATGAATCGTATGAAACTTTTCAGTCGCATAAACTGTTTTGTCAGCGTTTTTCAGAGGAATCTTTTCAGAAATGGTTTGGTGAGAAATTTCCTTTCTTATGTAGACCTGCTTTTTCGAAAATACATGTTGTCTTACCCACTTTTAGTTAAAACACGGATTTTTAACAGTCCACAGTCCAAGTCCAAATCCAAGTAAAAAAATGTCAACCCTACCAAAACTAATCAGATTCAAATTTTTGGAGATTTCTTCTTCAAGGGTGTTCTTCAGAAAAATTTTACCATAAAATTTTCTGCATGCATCAGATTTTAACCAAGTTTTAAGTTATTTAACTATCCAAAACTTATGTTTCCTGCTGGAGATTCAAGAACACTTCAGAAATCTTCAAACTAGCTCAGACACAACAAAGCCCGGTTTTGAACAACGAAAAAGCACAAGCTCTGATACCACTTGTAGGTTCAGCTGCGGATGGTGTTAACCCAGTTCCTTGTGCATATAACACACATACAAGTGCGGAATCCAAGTGTGCATGCAACCAAGGCAAAATAAAGAACACGGGGTAACCAAAGATTCACTATCTTGATTAATGATTGAGAACAAGTACAAACATATACACACAATGCTCGTATGACTCAAACAAACTTGCTGTCTTCAGAGAGAATACTGAGAGGCTCACTTAGACCAACTAGCTAACCCTCACTGAGAGGTGCATGTCTGCTTATATAGTGTCCGTCTAGATTCGTACGAATCACAAATCCAGACATATGGAACACACTATTTCACACGAGTCACAACTCTAGGATTTTGGTACAAGTCAACTGTTTCGTACGAAATGCTTATTTCGTACGAAACAAGTAACACACTTGTTACTCAAATTATTTCGTACGAATCACCTGATTCGTATGAAAACCCTGACTCGCACAGAATCCTTCTTCTTGGAAAACGTGTGTAGACTTGACGTTTACAAGACTTATCAGTATGCACACATGCAACTGATTAACACAAACAAACAAACAAGCTAAGATGTCATACTAGATCAAGATAGAAGGATATCTCAATCTATTCGACACGACCAAACCTATACAGACACTTGAGCAAAGACCGTACAATTAAAACTGTAAGTAAGAACAAGCGACAGACACAAAACTGTATCAACAAGAACTCAATCAATTTGAGAAGCTTGGTGTTTGGCAATTGGTGAAGCTACCTCAAAGAAAACATGCTCTCGGAACTCGCTGGGTTTTCCGTAACAAACAGGATGACACTAGAGTCATTGTTCGAAATAAATCTCAACTTGTGGTTCAGGGTTTTCGTCACACACAAATTTAATCCTAAAACTGCTATTAGCTAGTGGTAAGTGGGTATCGAACACAAGGAATTGTGGAACTAGTGTTATCAAAAGGTTGTACTATTATAACTAATTACCTAATTTGGAAGAATTTAATTTCAGATTTCGAATGATGGATTTTAGACTTAACTACTAGCGATTCAAAAATTGGTTTTTAACAGATTAATAAGGGAATGATCATCTTGGGCTACTAGAAAGAGTCACATAGACATGACTCGTGTTTGATTAACTATTTGTGATAAAAGGGAACAAAGTACTCTGATTATAATGCGAGGTCGTTACCCGATGACCAATTGATTAATACCCAACCCGTAAACCTTCCCGTGATATCTTGATTGTCAACGACACCAAGAACGTACGAAATAGGCAATGACAAAGATATCAACCAACAATTTACAAACAATCAATCAACACCATAATAACCATAACATAGTAATTATTCTAGAAATCAAGAATTCAAACACAATTGTTCAACAAACCTTCACCCAAGATGATCACACAAATGTCTAGCCGCTCATGTTCTCACAATCAAACATACTTCAAGTGTCTTGTTCATACGAATCGATGACACCGAAATAATGTTTAGAACTTGTTAGAATAAATGAAAACTACTAAAAATCGCCCCTTTTTTGCTCTGTAGTTCGTCTCCAATGATTGATGATATGAAAAGACTCTTCAAACACTCTTAAATTAGGCAGTTACAAAATTCTCGTAGCTCACCACCGTAAGCTACGGTGCCCACCGTAGCTTACGGTGGGCAAATTTTTCCTTACGGTGATGACCCACTGTCTTACGGTGGCAATTGAAGGTGGACTCCACTGTAAGCTACGATGGCCACCGTAGCTTACGGTGGTCAGCTTGATTTTACCATTTTGCCCCTTGTTCAATCTCTCAAGTCCAAAACCCCAATTAGCCACTTGCAATCCCCGAAAAAGCACGTTAAAGTTCCCTCGTTATGCTCTTCAGTACCTGCAAAGGCATATGCACCGTAGACATCAAATTGTAACCAATAAACGTTTAAAGCATGGCATATTTGTCATTTTATCGCACTTTCGGGTTGTCCAAAGGACCACCCATCAGTGGTTCCGGGTTTTCGTCAGATTCAAGGAATAGACTACGATGAGGTCTACGTACCGGTCGCTCGTTTGGAGGCTAGCCGCATTTTCTTGGCATATGCATCTTACATAGATTACACGGTCTATCAAATGGATGTCAAGACTGCGTTTCTCTATGGCACGGTGAATGAGGAAATCTACGTGGCACAACTACCAGGTTTTCGCTGATCCTGACAAGCCAGATTATGCTTACAAAATAGACAAAGCTTTGTATGGGTTGCATCAACGCCTCTTGCATGGTACGCAACTCTCACATAGCATCTGCTTGCTCATGGATACACTCGGAGAACCATTGATCAAACTCTGTTCATCAAACGTGTTGACAAGGACATTATTCTTGTTCAAATTTACGTTGATGATATCATTTTTAGTTCTACCAATGGTGGTTTGTGTCACGAATTTGAAGAAATTATGAAGAAGAAATTTGAGATGAGCTCATTGGGGGAGATGGCCATGTTTTTGGGACTTCAAGTTCGTCAGAGGCCGCAGGGAATCTTTATTCATCAAGGAAAATATGTCCATGACGTTCTTGCGAAATTACAACTTACAGATTCAAAGCACATGGCTTCACCTATTGCAGAACGGCCTTTGCTAAATGAAGACGCTGAAGGAACGCCTGTTAATCCGACTATGTATCGCTCAATGATTGGTTCACTCATGTATCTCACTGCAAGTCAGCCAGATATCAATTTTTCCTTCTGCCAGTGTGCTCGTTTTCAGGCTACTCCTAAACTCTCTCATTTACATGCTGTTAAACGAATTTTTAGGTACCTAAAATGGGCACCATCACTGGGCCTCCGGTATCCTAAAAAGTATGATTTTGAATTGTTTGCTTTCTCTGACAGTAATCTTGGAGGTCCAGATAGGGATATGTGCTCAACTTCAGCTGGCTGTCAATTCTTGGGAGATCGCTTAATTGTAACATTTGTAAAAATCGGGTCTCCAAAACCCGCTCCGTTTTGTAATCAAGTACCAAGTTATAAAAGTTGCATTAATTATTTATGATTATTTTGAGTTAAAACGATACATAATTAATAAATAAACTAAACTATAAAAATTATATTTGATAAAAAGTTAAAATAAAAGAAATAAAAAATATACGAAGCTGTCGGGACTCGAACCCGGGTCAGCCAAGACTCTTTAACAACTTAACATTCATTCCCTAAACCACTCCGCCATAATGTGTTTTCTGTTAACTCTAGGAAAACAAATGAAATTTATACACAAACTCAGTTTAACCGAAGGCGCCATCTGAGAAACGTTAATCGGCAAACCAAGCGTCAAATCGATTGTTTACCTCACACATTCAGTTATAACCGATGCACGACGGTTTCTAATCACTCGGAAATTGATTAAACTTAAAGACTCATCATTGTTGATTTTAAAACCGAAAAAGAACATCAAGTTCTGAAAAACTCAAACTCCAGACACTCTCGCAATTCAGAGATATCATACCAATACTCCAATTCCTTTTCGTCGCATTTTCAGACCATCAGAGCGCCTAAAACAGTTCGCCGGAATTCTCTGCAAAAGTCGCCGGAAAACCGTATTCAACACAAACCGGTAAAATACTTCTACTTTACGGTTTCAATCTATTGTTAGAACCTTACTAACATTAACCCATCGCTCAAAATCAACCACAGACGACATTGCTGGACTTTCTGTGTTCGCCGGAAAATTTCTGGAATTGCCGGAAACTCGTTAATTACCGGTATGCACATTCCAACGTACTGATAATCAATACTCACTAGTTCAATTTCATATCTAATCCCTTAAACCTGTTAATAGACTCTCAGCCGAAGGTTCAAAAACAGAGCCGACAAGTTTCGCCGGACTCTCTGAAGAAGACAACCTGTTCGGTATCTTCTTTCCCCAAACTGTTCGGTTTAATGCATTCAAGCTAGACATCATGTTTATTAACTAATTTAATCACGAATCGGATTGTTGATTGATGTCTGCGTTCGTAATGAAGAAGACGAGTTCAGTAACGACTTAAGATTAATTAAAATCGGAATTTTAAACGGGTTAGACACACAGTCCAGCGGTGGACTGTGTGCAAACAAAAACTATACACGTCCCGAGTTCGATCCCTGCTATACGCACGCCTTGTGTAATAACATGCCTTTTTGATCAAGAACTAAACCGGGTTAAATCAGATAGTTGTTAAGTATAATAAAAACCAAGATAATAACCGAGTTAGACACACAGTCCAGCGGTGGACTGTGTGCAACATGAACTACACGTCGCGCGTTCGAAACTCGTCACGAGCACCGGTCCGATGGAATTAAAACGTTTTTGCAAATAAAGGAAATTTCGGTTAATTCAAATAAGTGTATAAATATAATTAAAAACGAGTTTATTTCGGGTAAGACACGTAGCTCAGTTGGTAGAGCTGCGTGCACGCGAACGGGAGGTCGCCGGTTCGAATCCCACCCGGCGCAGATTTATTCGCTGACCGAACCGGTCAACGGTCAACGCTAAAAAATAATATTTTTTTTATATTTTTATTTATTTAATTTAATTTAAAAATCAATTAAAAATACTTAAAAATAACATTTTTAAAGATAGAAAATAGCCATAAACTCACAAAAATATATCTAAAAATTTCATTAAAATCCTTAAAAAAATCCATCCATTTAATATATTTTTCCATTATTATTTAGGTTAGTATTCCTCGTCGATCCGCTCATCTAAATCGTGCGCATCTCACCATCTCCAATTCAACGCACCCAATGTGAGTGAATCTTACAAATTCCCCGTTTTAATCACGTTTTTGGGGTGTATCATGTGTCTTTGTTTATATACATATTATAACTAAACCATTGTGCATACATCATATCATGAACATGTGTATTTAGTTTGTTGCTGTTAAGTAGTTACTATTGGATGCAATTTATTATTTCAGTACATGCAATTGCCGAGGCCGCCGCTCCCCATTTATGCGCGTTGAGCTTGTTCCCCATTTTATTATGCGGTTGAACCTGGCGTGCCCGCATACGATCGGCTCCGTTTGATTGAGCCTTGATCGCACAGTTCATTTTACATTTTCAGTACATGCAATACGATCGGCTCCGTTTGATTGAGCCTTGATCGCACAGTTCATTTTACATTTTCAGTACATGCAATACGATCGGCTCCGTTTGATTGAGCCTTGATCGCACAGTTCATTTATGTTAGTTATCGTATGATATTGGTATGTTCATGTATGCTGCCATGTGTTATTGTATGTTATAGTTGAGACTGCTATTTGCCATTACTTGATTACTTACATTTGCTCATCTATGATTATGCACAATATTTCATTGATAAACTAACCATAAAATCATTATCAAATGTTTATCTAATAAGGTTCACTCGCCAACTTATGTTGACCCAAAAACTCCCATTTTACACATGATACAGGTGAACCAGCAGCAGCTAGGAACACATAGGACCTGGATTAGAAGAATAAAACGATTTAGTATTGAGATTGTTATGTTTGGTTATTTCCTTTGTATTGAATGAGCATGTTTGGATGTTTGAAAATGTAACTTTGACTTTATTAATTATGAACATAATAGTAAATGTCATGTGCTTTGGTGATAACCCAATTATGCCCCGACTCTTATTTCCACTGCGGGTCGGGGTGTGACAGATTGGTATCAGAGCCATGACTATAGGGATATAGGATAGGTTATTAGACCCTTAGAGCCTATACTATAGTCGATTAGAAACTTATAAGAATTTTGTGTGTTATATGCCAAATTTCATGATGTTATTATGTTTTATGTTAAATGTTACATTTGATATTGTGCAAGCATGTTCATAAGTATGTATTATCATATAATGCCTATCATGAAATCGTATGCTCATAACATATCACATCCATGAAAGCACACACCACATCATGATTGTTTTTACAATGATTTTCGTGTTTTCAAATCTCATCAAAGTGAGTTCTCATGACGGGCATGTAGTAACTGGAAGGGTACCAGTACCGGTAGTCGGAACGTCCTGTCTAGGCTGGCATTCGTATAAATCCAAAATAAAGGACCAGTTTGCCTACCTGGGGACTAACGATGAGAGTACGAAGTACCTATTAGGCCAAAGCATGCTATACCAAACGTCGTGTGAGCTAATCCCACTTTGAGTTGTCATTGTGTCTACACCTGGACACGTTCTGACCAAACATCTCATGAACATATTTTGTGGTTTGCATTCGGGGGATGCGAGTGTTAAATTGCCAATACTAATGTGAATCCTACCAAGCCAATAGCCATGGGGGCCCACATGACTATATAGGTGAAGGTATGGGGGACATTTGAGGCCCAACATGAGCGAACCCAAGACATCCTATGGATGTAGTTGCATTATTGAATTTTATGTTATTTTCATTTTCTTAAAGACACATGACACCTAAAAAAAAGACACCATAAACTCACAATATTCTCATTTTATGATCCTGTAGATGTCGTTTAGACAGCATCGAAGGAGTAAAAGATCGGGAAAGTCTCAGGAACGTTTGGCCACTCATATCGCGAAACAAATGGCCACGATATTGCCTGACATCGTGGTACAAGTACAACAAGCCCTTGCTACAAATCCTACTAACCCTCCTCAACAACAGGA
This sequence comes from Scalesia atractyloides, assembly GCA_947069175.1. Taxonomy (NCBI): domain Eukaryota; kingdom Viridiplantae; phylum Streptophyta; class Magnoliopsida; order Asterales; family Asteraceae; genus Scalesia; species Scalesia atractyloides. The sequence continues at coordinate 17,133,492 of CAMTDV010000026.1, forward strand.
CCAGAACATCGACAACCCTCCTACCAACAAGTGCTCTTACAAACATTTTAAGTCCTGTGATCCTCCAAAATTCGAAGGGACCGAGGGTGTCACTGCTCTCCTACATTGGCTCGAGGAGATAGAAAACACCTTCCTAAACTGCGATTGTCCTGAGGATCGCAAGGTTCGATACGCCACCGGGAGACTACTAGGAGTAGCCCTCACTTGGTGGAACACTGAAAAAGGGAAGAGGGGAACTGAAGATGCGATGGCCTTAACTTGGGAGGAATTAAGGGAAATCATGACTAGGCGTTTCTGTCCTAGAAGTGAAATTAAGAAGTTGGAGGATGAATTTCATGCTCTAAAGCAAAAGGAGGGTGATCACTCTACTTACAACAAGAGGTTCTTGGAGTTGAACCAAATGGTTCCAAATCTGTTCACACCAACCTATCGTCTGATCGAGCATTATATTCGAGGACTTCCCTCGAAAATCCAAGATTCAGTTCTCAGCATTTCACCGGTAACACTTGAAGCTGCCATGGAGTTGGCAACTGAACTGACCGAAAACCGAATTCGCAACGGGAAGTTCAAAGAAGAGAAGAAGAAAGCCCCTGTTGAGGGACAAACTTCAAACCACCCCATTTCTTCCTCTAAGTTTGCTAACAAGAGGAAGCGTAACACCAGGAATTTTGCAGTTACCCAAACCAACACCCCTATTCCTGCTGCACCCATCACTCAAGTCACTCCTTCACCCGCGCCCTACAGAAGACCTTACACATGTCCATTACCAAAATGTAACCGTTGTCAGTATCACCATTCCCTGATCATCCTTGCCAATACTGCACCGGCTGCGGTCGCGCAGGACATACTGTTCAACACTGCCGCATGCCTCAACGAACAAACCGCCACCAACCTTTAACCCAAACACACCAACAGTTAATGGGTCAAGCACAACAACAACTACCATTTCCACCCACCCAACATTTAGCCCAAACATACTATCAACCCAATTACCCTATGGGCCAACCTATGCGGGCTTGTTTCAATTGCGGCGACCCAAGTCATTTCAGAAACACATGTCCAAGGCTGGTTAATATTATTCATGCTCAGGCCCAAGCCAACCCTGTGAACCAAGCGAACCAAGCTCCTCCACCTGCAAGAGGAAGAGCTTTCAATATTAACGCGAACCAGGCCAGAGCTGACGGCAATGTGGTCAACGGTACGTTTCTTATAAATCGTAGATATGCCTCTATGTTATTTGATACTGGTGCGGATAGAAGTTTTGTGTCATTAGAATTTGAACCTATCTTAAGCAAAAATCGGGATAAGCTCACGGAATCCATAACGGTAGAAGTTGCGGACGGGAAACCAGTTTCATTAGACTCTATATTACGCAACTGTACACTCACCTTAAACGACCAGGATTTCTCAGTCGACCTTATTCCTATGAAGCTGGGAAGTTTCGACATCATAATCGGTATGGATTGGCTCAGTCAACATCATACGGAAGTTGTATGTCGTGAAAAATTTATTCGTATTCCTCTTTCAAACGGTCAGACTTTTCGAATCATTGGAGAAACCTCGTCGAAAGGGCTTAGCTTAATGTCTTGTCTTTAAGCTCAAAAATATCTTCGCAAGAATTATGACGCGTTTTTAGCCCATATCATCAAGAAAGGGACCACAGAGAAGAAACTTGAAGACATTCCTGTAGTAAAAGACTTTCCACAAGTTTTTCCTGACGACATTTCAGGACTTCCTCCAATCAGAGATGTCGAATTCCGTATTGACCTTATACCTGGTGCTACACCAGTTGCAAAGTCTCCATATAGGTTAGCCCCCTCTGAAATGCAAGAGCTAGCCAGTCAATTGCAAGAGTTGACTGACAAGGGATTCATACGTCCTAGCTCATCGCCTTGGGGTGCACCTATCCTTTTTGTAAAGAAGAAAGATGGATCTTTTCGTATGTGCATCGACTGCAGAGAGCTCAACAAGTTAACCATCAAAAATCGCTATCCTTTACCTCGCATTGATGATCTTCTTGACCAACTACAAGGTGTCAGCTGCTTTTCGAAAATCGATCTTCGATCTGGCTATCATCAGCTTAGAGTGCATGAAGAAGACGTCCCTAAGACTGCTTTTCGAACTCGTTATGGCCACTATGAATTCATGGTTATGCCGTTTGGATTAACCAACGCACCAGCTGCTTCATGGACCTAATGAACAGAGTCTGCAAACCTTACCTTGATCGATTCGTTATAGTTTTCATCGACGATATTCTTATTTATTCAAAGTCAAAAGCTGATCATGAGCGTCATCTTCGACTCGTTCTTGCACTTCTAGAAAAGGAAAAGCTTTATGCCAAGTTCTCTAAATGTGAATTCTGGTTAAAAGAGGTGCAATTCCTTGGGCATGTAGTCAATGACAAAGGAATACATGTTGACCCTTCAAAGATCAAAGCAGTTCAAGAATGGCAAGCTCCACGTACACCAACTGAAGTAAGATCTTTTCTTGGACTAGCTGGCTATTATCGTCGGTTCATTTCAAACTTCTCTCGCATTGCTGTGCCACTCACGGCTTTAACCCATAAGGGAAAACCATTCGTATGGGGACCCAAGCAAGAAGAAGCTTTTCAAACTCTTAAACAAAAACTTTGTGATGCACCAATCCTCACTCTTCCTGAAGGTTGTGATGATTTTGTAGTCTATTGCGACGCGTCAGGGCAAGGATTAGGCTGCGTTCTCATGCAAAGAGGAAAAGTCATAGCTTATGCCTCGAGACAACTCAAGACACATGAAAAGAACTACAACACTCATGACCTAGAACTTGGAGCCGTTGTATTCGCTCTTAAGATATGGAGACATTATCTCTATGGTACTAAGTGTGAAATATACACTGACCACAAGAGTCTTCAACATATCTTCAATCAAAAAGAGTTAAATATGAGGCAACGAAGATGGGTCGAACTCCTGAATGATTACGACTGTGAAATTAGATACCACCCTGGTAAAGCAAATGTGGTGGCTGATGCACTTAGTCGAAAGGGTTATGCGAACTCCATTCATCTTCTATGTTTGCAAATTATAACCGACATTAAAGATCAAATTCGAGAAGCTCAACACGTTTAAATAACAGAAGATGATGTACGAAAAGAGATGTCCTGTGGAGCCGAGCTAAAACTTGAAACTAAATCAGACGGTATCCTGTATTACCTAGATCGTATCTGGATTCCTAACCACAACAATCTTCGTGAAACTCTTATGAATGAAGCTCACAAAACGCGATATTCTATACACCCAGGAGCCAATAAGATGTATCAAGACCTACGATACACCTATTGGTGGCCTGGAATGAAGAAGGATATTGCCGTTTTTGTTTCCAAGTGTCTCACATGTTCCAAGGTGAAGGCTGAACACCAAAGACCCTCAGGACTTCTAGTCCAACCAGAAATACCTGTATGGAAGTGGGAAAATATAACCATGGATTTCATTACCGGGTTACCTCGCACTTCTGGTGGGTATGACACTATATGGGTGATTATAGACCGACTTACAAAATCAGCTCACTTTATTCCTATCCGCGAAGATTTCAAGAACGAAAAGCTTGCTCGTATTTATATCAACGAAATCGTAAGCCGACATGGGGTACCATTAAGTATTATTTCTGATCGTGATGGTCGTTTCACCTCACGAACATGGCAAGCAGTACAATCCGCTATGGGCACACGATTAGATCTCAGTACCGCCTATCATCCTCAAACTGATGGACAGTCTGAGCGCACCATTCAAACTCTTGAGGATATGCTTAGAGCATGTGTCATAGACTTCAAGGGAAATTGGGACACCCACCTACCATTAGTTGAATTTTCGTACAACAACAGCTATCATTCGAGCATCGGCATGGCACCTTTTGAAGCCTTATATGGTCGAAAGTGCCGATCTCCTATGTGTTGGCACGAAATTGGGGAAGCACAAATTACTGGTCCAGAATTGATCCAAGAAACCACAGATAAGATCCATCAAATTCGAAACAATCTTCTAGCGGCTCAAAGTCGTCAAAAGAGTTATGCAGATAAACGACGGAAGCCCTTGGAGTTTAACATTGGTGATCATGTGCTTTTAAAAGTATCACCGTGGAAGGGAGTAGTTCGTTTTGGTCAAAAGGGGAAGCTAGCACCATGTTACGTAGGACCTTTCAAGATACTCGAAAGAGTAGGTCCTGTAGCATACAATCTTGACCTACCAGAAGAACTCGACAGGATTCATCCCACATTCCACGTGTCGAACTTGAAGAAGTGCCTCGCTGATGAGAATCTCCATATTCCGCTGGAAGATATTCAGATTGATGAATCCATGCATTTTATTGAAAGACCAGTGGAGATCATGGATTACGGGGAGAAGCGTCTTCGTCGAAGTCGCATTCCAATTGTTAGGGTACGCTGGGAGTCGAAACGGGGACCTGAGTTTACTTGGGAACGTGAAGACTCAATGCGTGAAAAATACCCGCATCTTTTTCCTACTACTTCAACTACTTAAATTTCGGGACGAAATTCCTAAAAGTAGGGGATACTGTAACATTTGTAAAAATCGAGTCTCCAAAACCCGCTCCGTTTTGTAATCAAGTACCAAGTTATAAAAGTTGCATTAATTATTTGTGATTATTTTGAGTTAAAACGATACATAATTAATAAATAAACTAAACTATAAAAATTATATTTGATAAAAAGTTAAAATAAAATAAATAAAAAATATACGAAGCTGCCGGGACTCGAACCCGGGTCAGCCAAGACTCTTTAACAACTTAACATTCATTCCCTAAACCACTCCGCCACAATGTGTTTTCTGTTAACTCTAGGAAAACAAATGAAATTTATACACAAACTCAGTTTAACCGAAGGCGCCATCTGAGAAACGTTAATCGGCAAACCAAGCGTCAAATCGATTGTTTACCTCACACATTCAGTTATAACCGATGCACGACGGTTTCTAATCACTCGGAAATTGATTAAACTTAAAGACTAATCATTGTTGATTTTAAAACCGAAAAAGAACATCAAGTTCTGAATAACTCAAACTCCAGACACTCTCGCGATTCAGAGATTTCATACCAATACTCCAATTCCTTTTCGTCGCATTTTCAGACCATCAGAGCGCCTAAAACAGTTCGCCGGAATTCTCTGCAAAAGTCGCCGGAAAACTGTATTCAACACAAACCGGTAAAATACTTCTACTTTACGGTTTCAATCTATTGTTAGAACCTTACTAACATTAACCCATCGCTCAAAATCAACCACAGACGACATTGCTGGACTTTCTGTTGTTCGCCGGAAAATTTCTGGAATTGCCGGAAACTCGTTAATTACCGGTATGCACATTCCAACGTACTGATAATCAATACTCACTAGTTCAATTTCATATCTAATCCCTTAAACCTGTTAATAGATTCTCTCAGCCGAAGGTTCAAAAACAGAGCCTACAAGTTTCGCCGGACTCTCTGAAGAAGACAACCTGTTTGGTATCTTCTTTCCCCAAACGGTTCGGTTTAATGCATTCAAGCTAGACATCATGTTTATTAACTAATTTAATCAAGAATCGGATTGTTGATTGATGTCTGCGTTCGTAATGAAGAAGACGAGTTCAGTAACGACTTAAGATTAATTAAAATCGGAATTTTAAACGGGTTATACACACAGTCCAGCGGTGGACTGTGTGCAAACAAAAACTATACACGTCCCGAGTTCGATCCCTGCTATACGCACGCCTTGTGTAATAACATGCCTTTTTGATCAAGAACTAAACCGGGTTAAATCAGATAGTTGTTAAGTATATTAAAAACCAAGATAATAACCGGGTTAGACACACAGTCCAGCGGTGGACTGTGTGCAACATGAACTACACGTCGCGCGTTCGAAACTCGTCACGAGCACCGGTCCGATGGAATTAAAACGTTTTTGCAAATAAAGGAAATTTCGGTTAATTCAAATAAGTGTATAAATATAATTAAAAACTAGTTTATTTCGGGTTAGACACGTAGCTCAGTTGGTAGAGCTGCGTGCACGCGAACGGGAGGTCGCCGGTTCGAATCCCACCCGGCGCAGATTTATTCGCTGACCGAACCGGTGAACGGTCAACGGTCAACGGTCAACGGTCAACGCTAAAAAATAATATTTTTTTTATATTTTTATTTATTTAATTTAATTTAAAAATCAATTAAAAATACTTAAGAATAACATTTTTAAAGATAGAAAATAGCCATAAACTACAAAAATATATCTAAAAATTTCATTAAAATCCTTAATAAAATCCATCCATTTAATACATTTTTCCATTATTATTTAGGTTAGTATTCCTCGTCGATCCGCTCATCTAAATCGTGCCCATCTCACCATCTCCAATTCAACGCACCCAATGTGAGTGAATCTTACAAATTCCCCGTGTTAATCACGTTTTTGGGGTGTATCATGTGTCTTTGTTTATATACATATTATAACTAAACCATTGTGCATACATCATATCATGAACATGTGTATTTAGTTTGTTGCTGTTAAGTAGTTATTATTGGATGCAATTTATTATTTCAGTACATGCAATTGCCGAGGCCGCCGCTCCCCATTTATGCGCGTTGAACTTGTTCCCCATTTTATTATGCGGAGAACCTGGCGTGCCCGCATACGATCGGCTCCGTTTGATTGAGCCTTGATCGCACAGTTCATTTTACATTTTCAGTACATGCAATACGATCGGCTCCGTTTGATTGAGCCTTGATCGCACAGTTCATTTTACATTTTCAGTACATGCAATACGATCGGCTCCGTTTGATTGAGCCTTGATCGCACAGTTCATTTATGTTAGTTATCGTATGATATTGGTATGTTCATGTATGCTGCCATGTGTTATTGTATGTTATAGTTGAGACTGCTATTTGCCATTACTTGATTACTTACATTTGCTCATCTATGATTATGCACAATATTTCATTGATAACTAACCATAAAATCATTATCAAATGTTTATCTAATAAGGCTCACTCGCCAACTTATGTTGACCCAAAAACTCTCATTTTACACATGATACAGGTGAACCAGCAGCAGCTAGGAACACATAGGACCTGGATTAGAAGAATAAAATGATTTAGTATTGGGATTGTTATGTTTGCTTATTTCCTTTGTATTGAATGAACATGTTTGGATGTTTGAAAATGTAACTTTGACTTTATTAATTATGAAACATAATAGTAAATGTCATCTGCTTTGGTGATAACCCAATTATGCCCGACTCTTATTTCCGCTGCGGGTCGGGGTGTGACATTAATCTCGTGGCAATGCAAGAAGCAACAGACGGACTCGCTTTCTACTGCGGAAGCAGAATATGTCACAGCCTCTGCTTGCTGCTCCCAGGTTTTATGGATGCAACACCAGCTTGGGGATTACAGTTTTGACTTATCTAAACACCACCATCTATTGTGATAATTATGTCGTTATCCAAATCGTAAAAAACCATGTTTTTCACTCCAAAACCAAGCACATAAATATTAAAGTTCATTTTATCCGCGATTGCTATGAAAAGGGTCTCGTGAAGCTTGAGCAAATCCACACTAATGCAAACGTGGCAGATTTGTTCATGAAACCCGTTAGCAACGCGCGTTTTCAAGTGCTTGTGGATCTTCTCAAAATGATTCGGTGTTCTAACTAGGCACCTATGTTCTTTCGTTTTAATTATTATCTTTCATTCAATGTTTTTTGCTTCGTAAATTTGTTCATGTGTATGCACAAATTTAGGGGGAGAAGTCTTTAAAAAAATTGTGTTTAAAACATTTTTTGCAATAATAGGGAAATGAAATATTTTTCGTCATAAAATGTCTGACTAACATTTGTAAGGTGTTGAAGCGGGAAAAAGGCTTGGATCGAAGGTGATGTGTCAGTAGGTGTAAAACTCAACCGGATAGTGTAAGCCAAATTATACAAACATAATGAACTATGTACTCAGTGGGTCACTTACTATAGGCGTATGATTTCATGGTCCTAAATCTTGTGTTGATAGATAGCCAATGTCTGAGGTTTCGGGTCTTTATGTTGTTGAGTCATCCGGGGATATCTTGGCTGCCCTTCTGTTGCATCCAGATTATATGCAGACCTAGGCACAGTCAGGATATCTTTCTAAAAGAGCCAAAATAGAAGGGCCAAAACCTAAGAGAACGGAAGTCTCTTCATGAGAATATTCCATAAGTTCTTACGTACCACATAAGGTATTTGTCTAACCCTCGTCAGTCACTATTGGTCTCTCTGCTGTACGGAAGTACTGACGTGTTCACCAATAGCCTGACGTTGTAAAATATAAAGGATGACCACAGTATACTCACCTGCTACAATGAATTGTTGTGCTTTCCTTGATTGCGGGGGTATGTCATGGTATGGGACACACGGGTATCATAGTATAATACTACCTTAAGCGTATCATAAAGCTTGAACTGGAAGGGTTGAGTTTTAGATTTAGATGGACAAGTATAGTGACAATCGCTTAGACTAGTTTGACCCTGCTCATACTGAAAAATGTTCCTTAGTCGCCCTTTGAAACGATTTGATCCCATAGCAAGGTTGTGTTAATGTTTATGTGTGTGCTAAAATGTCTTCTCTTTGAAGATTGGTAAAAGGTGGTTGGATGCTTGGTTAGTCAACTTGATGATTTTTGGTTAGATGGTTTCTGTCAAGGGATATTGGAGTTGCCTACTGAGTTTCAAATTTGGGCCAATCTAATAGAATTTCTGAAAGTCTTAAAAGTTGAAAATTCAGAATTAACATATTACTGTTCCGAATTGGACTTTTACACAAGTTTCTGGACAGGCCCATTTGACTTATTGTTCCGAATTGGGCTTTTCTAGACAGGCCCACTTGGATTACTGTTCCGGATTGGGCTTTTCCGGATAGGCCCACTTGGACTTTAGTGTTCCGGATTGGGCCTGACAAAAGCCCAATCCGAATATTTGGAATGTGAGGCACAAGCCCATTCCGGAAAGTATATAAGTGATTCTGAAATATCATTCTGGATTATTCACAAATTTCCGAAATCCCTACTCTTCTCTGATTTTCTCTCCATTTTTCACTGTTCATCTCGGAACTCATCCGGATTAGGTAAATTTGCTTAAAAACATAAAATCCGGATGATAATTTTCATGTTTAAAGCATTCCGGATAGCATGTCAGATTGATCTTCAAAGAAACATGCATTTCGGATCCCATTCCGGATGGATATTCATCCAAATTGATGAACTCGGATTTCATCTTGGATAATTTTCATCCGGATTGATGATTTATCCAAGATACTTTTGGCTAATCTGGATTGTTGTTTTATCCGAAATGCGAGGGACCACTTGCTAATCCGGAATGATGTAAAGGTTCGTCCGGATTAGTGTTGACCTGCTTAGTAAATCCGGATTTTTAGGTTTTGAACCTTTGAACTCATTTGAACTTTTTCAACTGCTTGAACTCGTCAAACTGATTTGAACTTTTCAATAATTTAACAGTCGAAATCTGTTTGAGCTATCCAGTTAGTGTTGACCTTCATCCTGATAAACTCCGTTAACTTCTGTTAGTTGTGATTTAACCTGGTTTTTGTTTTGGTAGGAATGGTTGAAGAAGCTTTTGACGCAGTTATGTTAGTAGAGGAGCAGTTCCACAATCAGGTTGGATATCTTTCGGATCCACCCGCTGAGTTTTATCAGGAGTTCTAGTGATGATCGCGGGTTTGAATGCATGCAAGATTGCCTATGCACTCCGGGCCAATCCAGTCATATACAGAGACCTAGTGCATTCATTCTGGAAGAGAGCTCGATTTACTCAGAGAGGCACGGATGGGAGACCATATGTCAGTTCTCAGATATAAGGGAAGGAGATTCTAGTCAATGAAGCTTGCATTAGAGAGGTTCTACAAATTGCTGACACTACTAGCGACCCAACGGTATATGCGAAGGAAAAGGTGGTGCCGGTACTCATGGAGATAGGGTATGAAGGGTCGTATCCGCCGCTACTTAAGAAGATGTTTCCTGCATACTGGCGATTATTAGTACATATGTTTATACAGTGCGTCTCTAGAAAACAAAGGAGGTCTCGATCAGCCAAACCAAACCTAGACATCTGCTATTGTATCTCTGGTTATGGACCGGAAGTATAACAACTCTGGTTAAATCTTCGAAAACATGAAGAAAATTTTGGAGCAGTCCAAGAATAGAATGTTTCTATTGTATCCACGCTTCGTACACTTGATTCTCGATGCTCGATATCCTGATCTGGCAAAAGATGCTTCAGATGCGAATCTGGTAAACATGAAGCCGATGGGACCAACCATTTTCAGTACCATGAAGAAGAATTGCTCGACGTCAAAAACTGTATTTGTTGGTCGCTTTGTACTGGTGAATTTTGGAAAATTCGCTGAGGTTATTGACCAGGACGTCCCAGCTCCTCCACCGGTTAATGCCATTATTGCAGAGAAACATGACGTGCCTGTTAAAGAGAAGGAGATTGAGGTAAGAGATCTAGTTACAGATGGAGATACCGACGCAGAACAAGCTTTTCTAGATGATCTTACAGAGTTCAATGCCAATTTAACTCCAGTTTTGCCAAAACTGTCCTTAGAGAACTTGGAAGCCTTAATTGCTCATTTAAAGGAAATCCAAAAAAACAGGGTGATCCTCCACTGGTGATTCCATCTGTTGCTGCTCCGATTGGTATGGTTGAAGATGATGACAAAGATGAAGAGGATGAAGTTCCATTGATTAAGAGGAGGCGAACAGAGCCGAGTGTTCAATCAAGTCAATCTGAAGCTCATGTTGTTAGTGCTGCTGAAGAGTCTACTTTGGTGACGTCTACTGTTGTTTTATCTTCAGTCGCTGCATCTGTTACAAACACTTCAATAGTTGATACTCCCACTTTATCTGAACCGACAACCACTCATGTTACTACGCATTCTACAGTTGTTTCAATTATGGCAGACACAGTACTACAAATGATGGATTTTGGGGGAAGTTTGATGGGTGCTGAAGGGTCTGAGGCAGGTGGAAGTGGTATAGGTCGTGGTGATGATGACTCTACGGAATATTTGCGAAGATCAGAAAAGCGTGCGTTCGAATTTGGTGGGTTGGATAGTGATGATGAGGATGTGGAAGTTGATATTATAGATCTGAAGAAACCGGTGGTCGTTTTAGAGCAGGAGGTTATGTTGAAGGATGCTCATATTGCCTTGTTGCAAACATGATTGGATGTTAGACACCAAACCATAGATCAACTGTAGGGAGATGTTACTATGCTGATGACCATGGTGTTTGATTTGAAAGCTAAATTGGAGAATAAGTTTGGAAGGGAATTTTCTGACCCTACGGGCGATCCGATGAATATAGAGCACAGACAACGAGCTGCTCAACAAGAAGCGGCAGAGGAAAGTGAGGCAGAAAGGCTAGCGGCTGAACAGTTGGTTTCTGAACGCCAAGCTAGATTGGATGATTATCCTGGTGATCCACGAAAGAAATATACAGCAAGCCAGAAGCGTCCTGCGACTCAAAAGAAGAAACAGATGGTATTGATTAAGAATGTTGATGTTAATCCTCTTGACGAAAACTTCCAGTTAAAAGATCCAACAAATCAATCGGAATGATATGTGATGGAGCTCGGTTCTAGCTACTACAGCAAGGTCAGGAATAAATCGAAGAGCTGGATGTATGATCACATCAAGAAAATGTGGATCATTGTTCGCCAGGATGGGACTCGAGAGTATTATTCTAAGGAATCTCAGTTCGAGACATGGACGAAAATCGCTCTTACTGATTTATTGCGAGCTCCGTATTCTGATGATGACACAACTTAGCGTGGCCCAGGCTGGAGATTCTTTAAGAAACTGGAACATGATGTGAAGAATGGGTTTAAGACGATGAAGACTGCAGAACCCTACTTGCAAGCCGCAAAGGGAGTTCGTGATGGCACACAGGGAGAAGATTCAAATTAGTGATGTGGCCACCAACAGATAAGGAATTGGTTATACTGGTTGCTCCAACATTTCCACGAGGGATTCTAAAGAACTTTAACTTTTGGTTATATAATCCTAAGGTCGGCAGTGTCGCGATTGTAACAAAGGAAAAGGCGTTCAGGGTGAATGACGTGGTTGACTTAGCAAGCTTTCACGACGAAGACCTGCAGGTTCTTGCTTCTCATCAGCTCCGAACTGCAGAGTTATATGAGGTGTACGAAGGACTGGACAGCCGCTATGGCGGGTATTATTGTTGGAAGGCTAGGAGTGGATCGCAACCGAAAGACTAGAAGGCCTAATGTTGTAAACCTAGGGGGAGATTGTTGGGCTTATATTAACAAAGGTTTACACATTAGAGCTACATTTGGGCTTCAATGGGTTTTTGGGCTTCCTAGTGCCTTGTGGGCCTAGGGTTGTAAATGGTGGGCTTGGTGAGTATTATAAATACATGTCTTAGGTCAAGGTTAAAGGGTTAGAGAGTTGTATTTACAAAACTTGTATCAGACACTTTGCTAGTGTATGCAAGTTGTTCTTAATTAAAGAGTTCGTTCTTCTTCCTAATCATTATTTCCGCTACTGATTAGGTTTGTGATACCCATTAGATCCATTATCGGGACTTACAAGAGTGAGGAGGTCGTTACCCTCCACCCCAAGAACAAATGAATTCGGGGTGGTGAGTCTAGCTGAAGACTCGTAAATAAACTTAGCATGTTTTTGGGGTTGATAGTTGTTTTTCCTTTGTTTGCTTAGTTATTTTTCAAGTTGCGGTTCGTCCTGGACGCGGGGGATGTTGGAATGCGTCACGATATTCAGGTATGTCAGTTCCGCTCTTTTTCTTGATAGGAGGTGTTTAGTAAGTGGTCCGAATTTAAGTGATTTTTACCTTGGTTTTATTATTTTGAATAAATAAAAATAATTAGGGAAATAACTAACTCTTGTAAAAAAATTCCAAAAATTTAACACTACCAACAGGGTTTTCTAGCACTACCAGACCTGCTAGTGTCAGTACCTTTGCAGAATTCATAAAGGCACCCTTTTCTTCTTTTAAAACCTTCATCTTCTTCACTTGAATCCTCACAAACCACTCACGAATCCTCCACACTTCCTTCCTTCCTTCAAGAGATCTGTCATTCTTTCATCACAATCAGCAACCCAGGTACGAATCTTTCTCTTTTCTTATTAGTTGTTGGGTAATTTTGGGGTTTGTTCTTCAAGTTAGTTTTTTCTAAGTTTTTAGGGTTTGGCCTAAATCATCTGATTCAAGCCCGTTTTTTGTGTTTTTTGTGTTATCGTGAACCGCATTGACCTATTTACAAAACCCCCAAGTGAAAGTGTTACAAAATCGGGGTTTTGGGAGAGTTTTGGGTGCTGTTGTAGGTTTCGGTTCCGTCACGCACGGTCGTGCCAAATCCTGGCACGACCGTGCTCTTCATAAAACTGTGACTGAATTGCTTGAAAATCCCATAAATTCATCACGCACGTGCCAACATATGGCACAATCGTGCTCTTCATAAACTTGTGATGATTCTGAAGAACCTGCCCTAGTTAAACCAATTTGAGCATTTCCCTTTCGTATCTTTTTAACCACTAAATATCGCCACTTAGCCAAATTAGCCTTTTATTTTTGAACCCAATTTTTTTGGTTTGAAGCCCGATTTGGTCAAGATTAACTTGTTAGCCTTCTTGTATAGTTTATCGATTTTTTTAGTTACAACCTCATAGCTAAGAGTTTTTATCTGAGTAGACGTACTTAGTTCCCTCGAAAGCATGGAGTTAAAAAAATCAATCAAAGTTGAAAAAGCCTTGTCAAATGGCTTTGTTAGAGCAATTTTGGGGAGATGAATATCTAAGCCGGTTGGCTAGCTCTAGGTTAGTTATTAATAAGTTGTATAGTTTTGTGTTTCTTTGATTCAAGTTAGTCGAGCCGTCGGTCTTTAACCGTTTTTAACCACTTTTATAAATCCATTTCCACGCCCTTAACCCTAGCCAAGTTACAACCCACGCAAGACCTCTTTATTTGTGTTATGTGTTAGTCGAGTGTTTAGATTTGATCCGTACACAAGCTTATGATGTCGCATAGTCATTGTCTTGGCATCGAGTGTTCTAAACATACTCCATGAATTGTATGTTCTCTTATATATTTAGCCGAGTGTGTGTGAACATTGTGAGGATGTAAGGTGAACTTGTAGGGATGTCAAAGATGGATCATTGCTCATAACCATATTTTAAATACTTTTTGGTTTTCCTTTCATGTCGAGTAGTCCGTTTTTATTTTAGCCCGAGTTATTTATTTGTGCTTATATAATGCTAGTTGAGATGATTGCTGTAGAGAGAGTTTTTGTTTATTTTAGTTTGCTAAGGACAACCAAAGTTCAAGTGTGGGGATGTTTGATGTATAAGAATTTATACATCTTTTAAACGTCAAATATTCCCCATTTATGCGAAAACTTGATGTGTTTTCATTGATCTTGATACTCATTTGAGTTGTTTGTGAAAATATAGGTCCGGGCTTCAGCCAGTGATGAAACGAAGGCTTTTGGAGCAATTTGGCGCAAAAATGGAACATTTCAGCCAAACTGCCAGATATGGCACGACCGTGCCAACCAAAGGCACGATCGTGCCAAGCCTCTGGACACTGGCACTATCATCAGCACAATCACCAATCTGCGCAAACCAAACCAGTCAACCAACTGGCACGGTCATGCCAACCCCTAGCACGACCGTGCTCGTGTCATCCGAGCTTCTGATCAGCTCATTTCCGAGATCGAAATAGTCATTGTCGAGTACGTTACCGATGAGCATGACCGTCCGACCCTTTGGCATGATCATGCCACCTCAGGGAAATTTTAGCGGGATATTTTCGAATTTGGTAGTAAACGTGATCAACAGCTCAGAAAGGTATCTGACATTTACCAAGCACGACCGTGCCAAAAGGTGGCACGGTCGTGCCAACTCTCCAGTAGCATAAATACGTGGTTTCAGCTCATTTGAAGGGGAGCTGGAGCATTTTGGTGAACTTTTCTCTCAAGATTCTGGTCTTAGAAGCTTGTAGAATGAAGAAGGAGCCTTAAGGAAGGTTGTATCACTTGATTATCAACTCATTTTACCATTTATCTTGTCTTAAACTTTAGTTATCCACTTGTTATTCATTAACAATTTACATTATTTTGCATTTGATTTAGTTGTCATGAGCCTTATAGGCTAAACATTCATATTGCTTAAACATTGTTGAAGCTAATGAACATATGATAACATGGAAATAGATGTGGTGATTGTTGTTTGCTAATCTTCATGGTGATATTTGATCTTGTTCTTGGAGTTCATGTTCATGATTAAAGTCTTGGTTCTTGAATGTTTGGTCATAAGTATTTACATGTTGTGTTGGAACGCTCATGTAGAGATTATGATTGTTGAATCTTGTTAACTTGTTGATATAATTCATAGCATGAAACTAAGAATGGTAATTGCTAACATGATGAGAATGGTGATTTGATTATGTGTATGAATTCTTGCATTTAGATGTGGAAAGATCATATGAACGTTTATATGGATTCTATAGTTATGTTTATGTTGGGTTGATGATTTAGGCCAAGATTGTTATCTAGCATGACCATGCTTGTGATTCATATCAAGAACATGTTGAAGATGTCACTTACTTGAAACTAAGTTAGGGTGATTAGTGTGGTGTTCATATTAGTTTTCCTTGACTTGTAGAGTTAGGAGTTTTGACAAACAAATAACTCATTATTAAAGATTAACATCAACTTAGCAAGTGAACTTAAAAGAATGAATCTTAGGTGATTAGAATGTTGTTTCATTATAATTTTCCCAAGTTTATTTAACTAGGGAACCTTGAATGGAAACTTAGTTGAATCTAGAACTTGCATCACCATTAGTTTTCCTTAAATGTTGTCATATGTTTATTAGTGGATACTTAGTTTAAGCAACCTCTTTAATTATCGTTCTTTATTAATTTGGTTGGTTAATTGTTATTTTTACATGATAGTTTAAAATCAAGAAATCAACTCATCCATTGAAAAAGGTTTAAAAGTAAAGGATTTAGTATTGAGACACCGAGTCCACAGATTGATATCCGGTTCTTGCCGACTGACTATACTGCCAACTGACGGGTACACTTGCCCTTTGTGTGTGTAGTTAGTTTTAAGTAAAAACCATTTTTAAAACCTAAATTGTGTGAAGAAAAATCATAGCTATAAAAATATATTCAATTCACTCACATCATGACACGTCAAGAGCTGCCGGGAAGATAGTATCCTCTTCGTCAGCCCCGTCCGGACCCACTTACATTAGATTCTTTGTATGATAGGATGGAGACTGGGTTCGGTGATCTACGAGGGTATGTAGACCAGCAGTTTGGTGGAGTGCGCCAAGTTTTGATAGAGAGTAGGAGCGTGCATGAGGATGGTCAGAGAAGGCTAGAGGATGGGATGCGCTATATGATCGAAAATTTGCACATGGGGTGTCATCCTATTTCCAGCAGAGAAGTCAGCCGGGTCCTAGTCAATTCAGCGGGATGGGGGATGTTCAACCGTATCAAGTGTTCGAGGCAACTGAAGAGTCAGAAGAAGATGATTGAGCAGCGTCGGATCTATAGTGATGTTTATTTTCCTTTTATGTTGTTTTCATCTATTATTGGTCTGTACTCTAAACACTTTACTTGTTGGGATTTATGGTTGGTTGGGTATGTTGGTGGTTAACTTCTGGAGACAATTTATTTATTTACTTGTTCTATTATGTTTGGAAGTTGTTATGTTAGTTGATAGGTTGATGTTTATATGTTGTTTCCATTCGCGTGAGAGATTTAAGAGTTGTTTGTTGAGCGTGTTCGGATTGGAGGGCATGAGTGGATTGACTGGCACATTAACAGTCTTGCATTATCAGCTAAGTCGTTTCACTTGTTTAGTTTTTATTTATTTTTGTTTTTTTCCTGTTTTCTTATTGTTTAGTAGTGAGTTTTCTCATCCTTGCATTAGAGACAATGCAATATTAAGTGTGGGGATGGGAGTTGTAGAGTAGTTTTAATTTGTTTGAAAAAATAAAAAATAAAAAATTAGAAAATGTCTTTTGAAGAAGGAGTTTGCATAATTATAAACGGAAGACGATAGGAAAAGTGAGTTTTTATTCGGTTTCGAATAATGCTAACATGAAGAATAAAAGGTTGAGTTTATGTCTAACTTGGGATATGTGAGTAGGCTCGATTCGGTTCTTAGTTTCTTTGAGATTAATATACCTTAATTGTCGGTCTACTAGTGGGTACTCATTTAAGAAAAATGGGAAACTGAAACTGCCAAAAATAGTATAAGGAATGCCGTTATAAGTTTAAATCTTTAGAATTTTTTATCATGTAAATAAATGAGAAAAAAAACATGAAAAAATATAAGAAAAATGAGCTTGATTGAAAAAGTAGACGAGGCCTATGGAATCTCCTTTGGGGATGGTGACTCTGATCGAGAATCCCTCTAGGATAAGTTGAAAATTTTAAGTATCGAAGCCCACGTTGTCGCTCTCGGGGATGGTTACTCTGGTTGAGACAGCCTCTACGTTAGATATGCAAAAAGAAATCAAGTGCTCAAAAGAAGAAAAAAATAGAAAAAGAAAAAAAATTTACTTAATTTTAAATTCCTTTGATTTTGGTATAAAACGGTTAGGAAATGAGTTGAATAATTCATTCCTTTTGTTCCATAAGCTTGAGGTGGGATTAGGTTTACTGTTTTTTGTTAGTTTGAGATCTTAGATAGACTGACCGAACTTAAACTAAATACACATGATAAGAATTTTGAACCGAGTTTTGAGTTTAAGAGGACATGAATATTCACAATCGCGGTTAATGTAAATTCTAACCTTAATAAAATAATCCTAATTTTTTTAAATCGAATAATTACTTGATTATGATTCCATTTGTGCACAATTCTTTTTCGAGGACGAAAAAAGAGCAAGTGTGGGGATATTTGATGTATTGAATATACATTCATTTATCGTGTAAAGTTTGTAGCGTTTTAGTTGGTTTTCATTTCGGTTTGTCAAGAATATATCTACTTTTAATCCAAATACGTTTTGTAGGTCTTGGTTCGTGAAAGTGGCTGAAAAGCTGGGAAAACGAGCGAAATGATAATCGGAACCAAGCCGGATCGTAGTTGGAACCCGAGAGAAGAAATGAATAGAAAAACTAGTGAAATCATCTTCTGGCGGCCCGTGACCGCACAACTTTATTCCTCTCAAGGCCAGCGAGAGGCTAATGTTTATCCAGAACTTCATTACTCGGTCGCGGGGCGCGACCGAGACACGTAACCCTCTCGCGGCCGGCGAGAGGGTGAGATTTCCAGAAAGTTTCAAAATCCCATCAGATTTGGAAAAGATAAGTATAAGTTGAAGAGTTTATCTCGAATTGTAACATCTTTGGACGAACTTGAAAGTTTGGGAGCTTAATTCTGGATCTGAGAAGTTGGTAACTGGGAGTCTAAGTTGATAGGAATCATCAAGGTGAAGCAAGAGCTTGGAGACTAACTCAAACACGGGTTTTATTGCACAATCTTTTCACTTTTTAGTTCCCGTTGTTCTTACTTTGATGAATTCCGTTCTTGACTCTGTTTTGATTACTTTTAAAACCATGTTAATGGGCTAGACTCATTTTGCTACCTAGGTTTGGATTTATTGTTTATGAAAGTTTGGAACTTGATTTGATTTTTATGATGTTTAAATGGTATTTTTGGTAAAGTAATTAGCTTTGACTTTTTGATTTGGTGTATTTGCCTAGTTTGGATTAGTTATTGATTAGTTAGTTGTTTTACATAAATCTTGTTGGATGTCTTCCATAGAATAGGTTTGTGTTGATTTTCGGGTCTCCACGAGTTCCGGTAATCATGCGGTCAAATTGGCCAATAAACCGGAAAAACGACTAAGTAACATATATAGTTCTTAACATTATACCTAAATTAATTATTGAGAAATAATAAGTTGTTAACTGAATTGATTAGGTAAATTGTTAGATCTAGGGTTTGAGAAAATTCCAAGTCTAGTTTACTTGCCATAATCGAGTCAGTTAAACTAAATTAAGAGTCATAGGTTGTCTAGGTTTTCTATTGAGAAATAGTTAACTAAATTGGACACTTTACTAAATAATAGGCAACCGATAGGGAGTCTTAAAACCGGTAAATTCAAACTGCTTTTAGGTTATCATAGGTGTCTTCTTGAGAAGGGTAGGGGGTGCTGTTTAGCATACCTTAGAGTTTAGTATCTCAAGATCCCGGTTCACCATTTAGCATTATTAATCAATGAAAAGACCAAAATAAGTAGTAATAGAAAATCTAACCTAGGTAGCCGTTTTACCATTCTGTGAATTAATCCCTAGTTTAAAAGTTCAATTTCAATTAGTTTTAATTAAGTAATAATTTTAGATTTAAAAGAAACCCCCCCCCCCCGCTCAAAATATAAATAAGTGTGTTAATTAGGAATAGATCGAGTCATCAACTTAAATAGAGTGTCTCGTGGGTTCGATAATCCGGACTTATATCAGATTCAACTGACTCATTTTGAAAACTTTAAAATGGTTTTAAGTGCAAAACGGCACAAAATCTTTTATTAACTTGGGAAAGTTGACCTTGCAACCTTGTATCAGATTCACATGTTTGTCAACACATACAGGGCCCGGGACAGAAACCGAGACATGATTAAATACACACCACTCAGGTACTCACGAAGAAGTCATCCCCAACATCTTGGGCATATTGCATATGAGCATCAAAAGGTGTATGCCTACACCCCGTGCTAAGGTCGTGGCCAATAACTAATGTATTGAGCCTAGGATATCCAGGACAGGTAATTTAACCACCAATGTTCAAGTTATCAAACAAAACTGATTAAAATGAAATATGCGGGTTTACTAGCCACAAGCGGGCATTCAATTCACCCCATTTTGGACCAAGCGGTAATAATTTACAGTATCCCAAGCCCGTATAGGGAAAATAAGTCGAGAGTATTTACCTGAGCTAGTCTTCTTCTTTTATTTTTAAATAACTCAGCCGTATACAAAAGTACCAAGTGCAGATAGCATTTACCGGGAAGGCTCTAGTCTCGATTATGGCATAAGCTAGCCAATAAAATACTAACGATCTTATAAACCGAATAGAATACATGATCATTACGTATAACGCTTGATTAAACGATGATCGGATAGAATGTAGTTTAATCCCGACAAGTACTTGACTTGTATAATATGGGTAAACTATATACATTTTGGATTTTGAAACTTAAATGACAAGGTAAAATCCGTTTCGGTTAAATTCCGTAAAATAGTTACATATACGTAACTGTGCGCATAGCAGCGATATCGGGTAACCGGATAAGTCATGGACAAGTTCTATATGCCATTATACTTTAAATAAGTTAAGAATCAGTAGGATATCAACTTGTATGCCCATTAAGGTTTTAAAACGAAATTATGCCTCATAAGGGCATTTTGGAAATTTTATACCGTAATAAAGGAACTTGAATATAATTTAATGTTATAGTCATAAATTTTCTGGAAAAATACTTTATTTATGATATAATATCAGTAGGATACCAATTATATGTGTAAATTATCTTTTATGACCAAACTATGCACCGAATGGGCATTTTGGTCATTTTACACATAGCTTATAAATTATTTGGGATTCTGAGTTTATAATATATACCTACTGTAATTATGTTTAAAATAAGTTTTAAAATCAGCAGGTATCAAGTCTTGGTCAATAACATGGTTTAAAACCATACTATGCGTCGAGACGGCGCTTATGTCGTAAAATGACGTTTGATGTGATGTTTAATGAAACCTGACATTAGGGTCAGATAAAATGTTCAAAATATGTTATTTAATATAGCATATTAGTAAGTAAATGATTTTCCTTGAAAAGATTCGATTAAAACTATTTTATGAACCACAAGGGCTAAAACCGTCATTTATCGACATAGTTTTAGGACTTGCTTGAAAATCCAGTTTATAACTTGGTTTAACATCCCAAATAATCCTACTTATAATATTACACCAGTAAGAAACTCATTTTCAAGTTCATTACCATATAAAACCTTGTTTTATGCAAAAATGGCATTTTGGTCAATATGGCATAATTATGGAACTTACGTATAAACGTGGATTCTGATTATGATCATGTAATATAACCTCATAGGGTTATGCTATATTATATTACGATCATATTGCAACTTTAGATCAGCAGGTAACCAATCTAAATCAGGTCAGAACCAAAAGTCAAAGCAGAAGTCAAAATTCGCGACTTTCGGTTGCGAACTGACCCTAGAAATGAAATTGACGAGCCGAACATGTTCTTACATGTTCTAATAATTATTACAACTTGTTTAAGGGTCAAAACAGGTTTCATAACATATATAAGATCAATTTATGATTCTTTCGAAAAATGGCCTGTTTGACTTTTTATTTTCATTACTTTGACCCCTCAATTGGTCTAGCAAACGTGATCTTCTGGAGGTGCCCTTTATAGGGACTAACACCTACCTTATTACAATCACTTAGCCATGTTCATTTCGAACAATGGCTGGACCATAGTGGTCTTAACCGAAAGTCAAAGCGTTTTACGAAAATGCTTGACTTTTGGCTATAAAAGCCTATAAACGAAAATGCAAGAGCAAGGAACACTTACAAGAGGTTCCTACAATGCAAGAGAACTAAGTTGGATGTTCCTTTCAGCTAGGAACTTCCAGAGGAGGGAGAAGAGTTATGATTTAGAAAGGTGCAAGTTGGAATGAAGCACTTGAACACCTATTTATAGTTGGAGAGCTCAAAGGAGGTGAAGCCATGTGTTTAGGGGTGTAAGAAGAAGCTTACAAGTGTCCCAAAACGTGGCATAGCAGTTTAGAGAAGCCATGGTTTCGAATTAATGGTTTTGGAGTTTTGTTTGGAGACCAAACAAAACTTTCTGCAGCAGATACCCTCTGGCGGGCCGCGAGAGGCACAAGCCCTGCCTCTCGTGCCCCGCGAGCGCCCCAAAGGCAGTTTCAAACTTTGACACTTTAGCCCCTTAACTTATAAAAGCTTATAAAAACCTTTTTAAACACCTTTTTGGCACTTTTAGCCCTCCGTAGCCAATACTTGGCATACCAGGGATTATGCCCGGACATTGTCGAGCTCTCGGTTCGTTAAAAGGTCACTCAAAGGTATAAATTTAACAAGTTGACACTTTTAATCCCTCCATTTTCCAACTTTCACATATTTACAAAATTGAACCCTCTCGTCCAACAAATGGCACGTATGAGAGTTAGGACTTCACAAAGGATCACTCAGAGGCTTATCACAAGCATGTTGATTCCAATGTCACTTAGAGGCTGGGCATGTTGACATATCAGTCACTCAGAGGCCGAATTTCAAGCATGTTGACGTATCAGTCACTCAGAGGCTAATGATTTAAGCATGTTGACATATTAGTCACTCAGAGGCTGTTATTTATGCATGTTGACATCGGATCGTCACTCAGAGGCTCAGATTGAGCATGTTGACGCCTTCTTATTAGTCTTTAACAGACTATATTTAAAAATACAACACATGTCACTATACTATTTGACACGATTTTTTTACAGGGTGTTACATCTTCACCCCCTTAAAAGAAATCTCGACCTTGAGAATTTATTCAAAAAGATGGGGGTACTTGTGTCGCATAGTGGACGCAACCTTCCATGTATACTCGGGACCTCTAAAAGCGTCCCACTTAACCTTTACTATAGGTATTATTTTTCTTCGGAGCTTCTTAACCTGTCGATCCTCGATCGAAATTAGTTTCTCAATGAACCTCAGGTTTTCATCATTTTGCACATCTTTGTGCGGCATTGCTAGCGACTCATCGGCTAGACATTTCTTAAGATTAGATATGTGGAATACATCATGAATTCCACTAAGCTCCTCTGGCAACCTGAGCTTATAAGCTACAGTGCCGACACATTTGATTATCTCGAAGGGTCCTATATATCTAGGGCTTAACTTGCCCTTCTTTCCAAAAAGCATCACACCTTTCCAGGGTGATACTTTTAGCATGACTTTGTCCCCTACTTGGAACTAAAGAGGTTTACGCCTCTTGTCAGCATAGCTTTTCTGCCTATCCCTGGCAGTTTTGAGGCGATCATGGATTTGTACAATCTTTTCCGTGGTCTCCAGGACAATCTCTGGTCCTGATAGTTGGGCTTCCCCAACTTCTGCCCAGCATACGGACGTTCTACATTTTCTCCCATACAAGGCCTCAAAAGGAGCAGCCTTGAGGCTTGTATGATAACTGTTATTATATGAGAATTCTATTAGGGGTAAGTGGTCATCCCAACTTCCGCCTAAATCAATCACACATGCTCTAAGCATGTCTTCCAGTGTCTGAATAGTACGCTCACTTTGACCATCAGTCTGCGGATGGTAAGCCGTAATGAAATTTAACCGTGTGCCTAAAGATTGTTTAAAACTTTTCCAAAAGTGAGTTGTGTATCTAGTATCTCTATCGGATACAACATATACTGGCACACCGTGTAGGGACACTATCTTGTCCACATACAACTTTGCCAATTTATCTGAATTATACGTTTCTTTTATTGGCAAGAAGTGTACTGAGTTAGTCAGCCTATCCACTATGACCCAAATAGTGTCATTACCACATTTGGTCTTAGGTAACTTGGTAATTAAATCCATAGTTACCATTTCCCTTTTCCAAGTGGGAATTTCTAATTGTTGTAGTAGTCCTGACGGTTTCTGATGTTCAGCCTTAACTTGCGAACACGTCAGACACTTAGCTACATAAGTGGCTATGGATTTCTTCAAACCCATCCACCAATAATTCTTCTTCAAGTCTTGATACATTTTGTCACCTCCTGGGTGAACCGAGTATCTTGAATTGTGCGCTTCTTGGAGGATTAGATCTCTAAGTCCTCCAAAGATCGGAACCCAAATTCTATCATTAAATATTAGGATTCCATCCTTTCCAGGCGCTAACTGATCAACAATTGTGCCTAATCCCTCATTAGGGATATTAGCCTCTAATAAGGCTTGCTTTTGCGCATCTAGTAGCTTCTCATTTAAGCTATTTCTGAGCTCAATGCTCTTAGCGTTAATCCTAATAGGTTTAACCTTTTCCTTGCGACTTAAGGCATTGGCAACTACATTTGCCTTGCCTGGGTGGTAGCGAATCTAGCAATCATAATCATTAAGAGTTTCCATCCAACGGCGCTGTCGCATATTCAATTCTTTCTGATTGAACAGATGCTGCAGACTTTTATGATCAGTGTATATAACACACTTTGTGCCATACAAGTAATGTCTCCACAGTTTTAATGCAAATACAACGGCACCCAGCTCCAAATCATGGGTGGTGTAATTCTTTTCATGCACTTTTAATTGTCGTGATGCATAGGCAATTACCTTGCCATTTTGCATTAGAACACAGCCCATACCGGTGTATGATGCATCACAATAAACAACAAAATTCTCAATACCCTCAGGTAGAGATAACACAGGAGCGTTGCTCAACTTGTGTTTAAGAATCTCAAAAGATTCTTGTTGCTTTGGACCCCAATTATACTTAGTATTCTTACCGGTCAAGGAAGTTAAAGGAATGGCTATCCTTGAAAAGTTCTCAATGAACCTCCTATAGTAACCAGCCAATCCTAAGAAACTACGAACCTCCGTTGGGGTCTTGGGCACTTCCCAATTCATTATGGCCTCAATTTTGGCGGGATCCACCTAGATACCACGCTCACTTACCATATGTCCAAGGAATTGGACTTCTCTAAGCCAAAATTCGCATTTAGAAAACTTTGCATAAAGCTTTTCTTGCCTTAATAATTCTAGGATGCACCGAAGATGTCTCTCGTGATCATCTTGATTACGAGAATAGATAAGTATGTCGTCGATGAAGACAATGACAAACTTATCCAAATATGGCTTGCAAACTCTATTCATGAGATCCATGAATGCTATTGGTGCATTTGTGAGCCCAAAAGGCATCACTAAGAATTCAAAATGACCATAGCGGGTCCTGAAGGCTGTCTTAGGAACATCTTCACTTCTAACCTTCAGTTGATGATATCCTGATCTCAAATCTATTTTAGAAAAGTAACTAGCCCCTTGAAGTTGGTCGAATAAATCATCGATCCTGGGGAGAGGATATCTATTCTTAATGGTTAGCTTGTTCAGCTCCCGGTAGTCGATGCACATTCGCATCAAACCGTCTTTCTTCATTACAAACAGAATAGGAGCTCCCCAAGGTGAGGAACTAGGCTGGTAAAGCCTTTTTCCAAGAGTTCGTCCAATTGAACTTTTAGCTCATTCATTTCGGTTGGAGCTAGCCTATGGAGCTCTAGCTACGAGTGTTGCTCCTGGTATGATATCTATTCTGAACTCCACTTTATCTGGAGGTAGGCCTGGTAATTCTTCAGGGAAACATCGGGATACTCCGAGATAACTGGTTGATCTACAAGGTTCGGCTTTGGTTCATTTATGGTAACTTGTGCCATATAGATGAAACAACTTCCTCTCAAACACTTGGATGCTTTAAATAACGACACTTTGTCTGGCAGTCCATAGTGTGAGTCTCCAGGGATGGTGATCATTTCACCAGGGGGGGTCTTAATCTCGATGAGCTTTTTATCGCAGGCAATGCGGGCTTGGTTATGAGATAACCAATCCATGCCTAAGATAACATCAAACCCCGCCAATTTCATTGGTAAAAGAGAGATAAGGATGGAATGATTCTTAATGGATATAGAGCATCCATCAAGTATGAAAGAAGCAGTTTCTAAGGTTCCATCGGCGAGTTCTATCTCAAAAATTTTATCTAGAGTTCTTATGGGTAAATTTAATAGTTTACTAAACTTATGATCAACAAATAATTTATCCGCACCCGAATCGAAAAGAACTCTAGCATAAATATCATTAATGGGGAAAGTACCTGTTATGATGTTATTGTCATTAACAGCTTCCTTAGCAGTCAGCCGAAAGGCGTGTGTATTCCCCTTCTTGGCCTCTCCAGGCTTTGGATTATTATTCTTTGAACTCTTAGGGCAGTTAGTTGCAATGTGCCCTTTTTCGTTGCAGATATAGCATACAGCATCCTTAAGATCTTTACAATCTAGGGTCTTATGCCATCTCCTTTTACAAATACCACAAGGTCTAAGTTGAAAATCAGAATTACACTGTCCCCAGTGTTTGTGGTTGTAAGTCTTGCAAAATGGCATTATAGCCGACTTGCCTTGGTTCCCTTTGAACCCAAATCTCCCTTTATTTTTCTTATTAAACTTATGGGAGTTGTCATCTTCCCTCTTCCTTTTTCCGTCAGTTTTAGACTTAACTGACTTTTGTCTCACTAGATCAAGGGTGAGAGAAAGAGATAGGTCTACAGCTGACCTATAGGTAGTAGGCTGTGCAGCCTTTACCATGCCCTTTATTTCGGGCGCTAACCCATTAATAAAACGCGCAATGCATTTGGATCAGGGGTAAGTAAATAGGAAACTAACCTAGATAGGGAATTGAAATCGGAAACATACTTCCGACAGTCTAGGTTTTTCATCGATAGAGACAAGAGTCTGTCTCTATTTTCTCCACCTCATGTGGTGGGCAGTAGGTTTCCTTAATAAGGTCCATAAACTTGGACCATCCAAGATTATACAGGTATACTTTACCTGTTGATTGAATCATGGCCTTCCACCATGTTAGGGCATCGCCCTTGAAGGATTGTGATACATACTTGACCACATCCCTTTCAGCACAGCTGTTGATGTCTACAATGGTCTCCATCTCATCTAGCCACTTTAGGGCTTCTACGGCTCCTTTTTCCCCATTAAAGTATCAGGGTTTACAGGAGACAAAGTACTTGTAGGTGCATCTGTCCTTAGAAGAACGGAACCTATCAGCATAGTCTATCCTCTTAGGTTCACTCTTCGCATTTGATGAGTGAACAGAGCTCTCCTTATGAGCTGAGGATGGTGGAATTGATAATGGCTTAGAGTGAGTATCACGACTCTCTTAACTTCTCTATGGCCTTACCCATGGCCTTTTCTACAGCCGCATCAATGCATGCTTGGAAGTCATTATTATCTATGGCTATATTTTTGGCGTCTTTGACGTTCCGATGGCTACTTTGTGCCTCATTAGGGTTAGGCATTCTTCAAAGCCTTGGTTCTATATACCAAATAAAATTTCTCTTAGCCATGGTATAATAACCATATCGGCTTTTAAACATTGGATATAAGGAAATCCATGGCCTACACTAGTGTGATTAACATCACAACTTTTAGGCTTAATATAACTATATTTTGGCCTAGGTCTTAATAGGACCATCATAGGCAAATTACAGTTTGGACATAGTCCATTTATTACTATACAGGGGATCGCAATGTCACAACTGTCATTGTCATACTTGACAATTATATAGCACATAGGCTTGTCACAAAGGACATCAAATATGGCACAAAGGCCTATCACTAATGCACATAAAATATGGCACATAGGCCTGTCACTAATGGACATAAAATATGGCACATAGGCTTGTCCCTAATGGACATAAAATATGGCACATAGGCCTCTCACTGCTGGACATAAAATATGGAACATAGGCACTACATCACTAATGGATGTCTTATTTATCACCGCACTGGCGATATTAGCCGGGATCAGATAGATCTCATAGGTTGTATAAAATAAATCATAGCCATAAGGGCAATACTTCAATAATTGATGTTTTATTCATCACCGCACTGGTGGGATTTAGCCGGGATCAAATAGATCACAAGGGCTATATAAAATAATTCATAACCCGAAAAGGGTAATACATCACTAATGGATGTTTTATCACCGCACTGGTGATATTAGCCGGGATCAAATAGATCACATGGGCTTTATAAAATAGATCATAACCCGAAAGGGTAATACATCACTAATGGATGTTTTATCACCGCACTGGTGATATTAGCCGGGATCAAATAGATCACATGGGTTTTATAAAATAGATCATATCCCGAAAGGGTAATACATCACTAATGGATGTTTTATCACCGCACTGGTGATATTCGCCGGGATCAAACAGATCACAAGGGCTATTTTAGCCGAGACAAACAGATCACAAGGGTTATTTTAGTCGGGATCAAATAGATCACAAGGGCTTATTTAGCCGGGATCAAACAGATCACAATGGCTATTTTATAAGGTTAGGACACATTGCATTACCTTGAAGGTTAGTGTGATTCCTCAAGACACACTACCATGAGTATGCACATTACTTGAATGTTAACATAAGAGGACCTTAATGGTTGATTAATGGTCCTGGTCACCTTTGACCTTAACGACCATGGAGGTTTGGATCTAGTCCCTTACCCCTGGATAGAAGGATAACTTCCCTTAACTATCTTGATAGAAGACCCTTCCGTTCTTAACTATCATGTGTAGTTGGCCAAATATGTGGTCTGTGCCACTTGGCAAATCAAAACCATTAAGATCTTTTGGAAATATATCGCTGAGCATAAATTCAAGTAAAATCGAGACGCTCGTTTTCAAGAGGATGAATACATATATATAATTCCAAAATACTTCATTATATTTCAAATTAGAAATTACAATACTAGAAAAATGAAATAAACTTGTCCATACAAGGACTTAAAGGAAATAAACATGTCCACACAGGGACTAAAAGAAATAATAATGTCCTCGCAGGGACTACATATAATTAGAAGAAACTTCACTCGTCCTTCTTTCCCTTTACCAATTTGGAGAGTTTCTTGAAGAACTTATTTGTCTTCTTTTCCGGTTTCTCCGCCTGTTGCTGCATTTCTTTCATCCTTTCTAAGGCCTCATTAATGGCCTTAAGTGATGGCGGAGGTTGTGGTTGAGGTTGTGGCATAACTGGATACTGGTATCCATAAGTTGGATATCCAGTTGGTGGATAGGTAGGTGGGAAAGGAGACGGGTAAAGTGCGTTGTGCATAACCGCCTGCATGTAGGGGTCTTGCGACCATGCTTGATAGTCTAGCAGTGTAGACGGGTTAAAAGGATCATATCCAGACGTGTCTGGATATGTGGGGATTGGGTTAGTATAACCCGATGGTGGTGGTTGAATAGCAGGTGTTGGTGTTGGTTCCACTATAGGTGGAACATTAGAGGGTCCACCCATTTATGGGTCCTCTTAAATTGTAGGGTAAGAATTGGGTAAAGGTGACGACAATCCCGACCTCTGCCCGGCACGTACCGACATACGTGCTCCACGCTTTCTTCTTGGTGGTTTAGGTGGTGGTTGAGGTTGGTCCACGGGTTCCATGTGGACATCTTCTTGAACTGGGGGCGGTTGAGAGTGGTGAAAAGGAGTGTGAGCGAAAGTGAATTGGTTCCAGTATTGGTCCCACTCATTAGGACCTTGGTAGGGAGATCCGGCATATGAGTTTGGATCGCTCGAAATTTCAATGGGATGCATATTAGATCCCGACGGCGGCATCTCCGGGTCGGAGTCCTCATCATTGGGTGTGGCTGGTCCAACTGATTTTGGTCGGCTGGAGGCGTGTTTAAGTAATGGTTAGGGTTAAACTCTTTGTGGTAGGAGTGATGAGAATGGAATGGTGAGAATAGTAAGAATGGTGTGAGTGGTAAGAATTTTGGGAAGGTGAGGGCGAGTGTCTATTTGAGACAGAACGTCTTGCTGGTTGCCAAGGAGACGAATCTCCTGATTCTTGGTAAGCATCTGTATTATGAGGTTGAGGAGGAATAAGCCCCGATGGTCCTCCCCTCATTGACCTTTTCCTCTTCCACTTTGTCCTCTCACACGTGGCGGCATTTTCCTGTTAGAAATCAATTTCAAAAAACATACTAATAACTTAATAATGAAATGAGTAATCCTAGGTTAATGCCTAGACTCGGAAGTCTAAGGAATGTGCTTATGTAAGTTTGAGACTAAACACAAAAAGCTAGTGTTTAATTCTCTCAAACATTGGCTTTTATACCAACCCTGTCACACCCCGGATTTCAACCCCGAAACCATACACCGGTGGGCCCGGGTAGGGAGTATCGTGACGTCAGTTGATAATCATCATAGTCAATTAAACACGGCACATCGGAAGTCTTGGAGCAAAATTACTATTACAAACTGAATGTTCGAAAATACAAAATAATATACAAGCTTGTAATAGAAGATCCACAGGCGGATCATAAAATGTACATGGAAAGAATACAAAACAGACTTTAGGAAGATTTAGGATTTGCAAGATCCTCTATCACTACCGAGCAACTTCCGGCCTATTTCGTATTGTACCTGCAGTTTAGCCTTTGGACGATACGTCAGCCTACGCTGGTAAATACACCCAACTGACTCATTTTGAAAACTTTAAAATGGTTTTAAGTGCAAAACGGCATAAAATCTTTTATAACTTGGGAAAGTTGACCTTGCAACCTTGTATCAGATTCACATGTTTGTCAATACATACAGGGCCCAGGACAGAAACCGAGACATGATTAAATACACACCACTCAGGTACTCACGAAGGAGTCATCCCCAACGTCTTGGGCATATTGCATATGAGCATCAAAAGGTGTATGCCTATACCCCGTGCTAAGGTCGTGGCCAATAACTAATGTATTGAGCCCAGGATATCCAGGACACGGTAATTTAACCCCTGATGTTTAAGTTATCAAACAAAACTGATTAAAACGAAATATGCGGGTTTACTAGCCACAAGCGGGCATTCGATTGACCCCATTTTGGACCAAGCGGTAATAATTTACCGTATCCCAAGCCTGTATAGGGAAAATAAGTCGAGAGTATTTACCTGAGCTAGTCTTCTTCTTTTATTTTTAAATAACTCAGCCATATACAAAAGTACCAAGTGCAAATAGCATTTACCGGGAAGGCTCTAGTCTGGATTATGGCATAAGCTAGCCAACTAATACTATCGGTCTTATAAACTGAATAGTGTACATGATCATTACGTATAACACTTGATTAAACGATGATTGGATAGAATGTAGTTTAATCCCGACAAGTACTTGACTTGTATAATATGGTAAACTATAGACATTCTGGATTTTGAAACTTAAATGACAAGGTTAAACCTGTTTCGATTAAATTCCGTAAAATAGTTACATATACGTAACTGTGCGCATAGCAGCGATATCGGGTAACCGGATAAGTCATGGAAAAGTTCTATATGCCATTATACTTTAAATAAGTTAATATATCAGTAGGATATCAGCTTGTATGCCCGTTAAGGTTTTAAAATGAAATTATGCCTCATAAGGGCATTTTGGAAATTTTATACCGTAATAAAGGAACTTGAATATAATTTAATGTTATAGTCATAAGTATTCTGGAAAAATAATTA
The DNA here is from genome assembly GCA_947069175.1 of Scalesia atractyloides. NCBI lineage: Eukaryota > Viridiplantae > Streptophyta > Magnoliopsida > Asterales > Asteraceae > Scalesia > Scalesia atractyloides. The sequence continues at coordinate 17,164,834 of CAMTDV010000026.1, forward strand.
TTTATGATATAATATCAATAGGATACCAATTATATATGTAAATTATCTTTTATGACCAAACTATGCACCGAATGGGCATTTTGGTCATTTTACACATAGTTTATAAATTATTTAGGATTCTGAGTTTATAACATGTACCTATTGTAATTATGTTTAAAATAAGTTTAAAAATAAGTAGGTATCAAGTCTTGGTCAATAACATGGTTTAAAACCATACTATGCGCCGAGACGGCGCTTATGTCGTAAAATGACGTTTTGTGTGATGTTTAATGAAAACTGACATTAGGGTCAGATTAAAATGTTTAAAATATGTTCTTTAATATAACATATTAGTAAGTAAATGATTTTCCTTGAAAAGATTCGATTAAAACTATTTTATGAACCACAAGGGCTAAAACCGTCATTTATCGACATTGTTTAAGGACTTGCTTGAAAATTCAGTTAATAACTTGGTTTAACATCCCAAATAATCCTACTTATAATATTACACTAGTAAGAAACTCATTTTCAAGTTCATTACCATTTAAAACCTTGTTTTATGCAAAAAAAAGGGCATTTTGGTCAAATATGGCATAATTATGGAACTTGCGTATAAACTTGGATTCTGAATATGATCATGTAATATAACCTCAGAGGGTTATGGTACATTATATTGCGATCATAATGCAACTTTAGATCAGTAGGTAACTAATCTAAATCGGGTCAGAATCGAAAGTCAAAACAGAAGTCAAACTTCGCGACTTTCGGTTGCGAACTGACCCTAGAACTGAAATTGACGAGCCGAACATGTTCTTACATGTTCTAATAATTATTACCAACTTGTTTAAGTGTCAAAACAGGTTTCATAACATATATAAGATCAATTTATGATTCTTCCGAAAAATGGCATGTTTGACTTTTTATTTTCATTACTTTGACCCGTCAATTGGTCTAGCAAACGTGATCTTCTAGAGGTGCCCTTTATAGGGACTAACACCTACCTTATTACGATCACTTAGCCATGTTCATTTCGAACAATGGCTGGACCATAATGGTCTTAACCGAAAGTCAAAGCGTTTTACGAAAATGCTTGACTTTTGGCTATAAAAGCCTATAAACGAAAATGCAAGAGCAAGGAACACTTACAAGAGGTTCCTACAATGCAAGAGACCTAAGTTGGATGCTCCTTTCATCTAGAAACTTCCAGAGGAGGGAGAAGAGTTATGATTTAGAAAGGTGCAAGTTGGAATGAAGCACTTGAACACCTATTTATAGTTGGAGAGCTCAAAGGTGGTGAAGCCAGGTGTTTAGGGGTGTAAGAGGAAGCTTACAAGTGTCCCAAAATGTGGCATAGCAGTTTAGAGAAGCCATGGTTTCGAATTAATGGTTTTGGAGTTTTGCTTGGAGACCAAACAAAACTTTCTGCAGCAGATACACTCTGGCGGGCCGCGAGAGGCACAAGCCCTGCCTCTCGTGCCCCGCGAGTGCCCCAAAGGCAGTTTCAAACTTTGACACTTTAGCCCCTTAACTTATAAAAGCTTATAAAAACCTTTTAAACACCTTTTTGGCACTTTTAGCCCTCTGTAGCCAATACTTGGCATACCCGAGATTATGCCCGGACATTGTTGAGCTCTCGGTTCGTTAAAAGGTCACTCAGAGGTATAAATTTAACAAGTTGACACTTTAATCCCTCCATTATCCAACTTTCACATATTTACAAAATTGAACCCTCTCGTCCAACAAATTGCACGTATGAGAGTTAGGACTTCACAAAGGATCACTCAGAGGCTTATTACAAGCATGTTGATTCCGATGTCACGCAGAGGCTGGGCATGTTGACATATCAGTCAGTCAGAGGCCGAATTTCAAGCATGTTGACGTATCAGTCACTCAGAGGCTAATGATTTAAGCATGTTGACATATTAGTCACTCAGAGGCTGTTATTTATGCATGTTGACATCGAATCGTCACTCAGAGGCTCAGATTGAGCATGTTGACGCCTTCTTATTAGTCTTCAACAGACTATATTTAACAATACAACACGTGTCACTATACTATTGGACACGATTTTTTTTACAGGGTGTTACATATATGTTGGCATGTATTTGTACGTATAGGAATACGTATATTCTTGTATTCGTTACCCATAACTTTTGAATTCTTAAAATATATAACTTTAAGACATGTCCAAACTAATATATGTATCTTATGCTTGGTAAGTGTATGCATCTTAAACATAATATATTTTTAAGATTAGTTCTAGAAAAATTTATATTTTTGTTTTCCATCAAAACAATATACTTTTAAGATGTTGATGACGTATATATCTTTATACGCTTCAAAAATAATATATCTCTAGGATTGACAACATATGATATATTTTATATACTTGTAAAAATATATATTTTGTCACTTGTTCGGTTTTGAAAGTAATATTTACCAAGCTTCGATATATTATATATTTTAGTCTGAAATCTTTAGATAGTCCAAATGTCCGATTTGTCCATAATTTGTATCCAAGGCATGAATATATATATATATATATATATATATATATATATATATATATATATATATATATTCTTGTAAATCTTTGTTTACAAAATTTTTATGGTATTTGTTTGTGTATATTATTTCAATAATACAAACAATATACACATAGCACATGGTCCTATTGATCACTAAATATATATTTTTCAAAATATATATTGTGACAATTGGCAAAATTCTGGTAATTTTGTACAACTTGAACAAATAGTACATTGTCTACTTATCGTATAACATGACTTAATTTTTGATTTTAAGTCTTAAAAGTCTAGGAATTTAACCAAATCATAGTTTGGTATGATAATCGATTCGTCAGGATCACGAATATATAAAACTATATCCTAGACGAATGACAACGAAGGGAACATGTATTAAATATCAGAACTACTTACGGTATAATCTAATATGATAGAATTAAGATATAAAATATATCTGCACTATTATACCATAAAAATTTTATATAAAATACCAAATTGTCCAAGTCTGCAGCAAAATTCAGCAATTCTACAGCAAAATTCAGCAATTCTGTAGCAAAATTCAGCAATTGTCCGAAAAGCCAAAAATAAATATTTTTAGCTAAAGAATAATAATGGGTGTTAGAAATAGTATAAAACCCATATATAAATCTTATTATTTAAAGCTAAATGGTTTGTTCAGTAAAAACCTGATAACAAAGCGGGTACTAGAACCGAACTCAAAATGAAAAAATTATTAGTCTGAAAAGCTAGATTAATTAACTGGACAATAAACTTGTACTAGAATTATTATGAACATAAAATTTTATAAGTAACACTATATGTCAATATTTCACCCGGTACAAGACCCGAACCAACTTTATCAACCGAACAACAAAACAACAAGACTAATAAATTATTTTGGCCTACTATAACATCACTTTAAAGTGTTGGGGCATTAGTTTTTATAAAAACTTATATATAAAATTATTAAAGTTATAAAAGTTTATAAAAATTACATTTTATTTATAAAAAAATATATGTACATAAACCAACCCCCCCATCCCCCAACACCTCACGGCAATAAGGCGCTTTCCCATGCCACTACCCCTTCTTTTAAGTGTTGGCAAATTGTGGATTAAAATGGTGTGTTATGAGATGTAAGTTCATAATTCTAAATCAAAACCATTTCACACTTTCATTTTCTTTCATTTTCTTAAACACCAAACTCAAGAACACTCTCATTTTACTCCCAAAATCGGTCCAAGCTCCATCACCTTCACTTCACTTTTTAAAATCCTAACACAAGAACTTCAAGCTTACATGAAGATCTAAAGTGTTTGCAAGGATTAGAGCTCACTTTGGAAGCTTGGAACTCTTGATCAATCCATTTTCTTCATCTCTTAGATCATCCCTAGCCACTATGCTAGTAGTAAGATCTTAAAACCTTATGTTATACTTTTTATTTTATAAAATTTCACAAGATCATCATAAAAATTATATAAAAAACCACTTGAAAAAAACTAATAAATCTAAGATCACTAACATAATCATGTGATTTTCTTGATAAATTTTGATGATCTTGAAGTTGTTAGGAACTAGTAAACTTGAATCTTGCAAAATTATGAATAAGAAGGTGATCTAAACACATGCATATTTAGATTAGCAAGATTCATTAACAAAATATGTCATGAACATAATCTCATACTTTAAAGATGATCATACATGAATTAGATCATTAAATAAAAGATACGGTTTAAAAATTTTGTTTATAAATGATAATAAAGTTTCCATTTTAAGAAAGATTAAAATTATAAAAAATTCATTACATTTTGTTAATACATTTATATAATAATTGTGATTGATGTTGATTTGAGTTAGTTTAATTACTTAAAACATGTTTATAAAAACATGGAAAACTTATATTTTTAAAGGAAACTATGGCAAAAATTTTATAAAATTAATCTTGATTAAAATATGATTAAACTAAAGATTTGATGGTAAAAGTGATTAGGAACTTTAATCATGTTTAGATAAAGGATTTGGATAAAAAGTTAAGAATATAATTACTTATATTTTCTTAAACTAAAAATGAGATAAATATATATTTTTGATAAAAATATATATTTTTAAACAATCTTATATATGTACATGTATTATTGTATAAATACTATATGTATTTTTGATCATGTTAAATTGAATACAAAAATATATAAGTGTTCAAATTTTGATAAAATAATATATATCGTACAACTCGGACAATTCGGACAAAATAAAATATAAGGTATAAACGAATCAAACGACAAAGTCGAAACGAATAAAATAGTTGACGCGAACCTAACGGTCAAAACGAATAAATAAATCGATACACTTTATATTTACAAGAATTTTTAAATACATATAAGTTATAGTTTTTATAAATAAATTTTTATAAGTTACAACAAACACTAGTAAATATTTTTGGATAAGCCCAGCTAAACAATTATTAGACTAAGCCCATTTTTATAAAGAGTAATTTGGGCTAAACTTATTTTTATAAAGTATATGGACTAGCCCATTTATATAAACTAGTTGGGCTAAGGCCCACTTTTATAAAATCAAACTTGGGCTAAGGCCCACTTTTATAAAAATAAACTTTGGGATAAGCCCACTTTTATAAAAGTTGACATGGGCTAGACCCATTTAAATAAAAGATACTTTGGGCCAAGCCCACTTTTATAAAAAAAAAATAAATTGGGTTAATCCATTTTATAAAAACTAACGTTGGGCTAAAGCCCACTTTTATAAAACTAAACTTGGGTTAATCTAATTTTTATAAGTTATATTGGGCTAGGCCCAATCTTTCATTTAAATTTGGGCTAGACCCACTTTTATAAATCAATTAGGCTTAACCTACTAATAAATAAAATTAGGTTGGGCCAGGCCCACATACATGAAACGAATTGGGCTAGGCCCATATGTAATGAATTATTAAATTAAATTCTTACAATTAAATTATGGACTAGGTCCATTTAATCAATCTAGCATATATATATGTATATATATATATATATATCACACAAAGAAAAACAAACAAATACTTGTACGAAAACCAAAACTAAAGCCTAAGTGTCTAATAGATTAGAACACTTGTAGGTCGAAAAACGAACGAAGTATCAGGAATCGAATAGAAATTTGCACGGAACGCAAATCTGTGAGTTCATGTTTCCCCTTTTATTTTAACGTTTTATGGTTTTAAGCATGCGGGGATGTATACATGTTACAATTAATATAGCTGGGAAAATGAAAATATTTAGATCACATGTGAATAAGGCTCAAGCATTGGAGCCATTAATGAATAACAAATACCAAGGAACAAGGGGATATATCTATTTGGTTTGGGCGAGCCCCACTCTACTACGGCAATAATAACAGATCGTATTAGAGTGCTTTTGTGTCTAAAACGAGTGTCTCAGACACATAATAAATCGTCAAGGTTTGGTTGTCACCTTATTCGTCATAAAGATTAGTGTCCTTGCAACACACTATTGATCTTACAAGTTTCATTAAACTATATTAAACAAGTTTATTTCAAATGTTTTTGATAATTCATTTGATACAAGATTTATAACATGAATTCACCAGCTTTTGTTGACATTGTTTTCAAAACTAACATGTATTACAGGAAACTAGTGGATGGCCTTCGGGGAAAAATCTTGTTCGTTTGTTGTGAAGTCAAGATGTTATGTTTCATCCAGTCTTTGTTGTTATGTTTTATAAACTTATGTCTAAATTTTAAAAAATGTTGTTAAACTTGTGGTTTGTTTTAAAGACAAAAGTTTAAATGTGAATTATGGTTAAATAAAAAGTATGGATGAATGTTTTGTAATGTAATACAATTGTCGTTTACTTGGTTGAATGCAACGATTGCCGCTCTGGCCACACCTCGCGACACGTTTCCGCTACATCGAAAATCAGGGTGTGAAAAACCTGGTATCAGAGCTTCAATTGTAGTGAACTAAGATTCTTTTGAGTCTAGTCTATAATTTCAAAATGCTCTTTTATAAATTTTGGTGAGTCGTTTACAAAAATTGAAATAAGTATTTTTAGTTTGTCATCCCGGGGAGAACTGTCCACTAGTAACAAATGTTTAAAACAAAAACAATAGTGCTAGGTCATTATACAAAACTAGTCTATGAGAGATAGACACAATAACAGTAAGTTGAGTTGAACTTATGATCAGAAAAACTTACATTGAAACTTAGCGATTGCCCGATTATTTATCTTTAAACAAAAATTATTTATTAACAAAAATAAGTTGTACGAATTATTTTTGCTAGGACCATGTCTTCCGATAGTAGCCTTTCAGACACCGAGTCTATGAGTTCTGACCCTGAGATAGATTATATACCACTAGAAGATCTACTCCCACCAGTCATTATCATTTCCGACGATGAGTCAGAACACGATGATTCTGACGATGACTGGATAGACGATGATTTCCAGCCTTTTGCCTTACCCTACCCTGTACCCGATCCCATTCCTGGGGATATTCCCGGTGATGATGTTTTAGCTTTACCACTCTTTGACCACCAGATAGTTATCATTGGCCACCCCGAAGGTGAGCACATTGTGGAGCACCATGTTATACCACTTAACGTGGTAGATCCTTTTGTTGTCGACATCAATGGAGATGATGATGTCATTCCTATTGTTCACATAGATCACCTTGAGGATGATCTAGGTATCGGAGATGATTTTGATCTCGTGCTACTGGAGGTAGCTCCACATGAGCCTGATGTCATTGATATTACCTCATCTGCTCCATCGTCTCCGAGATCACCCTCACCTGAGCCCTCACCTGATACTGCTCTACCACCACTTCCAGATACTTTTCCCACTGTTGATGATTCTATTACACCCACTTTTGTTGATCCCATACCATCTGATGCTATCACTACTGGTCACATCTACCCATCTGGACCATCTCAGTATTTACCTGGAGACGTTTCATTTACTAATGACCGTTTCACTCGTCATCCTGTCTGGACCTTCACATTACTCTTTGGGAGGTACATCCTACTCATCTAAGCAGCCACCGTTTCACCATGTTGATGGATCATTATATATACCGCGTATACCCATTCCAGATCCTTTTATCACATCTGATCCTTATGCATCTTCTTACACTACAGGACCCTACCGAGTTATGTTCCCTGAGTCTAGTCAGTATGCGAGTAGACACCATCCCTATTCACGACCCCCCCACTGTTGGAGGACCATCATACCCATCATCTCACCATACCGGTATTCACATTCGATCACCTCCACCTGGTATGAGCCTATCTAATCCCTATCATCCTAGTCATTTGCCACCAACCACCACCGAGTTTCAAGTCACGTCTTCTGAGATACAGATTAGTATCTTATTTCGCCGTATCCGTGAGCTGGAGGCTTAGATTTCCACTTTGCGAGCATCTCAGAGTACTCCATCTTTGTCACCATTACCCACTTCGACACCTCCTGTGACACCATCTCTACCGACGACATCATCACCACCTTCGCCTGTTATACCACATCCACACCCTCTAGTGCAGAGTGTATTTCCATCCCACGAGGAGCGTATCCGTTCGCTCGAGGAGGAGGTCGCATACCTCCGGAGGATCATCCGTTCATCTCCACCTCCACCTCCACCGTCTGTCTAGTTGGTATATGGTCATATCTCTAGGGTAGGTACTCATACCCAGTTTTGCTGAAGATAGAGTTTTTGAAGATATATATGTCGTCAACTTGAAGATTTTGAAGAACGATATGAAGGAAAATATCTACTTTATAATGTATTGTGTATGACTTGTCTATCGGAGTGTTATAACTCCGAGTTATTTTTGTATCTTCACAAAAATGATGTATCAAGTTGACAGTATATATATAATGGTTGATGTTTATCTTTTATTTATGCATTGTTGATTATTCATTTTTATGTATCTATTATGGTGCTTATAATATGAATACTATACATAAAAATTGAATTATATTAATATTATATACACTTATACTATATAATACTAATCAATGAAAGACAATATTGTTTCAAATATACGTCTAATCACTTCTATATGTTTCATATATGAAGATCATGGAATCTAGAGGAAGAGGTAGACCCCGAGTTAGACCATCGCCATTACCTACAACCCAAGCCGAGCTCGATGCTCTAGTGAATCAACGAATAACTGAAGCACTTGCGCATCATGAGCGCAATGCTGAGCCAAGGGTTCAAGAATCACCAAGAGTTTAGATGCCCGTAAATGGTTTGTTATTTATAAAATCACCAAAGTATGATCATTAATATTTATTTCTAACAATATATTATTGATGATTCTTGAAATCTAACTATTTCAGGATGTACATTCAAACAATTTTTAGATTGCAAACCCTTGAATTTTGATGGCACAGGCGGTGCAGTAGCCTTTGTGCATTGGACAGAAAAGACGGATTCCATAATTCGTATGAGTAACTGTTCTATCAACCAGATTGTGTCATATATATCAAGCTTATTTATGGATGAAGCATTGTCATGGTGGAATTTGCAAGTACAGGCTCTTGGAGAAGCAATTGCTTATGCGATTACTTGGGGTAGACTGAAGGATATGATGAGAGAGAAATACTGTTCTAGAGCCGAGTTACAGAAATTGGAAACCGAATTTTGGAACTTATCCATGATAGGACCCGATGTGTATGGTTATACACATCGTTTCCATGATCTTTCGCGAGTCGTTCCATATATGGTAACCCCGGAATTCAAACGTATCGAACGATACATTTGGGGATTATCTCCAGAAATTCGAAGTATGGTTACTTCGTCACATCCAACAACCATCACTGAGGCAATTATGATTGCAGTAAGCCTTACCAAAGAAGCGGTGAGAATGATAAGTTTTCGAGAAAGAATGCGGAGATGCAGAAGGAAACACATGCAGAATCAACCTCACATAGGAATAAGAGAAAGTTTACACACTTCAAGAAAGGTTCCCCACCTAGTAACAAGAAGAAAGAAACCCCCACAGCAAAAAGGAACAAAGTATTCGTGGCAGCAGCGGAGACAGAACCGAGAGTTTATACAGGAAATGCACCTAAGTGCAACAGGTGCAATTATCATCATTATGGTGGATGCCGAACCACCAAATGTGATAAGTGCGGGAAGTTGGGACACCACACCGAAAACTGATGGAGTAATAACAGAGGAAACAGGAATGAAGGCAAGAAAGAAGGAGGTTATGTAAATGGAAACGACCGAGGAAGAAATCAAATTTGTTATGGTTGCGGTGAATTGGGCCACTTTAGGAAGAATTGCCCAAAAGATAACAAAGGCCACGGGCGAGCCTTTGTAATAGGAACTCACGAGGCACGTCAGGATCCGAATGTGATCACTGGTACATTCCCTGTCAATAATCATTTGGCATCTATTTTATTTGATACTGGCACATATTTTAGTTTCATATCTTTAGAGTTTAAAGATATTCTCGAACTAAATTCAAATAAATTAGATATTCCATTCACTATCGAACTAGCGAATGGAAAGATAATTGAATCTGATGAAATTATTAAAGAATGTTCTTTAGAGTTAGGCGGACAAAAATTTAACATTGATTTATTACCCATCCAATTAGGTAGTTTTGATGTTGTAATCGGTATGGATTGGTTATCCAATAATCAAGCCGAAGTCGTGTGTTGCGACAAAATTATTCGCGTTCCACTTCCTAATAATGAAACACTTCTTATGCATGGCGAGAAGAGCGAAACGCCATTGTGAATTATTTCTTGTATGAAAGCTCAAAAGTGCTTGAGAAAAGGATGTATAGCATTCTTAGCACACATTGTTGACAAGAAATCCAAGGAGCCAAAACTTGAGGAGATCCCTGTTGTTAAGGAATTTCCTGAAGTCTTCCCAGAGGAATTGCTAGGAATACCACCCCAACGACAAGTCGAATTTCGCATAGACTTGATTCCAAGAGCTGTAACTGTAGCGAAATCCCCATACCAATTAGCTCCTTCGGAAATGCAAGAGTTGTCCACACAGCTTCAAGAGTTGTTGGACAAAGGATTTATTAGACCAAGCTTCTCACCTTGGGGAGCTCGAATTCTATTCGTAAAGAAGAAAGATGGAATCTTTAGAATGTGCATAGATTATCGAGAATTGAACAAACTCATGATCAAGAATCGGTATCCGTTACCGAGGATCGATGATCTGTTCGATCAACTTCAAGGATCAAGTTTTACTCAAATATTGACTTAAGGTTAGGATACCATCAGCTTAGAGTGCAGGAAGAAAGTATTCCAAAGACAACATTTCGAACCCGTTACGGTCACTACGAGTTCCTTGTTATGCCATTTGGTCTAACAAATGCACCGGTGGTGTTCATGGACTTAATGAACCGTGTGTGCAAGCCTTATCTCGATAAATTTGTGATAGTATTCATTGATGACATATTGATATATTCACGAAATAAAAAGGATCACGAACACCATCTTAGGACCATTCTTGAGTTGTTAAAGAAGGAGAAACTGTATGCAAAATTCTCTAAGTGCGAATTTTGGCTTCGTGAAGTCCAATTTCTCGGAAATGTAGTCAACGAAAAAGGCATACATGTCGATCCATCAAAAATAGAAGCCATTAAGAATTGGAACGCACCTAAGACACCCACCGAAGTATGCCAATTTTTAGGATTGGCGGGTTATTATCGGAGATTCATTGAGAATTTCTCGAAGATCGCTCAACCACTAACCTCCCTAACTCAGAAAGATAAGAAGTTTGATTGGGGAGAGAAACAAGAAGTGGCCTTCCAACTGCTAAAGGATAAACTTTGTGATGCACCGATTCTATCACTTCCAGACGGCATAAATGACTTTGTAGTTTATTGTGACGCTTCACATCAAGGTTTAGGATGCATATTAATGCAACGAGAGAAAGTTATTGGATACGCATCACGCCAATTAAAAGTTCACGAAAAGAACTGTACCACACATGACCTAGAGCTAGGTGCAGTGGTATTTGCATTAAAAATTTGGCGTCATTATCTTTATGGCACCAAGTGCACAATCTTTACCGATCACAAAAGTCTTCAACATATATTTAACCAGAAAGAGTTAAATATGCACCAAAGACGTTGGCTTGAATTGTTGAATGACTTATGATTGTGAAATTAAATACCATCCGGGCAAGGCAAACGTTGTCGCAGATGCTCTAAGTCGTAAGGAACGAGTGAAGCCTCTTCGTGTACGATCATTAAGACTCACCATTCACAATAACCTTACCTCTCGAATTCACGACGCTCAACAGGAAGCCCTGAAGAGCGGAAATTTTAAAGCAGAGATGCTTAGAGGTATGGAAAAACAATTAGAACCAAATGAGAACGGAACTTTGCATTTTGCAAACAGAATTTAGGTTCCTCTTTTTGGTAATCTGCGAAACTTAATTATAGATGAAGCCTATAAGTCCAAATATTCGATACATCCCGGAGCGGATAAATTGTATCACGATCTTAAAGAATTCTATTGGTGGCCTAATCTCAAAAGAGATATTGCAACTTATTTGGAAAATGTTTAACATGTGCAAAAATTAAGGCCGAATACCAAGAACCTTCAGGATTGTTACAACAACCTTAAATTCCCACTTGGAAATGGGAACAAATTTCTATGGATTTCATAACAAAATTACCGAGGACGTCTCGCGGTCATGACATGATTTGGGTAATTGTTGACCGACTAACCAAATCAGCTCACTTCTTGCCGGTACGTGAAAAAGATAAAACCGAGAAGTTAGCCGAACTTTATCTTAAAGAGATTGTGGCAAGACATGAAGTGCCTGTTTCCATAATCTCTGGTCGAGATGGTCGTTTCATATCAAGAATTTGGCAATCATTTCAAAAGGCTTTTGGATCTCACTTAGATCTAAGTACGGCCTTTCATCCCCAAACAGATGGCCAAGTGAACACACCATTCAAACCTTATAAGATATGCTTCGTGCTTGTGTAATTGACTTAGGCGGAAATTGGGATACTCACTTGCCTTTAGTGGAGTTCTCATATAACAATAGTTATCACACGAATATCCAAGCTGCTCCATTTGAAGTGTTATACAGACGTAAATGTCGATCTCCGTTATGTTGGGCGGAAATAGGCGACAAACAAATGATAGGTCCAGAATTAATTCAATAAACTACGGATAAAATATTTAAAATCTGAGACCGTATTAAAGCCGCTCAGGATAGACAGAAAAGTTATGCGGATAAACGCCGCAAACCATTATCCTTTGAGATTGGAGACAAAGTGCTATTAAAGGTCTCGCCTTGGAGAGGCGTAGTTAGATTCGGGAAGCAAGGAAAACTTAGCCCGAGGTATATAGGACCATACGAAATATTGGAGAAGATTAGAACAGTCGCATATAAGTTAAAATTGCCTGAAACACTTAGTAACGTTCACGACACTTTTCATGTGTCAAATCTTAAAAAGTGTCTTTCAGACGAGTCACTTATTATCCCCACGGACAAAATTCATATAGACGACAAAATCTATTTCATCGAAGAACCTGTCGAAATTTTAGATTCGAAAGTTCAGAGAACAAGGAGGAGTCGTATCAAACTAGTCAAAGTCCATTGGAACTCAAAGCGCGGACCTGAGTTCACTTGGGAACGGAAAGACGAAATCAAAAGAAAGTAGCCTCACTTGTTTGAGAAATCCTACGCAAAGGATGACACGACTTAAATTTCAGGATGAAATTTTCTTGAACAAGGGGAGAATGTGACAATTGGTAAAATTCCGGTAATTTTGTACAACTTGAACAACTAGTACATTGTCTACTTATCGTATAACATGACTTAATTTTTTATTTTAAGTCTTAAAAGTCTAGGAATTTAACCAAATCATAGTTTGGTATGATAATCGATTCGTCATGATCACGAATATATAAAACCATATCCTAGACGAATGATAACGAAGCGAACATGTATTAAATATCAGAACTAGTTACGGTACAATCTAATATGATAGAATTATGATATAAAATATTTCTGCACTATTATACCATAAAAATTTTATATAAGCTAGATTAATTAACGGGACAATAAAACTAGTACTAGAATTATTATGAACATAAAATTTTATAAGTAACACTATATGTCAATATTTCACCCGGTACAAGACCCGAACCAACTTTATCAACCGAACAATGAAACAACAAGACTAATAAATTATTTTGGCCTACTATAACATCACTTTAAAGTGTTGGGGCATTAGTTTTTATAAAAACTTATATATAAAATTATTAAAGTTATAAAAGTTTATAAAAATTACATTTTATTTATAAAAAAAATATATACATAAACCAAACCCCCCCCCCCCCAATACCTCACGGCAATAACGGGCTTTCCCCATGCCACTACCCCTTCTTTTAAGTGTTGGCAAATTGTGGATTAAAATGGTTTGTTATGAGGTGTAAGTTCATAATTCTAAATCAAAACCATTTCACACTTTCATTTTCTTTCATTTTCCTAAACACCAAACTCAAGAACACTCTATTTTACTCCAAAAAACAGTCCAAGCTCCATCACCTCACTTCACTTTTTAAAATCCTAACACAAGAACCTCAAGCTTACATGAAGATCTAAAGTGTTTGCAAGGATTAGAGCTCACTTTGGAAGCTTGGAACTCTTGATCAATCCATTTTCTTCATTTCTTAGATCATCCCTAGTCATTGTGCTAGTAGTAAGATCTTAAAATCTTATGTTATACTTTTTATTTTATAAAATTTCACAAGATCATCATAAAAATTATATAAAAAACCACTTGAAAAACACTAATAAATCTAAGATCACTAACATAATCATGTGATTTTCTTGATAAATTTTGATGATCTTGAAGTTGTTATGAACTAGTAAACTTGAATCTTGAAAATTATGAATAAAAAGGTGATCTAAACACATGCATGTTTAGATTAGCAAGATTCATTAACAAAATATGTCATGAACATAATCTCATACTTTAAAGATGATCATACATGAACTAGATCATTAAATAAAAGATATGATTTAAAAATTTTGTTTATAAATGATAATAAAGTTTCCATTATAAGAAAGATTAAAATTATAACAAGTTCATGACATTTATTAATACATTTATATAATAATTGTGATTGATGTTGATTTGAGTTAGGTTAATTAGTTAAAACATGGGAAACTTAGATTTTTAAAGGAAACTATGGCAAAATTTTGATAAAATTAATCTTGATTAAGATATGATTAAACTAAAGATTTGATTGTTAAAAGTGATTAGGAACTTTAATCATGTTTAGATAAAGGATTTGGATAAAATGTTAAGAATATAATTACTTATAATTTCTTAAACTAAAAATGAGATAAATATATATTTTCGATAAAAATATATATTTTTAAACAATCTTATATATGTACATGTATTATTGTATAAAAACTATATATATTTTTGATCATGTTAAATTGAATACAAAAATATATAAGTGTTTAAATTTTGATAAAATAATATAAATCGGACAATTCGGACAACTCGGACAATTCAGACAAAATAAAATATAAGGTATAAACGAAACAAACGACAAAGTCGAAACGAATAAAATAGTCGACACGAACCTAGCGGTCAAAACGAACAAATAAATCGATACACTTTATATTTACTAGAATTTTTAAATATATATAAGTTATAGTTTTTATAAATAAATTTTTATAAGTTATAACAAACACTAGTAAATATTTTTGGATAAGCCCAGCTAAACAATTATTAGACTAAGCCCATTTTTATAAAGATTAATTTGGGCTAAACTTATTTTTATAAAGTATATGGACTAGCCCATTTATATAAAATAGTTGGGCTAAGGCCCACTTTTATAAAACTAAACATGGGCTAATCTAATTTTTATAAGTTATATTGGGCTAGGCCCTATCTTTCATTTAAATTTGGGCTAGACCCACTTTTATAAATCAATTGGGCTTAACCTACTAATAAATAAAATTAGGTTGAGCTAGGCCCACATACATGAAACGAATTGGGCTAGGCCCACACAAAGTAAACAAATTGGGCTAGGCCCATACTTACAAAAGCTTTTGGGCTAGGCCCATATGTAATGAATTATTAAATTAAATTATTACAATTAAATTATGGACTAGGTCCATTTAATCAATCTAGCATATATATATATATATATATGTATATCAACAAAGAAAAACCAACAAATACTTGTACGAAAATCAAAACGAAAGCCTAAGTGTCTAATAGATTAGAACACTTGTAGGTCGAAAAACGAACGAAGTATCAGGAATCGAATAGAAATTTGCACGGAACACAAATCTGTGAGTTCATGTTTCCCCTTTTATCTTAACGTTTTTATGGTTTTAAGCGTGCGGGGATGTATACATGTTACAATTAATATAGCTGGGAAAATGAAAATATTTAGATCACATGTGAATAAGGCTCAAGCATTGGGGCCATTAATGAATAACAAATACCGAGGAACAAGGGGATATATCTATTGGGTTTGGGCGAGCCCCACTCTATTACGGCAATAATAACATATCATATTAGAGTGCTTTTGTGTCTAAAACGAGTGTCTCGGACACATAATAAATCGTCAAGGTTTGGTTGCCACCTTATTCGGCATATAGATTAGTGTCCTTGCAACACACTAATGATCTTATAAGTTTCATTAAGCTATATAAACAAGTTTATTTCAAATGTTTTTGATAATTCATTTGATACAAAATTTATAACATGAATTCACCAGCTTTTGTTGACATTGTTTTCAAAACTAACATGTATTACAGGAAACTAGTGGATGGCCTTCGGAAAAAAATCTTGTTCGTTTGTTGTGAAGTCAAGATGTTATGTTTCATCCGGTCTTTGTTGTTATGTTTTATAAACTTATGTCTAAATTTTAAAGAATGTTGTTAAACTTGTGGTTTGTTTTAAAGGCAAAAGTTTATATGTGAATTATGGTTAAATAAAAAGTATGGATGAATATTTTGTAATGTAATACAATTGTCGTTTACTTGGTTGAATGCAACGATTGCCGCTCTGGCCACACCTCGCGACACGCTTTCGCTACATCGAAAATCGGGGTGTGACATATATTTATATCCATCTTTATTTTAGAAAAACCATAACTTCTTTGATCTACATTTTATACAAAAATATGGGAATTTTTACATTTATTACTTTTAAACAAGTTTACTTGTAAGAACCTTGTTAAAATATATTTTTCTAAGTGTTCAAATTTTATAAAAATTTGGCCATAGTTTCCTCTAGATTTAGGAGGTTTGCTATGTTTTAAAACATGTGTTTAAGCTTCCAAGACTCATCAATTTATTCAAAACAATTTCCACAAGTATAATATATGCATTCATATAGATGCATTTTTCATGTTATGATGAACTTGAAAGTTAACCAAATCATGTAGTATTTTAACCTTGTGTTTAACATGTTCATCCATCTTTAAAAATAGGTTTTGTTTCTAATATTTACAAACTTTGTAGAAAATCATTTTTAACAACTTGTTTATACATCATCTTAAGAACATCACAAATCAATTTGAATCACTTTAATAAGTTCATTCATCATGTATAACAAGTTCATCAACATTTCATCATGGATCTTGTAAGATCATGTGTATACTTGTTAGATCTATACTTCTAGCAAGTATACATATGATGGATATCATCTATAGCACAAAATAAACAACTACATCTTCATTACAACTTCAAGATATGTTTATTTTCTTTAGATTATGTTACTAGTTCATGTGTTCATCTTTTAAAAGTGAAGGTTTTAGATTGTTTAACTTGTACATTATCATTAAACTAGTAACAAGATGTAAAATGAAGGATTAGGAGGCTCACTACTAGCTCTTGTGGCTAGGGAAGTTGCAAGAAAGACTAGGAGATGAAGATGATGGAAAGTTGGTGCTTAATAGCTCCTTGAAAAGGTCCTTGAACTTCCAAGACTTGGCACCTTCTTAATCTACCTTGATACACCTTAGTATGCACTTCGATTGCTTATAAGATGAACAAAAAAAATGGAGGTGTAGTGGTGGTATGGTGGCCGTAGGTAAGGGAGAAGAAGAAGATTGGTGTTGTTTGAAAATGATGAATATGATAAAGATAAGATCTTGTTTAGTGGATTACTTATGTTGGCCAAGGAACACAAGATCTATTAGTCCAAGCTTAAATATTTCCAACATGTTTTATGATTAGGGGACAAGAATGTGGGTGGCTAGAGGGCCCCACATAACCGGCCATGGGGTCTTTGGTTGGGTTTTAACTTGGTTAATTTTCTTAGTTAAGGATTTAGTTAGGTTTAAGTTAAGTTAGGTTAGGGGATATAGGGTTTTATGGGTTTTTGGTGTAATTCATGATGTATGGTGCTATATACTAGCTTAACATTGTTAAACAATATAAACTAGTCCATAAATTATGTCTAGCTCTTGTTCCGTTGCTTAACGGGTGCTATATTCGTTATCAGGTTCCTAAACAGAGGTTTAAGCAAATTGTAAGGATTTTAGGGGGTTTTAAGTAAAACAATGTGTTTAATGGATTAAACTAGTTATATGATGTTAAAAGATTGTTAACTAGTTCATATGATGTGTTTGGTTGTATCCGGTTGTTCGTTTCATTGTCGGTTTGTTAAAATGTTAACTTTCAAGACTTGTATGATATGATATGTTTTTGTGCTAATATGATACTTTCAACATCCTTTAGGTAGTTTATGATGTTTAGCACTATTTCTGAATATTACACAAGCTAGTGAATGTTGAGTTTTGCTGAATTGTGCTGAATTGTCACTTAGTGTGTATTTCGGATAGTGTTTAGTGCATGTATTGTTTCCAGAAAGTGTTAGCATGAATCCTTGTTTTCCTCATGTGGGGTTTAATATATAATTGATGTTGGACTCCCATCTAAGTCCTAAATCTGTTGTTTAGCTGAGTACAAAAGTTGTGCTAACACAGCTAGTCTACTAGTTGTTCTGATGCATTGTCTTAAACTGTTTTTGAGTTGTAACCATTAAAATGAATAATATGCATCATGTAATGTACTCAATGAGTTTTCTAGGTGTATGCCATGTAATCATGCAGTTCAGACATTCAAAGCACATAATTGTATAATATAATTGACTGTTTAAATGTACAGAAGTTACCCGAAAGTGGCAGTTGTCACATTATCAACGAGTCGGAATTTGCTCCTCATATGCTAGGTACAAACCACACTCAGGGTACAATGCTATCAAGTTAGGAGTGAAACCTTCATCTTGATAACTAGTCCCAATCCTCGATTTCAATCCCGCCAAAGTTTTGAATTTTCAGTCAGTTAGAGACCTGTAGTAACTGGAAGGGTAAAATATCGTTAGTTGTTTCTCGGTGAGAGCATTTTACCTATTAGGCCAAAACAAGTCTCCCTAATTCGAAAGGACTTTCGATTCACTTTGGAATAGTCGAAGTTTCTAAACCCGGAACACTCTAATGTTTGTTCAAGCCACTCTTTTATGACTATATTAATTGCTATGTGTTTTAGATTAGATGTGTTTATCATTTCAAGTCGAGAGCACAATTCGCACACCTTTCGTAATCTAAAACAACTCTAATAATTGTGAACAAACTAAATTTTACTGCTCTTGTCGCTTTTAGATGTGCTTATGCCCTGAGAATACGTGTTATGCTTTTGTAAATATGTGGAACATATGTGATACTTGACATACTTTATGCTTTTACATGAAAATTAACTTTATTCCTAAAACACATTATGATCAAGTCTCATCTTTTCCCCTACCTCAATCTTTTAGATGTCTTCAAACGATGAATACTCCTCCAAGAAGAACTCCAATATCGGTGATCCCATGACCAAAAAGGAGATGATGAAGTTCATGGCCAAGGAAATGGCCAAGGTGATCCCTGTCATCATTAGTCGGATTCACCCTACTTCTAGCCCCACCAATGCTGAAACCCAAAACGAAACGACCGACACTAAGGTCGTAGCAGCTAAGCCTACCTTCACCTTTAAGCAGATCAATTCTTGTAGCCCAGCACCATTCACAGGTGAAGAAGGTGCGATAAAGTTACTTCAGTGGTTCGATACCATTGAAGTCACATTCCGCCAAAGCGGATGCCCTGGCCATCTCCGCACCACCAACACCACTGGCGTCTTTCGATCGAGAGCTCTCGACTAGTGGACGTCGGAGCGCATCATTCGTGGCGAAGACGTTGCGTATGACTTTACCTGGACCGAGCTCAAAAAGCTCATGGAAGACGAGTTTTCTCCTCCACATGAGCCCAACAACTTGAGAACAAGTTTTGGAATCTCAAGCAGGTTGGGAGTGACAACCTCGGTCTCACCACCAAGTTTAAACAGCTTGGTATTTTGTGCCCTGGCCAAGTCGATCCAACCAACAAGGCGGTAGCCAAACACATTCGAGCCCCCCCTTCTTCCTTATCCAACTACGTTGAGTCCGCTCAACCTAAAACCCTTGAGGACACTAATCGCCTCGTTGCCAAGTTCAACCATAACCTGCCTATGGACGGAGCCTTCGAGATGAAGGGTCCAACCAAAGTTGCTCACCAAGCCACCACGGAACCAATCCCTAAACCCACACCTACTAAACCACCCACCAAAAACAATAACAGAAATGGTAGGAAGCGGAAGGCTTAATTGTGAGGTCATTACTCCGCAAAACCCTCCACAACAAAAGCTGACCTTAACCTAAAACCCTGAACCAGCCAAAAGAGGCTACACTGGAAGCCTTCCCTAGTGTGCGACTTGCACCTATAATCACCCCACCACCGCACCATGCCGCCTTTGCACTACGTGCAATAGGTACGGACACTTCAACACCCACTACCGTTATGGTCTAAAACCTCCAGGAAACCAAGCCTAACCACCTGCCCAAAACCAAATCCAGTAGCTAGCTAAAAACGGTTGCGCTTGCTATAAGTGTGGCGACCCAAATCACCTCAGCAACGTTTGTCCCCAACGCAACCAGGCTCAGCAGCAAGCTCCTCGTGGACGAGCTTTCATCATCACTGCTGCCCAAGCCCAGAATGGCAACGATGTCATTAACGGTACATTCCTAGTAAACAATGTCTATGCTTCATGTTTATTTAATACTAGCGTCGATAAAAGTTTTGTATCACTGAATTTGAACAAATGCTTAAGTGTAGACGCTCTAAGTTGTCAAAATCGTTTGCTGTCGAAATCGCTAATGGTAAATCAGTCATCGTGATTCCGTCCTTTCAAATTGCACTCTTGACCTTAACGATCACAGGTTTTCGATTGACCTCATACCTATACAAAGAGGTAGTTTCAAAATCATCATAGGCATGATTGGCTTTGTAAGGTCCATGTTGAAGTCGTTTTTTCTGAGAAATTCATTCGTATACCTCTTCCATTCGGTAATTCATTACACGTCTATGGCAAGAAACCCAAGGTCTCAAACTTATGTCGTGTACCCAACCGAACAAGTGTTTACGCAAGGAGTACTTTGCCTTTCTTGCACATTAAGGAAAAGAAGGATGAAGGAAAAAGCATGAGTGATGTTCCTGTCGTTTGCGATTTCCATAATGTTTTTCCTGAAGACTTACTTGGCCCTCCTCCTCCTCATTCTGTTGATTTTCGTATTGATCTCATTCCTGGAGCTACTCCTATTGCTAAAGCTCCTTATCGTCTCACACCATCGGAAATGCAAGAGCTATCCAGCCAACTTCAAGTATTACTTGATAAAGGCTTTATACGCCCTAGTACTTCTCCATGGGCATCGATTATCGCAAACTTAACAAATTCACTGTTAAGAATCGCTATCCTCTTCCTCTAATCGATGATCTCTTCGATCTACTCCAAGGTGCAACATGCTTTTCTAAGATCGATCTTCGTTCTGGCTACCATCAACTTCAAGTCCTCGAAGTTAGATACGGTCATTATGAGTTTGTAGGTATGCCCTTCGCATTAACCAATGCACCTTCGGTTTCATGTATTTTATGAACCGTGTGTGTAAACCATACTTGGACCGTTCTGTGATCGTTTTCATAGACGATATCCTCATCTACTCTAAGACGCAAGACGAGCACGAGCGACACTTGCGCCTAATCCTCGAACTCTTACGGGGTCAACAATTGTACGCCAAATTCTCCAAGTGTGAATTTTGGCTATCAGAAGTTTAATTTCTCAGACACGTTGTGAACGAGAAAGGTATACACTTAGACCCTACTAAGATTGAAGTTGTCAAGAATTGTATCGCCCCTAAACCTCCGTCTGAAATTCGTTCTTTCCTCGGATTAGCAGGTTACTATCGCCGATTCATTCCCAACTTCTCAAAGATCGTTGTTCCCCTCACCTCCTTGACTCAAAAAGATAAACCTTTTGTTTTGGGATCTGAACAAGAGGAGACTTTCCAAACGCTCAAGGACATGCTTTGCAATGCTCCTATCCTAGCTCTTCCTGATGGTAACGACGACTTTGTCATGTATTGCGATGCATCTAACGAAGGTCTTGGTTGTGTCCTCATGCAACGAGACATGGTTATCGCATACGCTTCAAGGCAACTCAAAATTCATAAGAAGAACTACACTACTCACGACCTTGAACTTGGTGTAGTTATTTTTGCGTTAAAGATTTGGTGACACTACCTTTAAGGTACCAACTGTTTGGTCTGCACGGACCATAAGAGCCTTCAAGACATCTTTAACCAAAAGGAGCTTAACATGCGTTAATGTCGATTGGTGGAATTGCTCAATGACTATGACTGCGAAATTCGCTACCATCATGGTAAGACGAATGTTGTGGCCAACGCTCTTTGTCGTAAAACTCATGTGAAGAGTATTCATTGCTTTCAGATTCTGAACAACCTTTGTGAGCATATTAGAGAAGTGGAATACACGTCTGTAAATGAGAACAATGTATCCAACAAGATGAAGTGTGGTGTTGAGAATCAGCTTGTGTCCAAATCCGATGGTATTTTGTACTATCTCGATCATGTGTGGATTCCCAATCGTGGCAACCTTGGTGACTTCTAAATGAAGGAAGCTCATAACTCCCGATATTCCATTCATCCTAGCGCTAATAAGATGTACCAAGACCATCACACGTCTTATTGGTTGCCTGAGATGAAGAAGGATATCGCTATCTACGTTTCGAAATGCCTCACCTGTTCTAAGGTAAAGGCTGATCATCAACGTCCTCTTGCTTACTCGAACAACCAAAAATTCTAGCCTGGAAATGGGAGAGCATAACAATGAATTTCATCACCAAACTCCCTCGTACTTCTTCTGGTCATGATAGCATTTGGGTAATCAATGATCGTTTGACCAAATCTGCTCACTTCCTCCCCATTCATAAAGATTACAAGGTCGAGAAGTTAGCACGTATCTACACGGATGAAGTCATTTGCCATCACGGTATCTCCATTGACATCATTTCTAACCGTGATGGTCGTTTCACCTTGCGTCTCTAGCAGACTTTTAAAAAGGCTCTTGGTACCCATCTCAACCTTAGTATTGCCTTTCACCCTCAATCCGACGGTCAAACCGAGCGTACCATCCAAACACTTGAGGATATGCTTCGTTATTGCGTAATCGATTTTTGAGGCAACTAGGATATGCACTTGCCTTTGGTAGAATTCTCGTACAACAACAGTTATCACGCTAGCATTCAAATGGCACCATTTAAAGCACTGTATGGACGTAAATGTCGGTCGCTTATCTGTTGGCACGAGATAGGTGAAGCTCAAAGCACTAGTCCCGAATTCATACAAGAGACGATGGACAAGATCCTG
The DNA here is from genome assembly GCA_947069175.1 of Scalesia atractyloides. NCBI lineage: Eukaryota > Viridiplantae > Streptophyta > Magnoliopsida > Asterales > Asteraceae > Scalesia > Scalesia atractyloides. Next base: position 17,188,124 of record CAMTDV010000026.1, read on the forward strand.
CAAATTCGTGATAACCTGCTCAAGGCTCAAAGTCGACAAAAGAATTACGCTGATAAGAGAACGTAAGCCCTTGGAATTTAACGTGGGTGATCATGTACTTCTCAATGTATCCCCTTGGAAGGGTGTAGTTCACTTTGGTAAGAAAAGTAAACTCGTTCCTCGCTTCGTAGGTCCTTTCAAGATTCTAGAAAGGATTGGCAAGGTAGCATATCATCTGGACCTACCCCAAGAACTCCACAATGTTCATCCAACCTTCCACGTTTCAAATCTGAAGAAATGTCTAGCTGAAGAAGGACTTCATGTTCCACTCGCTGATCTTCAAATCAATGAGTCCTTGCACTTTGTGGAAAAACCGGTTGAAATCATGGATCGAGGAACCAAGCAGCTAAGGCATAGTCACATTCCCATAGTCAAGGTTCGATGGGAAGGCAAACGTGGTGCTGAATTCACTTGGGAACTCGAGAGTGAAATGAAGACTAAGAATCCACATATATTCGTTGAGTCTTCCTCTTGAGTAAACTTCAAGACGAAATTTCCTAAAGTAGGGGAGACTATAACGCTTCGCATTCTTGTACTTTCCATATTTAGAAAGTGTAATCGTATTTCTATTATGGAAACTTGTATTCGTGTATTATTCTTATTTCTCTTTCCAACTATGTAAATCCGAGACCTTGATCATTATGAAATACTTATTTTACCTAAACTTGTTATACTTGCAATCAATCATTCGAGTGCATACTTACATGCAAATTATGCTTATTAATACGTGCATACTTATGTGTTACAAATTTCTGCTTAGAATACCTAAAAACCGGCTAAAATAGGAAAACATGGCCCAAAAACCAAACTTTTGTGCGATCTGGATCACTTTGCACGAAGTGGCAACCACTGCGCACGAACTGACACTTCACACCAACCTTGTTGTCAACAACTTTTCACCATAAATATAACACACTCTCACAACTTCAAACTTTCCGTACACTTTCACTCTCACTCTCACTCTCAAATTTCCGGATTCGTGGCAGATTATTTTTAGCCTCTAAGTGAGTTTTAGCTCACTACTTTCCTTACTTTTCATAACTGGTTCATCTTTTAATTCTTTTTCCTTTGTACCAAGTGTGACCACTGACTTAGTTTATCATCCTCACTAGGATTGGACTATGTATCAGCAAGTGTGAGAACGTTGGGAGCCTTAGCTAACCAAATTAAGTTCCACACCTAACTTGAACATTCAGATTAACCAACAATGGGCCCCACCACTTGAAACAATAATACCTAAATCCTACCTCTTTTTCCTTCCTCGCCCCCTTTCCTTAAAACCAATACCACCACAATCATCGAATCAAGTCCAACCATCTCTGGCGAACCCTATCACCATCGTCGTTCCCAAGGGCCAGCAACTCCCTTTACCATCATAGTTCAACTACTACAACAAAACTTTTGTCTCCTACGTTTTTAACAACTTCACCCCCACCCTCCTCACAATAGCAACAACATATTCGTTCCACCAGTTTAACATTTTCTTCCGACCATCGATCGCTTCCTTCAACCACCAACCGTGCTAGAACCACCAATGTTAGGATTATACCTCACCGCCGCCATGCCTAGGGTCGGTGTCAAAGATTTCTCCATCACCATCGGAAGTTCTTTGGGTGGTGTTGAAGGGTCTTATTCCATCTTCGTCTCTCTCTTTTGACCCAGAGCTATTGTCTCCCTTTCTTGTTCCACTTGGTGGTAACCATGGATGGTCTGTTGTTTGGTGGTGGTGGCCCACTAATTAATGAACATAAAATATAATATTGAGTTTTTTATTTAATTTAATTAACTAATATGTATTTTTTTAAATAATGAGGGTAGTATGGTCATTTTACACATACTTAATTAATGAAAAAAAGGTGAACAATCATCCATATCACGGACCATCATAGTTATAAATTCATACCTCTATGACTATCAGCATGAGTTAGATGCACCGGTGAAATCTATGCAAAGTACAAGGACCATTCATGTAATTAATAATTAAATTTATTTGTAAATGCAAAAATATAATGTGAGTTGTTATAACCTTTGTGGCTTTTTATAAAATAAAACTAATATGTAACACATGGCAGGCCCATTAAGGCTCAACATTGAACAACTAATCATAAGTGTGTTTTTAATATTAGAATGACTTGTCATAACCTAATGTGCATTCTGTTAGGGATGGTAATCGAGTCAAATAACGAATTTTTGAATCGTTTATATATTTAATTGTTTTTACATTATATTTTTAAAAAAAATATATAATACTAAAATTTAATACTGTTTTCAACATTTTAAGATGAATGCAACAAGTGTATGTTGTTTCCATATTACATTTCAATGTCGATTTAACACAAACATTCATCAAGTAATCGAATAACTGAAAACAAAGTTAAATATAACATATATAACATAACTTTGTACAACCAAAACAATATTTATCTGTATAGCTGAAAAGTAAATACAAAATGTCTATGCATACGAGTCGGCATCAGAGTCAGGATCGGGATCTGGCATCTGCGGCTGCTGCTGCTGAGCTGGTGGGAGCGGTATGGGAGGTAACCCGTCTCTCTCACGTCTATCCTTCATCTCCCGGACCACCCAGCCCATGAGATCCATAAGCCTGTTGACTTCGGCTCGTAAGCGTGGGTATGCCACAACCCCCGGGGCATGACCTGGAAGGACGTGCTGCGGGAACTGAGGCGCCCCGTGAGGTGGTGGCGGCGGTGGCGGTGGCGGTGCTGGTCCGTCAAAATCAACCGGAGGGTCCTGGACTACCGATGCCTCATATGCCGGCTGATGGACTGGACCGAAGTGATCTGGCAGCCGCTCCGGAATCCATGGCTCACCTTCGCGGCTTTTAAACCGCTCGCCGAGCATGTCGAACCTCTTCACCAGCCTCATCCCGCGCAAGGTCTGAAAACCCATCCACGTGGACGGTATGGCCTCTGGCACAAGACCCAACGACCTGGCTATGATGGTGACATACGCCCCGCCGTATAAAAAGCAGCGCTCCTGTCGGTGATGCGTGGAGGCGAAGTACTGGGCGAGACCGTGCGCAAGCGCGCACGGCGTCCTGTACAAAAGACAATAGTAAAAAAATAAATCGGTACTCGTACACCACTCACGGTTGTGTCCGCGAGCGGTAATAGACGTAGCGAGCATCCGATGTAGATACCTCCACATTATATTAGCGAAATACGTAAATTAATTCAAACAATTAATAATCAAACAATAATGTAATAAACGTACGTACCTGTACAGCGGGTCGGCAACGTGAGAAATCCTCCCCTTCGCCCTGACATGCTCCCAAGTGTCAGGGCTTGCGACCACCCCCCAAAATCCCAATAGAGTGGGTTTATCCACCGCCACTAGCCCCTCCGTATAAACATCGGTGGCAATCTCCTCCTGCAGGTATATACCGCTATGAACGGCAAACTCCGCAAGCGTCATCGAACGCCACACACTAGCGAGCCTGAATGAAACCTCAGGTGGAGGGGGATGACCCTGTGACTGAGCAGGCGGCTGGTCAACCCGTGGAGGGTGGAACGGAAGGTCGACAGGAACTCGACAAACAGCTCCTTATAACTCGGCGTGCCGGCCAAGTCAAACAGACGGTGCCACGAGGAATCAACAGGAATGAAGAAACGCAGTCTCGACGTCTCACCAATCGCCTCGATCGTATCCCAGTCGTCCGCCGAGTGCGATCCGACGTGCATCCGCCGTAGCTTCCCGCAAAAACGGGCGGCCTCGGTGTCGAGCGGAAACTCCAGATAGGGGTGGCCGTGGAGCGGATCAACAGGCCCGTCGCGGACCATGCGGATGTGGGTCCCCGTGAATCGGATCTCCAATCTCGTCCATAACTAATCTGCGATTATATAAGTAATTTTACACAAACAAATCAAAAAATTATAGAAGTTAACAAAAAAATTAGGGTCGTCTATCGGGTCGTCTAGGGCTAGACACCCCATCTTGTTCTTCACAGAAGCCGACTACTCGAAGATGGCAGCCCTTAAACCCCAAAAATCATCAAATTCACACACAACCTACGATCTAAATGCATAATACATTAAAGTATATTGAAGTACAGGTGAAAATACATACCAGAGATGCTTGATTTGGCAAAAATATGGTCCGGATACGGTCGAATACGTATGTGTGTGTATGTTTGAGTGTGTTTAGGTGTGTGTCGTCTGCCTCGGGTCGTCTAGGTTGCGGGTCATATAAGACTCTTAGACGGGTCGTCTAGGCCTAGACGAATTATGTCACACCCCAATCGATGGTGGAAACATCGGGATGAGACGAAAACGAGATTGCTCATTGCTCACAACGTTATAAGTGATAGTAATTAATTAAACCATATTTCATTTCATAAGAATTGTCAAATACATCAATGTAACAAAACAAAGAAACAACATAACATTTGCAAAGTCATAACAAAATGGATACATCAACATTAAACCTAACGTCTAATTTGTGTGTATCTAGTCCTTGCAATATTGTTTTCATAGCATCATCTCCTTCAACCTGTAACATGTTTTAAAATAATGTCAACGCGAAAGCTAAGGCGAGTACACAAGTTTAGGCATAGCATACGTATACGAATAAGTTTAAACAATCCTCATGGCAACCAAATCTATACAAGAGCAATATCAAGGCATGCAATACTAATAATCAAACCCTTAACGCAATCACGATGTTTTAACATGACCTCACGAATAACACGATGGAGGTGGATGCGTGAATTCCTATAGCGCTAAGCATGTTAAACAAAGGCTAAAAATAGTTAATGACTAAAGCATAGCATAACGAATATCCAAGACAAGCATCAAGTATAAGATTCAAGTTTTCATGTATATGGGATCGTTTGTGTGTTTCATAAAGTTTAAGTGTTCGTGATTTTGTGTATGCCAACATGTTACACCCGAAAAGTGTTATAAACAAAAGTGGGTCGAGTGTACTCACGGTTTTGCTAAGTCTTTTCGACACTTGACAATCCGTGAAGACGTTGGTTCGAGGATAACGCCGAATTACCCTACAAGTGGAAACGAGGCGTATGAGTATAGAGTTTCAACGGGAGATTAGGAGTATTCGAACATGATTAAAAATAAGTTTGAAAAAGTATTATGATACGAAAGTATTCACTAAGATGTAACACTCGTTCTTGACACTATAGTAACTCTTACGAGTTGGATTTGATTTCATAGGTTCGGGACGTATTAGACTCGTGACAAGGAATTACATACTTTAGTGTTAAACTTAATAACATGATAGGTGATTATAAGTTCATTATCAAGGTTTCGGTTTTAGAATTATAATATAGTTATATATATATATATCATTATAATCATGTAGGAGGTGGGAGGATGAACCATCAACTTTGTAACCTCTAGTGTCATGTATGTCAAGTATGAGGTGGGAGGTTAAACCATCCACTTTGAACCTCGGATTATGTTCACCACTACACAAGTTACCATTGGTAACAAGGAGGGTACAAGAACTATATACTATACAAGAATGTAAAGACAAGAATGATAAAGTGTCATCTAGATACCAAGTAGCTAAGTATTCAACAACCCGACGAGCACACGAGGACAATCGTCAACGGCTTTGTGGGGTTGAGACACTTAGATCTAGCAAACTAGTTTGGGATCTTGATGAAAATAATCAAGTGATGTGTGGTCTCAAATTAGGATAGCCCAAGCTTCTTTGTGGACACACATGAACAAGCATAATAGCTTGCATCACTTGTGAGCTTAATGGTCTTCAAAAACAGAATGTTTTGGGTGTCAAAACAGCCCTTAGTTCATGTTAACAAGCTTGGTTAGGATTTACTAATCATAAGCTTGATTGTAAGCACAAGAACACAAGTTTATTGAAGTTAAAACACAAGTTTGATAAAAGTTTAGACAAAACAGAAAGTTTGTGGACATTTTGGGACATTTCCAGGTCTGGATTCTTCATGGAGAACCCTAGGAATTCAACCCAAAGTTTATCCAAGCAAGTAGGAAAAAGAATGGAGTGATTTCGTTAAGAAATGAGTGAGTTACACTCACTTTAGTGAAGATGAGTAATTCTGCTCGAACTTGTAATTTTGCAGCTGATTTGGAAGGTTTTGAGAGAGATTTGAGGGAGATTAAAGTGTAAAAGTGCTTGGATTATAGGTGGGTTTTATAGAGGAAGGATTAGGGTTAGTTAGTTGAAGTTTAGGTGGGTAATTAATGGTTTAAAAATGATTTAAACTCACAAATATGTCAAAAACCCGCCCAAAAAAGGGCTGTTTGCCCGCTGGTCGCGCCCATCTATGACCGGAAACAGTGGTTAAATGATTTGTTATCCGGGTTCTTTCACATGTTGGGCGTTTGGCGGAGTGGTTGAGGTGTTGTTTGTTGAACCGGGGATCCCGAGTTCGAGGCTCGCGGATCCCGGTTTGTTTTTTTTATTTTTTATAATTAAAAACTCAATAATTTAGTTTCATAATTGGCAGGAAATGCCCCTGTAGTTCAAGAATTCAGTAATTACATATTAGACCTTGGACTTTTTTAAGGAAAAAAAGATATATAAGTATTTATTAACATTTAATCCTAAATGTTAATATATTTATAAATAGCATTTTAATTTTTGTAAAAAGTAAATTAATTAATTTTATTAACTAATTTAATTAATTAATTTAATTAATTAACTAATTAATTAATTTGAATTAATTAACTTCATAAATGAATAGGTAATTGTATTATTATTTTTTTTTGCAACGAATTAAGTTTAACGATTAAAAGTTTCACGTTTGAGTCTTGTTTACGCAATACAAACCAAGTTTGCGAGTTATCACACGTTTACGAATAAGAGTATCACGAGTATGTTTATATGTTTAAGGTATGAACAAGTATAAGTGTAACAAGATTATGCTTAACACAACATGAATAAAATATGAGTTTCTCATTACGATCCAAGTCTCGGTTTACAACGTTTACAACAAAAGATGAATACAAGATACAACGATTACAGAAAATAGAAGTACGGTATAAGGTTTCCAAATATAGAAAGTATAGAAACGCGGGGCGTTACAGTCTCCCCTCCTTTAGGAAATTTCGTCCTGAAATTTAGGAAGATGTAACGAAGAGATATGGATACTTAGTCTTCATATCACTTTCAAGTTCCCAAGTGAATTCGGAGCCACGTTTACCTTCCCATCGAACCTTGACAATAGGAATACGACTGCGCCTCAGTTGCTTGGTTCCTCGGTCCATGATTTCGACCGGTTTCTCCACGAAGTGCAAAGTATCATTGATTTGAAGATCTTCGAGTGGAACTTGGAGTCCTTCTTCAGCTAGACACGTTTTCAAATTTGAAACATGAAACACAGGATGCACGTTGCTGAGCGCTTGTGGTAGATCCAGTCGATACGCTACCTTGCCAATCCTTTCGATAATCTTGAAAGGACCCACATAGCGAGGAGCGAGTTTGCCTTTCTTACCAAAACGAACAACACCTTTCCAAGGTGCAACCTTGAGAAGTACGTGGTCACCTATGTCGAATTCCAAACGTTTGCGTCTTCTAGCAGCATAGCTCTTTTGTCGACTACGAGCTTTGAGCAAGTTGTCACGAATCTGTAGGATCTTGTCCGTCGTCTCTTGTATAAGTTCGGGACCGGTGAGTTGTACGTCTCCGATCTCGTGCCAACAAATAGGTGAACGACACTTGCGACCATACAGTGCTTCAAATGGAGCCATTTGAATACTTGCGTGATAGCTGTTGTTGTACGAGAATTCTACCAAGGGTAAGTGCAAATCCCAGTTGCCGCCAAAATCGATTACGCATGATCGAAGCATATCCTCTAGAGTTTGAATAGTACGCTCGGTCTGATCGTCAGATTGAGGATGAAAAGCGATGCTAAGATTCAAATGAGTGCCAAGGGCGGATTGGAATGTTTGCCAAAGGCGAGAAGTGAAAGGAGCATCGTGATCAGAAATAATATCAAGAGGAGTACCGTGACGACTAATGATTTCACTCGTGTAGATACGAGCCAATTTCTCGACTTTGTAATCTTCACGAATGGCGAGGAAGTGAGCGGATTTCATCAGACGATCAACGATAACCCAAATACTTTCGTGACCAGTGAGGTACGAAGCAATTTCGTGATGAAATCCAAGGCTATGCTCTCCCATTTCCAGACAGGAATTTCTGGTTGTTTGAGCAAATCGGAGGGATATTGATGTTCTGCCTTGACTTTGGAACACGTAAGGCATTTGGAGACGTAGAGAGCGATATCACGTTTCATTCCAGGCCACCAATAGGATGCGCGCAAGTCATGGTACATCTTATCAGCTCCAGGATGAACGGAGTATTGGGATTTGTGAGCTTCGTCCATCAAAGTAGTCCGAAGATTGAGACGATCGGGAATCCAAATGCGACTATGGTAGTAAAGAACACCATCAGGCTTAGCTTCGAGTGGGTTTTCGATTCCACAATTCAACTCGTTACCGAGGTTACCCTCGTTAATGACGGCAAATTGTGCTTGTCGAATCAACTCGTTGAGTTTTCCCACGATTTGGTAGCAACGAGCACTCTTGACATGAGTCTTACGACTAAGTGCATCAGCCATGACATTCCCCTTACCAGGGTGGTAGCGAATATCACAGTCGTAGTCGTTTAACAATTCTACCCAACGACGTTGACGCATGTTGAGTTCCTTTTGATCAAAGATGTGTTGGAGGCTTTTATGGTCGGTAAAGATCATACACTTTGTACCATAAAGGTAGTGTCGCCAAATCTTTAATGCAAAAACAATTGCACCAAGTTCAAGGTCGTGAGTAGTATAATTTTTCTAATGAATTTTGAGTTGTCTCGACGCGTAAGCAATTACTTTGTCCCGTTGCATGAGAACGCAACCAAGACCCTGGTTAGAGGCATCGCAATACACGACGAAATCGTCGTTCCCATCGGGAGAGTGAGGATAGGAGCATTACAAAGCATGTCTTTGAGCGTTTGGAAAGATTCCTCTTGTTCGGGACCCCAAACAAAAGGTTTATCTTTTTTAGTCAACGAAGTCAAAGGAACGGCAATCTTCGAGAAGTTCGAGATGAAACGGCGATAATACCCAGCTAGGCCAAGAAACTAACGAATTTCAGAGGGCGACTTAGGTGCAATCCAATTCTTCACAGCTTCTATCTTTGCAGGGTCAACATGAATACCAAGTTCATTGACGGTGTGACCTAAGAATTGAACCTCTTTTAGCCAAAATTCACACTTGGAGAATTTGGCATACAGACGTTCGGTTTGCAAAAGCTGAAGAATAAGACGCAAATGTCGTCCATGTTCTTCTTTCGTCTTGGAGTAGATTAGGACATCGTCGATGAATACAATGACGAAATGATCGAGAAAAGGCTTACACACACGGTTCATGAGATCCATAAACACTGCAGGAGCGTTGGTCAAACAAAAAGGCATGACCACAAACTCATAGTGTCCATAACATGTGCGAAATGCGGTTTTGGGTGCATCTTCCTCTGAAACCCGAAGTTGATGATAGCCAGAACGGAGGTCAACCTTTGAAAAGCACTTCGCGCCTTGCAATTGATCGAAGAGATTGTCAATACGAGGAAGTGGGTATCGGTTTTTTACTGTAAGTTTATTGAGCTCACGATAATCAATGCACATCCGAAAAGACCCATCTTTCTTCTTGACGAACAACACGGGAGCGCCCCAAGGAGAAGTACTGGGGCGTATAAAGCCTTTATCAAGAAGCTCTTGAAGTTGGCTTGATGGCTCTTGCATCTCCGAGGGTGCTAAACGATAGGGAGCTTTCGCAACAGGAGTTGTGCCAGGGATCAGATCAATACGAAAATCGACAGCTCGAGGAGGCGGAGGACCAGGGAGATCCTCGGGGAAAACAGAAGGAAACTCACAAACGACAGGAACATCACTTATGCTAGGACCTTTGTCTTTCTTTTCCACAACGTGGGCGAGAAAGGCAAAGTACTCCTTACGCAAGTACTTGCACGCTTTGATGCACGACATAAGCTTGAGACCCTTAGAAGGTTTCTCACCATAGACGTGTAAAGAGTCACATTGAGGTAGGGGAAGACGAATGAATTTCTCAGAACAAACGACTTTAGCACAAAGTCGCTTAAGCCAGTCCATGCCTACTATGACGTCAAAGCTACCCATTTGCATAGGTATGAGGTCGATGGAAAACTTATGATCGTTTAAGATTAGGGAGCAACCAGAAAGAACAGAGTCAACGGATATGGTCTTACCATTAGCGACTTCAACAGCAAAAGGATTAGGCATTTTAGTTCGTTCGCGCTTAAGCAAGGGTTCAAATTCAACGGATACAAAACTTCTATCCGCGCTAGTATCAAATAGACAAGTAGCATAGATATGGTTCACAAGGAACGTACCAGTGATGACATCATTCGAACTTTGGGCTTGAGCTGAGGTGAGAACGAAATCTTGTCCTTTTGCAGGTTCGGTTTGTTGTTGCTGCTGGTTATTGGTGCGTTTCGGGCAAACGTTGGAGAAATGGTTAGGATCGCCACAATTGTAGCAGGTTCGACCAGTGTGGCTTGGGTTTGGCGGTTTGGGTTAGGATTGGGTAAAAGGGCTTGGGTTTGCTGGTTCTGGGGTAGGCGACAGTAGTTGGAGAGGTGTCCCAACCTATTACAGTTGGCACATTTTCGGCATGAGGTGCCAACAGGGTGATGGTAGTTGCAAGTGGTACACTTGGGGTGAGAGCCAATGTAACCTTGTCCAGGTTGGTTGGTGTTTTGGGTAGTGGCGACGGCGTTTAGTGGTGTAGGGGTAGGCGGAGTGACGACCGCATTGTTTTGAGAAGAAGCCTTCCGCTTCTTGTTCTTGTTGTGGGGCTTTTTGGCTGGAGGGGTAGGTGATTCAGTGGTGTTGGCAATGGCTTGGTGCGCATGCTTCGTAGGGACCTTGTCGTAGGCCCCTGAAGGATGCAGTTATGGTTGAGTTGGAGGGTTATGGCAAAGGCTTCCTCGAGGGTTTTCGGGTTGGCTGCGACTACATGGTTCATGAACACCGGTGAGAGGCAACGGATGAGCTTGGCGATTGACTTGGGAACAGTATCGACTTGCCCAGGGCAAATGATACTTAACTGTTTGAAGCGCGCGATCAATCCTTCAGCATCGCTCCCCTGTCGTGTGAGATTCCAGAACTCGTTTTCAAGTTTCTGGGTCTCATGGGGAGGACAGAATTGCTCCTTCATGAGCTCCTTAAGCTCTTCCCAAGTCATCGTGTGGGCTGCTTCGTTGCCACGCATGTTTCGTTCGGTGGTCCACCACTCGAGGGCTCTCTTGCGAAAGACCCCGGTGGCATTAAGGGTTCGGAGTTCCTCAGGGCAGCCGCCCTGAAGGAAGATAAGCTCCATTGAATCAAACCAATTGATCATGGCGGTAACACCGTCCATGCCAGTGAATTCCACTGGTTTACAAGCCATGAAATGCTTGAATTGGTAAGATGGTTTGGGGGTATCGGCTTTGGAATCAGCGGATGATTTAGGTGTGGCTTCGGCGTGTATGGTTGTGGATTTGGCTAACAATGTCGGGTATGATCTTTGTCATTTGCCCGGCCATTTGCTCTGAAACGAGCCCAATCAGTTCTTGCTTTGATATCGAGTCCTCGTTGTTGGATTCCTTCTCGGAATCCGTCTTCTTGGACTTCTTGAGGCGGTTCAACGAGTTACGGAAAGGAGGCATCTAGAGGTTGTAAACAAGACAAAAGCATGAGACTTGATTGTAATAAAGAAAATAGGTTTTGCATGCATGAGTATGAATAAAGTTCACATAAGTTTCACATAAGAAGCATGTGTTCATCAAGTATGGTTCACATAGTTTGCATGAGTTCAATAAGTATAACACGTATACTCACGTATGAATACAAATAAAGAGTATAAATTTAGTTTGTTCACGAGGTTAGTATTGTTTTTTATTGCGATAAACGTGCGAGTGTGTAACGGTTTGAAATGAACGAGGTAACAAGTATAAAATCACACAAAATTGAGATAACATAAAAGATAGCCTCACTAAAACATAGGATTGTTTCGGGTAGAGAAACGTCGACTATTCCAAAGTGAATCAAAGATCCTTTCAAATTAGAGAAACGTGCTTTGGCCTATAGGTAAAACGCTCGCGTCAAGAAGCGATTGATGGCATTTTACCCTTCCAGTTACTACACGTCTCTAACCGATCGAAAAGTTGAGACTTTGGCGAGATTGAAAATCGAGGAACGGGACTAGTTGACAAGGTGCGGGTTTCACCCCTAACTTAACAACATCGTACCCTAGGTGTGGTTTGTTTCTTGCTTAACGAGGAGCAAATTCCGACTCGTTTGTAAGACCACTAGAGTATGAAACGGAAGTTTTCCATCAAGATGTGGATATCACTCCTAGCTTGATGGTGTAACTTCGTGAAAAATTGAATACGCGGAATGAGGGATTTACCAAAAATTGTTGACCATTGGGTCTATCTTGGTGCAAATCGTCTCGTTTGCATTACGAGTGTCTTCAAGTGTATATTGTGTAAAATACCTTAGGAAAGGCATGTTATAAACATTAGGACCAAAAAGATAAGGAAGAAGCAAGTAGGAAGAATAAAATTTTAAGCATGATATAGGAATGGTCAAAATGGGACAGTTAAACAATAGACTAGGTCGAACATGGCAATTCTACCTAATTCCCTATAGTTATGACTCTGATACCAATCTGTCACACCCCAACCGATGGCAGAAACATCGGGATGAGACGAAAATGAGATTGCTCATTGCTCAGAACATTAATAAGTGATAATAATTAATTAAACCATATTTCATTCATAAGAATTGTAAAATACATCAATGTAACAAAACAAAGAAACAACATAACATTTGCAAAGTCATAACAAAATGGATACATCGACATTAAACCTAACGTCTAATTTGTGTGTATCTAGTCCTTGCAATATTGTTTTCATAGCATCATCTCCTTCAACCTGTAACATGTTTTAAAATAATGTCAACGCGAAAGCTAAGGCGAGTACACAAGTTTAGGCATAGCATACGTATACGAATAAGTTTAAACAATCCTCATGGCAACCAAATCTATACAAGAGCAATATCAAGGCATGCAATACTAATAATCAAACCCTTAACGCAATCACGATGTTTTAACATGACCTCACGAATAACACGATGGAGGTGGATGCGTGAATTCCTATAGCGCTAAGCATGTTAAACAAAGGCTAAAAATAGTTAATGACTAAAGCATAGCATAACGAATATCCAAGACAAGCATCAAGTATAAGATTCAAGTTTTCATGTATATGGGATCGTTTGTGTGTTTCATAAAGTTTAAGTGTTCGTGATTTTGTATATGGAAACATGTTACACCCGAAAAGTGTTATAAACAAAAGTGGGTCGAGTGTACTCACGGTTTTGCTAAGTCTTTTCGACACTTGACAATCCGTGAAGACGTTGGTTCGAGGATGACGCCGAATTACCCTACAAGTGGAAACGAGGCGTATGAGTATAGAGTTTCAACGGGAGATTAGGAGTATTCGAGCATGATTAAAAATAAGTTTGAAAAAGTATTATGATACGAAAGTATTCACTAAGATGTAACACTCGTTCTTGACACTATAGTAACTCTTACGAGTTGTATGTGATTTCATAGGTTTGGGACGTATTAGAATCGTGACAAGGAATTACATACTTTAGTGTTAAACTTAATAACTTGATAGGTGATTATAAGTTCATTATCAAGGTTTCGGTTTTAGAATTATAATATAGTTATATATATATCATTATAATCATGTAGGAGGTGGGAGGATGAACCATCCACTTTGTAACCTCTAGTGTCATGTATGTCAAGTATGAGGTGGGAGGTTAAACCATCCACTTTGAACCTCGGATTATGTTCACCACTACACAAGTTACCATTGGTAACAAGGAGAGTACAAGAACTATATACTATAAAAGAATGTAAAGACAAGAATGATAAGGTGTCATCTAGATACCAAGTAGCCAAGTATTCAACAACCCGACGAGCACACGAGGGCAATCGTCAATGGTTTTGTGGGGTTGAGACACTTTAGGTCTAGCAAACTAGTTTGGGATCTTGATGAAAATAATCAAGTGATGTGTGGTCTCAAGTTAGGATAGCCCAAGCTTCCTTGTGGACACACATGAACAAGCATAATAGCTTGCATCACTTGTGAGCTTAATGCTCTTCAAAAACAGAATGTATAGGGTGTTAAAACAGCCCTTAGTTCATGTTAACAAGCTTGGTTAGGCTTCAGTAATCATAAGCTTGATTGTAAGCACAAGAACACAAGTTTGTTGAAGTTAAAACACAAGTTTGATAAAAGTTTAGACAAAACAGAAAGTTTGTGGACATTTTGGGGCATTTCCAGGTCTGGATTCTCCATGGAGAACCCTAGGAACTCAACCCAAAGTTTATCCAAGCAAGTAGGAAAAAGAATAGAGTGATTTCGTTAAGAAATGAGTGAGTTACACTCACTTTAGTGAATATGAGTAATTCTGCTCGAACTTGTAATTTTGCATCTGATTTGGAAGGTTTTGAGAGATATTTGAGGGAGATTAAAGTGTAAAAGTGCTTGGATTAGAGGTGGGTTTTATAGGGGAAGGATTAGGGTTAGTTAGTTGAAGTTTAGGTGGGTAATTAATGGTTTAAAAATGATTTAAACTCACAAATATGTCAAAAACCCGCCCAAAAAGGGTTGTTTGCCCGCTGGTCGCGCCCAGCTTTGACCGGAAACAGTGGTTAAATGATTTGTTATCTGGGTTCTTTCACATGTTGGGCGTTTGGCGGAGTGGTTGAGGTGTTGTTTGTTGAACCGGGGATCTCGAGTTCGAGTCTCGCGGATCTCGGTTTGTTTTTTTTATTTTTTTTAGTTAAAAACTCAATAATTTAGTTTCATAATTGCAGGAAAGGCCCCTGTAGTTCAAGAATTCAGTAATTACATATTAGACCTTAACTTTTTTTAAGGAAAAAAGATATATAAGTATTTATTAACATTTAATCCTAAATGTTAGTATATTTATAAAATAGCATTTTAATTTTTGTAAAAAGTAAATTAATTAATTTTATTAACTAATTTAATTAATTAATTTAATTAATTAATTAATTAATTAATTTGAATTAATTAACTTAATAAACGAATAGGTAATTGTATTTTTTTTTTTGCAACGAATTAAGTTTAACAATTAAAAGTTTCATGTTTAAGTCTTGTTTACGCAATACAAACCAAGTTTGCGAGTTATCACACGTTTACGAATAGAGTATCACGAGTATGTTTATATGTTTAAGGTATGAACAAGTATAAGTGTAACAAGATTATGATTAACACAACATGAATAAAATACGAGTTTCTCATTACGATCCAAGTCTCGGTTTACAACGTTTACAACAAAAGACGAATACAAGATACAACGATTACAGAAAATAGAAGTACGGTACAAGGTTTCCAAATATAGAAAGTATAGAAACGCGGGGCGTTACAAATTACCTTTTTACCCCTGAACTACCCACGTCTAGGCCTAATTCAGGGGCAAAATGGTAATTAGCCATGCTGAGCTGTGAAACACTCAGGTGGTTAATTACTATTTTACCCCTGAATTAGGCCTATATGGTAGGCAGTTCAGGGGCAAAATGGTAATTTATGATTTAAAATTTAAATTCGTCTTTTACCAGGGATAAAACATCCCGCTTAAACTAGACGGGTCGTCTAGGTCTAGACGTCCCGTCTATGCCTTGATAATATGACTATTTTGACCCTGAGTTTAGCCTAGACGGCCAACAAACCCGGGTAGATTGGTCTTCTTGCCAGACCAAGATGGGGCGTCTAGGTCTAGACGACCCGTATATATACATTTAAAATTTTTTTGGTATAACTAATAGGATTTATTTAATTAATTTGAACTTTGATTTAAGCCGACATTCTACCAGTACACCAAAGGCACAACAAATAAACCATACAAAGCCTATCTAAAAACCGACAAACTCCGGGTATTGACCAGCAATTACACTATCCGAGCTCGCACGTCCCACCGTCGCCACCGGCAGTATCGACATTTCATCAACTGCCGGTGCCAACAGTTGTACGTGAGAGCTCAGAGAGTATAATTGCTGTTGTTTATCAATACCCGGAGTTTGTTGGTTTTTAGATCGGCTTTGTATCTAAAAACCAACAAACTCCAGGCATTGACAAACAGACGGCAATTATACTCTCCGAGCTCGCACGTCCCACCGTTGCCACCGGCAGTAACGACAGTTCGTCGTCTGCCGGTGCCGACGGTGGGACGTGAGAGCTCGGAGAGTATAATTGCTGTTGTTTCTCAATACCCAGAGTTTGTTGGTTTTTAGATGGCCTTTGTATGGTTTTTTTTAAACCGTACAAAGCCTATCTAAAATCCAACAAACTCCGAGTATTTACCAACAGTTATACTCTCTGAGCTCTCACGTCCCACCGTCGCCACCGGCAGTATCGACATTTCGTCATCTGCCGATACCGACGGTTGGACGCGAGAGCTCGGAGAGTATAATTGTTGTTGTTTATCAATACCCAGAGTTTGTTGCTTTTTAGATGAGCTTTGTATCTAAAAACCAACAAACTCGGGTGTTGACAAACAACCGGTAATCATAGTATCCGAGCTCTCATGCCCAACCATCGCCACGGGCAGTATTGACATTTCGTCATCTGCCGGTGCCGACGGTTGGACGTGAGAGCTCGGAGAGCATAATTACCCTCTATTTGTCAATACCCAGAGTTTGTTGTTTTTAGATACAAAGCTTTGTATGGTTTAATTGTTGTGCCTTGGGTGTACTGAAGGAATGCCGGCTTATATCAAAGTTCAAATTAAGTAAATAAAATTCTATTAGTTATACCAAAAGTTTTTTTATTGTATTAACAAAATCTTTGTATTATTTATACAAATAAATCGTATTAAACATAAAAAAGATCGAGCCATTGTTCTTGCTTTCTTGACCATGGTTGACTAGGACTAATCATCAGACGATGACTGAGACTCGTTAGGTGCTGTATAAACACCTGAAATAAGTTCAACAACATATCACTATGTTAAACCACAACACACTCTATTACGCAAACAAAAACCATATATATTTAAAAAATGACAATATTTCTCATTTACCTGCATTTACTCCTCGAGTTTCCCTTCGGTTACAGTCTTCGATTCAGCACAAGACACTCTTTGACGTGTAGTCGATTGAGATACAAATTTGCACGCTGTAAACCGTCCCTCCAATACTTTTTTCCAAAATATATAAGGTTGATCTCAATCGGGTAAATATGTATTATACTCACTGTGAAACCTCAGCCGTTTTTCAAACGATCTCCACGAGATACGAAGTGCCTGCGTATGGGGGTGCCTCACCACCATATCCTCCACCATCACGAATAATGTCTTGTACACTAGACACAACCTCCTCTTGGTCGTTAGAATTGGGAACACCGCTCTCCCCCTAACAACGATATCACCGTTAGTAAGTAATTAAAACAACAACTAGTTTAACCTAATAACTGTTACCGTATTGACTTCAGGCACCGATGACCCGTTCCAGTTTAATGACATTTCACCACCTTTGGATGATATCAGATGAAGTAATACAAGCCAAAGTTCACGACAAACAGAATTACAACGACGAATTGAAAGTTTATGCGACATCAAATGCTCTGCATGGGTTTATTTAACAAAGAAATAGACGCCCCGTCTAACGCCTACGCGGGGCGTATCACTTTCCTACTTTACCGACATGCATTGAATGATATCAGAGGAGTAATATAAGCCAAAGAAGAAGTCGGAGAGAATTCCGACGACGAATCGAAAAATTTCTGCGACACAAATGCTCTGCATGGCTCTATTTAATAACGATATATACGCCCCGTCTAGGCCTAGACGGGGCATATCACTTTGCAACTTGGCTGACATGCATGCAGAGCACAAGATTCAAGACGGGTCGTCTAGCTCTAGACGCCCCCTCTTGACCTGGTCGTCTTCTACTCCGTCTATTGCTAAACGTCCCGTCTGATGTGACTGATTTGACGTTGTACGGTGCAGGAATGTGGTCGGAGAAAAAATAACTCTAGACGCCTTGTCTAGATCTAGACGACCCGTCTAAAGGATGTCTAAATAGGCAAGTGTATGTGTGAATACGTAGACCCTTATATTTTATCCATATGTGGATTTGACAAGTGTAAAGCGTCAACCAAACAATGCCCACAATTAAATTTATAAAACTAGTAGTAGACCCCAATGGAACATCTCATAGAACTCATCGTTACCACACACGTGTAAACCCCTAATCCCCACTCGTGTGAAAACCAGTTCGAACTCTGGTCCAGCCCATAGCTCCTATAGGTTCACCTAATCTTCAACGGCCTAACGGATCATAGCTGGCTCAAACCGCATAAGAATTATCGAACATAAAAACCCAAAAACAGTGACGATCTTCTCTATGTTACTCCTCTCTCTCCTCATTTCTTTCCAATAAATTTCTTAAAAATTGTGTCTTTTCTTTGTCCTAAGGGGGCGATAACAGAAACCCTTCTCCCAAAAGTGATAAAGTTCGGATCTTTATAGTCTTTGAGATTGAAATCTGCAGATAATTTTCTGGGTTCACTTGATTCTTTGAAAATGTTGTGTTTTGATGTGTTTTTGGAGTATTGATTGAGGAATGATTGGTGGGTTATTCATTGATTAGGTAATCTTGTTTAAAATTAGCTGATTTTAGCTTGATTTGGATATTTGGTACTGTAATGCTTATGTTGTACTGTTTTATGCTGTTAGAAGTTAGTGTTGTGTGTATAATTAGATAATCAGGAGCCCAAATTTGTATGTTATATGTTTCTAAATATAGTACCATGATGTTAGAATATTAGGTGTTTTTTTGTTGATTGGTTTGTTAATTGTTAGCAAACTGGTATGCACGGAGATTGAACCAGGAGAATGTTAGTCTCATCGATTGAAATATATCACTATGATTATTGGTATAGATCTTTTGTTCATGTGTGGGTGATCTGTATTTT
The DNA here is from genome assembly GCA_947069175.1 of Scalesia atractyloides. NCBI lineage: Eukaryota > Viridiplantae > Streptophyta > Magnoliopsida > Asterales > Asteraceae > Scalesia > Scalesia atractyloides. The sequence goes on from CAMTDV010000026.1 coordinate 17,207,206, forward strand.
GTGTATTTTTACAGCTCAATAGGATGATATTAGTATGGAATGAATAACATCCGAGTTTCGTGCCTTGTATGTGTTGTATATTCGACAGTAAGATGTAGTTGGTTTTTGTGTGAAAATTAAATTAGGGATTTGGTGGGAGTTCAACTAGAATGCTGACTTTTGCTAATATTTTTATATATATAAAGTTTTCTTCATCTTGATGTCTATTTCATCAATTATCAATGGTTTCGCTAACTTGTTTATGGTCAATTAGGGCGAGAATTTGAAGTTATTCTTTACGGTTCCAAAGATGGCTTCGGTATCACAATCTCCCGTTAATTTTTCCGGGAGTTTGTCTTCTGCAACGTCGGCTTCTGATCTTCTAAAAAGCTCTATTAACGGTGTTAATGGTGTACCTCTACAAACATTAGGCAGAGGGCATGTGGGCCCGAGGCGAAAGGGTTTAAATATAGTTGCAAAAGTAAGGAAAGTAAAGAAACACGAATACCCGTGGCCCCAGGATCCGGATCCCAATGTGAAGGGTGGAGTTCTAAGTCATCTTTCCCCTTTTAAGCCTTTGAAGGAAAAACCGAAGCCTGTTACATTAGAGTTCGAGAAACCGCTTATGGATTTACAGAAGAAAATCATCGATGTAAATTTTTTAACTGTTTTTTACTTTTTAATACGATTAATTTGTAGGTATGCGTGGAAGATGTTTAGAAAAATCTTGTTTTTTATATGTTTTCAGGTGCAAAAGATGGCTAATGAAACGGGTCTGGATTTCAGTGATCAAATCATCTCTCTAGAGAATAAATATCAGCAGGTAGGCTTGTAAACGAACCGAACGTTCATGAACTGTTCGTGAACTTGTTTGGTGGGAAGTTTGTTTATGTTCGTTTATTTAATAAATGAATGAACATGAACACAATTTTTTGTTCATTTAACCAAACGAACAAACATGAACACACGTTTTCTTTGTTCATTTATGTTCTTGAACGTCCGTTTATGTTCGTTCCTTTGTGTTCATTTTTGTTCGTTTATGTACATTTGTTTATGATCGTTCGTTTATGTTCGTTTCAATTTAAATACATAAGTAATTATATTTTTAACTGTTTTTATTTATGATTGCTTCTTGTTAGTTTTTAGTGTTTGGATGAACACATTCGGCTTCTTATTATCTGATTATATGATAAGTTTTGGATTATAAGTTTAACACTAGCTGCAATAGAATTGACTATCATAGGGTAAAATAAAATAACTTAGTTACCCTTTCTATGTAATTGGCTTTTTTTTAATTATCACGTTAATCTATTATTCTTTTAATTGTTATGTAACTTTTTGCAGGCTCTTAAAGATCTCTATACACATTTGACTCCAATACAACGAGTCAATATTGCACGACACCCGAACAGACCAACTTTTCTTGATCATGTATTCAACATTACTGATAAGGCAAGTTTTTTCTTTTGTAATTTATGCGGTTAAAGTTCACAAATTTTAATAAAATATTAAATGCCTTCTTTGAAAAATTTAAATTTACAGTTTGTTGAGCTTCATGGTGACCGAGCTGGCTATGATGATCCAGCAGTAGTGACGGGAATTGGAACAATAGATGGCAGGCGATTTATGTTTATGGGTCATCAAAAGGGTAGAAATACCAAAGAGAACATTCAACGGAACTTTGGAATGCCTACACCACATGGGTAAGATTGTGGGGTGTTTGGATCTATGCTTTAAAACCAATTATTTAATTATTACGACTTCAAGTTTAGGAAATATTAAGAGTATTTATTTACCCCTCTTGTTTACGGTTTATCCACAGTTTCATTTGTTTTGGTAAAGTGAGATTATGACTGCTTAGTGGTCTAAATAATTAGTTTCATACGCGTTGCAACAAAACTCATAACATAAAAAAAAGGTTAAAGTACTAAGGATGGTCCCTCCAATTTACCAATATTTTGGATTTGGTCCATGGCTTTCCAAAAGTACACGGATGGTCCTTGTGGTTTGCACTTTGTACTGCATTTAGTCCCCAACCAACAAATCTAAAGGTTTTAGCATGTCCAGGTAAGGGACTAAATGCATTACAAAGTGCAAACATAGGGACCATCCGTGTACTTTTGGAAAAAGCTAGGGACTACATGCATTACAAAATGAAAACCGACAGGGACCATCTGTGTACATTTGGAAAGCTAGGGACCAAATCTAAAATTTTGGTAAACCACAAGGACCATCCGTGTACTTTACTCAAAAAATTAAGAGTACTTATTTACCTTTCTTTTTTACTCACATTTTCATTGTGAGACATTAATGATACTAAAAACAGTTCATTTGATTTGGATATATTTCTTTTCGAAAAATCAGGAAGCAATATTTGAAAAATATATATTTTTATAGTGGATAAAAAGTACAGTAAATTCTTATATACTAACTTGAATTTTTATGTGGTGGTTTCTTCCATAATTAGATGCTGGCAATATCTCGTGCATCACGTTTTGCAACAATTAATTATCTAAATATGATTATTTAGTATCATATAATCAGTTTCAAAATGGCACATGCATCCAACGATCATAAATATTGATTTAAAGTCCTTTTGCTATCTAACCTTAAATTTTGATACAATGTTTAATATAGGTACCGTAAGGCTCTACGAATGATGTACTACGCAGACCACCATGGATTCCCTATTGTCACATTTATTGACACTCCAGGCGCGTTTGCTGACCTTAAATCAGAAGAATTAGGTCAAGTACGTAATGATTTATTATTATTGCTATGTTATCATCACTAAAAAGCTTAATTAAGTGGTTATACTATTTGTATGCAGGGTGAAGCAATTGCCCACAATTTAAGGACTATGTTCGGTCTGAAGGTACCGATTGTTTCAATTGTGATGGGTGAAGGTGGCTCTGGTGGTGCTTTAGCCATTGGTTGTGCTAATAAATTGCTAATGCTTGAAAATGCTGTCTTTTATGTTGCCAGGTGACTATAAAATTTCTCTCATTTTTATAAAAATCTAGGTTAGCTCATGCCATAATAATGTTTTGAAGTCTTTTATAATTGTTTTTTGTTTTCAAATATATTGTAAATTGACTAAGTAATTGTAGAATAAATTTGTTTATGGTAGAGACCTTTTTGCACCCCAAAAGTTAACCGGTCCACCTATTTTTTCGCAAAAGACCAAAAACGTGCGGAGCAATTTCATATATAACCTTGTAAAATATTATAAAATTGGTTACTTATAACTGCTTGTTTCACTGAATAAATGAAGTAACCACTATACGCTTACTGTTGTTTTTTATTCTCGAGTAAAGTGCACGAATGGTCCCTGTGGTTTACCAAAATTTTGGATTTGGTCCCTAGCTTTCCAAAATTACATGGATGGTCCCTGTGGTTTGCACTTTGTAACGCATTTAATCCCCAACCAACAAATCTAAAGGTTTTAGCAGCTCCAAGTTGGGGACTATATGTGTTACAAAGTGCAAACCACAGGCACCATCCGTGTACTTTTGGTAAAAGCTGAGGACTAAATGCGTTACAAAGTTCAAACCACAGGGACCATCTGTGTTCTTTTGGAAAGCTAGGGACCAAATTCAAAATTTTGGTAAACTACAAGGACCATCCGTGTACTTTATCCTCTTATAATTGCATCAGTTAAATTATATTCTTTTTTATGTGTAAGTTTTGCACTTGCTAGTGTGATTGATTTATTGTATTTATTTTTTCCGTGGTATAGCCCAGAAGCATGTGCAGCAATTCTGTGGAAGACTGCCAAGGCCTCCCCAAAGGTGGTGAAACCGTTCTATTTTGTATTCATATGTTTTTAAAATACCGTTTAATTCTTAAAGTTTATATAACCTTTTTTCATTTATAGGCGGCTGAGAAGCTCAAAATAACAGCTAATGAGCTTTGCAAGCTACAAATTGCTGATGGCATCATCCCAGTACGATTTTTTCCGTTATCTTATTTGACTTGGTCATTTAAACAAAAAAAGGATCCATAAATCAAGAATTAAGAGAAATTAAAGTTTCTTGAAATTCCTAAATTTGAAAGCTAATTCCATGTTATGTACCTTCCTCAAAATCCTTTTTTTTCTCAAAATATTTTAATGTTTGAGTTGAGGAGAATTTGAAATATTTTCATTTATTTTTTAATATAAAAATGTATTTTATTTAAGATATAAGTATAAGTGGTTCGGTTTGGTTAACTGTATATTGAGAATTTCAGGAACCGCTTGGTGGTGCACATGCAGATCCACACTGGACATCGGAGCAAATTAAAAAAGCCATTCTTGAATCAATGGATGTGAGTATGTGAAAATTTTGACCTGGTTACTTGAAAACAGGTCGATTTGGATTTTGGATTATACGTCTAATGCGCAAAATTAAAAAAGTTGACTCAAAATGAAACGGGTCAAATAATTCCAAAATCAACCAAAGTGTATTTTTAACGCACAAGACATTTCAAATTGTTATATTCCGAAATTATCTTATTATTATTATCATAATAATATAAGTATAACTATTGTTATCATTATTGTGATAATATAAGCATTGTTATCATATTTGATCAACTAGTTATTTACTAAAGTACTGGACAAAAATTGTTTGGGTCTAGCTTTATTCGTGCTTACATTATATCCGTGTGTATAGGAGCTCCAAACAATGGGGACCGAAGAATTATTAAGACATAGAATGCTGAAATTCCGCAAGATCGGTGGGTTTCAAGAAGGTTTGCCCGTTGAACCCGAAAAGAAAGTCAACATGAAAAGAAAAGAAGAACTGAGACCCGGACTTATTTCAGACAAAGTGTTGCAGGGTGAAGTAAATAAATTAAAAGAGCAAATAATGAAAGCAAAAGAATCATCTTCTATAGATATGGATCAAAACGGGCTGATCGAAAAACTTCAACGAGAGATCAATTATGAATTTTCTGAAGCAGCTAAAGCGTTAGGGATCGAAGAAAAATTAAGTCAAATGCGTGAAGAGTTTGCGAAAGCGGAGAACGGACAGTTGACTTCCGGTCAAATCGAGAATCTTGAACGTTTAAAGAATGAGTTTAACGAGAAATTAGAGACCGCTCCTAACTATGGAAGGCTGAAGTATAAGCTAAGCTTGTTAAAGGAAATAACGGAGGCGAAAGTCTTTGCTGAAAATTACAAAAAGACCCTTCCATTGAAGGCTAAAGTCAACGAGAAGTTCAAAGAGGTTTTGGAAAAGTCAACCCTGAAGCAGAAAATCGAGAATTTGAAAGCTGAAGTTGAAAAATCCGGTGTGTCTTCAATTGAAGAATTCGATCAAGATCTTAAAGAGAAAGTTCTAGAAGTTCGGGAAGAAGTTGAATCCGAGTTCGTTAACGCGCTTGAATCGTCGGGCGTTCACGTAACTTCAAAGATCGGTCAAAGTTCAATGTCGGTGGTCAAGGCTAAAGTCGATGAACTTAATGCAGAAATTAATCAGATAATTCAAGATGTTATCGAATCTACACCGGATTTGAAGAGCAAAATTGAGATGTTGAAACTTGAGGTAGTAAAAGACAAAAATACCCCTAGTAAGGAATCAAAGGAAAAGATTGAGGCTTTGCAGAAGCAGATTAAGGAGGGTGTTGCTGATGTCATGAGTTCTGCAGCGATTAAAGAAAAATACGAACAATTACTGGCTGAGCTTGCGGAACTTTCAGGTGGTTCTGATGGAAGTTTGATCAAGGAACCCAGTTATGCATGATGTAAGTTTAATATTTTGTCATACCCTTTTCGAGTTTCAAGTTGACTTTGACTTTAGATGTCAAACCTATTCCTGTTAATTTAAAATTTAAAATTGGTGGTGTATTTTTCTACGAGTTAATATGGAAAAATTGTTATAAAATAGCAGCGTACTTTCGGTTAATTTTTAATTTTGTCAAATTACTTGAAGGGGGTTTTGGATTTGTGTTCTGGAGTTGATGACCTGATTATTAAATTTGAAGTTGCAATAATCATATTTAATAAATGTTTGAAGACCAGAGTATGTGTTGTCTTAGATTCTCTTTGAAACCAATGATTCATGTACACAAACAAGTCAAAAGTCAACCCATTTGACCTCAAATGTCAAAGGGTGCCTCTTTCATGTTACAAATAGCCAATCAAGTATTTATTTTGGCAGTTAATAAAACCTGATGACGCTACACTGAGTTCTGGAACGTGGATTAACGAGCTTTAGTTTGGAATATCTCAACCATCACCGGGGTCAGGTTAACCGTATATTATATTTGCTGAAGATCTGTGGGAAAGATCTGACTGCTTTGAAAGTCTGTTGTTTGAGTTTAGTTTTTGTTATTTTTATCAACTTCTACATGAATTTAATATTGTGGTTTAGTTTCCCAATTGGTAGATCACAACAGACAATTCTATGAGACAACAATACCATGTTATGTAAATTCTGCTGATTACCAGGGAATGCCAATAATTTTCTTTCTCGTATTCTGTTGAATATTTGTTGTGTGAGGTGTTTGGATGTTCGTTTTGAAAATAATTTGAGCGATTTTAATGAAACGCGATAAACTTAAGAACTATCATGTGGCGTTTTCTTTTTTAAGATTTTGTGGTAGCAAGTTGGCTTTTTCACCATTTAGGGGTGTTGATTATCTCGCGAATGTTCAGCGAATGGTTTTATTTAAAACAAATCTGACAAAAAAAATCAAGTTGGATAACTAGTATTACATTAAAATCTATAAACAACACTACTGATGCTAGTTTTAACAAAATTTGTCTATAAATGCATTTTGACTCAAGTTCAGTTTTGTCAAATTTTGTTTAAAAATACAGTTGCAAGAGGGACAAACACACTATATGGATCAGAACTTAAGAGAGCGTTGTTAATGCATAAAACCACCTACCTAAATTGGTTTAAATAAAAAGTTTTCATCACACTTAATAAATTAATTTGTTAGAAAAAGTAAACGAACCTTTATATAAATAAGTTATGGGTCATTCTACCCCATCTTAGCTAGTGTGAATAACAATGTTAAAAAAATTAACTACATGGTTGATCCCTCTTTTAATCAATATTTTGATTTTGATACATTTTTATTGAAAAGTACATAGTCCAAATTTTTACAATTTACAACACATTTAGTCCCCATCTATTATCGATAAAAAGTTAGGTCCATTAGCTTTTAAGGGACTAAGGTGTTACAAATTACAAAAGTTTGGACTAAATTTGTTACAAATTGCAAAAGTTTGTAGCTATCTAATATCTATGTACTTTTCAATAAATATGTATCAAAACCAAAATATTAATATTAATATTGACATGTTACAGATTGCATTGCAAAAGTTTACGACTATCTAGTATCTGCGTACTTTTCAATAAATATGTATCAAAACCAAAATATTAATATTGACATATCACATGGAACAACCATATAATTAACTCTATAAAAATATAGCTTCTATTTTGTAATGCTCAAAATTATTTTACAAGATGAGACAGAGCAAACAAATACTCTTTCCTAGTCCCCACTATATAACTTACATTTGCACAACACTGAAAAAATCTCCCCTCTTTTTTAACCTACAACACTCAAACCTTGATCTCAACACAGTTTACACAACAAATAATCACTAAACTTGATCTCCCTATCTATAAAATGCAATTTCTGCATTATGTTTTTGGGGTCCCCTTTGGATCTCTTTTCTATAAAAACCTAAACGACGCGTTCGCCAGTAGCAAAAAGGTTCCAAAATATGGCTGTGGCGAAATACAGGCAAGCTGTCACGGTTAAGAAAGCTTGAAATGATCCCAGCCACTGCACAAAGTAACCTGTCCAGATCGTGCTGATTATTGCAGCCAATGTCCCAGCAGAGTTTGAAATTCCTGTTTAGTTTTAGAGAAAAACATGTCAAATTCTGAGTGATGCAAATAACCACAAATACACAGTAGTACATAGGGGTGTACACGGTTCAGTTCAGTTTTACGGTAAAACCGAAACCGTAACTGGAATGTTTGGTTTTTAAAAACCGTCCAGTTTCAGTTTTTTTCAGTTTCAATTTTTTAAATTTTAGAAATGGTTCAGTCAGTTCGGTTTTTGGAAAAAATTACGTAAGATTTCAAAATAAAAAGTATAATCCAAAATTTAAGAATCTTTCTTAAAAGTTTACATTTTAGTTATTATATTTAACCTTTTCTATTAAGATCGTTCACTTAAACCAACCTTCTAATCTATTTAATACTTTGAAGATCATTTAACATTTATATTAAATTTTGTTATTTCTTGTAAGCAATAGATAAATCTTTTCAATTATAAGTAAACATGTTCATGTTTTTATTATAAATACTTAACATTCAAGAATAAAATTAATACATAAATCATTTCAAATATGAGTAAACATGTTAATTCAAGAATAAAATTAATAATTCCTACTAGCATGGGTTAAACACTTAAATAACTTAAACTGAACATAAAAATATATGGACTGGGTCTCCTATTGTAACTTATCGGTTCGGTTCGTTTTCTTCCGTTATCCGAAAACCGAACCCATATATTCGGTTATTAAAAATCCAAAAACCAAACCGTCGGTTTTTGTTTCGGTTTGGTTTTTTAGGTTACGGTTCGGTTATTTCGGTTTCTGCTCACCCCTAGTCATACATGCAAAGATGTTGAAAGTACATACCATGAAGAAATCCTGCATATTTGGGTGCAATATCCTAAAAAAAGAAGAGACAAGAACATTGGTGATTAGTGTCAAACTGTTGACTTTCTAAAGTGAGAAATTGACTTTTCTTTGAAAGACTCTAAAGTAGTAGTAATGATAATAAATTAAGAAAAAAGAAGAAGAAAAGATATACATTAATGGGAGATTGATCTTACTTGCATATTTAACAGGAATCCAGCTTGACTGAAAGAGCTTAAGCTGAGTGCTACTGTAATAAACACCGATGCAACTGTAGGTGACTTGGCGTAATTCAAGCAAAGCAAAGCCAATCCTGGCCCGATAAAACCAATCGATTGCAAAGTTCAACACGGTTCAATCAAACTTAGATAATAATTACGTCAACTTATGAGAAATGTAATGTGCTTCTGTTGTTTCGATTTGTAAAACCAGATGTTTTTTGAGTATTTGAAAGTATCATAAGAAGAATCTGTTTACCCAGGCTGTTATAATATGGCTAAAATGGTATCAACTCTCGGGTGTACTTTTTGGTTGAGAAAAGTAGTAAAAATATTAAAATGTTATATTACCTGCATGACTTTTCGGACAAAAGTCAAGGAGTACCCTGCTGTTAATAAATAATCAAAAGCAGCACCTGCAACGTATCCTGAGAACGCCATTGTTCCCCATGGGACCGCGCTAAACCAAGCTGCTTGCTTTAAGTTTACATAAAATACCTACACACATCAAGTAGGACCCACTTAGTGGACCACACATTTACAAGCTCTTTTCTAAGAGCATTAGATGTGGCAATTTTTGATCTTTGAACCATTCATGGGTAAATGGGTTCAGTTGGATCATACTGTCTCTAACGGGTCATGATGGGTAAGATTAAAAACATATATATGGCAACGTGCTAGGGGTCAGATAGGTTAAATGTCACCCAAAAGGAAGTAAAAATGCATAAAACCTCTGAACTGTTTATTTTAAAAATTCATTTTAATTATAGTAGTTTGTTTCCTAATTATATATAAGACATCTACTATTTGTATCGTTCAAGAAAACAAGGTGTCTGTGGTAAGTCCAACCAATAATTCTTTGACCCTAATCCAACCCACCCGTTTTGCAACCTCTAGGGAGCATTATTCATTATGAAGAGTAGCTTATGAATAAGAACCAAAAATCCCAAGGAATCAATACTCACGGTTTTAAAATAAACAGGCATCCATGAGAGGAGAACAAAGTATCCCTGCAAACATGAAAATACAACATAAACACTTGAAGCAATACAAGAACAACCAAAACCCATAGATTAAAATAATATTTACCCATAATATATATATATATATATATATATATATATATATATACACGACAGTTACAAGTATTTGTGTTTATTTTATTTACTATGAAATGGTAAATAAGATATTGTTAACGGGATTGGGTAAAATGAGAAGAACAACTCAACAGAGAGAATAAGGCTAAAAAAGTTTCCCAAAAGTTATATAAAAAATTAAGTTTTTCACAAAAAAAATCGTATGCATGAATTTACATCAGCGTTAAACAAATTTACATGTGTGTAAATGTTGACATCAGGTACTATTGTAAATGTTCTTTACATTAGTGTAAATGACGAATAAAAGCCGGCTCGGCAAAAAAAATATATTCTAACAGATGTGTTAGTTACGTGTTCATCTACGTTTGTGGTGGAAAAACCCATACAGGAAGTAGGATTTCCACCGATGGTTCGCAAGTTCTCACAACTTAAGGCAGTCCCTAATTGAACAGAATCGAGTGTTCTAAAAGGGCACATACGATATTATGAAACTCACCCAATTGTTAGTCATGTTAGCAAAAATGAGGGCCCAAGTGGGCATTTTCGATAACGACAGGCGTAGCGGAGGGAGTTCTCCCTTCTTTAGAGGAGTTGCATTTGATTTTCCTGCTTGAATTAATTGCAATTCAGAATTGCTTATTGTTTGACTTTCTTGTGGATCGTTTGTGACCCGAAGTGTCCACGTTGTTAGCCACAGAAGCCCAAGAGATGAGAAAAGAATGAACGGGCCTGTAATCCCGATTGATGACATTACTATAGGCGTTAGTACCAACCCCACAACGTTACCAAGATGAAATCCACCCATAGATAAACCGACAGCGGTAGCACGTTCGTTACATGGAAACCACCTAAAAATGTGCACAATTTTCAGAAATTGAGTTATGTGTTACCTAAATGCTCAAGCACAACTTATATGTATATATATTGAGAATAGTAACCATAGGTGTCAAAATGGGCTGATCGAGTTAGATTGGGTTGACCGGAACACTTCTGACCAATTTTTTTTGCAGTTTTTGATAAATAATTTGTGCCAATATGATTAAAATGGTAAATTATTCCTATACTATCTAAACTTTTTAAAATATAATATTTTAGGAGGTTCGACCCTTCAACCCATTTCACCGTCTTCTCTTGAGCTATATATAGGGAAGAGATCATAAGAAAACTTATAACATACTTGAAAACTTCGAGAAAACCACTTTTAAAAAGGGGTATTTTTCAATATTATTTTTCCATTCTTTTTATATGTTACTATTTTTCGCAGAAATTTGAAAAAAATAAAACAAATATATATATGTAGATTGACGAGTTACATATATGCATAGCTCGTGAACGACATATATATACACAATTTACTTCATATATTTAGTTCACGAGCTACATATATGTAGCTCCTCGATCTACATAGCCTTTTTTTGTTTTTTTACAATATTAAACTTATTATTAAAAAATGAATTAAAAAAATTGAGTCGTTGGTAGTAGTTTCCCCGTTTACAAGTTTTTAGTGGTTTTCTCATGAACCTAACTCTATATATGTATATGTGTGTGCGCATACATTTTATTTTACCCATTGGAGAGAAAACATGTAAGTCACGCTATGCGTGAATAGTTTTTTTGTAGTGTAAAAACAAAAAATATCATAAGTTGTTGTTATCTTGCACTCCTATAAGATTTGTTTGTTACAATAATAGCCAAAACTTTTGGATATGTCACTGCCCTACCATCTTTACAAATTTGTCTTTCTTTGTTTAAAGTTTACTAAAACATTAATTCTAGGATTGTGACATATACTTAAAAAAAGGTTTAAAACATCATGTTTTTGAAAAATAGTAAGGTAAAATTTATTTTATATTCCCATGCATAAAACAAGCAAAACAAATAAAGAAAAAACCACATAAATCCATCCATTAAAACACTTAATATAAATTAAAATATTAAGCAAAATAAAATAGTATTTACCTTGATAAAATAATGTTCATTGAAGGCATAGCAACTCCTTGTGCAAGGCCAAAGAAAGTACGGGCGCTAAAAGGTTCATTGTTGAATGATTTGCGGCCCATGGAGTAACAAGTGTTGCTAAAGACCACAAGAATACACCCCAAGCTATCACCCGTTTCCCGCCATATTTGTCCACCAATGCTCCGCCAATAACAGATGATAAAATGTATCCCCATAGAAAAGATGACTATTCACAAAACAAGTGAATAATTGTTGGTTAGTTTTGGATGCTTGTTTTCCTAAACACGAAATGAATGTGCACGAAAAAACTCTTTTAAGTTTCAAGTTCTCATCATTGATGTAAGGACCACAAATTTCATATAAATTATAGGGATATTGTACATGGAGGCTACTCCACTATTCAACTTAATTCATTAAGGTAAATCATGTGTTAAAACTACTAAATAGGTCCCTCAAGTATGTATCTTGTTTAATTTATACAGCTCATATTATTACACTAAAAATCACTATGTTTTCTCTCTTCTTTTCAATTAAATAATATTTTTTATATCTTTTCTCTTTACTTCACTAACAACCACTTTCAAAAAATATTAACAAAAAAATGTGGGGGAACAATGTCTTCACAAATATACCGAAGAACCTCTTCGCCACTCACAACCAATTCCTAAGATCTGCAGATGTCACTCACAAATATATACAAAACCTGCTATGAATGCTCTTATCATGGTGTTTATATGGTTTGTATTATAATAGAATAGAATAGATTATTATATTGTGATATAATAATTGAATAAAACAGTACATAAAATTTTTTTTTGCCCTTTCAAGATTTCTATATAGAACAAAAGGTGAGGGTAGGTAAAGACTAAAGAGGCACTATTAGTACTTGAAAAGTATGCACATTATATAATGTTGGTGGGATCATCAAGACTTGATTCCAACTTCCACTCCTGACTTGACAACTGTCTCATATTCTACAAGTCATGGCTACTAATGACTTTTTCATTTTTTTACAACTAAAGGTTATTATTCTTGAATGTATTTCGATGATTATTATTGAATATCAAGACCCTTTAAATAGGGTGAAATACAGCCATGAAATTAGGAAAAGATATACACAGAGAATACAAAGATTATCTCTAAATAACTAACTAAAATCTATTCCTAAAAATACAATTATACTCGGCTGGCTAAGACACCCCCTCAGTTTGAGAGGGCGGAGGACAGACGCTAAAGCTGGACCGAAATGATTGGAATAGTTCAAGAGATAATCCCTTTGTAAATATATCCGCATATTGCATAGATGAGGGGACATGAAGAACTTTAATATGCCCAAGACGAACCTTCTCCCGAACAAAATGTATGTCAATCTCGATGTGTTTTGTCCGTTGATGTTGAACCGGATTATTGGACAAATACACCGCAGAAACGTTGTCACAAAAAACAACAGATGCTCGAGTCAATGGTGTGTGAAGTTCAAGGAGCAGGTTTCGTATCCAGGTTGTTTCGGCAACTGCATTTGCAACACCCCTATACTCGGCCTCTGCACTAGACCTCGAGACCGTAGGCTGACGTTTAGCAGACCATGATATAAGTTTATCACCAAGAAAAACACAATAACCTGATGTGGAGCGTCTCGAATCTGGGCAACCACCCCAATCAGCGTCAGAATAAGCAACCAAATCATGAGAAGCCGAACGCACAAGCCGTATACCATAATCAATCGTACCTTGTAAATAGCGTATTATGCGCTTCATAAATGCAAAGTGAGGATCCCGAGGTTCATGCATGAAGAGACACACCTATTGAACAGCATAAGACAAATCTGGACGAGTAAAAGTCAAATATTGTAGAGCACCAGCCAAACTCCGGTATAAAGTCGGATCCGAGAACAAAGAACCATCGGTAGCACTCAATTTGGAAGAAAGATCAACAGGTGTCGAGCATGGTTTGCAAGCTGACATTGATGCACGGGCAATTATGTCTTTGGCGTATTGGGCTTGAGACAAGAAAATACCGTTCTGCTGAGTGACTTTTATTCCCAAAAAATGATGCAAATGGCCTAAGTCAGTCATGGAAAATTCCCTGGAAAGCGTGCTAATAATGTCGTTTAAGAGACGATCATTAGAAGCAGTTAGAACAATATCATCCACATACAGCAATAAATATGCAATGTTAGACGAATCCTGATGATAAACGAATAACGACTGATCACAAGCACTGCTACGAAACCCTTTGGAGGTAATAAAGTGAGCAAAACGAGTGTACCAAGCTCTCGGTGCCTGTTTAAGCCCATATAAAGATTTCTTCAAACGACAAACGTGGTTTGGAAGCCGTTGATCATAGAAACCCGGTGGTTGATGCATAAACACAGTCTCATGAAGATCCCCATGAAGAAAAGCATTCTTGACATCCAGTTGATGAATGTGCCAACCGCGAGACACAGCAAGAGACAAAACTGTGCGAATAGTGGCCGGTTTGACCACAGGACTAAACGTTTCATCACAATCCACACCAACCGTTTGAGAATTACCATTAACCACCAACCTAACCTTATAGCGTTCCAAAGAACCGTCCGATTTAAATTTGTGTCGAAATAACCACATACAACGGATTACGGGACGGTCATATGGACGAGGAACAAGTTCCCATGTGTCATTATCCTGTAATGCCGTATACTCGGTTTGCATTGCATGTAACCAATTTGGATCAGTTAGGGCTTTGGCATACGAGGTAGGGACCGGGGAGAGAGAGATAGTGTTATGTATGGCCAAAGAGTGGATTCGAGATTTGGATCGGGTTGTCATAGGATGTCGGTTAGGGACAGTGTGGGAGGTTGAGTGGGCTGGGTTGCAGCCGTATGTGGAGGTTGTGAGGTCTGGGCTTGGGCCGGCGGTGTAGTAGCAGTAGGGTTTACTGGGCCGGTAGATGGGCTGGTTGAGTTGGGAGGAGGACGACACGAATAAGTGAACCGGTATGGGGCCGGAACTGGTTTGGGTGCAGGAGTATTAATGGGCCTGTGGAAACTAAAGCCGGGTGGTGTGATGGACTCGTCCAAAAATTATAAGAAGTGGGATGATGTGGAAGTGTATACGGGAACACATGCTCATCAAAAGTCACATGACGAGAGATGTGCACTTTGCCGGTGGTCGGGTCCAAGCACCGATATCCGCGAAAATCAAGTGGATACCCGAGAAAAATGCACCGCATCGACCGATGGTGAAGTTTATGAGGCTGTGTTGCGGAGGTATTCGGGTAACAGGCACAACCGAACACACGTAAATGTTCGTAATCATGATGACGAAGGTAGAGGGCAAATGTAGGTGTGTAAAAGTTTAGTCGTTTGGTTGGTAATATATTGTGAAGATAAGTGGCAGTGTGTGTAGGGCTTCAACCCAAAAGGAAGGCGGAAGATTCGCATGAATTAAGAGGGCCCAAATAATGTCATTCAGGCGGCGAATCATCCGTTCAGCCCTTCCATTTTGGGATGAGGTTTGTGGGCAAGAGAAACGAAAAAACAAGCCATGTTGTTGAGTTTTAAAAGCTAAGTTGTCGAATTCACCCCCTAAGTCGCATTGAAAGGTTTTTATTTTGCGGGTAAATTGGGTCATTATTAACCGATGAAATTTGACAAAAGTTGGACAGGTTTCGGACTTATATTTTAGGGGGTAAACCCACACGAAGTGCGAGAAATTATCAATTAGCACCATATAATACTTAAACCTTGTTTTACTCGTGACTGGCGAAGTCCATAAGTCGCAATGAATAATATCAAAAGGAGCAAAAGTAAACGTATTGGACGAATAAAATGGCAATCTTTTACTATTTGAAATTTGACAAGAATTGCAAAGGTTGTGTGACTTTTGTCCTTTTTACATTGAAAATTAAAATTGCGACTTAAAATATCTAGAACTTGAGCCCCGGGATGTCCTAAACGATCATGCCAAGGAAGGTGATGGGAAGCAATAAAAGTGGCTTGAGGCGGCAGTTGAGGTGGCGTGAACGTGTAAAGAGTCCCGGTACTGTTGTGACGAGATATTGTCTTCTTAGTTTTGAGGTCCTTCAAAGAAAAACCAAACGGGTCAAATTCGACAGAAACTTGATTATCACGAGTAAAACGTCTAACGGAAATAAGGTTTTTAATTATTTGTGGGCTGTAAAGGACACGTGGGAGGATATAGGTGCGGTTTGGTAAAGGGTGAAAACCCGTTCCTGATCCTTTAATCGGTAAAAACATGCCATTACCCACCAGAATATTACGACAAACAGTATTAGAGTCAGGGATTACGATTCTACCTGGGTCCTTTGTGACGTGAGACTCGGCTCCTGTATCCAAAACATCTGAAGTCCATGCCATGTTAGAATTAACCTGCATATTTGCCATGGCAACACTCAAATCGGATGGACAAAGAGGATTATACGTCGGCTGGGTGAAACCGGGTGGAGCGTATTGAGGCGGAGAGAAGCCGGTGTACTGCACTTGAGGAGTCGACTGCTGATCAGATTGTTTATTAGGGCTCCATTGCTGCTGAGTCGGGTACGGGCATGGAAGGAGGTCTCCACCAGGCCCAATTTGGGAAGCAATTCGGCTGTCCCTGATATGCAGTCCATGGGGACTGCTGCTGAGACCGTCCTCTGCCTTTGCCACGACGATTGGAAGCGCCACCGCGTCCCCTCCTGCCCCGTCTATTTGTGGAGGAATAGGAACCCTCGGACTGGTGGTTCGAATTTGCAGAAGCGGCTGGAGATGGTGGCGGCGCTGCAGCCGCAAGTACAGTGTTGTGGGAGCCCTTTTGAGCCTCAATCCGTATGACTTCATCATTAAGCATCGCTATCGCCTCGTCCAATCGACACCCTGCTGGTTAATTAAAGATGCAGTGGTGTTATATTCTGCTGGAAGACCCCGAACAAGTCTTGATTCAGAAACGGTCTGATCAACATCAGCCAATTGACTTGCTAAATCGGATAGTTGTTGGCAGTAATCATCAACCGAAGAGCAAGCGGTCAACGTAAGATTGCAAAACTTTGTCTCAAGCGCCGTAGCGCGAGCCTTTTTATTGCTCAAGAAAATCTTTTCGAGCTTTATCCAAGCCGCTCGAGCAACCGTGGTATCCATAAGGCGCTTCAGAAGATCATCCGAAACGGTGCTATAGATCCATTGAAGGACCAATGCATCGAGTTCTTTCCATTGTTCGTATTCGGGTGAAGTTTCGGCTGGTGGTGCTGAATCGTTGATGTGATTAGATACCTTATATGCAACAGCATGAAGGCGAAAAAGTTTGACCCATGCTGAATATGTAACCTTTGATCCGTCCAAAGTCCGAATCTTAGATTGAATATTCGTTACAGAATAAGCAGGATGAAGAGAAACAGGTTTGGTCGATGATTCAGGCTCACTTCCTTTCGTCATGGTGACGAGGCCGGACGTATCCGGTTAAGTTTTGGGATCGGAAAAAAAGGAAGAAAGAAGAGGGAGGATATCAGAACCGGTTATGGCTCTGATACCATAAAGGTTATTATTCTTGAATGTATTTCGATGATTATTATTGAATATCAAGACCCTTTAAATAGGGTGAAATACAGCCATGAAATTAGGAAAAGATATACACAGAGAATACAAAGATTATCTCTAAATAACTATTCCTAAAAATACAATTATACTCGGCTGGCTAAGAACAACTACTTCCATACTCATGAGATAATGTACTCACTTGCTCATCATTTTTACTCGAACTTTTTATTGGATCA
This sequence comes from Scalesia atractyloides, assembly GCA_947069175.1. NCBI lineage: Eukaryota > Viridiplantae > Streptophyta > Magnoliopsida > Asterales > Asteraceae > Scalesia > Scalesia atractyloides. The sequence continues at coordinate 17,224,860 of CAMTDV010000026.1, forward strand.
ACAATTGTTTACAAAATTTTCTTATAAGTTCTCAAGGTGAAGTGGTATTTTACTCTACTAATCAGCAATCAGAGACTGTTACAAATTACAGTTTTAATTCAACTATTATAATTGTACATTTGTACCCATTTCTTTCACATCTTGTAATATTTCTCAAGTGGCTGCAGTCAATACCCCACAAAAGATTGAATGCAAGTCAAATACCCCAAATCTACTTATGCGTTGTGATTTAACAGAAAAATGAAACAACGTCTCCCTACGTCACTGCCATATAGACAGTGGTTTTTAACTAATCCACCATTTAACTATTACGTTGTCGTTTAACTAAAAATTATAAATATATATATAAAGTGATTGGTTGATTTTAGGTGGCACCCACACATAGCAATGGAAACGCTCGTTATGGGCTTGGTGAATCCATCTTTGGCACCCCGGGCGGTGTGTGGGGCGTTAACAAGCCGAGGTGGCAGGGGCATTATATCACAACGGTTAGTCTAGAAGTCAATAAAATACCCCAAATCTATACTATTAAACCACAACCCAATTCAATATGCAGCACACCTAAACTTGAAAGATCAATACTTTAACAAGTAATTAGTACAATTATGCAAATTTTAACACGACCATTGATTCTTTTTCTTAAAATTTAATAAAAGCTTAAAGCTAATAATAATCAAAGGGGTGAGTACTGAATACTACCTGCACAATGCCCAAGAAAGAACTGTTCCACCCATGTTTAGCAGCAAGAGGAACAACAGCCACAGACATAACAACTCTATCAGCATTACACAAACACATAACACACGCCATTAAAGCCACCACCTTTAATCTTTCCGGCATAACAAAATTACTATCTTGCCCTCTTCCCAGCATTCCTGTCTCTATCCCCTCCGCCGTACACCTCACTAACCCAAATCTTTTTATTGGTTCTCTCTCTACAATCGCCTCTCTGTTCCTCAAGCCGCCACCTTGCAGTGACAAACTACCCCATTTCTGTTTGATATTATTGCGAAATACGAAAGGGGGTTTCTGAAATGGATTGAATTGAAATGGGTATCCGTTAGATTTGAAGATTTTGCACTGAATGCAGTGGATTTGGAAGTGATTGTAGTGGATGCCATGGTGGATTGGAAAGTTTGAAATTAAATGAAAATATTAATTGGTTTATGAGGATGGGATTAAACACATATATGCGGCTACTAGTAGATTTGTGACATGAATGTGAGAATGGTGGATATCTGAGGCATGGAATAAATAGGAGTTAGGAGGTGGAGCCGTGGAGGGTTATTGACATGTGTGTCGACGATGGTTCCTACGTGGCAAGACGTGTCAATGGGTCATGTCATACCAAATTCTCCATAGCCAACAACCACCGTTTCTTTCCTTCTTTGTTTCTTTTTTTTCCTGTGAACAGTTAAAATGACGGATGAGCTCGATGCCCAATGTGTCAGTACCAGTTTTAAAAATCACTAAAAATAGGTACTGGTATCAAAAGTGTTCGGTATTTAATTTGAACCGAAAGTTTCAAACACAAAAAGTCAGTATCAATTTTGTTTAGTACAATACACTTGGTATTGGTTTAGTTTTGATATTCGGTACCACTTGCCGGTCCCTAACTAAAATCACCACCCTTGCCCTTTAAGGATTTGAACCCATAATTAATTGGTTGAAAAATAAATCACTTTACCACCATACTATCATGTTGAAAACAACTACCCCCATTACTAAGTGCAAACAGACATATATTTTAGACTCTCTATAAGGCCGTGTGTAACAAGATCATAACCTCTCTGTGAAATACTACTCCACCCCAAGTTAAGGTGCAAACGGATATGCATTTTAGACTTTTTATAAGGCCGTATGTAAAAAGATCATAACCTCTCAATGAAATACTGCTCCACCCCAAGTTAAAGAGCGTGATTTGCTTCACATTGCGATAGAGAAGGCTGAATTAATCTGAAGGGCCAATAAATTGTAAAAAAAGTTAACTTTTTGATCACCCAGACACTATAAAAATGGTCTCACATCCAATGAGATGTTGAACTTTTAACGCCCCTTCACCCCATAAAACCGCCAACCTAACTTTATGGGGGGGGGGGGGGGATCGGGATGTTCACGAGGTGAGCTAAGGAAAGCTCAGGCTCGATTAAAAACCGAGTGAGCTTGGTTTTTTACTAACTAACTCGGCTCGGTTTGGTTTTGCTCGAATTTAAAAATAAATATTGATACATAACTTAAAACTGTAGGACATGGATCACAATTTTATTAACAAAACTAATAAAAAAATAAAGATACTCTCTTTAAACATTTGAAAAATTGTAGTAAATAAACCGTGTACAAAATCAAACGAAGATAAATATGGACTACAACATATTTAAATAAATCAATCGATTCAAACCAATATCTTCAAAAGATAAAGTCTTCAATTTGATCTTTAGTAACGTATTCTTATAGTCTCCTTAGCAAGATCTTCAAAAGATAATCAACTTTGTGCTCGAACAAGACCTTCTTGTAACATCCCTTGCTACAAGAAAGAACAAACGATGTTGACGGCTGTGGCTGAGGCACGTGTTCAACACGCTTCCCTTAAAACAGATTTCGCGCCTCTACCAAAGACGACGCGTCTGTCTTCCAGGGTACAACAGCCGAAGCAGTATGTACTGCCGGAGATGGCCATGCGCCCGAGGTTACATTAGATAAAATTATAGTGTTAAAAGTTGTGGAAAATATGAAAAAGAAGGTGATGAAATCGAGTAGATAAAACTTATCTCTCTAAATACCCAACACATGGATCTTCAAATATTTTTTCTTTTCCAAGAACTCTTCATGTATACATGTATTTTCCTTGTATCATATCTCTTGTATTTCTCTAGTGTCCTTTGCATAAAAGATACATAGTCTTCTAAGTATCAAAGAGTTTTTTTTAGAGTTAAGAGCTTAAACTCTAATAAAACTCATCAAATGCCATCAATAAAACTGTAATCAAGAATTTCACCATATGAAGAGTTAAGAGTCTCATAATTATAGACTTAAACTCTAATAAACATCATCAAATGTCATCAATAAAACTCTACTCCAAGAGTTTCACCATATAAAGAGTTTAATTAGTAATTATAATTTCACTCAATTATAAAACTAAATATGCATTCACTAATTTTCCAACAATGCATCCTAATCAACCCTTAAATTAGTTATAGATATCTAACTGTATTCCTAAATACATGCAAATAATAACCAATTTTCTATAATATATTATATGTATATGAATATAAAGCATATTATAATCTTAGCTAAACCGAGTCAAGCAACAAACGAGTCAAACCAAGCCAATTTAGCTCGTTACAAGCCAAACCGAGTTAGGTTCACTTTTTAACTGAGCTAAACGCTCGCTCAGTTTTAAATCGAACCATATTAAATGAGCTTTTTCCGAAAAAACTTCAAACCATTAACTAATTGAAGAGTTCTAACGGGGTGAGGCATTCCACCTTTCAAACCAAAAAGAAAGCGTGACATCATATGTGAACTATTTTATTAATTGCACCCTCAAATGAAATAATTCCACATCGTAACTTTGTTTCTATTTCTTTTAAATTTAATTAATTTATATATTATTTTAATAGAAGATGATTGTAAAGCCATTACACATGAATGTTAAAATAAGTTAGTAAAAGCTTATGTTTACGTAGCAGACACTTTTTGACGTGATTAGTGAAATTATAACGGATAGCATTATACACTAAAGATGAAAAAAGTAAGTGAGAGCTCTTAAGAGGGATATGACACTCACTTTTAACATGGTAGTGAAAATGTGTGAAACCATTACACATAACCTAAAAAGTTACAAACTTTCATGCAACAATATAAATCGGATTCGTTATGCAAACAAGGAATTCAATTAGTACCAGTCGGATTCGTCACGTAGAGAAATTTGGTTGGTATCGACTACAACCGGCACTCAATTAAGCAACCAAAAGAAAAAAACCTAAAAAATAAAGTCATGATATGCCTAATTGAATATCGAATGCTCTATTTAGTGCTTGTATTAAGTAGGTCAAATTGGACCAACCCTCATCGGTGGCTAAATGTGTTCTTTATATTGCACTTTGTCGATAAAGAGATAGCATAAGATGTGGTACATCAATCTAACCATTTGTCACACACACATTCATGGTTTAAAATTTGTAAGTAGTAGTACCTATCAATATCTTGTTAATGATTTCATAACAATAACATACATACAAAGAAGAGAGGATGGGAACTGATGTTCAAACGTTCTCTTTAAATTACACTTTGTCTCCTGAGTACAACATTCCAATATAGGCATCATACATTGCAAATGGTTTACATCATACATTTCTAACTGAACAAGTATGGTCCAAAATCTTGCGCCAACCCGCGCAATACCAGGCACGCGTCGCGCGCAAAAAACCATATTCAAACCAAAAATACATGACACTTAGTCATTTCTAGTAGATAAGCGCAAGCCTAATGAGCGTGAGCCTATGTATGCCAGCGAGGCATAGGATAATTAGTTCGTATGGTAGAGCATGTGGCCAATAGGCGCACGACAGATTGTTTCCATCAATGCCTCATGATGAACAATCATGCAGGGAATCAATCACTGTGCGCCGACCATTACTCCATGATCTCCATTTAGCTGCTGATGACAGACCTGGCAACAAGGACAACTACCAGGAGACATGGATCCAATCAACGTGCGCCATCTTACCATTCACCTGTAGGCACTAACGGTCGAGTCTGAGGGGACAAATGGGATATTCCTTGTTGTTGACGTCAGGCACAAGGCCCATTAGACCATCTCTCTGATCACTCTCTTCGGCTATAAATAAGAACTTCACCTTCAGGTTTAAGGATCACTCTTTTGCTCTCCCACTTGATACACACACTTATTCTCCTCAAAACATGTTCTTATTTTCCCGCCGGAGGGTGGTTACAAGGAGAACCCTCCAATCCTCCTCCTTGTAACGAGCTTCACGGTGTTGTATTGTTTTGCATGATCGGTTAGTCATCAAACGTGGAAGAAAGAAGATTATCCTTTATTTGGACGAGACTAAACCCACAAGTTAGCCTACGGATTAATTTGGTGTTTCATCATTGGCGCCCACCGATTTTTTCTAATCACTTTTCATCTTCTTTCTATTTTACCTTCTCCGATCTTATGATAGATCAAGGTATTCCTTTCTCTCCTCTCGGTTTTTGCTCCCAGTCGGGATCAGCGGCGGACGACGCGAACATCCAAAGCCACCCAGCTGACGAGTACGCCGAAGGAGAGTATACTGAAGTTGGAGGCGTGTACGCAAGTGGTACTCGTATATGGAGCATGTTGTTAGTGGTTATACAATCTCACATTTAGTTATGCTTGTCATAACCCTTGACCCCACCCTGGGCGGGAGCCGTGAGCAGATACAACGGTGGTACCAGTATTTATTAAATTCGCAACTGAAAATTTTATCAGGACCGTAGTTAGGAAAAAAAAACCCAGAGTTATAAAACACCCAAGTTTTATATATATTGAACAATTGGGATAAAACCAACGTTACATGAAAAGGTTTTTGTAGGGATAAACCCTAGTTTTACAAAACACATTTCCTTTTCTTTATTTTGGTGACATAGCCACTTTATTTAAGCTTCTGATGCTTCGTAGCATTTTCCTTTCTTTCACAGTAAGTCACCTGAAACGCGTTTAAAAACATTTTATAGTAAATAATACTTGTGAGATTATTCATTTGTATAAAAAGACACAATGTTATAATTACAACATTAAGGGTTTTTACATTTGTTTATATCGTTTAATTACTCAAATCAGTACTTGTCACGCGCCCATTTCGGTGACCGTGGTCATATCACTATTGGCTAGCGCGTTGTCCAACAAAAAAACATATCAAGTGGTGTATACAAAAGCCACATACCGGTAGTAATTTAACAATACAAGAACTTAATCACTGTAAATATAACTGAAAAACTTTTAGGGTTTTGAAAACATTTAAGTATCACATAATGTGAAGAAAGAGAATGCCTCACATTGCAGAATTAGGGTTTTGATTTTATAGCCTCCAGGTATTAAGCCTGAATTCCTAGTTAAACATACAATGCAACACGTATTAGTGTAAGAAATCCAATTCAAACTTTAACGATAATCACGAGATCAAAACCTCAATGTAGTTAACAAAGTATACCATTATTCAGGCAACACTTGGCATCCGTTGATTGGTTTATGATCAATCGGAAAGGGTATCCTACCAAGTGATTAGGGTTTAGTACAATTCCTACGGAGCAGAATTTCGAGTTTCAGGTATTCGGGATTGGAAAGACAGAACGTGAGAAAGATATATCGAATTTATATCAATTTGGTGCAGGTGAACTCGTCCCACCCCTCCCCTTATATAGCCTCACCTATTCTTCCAGGCGCATCGTGGGAGGGGTAAAGGTTCCCCACGCGTGGTGCTTGAGCATACAGTTAGGGCTACGTCAACTCCGTTATCAGCATAGCTTTGCCACTTGTTGTGCAACGGTGCCACGTGTCTTAGTACCATGTCGTGCGTCACGAGAGTATAGGGGGTATCCCCAGCGATGCTCCTGAGTCTCCTGGTTTCGAGTTCTTCGTTTAACGTGCTGGGTCTTGTCGTCAATGTTCGAGGTTTCGATTATGGTTCTTCATGGGGTCTTTTGGTAGTTGTTCAATGCTAAAATCTAAAAGTTGTTCCAGCCTTAATAATTTAGTTATTAGTTTTTAATAAACAGATCTACTAGTTGTTCCAGCCTTAATAATTTAGTTATCAATTTTTAATATAACACTACATTGTTAGTCTACAATACTCATTTGTAATACATGTTTTTGTAAGGCCCATATCATGTATAGTTAAAAAGTTCACATTTTATACGAACAATTTTAACAAAAAATTTATAGTATTAAATCATAAGCTAACAAAAGGTAGCAAAAACTTGATTCAAAATACAAAACAACATTCTTTGCTTTTCAAAACACATTAACAAAAAAGGAAGCAACAAGCGTTTGGGACTTGTTTGGCTCTTGACGTGGCTTGATCTTCATCCAGTGCTCAAAAGTTAGTTGTTACCCATCATAAAGTTCATTTAAACCATTAGTATTCAAGTTAATTGAACAATACTGTTAAGATCCAACCACAAAAACAACTGCGCTAAAAATGGGGTGACCCCGCGCCATGCGTAGGGTTCACATTTCCCCCTCGCGTGTCACACCTCAACCGATGACGGAAACATCAAGGCGGGACGAAATAGGTTGCTCGAGACGTCATAACGCTAAATTGTGACAAGTATTTAAATAACTCAAATATCATTTCATTAATAAACGATCAAGTACAAAGTTTGGATGCAAAATACAACAACATATTTAAGAACACGATCTAACGTAAGTTCTAATTGAAGTGAGTATCTAGTCCATCCTATTGGATTCCATGCGTCATCATAATCTTCATCCTCAACCTGTACACATATTAAAGTATAGTTCAACACACAAGGCATTGACGAGTATACAAGTTTCAATAATAGTATAGTATAAACGTTTGAACAATTCCTCATGCGTAATGTCTAATCTCAAGGCTAACATACATTAAACTAGCATCCAATTATACGAGTCAACCCAAAGTTTACCACTAGCGTAATCTAATCATAGCAATGAAAAGACTGTATGTGTTTAACTTAACATGACCTCACGAATATGGGTGGTGTGTTACTCCTATAGCGTTATACATGTTAAGGGAGGCTTGATCAAAGTTAATGACTAACTATAAGCATATAAGTTTAAACATGTATGAATTCAAGTTTAGCACATAAAGCACGGGAAAGGATTGTTTGTGATTAAGTAAAAGCATGATTGTGTGATTTTGGATAAAGTATACGTGTTGCACCCAAAAGTGTAAAGTTAAAGAGGGTCGAGTATACTCACGGTTTTGCAAACTTTCCAAGAAATCCGCAAGTCATTGTGTTAGAGTGTTGAGGTGATGCACACCGAAGTTACCCTACAATGGGTAAACAGAGGTGTATGAACAGACTGTATTTAACGAAGGATTCGGATTCAGAAAATACGGAACGAAAATGTAGAAAACTCCACTTCGTGCGAAATGGGCTGACCACTTCGTGCGAGGTGACTTGCACTTCGTACGAAGTGAGTGTCCACTTCGTGCAAAGTGATAGTTTTGGAATGCTTTAGCTCGTTTTGCACCTGTTTTGACACTGATCTCTTTGAACGGGAGTATTAGCAACGAGACAGAATAGTCTAGGACATAACACTTAATCAGAAAGCGATTAACATTGTGTCCCAACTAGTTTATTAAGAAAATACAATATATACGGATAGTACATGTCCATAGTTCGTTAAGTTTGTCATAGATGTCAAGCAAGGAGGTATGAATACCTCGTTATATGATTCACCAAAGCTTAGAACTTCAACATAGTTGATAAACCAGGTTGGTCATGAATGTATAGAAAGTGGATGTACTAAATGTTCAAGTGAGGTGTGGAACTTAATTCGAGTAGCCAAGGCTCCCAAAGTTCTCGCACTTACTTAAAAACAAGTCCAATCCTAGTGAGCATGATGAACTTGGTCAGTTCTACACTTGATACAAAAGAAAAAGAATAGAAGTAAAAGAAAGAGTAGAAGATTTGACAAGTAATAGTGAGCTGAACTCACTTAAAACAATCTAAGGTAATTCTGCTAAGAATCCGTAAGTTTGAGAGTGGAAGTGAGAAGATTCGGAAAAAATGGAAGTGGTGAAGTTCGTCTGTATTTATAGGAAAAGTTGCTGCCAACACCACTTCCTGCAAAGTGCACTCCACTTCGTGCGAAGTGTGTTCAGCTCGCACGAATGGGTTGGTTTCGGTTGTTTTAGCGTATTTTAACCAATTTTCGAGTATTTTAAGCATAAGGTCGTAACGTATGAATATTGCATGTAAGATAAGTATAAGTTTGCATAAAACACACGTTTGAATGATTGATTGTGTATAAAACGCTTACGTATAAAATAGGAAGTTTCGTTAAAATTAATGTCTTGGATTACGAGGTTGGGAAAGAATGCTGATGTAAGTTTCTTAAAATAGAATTTTTACTGAACTTTATAAATAAGGAAAGTTTCAGAAATGCGAAGCTTTACATTGCGTGCCACGAGGGGATGATTTTGACCAGCAGCGTTGAACGGCTCCCCTGCGACACACGGAGGAGTCTGGTCTGTCACACCCCAATTTCCGGTGGGCCCGGATATGGGTTTATATGTGACGATTGATAACATTATCATATTTGGCAGCAGAAGATGGATTTGGTAAAGTAATAAACGTAAAGGCTTGAAATTTATTAAACTAAATTATACAAGCTGTTCGATATAAATCCCACACGGTAAGATCGGAAATAAAGCGAGCATAGGACATTACAGGCCTTTAAGCAGTGGAGTCGCAAATTCCAAAGCTTTTTCTTTGAACGAACCATTTCCAGCCTAATATCAAGGTTCGTTACCTACGATTCAATCTTTTGAAAATACGTCAGTTTTCACTGGGAATACAATTAACCGACTCATTTTTAAATCATTTTCATAAATCATTTGATATATATATTGATAACTCATAGGTAATCATTTAGTATTTCTTGGGATAGATTTCTTGTCACAAGTTTTAGATGCTTGTCAATATAGCCGGGTACTAGAAATCTATGCTGATATATGATCAGGTACACACCATCATTAATATAACGTCTTCCAGGTGTATGCCTACTATCCTGCGCATATTTTATATGGCCATTCCTAATTGAAAAGTCGGGACGTTTGGACACGGTACCATTAACCCACAATGTTTAATGTTATTCAAGCAAGCGGATTAACCGATTCTTATATTTATGAAAGCATTTGCCCATTTATAAATTACCCGCTCCAAGTGGCTAATGCCATATCCCAAGTTTTCAAATAAAATAGGCTAAGAGTATTTACCATTGCTTAGCAAATAAACTGTTAATTAAGTTCTTTAAAGCAAAGCCGTAATTCAAGTTGTAAATCCTAGGCACGATTATATGGAGGGCTCTATAGTCCAGATAAATCAAATTTATCTATCTGCTAGAATGTTCATGAGTCATTTCGTAAGTTCTATGACTTTACTCGTTACTTAGAATATTATTTGGTGTCACTAGATTAAGCGTTGACCGGGTAGAATGTGGTTTATACCCTTCTGAGTGCGAAGCCTCATTGGATAAGGGTTATTTAACCAAACATTCTGATTTGGATTGATTTTAAAAGGTTTAAACCCAATTCGACTAGTTTATATATGGGAAAATGTCACAGAAATGTAACCAAGTTTTTCAACTATTCCAATTAAGTAATCCAAACATTTTTTGTCTCTATAAAGCGGCTAAACTTTAGTTTAGTGTTTTAATAATGTTTAATTACCGGGTCACCATGTTACCATTTTTTTCTCTTATTTTTTTATTTTTTTAATGGTTGTGTGGATATAATCAAAATCTAAAAGAATCGAATACTTACAACAATTTTGAACTTTGTTTCGTAGAGTTACATTCGGTGGTAGATGTTTGTTAATCATTGATCTCATGCTAATTGCTGTGAAGGTTTCATGTGAAATTGATGAAGCACGTGCGCTTGAAAATTTGACAGTGGAAAGAAAGAGTTGAAAAAGATCTGAAGGTGGACCGTAGATATAATCTCATGGTGTGAATTTATGTGTTTTGTTTTTCATCTAATCATACACTATAAGAATCATAAATAGTTTTGCATCAAGTTAAAAATAAAAAAGTATTAGTGAAACATGACACATCATCGTTGTAACTTGTTCAACTGATAATTACATAGGATTAAAACATCAAATGAAAGTTCAGTAACTTTAGAGAAACAAAAAAAAGTTTCAGTGACTTAATTGGAACACTTGACAAACTTGATTACATTTCTACAAAGTTACCCCTTTATATTATATATATTTAAATTAGTCGTGTGCGCAAATACGGCATCGGGAGGTTGCATGGGTCTATGATGAGTCCATTATATCAAAATATATTTTAAGACATTGTATGATCAGTTGCAAGGTCAAATTATATGCCTCTTAGGTTTTAAAACCGTTTTTACGCCAAAAGGGCATATTTGACATTTTAAAAGTATATATGGTTGACTCGTCAAATAACCCTTCAAACGATATGATCAAAAGGTATAAAATTAGATCGTTATTCCCTATAATATTATGGTCATATGATAGCCTTAATTGGGTTCTAAAATAGACCAAACGGATCAAAATCGAAAGTCAAATCAAAAGTCAAACTTCTTGACCTTCGACATAAGATTGAGTGCTAAACTAAAATTAACGAGTTGAGCATGCCTAAACAAGTTTTAGAAGCTTATACAAACTGTGATAATGTCAAACATGTAGCTTAGATACTTAGAAATTCATTTGTGGCAAAACGTATATTTTTGAGTTTTAACTTTTATATATAGCATGCTTGACTCGTCATTTCGCCTACTTAACGTGATTGTCAGAGATAGTGATCGCAGGGGATTCATACTTTCTTTATTAGGATCACGTAGGAAAGTTCGATTCGAACTTTGACTTGACCAGAGTGTCAGAACTTAAAATCAAACAAAAAGCCAAACTGTTGACTTTCAGTTGAACATTAGCTAAATAATTGAAATTGAGCAACGGGAAAGGACTTACTAGACTTGTTGACTTCAAAGAACAGCTAAGAGCTGTAACACCTGTCACACCCCGACCCGCAGCGGAATAAGAGTCGGGGCATAATTGGGTTATCACCAAAGCTCATGATATTTACTAATATGTTTCATATTTATTAAAGTCAAAATTATATTCCCAAATATCCAAACATGTCCATACAATACAAAGAAAATAAACCAAACAAAACAATCCCAAACTCTATATCATTTTATTCTTCTAGTCCAATCCTAAGTGTTTCTTGTTGCAGCTGGTTCACCTGTATCATGTGTAAAAATGAGAATTTTTGAGTCAACATAAGTTGGCGAGTGAACCTTGTTAGATAAACATTTATTATTGATTTACTTATTAGTTTATCAATGAAAAATTGTGCATAATCAATAATGAGCAAATGTAAATACCCAAGCAGTAGCAATAGCAATCACAACTATAACATATAATAACATATGATAGCATACATTAACATACCAACATCATACGATAAATAACATGAATGAAACTGTGCGATCAAGGCTCAATCAAACGGAGCCGATCGTATTGCATGTACTGAAAATGATAAATGTCTATGCGATCAAGGCTCAATCAAACGGAGCCGATCATATGTGGGCACGCCAGGTTCACGCTCATAATGTAATGGGGAACATGCTCAACGTCATAATGTAATGGGAAGCGGCGGCCTATGAAATTGCATGTACTGAAATAATAAATTGAATCTAACAATAACCACACAAACAGTTGAAACAAGCTGAATACACAAGTTCATGATATGATGTATGCACAATGGTTTAAATATAATATATAGCAAGACACATGATACACCCCAAAACGTGATTAAAACGGGGAATTTGTAAGATTTACTCACATTGGGTGCGTTTGATTGGAGATGATGAGATGCGCACGAGTCGGGAGAGTTGAACAACGAGAATTACTAACCTAAATAATGACGGAAAAATATAGTAAATGAGTGGATTTTTATTAAGGATTTTAATGGAATTTTTAGATATATTTTTGTGAGTTTAAGGCTATTTTCTATCTTTATAAATATTATTTTTAAGTATTTTTAATTGATTTTAAATTAAAATAAATAATAAATATATAAAAAAATTGTTTATTTTTTGGTTGACTGTTGACCGTTGACTTGTTGACCTGTTGACCGGTTCGGTCAGTGTGCATGTATGCGCTGGGTGAGACTCGAACCCGAGACCTCCCGTACGCGTGCACGCAGCTCTACCAACTGAGCTACGTGTCTAACCCGAAATAATCTTGTTTTTAATTATATTTATATACTAATTCGATTTATTCAAAATTCATTTGTTTTAAAAAAAGATTTTAAATCATCGAACCGGTGCCGTTAACCAGACTCGAACGCGTGACGTACGAGTTAGTGTTGCACACAGTCCACCGCTGGACTGTGTGTCTAACCTGGTTAATATTTCGGTTTTTATTATACTTAACATCTAACAGAGTTAACCCGGTTCAGTTTTAAACAAAAAGGCATTTTATTACTGCGAAGGTGCGTGTGTCAAGACTCGAACTCGGGACGTATGCGTGTTTTTGTTCGCACACAGTCCACCGCTGGACTGTGTGTCTAACCCGTTCAAAATACCAATTTTAATTATTTTTATATTGTTATCACAGTTCATCTTCTTCGTTGGATTTTACCGACAGCAGATTACTCCATCTTATCTTGTTTAATTCGATTGTTAAGCATTACACAGACTGATATGAGATAGCAGGGATGATAATTAGAAGTAAACATACCGGTGAACGATTGATTACAGAGTTCCGGCAAGGTGTCGGCCTCTGTTTTTAAGAACTTCAACTGAGCAAATCAATTAATCGTTTTGATTAGCTAATCATGAAATTGGAGTGCTAAACAAACGTTAACAGTGTGTTTGAAGGTCCTCACCATTTCACAGACGAAGATAAAGATTTTCAGAAGTTTTCCGGCGAGCAGAAATTATCCGATGACGACGTCTGAATTTGATCTCAAGTGGAAGGTTTGAGTTAGAAATAGCTTAACAACTGTTAGACTACGATGGTATTGAAGAACTTACCGATTTGAGGAAAAATACGGTTTTCCGGCGAACTTGCAGAATTTTCCGGCGAGTTGATTTAAGCTTTCTGATGGTCCGAATGTATGACGAAAGTGAAATGGAAAGTTTGTATGATGTTTCTGATTCGCGAGAGGCTCTTTGATTACAGTAATTCGGATTGTTGAATAGTTTCGGTTATAACACTCATCATTCTCAGAATTGAAGTCAATTCAAGTCTGAATTGATTAAAATCGTCGGTGCATCGGTTATAAACCTGAAATCGCGATTATTCAAACATTTAGACGGTTGAATAGCCGATTTCAGTTTTTCAGTTAGCGTAACCGGTTTAACTAGGTTTGTGTATAAGACTTATTTGTTTCCTAAAGTTGACAGAAAACAAACAAGTGGCGGAGTGGTTATGCGTGTGAGTGTTAAGTCTTTGGATTTCAATTCCGGCTGACCCGGGTTCGAGTCCCGGCAGCAACATTTTATTTTTATTTATTTTGTTTTCACTTTTTATCAAATATAATTTTTATAGTTTAGTTTGTTTATTAATTATGTATCATTAAGAATCAAAATAACCATAAATACACAACGTGACATTTATAACTTGATATTCGATTACAAAACGGAGCGAGTTTTGGAAACCCGTTTTTGACAAATGTTACAGTATCCCTTACTTTTAGGAATTTCGTCCCGAAATTTAAGTAGTTGAAGTAGGAAAAAGACGTGGGTATTTTTCGCGCTTGAGTCTTCACGTTCCCAAGTAAACTCAGGTCCCCGTTTCGACTCCCAGCGTACCCTAACAATTGGAATGCGACTTCGTCGTTAACGTTTTTCTCCGAAGTCCATGATCTCTACAGGTCTTTCAATAAAATGCATAGATTCATCAATCTGAATATCTTCCAGCGGAATGTGGAGGTTTTCATCCGCGAGGCACTTCTTTAAGTTTGTTACGTGAAATGTGGGATGAATCCTGTTGAGTTCTTCTGGTAGATCAAGCTTGTATGCTACAGGACCTACTCTTTCGAGTATCTTGAAAGGTCCTACGTAGCGTGGTGCTAGCTTGCCTTTTTGACCAAAACGAACTACTCCCTTCCACGGTGATACTTTTGGAAGTATATGATCACCAATGTTAAACTCTAAAGGCTTCCGTCGTTTATCTGCATAACTCTTTTGACGACTTTGAGCCGCTAGAAGATTGTTTCAAATTTGATGGATCTTGTCTGTGGTTTCTTGAATCAGTTCTGGACCAGTGATTTGAGCTTCCCCAATTTCGTGCCAACATACTGGAGATCGGCACTTACGACCATATAAGGCTTCAAAAGGTGCCATGCCGATGCTTGAATGATAGCTGTTGTTGTACGAAAATTCGACTAATGGTAGATGAGCGTCCCAATTTCCCTTGAAGTCTATAACACATGCTCGAAGCATATCTTCAAGAGTTTGAATGGTGCGTTCAGATTGACCATCAGTTTGAGGATGATAGGCGGTACTGAGATCTAATCGCGTACCCATAGCGGATTGTACTGCTTGCCATGTTCATGAAGTGAAACGACCATCACGATCAGAAATAATGCTTAACGGTACCCCATGTCGGCTTACGATTTCGCTGATATAAATACGAGCAAGCTTTTCGTTCTTGAAATCTTCGCGGATAGGAATAAAGTGAGCTGATTTTGTAAGTCGGTCAATTATTACCCATATAGTGTCATACCCACCAGAAGTGCGAGGTAACCCGGTAATGAAGTCCATGGTTATATTTTCCCACTTCCATACAGGTATTTCAGGTTGGACCAGAAGTCCTGAGGGTCTTTGGTGTTCAGCTTTCACCTTGGAACATGTAAGGCACTTAGAAACAAAAACAGCAATATCCTTTTTCATTCCAGGCCACCAATAGGTATATCGTAGGTCTTGATACATCTTATCGGCTCCTGGGTGTACAGAGTATCGCGTTTTGTGAGCTTCCTTCATAAGAATTTCACGAAGATTGTTGTGGTTAGGAATCCAGATACGATCTAGGTAGTACAGAATACCGTAAGATTTAGTTTCAATTTTAAGTTCAGCTCCATAGGACATCTCCTTTCGTACATCATCTTCCGTTACTGAAACATGTTGGGCTTCTCGAATTTGATCTTTAATGTCAGTTATGGTTTGCGAACATAGAAGATGAATGGAGTTCGCATAACCCTTTCGACTAAGTGCATCGGCCACCACATTTGCTTTGCCAGGGTGGTATCGAATTTCACAGTCGTAGTCATTTAGAAGTTCGACCCATCTTCGTTGCCTCATGTTTAACTCCTTTTGATTGAAGATATGTTGAAGACTCTTGTGGTCAGTGTATATTTCACACTTAGTACCATAGAGATAACGTCTCCATATCTTAAGAGCGAACACAACGGCTCCAAGTTCTAGGTCATGGGTGGTGTAGTTCTTCTCATGTGTCTTGAGTTGTCTCGAAGCATAAGCTATAACTTTTCCTCTTTGCATTAGAACGCAGCCTAATCCTTGCCCTGACGCGTCGCAATAGACCATGAAATCATCACAACCTTCAGGAAGAGTAAGGATTGGTGCATCACAAAGTTTTTGTTTAAGAGTTTGGAAGGCTTCTTCTTGCTTGGGTCCCCATATGAAAGGTTTTCCCTTATGAGTTAAAGCCGTGAGTGGTACAACAATGCGTGAGAAGTTTGAGATGAATCGACGATAATAACCAGCCAAACCAAGAAAAGATCTTACTTCAGTTGGTGTACGTGGAGCTTGCCATTCTTGTACCGCTTTGATCTTTGAGGGGTCGACATGTATTCCCTTGTCATTGACTACATGTCCGAGGAATTGCACCTCTTTTAACCAGAATTCGCATTTGGAGAATTTGGCGTAAAGCTTTTCATTCTCTAGAAGTGTAAGGATGAGTCGAAGATGACGCTCATGATCAGTTATAGATTTTGAATAAATAAGAATGTCGTCGATGAAGACTATAACAAATCGATCAAGATAAGGTTTGCAGACTCTGTTCATTAGGTCCATGAAGACTGCTGGAGCATTGATTAAACCAAATGGCATGACCATGAATTCATAATGGCCATAACGAGTTCGAAATGCGGTCTTTGGGACGTCTTCTTCATGTACTCTAAGTTGATGATAACCAGATCGAAGGTCGATTTTGGAAAAGTAGCTGGCACCTTGAAGTTGGTCAAGAAGATCATCAATGCGAGGTAATGGATAGCGATTCTTGATTGTTAATTTGTTGAGCTCTCTGTAGTCGATGCACATACGAAACGATCCATCTTTCTTCTTTACAAAAAGGACAGGTGCACCCCAAGGCGATGAACTAGGACGTATGAATCCCTTGTCAGTCAACTCTTGTAATTGACTGGCTAGCTCTTGCATTTCAGAGGGGGCTAACCTATAAGGAGACTTTGCAATTGGTGTAGCACCAGGTATAAGATCAATACGGAATTCGACTTCTCTAACTGGAGGAAGTCCTGAAATGTCATCAGGAAAAACTTGCGGGAAATCTTTTACTACTGGGATGTCTTCAAGTTTCTTCTCCATGGTTCCCTTGTTGGTGATATGAGCTAAAAACGTGACATAATTTTTGCGAAGATATTTTTGGGCTTGAAGACAAGACATTAAGCTAAGCCCCTTCGACGAGGTTTCTCCAAGGATTCGAAGAGTCTGACCGTTTGAAAGAGGAATACGTATAAATTTTTCGCGACATACAACTTCTGCCTGATGTTGACTGAGCCAGTCCATACCAATTATGATATCAAAACTTCCCAGCTTCATAGGAATAAGGTCGACTGAGAAATCGTGGTCGTTTAAGGTGAGTGTACAGTTGCGTATAATAGAGTTTAATGAAACTGGTTTCCTGTCAGCAACTTCTACTGTTATGGATTCCATGAGCTTATCCCGATTTTGGTTTAAGATGGGTTCAAATTCTAAGGACACAAAACTTCTATCCGCACCAGTATCAAATAACATAGACGTATATCTACCATTTATAAGGAACGTACCGTTAACCACGTTGTCGTCAGCTCTAGCCTGATTAGCGTTGATATTGAAAGCTCTTCCCCTTGCAGGTGGAGGAGCTTGGTTCGCTTGATTCACCGGGTTGGCTTGGGCCTGAGCATGGATAATGTTTACCAACCTTGGACAAGTGTTTCTGAAATGGCTTGGGTCTCCGCAATTGTAGCAAGCCCGCATAGGTTGACCCATAGGATAATTGGGTTGATAGTATGTTTGGGCTAAATGTTGGGTGGGTGGATATAGTAGGGGTTGTTGGGCTTGACCCATTATTTGCTGGTGGGTTTGGGTTGAAGGCTGGTGGCGGTTCGTTCACTGAGGCATGCGGCAGGTTTGAACAGTATGACCTGCGCGACCACAGCCGGTGCAATGTTGGCAAGGATAATCAGGAGAATGGTGATATTGGCAACGGTTGCATTTTGGTAACGGGCCAGTGTATTGTCTTTTGTATGGTGCAGGTGAAGGAGCGACTTGGGTAATGGGTGCAGCAGGAATAGGGGAGTTGGTTTGTGTAACAGCGAAGTTTCTGGTGTTGCGCTTCCTTTTGTTAACAAACTTAGAGGAGGAGATGGAATGGTTTGAAGTTTGACCCTCAACAGGGGCTTTCTTTTTCTCTTCTTTAAACTTCCCGTTGCGAATTCGATTCTCGGTCAGTTCAGTCGCTAGCTCCATAGCAGCTTCAAGTGTTACCGGTGAAATGCTGAGAACTGAATCCTGAATTTTTGAGGGAAGTCCTCGAATATAATGCTCGATCAAACGATAAGTTGGGGTAAACAAATTTGGAACCATTTGGTTCAACTCTAAGAACCTCTTGTTATAGGTGGTGTGATCTCCCTCCTTCTGCTTTAAAGAATGAAATTCGTCCTCCAACTTTTTAATTTCACTCCTAGGACAGAAACGCCTAGTCATGATTTCCCTTAACTCCTCCCAAGTTAAGGCCATTGCATCATCAATTCCCCTCTTCCCTTTTTCAGTATTCCACCAAGTGAGAGCTACCCCAAATAGTCTCCCGGTGGCGTATCGAACCTTGCGATCCTCAGGACAATCGCAGTTGAGGAAGGTGTTTTCCATTTCCTCAAACCAATGGAGGAGAGCAGTGATACCTTCAGCCCCTTCAAATTTAGGAGGATCACAAGATTTGAAATGTTTGTATGAGCACTTGCTGGTAGGAGGGTTGCCGATGTTCTGGTCATTCTGTTGGGGAGGGTTAGTAGGATTTGTAGCAAGGGCTTGTTGTACTTGGACCACAATGTCAGGCAGTATCGTGGCCATTTGTTTCATGATTTGTGTGGCCAAGCGTTCTTGAGACCTTCCTGATCTTTTACCCCTTCGTTGTTGTCTGGACGACATCTATAGGAACATACATAAGAAGATTGTGAGTTTATGGAGTCTTTTTAGGTGTCATGTGTCTTTAAGAAAAATGAAAATAACATAAATATCAATAATGAAACTACATCCATAGGATGTCTTGGGTTTGCTCATGTTGGGCCTCAAATGTCCCCATACCTTCACCTGTATAGTCATGTGGGCCCCCATGGCTATTGGCTTGGTAGGATTCACATTAGTATTGGCGATTTAACACTCGCATCACCCGAATGCAAACCACAAAATATGTTTACGAGATGTACGGTCGGAGTGTGTCCAGGTGTAGACACAATGACAACTCAAAGTGGGGTTAGCTCACACGACGTTTGGTATAGCATGCTTTGGCCTAATAGGTACTTCGTACTCTCATCGTTAGTCCCCAGGTAGGCAAACTGGTCCTTTATTTTGGATTTATACGAATGCCAGCCTAGACAGGACGTTCCGACTACCGGTACTGGTACCCTTCCAGTTACTACATGCCCGTCATGAGAACTCACTTTGATGAGATTTGAAAACACAAAAATCATTGTAAAAGCAATCATGATGTGGTGTGTGCTTTCATGGATGTGATATGTTATGAGAATATGATTCATGATAGGCATTATATGATAATATATACTTATGAACATGCTTGCATAACATTGAATGTAATATTTAACATAAAACATATAAACATCATGAAATTTGGCATGTAACACACAAAAATCTTATAAGTTTCTAATCAACTATAGTATAGGCTCTAAGGGTCTAATAACCTATCCTATATCCCTATAGTCATGGCTCTGATACCAATCTGTCACACCCCGACCCACAGCGAAATAAGAGTCGGGGCATAATTGGGTTATCACCAAAGCTCATGATATTTACTAATATGTTTCATATTTATTAAAGTCAAAATTACATTCCCAAATATCCAAACATGTCCATACAACCAAACAAAACAATCCCAAACTCTATATCATTTTATTCTTCTAGTCCAATCCTAAGTGTTTCTTGCTGCAGCTGGTTCACCTGTATCATGTGTAAAAATGAGAATTTTTGAGTCAACATAAGTTGGCGAGTGAACCTTGTTAGATAAACATTTATTATTGATTTACTTATTAGTTTATCAATGAAAAATTGTGCATAATCAATAATGAGCAAATGTAAATACCCAAGCAGTAGCAATAGCAATCACAACTATAACATATAATAACATATGATAGCATACATTAACATACCAACATCATACGATAAATAACATGAATGAAACTGTGCGATCAAGGCTCAATCAAACGGAGCCGATCGTATTGCATGTACTGAAAATGATAAATGTCTATGCGATCAAGGCTCAATCAAACGGAGCCGATCGTATGTGGGCACGCCAGGTTCACGCTCATAATGTAATGGGGAACATGCTCAACGTCATAATGTAATGGGAAGCGGCGGCCTATGAAATTGCATGTACTGAAATAATAAATTGAATCTAACAATAACCACACAAACAGTTGAAACAAGCTGAATACACAAGTTCATGATATGATGTATGCACAATGGTTTAAATATAATATATAGCAAGACACATGATACACCCCAAAACGTGATTAAAATGGGGAATTTGTAAGATTCACTCACATTGGGTGCGTTTGATTGGAGATGATGAGATGCGCACGAGTCTGGAGAGTTGAACAACGAGAATTACTAACCTAAATAATAACGGAAAAATATAGTAAATGAGTGGATTTTTATTAAGGATTTTAATGGAATTTTTAGATATATTTTTGTGAGTTTAAGGCTATTTTCTATCTTTATAAATATTATTTTTAAGTATTTTTAAATTAAAATAAATAATAAATATATAAAAAAATTGTTTATTTTTGCGTTGACCGTTGACTGTTGACTTGTTGACATGTTGACCGGTTCGGTCAGTGTGCATGTATGCACTGGGTTAGACTCGAACCCGAGACCTCCCGTACGCGTGCACGCAGCTCTACCAACTGAGCTACGTGTCTAACCCGAAATAATCTTGTTTTTAATTATATTTATATACTAATTCGATTTATTCAAAATTCATTTGTTTTAAAAAAAAGATTTTAAATCATCGAACCGGTGCCGTTAACCAGACTCGAACGCGTGACGTACGAGTTAATGTTGCACACAGTCCACCGCTGGACTGTGTGTCTAACCTGGTTAATATTTCGGTTTTTATTATACTTAACATCTAACAGAGTTAACCCGGTTCAGTTTTAAACAAAAAGGCATTTTATTACTGCGAAGGTGCGTGTGTCAAGACTCGAACTCGGGACGTATGCGTGTTTTTGTTCGCACACAGTCCACCGCTGGACTGTGTGTCTAACCCGTTCAAAATACCAATTTTAATTATTTTTATATTGTTATCACAGTTCATCTTCTTCGTTGGATTTTACCGACAGCAGATTACTCCATCTTATCTTGTTTAATTCGATTGTTAAGCATTACACAGACTGATATGAGATAGCAGGGATGATAATTAGAAGTAAACATACCGGTGAACGATTGATTACAGAGTTCCGGCAAGGCGTCGGTCTCTGTTTTTAAGAACTTCAACTGAGCAAATCAATTAATCGTTTTGATTAGCTAATCATGAAATTGGAGTGCTAAACAAACGTTAACAGTGTGTTTGAAGGTCCTTACCGTTTCACAGACGAAGATAAGGATTTTCAGAAGTTTTCCGGCGAGCAGAAATTATCCGATGACGACGTCTGAATTTGATCTCAAGTGGAAGGTTTGAGTTAGAAATAGCTTAACAACTGTTAGACTACGATGGTATTGAAGAACTTACCGATTTGAGGAAAAATACGGTTTTCCGGCGAACTTGCAGAATTTTCCGGCGAGTTGATTTAAGCTTTCTGATGGTCCGAATGTATGACGAAAGTGAAATGGAAAGTTTGTATGATGTTTCTGAGTCACGAGAGGCTCTTTGATTACAGTAATTCGGATTGTTGAATAGTTTCGGTTATAACACTCATCATTCTCAGAATTGAAGTCAATTCAAGTCTGAATTGATTAAAATCGTCGGTGCATCGGTTATAAACCTGAAATCGCGATTATTCAAACGTTTAGACGGTTGAATAGCCGATTTCAGTTTTTCAGTTAGCGTAACCGGTTTAACTAGGTTTGTGTATAAGACTTATTTGTTTCCTAAAGTTGACAGAAAACAAACAAGTGGCAGAGTGGTTATGCGTGTGAGTGTTAAGTCTTTGGACTTCAATTCCGGCTGACCCGGGTTCGAGTCCCGGCAGCAACATTTTATTTTTATTTATTTTGTTTTCACTTTTTATCAAATATAATTTTTATAGTTTAGTTTGTTTATTAATTATGTATCATTAAAAATCAAAATAACCATAAATACACAACGTGACATTTATAACTTGATATTCGATTGCAAAACGGAGCGGGTTTTGGAAACCCGTTTTTGACAAATGTTACAACACCTCGTAAAAATCGTGTCTAATAGTATAGTGACACATACCATTACTTTTATAATAAGTCCACTATAGACTAATAAGGACTAAATGTGTCAACATACTCAAACAAAGCCTCTAAGTGATTCTCTAATGTCAACATGCATAAACGGAGCCTCTGAGTGACCATTAGTGTCAACATACTTAAAACATAGCCTCTTAGTGACCATTAGTGTCAACATGCTTAAACTTAGCCTCTGAGTGACCATTAGTGTCAACATGCTTAAACTTGGCCTCTGAGTGACCATTTGTGTCAACATGCCAAGCCTCTAAGTGACATCGGAGTCAACATGTTTATAATGAGCCTCTGACTGATCCTTTACAAAGTCCTAACTCTCATATGAGCCACTTGTTGGAAGAGAGGGATTACTTCTATAAAAATATAAAGTTGGACAATAGAGGGGTTAAAGTGTCAACATGTTATTTTATACCTCTGAGTGACCTTTTAACGAACCAAGAGCTCGACAATGTCCGGGCATAATCCCGGGTACGCCAAATGTTGGCTACGGAGGGCTAAATATGCTATAAAGGTGTTTTAGGAGGTTTAATAAGTTGAGGGGCTAAATGTGACAAGTTTGGAAAGTTCACATGAGGCGCTTCCGGGGCGCGAGAGACCCTGTCCATGTCTCTCACGACCCGCCAGAGGCCTGTGTCTGCAGAATATTGCCTTGGCCTCCACACATGTTGCCAAAAACTATTTGATTCGAAACCATGGACATCCAAACTACCATGCCACGTTCTAGAACACTTGTAAGCTCCCTCTAACACCCCTTAACACCTGACATCACCTCCTTCAAGCTCTCTAACTATATATAGGTGCCAAGGTTCACCACTTGAACTTGCACCTTTCTCATTTCTCATTCTATCTCCCTCCTCTGGAAGTTCCTAACTGAAAGAAGCATCCAACTTAGTTCTATTTCATCCTAGGAATCACTTGTAAGTGTTCCTTTCTCTTGCATTTTCTCTTGCCTTGACTTTTGGTTAAGACCATTATGGTCCAGTCATTGTTCGTAACGAACATGGATAAGTGATCGTAATAAGGTAGGTGCTAGTATTATTAAGGGCACCTCCTAAAGATCACGTTTGCTAGACCAATTGACGGGTCAAAGTATAAATATTAAAAAGACAAACAGGCCATTTTTCAGAAATATTATAATGAGTTTATATATGTTATGAAACATGTTTTGACACTTAAACAAGTTGGTAATAATTATTAGAACATGTAAGAACATGTTCGGCTCAACAATTTTAGTTCTAGGGTCGGTTCGCAACCGAAAGTCGCAAAGTTTGACTTCTACTTTGACTTCCGATTCTGACCCGATTTAGATTGGTTAACTACTGATCTAAGGTTGCATTATGATCGTAATATGATGTAGCATAACCCCCTGAGGTTATGTTACATGATCATAATCAGAATCTGAGTTTATGCACAAGTTACATAATTATGCCATTTTGACAAAAATGCCCTTTTTATATAAAATAAGGTTTAAACGATAATGAACTTGAAAATGAATTACCTACTGATGTAATATCATAAGTAGGATTATTTGGGATGTCAAATCAGATTATAAACTGAGTTTATGAACAAGTCTTTGTATTATGTCAACAAATTACGATAAAGCCCTTGTGGCGAGTAAAATGATTTTAATCATACTTTTTCATGCCAAAACTTTTACCTACTGATATGTTATATTAAATAACATATCTAGGACATATAAACCTGATCTTAACATAAGTTTTTACTAAACTTCGCATAAATCGTCATTTTACAACATAAGCTCAGGTAAATACTCTCGACTTATTTCCCCTATACGAGCTTGGGTTACGGTAAACTATTATCGCTTGGTCGGAAATGGGATCAATTGAATGCCGGATTATGGCTAGTAAATCCGTATATTCCGTTTTAATCAGTTTTGTTTTGTAACATTTGTCAAAAACGGGTTTCCAAAACCCGCTCCGTTTTGTAATCGAATATCAAGTTATAAATGTCACGTTGTGTATTTATGGTTATTTTGATTTTTAATGATACATAATTAATAAACAAACTAAACTATAAAAATTATTTTCGATAAAAAGTGAAAACAAAATAAATAAAAATAAAATGTTGCTGCCGGGACTCGAACCCGGGTCAGCCGGATTAGAACTTCAAAGACTTAACACTCACACGCTTAACCACTCCGCCACTTGTTTGTTTATAGTCAACTCTAGGAAACAAATGAGTCTTATATACAAACCTCGTTACACCGCTTGCGCCAACTGAAAACGAAATCGGCAATTCAACCGTCTAAACGTTTGATTAATCGCAAATTCAGGTTTATAACCGATGCACCGACGAATCTAATCAATTCAGACTTGAATTGACTTCAATTCTGGGGATGATGAGTTTTATAACCGAAACCACTCAATAATCCGAATTACTGTAATCAAAGATCTTCTTCACGACTCAGAAACATTCCACAAACCTCCTCTTACATTTCCGCACACTTTACAGTCCACCGGAGAAGTTTATTTTGCTCGCCGGAAATTTCTGCAAGTTCGCCGGAAAACCGTATTCATCATCAAAACGGTAATTCTTTCAGTACCGTCGTAGTCTAACAATTGTTAAGCTATTTCTAACTCAAACCTTTCAATTGAAATCGAGTTCAGACACCGTTATCAGATAATTCCAGTTCGCCGGAAAATTTCTGGAAATCTTTATCTTCGTCTGCGAAACAGTAAGGACCTTCAAACACACTGTTAACTGGGGGTAAAAGATCAGGAAGATCTCACGAACGCTTGGCCGCACAAATCGCGAAACAAATGGCCACGGTGCTTCCTGACATTGTGGTTCAAGTACAACAAGCCCTCGCTACAAATCCTACTAACCCTCCCCAACAAGACGATCAGAACGTCGGCAACCCTCCTACCAGCAAGTGCTCATATAAACATTTCAAGTCTTGTGATCCTCCTAAATTTGAAGGGACCGAAGGTGTCACTGCTCTCCTCCACTGGTTTGAGGAGATGGAAAACACTTTTCTCAACTGCGATTGTCCTGAGGATCGCAAGGTTCGATACGCCACCGGAAGACTATTTGGGGTAGCTCTTACCTGGTGGAATACTGAAAAAGGGAAGAGGGGAATTGATGATGCAATGGCCTTAACGTGGGAGGAGTTAAGGGAAATCATGACTAGGCGTTTCTGTCCTAGGAGTGAGATTAAAAAGTTGGAGGACGAATTTCATTCTTTGAAGCAGCAGGAGGGAGATCATACCTCCTACAACAAGAGGTTCTTAGAGTTGAACCAAATGGTCCCTAACTTGTTCACCCCAACTTATCGCTTGATCGAGCATTATATTCGAGGTCTTCCCTCGAAAATTCAAGATTCAGTTCTCAGCACTTCACCAGCAACACTTGAAGCTGCTATGGAACTAGCCACTGAACTGACCAAAAATCGCATTCGAAACGGTAAATTCAAAGAGGAGAAAAAGAAAGCCCCCATTGAGGCTCAAACTTCAAACCATTCTGGTTCCTCCTCGAAGTTTACTGGTAAAAGGAATCGAAGCACAAGAAACTTCGCCGTCACACAAACCAATTGCCCTATTCCTGCTGCACCCATTACCCAAGTCGCCCCTTCACCTGCAGCATACAAAAGACCATACTCTGGCCCGTTACCAAAATGCAACCGTTGCCAATACCACCATTCTCCTGATCATCCTTGCCAATATTGCACCGGCTGTGGTCGCACAGGTCATACTGTTCAAACCTGTCGCATGCCTCAGCGAACGAACCGCCACCAGCCTTCAACCCAAACCCACCAACAAATAATGGGTCAAGCCCAACAACCCCTACTACTACCACCTACCCAACATTTAGCCCAAACATACTATCAACCCAACTATCCCATGGTACAACCTATGCGGGCTTGCTACAATTGTGGAGATCCAAGCCATTTTAGAAACACTTGTCCACGTTTGGTGAACATCATTCATGCCCAAGCTCAAGCAAACCCGGTGAATCAAGCTAACCAAGCTCCACCACCTGCAAGAGGAAGAGCTTATAACATCAACGCCAATACTGTTGAAAATAATAACGGCCCAAACAAATCACCCAACTAATTTTTCCTCGCCAAGAATCAAGACTCAACTCTAATCGTCTAGTTTTAATGTTTTCTTTATGTTATCTCAATCTTTCTGTATTCCAGTTGTAAAATTTGGAAATTATGTATCCAAGAATTTTAATGCGATTTGATATTACAGTTTTGTTCTATACTCATTGATTTAACATTTATATCATCATACATCTCGACATATCTCAATCTCATCATTTAAAGAAGTTGGGTTGTGTCACACTTTTACATAGACTGACCCCTTCATCATAACCAACGAGAGAGGTACTGTCATCATTTAGTCATGTATCATCTCAGAATTTAGACTCAAGATTTGTTCGTTGTGTTGTTTATGTTTTAGAGTCACATAGAACTGAGCATGATTTACTGATAAAGCCAACAAAAATTTGACAAGAATATGGTGGATACGCCGCTGGTACTTCCTATATATAAGTATTCTTGGCAAAGGATCAAAAGCATTACCAGGAGGTTATGAAAAAGTTCCGTGTAGGTTTAAATATCGTCATGGTTGAAGTTTTTGTTTTATGATACATACCTTAACATTACAAATGTATCGGTTCCCTCAAAACTATTATACATCGTAAGCGACATCAAAGATCAAAATCCGAGAAGCCCAGCATGTTTCAGTAACAGAAAGGAGATGTACGCAAGGAGCTGTCTTGTGGAGCTGAACTTAAAATTGAAACTAAATCTGACGGTATTCTGTACTATCTAGATCGTATATGGATTCCTAACCACAACAATCTTCGTGAAATTCTTATGAATGAAGCTCACAAAACGCGATACTCTATACACCCCGGAGCCGATAAGTTGTATCAAGACCTACGATATACCTATTGGTGGCCTGGAATGAAAAAGTATATTGCTGTTTTTGTTTCTAAGTGCCTTACATGTTCCAAGGTGAAATCTGAACACCAAAGACCCTCAGGACTTTTGATCCAACCTGAAATACCTGTATGGAAGTGGGAAAATATAACCATGGACTTCATTACCGGGTTACCTCGCACTTCTGGTGGGTATGACACTATATGGGTAATAATTGACCGACTTACAAAATCAGCTCACTTTATTCCTATTCACGAAGATTTCAAGAACGATAAGCTAGCTCGTATTTATATCAGCGAAATCGTAAGCCGACATGGGGTACCGTTAAGGATTATTTTTGATCGTGATGGTCGTTTTACTTCACGAACATGGCAAGCAGTACAAGCCGCTATGGGTACGCGATTAGATCTCAGTACCGCCTATCACCCTCAAACTGATGGACAATCCGAACGCACCATTCAAACTCTTGAAGATATGCTTCGAGCATGTGTCATAGACTTCAAGGGAAATTGGGACGCGAATCTACCATTAGTTGAATTTTCGTACAACAACAGCTATCATTCAAGTATCGGCATGGCACCTTTTGAAGCCTTATATGGTCGTAAGTGCCGATCTCCTGTATGTTGGCACGAAATTGGGGAAGCTCAAATCACTGGTCCAGAATTGATCCAAGAAACCACAGACAAGATCCATCAAATCCGAAACAATCTTCTAGCGGCCCAAAGTCGTCAAAAGAGTTATGCAGATAAACGACGGAAGCCTTTAGAGTTTAACATTGGTGATCATGTACTTCTAAAAGTATCACCGTGGAAGGGAGTAGTTCGTTTTGGTCAAAAGGGCAAGCTAGCACCACGCTACGTAGGACCTTTGTGAAAGTCGAAAGAGTAGGACATGTAGCATACAAGCTTGATCTACCAGAAGAACTCAACAGGATTCATCCCACATTCACGTATCAAACTTGAAGAAGTGCCTCGCTGATGAAAACCTCCACATTCCTCTGGAAGATATTCAGATTGATGAATCTATGAATTTTATTGAAAGACCAGTAGAGATCATGGACTTCGGAGAGAAACGTCTACGACGGAGTCGCTTTCAATTGTTAGGGTACGCTGGGAGTCGAAACGGGGACCTGAGTTTACTTGGGAACGTGAAGACTCAATGCGTGAAAAATACCCGCATCTTTTTCCTACTACTTCTACTACTTAAATTTCGGGACGAAATTCCTAAAAGTAGGGGATACTGTAACATTTGTCAAAAACGGGTTTCCAAAACCCGCTCCGTTTTGTAATCGAATATCAAGTTATAAATGTCACGTTGTGTATTTATGGTTATTTTGATTTTTAATGATACATAATTAATAAACAAACTAAACTATAAAAATTATTTTGGATAAAAAGTGAAAACAAAATAAATAAAAATAAAATGTTGCTGCCGGGACTCGAACCCGGGTCAGCCGGATTTGAACTTCAAAGACTTAACACTCACACGCTTAACCACTCCGCCACTTGTTTGTTTTCTGTCAACTCTAGGAAACAAATGAGTCTTATATACAAACCTAGTTACACCGCTTGGGCCAACTGAAAACCGAAATCGGCAATTCAACCGTCTAAACGTTTGATTAATCGCAAATTCAGGTTTATAACCGATGCACCGACGAATCTAATCAATTCAGACTTGAATTGACTTCAATTCTGGGGATGATGAGTTTTATAACCGAAACCACTCAATAATCCGAATTACTGTAATCAAAGATCTTCTTCACGACTCAGAAACATTCCACAAACCTCCTATTACATTTCCGCACACTTTACAGTCCACCGGAGAAGTTTATTTTGCTCGCCGGAAATTTCTGCAAGTTCGCCGGAAAACCGTATTCATCATCAAAACGGTAATTCTTTCAATACCGTCGTAGTCTAACAATTGTTAAGCTATTTCTAACTCAAACCTTTCAATTGAATCGAGTTCAGACACCGTTATCAGATAATTCCAGTTCGTCGGAAAATTTCTGGAAATCTTTATCTTCGTCTGCGAAACGGTAAAGACCTTCAAACACACTGTTAACGTTTGTTAATCAAAACGGCTAATTATCTTGTTCAGTTGAAGTGCACAAAAACAGAGACCGACACCTTGCCGGAATCCTGAAATAAACCGTTCATCAGTATGTTTACTTCTGATTATCGTTTCTGCCTTTTCATATTAGTTTGTACAATTTTTATCTATCGAACTAAACAAGATATAACGGTGTAATCTTCTGCCTGTAAAATCTAACGAAGAAGATGAACTGCGATAACATTATAAGAATAATTAAAACTGGATTTTGAACGGGTTAGACACACAGTCCAGCGGTGGACTGTGTGCAAATAATACGCGCATGTCACGAGTTCGATCCCTGACACACGCACCCTTTATATAATAAAATGTCTTTTTGATTAAAACTGAACCGGGTTAACTCCGTTAGTTGTTAAGTATAATAAAAATTGGTATATTAACCAAGTTAGACACACAGTCCAGCGGTGGACTGTGTGTGATGTTAAAGCACAAGTCACGGGTTCGAAACCTGTTACTTGCACCAGTTTGATGAATTAAAATGTTTTTGAAATTAAAAGAATTTTGGTTGAATTGAATTAGTATATAAATGTAATTAAAAACAAGATTATTTCGGGTTAGACACGTAGCTCAGTTGGTAGAGCTGCGTGCACGCGTACGGGAGGTCTCGGGTTCGAGTCTCACCCAGCGCATACATGCACACTGACCGAACCGGTCAACAAGTTAACGGTCAACGGTCAACGCAAAAATAAACAATTTTTTATATTTTTATTTACTTAATTTAATTTAAAAATCAATTAAAAATACTTAAAAATAATATTTTCAAAGATAGAAAATAGCCTTAAACTCACAAAAATATATCTAAAAATTCCATTAAAATCCTTAATAAAATCCACTCATTTACTATATTTTTCCGTTATTATTTAGGTTAGTAATTCTCGTTGTTCAATTCTCCCGACTCGTGCGCATCTCATCATCTCCAATCAAACGCACCCAATGTGAGTGAATCTTTACAAATTCCCCGTTTTAATCACGTTTTGGGGTGTATCATGTGTCTTGCTATATATTATATTTAAATCATTGTGCATACATCATATCATGAACATGTGTATTCAGTTTGTTTCAACTGTTGTGTGGTTATTGTTAGATGCAATTTATTATTTTCAGTACATGCAATTTCATAGGCCGCCGCTCCCCATTACATTATGAGCGTTGAGCAAGTTCCCCATTACATTATGAGCGTGAACCTGGCGTGCCAACATACGATCAGCTCCGTTTGATTGAGCCTTGATCGCACAGACATTTATTATTTTCAGTACATGCAATTTCATAGGCCGCCGCTCCCCATTACATTATGAGCGTTGAGCAAGTTCCCCATTACATTATGAGCGTGAACCTGGTGTGCCAACATACGATCGGCTCCGTTTGATTGAGCCTTGATCGCACAGACATTTATCATTTTCAGTACATGCAATACGATTGGCTCCGTTTGATTGAGCCTTGATCGCACAGTTTCATTCATGTTATTTATTGTATGCTGTTGGTATGTTAATGTATATGTTATTGTATGTTATAGTTGTGATTGCTATTGCCACTACTTGATTATTTACATTTGCTCATTTATGATTATGCATAATTTTTCATTGATAAACTAACAAGTAAATCAATAATAAATGTTATCTAACAAGGTTCACTCGCCAACTTATATTGACCCAAAAAAACCCCCCATTTTTACACATGATACAGGTGAACCAGCTGCAGCCAGAAACACATAGGATTGGACTAGAAGAATATAATGATTTAGAGCTTGGAACTATTTTGTTTGGTTATTTTCCTTGTATCGTATGGACATGTTTGGATTATTTGGAATGTAACTTTGACTTTAATAAATATGAAACATATTAGTAAATATCATGAGCTTTGGTGATAACCCAATTATACCCCGACTCTTATTCCGCTGCGGGTCGGGGTGTGACAGATTGGTATCAGAGCCATGACTATAGGGATATAGGATAGGTTATTAGACCCTTAGAGCCTATACTATAGTTGATTAGAAATTTTTAAGATTTTTGTGTGTTACATGCCAAATTTCATGATGTTTATATGTTTTATGTTAAATGTTACATTCAATGTTATGCAAGCATGTTCATAAGTATATATTATCATTTAATGCCTATCATGAATCATATTCTCATAACATATCACATCCATGAAAGCACACACCACATCATGATTGCTTTTTCAATGATTTTTGTGTTTTCAAATCTCATCAAAGTGAGTTCTCATGACGGGCATGTAGTAACTGGAAGGGTATCAGTACCGGTAGTCGGAACGTCCTGTCTAGGCTGGCATTCGTATAAATCCAAAATAAAGGACCAGTTTGCCTACCTGGGGACTAACGATGAGAGTACGAAGTACCTATTAGGCCAAAGCATGCTATACCAAACGTCGTGTGAGCTAACCCCACTTTGAGTTGTCATTGTGTCTACACCTGGACACATTCCGACCATACATCTCGTAAGCATATTTTGTGGTTTGCATTCGGGTGATGTGAGTGTTAAATTGCCAATACTAATGTGAATCCTACCAAGCCAATAGCCATGGGGGCCCACATGACTATACAGGTGAAGGTATAGGGGACATTTGAGGCCTAACATGAGCAAACCCAAGACATTCTATGGATGTAGTTGCATTATTGATATTTATGTTATTTTCATTTTTCTAAAGACACATGACACCTAAAAAGACTCCATAAACTCACAATCTTCTTATGTACGTTCCTGTAGATGTTGGCTAGACAACAACGAGGGGGTAAAAGATCAGGAAGATCTCACGAACGCTTGGCCGCACAAATCGCGAAACAAATGGCCACGGTGCTTCCTGACATTGTGGTTCAAGTACAACAAGCCCTCGCTACAAATCCTACTAACCCTCCCCAACAAGACGATCAGAACGTCGGCAACCCTCCTACCAGCAAGTGCTCATATAAACATTTCAAGTCTTGTGATCCTCCTAAATTTGAAGGGACCGAAGGTGTCACTGCTCTCCTCCACTGGTTTGAGGAGATGGAAAACACTTTTCTCAACTGCGATTGTCCTGAGGATCGCAAGGTTCGATACGCCACCGGAAGACTATTTGGGGTAGCTCTTACCTGGTGGAATACTGAAAAAGGGAAGAGGGGAATTGATGATGCAATGGCCTTAACGTGGGAGGAGTTAAGGGAAATCATGACTAGGCATTTCTGTCCTAGGAGTGAGATTAAAAAGTTGGAGGACGAATTTCATTCTTTGAAGCAGCAGGAGGGAGATCATACCTCCTACAACAAGAGGTTCTTAGAGTTGAACCAAATGGTCCCTAACTTGTTCACCCCAACTTATCGCTTGATCGAGCATTATATTCGAGGTCTTCCCTCGAAAATTCAAGATTCAGTTCTCAGCACTTCACCAGCAACACTTGAAGCTGCTATGGAACTAGCCACTGAACTGACCAAAAATCGCATTCGAAACGGTAAATTCAAAGAGGAGAAAAAGAAAGCCCCCATTGAGGCTCAAACTTCAAACCATTCTGGTTCCTCCTCGAAGTTTACTGGTAAAAGGAATCGAAGCACAAGAAACTTCGCCGTCACACAAACCAATTGCCCTATTCCTGCTGCACCCATTACCCAAGTCGCCCCTTCACCTGCAGCATACAAAAGACCATACTCTGGCCCGTTACCAAAATGCAACCGTTGCCAATACCACCATTCTCCTGATCATCCTTGCCAATATTGCACCGGCTGTGGTCGCACAGGTCATACTGTTCAAACCTGTCGCATACCTCAGCGAACGAACCGCCACCAGCCTTCAACCCAAACCCACCAACAAATAATGGGTCAAGCCCAACAACCCCTACTACTACCACCTACCCAACATTTAGCCCAAACATACTATCAACCCAACTATCCCATGGTACAACCTATGCGGGCTTGCTACAATTGTGGAGATCCAAGCCATTTTAGAAACACTTGTCCACGTTTGGTGAACATCATTCATGCCCAAGCTCAAGCAAACCCGGTGAATCAAGCTAACCAAGCTCCACCACCTGCAAGAGGAAGAGCTTATAACATCAACGCCAATACTGTTGAAAATAATAACGGCCCAAACAAATCACCCAACTAATTTTTCCTCGCCAAGAATCAAGACTCAACTCAATCGTCTAGTTTTAATGTTTTCTTTATGTTATCTCAATCTTTCTGTATTCCAGTTGTAAAATTTGGAAATTATGTATCCAAGAATTTTAATGCGATTTGATATTACAGTTTTGTTCTATACTCATTGATTTAACATTTATATCATCATACATCTCGACATATCTCAATCTCATCATTTAAAGAAGTTGGGTTGTGTCACACTTTTACATAGACTGACCCCTTCATCATAACCAACGAGAGAGGTACTGTCATCATTTAGTCATGTATCATCTCAGAATTTAGACTCAAGA
Organism: Scalesia atractyloides; assembly: GCA_947069175.1. Classification (NCBI taxonomy): domain Eukaryota; kingdom Viridiplantae; phylum Streptophyta; class Magnoliopsida; order Asterales; family Asteraceae; genus Scalesia; species Scalesia atractyloides. Next base: position 17,258,925 of record CAMTDV010000026.1, read on the forward strand.
TTTGTTCGTTGTGTTGTTTATGTTTTAGAGTCACATAGAACTGAGCATGATTTACTGATAAAGCCAACAAAAATTTGACAAGAATATGGTGGATACGCCGCTGGTACTTCCTATATATAAGTATTCTTGGCAAAGGATCAAAAGCATTACCAGGAGGTTATGAAAAAGTTCCGTGTAGGTTTAAATATCGTCATGGTTGAAGTTTTTGTTTTATGATACATACCTTAACATTACAAATGTATCGGTTCCCTCAAAACTATTATACATCGTAAGCGACATCAAAGATCAAAATCCGAGAAGCCAGCATGTTTCAGTAACAGAAAGGAGATGTACGCAAGGAGCTGTCTTGTGGAGCTGAACTTAAAATTGAAACTAAATCTGACGGTATTCTGTACTATCTAGATCGTATATGGATTCCTAACCACAACAATCTTCGTGAAATTCTTATGAATGAAGCTCACAAAACGCGATACTCTATACACCCCGGAGCCGATAAGTTGTATCAAGACCTACGATATACCTATTGGTGGCCTGGAATGAAAAAGTATATTGCTGTTTTTGTTTCTAAGTGCCTTACATGTTCCAAGGTGAAATCTGAACACCAAAGACCCTCAGGACTTTTGATCCAACCTGAAATACCTGTATGGAAGTGGGAAAATATAACCATGGACTTCATTACCGGGTTACCTCGCACTTCTGGTGGGTATGACACTATATGGGTAATAATTGACCGACTTACAAAATCAGCTCACTTTATTCCTATTCACGAAGATTTCAAGAACGATAAGCTAGCTCGTATTTATATCAGCGAAATCGTAAGCCGACATGGGGTACCGTTAAGGATTATTTTTGATCGTGATGGTCGTTTTACTTCACGAACATGGCAAGCAGTACAAGCCGCTATGGGTACGCGATTAGATCTCAGTACCGCCTATCACCCTCAAACTGATGGACAATCCGAACGCACCATTCAAACTCTTGAAGATATGCTTCGAGCATGTGTCATAGACTTCAAGGGAAATTGGGACGCGAATCTACCATTAGTTGAATTTTCGTACAACAACAGCTATCATTCAAGTATCGGCATGGCACCTTTTGAAGCCTTATATGGTCGTAAGTGCCGATCTCCTGTATGTTGGCACGAAATTGGGGAAGCTCAAATCACTGGTCCAGAATTGATCCAAGAAACCACAGACAAGATCCATCAAATCCGAAACAATCTTCTAGCGGCCCAAAGTCGTCAAAAGAGTTATGCAGATAAACGACGGAAGCCTTTAGAGTTTAACATTGGTGATCATGTACTTCTAAAAGTATCACCGTGGAAGGGAGTAGTTCGTTTTGGTCAAAAGGGCAAGCTAGCACCACGCTACGTAGGACCTTTGTGAAAGTCGAAAGAGTAGGACATGTAGCATACAAGCTTGATCTACCAGAAGAACTCAACAGGATTCATCCCACATTCACGTATCAAACTTGAAGAAGTGCCTCGCTGATGAAAACCTCCACATTCCTCTGGAAGATATTCAGATTGATGAATCTATGAATTTTATTGAAAGACCAGTAGAGATCATGGACTTCGGAGAGAAACGTCTACGACGGAGTCGCTTTCAATTGTTAGGGTACGCTGGGAGTCGAAACGGGGACCTGAGTTTACTTGGGAACGTGAAGACTCAATGCGTGAAAAATACCCGCATCTTTTTCCTACTACTTCTACTACTTAAATTTCGGGACGAAATTCCTAAAAGTAGGGGATACTGTAACATTTGTCAAAAACGGGTTTCCAAAACCCGCTCCGTTTTGTAATCGAATATCAAGTTATAAATGTCACGTTGTGTATTTATGGTTATTTTGATTTTTAATGATACATAATTAATAAACAAACTAAACTATAAAAATTATTTTGGATAAAAAGTGAAAACAAAATAAATAAAAATAAAATGTTGCTGCCGGGACTCGAACCCGGGTCAGCCGGATTTGAACTTCAAAGACTTAACACTCACACGCTTAACCACTCCGCCACTTGTTTGTTTTCTGTCAACTCTAGGAAACAAATGAGTCTTATATACAAACCTAGTTACACCGCTTGCGCCAACTGAAAACCGAAATCGGCAATTCAACCGTCTAAACGTTTGATTAATCGCAAATTCAGGTTTATAACCGATGCACCGACGAATCTAATCAATTCAGACTTGAATTGACTTCAATTCTGGGGATGATGAGTTTTATAACCGAAACCACTCAATAATCCGAATTACTGTAATCAAAGATCTTCTTCACGACTCAGAAACATTCCACAAACCTCCTATTACATTTCCGCACACTTTACAGTCCACCGGAGAAGTTTATTTTGCTCGCCGGAAATTTCTGCAAGTTCGCCGGAAAACCGTATTCATCATCAAAACGGTAATTCTTTCAATACCGTCGTAGTCTAACAATTGTTAAGCTATTTCTAACTCAAACCTTTCAATTGAATCGAGTTCAGACACCGTTATCAGATAATTCCAGTTCGTCGGAAAATTTCTGGAAATCTTTATCTTCGTCTGCGAAACGGTAAAGACCTTCAAACACACTGTTAACGTTTGTTAATCAAAACGGCTAATTATCTTGTTCAGTTGAAGTGCACAAAAACAGAGACCGACACCTTGCCGGAATCCTGAAATAAACCGTTCATCAGTATGTTTACTTCTGATTATCGTTTCTGCCTTTTCATATTAGTTTGTACAATTTTTATCTATCGAACTAAACAAGATATAACGGTGTAATCTTCTGCCTGTAAAATCTAACGAAGAAGATGAACTGCGATAACATTATAAGAATAATTAAAACTGGATTTTGAACGGGTTAGACACACAGTCCAGCGGTGGACTGTGTGCAAATAATACGCGCATGTCACGAGTTCGATCCCTGACACACGCACCCTTTATATAATAAAATGTCTTTTTGATTAAAACTGAACCGGGTTAACTCCGTTAGTTGTTAAGTATAATAAAAATTGGTATATTAACCAAGTTAGACACACAGTCCAGCGGTGGACTGTGTGTGATGTTAAAGCACAAGTCACGGGTTCGAAACCTGTTACTTGCACCAGTTTGATGAATTAAAATGTTTTTGAAATTAAAAAAATTTTGGTTGAATTGAATTAGTATATAAATGTAATTAAAAACAAGATTATTTCGGGTTAGACACGTAGCTCAGTTGGTAGAGCTGCGTGCACGCGTATGGGAGGTCTCGGGTTCGAGTCTCACCCAGCGCATACATGCACACTGACCGAACCGGTCAACAAGTTAACGGTCAACGGTCAACGCAAAAATAAACAATTTTTTATATTTTTATTTACTTAATTTAATTTAAAAATCAATTAAAAATACTTAAAAATAATATTTTCAAAGATAGAAAATAGCCTTAAACTCACAAAAATATATCTAAAAATTCCATTAAAATCCTTAATAAAATCCACTCATTTACTATATTTTTCCGTTATTATTTAGGTTAGTAATTCTCGTTGTTCAATTCTCCCGACTCGTGCGCATCTCATCATCTCCAATCAAACGCACCCAATGTGAGTGAATCTTTACAAATTCCCCGTTTTAATCACGTTTTGGGGTGTATCATGTGTCTTGCTATATATTATATTTAAATCATTGTGCATACATCATATCATGAACATGTGTATTCAGTTTGTTTCAACTGTTGTGTGGTTATTGTTAGATGCAATTTATTATTTTCAGTACATGCAATTTCATAGGCCGCCGCTCCCCATTACATTATGAGCGTTGAGCAAGTTCCCCATTACATTATGAGCGTGAACCTGGCGTGCCAACATACGATCGGCTCCGTTTGATTGAGCCTTGATCGCACAGTTTCATTCATGTTATTTATTGTATGATGTTGGTATGTTAATGTATGCTATCATATGTTATTGTATGTTATAGTTGTGATTGCTATTGCCACTACTTGATTATTTACATTTGCTCATTTATGATTATGCACAATTTTTCATTGATAAACTAACAAGTAAATCAATAATAAATGTTTATCTAACAAGGTTCACTCGCCAACTTATGTTGACCCAAAAAAAAACCCCCATTTTTACACATGATACAGGTGAACCAGCTGCAGCCAGAAACACATAGGATTGGACTAGAAGAATAAAATGATTTAGAGCTTGGAACTATTTTGTTTGGTTATTTTCCTTGTATCGTATGGACATGTTTGGATTATTTGGAATGTAACTTTGACTTTAATAAATATGAAACATATTAGTAAATATCATGAGCTTTGGTGATAACCCAATTATGCCCCGACTCTTATTCCGTTGCGGGTCGGGGTGTGACATGTTTGATAACTTAAACATCAGGGGTTAACTACCGTGTCCTGGATATCCTCGGCTCATTACATTAGATAATGGCCACGACCAAAGAGCGGGGTGTAGGCATACACCTGACAGACGCTCATGCTAAAAACTTTACCCACAAAGTTGGGGGATAACTCCTTCGTGAGTTCTTAAGTGGTGTGTACGTTAATCATGTCTCAGTCTCCGTACTAGGCCCTGTATGTATGGACAAACATGTGAATCTGTTAACAAGTTTTCAAAGTAACTTTCCCAAGTTATAAAAGATTTTGTGCCATGTGCACTTAAAATCATTTTCAAATGTTCTCAAAATGAGTCAGTTGGGTGTATTTACCAGCGAAAGCTGACGTATTTTCGAAATACTAAGCTTGCAGGTACAATACGAAATAGGCTGGAAGCTGCTCGGTAGTGATATAAGAGGATCTTGCAAATCCTTAGATCTGCCCTAAAGTCTATTATACATTTTTGTATATTTTACGATCCGCCTGTGGATCTCTATTACAAGTCGTCTGTATATTATTTTGTAGTTTGAACATTTGGTTTGTAATAGTAATTTAACTCCAAGACTTCCATTGTGCTGTGTTTAATTGACTATGATGATATCAACGTACGCCACGATATTCCCCACCTGGGCCCCCGGTGTTTGGATTGGCTGTAGAATCCGTGGTGTGACAGGTTGGTATAAGAGCCAACGTTTGAGAGAATTAAACACTAGTCTTCCTGTGTTTAATCTCAAACTTACACAAAAGTACATTCCTTAGACTTCTGAGTCTAGGCTTTGACCTAGGATTACTCATTTCATTATTAAGTTTTAGTATTGTTTTTGAATTGATTTTTAATAGGAAAATGCCGCCAAGAGTACGAGGAAGAGGTAAAGGTCCAATGAGGGGAGGGCTATCTGGACACATCCCTTCACAACCCCATCACTCGAATCCTTATGAGGATTCGGGGAATTCCTAGCCACTAGCGCAACATTCACTTACCCATACCCAAAACTCGTACCACTCATATCATTCGCACCATCACACTACTCTCATCGCTCTCATCATTCATATCATGATGAGTTTAACCCAAAACATTACTTCAACATACCCGAGCTGATCAAAATCAGTTAGATCAACCCAATCCCATGGATGAGGACTCCGATCCAGAAATGCCGCCATCAGGATCGCACGCACACCCCATCGAGATATCTAGCGATTCAAACTCTTACACTGGATCGCCATATCAAGGTCCTAATGAATGGGACCAATATTGGAACCAATTCACCTTTGCTAACACTCCTTCCCACCACTCCCTAACACCTCCTGAGAAGATGTTCATATGGAACCGGTGGAACAACTTCAGCCACCACCTGAGCCACCAAGGAGGAAACATGGAGCACATATGTCAGTACGTGCAGGTCAATGGTCGGGTTCGCTGCTACCGTTACCCAAGACTTACCCTACCATCCATGAGGACCCACAAATGGGTGGACCCTCCAATGCTTCACTGTGGTGGAACCAACCCCATCACTAGTGGTTCAACCACCACCATTGGGTTATAATAACCCTATCCCAACATATCAGGATACCTTCTGGCTATGACCCTTTTGACCCATCTACGTCAGTAAAATACCAGGCACTATCGCATGACCCTTATATGCAAGCGGTCATGCATAACACACTTACCCGTCTCCTTTTCCACCAGCTTATCCACCCAGTGGATATCCAAGTTATGGATATCCTGTTATGCCACAACCACAACCACAACATCCGCCGCCACTTGAGGCCATCAATGAGGCCTTAGAACGAATGAAGGAAATGCAACAACAAGCGGAGAAAATGGAGAAGAAGACAAACAAGTTCTTCAAGAAACTCTCTAAATTGGTTAAGGGAAAGAACGACGAGTGAAGTCTCTTCTATTATTATATTTAGTCCCTACGAGGACATTGTTATTTTCTTAGTCCCTGCGTGGACATTTTCATTTCTTTTAAGTCATTGCATGGACCATTTGTTTCATTTATTTATTTCAAGTATTGTAATTTCTTAGTGTCATTTAATGAAATATTTTGGAATTATATATATGTATTATCCTCTTCAAGCGAACGTCTCAATTTTACTCAAAATTTACGCTCTGCTATATACTTCCAAAGATCTTAATGGTTTTGATTAGCCAAGTGGCACAGACCACATATTTGGCCAACTTATAAATGATAGTTAAGGATAAAATGGCATGCTAACATGATAGTTAAGGAGAGTTACCCTTCTATCTAGAGGTGGTGGACTATGTTCAAGCCTCCAAGTTGTTAAGGTCAATGCGACCGTGACTATTAATCAACCATTAAGGTACTCTTCTATTAACATTCAGGAATGTTCATACTCCTGGTAGTGTGACTTGAGGAACCACACTAATCGTCTAGGTGACGGACTACGTCCAAAAACCTATTATATAGCCTATGTGATCTATATAATCCCGGCTAATATCATTACTGACAGGCCAACGTGCCATATTTTATGTCCATTAGTGACAGGCCAACGTGCCATATTTATGTCCATTAGTGACAGGCCAACGTGCCATATTTTATGCCCATTAGTGACAGGCCAACGTGCCATATTTTATGCCATTAGTGACAGGCCAACGTGCCGTATTTTATGTCCATTAGTGATAGGCCAACGTGCCATATTTTATGTCCTTTAGTGACAGGCCAACTTGCCATATAATATGTCCATTAGTGACAGGACAACGTGCCACACCTATATGTCCATCACTGACAGACCTATGAGCCATGTTTTAACGTCCTTCGTGACAAGCCTATGAGTTATTTATAATTGTCTTATAACAATGACAGTTGTGACATTACAATCCACGGTCTAATCTATATGGACTATGTCCAAATTGTAATTTGCCTTTGATAATCCTTTTGAGACCTAGGCCAAATATAGATAACATTCATAGAAATGTTAAGCCTAAGAGTTGTGATTATTCACACTAGTTTGATTAGGCGATGGATTTTTATATCCAATTTTTCAAGCCAAATATGGTTATTAATACCATGGCTAAGAAAAGTTCAATTTGGTGTTTAGAACCAAAGCTCAAGAATGGCTAACTCGGATGAGGCGCAAAGTAGCCACCGAGAGATTAACTCTAACAAAGCTGAAAACATAGCCATTAATAATGATGATTTCCAAGCTCGCATTTATGCAACTTTAGGACAGGCCATGGAAAAGGCCATAGAAAAACTTAAGGAGTTGAGTGGTGCTCGCTCTAGACCTTTATCAATCCCACATTCCTCAGCTCATAAGGATAGCTCTGTTCACTCTTCAAATGCGAAGAGTGAACCAAAAAAACTAGAATTTACTGATAGGTCCCGTTCTTATAAAGACGGATGTACCTACAAATATTTCGTCTCCTGTAAGCCCCGAGATTTCAATGGAGAGAAGGGAGCAGTAGAAGCCTTGAATTGGCTTGACGAAATGGAGACGGAAGTAGATATCAGTGGTTGTGCTGATAAGGATGTGGTTAAGTATGTATCATAGTCCTTCAAGGGCGATGCCCTGATTTGGTGGAAGGCAATAGTCCAATCAACAGGTAAAGTACACCTATACAACTTAGGATGGTCCAAGTTTGTTGACCTAGTCAAGGAGACTTACTACCCACCTCATGAGGTGGAGAAGATAGAGTTAGACTTTCTGACTCTTACCATGAAAAATCTAGACTGTAAGAAGTATGTTTCTAACTTCAACTCCATGTCTAGATTAGTATCCTATCTAATCACCCCTGAACCCAAGGGCATGGTAAAGGCTGCTCAGCCTAGTACCTATAGGTCTGCTGTTGACCTATCTCTCTGCCTCACCTTAGATTTGGTAAGGCAAAAGTCAGCTAAAGCTGAGACTGACGGGAAAAGGAAGAGAGGATGATAACTCCCAAAGATTCAATAAGATAAATAAGGGGAGATTTAGGTTCAGAAGAACCAAGATAAGTTGGGCGTAACGCCGACATGTAAAAATTGCAACCGTAAGCATTGGGGACAGTGTAGTATTGATCCACAAGCTAAACCCTGTGGTATCTGTAAGAAAAAGGAGCATAAGACCCTAGAATGCAATGATCTTAAGAGTGTTGTCTGCTACGGCTGTAATGAAAAGGGGCATATTAAGTTTAACTACCCTAAGAACCACAGAAATAACGATGCAAAGCATGGAGAGGCTAAGAAAGGGAATGCTCGTGCCTTCCAGATGAATTCCAGGGAGGCCGTTAATGACAATAACGTCATAACAGGTACATTCCTCGTCAATGATGTATATCTAGAGTTTTTTTGATTCGGGTGCAGATAAATCTTTTGTAGACCATAAGTGTAGGTCCATTTGGAGGATCAAGATAAACCTGCTTCCTTGTTTATGTAACTCACACACAAGTGAGGAATCTAAGTGTATATGCAAACCAAAGTAAGAGCACAACCAATATAACAAGTGACATATCTTCAAATGTTCACTATATTAATTTGTAGAGAGACCCAGTACATAGACTCTTGAATAAACTGCTTATCTCTCTATACACTCTCAGTGTTCTATCTCAATGCTCACCCTTAGAGTCACTCCTATGCACTCTTGGTCACACCCTATACTGAGAAGTGAATGTCTGTTTATATAGTTTAACACCTAGCAACAATACGAACAATGTCACTGGTCGTACGAAGCACTACAAAGACACGAAGAACATTCAGACATGGTTGCTCGAACGAACAAGTTATGGCTCGTACGAATGAGTAAATCATTCGTACGACCAAGCAATGCTCTTTTCTAACATAGTTACTCATACAAACATGTAATGACTCATACGGACATGTAATGGCTCGTACGAGCAAGCAACTTGCTCGTACGGAGCACCTTTCACTCACACGAACAAACTAAATGTCGTACTAAATCAAGATAGGAGGATATCTTGATTTGGTCGACACGACCAAACTTTACAAACACAGCAAACAAAGACCGTACAATTACTGACGTAACTAAGAACAAGCAACAGACACAAAAGTGTATCAACAAACTCCCCCTTGGATGTTTCTTGGTCTTCGATCTTCATTTCTACTGGCCTGCTTCCGACTATGAGCTTCCAGCGTGAATACCGAATTGAACCGAACCGAACTGAGTCGCATCCACATAAATATGCATCAACAAACTCCCCCTTGGATGCTGCTCATGATGGTTCGTTCTTATTACATCCTAACTCGTCCATTAGGAAACCATTAAATATTTTGTGATTTCATTAAGTTAGTACGATTAAAAGTTATTACAAAAGTACGACTTTATAAATATATTTTTAATTTTTATACAAAAACTATTCATAAACACTACCACACTATTAAGATCCATTAACCAAAGAAATCTAAAGCGGAAGCTAAAAATTTTGGAAGTGTTCGGTTCTGCAACAACCTTGATCGTCATCCACGTTATCAAGTGATTCACCTACATTAGGAACATTTATTTAGAACTTAGTTATGTATTACTTATAACATAAACTAGGATAACTGATTATTATATCTTGGCCAAAACAAACAAAGCAAAACAAATTTTAATTCAGACTCCACCGTAAGCTACGGCTGACCTTCGTAGCTTACGATCAAGATTTTTTTATCTTACGGTCAAAACTTCCTGTCTTACGGTCCAGACTTTAAGTTTCATTACAACAGCAGCCTATCGTAAGCTACGGTGGGCTACCGTAGCCTACGGTGGCTTGCTGCATATTTTCTCTTGTTTGCCGTTTTAACATGAAATTCTGCGTATCTTTTATACTGATTGTCCATTTAACCTACCGTTTCTTCCTACATGATCGAAATATGATCCTCTATTATAAATTCAAAATCCAACATCTGGATTTATCATATTTTTAATCTTAAAAGCCTCCGGCTTATTATTTACATATCATTTATTCAGTTTACGGCTAATATTCCAATTTTACCCTTTTATCAGGTTTATGTCCAAATGATTTATTCATAAACCTCTTAGCATATGAAACAACTAATTTTTTTTACATGTTTGGTTGCCATAACGAAATCCATCGTTTTATATAACCAAACTTTTATTCTTTTATTATTTAACCCTTCTTGATCACTTTAGCGAATTCCATCGATTTTGTACGATCAAACCATCGTTAATCATTTATTTGACCTGTTTGTTTGTATTAGCGAACTCCATCGCTTTTATACTATCAAACCATTATTTTTCCTATTATTCGACCCGTTTGGTTGTATTAGCGAACTCATTCGCTTTTATACGATCAAACCATTATTTTCATATTATTTGACTCGTTTGGTCGTATTAGCGAACACTATCCCTTTTATACGATCAAACCATCATCTATCACATTATTGACCCGTTTGGTCGTATTAGCGAACTCTATCACTTTTATACTATGAAACCATTATTTTCAAATTATTTGACATGTTTGGTCGTTTTAGCGAACACTATCGCTTTTATACGATCAAACCATCATTTATCACATTATGGACCCGTTTGGTCGTATTAGCGAACTCTATCGCTTTTATACGATCGAACTATTATTCTTCATATTATTTGACCCGTTTGGTCGTATTAGCGAACACTATCGCTTTTATACTCGACATAATATAATCGATTCATTCCTGTGAAAATTCATTACTTTTATTTGAATCGAATATATGTGAACTAGTCTCATCATTCAACACATATTACTACAAGAACTATAAGTAAAATTCTTAAAGAACGATAAGCCACGTACCTTAAAGCTTTCCTTTTAGTCATAAATCACCTTCGGCTTTACCACCCGTCTTTCACTCGAATTGTCTATATCGAACAACTCGTCTAATTACTAAATGATCAATATGAAAAGCATTAGCTACCAAACTTCATCAAATTCATCATATATGCTTCTCATTTGATTATCATATTACCAAGAATAATATTTTCATTTAGATAATCATCGAACACATGTAAGTACGGATTTATGCGTTATATTCAATATCGCAAATTAAGGTATCGTATGTCTTTATATTTACACTATAACAAACGAGTAAGTCTGAATACAATCCTATTCACATAAAATTCTCAGTTTATTAAACTTCATAAGCATAGGTTAATCATGATAACATTTATACTTCACTGTTCTCTAAAACCCAATTAACACAAATATCCAACATCATTCAATTACTCAAATTTGTGTTCTTTGATCACTATCTTTCATCAAGGGTTTGCCTCTAGGTTAAAATACATCTAAATCCTGCTATCATATCTACAATTTATGCTTATATTGAAGTTTGTATTATTTATCAAACTTCCTAATCTTTGCTAAACATTGAAATTCAACATATCTTAAGATTTCCTAGCTTGGATGATTCTTAATCTCAGTTCGTACACTGATTTAGGACTTGATTCAGCCATTTTAGATTCTAGGGATAGAAGAGTTCTTCTTCTCCTTCTGCTTGCTCGGTCGATGTAAGGAACACACACTTGTGTGTGTTTTGGGTTTTAGTTTTCCCTATTTATATTAACCAGTTTACCAAGTGTCTAATTCGGTCCTCTAAGTTTTGGTTTATTATACTTGGGCACTATTTAAATGTTTTCGTCAGTTATTAAGCAAATAACTAACTAGTTCTCAAATCCATTAAATAATTATGGATGTAATATTTGACTTTTATACTGAGTATAAATTTATATTTTATATATTTTAGGGACGTTACAAGCCCATCCCCTTTTTAAAGAGGCTTTCCACTAACTGGGTTAAAAGCCCATGATTATTTATGTCATTTAATATTTTTGGGGTGTTACAATTCTACCCCCTTAAAAAGGTTTCGTCCCTGAAACACGTATACGTACCGAAAAGAGAAGAGTAGAGTCGTATCAGTTCTTCTTCGGGCTCCAAGTAGTATCTGAACCTTTTCGATGCTCCCACTTGACTTTTACTTGATTTATTTCTTTGTTCCTTAATGCTTTGACCTTCCGGTCAAGGATTGCCATCGGCTTTGCCACGTAATTTAGTTTGTTGTCTATCTCTATGTCATCATATTGAGTGTGGGATGTCTCGTCGGCTAGACATTTTCGCAGGTGTGAAACATGGAATGTGTTGTGTATCCCGCTTAGTTCTTTTGGCAATTCTAAGAGGTATGCTACTTTACCCACTCGATCAATAATTTTTAAAGGCCCGATAAACCTTGACTCAATTTCCCTCTTTTTCTAAATCAAATAACCCCTTTCCATGGAGACACTTTAAGCATTACCTTATCGCCAATTTGGAATTCAATAGGTTTTCGTCTTTAATCTGCATAAGATTTTTGTTGGTCTTGGGCTGCCTTTAGATGGGCTCGGACCGCATCAATTTTCTCATTTGTGTCTTTAATCATATCTTTGTGAGCAAGTTCGTGAGGGCCTACATCACCCCAACATACCGGGGTTCGACACTTCCTACCATAAAGCATTTCATATGGGGCCATGCCAATACTCGAATGGTAGCTATTGTTGTATGAGAATTCAACTAATGGTAAATAAGCATCCCAACTACCACCAAAATCGATAATGCATGCCCGAAGCATGTCCTCTCTAATGTTTGAATCGCTCGTTCGCTCTGTCCATCTGTTTGGGGGTGATAGGCAGTACTGATTAATAGTTTTATGCCCATTCGTTCTTGGAATTCGCGTCAAAAAGTCGATGTAAATCGGGTATCTCTATCGGATACGATTGATACTGGTACTCCATGGCGTGCGATAATCTCATTTATATATACTTCCGACATCTTTTCAAAAGTATACGTTTCACGAATTGGAATAAAATGAGCACTCTTTGTCAATCTATCAATGACCACCCAAATGGCGTCGAATCCTCTAGTCGTTTTTGTCAGCTTGGTCAATAGGTCCATGGTAACATGTTCCCATTTCCAAACTGGTACATCTAGGGGTTGGAGTTTGCCGTAAGGCTTTTGATGTTCTGCCTTTACTTGTAAACAAGTTAGGCATTTTTCAACATATTTGGCTACATCTCTTTTCATTCCGGGCCACCAGTAATTTTGTTTTAAATCTCGATACATCTTGTTCGCCCCCGGGTGAATCAAATAACACAATTTATGGACCTCATCAAGTAGAAGATCTTTGACACCACAAGTGTTTGGAACCCAAATTCTACCGAATCGGGATTTCATCCCATTTTCTCCATTTACTATATCTTTCAACAAACCTTTCACACGTTCTTTTCTCCAATTTTCTTCTTTAATTGCTTCAATTTGCACTGCTCGGATTTGTTCAAGTAGATTTGAGGTTACTATGAGTTGCATCGGCCGTACCCGTATAGGTGTATATTCTTCTTTTTGGCTTAACGCATCCGCTACTACATTAGCCCTTCCCGGATGGTAATGGATTTCGCAATCATAGTCCTCTACCGTTTCTAGCCATCATCTCTGCCTCATATTCAACTCTTTTTGATCAAAGAAATATTTCAAACTCTTACGATCAGTAAAAATAGTGCATTTTACCTCGTATAAATAGTGCCTCCATATTTTCAAGGCGAATACTACTGCCGCCAGTTCGAATCGTGAGTCGGATATTTCTTTTCATGGACCTTTAATTGCCTAGATGCATAGGAAATTACTCTTCCCCGTTGCATGAGTACGCACCCCAGTCCAAGGTGCGATGCATCGGAATACACAACTAAATCGTCAGTGCCCTTCGGTAAAGTCAATACCAGAGCACATGTCAATTTTTCCTTAAGCGTTTGGAATGCATTATCTTGTTCGTCCTTCCAAACAAACTTTTCATCCTTTCGTGTTAGTTTAATTAATTGCAGTGCGATTTTGGAAAAATCTTGAATGAACCGCCTGTAATTTCCCGCGAGCCCTAGAAAACTTCTAATCTTCGACGGATTTTTCGGAGGATTCCATTTTGAGACTGCCTGAACTTTAGATGGATCTACTAGTACTCCATTAGCGCTTATGATATGCCCAAGGAATTGTACTTCCCGAAGCCAAAAGGCACACTTCGACAATCTTGCATATAGTTTTTCTCGTCTGAGAGTTTCCAATCCTTCATATAAATGACGAGTATGATCTTCCTGACTTTTTGAATAAACGAGAATATCGTCGATGAACATAATCACCGACTTATCCAACATAGGTTTGTAGACTCAATTCATAAGATCCACAAACGCTGCTGGTGCATTAGTTAGACCAAAGGACATCACAAGGAATTCATAATGCCCGTACCTCGTACGAAATGCCGTTTTGGGGATATCTTCGTCTTTCACTCTCAGTTGGTGGTAACCTGACCTTAAGTCGATTTTTGAAAACCAACTCGCACCTTGTAGTTGATCGAATAAATCGTCAATTCTCGGAAGTGGGTATCGATTCTTTAGCGTAAGTTTGTTTAACTCACGGTAATCTATACACATGCGCATACTTCCGTCCTTCTTCTTCACGAATAATACCGATGCGCCCCATGGAGAAACACTCGGTCTTATAAATCCTTTGTCAAGTAAGTCCTGCAGTTGCGACATTAATTCTTGGAGTTTCGACGGTGCTAGCCTATAAGGTGCCTTAGCTACTGGTTTTGCATTCGGTCAATACCAAAATCTACCTCGCGCTCAGGTGGTATTCCTGGTAAATCATCCGGGAATACGTCCAAATTCCCTCACAACAGGTACTTCTTCGATCTTCGGCAATTCTCTTTCCGAATCTCGTACGTAAGTTAGATATGCCTTACATCCATGTTGAACGAGTTTGTGGGCTTCCGCCATTGAACATATTATGGGATTGCAATTCTTTTCCTCGTAAATAGTAATTTGCCTTCCGCTCGGCGATGTTAATTATACTTCTTTGCGGAAACATATCACTTTAGTATAGTAGCGAGACAACCAGTCCATTCCAACCACCACTTGAAATTCCCCCATAAACATGGGTATTAAGTTAATCGAGTAATCCTCATCGTCGACGTTCAATTTGCAATCCCGACATATTTTATAAACAATAAAACTTTCATTATTACCTATTTCTACTTCCATAGGCATATGTAGTTTCATTAATGTAAATGAAGGGTGTCGAATAAAATTTTTTGACACAAAAGATTTATTTGCACCTGTATCAAATAAAATACACGCTAGAATACAATTTACAGTAAATGTACCTAAAACCACACCAGGTTCAATCTTGGCTTCGGCAACAATTATATGGAAGGATCTTGCCTTCGATTTTGGGACTTCAATCTTCACGTCGGGCACCTCCTTCTTCCCTTTCAATTTTGAGCACTTTGATTTCTTGTGACCCGGTTGGTAACATTTATAACACATCGACACTTTACCAGGGCAATTTGATGCTATATGTCCCGTCTTCCCGCGTACAATACACGGTTTATTTTTGAAGTAGCACTCGCCCTTATGGGCACGGCCACATGTTTTGCAACCTGGTGATCCTCCTTTTGTACTCCCTTTCTTTGGAATTTCATTCACCTTTTCCCTTTCCATAGAACTTAGGTTTGCATCCATCGCCCTTCGTTCCCCCCTCTCGATCTGCTTTCTTAACTTAACCTCACTTCTCGTGCAATGTTTATGATTTCCGTGAGATTTTCGTATTTTGAGGGAGTCATGAATTCTCTATACTCCGCACTCAACATATTGTAATAGTAGTATATCTTTTGTTCTTCTGTTTGCACCAGCTCATCACAAAACCTCAACTTATTAAGAAATATTCCCGTGATCTTATCAATTGTTTCACCCTTGTGTCTTAACTGAATAAATTCTTCCTTTATCTTATTTATCACGGCCTTAGAGCTGTGATGTTTAAGTAAGGGCAGTTTAAACTCCTTCCATGTCATGTTCTTTGTAGCCTCTACTCCTTGTTCTTTCTTAAGATTGTCCCACCAATCTTTTGCTTGACCCCTCAATTGACCGGTTCCGTAAGCTACAAAGTCGGTCTCGTCACAATGAGTTCGTTCAAAAACTCCCTCCATATCGCTTATCCATCGTAAATAACTATAGGGTCTACTTCTCCGTTATAGATTGGTGGTTTACACGCCATAAATTTGTCATATGGACATGGCTTCTTCTTTTTAGTCTTGTATTTTTCTTGCACAAGATTTTCTTTTAATTCGTTCATTCTTTCTTCTACAACCGATAAGATTGTAGTTTGTAATCTATCCATAAATTGAGGGAAGCTCGTTTCCAAATCCTTTCCGACTTCTTCGGAAATCCTTTCTTGTATCTCTTCCGTCATGAGAGACACTGTATCATCTCCTGCTGCTTCTGACATCTCTTTACTGAAATGTTCATATTGATTTTGGTAAGCAACTTATCTAATAATTTCCATATTTTTATATGGATAATCACCCTTATTACTTAATATTACTTATGATATATCTTTCTCTTTTAGTTTGGTCAAGTATGTAGCTTGTCTTTACCATTTATACTCAGTGTATTTCCTGATTCGAGGGTATTAATACACTCCGTCCGTACACTTTAAGTTTCTTTCTTTTCGTATATTTTAAATTTCATTTCGTAACTAGTTCTTACCGGATGTCTTGATCAAGCTTTGAACCAAACACATCTCATCTTTAACCTTAAGCTATAATTACCAACTTATAACATTCTAACTCGTCCATTAGGAAACCATTAAATATTTTCTGATTTCATTAAGTTAGTACGATTTAAAGTTATTACAAAAGTACGAATTTATAAATGTTTTTTTAATTTTTATACAAAAACTATTCATAAACACTACTACACTATTAAGATCCATTAACCAAAGAAAACTAAAGCGGAAGCTAAAAATTTGGAAGTGTTCGGTTCTTCAACAACCTTGATCGGCATCCGCGTTATCAAGTGATTTACCTACATCAGGAACATTTATTTTGAACTTTAGTTATGTAATACTTATTACATAAACTAGGATAACTGATTTTCTTGGCCAAACAAACAAAGCAAAACAAATTTTAATTCAGACTCCACCGTAAGCTATGGCTGACCACCGTAGCTTACAGTCAAGATTTTTTTTATCTTATAGTCAAAACTTCCTGTCTTATGGTCCACACTTTAAGTTTCATTACAACAGTAGCCTACTGTAAGCTACGGTGGGCTACCGTAGCCTACGGTGGCTTGCTGTAGATTTTCTCTTGTTTGTCGTTTTGACGTGAAATTCTCCGTATCTTTTAAACCAATTGTCCATTTAACCTCCCGTTTCTTTCTACATGATCGAAACATGATCCTCTACTTATTAAATTCAAAATCCAACATCCGGATTTATCATAATTTTAATCTTCAAAGCCTTTGGCTTATTATTTACATATCCGTTATTCAGTTTACGGCTAATATTCCAATTTTACCCTTTTATCAGGTTTATGTCCAAATGATTTATTCTTAAACCTCTTAGCATATGAAACAACTAATTTTTTTACATGTTTGGTTGCCATAACAAAATCCATCGTTTTATATAACAAAACTTTTATTCTTTTATTATTTAACCCTTCTTGATCACTTTAGCGAATTCCATCGCTTTTGTACGATCAAACCATCATTTATCATTTATTTGACCCGTTTGGTTGTATTATCGTTTATCATTTATTTGACCCGTTTGGTTGTATTAGCGAACTCCATCGCTTTTATATGATCAAACCGTTATTTTTCTTATTATTCGACTCGTTTTGTCGTATTAGCGAACTCATTCGCTTTTATATGATCAAACCATTATTTTCCTATTATTTGACCCGTTTGGTCATATTAGCGAACACTATCACTTTTATACGATCAAACCATCATATATCACATTATTGACCCGTTTGGTCGTATTAGCGAACTCTATCGCTTTTATACGATCAAACCATTATTTTCATATTATTTGACCTTTTTGGTCGTATTAGCGAACACTATCGCTTTTATATGATCAAACCATCATTTATCACATTATTAACCCGCTTGGTCGTATTACCGAACTCTATCGCTTTTGTACGATCGAACTATTATTCTTCATATTATTTGACCCGTTTGGTCGTATTAGCAAACACTATCGCTTTTATACTCAACATAATATAATCAATTCAATCATGTGAAAATTCGTTACTTTTATTTGAATCGAATATATGTGAACTAGTCTCATCATTCAACACATATTACTACAAGAATTATAAGTAAAATTCTTAAAGAGCGATAAGCCACGTACCTTAAAACTTTCCTTTTAGTTGTAAATCACCTTCGGCTTTTTCACCCGTCTTTTCACTCGAGTTGCCTATATCGAACAACTCGTCTAATTATTAAATGATCAATATGAAAAACATTAGCTACCAAACTTCAACAAATTCATCATATATGCTTCTCATTTGATTATCATATTACCAAGAATAATATTTTCATTTAAGTAATCATCGAAAACATGTAAGTACGGATTTATGCGTTACATTCAATATCGCAAATTAAGGTATTGTATGTCTTTATATTTACATTATAACAAACGAGTAAGTCCGAATATAATCCTATTCACATAAAAATCTCAGTTTATTAAACTACATAAGGATAGGTTAATCATGATAACATTTATAATTCACCGTTCTCTAAAACACAATTAACACAAATATCCAACATCATTCAATTACTCAAATTTGTGTTCTTTGATCACTATCTTTCATCAAGGTTTGTCTCTAGGTTAAAATAAATCTAAATCCTGCTATCATATCTACAATTTATGCTTATATTGAAGTTTGTATTATTCATCAAACTTCCTAATCTTTGCTAAACATTGAAATTCAACATATCTTAAGATTTCCTAGGTTGGATGATTCTTAATCTTAGTTCGTACACTGATTTAGAACTTGATTCAGCCTTCAATTTGAAGAATTTTGGATTCTAGGGTTAGAAGAGTTTTTCTTCTCCTTCTGCTTGCTCTGGTCAATGTAAGGAACATACACTATCATTTTCTCTTTTTCTTGCCAGGAAACTCATTTTCGCTTTTCTCATCTTTTTGTATTTTTCTGATTGGAATTTACTCCCTCTACAATGCAAAAAGTGAATTTAAACCATTAAATATATCTTTTTGGATTGTTCTCAAGAAAAATATTCACAAAAATGATTTTCCGATGTGGATTAACTCATGTTTTACCTCGATGCCGTTTACCAAAATTAATTTAATAAAAATGATTTATCGAAATTTTGGAAAAATGAGTTGGCATGTTGATAATCGGTGTGGGTTAAAAACAACATTGATGAGTTTCATATAGAGACAATCACGTGTGAGGTGATATTTGAGATCAATGTGTTTGGTCTGGAGTGCTGTCCGAGATTTTAGAAAGTTGTAAAGCAGCTTATATATTGACAGAGATAGGAGAGTCTAGAAATTTAGAACCGTAATTCTGCAGTTTCTCCATGCCTTGCCAGGAAACTGTGTGCTCTCCCAACTGAATATCCACCCGGTGTGGATTTCAAGGTCGATTTTGTAGCTACTTCATATAACTGAGAAATCTCTTCACAGCAACAAGAACATAAACCTCCGGGTCCGGCTGGTAAGAAGCAAGAATGCATGTGGAGAAGCTTGTACACATCATCTTTAGACGATCCATACATGATGTTGTCCACATGTTTTTTTTGCACCAGCAAAAGTCTTTGTCTTTCTCCTTGAGAAGTAGTGTGCGGTTGTTCAAATTATGTCAAGGCATCCGCACACCCGGTTGGTTTGTTCAACTAAACACATTTTCTTCAATCACACCCGTGGAGAAATGTACACTGCACGATCATCTTGTAAGCTTTGAACTTCTTGTGGAAGGCGAAGACATGAATTTTTGATAATCTTCTGACGTGCTGCAGGCGCATACATTTTGATTTAATTTATCCTGTGGATCCGATCCAAACCTTAAACAAACAAATTGTTGGTCATTTTTCATCTTGTCGAAGTTATCATCT
This sequence comes from Scalesia atractyloides, assembly GCA_947069175.1. Classification (NCBI taxonomy): domain Eukaryota; kingdom Viridiplantae; phylum Streptophyta; class Magnoliopsida; order Asterales; family Asteraceae; genus Scalesia; species Scalesia atractyloides. The sequence goes on from CAMTDV010000026.1 coordinate 17,279,142, forward strand.
TCATTCACCAAAGATTTCTTCACTCATCGGACATTATCTTTTCTTTCTCTCCAATCAAAGGCAACAACTCCTGGAAATAACACGATGTTTTGGAGCCGCATGTCGCCGATCTGGTGCCTGGATGCTCTACTATTAACAATTCTATGATTATCAATAGTTCCTCCTGGAACATCCTGCACACTCAGTAAAGATTAGCTGGAGATAGGGACCCAAGCATTCATTGACTTGGGTCATCCGACATCATCGAGAATTGAAACTTCTTTTTCCCAATTGTTTGGAATGGATTGTGCTCCCCCTGAAACAATTATCGGTTTTGGTTTCCAAATCTGATTTTGTTTCTCAATTTTAACATTTGATTGTGTTTGGACAACCTCCGGTTTAAAGCTTTTTCAACAGCCTTTTGTTGTTTCTTTCTCTGTTTCATTTCTCATTGTTTAACAAGACGAGGGCCCTATTTTGGCGAAACAGATTTTGTATGGTAACGTTTACCGTCGGGCGCATCAAATTTTGTTTTTCCTTTGTGAGATGTGGACAGTTTTTGACAATGTGTCCGTACGTACCACACTCAAAGCATGATCTCCGCTCAACAAACCTTGGAGTATTATAAATGTGGTAGCCTGATGATGAACTTCGTGATCTTGATGTACTTGGTCCTATATTACAATAATTTTTGTGTTGTGTTTAGTTGTTCTGACATTTTCTCTTTAAAATTTTATTTTGTTTAACCAAATCCGTGTTGGATTTGTTTTCAAAAGATTCAATTTTATCAGCCCCTCAGGATTTCACGAAGATCACGATTTGAATTTTTCCTTGTGATGGCTCTGTTTGCTTCTTCCATTTCCTTGGTTAGCGTGATTTTGCCTTCGTTGATTGTTTTGAGGTTTCAATTTTTGATTTTCGTATTTCTTTCTAACTTCGGTTTTTAAGAGAGGAGCACACAGAGTCACTACAACTCTTGAGCTCGAATTACACAAAAACTTACTAATAGAACCCTCGAAAACTTTATCAATCAAAATTGATTGACATTTTTGATGGGAAAATCTTTGTTTGAGTAAACTTTGTCGGAACCAATCAACATATAAAGCAAGCTCATGCTTTCACAGGTTTCAACATGAGCTTCAGCAAGCTTGACATTGGCAGTCACACATGATTTCGCTAGAGGATCACAGAGAATGTGATTTTTGTGAGATACATTTTCCTCTTTTGTTATCGTATCTGATTGCTTAGGTTTGTCCTCATCCGACTCGTCATCCGAACTATCATAATCCTCAATAATTGGAGGATTTTGATCATTCATAGACTTTGAGTCATTGATGTTATCCGATTGACCTTGACTTGAAGATGTGCCCTTAGTGAACCCTAGACCAGTTTGAAATTCATCTAGATCCAATGGAACGGTGGGTTTAAACTGTGGCATATCTTCATCATCTGGCATTTTGGTGTAATTGTGCCTAACCGGAGGGGAACAAGCCTGATAACCTATGCATTTCACATCACCTTTCTTCTTTTGAACATCGACGATGTGATCCAAAACATATCTTGAGTTGGAGTAACTGTCCAACTTGAGTTTGATTGCATCATGTTCACACTTTGCACAGGCTAACTCCTTTTTTGTTTCTTTAAGCATGTTAATATAATTGTTAATGGATGTTTGTTTTCTTAAAACATTCTTTGTTAATTCAGAAACATCCTTCTTTAAAGTTTCAATTGTTGTTTTAAATTCTTTTTCATTTTTCTTAAGAGCTGTGTTAGCCTCGGTGCATTTTGTCAGATCTACAATCAAACTCTGATGATGCCTCTTTGTGAGATCAAATTTACCTTCAAGTTCTAAGTATTTACCCTTTAAAGCTATACATTCAAAACACTTATACACAATAGGTTTATCAAAACTTACCTGACTGGATTGACAATCCAAGCGGGTCATGAATGCTGCACGAAGAGTGGAATATCCGATTGATGAGAGATGCTTGGAAAAATCATTAGATGGTCCTTTAGTTTCATGCTCCAAACCTTCTTCGTTGTTATCCATCGATTCAGTTTCAGTGATCACCTCATCTTCTTCAGCATTAACATCTTCAGATCATTCTTCACTCGAAGTCGATTCTACTTCATCTGAACTGCTGCTATCCCATGAACTGCCATCATTTCTGGACGATTCTCCTTCGTTCTTATTTTTCGTAATTTCAGCATCGTATGCAGTTCCTCCTCCACCATTGCTTCCTGATTGAATAGACCAATCACAACATTCATCTGCTTGAACTACTAATGCTCGGTTGGAATTGTTTGCATTAACCATTTCTCTTTCATTGTTAGTAACTTGATTTCTGTTGAAAGGATATTGATTCCCTTGCTGTGGAATCTTCATGCATTCTCTTTTAAAATGCTCCTTTACTCTACAGTTAAAACAAGTAACTTTCCTTTTGTCAAAACCATATGGAGTATCCTTGCTACTTTCCAGATTGGTTCTTCCTGTTTTCTCCATAAAATATTTTTCCCTTCTCACTGCACTTGCAAACGCCTATTTGATATCAATTAACTCCATCTCCTCCTTATCGATTTGTGCACAGTCTTCACTGGCTAACTTGATGTTACCAATTTGTCCAACTACTAATCCACAGTAGGAACTCACCAAAGTGTTTAGAAGCTCCATGTGTTCCCGTGCAACTTCCACACTTACCTTAGAAACGTTTGATGTATCGAGTCTGACAATGTTGGAATTTGAGGGTTGAAAGTTTTTTACCATAGAAAGCTTGTTGTTGAACTTGAGGTGTAACAACTTGTGGTTGAGGAAGATAAGCTTTTGGATCAAATGCTTGTTCATAAGCTTGAGGAGTTGGACTAATATCTTGAGGTAAAGGAAGAAAGGCTTTTGGATTAAAAACTCATTCATAAACTTGAGTACTTGAACCAAAAACTCGTTCATAAACTTGAGTACTTGAACCAACAGACTGATCTGTTTTAACTTGCGGCAGAAAAGGATTTGAATTTGACATGAATGTTGTTTGTAGCTTTGGTTGTTGAACTATACTTTTACCTGGTTTAATGCCTCCAAAATACATTTCTGGGTTTTGTGGGACTGGAAATCGTTTTGCTTTGCGAATTTCTTCTTCATTTTTGTTTTCAAGTTTCTAAACAAATTTATAAATGTTGATCACTTCCATCACACCTGTATGTTTTAGCAATTCAATAAATTGACTCCACTTAGGTGGTAAGGCATCAGCAAAGCGCATAACAATCTCCTGTATGATGCAATAACCTTGTATGAGTACATCTCACTAAGCAAATGATAGAAACGAGTTGTCATATCATTTAGTGTTTCACTTTCCATAAACAGAAACCCTTCAAATTCTTTCTTTAAAAGATCATGTCGAATTTTTCTCGTTGCTGCATTTCCTTCTCCTCTTGTTTTTAACGCGTCCCACAAGTTCTTCGTAGTTGTACAATACATAAATTGAAGATAAATATCTTTGTGAAGAGCTTTCTTAAGAATGGCAAAGGCCTTCTTTTCTAGATCATAGGCTCTTTTTCATTTTCATCCAATTCGGCTAAAGAGGCTGAATTTGATACAACTTCTTTGAGAGATTCTTTGTATGGATAAGTAAAACATGTCCACAATTCGGTATTCTGACCAAGAACATACATATGAAAACGACTTTTCCATTAAGGATAATTGTTCATATAATTTAACTTTGGTGGACGATTGTTACTTCTAGTTTCACTTTCGCTAAGGAGAAGAGTTTGAATGCTTTGATTTTGATTTATAACAAAAGCCCATTGACCAACGGTAATTGTTTGTGGAGGTATTAAAGATTTTACCCATGAGATTGCGGAGTTAGATTGTGATGAATCTTGATTTGTACTTGAACTGCACCCCCAATCCCAAGGATTTGTACCTATTTTGTTCTTATTTATGAAAATTAAAAGGTCTAAAGGTTAATTTTTGAAAAAAAAAAGTCTCCTTTTAAAGTTCACAATTTTAAAAACCACAAAGATTTGAAAAACTGAAACACGAAAAACAATCAAAGAAGATGGGTTATTCGTATGAGTCAATGATTCATACGAGCCAATATCGTTCATACGAACCAGGTTGTTCGTACGAGCAGCAGTCTTTCGTGCGAGCAACCTGTGCTTCGTGCGAACAAGGTCCTTCATGCGGATGACTTGGTCTTTCGCACGAACAGTCTTGTTCTTCGTGCGGATGGGTTATTTGCACATATGTTTTTCGCTGAAGTTTGGTTTTTCGCAGAGAGGAATCTTTTTGCAGGGTTAGTTGGTGAAAATTTCCTTATCTAACAGAGACTTGTTTATGACTTTGTTCAAAAGTGTTCAGTTGTTTACACAATTTTGGTTAAAAAAGTCAAACATTCCATATCAGCTTTTCAGCCAAAACAGTTAAGTCCAGAGATTTGGTCAACCCTACAAAAAGTCAGCTTTCCGACAGTGTTTCACCTGAAAATATGTTCAACTTGAACAGAAGATAATTTTAAGAAAAACCAGATTTTAATATGTCTCCATGTGTTCTAACAAGTTTTTTATGAAAATTTTCTGGATACAACAACTTTTAACTAAGTTTTAAGTTGGTTATCTTTCAAAAACTTAAGTTTCCTGTTGAGAGTTCAAGAACACTTCCAGAATCACCCACAACTAGCTCAGACACAACACTAAGCTTGGTTTCAAACAAGGAAGAGAGCCAAAGCTTTGATACCACTTATAGGTCCACTTGGAGGATCAAGATAAACCTGCTTCCTTGTTTATGTAACACACACACGAGTGCGAAATCCAAGTGTATATGCAAACCAAAGCAAGAGCACAACGAATATAATAAGAGATATATCTTCAAATGTTCACTATATTGATTTGCAGAGAGACCCAGTACATAGACTGTTGAATAAACTGCTTATCTCTCTATACACTCTCAGTGCTCACCCTTAGAGTCACTCCTATTCACTCTTGGTCACACCTTACACTGAGAAGTGCATGTCTGTTTATATAGTGCTAACACCTAGCAACAGTATGAAGAATGTCATTGGTCGTACGAAGCACTACAAAGACACGAAGAACATTCAGACATGGTTGCTCATACAAATAAGTTATGGCTCGTACGAATGAGTAAATCATTCGTACGACCAAGTAATGCTCTTTTCTAACATAGTTACTCGTACGGACATGTAATGACTCGTACGAACATGTAATGGCGCGTACGAGCAAGCAACTTGCTCGTACGGAGCACCTTTCACTCACACGAACAAACTAAATGTCGTACTAAATTAAGATAGGAGGATAACTTTATTTGGTCGACACGACCAAAATTTACAGACACAACAAACAAAGACCGTACAATTACTGACGTAACTAAGAACAAGCAACAGACACAAAAGTGTATCAACAAACTCCCCCTTGGATGTTTCTTGGTCTTCGATCTTCATTTCTAATGGCCTGCTTCCGACTATAAGCTTCCAGCGTGAATACCGAATTGAACCGAACCGAACTGACTCACATCCACATAAATATGCATCAACAAACTCCCCCTGGATGCTGCTCATGATGGTTCATTCTTCATACTGTCAGATCTTCAGATGTCATCACGCGTCACAGTCAGGAGGTGCATCAGCAAACTCCCCCTTGAATATATCTTGTGGTGTTGATAAGTGGTCGGTTATGAATTGATCTTCTTGATTCATGGCTTGCAGTCATGTTATTTCTTTAATCCCGTAACTTGTTTTCTTCAAATTCATCCTCTTTGCCTTTATCTTGCTTGAATATTACATCTGCACACACAACAAAGCTAAACACGTAATGAGAACAACCGTAGGGATTTAATCAACCTTAGAAAATTGTCATTTGGAAATTTCATGATGGATTGATTTTAAGCATAGTTAGCACATGACACACATGAGACCAACTCTCGTTCAACTACAAACTGACAATACTTTAAGAGTTTTTAAAATTGTTCAATTTTAATCCATTAAACTTCAAAGCTTGTCAACTTCGACCATAGTTGTTTTCCGGCTTATAATCAGGATTTTAGGTTGGATAGACTCGAGTTCTAGCATCGGTCAATCAAAATAAACTTGAAGTAAAATGTAAAATTCGCAAAAAATGAATAAATCCTAAAACCCGACCTGTTTTTGTAACTCGATCCATTTTCATATTTCACGTAATTTTGTTTAATGTTTAAGCAATAAAATGTCTTGGATTCTATGTTTTGATCATACAGTTATCATATCTGGTGATTTGTAGTCTTATACATATTTTAGACAACCTTGTAAATTCATTTCCATGTATTTTGGAGCAACCCTCCATATCTCAAGGTCTAAACTAAGGTTTTCCTTAAGTTAATCAAAAACTTTGGAGACCTCGTGAACATACCTAACACATCACATCCTAACCTCCTTATCATTCAAACTTCATTATATACATGTATTAAGATAGGACATTGTGTTTTGGAGAGTTTAGATGTAAATGATTGCAAGTAAAAAGCTTTGCATGTTGTATTCTTAGTTTTGTCATAAGATGACTTCCGGGTGACTTTCTTGCTAACTTTTCTCCATCCTTGAGCTATCATTCTGGTCCATTCAAAGCTCCAAGATATACTTCGTATACTAAGAATCAAGCAAGTTCAAATGGTGCATAAAACTGAGCTCCAGCGTAACGGAAATCACAAACACAAGTTTTAGAACATAGCCCTCGACCCACATCAAGATCCAAGGTTCAACCCCAATTCCCGACACCATGTATGTTGGATTACTCTCTTCCATATGATAGTACTCTGAAAATAATGAACGTAGGCGAAAACCGTGAGCGAAACGGAGTTATAACGAAGCGGGAATCGCGAAAACAAGTTTGGTGTTTGTTGCTGAATTGAAAGACGCGAAAATCTTGTTCTAAATTCATCCCACATCGCCCCAATCACCATTTTGTGCTCCCTTTCACACCTATAAATACCCTTGCTTGGTCCTTAATAGCTTGCAACTCCTAGTTTGAGTACAAACAAGTGGAATAACCAAGTTTGGTGGTTCCATAAGCACAATACCCCTTTGGGTGTTGTGTGTAGTAGTTTTTATTTCCGCTTTCGACGAGGAGGTGCTGCCCTTCAAGCTCTTCTCATTTTGTAAAGTTATTTTTCGAGGTAATCTTCCTTTCTTTGTTTCTTTTTTATTTTATATTTTTATTGTTTTTTATATTCATTTATTTATTGCTTTCTTAGTTTAATTAGTTTAGTTTAGGTTCTTCGTTAAGGTAGCCTAGTTTAGGCTCGCCTTTAGGCTTGGCGTAGCCTTGTAGAGGCTCGTTAGGCTCAACGAGTCTAACATATCATGTTCGTTCATTTAGCTATGCCTAGCATAACGTTTACCCTTTTCTTGTTGCATTCGTTTGTCCAGCTTGAATCACGCTTATCAATTGGATTTTCTCCTTATTCTCGTGAGGCTTTTCACTAAGGATTAAAAACGCAAACACTGTGAGTGAATCCTTACAAATTCCGCTTTTTATTCACATTTTAGGGTGTATCATGTGTCGTAATTTACTTTATTTATACAAATACATGTGCTACCACCATTATGTGATCTATCGTGTATATTTGTTTGTTGTGGTTATGTGTGGTTACATTTTATCATTTCAGTGCAATCATTCATTTAAGGCCCATCAGTTCCTCGTGAGATACGAGTTGAGCATCAGGTGCCTCATTAGATCGGTTCCATTTGATTGAGCCTTGATCTGAAGTTCATCATTCATCATGTTCATATCTTCATTGTTGATATTATGTGGTTTGTGATTTAATTATATATACATATGCTCATATATGGTCCATGCACATTTTTATTGAAATAACCAACTTAACAAACTGTTTAAATGTTTAGCTTAGATTCACTCGCCAACCTTTGTTGACCCAAAAACCATTTTTACACATGATACATGTGAACAGGTACGAAGAGAAGATTGGACATAGGATGGGACTTAGTTAACAAGAAACGAATTAGTGCAATATACTTGTTATAAACATCGTCTTGTGTTTGTAATTGTTTATATGAATTATTTGTATTGTGAGACACTTGATATGAATTAATGAATATTTAAAACAAGTAATAGCAAGTCATAAGCTCTCGAGTTAACCCAATCATGCCCCGATCACCTATTCCGCTGCGGGTCGGGGTGTGTGGCAGATTGGTATCAGAGCTATTGACTTTAGGGATATAGGATAGGTTATTATACCCTTAGAACCTATACTTTAGTCAACTAGAACCTATGTGCTTATGTGATTTCTTGTTTTGTTTGACTTATGATTTGTTATTGCCTGGACATTTAAATTCCTTTCATTTCACACACAAACGCATGCAAGCACTCTCTTTGTTACTTGATTATGTGATACGTGCAATGTGTTATAATTATGTCATGAAGTCTACATAAATGTTACATATATACATATCACTCCAGCTGATATGTACCATACAAAACTTATGAAACCCTTATTTATAAGTTCTCGATTCCCTTTAAACTTTCGAAACATTTCTCTCCATTTTCCAAATACTTATTTTTATGTTATTCAAACTTTTATGATGTTTTTCGTTTTCAAATCTCATCAAGGTGAGTTCATGAGCCGGGCATGTAGTAACTGGAAGGGTTCGAGTACCGGTAGTCGGGATGTCCTGTCTAGGATTGGCATTCTTATAAATCCGAATTAACGGACCAGCTTGCCTACCTGGGGACTACTGATGAGAGTACAAAGGACCTATTAGGCCAAAGCATGCCACACCAAACGTCATGTGAACTAACCCCACTTTGAGGTGTCATCGTGTCCACACCTGGATGCACTCCTACTTTCATACGTTACATTCACATTTCTCGATTTTCTGGGTTTTAGTGTATTTTACCAGGCTAACACATGCGAACCATACGAAATCCCGGTAATCATGGGGGCCCACATGATTAAGAAGGTGAAGTATGGCGGCATGCAAGGCCCAATTACGAGCAAAGCCCAAGAACACTTTAAAAGTGTTGTGTTATCATAAGTTATTGTTTTCAAATACACCCCAAAAGTTTTCATTTTATCATATGTTTATATTTTTTTTCGCATCCCTGCTAGCAAATCCATCAACAGAATCTCACAATCTCGTTTGCGTAAATTCTTGTAGATGTCCTTTAGGCACCTTCTTGGAGGAAAAAGAACCGGAAACTCTAGTAGACGCATGGCTGCCCAAATTGCCAAGAAAATGGCCGCCGTGATTCCTAACATTGTGATCCAAGTTCAACAAGCACTCACTAATATCCAAGTCAATCAAGTTGAACCAAATGCTGTAAATGCTCCTGCAACTACGTCCAAGTGCTCCTATAAGCACTTCAAGTCTTGTGACCCCCCAAAATATGAGGGAACAGAAGGGGTCACTACACTCCTACGATGGTTCGAGGAAATGGAAAGCACCTTCCTAAATTGTGATGCCCTAACGATTCCAAGGTTCGTTATGCTACCGGTCGTCTCATTAGGGAAGCTTTAACCTAGTGGAACGTTGAAAAGGGACGAAGAGGGGCTGAAGCTGCTGTGGCCCTAACTTGGGAACAACTCAAGGAACTAATGACTAAACGGTTCTGTCCTAGGAGTGAGATCAAGAAGTTGGAAGATGAATTCTACTTCTTAAAGCAAAACGATGGAGACCACATGGCCTATAACAAACGTTTCCTCGAACTGAACCAGATGGTCCCAAATATGTTCACTCCTCTTTATCGTCTCATTGAACATTACATTAGGGGTCTTCCTTCTGGTATCTAGGATTCCTTGATGAGCACTATACCCGCAACATTGGAAGCTGCAATGGAATTAGCCCATGAACTCACCGAAAATCATATCTGAAATGGAGACTTTAAAAAAGAATGGCACAACTAATAAGGCTTCAGTGGAAGAGCCAAAAACAACCAAGGATGAATCATCTTCCTGTTCCGATACCAAACGAAAGCGTGACGGTAAAAACTACGCTATTGCCTTGACTAACCCAACTTCACAAGCCATACCACTTCAAGCCATCCCAATCACCCAAATGGAACCCAACCCAGCTTACCCAAACAATAACCCTACACTGGTCCCCACCGTCAATGCAACACCTGCCACTATCACCACCAACTCACCGTACCCTGTCGTCTGTGTGCCAATTGTGGGCGTTATGGCCATTTGAGTAACACTTGTCGCACTCATCAAAACCAAGTTTCACCTCTTGCCCAAAACATAATCCAGCCCTATCAACCACCGCATTACCCCATGGTGCCATATGTTCGAGCTTGCTTTAATTTTGGTGATCCTACTCATTTCAGAAACACGTGCCCTAGGCTGGTTAACATCATCAACGCTCAAGCCCAAGCAAATCCAGTTAACCAAGCAAACCCAGTTAACCAAGCGAACCAGGCAAACCCAACACCCCCACCAGCAAGAGGGAGAGCCTACAACGTCAACGCAAACCTAGTTGAGGTCAACGACGTGCGAACAAACAACCTAACCAGTCTTTCTCCCATCATGAAGACTCAAAACTCTGCTCCAGTTGTTTATTTTATTTTTATTCTCAATCCAAGCTTTAATAATTTCCATTTCTTGTCCTGACTATTCAAATTACCATTGTTTTCAATTTGGATAATAATGTTTCAAGATTTCATTATTTCATATTAATGCCATTAATGCAATTTATATCACGCTATGCCAATTTGTTTCATTACATGTCTCTATGCATCAATTAAATTTCACGTTATTCATGTCATCATACATCATGATGAACCCCGTCTCATCACTTAGGGAAGTTGGGTCGTGTCTCACTTTTTCATAGACTGACCACTTCCTCATTACACATGAGAGAGGTACCGCCGTCATTTAGTCTTGCTCTCTTTGGATTCGAGATTCAAGCATGGGTTTTTGTGTTTGTTTATGTTTGGTAGATTTTAGGACGAGTCACATATAACTAATCATGACTTAATAACAAGGCCAATGAAAATTTGACAAGGACATGGTGGATACGCCACAGGTACTTCCTATATATAAGTGTTCTTGTCTGGTGATCAAAAGCATTGTTAGACGGTTATGGGAAGTTCTGTGTAAGTAGTGTCAATCTCAATTTGGATAACGATGTGGTCGATGATTTCGTTTGTGATGTAACTTTATCATTATGACGCTTCGATTTTCTCAAAACCCCTTATCATGAGACAATATCCAGTTAGCCATCTCCGTGTTACAACGCTTTTCACTTTTACACCTCAGGCATCAAAAAGTGATTCATGTAGCAGGGTATTCAACCCTTACTAGGAACATTACCGCCTCAATCAAAATCCAAACTTCACACTCACATGGTTATGTATATCCTTAGCATCATCGAGATTTTTATTACCTAGCATACTCGAGATCCAATCTATAAGAAACCCTATTAACTAACCATCAAGAACGGTTCCCTCCTAATTTTGGAATGAAATTCCTAAAAGTAGGGGAGACCGTATCATCTGCCAAAAACGGGTATCCAGAATTCCGACCCATTTTGAAATCCGGATCCTAACCTTTAAACTTCGGAAATTTTCACGAAATAAATAACCATTGAAAGATTTTACTCTTTAATTTAAATTCACTTATTGATTTATTGATTTATTAGTTTAATTAAATTAATATCACAATTAAAATCATTAATAAAATCTAGTTAGTTTTGTTAGGTTTTAAAGTGAGTTTTGAGGGGTCTGATTTGTAACATTTCAAAACTTTAAATTAAAAAGAAATATAAAACCCCGGGTCTCACCAACAAACAAAACACTTGAGTCACTCCACCACATCAAACCTTTGTTAAAATTTTCATTTCCAAAATCCTTAAACACTGCAATCCCTTTTAAATTACCTTTACCCCCCAAATGTTAAATAGCTAAACGGTTACCTCCTAATTTCGGGATGAAATTTTCAAAAGTATGGGAGAGTGTAAAATTCGTAAAAAAAATGAATAAATCCTAAAACCCGACCCGTTTTTGTAACTCGATCCGTTTTCATATTTCACGTAATTTTTTTTAATGTTTAAGTAATAAATGTCTTAGATTCTATGTTTTGATCACACATGTTATCATATCTAGTGATTTGTAGTCTTATACATGTTTTAGACAACCTTGTAAATTCATTTCCATGTATTTTGAAGCAACCCATCCATATCTCAAGGTCTAAAACTAAGGTTTTTCCTTAAGTTAATCAAAAACTTTGGAGTCTCGTGATGTTACATACCAAACAAGAGAACTCAACCCAAAAGACTAGCCTGGTGGGTGAGGGAACCCATTTGGTATATGAACCCCACATTGGTTGCCCATACACCCGATATGGGACAAGTCCCATACCTTGCAATGGTATTAGTCCATAACAATCGACCCTCCTTAAGGGCCAATGTCCTTGTTGGTCACGGCCATGTTGGTCGCGGCTGGCTCTTTCCAGGCCACCACTTTCCATGGGCCACCACTCTGAGCCTCGTTGGTCACGGCCACGTTGGTCACGGCTGGCTCTCTCCAGGCCACCACTCCGTGGGCCACCACTCCAAGTTCTGAATCTGATACCAATGTTACATACCAAACAAGAGAACTCAACCCAAAAGACTAACCTGGTGCGTGAGGGAACCCATTTGGTATATAAACCCCACATTGGTTGCCCATACAACCGATGTGAGACAAGTCCACATCCTAACCTCCTTATCATTCAAACTTCATTATATACATGTATTAAGATAGGACATTGTGTTTTGGAGAGTTTAGATGTAAATGATTGCAAGTAAAAAGCTTTGCATGTTGTATTCTTAGTTTTGTCATAAGATGACTTCCGGGTGACTTTCTTGCTAACTTTTCTCCATCCTTGAGCTATCATTCTGGTCCATTCAAAGCTCCAAGATATACTTCGTATACTAAGAATCAAGCAAGTTCAAATGGTGCATAAAACTGAGCTCCAGCGTAACGGAAATCACAAACACAAGTTTTAGAACATAGCCCTCGACCCACATCAAGATCCAAGGTTCAACCCCAATTCCCGACACCATGTATGTTGGATTACTCTCTTCCATATGATAGTACTCTGAAAATAATGAACGTAGGCGAAAACCGTGAGCGAAACGGAGTTATAACGAAGCGGGAATCGCGAAAACAAGTTTGGTGTTTGTTGCTGAATTGAAAGACGCGAAAATCTTGTTCTAAATTCATCCCACATCGCCCCAATCACCATTTTGTGCTCCCTTTCACACCTATAAATACCCTTGCTTGGTCCTTAATAGCTTGCAACTCCTAGTTTGAGTACAAACAAGTGGAATAACCAAGTTTGGTGGTTCCATAAGCACAATACCCCTTTGGGTGTTGTGTGTAGTAGTTTTTATTTCCGCTTTCGACGAGGAGGTGCTGCCCTTCAAGCTCTTCTCATTTTGTAAAGTTATTTTTCGAGGTAATCTTCCTTTCTTTGTTTCTTTTTTATTTTATATTTTTATTGTTTTTTATATTCATTTATTTATTGCTTTCTTAGTTTAATTAGTTTAGTTTAGGTTCTTCGTTAAGGTAGCCTAGTTTAGGCTCGCCTTTAGGCTTGGCGTAGCCTTGTAGAGGCTCGTTAGGCTCAACGAGTCTAACATATCATGTTCGTTCATTTAGCTATGCCTAGCATAACGTTTACCCTTTTCTTGTTGCATTCGTTTGTCCAGCTTGAATCACGCTTATCAATTGGATTTTCTCCTTATTCTCGTGAGGCTTTTCACTAAGGATTAAAAATGCAAACACTGTGAGTGAATCCTTACAAATTCCGCTTTTTATTCACATTTTAGGGTGTATCATGTGTCGTAATTTACTTTATTTATACAAATACATGTGCTACCACCATTATGTGATCTATCGTGTATATTTGTTTGTTGTGGTTATGTGTGGTTACATTTTATCATTTCAGTGCAATCATTCATTTAAGGCCCATCAGTTCCTCGTGAGATACGAGTTGAGCATCAGGTGCCTCATTAGATCGGTTCCATTTGATTGAGCCTTGATCTGAAGTTCATCATTCATCATGTTCATATCTTCATTGTTGATATTATGTGGTTTGTGATTTAATTATATATACATATGCTCATATATGGTCCATGCACATTTTTATTGAAATAACCAACTTAACAAACTGTTTAAATGTTTAGCTTAGATTCACTCGCCAACCTTTGTTGACCCAAAAACCATTTTTACACATGATACATGTGAACAGGTACGAAGAGAAGATTGGACATAGGATGGGACTTAGTTAACAAGAAACGAATTAGTGCAATATACTTGTTATAAACATCGTCTTGTGTTTGTAATTGTTTATATGAATTATTTGTATTGTGAGACACTTGATATGAATTAATGAATATTTAAAACAAGTAATAGCAAGTCATAAGCTCTCGAGTTAACCCAATCATGCCCCGATCACCTATTCCGCTGCGGGTCGGGGTGTGGCAGATTGGTATCAGAGCTATTGACTTTAGGGATATAGGATAGGTTATTATACCCTTAGAACCTATACTTTAGTCAACTAGAACCTATGTGCTTATGTGATTTCTTGTTTTGTTTGACTTATGATTTGTTATTGCCTGGACATTTAAATTCCTTTCATTTCACACACAAACGCATGCAAGCACTCTCTTTGTTACTTGATTATGTGATACGTGCAATGTGTTATAATTATGTCATGAAGTCTACATAAATGTTACATATATACATATCACTCCAGCTGATATGTACCATACAAAACTTATGAAACCCTTATTTATAAGTTCTCGATTCCCTTTAAACTTTCGAAACATTTCTCTCCATTTTCCAAATACTTATTTTTATGTTATTCAAACTTTTATGATGTTTTTCGTTTTCAAATCTCATCAAGGTGAGTTCATGAGCCGGGCATGTAGTAACTGGAAGGGTTCGAGTACCGGTAGTCGGGATGTCCTGTCTAGGATTGGCATTCTTATAAATCCGAATTAACGGACCAGCTTGCCTACCTGGGGACTACTGATGAGAGTACAAAGGACCTATTAGGCCAAAGCATGCCACACCAAACGTCATGTGAACTAACCCCACTTTGAGGTGTCATCGTGTCCACACCTGGATGCACTCCTACTTTCATACGTTACATTCACATTTCTCGATTTTCTGGGTTTTAGTGTATTTTACCAGGCTAACACATGCGAACCATACGAAATCCCGGTAATCATGGGGGCCCACATGATTAAGAAGGTGAAGTATGGCGGCATGCAAGGCCCAATTACGAGCAAAGCCCAAGAACACTTTAAAAGTGTTGTGTTATCATAAGTTATTGTTTTCAAATACACCCCAAAAGTTTTCATTTTATCATATGTTTATATTTTTTTTCGCATCCCTGCTAGCAAATCCATCAACAGAATCTCACAATCTCGTTTGCGTAAATTCTTGTAGATGTCCTTTAGGCACCTTCTTGGAGGAAAAAGAACCGGAAACTCTAGTAGACGCATGGCTGCCCAAATTGCCAAGAAAATGGCCGCCGTGATTCCTAACATTGTGATCCAAGTTCAACAAGCACTCACTAATATCCAAGTCAATCAAGTTGAACCAAATGCTGTAAATGCTCCTGCAACTACGTCCAAGTGCTCCTATAAGCACTTCAAGTCTTGTGACCCCCCAAAATATGAGGGAACAGAAGGGGTCACTACACTCCTACGATGGTTCGAGGAAATGGAAAGCACCTTCCTAAATTGTGATGCCCTAACGATTCCAAGGTTCGTTATGCTACCGGTCGTCTCATTAGGGAAGCTTTAACCTAGTGGAACGTTGAAAAGGGACGAAGAGGGGCTGAAGCTGCTGTGGCCCTAACTTGGGAACAACTCAAGGAACTAATGACTAAACGGTTCTGTCCTAGGAGTGAGATCAAGAAGTTGGAAGATGAATTCTACTTCTTAAAGCAAAACGATGGAGACCACATGGCCTATAACAAACGTTTCCTCGAACTGAACCAGATGGTCCCAAATATGTTCACCTCCTCTTATCGTCTCATTGAACATTACATTAGGGGTCTTCCTTCTGGTATCTAGGATTCCTTGATGAGCACTATACCCGCAACATTGGAAGCTGCAATGGAATTAGCCCATGAACTCACCGAAAATCATATCTGAAATGGAGACTTTAAAAAAGAATGGCACAACTAATAAGGCTTCAGTGGAAGAGCCAAAAACAACCAAGGATGAATCATCTTCCTGTTCCGATACCAAACGAAAGCGTGACGGTAAAAACTACGCTATTGCCTTGACTAACCCAACTTCACAAGCCATACCACTTCAAGCCATCCCAATCACCCAAATGGAACCCAACCCAGCTTACCCAAACAATAACCCTACACTGGTCCCCACCGTCAATGCAACACCTGCCACTATCACCACCAACTCACCGTACCCTGTCGTCTGTGTGCCAATTGTGGGCGTTATGGCCATTTGAGTAACACTTGTCGCACTCATCAAAACCAAGTTTCACCTCTTGCCCAAAACATAATCCAGCCCTATCAACCACCGCATTACCCCATGGTGCCATATGTTCGAGCTTGCTTTAATTTTGGTGATCCTACTCATTTCAGAAACACGTGCCCTAGGCTGGTTAACATCATCAACGCTCAAGCCCAAGCAAATCCAGTTAACCAAGCAAACCCAGTTAACCAAGCGAACCAGGCAAACCCAACACCCCCACCAGCAAGAGGGAGAGCCTACAACGTCAACGCAAACCTAGTTGAGGTCAACGACGTGCGAACAAACAACCTAACCAGTCTTTCTCCCATCATGAAGACTCAAAACTCTGCTCCAGTTGTTTATTTTATTTTTATTCTCAATCCAAGCTTTAATAATTTCCATTTCTTGTCCTGACTATTCAAATTACCATTGTTTTCAATTTGGATAATAATGTTTCAAGATTTCATTATTTCATATTAATGCCATTAATGCAATTTATATCACGCTATGCCAATTTGTTTCATTACATGTCTCTATGCATCAATTAAATTTCACGTTATTCATGTCATCATACATCATGATGAACCCCGTCTCATCACTTAGGGAAGTTGGGTCGTGTCTCACTTTTTCATAGACTGACCACTTCCTCATTACACATGAGAGAGGTACCGCCGTCATTTAGTCTTGCTCTCTTTGGATTCGAGATTCAAGCATGGGTTTTTGTGTTTGTTTATGTTTGGTAGATTTTAGGACGAGTCACATATAACTAATCATGACTTAATAACAAGGCCAATGAAAATTTGACAAGGACATGGTGGATACGCCACAGGTACTTCCTATATATAAGTGTTCTTGTCTGGTGATCAAAAGCATTGTTAGACGGTTATGGGAAGTTCTGTGTAAGTAGTGTCAATCTCAATTTGGATAACGATGTGGTCGATGATTTCGTTTGTGATGTAACTTTATCATTATGACGCTTCGATTTTCTCAAAACCCCTTATCATGAGACAATATCCAGTTAGCCATCTCCGTGTTACAACGCTTTTCACTTTTACACCTCAGGCATCAAAAAGTGATTCATGTAGCAGGGTATTCAACCCTTACTAGGAACATTACCGCCTCAATCAAAATCCAAACTTCACACTCACATGGTTATGTATATCCTTAGCATCATCGAGATTTTTATTACCTAGCATACTCGAGATCCAATCTATAAGAAACCCTATTAACTAACCATCAAGAACGGTTCCCTCCTAATTTTGGAATGAAATTCCTAAAAGTAGGGGAGACCGTATCATCTGCCAAAAACGGGTATCCAGAATTCCGACCCATTTTGAAATCCGGATCCTAACCTTTAAACTTCGGAAATTTTCACGAAATAAATAACCATTGAAAGATTTTACTCTTTAATTTAAATTCACTTATTGATTTATTGATTTATTAGTTTAATTAAATTAATATCACAATTAAAATCATTAATAAAATCTAGTTAGTTTTGTTAGGTTTTAAAGTGAGTTTTGAGGGGTCTGATTTGTAACATTTCAAAACTTTAAATTAAAAAGAAATATAAAACCCCGGGTCTCACCAACAAACAAAACACTTGAGTCACTCCACCACATCAAACCTTTGTTAAAATTTTCATTTCCAAAATCCTTAAACACTGCAATCCCTTTTAAATTACCTTTACCCCCCAAATGTTAAATAGCTAAACGGTTACCTCCTAATTTCGGGATGAAATTTTCAAAAGTATGGGAGAGTGTAAAATTCGTAAAAAAAAATGAATAAATCCTAAAACCCGACCCGTTTTTGTAACTCGATCCGTTTTCATATTTCACGTAATTTTTTTTAATGTTTAAGTAATAAATGTCTTAGATTCTATGTTTTGATCACACATGTTATCATATCTAGTGATTTGTAGTCTTATACATGTTTTAGACAACCTTGTAAATTCATTTCCATGTATTTTGAAGCAACCCATCCATATCTCAAGGTCTAAAACTAAGGTTTTTCCTTAAGTTAATCAAAAACTTTGGAGTCTCGTGATGTTACATACCAAACAAGAGAACTCAACCCAAAAGACTAGCCTGGTGGGTGAGGGAACCCATTTGGTATATGAACCCCACATTGGTTGCCCATACACCCGATATGGGACAAGTCCCATACCTTGCAATGGTATTAGTCCATAACAATCGACCCTCCTTAAGGGCCAATGTCCTTGTTGGTCACGGCCATGTTGGTCGCGGCTGGCTCTTTCCAGGCCACCACTTTCCATGGGCCACCACTCTGAGCCTCGTTGGTCACGGCCACGTTGGTCACGGCTGGCTCTCTCCAGGCCACCACTCCGTGGGCCACCACTCCAAGTTCTGAATCTGATACCAATGTTACATACCAAACAAGAGAACTCAACCCAAAAGACTAACCTGGTGCGTGAGGGAACCCATTTGGTATATAAACCCCACATTGGTTGCCCATACAACCGATGTGAGACAAGTCCACATCCTAACCTCCTTATCATTCAAACTTCATTATATACATGTATTAAGATAGGACATTGTGTTTTGGAGAGTTTAGATGTAAATGATTGCAAGTAAAAAGCTTTGCATGTTGTATTCTTAGTTTTGTCATAAGATGACTTCCGGGTGACTTTCTTGCTAACTTTTCTCCATCCTTGAGCTATCATTCTGGTCCATTCAAAGCTCCAAGATATACTTCGTATACTAAGAATCAAGCAAGTTCAAATGGTGCATAAAACTGAGCTCCAGCGTAACGGAAATCACAAACACAAGTTTTAGAACATAGCCCTCGACCCACATCAAGATCCAAGGTTCAACCCCAATTCCCGACACCATGTATGTTGGATTACTCTCTTCCATATGATAGTACTCTGAAAATAATGAACGTAGGCGAAAACCGTGAGCGAAACGGAGTTATAACGAAGCGGGAATCGCGAAAACAAGTTTGGTGTTTGTTGCTGAATTGAAAGACGCGAAAATCTTGTTCTAAATTCATCCCACATCGCCCCAATCACCATTTTGTGCTCCCTTTCACACCTATAAATACCCTTGCTTGGTCCTTAATAGCTTGCAACTCCTAGTTTGAGTACAAACAAGTGGAATAATCAAGTTTGGTGGTTCCATAAGCACAATACCCCTTTGGGTGTTGTTTGTAGTAGTTTTTATTTTCGCTTTCGACGAGGTGGTGCTGCCCTTCAAGCTCTTCTCATTTTGTAAAGTTATTTTTCGAGGTAATCTTCCTTTCTTTGTTTCTTTTTTATTTTATATTTTTATTGTTTTTTATATTCATTTATTTATTGCTTTCTTAGTTTAATTAGTTTAGTTTAGGTTCTTCGTTAAGGTAGCCTAGTTTAGGCTCACCTTTAGGCTTGGCGTAGCCTTGTAGAGGCTCGTTAGGCTCAACGAGTCTAACATATCATGTTCGTTCATTTAGCTATGCCTAGCATAACGTTTACCCTTTTCTTGTTGCATTCGTTTGTCCAGCTTGAATCACGCTTATCAATTGGATTTTCTCCTTATTCTCGTGCGGCTTTTCACTAAGGATTAAAAAGGCAAACACTGTGAGTGAATCCTTACAAATTCCGCTTTTTATTCACATTTTAGGGTGTATCATGTGTCGTAATTTACTTTATTTATACAAATACATGTGCTACCACCATTATGTGATCTATCGTGTATATTTGTTTGTTGTGGTTATGTGTGGTTACATTTTATCATTTCAGTGCAATCATTCATTTAAGGCCCATCAATTCCTCGTGGGATACGAGTTGAGCATCAGGTGTCTCATTAGATCGGTTCCATTTGATTGAGCCTTGATCTCAAGTTCATCATTCATCATGTTCATATCTTCATTGTTGATATTATGTGGTTTGTGATTTAATATATACATATGCTCATATATGGTCCATGCACATTTTTATTGAAAAAACCAACTTAACAAACTGTTTAAATGTTTAGCTTAGATTCACTCGCCAACCTTTGTTGACCCAAAAACCATTTTTACACATGATACATGTGAACAGGTACGAAAAGAAGATTGGACATAGGATGGGACTTAGTTAACAAGAAACGAATTAGTGCAATATACTTGTTATAAACATTGTCTTGTGTTTGTAATTGTTTATATGAATTTTTTGTATTGTGAGACACTTGATATGAATTAATGAATATTTAAAACAAGTAATAGCAAGTCATAAGCTCTCGAGTTAACCCAATCATGCCCCGATCACCTATTCCGCTGTGGGTCGGGGTGTGACATAAAATCTTTTTGACTTTTATAAAATGTATATTAAAACTCACCTAAAATCTTTTTGTCATTTTTCAATTTTTAAATGTAAAGACAGAAAGCAATCAAACAAGTAAATATTTACGGATATTCTTTTGTGAATGTCAAGGATAAGATAATCATATTAGTATACTGTTATGCCAAAACACACTTGTTGTTTGATTAATTAGTATTTAGATAAGTATCCTATAACAATTATCGGTATTGTTGTCCATATAAGCTCAGCTTATCAGATGTACTCGTGGTTAGGGGATATGATTAATGTATGATTTATACTTACCGACCGGTGTTCATCCACTTCATGACACATTCCCGTATCAAGATATGCACGAGAGAAAATCTTACCGGTGAATATATTGTCTATCATCTGTTTTGACGTATATGATGTGAGATACTCACTTATTTTGATTGAAAACAAGCCCTGGTGAAATGATCACTATCCTCGAATATTCACACTATGGATTGCCTGACAAGGTGTCGTTATTTAAAGCATCCAAGTGTTTAGAGAAAGGTTGTGTCATTTACCTGGCACAAGTAACTATAAACGAGCCTAAGCCAAATATTGAAGACCTTCCACTCATCTCGGAATATTCCGATGTTTTGATGAAGAATTACCCGGTCTACCTCCGGATAGGCAAGTAGAGTTCAGAATTGATATCCTACCTGGATCAGCACCTGTAGCTAGGTCTCCATATCGATTAACACCGACGGAAATGAAAGAATGAAGGATGCAATTAGATGAACTTTTGGAGAAAGGTTTCATTCAACCTAGTTCCTCACCTTGGGGAGCTCCTATTCTTTTTGTTAAAAAGAAAGATGGTTCAATGCGAATGTGCATTGATTACCGAGAGTTGAACAAGATAATGATCAAAAATCGTTATCCCTTGCCCAGGATAGATGACTTGTTCAATCAACTTCAAGGGGCTAATTACTTCTCTAAGATCGATTTAAGATCAGGTTACCGTCAACTGAAGGTTAGGAACGAGGATGTTCCTAAGACTGCCTTTAGGACTCGTTATGGTTATTATGAATTTCTGGTGATGCCTTTTGGGCTCACAAATGTACCTGCAGCATTCATGGATCTCATGAATAGAGTCTGCAAGCCTTATATAGATAAGTTTTTCATAGTCTTCATAGACGACATACGTATCGATTCTTGTAATCAAGTTGATCATGAGAAACACTTTCGGTGCATCCTAGAATTGCTAAGACAGCAGAAGCTTTATGTTAAATTCTCTAAGTGCAAATTTTGGCTTAGAGGGGTCCAATTTCTTGGACATGTCATAAGTGAGCGTGGTATCCAAGTGGATCCCGCTAAATAGAAGCCATGATGAATTCGAGAGTACCCAAAACGCCATCCGAAATTCGTAGCTTCTTAGGATTGGCTGGTTATTATAAGAGATTCATTGAGAAATTTTCAAGGATAGCCACTCCTTTAACTACGTTGACCCGTAAGAATGTCAAGTTTGACTAGGTTCCAAAACAACAAGAATCCTTTGAAATTTTAAAACATAAGTTGAGCAATTCTCCTGCTTATCTCTACCTGAGGGTATTGAGGACTTTGTTGTTTACTGTGATGCTTCGCACACTGGCATGGGTTGTATGCTAATGCAAAAAGGCGAAGTGATTGGTTACGCATCACGATAATTAAAGGTGCACGAAAGGAATTACACCACCCATGATTTGGAATTGGGTGCTGTTGTATTTGCACTTAAGTTGTGGAGACATTACTTATATGGCACAAAGTGTATTATATACACTGACCATAAGAGTCTCCAGCATCTGTTCAATCAAAAGGATTTGAACATGCGAAAATGCCGTTGGACGGAAACACTTAATGATTATGATTGCGAAATTCGCTATCATCCCGGCAAGGCAAATGTCATTGCTGACGCCTTGAGTCGCAAGGAAAGCGTTAAGCCTATTAGGATTAACGCTAAGAGCATTGAGCTGAGAAATAACTTGAATGAGAAGCTATTAGATGCACAAAAGCAAGCCATGTTAGAGGCTAATATTCCTAATGAGGGATTAGGCGGAACTGTTGACCAGTTAACGCTTGGAAAGGATGGAATCCTTAGATTTAATGAACGAACCTGGGTTCCAATCTCTGGAGGACTTAGAGACCAAATCCTCCAAGAAGCGCATAATTCAAGATACTCAGTTCATCCGGGTGGTGACAAGATGTATCAGGATCTGAAAAAGAATTATTGGTGGATGGGTTTGAAGAAATCCATAGACATGTTCACAAGTTAAAGCCGAACATCAGAAGCCGTCAGGACTTCTACAACAACTTGAGATTCCCACTTAGAAATGGGAATGGTAACTATGGACTTGATTACCAAGTTACCAAAGACCAAACGTGGTAATGACACGATTTGGGTCATTGTAGATAGGTTGACTAAGTCAACATATTTCTTGCCAATTAAAGAAACGTATAATTCTGACAAATTGGCTAAGTTGTACGTGGACAAGATTGTGTCCCTACACGGTGGGCCGGTATCTATTGTATCTGATAGAGATACGATATACCTCTCACTTTTGGAAAAGTTTCCAACAATCTTTAGGCAAAAGATTAAACTTTAGTACGGCTTACCACCCGTAGACTGATGGTGAGAGTGAGCGTACTATTCAGACTTTGGAAGACATGCTTAGAGCATGTGTGATTGATTTAGGTGGAAGTTGGGATGACCACTTACCCCTAATAGAATTCTCCTATAATAATAGTTATCATACGAGCATCAAGGCTGCTCCTTATGAGGCCTTGTATGAGAGAAAATGTCGAACGCCCGTATGTTGGGCAGAAGTTGGGGAAGCCCAACTATCAGGACCAGAGATTGTCTTGGAGACCACGGATAAGATTGTGCAAATGCGTGATCGTCTCAAAGCTGCCCTAGATAGGCAGAAGAGCTATGCTGACAAGAGGCGTAAACCTCTTAAGTTCCAAGTAGGGAAAAAGTCATGCTAAAAGTATCACCTTGGAAAGGTGTAATGAGATTCGGAAGGAATGGCAAGTTAAGCCCAAGATATATCGGACCATTCGAGATAATCGAGTGAGTCGGCACTGTAGCTTATAAGCTTAAGCTACCCGAGGAGCTTAGTGGAATTCATGATGTGTTCCACATTAGTAATCTTAAGAAATGTCTAGTCGATGGGTCGCTAGCAATGTCGCATCATGATGTGCAAATTGATGAAAAACTGAGGTTTATTGAAAACCAATTTCGATCGAGGATCGACAGGTTAAGAAGCTCCAAAGGAAATTGATACCTATAGTAAAGGTTAAGTGAGATGCCCTTCGAGGCCCCGAGTATACATGGGAGGTTGATTCAACTATGCGACAAAAGTACCCCCATCTTTTTGAATAAAATCTCGAGGTTGGGATTTCTTTTAAGGCGGTGGGGATGTAACACCTCGTAAAAATCATGTCCAATAGTATAGTGACATGTGCCATTACTTTTATAATAAGTCCACTATGGACTAATAAGGACTAAAGGTGTCAACATGCTCAAACGAAGCCTCTGAGTGATTCTCTAATGTCAACATGCATAAACCGAGCCTCTGAGTGACCATTAGTGTCAACATACTTAAAACATAGCCTCTTAGTGACCATTAGTGTCAACATGCTTAAACTTAGCTTCTGAGTGACCATTAGTAGCTTATAAGCTTAAGCTGCCCAAGGAGCTTAGTGGAATTCATGATGTGTTCCACATTAGTAATCTTAAGAAATGTCTAGTCGATGAGTCGCTAGCAATGTCGCATCATGATGTGCAAATTGATGAAAAACTGAGGTACATTGAAAACCAATTTCGATCGAGGATCGACAGGTTAAGAAGCTCCGAAGGAAATTGATACCTATAGTAAAGGTTAAGTGAGATGCCCTTCGAGGCCCCGAGTATACATGGGAGGTTGAGTCAACTATGCGACAAAAGTACCCCCATCTTTTTGAATAAAATCTCGAGGTTGGGATTTCTTTTAAGGCGGTGGGGATGTAACACCTCATAAAAATCATGTCCAATAGTATAGTGACACGTGCCATTACTTTTATAATAAGTCCACTATGGACTAATAAGGACTAAAGGTGTCAACATGCTCAAACGAAGCCTCTGAGTGATTCTCTAATGTCAACATGCATAAACCGAGCCTCTGAGTGACCATTAGTGTCAACATACTTAAAACATAGCCTCTTAGTGACCATTAGTGTCAACATGCTTAAACTTAGCCTCTGAGTGACCATTAGTGTCAACATGCTTAAACTTGGCCTCTGAGTGACCATTTGTGTCAACATGCCAAGCCTCTAAGTGACACGGAGTCAACATGTTTATACTGAGCCTCTGAGTGATCCTTTACAAAGTCCTAACTCTCATATGAGCTACTTGTTGGATGAGAGGGATTAATTCTGTAAAAATATAAAAGTTGGACAATGGAGGGGTTAAAAGCGTCAACATGTTAATTTATACCTTTGAGTGACCTTTTAATGAACCGAGAGCTCGACAACGTCTGGGCATAACCCCGGGTACGCCAAATGTTGGCTACGGAGGGCTAAATATGCTATAAAGTTGTTTTAGGAGGTTTAATAAGTTGAGGGGCTAAATGTGACAAGTTTGGAAGTTCACATGAGGCGCGAGAGACCCTGGCCATGTCTCTCACGGCCCGCCAGAGGCCTATGTCTGCAGAAAATTGACTTGGCCTCCACACATGTTGCCAAAAACCATTTGATTCGAAACCATGGACTTCCAAACTGCTATGCCACGTTCTAGAACACTTGTAGCTCCCTCTAACACCCCCTAACACCTGGCATCACCTCTTTCAAGCTATCCAACTATAAATAGGTGCCAAGGTTCACCACTTGAACTTGCACCTTTCTCATTTCTAATTCTATCTCCCTCCTCTAGAAGTTCCTAACTGAAAGGAGCATCCAACTTAGTTCTATTTCATCCTAGGAATCACTTGTAAGTGTTCCTTTCTCTTGCATTTTCGTTTATAGGCTTTTATAGCCAAAAGTCAAGCGTTTTACGGAAAACGCCTTGACTTTCAGTTAAGACCATTATGGTCCAGCCATTGTTGGTAATGAACATGGCTAAGTGATCGTAATAAAGTAGGTATTAGTCCCTATTAAGGGCACCTCCTAAAGATCACGTTTGCTAGACCAATTGACGGGTCAAAGTATAAATATTAAAAAGTCAAACATGCCATTTTTTTAATATTATAATCTGAGTTTATATATGTTATGAAACATGTTTTGACACTTAAACAAGTTGGTAATAATTGTTAGAACATGTAAGAACATGTTCGGCTCGTGAATTTCAGTTCTAGAGTCGGTTCGCAACCGAAAGTCACAAAGTTTGACTTTTGCTTTGACTTTCGATTCTGACCCGATTTAGATTAGTTAACTACTGATCTAAGGTTGCATTATGATTGTAATATGATGTAGCATAACCCCCTGAGGTTATGTTACATGATCATAATCAGAATCTGAGTTTATGCACAAATTCCATAATTATGCCATTTTGACAAAAATGCCCTTGTTATATAAAATAAGGTTTAAACGATAATGAACTTGAAAATGAATTACCTACTGATGTAATATCATAAGTAGGATTATTTGGGATGTCAAATCAGATTATAAACTGAGTTTATGAACAAGTCCTTGTATTATGTCAACAAATGACGATAAAGCCCTTGTGGCGCGTAAAATGATTTTAATAATACTTTTTCATATCAAAACTTTTACCTACTGATATGTTATATTAAATAACATATCTAGGACACATAAACCTGATCTTAACATCAGTTTTTACTAAACTTCGCACAAATCGTCATTTTACGACATAAGCGCCGTTTCGGCGCATAGTATGGTTTTAAACCATATTTATCAACCAAGACTTGTACCTACTCATTTTAAAACTTATCTAAAATATATTTATAGTATATACATGATATAAACTCAGAATTCCAAATAAACTATCATATATGTGTAAAATGACTAAAATGCCCCTTCGGTGCATAGTTTGGTTATAAATGATAAATTACACATATTATCATGTTCTTATTGATATTATATCATAAATTAATTGTTTTTCCAGAATACTTATGATCATAAAATTAAAATATATTCAAGTTCCTTTTATACGGTATATAATTACTTAAACGCCCTTATGAGGCATAGTTTCGTTTTAAAAACCTTAACGGGCATATAAGTTGATATCCTATTGATATTACAACTTATTTAAAATATAAGGGCATATAGAACTTGTCCATGACTTATCCGGTTACCCAATATCGCTTATATGCGTTCGGTTAAGTATATGTAACTAGTTTACGGAAATTAATCGAAACGGGTTTAACCTTGTCATTTAAGTCTCAAATTCCAGAATGCTTATGGTTTACCCATATTATACAAGTCATAATACTTGTTGGGTTTAAACTACATTCTATCCAGTCATCACTTAATCTAGCGTAATGTACGTTTTGATCCTGTACGCTAGTCGGTCTAAGTCTATGACTTAATTAAGACCGCTAGCAGTTTAATTGGTTAGCTTATGCCATAATCCAGAATAGAGCCTTCCGGTAATGCTCTCTGCACTTAGTTCATTTTGTGTACGGCTGAGATATTAAATCTTGCATTTAAGCCAAGACTAGCTCAGGTAAATACTCTCGACTTATTTCCCTTATACGGGCTTGGGTTACGGTAAACTATAATCGAATGCCGGATTGTGGCTAGTAAATCCGCTTATTCCGATGTAATCAGTTTTGTTTGATAACTTAAACATCGAGGGTTAACTACCGTGTCCTGGATATCCTCGGCTCATTACATTAGATAATGGCCACGACAAAAGCGCGGGGTGTAGGCATACACCTGACAGACGCTCATGCTAAAAACTTTACTCACAAAGTTGGGGATAACTCCTTCGTGAGTTCTTAAGTGGTGTGTACGTTAATCATGTATCGGTCTCCGTACTGGGCCCTGTATGTATGGACAAACATGTGAATCTGTTAACAAGGTTTCAAAGTAACTTTCCCACATTATAAAAGATTTTGTGCCATGTGCACTTAAAATCATTTTCAAATGCTTTCAAAATGAGTCAGTTGGATGTATTTACCAGCGAAAGCTGACGTATTTTCAAAAGACTAAGCTTGCAGGTACAATACGAAATAGGCTGGAAGCTGCTCGGTAGTGATATAAGAGGATCTTACAAATCCTTAGATCTGCCCTAAAGTCTGTTATACATTTTTGTACATTTTACGATCCGCCTGTGGATCTTCTATTACAAGCCGTATGTATATTATTTTGTACTTTGAACATTTGGTTTGTAATAGTAATTAAACTCCAAGACTTCCGATGTGCTGTGTTTAATTGACTATGATGATGTCAACTTACTTCACGATATTCCCATCCGGGCCCACCGGTGTTTGGATTGGCTGTAGAATCCGGGGTGTGACAAGAGCAGCTCCTAATCTCCAGAGAAGCTCCAAGAGAGTGTTTATGAGAAAGATTGAAAGTGTATGTATAACTGATAAACTTCATGGCTATTTATACTTGATTATGATCTCCATAATCTATCTAAGTGTCCCCTGAGTTCTTAAGGGTGAGATTAGTGTCACCCCATCTGTCATTAGAAGGAGAAGTGTGGCAAAAAGCGCAGGAGAGGTGCCATAGAGGGAAGAAGGTTGTTTTCAGCAAGCTATTTGTTGTTATCGCACCTCTTACGGACCGTACGAGGTGAGCCTTACGACCCGTAAGGGGTGAGCCTTACGGTCCGTAAGGGGTTCCATTGCCTTACTGATTTGAATATCCCTTGCGGACTGTAAGGGATACCCCTTGTGGTCTGTAAGGGACCACTAGAAGGTAAAATTTTCCATTTTTGCAACTTCAGTCTCTAGACTTTGTTTAGTTCCCCATCTTGACGATGTTGGTCCCTCTCCTTCCACAGATCGGAATCATACGGAGAGTTTGGACGCGTGTCACTTTATAAATTGATATAAATGTACGGGATTCACGTGGTCCCTCCCTCATGTGGTGCGGTGAGGTCGTTTTCCAGAAACTTGCCAGCATTTACAAGCTTTCCCGTTCTTAGCCAAGTTATTAGATTCTTGTCCGGTTTGTTCCTAAGTGGGTCCAAACCCAATTTTTTTCTATTAAAACTTATTTCTCACATATTTAAACTCATAACCCAATACTCGGACCCGGGTTCCTCAAGTTTTCACTTCATTCATTCGGTTTGGTGTTTATTATCCAAATGGACAAGTTAAGAGGCATTTTGCATATTCGTTCATACATCCTACTTTCTCATCATGGTTTTAATCATTCTATCACAACCACAACCTTGATTATGGTTGAATACATTGGGCAAAACCTTGAAATTCCCATGTCGTCTTTCGGTTTAGCTTTTTATCCAAAGCACCCCGTTATAAGATTTTAAGCAATTGAGCTCAAATCTTCCACATTCCGTATCATGTTTTTTCTGATTTTCGCCGCAATCATGGTTAGTTTCTTGGGATAATACCATAGCTTCTACGACCCTGCGGCTTGCTTATACCTTGGTTTTACATATCCTTGCTTAGTTTGTGGTTCTATAGACCACAAACGACCAGTTTGGTCCGCCACTTGTGCTTTTCATCAACCACGAGTGACGACCATCCTTTTATCAATTTTCACGATGGTCCATGACCACATTTATTTTCGTTAGGTAACACCTCCGCTTCTGTGACCCCGCTTGTCATTTATAATTCGGTTTTACATGCCAATTGATACGGTTTACTTAAAACACATATCCACTTAACCATACAAGGGGTCTTTCATTCAACTTCTTATTAATGTTTCATTTTAGCATCACTAACAATAGATCAATTTAGTAAAATGTAACAATATAGCTATGTACCTTAGAGATCACCCTTACGCGCTTCCTTCCCCAGTTCGGCTTCCCGTAGCCTCATTTGTGTTGCCTATAACCCAAGATTCATTAGAACACATATTCACTCATGGCCCTTTTTATCAAAAGGTTATTAATCATCATTCATAGGTCTTTCAACAATTTCAAGGGTAAATCAACAAAGCAAAACTAATGTTGGGATTTCATCAAACATTTGGTGGGGCACTATTTTTAATTCTCATCCAACATGTCTAAATTTTACAATTTCACATAAAAAGGCTCAAGTTCATAAATGTGTCAAAACCCATTTCATCTTCTATGAGAGTTTTAACCTAGAACAATCACACGAGAGTTTTAACATAGAACAATCACACATATAAATTCTACATGTATTTCCTTTCAATTCATGGTTCTAAACCAATTTCACACATCAATTATGTAATACCATCAACAAACCCATTCAAGATCAGTAAGAATCAAGCTCCTCCTTGGTCCCTCATACTACACTTTACCAAAATGTAAATTGTAACATATCTTATGATTATCAAGTGTGAATGATCAATAATCTAGGTTCGAGGTTTTGGTGTGTTTCCCCCTTTGTATCTCTTGGGCCCACACACACACACATGCCTCCCCCCCCTCTCTCTCTTTATTTGTTTTAGTCAATTAAGTTTGCTACATGTCCGATTTCAGTCCTTGTTTTATTACAAGTTTTTTATTTGGTTAAAAACCCACTTAACACAACTACTAAATAACTAATATTTTAACTAGGTTAAAACATTCCTCATTATAATACATCATTTTAAACACTGGTTTAAACATTATAATCGTATTAGTATTTTTGGGTTGTTACAGTTTTCCTACTAGAGAAAGACTTCCTCGAGAAAACCAAAATTACTCACTTTAGTATGAGTTTATATCTTATGAAAATAGTTAATAATACATATGATAAAGTGCTTACTTTTGTTCCTTTTTCATAAACACCTATATCTTATAGTAAAACTTGAAACGTTTTAAGTCATGTAGTGTTATCAATGGTGCATTATTTTCTAAAATCCAACACTAAATCATATGACGATGATATTTGGTCGTCAACAATGTTTTCAATGTAATGTCGTTAGTGTCTTCCTTTAATGTGATTAACCTGAAGGTGCAGTTACAAGAAACCTAGTTTATGTTTGAAAACAAATATTATGTAACACTAAGTTTTTCTCAAATCCTACAACAATGTATATAAATCGATGAAAATAATCGATGAGACATTATTGTCCTCATTAAAATTTAGTTGTTATAATCATTATAATGAATACAATTTCATATATAATTGTACATTTATTTGTTATAATCATTATGTTGAATACAATTAACAATTTCATACACAATTGTACATTTATCTTCTATATGTTTTAGGCGTTTTATATATGCTTTAGGTGTAAAACGCGACTATATTGAATATTTAAATTCATATACTGTATGGTTATAAATATTTTTTCGTATTACTTTTACTATTTGAAGTATTTTAAGTTGATATAGTTTGTTTTTATTTCAAACACTAATACGCGATATTCAGTCACGTAAAACATGAATTTAATGAGATTAAAGTAAATTTACTTGAAGAAATGAATATGTGAAAATAAATTCATAGAAGATGTGATTTTCCACTAAAATAACTATCTTCATTATTTAAGAAAAAATACACAATATAATTGCTTGTTACGGTTAGGTCTAACCTTTTGAGAGTGGAAACGACAGTTTGGGCCCTCGTTTGAAAATTATTTCACAAATCTTGACTAAAAAATAAATATAATAACTACGTTCAGAGTTAACATCCAAAATTTATAAAGGTACAAAATTTACCAAAGACCTAACTTATTCAAGGAAACTATTTCTACCCAAGAAGTCAAGAACCTTGACAAAATCGGTCACAGCAAGTTGAAAGTTACAAATATATATTGAATTTTTCGTAGATTTTTGAAAAGTGAACTTCCAAACGACCAACTCTTTAAAACTTCATCTACTTTAGCTATAGCATCAAGCCCCTCATACTATTAATATTGTCTATTTTTTCTCCCAATGAATTACTCACACTTCACTGTAGAGTTTTTCATTTGCTACACAACTAATGCGGTCAAATGCATTAGTGATTTAAGAGGCACGACATTTCTTATGAACCGGAAATCTCTCCTTGTCACGACCAACCTAAGATTTATTTAGGTTGTACCATAGTTTATGTTAATCTTCTATGTATGGTTACATTAGCATTAAAATGATATAGCTTGTAGAGAAAACTAAAAGGTTTTTCTCCAATGTCAAATTAGTTTTAACCTTTTATTCTATTACTAGGTTGGAAACCCAACTCGTGTATTTGATTATTTAAATAGAAATAATAAACAGCTAGTTCAAAGATTTAATATTTTAAAATAAAATATGAATGTATTTAAGCATAGTTTGAAGATTTAATATTAAAAAGCAACATTTTAAGGTAGAATAAAATGAAATTACGTATAATTACTTAAATAATAATTTAATATACCTGAAGTCAAATATCTCACATAGGTTATTATGTTTAATATATTATAATTTATTAATATAAGTACAAAGAGATGAAATAAAAGTAGTGAGAAAAAGAATATTAGACTCACAATATCTAACCCAACTAGTTACTAATTTATTGATTATAGATAGATGTTGATTAAATAATATAGAATACATATTAAATAAAATTTTCATGTAATTTACTGATAGATGCATTGTTTTAATTTGTAAGCGTATCAAGTTTTGTTACTATTTTACCCGATCAACCCTTTAATATCAAAAGCATATTGTAAATTTAAATTAAGAAATAGTTAAGTATTTTCATAGACAAGTAGATTAAACCTAATATATGTTAGGTAGCTAAAGCTTTTAAACACATAAATTTAAGAGATCAAGATACTGGATTTAAGTTTTACAAATGATATGAGTTAAAGAAAAATTGACTTTAAAGAAAAACAAACATAACTTTTGAAGCCCTTTCGATAGGGTTTACATATTCACACACCCATCTGCTTATTTCCACACCTTCTAGACGTGTCGTCTAGACCTAGACGGGGCGTCTAGGGTTCCTTTCTCCAACCTCATTCCTGCCCTCATACAAAGTCAAATCAGTCACATCAGACGGGGCGTCTAGCCCTAGACGGACCCCGAAGACGACCTACGCAAGACGTTAGGGGGAGACCGCCGTTCCCGATTCTAACGAGCAAGAGGAGGTTGTGCTAAGTGTACAAGGAAATCAAAACAAATTGTTTCTAGATTTGAACGAGCTTCTTCCCGTTGATGAAATATCCCATGTGGACGACTCGTACCATGTTGATGCACCATGTTATCATACGCAACATGGGTATCCGGATTATGGATACGGGTGTGAATATTCATACGTGCAACAACACGGTCCGGATGGATACGAAGGAGACGGTTATGAAAGTTACAATGCAAAACAGTCTTTGTACGATCAACAAGTCAATCTTGATGGTGGGGGTTATGGTGGTGAGGCACCCCCATGCGCAGGAAATCTGTACCTCACAGAGATGGTATCAAAACTTATTTATTTATGTTGGGCAGTTGAGTAAACATAAAATTTAACATAACACTATCGATGTTATAGGTTTTTAACTCTCTAGATGAGCCAAAAAACAGGGCACTGGAAACAACAAAGGCGGATGGTTTCGTTATTGTGACCCGACAATCAAAGAAATTTGGTAGAAGGACCGGGAGAGTATGGCATGAATGTGACCGTGGTGGTGAGAACCATACTATAGCAACGGTTAGAAAAGCTGGAAGCAAGAAAACCGGTTGCCTGTTTTACCTGGTGGCCATGCGAGACCATCCGTATGAAATATGGGGGATAAAAGGGGGAAAGACTGAACATAACCATGAACTCTGTGAGGACCTGTCGGGCCACACGTTTGTGCGTAGGTTTACTCCTAACGAATACAGATTGATCGAGTAGCTGACAACTCAAAACATGGAGCCGCGCAAAATTTTTCAAACGATAAGGAAGCAGTTTCCCGACAGTTTCCATGTTCAGAAAGACGTTCAAAACGCAGTTCAGAAGATTAGGCCGAACAAAGATACAGACTGACTCCCATGCAGTCGCTAGAAAACATCCTTATTAAAAACGAATTTATATACGAGACACGGGAGGAACCCGAAACAGAGGTCGTTACAGAGATCTTCTTTGTTCATCCCTACTCGAGTGAAATGTGGCGTGCGTTCCCGCATGTTTTGCTGATCGATTCCACGTACAAGATGAACGTATACAACATGCCATTTGTCCAGATAATTGGTATGAAGCCCACCAACTATCTTTTGTATCGCGCATGTCGTTATCTACAAAGAATGTAGTAATAACTTTGTATGGGTGCTTGAGAGGATCAGGTCAATGTTGGACGAATGTATGGAGCCACGTATGATTGTAACGGATAGAGACGTGGCCCTAATTAACGTGTGTGCTAAAGTTTTTCGTAACGCCTCTCGATATCATTGCAGGTTTCACATAAAACAGAATATTTGTAAGCACTACAAGAGCGCATTCACAGAAGAAGACTGGCAAAAAAATTTGTCATCTTGGGGGAGATTGTGTGAGTCTCCATCAATACGCATATATGAGTACAACTTGCACAACCTGTAAAAGTGAATTGTGGAATGCAAACGTTCAAGTAAGTTTTTGTTATAAAATGTGACCTACCTATGTACATTTAACTAATTATTGATACTTTTTAGGGGTGTTTACGTACGTGTATGATAACTGGCTGAAAGACTACAAGGAAATGTTTGTCTTTGCATGGACTTATCAGAGTCGCAACTTCGGCAGCATACCACAAATAGAGTTGAGAGTCAACACGTGAATTTAAAGAGATACGTCCAAGATAGGAGCTCGTTGGACCATATAGTAGGTTGTGTCAAGGATATAATTGAAACACAATATGGTGAAATAAAGAGGAGCTTTCGAGAAAGCATCGAAAAAATAACGAACCACCACAATAACCCGTTATTGACCACCTACGTGGAAAACTTTCCCATACAGCATTTGACTTGTTAAGTGGAGAGCTACTTAGGAAACTAGATGTGTTGCAGCGCTTTCATTCATCTTGTGGATGTCAGATGTGGTACAGTTGTGGGTTTTCGTGTCCTTGTAGGCTGGAAAAGTATGTACGTGCAGGTAATACTTGCTAAACGTGAAGCGATGTGTGTTATATATGTTCGTTATTCATGTGACTTTAAATAGTGCAGTGTTTTAATCATGCAGAGCGTCCGATTCAACTAGAAGACGTAGACATCTTCTGGCAGAAGCTTAACTTTCAGCCATGTAAATTGATATCGGATGACGTTGATGTGGTAGAAGAGCTGAACATTGTTCGGCAACAGTTAGAGTCACATCCCCTGCTCAGAAAAAAAGCTTGCTGGGAAAGATTAAAGTGGTTTTGACTCCAACCAAATCCACCAAGAAACCACCGGTTGTCCAACAAAATACTCGAGGACGACCAACAACAAAGCAAGAACAACTTCGGTTTGGCGATGCCCCCCGCATAGCTCGTACGTTCCGTCCTAGGGTTCCCAACAAAGTACATACGATGCCCCATGCCACAGCTCGTAGGTTCCATCACAGGCCACTCAACAGTCGGTCATAAAGTCTCAAAAACCCAGAGCGGGGCGAAGTCGTTCAACAACATCTAAACAAAGAGAGATTAACGGTTTTCCGTTGATAGTGGGTGACGAGTATGTGTCAACAATCAAACGGTTTAAGTCTCTCCTTCCGACATTGTTTCACCCGTACATCTCGTGCATACAAGATGTGAGATCAGACGGTCATTGTGGGTTTCGGTCTGTAGCTGTGGGCTTGGATATGGGAGAACGTGCGTGGAGCCACATTCGAAGAGACTTTCTACAGGAGATGGATCAGAACGCATCGATTTGGGCCCAGTATTTGAAACATGGGAGGAAGGATATTTTTACACGCATCATCAGAGCCTAATCTGGGATTCAGTGGTGTTGGAACTTTTGGAGACCGTTGGTA
Source organism: Scalesia atractyloides (assembly GCA_947069175.1). Taxonomy (NCBI): domain Eukaryota; kingdom Viridiplantae; phylum Streptophyta; class Magnoliopsida; order Asterales; family Asteraceae; genus Scalesia; species Scalesia atractyloides. Next base: position 17,314,811 of record CAMTDV010000026.1, read on the forward strand.
CTTGATAAACCATAGTTTGAGCTGATTCTGTAATAGTTAGAAAAACAAAAGGGTCAAAAGTGTCATTTTGTGAAACATCTATGTATACAGCGTAATTAATTGCCCAACGTATTTAATAAATACGCTGGGTGATCAGTCTGTATAAATACCTTGTTCAATGAAGTTATGTCCAAGTTTCTTGGACAGATTTTTTTGGTGATCTTCTTGTGTTGTAATTTTTGCTATTGTGCTTTCATCCGAATATCCAGGTGCTGTTATTGATTACATGTTATTGGGATTTCATATACAACACTAGTTGTTTGATCCAAACAAGATTCTTCATCTTCTATGCTTGGTGTTTCTTAGTATTTGCACATTCAAACAACTAATCCATAGTTGTTTGGGTGAAAATAATCAACCACTGTGATCCGAATCTGTTTTGGGACTCACAATTTGGTATCAAAGCCTTTGTGCTCTTGATTTTTTGAGTTTTTGTTAAGATTTGTCAAGTTTTGAAGGTTTTACAAAAGTTCTCAAAGTTTCATGGTTTTTCAAATTTTTGGGATTAAAATGGCTTGATCTGGTGCGTTTAATCTTTGGGTTGTTGTTAATCAGTAGTTTGTAAAACATTTTGGTCATTTAGCTGCAAAGAATCATGAATTTTGGGTCGTTTTTGGGGGATTAGAGGGTTTTTGTTCGTACTAAAACCCTTCTGGCGTATTTAATGTTGAAGCTAGCGTAGATATATTTGAAGTTGGCGTATTTATTTTGAATCTAGCATATTTAACTTGAATTTCGTGTAGTTAACAACTACGCTGGTTCTTAAATCAGCGGAGTTATAAATTTATCAGCGTAATTGTCCAACGAATTTACTCGAAGGCGACTTCAAAATCAGTGATACTAATCCTCAACGATTTTATCATGGTGTTCAGCGAAATTAACTAAACCTTTGCTTGTTTTCGAATATCTAGCGGATTTAGCTTTTTGCAGGACAAAATCGCGAGCGTAATTGTTTCTAAGTACAACGTATTTAATCTCTGGTCCAGCGTATTTACCTCCTTACGAGCGTAATTGTTCTCTGATTCAGTAAATCTCAGCGTAATGGATCATCTCTCATCCATCATGTCTCTCAATCAACTCAATCCGATTGCTCAAGCCGAACAAGAAACTGGAACCGCTACAAGGCCACCAAAGTTGAAAGGTTCAGAAGATTTCAGCAGCTGGAAAAATAGGATCAAGTCTTTTTTGAGTATACCGATTATATCAATGGATGTCAGTCACTATGGGCCCGCATGTTCCCATGATAATACGTGACGACATCCGTACTATCAATGAAGATCATTCAACATTCACAGATAAAGATAGGACACTCATTCAACGTGACCGGAGGGCTCACGCTGCTCTCACTATGGCTCTGTCAAAGGATGATAACAATCTGTTTGAAGAATACACCTCGGCACATGAACTGTGGTTGGCTCTAATCGATCATTATGAAGGCAATGAGGAACTCAGGGAGAACAAACGAGACATGGTGCAAAAAGAATATGATATGTTTGGAAGTATTCGTGGCGAAAGCTTGTCCGACCACATAAGCAGATTTCTGGGGGTGTTGACCAAGATGAAGAAGGTGGGAAACCCAGTTGCAAATTATGCATCGATCAAGAAGCTGCTAGATTCTCTACCAAAAGAATGGAGTCTTCAATACATGATGATTAAGAGAAGTTTCCTCACCAGCACAACTCCAGTTACTCTCTCAGAATTGATTAACATTTTTAAAGCCTTTGAAATGGACATCGTGAGAAGACGTCTCAGCAAGCTGCTGCAACCTCGGTCCCCAAGATATGGCATTTCTTGCTCCTGTCACCTCATGTGGATCAAATCTCCAAAGTGTTGTTGAATCCTATTCAAATGCTTCTGCAAACTCTGTGAAGGCCTCGTCATCTTCCGAGAAGACCACCATGGCCAGCGACACTCAAGCACTTAAAATTTCCACAGAACGTGTAGCTCTTTTTAATACTTTCTTAAGTAGCTATGAGACGCTTATGTCAGGAGAGTTGAAGAGAGAATTCCTCACAGCAGAGGACATGTATCAAGTAGATCCAGATGACATGGAGGAGATGGATCTGAAGTGGCAGATGGCAATGATCACTCTACGGTTGAAGAAATTCCAAGATAAAACAGGAAAGAGGTTGGCTCTTGGAAAAGCTGGATTTGACAAATCCAAGCTTAGATGTTATAACTGCAAAGACTTGGGCCACTTCAAAAGAGAGTGTCTGTTGCTGAAGAACGAGAATACCGGAATCAACCAGACAAGGAGGCCGATTGCCATTGAAGGAAATAATAATGCTGCTGAAATAATCATAAGGCTTTAGTGGTGGAAGATTATGATTGGTCGGAGGAGATAGCTGAGGCAAAAAGTGAAGTAAACAAGGCCCTCATGGTAAACATTATCACTGTCTCTGCCACGTTTGCTTCAAATGGTGTTGAAAAACAAACCTCCAAGATTCCAAAAGATGACACTGGTTTGAAAAGCATCATCTCTCCTGCCTCAGAGAAGAGACAACAGAAAGCTGAAATGAATGAGTCGAAGCCTGCTGTTCAAGAAGTCATCAGTACCAGCAAGAATGCAGCGTTGGAACATCCTCTACCGCCATGAAATCAGAAGCTGAAGATAAGGATTTGGTAAACAGCATTCCATATGAATTTAAAGCAAAGTTGTGCTCAAAACCATGTTTGAACGTCGTGGCACACTACAAATCACTCAACCGTGATATAACTAAAGAAAAAGAAAAAGTTTTGAAAATAAATCAAGAACTAAAAGAAAATGAGGCTGCATATTAGCGAAAGTTGAATTCAACCATAGCTGAAATGCAGACTCTAAAGGAATTTGTTTTCAGAAAAGATTTTATCATAAATGATTTGACCGAAAAGCTAGAAAAATCTCAAAACAAAAACAATAAGTTACAAATCATTATTGATAAATGGAAAATTAGCCAAAAAGCACTCGTTGACATTGTAAACTGGCAACAACTGACATTCATAAAGGATGGAATTGGATATAAAGATAAATTCGGAAACAAAAGAAAATTATTTCCTCCTCCGCATAGCAAAAATTATGTTCCTATGCCATCTCCTCATCCTAAGAACGACTTAATCAATAAAAATGATCTTTTGGATCAAAGTATTTTTTATAAATCCGAAAACAACACTAACCTTTCTGAAAGTAATGCAGATCTGTGCGAGAGTAAGGAAGATGTGTGCGATGGGGAAGATGATTGTGGAGTGATGAAAATAGGAATAGGCTATTCAGGCGACAGTTATTCAACTGTTAACTGGTTCGCCTGGAATTGTGATAAGACGAACAAAATTTCTATTCGAGATAACTGTAATAGTTTATCTAGGATGGATGATTATAATGGCTGTATGCCTAAATTGACAATTCAGGATGACTGTAATGGCAATGTGCCTACACTTAAGGCTCACAACCAAGGGTTTGCCAAGGTTGAGGGTCATGACCTAAACTTTGCTCTCAATGATGAAAATGTTATGGTTGAATCTCCTGTATTTGTGCCAGAGTTAAAGAAAAACAGTTTTGGAAAATTCCTTACAGAGGAAATTCCAGAATTTCTTCCATTAGTTGTAGGTACATCAGAGACTGATAAAGATTTCACTGAAGATTCAAGCACAACAACTTCAGAAAGCGATGAAGAAAGGTCAGATAAAAGTCAAGAATCAATTTCCTCATCAGACAGTGAGCATAGTGAAGTCGACATTGAAGATAAACATCATCTTGAAGAGAAACTGAAGAAAGCTAAAGATTCAAGTCACATTACATCATCAAACTCCTCAAGATGCTCCAGACTCTCATCACATACATCATCTTCACACTCAGCACCCAGGAAGAAAAAATCGAGTCAAAAACAATGTTTTCGCTGTGGTCATTTAGGACATACGGCGAAACATTGTAAAAGCAAGAAATTTCTAAACCTAGTCGAGATCTAGTTAAAAGTTTTACTGATCAATTTGACAGTTTAAAGAAATCAGTAAAATACATAGTTTATTCAACTTGTTTTTGGAAAAGAAAAGACAACACTCTTGCTCAAAATCATGACAGAACTAATGTAAAGCAAGTCTGGGTTCCAAAAACTAGCTAATTTGTACACATTTTGTTGTTGTTGCTGCTGTTGTTGTATAATAGAATAAGATTCAGAAATGGCTTCGGATGCTCATGGAATATATCTGGCATGTTGACAGCGGTTGCTCCAGGCACATGACCAGGCTAAAGGATCTGCTTACCAACTTTCGAGTTATTGATGGTGACTTTGTATCCTTTGCCAGAGAAGAAAAGGGAGGAAAAATCGTCGGAATGGGTGACGTCGTGTCAGAAGCACTCACTTTGGAGAATGTGAACTATGTTCCAGAATTGTGTTACAATCTTATGAGTGTTTCACAAGTCTGTGACAAAGGAATCACGGTGCTGTTCAATTACACGGAGTGATTATTCCTCAAACCCGGTTACTCCTTCCCAAAAGAGATGATCATGCTTAGAGCTCCCCGTCAAAATAACACCTACGTGCTAAATATGAAGAATGCCAAATCAAATGACCAATGACATGTCTTATGTCAAAAGCATTTGAATCGGAATCACTGCTGTGGCACAGGCATTTGGGGCATGTGAATTTTAAGAACATAAATAAACTTTCTAAATTAAATCTAGTAAGAGGTTTACCTATTAAAGATTTTCCTTTTTCAGAAAAGTGCATCGCATGTGCCCATGGCAACAACATAAAAAGCCTCATAAGTCCAAAGTAGTGAATACGATATCTGGTCCTCTGCAATTACTTGACATGGATCTTATTGGCCCAATTAGTGTTAAAAGTTTAGCTTAAAGATCTTATTGTTTGGTGATTACAGATGATTTCTCACGTTTTTCATGGGTATTCTTTCTTGAAGCCAAAAGTGAAACGGCATCCATTCTGAAGAGCTTCATTCCCATGATTGAAAACGTGATCAAGCTGAAAGTCAACTCCATCAGAAGCGACAAAAGAACTGAATTTAAAAATCATACGTTTGTCTCCTTCTGTGAAGGTAAGGGAATTCGCCTCCAATACAGCCTGCCAGGACTCCTTAGCAAAACCGGGTAGCAGAACGCAAAAACAGAACTCTCATCGAAGCTGCAAGAACTATGCTTGTCGACTCTTAGCTTCCCATAATCTTCTGGGCTGAAGCGGTCAACACGGCATGCTATGTTTTGAATCGTGTTCTTATCGTCAAACCTCATGGAAAGACACCCTATGAACTACTTTTCAAAAGGAAGCCTCTGATAGATTTCTTCAAACTGTTCGGGTGTTCATGCACACTTCTCAACACTGAAGACAATCTCATCAAGTTTGAGCAGTCGGTGACGTGTGCTACTTCATGGGCTATTCATCTTCTCAAAAGGCACATCGAGTCTACAACAAACGGACCAAGATGGTGATTGAATCATCCTACGTTGATTTTCAAGAAGGAAACTCCACTAACACAGGAAGCGCTCCGAACTAGTTTTATGTCGTGGATATTATATTCAACACTTTCAGCATCAATGAACCCATCACGGAATCCGAACCTGCAGAATCCACTCCGTTGGAACCTTTATTTGATGCCTCAGGCATTGGTTTTACTCCTTTTACAACCCGTTTCACCCCTACCTCTGCCTCTCCTACTCTTCCGGTGTTCGAAGTAAGTGGTGACACATCTGCTGAGAATGCATCTACACATGATGATTCTTCTTCACAGCAGGCTGTGGATGAACCACCCAAAGAAGACGAAACTCCAATCATCTACGTCGATGAACACTTTTCTAATCTGCCTCAACAAGTTGAAACTCACACCAATGCAGGGTACAAGACCAATCGAAACCATCCAATTGAAAATGTCATCGGTTCTGTTGAAGATGGAGTTCGAACACGTGATCAAACACATACCATCAACACAGGACTGTATGCAGCCTTTCTTTCGCAGTCTGTCCCAAGGGATATCGAAGAAGCTATTCAAGATTCAAGTTGGGTACAAGCTATGCAGGAAGAATTGGCACAATTTCGGAAACTTAAAGTCTGGGAACTCGTTGACCTACCAGACGGAAAGTATCCAATTGGTACCAAGTGGGTGTTTCGTAATAAGATGGATGATCGTGGTGTAGTTATCAAGAATAAGGCTAGATTAGTGGTTCAAGGGTTTCGACAAGAAGAGGGGATTGACTATGAGGAAGTTTTTGCACCTGTTGCACGGTTAGAAGCCATTAGAATCTTCTTAGCCTATGCTTCGTTTAAAAACTTTAAGGTGTTTCAAATGGATGTAAAGAGTGCTTTTCTGTATGGGAAAGTGAAAGAAGAAGTTTATGTTTGTCAACCTCCAGGTTTTGAAGATCCTCATTCTCCCACGAAATACTACAAGCTTGACAAAGCTCTCTATGGTCTTCACCAAGCTCCTAGAGCGTACGAGACTTTGTCAACATATCTTCTGGAGTGTGGATACTAAAGAGGCAAAATTGACATGACTCTCTTCACAAAAAGGATTGGAGAAGATGTGATGTTGGTTCAAATCTACGTAGATGATATCATTTTTGGGTCGACAGATGAAGCCCTTTGCAGAGAATTCGAGAAGGTGATGAAAGCGAAGTTCGAGATGAGTATGATGGGAGAACTCACCTTAGGACTAGAAGTGAAGCAACGAAAGGATGGTATTCTCATTCATCAGGCTAAGTATATCAGAGATATTCTTTCCAAATACAACATGAATGACTGCAAATCCGCAAGTACTCCTTTTGCTGCTCAGACGGAACTCACTTCAGATCTTCAAGGAAAGCCAGTGAACAAATCTCTCTATCGCTCAATGATTGGCTTGTTAATGTATCTGACCACTAGTAGGCCTGACATAATATGGGCTGTCTGTCTCTGTGCCCGCTTTCAGACGAATCCCAAAGATTCGCACGATGCTGCTGTCAAGAGAATCTTTCGCTATCTCAAAGGAACTCCAAAGCTTGGTTTGTGGTATCCTAAAGATAGTAATTTTGATCTGATAGCTTACTTTGACAGTGATCATGCAGGTTGCAAAGTAGACAGAAAATCTGTCTCCGGAGGCTACCAATTCTTGGGAAATCGTCTTATTTCGTGGCAGAGCAAAAAGCAGACAACAATCTCTACATCTACCGCTCAGGCTGAATACACGGCAGCTTACAGTTGCTGTTCACAAGTCCTTTGGATACAGGATCAGTTGTTGGATTATGGGATCAACATCATGAAGACTCCGATATTCATCGACAATGAAGCGTGTCTGGGGATTGTGAAGAATCCCATCCACCACTCAAGAACGAAACACATCGAAATTCGCATTCATGCGATTAGAGATGCGTACGAGAAAGGATACATCCAAGTGGTGCCAGTGGATTCAGTGCAACAAAAAGCTGATATATTTACGAAAGCCTTCGATAAAGCTCGATTCAACCATTTGGTAACCTGGTTGGAAATGGTGAATTTCCTTGAGTGGAATTGACTTTTGGTAAAAATAAAAAATAAAAAATGGCTTTCATAATAAGTAACAAATCTCATAAAATGTGCAAAAAAAAAGATTTTCTGCAAGGTTAAAATTTCTTTTCAAGCAATGGATTTTCGAAAATAAAATTTTAAGAGGGGAAGTTTTTCCAGAAAATATTGTTGAGACTTAATTTTTTTTTCTTTGGCACCTGCACGAGAAGTGATAGAAAACTGCTAACACTTTTGTTCTGATCTTAAAACAGAAAAAGATTAAGGCCTCAAGCAACGACGTGTTGGTAGATTCAGCAATACCTTGAAGTAAACTGCGAAACGGAGACAAACTCTAATGATCACACAAGAATTCTGAATACCCACAATGTTGTGCAACTTGCAGGTAACACGTTACGGTGTATGGCTTAATGGTCTTAAATCTTGCATTGATAGATTGCCAAAGTCTGAGATTTCGGGTCTTTATATTGGCTAATCATTCGGGGATATCATAGTTGCTCTTATGCTGCATCCAGATATATGCTGACCTAGACACAGCTATGATATCTTTTCTAAAAGAGCCTATGCGGCCAAAACCCTCCACAAATGAATCTCTCATTGAGAATCATTCAAGTGCTTAAATCGTACCACATCTAGTATCTGCCATAGCCCTCGTTAGACCTTGGTCTCTCTGCTGTACGGAAGTACTGCCCTGAACACCAACTGTCTAACGCTGAAATCTCAAAAATGTATGAAGTCAGTATATTCACCTGTTATGAGGAATCTTTGCGCATACCTTGATCACGAGGGTATATCCAGACGTGGGACTCACGAGCACAACATTCTGATTGTTTCGGCATGAGTGGGGAACATTGAAGTTCTTGTCAATATTACTACAACATGATAAAAAGGCTCTCCAATCGCATGTTGAAAGATAGGTGCATGGATTTAAAAGGACAAACATACTGACAGTTTTTCTTGTGCCTTAATATTTAATATATCCAATATTTTATCTCAAACGAACGAAGTGTTACCAGTATGATCTTTTGTAGGAAAGTCAAAGGATTCAAGTCAGTTAGCAAAAAAAAATTGTGTTAAAAAGGAGGCTTCCGGACCCAAAAACAGCTTTCAGGATCCAGATTGCAATTTTTCTTTTCTCTTAAGTTTATTTTTAAATTCTTGCACTATTTTTTATCAAAAAAGGGGCACGTTTTTTAGAAAAGTTAAAATTTTCGAGCGTATTTGATTTCAAATTCTTAGGCTTGAAGAAACCTTGTAAAATATCTTAGCGGCGTAATTAATTATGCAGCGTAACTAATAATTACGCTGGAATGTAAAATAGTATAAATACTTAATTTTTTTTCACCGTTTGTAAATATTTTCAAAAAGTTATCCAATCATCATCTTCTTCTTCACTCAACAAACACCCATACTCTGTTTTTCAATCCGCATTCAGTAAATCCGATCAGAATCGATATTGGTATGATTTCGATATTCAAATGTCCATTGTTATATGTTTAAGTGTGTTTACATTAACTCAGTCTGTTATGTTTATATCTATCTTTCTTGATCTAGCCGGTTCGAGTTTGATAAAAGGGTTTATCAAGAAATTTTTGAATATGGTGTATATAAGTTTGAATGTGGAGTATTTATGTTGAAGATGGCGTATTTAGTCAGGTCAAGGATTGGCGGATTTAAGTCTTGAACGCGAGTTCAAGCAACCGGCGTATTTGTCAAATACGCCGGCTAAGCTAAGCGTAGATAGTCATCTACGTTGGCACTTAAATACGCTCATCTATGATCAGCGTAAATATGTTTGATCAGCGTATTAGTTCGAGACATCTAATGGCGGATTTAAGTTTTAAACAAAAGCTTTAGCAACCGCCGTATTAGAGTAATACGCCGGTCATGACAACGTAATAAATCATGTTAGCCGAAACTCACTTAATTCCGCCAAACCAGTTAGTCTGCGTATTTGTTCTTGATGATTCAGCGCATTTATCAACGATTTTAATTATTTTGTATATAAATATATATATGTATATTTTTTTAATTTACTTTAATATTTGTTTATACATATATAAAATTCTAAACTTACATCTCTGTATGAAAATCTAACTTGACTCGTTTCCACATTTCAGATATGGCTCAACAGTTGGTATGGGACGGTACGAGGAAGCATAATCAACCAATTACTCTAGTGCCTCCGGAGCCAGATTTTGAAGACGTGATGGATTGGTTGTCCGTAGTAAAATTAGCTATGCAATCCAAGCTAATCCTACTATTTACTCCATTCACATAGAAGAATTTTGGAGAACGGCAAGAGCAAGAACGTTGAACAACGTCAAACATATCACAGCGACTGTTAGAAACAAAGAAATTAGAGTGACCGAGGAACGAATTCGGAAAGTTCTGAGCCTAGGAGATAATGAAAATGATCCATTGAAGCTAAAGAAGGAGGAAATTCTATATGGATTTCGTGGAATGAACTACGTCAGAGATTTTCGTCACAAAAACGAAATCAAAAAGTCAGGGCTTACGAAAGACTGGAGATTTATTTTGCACACGTTTTGTATGAGCATCTGTCATCGAAAGGGCGGTTATGATGGCTTGAATCTAGAGTGGTCCGCGGCTATGCTAAATCTATGTACAAATCAGCCGTTCAACATTTCTGGATTGATTTTTTACTGCATGATTGACAACATCAATAAAGGTGTGTGGGTGATGTATCCTAGATTCGTGCAATTGCTCATTGATGATCAGCATCGAAACTTGCCACATGATGGAAACACGTACCAGTTTCAGTTACCAAAAGGAAGGCAGACCACTGAGCAAAAAACCAAAGAGTGGGTGATGTTGCATCACTGGATGTATCGTGAGGAAAGACTTCCAGTTGTTCTTGCTGCTTACAACAAATATCGAGAAAAGACAAGAAAAAGTAGGGAAGGTGGAAGTCGTCCAATTGATGTCTCTGAAGAAGCTGAAGAAGAAGAAGAAGAAATTCCTCTGGTAGGTAAGCGGAAAGAAACAGGAAAGAAAGTAGTCGAAGAGGAACCTTCGAGGAAGAAGAGCAAGAAAGATATGCCAAGCCCAGAGCGAATCATGGCTGACAGCATTCGCGCTGGATCGACCAGGGAAGAGATCGAAAGGATGCATGCCATTCATGCAGTGGCAGAGGCTGAGAAACGGGAGAGGAGAATGAAAAGAAGGGAAATGACCGAATCCGAAACCCCGGAGGTTGTTACATCAGAGCAAGAACAGTTAGATAGATTTGTGGAGGGACTTTTTGTTGATCCATAGGAGCCTTCTCCAAGCGAAGCTGCAGCACCAAAGAAGAGAAAATCAGGAGAAAGATCATCTGCAAGCGTTCCACCCAAACCTCCAGTATCGGCACAACCCCCTCGTCAGCAAATTCCTTCTCGACCCAGACCTTTTCAAGAGCTCTACAACCGTCTATCTAAGGAAATCGGGTCTTTCTCTGCTAAGGAATTCTGTCTGTTGTAGAACAAAGTCAATGATACCGATGTTCTCAAGAGAAAGTTGAAAGAGCAAAGGTTGAAGAACAAAGAACTGCATGCATACATTGCTAAGCAAACAAAATTCATTATATTTTAGCAGGAAGGGATGGAGAAGTTGCATGAAATGGTTCAAGAGCTATATGGTGCCGCAAACAGAAAGCCAAAGTACTCAAATGAAGAAATCTTTAACTTTGACTTATTAAAAGAAAGAGAGCAGAAAAAGAAAGCAGACAAAGCTAAAAAGAAGGAAAAGCGTCTTGAATCAGCGGTTAATGTTGGCCTTGATGACGACAACGATGAAGAGGAAGTTGACAAAGCAGAAATGCCTACAAAGTTCTTGGAATGGGGGTTGGAAGAAGATGTGGTGTATGAAATGGATGGGGGAGATGAATTTGAACCACAGCATCCAGAGTGGTTCAAAAAGGAACGAGCGAAAATGCCTGACTTTTATCAGGTAATCACAGTTGAGAAAACTGAGATTACTGATAAAATCATTAGTAGAAGTACTGCAATCTGACCGGGTGGTTCGTTGTAAAACGAAGAGGTGGAGTGATTCAATATTTTTGAAGCGCTCAAGATATGCAGAGCTTGCCCACATGGGACATACGTGAGCTTAGCAAGCATGAGCTGATAAATCCGACAAACAGCAGCATAGGTGAGATTTAGAAAGATTAATACAAAGAGAATGCTTGCGAGGATTTTCAGTGTTCAAGCCTCAGCGCCCCACAAAACGTGTGTCTAAAACCACCAAGGATCCGTTCACCGGTAAAGGAAAGATAACGTGGGTTATAAATCCAGCAAAGGTGGTTACCAGGGTGAAGCTTCCTCCAGAGCAACCTGTGACGCTCACCAATTTCAAGAAGTGGTTCTATGACGGCAAAACAGGTGAGGTAGTCATAAGGTCTGATTCAAATGAAGACATTCACCTTCTGGACCCTATGGATGTTTTTATGTTCTGTCTTTCCAACCTGAACATCTTGTTTGGACATAAGATAAACGTTGGGGCCGGAAATGAATATCTTGAGGAGGGAATGCTCTTTCAGAGGGTAGTCGAACGTGCTAGAGCTCGAAAGATTGAAATAATGGAAATCTTGCTCAGAATAGAAGGGAAAAAGGAAAAAGAAGCGTTAAGCAAGAAGAAAGCAGCTGAACAAGAATCATCCTCTCCTCCAACCAAAGATTCATCTCCAGATTCAGATGTCCAGATCATTCAACCACCTCCGACTTCATTCACATATGAAGTCACAATGGAGGCCCATCCAACCATTAGTGAAGCTTTTATTCAACAATCAATGATGCAGCAACTGAACAGCAAGCCGAAGATCCAGCCGCAGACCCTGATGCTCGGAAACAAGATTGAAGAAAATCAAGCACGCAACGGTCTAGGGGGATATTGTTGGAACTTTTGGAGACCGTTGGTACTTGATAAACCATAGTTTGAGCTGATTCTGTAATAGTTAGAAAAACAAAAGGGTCAAAAGTGTCATTTTGTGAAACATCTATGTACGCGGCGTAATTAATTGCCCAGCGTATTTAATAAATACGCTAGGTGATCAGTCTGTATAAATACCTTGTTCAATGAAGTTATGTCCAAGTTTCTTGGACAGATTTTGGTGATTTTCTTGTGTTGTGATTTTTGCTATTGTGCTTTCATCCGAATATCCAGGCGCTGTTATTGATTACATGTTATTGGGATTTCATATACAACACTAGTTGTTTGATCTAAACAAGATTCTTCATCTTCTATGATTGGTTTTTCTTAGAATTTGCACATTCAAACAACTAATCCATAGTTGTTTGGGTGAAAACAATCAATCACTGTGATCCGAATCTGTTTTGGGACTCACAAGTGGAGTGTTGTCCCCCCACTCACTGGATGGACTTCCCCCACGCAGGGCTTCTTATCGCACAAAGGTACGGTATCGTGGTTCACCTGTTAAGCATCGAAGGTTGTTCCACCTTCTTCCCTATAATGAATCCACCGACGGATCGAGAACCATGAACGATAACCTTGCACATGTTAAAAATAACCACTTCATACATATTAAGCTGGAAGGCCAGTTTCCAATGCCGACAGTAAACGGGCTATGGTTGACCTACCGAAACGCCGCTGCAGAATAATGGCTATACATGTACACGCCCCGTTTAGAATGGTATACCTCGATCATGAATCCCCCACCAAATTCAAGCCCGAGTATTAATTACGTCGATAGTGAATCGGAGGAATGAGTTTTCGTACGCTTAATTCTAATATTGTATACTTAATACGAATTTTTGTATACTTAACACGATTTTTTGTATAATTAATACGTTTTTTTGTATAATTAATAAAATTTTTTGAATAATTAATAAGTTATTGTTATAATTAATATGATTTTCTTTGTAAAAGGTTAAGGAAAAAAATTGGAAAATACGACTCGTCTAGACCTAGACGGACTCGTCTGTCTTTTTCCACAAGACCATTTTACCCCTGGATTGCACTCCGTCTAGGCCAAATTCAGGGGCAAAAGGGTAATATTGTAGAACTGGACGACCCATCTAGGACTAGACACCCGTACAATTTGAGCGGCAACTTTGAAACTGACAAGTTTTTGAATATTAAAGGGGAATGGTTAATTACCATTTTACCCCTGAATTGCCACCCGTCTATGCCTAATTCAGGGGTAAAATGGTAATTAACCACTCTGAGCTGTAAAGGACTCAGGTAGTTAATTACCATTTTACCCGTGAGTTAGGCCTAGACGGGTGGCATTCAGGGGTAAAACGGTAATTCACCATTGGACTAGGTGTGTCGTCTAGACCTGTACGTGACATCTATGGTTAATTACCATTTTACCCCTGACTTGCCACCAGTCTAGGTCTAATTCAAGGGTAAAATGGTAATTAACCACCTGAGTCCTTTACAGCTCAGAGTGGTTAATTACCATTTTACCCTTGAATTAGGCCTAGACGGGTGGCAATTTAGGGGTAAAATGGTCTTTCACCAATTATTCTATACGGGTCGTCTAGGGCTAGACGACCCGTCTACGCATCATATATGACTGGCAAGCCTAAACGACCAGCCACATACGACTAGCAACCAAACTCACCCTCAAACACACATACGTATTCTAGTCATTTGACCGTATTTGGAGCGTATTTTTGGCAAAATCAAGCATCTCTGGTACGTATTTTCACTTAAACTTCAATAATCTTTAATGTATTATGCATTTAGACCATAGGTTGTGTGTGAATTTGATGATTTTTGAGGTTTGGGGGCTCTGATGTTCATGTATATGGGTTTTTTGTTGAACAAGACAGGCGTCTACCCCTAGACGACCCCAATAGACGACCAGAATATTATTTTTTCTTTTATTTAACATATATAATTTTTTTTAATATTATGTATATTTGGTTTATTGTTATTATTTTTGTTATATTGTTATTATTATCGCATATTAGTCATGGACGAGATTGCAGATCAGATACACAGGGATCCACATCCGCATGGTCCGCTACGGGCTCCGCAAGCGCCGGCGGATCCGTTACACGGCCACCCCTATCTTGAGTTCCCACCCGACACCGAGGCCGTCCGTTTTTGCGGCAAGCTACGCCGAATGCACGTCGGATCGCACACCGCGGTCGACTGGGATGCAATCGAGGCGATTGGTGAGACGCCGCGACTGCGGTTTTTCGTTCCCGTTGATTCCCCGTGGCACCGTCTGTTTGACTTGGCTGGCACACCGAGTTATAGGGAGCTGCTCATCGAGTTCCTGTCGACATTCATGCTTTACCCTCCGCGGGTCGACCAGCCGCCTCCCAGCCACAGGGTCCTCCTCCTCCGCCTGAGGTTTTATTTAGGCTTGCCGGTGTGTGGAGTTCGATGACGCTAGCTGAGTTTGCCGTTCATAGCGGTATATACCTGCAGGAGGAGATTGCTACGGATGTTTATACGGAGGGGCTAGTGGTGGTGGATAAACCAACTCTTTTGGGATTTTGGGAGGTGATCGCATGGCATGACACTTGGGAGCATGTCATGGCGAAGGGGAGGATTTCACACGTTGCCGACCCGTTGTACAGGTACGTACGTTTATTACAATAATTATTTGATTATTATTGCTATAAATTAATTTCCGTATTTCGCTAACAATATGTGCAGGTATCTACATCGGATGCTCGCTACGTCTATTACTGCTCGCGGACACAGTCGTGAGTGGTGTACGAGCACCGATTTATTTTTCTACTATTGCCTACTGTACAGGAGGCTATGCACACTTGCGCAAGGTCTCGCCCAGTACTTCGCCTCCGCCTATCACCGGCAGGAGCGCGGCTTTTTGTACGACGGAGCGTACGTCACCGTGATTGTTCGGTCGTTGGGTCATATGCCGGTGACAGACCCACACTTGCAACCGGCCATACTGTCGATGCGGATGGGTTTTCAGATCTTGCGGGAGATGAAGCTGGTGAAGAGGTTCGGCGTGCTCGGCGAGCGGTTTAAAACCCGTGCAGGTGAGCCATTGATTCCGGAGCCGCTGCCAGATCACTTCGATCCAATCTATCCACCGGCAGATGAGGCAGCGGTCGTTCAGGAGCCTCTGGTGGATTTAGACGGACCGGCACCGCCACCGTCACCACTACCTCACGGGGCGTCCCAGTTTTCGCAGCACGTTATTCCAGGTCATGCCCCGGGAGGTGCAACATACACGCGCTTACGAGCCGATGTTGACAGGCTTATGGATCTCATGGGCTGGGTGGTTCGGGAGTTACAGGATAGACGAGAGAGGGACGGGTTACTTCCCATACCGCTCCCACCACCTCGAGCACCACATCATCAGCAGCAGCCGCAACAGCCAAGTCCTGACTCCGACTCTGACTCGTATGCATAGACGTTTTGTATTTAGTATTCAGCTGTATAGATACATATTGTTATGGATGTACAAAGTTATGTTATATATGTTATATCTGTTATATTTAACTTTTTTTCAGTTATTCGATTACTTGATAATTGTTTGTGTTAAATCGACATTGAAATGTAATACGGAAACAACATAATTTTCAAAATGTTAAGTAATATTTCAGCCATATAGTACTTGCATTCTTCTTAAATGTTGAAAACAGTATTAAATTTAAATAGTATATTTAAAAAAAATAAAATGTAAAAACAATTAAATATTTAAACGATCGAAGCTAACTTATTTTTATACTATAAACAAAACTTGTTAAAAATCTCAAATTATACCACCAAAAAAAACATCAACATCCAACAACAACCAATTTACCCACCAAAACACTCATTTTTCAATCTTCAACAATAACCAATTTAGCCCACCAAAACACCAATTTTCAACTAAAAAACCATGCTTCTTAACTGGTCGTCTAGACGTAGATGACCATTCAAATGTGTCCAAATAAACAGTATAGATTTTGCCCTTTGGATATCACGAAATTACCATTTCACACCTATTTAGCAGGTGTTGATTTGTTGGACCTATAATTTACCTACGAACAAATTGTCTAAACCCTAAACCGAGAAATATCGGATGCCACTTGCCTACATTGAATTATTATCATTATTTTTTTAATCACAATTACATATTTTATCTTATAACATGATGTATATAAGATTACATTTGCTCGGCTTTGAAATCTTTTTATTTAGTTTTCATACTAATGTTATGCCCGTTTGTTATCGGGCGTTAAATCGAACATTTTTTAGTTTCATAACATGTACGTATGTATTCAGGTTATCTGTACATACTACTTATAACACGATCTTAATAAAAAATATATAGAGCCAACCAATTAAACCAAAATACCACCATAGTTTTTCTAAAAAAAAAGTAAAACAATTACAGGTCTGTAATTTTGAGCTGTGGGTAAAATACTAATTTGTTAGGACCAATAAGCGAGTGCTTGACAATTGCTTGACACAATAAAAGTTACATTGAGTCAACCAAGTAAAATAAAACACATAGTTTTGAAAAAAAAAGAAAAAAAAGCTAAAACGATCGCAAGATCACAATTTTCAACTATGAAAAAACGTAACTTTTTTAATGGGGGGCAAAATCGTAATTTTATTTTGAACTGGAGGCAAAAATCGTAATTTTATTTTGAATCAGGAGCAAAATCGTAATTTTTATTTTGAATTTTGGGGTCCAAATCGTAAATTTGAGCTAGGGGAAAAAACATAATTTTATTTTGAACCTGGGACAAAAACGTAATTTTGAGCTGAGGGCAAAATCATAATTTTGAACTGATAGTAAAATCGTAATTCTTAGATAGGGGCAAAAACATAATTTTATTTTGAACTTGGGGCAAAAACATAATTTTGAACTGAGAACGAAACTGAAAATTTAAATTGATGATAAAATTGTAAATTGGTTGGATCAATAGAAAAATGTCATGCAAGCTGTCTGGTATTATTCCCTGGCTTATAAATGTATATGTAGTATAATGACAGACTCAGTTCATCTTTTCTTTCTCTTCTGCGGCACCCATTTAAATGTAAGTAAGAGTATTCGTAACTAATTGGAGTTAACTTAAAATTACGATTAACCTAATTAATGTTAAGTCACCTTATTTGGTAATCACAAAAGTGCACGTGACATAGTGGTATGTAGAAAATGTTTACATGGTCAAGTGGTTGGAGGTTTCTTTCATGATGGACATAAATATAATTTAAAAGTAAATTTAGAAGGTGTGTTAGTTTTCCGTTCAAAAATAAGAAACCTAACTTAGCTAATTGATCTCATGTTCAAGTTTAACTATATTTCATATATAAATAAATTATTGAGTTTCAGGACACATAATTTATCTCTAAAGATTTAGCAACCCATTTATTAAATTAAAATTTTATTAAAAAATTAAGTTGTAGTAAAACGTCTATGAGTGATTTTATGAGCATCTGGAAGCTCCAAATATTGTGTGTAAATTACAGCTAAAACTTAGGATTCTAACTATTTCTAAGACTAGAATTAATTCCCCGCGCTACAGTGTGGGCATTTTGTTTTACAAATCATAACGTCATTCATATCAGTTAAACGTAGGTAATTTATACAGAGACGATGGATAAGTGTGTCATCCATGAATCAAGCTTATGTCCTGTTGGTGATCATACTGTTTGAAGAATTCAGTTTTGGGGAGTTCATTTTTTTTGGTGATACAGATGTACAAATTATAACTCGGAAACCTGGAAAGTGGAATAAAGCAAGCTTTAACTAATTGATAAATGAAAAAAAAAACTAAGACATCTAATAAATACTAATATAACTATTAAATATATTAATTAATATAGATTTACACTAATATTTTGTTGTAACCTAAAGATAATCAATAACACAAGTGGCGGTGAAGAGGGTGTACGGAGAGAACCATCATACAGGGTCCGTGATTTCGAGGGGTACGTGTTTTTTTAATCTGATATATACATGTTGATTTTTTTAAATAGTATACGCATACCAACTCTAAGATATGCCTATTTACAAAATAATTTTTATGGTTTAGATGTTAGCCATTGGCATTAGATTTAATGAGTCCAATACCCATTTAATTTTAAAAAATAATAATAACACGTTACGGAAGAGTATATATTTTCAAACTTGAAAAGGATACATGAATTCTTAAAGACGTCGACTGAAACACCATTGTCAATCCTTAAATGCTACAAAACAAAGAAACCCTAGTTTATTAGATAATTACACAAATTTAAAGTTTGATATCTTTGTTTTGCATTTCAAAACACATTTTCTATCAATATCAAAACTAACACTTTATTGACTTTAGTGTACAACTAAATGTTTTTTCTAGAAATTTAAATTCATGGACTTTGTTTAAATATTACAGTATTTAATAATTATTGCTTGTAAATTACCACCATCAAATTTTGTATATAAAATTAACCGATAAGATTGATAAGATTCCGTGGCTAGGAAATTGAAAGGCATACCACCATCAAATTTTGTCCCTTGTTTACAAAAACCACTATCCAATTTCCCTTGGTTAAAAGCTGAATGTGTTCAATCATTTATCACTACATTTTAGAAAGGAAAATTCACGAAAATAGCCCCTGTCACGCCGTCTTTGCGAAACTGGTCATCTGACACGGCTTTACGAGCCGTTTCTGTTAACGGAAGCGGCTCAAACGAAGTATTCACCGCAGACCAATACAAAGAGGACACATGTCCGACAAACGCTAAAACGGCTTTGAGCCGTTTCAGCTAACCCCTTTTGTTGAAAGCTCTCAGCCGAGCCGTTTCACGTGGCTCATGCACCCAAACCGGTTAAGAACCCGGCTCGTCCCTTAGCCGAGTACCTTCAACGAGCCGAGCCATCTTGTCATGGGCTGAGCCAGGTTGACGCGGCTTAGAGCCACTACTGCTTTGAGCCATTTTGACGCACTGTTCAAGCCGTTTCCCTATGAGTTTAAGCCGTTTTATGTTTACGTGCATGTGTTTATATATTGTGTTTGAAATTTTATAACATGAAACTTACTTACAATTACCTTTAGTGAAATCAGATTTTTACAACATGAAGCTTTGTTTTGTTGTATAGTAAAATAAACCCATATCCGTCCATTTTCGACGTGGATTTTGTGTTTTTTCCGTTGCCGCTTGAAAATAACTTATGGCTTTTGGCATGACTTGAGTTGGCGTCTCAAGTTTTAATTTTTTATCCCTTTGAAAACGTTCGTGAGGGGAACAAATTTAGATATGTTATTCTCCCAAGGTTGACAAAGGCCAAAGTGTATTTAGTAGCTTTGTTGGTGCATTTGCGGTACTGGAAAAAGATAGGGAAACCAGAAAAAAACATAACTTATGAGCTTAATGAGGACTATGTGATTTCTAACCAGTCAATCGCCAGTAATGAAGTTGTCTATCTGTGCATGCTTATGGAGCATCTCGTTACGGACAAACCAATTAGCATTACTAGAGACATGAGACAAATTTGTTTATCATATAGACGATTCATGGCTGATAAACTGTATTTTTGGTGTTGTTTGCCATGACCTAATGTTAAATAATTTTATTATTAAACTGTTGCAAGGTTAGGTGAATAGTAGTATACGTTTATTATATTATACTTACATTTCTGTTGCAAGGTTACATTTCTGTTTATGGACAAGGTTAGGTGATAAGCTTAAGTTATAATTATTAAATAGCTTAAATTTAGTGCCACCACCGAATAAGATTTATAACATAAAAACAAAACCACATAATTTATATTAATAAAAAAATTACATAAAAACTAAAATAAACAGTAAAAAAAACTATACATTAAAAAAAAGTCTAATAGCGTCCCACTCCATGACGTGTGTGAAATCACGCCTATATTCGTTGCGGTAGTTGATGAGAGCGACTTGCTTAATGTCATCCTCACCAAGGTCCTCCCCTAGTGGCTCAACGGCGTGGTAGATACGCTCGAACCTTTCACAGTCCAAGCGGATCACCCGAAACCTAGAAGACAGGGCATCTACGTTTCGGTTGTTGTCAACACCACGAAGCTGAGAGTAGTACCGCTGAACTCGGACCCACATGCCACGCTGACCTCGATTGCGTGGTTCACAGACAGCTTCGAAATATGCCTCACATAAGGCAATGTCTTCAACCTCGCTCCAGGGCAAGGAATTAGAAGCCATTGATCAAAGATGTGCAAACGGCGGGTCTGTGCAACGTAAAAAAAGGGAGATGAGTTTTTAGGCTGTAAAATGGCGTGGCACTCAAGGGTTTAGGACTCGTTATTTATAGTATGTAAAGTAGGGTAAACACGTGGGGTGGGGTGGGTGGGGGTGACTGATTTATAAGAGGTAAAAACGGGTGTTAAATTATATTAGATTTTTGTATGTTAAATTGATACAATCACTAAAGTTTATTATTATTGAATACAGAAAAATAAAAAACAAGTAAAAATACAAACATTCAACATTTAAACTAGAATACACCAAATAACTTCATCTACAAAAACTAATCATAACAATTCGACGATTCTGCATCAAAACATGTAGCAATGATAAAGGTGTGTCTTGAACTGGTAAGTTCCATCTACACTCAGTACATGGAGCAATTCGGAACAATTCGACGATTCCGCAGCTTCAAAAATGTTTGGTAAGACCTAGCTAACACATTGAAAACTTCAAATGTGTTGCGATTCTCATCAACCACCCTAAAGCGTTAGAACCGTCAATTGTTGCGAACACCGCGACTCAGCAGCAACTGAATCATTATTTAAGTACACCAACTTGAGAACCCCCGGATGGTAAACGATCGTTTTCCTCTGCCGAAGGTTTTCTCAGTTGGTATACCAAATATAATAATGAGAAAAACATCACCTTCTCCAGTTCAAACTGGTCACCATTGATTTTAAAGCTAAGAAAAATGTCATTCTGATAGACGCCTCTGCATTACACTTGAACATAATAACACTCTGGTGGTCATGTCCCAAGTTACATGCATGGATATACTGGAGTCATTTAATCAACATGTAATTAGTTAAAAAGGCTTGAAAACGGCTTGGTTTTGGAACATATTTTGCTACGTTTTCGTGTCTAAGATAGAATTGAAACACAAACCACTTAAATAGTAGTTTAGATGGCATGGAAACGGCTTGAACAGTGTACGGAAACAGCTCAAACAAGTGGTAGGTGCACAGGCATACGGAAACGGCTTGAACAGGGCATGGAAACGGCTCAAACCAGTTGTAGGTGCACAAACGTACGAAAACGGCTTGAACAAGGCATGGAAACGGCTTAAGCCGCGTCAACCCGGCTCAGCCCACGACAAGAGATCTTGGCTCATTGAAGGTACTTGGCTAAGGGACGAGTCGGGTCCTTAATCGGCTTGGGTGCAGAGCCACGTGAAACGGCTCAGCTGAGGGCTTTCAACAAAAGGGGTTAGCTGAAACGGCTCAAAGCCTTTTCAGCGTTTGTCGGACACATGTCATCTTTGTATTGGTCCGTGCTGAATACTTCGTTTGAGCCGTTTCCGTTAACGGAAACGGCTCGTGGAGCTGTGTCAGATGTGTTGGTGCATATTTGTGACAACAGCTTAGATTTGATCTTTGGATATCTTGTAATTAGTAAAATGATAAACGGTTAGAGGGTTTAGTTTTGTAATAGTTAATTAGAAGCATTTGGGCTGAATTAGACACAATATAACACATGGTAGGCGAATTGGGCCTTAAATGTAACATTTGTCAAAAACGGGTTTCCAAAACCCGCTCCGTTTTGTAATCGAATATCAAGTATAAATGTCACGTTGTATATTTATGATTATTTTGATTTATAATGATACATAATTAATAAACAAACTAAACTATCAAAATTATATTTGATAAAAAGTTAAAACAAAATAAATAAAAATGAAATGTTGCTGCCGGGACTCGAACCCGGGTCAGCCAGAACTGAAATCCAAAGACTTAACACACACATACATCACCACTCCGCCACTTGTTGTTTTCTGTTATCCCTAGGAAACAAATAACATTTATACACAAACTCAGTAAACCGGTTGCGCCAACTGAGAAACTGAAATCGGCAATTCAATCGTCTAATCATTCGATTAATCGCACATACACGTTTATAACCGATGAACCGACAGATTTTAATCAATTCAGACTTGAATTGACTTGAATTCGGATGATGATGGGTTTTATAACCAAAACCATCCAACAACCTGAATTACTTCAATCCTAGACCTCTCCTGCGACTCAAAATACTTTGCAAGACCTTCAATTGCATTTCCGCAACTTTACAGTCCACCGGAGAAGCTTAAATCAACTCGCCGGAAAAATTCTGCAAGTCGCCGGAAAACCGGGACTCACATCCACACGGTAATTCCTTCGACTCTTTCTGTTTCAATCATGTGATTAATCGGTCACTAACACAACTCCACCATCAGAATCGATCCTAGTCAACGTTTGTCGAAAATCCTACCTTCGCCGGAAAACTTCTGAAACTTCCGGAAACACACTGGGAACTGGTATGATCTTCCAAACTTCTGTTAAACTTTGTTTAAGTGCCTCAACTTCTTAAATAATCGAACAAAGCTGTTGATTGATTTTAACAGCCGGAGTTCACTTTCAGAACCGATGAACCTCTGCCGGAATTCTGTGAACAACATCCTTTTCCCCAAACTCTCTCCATTCTTTACTTTTAAATTACTTATAATGTTTGAAAATCGAATATGTCATGAATCGATCATAACAGTCGGGATATGTTTTCTGGGTCTAATTTACGAAGAAGACGAAGACGCAGTATAACATAAGACTAATAAAAATCGATAAAATGAACGGGTTAGACACACAGTCCAGCGGTGGACTGTGTGCAAAATATACACGCATGTCCCGAGTTCGATCCCTGATACACGCACTCTCTAAGTAATAAAATGCCTTTTTGATCAAAGCTGAACCGGGTTAATCCCGTTAGTTGTTAAGTATAATAAAAACCGAGATATTAACCAGGTTAGACACACAGTCCAGCGGTGGACTGTGTGCAACACTAAGTCGCACATCACGCGTTCGAAACTTGTTACTGGCACCGGTTTGTTAAATTAAAATGTTTTTGAAATTAAAAGAATTTTGGTTAAATCGAATCAGTATATAAATATAATTAAAAACAAGATTATTTCGGGTTAGACACGTAACTCAGTTGGTAGAGCTGCGTGCACGCATACGGGAGGTCTCGGGTTCGAGTCTCACCCAGCGCATCCTTGCACCCTGACCGAACCGGTCAACAGGTCAACGGTCAACGATCAACGGTCAACGCAAAATAAACAATTTTTTTATATATTTTTATTTATTTAATTTAATTTAAAAATCAATTAAAAATACTTAAAAATAACATTTTTAAAGATAGAAATAGCCTTAAACTCACAATAATATATCTAAAAATTCCATTAAAATCCCTAATAAAATCCACTCATTTACTATATTTTTTCGCCATTATTTAGGTTAGAAATTCTCGTTGTTCATCTCTCTCGACTCGTGCGCATCTTATCATCTCCATTCAAACGCACCCAATGTGAGTGAATCTTTACAAATTCCCGTTTTAATCACGTTTTGGGGTGTATCATGTGTCTTGTTATATATATTATATTTAAACCATTGTGCATACATCATATCATGAACATGTGTATTCAGTTTGTTTCAACTGTTGTGTAGTTATTGTTAGATGCAATTTATTATTTTCAGTACATGCAATTTCATAGGTCGCCGCTCCCCATTACATTATGAGCGTTGAGCATGTTCCCCATTTCATTATGAGCGTGAACCTGGCGTGCCCACAAACGATCGGCTCCGTTTGATTGAGCCTTGATCGCACAAACATTTTCATTTTCAGTACATGCAATACGATCGGCTCCGTTTGATTGAGCCTTGATCGCACAGTTTCATTTATGTTATTATTGTATGATGTTGGTATGTTTATGTATGCTATCATATGTTATGGTATGTTATAGTTGTGATTGCTATTTGCCACTGCTTGATTATTTACATTTGCTCATTTATGATTATGCACAATTTTACATTGATAAACTAACAAGTAAATCAATAATAAATGTTTATCTAATAAGGTTCACTCGCCAACTTATGTTGACCCCAAAACCCCCATTTTTACACATGATACAGGTGAACCAGCTGCAGCCAGAAACACATAGGATTGGACTAGAAGAATAAAATGATTTAGAGCTTGGAACTATTTTGTTTGGTTATTTCTTTGTATTGTATGGACATGTTTAGATTATTTGGAATGTAACTTTGACTTTAATAAACATGAAACATATTAGTAAATGTCATGAGCTTTGGTGATAACCCAATTATGCCCCGACTCTTATTCCGCTGCGGGTCGGGGTGTGACAGATTGGTATCAGAGCCATGACTATAGGGATATAGGATAGGTTATTAGACCCTTAGAGCCTATACTATAGTTGATTTGAAGCTTATGAGATTTTTGTGTGTTACATGCCAAATTTCATGATGTTTATATGTTTTATGTTAAATGTTACATTCAATGTTATGCAAGCATATTCATAAGTATATATTATCATATAATGCCTATTATGAATCATATACTCATAACATATCACATCCATGGAAGCACACACCACATCATGATTGCTTTTACAATGATTTTTGTGTTTTCAAATCTCATCAAAGTGAGTTCTCATGACGGGCATGTAGTAACTGGAAGGGTACCAGTACCGGTAGTCGGAACGTCCTGTCTAGGTTGGCATTCGTATAAATCCAAAATAAAGTACCAGTTTGCCTACCTGGGGACTAACGATGAGAGTACGAAGTACCTATTAGGCCAAAGCATGCTATACCAAACGTCGTGTGAGCTAACCCCACTTTGAGTTGTCATTGTGTCTACACCTGGACACATTCCGACCATACATCTCGTAAACATATTTTGTGGTTTGCATTCGGGTGATGCAAGTGTTAAATCGCCAATACTAATGTGAATCCTACCAAGCCAATAGCCATGGGGGCCCACATGACTATATAGGTGAAGGTATGGGGGACATTTGAGGCCCAACATGAGCAAACCCAAGACATCCTATGGATGTAGTTGCATTATTGATATTTATGTTATTTTCATTTTCTTAAAGACACATGACACCTAAAAAGACACCATAAACTCACAATCTTCTTATGTATGTTCCTGTAGATGTCGTCCAGACAACAACGAAGGGGTAAAAGATCAGGAAGGTCTCAGGAACGCTTGGCCACACAAATCGCGAAACAAATGGCCACGATACTGCCTGACATTGTGGTCCAAGTACAACAAGCCCTCGCTACAAATCCTACTAACCCTCCCCAACAACATGACCAGAACATCGACAACCCTCCTACCAGCAAGTGCTCATACAAACATTTCAAATCTTGTGATCCTCCTAAATTTGAGGGGACCGAAGGTGTCACTGCTCTCCTCCACTGGTTCGAGGAGATGGAAAACACTTTTCTCAACTGTGATTGTCCTGAGGATCGCAAGGTTCGATACGCCACCGGGAGACTATTTGGGGTAGCTCTCACTTGGTGGAATACTGAAAAAGGGAAGAGGGGAACTGAAGATGCAATGGCCTTAACTTGGGAGGAGTTAAGGGAAATCATGACTAGGCGTTTCTGTCCTAGGAGTGAAATTAAAAAGTTGGAGGACGAATTTCATTCTTTAAAGCAAAAGGAGGGTGATCATACCACCTATAACAAGAGGTTCTTGGAGTTGAACCAAATGGTTCCAAATTTGTTCACCCCAACTTATCGTCTGATCGAGCATTATATTCGAGGACTTCCCTCGAAAATCCAAGATTCAGTTCTCAGCGTTTCACCAGTAACACTTGAAGCTGCTATGGAGCTAGCAACTGAACTGACCGAGAACCGAATTCCCAACGGGAAGTTCAAAGAAGAGAAAAAGAAAGCCCCTGTTGAGGGTCAAACTTCAAACCATCCCATCTCTTCCTCTAAGTTTGCCAACAAGAGGAAGCGCAACACCAGAAACTTCGCTGTTACTCAAACCAACTCCCCTATCCCTGCTGCACCCATTACCCAGGTTGCCCCTTCACCCGCACCATACAGAAGACCTTACTCTGGCCCGTGACCAAAATGTAATCGTTGCCAATATCACCATTCTCCTGATTATCCTTGCCAGCATTGCACCGGCTGTGGTCGCGCAGGTCATACGGCTCAAACCTGCCGCATGCCCCAGCGAACGAACCGCCACCAACCTTTAACCCAAACCCACCAACAATTAATGGGTCAAGCCCAACAACCCCTACTATTACCACCCACCCAACACCTAGCCCAAACATATTACCAACCCAATTATCCTATGGGCCAACCTATGCGGGCTTGCTACAATTGCGGAGACCCAGGCCATTTCAGAAACACTTGTCCAAGGTTGGTAAACATTTTCATGCTCAGGCCCAAGCCAACCCGGTGAATCAAGCGAACCAAGCTCCTCCACCTGCAAGAGGAAGAGCTTTCAATATCAACGCTAACCAGGCCAGAGCTAACGGCAATGTGGTTAACGGTACGTTCCTTATAAATGGTAGATATGCCTCTATGTTATTTGATACTGGTGCGGATAGAAGTTTTGTGTCCTTAGAATTTGAACCTAAATCTTAAATCAAAATCGTGATAAGCTCATGGAATCCATAACGGTAGAAGTTGCTGACGGGAAACCAGTTTCATTAAACTCTATTATTCGCGACTGTACACTCACATTAAACGACCACGACTTCTCAGTCGACCTTATTCCTATGAAGCTGGGAAGTTTTGATATCATAATTGGTATGGACTGGCTCAGTCAACATCAGGCAGAAGTTGTATGTCGCGAAAAATTTATACGTATTCCTCTTTCAAACGGTCATACTCTTCGAATCTTTGGAGAAACCTCGTCGAAAGGACTCAGCTTAATGTCTTGTCTTCAAGCCCAAAAATATCTTCGCAAAAATTATGTCGCGTTTTTAGCTCATATCATCAACAAGCGAACCATGGAGAAGAAACTTGAAGACATTCCTGTAGTAAAAGACTTCCCGCAAGTTTTTCCTGACGACATTTCAGGACTTCCTCCAGTTAGAGAAGTCGAATTCCGTATTGATCTTATACCTGGTGCTACACCAGTTGCAAAGTCTCCTTATAGGTTAGCCCCCTCTGAAATGCAAGAGCTAGCCAGTCAATTACAAGAGTTGACTGACAAGGGATTCATACGTCCTAGTTCATCGCCTTGGGGTGCACCTGTTCTTTTCGTAAAGAAGAAAGATGGATCGTTTCGTATATGCATCGACTACAGAGACCTCAACAAGTTAACAATCAAGAATCACTATCCTTTACCTCGCATTGATGATCTTCTTGACCAACTTCAAGGTGCCAACTGCTTTTCAAAAATCGACCTTCGATCTGGCTATCATCAACTTAGAGTGCATGAAGAAGACGTCCCAAAGACCGCATTTCGAACTCGTTATGGCCATTATGAATTCATGGTCATGCCATTTGGTTTAACCAACGCACCAGCTGTCTTCATGGACCTAATGAACAGAGTCTGCAAACCTTATCTTGATCGATTTATTATAGTCTTCATCGACGACATTCTTATTTATTCAAAGTCTAAGTCTGATCATGAGCTTCATCTTCAACTCATCCTTATACTTCTAGAGAATGAAAAGCTTTACGCCAAATTCTCTAAATGCGAATTCTGGTTAAAAGAGGTGCAATTCCTCGGACATGTAGTCAATGACAAGGGAATACATGTCGACCCCTCAAAGATCAAAGCGGTACAAGAATGGCAAGCTCCACGTACACCAACTGAAGTAAGATCTTTTCTTGGTCTAGCTGGCTATTATCGTCGTTTCATTTCAAACTTCTCTCGCATTGCTGTACCACTCACGGCTTTAACTCATAAGGGAAAACCTTTCATATGGGGACCCAAGCAAGAAGAAGCCTTCCAAACCCTTAAACAAAAACTTTGTGATGCAGCAATCCTCACTCTTCCTGAAGGTTGTGATGATTTTGTGGTCTATTGCGACGCGTCAGGGCAAGGATTGGGCTGCGTTCTAATGCAAAGAGGGAAAGTTATAGCTTATGCTTCGAGACAACTCAAGACGCATGAAAAGAACTACACCACTCATGACCTAGAACTTGGAGCCGTTGTGTTCGCTCTTAAGATATGGAGACATTATCTCTATGGTACTAAGTGTGAAATATACACTGACCACAAGAGTCTTCAACATATCTTCAATCAAAAGGAGTTAAACATGAGGCAACGAAGATGGGTTGAACTTCTAAATGACTACGACTGTGAAATTAGATACCACCCTGGTAAAGCAAATGTGGTGGCTGATGCACTTAGTCGAAAGGGTTATGCGAACTCCATTCTTCTTCTATGTTCGCAAATTATAACCGACATTAAAGATCAAATTCGAGAAGCCCAACACGTTTCAATAACGGAAGATGATGTACGAAAGGAAATGTCCTGTGGAGCTGAGCTAAAAATTGAAACTAAATCTGACGGTATTCTGTACTACCTAGATCGTATCTGGATTCCTGACCACAACAATCTTCGTGAAATTCTTATGAACGAAGCTCACAAAACGCAATACTCTATACACCCAGGAGCCGATAAGATGTATCAAGACCTACGATATACCTATTGGTGGCCTGGAATGAAGAAGGATATTGATGTTTTTGTTTCTAAGTGCCTTACATGTTCCAAGGTGAAAGCTGAACACCAAAGACCCTCAGGACTTCTGGTCCAACCTGAAATACCTGTATGGAAGTGGGAAAATATAACCATGGACTTCATTACCGGGTTACCTCGCACTTCTAGTGGGTATGACACTATATGGGTAATAATTGACCGACTTACAAAATCAGCTCACTTTATTCCTATCCGCGAAGATTTCAAGAACGAAAAGCTTGCTCGTATTTATATCAGCGAAATCGTAAGCCGACATGGGGTACCGTTAAGCATTATTTCTGATCGTGATGGTCGTTTCACTTCACGAACATGGCAAGCAGTACAATCCGCTATGGGTACGCGACTAGATCTCAGTACCGCCTATCATCCTCAAACTGATGGACAATCTGAGCGCACCATTCAAACTCTTGAAGATATGCTTCGAGCATGTGTCATAGACTTCAAGGGAAATTGGGACGCCCACCTACCATTAGTTGAATTTTCATACAACAACAGCTATCATTCGAGTATCGGCATGGCACCTTTCGAAGCCTTATATGGTCGTAAGTGCCGATCTCCTGTATGTTGGCACGAAATTGGAGAAGCTCAAATCACTGGTCCAGAATTGATCCAAGAAACCACAGACTAGATCCATCAAATCCGAAACAATCTTCTAGCGGCCCAAAGTCGTCAAAAGAGTTATGCAGATAAACGACGGAAGCCTTTAGAGTTTAACATTGGGGATCATGTACTTCTAAAAGTATCACCGTGGAAGGGAGTAGGTTTTGGTCAAAAGGGCAAGCTAGCACCACGCTACGTAGGACCTTTCAAGATACTCGAAAGAGTAGGACCTGTAGCATACAAGCTTGATCTACCAGAAGAACTCAACATGGTCAAAAGGGCAAGCTAGCACCACGCTACGTAGGACCTTTCAAGATACTCGAAAGAGTAGGACCTGTAGCATACAAGCTTGATCTACCAGAAGAACTCAACAGGATTCATCCCACGTTCCACGTATCAAACTTGAAGAAGTGCCTCGCTGATGAAAACCTCCACATTCCTCTGAAAGATATTCAGATTGATGAATCTATGCATTTTATTGAAAGACCAGTAGAGATCATGGACTTCGGAGAGAAACGTCTACGATGAAGTCGCATTCCAATTGTTAGGGTACGCTGGGAGTCGAAACGAGGACCTGAGTTTACTTGGGAACGTGAAGACTCAATGCGTGAAAAATACCCGCATCTTTTTCCTACTACTTCAACTATTTAATTTCCGGACGAAATTCCTAAAAGTAGGGGATACTGTAACATTTGTCAAAAACGGGTTTCCAAAACCCGCTCCGTTTTGTAATCGAATATCAAGTTTAAATGTCACGTTGTATATTTATGATTATTTTGATTTATAATGATACATAATTAATAAACAAACTAAACTATAAAAATTATATTTGATAAAAAGTTAAAACAAAATAAATAAAAATGAAATGTTGCTGCCGGGACTCGAACCCGGGTCAGCCAGAACTGAAATCCAAAGACTTAACACACACACACATCACCACTCCGCCACTTGTTGTTTTCTGTTATCCCTAGGAAACAAATAACATTTATACACAAACTCAGTTCAACCGGTTGCGCCAACTGAGAAACTGAAATCGGCAATTCAATCGTCTAATCATTCGATTAATCGCACATACACGTTTATAACCGATGAACCGACAGATTTTAATCAATTCAGACTTGAATTGACTTGAATTCGGATGATGATGGGTTTTATAACCGAAACCATCCAACAACCTGAATTACTTCAATCCTAGACCTCTCCTGCGACTCAAAATACTTTGCAAGACCTTCAATTGCATTTCCGCAACTTTACAGTCCACCGGAGAAGCTTAAATCAACTCGCCGGAAAAATTCTGCAAGTCGCCGGAAAACCGGGACTCACATCCACACGGTAATTCCTTCGACTCTTTCTGTTTCAATCATGTGATTAATCGGTCACTAACACAACTCCACCATCAGAATCGATCCTAGTCAACGTTTGTCGAAAATCCTACCTTCGCCGGAAAACTTCTGAAACTTCTGGAAACACACCGGGAACTGGTATGATCTTCCAAACTTCTGTTAAACTTTGTTTAAGTGCCTCAACTTCTTAAATAATCAAACAAAGCTGTTGATTGATTTTAACAGCCGGAGTTCACTTTCAGAACCGATGAACCTCTGTCGGAATTCTGTGAACAACACTAATCGGTACATCCTTTTCCCCAAACTCTCTCCATTCTTTACTTTTAAATTACTTATAACAGTCGGGATATGTTTTCTGGGTAAAAATTAACGAAGAAGACGAAAACGCAGTATAACATAAGACTAATAAAAATCGATAAAATGAACGGGTTAGACACACAGTCCAGCGGTGGACTGTGTGCAAAATATACACGCATGTCCCGAGTTCGATCCCTGATACACGCACTCTCTAAGTAATAAAATGCCTTTTTGATCAAAGCTGAACCGGGTTAATCCTGTTAGTTGTTAAGTATAATAAAACCGAGATATTAACTAGGTTAGACACACAGTCCAGTGGTGGACTGTGTGCAACACTAAGTCGCACATCACGCGTTCGAAACTTGTTACTGGCACCGGTTTGTTGAATTAAAATGTTTTTGAAATTAAAAGAATTTTGGTTAAATCGAATCAGTATATAAATATAATTAAAAACAAGATTATTTCGGGTTAGACACGTAGCTCAGTTGGTAGAGCTGCGTGCACGCGTACGGGAGGTCTCGGGTTCGAGTCTCACCCAGCGCATCCTTGCACCCTGACCGAACCGGTCAACAGGTCAACAAGTCAACGGTCAACGCAAAATAAACAATTTTTTTTATATATTTTTATTTATTTAATTTAATTTAAAAATCAATTAAAAATACTTAAAAATAACATTTTTAAAGATAGAAAATAGCCTTAAACTCACAATAATATATCTAAAAATTCCATTAAAATCCCTAATAAAATCCACTCATTTACTATATTTTTTCGCCATTATTTAGGTTAGAAATTCTCGTTGTTCATCTCTCCCGACTCGTGCGCATCTTATCATCTCCATTCAAACGCACCCAATGTGAGTGAATCTTTACAAATTCCCCGTTTTAATCACGTTTTGGGGTGTATCATGTGTCTTGTTATATATATTATATTTAAACCATTGTGCATACATCATATCATGAACATGTGTATTCAGTTTGTTTCAACTGTTGTGTAGTTATTGTTAGATGCAATTTATTATTTTCAGTACATGCAATTTCATAGGCCGCCGCTCCCCATTACATTATGAGCGTTGAGCATGTTCCCCATTTCATTATGAGCGTGAACCTGGCGTGCCCACATACGATCGGCTCCTTTTGATTGAGCCTTGATCGCACAGACATTTTCATTTTCAGTACATGCAATACGATCGGCTCCGTTTGATTGAGCCTTGATCGCACAGTTTCATTTATGTTATTATCGTATGATGTTGGTATGTTTATGTATGCTATCATATGTTATGGTATGTTATAGTTGTGATTGCTATTTGCCACTGCTTGATTATTTACATTTGCTCATTTATGATTATGCACAATTTTACATTGATAAACTAACAAGTAAATCAATAATAAATGTTTATCTAATAAGGTTCACTCGCCAACTTATGTTGACCCAAAAACCCCCATTTTTACACATGATACAGGTGAACCAGCTGCAGCCAGAAACACATAGGATTGGACTAGAAGAATAAAATGATTTAGAGCTTGGAACTATTTTATTTGGTTATTTCTTTGTATTGTATGGACATGTTTGGATTATTTGGAATGTAACTTTGACTTTAATAAATATGAAACATATTAGTAAATGTCATGAGCCTTGGTGATAACCCAATTATGCCCCGACTCTTATTCCGCTGCGGGTCGGGGTGTGACATTAAACCCATTAGCAGTCCATGTAGGAAACCCTAGCCCATTAGCATAACCTATCTCTATATATAGGGAGGTTGTGATTAGGGTTTAGGTTGTTGGTTCTATTATTCAGTTACAGAGAGAATTGCTTCAGAGAGATTGAGAGAAGAGTCATGAATTGATTGTAAAACAATTGTGTTTGATAATCAATAGAAGACAGTTTAAAGGAATTGTGTTCGTGTTCTTGTTCGTGTCCGTGTTTTCTGTGAAATCTGATCTAGGGGATTCCGCACTCTAGATTGGATAGACGATTTTGTCAAGATCCATAAGGACTAGGGGACCTACAATTGGTATCAGAGCATCCGGCTCTTGATCATTGCACGGTTCAGAATCATGACAGTAGAAAAATTGGATTTTTGGGCGTTTTTGGAGGCTGTTTCTTGAAGTTTGTGACGACTGAATTAGGGTTTGACGGCTGTTTTAGGGTTTCAGCAGGTAATTTGGAATAACAGCCGGCATTTCGGATTGAAGAAAGGCATTTCGGATCAGAAGTGAAGCATTTCGGATTGAAGACTTGCATTCCGGATCAAAAAGCTTAGTATTCCGGATTGAAGACTTGAATTTCGGATCAGAAACCTGCATTTCGGATTATCAGACTTGTAATTCGGATCAGAAAAGGTCATTTCGGATTCCACTTCGGACTGAATTTCAGATAAGAAGATATTTCGGATTAAATTTTGGATTAGAAGTGCATTCCGATTCCATCTCAGATAAGAACTATTCCGGATTCATCTCGGATCAGAGTAGTCTATTCCGGATTTCCATTTCGGATCAGAACAGTGCATTCCAGATTTCAGCTCGGATCACTATTTCGGATCACCATTTCAGATTAGCATTTCGGATTACTATTCCGAATTGTCATTTCGGATTGTAAATCCGAGTTACTATTTGGTACTATTCCGAGTTATATACAAAAAGGTGGAAAGTTAACCAGCTGACGTAACCGGAGTTAAAAGTTTTCGAACATAGAAGTTGATCCGTAAACTATCTTAACAAACTGACCGCACGGTTAGACTCGTTTTAAGACCAAAAAAAGGCACGAAAATTCTAAAAATCATAATCGGACAATATATATCGTTAGAATCGTATCGTCGAGACGAGTCTAATAGTATAATTTGGTAATCACTCATTTCGGACAAGTTTTAACGTTTTTAACGAGCCGGTTCGGTAAAAATGTCGAATATGTCAAACCTAAATGAGCTGTTGAGGATGGAGCACGAGGCTGGTACTACAAAGAAACCTCAAAGATGCTAAAGGTGGAGAACTATCTTACTTGGAAGGATAGGTTTCAATCCTTTATTGAATATCAGGACACACGGATGTGGATCTGTATTCAAGATGGGTACGCTAACCCAACGCATGATTTTGAGGGTAGACAACGTGTTACTACGTATGTAAACATGTCTGAAGTAGAAATAGACAATTATGACATAGAGGGATACACAGATGTATAGATAAACGACAAGTTGCTGGATGCTTTACCTGCAAAGTGGGATATTTACACGTTGATGATAAAGGGTGAAGCTGATTACGAAAAGAAAGACTTGGAAGAGGTTGTTGGGAAATTGAGAGCTTATGAGCTCAATATGAAGAAGAAGGAGACGGGTTATGATCAGGTTCAAGATCCGGGGATATATAAAGGTCTTACACCTTCATCTTCCAACAATGCTTCTAGTGACACTGCAACTGCGTTTCTCTCATGTGAGAATGAACAAATAGTGACAAATTCTTATGGAGAAGTATGTTTCGTTGCTACTTCAGGAGGCTCGTCAGGAGCTAAGAGACAACAAACAAGTAACAACAGTTCTAATTCTATGCCTCTGAGTGTTAAAAGTGCTGAAGATCACCTGCATTGCTTGCTTCTTTCGTTGCTTCATACGAGAACTATATTCAGGGAAAAATATCTGGTCCTGCTACGTTTGATGAAGATTATGATCAGATTGACCCTGATGACTTAGAGAAAATGGATTTGCAATGGCAGATTGCCATGATCTCTAGAAGGGTGAAGAGATTCATGAATAGAACATCCAGGAAGTTCATTGGCAAGAGTGTGGGCTTTGACAAGTCGAAAGTGAAGTGTTACAATTGTCACAACTACGGACATTTCGCTAGAGAGTGTCAAAGAGCAAAGTCTGAATCGCGTTCTAGTTCATCCTTTCAAGATTCTCCTGGTCATGGTTCAAGCAATAGGAATGCATCAAACAACACTGGATCAAAGGCCCTAATTTCTACTACTAGAGAGGGTTCTTATAATTGGAGTGTTCATCTGGAGATTGATAACAATGCCTCACATGCATTCATGGCTGAGATAGCTCCTGTTGCTGATAAAGAAGTGAAAGCTGATGCTGAGGAAGAGCAAGAGAAGGTGGCTGAAAAAGCTGATGGAGAACAGAATACTACAGAGAAGAAGATGGCTGCTGATTTTGATGCTTTCATGGCTGATCTAAGCAAATCAACAGGCGAGGTATATTCTAACTCTGGTAGTTCTGTTTGTTTGAAGTGTCATGAATTGCAAAGTGAAGTTGACACATTAACAAAGCAAAACAAAAGTCTGGCTAATGAGCTCTCAAACCTAGAAGAATCAAACTTTTTCGTAAAACGAAATAAGTCTCTATACTTGAAGAAAATTAAAGGTTATGAAGAAGAAATTAATATTCTAACCTGTAAGCTTAACAAAAAACTTCAAGTTATTGACTTAGCTCATGATACGATGAGTGAGAAAACAAAAGAGGTTTCTGAAAAGTGCAAAGACTAGTCTGAAGCACAACTTAAAATTTGTGAACTTGAAAAGAAATTAAATCAATTAAGAGATTCATCTTTTGTCATGAAACACATGATGAATGGCCTGAAGAAGAGTAATGAAAAGACGTGTGTGGGCTTCAAAGGGTTTGAATGAAGTTCCACCACCACTTGGTCATGACTATTCTTTCCTGCTAGATGAAGAAGAGCTTACAGACTTTGTGTCAACTACACCTGGTAGTTCCACATCAGAGGATGGTAATGTGACTGAAAATGCCAAGAAGGATAATAACAAAGACACTGTTTTGAAAACAAAGAATACACACCCTAAGAATCAAAAACAAATTTTTGTTAAAAAAATTGATTTTGTTGAAGGGAGTGACATGAGTGAAGAGGTCCCTTTATTACCAAAGAGTCTAATGTGCAGTTTGCTAAAAAAAAAATAAAGAAAAATCAGAAGTTAAACAAACTAAACAAGATCCTTCAAAGGCATCTTCATCATCATCGCCTGATGAATCTAAGCAAGAGGCTTCTGTAAAGAAGTCTTCGGCTAGAAATTCATGCTTCAAATGTCATGAAAAAGGACATGTAGCTAGCTGTTGTCCTAACAAAAAGAGTGAAACACAGGTAAGTGAGAGACAGAGAGAAAAATCACCAGCAAAATGTGGTGATGGTGAGAAGAAGGTTAACTCACCAAGGATATCTCCTACCAAGCAACAGAGGGTTGCTGTTGGTGTAGATAAGGCTGAAAACGGAACTCACCAAGTTCCTCGCTTTCAAAGAAATCAACAGAGATTTCAGCCTACATCTACATCAGGCAGATATAATAGACCTAGAAGTAGTTCACCAAGAATGAATAACTTTAGTGGTCCATCAAATAATTTCAGAAGTCAAGGTCAATATCAAAATCGATACCAGAATGTTGGTGGTCGAAATTTTTATAACGATGGCTTTGGAAATTATCATCATCAAAATTCATGGAACCAAAATCATAATTTCCAAAGGTCACAAAGTCCAAACATGGTTAGGAAAACTCAGGACCACAGACCTACTGGAAATCAAAAACCATTTCCATCAACAGGTCTAAGATCCAAGACTCATGTTAGGAGTGATGGATACTGGATGGATGTTCCTATGATTGATGAATCTGGAAGACCCAAGACCATTAAGGCTTGGGTCCCCCAATCTAACTAATTTTGTTGGATGATGCAGGAGCTGCTAAGGAGTATTATCAACTTTGTGGTATGTTGATAGTGGATGCTCCTGGCACATGACGAGGGATGCGAGGCTGTTGACTGAGTTTGAGAATATAGATGGCGGTTATGTGAATTTTGCAGGTGCTAAAGGAGGGCACGATCGAGGAAAAGTGACTAACGGGAAGATCACACTGGACAAAGTGAACTGTGTTGAGCAGCTGAACCACAATCTGATGAACGTGTCTCAAGTCTGCGACAAGGGTCACTCGGTCCACTTTACAAAGTCTGAAGCTTTGGTGTTGAAACCTGGTTTGGTGATACCAGATGATTGGATAGTGATGAGAGCGCCAAGGAGAAACGACACTTATGTCATGGGTGCTAAGGATTCTTCGAATATGGTGGCGTGTTTGCTATCAAAAGCATCTGAGGCTGAGTCATTGTTGTGGCACAGACGCATGGCCCACATCCACTACCAAAAAATGAATTATATTATTAGAAATGGTTTAGTGGAAGGGGTTTCAGTGCAGAGGTTTCACGTGGAAGATAAATGTCTTCCATGTCAAAAGGGAAAACAACATAAGAAACCTCACAAGTCTAAAACAGTAAATTCCATAGATACCCCTTATGAATTACTTCATATGGATCTACTCGGTCCAGTGAACGTAAGGAGTATAGGTGGAAAGTACTATTGTCTAGTTGTCACTGATGATTACTCACGTTATACATGGGTTTTCTTTTTAGGTACAGATTACAAAATTGGAAAATGTCCATGATGCACGGTCAAGAGGATAAGGAGTGATAATGGCACGGAGTTCAAGAATCAAGTTCTAGATCTCTATTGTCTTCGCAAGCGAATTGAACATCAATATTCTGCTCCTTATACACCTCAACAGAATGGAGTCGCCTAGCGGAAGAACAGGACGTTGATTGAAGCCGCAAGGACTATGCTATCTGATGCAAAGCTTTAGTTCTTTTCTGGGGAGAAGCTGTGAACACAGCTTGCTATGTCCTGAACAAAGTTTTGACGGTTAAACAGTTTAACAAAACGTGTCACGAACTATTGTTTAACCGAAAACCAAACTTAAAAGGCTTTGAACCATTTGGATTACCCTGCACCATTGTGCGAAACAAAGATAAGCAAAAATTCGGTGAGGTAGCTGATGAGGGTTACTTTCTAGGCTATATGCCTGGAACATCGTAAAAGGGTTTTTAATCTAAAAACTGGTAAAATTGAGGTGGTGTTTAACATGGAAATCACTAGTTATTCACCTCAACAATCAATGAGTGGTCCTCCTATATTATATGATTATGACAGTGTCTTTAAATCATTTAATGTTCCTGATGTTTCAAATGCAGATGAGTCTCAAGTGATCCATACTGTGATCAGTGAAGATGGAGAGTGTGACTTCATGCCTCGATCGAGTGTATCGATGACAGATAATCCAGAAACTTCTTCCAGTGCAGTTCCAGAGGACTCCAGTGATAGTGAGTCTGAACCTATTCAGGGGGAGGACTTCACTAATCCGTTTGCTAATGCTAATATTCATGGGGAGGTTGGATCTAATCTGGGAGATAATCTAGTTGCTGACACCATTGCTACCACAAGAGTACACAGAGATCATCCAGTTGAAAACATCATTGGTGATCCTGCTGCAGGTGTTCAGACGAGAAGAGGTGTGCTCGAAGGTTCCTGTTTGTTTACTTCAATTCAGAAGACAGGGTTGATACATGAGTATTTGTATAGTTGCTTCATTGCCCAAGAAGAGCCGAAGAATATTCATATGGCTCTAAAAGACAATTGTTGGGTAGAAGCTTTGCAAGAGGAACTAGCTCAGTTCAAGAAGTTGAAAGTTTGGGAGCTAGTTGATCTACCTGAAGGAGAAAAGGAAATAGGCACCAAGTGGGTGTTTAAGTGCAAGAAAGACGATCGAGGGATCTTGATAAGGAATAAGGCTCGATTGGTAGTGAAAAGCTTTAATCAGCAAGAGGGATTGATTACAATGAAGTGTTTGCACCAGTAGAAAGGTTGGAAGCAATTCGCTTGTTCCTAGCTTTTGTTTCATTAAAGGGCTTCAAGTTTACCAACTTGACGTAAAGAGTGCGTTTCTTTACGTGAAAGTCCAAGAAGTGGTGTATGTCTCAAAACAAGATAGGTTTACAGATCCAGACTATCCAGATCGAGTCTATCGACTTGATAAGGCATTGTATGGATTGCATCAGGCACCCAGGGCGTGGTATGAGACACTGTCAGCACATTTGCTAAAACATGGTTTCGAAAGAGGTCAGATTGACAGTACACTTTTCATTAAAAGGAAGAAGGAAGACTTTCTGCTGGTACAGGTATACGTAGATGACATCATTTTTGGGTCATCTGATGAGAACATATGTCATGATTTTGAAGAGGTAATGAAGAGCAAGTTTGAGATGAGTGCGATGGGTGAATTATCTTACTTTCTAGGTTTACAAGTTGAACAAAAGAAGGATGGGATGTTTATTCATCAGACGAAGTATGTGTATGACATTTTGTCTCGTTTCAAGATGGAGGATTGCGCTACTTTCAATACACCTATCTGTGAAAATCACAATCTTGGTCCAGATCATGAGAGTGTGGAGGATGTTGATCCAACTCAATATAGGGCAATGATTGGTTCTCTGATGTACTTGACTGCTTCAAGACCTGACATCATGTTCGTAGTATGTCTTTGTTCCAGATATCAAGCGAATCCAAATAGTCCCACATGAAAGCGGTGAAGTGGATCTTCGTTACTGAAGGGGAAACCTAAACTTCGGTTATGGTATCCAGCTGCTAGTGATTTGAATTTTGTTTCTTTCACTGATTCACACTTTGGAGGATGCAAATCAACAAGGAAGTCTACCACAGGTGGTTGTCAGTTCTTAGGAGGGAGGCTCGTGTCATGGCAATGCAAGAAACAGTCTTGCGTGTCTACCTCGACGTGTGAAGCTGAATATATTACTTCGGGTAGCTGTTGCTCTCAGGTTCTCTGGATCCAACAGTAGATGCGCGATTACGGTTTGAATTTCACCCGTGCTCCTATTATGATAGACAATAATGCCACTATATCAATCACCAACAATCCCGTAAAACACAGTCGCACAAAACATATTGACATTCGTCATCATTTTATACAGGATTGTGCTGAAAAGAAATTAATTGAACTACATCAAGTCGACACACTAGATAACCTGGCAGATCTTTACACAAAAGCATTTGACAAGGCTTGTTTTGAACATTTAGTCGTACTCAACGGGATGAGTAATCCTGAATAACCATTTTCCATAAAAATAGTTTGAAAATAATTTACTGCTTTTCAAAAATCAAAAACAAAAAAAAATAGAAAATCAAAAACATAAAAAAATGGAAAACCAAAAATGAGTTTTTCACTGTGTGAAAAAGAAGAAATGATAGTACATCAGCAAGTTAGACTGTCACACTGAATTAAAAGAAAATTGCTTAAGTGTGATAGCAGCTTCATCATATGATGTACCAGTAGGCAAAAGGCATGAAATAATCAACTTACCTTTGTGATATGAACATAAATAAACTGTGTGTGAGTGGGTAACATATCAGTGGCGTATGGTTTTATAACCTTAAATCTTGCGTTGATAGATTGCCAAAATCTGAGGTTTTAGGTCTTTATATCGTTATTTCATCCGGGGTATCGAGGTTGTCCTTCTGGTGCATCTAGATATATGCTGACCTAGGCACAACCTGGATATCTTATAAGAGCAAAAATGCCAAATCCCAAATATTGAAGAAGCTCTCCTAGAGAGTCATTCAAATGTGCAAATTGCATTATTCGTACCAAAATTTGGTATTAGTCATAACCCTCGTTGGATATTGGTCTCTTTGCTGTACAGAAGTACTGACCTGATCACCAATTATCTAACGTTGTAAATCAAAAAGGATGAATTTCGGTATACTCACCTACAATGATGAATTTGTGTGCATACCTTGATCGTAGGGGTATGTCCTGGAGTGGGATACACTAGTATATCAGTATAAATTATCTAAAAAGATCAAGAGGTAATGGTACTTGAAATGTTCATGTATTTTTGTTTAAGTGGATCGTCTTGAACTGCTTTTCATGAATATTGCATATAGAATTATAAAATAGTGTGCAAATAGTTTGATGTTGCTGATATGATCTTCTTACGGGTGATACTCACAAAAATAGAGTGTTTATTATTTCGTACTTTATTTGCTTTCAGAAAAAATAAATCCAAAAATATTTCATTTTCTTGTATATTTTTAATGTACGGGATATTGGTTGTTCATGGAGGAGTTGTTACCGATAGGGGGAGACGGTGTAAGAAGTTGAGTTCAAAACTTTTAAGATTCTGCAGGTTCATGGTGTTTAAAAGTTGAGTATGTGATTTGAGTTGAGCAGTGCTTAATCTGTAATTCAGTTTTCCTATCTCATGAATAATAATTAGTTTAACTTGTATTGAAAAATTCTTATGGTTTATCGAGATGTTTGTTTTATAGTATACAGATTGTAGCAGTGTGTTGCTAAGACATTTGGTGAAGAGGAGTTTGCTTGGATGCATGGTAGAAACTCTTTTCTACATTGCAGACAAAGTTGAAGAGTTTTGAAGATTGCTATGCAAGTACTAAACTGGAGTTTACTCAAACGCTAACGATTTAGAAGATTTGGTGATTGGATACATCAGCTTAGGGGGAGTCTGTTGCTAACAGAAGCTATTAAAGCTGAAGCTATCCAAAGACCAACGTTTTTCAAAGATTTTAAAGATTGCAAGAAGTCTGAAGACAAAGTTATTTTATGAAGCTATAGTGAAGGGGGAGTTTGTTGGTGCATATTTGTGACAACAGCTTAGATTTGGTCTTTGGATATCTTGTAATTAGTAAAATGATAAACGATTAGCGGGTTTAGTTTTGTATTAGTGAATTAGAAGTAATTGGGCTGAACTAGACATAAAAGAAAGCATGGTAGGCGAATTGGGCTGAACTAGTATGCAATATCTAAAAATCAACCCAAAGTTTGGCATTAGCATAACCTTATCATCGAAGTAAATAAGATCGTAAAGAATGAATGACTTAACTATAACCCACAAAATGGGGTGGTGTGCTAATCCTATAAAGCTATACATGTTAAGAGAGGCTTGCAAGATTAATGATGTGTAGCAAAGCATAAGAATGTTCTAGCATGTATAACGAATTAGCATAACAAATAAGCATTTTTAAGGATTGAGTGTTTGCATAAGTTTGTTTGTATGTGTGTGTATGCATATTTATTATGGATACATGTTGCAACCCAAATCGTGTTTAAAACGTAAAAAGGTCAAGTATGAACTCACAGTTTGCGAAGAATTTCCACAAAAATGTGTGTGATCGGTTTGAAGGTTGAAATCACCAAAGGGTAAACAAAGGTGTATGAGTATGAGGATTTAGAGGTTGGAAAGTAAACGAAATTTATACATAAGATATCCTCCACCTTACCATATCACATTTAACCATGGATTTGTTGATATCATCATGTGGGTTTTTGGAGTAAGTGTTATATATATATATATATATATATATATATATATATATTGTGTGTGTGTGTGTGTGTGTGTGTGTGACGTATATAGTCAAGCATGTCAAGCATTTGTTAAGCATTAGAGGTAGGATAAATCCATTAACCTCAAGAATTCACCATTGTACAAAATCACCAACATAGTTGATAATTCAGATGGTCATGAATATAAGTAAGATTTGCATAAATAACCTATCTATCTTTCTAAGTAACCAAGTGAGGTACTTCCTAGACAAGGGCTTCCAACATTGCGTAATTGGAGACTTGGTGTAGTTTCCTCACTTTATTGTTTGTAGGTTACTTAGTGACTTACAAGAACATAAACGAGAGGCATATGAACCTCATGTTTCTTGAATTAAACCTTAACACAAGTCCCTCAACATAGAGTTTGTTGATGACTTGGTTGGTGTGAAGAAATTCCAAGAAACAAAGTAAATTATGAACAAGTATAAAAAGTTTGATAAGAATCCTAACTTGGACCTCAAATATGGTGGTTTACCATACTTGTTTACCTTGGTAAACAAGTGGTAATACTCCTAGAAGTGTTCTAAGGAAGAAGAAGAAGAAGAAGAAGAAGAAGAAGAAGAAAACAAGAAGAAAAATACAAGAACAAAGCTCAAAACTCATTGTTTTGAACTTAGAACTTTCTACCCAGAGTTGGATTTCTTGGAGATTAGAGAGTGTGTTGGGAGTGTGGAAAGTGTGTAGGAGGTGTGGAAGTGTTGTATTCATAATGGGGATAAGTGTTTGGGATCTTAAATGAGTTGGTTTGGGAGTTAGGAGGAGGGAATGGTTCAAAAA
Organism: Scalesia atractyloides; assembly: GCA_947069175.1. Lineage (NCBI taxonomy): Eukaryota > Viridiplantae > Streptophyta > Magnoliopsida > Asterales > Asteraceae > Scalesia > Scalesia atractyloides. Next base: position 17,358,228 of record CAMTDV010000026.1, read on the forward strand.
TTAAACAATTTCGCGTTTTTTGTTGCATCATCGCTCCATACAGACCGCAAGGAGGTCCATACGGTTTTCATGGACCGTCAAAATTTAAAAAAAAATATTTTTAGTCCTTTAAGTTGTTTTGTTGGTTATTTTATGCTATAAACTCAATGTTAAGCACATTTTGGATGTTTTAAGGTGTATGCAAGAATGCATAACAATAAATCACGTATACGTAACATTCTGAATGTAATATAACCTCCATGTACGGCTGAGTTTTGGATAAAAATGTGTATTCGTGATTTTTTACGTATTATGCAAGTATGGTTCGACAAAAATAATATAAAATATGATTTCCATTATGATTAAGTCTTGAATTACAAGGGACTGAATGGAGAATACGAATTACATTAAAAATGGACAAGAAATGAAAGATACGGAACGTTACAGTTGGTTCTCTGTCTTCCAAACTATCTCGATCTTCCTCATATCTAACTCTTCTTTAGTCGTAAAATTATGATAACTTCAACTTATGTGATCAACCAGACCCGATCCTTCCTGCAAAGTAGTTATTGTTAGGATCACACATGCAACACATGAACAAACATAAACAGAAAAGTAGTAAAGAACACGAGAGACTTTACGTGATTCTGTTACGTTGTGCAACCTACGTCCATGGTGACAGTTAGGGTTTTCTTTTGTTGAGTGATAATAAATTACAAGTATAGATGATATATTTATAGACTAGAATTTGGGTTAATCTCTTAGTCAACAAATTACCTAAACTAGGCGTAACTGATTAGGGTCAACCAAACCCTAAGTTGCTCCTCCTAATCACAATTGTCTGTAAGTGGGCCGAAGCCTACATATCCGAACATGTGTTATGGTAGAAGATTAAGGCGGGGAACCATTGTCACACAGGTATAATGGGCGTGGAACACCGCCCATTAGGGGCGATGCCTCTCTCATCGCGAAGAATACCGCGGGCGCTGCCCTTATCTCTTACTTTCCCAGCCAATCAACGAGCTACGCTTCACCTCTGCGTGCCTCTTTATTTCTTTTTTAGTTTTTTTTTAAACATTTCATCTCTTCATAACACATATTGGTGAGTATGGAATGCGACCTCTCACACCATAAGTGGCGTTTTTATTTATTTATTTATTTATTTATTTATTTATTTATTTATTTTTGAATATTTCACATTTATCATAACACATCACTTTATATTATTTTTACATTTGTGAAGTGATTCATTATTTAGGTAACTATTAGTGTTGGAAGAAAAAAAAACTTTATGAAGAAATGGATTTAAAATACTAGTAGCTCGAGTCCTACAAATGTGGCAGCTTAAAAGTGATCCGTTGTTCTTGACTCTCAAGCCGTTTTTTACCATTCTGGTAATCTATTTTTTCCTTTACTGGAAAAGAGTTCTGAATCTACATTGATCATCTGACATAAATTACTAATCATTAATTTATTATGGCCTGTCTATCATATAATTTTAGTCATCAAATTTATTGTTGAATAATAATCAGTTTAATTTAAGACGAGGGAGACAATTTTCACTCAGTCTCTAACGTAAACAACTAGAGTCCCTAGTAATCGGACGAACATGGCACATCAATGAGAAATTCTACACATTGGTCTTTTTTTACTAAGGTGGAAGTGGCACTCCTAAATGGGGAGTGGTAAACTTTTTTTTACCCAATAATATCATGTCATGTCAAGTCACACTACACTTTCCATTTTGCACTCAATCACTAGGGGTGCTCAAACACTTGGGGTGTTTGATTTTTTTTATATTTTTTATTTCTAGAAAATATGTTCCGACCACCGCGTACAGTGGTGCCATGGTGACGACGGTCTTTATGGATTCCGACCACCACCATAACAAAAACAACTACCGCCAACACAAAATTAACAAAAGAAAGCTATAAAACGAAAAGATATAAAATAATCGACTCAATCTACAATCATCATCATCGTCGCAAATTAAAGAGGCTAAGACGCCGCCACGGCTGCAACCGGAGTTGCCACGCCAAGCAGCAGGCAACAATCGTCGCCACAACAGATCTCAAATAAAGAATGGGTATACGGTCCAAACAATCAACCACAACTAAAGAGAAACATGTCGGAGAGAGACGGCCACCGCGTACGGTGGTGCCATGGTAACGACGGTCTTTATGGATTCCGACCACCACCATAACCAAAACAACTACCGCCAACACAAAATTAACAAATAATCGACTCAAATCTACAATCATCATCATCGTTGCAAAACAAAGAGGCTAAGACGCCGCCACGGTTGCAACCGGAGTTGCCACGCCAAGTAGCAGGCAACCATCGTCGCCACAACAAATCTCAAATAAGGGTGGTCGGGGTGTTAAAGAATGGGGTATACGGTCCAAACAACGGTCAAATAAACGTTTGGTGAGCGGTGACTAGAAGTCGAAGTGGGGAGTCACCGAGCCGTGGGAAGGGGGTGGCGGCGGTGTTCCCGCTCGGGGACTTAACCAAACACCCTCCTCCCCGAGAGTGCCCCTACCACCCTAAGTTAATACCTATATTTTATAGCCGTTAAAAAAACCTATATTTCAGAGTAAAATACTAAAATGGTTTCTGAGTTTAAGTGACTTTTACTACGTTAGCCCAAAAATGAAACTTTTTGAATTTAGGTCCCTAATGTTTCAATTTTGGTGTCATTTTTATCCGAAAGACAAATTGGGTCAGAATTTTCTGTTAACCTCCACCTTTTTTTGTCATGTTCCTCATTTTAATTAAGATAATCTAGGGAATAAAAGATAATTCTACCCTTCATTACAATGAGGAACACAATAAAAAAGATAGAGGGTAACAGAAAATTCTGACTTAGTTTGCCTTTAAGATGAAAATGATATCAAAATTGAAACCTCATAGACCCAGATTCAAAATATTTCATTTTTGAACTAAAGTGACAATAGTAACCTAAACTCAGAGACCAATTTGGCATTTACTCTATATTTTATAATAGAAACCGGTTTATAACATCCCGTTAAATATTCATACATTGTAATGTTCAATATGAATTTTCTTTTCTATAGATTTGAATTAATTCACATAAAAAATTAGACAGCTATCTTGTTAAGAAAAAAACATCTTTGTTCTTTTTTTCCTATATGTTGGATTTAAGTAAACAATGGATTCCACTATAGTTTCACGAAACTATTGCGTTAAAATATTAAGCATTGTAGTGAATAAATACAGAAAAAAGAAGAGAGCTTTTATGCTGATAAAGACAAGTTATATAAGTAAATGATACTATGAATGAAATTTACAAGGTAGAATCGAGGATATATTGTTTGTTATTTTTTACATAATTATTATATATATACTTAGACAAGTTATTAGCTCTAGTAGAACATAAATTGACTTTAGGTGACTCATAAACACAATCATATCAAGTCATGTAGACTTCATATATGATGCTTTTGATGCATAAATGATATGCATATCTTCACATATTTTATCAATTTATTTGTTAAATATCCCTATTATATTAGAGAAAATAGAAATATATTATTATTTTTATATTCCTAAGTTGTTATTCCTTATATTAATTCGCATATAGAAGCGTTTTCTTCTATTTTTATTCTCTTTAAATAGGTAAATAGAATCGTTGAAAATGGAGTTCTATTCAAAAGAGACTTATTTTTTTTTGTATAGTTGTGACAAACTGAAGCAATTTTGGTCAGACAACAATCACTACTGTTATTGGTATTATTGGAAGTTCTGATACAAGAATACGGCTATTTCAAAGTAACTTAAAGTTTTCAATCGATGTAAAACATATATCGATATTCATTTGGGCCGAGTACCGTGTCGAAGCGAATCAGTGGTGTCTGGACAACATTGGTACTGATGCCGGTGGTCATTTGTATCTCTTTCGGTTTCTATATCGAGTCCCGTATCATAACGATATTTTAGCTCATTGAACCATTGTCGATCTAAAATCCGTCGTGAAGCGTGAAATATCCCACCAATATCTTCATATATGTCAAGTGGGCAATCTATTTTTACAGCATGGTAACCTATTATTACCATCATAATATCATATCATCATGACGTTGATTTAGGTCTAATAGATATGGGCTCTGGGTTGATGGGTGTTGGATCTAGTGGACCCCATAAAAGAACAGATAATTGGAAAGCTAAAATAATCTGTATCATCTAATCAACAATAACAGTGCTTTGAAGATTTAACTCCTCCAAATGGAAATGGCATCAACATCTACTCTCAAAGGTCTTTTAAGCTAAAGTCTCTTCTACAAAGTCTGTTGAATACAAGCTCTGCTCAAAGTCTAAGGTCTGATAAAAAGAACCTTTGTTAATGAAGAATTAAAGACTGTAGAAGCAAAAGTCTGCTGAACCAACAGAGGTTAAAGCTCATCGAAGTTTCTATCAACAGATGCTAGATCAACAAAGTTTATATATTTCAATGTAACAGTGTTTTAGCATAGCAGATGTTAGAGGTTGTTAGATGTCACTGTCAAAGTGGCGTCAGCTTAGATTCCACAGTGGTTTGCTTTGTACTATAAATAGAACAGTGCACGTATTGTTCTATTCATCACTTCTTCTTAACATTTCTTGTATGAACAAATCAGAGTGATCAGGATGAGGGGTTAGTTTGTATATCTTTCATGCATACGTAAATCAAATTTATAAAAAGCATATTGATGAAAACATTTGCTTCATGTTGTGATTTACAAGTTTACATTTCCGCTTCATTTGTCATTTTTGTTTATAATCTTTCATTGATTTCCATCTTTAAACTGTCACAACAATCAAACCAGATCCTAACAATTGGTATCAGAGCTTGGTCAATCAAATTTGATTTTACAATCAATTTGATATTAACAGATCAGCTCTCACTACTGATTCGTTTGTTCATTGTATTGAAAACAGAGTAAAAGTTCATTTACGTACAAAGTATTTTTAAACAAAAAATTTGTTTGTAAACAATCAGAAATGTCTCAAAATCCACAAGATCCACACAACACTGGCACCATGTACAAACCTCTGATACTTGTCAGATTGGAGTATAACATCTTGCAACGTCGGATGGGTCACATACTTGCATAACAAAATACGGGTTGCTGGAAATTGGTTATCTTCGGGCCTCATGTTCCGATGGTATCGAGTGCTGAAGATCCAAAAATACAAGTCCATAAAAAGCTTGAAAACTACTCCGAGCAAGATTTTTAGAAAATCGAGCTAGATGCAAATGCATTTAGTATCGTAGCTACGACTTTGCCAAATGATTTCTATACTGGCCTGTTGCATTACAACAGTGCAAAGGAGTTGTGAGATGCTTTGAAGGAGCAATTCGGTGGGACAAAGGAGGTTATTGAAAACAATCGTGAAGTCCTAAACCAACAGTATGAAACATTTTCTCATGTAAAAGGAGAATCATTAACTCAGCAGTTTGAAAGGTTTAGTTGTCTAATAAGTGAATTAAAACTGATAAATGTTGATTATCCTAATTCAACATTGAATAGCCGATTACTTAGATCATTACCAGATAAATGAGACATTATTGCTTTTGTAACTCGAAACTTTGTCGCTTTCAAAGAGATAAGTTTGACTCAGCTTCATGGTAAGCTCTTGAATTATGAGAGATAGCTAGAAAAAGAAGCTTCAAGCGTCAGAAAAAGTTGGTTATGATCATTTTATTAACATAACATCTGGTGGAAGTTTCAACTCTGATTCTTACTCACCCAATTATGCTTTTACAGCTAATGGGGAAAACCAAGTTTCTGACAACTTATCTTTTAAGTTAAATGATCTTCAACATTTTGAACCCATTGATTTAGAAGAAATGGACATCTTGCATCATCTTGCATTACTAAGTGTCAGAACTAGCAAGTTTTACAAAAGAACTAGTAGAAAATTTCCAGAGTTGCATGGGGGTTAAAAGTTGGGTTGGATAAATCCAAAATCAAGTGTTACATGTGTAATAGGCTAGGTCATTTTGCTAGAGAATGTAGGAGCCAAACAAGTGGCCCTATTGTGACACATGAAAGTCCTAGACCTCAAAACACTGTCCATTATTCCCAATATACCTCTGCTCCACACATGCAAAACACTACTCACTTTGCACACCCTATAACCACTGTTCTAGTACAGTATGTCTAAACCACTGTTCCTCATATACAATTTGTTCAAGCCTCAGTCCTCAGGTTTAAGTGCAACTTGCACCACAAGCACCACAAACTTCTGCTCCTTCAGAGACCATGTTGGGCCCATAGCTAAAAGGTTTACACATTAGTGTTGCAGTTTGGGCTAAGGGTGAAAGAATGGGCTTCCTAGAGCCTTATGGGCCTAGGGTTGTAATTAGTGGGTTTTGGAATTAGTATAAACACATGTGTTAGGGTTAGTATTTTGGCGGCTAGTTAGTTTTTTATTCAGATATCTTGTATCAGACACCATTCGGTGTATGCAAGTTGATTAATCAGAGATTGTTCTTGTTCTATTCATCTAATCTTTATTTCCGCAATCGATTAGTGGCTGTGATACCGTGTACAGATCCGTATCAGGGACTTAAAATTGGTATCAGAGCCTGCTATTTGATACAGGCTCTTGGTGTCACGGACTGAAGAAACTATTCAGATCTCGAAGAACTGTTGCAGTTAGTCATCTCGGAATATTACTGTTGAAGATCTATTGAAGATTGCTGTTGTTTTCTTATCTCGGGTTGCTACTGTTCCGAGAAAACTGAAGGAGATTCAAGCAATTCAGATCCGAAATCGTTGAAGATCCCGAAGAACACGAAGAAGATCATCCATCTCGGATTGATTCCGGACAACTGTTCATCAGACTTCTCAACAACCTTATCCAGATTACTCACATTTCGGATAAGGTTCCCTGTTTAAATTAACTTGTGTTTATCTATTTGCAGGAATTTTGGAACTTTGTTTATTCCGGATGAGGGTTCTTATTTCGGTTCAGACTCTCATTCTGGATCAGGCAATTATTCTGGATCTGTTTCTCCATTTCGGATCATCTCTCATCTCGGATTGGTATTCATCTCGGATTGGCATTCATCTCGGATCTCTTGCATTTCGGATTTCATCTCCATTCCGGATTGATTTTTCATCTTGGATTAAGAAAGCATTTCGGATTCATCCGAGTTACTGTTGTTGTGTCTCTGATAGCATTCCAGATTACTGTTTTGGATTCTTATATCGGACCACTATCTCGGACTCATTAAGGACTGTTCATAATCAAAATTTAAAATTCATTTTAATTTTACTTGGTAAATTTTAAAAATGAACAGTTACATGACAGCTCAGGATCTGACAAATGCCACCCTGGCAGCTTTACAGTCGCAGACGCTGGCTGTTCATCAAGAGCGAGACCAAGTTATTGGCACTTCTACAAAGGTGCCTCATCTGCTATATGGTGATGAATATTATGAATGGAAATTCAGGTTTGAGCAATACTGCAAGGCTAAAGAGCCGGGGGTTTGGATATGTATCATGAATGGTCCTCGAACCATAGTTTATAGCACTGCTGAAGATCCGGATACAAAGATCCCCAAACCTAGTCATTTGTGGACTCCAGAAGACGTGAAGATAATTGAAGAAGATGAGAAAGTCTCGGCTGTTCTAACTATGGCACTCGGACCCGACATCTCCATAGTTGTCAGAAATTGCAAGACGGCTAAGGAGGTGTGGAGCGAACTACAGAATCTCTATGAGGGAATTGCTGATATGAAAGCAAGTCGAGTTAATCAGCTGAATCAACAGTTCAGCTCATTTAACCACATATATGGAGAAATCATTGAGAATCAAATTCGAAGATACGTGAAGCTTGTCTCTCAGATGATTTCAGTAAAAATATCTCTTACGAGCAGTGCTATGAATAGACAGTTGTTAAACTCTTTGCCCAAGAGCTGGGATGCTGATGTGGGCATGATCAAGAAGAGGAAAAATCTGAACGTTGTTACCCTCACGGAAATGATTGCAACTATCAAGTCATGTGAGATAGACAATAAACAGAGGGACATCAATCATCAAAGCAGTCTGATGGCAGCTGGTATTACAGGGCAGAACGCGGCATTAATGTCTCAGAATCTTGTCTACAGCCCTCTGCAAGGAAGTTCACACACACCCGGTAGCTATAACTTGGTGTACAGTCCTCTCGCCTCAGTATGTTTATGGTCTTCAATCTCAGACTCCTACAATGATCTTTGTGGCATAGGTTCAGACATAATATCATGCTCAATATCCTAACATGGTTTATAGTCCTGCCATTCCTGCAACAGCTCAACAAGGCGGCATTCCTCAATCTTCTGTTCCCGCACCAGCTCCTGCTCCAGCTGTGTCAAATTCTGCTTTCCTCACAAAAGTGAATGAAGAGAAATTGGCCATAGCTGCTTCAATGATTAACAGTTTAACACTTTCTTAGCAGGTGACCTGACCCCTCCATTTGTTCTTCCATCTGAAGTAGATCAGATCATGGAGGAGGATTTAGATGAGATTGACGTGTCCTAGAATCTTGCGATGGCTGCTTTCCGTGTCAAAAAATTCCAAAAGAAGTATGGAAGGCAACCATTGTCGAATCTGAAGACTGGGCTAACGCAAGATATGCTCAGGTGTTATAGATGACATGAACCTAGGCACTTCGCACGGGAATGCAATAAGACGCCATCTGGATATGTCTCATCAAGAGTGGCAGATATTCAGAACAGTGATAGACAGCTCGTCCCCGTCTCTCCTTCAAAGTCTCCTTCAAGTCCCTCGAGCAACTATAGCGGGAAATCAACAGCCTTGGTGGCACAGCAGCACGAAGGGTTCAACTGGGCAGATGTTGCAGCTCAGATGGAGACTTTGAATCTTTCCAAGAACAGCAATCATTGCATGATGGCGCAGACAGCTGAGACACCTGATCTCTCAGAAACGCTAAATTGCATTCTCTGTTCAGATAGTTGTCGTTTTAAATTATCACAAATGTGCGCCCATAATTCAACTCTTGTAGTTGAATATCAGCAAGCTGCATCGCAGAACATTGCCCTTAAACATAAGAACAAGCTTCTTATGTAAAAGGTCGAAGCACAGAAACAAGACATAGCTCAGCTAAAGCTTGACTTGAACCAACAACAATGTTGGGTATGCGACTATAAGCTAAAATGAGCTGAAAAGGACGTAGAACTTCAAGCAGCTTTAGCCAAGCTAAATTCCTTGACAGGAAAGTTTCAAGAAAACGAATTAAATATTAAAAAATCTGAAACTTCCAGCAAGCTGGTCAAGGACTTGTGTGATATGTAGCTTGAATATCAGAAAACTATACAAAAGGCCTTGGGTATAATAGGGCTCCTCCACCATATAATCATAACTACACACGAATGCCTGATTCTAAGGCAGAACTAAAAAATGAAGAAAATATGATTGGTAAACCCTCAGATTATTTTTCAAACCGTGGAAGCCCTACTACCCAAAGTTTTCTAAGCCAACTGAACTCAAGAAAGACGCTGTTTTCTTCACTTCCACATCATTTTCGCAAGAATCTGGTGACACCCCCTCTTGTAGTTCAGATGGTTTGGAGAAAATGACGCCTAAAGAAGAAGTAGCGACACCACTTAAAGAATCAAAACAAGAAAATCCTCCTGAAAGTGACACATTAAACGCTACTAATGCTTCTACTTCATGTGCAGAAGAAATATTAGTTGAGGATATTACAGATGGTGATAAAGAAGAATGTCTGAATTCAAATTTGGGCAATTCAGCTGCTGATTATGATTTTTATAAGCCTTCTTTTGACATTTTGAATCTTTTTCTTGCTGAACAATCTAAATTCTCGGACAATGTTGGTTGTGTTGATAACTTAGACGTTTTTAAGTCTGGTTTTTCATCTGATGCTGATGTTATGAATTCTGATAATGCATGTGATAACTCTTGTGATGAAAACATAACTTTTGCTACAGGTACAACATCGACAAATGATTCGGTTTCCTCAGTTCCCACTGAAGAGACTGAAAGTTTTTCTGATGAAGCACCGTCTATTGATGCTATTCATAGGGTCGACAATGAGGAAATCAATCAACCAACCGAATCTGTGATGAGTGACGGTTGCAAAGTATCAGAAGAATCGGGCGAATCAGATTCTTCGAACGAAGATCGGTTGACTGATTCTGAAATGACAGAAAATGAGCAATCTCCCTTTGCTGATTCAGATAAAATTTTTGAAACTGAATCTGAATTGGAATCTCAAACTTTTAAAAGTATAGAGATTCCTTTTGCTACTAACGATCAAAGCTCATCTTCTGACAGTTCAGAAAAGGATGTCCTTGCTGAATCACATGTCTCCTCTGAAGAATCCGCCAAGCAAAATGATTTGAAATCTAATAAAAAGAAATGGAGAACACGTAGATCCAAAAAGAAGAAAACCAAACAGGCGCATCAGCCTACTGAAAAGGCTGCTGTTGATCCAGTTCCTCCTTCTAAGAAATTGACTCAGCTGCCCCAAACTGAATCTGTTAAGCCATTAGCTGAACAGGAATCAGTTAAAATTTTGCCTAAGTCTACCAACTCCAAACTATCTAATTCAAATCATAAAACTTACAAGTGTGCTGATGGTTGTGAGCAGGTTTCAACCAAGACTAAGACCTTGCGCCCGCCGTCAGTACCAGCAATCAAGAAACTGCCAGACAGGCTGCCTAGAATTTCCCAGGATGAACGGACTGTCTTCTTCTAAAAGAGGCAGACCTGTTTCAACTGCGGTTTTCCCGGGCATATTGCACGAAACTGTCAAAATGCATTTATGCCTTTCAACGCCATATCTTCGAAAAATCAGAGAGCTATGCCTAATCGCCTACATCAGGCTCGATTTGCTCTGGCTAAGCCCTTTGATCAAGACTAGAACATGGCCAAGAGACAAAATCAAAAATCTCTAAGACTTCAGGTTCTCTGAATCCTTCTACACTCTGAAAGTTGTGAAGAAGTCTGACTCGCTAGCCTGGAGGCCTAAGATCTTGACCAAGGCCCAGTCTTCTGTCCCAAAATTGGACAAATCAAAAGCATCACCGATCTCATCCTCTGTAACATCCGTCGAAAAACGGGTTTCCAAACCCGCTTGGTTTATTAATCGAATATCAAGTTATAAAATTTCGTTGCGTATTTATAAGTATTATTGATTTTAAACAATACATAATTAATAAACATTTTAGAATTTAAAAACTATAATTATTAAAAAGTAAAAATAAATTAAATAAAAAAAAAGAGGCTGCCGGGTTTCGAACCCGGGTCAGCCGAAAGAAACAAGCAACACCCAACCACTCCGCCACTTGACTCATTTGTGATATCTATTAAAACAAATAACATTTATTATAAAACTCGAAATCGAATTCAGTCTCCAGCGCGCCCAATCCGCAGTCGCCGGAATTACCGACGATTTCGCCAATTATCGACGGTTTCCTTTGACTGAACGCGTGTATTAACCTCGACATCGGTTATAACCGATGTCTAATCCCGCGATCTCAGTCATAACCGCCGGAGGAAACCTTGACCATGAATCAAGACCAAATTCAGACTCAATTCATCCTGATTCTTCCCAATAAATACACACCCAAGTCTCTGGTAATCTTTTCGCTCAAAATCGCACAATTTCTCGAAGCAATTACACTCGCCGGAGATATTCTGTATTGCCGGACTTTCGCCGAAAAACCGAGACATACATCAAAATGGTAAATTTCTCGATTCTTTCATTTTTAATTTATTGTTAGACTTATACTAACTTCAATCCTTCAACCAGAATCGGTCCCAGACGACGTTGCCGGATAATCTGCACTCGCCGGAAAATCTCTGAAAATTTCCGAAATCACGCTGTGAATCGGTACAAACATCTAAGCCCTCTGATAATCCTTGTTTAGTAACTCAATTTCACAACTCATCGATCAAAACTGTTAATTGATTCAATCAGACGGAATTCACAAATCAGAGCCGACGACCATTGCCGGAATTCTGAGAACAACAGTCTGTTCGGTACATTCGATTCCTTAACTCTTTTTATCCATTACATTTCAACCACTTATATGTCCGACGAATGATTTAAACCAGAACAGTCGGATATCATTTGTCTGAGTTCATGAATGAAGAAGACGAAGTCAAACATTGTGTATAAGTATAATTAAAACAACTTATTCAACCGGGTTAGACACACAGTCCAGCGGTGGACTGTGTGCAAACACATAGCGCACGTCACGAGTTCGGACCTTACAACCGCACCGACTTTCCGAATTAAAACCAATTTTTTTTTAAACTGAATCAGAACAGGTCCCAGTATGTTTATAAGATTAATATAAACCGTAAGTTAAACAGATAAGACACACAACCCAACTGGTTGGGCTGTGCGCTTACAAACCAAAGGACCCGAGTTCGATCCGGTTTCCCTGCAACCGGTTCAAACATTTAAATCCTTTTAATATAAACCAAATAAATTAACACTTAATTAGTATATATATATATAATTAAAACATAGAATATTTCGGGTTAGACACGTAGCTCAGTTGGTAGAGCTGCGTGCATGCGTACGAGAGGTCCCGGGTTCGAACCTCACTCAGCGCACCAATTACCACTGTCCGACCGGTCAACGGTCAACGGTCAACAAAAAAATCAAATATTTTTATTTATTTTTTTATTTATTTAATTTATAAATCAATTAAAAATACTTAAAAATAATATTTTTAAAGTTAGAAAATGATCTTAAACTCACAAAAATAAATCTAAAAATCCTATTAAAATTGTTAATAAAATCCACTTATTTACCGAACCATTTCGTTATTATTTTAGGTTAGTTTATTCTTGTCGATCTAATCCCGAAACTCGTGCGCATTCAACATCATCAAAAGAACGCACCCAACGTGAGTGAATTTCTACCAATTCCCCGTTTTAATCACATTTTGGGGTGTATCATGTGTCGCTTATTATTTATTACATTTAAACACTTGTGCATCCATCATATCCATGATCAAATGTGTATCCAATATGTATCAATTGTTTGTGTGGTTAATGTTTAGATTAAATTTATCATTTTCAGTACATACATCATCATAGGCTCGTCTGTTCCCCATTACCTATGAGCGGAACGTGGCGTTGCCAACATACGATCGGCTCCGTTTGATTGAGCCTTGATCTCACATACATCATCATAGGCTCGTATGTTCCCCATTACCTATGAGCGGAACGTGACGTTGCCAACATACGATCGGCTCCGTTTGATTGAGCCTTGATCTCACAATACATTATCATTCATGTCATATACTCAAGTAAGGTGGTTTGTGATTGTTTGTTCATTTACGTTTGCTCACATATGATTATTGCACAATTTTTCCATATTAAATACAACAAGAAATCAATAACAAATGTTTTTAACAAGGTTCACTCGCCAACTTTTGTTGACCCAAAATTCCCCATTTTTACACATGATACAGGTGATCCAGTTGAAGCAAGAAACATATAGGACGGCCTAGAAGATAAATCAGTTTAGGCTTTGGATTGTTTTACTTAGTTTCTTTTTCCTTGTAATTGTATGAACTTGTTTTGAATATTGAAGTTGTAATTCGAATTTAATAAATATGAAACATTTTAGTAAACATCATGAGCTTTGGTGATAACCCAATTATGCCCCGACTCTCATTCCGCTGCGGGTCTGGGTGTGACAGATTGGTATCAGAGCCATGACTATAGGGATATAGGATAGGTTATTAGACCCTTAGAGCCTATACTATAGTTGATTAGATTTTAAATATTGTTTATGTGTTACGCACAAAATTCATGATGTTTATATGCTTTATGTTTGTTGTTACATTCAATGTTATGCAAGCATGTTCATAAGTACATATTATTATACAATGCTCATCGTGAATCATATCCTCATAACATATCATATCCATGAGAGCACACACCTCACAATTCCTATGATTTTTGCAACGATTTTTGTATTTTCAAATCATATCAAAGTGAGTTCCCATGACGGGCATGTAGTAACTGGAAGGGTACGAGTACCGGTAGTCGGAACGTCCTGTCTAGGCTTGGCATTCGTATAAATCCAAAATAAAGGACCAGTTTGCCTACCTGGGGACTAACGATGAGAGTACGAAGGACCTATTAGGCCAAAGCATGCTATACCAAACGTCGTGTGAACTAACCCCACTTTGAGTTGTCATTGTGTCTATACCTGGACACCCTCCTACCATACATCCCGCAATCATATTTCATGCTTTTCATTCGGGTGATGTGAGTGTTAAACCGCCAACACCAATGTGAATCCTACTAAGCCAATAGTCATGGGGGCCCACACGACTATACAGGCGATGGTATGGGGGACATTGGAGGTCTAAACATGAGCAAACCCAAGACATCCTATGGATGTAGTTGCATTATTGATGATTATGTTGTTTTATTATTTTTTTTACGACACATGACACCTAAAAACTTCTTAAACTCGCAATCTTCCTATGTATGTTCCTGTAGATGTCGGCTAGGCAACTACGTGGAGGTAGAAAGTCGGGAAGGTCAAACGAACGCTTGGCCACCCAAATTGCAAAACAAATGGCCGTGGTGCTTCCTGACATCGTAATTCAAGTCCAACAAGCTCTCACCGCGAATCCCATCAACGCTCCTAACCAAGAAGATCAGAACGTCGACAACCCTCCCTCCAAAAAGTGCTCCTACAAACACTTCAAGTCTTGCGATCCCCCAACGTATGAAGGGACCGAAGGTGTCACTGCTCTCCTCCACTGGTTTGAGGAAATGGAGAACACCTTCCTCAATTGCGATTGTCCCGAGGATCGCAAGGTACGTTACGCAACCGGGAGACTGTTTGGGGTAGCCCTGACCTGGTGGAACACAGAGAAGGGCAAGAGAGGAATCGAAGATGCAATGGCCTTAACATGGGAAGAGTTAAGGGAGATCATGACAAGACGCTTCTGTCCAAGAAGCGAAATCAAAAAGTTAGAAGATGAATTCCACTCGTTAAAGCAAAAGGAAGGGGATCATACCTCCTACAACAAAAGGTTTCTAGAGTTGAACCAAATGATCCCCAACTTGTTCACCCCAGTGTACCGCTTGGTTGAACACTACATTCGAGGCCTCCCCTCGAAAATTCAAGACTCAGTTCTAAGCACTTCGCCTGCGACACTTAAAGCCGCAATGGAACTAGCTACCGAACTTACCGAGAATCGCATCCGAAACGGTAAATTCAAGGAGGAGAAAAAGAAAGCCCCCATTGAGGCTCAAACTTCAAACCATTCTGGCTCCTCTTCGAAGTTTACTGGTAAAAGGAAGCGAAACAACAGAAACTTTGATGTCACTCAAACAAACCCCCCAATCACTGCTGCACCCATCACCCAAATTGCCCCCTCAGCTGCACCATATAAAAAGCCATACTCCGGCCCATACCCAAAATGCAACCGTTGCCAATACCATCACTTTCCTGAACACCCCTGCCAACATTGCACCAGCTGTGGTCGTGCAGGTCACACCATCCAAACCTGTCGCACACTTCAGCGAATGAACCGCAACCAACCCTCAACCCAAACCCACCATCAGATAGTGGGTCAAGCCCAACAACCCTTACTTCTACCACCCACACAACATACGGCCCAATCCTACTACCAACCCCACTACCCCATGATGCCACCCATGCGGGCTTGTTACAACTGTGGAGACCCAAACCACTTTAGAAACACTTGTCCACGCCTGGTGAACATCATTCATGCCCAAGCTCAGGCAAATCCGGTGAACCAAGCTAACCAAGCTCCTCCACCTGCTAGAGGAAGAGCTTTCAACATCAACGCCAATCAAGCTAGGGCTGACAACAACGTGGTTAACGGTACGTTTCTCATCAATGGTAGTTATGCATCCATGTTATTTGATACTGGCGCGGATAAGAGTTTTGTGTCCTTAGAATTTGAACCCATCCTCAACCAAACTCGTGATAATCTCATGGAATCCATAACGGTGGAAGCTGCTGACGGAAAACCGGTCTCATTAAACTCTATTATACGAAATTGTACCCTCACTTTAAACGATCACGATTTTCCAGTTGACCTCATTCCTATGAAGTTGGGAAGTTTCGACATTATAATCGGTATGGACTGGCTCAGCCAACATCATGCTGAAGTAGTATGCCGCGAAAAGTTCATTCGCATTCCTCTTGCAAACGGTCAAACCCTACGAATCTTTGGAGAAACCCCTTCGAAAGGACTCAAATTGATGTCCTGCCTTCAAGCCCGAAAGTATCTCTGCAAGAACTATGTCGCATTCCTAACTCACGTTGTTAGGAAGGGAAACAATAAGAAGAAACTAGAAGATATACCTGTAGTGAAAGAATTCCCACAAGTCATTCCCAACGACATCTCAGGACTTCCTCCCATGAGGGAAGTCGAATTCCGCATTGATCTTATACCTGGCGCTACACCAATCGCAAAATCTCCTTACAGGTTAGCCCCATCAGAAATGCAAGAGCTGGCCAGTCAACTGCAAGAGCTGACTGACAAAGGATTCATACGTCCTAGCTCATCGCCATGGGGTGCACCTGTTCTTTTTGTGAAGAAGAAAGATGGAACGTTTCGCATGTGTATCGACTACAGAGAACTCAACAAGTTAACGGTCAAGAACCGCTACCCATTACCTCGCATCGATGACCTTCTAGACCAACTTCAAGGCGCCACCTCTTTTTCAAAAATCGACCTTCGTTCTGGATATCATCAACTCAGAGTACATGAAGAAGACGTCCCAAAGACCGCCTTCCGAACTCGTTATGGTCATTAGAAATTCATGGTCATGCCATTTCGATTAACCAACGCCCCAGCTGTATTCATAGATCTAATGAATAGGGTATGCAAACCCTATCTCGACCGCTTTGTCATAGTCTTCATTGACGACATCCTCATCTACTCAAAGTCTAAATCTGATCATGAACGACACCTTCGACTCATCCTTACACTCTTAAGGAATGAAAAGCTCTACGCCAAATTCTCCAAATGCGAATTCTGGTTAAAAGAGGTACAATTCCTTGGACATGTCGTCAATGACAAGGGAATACATGTTGACCCCACAAAGATCAAAGCAGTACAGGAATGGCAAGCGCCACGTACCCCTACCGAAGTAAGATCATTTCTTGGTTTGGCTGGTTACTATTGCCGTTTCATTGCAAATTTCTCCCGTATTGCTGTACCACTCACGGCTTTGACTCATAAAGGGAAACCCTTCATATGGGGACCTAAACAAGAAGAAGCCTTCCAAACTCTAAAGCAAAAACTCTGTGACGCACCTATCCTGACACTTCCTGAAGGTTGTGATGACTTCGTGGTTTATTGCGACGCGTCAGGGCAAGGACTAGGCTGTGTACTGCTGCAAAGAGGAAAAGTGATAGCTTATGCTTCTAGGCAACTAAAAATTCATGAGAAGAACTACACCACCCACGACCTGGAACTTGGAGCCGTTGTGTTCGCTCTCAAGATATGGAGACATTACCTCTACGGTACCAAGTGTGAAATATACACTGACCACAAGAGTCTCCAACATATCTTCAATCAAAAGGAGTTGAATATGAGGCAACGAAGATGGGTCGAACTTCTTAACGACTACGACTGTGAAATTCGGTATCATCCTGGCAAGGCAAACGTGGTGGCCGATGCGCTCAGTCGAAAAGGTTATGCGAACTCCATTCGTCTTCTATGTTCGCAAATCATAACCGACATCAAAGATCAAATCCGAGAAGCTCAACATGTTTCTGTAACAGAAAACGATCTAGATCGCATATGGATTCCCGATCACAATAACCTTCGTGATTTCCTTATGAATGAGGCACACAAAACACGGTACTCTGTACACCCAGGAGCCGACAAGATGTATCAAGACCTTCGATACACCTACTGGTGGCCTGTCATGAAAAAGGATATTGCTGTTTTTGTTTCCAAGTGCCTTACCTGTTCCAAAGTAAAAGCTGAACATCAAAGACCTTCAGGACTTCTAGTCCAACCCGAAATACCTGTGTGGGAGTGGGAAAACATAACCATGGATTTCATTACCGGGTTACCTCGCACCTCCAGTGGGTATGACACCATATGGGTAATCATTGATCGTCTTACCAAATCAGCTCATTTCATTCCGATTCGCGAGGACTTCAAGAACGAGAAGTTAGCTCGTATCTACATCAGCGAGATCGTAAGCCGTCATGGTGTACCATTAAGCATCATTTCAGACCGTGATGGTCGTTTCACTTCACGAACATGGCAAGCCGTACAAGCCGCTTTGGGTACACGATTAGACCACAGTACCGCTTTTCATCCTCAAACTGATGGACAATCGGAACGCACCATCCAAACTCTTGAAGACATGCTTCGAGCTTGTGTCATAGACTTCAAAGGGAATTGGGACGCTCATCTACCATTAGTTGAATTTTCGTACAACAATAGTTATCATTCAAGTATCGGCATGGCACCTTTCGAAGCTTTATATGGTCGTAAGTGCCGATCACCAATATGTTGGCACGAAATTGGAGAAGCACAAATCACCGGTCCAGAATTAATTCAAGAAACAACAGACAAGATCCATCAAATTCGAAACAATCTTCTAGCGGCACAAAGTCGTCAAAAGGGTTATGCAGACAAACGACGAAAGCCCTTGGAGTTTAATATTGGTGACCAAGTACTTTTAAAAGTATCACCGTGGAAGGGAGTGGTTCGTTTTGGCCAGAAGGGCAAGCTAGCACCACGCTATGTAGGACCTTTCAAGATACTCGAAAGAGTAGGACCTGTAGCATACAAGCTTGACCTACCAGAAGAGCTCAACAGAATTTATCCCACATTCCACGTATCAAACTTGAAGAAGTGCCTCGCCGATGAAAACCTCCATATTCCTCTAGAAGACATTCAAGTCGATGAATCTACGCATTTTATTGAAAGACCAGTAGAAATTATGGACTTCGGAGAGAAACGTTTAAGACGAAGTCGCATTCCAATTGTCAGTGTACGCTGGGAGTCGAAACGAGGACCTGAGTTTACTTGGGAACGTGAAGACTCAATGCGCGAGAAATACCCACATCTTTTTCCTGTCACCACTACTACTTAAATTTCGGGACGAAATTTCTAAAAGTAGGGGATACTGTAACATCCGTCGAAAAACGGGTTTCCAAACCCGCTTCGTTTATTAATCGAATATCAAGTTATAAAATTTCGTTACGTATTATGAGTATTATTGAATTTAAACAATACATAATTAATAAACATTTTAGAATTTAAAAACTATAGTTATTAAAAAAGTAAAAATAAATTAAATAAAAAAGAGGCTGCCGGGTTTCGAACCCGGGTCAGCCGGAAACAAGCAACACCCAACCACTCCGCCACTTGACTCATTTGTGATATCTATTAAAACAAATAACATTTATTATAAAACTCGAAATCGAATTCAGTCTCCAGCGCGCCCAATCCGCAGTCGCCGGAATTACCGACGATTTCGCCAATTATCGACGGTTTCCTTTGACTGAACGCGTGTATTAACCTCGACATCGGTTATAACCGATGTCTAATCCCGCGATCTCAGTCATAACCGCCGGAGGAAACCTTGACCATGAATCAAGACCAAATTCAGACTCAATTCATCCTGATTCTTCCCAATAAATACACACCCAAGTCTCTGGTAATCTTTTCGCTCAAAATCGCACAATTTCTCGAAGCAATTACACTCGCCGGAGATATTCTGTATTGCCGGACTTTCGCCGGAAAACCGAGACATACATCAAAATGGTAAATTTCTCGATTCTTTCATTTTTAATTTATTGTTAGACTTATACTAACTTCAATCCTTCAACCAGAATCGGTCCCAGACGACGTTGCCGGATAATCTGCACTCGCCGGAAAATCTCTGAAAATTTCCGAAATCACGCTGTGAATCGGTACAAACATCTAAGCCCTCTGATAATCCTTGTTTAGTAACTCAATTTCACAACTCATCGATCAAAACTGTTAATTGATTCAATCAGACGGAATTCACAAATCAGAGCCGACGACCATTGCCGGAATTCTGAGAACAACAGTCTGTTCGGTACATTCGATTCCTTAACTCTTTTTATCCATTACATTTCAACCACTTATATGTCCGACGAATGATTTAAACCAGAACAGTCGGATATCGTTTGTCTGAGTTCATGAATGAAGAAGACGAAGTCAAACATTGTGTATAAGTATAATTAAAACAACTTATTAAACCGGGTTAGACACACAGTCCAGCGGTGGAATGTGTGCAAACACATAGCGCACGTCACGAGTTCGAACCTTACAACCGCATCGACTTTCCGAATTAAAACCAATTTTTTTAAAACTGAATCAGAACATGTCCCAGTATGTTTATAAGATTAATATAAACCGTAAGTTAAACAGATAAGACACACAACCCAACTGGTTGGGCTGTGCGCTTACAAACCAAAGGACCCGAGTTCGATCCGGTTTCCCTGCAACCGGTTCAAACATTTAAAATCCTTTTAATATAAACCAAATAAATGAACACTTAATTAGTATATATATATATATATAATTAAAACATAGAATATTTCAGGTTAGACACGTAGCTCAGTTGGTAGAGCTGCGTGCACGCGTACGAGAGGTCCCGGGTTCGAACCTCACTCAGCGCACCAATTACCACTGTCCGACCGGTCAACGGTCAACGGTCAACAAAAAAATCAATTTTTTTTATTTATTTTTTATTTATTTAATTTATAAATCAATTAAAATACTTAAAAATAATATTTTTAAAGTTAGAAAATGATCTTAAACTCACAAAAATAAATCTAAAAATCCTATTAAAATTGTTAATAAAATCCACTTATTTACCGAACCATTTCGTTATTATTTTAGGTTAGTTTATCCTTGTCGATCAAATCCCGAAACTCGTGCGCATTCAACATCATCAAAAGAACGCACCCAACGTGAGTGAATTTCTACCAATTCCCCGTTTTAATCACATTTTGGGGTGTATCATGTGTCGCTTATTATTTATTACATTTAAACACTTGTGCATCCATCATATCCATGATCAAATGTGTATCCAATATGTATCAATTGTTTGTGTGGTTAATGTTTAGATTAAATTTATCATTTTCAGTACATACATCATCATAGGCTCGTCTGTTCCCCATTACCTATGAGCGGAACGTGGCGTTGCCAACATACGATCGGCTCCGTTTGATTGAGCCTTGATCTCACATACATCATCATAGGCTCGTGTGTTCCCCATTACTATGAGTGGAACGTGACGTTGCCAACATACGATCGGCTCCGTTTGATTGAGCCTTGATCTCACAATACATTATCATTCATGTCATATACTCAAGTAAGGTGGTTTGTGATTGTTTGTTCAATTAAGTTTGCTCACATATGATTATTGCACAATTTTTCCATATTAAATACAACAAGAAATCAATAACAAATGTTTTTAACAAGGTTCACTCGCCAACTTTTGTTGACCCAAAATTCCCCATTTTTACACATGATACAGGTGATCCAGTTGAAGCAAGAAACATATAGGACGGCCTAGAAGAATAAATCAGTTTAGGCTTTGGATTGTTTTACTTAGTTTCTTTTTCCTTGTAATTGTATGAACTTGTTTTGAATATTGAAGTTGTAATTCGAATTTAATAAATATGAAACATTTTAGTAAACATCATGAGCTTTGGTGATAACCCAATTATGCCCCGACTCTTATTCCGCTGCGGGTCGGGGTGTGACATCCTCAACTAATTTAATTTTTTCGTGAGGTCGCTTATGTTGATGCAAACGGAACACCCACATCGTCAATGGCCTGGGTTATAGCTTCTAACTAAACCTGTTGAAATGTGCACGAACAGCTTTGGAGGACTCTCGTCAGACTTTGGTATGTCGACAGTAGTTGTTCCAGGCACATGACAGGAGACATCTCGTAGTTGAATGACATTCAGTTTTTCGATGGCAAGTTTGTCTCCTTCGCAGGTTATGAAACGGGAAAGATAACGATGAGAGGAACGGTGTGCAATGGAGCTCTCAGCTTCAAGATGTAGGTTCCCTATTCCTTATGGATCTTAACAGAATCGTCTATCCAACCTAGAGTGCGGAATCCTCTAGATCAGATTTAACAGAAAACACAAGAACACAAACACGAATTCCTTTTAAACAGTCTTCTATTGATTATCCAACACTATGTGTTTACAATCAATTCAAGACTCTCTATAAATCTCTAAGCCACTCTCTGTAGATTTCTCACACTCTTCTCTATTCTGTATATCTAACTTAAAACCCTAATGCATTACATGTATTTATACTATATGTCTACATACTACGCTTTAGACTGGGCTAGACCATTCTCCAAGCCCATTACAACTCTAAACAAGCTAAACACAAATGCTAAGCCCAATACAAAATATCCAAAGACTAAACTATTAAACTATTAAGTTGTTGTCACCAATATGCACCAACAGACTCCCCCTTGACAATAGCTTCATAGTGTAACTTTGTCTTCAAACATCTTGTGATCTTTTGGTCTTTGGATAGCTTCAGCCACATGTAGATTCTGACAACAACAGACTCCCCCTAAGCTGATGTATCCAATCACCAAGACTTTAAACTAGCATTCTCTGGTTAAGCTCTTATATCCAAATTCTTCTTTATCTCCCTTTGCAATGTAGTAGAAGGATCCTACCATGCATCTTCACACATTCTGCACTCCATTCTTAAAATGTACTTTACTTGAGTTCTGCACTTCATTTTGATAACTGCATCAATCTGTTTAGAAACACAAGCAAGTAACTCAAAAAACCATTAGTCCTTTTCTACATTAAAGATAAACCAATATTTTATCTTATCATGCAAAAACAAACAACTTATCAGTTCAAACTGGGAGACTTAAAAAAAATCTTTTTGTATTTTTATATTTTCTGAAAACAAATAACTAACAAGAAACTAAACACTCTATTTTGTGAGATTCACCGTTATGAAGATCATATCAGCAACATCAAACTGTTTTCACACTATCTGTTTATTCTATATGCAATATTCATGGAAAGCAGTTCAAGACGATTACCATTATTGTTTATCCACTTAAACAAAATACATGAACATTTCAAGTTCCATTACCTCGTGATCTGTTTAGATAATTTATACTGATATACTAGTGTGTCCCACTTCAGGACATACCCCCGCGATCAAGATATGCACAAAGATTCATCGTAGTAGGTGAGTATACCGAAATTCATCATTTTGAATTTACAACGTTAGATAAATGGTGATCAGGTCAGTACTTCTGTACAGCAAAGAGACCAAATATCCAACGAGGGCTAGGACAAATACCAAATTTTGGTACGAATAATGCAATTTGAACATTTGAATGACTCTCTAGGAGAGCTTCTTCAATTTATGGGATTTGGCATTTTAGCTCTTTTAAGATATCCCGGTTATGCCTAGGTGAGCATATATCTGGATGTAGCGGAAGGACAACCTTGATACCCCGGATGAAATAACGATATAAAGACCTAAAACCTCAGATTTTGGCAATCTATCAACGCAAGATTTAACGTTATAAAACCATACGCCACTGATATGTTACCCACTCATACATAGTTTATTATAATATTTTGTATCACAAAGGTATGTTGATTATTTCATGCGTTTTGCCTACTGGTACATCATATGATGAAGCTGCTATCATACTTAAGCAATTTTCTTTTAATTTCATTGTGACAGTCTAACTTGCTGATGTACTGGTGTCTTGGAAGTCTTCCTAGCTGTTGAACAAGATTTATAATTTCCACGAGACCTTTGATCACTAGAATTCCAACAAACTCTCGGATTTTCCGACCTTTGGAAATTATTATCATGAAACCTTCTTCTCCCTTTATCATAATCTGATCTTTGAAAAATTTTTGGATTAATTTGAACATTCGAGTTACTAAAACCCCTATATTCGTTTCTTCTTTGAAAGTTTCTATTACCAAAAGTTTGGTTTCGATTTTGATATCCAAAATTTTTACTTTGAAAAGAATTTGATTGACCCTTATTGTGATATGATTTAGGAGAAGAGTTTCTAGAACCAACAAATCTTCTTGATGTTGAAGGTTTAGGTTGAAATCTAGGTTGATTTGTCTGAAAACTGGATTTAACATTTTTATTTAAACCAACCTGATTTCCATCCTTAACTTCAACCTCAGCCTCCGCTTTCTTACCCTTTTTAAAAGGACAACAACTAGCCACATGTCCTTTGTTGTGACATTTAAAACAGGATCTCTTCTTAAAAGTTTTCTTTCTGTTAGATCCCTTTTTAAATGTTTTGACCGTTTCGTCTTCAGTATCCACATCCACTTTATGAGGTGTACTGTTTGACCTAACTGATTCTTTCAAAGAACCTAGACTATCAGGTATGTCAACAGTTATCGGATCCACTACAGCTGGTGTAGTAGGCACAAAATCTGTTAGCTCTTCTTCATTTGGTAAAAAAGGAGTAATCCTGATCCTCAGAAGATGGAGCTTTACTAAACCCACTCCTGTTTTATCACTATTCCTTTTCAAACTTTTCTGAATTTGAGTCCTGGCTTACGAGGATTCTCCAAATTTGTCTAACTTTCCATGAAGTTCAACAATTTTGGCCTGTGTACCAGCCAATTCTGTGCACTTTTCAGAAAGCTTGTTAGTCTTATCCTTCACAGTTTCACGAGCCAAATCAATGATCTATAAGAGTTCGTGGACTTGCTGGTCAAACTGATGATTTCCTGTTCATTTGAATTGAGTGTATTTAAAAAATTTGACTCCCTTTTACTCAAAAGAACATTTGACTCTCTCAGTTTTTCTAATTCAACTAACAGAATTTTGTTTTGCTCTGATAATTTGTCAACTTTACCCTCTAGTTCTGTGCAATTATGACAAGTATGACTTACAGATTGAAATTGTACCTGTACCTCTGCTGTAAGCTCATCTGTATCATCCATGCACACTGTAGCTTTTGCATCCTTGAGTTCCATTCTCTCCTTCTCAGCTTCCTTCTTCTCTTCCATCTTAATAGCTTCTTCACAGCTGCAGTCTTAGTCACACATGTACTTTGTCTTGAAGTACTCTGAAAATGTTTTTTTCTAAAGCTTCCCACAGCTCTCTAGACGATCCATACCTATTACAAATGTTTTTCATATCAAATGGCAAGGACATCTTTATCGCTGCGAAAGTCTTCTTCTCAGCATCATACATCTGTTTCTCAGAGTCTTCCATCTTATCATATGAAAGTACCATTATTCTTCCATTTACTCGACGTATGGGAGCAATGTACCCTTCAATCATACAGATCCACATCTTAGAATCTTCACATTGAACAAATGCCTCAAACTTCTCTTTCCAGTCTAGATATTGTGTAGCATTAATCAACTTTGGGCAGTTAATAACACCCTCACTCATATCGTTCAGTCTGACCATCTTCACCATGCAGCGTATTAGTTTAAATGGATTTTGGTATACCTGTATCAAAACCCAAATTTAACCTCTCTTCTGGTCCTTCTTCGTGTTTTACCGTAACCGTACAGTTAAAAACGTTCAAAAATTTGTCCGAAAAGTGTAGTTACCAAATTGTACCGTTAAACTCGTCTCGACAATACAAATCTAATGATATATATTGTCCGATAGTGATTTTGGGATTTTTCGTGCCTTTTATTTTGCCCTAAAAATCACACGAGTCTAACTGTGCAACCGGTTTGTTAAGATTGTTTACGGATCAACTTTTATGTTCGAAAATGTTTAACTCTGGTTACGTCAGCTGGTTAACTTTCCACCTTTTTGGGTATAACTCGGAACAGTATCAAATCCGGAACAGTAACTCGGATTTACAATCCGAGATAACAATCCGGAACAGTAATCCGAGATGACAATCCGAAATGGTGATCCAGAATAGTGATCCGAGATGAAATCTGGAATGCACTGTTCTGATCCGAAATGGAAATCCAGAATAGACTACTCTGATCCGAGATGGAATCCGGAATAGTTCTAATCCGAGATGGAATCCGGAATGCACTACTGATCTGAAATTCAATCCGAAATAGCTTCTGATCCGAATTTCAGTCTGAAATGGAATCCAAAATGACTTTTCTGAAATCCGGAATACACTTTTGATCCGAATTTGAATCCGAAATGCAACTTTTCAATCTGAAATTCAAGTCTTCCAATCCGAAATGCTACTTCTCTAATCCGAAATGCAAGACTTCTATCCGAAATGCCTGCTGTTTATCCGAAACAGTGTCAAAAACCCCAATTCAGCCATCACAACCTTCAACCAGCCTCCAAAAACTTCCACAAATCTGACTTTTTCTGTTGTTAAGATTCTAAACCGAGCAAAATCAAGAGCAGAAAGCTCTGATACCAATTGTAGGTCCCCTATTCCTTATGGATCTTAACAGAATCGTCTATCCAACCTAGAGTGCGGAATCCTCTAGATCAGATTTAACAGAAAACACAAGAACACGAACACGAATTCCTTTCAAACAGTCTTCTATTGATTATTCAACACTATATGTTTACAATCAATTCAAGACTCTCTAGGAATCTCTCAGCCACTCTCTGTAGATTTCTCACACTCTTCTTTATTCTGTTTGTATAACCTAAAACCCTAATGCATTACATGTACTAGGCTTTGGACTGGGCTAGACCATTCTCCAAGCCCATTACAACTCTAAACAAGCTAAACAAAAATGCTAAGCCCATTACAAAATATCCTAAGACTAACTTATTAAACTATTAAGCTGTTGTCACCAATATGCACCAACACAAGAATGTGAACTATGTCCCAGAGTTGAAGCATAGTCTCTTGAGTGTGTCTCAGCTATGTGATAATCATTTAGATGTGCTCTTTACAAAGAAAGGTTGCTCTGTGTTGAAACCAAGCCTCATTATTCCTGATGAATGGATTCTTCTCAAATCTGAACGCAAAGGAAACACATACGTCATCGACATGAACAAGGCCCCCACCGACAAGCTTACCTGTTTGTTTTCTTCGAATGCTGAGCACGATGCAATGTTGTGGCACAGCCAACTAGGACACAACAACATGAAGAATCTCAACAGACTTGCAAAAAAGTGGTTTAGTCAGAGACCTTCCTGTTCGGGATTTTATGTAAATTGGAAAGTGTGAATCATGTGCTCGTGGGAAACAACATCGAAAGCCACACAAGTCGAAACCCGCACCCTCCATGTCAAAAGTCTTGGAATTGCTTCATATGGATCTTTTTGGTCCGGCCGATATTCTAAGCATTGGCGGGAAGGCATATTGTCTGGTTATCATTGATGACTACTCCCGTTTCACTTGGATATTCTTTCTGGCACAAAAGGGTGAAACAACTGAGTTAGTCAAACAGTTTATCACCCTAATGGAAAACCAGGCAGACACCACAGTGAAGGCTATTCGATGTGATAATGGAACAGAGTTCAAGAACGTCATTTTGAATTCTTTTTGCTCCTCTAAGGGAATTGATCGACAATTCAGTGCAGCCAAAACTCCTCAACAGAATGGAGTTGCAGAATGTAGAAACCGCACACTCTTGAAACAACACGTACTATGTTGGTCGAATCAGAACTACCTCTTATTTTCTTGGCAGAAGTAGTCAATACCGTTTGCTACATTCAGAATCATGCCCTGATTAACAAAAGGCACAAGAAAACGCGCGTATGAAGTGGTTGAAGGTCATAAACCTTCGTTCAAGCATTTCCGCAAATCCGGATGCCCTTGTGTTCTCCTATTCGTGGATGCTAAGGAAAAAATTTGAATCACACGGGGATCCATGCATCTTCGTCGGCTACTCTAAGAACACTTCTTATCGTGTCTACAACAAGATCAAGAAAATGGTAGTTGAAACCTACAATGTGGGTTGGCTGGAGGAGAATCCCAAGGACGCACCAATTGGTCCTGACTGGCTCTATGATTATTTCTCTTTATTTAAATTTGTTGATGTCTCTTCTGATATGAATGCAGGTACAGGCACAAGTTCTAAACCCCCACCGATGCCTATCTTAACTGAGGATGATGAAGATGCTGAATAGCTGCAAGAATCTTTCAAGCAGCTGAGTGTGGATCCACCTGGATTCAATGAAGCTGTGTCTACACCTCCACAACATTGCAGAATCAGGAAACTGTTTCTGAACAGATTCCTCAGACGGGTTCCCTTGAAATTGAGGCTCCAAACACATACACTCATGTGGCAAATGAAGAATTTACAACTCTTGATGTCTTAGGATCCTCTCGTTTCCTGAGCCTACACCACCAGACTGTTCAATTGATTCATCAGTCAATATTCCCACTGGTGCAACTAATGAGGGGGAACCATCTGGAGTCGCATCGCAGAGCTTTACAAACTTAAAGTCAGATCTCCATGTTCCTGCTATGCCTATACAACAACGTCCACAGCGCGATCATCCCATTGAAAATGTTATTGGTCCTGTTACTGCTGGAGTTCAGACTCGCAGTCAATCAAGAGATATCAATACATGTCTTTACTCTTGTTTTATCTCACAAATTGAACCTAAAAGCATTGATGTCGCCTTGCAGGAACCAGGCTGGGTTGACGCTATGCATGAAGAACTCAATCAGTTTGAGAAACTTAGGGTATGGCAATTGGTGAAGCTTCCTCAGGGAAAACATGCTCTTGGAACTCGTTGGGTATTTCGCAACAAACAGGATGACACTGGTGTGATTGTGAGGAACAAAGCTCGATTGGTTGTTCAGGGCTTTCGCCATATCGAGGAGTTGGATTACAATGAAGTTTATGCACCGGTGGCTAGATTGGAAGCCATTCGCATTTTCTTGGCATATGCATCATACATGGACTTCACAGTGTTGGTGCATATTTGTGACAACAGCTTAATAGTTAGACAAGTTGAGAAAAAAAGGTGAGAAGATATGAGTGTGAGAAATCTACAGAGAGTGGCTGAGAGATTTCTAAAGAGTCTTGAATTGATTGTAAACCATTGTGTTGGATAATCAATAAAAGACAGTTTGAAGGAAATTGTTCTTGTTGTTGTTCTTGTTTTTGTGAAATCTGATCTAGGGGATTCCGCACTCTAGATTAGATGGACGATTCTGTCAAGATCCACAAGGACTAGGGGACCTACAATTGGTATCAGAGCATTCGGCTTTTTTTTTGCTCGGTTCAGAATCATTTTAGTAGAAAAAGTTGGAATTGGACGTTTTTAGGGGCTGGTTTGAAGTTTTTAACGGCTGTTTTAGGGTTTCTGCAGGTATCTCGGATTAACAGCAGGTATTTCGGATTAACAGTAAGTATTTCGGATTGAAGAAAGGCATCTCGGATCAAAAAGTAAAGCATTTCGGATTGCAGACTTGAATTTCGGATCAGAAATCTGCATTTCGGATCATCAGAAGTGTAATTCGGATCTGAAAAGCTCACTTCGGATTCCATTTTGGATTGAATTTCGGATTGAATTTCGGATCAGAAGCTATTCCGGATTCCATCTCGGATCAGAGTAGTCTATTCCGGATTTCCATCTAGGATCAGAACTATTCCGGATTTCCATTTCGGATCAGAACAGTGCATTCCGGATTTCATCCCGGATCACCATTTCGGATTAGCAATTCGGATTACTGTTCCGGATTTTCATCTTGGATTGTCAATCCGAGTTACTGTTCCGGATTTGACAATGTTCAGAGTTAGGATTAAGAAGGTGGAAAGTTAACCAGCTGACGTAACCAGAGTTAAACATTTTCGGACATAGAATCTGATCCATAAACATTCTTGACTAACCGCTTGCACGGTTAGCCTCGTGTGATTTTTAGGACAAAAAAAGGCACGGAAAATCCTAAAATCACTATCGGACAATATACATCATTGGATTCGTATCGTCGAGACGAGTTTAACAGTACAATTTGGTAATCACACTTTTCGGACAAATTTTTGAACGTTTTTAACGGTATGGTTACAGTAATACACGAAGAAGGACCAGAAGAGAGGTTAGATTTGGATTTTGACACAGGCATACCAAAATCCATTTAAACAGTTAGCTGTGTGTTAAAGATGGTCAAATTGAACAATCTAAGTGAGGGTGGTAAAAACTGGCCAAAGCTGATAAATGTTGAACAATATGTAGACTGGAAGAAGAAGTTTGAGGCTTCAGTTCTAAGTGAAGATACTAAGATGTGGAATTGTATGATCGATGGGTACATTGCTCCCACACGTCGAGTTAACGAGAGAATTATGGTATTCTCATATGAGAAGATGGAAGATTCTGAGAAACGTATATATGATGCTAAGAAGAAGGCTTTAGCAGCGATAAAGATGTCCTTGCCATTTGATATGAAAAACATTTGTAATAGGTATGGATCGTCTAGAGAGTTGTGGGAAGCTTTAGAAAAACGTTATCAGAGTACTTCAAGACAAAGTACATGTGTGAGTGAGACTACAGCTGTGAAGATTGGTGAAGAAGCTGCTAAGATAGAAGAGAAGAAGGAAGCTGAGATGGAGAAAATGAAGTCAATGATGCAAAAGCTGCAGTGTGCATGGATGATATAGATGAGCTTACAGCAAAGGTACAGGTAAAATTTCAATCTGTAAGTCATACTTGTCATAATTGCACTGAATTACAGGGTAAAGTTGACAAACTATCGGAGCCAAACAAAATTCTGTTAGCTGAATTAGAAAATCTGAAAGAGTCAAACGTTCATTTGAGTAAAAGTGAGTCAAATTGTTTAAATACACTCAATTCAAATGAACAAGAAATCCTCAGTTTGACCAGCAAAGTCAATGAACTATTACAGATCATTGATTTAGCTCGTGAAACTGTGAAGGATAAGACTAACGAGCTTCCTGAAAAGTGCACAGAATTGGTTGGTGCACAGGCCAAAATTGTTGAACTTCATAGAAAGTTAGACAAATTTGGAGAATCCTCGTTAGTCAGGACTCAAATTCAGAAAAGTTTGAAAAGGAGTAGTGATAAAACAGGAGTAGGGTTTAGTAAAGCTCCATCTTCTGAGGATCAAGATTACTCCTTTTTACCAAATGAAAATGAGCGAACAGATTTTGTTCCTACTATACAAGTTATAGTGGATCCAATAACAGTTGACATACCTAATAGTCCAGGCTCTGTGAAAGAATCTGTTAGGTCTAATAGTACACCTCATAAAGTGGATGAGGATACTAACGACAAAACAATCAACACATTTAAAAAGGGATCTAACAGAAAGAAAACTTTTAAGAAGAGATCCAGTTTTAAATATCACAACAAGGGCATGTGGCTAGTTGTTGTCCTTTTAAAAAGGGTAAGCAAGTGGGGACTGAGGTTGAGGTTAAAGATGGAAATCAGGTTAGGTCAAATAAGAAAGTTAAACCAAGTTCTCAGACAAATCAACCAAGATTTCAACCTAAATCTTCAACATCAAGAAGATTTGATAGTCCAAGAAAATTTTCTCCTAAATCAAGTCATGTTAATGGAAATCAAATTGTTTTACAAGTAAAAATTTCGGATATCGAAATCGATACCAAACTTCTGGTAATCGAAACTTTCAAAGAAGAAACGAATATAGGGGTTTTAGTAACTTAAATGTTCAAAATAAT
Source organism: Scalesia atractyloides (assembly GCA_947069175.1). Classification (NCBI taxonomy): domain Eukaryota; kingdom Viridiplantae; phylum Streptophyta; class Magnoliopsida; order Asterales; family Asteraceae; genus Scalesia; species Scalesia atractyloides. Next base: position 17,389,797 of record CAMTDV010000026.1, read on the forward strand.
CCAAAAATTTTTCAAAGTTCAGATTATGATAATGGGAGAAGAAGGTTTCGAGATAAAAATTTCAAAGGTCGGCAAATCCGAGAGTTTATTGGAGCTCTACGATCAAAGATCTCGTGGAAATTATAAATCTTGTTTAGCAACTTGGAAGACATCCAAGACACCAGTAGGGTATGATGGATATTGGATGGATGTTCTAGTGGTTGATGAATCTGGATGACCCAAGACCTTTAAGGTTTGGGTCCCCCAGTCTAACTAAGTTGTTAAGTGTGCCAGGATGACGAAGAAGGACTATTGATGTGTTCAACAGTGGTTATTCCTGTAAATCATCTGAGGTGAATAGTAGGTTACTCATGGTAACGAGTTATTTACTTCTGTGTTAGATACTGGTTTACTAAAAGTGAAAAACCTACTTGTCAGGTTAAAGTGGGAGTCTGTTTGTATTTAAATTTTTGTTTTTAAATACTTATTCCTTAAAAACAAAAATTTGGGGGGAGAAATTTCCCTAAGACAAAAAGAGTTTTAGTTAGTGCGTGAGTTTAGGGGGAGTAAGTTAAAAAGTTTAAAATTTTTTCAAAAATTAAAAAAAATGAGTTTCACTGTATGGAAAAGAAGAAATGATAGTACATCAGCAAGTTAGACTGTCACACTGAAATTAAAACTAAAATTGCTTAAGTGTGATAGCAGCTTCATCATATAATGTACCAGTAGGCAAAAAGCATGAAATAATCAACTTACCTTTGTGATACAAATATAATAAACTGTGTATGAGTGGGTAACATATCAGTGGCGTATGGTTTTATAACCTTAAATCTTGCGTTGATAGATTGCCAAAATCTGAGATTTTAGGTCTTTATAACGTTATTTCATCAGGGGTATCAAGGTTGTCCTTCTGCTGCATCCAGATATATGCTGACCTAGGCACAACCAGGATATCTTAAAAGAGCTAAAATGCCAAATCCCAAAAATTGAAGAAGCTCTCCTAGAGAGTCATTCAAATGTGCAAATTGCATTATTTGTACCAAATTTTGTATTTGCCGTAACCCTCTTTGGATATTGGTCTCTTTGCTATACAGAAGTACTGACCTGATCGCCAATTATCTAACGTTGTAATTCAAAAGGATGAATTTCGGTATACTCACCAACTACGGTGAATTTTCGTGCATACCTTGATCATGGGGGTATGTCCTGAAGTGGGACACGCTAGTATATCAATAAAAATTATCTAAACATATCACGAGGTAATGGTACTTGAAATGTTCATGTATTTTGTTTAAGTGGATAAACAATACTGGTAATCGTCTTGAACTGCTTTTCATGGATATTGCATATAGAATAATCGAATAGTGTGAAAACAGTTTGGTGTTGCTGATATGATCTTCTTGCCGGTGATTCTCGCAAAAATAGAGTGTTTATTTTCTTGTTAGTTATCTGTTTTCAGAAAATATAAAAAACAAAAAGATGTGTGTTTAAATCTCCTAGTTTGATCTGATAAGTTGTTTGTTTTTGCATGATAAGATAAAATATTAGTTTATCTTTAATGTAAAAAGGACTAATGGTTTTTCGAGTTACTTGCTTATGGTTCTAAACAGATTGATGAAGTTATCAAAATGAAGTGCAGAATTCAAGTAAAGTACATATTAAGAGTGGAGTGCAGAATGTGTGAAGGTGCATGGTAGGATCCTTCTACTACATTACAAAGGGTGACATAGAGGAAGTTGGAGATAAGAGCTTAAACAAAGAATGCTAGTTCGCTAATCTACAGCGAATGTAAGTCTTGGAGTTTGGAAGCATCAGCTTAGGGGGAGTCTGTTGTTGTCAGAATCTACGTGTAGCTGAAGCTATCCAAAGACCAAAAGATCACAAGGTGTTTGAGGACAAAATTACACTATGAAGCTATTGTCAAGGGGGAGTCTGTTGATGCATATTTGTGACAACAACTTAATAGTTAGACAAGTTGAGAAAAAAAAGTGAGAAGATAGGAGTGTGAGAAATCTACAGAGAGTGGCTGAAAGATTTCTAAAGAGTCTTGAATTGATTGTATTGTGTTGGATAATCAATAGAAGACAGTTTGAAGGAAATTGTTCTTGTTGTTCTTCTTTCTGTGAAATCTGATCTAGGGGATTCCGCACTCTAGATTAGATAGACAATTCTGTCAAGATCCATAAGGACTAGGGGACCTACACACAGTCTATCAAATGGACGTTAAGACTTCATTTCTTTACGGCACGTTGAAAGAGGAGATATATGTGGCGCAACCATCGGGTTTCACAGATCCTGACAAGCCAGACTATGCATACAAGTTGGACAAAGCTTTGTATAGGTTGCATCAAGCAACTCGTGCGTGGTATGCAACCCTGACAGAGCATCTGCTTGCTCACGGATATACGGGGAGGAACCATTAATCAGACTTTGTTCATCAAGGGTGTCGACAAGGACATCATTCTTGTTCAAATTTACGTAGATGATATTATTTTTGGTTCTACGAATGATGGGTTGTGTCATGATATTGAAGAGGTCATGAAGAAGAAATTCGAGATGTGTTCATTGGGGGATATGTTTTTGGGTCTTCAAGTTCGTCAGAGCTCACAAGGAATTTTGATTCATCAAGGAAAATATGTCAATGATGTTCTTGCCAAATTCAAGCTTATAGATTCAAAGCCTATGGCTTTGCCTATCGCTGAACATCCCTGTTGAATGAAGACGCGGAAGGAGCGCCTGTCAATCCAACCATGTACCGGACTATAATCGGTTCATTCATGTATCTCACGGCAAGTCGGCCAGACATCATGTTTGTCGTTTGCCAGTGTGCTCGATATTAGGCTACTCCTAAACTCTCTCATTTACATGCTATTAAAAGAATTTTTAGGTACCTCAAAGGGGTGCTGTCACTGGGACTCTGGTATCCTAAAAATTCTGAATTTAAACTGTATGCTTTCTCTGACAGTCTGTATGCTTTCTCTGACAGTAATCTTGGAGGTACAGACAGGGACATGCGATCAACTTCAGCTGGATGCCGATTCTTAGGAGATAGATTGATCTCTTGGCAGTGCAAGAAGTTGCAGAAGGTCTCGCTTTCTACAGCGGAAGCAGAATATGTCGCAGCATCCGCTTGTTGCTCCCAGGTTTTATGGATGCAACATGAGCTTGTGGATTACGAAATGGTTGAAGAGGCTTTTGATGCTGTTTTACTGGTAGAAGAGCAGTTCTATAACCAAGCGGGTTATCTGTCAGATCCACCAGCACAGTTTTTCCAAGAGTTCAAGTCTATGATGTTGGGTCTGAATGACTGCAGGATCACATATGCACTCCGAGCGAATCCGTTTATCTATCGTGATCTGGTGCACATGTTTTGGAAGTGGGCGAGATTTAATTTGAGGGGTGCTGACGGGAAACCTTACATTAGTTCAACTATTCAGGGGAAGGAGATTGTTGTGAACGAAGCTTGTATTCGAGATGTGTTGAAGTTTACGGATGTTGCAAGCAATCCGACATTATATGCTAAGGAGAAGTTGATGCCGGTATTGACAGAAATGGGTTATGAGGGAACATATCCACCGTTGTTGAAGAAGATGTTCCCGGCGTACTGGAGATTGCTAGTTCACATGTTTATGCAGTGCGTACTGGAGAACAAGGGCGGGTTAGATCAGCCAAACCAGACGCAGACTTCGGCGATAGTTTCTTTGCTGATGGATTGGAAATATAACTTTCTGGTTATATTTTAGAGAATATGAAGAAGATTCTTGAGCAGTCGAAGAAGAAGATGTTTCTGCTGTATCCTCGATTTGTACAGTTGATTCTGGATGCTCATTGTTCTGATTTGGCTAAGGATGCTTCTGATATGATCTTGTTGAATATGAAGCCTATGGGTCCGGCTATTTTTAGTATGATGAAGAAGAACAGATCGACATCAAAGACAGTTTTTGTTAGACGTGTGTCTTTGAAGAAGTTTGGGAAGTTTTCCGAGGTGATTGGTCAGGATATTCTAGCACCTAAGTCGGTGAATGCTATGGTGGCTGAAGAAAATGATATACTAGTGGTAGAGAAAGAGATTGAGATTGAAAATTTAGTTTCTGATCCAGATACTGATGATGAAGAAGCTTTGTTAGAATCTGTTACAGAATCTGAAGCTCATCCGATTCCAGAGCTACAAGAGCTTACTACCGAGAACTTAGAAGTGCTTATTGCACATCTAAAGGAGATTTAGGAGCAGCAAGGGAATCCTCCTCTTGTGTTGCCTCATTCTGATATCCAGTTGCTGAAGTTGATATAGCTGAAGATGTTGAAGAAGAGGAAGTACCATTATTGAAAAGGCGACAAACAGAAGAAACCGAAGAACCCATTCATACAGAAGTCCAGATACAAACCGAAGCTCATATTGATGATACTACTGAAGAACCGATCATTGTTACATCCTCGGTCACTGTATCTTTGACCGATACTTCCACTGGTGAGCCTGTTACTGCTGAAGAACCGACAGTTCCTCTTGTTGCCACTCAGTCTACTGTCGTGTCCATTCCAGCTGAATCTGTACTTGAGATGATGGATTTTGGTGGTGGTAGTGGTAGTTTTGCAGGTGCTGGAGGCTCGGGGGCAGGGGGTACTGATACTGGTGGTGGTCAGGATGAAGATACTGAGTATTTGAGGCGATCTGAAAAGAGAGCATTTGAATTCAGCAGGGTTGATAGTGATGAGGAAGATGTTGATGTAGTCGATCTGAAGAAGAGAGTGGTAGTACTTGAGCAAGAGGTTATTCTTAAAGATGCATAGATAGCTTCTCTACAGACTCGATTAGATGAGCGTGATCAAACGATAGACCAACTTCAGGGTGATTTTTCGTTATTGATGACTATGGTTTTTTATCTAAAGGCAAAGTTAGAGAATAAGTTTGGACGAGAGTTTTTCTGATCCAGTTGATGATCCCATGAATGTTGAACATCGTCATCAAGCTGCTGAAAAGAGAGAAGCTTTTAGAATAGCTGCTGAACAGCTCGCAGCTGACCGTCAGGCTGGATTAGATGATTATTTGAGCGATCCAAAGAGGATGTTTACTGTGAGTCAGAGAAGGCAAACCACTCCAAAGAAGAAACATATGGTTTTGATGAAGAACGTTGATGTAAATCCGCTGGATGAGAACTTTCAGTTGAAGGATCCTACTAATCAGTCTGAGAGATTTGTCATGGAGCTTGGATCAAGCTATTACAGTAAGGTTGGGAATAAGTCACGTGTGCTGAGCTGGACTTATGATCATGTTAAGAAGATGTGGCTGATTGTTCGACAGGATGGTACATGCGAATATTACTCCAAGGAGTCCCAGTTTGAGACCGGGATGAAAGTTGTATCGACTGATCTTCTAAGGGCTCCGTATACCGATACTGATACGACTGAGCGTGGTCCAGGATGGAGATTTTTAAGAAGCTGGAGCAAGAGGTGAGAATGGATTCAAAACGATGAAGACAGCTGAACCGTATCTACGTGCAGCTAAAGGTGTTAGAGATGCGAGAACTAGTTATACCAGTCACTCCAACATTTCCCAAAGGCATTTTGAATAATTTTAACTTTTGAATGTATGATCCAAAGGTCGGGAGTGTGGCGATTGTGACGAAGGAGAAAGCCTTTCGAGTGAATGATGTGGTTGATTTAGTGAGCTTTCACGATGAAGACTTGCAGGTTCTAGCAGCGAATCAGGTTCAAACTGCAGAGTTGTATGAGGCATGTGCTAAATATTGGACGGCGGCAGTTGCAGGGATTATAGCTGGCAGAATGGGAGTTGATGCGCTACCAAAGGATTAATCGCCTAATGTTGTAAACCTAGGGGGAGATTGTTGGGCCCTTAGCTAAAAGGTTTACACATTAATGTTGCAGTTTGGGCTAAGGGTGAAAGAATGGGCTTCCTAGAGCCTTATGGGCCTAGGGTTGTAATTAGTGGGTTTTGGAATTAGTATAAATACATAGGGTTAGTATATTGGGGGCTAGTCAGTTTATTATTCAGATATCTTGTATCAGACACCATTCGGTGTATACAAGTTGATTAACCAGAGATTGTTCTTGTTCTATTCATCTAATCTTTATTTCCGCAATCGATTAGTGGCTGTGATACCGTGTACAGATTCGTATCAGGGACTTACAGACCAGCCAATAGAGCTTCTTTACACAAGGCTATGTTTATTGGAGTAGCTTACCTGAAGAACTAACTAATGAAAATTTTGCCCTAGTTGCCAATTCTTAAAAGAAAGCTGATGATTTTTGTTTTATAGCACTAGACACTATTTTGGAAGGGGTTGAGTATGAGGAAATGGATTCCAATATTGATGAGGTTTGTGAAAATGTTGCAACAGATGTTTCAGAAGAAAAGGTTGATGAAGAAATAGAACCTCTGTCAGACCTATGGGATTCCGGTGTTTGTGAAGGAGAATGTGATTGTGCCATGATGGCTGCTGCTAAGGTATCACCTCAAGTCCTTAAAGACTTATGTTCAGACAAATGTCTTATTGCTTTTGCTAACATTAAAAAGGTGAATGAAAATCTTAGAAACAAGATCTTAGATAAAGAAATTCAGTTTGAAAAACTTACAAAAGAGTTAAAATCAAAATTGTATGAAAAAAAAAGTGAAATTAGCAGTCTCAAACATGAATAAGCATAACCAAGGATCAACTCTAAACTATGATAGAAAAATATCAAAGTTGTAAAAGGAGCTTGTATCTACCCAGATCACCAGTGAAAATGGGTTGAATCTTGTTTTGTAATTTTTGTGAAAAGAAAAATTATGTTACAAAAACTTTTTTCTCTTAAAAGCATATAACATAAACAAAACAACTGTGATAGTTGATTCACCTCAATGCATTATCTATGGCAAGAAAAATCATAAAACTCAAAAGTGTGTTTATCTCAAAAATTTCGAGGTCAAAATAAATGAGTATAAAACAAAAACACTTGAGAGTTCATAGGGTAAAATAGGAAAACAAAATTCCAAACAAACCTTTGTCCCAGTCCAAACATCTGTTACCAAACAATTGAATATAACCTATGTTTCCAGAGAGGTTTAGGTAACAGATGCACCACAAGCAAACAAATTTCCAAGAGGATATAGCCAACAAGTTTATAAGAGTGTGCCATTTGGTTATGAGATCTACAAAAGACCTTCAAAACCATGGGTAAACAAGCATCCTCATGGTTATAATCATTTGACAGGAAATGGTTCACAACAGATGTTTCAAACATCTATTCAAAACTCTGCCCATTCTCTTGAACTTGAGGCTGAAATGTCTGTGACCCCATCCAAAGCCATTTTGGCTTTGGACACTAACCAAAACTAACATGTTACTGATGTGAAGGGAGCTTCTACTTGCCTTGATAGTTTATGGTATGTAGATAGCGGAGGCTCCAGGCACATGGCAGGATGTAGAGCCCTTCTCAAAGATTTTCTAGTACATGGAGGGGGTAATATATCCTTTGGTAACAACTCAAAAGGTAAGATGTTGGGGTTAGGGACAGTTCAAGCAGGGAAACTCAAGTTTGAAAATGTCAATCTTATTGACAATCTTAAACTTAACCTTCTTGGTGTGTCTCAAATGAGTGACAAAGGCTATAGGTCATTCTTCACTAAGAAATCTTTTAAGATTGTTTGGCCAGAAGTGGTTAAAAAGATTAAAACAATCATAGCTGAGAACAAAGCACAACTTGTTGCTCACATGAGTGGCAATGTGTATGTGGTTGATATGTTAAAAGATAATCCAATAACTAATGCTTGTCTGTTCTTAGTTGCCTCTAACAAAGAGATAGAACTATAGCATAAGAAGACTTGGTCACACAAATCTCAAAACTATCACCACACTCTCTAAACAAGGTCTTGTAAGAGGTCTTCCATCAAAACAATTCACATGTGATGAACATTTTGTTTCCTATCTAAAAGTTAAACAACATAAAAGTTCATACAAATCAATTGAAGAGTCCAAAACAAGTCAGTGTTTACAATTGTTATACATGGACTTGTTTGGCCCTGTTAAAATCATGAGTCTCAAAAAGAAGAGGTATTGTCTTGTTATAATTGATGATTTTTCAAGGTTTACATGGACTTACTTTTTACACTCCAAAGATGAGACAGCAAGTATTTTGCAGGACTTTGTAAGAAAAGTTGAAAAGCAATTTGACTTGCCAGTAAAAATCTTCAGGAGTGACAATGGAACAGAGTTTAGAAATAAGGAGTTGGATGATTTCTATGTGTCAAAAGGGATTGTGAGGCAATACAACACCCCAAGGATAAAAGAAAAAAATGGGGTGGTTAAAAGAAAGAATAGAACTCTAATTAAGGCTGCTAGAACAATGCTTGCAGATTCAGGTTTACCCTTATCTTTTTTGGGCAGAGGCTATAAACACTAGTTGCTATGTGCAAAACAGAGTTTTAATTAACCGCATGCATCAAAAGACTGTACAAGATCAAACCACTGATCTCTTATTTCAAAATCTTTGGATGTCCATGTTTCATTTTAAACTTAAAAGATTCCATTTCAAAATTTGCAGCGAAAGTAGATTGTGGTTATTTTCTGGGACACTCAACCACTGCTAAGGCCTATAAAGCGTTTAACACAAGGACTAGGTGTGTGGAAGAGACCTTGAATGTAAAGTTCAATGAACTTTCTTTATTAAAAATCCAAGCAAATCCTGCTGAATTATTTGACTTAGATAAATTACATTTGAGGATGTGTCTGTCAAGACTAACACTACAAGTACACCACAATCTTCCCATCAAGATTATGGATATGACATTATGGTTCCACAATATAAAGTCACTTCCACTTCCAGAGGAACAGATGTTCAGAACAACTGTCAAAACTCTGCCACTGCTACATCAACAGTTGTTTATCCTTAAACCTCTGTCGCCTCATCAAGTCAACCCATGTTTACATCTATCCCACCTATACCTCCACCTCCATTTCAAACAGATGTTGACTCTTCAAAATTACCAACAGATGTTGACTCTTCAAAATTACCAACAGATGTTAGCTCAGATGATTCTCATCTGCAGATTGTTCCATACAAGGGAGATCTAATCTACCTTAAAAATCACCCACAAGACCAAGTTGTAGGAAACATTAATGTAGGGGTGCTCACAAGAAGTCAATCCGAAAACATTTGTCTTTTTGCTTGCTCTTTATCTCTCACACAACCTGTCAAGTAACAAGAGGCACTAAGAGACAACAGTTGGGTAGAAGCTATGCAATAAGAGCTCCTACAGTTCAATAGACAACAAGTATGGGAACTTGTACCATTGCCTCAGGATGTATGTCCAATAAGCACAAAATGGGTCTTCAAGAACAAAACAGATAAAAGGGGCATTGTTGTCAAAAACAAAGCTAGGCTTGTGGTTCAAGGCTATAGACAAGAATAAGGCATTGATTATGATGAAACATTTGCTCCTGTAGCAAGACTAGAGGCCATCAGATTGTTCTTAGCTTTTGCTGCCAACCACAACATCAATGTGTATCAAATGGATATCAAATGTGCATTCCTTTATAGTAAGATCAAGGGAGAGGTATATGTATGCCAACCTCCTAGTTTTGAAGATGCCTTTTATCCAGATCATGTCTACAAGCTTAATAAAGCTTTGTATGGCTTGAAACAAGCACCTAGAGCCTGGTATGAAACTCTATCCACCTTTCTCTTATCCATAGGCGTCACAGGAGGTAAAATTGATAAAACATAATTTTTAAAATGGAGAGGAAATGATTTGATGCTTGTCCAAATTTATGTGGATGACATCATTTTTGGATCCACATGCAATGCCATGTGTGAAGAGTTTAGAGAACTCATGATAGCACAGTTCGAGATGATTGCCATGGGTGAGCTTCAGTGCTTTCTTGGTCTCCAAGATAAGCAGATGCAAAATGGTTTATTCATTCATCAGAGCAAATATGTCAAAGAACTGTTAACAAAATTTGATATAAATGATTGTTAACCATGTAGCACACCCATGGCCACTTCAAAACTGGTCACTATTGATGATAAAGATGACTTGATTGATCAAACACTTTACAGAAGCATGATTGGGTCTTTATTGTACCTAACTGCCTCAAGGCCAGACATCTTGTTTGCAACATGTGTCTATGCCAGATCCTAGTCAGCACCTAGAAAGTCCAACCTTATAGCTGTGAAAAGGATATTCAGATACATAAAAGGTGCTCCCACGCTTGGTATCTGGTATCCTGCTAATGGAAATATTGAGCTTTTAGGTTATTTAGATAGTGACTTTACTGGTTGTCGTGCTACAAGGAAGTCTACATCAGGAGGATGTCAGTTTCTAGGTAATTTCTTAGTCTCTTTGCAAAGCAAAAGGCAAGTTGCAGTTTCAACATCCACAGCAGAGGCTTAGTATATTGTTGCTGCTAGTTGCACTGCTCAACTTCTTTGGATTCAAAACCAATTGCCGGATTTTGGTGTAACTACTCTAAAGACTCCTCTCATGTTAGATAGTCAAGCAGCAGAAAACATTATCAAAAATCCAGTTTCACATTCCACAACCATGCATATTGACATCAGACATCACTTTGTGAGAGATTGCTATGAAAAAGGTTTGATTTCTCCGCATCATGTTCTAACTAAGGATCAACTAGCAGATGTGCTGACAAAAGCTTTAGACACATCTACCTTTGAAAGCTTGATCTCTAGGATTGGCATGCTAAACATGGATTAAAAGCAAAAAAAATTTCCATGAATAAAAAACATTAAAATGGTTTCAGAAAATCAAAAATCCATCTTTTAAAATAGTGCAAAAACTAAAAATTTTCAATAAATCCTTACAGTCTGTTTTAAAACATCTGATTGGTTATAATTCTATCCACCGTTAAGAGGTATCCTCTGTTCCCATTCACCACTATTTATCCTAACCTCTGATATCTATCCTCTGATAAAGTAAAATCACCACTGTTCCTATACATTGTTTCCAACCTCTATTGCTTCCCACCAGAGGTTACACAACAACTGTCATCCATTATCCAACAGAGGTTGCCACGTGGACAGATGTTAGCTATCAGATCTTTTGAACCGCTGCCATGTCAGCATTCACTTTTACCTTTATATATCCATGTTCCATCAAAACAACGCTTTTCACTGCCGACTTGAATTCAAAATTCATAAAAACGGTTTCAATCACAATCTTCTCCACTACTCCTCACTTTTCTTCTCCGATCATGGCTATGCAAATCAAGCTTCCTCATAACTACCTTCCTACTTTTGAGAAAAAAACGACAAAAATACTTCCTTTCATCCAATAATTGATGTTCTCACATCATCCAAATACAAAACTATCATGCTTGCTGATGCACCTAGTTATGTGGATATTCTCCGGCAATTTTGGGCAAACGCAAAAATTGAATCTCAAAACAAAAAGCCATATCCCCATCTTCCATATCCACAACATTTGCATTGGACGACCAAGCAGGTAAAATGTCATTTGAAAAACAAGAACTTCACACAGAGTTCATCGGACGCGGGTATGAAGGTCAACTGACTGGTGTTACAATTTTTAAACTAAAATTTCCTGCTGAAATGAGATATTTTTTCCATACCTTGCTTATCTGTCTTTCAGCCAAGACCACTGCATTTAATGAGATTCAACAAAACATTCAAAATCTGGCATATGCTATTTTGACAAAATCAGATTTTAATCTAACCCAGGCATTATTTTTGGACTTGGTGGCAAATATCAATAAAATAAAAACAAATAAGGTTTTTCTTTTGTATCCTAGACTCTTAAGCTATTACCTTCAACAACAAGTATCTGAAAAATATTTCAACAAGGTGTAGTTTTTAGAATGAAGAGTCTTATAAATGAAACTTTTACCAGAATGCAAAATCAAGAGTTAAAAGTTTCCAAAACAAAAGTAAAGAGGGATGAGCCTATTTTGGATGATTCCACATCTACTGCTCAAACCTCTATTGCTGAGTCCACTGTTCCTGGTGATCATGATACCACAACCAGTGTTGTGAAATCTACACCAACCAAATCCAAAAAGAAACCCCCCACATCCAAAAGCCCACTAAAATAAAGTTGCATAAAAAGGCACCTCTGGAAGATGAGATCCGAGAGGATAACCTAATGACATCACAAAAGTCACTAAAACCCACTATTGCTACTTCCTCACAATAGATGGAAAGATCTCCACCCAAAAGCCAAGCTCCTCTTGCATCCTCACAAAAGAATCAAGTTGTAAGCACAGGGAGACCACATTATGAAGCAGACATTTCACTTGAAAGTTTGTTTCACATCCCATCTCCCACGGCAAATTCTTTTTCAACTCCACAATCATCTCCAATAATTCTATCCACATTTATACCTCTGTTCATGCAATTGATAAAACTCAGACACAACTCAGTTCTTCTCATCACCAGTCAAAGAGAGCACACGTTCACATGTGACTGAGTCTGAGAAAAATCAAGTTGCAAACCTAGAAACAACAACTGTTGAGGCTACAATTGTAACCTCTGATCCAGTTGGAAGTCCCTAGTACCAAGACAAAGGGGCACTTGGTTCTGATAACATGGAGTTTTCTCCTGTTGAGGATCCAAATACAACTACCTCTGGTAGGGATTCAGATGATCCTAGTAAATTAGATGATTAATTAAGATATAAGGAATTGACGGAGAGGACGACTTCTATGGAATCTTCCATAGGTGAGCTTAAAGGCATGATGAAACAACTGTTACAAACCTCTACTTGTCAACCTTCACCTCATCAAATTTCCAATGAGCTGTAGAAATCAGTGCAACCAATTATCCAAGCTCAAAGGAATTTAGATCATATCAACCACAACACTCATATAGAACTTATCAGAAATATGGTTGAGACCAGATATAAAGTCACTCAAGCAGATACTAAGGCCATAAGAGAACATTTGGTAAAGACCACTGACTCTGCCCCTGCAAAAAGCATTCAAGAAGAAGTAGAGGATTATGCTAAAAAGGGGGAGAGCGATAAACTGAGAAAGTTGCAGCCAGATTCAAAGGTGCAACAAAATCCAGGGTCTGTTCAAAACCAAATTTCTACTGAGGCATCAGATGCTGGAGTTTAAAAAGGGATTGATGAGACCCTGAATAAACAGGCAAAAGAAATTGCCTTAGAAAAGCAGAAAGGCAAGATACACTAGAAAGCAAGGCTTCCAAATTGATAGAAGAAGAACCAACTAAGCAGATAGAAAAAGAAGATATTGGCACTTCAAAAAGGAGAAGGTCAACTAGAAAAGTTAGATAGCCAATTACCAGCTCTCCTAAAACCACTGCTATGCCCACAAAAAGTGTATCTTCTGCTCCTATCAAAACCAAACCATCACTTAAAAGAAAACCATCCCCAAAATCACCACCAACAGATGTTGGTACAACAAATATACCAACAAATGTTTCATCACCACCACCAAATGTACCAACAGATGTTAACCAAACCTCTGCCATGATCATTTTTCCACCTTAACATAACCAATATCCACACCACCAAGAATGCCAACACGGCCACCATCACCAAAAAACAAATTTACACGCAAAAGAAAACTTTTGTAGTGCAAGAAGATGATGAGAGAATTCTATCACCAATTCCTTTATCATCTGCCCCATTCCAGCCATACCAAAATTCCACTTCACTTCCACCCTATCAACCATCATCTGACATTCCACTTGCTTCCAAATATCCTCTAGAGATTCATCCTGTTAAAGGAGAAGTTGAATCCTTTTATAATATAGAGGATCCATCACAAAGGTCCTTCCCATCTCTCTTTGGTTATTGAAAGCCTAAAAATGTAGATGAATATTTGAAGCTAAAAGCAAGACAGGCTGAGAACATTGTTAAGGAGATGTGCAAAGGGAAGGATGACAGGACTTTGCAGGGAATCTTATCACTAGAACTTGGCAAGGTAAGAAAGATAGAAGATTTTGCCAAGGACCTATGCAAGTCCATGTCTAAGAAGCCAACAAATGTTGAGCTTGATGAAGAATTGAAACAGGATTACCTTGATCATATCATGAAGCATAAACCATACAGAGCATCAAGAGCACAATTCAAAGACTGGTCATCAGATTCTCTCAAGGAAGAGATTGAAAGAATTCAATAAATGCTAAAAGATCCTTTACACAAGCCAACTCCACCAGTATGGAAGAAAGGCAAAGCAATTGATCAAAACAAGGCTTTGAAGCTAAAGAGAATGAGCGAAGAGCTTGTAGCTGCAAAGTATGGTACTACTAGAGCTGTTGTCAGATGGTAAGAATGCAAAACTGTTGAGACCTACAAAAGGCTGGAACAATTAAGAGAAAAGGATCCTACAGTTCCAAGAAAGCCCGTTTACCCAGCAATGGTTATCCCTCAACAGACCCATACTCCTAAAAGGTAGTTCATAGCATCTAGCTTATCCATAATTGTCTTAAATCAAGTAAAAAGGCAAAAGCAGATGTCTATGACTGATGATCAGTTGTATGAAAAACACAGAAATGAGGGAATCAAGAACCAATTGCTCTTTCACGCATATCTTGAAAGTGATAAACTCTGAAAAACAGTTAAAAATCTTGTCAGCAGGCCACTTCACCAAACTCATCAGAAATAAGTCTTCACCCAAGAAAACCAACTGATTCAAAAATTCTAAAGTGGAAGTCATCCTCAGACACCCAAGTTTGTGACCCTGCTCGGATCAGATGATGAAATTCAAAAGCTAAAGACGGAGGATGCATATGGTCTGAATGCAGATGACCTCCAAGATATGTTGAACCTTGAATTACAAAGGGATTTTAAAGACATGATTTCCTTGAACTTTGAACTACAATTCAAAGGGAAAATCAGGTACACGTTGATGATGAATAAAGATCAGCAATAAAGAAGAGTTTTGGCATCATCTATTCTACGGGGTGATTGTTGGATCTAGTGGACCACACAAAAGAACAGATGATTGGAAAGCCAAAATGATCTGTATCATCTGATCAACAATAACAGTGCTTTGAAGATTTAACTCCTTCTAATGGCAATGGCATCAACATCTGCTCTCAAAGGTTTTTTAAGCTATAGTCTGTTCTACAAAGTCTGTTGAATATAAGCTCTGCTTAAAGTCTAAGGTCTGTTAAAGAGAACCTCTATTAATGAAGAATTAAAGACTGTTGAAGCAAAGGTCTACTGAACTAACAAAGGTTAAAGCTCATCAGAGTTTCTAGCAACAGATGCTGGATCAAGAGAGTTTATATATTTCAATGTAACAGTGTTTTAGCATAGCAGATGTTAGATGTTGTTAGATGTCACTGTCAAGGTGATGTCAGCTTAGATTCCACGGGTTTGCTTTGTACTATAAATAGAACAATGCATGTATTGTTCTATTTATCACTTCTTCTTAACATTTCTTTGTACGAACAAATCGGAGTGATCAGGCTGAGTGGGAGTTTGTATATCTTTCATGCATACCTAAATCAAATTTATAAAAAGTATGTTGATGAAAACATTCTCTTCATTGTTGTGATTTACAAGTTTACATTTGCGCTGCATTTTTCATTTTTGTTTATTATCTTTCATTGATTTCCATCTTTAAACAGTCATAACAATCAAACTCAGATCCTAACAATGGGTTCTCATTTGAGCTTACTTTTAGTCAATTTAGTTTATATGGCTTTTGTAGTTTTAAAATTGACTTAGTTTACGTAGATTTAAATATTTAGTAGGCTGTTTATTTATTTATTTATTTATTTTAATAATAAGTTAATTAGAATTTTTGGATGGTGTGTAAAAAGAGTCACAAGGTGTCACGTGAAGAACCCGTGGTTGATTTGGGGGAGCCCGTAAAAGATCTTTTACGTCTAAAAGATATGGGCTTTGTGCTATCACTTGGGCTTAGTTTTAGGGGATTTAATTTTGATAGGCTTTTTAGTTTCATTAAAGAAAGAAATATAAATCAAACCAGACCCAGACCATTTCCAAGCCCAAGACTAGACCTAGAAAGCGTAAATTGGCTAAGCCCAAAACAACATAATCTATCACTTATGTTTATTTTAGAACCATTTTTTTTGTATTGTTATCCTTTTAAATTTGTGGATTATTTCTGATGTACTCTTTAGTCTTTACTAATAATAAAATACTTTTAGGTTTTCTTACTAATATAAAATATATACTAGTTGACATTTCCATCAAAGCTGTACAATACTTTTAGGTTTTCTTACTCATATAAAATAGATACTAGTTGACATTTCCATCAAAACTGTAAGTTATTAGCCCAAAGTTACGAGAAAGCTAGCCATAAGACGAGCCCAACATGGTAAGTTTTAAATAAATTATTGACAACTAAATAGGTGTATGAAGAAACGAGAAGGCTAACCCATAACGCTAGACTCATCATATATTACTAAGAAATAATGGATTTTAATAATCTCAACTATTAGCTTTTAGCTGGCAACGGTCTTAAATTAAAAAATAATCAGTGGTGGTTCCACCTTTTCACATATTGTGAGCCAGTGGACCTTTACTAAACCGAAAGAAAAGGGGACAAAAAGAAATTAAGGTTCTGTTGTTGGCCGGCAACGGTCCCAATTTAAAAAATAACCAGTGCTGGTCTCACATTTTCACATATTGTAAAACAATGGATTTTTACCAACAGAATCTTAATTTCTTTTTGTCCCCTTATCTTTTTCGGTTTAGTAAAGGTCCATCAGTTATTTTTAAGTTGGAACCGTTGCCAGCCAACGACTAATAGTTGGGATTATTAAAATCCATTATTCCTATTACTAAAACCGCAAGTCAGTTTTGGAAGTATAAGATCGATGACAATGTAATACTCTGAACCTTGATGTAACCGTTATAAATGTGAGAAATATGAAATTTATAACTAATATACTGTCAAACGAGTAACAACGGGGTGTCAGCCCAGTGGCCAGCCTCACCCATTCCAAACGGAAGGACGCGGGTTCGAGTCCAGCTCGGGCCGAATAATCCTGCTGGGTAGTAACCGCCAGGCAGCTATGGGGCTAAGCTAGCTTGGGGAGGGAGAACCCTCCCGCGGTCTGGGGTACCGTGCATTTACCCTTTTTTTTACTGTCAAACGAGTAAGTTACAGGTAAAATGACTAATGGAAATATGACATATCTAGACGAGTACTTACTGTTATAAGATATTGTTTACTAATAATAACAACAACAATAATAATAATAATAAAATAAATAAAAATTGAAATACACTCTTTACGCGTGTGATCCCAAATCGACACCAAACGTATTTCATCCCCATCGGGGGAGTAAAGTAAGCAGGTACCTATACTCTATAAATAGAGTTTATATGAGTTTAATTGAATGATCAGTATTTCAAAAACGCTTTAGCGTAAAGTGAATTCAGAACCCTTAATAACCCTTTGGGTATTGTCAATAATCGTTTTCAGGGCACCAGTAGAAATACCCTACACCAATGTGTCATAGATAGTTTTCAGGTATACTCTTGTTTAAGTTTATGTCAAGTTAACTATTATTCTTTTTCGGCATTAGAGTTATTGTCAGGGAGGGTATTGGTAACTTAGCTTTAGTTAGGCATAGACTAGTTACCTATGCGTAAACAATGCAACGTTACCTAATATTAACCATGATAATAACTAGTTAGGCCTACCATTACTAAACTACTGTATCAGGACCCAATATATTTTTGATAGCGCTAGCAATTGGTTATACATGTGAGTTAATTATTTATAGAACTACGCTTTTATACACGTTATGTTTAAAGTGGTAATAATCCAATGATGTTGTTAATGTGCAATTATTAGTAGGGATATATTGGGATCCTTATATACTTAATGGGATTTCTCGAAATTAGCAAAAAAGATAATAGGGTTCCTCGTATACAATACTGCCATACCTATGTGATGAATGGGCGCGCGCGCGTGGGGGGTGTCACGCCCCGAAAACGTCGCAGTGGAAATACACACGTAGTGGTGACGAAAGTTGGTGCCCATAAGTATCTTTGTGTACAATGCAATATTTAGTTTTGCACATTCAACTTAATTAAAACATATTTAAAGTTTAGATTTTAAACACAACCCACAACTACAACATAGTTTAGTTGTTTTGATCCTTACGGATCTTAGTACACACTTGGTCCTAAAATAGTTTTAAAAGTTGTTCAAAATATTATTTAACACAACATGCATCAACAACCACATGATATGCCAAAATCCCAAAGCCGAACTCATGTACCTGAATAACACATTAAAATCAAGTATCAACACAAAGGAGGGTGATTTTAGATATTCAAATCATACATAATTTGATTCAAGGAAAAACTTTCTTATTATGTGTTTAATAATTAAACATCCATATAATTTAAGAAGTCAAATTTATTTCCTTTACGAAAATCCGAGGGTCAGCCATCGCAAGCGTTTTTAGAAAACTTGCGATAAAGAACATTTTGCCAAGGTTTATATATTAAATTGCTAGCATCAAATGTTCAGATTCGTAAGTTTGCAAGACCTACGAGCTATATATTAACAATAAGGGTATAATCAAAGCTAGATAATAACAGAATATAAATTTGTCGCTTGACTTGATACGGAGCTACCGGTCATGACGGGGTGGTCAACCCGATAGATCTATCAACAATTTTACGCATACAGTATAATTGATTAAACGGAAAAATTTGCGTAAGTGCCCACAATGGGTCACTTATAATGTCTGCCTTATGTACAATATATATATCTTACTAAAATTTGATAAATTTAATACTTTGTGTTGTACGAATTTCCCGAAGTCCCCATCGAAACGTAAGCCAATACCGATACTCTCTTGAGATCAAGAAAATTCGTCACAACTTAGATTAAGCATTTTTAAATCTACACGCTCGTTATATCCCAAACACCGTAATAATCCATGTTTCTCCCCGAAATGTATATATTTATATTCATCAAAACTCGTTTCTCCCTGAAACGTATATATTTATATTCATCAAAACTCGTTTCTCACCAAAACGTATATTTATATTCAATCGAAAACCATATATTTTCCACGAAAATATATTAATAAATTATTTTAAGGCATATTTTATACAAAAACGTATAATTATCCTTTTTAAGGCGTGTTCTTCCCCCAAAACATTATATAAAACAGTAAAAAGAGGGGTTGTGACACTTACCTTTGGGTGCGTTTATATATTAGCGTGATCCCACAATTTGGTCTACATGTCCCAATTTAAGTAGGAACGATTTAATAACCGATAATCCATAAAATACCTTAGTTTCTCCAATACTTCGAATTTTTCACATCACTTTGAGATTTTCTCCAAAAGTCTTTATTTTTTATTATGTTGGTGTATTTATATATATGCGTTCATATATATATATATATATATTAAGATTTTTGCGACTTGAACGATTTTATTGGTAACCCGCATTATGTTATATCCGTTATCACACCCGTTTATAAACAATATATCTACGATTTGCGCTTCGTAATATATATATATATATAAACGTGAACATATTATCAAATATCGTAATACACGTATCTCGTTAACTTATATATTTTATCATTTTTAAAGAATTTATACATTAAATAACTCATCATGTTAACGTATGTATTATTTTCATGCTCGACAAATAAGTTACATACTTAACGTAACTTTTAACGAAATTACCGTTTCAACCGAACAAATGTATATGCATAGTCTTAAATCCTACTATCATGTCAACACTTAACATAACACATATCATATCATACAAAGTTCACTATTGAACAACCCATTTTCGTGTACATTGAAATATGCGTATTTTAGCGTTTTCGGTCGTCGGAAGTCACGTATGACTATCCAATCACCAAGGATACTTAATATAAGTTACAATACTTAGATTTATCTCAAAAATATTAGTTTATATTCTGATCTAAACAGTTTTGTAAAAATCACTTTAAAAGCCGATTTTTATCGTTTTTCACGCATAGTCTTGTACTGAACTTTACTATAATCATCCCAAATCGTAACAACTTGATATTTTAACATAACACATGTTATTCGCTGAATAAAATGGTACTTATACTCATGTTAGTGCATATTTCATGTAAGTGACATAAATCATGCAATTTCACCTAGTTTACTACTTTTTAAGCTATATGTATAACATGCAAAGCTATCTAACTTATGACAAAGTTTTGTGTCATCATGAACATCATATGACATCATTTAAACATGTGTACATTTTGATCTTTAAACATCTTTATCATATCATAACAATTTTAACAACCTATGATTATGTTACCATCTTGAAAATGTGCATGTATGGAGTGTTGTAAATTATATAGGTATTGTGTAGTATTTCCATGTTCAACACTTGGCAAAAATGGAAGCATTCAAGAAAAGGTGCGCCACCTACATGCTCTCTCACATACATACATATACAAATGCATATATATAATATATATGAGATAATATAGATATTTAACTGGCTACCGGGTATTTTATCTCGTATTTTAATTGCGTTTTATGGCGTTTAAAATTATTTTTATCATTAAAAAAATAAACTTGCCATAATATTGCTGAAATATATATTAATTGCCTAGACTGACTGCGTTGTCTGTATTTCGCAGTATGCGCGTGGTATTGTGTAGTACACGCTTAAACTCGAAAAATAGAGTTTTCAAGCGTTTTAATTAATTTTTCCTCACGAATATGAATAAAAAATCATTTTAATCATAATTTTAACATTAATCGGGCGGTCACCGACGTTCGTTTCGCATTTTGTTCGTTACGCGATAAACGTTTATCTTATTATTGCCAACATAGTTTCTAATAAACTTTAAATTTACCAACACATCAGATACAATATATAACACCAAATTCAATAAAACATTGTTATTATTTATTTATAACACGTGTCACACTTGTACGGTATAGACTCAAAATAGCCGGGTGTCACAAGCGGGGGAGGGCAGGTGTCTTGACAAGCCCGTTGTTGGTTGTTGGGAAAAGGTCAAATTGGCACGTGTTGCCCCTGAGCCAAATTATCACAATCATGTAACATGTCAACTCTATTTTATATATTGTATAACATGAGCTCACCAACGTATAGTTGATGTCGTTTTGAGTATACATGTCACAGGTAATCAGTGAGATAGTCATAGGAACCAAGTGGAGATGGTTGAAAGAAGTTCCTAGTTGTTTAATATTGTAAATAATTAACGTGTTGATCTCACACTGTTATAAGTGTTAATGAATGTTCAGTTTCCTTCTATTGTAAGTGTATCAATTGTGTCTGATCACTTGACTTATTACTGGGGTGTTACAAACAATGGTGGGTTTTTTTTTCGGTTTTTTGTTTTTAATTTTTTTATGTTTCAAATAGTAGGATTTTATGGAGCCCGCGCTCTGTGACGGAAACCTTAGTTGGTAATGGTTGTATTTGTTATGGTACAGTCACTGTAGTAATCCAAATTCCTAAAAGTGTTAAGTGTATATTTGGGATCAAAGTATAAATAAAATAGAAAATAATTTAGAAAATCTAATTATAAAACTAAAAAATTCATTTTCTTGCACAGCCTGCCTTTTATATTTCCACAATTAAAGTAACTAAATTTATAGCAATAATTAATTCTTAGAGTGTATACCAACTGAACTTTAAACTTCAGAACCTAATATGTCAAGTTTTTAATATTATACATAATTTCGCCCCTTAGGTTGTATATAATAATGTGATTTTAATTCTTTTAACTTTTATTTAATTTTTCTTTTATATTTGATAACTTATGCTCCTAAACTTTAATAAAAAACTAAGTATATGATTGTGTTTAGTTTTTTCAATGTTCCGGTATACTTTTTTTTGACAGCGTAATTGCATTTCAAGTAGTGTTCTTTAGGGTATTATATTGTAGAGTGTCGGCGGCGTGCTAGAACCCTGGCGAACTGATTCGATTCCGGCCGCACATCGGTACCCATATTCGTTTTTATGTTTTTCAGTCGAAACACGTGTCGACATACTTTTAGGCATATCACAGTTTTAGTTTTATTTCTTTTCGATTGCTATAGAAAATGTAATTCCGTAACAAATTAAACTGATATCGATAGAATTCCTCAAGAAAATCCTACTAGTATATATCAGTAACTCTAAAGTTTGAACATGAAGATCTGTGGTGTTTTGGTATCCCAAAAAAGGTACAGCCTTAACGTTGATATCTCCAATGCACCTGTCTTGTTTTGATAACAAAAGGAGGTGTTTGAAACTGTGTTTTTGTGGAAAAATTAATTATTTATCTTTTTGTGTTAGACTGGTATTATAGAAGTATAAAGAGGAAATGACATTTCTAGTATAATGTCAAATAAACAAAAAAAAATTTAGAAAGTAATAATTAAAAAGGCATAAGAGCCGTTAATCATTACACATTTTCTAAATAAACGTTATGAGGTTGATGTGACGAAAAACGCCTCTTATTGAGAGTCAACTAGTAGAGATGGGGTTATATAATATGATTTTTAAAAAATTAGATTAAAATGTCTTGTTTTCAAAGAATAACATACTTGTAGATATAAAATCTGATTTACACATCCAATCCCCAATACCAACCAACATGCATATCTCTATCTTTAATATAATAGAGTATCATATGTTTAACCATTACACACACAAAATCCCTAATAGCAACCAACATGCATAACTCTATCTTTAATGTAATAGAGTATCATATGTTGAACCAAATTCAACAAAAGAGAACTTATTTGATAAAATATGACGTGTTTTTGCCCTTTTATTATTTTTTGTTGGGTTGTTGCTCTTATCGGTATCACAATTATGTGTGCAAGATGACTAATTAATTCACAAAAGAAACAAGCTTTCATATAGACATGTAAAGCATATTGTGACAATTCTTGAGCCCCCATAACAAATTTTACAAAATTTGGACTTCAATTGTGATTCAAAGCATCTTTGGTGATTCTATTCTATGTCTAAATGTGGGATTCATGCTTATTTAAACAATTTCTCCAACAAATTCCATACAATCTCAAGATCGGTTTCACAACAAACTAGATGGTGTTCATTTACGCACAATGTTGACATACATTGTGTAGATTTGAGCTATTTTATACACCCAATTTTATAAGGCTTAGTTTGACATTACTTGGTTTCATTTCTTCTCTTTCTAACGTCATATGACATAAACAAGACTTACAAGCAGACCTGTATATTTATAAAAGATATATAAGTGTAGCCGGGATAAAAAATAAAGAAAAAAACAACATAGCTAGAACACAAATATGCTTCTTTTGAATTGAATGGATACAAACGAAATGTTGGACCAACATATGGTCTAAGCTAAGATAGGGAGACAATTCGTGTTTGAAGATTGGTCCAAGCTATGATAAGGGTTGTTTTGCACATAGCCCATGGTGGGTGGGTCCATTTAATTCTATAACATGCTTTTTTTTTATTGGTAAGGTGT
The DNA here is from genome assembly GCA_947069175.1 of Scalesia atractyloides. Taxonomy (NCBI): domain Eukaryota; kingdom Viridiplantae; phylum Streptophyta; class Magnoliopsida; order Asterales; family Asteraceae; genus Scalesia; species Scalesia atractyloides. Next base: position 17,413,200 of record CAMTDV010000026.1, read on the forward strand.
TTCATGTTTATGTATCAAATATTGTAGGGTTATGAGTCTCAATTGCTTTGTCCTCCTATGTTAATTTCCATAAATGGTGGGGCACTCTTTCACCCTCTCACCTTTATGTGTTTTTGACTAGAATTATAAAGGATACTCATCTCAAATCAATCACAAATTCATAATAAGCCATCTTATTTCCTTTAATTCTATCAATTCAGCACTGAAATACCTATCACGTTTCATCACGCCGTTGTACAATGTTCATATCAACTCTCCAAGCTTCACACGACCGTGACGACTATCACGGCGAGGAACAAATTTTCCTCACATGTTGCGCCGATGTAACCACGGTGACCACGGTATCACGGAGGCCACCATGGTGGTGCCCCGACTCCCTTGTAAAGAAGAGTAACATTTTAGAAATAAGCTACAACTATGATTAATATATTTAAAACCAAGTTATATTGTTTGTAAATTTTATAAACATTTAATTTGCTAAATGATTTAATCATTTCTCAACAAGATGTTATGATCTATTTTGAGCATGGAAATATATCCTTAAATGGGTGCAGATGTTTTAGGGTAATTATGACAATTGATTAGAGCAAAAACATTATAATTTGAGATAATTGCATTCATAAATTAAACACAATAGGATTTTAGAATGTGCATGTCTCGTGTAATTAATGAATCACTTCCCATCATCAAAATTAATGAATGAGAATATCTTCCTACTGTTTTCATGTTGTTTTTATAGGTTAATCATGTTTTCTATAAATTTCTATTAAAGGTTTATAGAAACATACATCTTCATTGCCAAAACAAATATTATATAATTTAATATTGTGCTCTTATATGTTTTTTCTGTTATAAACTAGGATTTTTGAAAATAGTTCGCACCTAAAAAACACTCATTCGAAATCGACTCGAATAGTTTACAACTAAGCCGAGCTCACTTGTTTATAACTCGAGTTGACCTTGAGCAAAGATAAAATTGCTTGTTAGTTGTTAACTCTTTGGAATATATTTAGTTTTCGCTTTAGCCCAATATATTATACATCACCTTTTTCTTTCCTTCCATTTGGTCTATGTCCTCTTGAGCAATCAATCATAACTCATTTTCTTCTTTCCCGTAATTCGCAGCTGACATCTTTTTTTTTCTTCAACAAAGTTTGCACGTGCACGCACGCGCTTTTTCTCTCTCTCTCTCTTTTAACAACCATGCGATGAAGATCAATTATTCCTCTTTGCAATTTTTTGTCGCTTCTCTACTTCCTCTTAGATAGATTGTGGTTGAAGAACACCCAATCAACAGATTGTTAACCCCATAGGCTTTTGTGATTGGGCGATAGATCGTTGGCCCGACTACAACTACATTGGACAACAACAAACGTATCTTGACCATCCTAACGTCAAAACTAAAAAGAAAGAGACGCTTAACGAGCCATAAGTTGGTTTGAATTGTATACGATTCAAGTTTGAGTTCAAGTTTTCTACTCTTTAAATTAAACTGAACTTTTAGAAGCTATTATAATATATATATATATATATATATATATATATATATATATATATATATATATATATATATATATATATATATATATATATATATGTAGAAGTTAGTTAACGTACAATTGATCTTAACGTACGATGCGTACGTGATGTGAAAACAACATGCGGTTTGTCAAAAATATAACATGTGATTTACCAAAACCGTGGGTTTATCAAAAAAGTAACATGCGGATTTAGTTTTCAACATGCGGGATTTCGGTTTTGCAGTTTATAACATGCGAAATTCTCATCGTGTACGCATTGTACGTTAGGTGATATTGTACAATTCACTTTCTCTCTCGCTCTCTCTCTCTCTATATATATATTGTATATATTAATATAGCAAACCACCAATTTTTTTGCCCTCGACAAAGATCTTTAAAATGTTTTTTTCTGAGTTTAAAATAGTATTATTCATAACTTGATATGATACATATTTTCCTTTGCCGTTTAATAAAATTGAAAATAGTTGTTACACAGAATTAAAAAAAAAAAAGTAAAAGCTGAGGGTGTCAGTGATTGAATGAAAACATAGATGCAAAATCTTCTATGCTCTTTCAGACCATGTCTCCTGCATAATTTAAGAACTGACCACAAGAATCTTCACCTCTTTCACATTAAACCACAACCCAAATTCCCTTATTTTATTACAAGTTTTTAATATAATTTTCTTTATTAAAACACAATGATTTTGAAAATATTTATTTATTTTTGTTTCAAAAGTTGAAAGAAAACGTGGTTGTTCATACATTTGTATTTAAGTAATATTTAAAACAATGCCGTATGAATGATTTGTTGAATTGTAATAACACAATTACGATGCCACAAGTCATATTACGGTCATAATGTTAGGTTTTTTTATGCTAGATGAAACTAGCATTGAGAAACTATAAGTTTTCCATAAATTGGTTAAGGAAAAACTAGAATTATGAATGTGGTTTATGTGTTTTCTTGTTAATAGAAAGGGAAGGCGAATCAACATTTGAAGGTGAAAACCATAAACTAAATCTTTATTACACATATGAAGGCGTTTTATAGGTTTTATACTCTAGAGAAAATAAGCTTGGGGTGTATGAACCGTAGATATGAATGTATGATTGAACCAAAAGGAGAAGAGAGACAAGGAAACTACCGCTGGAATCCGTGCAGGTGATCGAAACAACCATCGTAAGGGTTCTTCCCTAAATTGCAAGTGTTCTTACAAGTATGTTAAGGTTTGTGACCCAAGTAGATATTTTGTGTTGTGAAGAGAAATGGACACTTGGGATAAGCTAAAAAGGTGTATGTAAGATCTATATATTGAAGGATTCCTGCTAAGACTATACACTTAATTGTTGCATTCAAATAAGGATTAGCTTTTAGTCATCGAAAGTACTAATTGGGAAAATTTGTATTCCAAATTAAAAATTTAGTAAAACATGTTAACTTTTGTTGAAATTAGCCTAAAATGAAATTTTATGGAATTTGACAACCCATGAAGTTAATAATGATTAAATATGTTTAAAATGCTTTCAAACATTTTAAGGGACAATTTTTCTGTTTTGTAAAGTACTTGTTATAGTAGTTTTAGTTGAGTGAAACCCTTCAAATGATATTACATATTTTAATGGCAAATTTGGATCCCTGGTGGACCAGTGAAGTATTATCGTGCTATCAACGAACCGGTCGTTCATATCTATCTTCATTAGGCTATAACACCTATACACAAATTCAGGAAACCCAATTATTCTGGGAAAAACCATTGTGGGAATCGAACCCAACAAATTCATTAACTAACCCAACAAATCATTAACTAACACAGCACTAACCCAGTTAGTTTCTTTTGCTGATATGGACGTTTTTAGTGACATGGCTCTTGTTTCTAAAAACATATGTGACTGATGTATAAAAACAATTAAACTTTTTAAAAAATCCATATTTATTTAAACATATATTATAATATATAATAATTATAATTATAATATACTTAATCAGTATATAAATCACAATAATTCACATTGACACTTCAAACATTTCAGTATACGATTGAAACCCTAGGTCTCTCAAAGTTTAGCGATTCCTTTTATGCTAGGGTTCTAATCTTCGATCTTATGTTGCGACTCGATGATGGACGAAATCCCAATGAAGCTTTGGTATGGTGGCATATTCGAAGCAGGTTCTCCTAAGCTAAAGCATGTGGGTGGTGAAACACAATTGCACAAGATAAGCATGGATCAAATGCCTTTCTTTAAGCTAGTAGATTACGCGATGGAAACATGTATGTGTGCTGATAAATTTTTTTCACATGTATTGTTTAAATCCTGGTGATGGATATTTGAAGCGATTAATAAGTGATAAGGATGTGATTGACATGGCTATGAAGGTTGGTGCCAATTCCCAGCTGGTTTTTGATGCATTCATTCAAAAAGGACCAATAAGTAAACCAAAAGGTGAACCTAGTACCCAACCTAATACACAACCCACTATAGCAAAAGCCCAGCCCACTACACCAAAAGCTTAACCCAATACTCTGCCAATACCCATGTATCCCAAAAGCCCAGCCTAGTACCAAGTCCTAGTTCAGTGGGTAAGCGAACTAAGTCAGCTGCTAGAAGACTTGTTGTTCAATTGAAACCTTGCCCACTTAACCCTAAGGAAACTAAACAAGAAACCCTACCATCTGTTTTTCAAACACTACCAATTGAACCAGAACTTTAAACACTACCAACTGAACCTAAACCTCAAACCCTGCCAATTCGTTATGATAAGGAGGAGGATGATAGTGATGATAAGGAGGATAATTTTGAGGAGGGTGATGATAGTGACTTTGAAGAAGTAGGTAGTTCAGATGAGGAATATTCTGATGATGAGGAGGGATATGTATAAGAGGTTTCTAATAAAGTCGTTAGTCGTGGGTCTTATAGAGATGATGATGAGTTGACACATTCACTTGACTTAATTGTAAAAGCATGTGAGGAAGATGTTGCATCTAAGAAGGAATTGCTCGAAAAGTGTATAAAAGGACAAGAGGGTAAATTGATTGAACCTGATGTAAGGAGTTCACATAGAAGCTTATGGTAGCTATGATGATTTTGATGCTGATTTTAATACACCTGGTGAGAGTGAAGATAATGACATAAGAGGGAAGAAGTATAAAGAGGATGTTATGTTGTACACAACCAAACTGATTGGAATAAGTTTGTTTGCACTGTTGGAACTAGGTTCCCTTCAAGGGAAGCTTTTAAGGATGCTGTAAGAAAGTATACAATTTCAAATGCTAGAAACCTTGTCATTACTAAGAGTGATTAAAGGAGACAAGGCTATAGGTATGAGTTGTGTTAGAGGTTGTCCTTCAATATATTTTGTTCATATCATAGAGGTAAAGAGTGTTATATGGTTAAGAAAATAAAGAACAAACACAACTGCCAAAGGAAGATGTCTAGGAATAGACAGTTGACTTCTATATTCATAGCTACTGAGTTCTTGCCATTTTTTAAAGCTAAGCTACATTGGTCTGCTAAGGAAATCAAAATAGCAATTAAGGAGAAGTAGAGGGTGTTAATAAAGAAGTGGTTGGCTTATAAAACAAAGAATTCTGCACATAAGATGCTACATGGATCAATGAGAGATCACTACAGCAAACTTGGTTCATACTTAGAGGTTTTAAACAAAGAAAATCTAACCTGAACTGTAACACCTCGTAAAATCGTGTCCAATAGTATAGTGACACGTGTTGTATTTTTTAATTTAGTCTATTAAAGACTAATAGGGACTAAAGTTGTCAACATACTCAAACTGAGCCTCTGAGTGAATGTATGATGTCAATATGCATAAACATAAGCCTCTGAGTGACTAATATGTCAACATGCTTAAAACAATAGCCTCTGAGTGACTGATATGTCAACATGCTAAATCATTAGCCTCTGAGTGACTGATATGTCAACATGCTTAAACTTGGCCTCTGAGTGACTTATATATTAACATGCCTAGCCACTGAGTGACATCGGAGTCAACATGCTTATAGTGGTGTAACACCTTGTAAAATCGTGTCCAATAATATAGTGACAGGTGTTGTATTTTTAAATATAGTCTGTTAAAGACCAATAAGGACTAAAGGCGTCAACATGCTCAATCTGAGCCTCTGAGTGATGATCCGATGTCAACATGCATAAATAACATCCTCTGAGTGACTGATATGTCAACATGCTTAAATCATTAGCTTCTGAGTGACTGATACGTTAACATGCTTGAAATTTGGCCTCTGAGTGACTGATATGTCAACATGCCCAGCCTCTGAGTGACATCAGAATCAACATGCTTATCATAAGCCTCTGAGTGATCCTTTGTGAAGTCCTAAACTTTCATACGTGCCATTTGTTGGACGAGAGAGTTCAATTATGTAAATATGTGAAAGTTGGATGATGGAGGGATTAAAAGTGTCAACATGTTAATTTATACCTCTGAGTGACCTTTTAACGAACCGAGAGCTTGACAATGTCCGGGCATAATCCCGGGTATGCCAAGTATTGGCTACGGAGGGCTAAAAGTGCCAAAAAGGTGTTTAAAAAGGTTTTTAGAAGCTTTAATAAGTTAAGGGGTTACAAGTGTCAAACTTTGAAAGTGGCCTTGGGGCGGTCGCGGGCCGCGAGAGACCAGGCCTGGGTCTCTCGCGGGGTGCGAGAACAGGTCTGCTGCAGAAACTTTTGTTTGGAGACCAAGTAAAACTCCAAAACCATTAATTCGAAACCATGGCTTCTCTAAACTGCTATGCCACATTTTGGGACACTTGTAAGCTTCTTCTTACACCCCTAAACACCTGGCTTCACCTCCTTTGAGTTCTCCAACTATAAATAGGTGTTCAAGTGCTTCATTCCAACTTGCACCTTTCTAAATCATAACCCTTCTCCCTCTTCTGTAAGTTCCTAGCTGAAAGGAGCATCCAACTTAGTTCTTGCATTGTAGAAACCTCTTGTAAGTGTTCCTTGCTCTTGTATTTTCGTTTATAGCCTTTTATAGCCAAAAGTTAAGCGTTTTCGTAAAACATTTTAACTTTCGGTTAAGACCATTATGGTCCAGCCATTGTTCGAAATGAACATGGCTAAGTGATTGTAATAAGGTAGGTGTTAGTCCCTATAAAGGGCACCTCCTGAAGATCACGTTTGCTAGACCAATTGACGGGTCAAAGTTATGAAAATAAAAAGTCAAACAAGCCATTTTTTGAAAAAAAATCATAAATTGATCTTATATATGTTTGAAACCTGTTTTGACACTTAAACAAGTTGGTAATAGTTATTAGAACATGTTCGGCTCGTCATTTTCAGTTCTAGGGTCGGTTCGCAAACGAAAGTCGCAAAGTTTGACTTCTGCTTTGACTTTCGATTATGACCCGATTTAGATTAGTTACTTACCGATCTAAAGTTTCATTATGATCGTAATATAATGTAGCATAACCCTTTGAGGTTATATTACATCAGAATCCAAGTTTATGCGCAAGTTCCATAATTATGCCATCTTTGACCAAAATGTCCTTTTTACATAAATCAAGGTTTTAATGATAATAAACTTGAAAATGAGTTTCCTACTGATGTAATATTATAAGTAGGATTATTTGGGATGTTAAACCAAGTTATAAACTGAGTTTTCAAACAGGTCCTTAAACTATGTCAATAAATGACGGTTTTAGCCGTTATGGCTTATAAAATGGTTTTAATCAAATCTTTTCAAGGTAAATCATTTACCTACTGATATGTTATATTAAATAGCATATTTTAAATATTTTAATCTGACCTTAACATCAGTTTTCATTAAACATCGCATAAAACGACATTTTACAACATAAGCACCGTTTAGGCGCATAGTATGGTTTTAAACATTAATAATGGACCAAGACTTGTTACCTACTGATTTTAAAACTTATTTATAGTAGGTACATGTTATAAACTCAGAATCCCAAATAATTTATCAACTATGTGTAAAATGACCAAAATGCCCCTTCGGTGCATAGTTTGGTCATAAAGATAATTTACACATATAATTGACATCTACTGACATTATATCATAAATAAAATATTTTTCCAGAATACTTATAATTATAAACTTAAAATATATTCAAGTTCCTTTTATACGGTATATAATTACCGAAATGCCCTTGTAAGGCATAATTTCGTTTTAAAACCTTAACGGGCGTACAAGTTGATATCCTACTGATATCTTAACTTATTTAAAGTATAATGGCATATTGAACTTGTCCATGACTTATCCAGTTACCTGATATCGCTAAAATGCGCACGGTTACGTATATGTAACTATTTTACGGAAATTAACCGAAACGGGTTTAACCTTGTCATATAAGTTTCAAAATCCAGAATGTTTATAGTTTACCCATATTATACAAGTAAAGTACTTGTCGGGATTAAACTACATTCTACCCGATCATCGTTTAATCAAGCGTTATACATAATGATCATGTACACTATTCGGTTTATAAGACCGTTAGTATTTAATTGGCTAGCTTATGCCATAATTCAGACTAGAGCCTTCCTGGTAAATGCTATCTACACTTGGTACTTTTGTATACGGCTGAGTTATTTAAAAATAAAAGAAGAAGACTAGCTCAGGTAAATACTCTCGACTTATTTTCCCTATACGGGTTTGGGATACGGTAAATTATTACCGCTTGGTCCAAATGGGGTCAATCGAATGCCCGCTTGTGGCTAGTAAACCCGCATATTTCGTTTTAGTCAGTTTTGTTTGATAACTTAAACATCAGGGGTTAAATTACCGTGTCTTGGATATCCTGGGCTCAATACATTAGTTATTGGCCACGACTTTAGCACGGGGTGTAGGCATACACCTTTTGATGCTCATATGCAATGTTCCCAAGACGTTGGGGATGACACCTTCATGAGTCCTGAGAGGTGTGTATTTAATCATGTCTCGGTTTCTGTACTAGGCCCTATATGTAATGACAAACATGTGAATCTGATACAAGGTTGCAAGGTCAACTTTTCCAAGTTAATAAAAGATTTTGTGCCGTTTTGCACTTAAACCATTTTAAAGTTTTCAAAATGAGCCAGTTGGGTGTATTTACCAGCGTAAGCTGACGTATTGTCCAAAGGCTAAACTGCAGGTACAATACGAAATAGGCCGGAAGCTGCTCGGTAGTGATAGAGGATCCTGCAAATCCTAAATCTGCCTAAAGTCTGTTTTGTATTCTTTCCATGTACATTTTATGATCCGCCTATGGATCTTCTATTACAAGCTTGTATATTATTTTGTATTTTCGAATATTTGGTTTGTAATAGTAATTTTACTCCAAGACTTCCGCTGTGCCGTGTTAAATTGACAATGATGTTATCAACTGACGTCACGATACTCCCCGCCCGGGCCCACCGGTGTATGGATTTCGGGTTGGAGATCCGGGGTGTGACAGGGTTGGTATCAGAGCCAATGTTTGGGAGAATTAAACACTAGCCTTTTGTGTTTAGTCTCAAACTTACATGAGCACATTCCTTAGACTTCCGAGTCTAGGTATTGACCTAGGATTACTCATTTCATTATTAAGTTATTAGTATGTTTTTGAATTGATTTTTAACAGGAAAATGCCACCACGTGTGAGAGGAAAAAGTGGATGAGGAAAAGCTCCAATGAGAGGAGGACCATCGGGACGCATCCCCCCTCAACCTGATAACTCAGATGCATACCAAGAATCAGGAGATTCGTCTCCTTGGCAACCAGCGAGACGTTCTGTCTCTAATAGACACTCGCCCTCACCTTCCCAAAATTCTTACCACTCCTATCATTCACATAATTCTCACCATTCCCATTCTCTCAACTCCTACCATGAGGAATTTAACCCCAACCATTACCTTAATACACCTCCAGCCGATCAAAATCAGTTGGACCAGCCACACCCTATGGACGAGGACTCCGACCCGGAGATGCCACCGTCCGGATCAAATATGCATCCCTTGAAATTTCGAGCGATTCAAACTCGTATGCCGGAATGCCTTACCAAGGTCCTAATGAGTGGGACCAATACTGGAACCAATTCACCTTTGCCCACACACCTTTTCATCATTCTCAACCACCTCCTGTACAAGAAGTCCACATGGAGCCAGTGGACCAATCTCAACTACCACCTGAACCACCAAGGAGGAAGCGTGAAGCATGTATGTCAGTACGTGCAGGACAAAGGTCAGGATCACTGTCACCTTTGCCCAACTCTTACCCCATAATTCAAAAGGACCCACAAATGGGTGGACCATCTAATGTTTCACCTATAGTGGAACCAACATCAACACCTGCTGTTCAACCACCACCATCGGGTTCTACTAACCCAATCCCTACATATCCGGACATGTCTGGATATGATCCTTATAACCTGTCTACACCGGTAGACTATCAAGCATGGTCGCAAGACCCCTACATGCAGGCGGTTATGCACAATGCACTTTACCCGTCTCCTTTCCCACCTACTTATCCACCGACAGGATATCCAACTTATGGGTACCAGTATCCGGTTATGCCACAACCTCCGCCACCACTTGAGGCCATTAATGAGGCCTTAGAAAGGATGAAAGAGATGCAGCAGCAGGCGGAGAAAACGGAGAAGAAGACGAATAAGTTCTTCAAGAAACTCTCCAAGTTGGTCAAAGGGAAGAAGGACGAGTGAAGTTTCTTCTAATTATATGTAGTCCCTGCGAGGACATTGTTATTTCTTTTAGTCCCTGTGTGGACATGTTTATTTCCTTTAAGTCTTTGCATGGACAAGTTTATTTCATTTTTCTAGTATTGTAATTTCTAATTTGAAATTTAATGAACTATTTTGGAATTATATATATGTATTCATCCTCTTGAAAACGAGCGTCTCGATTTTACTCGAAATTTATGCTCTGCTATATAATCCCAAAAGATCTTAATGGTTTTGATTTGCTGAGTGGCACAGACCACATGTTTGGCTAAATATATATAAATGATAGTTAAGAATGGAAGGGTCTTCTATCAGGATAGTTAAGGGAAGTTATCCTTCTATCCAGGGGTAAGGGACTAGGTCCAAACCTCCAAGGTTGTTAAGGTCGAAGGTGCCCTGGACCATTAATCAACCATTAAGGTCCTCTTATGTTAACATTCAAGTAATGTGCATACTCATGGTTGTGTGACTTGAGGAATCACACTAAGCTTCAAGGTAAAGGACTATGTCCTAACCTTATAAATAGCCCTTGTGATCTGTTTGATCCCGGCTAAATAGCCCTTGTGATCTGTTTGATCCCGGCTAAATAGCCCTTGTGATCTGTTTGATTCCGGCTAAATAGCCCTTGTGATCTATTTGATCCCGGCTAAATAAGCCCTTGTGATCTGTTTGATCCCGGCTAAATAGCCCTTGTGATCTGTTTGATCCCGGCTAATATCACCAGTGTGGTGATTAAACATCCATTAGAGATGTATTTTATATAGCCCTTGTGATCTGTTTGATCCCGGCTAATATCACCAGTGCGGTGATTAAACATCCATTAGAGATGTATTTTATATAGCCTTGTGATCTATTTGATACCGGCTAATATCATCAGTGCGATGATAAATAAAACATCCATTAGTGATGTATTACCCTATCGGGTTATGATCTATTCTATAAAGCCCATGTGATCTACTTGATCCCGGCTAATATCATCAGTGCAATGGTAAATAAAACATCCATTAATGATGTATTACCCTTTTCGGGTTATAAATTATTTTAAATAGCCCTTGTGATCTTTTTGATCCCGGTAAATATTAACAGTACGGTGATGAATAAAAACATCAATTAGTGATGTATTGCCCTTATGGCTATGATTTATTTTATATAGCCAATGTGATCTATCTGATCCCGGCTAATATCGCCAGTGCGGTGATATATAAGACATCCATTAGTGATGTAGTGCCTATGTGCCATATCTTATAGTGACAGGCCCATGTGCCATATTTTATGTCCGTTAGTGACAGGCCTATGTGCCATATTCTATGTCCATCAGTGACAGGCCTTTGTGCCATATTTGATGTCCTTTGTGACAAGCCTATGTGCTATATAATTGTCAAATATGACAATGACAGTTGTGACATTACGATCCCCTGTCTAGTAATAAATGGACTATGTCTAGATAGTAATTTGCCTATGATGGTCCTATTAAGACCTAGGACAAAATATAGTTATATTAAGCCTAAGAGTTGTGATGTTATTCACACTAGTATAGGCAGTGGATTTTCATATATCTAATGTTTAAAAGCCGATATGGTTATTATACCATGGCTAAGAGAAATTTTATTTGGTATATAGAACCAAAGCTTTGAAGAATGTCTAATTCTAATGAGGCACAAAGTAGCCAACGAAACGTCAAGGATGCCGAAAATATATCCATAGATAATAATGACTTCCAAGCACGCATTGATGCGGCTGTAGAAAAGGCCATGGGTAAGGCCATAGAGAAGTTAAGAGAGTCGAGTGCTACTCGCTCTAAGCCATTATCAATTCCACCATCCTCAGCTCATAAGGAGAGCTCTGTTCACTCATCAAATGCAAAAAAGTGAACCCAAGCAGATAGACTATGTGGATAGGTCCCGTTCTTCCAAGGACGGGTGCACCTACAAGTACTTTGTCTCCTGTAAACCCTGAGACTTTAATGGGGAAAAAGGAGTTGTAGAAGCCCTAAAGTGGTTGGACGAGATGGTGACCATTGTAGACATCAGCAACTGTGCTGAAAGGGATGTGGTCAAGTATGTATCACAATTCTTCAAGAGCGATGCCCTAACATGGTTGAAGGCCATGATTCAATCAACCGGTAAAGTATACTTGTATCATCGGGGATGGTCTAAGTTTGTGGACCTTATTAAGGAAACCTACTGCCCACGACATGAGGTGGAGAAAATAGAGACAGATTTCTTGTCTCTATCAATGAAAAACCTAGACTGTCGGAAGTATGTTTCCGATTTCAATTCCCTATCTATGTTAGTTTCCTATTTAATTACCCCTGAATCCAAATGCATTGCGCGTTTTATTAATGGGTTAGCCCCCGAAATAAAGGGCATGGTAAAGGCTGCACAGCCTACTACCTATAGGTCTGCTGTAGACCTATCTCTTTCTCTCACCCTAGATCTAGTGAAATAAAAGTCAGTTAAGTCTGAAACTGACCGAAAAAGGAAGAGGGAAGATGACAACTCCATAAGTTTAATAAGAAAAATAAAGGGAGATTTTGGTTCAAAGGGAACCAAGGCAAGTCGGCTGTGATGCCATTTTGCAAGACTTGCAACCGCAAACACTGGGGACAGTGTACCTCTGATCCACAAGCTAGACCTTGTGGCATATGTAAAAGGAGAGGGCATAAGACCCTAGATTTTAAAGATCTTAAGGATGCCGTTTGCTACATATACAACGAAAAAGGGCACATTGCAACTAACTGCTCTAAGAATTCAAAGAATAATAATCCGAAGCCTGGAGAGGCCAACAAGGGGAATGCACGCGCCTTTCGGCTGACTGCTAAGGAAGCTGTTAATGACAACAATGTCATAACAGGTACTTTCCCCATTAATGATATTTATGCTAAAGTTCTTTTCGATTCGGGTGCGGGCAAATCATTTGTTGATCATAAGTTTAGTAAACTATTAAATTTACCCATAAGAACTCTAGATAAAATTTATGAGATAGAACTTGCCGATGGATACTTAGAAACTGCTTCTTCCATTCTTGATGGATGCTCTATATCCATTAAGAATCATTCCATCCCTATCTCTCTTTTGCCAATGAAATTGGTAGGGTTTGATGTTGTCTTAGGCATGGATTGGTTATCTCATAACCAATCCCGCATTGCCTGCGATAAAAAGCCCATCGAGATTAAGACCCTATCTGGTGAAATGATCACCATCCCTGGAGACTCACACTTTGGACTGCCAGACAAGGTGTCGTTATTTAAGGCATCCAAGTGTTTGAGAAGAGGCTGTGTCATCTACATGGCACAAGTCACTATAAATGAACCAAAGCCGAACCTTGAAGATCAACCAGTTATCTCGGAGTATCCTCCAGATAGGCAAGTGGAGTTCAGAATAGATATTATCACAGGATCGGCACCCGTAGCTAGAGCACCATATAGGCTAGCTCCAACCGAAATGAATGATTTAAGAATTCAATTAGATGAACTCTTGGAGAAAGGCTTTATCCAGCCTAGTTTCCTCACCTTGGGGAGCTCCTATCCTATTTGTAAAGAAGAAAGACGGTTCGATGCGGATGTGCATCGACTATCATGAGCTGAACAAGCAAACCATTAAGAATAGATATCCTCTCCCCAGGATCGATGATTTATTCGACCAACTTCAAGGAGCTAGTTACTTTTCTAAAATAGATTTGAGATCAGGATATCATCAACTGAAGGTTAGAAGTGAAGATGTTCCTAAGACAGCCTTCAGGACCCGCTATGGTCTTTTTGAATTCTTAGTGATGCCTTTTGGGCTCACAAATGCACCGGCAGCATTCATGGATCTCATGAATAGAGTCTGCAAACCGTATTTAGATAAGTTTGTCATTGTCTTCATAGACGATATACTTATCTATTCTCGTCATCAAGATGATCACGAGAAACATCTTCGGTGCATCCTAGAATTATTAAGGCAGGAGAAACTTTATGCAAAGTTATCTAAATGTGAATTTTGTCTTAGAGAAGTCAAATTTCTTGGACACATGGTAAGTGAGTGTGGTATCCAAGTGGATCCCGCCAAAATTGAGGCCACAATGAATTGGGAAGTGCCCAAGACCCCAACAGAGGTTCATAGTTTCTTAGGATTGGCTGGTTACTATAGGAGGTTCATTGAGAACTTTTCAAGGATAGCCACTCCTTTAACTTCCTTAACCCGTAAGAATATTAAGTATAATTGGGTCCAAAGCAACAAGAATCTTTTGAGATTCTTAAACACAAGTTGAGCAATGCTCCTGTGTTATCTCTATCCGAGGGTATTGAGAACTTTGTTGTCTATTGTGATGCCTCGCACACTGGCATGGGCGGTGTGCTAATGCAAAATGGCAAGGTAATTGCCTATGCATCATGACAATTAAAGGTGCATGAAAAGAATTACACCACCCACGATTTGGAATTGGGTGTCGTTATATTTGCACTAAAACTGTGGAGACATTACTTGTATGGCACAAAGTGTGTTATATACACAGACCATAAAAGTCTCCAACACTTGTTCAATCAGAAAGAATTGAACATGCGACAACGCCGTTGGATGGAAACTCTTAATGATTATAATTGCGAGATTCGCTACCATCCAGGCAAGGCAAATGTAGTTGCCGATGCCTTAAGTCGCAAGGAAAGGGTTAAACCTATTAGGATTAACGCCAAGAGCATTTAGCTCAGATATAGCTTGAGTGAGAAGCTACTAAATGCGCAAAAGCAAGCTTTATTAGAGGCTAATATTCCTAATGAGGAATTAGACGGAACTGTTGATCAATTAACGCCTGGAAAGGATGGAATCCTAAGATTTAATGAAAGAATTTGGGTTCCGATCTTTGGAGGAATTAGAGATCTAATCCTCCAAGAAGCGCACAATTCAAGGTACTCAGTTCACTCGGGAGGTGACAAGATGTATCAAGACTTGAAGAAGAATTATTGGTGGATGGGTTTGAAGAAATCCATAGCCACTTATGTAGCTAAGTGTCTGACGTGTTCGCAAGTTAAGGCTGAACATCAAAAACCGCCAGGACTTTTACAACAACTTGAGATTCCCACTTGGAAATGGAAAATGGTAACTATGGATTTGATTACCAAGTTACCTAAGACCAGAAGTGGAAATGACACTATTTGGGTGATAGTGGATAGGCTAACCAAGTCAGCACATTTCTTGCTAATAAAAGAAACATATAATTCAGATAAATTGACTAAGTTGTTTGTGGACAAGATAGTGTCCCAACACGGTGTGCCAGTATCTATTGTATCCGATAGAGATACTAGATACACATCTTACTTTTGGAAAAGTTTCCAACAATCTTTAGGCATACGATTAAACTTTAGTACGGCTTACCATCCGCAGAATGATGGTCAAAGTGAGCGTACTATTCAGACTTTGGAAGACATGCTTAGTGCATGTGTGATTGATTTAGGTGGAAGTTGGGTGACTACTTACCACTAATAGAATTCTCCTACAATAACAGTTATCATACTAGCATCAAGGCTGCTCCTTTTGAGGCCTTGTATGGGAGAAAATATAGAACGCCCGTATGTTGGGCAGAAATTGGGGAAGCCCAACTATCAGGACCTGAGATTGTCCTGGAGACCACGAAAAAGATTATGCAAATCCGTGATCGTCTCAAAGCTGCCAGGGACAGGCAGAAAAGCTATGCTGACAAGAGGCGTAAACCACTTCAGTTCCAAGTAGGGGGCAAAGTCATGCTAAAAGTATCACCCTAGAAAGGTGTGATACGTTTTGGAAAGAAGGGCAGGTTAAGCCCTAGATATATAGGACCCTTCGAGATAGTCGAATGTTTCGGCACTGTGGCTTATAAGCTCAGATTGCCAGAGGATCTTAGTGGAATCCATGATGTATTCCACATATCTAATCTTAAGAAATGTCTAGCCGATGAGTCGCTAGCAATGTCGCACAAAGATGTACAGATAGATGAAAACCTGAGGTTTGTTGAGAAACCAATTTCGATCGAGGATCGACAGGTTAAGAAGCTCCGAAGAAAGATGATACTATAGTAAAGGTTAAGCGGGACGCTTTGAGAGGTCCCGAGTATACATGGGAGGTCGAGTCCACTATGCGACAAAAGTACCCCCATCTTTTTTAATAAAATCTCGAGGTCGAGATTTCTTTTAAGGGGGTGAGGATGTAACAGTCACACCCCGACCCGCAGCGGAATAAAAGTGGGGGCATGATTGGGTTATCACCAAAGCTCATGATATTTACTAATAAGTTTCTTATTTACTAAATTGAAATTAACTTCAAATATTCAACACAAAATTCATATGAACACAAGCAATAAACCAAAAGATTGTTCCAAACGAAATAACTTGTTTATTCTTCTAAGGCCATCCTATGTGTTTCTTTCCTCAGCTTGTTCACCTGTACCACGCGTAAAACAGAAAATTTGGGTCAATAAAAGTTGGCGAGTGAACCTTGATAAAACATTTAAATATTTGTATTTTAGTGTTGTTTAATAAGATTGTGCATGAATCATGTGTGAACAGATGTATATATATAACCAATCACAAACCACATTGTATGACATGATGAATGATGTATTTGAGATCAAGGCTCAATCAAACAGAGCCGATCTAATGAGGCACCTGATGCTCAACCTGTATCCCACGGGGAACTGATGGGCCTAATGAAATGATTGCACTGAAATGATAAATGTATCCACATAACAAAAATACACATTTGGTCACGAATTATATTAGCACAAGTGTTAGGTAAATAAAAAAATAAACGAAATTGTACGACAGATGATACACACCAAAACATGATTAAAACGGGGAATTTGTAAAGATTCACCCACCGTGGGTGTGTATTCTTGAGTGGAAATGAGAGCGTACGAGTTGTGGATTTAACCAACGAGGAAATACTAACCTAAAAATAATAACGCGATAACTCGATAAATAAAGAAACTAATAATTTGTTAAAAACCTTTGTTTAGATTTTTAAGTTATTTTTGTGGGTTTTATTGATATATTAAACCTTTAGAAGGTATATAGATTTTAAACATTTTAATTGATTTTAGTTAATAAGTCATAAAATGAAATATTAGAATTAAAAATAAAAATAAAGTAATATATAAAAAATTTGGTCAGACTGACAAGGCTGTCAGTCGACCGGTTCATTAGCGTTATAAGCATGCGTGTGGTGAGACTCGAACCGTGACCTCTCTGTTGCGTGCACGCAACTCTTCCAACTGAGCTACGTGTCTAACTAGGAAGAATTATGATTTTAATTATTCTTATACACTTTTTAGGTTTATTCAAATTAAATTAAGTTTAAAAAGGTTATACTGGATCGAACCGGACGTGCACCATATGTCTTGAACCCGCGACCTGTTATGCCTTTTGCACCCAGCCCAACCAGTTGGGCTCGGTGTCTAACCCAATATATCTTGCTCTTTAATTATATTTATATACATGCTATCACTAATGTATTTTATTTAAATTAAAAACGGTGGTGCGTGTTAAAGCGGTCAGGAGTCGGATTCGAACCAGAGACGTGGAGTCCGGGTTTGCACACAGTCCACCGCTGGACTGTGTGTCTAACCTGGTTAAGACTCATATTTTAATTACATAAAAATACACTTTAAACTTCATCTTCTTCCCATAACAACCCAGAACCCGATCTGAATTTTAATTTGAATTGAACGTGATTTACCCCGAGATGTTTAACATATATATATATATATATATAATTAAATGAATTTAAGAGTCTGAGGAAACGTTTTGGTTGACTGAGACTTCCTTTCCGGCGGATTGAGTTCCGGTGACTGATTTCCGGTGACTTCCAGCAACGGAGATTATGACGAATGAATAGAGAGGATTTTGAGGTGTTTGAGCGAGTTGATTAGTGTGCTATTGATTGGTATTTATAGGTGAAAATAGAGTACTTGGTTTGGCTTTTTGGAAACTCGATCCAGTGATTGGTAATTTGCCGAGAAGATGACAGCCGGACAGATTTCGATTTGCCAAAAATACTCGGTGTTAGTTAACGGAAAGGTTCAAAAGAAAAGGAAAGGCGCGTCTTTGATTGCGGTCGTGGTTGCAGGTTTCATCTTGGTTTCAACATAAGTGTAATAATAATCTAAACTTAACACAACTTGTGTGTGTATCGCAGTGGTGTTTGTGGTGTGTGTTAACCCGGGAAACCCGGGTTCGATCCCGGTTCACCCATTTTTTTTAATTCCAGATTTCTTTATTATTTTTATTACATCTAATAATCATTTCTAAGTATTTTATTATTTAATTGATTAATTATTATTTCATTAAAGTTATTTTAAACTTTAATTATTATCATTATTATAAATATTTAAATAATTATATAAACAATAAATAAAAAAATAATCGAACGACGCAATTAAATATACTTTGATTGATAAATTGGGGCGGGTTTTCGAAACCCGATTTACACAAATGTTACAGTATCCCCTACTTTTAGAAATTTCGTCCCGAAATTTAAGTAGTAGTTGTAACCGGAAACAGATGCGGGTACTTTTCACGCATTGAGTCTTCACGTTCCCAGGTAAACTCGGGTCCTCATTTTGACTCCCAACGCACCCTGACGATTTGAATACGACTTCGCCTTAAATGCTTCTCACCGAAATCCATGATTTCCACTGGTCTTTCAACGAAATGCATTGATTCATCAACTTGAATATCTTCTAGAGGGATATGGAGGTTTTTATCGGCGAGGCACTTTTTCAAGTTTGATACATGGAACGTGGGATGTATTCTGTTGAGTTCTTCTGGTAGGTCAAGCTTGTATGCTACAGGACCTACCCTTTCGAGTATCTTGAAAGGTCCTACGTAGCATGGTGCTAGCTTGCCCTTTTGGCCAAAACGAATCACTCCCTTCCACGGTGACACTTTGAAAAGTACTTGGTCACCAACACAAAACTCCAAGGGCTTTCTTCGTTTGTCAGCATAACTCTTTTGACGGCTTTGAGCCGCTAGAAGATTGTTTCGAATTTGAAGGATTTTGTAGGTTGTTTCTTGAATCAACTCAGGTCCGGTGATTTGCGCTTCACCGATTTCGTGCCAACATACTGGAGATCGGCATTTACATCCATATAAAGCTTCAAAAGGTGCCATACCGATGCTTCAATGGTAGCTATTGTTGTACGAAAACTCGACTGACGGTAGGTGAGTGTCCCAATTACCTTTGAAGTCTATGACACACGCTCGTAGCATGTCTTTAAGGGTTTGTATGGTGCGCTCAGATTGACCATCAGTTTGAGGGTGAAAGGCGGTGTTGAGGTCTAAACGTGTACCCAAAGCGGATTGCACGGCCCGCCATGTTCGGGAAGTGAAACGACCATCACGGTCTGAAATGATGCTTAACGGTACACCATGACGGCTTACGATCTCGCTGATGTAGATACGAGCTAACTTCTCGTTCTTGAAGTCCTCACGAATCGGAATGAAGTGAGCTGATTTTGTAAGACGATCCCATATGGTGTCATACCCACTGGAGGTGCGAGGTAACCCGGTAATGAAGTCCATGGTTATGTTTTCCCACTTCCATACAGGTATCTCGGGTTGGACAAGAAGTCCTGATGGTCTTTGATGTCCAGCTTTCACTTTGGAGCATGTAAGGCACTTGGAAACAAAAACAGCAATGTCCTTCTTCATGCCAGGCCACCAGTAGGTGTATCGTAAGTCTTGATACATCTTATCGGCTCCTGGATGTACTGAGTATCGGGTTTTGTGTGCCACATTCATGAGGAAATCACGAAGGTTGTCGTGATCGGGGATCCAAATACGGTTAAATAGTAAAGAATACCATCAGATTTGGTTTCGATTTTGAGTTCAGCTCCACAAGACAGCTCATCGCGTACGTCATTTTCCGTTACAGAAGTATGTTGAACTGCCCGAATTCGATCCTTGATGTCGGTTACAATTTGAGAACATAGAAGATGAATGGAATTTGCATAACCCTTTCGACTGAGTGCATCAGCGGCCATGTTTGCCTTACCAGGATGATATCGAATCTCACAGTCATAATCATTGAGAAGTTCGACCCATTGTCGTTGCCTCATGTTCAACTCTTTTTGATTGAAGATGTGTTGGAGACTCTTGTGGTCAGTGTATATTTCACACTTGGTACCATAGAGCTAATGTCTCCATATCTTTAGAACGAACACGACTGCTCCAAGCTCCAGGTCGTGTGTGGTGTAATTCTTCTCATGCACTTTGAGTTGCCTAGAGGCATAGGCTATCACCTTCCCTCTTTGCATCAGGATACAGCCTAACCCCTGCCCTGACGCGTCGCAATAAACCATAAAGTCTTCGCATCCCTCAGGGAGTGTAAGGATAGGTGCATCACAAAAGCTTTTGCTTCAAAGTTTGGAAAGCCTCCTCTTGCTTGGTTCCCCAAATAAAGGGTTTCCCTTGTGAGTCAAGGCCGTGAGTGGAACGGCGACATGAGAGAAATTGGCAATGAAGCGTCGATAATAACCAGCCAAGCCAAGAAATGACCTAACTTCGGTAGGGGTACGTGGCACTTGCCATTCTTGTACTGCCTTGATTTTCGAAGGATCCCTTTGTCATTAACGACATGACCAAGAAATTGTACCTCTTTTAACCAGAATTCACATTTTGAGAACTTAGCGTAAAGCTTTTCAGTCTTTAAGAGTGTAAGAATAAGTCGAAGGTGTCGCTCATGATCGGATTTTGTCTTGGAGTAGATAAGAATGTCATCGATGAAGACTATGACGAAACGGTCGATATAGGGTTTGCATACCCTATTCATCAAGTCCATGAAAACGGTGGGAGCTTTGGTTAATCCGAAAGGCATAACCATGAACTCGTAATGACCATAACGAGTTCGAAAGGCAGTTTTTGGAATATCCTCTCCGTGCACCCTAAAACCTAAACCCTAAACCCTAAACCTATAGTCAATGCATGCGAAACGTTCCATCTTCCTTCTTCACAAAAAGAACAGGTGCACCCCAAGGCGATAAGCTAGGACGTATGAATCCTTTGTCAGTTAGTTCTTGCAGCTGACTAGCCAACTCTTGCATTTCTGATGGGGCTAACCTATAAGGAGATTTCGCGACTGGTGTAGCACCAGGCACAAGATCGATTCGAAATTCGACTTCTCGTACAGGAGGAAGTCCTGAAACGTCGTCGGGAAATACTTGAGGAAATTCTTTCACGATTGGAATTGTCACACCCCGACCCGCAGCGGAATAAGAGTCGGGGCATAATTGGGTTATCACCAAAGCTCATGACATTTACTAATATGTTTCATATTTATTAAAGTCAAAGTTACATTCCAAATAATCCAAACATGTCCATACAATACAAAGAAATAACCAAACAAAACAGTTCCAATCTCTAAATCATTTTATTCTTCTAGTCCAATCCTATGTGTTTCTGGCTGCAGCTGGTTCACCTGTATCATGTGTAAAAATGGGGGGTTTTTGGGTCAACATAAGTTGGCGAGTGAACCTTGTTAGATAAACATTTAATATTAATTTACTTGTTATTTTATCAATGAAAAATTGTGCATAATCATAAATGAGCAAATGTAAATAATCAGGCAGTAGCAATTTGCAATCACAACTATAACATACAATAACATATGATAGCATATATTAACATACCAACATCATACAATAAATAACATAAATAAAACTGTGCGATCAAGGCTCAATCAAACGGAGCCGATCGTATTGCATGTACTGAAAATGAAAAATGTCTGTGCGATCAAGGCTCAATCAAACGGAGCCGATCGTATGTGGGCACGCCAGGTTCACGCTCATAATGTAATGGGGAACATGCTCAACGCTCATAATGTAATGGGGAGCGGCGGCCTATGAAATTGCATGTACTGAAAATGATAAATTACATCTAACACTAACCACACAACAGTTGAAACAAACTGAATACACATGTTCATGATATGATGTATGCACAATGATTTAAATATATTATATAGCAAGACACATGATACACCCCAAAACGTGATTAAAACGGGGAATTTTTAAAGATTCACTCACATTGGGTGCGTTTGATTGGAGATGATGAGATGCGCACGAAATGGAAGAGCGGAACAACGAGAAATAATTAACCTAAATAATAACGGAAAATATAGTAAATGAGTGGATTTTATTAAGGATTTTAATGGAACTTTTAGATATATTTTTGTGAGTTTAAGGCTATTTTCTATCTTTAAAATATTATTTTTAAGTATTTTTAATTGATTTTTAAATTAAATTAAATAAATAAAAAATAAAAAAAATTGTTTATTTTTGCGTTGACCGTTGACTTGTTGACCGGTTCGGTCAGTGTGCATGTATGCGCTGGGTGAGACTCGAACCCGAGACCTCCCGTACGCGTGCACGCAGCTCTACCAACTGAGCTACGTGTCTAACCTGAAATATTTCTGTTTTTAATTATATTTATATACTAATTAGATTAATCCGAAAATCATTTATTTAAAAAGATTTTAACATAACGATTCGGTGCGCTCCACAGGTCTCGAACCCGGGACCTGTGGTTTAGTTTGGCACACAGTCCACCGCTGGACTGTGTGTCTATCTTGGTAAATATCCTAGTTTTTATTATACTTAACATATAGCGGAGTTAACCCGGTTTAGTTTTAAACAAAAAAAAGCATTTTATTACTGCAAAGGTGTGTATCAAGAATCGAACTCGGGACGTGTATGTTTTTTATTTGCACACAGTCCACCGCTGGACTGTGTGTCTAACCCGTTTATAATTCCGATTTTAATTAATCTTATGTCATCTCTGAACTCGTCTTCTTCGTTTAAAACACAGACATCAATCAAAGCAACTGATACGTGATTAATTCAGTTAATGAACAAGATGAACAATTTGAAAGCATTGAACCCGAAGAGTTTGGGGAAAGAAAATACCGAACAGATCGTCTTCTTCAGAAAATCCGGCGAAGCTCGTCGGCTCTGTTTTGGAACCTTCGGCTGTTAGAATCAATTAACAGGTTGGAGGGATTAGATGTGAAACTGAACTAATGAGTAATGATTATCAGTATGTTTGAATGAGCATACCGGTAATCAGCGAGTTTCCGACAAATCCAGGAGTTTTCCGGTGAAAACAGAAAGTCCAGCAATGTCGTCTGTGGTTGATTATGAGCGATGGGTTAATGTTAGTAAGGTTCTAACAATTGATTGAAACAGTAAAGTCGAGGTATTTTACCGGTTTGAGTTGAGTCTCGGTTTTCCGGCGACTTGTAGAGAATTCCGGCGATGATCAGAAAGCACTTCCGACGACCAGAAAATAGAATAAACACAGAATTAGAAGCTTTGGGAATGAAATTGGATCGCGAAATGAGTGTTTTGGTGAAGTAATTTCAGAATAAAAGTTTTCGGTTATAAAAACCAAACAACAACTGAATTTAAGTTCATTAACGTCGAATTGATTTAAGATATCGGTTTTATCGGTTATGATCAGGATTCCGCGAGAGATCAAACGTCTTGATCGGTTTGAAAGCCGATATCGGTTTCAGTTGGCGTAACAGGTTGACTTTCAGTTGCATACATGACTTAATTGTTCCCCAGAACTTCACAAAATGATCAAGTGGCGGAGTGGTGATGTGGGTGTGTGTTAAGTCTTTGGATTTAGATTCCGGCTGACCCGGGTTCGAAACCTGGCAGCAGTATTTTATTTTTATTTCATTATTTTTAGTACATTTTCTAAAATAAATTTTATATTCTAATATACTTAGTAATTATGTATCATTTAAAATTAATTTGGGCATTAAATACGCAACGAAATTTTTAACTGATTGTTCGGTTGATAAACGAAGCGGGTTTGGTAAATCCGGTTTTTTGGCGGATGTTACATGAATATCTTCAAGTTTCACTTCCCTGCCTTCCTTCCTGACGATGTGAACTAGAAATGCGACGTAATCCTTGTGAAGATATCTTCGAGCTTGAAGGCACGACATCAATTTGAGCCCTTTCGAAGGAGTTTCTCCAAAGATACGCAGTGTCTGACCGTCGGCGAGAGGAATACAAATGAACTTTTCATGGCACACCACTTCGGCGTGATGCTGGCTGAGCCAGTCCATACCGATGATAACATCGAAACTTCCCAATTTCATAGGGATAAGGTCAATCGAGAAATCCTGATCATTTAGAGTAAGAGTACAATCACGTATAATAGATTTTAACGAAATGGGTTCTCCGTCAGCAACTTCCACCATGATTGATTCGGCGAGACTAACACGCGGTAGGTCAAGAATAGATTCGAATTCTAAAGATACAAAGCTCTTATCCACACCAGTATCGAATAATATGGATTCATAACTACCATTTACGAGAAACATACCGTTGACTACAATGTTGTCAGCCCTTGCTTGGTTGGCGTTGATATTGAAAGCCCTTCCTCTAGCAGGTGGATGAGCTCGATTAGCTTGGTTCACCGGGTTTGCTTGGGCTTGGGCATTGATGATGTTCACCAGGCATGGACAAGTATTCCTGAAGTGATTCGGGTCACCACAGTTAAAACAGGCTCTTATGGGTTGCATCATGGGGTAGTTAGGTTGGTAGTAAGGTTGGTTTATGGGTTGGGCAGGTGGTAGACGTAAGGGTTGTTGGGCTTGGCCCACCATTTGGTTTTGGGTTTGGGCTGGAGGCTGATTGCGGTTTGATCGTTGAAGTGTACGGCATGTTTGGATAGTGTGACCTGCACGGCCACAACTTGTGTTGTACTCGCAAGGGTTCTCAGGAGGGTGATGGTATTGGAAACGGTTACATTTTGGGTGTAGGCCAGTGTATGGCTTTTTGAATGGTGCGGCTGGAGGGGCAACTTGGGTGATTGGAGCAGCAGTGATGGGAGGGTTGGTTTGGGTGACGGCGAAGTTCTTGCCATTTCGCTTCCTCTTACCAGCAAACTTTGAGGACGAGCCTGATTGGGTTGGAGTTGGGGCTTCAATAGTCGTTTTCTTCTTCTCATCTTTAAAATCGCCATTTCGAATGCGACTTTCAGTAAGTTCCGCAGTTAGCTCCATGGCAGCTTCGAGTGTTGCGGGAGAAGTGCTTAAAACCGAATCTTGGATTTTCTAGGGGAGCCCTAGAATATAGTGCTCGATCAAGCGGTATAACAGAGTGAACAGGTTAGGAACCATCTGGTTCAATTCAAGAAACCTCTAGTTGTAGGAGGTGTGATCCCCTTCCTTTTGCTTTAGAGAATAGAATTCATCTTCAAGCTTTTTGATCTCGCTTCTAGGGTAGAAGCGTCTTGTCATTATTTCTCTTAATTCCTCCCATGATAAGGCCATGGCATCTTCCACATCTCGCTTGCCTTTTTCCGTGTTCCACCAGGTAAGGGCTACCCCAAACAAACGTACAGTAGCGTAACATACCTTGCGATCCTCAGGACAGTCACAATTGAGAAAGGTGTTTTCCATCTCCTCAAACCAATGGAGGAGAGCGGTGACACCTTCAGTCCCTTCATATTTGGGGGATCGCAGGACTTGAAGTGTTTGTAGGTGCATTTAGTGGTTTTGGGAGGAGTGTTGGCGACGCTTTGGCCTTCTTGGTTTGGAGGATTGATGCGATTTCCGGTGAGAGCTTGTTGAACTTGTAGTACGATGTCAGGAAGTACCGCGACCATTTGTTGAGCAATATGCATGGCCAAGCGGTCGCTCGACTTTCCTGACCCTCTACCTCCTCGTAAGTGTCTAGCAAACATCTACAGGAATATATGTAGGGAGATTGTGAGTTTGATAATTTTCTAGGTGTCATGTGTCGTAAAAAGAATGGAAACAACATTTATAAATAGCTGAAAAACAACTTAACTACATCCATAGGATGTCTTGGGCTTGCTCGTGTTTGGACCTCCAAATGTCTTCCGTACCATAGCCTGCATAGTCATGTGGGCCCCCATGACTATTGGGCTTGGTAGGGTTCACATTGGTGCCGGCTGGTTAACACTCGCAACACCTGAATGAAAATCCTAAAACATGATTGCGAGGTGGAGGGTGTCCAGGTGTAGACACAATGACAACTCAAAATGGGGTTCGTTTACACGACGTTTGGTATGGCACGCTTTGGCCTAATAGGTCCTTCGTACTCTCATTGTTAGTCCCCAGGTAAGCAAACTAGTCCTTTATTTTGGATTTATACGATTGCCAAGCCTAGACAGGACATTTTGACTACCGGTACTCGTACCCTTCCAGATACTACATGCCCGTCGTGAAAACTCGCTTTGATGTGATTTGAAAAATATGAAAACATTGCAAAAATCTTTGAAAAGAATCATGGAAATTGTGAAATCATGAGGTGTGTGCTTTCATAGGTATGATATGTTATTGAAATATGAACTATGACGAGCATTGCATATTAACATGTACTTGTGAGAGTGCTTGCATAAAATTGTGTGGAGAATAAACATGAAACATATAAACATCATGAATTTTGCATGTAACACAAAAACAATTAAAATCTAATTAACTATAGTATAGGCTCTAAGGGTCTAATAACCTATCCTATATCCCTATAGTCACAAGCTCTGATACCAATCTGTGACACCCCGACCCGCAGCGGAATAAAAGTCGGGGCATGATTGGTTTATCACCAAAGCTCATGATATTTACTAATAAGTTTCATATTTACTAAATTGAAATTAACTTCAAATACCAACACAAAATTCATATGAACGCAAGCAATAAACCAAAAGGTTGTTCCAAACGAAATAACTTGTTTATTCTTCTAAGGCCATCCTATGTGTTTCTTTCCTCAGCTTGTTCACCTGTACCACGCGTAAAAACAGAAAATTTGGGTCAACAAAAGTTGGCGAGTGAACCTTGATAAAACATTTAAATATTTGTATTTTAGTGTTGTTTAATAAGATTGTGCATGAATCATGTGTGAACAGATGTATATATATAACCAATCACAAACCACATTGTATGACATGATGAATGATGTATTTGAGATCAAGGCTCAATCAAACGAAGCGGATCTAATGAGGCACCTGATGCTCAACTCGTATCCCACGGGGAACTGATGGGCCTAATAAAAATGATTACACTAAAATAATAAATGTATCCACATATAATCCACATAACAAAATACACATTTGATCACGAATAATATTAGCACAAGTGTTAGGTAAATAAAAAATAAAAGAAATTGTACGACACATAATACACCCCAAAACATGATTAAAACAAGGAATTTGTAAAGATTCACTCACCGTGGGTGCGTATTCTAGAGTGGAAATGAGAACGCACGAGTTGCAGATTTAACCGACGAGAAAATACTAACCTAAAAATAATAACGCGATAAATCGATAAATAAATAAACTAATATGTTGGTTAAAAACCTTTGTTTAGATTTTTAAGTTAATTTTTGTGGGTTTTATTGATATATTAAACCTTTAGAAGGTATATAGATTTTAAACATTTTAATTGATTTTAGTTAATAAGTCGGAAAATGAAATATTAGAATTAAAAATAAAAATAAATAATATATAAAAAAATTAATCAGACTGACAAGGCTGTCAGTCGGCCGGTTCATTCGCGTTATAAGCATGCGTGTGGTGAGACTTGAACCCGTGACCTCTCGATTTCGTGCACGCAGCTCTTCCAACTGAGCTACGTGTCAAACCCGGAAGAATCATGATTTTAATTATTCTTATACACTTTTTAGGTTTATTCAAATTAAATTAAGTTTAAAAAGGTTATACTGGATCGAACCGGACGTGCACCATATGTCTCGAACCCGCGACCTGTTATGCCTTTTGCACCCAGCCCAACCAGTTGGGCTCGGTGTCTAACCCAATATATCTTGCTCTTTAATTATATTTATATACATGTTGTCACTGATGTATTTTATTTAAATTAAAAACGGTGGTGCGTGTTAAAGCGGTCAGGAGTCGGATTCGAACCAGAGACGTGGAGTCCGGGTTTGCACACAGTCCACCGCTGGACTGTGTGTCTAACCTGGTTAAAACTCATATTTTAATTACATAAAATACACTTTAAACTTCATCTTCTTCCCATAACAACCCAGAACCCGATCTGAATTTTAATTTGAATTGAACGTGATTTACCCCGAGATGTTTAACATATACATATATATATATATATATATATATATATATATATATATATATATAATTAAATGAATTTAAGAGTCTGAGGAAACGTTTACCGGTTGACTAAGACTTCCTTTCCGACGGATTGAGTTCCGGTGACTTCCGGCGACGGAGATAATGACGAATGAATAGAGAGGATTTTAAGGTGTTTGAGCGAGTTGATTAGTGTGCTATTAATCGGTATTTATAGGTGAAAACAGAGTACTTGGTTTCGGCTTTTTGGAAACTCGATCCAGTGATTGGCAATTTGCCGAGAAGATGACAGCCGGACAGATTTCAATTTGCCAAAAATACTCGGTATTAGTTAACGGAAAGGTTCAAAAGAAAAGGAAAGGCGCGTCTTTGATTGCGGTCGTGGTTGCAGGTTTCATCTTGGTTTCAACATAAGTGTAATAATAATCCAAACTTAACACAACTCGTGTGTGTATCGCAGTGGTGTTTGTGGTGTGTGTTAACCAGGGGAACCCAGGTTCGATCCCGGTTCACCCATTTTGTTTTAATTCCAGATTTCTTTATTATTTTTATTACATCTAATAATCATTTTCTAAGCATATTATTATTTAATTGATTAATTTTTATTTCATTAAAGTTATTTTAAACTTTAATTATTATCATTTATATTAAAAATATTTAAACAATTATATAAACAATAAATAAAAAATAATCGAACGACGTAATTAAATATACTTTGATTGATAAATTGGGGCGGGTTTTCTAATCCCGATTTACACAAATGTTTCAGTAACACCCTGTAAAATCGTGTCCAATAATATAGTGACACGTGTTGTATTTTTAAATATAGTCTGTTAAAGACCAATAAGGACTAAAGGCGTCAACATGCTCAATCTGAGCCTCTGAGTAACGATCCGATGTCAACATGCATAAATAACAGCCTCTAAGTTTCTGATATGTCAACATGCTTAAATCATTAGCCTCTGAGTGACTGATACGTCTACATGCTTGAAATTTGGCCTCTGAGTGACTGATATGTCAACATGTCCAGCCTCTGAGTGACATCGGAATCAACATGCTTATCATAAGCCTCTGAGTGATCCTTTGTGAAGTCCTAAACTCTCATACGTGCCATTTGTTGGGCGAGAGAGTTCAATTTTGTAAATATGTGAAAGTTGGATGATGGAGGGATTAAAAGTGTCAACATGTTAATTTATACCTCTGAGTGACCTTTTAACGAACCGAGATATCGACAATGTCCAGGCATAATCCCGGGCATGCCAAGTATTGGCTACGAGGGCTAAAAGTGCCAAAAAGGTGTTTAAAAAGGTTTTTAGAAGCTTTAATAAGTTAAGGGTTTAAAAGTGTCAAACTTTGAAAGTGGCCTTGGGGCGGTCGCGGGCCGCGAGAGACCAGGCCTGGGTCTCTCGTGCGGCGCGAGAACAGGTCTGCTGCAGAAAGTTATGTTCGGAGACCAAGCAAAACTCCAAAATCATTAATTCGAAACCATGGCTTCTCTAAACTGCTATACCACGTTTTGGGACACTTGTAAGCTTCTTCTTACACCCCTAAACACCTGGCTTCACCTCCTTTGAGTTCTCCAACTATAAATAGGTGTTCATGTGCTTCATTCCAACTTGCACCTTTCTAAATCATAACTCTTCTCCCTCCTCTGGAAGTTCCTAGCTGAAAGGATCATCCAACTTAGTTCTCTTTGCTTGTAGGAAGCTCTTGTAAGTGTTCCTTGCTCTTGCATTTTCGTTTATAGGCTTTTATAGCCAAAAGTCAAGCATTTTCGTAAAACGCTTTGACTTTCGGTTAAGACCATTATGGTCCAGCCATTGTTCGAAATTAACATGGCTAAGTGATCGTAATAAGGTAGGTTTTAGTCCCTATAAAGGGCACCTCCTAAAGATCACGTTTGCTAGACCAATTGACGGGTCAAAGTAATGAAAATAAAAAGTCAAACAGGCTATTTTTTGAAAAAAACATAAATTCATCTTATATATGTTATGAAACCTGTTTTGACACTTAAACAAGTTAGTAATAATTACTAGAACATGTAAGAACATGTTCGGCTCGTCATTTTCAGTTCTAGTGTCGGTTCGCAACCGAATGTTGCAAAGTTTGACTTCTTCTTTGACTTTCGATTCTAACCCGATTTAGATTAGTTACTTACCGATCTAAAGTTGCATTATGATCATAATATAATGTAGCATAACCCTCTGAGGTTATATTACATGATCATAATCAAAATCCAAGTTTATGCGCAAGTTTCATAATTATGTCATCTTTGACCAAAATGCGCTTTTTACATAAATCAAGGTTTTAATGATAATAAACTTGAAAATGAGTTTCCTACTGATGTAATTTTATGAGTAGGATTATTTGGGATGTTAAACCAAGTTATAAACTGAGTTTTCAAACAGGTCCTTAAACTATGTCGATAAATGACGGTTTTAACCCTTATGGCTTATAAAATGGTTTTACTCAAATCTTTTCAAGGTAAATCATTTACCTACTGATATGTTATATTAAATAACATATTTTAAACATTTTAATCTGACCTTAACCTCAGTTTTCATTAAACATCGCATAAAACGTCATTTTACGACACAAGCACCGTTTAGGCGCATAGTATGGTTTTAAACCATAATAATGGACCAAGACTTGTTACCTACTGATTTTAAAACTTATTTTAAACTTATTTACAGTAGGTACATGTTATAAACTCAGAATCCCAAATAATTTATAAACTATGTGTAAAATGACCAAAATGCCCCTTCGGTGCATAGTTTGGTCATAAAAGATAATTTACACATATAATTGACATCCTACTGATATTATATCATAAATAAAATATTGTTCCAGAATACTTATAATTATAAACTTAAAATATATTCAAGTTCCTTTTACACTTTATATAATTACCAAAATGCCCTTATGAGGCAAATTTCGTTTTAAAGCCTTAACGAGCGTACAAGTTGATATCCTACTGATATCTTAACTTATTTAAAGTATAATGGCATATAGAACTTGTCCATGACTTATCTAGTTACCCGATATCGCTAATACGCGCACAGTTACGTATATGTAACTATTTTACGGAAATTAACCGAAACGGGTTTAACCTTGTCATATAAGTTTCAAAATCCAGAATGTTTATAGTTTACCCATATTATACAAGTCAAGTACTTGTCGGGATTAAACTACATTCTACCTGGTCATCGTTTAATCAAGCGTTATACATAATGATCATGTACACTATACGGTTTATAAGACCGTTAGTATTTAATTGGCTAGCTTATGCCATAATTCAGACTAGAGCCTTCCCGGTAAATGCTATCTACACTTGGTACTTTTGTATACGGCTAAGTTTTTTTAAAAATAAAAGAAGAAGACCAGCTCAGGTAAATACTCTCGACTTATTTTTCCTATACGGGCTTGGGATACGGTAAATTATTACCGCTTGGTCCAAAATGGGGTCAATAGAATGCCCGCTTGTGGCTAATAAACCCACATATTTCATTTTAATAAGTTTTGTTTGATAACTTAAACATCAGGGGTTAAATTACCGTGTCTTGGATATCCTGGGCTCAATACATTAGTTATTGGCCACGACTTTAGCACGGGGTATAGGCATACACCTTTTGATGCTCATATGCAATGTTCCCAAGATGTTGGGGATGACTCCTTCGTGAGTCCTGAGTGGTGTGTATTTAATCATGTCTCGGTTTCTGTACTGGGCCCTGTATGTATTGACAAACATGTGAATCTGATACAAGGTTGCAAGGCCAACTTTCCCAAGTTAATAAAAGATTTTGTGCCATTTTGCACTTAAACATTTTAAAGTTTTCAAATGAGTCAGTTGGGTGTATTTACCAGCATAAGCTGACGTATCGTCCAAAGGCTAAACTGCAGGTACAATATGAAATAGGCCGAAGCTGCTCGGTAGTGATAGAGGATCCTGCAAATCCTAAATCTACCTAAAGTCTGTTTTGTATTCTTTCCATGTACATTTTATGATCCGCATGTGGATCTTCTATTACAAGCTCGTATATTATTTTGTATTTTCGAATATTTGGTTTGTAATAGTAATTTTACTCCAAGACTTCCGCTGTGCCGTGTTAAATTGACAATGATGTTATCAACTGACGTCACGATACTCCCCACCCGGGCCCACCGGTGTATGGATTTCGGGTTGGAGATACGGGGTGTGACAGAGTTGGTATCAAAGCCAATGTTTGAGAGAATTAAACACTAGCCTTTTGTGTTTAGTCTCAAACTTACATGAGCACATTCCTTAGACTTCCGAGTCTAGGCATTGACCTAGGATTACTCATTTCATTATTAAGTTATTAGTACGTTTTACAGAAAACGCCTTGACTTTTGGTTAAGACCATTATGGTCCAGCCATTGTTCGTAATGAACATGGCTAAGCGATCGTAATAAGGTAGATATTATTCCCTATAAAGGGCACCTCCTGAAGATCAAGTTTGCTAGACCAATTGACGGGTCAAAGTATTGATATTAAAAAGTCAAACATGCCATTTTTCAGAAAAGTCATACTTTGATCTTATATATGTTATGAAACCTGTTTTGACACTTAAACAAGTTGATAATAATTATTAGAACATGTAAGAACATGTTCGGCTCGTCAATTTCAGTTCTAGGGTCGGTTTGCAACCGAAAGCCGCAAAGTTTGACATCTGCTTTGACTTTCGATTTTGACCCAATTTAAATTAGTTAGCTACTGATCTAAGGTTGCATTATGATCGTAATATAATGTAGAATAACCCTCTGAGGTTATATTACATAATCATAATCAGAATCTGAGTTTATGCACAAGTTCCGTAGTTATGCCATTTTGACTAAAATGCCTTTTTACACAAAAAGAGGTTTTAATGATAATGAACTTGAAAATGAGTTTCCTACTGATGTAATATTATAATTAGGATTATTTGGGATGTCAAACCAGATTATAAACTGAGTTCATGAACAAGTCCTTGTATTATGTCGATAAATAATGATGAGGCCCTTGTGGCTTATAAAATGGTTTTATTCACATATTTTAAAAGTAAATCTTTTACCTACTGATATGTTATATTAAATAACATACCTAAGGCATGCTAACCTGACCTTAACATCAGTTTTCAGTTAACATCACACAAATCGTCATTTTACGACATAAGTTCGTTTCACCGCATAGTATGGTTTTAAACCATATTTACCAACCAAGACTTGTTACCTTCTGATTTTAAAATTTATTTTAAATATTTTTACAGTAGGCACAAGATATAAACTCAGAATCCCAAATAATTTATAAACTATGTGTAAAATGACCAAAATGCCCCTTCGGTGCATAATTTGGTCATAAATGATAAATTACACATATAATTAATATCATACTGATATTATATCATAAATAAGTTATTTTTCTAGAATACTTATGGTTATAACATTAAATTATATTCAAATTCCTTTTATAAAGAATGAAATTACCGAAACGCCCTTATGAGGCATAGTTTCACTTTAAGACTGTAACATGCATAAAAGTTGATATCCTACTAATATTACAACTTATTTAAAGTGTAATGGCATATATAACTTGTCCATGACTTATCCGGTTACCTGATATCGCTAATATGCGTACGGTTAAGCATATGTAACTAGTTTACGAAAACTAACCGAAACGGGTCTAACCTTGTCTTTTGAGTCTCAAAATCCAGAATGTGTATAGTTTATCCATATTACACAAGTCAAAGTACTTGTTGGGATTAACTACATTCTTTCCGATCATCCCTTAATCTAGCGTTAACGTTTTGATCATTTACGCTAGTCGATCTAAGTCTATGACTTAAGAAAGACCATTAGTATTAAATTGGTTAGCTTATGCCATAACTCAGACTAGAGATATTCCGGTAAATGTTATCTGCACTTAGTGCTTTTGTGTATGGCTGAGTTAATAAATCTTGCGTGTAAACGAAGACTAGCTCAGGTAAATACTCTCGACTTATTTCCCCTATACGGGCTTAGGTTACGGTAAACTATTACCGCTTGGTCGAAAATGGGATCAATCAAATGCCGGATTGTGGCTAATAATCCGCATATTCTGTTTTAACTAGTTTTGTTTGATAACTTAAACGTCAGGGGTTAACTACCGTGTCTTGGATATCCTCAGCTCATTACATTAGATAATGGCCACGACCAGAGCGCGGGGTGTAGGCATACACCCGACAGACGCTCAAATGCAACTACCCACGTTGTTGGGGATAACTGCTTTGTGATTTCGTAAGTGGTGTGTAGATAATCGTGTCTTGGTTTTCGCACTGGGCCCTGTATGTATGGACAAACATGTGAATCTGTTAACAAGGTTGCAACGTCAACTTTCCCAAGTTATAAAAGATTTTGAGCTGATACGCACCTAAAACATTTTATTCAAATATTTCCAAAATGAGTTAGTTAGGTGTATTTACCAGAAAAAGCTGGCGTATTTTCAAAAGACTAAGCTTGCGGGTAAAATATGAAAATAGGCTGGAAGTGCTCGTAGTGATAAGAGGATCTTGCAAATCCTAGATCTGCCCGAAGTCTGTTTTATATTGTTTCTTTTGTACAATTTATGATCCGCCTGTGGATCTTCTATTACGAGCCGTCTGTATATATTATTTTAGTATTTTCAACATTTGGTTTGTAATATTAATTTAAATCCAAGACTTCCGATGTGCTATGTTTAATTGACTATGATGATATCAACTTACGTCATGATATTCCCCACCTGGGCCCGCCGGTGTTTGGATTGGCTGTGGAAAGCCGGGGTGTGATAGGTTGGTATCAGAGCCAACGTTTGTGAGAATTAAACACTAGCCTTTTGTGTTTAGTCTCAAACTTACACAAGCACATTCCTTAGACTTCCGAGTCTAGGCATTGACCTAGGATTACTCATTTCATTATTAAGTTATTAGTATTGTTTTTTAATTGATTTTTAATAGGAAAATGCCGACAAGAGTAAGAGGAAGAGGAAAAGGACCAATGAGGGGAGGACCTTCAGGACATATTAAACATCCGTCGAAAAACGGGTTTTCAAACCCGCTTCGTTTATTAATCAAATATCCAATTATAAAATTTCGTTGCGTATTTATGGTCAATATTAATTTTAAACAATACATATTTAATAAACATATTAGAATTTAAAAACTATAATTATTAAAAAGTAATAATAAGTGCAAAAAAATAATATCAAGCTGCCGGGTTTCGAACCCGGGTCAGCTAGTTTATCAAACAACCACAACACCACTCCGCCACACGCTGTATTTGTTAACATAATGAAACAATTAATACTTATAATAAAACTCAAAACTCAAACTCAGTAATCAGCGCGCCCAATTCGCAGTCGCCGGAAATACCAACGATTTCGCCAATTGTCGACAGTTTCCTTTGACTAAACGCGTGTATTAACCTCGACATCGGTTATAACCGATGTCTAGTCCCCCAATTCAAGTCGTAACCGCTGGAGAAAACCTTGACCACGAATCAAGATCAAATTCGGACTCGATACATTCTGCTTCTTCCCTATAAATACACACCCAAGTCTCTGGTAATCTTTTCGCTCAAAATCGCACAATTTCTCGAAGTATTAGCACCCGCCGGAGATATTCTGCAATCGCCGGAGTTTCGCCGGAAAACCGAGACTTACATCAAATCGGTAAATTTCTCGACTCTTTCGTCTTCAATCCGTTGTTAGACATATACTAACTTAAATCCTTCAACCAGAGTGTGTTAATGCAAAGAGGAAAAGTGATAGCCTACGCTTCTAGACAACTCAAAGTTCATGAGAAGAACTACACCACCCACGACCTGGAACTCGGAGCCGTTGTGTTCGCTCTTAAGATATGGAGACATTACCTCTACGGTACCAAGTGTGAATATACACTGACCACAAGAGCCTCCAACATATCTTTAACCAAAAGGAGTTGAATATGAGGCAACGAAGATGGGTCGAACTACTTAACGACTACGACTGTGAAATTCGGTATCATCCTGGCAAGGCAAACGTGGTGGCCGATGCGCTCAGTCGAAAAGGTTATGCGAACTCCATTCGTCTTCTATGTTCGCAAATCATAACCAACATCAAAGATCAAATCCGAGAAGCTCAACATGTTTCTATAACAGAAAACAACGTACGCAATGAGCTGTCTTGTGGAGCAGAACTTAAAATCGAAACCAAATCCGACGGTATTCTGTACTATCTAGATTGCATATGGATTCCCGATCACAATAACCTTTGTGATTTCCTTATGAATGAGGCACACAAAACACGGTACTCTGTACACCCTGGAGCCGACAAGATGTATCAAGACCTTCGATACACCTACTGGTGGCCTGGCATGAAAAAGGATATTGCTGTTTTTGTTTCCAAGTGCCTTACCTATTCCAAAGTAAAAGCTGAACATCAAAGACCTTCAGGACTTCTAGTCCAACCCAAAATACCTATGTGGAAGTGGGAAAACATAACCATGGATTTCATTACCGGGTTACCTCGCACCTCCAGTGGGTATGACACCATATGGGTAATCATTAATCGTCTTATCAAATCAGCTCACTTCATTCCGATTCGCGAAGACTTCAAGAACGAGAAGTTAGCTCGTATCTACATCAGCGAGATCGTAAGCCGTCATGGTGTACCTTTAAGCATCATTTCAGACCATGATGGTCGTTTCACTTCACGAACATGGCAAGCCGTACAAGCCGCTTTGGGTACACGATTAGACCTTAGTACCGCTTTTCATCCTCAAACTGATGGACAATCTGAACGCACCATCCAAACTCTTAAAGACATGCTTCGAGCATGTGTCATAGACTTCAAAGGGAATTGGGACGCTCATCTACCATTAGTTGAATTTTCGTACAACAACAGCTATCATTCAAGTATCGGCATGGCACCTTTCGAATCTTTATATGGTCGTAAGTGCCGATCACCAATATGTTGGCACGAAATTGGAGAAGCACAAATCACCGGTCCAAAATTAATTCAAGAAACAACAGACAAGATCCATCAAATTCGAAACAATCTTCTAGCGGCACAAAGTCGTCAAAAGAGTTATGCAGACAAACGACGAAAGCCCTTGGAGTTTAACATTGGTGACCAAGTACTTTTAAAAGTATCACCGTGGAAGGGAGTGGTTCGTTTTGGCCAGAAGGGCAAGCTAGCACCTCGCTACGTAGGACCTTTCAAGATACTCGAAAGAGTAGGACCTGTAGCATACAAGCTTGACCTACCAGAAGAACTCAACAGAATTCATCCCACATTTCACGTATCAAACTTGAAGAAGTGCCTCGCCGATGAAAACCTCCATATTCCTCTAGAAGACATTCAAGTCGATGAATCTATGCATTTCATTGAAAGACCAGTAGAAATTATGGACTTCGGAGAGAAGCGTTTAAGACGAAGTCGTATTCCAATTGTCAGGGTACGCTGGGAGTCGAAACGAGGACCTGAGTTTACTTGGGAACGTGAAGACTCAATGCGCGAGAAATACCCGCATCTTTTTCCTGTTACCACTACTACTTAAATTTCGGGACGAAATTTCTAAAAGTAGGGGATACTGTAACATCCGTCGAAAAACGGATTTCCAAACCCGCTTCGTTTATTAATCAAACATCCAATTATAAAATTTCGTTGCGTATTTATGGTCAATATTAATTTTAAACAAAACATATTTAATAAACATATTAGAATTTAAAAACTATAATTATTAAAAAGTAAAAATAAGTGCAAAAAAATAATATCAAGCTGCCGGGTTTCGAACCCGGGTCAGCTAGTTTATCAAACAACCACAACACCACTCCGCCACACGATGTCTTTGTTAACATAATGAAACAATTAATACTTATAATAAAACTCAAAACTCAAACTCACTAATCAGCGCGCCCAATTCGCAGTCGCCGGAAATACCGACGATTTCGCCAATTGTCGACAGTTTCCTTTGACTAAACGCGTGTATTAACCTCGACATCGGTTATAACCGATGTCTAGTCCCCCAATTCAAGTCGTAACCGCCGGAGAAAACCTTGACCACGAATCAAGATCAAATTCGGACTCGATACATTCTGCTTCTTCCCTATAAATACACACCCAAGTCTCTGGTAATCTTTTCGCTCAAAATCGCACAATTTCTCGAAGTATTAGCACCCGCCGGAGATATTCTGCAATCGCCGGAGTTTTGCCGGAAAACCGAGACTTACATCAAATCGGTAAATTTCTCGACTCTTTCGTCTTCAATCCGTTGTTAGACATATACTAACTTAAATCCTTCAACCAGAATCGGTCCCAGACGACGTTGCCGGAAATTCTGTACTCGCCGAAAAATCTCTGGAAATTCCGAAATCACGCTGTGAATCGGTACAATCATCTAGACCCCCTGATATCTATTGTTTAGTAACTTAATTTCACAACTCATCGATCAAAACTGTTAATTGATTCAATCAGACGGAATTCACAAATCAGAGCCGACGACCATTGCCGGAATTCTGAGAAAAAAACATTATGTTCGGTACATTCGATTCCGTAACTCTCTTTATCCATTACACTTCAATCACTTATATGTTCGACGAACGATTTAAACCAGAACAGTTGGATATCGTTTGTCTGTGTCTTTGAATGAAGAAGACGAAGTCGACATTGTGTATAAGTTTAATTAAAACAAGATATTAAACCGGGTTAGACACACAGTCCAGTGGTGGACTGTGTGCAAACACATAGCGCACGTCACGAGTTCGAACCTTACAACATACCGACTTTCCGAATTAAGACCAATTTTTTAAAAACAGAATCAGATCAAGTCACAGTATGTCTCTAAGATTAATATAAACCGTAAGATAAACAGATTAGACACATAGCCCAACTGGTTGGGCTGTGCGCTTACAAACCGAAGGACCCGAGTTCGATCCGGGTCCCTGCAACCGGTTCGACCATTTTAAATCCTTTTAATATAAACCAAATAAATTAACATTTAATTAGTATATATATATAATTAAAACATAGAATATTTCGGGTTAGACACGTAGCTCAATTGGTAGAGCTGCGTGCACGCGTACGAGAGGTCCCGGGTTCGAACCTCACTCAGTGCACACTCAACCACAGTCCGACCGGTCAACGGTCCGGTCAACGGACCGGTCAACGGACCGGTCAAAAGTCAAATTTTTTTATTTATTTTTATTTATTTAATTAATATAAAAATCAATTAAAAATACTTAAAAATAATATTTTTGAAGTTAGAAAATGACCTTAAACTCACAAAAATAAATCTAAAAATCCTATTTAAAATTGTTAATAAAATCCACTTATTTACCGAACCATTTCGTTATTATTTTAGGATTAGTTTTTCCTCGTCGATCAAATCCCTAAACTCGTGCGCATTCAACATCATCAAAAGAACGCACCCAATGTGAGTGAATCTCTACCAATTCCCCGTTTTAATCACATTTTGGGGTGTATCATCTGTCGCTTAATTATTTATTATATTTAAACACTTGTGCATCCATCATATCCATGAACAAATGTGTATCCAATATGTATCAATTGTTGTGTGGTTTATGTTTAGATTAAATTTATCATTTTCAGTACATACATCCATTAGGCCCATCAGCTCCCCGTGGGAGACGGGTTGAGTACAGGTGCCTCATTCGATCGGCTCCGTTTGATTGAGCCTTGATCTCACATACATCATCATACATTTCATACGATCGGCTCCGTTTGATTGAGCCTTGATCTCACAATACCTTATCATTCATGTCAGTTACTCATTCAAGGTGGTTTGTGATTGTTTGTTTATATATGTTTGCTCACATATGATTATTGCACAATTTTTCCATATTAAATATAACAGGAAATCAATAACGAATGTTTTTAATGTCACACCCCGACCCGCAGCGGAATAAGAGTCGGGGCATAATTGGGTTATCACCAAAGCTCATGACATTTACTAATATGTTTCATATTTAATAAAGTCAAAGTTACATTTCAAAAATCTAAACATGTTCATTCAATACAAGGAAAATAAGCCAAGCATAACAATTCCAACACTAAATCGTTTTAATCTTCTAGTCCAAGTCCTATGTGTTCCTAGCTGCTGCTGCTTCACCTGTATCATGTGTAAAATGGGGGTTTTTGGGTCAACATAAGTTGGCGAGTGAACCTTATTAGATAAACATTTATTAATGAATTTATGGTTAGTTTATCAATGAAAAATTGTGCATAATCATAGATGAGCAAATGTAAATAATCAAGTAATGGCAAATAGCAGTCACAACTATAACATACAATAACACATGACAGCATACATGAA
This sequence comes from Scalesia atractyloides, assembly GCA_947069175.1. NCBI lineage: Eukaryota > Viridiplantae > Streptophyta > Magnoliopsida > Asterales > Asteraceae > Scalesia > Scalesia atractyloides. The sequence goes on from CAMTDV010000026.1 coordinate 17,453,818, forward strand.
CATACCAACATCATACTGTAAATAACATAAATGAAACTGTGCGATCAAGGCTCAATCAAACGGAGCCGATCGTATTGCATGTACTGAAAATGAAAATGTCTGTGCGATCAAGGCTCAATCAAACGGAGCCGATCGTATGTGGGCACGCCGGGTTCAACCGCATAATAAAATGGGGAACATGCTCAACGCTCATAATGTAATGGGGAGCGGCGGCCTATGAAATTGCATGTACTGAATAATAAATTGCATCCAATAATAACTACTTAACAGCAACAAACTGAATACACAAGTTCATGATATGATGTATGCACAATGGTTTAGTTATAATATATATATACAAAGACACCTGATACACCCCAAAACGTGATTAAAACGGGGAATTTGTAAGATTCACTCACATTGGGTGCGTTGGATTGGAGATGGTGAGATGCGCACGAATTAGATGAGCGGATCAACGAGGAATACTAACCTAAATAAAAATGGAAAAATATATTAAATGGGTGGATTTTATTAAGGATTTTAATGAAATTTTTAGATGAATTTTTGTGAGTTTATGGCTATTTTCTATCTTTAAAAATGTTATTTTTAAGTATTTTTAATTGATTTTTAAATTAAATTAAATAATTAAAAATATAAAAAAATTGTTTATTTAGCATGGACCGTTGACCGTTGACCGGTCGGTCAGCGTATTAGTTTGCGCCGGGTGAGGCTCGAACCGTCGACCTCCCGTACGCGTGCACGCAGCTCTACCAACTGAGCTACGTGTCTAACCCGAAATAATCTTGTTTTTATTTATACTTATACACTTATTCAGTTAATCCGAAATTCTCTTTAATTTCAAAAACATTTTAATTCAATCGGACCGGTGCTCGTGACGGGTTTCGAACGCGCGACGTGTGGTTCATGTTGCACACAGTCCACCGTTGGACTGTGTGTCTAACCTGGTTATTATCTCGGTTTTTATTATACTTAACAACTAACTGGGTTATCCCGATTTAGTTTAAACAAAAAGGCCTTTTATTATACAAGGAGTGCGTATAGCAGGAATCGAACTCAGGACGTGCGTTTGTATTTTGCACACAGTCCCCCCCTGGACTGTGTGTCTAACCCGTTTATAATTCCGATTTTAATTAACCTTATGTCATCACTGAACTCGTCTTCTTCATTACAAATGCAGACATCAATCAAACAACCGATACGCGATTAATTTAGTTAAAGAACATGATGTCCAGGTTGAATGCATTGAACCGAAAAGTTTGGGGAAAGAAGATACCGAACAGATCGTCTTCTTCAGAGAATCCGGCGAAACTTGTCGGCTCTGTTTTTGGACCCTTCGGCTGTGAGAATCAATTAACAGGTTTAAGGGATTAGATGTGAAATTGAACTAATAAGTATTGATTATCAGTACGTTGGAATGAGCATACCGGTAATCAACGAGTTTCCGACAATTCCAGAAGTTTTCCGACGAAAACAGAAAGTCCAGCAATGTCGTCTGTGGTTGATTATGAGCGATGGGTTAATGTTAGTAAGGTTCTAACAATAGATTGAAACCGTAAAGTAGAAGTATTTTACCGGTTTGAGTTGAATACGGTTTTCCGGCGACTTTTGCAGAAAATTCCAGCGAGCTGTTTTAGGCGTTCTGGTGGTCCGAAAATGCGACCAAAATGAAATAGAGTATTGGTATGATATCTCTGAGTCGCGAGAGTGGTCTGAAGCTTGTGTTATTCTGGACTTGATGATTTTCCGGTTTTAAAAACCGACAATGATGAGTCTTTAAGTTTAATCAATTCCAATTTGATTAGAAACCGTCGTGCATCTGTTATAAACTGAATGTGTGAAATAAACAACGAATTGACGATTGGTTTGCCGATTACCGTTTCTCAGATGGCGCAATCGGTTTTAACTGAGTTTGTGTATAAATTTCATTTGTGTTCCTAGAGTTAGCAGAAAACACAATGTGGCGGAGTGGTTTTGGGAGTGAGTGTTAAGTTGTTGAAGTGTGTCTTGGCTGACCCGGGTTCGAGTCCCGGCAGCATTATAATTTTTTTATTTTTTTATTTTAACTTTTCATCAAATATAATTTTTATAGTTTAGTTTATTTATTAATTATGTATTGTTTTAAATCAAAATAATCATAAATATTCGACATAACTTTTATAACTTGATATTCGATTACAAAACGGAGCGGGTTTTGAAAACCCGATTTTTACAAATGTTACAGTATCCCCTACTTTTAGAAATTTCGTCCCGAAATTTAAGTAGTTGAAGTAGTAGTAAAAAGATGCGGGTATTTTTCACGCATTGAGTCTTCACGTTCCCAAGTAAACTCAGGTCCCCGTTTCGACTCCCAGCGTACCCTAACAATTGGAATGCGACTTCGTCGAAGACGCTTCTCCCCGTAGTCCATGATCTCCACTGGTCTTTCAATAAAATGCATAGATTCATCAATCTGAATATCTTCCAGCGGAATATGGAGATTCTCATCAGCGAGGCACTTCTTCAAGTTCGACACGTGGAATGTGGGATGAATCCGGTTGAGTTCTTCTGGTAGGTCAAGCTTGTATGCTACAGGACCTACTCTTTCGAGTATCTTGAAAGGTCCTACGTCCCCTTTTGACCAAAACGAACTACTCCCTTCCACGGTGATACTTTTAAGAGCACATGATCACCAATGTTAAACTCTAAGGGCTTCCGTCGTTTATCTGCATAACTCTTTTGACGACTTTGAGCTGCTAGAAGATTGTTTCGAATTTGATGAATCTTGTCTGCGGTTTCTTGGATCAATTCTGGACCAGTAATTTGTGCTTCCCCAATTTCGTGCCAACATACAGGAGATCGGCACTTACGACCATATAAGGCTTCAAAAGGTGCCATGCCGATGCTCGAATGATAGCTGTTGTTGTACGAAAATTCAACTAATGGTAGGTGGGCGTCCCAATTTCCCTTGAAGTCTATGACACATGCTCTAAGCATATCTTCAAGAGTTTGAATGGTGCGCTCAGAATGTCCATCAGTTTGAGGATGATAGGCGGTACTGAGATCTAATCATGTGCCCATAGCGGATTGTACTGCTTGCCATGTTCGTGACGTGAAACGACCATCACGATCAGAAATAATACTTAACGGTACCCCATGTCGACTTACGATTTCGTTGATATAAATACGTGCAAGCTTTTCGTTTTTGAAATCTTCGCGGATAGGAATAAAGTGAGCTGATTTTGTAAGTCGGTCTATAATCACCCATATTGTGTCATACCCACCAGAAGTGCGAGGTAACCCGGTAATGAAATCCATGGTTATATTTTCCCACTTCCATACAGGTATTTCCGGTTGGACTAGAAGTCCTGAGGGTCTTTGGTGTTCAGCCTTCACCTTGGAACATGTGAGACACTTGGAAACAAAGACGACAATATCCTTCTTCATTCCAGGCCACCAATAGGTGTATCGTAAGTCTTGATACATCTTATCGGCTCCTGGGTGTATAGAATATCGCGTTTTGTGAGCTTCATTCATAAGAGTTTCACGAAGATTGTTGTGGTTAGGAATCCAGATACGATCTAGGTAATACAGGATACCGTCTGATTTAGTTTCAAGTTTTAGCTCGGCTCCATAGGACATCTCCTTTCGTACATCTTCTTCTGTTATTGAAATGTGTTGGGTTTCTCGAATTTGATCTTTAATGTCGGTTATAATTTGCGAACATAGAAGATGAATGGAGTTCACATAACCCTTTCGACTAAGTGCATCAGCCACCACATTTGCTTTACCAGGGTGGTATCTAATTTCATAGTCGTAATCATTCAGAAGTTCGACCCATCTTTGTTGCCTCATATTTAACTCTTTTTGATTGAAGATATGTTGAAGACTCTTGTGGTCAGTGTATATTTCACACTTAGTACCATAGAGATAATGTCTCCATATCTTAAGAGCGAATACAACGGCTCCTAGTTCTAGATCATGAGTGGTGTAGTTCTTTTCATGCGTCTTGAGTTGTCTCGAGGCATAAGCTATGACTTTTCCTCTTTGCATGAGAACGCAGCCTAATCCTTGCCCTAACGCGTCGCAATAGACTACAAAATCATCACAACCTTCAGGAAGAGTGAGGATTGGTGCATCACAAAGTTTTTGTTTAAGAGTTTGAAAAGCTTCTTCTTGCTTGGGTCCCCATACGAAAGGTTTTCCCTTATGAGTTAAAGCCGTGAGTGGTACGGCAATGCGAGAGAAGTTTGAAATGAACCGACGATAATAGCCAGCTAGTCCAAGAAAAGATCTTACTTCAGTTGGTGTACGTGGAGCTTGCCATTCCTGAACTGCTTTGATCTTTGAAGGGTCAACATGTATTCCCTTGTCATTGACTACATGCCCTAGGAATTGCACCTCTTTTAACCAGAATTCACATTTGGAGAACTTGGCATAAAGCTTTTCCTTTTCTAGAAGTGCAAGAACGAGTCGAAGATGACGCTCATGATCAGCTTTAGATTTTGAATAAATTAGAATGTCGTCGATGAAGACTATAACAAATCGATCAAGATAAGGTTTGCAGACTCTGTTCATTAGGTCCATGAAGACAGCTGGTGCGTTGGTTAATCCAAACGGCATAACCATGAATTCATAGTGGCCATAACGAGTTCGAAAAGCAGTCTTAGGGACGTCTTCTTCATGCACTCGAAGTTGATGATAGCCAGATCGAAGATCGATTTTTGAAAAGCAGCTAGCACCTTGTAGTTGGTCAAGAAGATCATCAATGCGAGGTAAAGTATAGCGATTCTTGATCGTTAACTTGTTGAGCTCCCTGTAGTCGATGCACATACGAAAAGATCCATCTTTCTTCTTTACAAAAAGGACAGGTGCACCCCAAGGCGACAAGCTAGGACGTATGAATCCCTTGTCAACTCTTGCAATTGACTGGCTAGCTCTTGCATTTCAGAGGGGGCTAACCTATATGGAGACTTTGCAACTGGTGTAGCACCAGGTATAAGATCAATACGGAATTCGACGTCTCTAACTGGAGGAAGTCCTGAAATGTCGTCAGGAAAAACTTGTGGGAAGTCTTTTACTACAGGAATGTCTTCAAGTTTCTTCTGCATGGTTCCCTTTTTGATGATATGAGCTAAAAACGCGACATAATTCTTGCGAAGATATTTTTGAGCTTGAAGACAAGACATTAAGCTGAGCCCTTTCGACGAGGTTTCTCCAATGATTCGAAGAGTCTGACCGTTTGAAAGAGGAATACGAATAAATTTTTCACGACATACAACTTCCGCCTGATGTTGACTGAGCCAATCCATACCGATTATGATGTCGAAACTTCCCAGCTTCATAGGAATAAGGTCGACTGAGAAATCGTGGTCGTTTAATGTGAGTGTACAGTTGCGTAAAATAGAGTCTAATGAAACTGGTTTCCCGTCCGCAACTTCTACCGTTATGGATTCCGTGAGCTTATCCCGATTTTGCTTAATATAGGTTCAAACTCTAAAGACACAAAACTTCTATCCGCACCAGTATCAAATAATATAGATGCATATCTACCATTTATAAGGAACGTACCGTTGACCACATTGCCGTCAGCTCTGGCCTGGTTAACGTTGATATTGAAAGCTCTCCCTCTTGCAGGTGGGGGAGCTTGGTTTGCTTGGTTCACTGGGTTGGCTTGGGCCTGAGCATGAATAATATTAACCAGCCTTGGACATGTGTTTCTGAAATGACTCGGGTCGCCGCAATTGAAGCAAGCCCGCATAGGTTGGCCCATAGGATAATTGGGTTGGTAGTATATTTGGGCTAAATGTTGGGTGGGTGGAAATGGTAGGGGTTGTTGGGCTTGACCCATTAACTGTTGGTGGGTTTGGGTTAAAGGTTGGTGGCGGTTTGTTCGTTGAGGCATACGGCAGGTTTGAACAGTATGTCCTGCGCGACCGCAGCCGGTGCAGTATTGGCAAGGATGATCAGGGGAATGGTGATATTGGCAACGGTTACATTTTGGTAACGGGCCAGTGTAGGGTCTTCTGTATGGTGCGGGTGAAGGAGTGACTTGGGTAATGGGTGCAGCAGGAATAGGGGTGTTGGTTTGGGTAACTGCAAAATTTCTGGTGTTGCGCTTCCTCTTATTAGCGAACTTAGAGGAAGGAATGGGGTGGTTTGAAGTTTGTCCCTCAACAGGGGCTTTCTTCTTCTCTTCTTTGAACTTCCCGTTGCGAATTCGGTTTTCGGTCAGTTCAGTTGCTAACTCCATAGCAGCTTCAAGTGTTACTGGTGAAACGCTGAGAACTGAATCTTGGATTTTCGAGGGAAGTCCTCGAATATAATGTTCAATCAGGCGATAGGTTGGTGTGAACAGATTTGGAACCATTTGGTTCAACTCCAAAAACCTCTTGTTGTAGGTAGTGTGATCACCCTCCTTTTGCTTTAGAGCATGAAATTCATTCTCCAACTTCTTAATTTCACTTCTAGGACAGAAACGCCTAGTCATGATTTCCCTTAACTCCTCCCAAGTTAAGGCCATCGCATCTTCAGTTCCCCTCTTCCCTTTCTCAGTATTCCACCAAGTGAGAGCTACTCCAAGTAGTCTCCCGGTAGCGTATCGAACCTTGCGATCCTCAGGACAATCGCAGTTTAGGAAGGTGTTTTCCATCTCCTCAAACCAATGTAGAAGAGCAATGACACCCTCGGTCCCTTCAAATTTAGGAGGATCACAGGACTTAAAATGTTTGTAAGAGCACTTGTTGGTAGGAGGGTTGTCGATGTTCTGGTCCTGTTGTTGTGGAGGGTTAGTAGGATTTGTAGCAAGGGCTTGTTGTACTTGGACCACAATGTCAGGAAGTATCGTGGCCATTTGTTTCGCGATCTGAGTGGCCAAACGTTCCTGAGACCTTCCCGATCTTTTTCCCCTTCGTTGTTGTCTAGACGACATCTACAGGTTCATAAAATGAGAAGATTGTGAGTTTATGGTGTCTTTTTAGGTGTCATGTGTCTTTAAGAAAATGAAAATAACATAAATATCAATAATGCAACTACATCCATAGGATGTCTTGGGTTCGCTCATGTTGGGCCTCAAATGTCCCCCATACCTTCACCTACATAGTCATGTGGGCCCCCATGGCTATTGGCTTGGTAGGATTCACATTAGTATTGGCAATTTAACACTCGCATCCTCCGAATGCAAACCACAAAATATGTTCATGAGATGTTTGGTCGAAACGTGTCCAGGTGTAGACACAATGACAACTCAAAGTGGGGTTAGCTCACACGACGTTTGGTATAGCATGCTTTGGCCTAATAGGTACTTGGTACTCTCATCGTTATCCCCAGGTAGGCAAACTGGTCCTTTACTTTGGATTTATACGAATGCCAGCCTAGACAGGACGTTCCGACTACCGGTACTGGTACCCTTCCAGTTACTACATGCCCGTCATGAGAACTCACTTTGATGAGATTTGAAAACACGAAAATCATTGTAAAAGCAATCATGAAGTGGTGTGTGCTTTCATGGATGTGATATGTTATGAGTATATGATTCATGATAGGCATTATATGATAATACATACTTATGAACATGCTTGCACAATATTAAATGTAACTTTTAACATAAAACATATAACATCATGAAATTTGGCATGTAACACACAAAAATCTTATAAGTTTCTATTCGACTATAGTATAGGCTCTAAGGGTCTAATAACCTATCCTATATCCCTATAGTCATGGCTCTGATACCAATCTGTCACACCCCGACCCGCAGCGGAATAAGAGTCGGGGCATAATTGGGTTATCACCAAAGCTCATGACATTTACTAATATGTTTCATATTTAATAAAGTCAAAGTTACATTTCAAAAATCCAAACATGTTCATTCAATACAAGGAAAATAAGCCAAGCATAACACTTCCAACACTAAATCGTTTTATTCTTCTAGTCCAAGTCCTATGTGTTCCTAGCTGCTGCTGCTTCACCTGTATCATGTGTAAAATGGGGGTTTTTGGGTCAACATAAGTTGGCGAGTGAACCTTATTAGATAAACATTTATTAATGAATTTATGGTTAGTTTATCAATGAAAAATTGTGCATAATCATAGATGAGCAAATGTAAATAATCAAGTAATGGCAAATAGCAGTCACAACTATAACATACAATAACACATGACAGCATACATGAACATACCAACATCATACTGTAAATAACATAAATGAAAATGTGCGATCAAGGCTCAATCAAACGGAGCCGATCGTATTGCATGTACTGAAAATGAAAATGTCTGTGCGATCAAGGCTCAATCAAACGGAGCCGATCGTATTGCATGTACTGAAAATGAAAATGTCTGTGCGATCAAGGCTCAATCAAACGGAGCCGATCATATGTGGGCACGCCGGGTTCAACCGCATAATAAAATGGGGAACATGCTCAACGCTCATAATAATGGGGAGCGGCGGCCTATGAAATTGCATGTACAGAATAATAAATTGCATCCAATAATAACTACTTAACAGCAACAAACTGAATACACAAGTTCATGATATGATGTATGCACAATGGTTTAGTTATAATATATATATATTATACAAAGACACATGATACACCCCAAAACGTGATTAAAACGGGGAATTTGTAAGATTCACTCACATTGGGTGCGTTGGATTGGAGATGGTGAGATGCGCACGAATTAGATGAGCGGATCAACGAGGAATACTAACCTAAATAAAAATGGAAAAATATATTAAATGGGTGGATTTTAATAAGGATTTTAATGAAATTTTTAGATGAATTTTTGTGAGTTTATGGCTATTTTCTATCTTTAAAAATGTTATTTTTAAGTATTTTTAATTGATTTTTAAATTAAATTAAATAATTAAAAATATAAAAAATTGTTTATTTAGCGTTGACCGGTCGGTCAGCGTATTAGTTTGCGCCGGGTGAGGCTCGAACGTCGACCTCCCGTACGCGTGCACGCAGCTCTACCAACTGAGCTACGTGTCTAACCCGAAATAATCTTGTTTTTATTTATACTTATACACTTATTCAGTTAATCCGAAATTCTCTTTAATTTCAAAAACATTTTAATTCAATCGGACCGGTGCTCGTGACGGGTTTCGAACGCGCGACATGTGGTTCATGTTGCACACTCCACCGCTGGACTGTGTCTAACCTGGTTATTATCTCGGTTTTTATTATACTTAACAACTAACTAGGTTATCCCGATTTAGTTTAAACAAAAAGGCCTTTTATTATACAAGGAGTGCGTATAGCAGGAATCGAACTCAGGACGTGCGTTTGTATTTTGCACACAGTCCACCGCTGGACTGTGTGTCTAACCCGTTTATAATTCCGATTTTAATTAACCTTATGTCATCACTGAACTCGTCTTCTTCATTACAAATGCAGACATCAATCAAACAACCGATACGCGATTAATTTAGTTAACGAACATGATGTCCAGTTTGAATGCATTGAACCGAAAAGTTTGGGGAAAGAAGATACCGAACAGATCGACTTCTTCAGAGAATCCGGCGAAACTTGTCGGCTCTGTTTTTGGAACCTTCGGCTGTGAGAATCAATTAACAGGTTTAAGGGATTAGATGTGAAATTGAACTAATGAGTATTGATTATCAGTACGTTGGAATGAGCATACCGGTAATCAACGAGTTTCCGACAATTCCAGAAGTTTTCCGGCGAAAACAGAAAGTCCAGCAATGTCGTCTGTGGTTGATTATGAGCGATGGGTTAATGTTAGTAAGGTTCTAACAATAGATTGAAACCATAAAGTAGAAGTATTTTACCGGTTTGAGTTGAATACGGTTTTCCGGTGACTTTTGCAGAAAATTCCGGCGAGCTGTTTTAGGCGTTCTGGTGGTCCGAAAATGCGACAAAAATGAAATGGAGTATTGGTATGATATCTCTGAGTCGCGAGAGTGGTCTGAAGCTTGTGTTATTTTGGACTTGATGATTTTCCGGTTTTAAAAACCGACAATGATGAGTCTTTAAGTTTAATCAATTCCAATTTGATTAGAAACCGTCGTGCATCGGTTATAAACTGAATGTGTGAAATAAACAACGAACTGACGATTGGTTTGCCGATTACCGTTTCTCAGATGGCGCAATCGGTTTTAACTGAGTTTGTGTATAAATTTCATTTGTGTTCCTAGAGTTAGCAGAAAACACAATGTGGCGGAGTGGTCTTGGGAGTGAGTGTTAAGTTGTTGAAGTGTGTCTTGGCTGACCCAGGTTCGAGTCCCGGCAGCATTATAATTTTTTTATTTATTTTATTTTAACTTTTCATCAAATATAATTTTTATAGTTTAGTTTATTTATTAATTATGTATTGTTTAAACCAAAATAATCATAAATATTCGACATAACTTTTATAACTTGATATTCGATTACAAAACGGAGCGGGTTTTGAAAACCCGATTTTTACAAATGTTACATTTAACAAGGTTCACTCGCCAACTTTTGTTGACCCAAAATTTCCCCCATTTAACACATGATACAGGTGATCCAGTTGAGGCAAGAAAACACGTAGGAAGGCTTAGAAGAATAAATCAGTTTAAGCTTTGGATTGTTTTTCATTTCCTTGTATTGTATGAATTTGATTTGAACATTTAAGTTGTAATTTGAATTTAATAAATATGAAACATTTTAGTAAACATCATGAACTTTGGTGTTAACCCAATTATGCCCCGACTTTTATTCCGCTGCGGGTCGGGGTGTGACAACATATCCCTTCACATCCACATCACCCGAACCCCTACGAGGATTCTGGGGATTCATGGCCATTGTCACAACATTCACCTTCTCATACTCAAAATTCGTACCATTGCTATCATTCGCATCATTCACACCACTCCCACCATTCCCACCATTCTTATCATGATGAATTTAACCCCAACCAATACTTTAATACACCCCCAGCCGACCAAAACCCATTAGACCAACCCAAGGATGAAGACTCCAATCCAGAAATGGCACCATCGGGATCACACACGCATCCAATTAAAATCTCAAGCGATTCGAACTCTTACGCCAGATCGCTATACCAAGGTCCTAATGAGTGGGACCAATATTTGAACCAATTTATTTTTGCTAACACTCCTTTCCATCATTCCCAACCACCTCCCGTGCAAGAAGATGTGCACATGGAACCAGTGGAACAACCCCAATCGCCATCTGAACCGCTAAGGAGGAAAAGAGAAGCACGTATGTCGGTACGTGCGAGCAAACGGTCGGGATCGCTGCCACCTTTGCCCAAACCCTACCCTACTATTCACGAGGACCCACAAATGGGTAGACCCTCCAATGTTTCACTAGTGGTGGAACCAACACCACCACCAGTGGTTCAACTACCACCATCGGGTTATTATACCCATATCCCAACATATCCGGATACGTCTGGATATGATCCTTTTAACCCAACTACACTGGTTGATTACCAAGCATTGTCGCATGACCCTTATATGCAAGGGTCATGCATAACGCACTTTACCCGTCTCCTTTCCCACCTGCTTATCCACCTACTAGATATCCAAGTTATAGGTACCAGTATCCGATTGTGCCACAACCACAACCACAACCTCCGCAGCCACTTGAGGCCATCAATGAGGCCTTAGAACGAATGAAAGAGATGCAACAACAAGCAGAGAGAAAACGAAGAAGACGAATAAGTTCTTCAAGAAACTCTCCAAGTTGGTTAAGGGAAAGAAGGACGAATGAAGTCTCTTCTAATATATGTAAGTCCCTGCGAGGACATTGTTATTTCTTTAGTCCCTGCTTAGACATTTTTATTTCTTTAGTCCTTGCATGGACAGTTTGTTTCATTGTTTCTAGTATTGTAATTTCTATTGGAATTTAATGAAGTATTTTTAGAATTATATATATGTATTCATCCTCTTCAAGCGAGCATCTCGATTTTACTCAAAATTTATGCTCTGCTATATAATTCCAAAAGACCTTAATGGATTTAATTATGCCAAGTGGCACAGACCACACCTTGGCCAAGAAATGATAGTTAAGAATAAAAGGTCTTCTATCAGGATAGTTAAGGGAAGTTATCCTTCTATCCAGAGTTGGTGGACTAGTTCCAAGCCTCCAAGGTCGTTAAGGTCCAACGTGACCGGGACCATTAATCAATCATTAAGGACTCTTATGTTAACATTAAGGAATGTTCATAGTCCTGGTAGTGTGACTTGAGGAACCACACTAACCGTCTATGTAAAAGGACTACGTACTAAGACCTATTATTTAGCCTATGTGAACAATGTGATCCCGCCTAAAGTCATCAATGTGATGACAATTGACAGGCCAACGTTCCATAGGACAACGTGCCATAAATTACATTTGTTATGATGTAGGCCAACGTGCCATAAATTACATCTGTTATAATGTAGGCCAACGTGCCATTAATTACATCTGTTATATGTAGGCCAACGTGCCATAAATTATATATGTTAGTGATGTAGGTTAGCGTGCCATAAATTACATCTATTATGATGTAGGCCAACGTGCCATATGTTATATCCAAAGTGACAAGCCACCACGCCATATGACATGTCCAACGTGACAGGCTAACGTGCCATATTATTATGTCCATTAGTGACAAGTCTAGGACCTATATATAATTGTCAAAATGACAATGATAGTTGTGATATTACGATCCACTGTCTAATAATATATGGACTATTTGTAATTTTCCTTTAATGGTCCTATTAAGACCTGGGCCAATTATAGATATGATAAGCCTAAGAGTTGTGATGTTATTCGCACTAGTTTAAATGGGCGATGGATTGTTATATCCAATGTTTAAGCCAATATGGTTGTTATACCATGGCTAAGAGAAATTTGGTTTGATGTTTAGAGCCAAAGCTTCAAAATGGTAAACTCGGACGAGACACAGAGTAGCCACCGAGAGATTTACTCTAACAAGGCTAAAAATATAGCAGATGATAATGATAACTTCCAAGCTCGCATTGATACAGCTGTTGGAAAGGCCATGGAAAAGGCCATAGAAAAACTTAGAGAGTCGAGTGCTACTCGCTCCAGACCATTATCGATTCCACCATCCTCAGCTCATAAGGAGAACTCAGTTCACTCTTCAAATGCAAAGAGTGAACCAAAGAAAACAGAACTTGCTGATAGGTCCTGTTCTTCTAAAGACGGATGTACCCATAAATATTTCATCTCCTGCAAGCCCTGAGACTTTAATGGGGAAAAAGGAACAGTAGAAGCCTTAAAATGGCATGATGAGATGGAAACGATTGTAGATATCAGCGGTTGTGCTGATAAGGATGTGGTCAAGTATGTATCACAGTCCTTCAAGGGCGATACCCTGATTTGGTGGAAGGCCATGATCCAATTTATTGGTAAAGTACACCTGTACGACTTAGGATGGCCTAAGTTTGTCAACTTAGTCAAGGAAACATACTGCCAACCTCATGATGTGGAGAAATTAGAGACAGACTTTCTGACTCTTTTAATGAAGAACCTAGACTATCGGAAGTATGTTTCCGACTTCAATTCCCTGTCTAGGTTAGTTTCATATTTAATCACCCCTGAAACCAAACGCATTGCGCGTTTTATTAGTGGGTTAGCGCCTGAGATAAAAGGCATGGTAAAGGCTGCTCAGCCTAGTACCTATAGGTCCGCTGTAAACCTATATCTCTCCCTCACCTTAGATTTGGTGAGGCAGAAGTTAGACAAATCCGAGACTGGCGGGAAAAGAAAGAGGGAGGATGATAACTCCCAGAGATTTAATAAGAAAAATAAAGGGAAATTTAGGTTCAGGAGGAACCAAGATAAGTCAGGTGTAACGCCGACATGTAAAAATTGCAACCGTAAGCATTGGGGACAGTGTAATATTGATCCATAAACTAGACCATGTGGTATCTGTAAGAAAAGGGGGCATAAAACCATAGAGTGCAAAGATCTTAAGAATGTCGTCTGCTACAACTGTAATGAAAAGAGGCGTATTAAGTTCATCTACCCCAAGAACCCCAAGGGTGATGATGCAAAGCCTGGAGAGGCTAAGAAAGGGAATGCTCGTGCCTTCCAGATGAATGCCAGGGAGGTCGTTAATGACAATAACGTCATAACAGGTACATTCCTCATCAATGATGTATATGCTAGAGTTCTTTTCGATTCGGGTGTAGATAAATCTTTTGTTGATAATAAGTTTAGTTAACTATTAAACTTGCCCATAAGAACTCTAGATGTAACTTATGAGGTAGAACTCGCTGATGGAACGTTAGAGACAACATCTTCCATTCTTGATGGATGCTCTATATCCATTAAGAATCATTATATCCCTATATCTCTTTTGCCAATGAAATTGGTAGGGTTCGATGTAGTTTAGGCATGGATTGGTTATCCCAAACCAAGCATGTATTGCCTGTGATAAGAAACTCATCAAAATTAAAACCCCATCTGGTGAAACGATCACCATCCCTGGAGATTTACACTACGGATTCAAGGTGTCGTTATTTAAGGCATCCAAGTGTTTGGGGAGAGGTTGTGTCATTTATAGGGCATAAGTAACCATCAATGAGCCTAAACCAAATATAGAAGACCTTCTGGTTATCTCGGAGTATTCCGATGTTTTCCCCAAAGAATTACCAGGATTGCCTCCAGAAAGGCAAGTGGAGTTAGAATTGATATTCTACCTGGATCAGACCTGTAGCCAGAGCTCCATATCGGTTAGCGCCGACGAAATGGAGGAGTTAAGAGTTCAATTAGATGAACTTTTAGAGAAAGGCTTTATTCAGCCTAGTTCCTCACCTTTGGTAGCTCCAATTCTTTTTGTTAAAAAGAAAGACGGTTCAATGCGGATGTGCATTGATTACCGAGAATTGAACAAAATAACGATTAAGAACCGATATCCTCTGCCCAGGTTTGATGATTTATTCGACCAACTTCAAGGTGCTAGTTATTTTTCTAAGATTGATTTGAGATCAGGATATCATCAGCTAAAGGTTAGGAACGAGGATGTTCCTAAGAGTGCCTTTAGGACACGATATGGTCATTTCGAAATTCTAGTAATACCTTTTGGTCTCACAAATGCACCTGCAGCATTAATGGATCTTATGCATAGGGTCTGCAAACCATATTTGGATAAGTTTGTCATTGTCTTCATAGACGACATACTTATCTATTCTCGTAATCAAATTGATCACGAGAAACACCTTCGGTGCATCCGAGAACTACTAAGGCAGGAAAAGCTTTATGCTTAATTTTCTAGATGTGAATTTTGGCTTAGAGAAGTCCAATTTCTTGGACATGTTGTAAGTGAGCGTGGTATCCAAGTGGATTCCGCCAAAATAGAAGCTATAATGAATTGGGAAGTACCCAAAACCCCATCGGAGATTCGTAGTTTTCTAGGATTGGCTGGTTACTATAGGAGGTTCATTGAGAACTTTTCAAGAGTAGCCACTCCTTTGACTACCTTAACCCGTAAGAATGTCAAATTTGTTTGGGGTCTGAAACAAAAAGAATCCTTTGAGATTCTAAAACACAAGTTGAGCAATGCTCCTGTGTTATCTCTACCTGAGGGTATTGAGGATTTTGTAGTTTATTGTGATGCTTCACACACTTGCATAGGTTGTGTGCTAATGCAAAAAGGCAAGGTGATTGCTTATGCATCACGATAGTTAAAGGTGCACAAATGAATTACACCACCAATTATTTGGAATTGGGTGCTGTTGTATTTGTACTAAAGCTATGGAGATATTACTTATATGGCACAATGTGTATTATATACACTGACCATAAAAGACTCCAGCATCTGTTTAATCAGAAGGAATTGAACATGCGACAACGTCATTGGATGGAAACAATTAACGACAATGATTGCGTAATTCGCTATCATCCCGGCAAGGCAAATATCGTTGCTGATGCCTTAAGTCGCAAGGAAAGAATTAAGCCCATTAGGATTAATGCAAAGAGCATTAATCTCAGAAATAGCTTGAATGAGAAGCTACTAGAAGCGCAAAAACAAGATTAGAGGCAAATATTCCTAATGAGGGATTAGGCGAAACTGTTGATCAGTTAGCGCCTGGAAAGGATGGAATCCTTAGATTTAATGGAAGAATCTGGGTTCCGATCTTTAGAGGACTTAGAGAGCTAATCTTCCAAGAAGCATAACACGAGATACTCAATTCACCCAGGAGGTGACAAGATGTATCAAGATCTGAAGAAGAATTTTGGTGGACGGGTTTCGAAGAAATCCATAGCCACTTATGTAGCCAAGTGTCTGACGTGTTCGCAAGTTAAGGCCGAACATCAGAAGCCGTCAGGACTTCTACAACAACTTGAGATTCCACATGGAAATGAGAAATGGTAACCATGGACTTGATTACCAAGTTACCAAAGACCAAACGTGGTAATGACACAATTTGGGTCATTGTGGATAGGCTGACTAAGCACATTTCTTGCCAATTAAGGAAACGTATAATTCTGACAAATTGGCCAAGTTGTATGTGGACAAGATTGTGTCCATACACGGTGTGCCGTTATCTATTGTATCTGACAGAGATACTAGATATACCTCTCATTTCTAGAAAAGTTTCCAACAATCTTTAGGCACAAGATTAATTTTTAGTACAGCTTACCACCCGCAGACAGATGGACAAAGTGAGCGTACTATTCAAACTTTGGAAGACATGCTTAGAGCATGTGTGATTGATTTAGGCGGAAGTTGGGATGACCACTTACCCTTAATAGAATTCTCCTATAATAATAGTTATCATACTAGCATCAAGGCTGCTCCTTATGAGGCCTTGTATGGGAGAAAGTGTTGAACGCCCGTGTGTTGGGCAAAAGTTGGGGAAGCCCAACTATCAGGACTTGAGATTGTCCTGGAGGCCACGGATAAGATTGTGCAAATCCGTGATCGTCTCAAAGCTGCCCGTGATAGGCAGAAAAGCTATGCTGACAAGAGACGCAAACCTCTCAAGTTCCAAGTAGGGTACAAAGTCATGCTGAAAGTATCACCTTGGAAAGGTGTAATGAGGTTTGGAAAGAAGGGCAAGTTGAGCCCAAGATATATAGGACCATTCGAGATAGCCGAATGTGTGAGCACTGTAGCTTATAAGCTTAAGCCGCCAGAGGAGCTTAGTGGAATTCACGATGTATTCCACATATCTAACCTTAAAAAATGTCTAGCCGATGAGTCGCTAGCAATGTCACACAAAGATGTGCAAATTGATGAAAACCTGAGGTTCGTTGAGAAACCAATTTCAATCAAGGATCGACAGGTTAAGAAGCTCCGAAGAAAATTGATACCTATAGTAAAGGTTAAGTGGGACGCCTTTAGAGGTCCTGAGTATACATGGGAGGTTGAGTCCACTATGCGACAAAAGTACCCCCCATCTATTTGATTAAAATCTCGAGGACGAGATTTCTTTTAAGGGGGTGAGGATGTAACGTCTAGTAAAATCGTGTCCAATAGTATAGTGACACGTGTTGCATTTTTAATTTAGTCTATTAAAGACTAATAGGGATTAAAGGTGTTAACATGCTCAAACTAAGCCTCTGAGTGACTGTCTAATGTTAACATGCATAAACGTAAGCCTTTGAATGACTGATATGTCAACATGCTTAAAACAATAGCCTCTGTGTGACTAATATGTCAACATACTAAATCATTAGCCTCTGAGTGACTGATATGTCAACATGCTTAAACTTGGCCTCTGAGTGACTTATATGTCAACATGCCCAGCCGCCGAGTGACATCGGAGTCAACATGCTTATAGTGAGCCTCTGAGTGGTCCTTTACGAAGTCCTAACTCTCATACGTTCCATTTGTTGGGCTAGAAGAATTAAATCCGTGATAAATTGAAAGTTGGATAATGGAGGGGTTAAAAGTATCAACATGTTAATTTATACCTCTGAGTGACCTTTTAACGAACCGAGAGCTTGACAATGTCCGAGCATACTCCCGGGTACGCCAAATATTGGTTACAGAGGGCTAAATATACTAAAAAGGTGTTTTAGGAGGTTTTATAAGTTGAGGGGTTAAAAGTGTCAAACTTTGAAAACTGACACGGGGCGCGAGAGGCCTGTGTCTACAGAAAATTGCCTTGGCCTCCACACAAGTTGCCAAAAACCAATGAATTCGAAACTATGGATTCCCAAACAATGTCATGTTTTAGGACACTTGTAAGCTTCCTCTTACACCCCTTAGCACCTGGCATCACCTCCTTCAAGCTCTCCAACTATAAATAGGTGCCCAGGTTCACCATTTGAACTTGCACCTTTCTCATTCACAACTCTATCTCCCTCCTCTGGAAGTTCCTAACTGAAAGGAGCATCCTAGGAACCATTTGTAAGTGTTCCTTCCTCTTGCATTTTCATTTATAGACTTTTATAGCCAAAAGTCAAACGTTTTACAGAAAACGCCTTGACTTTTGGTTAAGACCATTATGGTCCAGCCATTGTTCGTAATGAACATGGCTAAGTGATCGTAATAAGGTAGATATTAGTCCCTATAAAGGGCACCTCCTGAAGATCAAGTTTGCTAGACCAATTGACGGGTCAAAGTATTGATATTAAAAAGTCAAACAGGCCATTTTTCAGAAAAGTCATACTTTGATCTTATATATGTTATGAAACCTGTTTTGACACTTAAACAAGTTGGTAATAATTATTAGAACATGTAAGAACATGTTCGGCTCGTCAATTTCAGTTCTAGGGTCGGTTTGCAACCGAAAGCCGCAAAGTTTGACATCTGCTTTGACTTTCGATTTTGACCCGATTTAAATTAGTTAGCTACTGATCTAAGGTTGCATTATGATCGTAATATAATGTAGAATAACCCTCTGAGGTTATATTACATAATCATAATCAGAATCTGAGTTTATGCACAAGTTCCATAGTTATGCCATTTTGACTAAAATGCTTTTTTTACACAAAAAGAGGTTTTAATGATAATGAACTTGAAAATGAGTTTCCTAATGATGTAATATTATAATTAGGATTATTTGGAATGTCAAACCAGATTATAAACTGAGTTTATGAACAAGTCCTTGTATTATGTCGATAAATGACGATAAGGCCCTTGTGGCTTATAAAATGGTTTTATTCACATATTTTCAAAGTAAATATTTTCCTACTGATATGTTATATTAAATAACATGTCTAAGGCATGCTAACCTAACCTTAACATCAGTTTTCATTTAACATCACACAAATCGTCATTTTACGACATAAGTTCGTTTCGGCGCATAGTATGGTTTTAAACCATATTTACCAACCAAGACTTGTTACCTACTGATTTTAAAATTTATTTTAAATATTTTTATAGTAGGCACAAGATATAAACTCAGAATCCCAAATAATTTATAAACTATGTGTAAAATGACCAAAATGCCCCTTCGGTGCATAGTTTGGTCATAAATGATAAATTACACATATAATTAATATCACACTGATATTATATCATAAATAAGTTATTTTTCTAGAATACTTATGTTTATAACATTAAGTTATATTCAAGTTCCTTTTATAAGGAATGAAATTACCGAAACGCCCTTATGAGGCATAGTTTCACTTTAAAATTGGTAACAAGCATAAAAGTTGATATCCTACTAATATTACAACTTATTTAAAGTGTAATGGCATATAGAACTTGTCCATGACTTATCCGGTTACCCGATATCGCTAACATGCGTACGGTTAAGCATATGTAACTAGTTTACGAAAACTAACCGAAACGGGTCTAACTTTGTCTTTTGAGTCTGAAAATCCAGAATGTGTATAGTTTATCCATATTACACAAGTCAAAGTACTTATTGGGATTAAACTACATTCTATCTGATCATCGCTTAATCTAGCGTTAACGTTTTGATCATTTACGCTAGTCGGTCTAAGTCTATGACTTAAGAAAGACCGTTAGTATTTAGTTGGTTAGCTTATGCCATAATCCAGATTAGAGACATTCCGGTAAATTCTATCTGCACTTAGTGCTTTTGTGTATGGCTGAGTTAATAAATCTTGCGTTTAAACGAAGACTAGCTCAGGTAAATACTCTCGACTTATTTCCCCTATACAGGCTTGGGTTACGGTAAACTATTACCGCTTGGTCAGAAGTGGGATCAATCGAATGCCGAATTGTGGCTAGTAATTCCACATATTCTGTTTTAATCAGTTTTGTTGATAACTTAAATGTCGGGGGTTAACTACCGTGTCTTGGATATCCTCGGCTCATTACATTAGATAATGGCCACGACCATAGCACGGGGTGTAGGCATACACCTGGCAGACGCTCAAATGCAACTACCCACGTTGTTGGGGATAACTGCTTCGTGAATTCGTAAGTGGTGTGTAGTTAATTGTGTCTCGGTTTTCGCACTGGGCCCTATATGTATGGACAAACATGTGAATCTGTTAACAAGGTTGCAACGTCAACTTTCCCAAGTTATAAAAGATTTTGTGCTGATACGCACTTAAAACATTTTATTCAAATATTTTCAAAATGAGTCAATTGGGTGTATTTACCAGCGAAAGCTGACGTATTTTCAAAAGACTAAGCTTACAGGTACAATACGAAAATAGACTGGAAGTGCTCGGTAGTGATAAGAGGATCTTGCAAATCCTTGATCTGCCCAAAGTCTGTTTTATATTCTTTCTTTTGTACAATTTATGATCCGCCTGTGGATATTCTATTACGAGCCGTCTGTATATTATTTTAGTATTTTGAACATTTGGTTTGTAATAGTAATTTAAACCCAAGACTTTCGTTCTGCTGTGTTTAATTGACTATGATGATATCAACTTACGTCACGATATTCCCCACTCGGGCCCACCGGTGTTTGGATTGGCTGTGGAAAGCCGAGGTGTGACATGAACCTTTGAGCTCATAACAGCTCCACCTGGGTTTAACAATGCAGATCAAGAGGCTACTTGTGAATCATTTTTCAGGCCGTTTGTTTGTTTTGATGTAGTAAAGAAGGTTTTTTTGGGTGGTTGTAGAAGGGTGTTGTTCCTGGATGGATGTTTCATGAAGACGTTTCTTGGAGATATGTTGTTGACTTCAATAGGAAGGGATCCCAATGATCAAATGTATCCCCTATCATGGGCTTTAGTTGAAGGAGAGAATAATGATAACTGGGAATGGTTTATGGAGGAGTTGAGGAAGGTGTTGGAGGTAAATGATGGTGGCAAGGAGTGGACATTCATATCTGACAAACAAAATGTACTCTAACTGATTAGGCTGAGTTTTATGGTAAATTTTTATATTAGGATGAGTTTTATGTTGGCCAATTTATTTTGATATGGCAGGGATTACCGAATGCAGTTTGGTTGGTGTTGCCAAATGCAGAGCATAGAAACTGTGCAAGACACATCTATACTAGCATAAAACTTTCAAAGGCGATGACTTGAAGGAGCTGTTTTAGAAAGCTTGTAAGGCATATTGTGAAGCTGATTACAACAAAGCCATTCAGGAGATGAGAGCAATAAATAATGAGGCAGTAGAAGCATTATTGCCACAACAGAATCCCAAGGTCTTTACTAGGTGCTTTCTAAACACTAACACAAAGTGTGGATGTTATAGAAAATAACATGGCAGAGTCATTTAATGGTTGGATCATACAGCCAAGATCAAAACATCTTATACACATGTTAGAAGATATCAGGGTTTAAGTAATGAGTAGGCTAAGTGTTAAGAAGGAGAAATGGATAACTAGGATGTGATTACATGCCCTAGGATACAGGAGAAGCTTGACAAGGAGAAAACTTGGGCTTATAAATGTGAGGTGTTTCCCTCATCATTTCATGTACTCCAAGTGAGGGATTATGATGATGTGTCTGTGGATTTGAATAACATAACCTGAACCTACAGAAAATGGAATTTAAAGGGAATTCTATGTAAACATGTATGTGTTGTGGCTGGGTTTTTACACAGGAAAGCTGGGGATTTTGTAGATGAATGCTACGACACAGACAAATACATGAGTGCTTATCAGTTCTAAATTCCTCCATTGACTAGTAAAAGGTATTGGCCTACTGTGCATTCTCCTTTGGATCCACCACCTATCAAAGCATCTCCTAGCAGAGCAAAGAAGAATAGAAAGAGGAATCCACATGAAGATCCAAAGGAAAAAGGTAAACTTACAAAGCATGGTTCGGTGATGACTTGTAGTATTTGTGGGGGAAAGGGGCACAATGAGAGAAAGTGTATTGAAAAGGGGAAGGACTTTGCAACAAGACCTATTTCTAAAAGGCAAAATGGAAGACCAAAGAAGCCAGTAAAAGCAACTCAGCCAAGTCAACCCACTCAGGCAACTTAACAGTTAAATCAGGCAACTCAGCAGTTAAGTAAGGCCAGTCAAAGACCTAAACAGGCAAAGGGAAAAGGCAGGATAAAAGGTAGGGCAAGAAGGAGGTCAGTCTAAAACCAATACAAGCAACCAAAGTGCATTGAAGGCAACTACTTATGCACCTAAAACATATGGACCTTTCCTATTCAAATTTTACAAATTAAGTTGTTCTTTTAGCTTAGTGTTTTCTTGTGCAACATCAAGTTCTCCTGCTCCAAATTTTGTATCTTCATCTCTTAATAGTTGTTAGGAGTTTGAATCACAGTATTGGAGCTTCGACTTCCATGTTCTTTAAACACATTTTCAACATCTACTTTCCACATAAAAAACTTGCAATCGTATCTTTACTCAGGAAATAAAAGGGATTCATAATTGAAATTAGCTCTCCAATAAGAAAGAATAAAAAAGGGGAACTTACTGGCCAAAGAGAGCATCTACAAATCCGTGACCTTTTTGAACATCCTTAGGCCCTGCAACTCGACGGACTACAGGCATGTCGTGGTGGCAGTAGACGTTTCCACTCAAATCATACTTTTCCTGTATTTAGAAATGCTTGAATTGGATATTATATTAAGTACGTTATAAGTTAAAAGAGTGAATAGAATTTGAGAGTGTGACATATAGAAGAAACACTACATACAGACAAGTTATCCAATTTGTTAATGTATACCCA
Source organism: Scalesia atractyloides (assembly GCA_947069175.1). Taxonomy (NCBI): domain Eukaryota; kingdom Viridiplantae; phylum Streptophyta; class Magnoliopsida; order Asterales; family Asteraceae; genus Scalesia; species Scalesia atractyloides. The sequence continues at coordinate 17,476,784 of CAMTDV010000026.1, forward strand.
AAAACCCCAATATGTTGTAACCCTTGAGTATTTTCCAATTGATGCTAAAGTAACAATTTATGTAATTTACAAGATTTATGTGCATTGTTCGTTGTACCTTTTGCTTTGTTAGTTTTCCTTACTTTGAGTGAGTTGTTTCTTTGGTTTTTTTTTTTGTGTGTACTTTTTAGGTCCGTGGGGGTTTAAAAGAGAAAAGCCCTTCACTAAACACATGTTTCTTACTTTCTCTTTCTTTCTTCTTACGTACGCCTTCTCAGGCGATTCTCCGACGATTTCAGGTAGTTTACCTTTTTGTCTTTGTTGCCTTCATCTCACACTTTAAGCAACACACCCAACTCTTCTCTCTTTCTCCCTTCAAGCGACCATGAGGAGTCCCCAAGTTCATCCATTTTCTTCACTTAAAATTACTAAAGCCTTAAATCTTTCATAGTTTTGAGATTCAAGGAACTTGGAGCATAACCTTGGATTTGAATCTCAAAACCAAGCCTCTCTTCATCATTTAAAGTGTTGTCATGTTTCGTAGCTTGTCTAGTGGTATAATCCCTAAACTCATCCTCTTAGTTTGATAAAAAGCTTACTTTGTACAAGTAAAGTTTACAAAATGAGATGTGATATAAGCAAAAGTGCACATGTTTTTTATATCAATTTATACACAACTTCTATTAAGTTTTGTTAAAGAAATATTTAAATTTTGATCATTTTGGTTTATTTTTTATTTTCAGGACAAAACGAACCCAAGTTGAACAAAAGAAGCAAATCCTTTATGCCTCGCTAGGCACGCCCTATGTCTCAGAACCGGAAATTTTCCAACACCACTAGAAGACCATAGAGTAAAGCCCAAACAAGAAAGGTCCAGACACGCCCCGTGCCCTAAGGCATGCCCGGTGTCCCGTGACTTCTAGAAGATTTGGGATGTCTGGGGATCCATAAAGTTGACCACGGCCGTGTCTGGCAGACACGCCATGTGCCTCATGTAAACGGCTACAGCAAGTCAATAGGCTAGACATGCCTCGTGCCTTTGAGGCATGCCCTGTGTTTGGGTCTTCCGCAACCTATATATACATGGCCATTTTCACCATGTTTACTTGCTCATTCTTTCCTCTTTTCTTCACAATACATTTCTCTTCTACGCACTATCTCTAACAATCATAATCCTTATGAAAAAAAAAAGAATCATTTGTGCAATTAAGCTTTTGATTATTAATATAATCTTTTCAAGTTTGATGAAAACTAGTTACATGGCCATTCTTGGCTAGATTTCTAGAGGGTGTTTAATTTACCCTCTGATGGTGAGTTAACTAAGTGAAAACCATGGGTGATAAGGTGTGTGTGTGTGTTAATTAATTTGGTTAATTAGCAGTTTATTGAAAGTGAATGATAAATTAGCATCGCCATTAGTTTGGGTCATTAGTCTTTCGGCTTATCCCTTAAAATCTACCAATAATCTTGTGTCGCCATTAGTTTGTATTGCTCATGTTTACTATGTCTATATATAATCAAAACATGTTATGCTCTGAGCTACTTTGAAATTCAGACAAAATCAAAGGGTTTAGGAGGAAGAGGGAACAACAATTAACATATAAACGATCCATGTTATATATACTTTTATACTTGTTGTGGATTCGATCATGAAACAATTGAGATCGCTACTCAAATGTTTAAGAAGGTTAAACGGATGTTGTCAAAGTTTTTATAGTAAAAATATCTTCTTTACAAAACAACCAATTTGAGAATAATCTAATTATTTTATATGTAGCACCTACCTTTGTAGATGAAACATTATCTATAGTAGTACTATGCTTAAGAGTGGTGTAACCATCAGATAAAATACCCGGATTTTGCTTCTGAGAAATGTTCCAAGTTTAAAATATTTTTTAATAAAATATGTTTAACAATTCAAAAGTAGTTTAATTTACGTTTTCTTTAACTAGGAATCTTACTTATGAATCATAAGACATACAAACCAAAACTATAAACCAAATTGAATTGTAGATGTAAATCCTCCGTGATCCGTCTTCAAGTCTCTTATGCTCTAAACAAAGAATCACTAATTAACTTTGATTAAAACGATGGTTCATATGGTTGTTGCTCAATAGAAAATCAAAATCATCTTCATCGTTACCAACAATATCTTTAGTAAGCAAATTATCTGTTAAATTGTAAGAGACGTCATCAAAAAGCATGAACAACATGCATATCAAACACTCACATTAATGCGTGGTTCTGTTTTTTCATGGATGCACACTCTCATTACTCTTAACATCGACAAAATATCCCTAGCAATGGCCTTTGTCGTGGGAAAGCTGGAATGAGTTTGACGTTCCGTGCCTTGGCGTGTAATCTTTTTGTATTTTATATTGGTGTATGGACCTTGGCGAGGTTAAAAGTTTTCGTTGTCTCGCTTTAAATAAAATTTTAGTTGGCTGTTCAAAAAAACTAATATCCCTAGAAAGTTCTAAACCCGCAATTTGAGGTTTCGAAACCTAAACGTCAGTGTTCTCTCTTCTTGCTTTCATCTTGTTTTTGGTTTTCTTTATATTCTTTTACCTCTTAACTAATTTTTAATAACTTAATATCCAAAAACTACAAACATTAATGATACTTTGATCCATATGCACAACTCATAAGGCAAGTTATAAGGGAATGGGCATGAGACATGTGACTAGGATGAAGTAAATGAGGTTGTGGTGGTGAAAGCCGCCGATATCCTCCTCGTGACTCTTGTCACACTCATTATTTACTCCTTTTCATTAATGTTTTATGAGAATTGATTGTGTCCTGCTTAGGATTCTAGGTTTGAGGTAATGAGTATGATATCCGTAAAAAGTGGAATCCTTCATGATTTATATTTGAAGATTATTATTATTACATATACATAAAGTATAAACAGTCTGTGATTATAATATAAATCTTTGAAACATGCACATGATCTTATGGAAATAAGTAAATCGTAAAACTATGATCATTTAGAATCACTCTCACCCCACTACAATATGTACACATTACTCGATGATTGTCTATCAATTAGGGTGTGTATGTTTTGTTCGATTCAGTTACTAGCATTAATTAAAATCGAACTTATCGGTTAATTTATTTTACTAATCATTTGGTTTTTGGTTAATCGGTTTGATTTATTCAATTAGTTTGTCGGTTTTCAGTTTTGTTATTTTCGGTTAACAATCAAAACCAAACTTGGGCTAAATTTTTTGCTTAGAAATACATGTAATGGAGACATAATACGTGAAATAGATGTATAAATACATGAAATGGAGATATACATAAATGAAATAGAGGTATACGTAAGTGAAATGGAAGCATAAATACATGAAATGAAAGTATAAAACATGAAATACATGAAATGGATGTATAAAAGCTAGAAATATATGAAAATATGAATGGTTTGGTTTGACTCGGTTAATTTCAGTTAATGGAGGGTACAAAAAACCTCATAACCATTTTTTGTTAATTGGGTTATCGATTGATCGATTTTCAGTTAATTCGGTTTTCGGTTAATTTTGATTCGATTTCGTCGGTTTGATTCGATTATTGCTCACCCTTACTATGAATATACATATGTTAGGGAAATATTATTTATGATACAACAAATAACGAAAGGAAATGAATAAAAAAATAGTATATGTCTTACAAATGAAAAAAACAAAAATATATAATTTTGGCTAGTTTTAACCTTATTCTTGAATTTTTCATAGAAAACTAAAAAATTGTCTTGAATCGTTAGTCCGACTAAACCAAACTAGTCGGAGACAATTTGAACAAATCAGTTGACTCGATTGGTTTGTTTTGTTACATGTTGAAAGTAAGGCTACTAGTTTGACGAAGATTAAAGGGCTTTAGTATATTAATACTAAAATGTATAAAATGTGTTAAGTGTTGAAAGTTCTAGTCTTATATAATACAAAAATGTGGCTTTATGAGTAAAATTAGTATTTTGTATGTTATCATCGATTCTAAAAAAAGATTGCCTAAGATTTTGGCCTAAATTCTTTTTATTTACATGGATTGTGAACCACCCAATTTCCAAAGTAATTTTACACAATCGAGGGTGGCAAAAATGTCTTTTACAGGACAAGTGATAAATTGGCATATTTAGTGTTAGTAACAAATACACAGCTTTATAAAGTTAAAGACAAGATTACACTTTTAATATATTATAATTATAATATAATATAATTGATACATTTACTTTTTAACTCATGAAAAAAACAATAGATAATTATGCCAAGTTTTTTTGAATAAAAAATGAAATGATGTTTGCTCAAATCAAGACATGTATAATATATTTAGAGTAACGTTCGTTTGGGAACGTCTTTTGGGAGTTGTACGTATGTATAGCCTGCACATCAACTGGCAATATATTTTTAACTATATGATTTGTGTCTTTTAACTGTACCGTGCGTCTTATTTTTATCAGCACCTAATCACGTATAAGGCTATATTGTAGTTATAAAATTTCATAAAGTTTTTAATGGGGTTATGCGATAAGTGACGAAAAAGTGTAAGAGAGCACTTTGTGGGGGGTATATCATAAGAGAGTTTAATGGTAAGGAGGTTATATAACCCCTTCAATTATACATACATATGTATGTAAATATATGTGTGTGAGTAGAGAGGAAGGGACATGACGTTATAATTTTCGCTGGAAGTGAGGGAAGACGAGGCATAACACCCACTGTTTTGGTGTAGCAAAGCGCCATGGGGCGCCATATCCCTTGCCACTACAGAGGGACTAATATTTATGACATTGGTTAATGACGAAATATAAATTAACCAACTTTTGTATGTACTAATTAATTGATAAATGAAAATTTAGTTACACTTTAAAACATATATAATTTTTTAGGTGTTCTAAGTTTAAGAGGATATAAGATATGGATTGAAACTTTGTAAGAAGTCAAAAACTAAGATAAATAGTCGTAGGATGTTTCTTCGTCTAATGGAGCCAAATTCTTTCGGAGCCCCATTTTAAATTCAAAAGATCTTTAGATAGGTATAGTTGTTAAGTGGCTGTTTGGGAAGTTCTAAATAAATAAGTGTTGAACTATTAAGAGGTCTGAATTATTAAGTATTAAACAAATAAGAGGTCTGAATCATTAAAAGCAAGTATAATGCTTAACCATTCAGAGACAAATGTCTGACTAATTCAGATTAGAGGTCTTAACCATTCAAACTCAATATAATGTTTAACCATTAAGAGGCAAATGTTTGAACCATTTAAAATCTGCTCGCGAAACAAACGGTCTGAACCATTAAGTGTTGAACCGTTAACATATCTGAACTATTAAAATTCCATTAAAAACTGAAACAAACATCCCCTAAGTTATATGAATCGTAAATGTCACAAATTTTTATAATCATATTAGCTTTCAAATTTGATTTTCTTCGTGTCCATTTTAATTATCTAACATTCTACAATTTCCTATCAAATTCGAAACCATCATGTAGGTTTCTCATATCCATGAATCTCTCTTTGAATCACTCATGCTTGGTTACCACTAACCAATTGCTATTAATGGTCAATTAGCACTGTTAGACCAAATGGTCATTAGTAATTATCACCGGTTAGTATTCTTGCAATTTTTGATCAATTATCTTAGATATAATAAAACAACTTCTTGTATCATTCTTAAAAATAGCTCATGTCAATATCTATAATAGTATTTCTTTTTTAAATTTAAGTAAATCTAATTATACTAAAGTGTCAAATGATTATAATGATACTAAAATCATCAACATTTGGTTAAAAAAGTTATGATATAAATCTTAAACTATTTCAATTTGCATGTGTTTTGTGCTTTCGTTATGCATCACATATTCACATGTATGTATTCATAACTTTGATGACAAAATAATCGTGTTAAGTTTCTCTAGTAACTAAATGTATTTGATTTCTTTTTTCTTATATTTTGAAAAAGACATTAAAGCTTATATAAAATATAAATTGTAGATTGTTGTTCTTTAATCAAACCTTTATTCGAAGAGAAGAATAATGTGTAATAATTATTTGTTTTTTCATGATAAGTGTAAAAATAAACAGGAAGAAAGGGAGAGGAGCAAAAGAAAGACAAAAACCAAAGAGAGAGAAAAGTGGATTGGCGTGATTGTAATTTACTTTTCCCTTTCAAACGAATCTTTGAAAATCCCTTTTCAGAACGGTGGAAATTATAGCTGAATTATTATTATTATTATTATACTTATTATAATTTATTAAAATTATGCATAAATAATGCTATTGTACCTTGTTCTAGTTGTACAAACCCATGAGTAACATGTTTCATATTTATAACCAAAGTGTTAAATAAATTTCATTTAAATATACAAAATAATGTAGAATCATCATACATCATGATACATGCAGTTAAAAAGTACGTATACACCTTAGAAAACAAGTATTTTATCTTATTAATTTAGTTATGTAATTATAGTGTCTCGTAAGTTTCATACAAGACAGAAAAAATGTATATTGAAACTTAAATACTTGAAAAATGCTATATTTTATTCTTAATTACCTAATTTAATGAGACCATATGCCTAATTGACATTTAAATAATAAAATTTAATATTATACAGAAAAATATTGTTGCAAATATTAAATGTTCTTTAATATAAATAAAAAGTACTTAATTAGAGGGTTGTGAAGAAGTAAAGTATCCAACGGAAAAAAAGCTCGTGTACTGGTGAGATATTATTTTATTTAGTTAATAATTTAATAACAAATAAATAAAAAATTAATGAATTAAACGGATATAATTTAATTCAAGTGTGTCTCAGTCAATCACATTCCGTTTGAAATAAAAAGAAAAAAAAACCCTCTCGATAACGTAAACCTCTTCATGCTCACATTAAACACTCACCTTCCACTGTTTCTGCTAACATGAGCCCTGTGTTCACCGTCACACCACCACACCATCACCAGTCATGAATCCACCACCACAACCGCCGTTGAAGCCACCGCGCTCCTCCTTCAGCTGCGACCGTCATCCCGACGAAAACTTCACCGGATTCTGTCCGTCATGCCTCTGCGAACGCCTCACTACTCTCGATCAATCCGCCAACGCCGCTGCAGCTCCGTCGTCTTCCCGTCGTAACTCCACCTCCTCTTCTAATACCGCCGCTGCTGCAATAAAAGCAATTTTTAACAAAAACAAACCGTCGGTAACCGCCGGAACGAGAAACTCGTTGTTACCGGAGCTGCGACGGTCGAAGTCATTCTCTGCCGCGAAGAACGACGGTTTAGGTTTCTCCGCCGGTGTTTACGAGCCGCAACGGAAATCGTGTGACGTCAGAACACGTAACACTCTCTCGTCGCTTTTTTCAATTCACGACGAAAACAGACCGAGGTTATCGTATTCTCAACAGCAAACCCTAGGTAGCAATGGCGTCGTTTTAGAACCGAATAGAGAAGACGACGAAGAAGAAGAAGGCCACGAAGAAGATCAAATTCACGAAAACGACGACGTACATGAAGAAATTAGGGTTTCTGTGAACGATTTAGATCACAATATTGTTGAAGAAGCGGTTAAAATTGAACGAAAAGAAGAATCAATTTCAATTTCAGACGAATTGAAGCCAATGGCAATGAAGGATCACATAGATCTAGATTCACAATCTAAGAAACCTTCACGGTCAAACTTCTGGTCAGCAGCATCTGTGTTGACCAAAAAGTGGCAAAAATGGAGGAGAAAACAGAAGGAGAGGGTACCAGTAACAGGAACTAACGGCGTTATCTTATCGTCAACATTGCCGGTAGAGAAGCCGATTTCACGTCAGTATCGTGAAACACAGTCCGAAATAGCCGATTACGGGTTCGGTAGACGGTCGTGTGATACGGACCCGAGGTTTTCGTTAGATGTGGGTCGGGTATCGTTCGATGACCCAAGGTATTCGTTTGATGAGCCTAGGGCTTCATGGGATGGGTATTTGATTGGTAGAACGTTTCCGCGGCTTCCTCCTATGGTGGAGGATGTTCCGGTTGTACACGTGCCTCGTTGTGATTCGCAGATTCCCGTTGAAAACGGGGTAGTTTTAGACGAGAACATCCCGGGTGGGACGGTTCAGACCCGAGAGTATTATCTGGATTCGAGTTCTAAGAGGCGGAAAAGCCTCGATAGGTCGAATTCGATTAGACGTATGGCTGCTTCTGTTGTTGCAGAACTGGATGAAACAAAGGTGAACAATGTGGTTTCAAACACCAAAGTTTCACCTGCTACCATTGATTACAATGGTCATGGTGTCCCGATTGATCCACCTAGGGTTTCGAATTCCTCGTTAAGGGATGATAGTTCGGAAACATTTGAATTGGGTTTTAAAGATAGGGATCATGTTATTCCAATTGGTGGGGAGAAGAAAGAGGTTAAAAAGGGTCGAAAATGGCGGTCGAAGCTTTGGGGTTCATTCATCGTCGGAGTAAAGACGACGATGAAGATCGGTGCAGCACTGTAAGTGGTGTTGGAAGATCTTACTCGGAGTCGTGGCAAGATTGTAATAATGAGGTGAATAATGGGGTTAACAGGAAAGTGTTTAGAAGCAATAGTAGTGTGAGCTGGAGAAGTTCTTCATTGAGGAAATCAAACCCTAGTAACATGAATGGTAAATTGGTTGGAAATGAACATGGGTTTGTGAATGGGAAGAGTAGAAGAACAGGTGATGAGTTTGTGTTTGAACGGAACCGAAGTGCGAGATACTCGCCGAACCATATTGATAACGGGCTCTTACGGTTCTATTTAGGGCCATTGAGTGGTAGTCGAAGATCAGGGATTGGGATTTCGACGGGGAAAAACAGAGAGACGAGTAACACCCATTCGATTGCACGAAGCATGCTTGGGCTGTACTGAAACCGAAACAGGTTGATCTTTTCTTGCATTTCATTGTGTAATAAAAACTCTTGCTTTGTGTTTTATGTTATCTTGAAATTGGTTGGTTGGTTCATTGAGTTTCAATAGTTCATATTGTCATTACTTTGTTGTTCTCATCATCATGATTGTCACATTGTTTGCTGCATTTCATAAAATGGCAGTGAATCAAACACAATAATTGTTCATCTATAGGGTTATAAACATTACATGATTGTCACACTTTTTTGAATGTAAGATATTAGATGATATGATTAAAAAATGATTTTTTTGAAATGAATTGGAGATGTAAAAGCACAATGATCAAAAAACACTGTTATCTTGATCACAATAAAGTCAAAAAGTGAGAGTGAAAAAACACACAAAGAAAAAGAAAAAGCTAAAGTTGAAAGAAAAGAAAGAGGCACAAAACCCTATGAATTCAAGCTTTGCCTTTGTTACTGTCATGCTCCATTTTTGTCTTATGATTCAAGCTCCATTGTTCGTACAAAATATTTTTTTCTTTTCAGTAGACAGTTGTAATTTTTAAAATAGCATTAAATCTTGTTCTATTTACTTCTTATAATACACAATGTGAGGGGTTTATTAGGGCTCCAAGGGGAAAAAAGGTGGAGCCATATAGATGGCACGTAAGCAACCATCGTTCACCTTCTTTGAGAAGCGCGCCCTTGTTGTGGTTCCACACCCCAACAATCCCTTTACGCTTCCTATGTTCACCTTCACCATCTCAGCTGTCCCATGCCCACAAGCCCCACCTGATCCCCCGCCCCACCCCTTCAAGGCGCCCCTTTGTGGTGGTGTTGCACCCACACCCTGCCGAGGTGGCACGGTTGGCACTCCTAACCAAGTCGACAACACATAGCCTTATAGATGATTAATAGTGGGAGTTTTATCTTGGAGCTGTGAAACAGTTGGTTATATTGATTTTTAAGTATCTTCCACATTGCATATTCTGATACGAGGATTAACATATAAATTCTTATCCTTGCCATTCTTCAAAAAAAGTCTATCCCTGTAAAAAAAATAATTACATAAGGTGTCACCCAGGTTAACTCAATTTATATAAATGGTCAATCTATGTATTTCTAAAATTATACAATAAGTCAAATTGAGTGACTTTTATAAAACTTACTTAAAATGGATTAAAATAAGCAAGCGCCACATACGGACATTGTTCATCGTCCGACCATCGATCACATCCACTGTCTTGGTTGCATCCACCACCTTACGTATTAAAAATAAGCAAGCACCACATGGCACATACTACCATTGTTCATCGTCACCACCATCTATCACATCATCTTGGTTGCATCCCCACCTTTGACGGCAGTATCACGGGCTTTTAAGAACCAGTCCCGTTGATGCTACAATATTTTCTTAATGCATCTCCCTTTAGTGAACCTAAATATAATATATTTTTTTATCAGTTTCAAAGTTTGGACTTTGGATCTCTCTTAACACTTTAATGGGCCGAACCATGCAAATTATTGGGCTATTTAAGCACACTCTGGCCAAGTTCTAAACAACTCTCAAAGATGGGATAAAGTCATAAAGTCCTTTTTCCAGATAAATAAATACCATATCCAAACCAACTTACACTTTGCAACCCATAAGGTACAACAAAGTAAGCCTACAACATCAGGAATATAACTTGACAGCAAAACAAGATAATGCACAACTGATAAGAGGTTCAAAAACCATCCTCTGTTCCCTAACCAAACAGAAACAGAGCATCACCATGATTTCATTTCAAACCATACAAACAACTTTCACTACCACAAAACATGAATTCTTTCACAAAACTGATTTACTCACCATCAAGAACTATCAAAAAAGGTTCTTCCTCTGCAAATCAAAAGATTCTGATGCAAATGCCCCATCATCAGAATCATCCCCTGAAGGTGATGCCAGACGACAAGAAATTTTGGCAAAAATCGCAATGCTTCAAGCCCAAAAGGTCCGTCTCACCGACTATTTAGACGAACGATCCGAATACTTGACCAAGTTTGCGGAAGAAGCCAAAGTAGAGTTTGACCAAGTTGGCGAAAACGCTCTCAAGGAACTCGAAGAAGCCAGTGCACGGGTTTGTTCCATCTTTTAATACCCTACCACCGTTTAATTCAAAGTATTGAGACATAACGGGCCGGGTCGGGTTGTGTTACACCCAAGTACTTTTTGTGTAACTTTTAAGTTTCTGCAACCCGCTCATAAGTAAATTAGTCGAAACCAGAACCTCGATGCACCATGGGTCCTGTGCAAAACAAAACCGAGCAGATTTTACATACATAATTTTGAATTCGGGCGGCAAAAACTTCTAGTTTATGATTATATATTATTATTCACAGATAATGGGAAACATAGAAAGTCAAATGCAAGCCTTTGAAGAATCTGCAGAATCAAGCAAGCAAGAGATAGAAGAGAATCAAAGGAAAATAGACGAGTTCGAAACTCGATTCGAGAATGAAATAAACGAAGGCCTGTTCTTCAAGAATTTGGGCCAGAGCCCGACAAAGCCCGTTGACAAAACACTAGCAAAAGCAGAAGCCAAAAAAGTCACAGAGTTGACCAAACAAACAGCAGGAACAGAAACTAGAAAAAACATTTACCTCGCATTGATTGGACTGGTTAGCATCTCTTTGATTGATTCCGTTATATCTCCGTCTTTTGATTGGAGAAAAGGTGTGATTCTCGGTTTGATTTTGGTCGGTTTGATTACGCAATTGACCTACGAGCAGAAGGTGTTAGGTGAAGCACAAAGGAAAGAAAATGAGAAAAGTGAGGATAAGAAAGAGTGAAGTGATTTTTTGATTATAGTTCAACAACTATAAAACTATATCTATGAAATATCGCATGGTGAATAACCCAAAGTATGATCTTTAGCGCTTTGGACTGATATGTCAAGCTACGTTCTTTTGCATCATTATCGTTTTGATGATATGTTTAGAGTCACCAAAAATGTCGCCTGAATAAAATGATGCTAATGTAATACGTTACAGAAAACATGGTTTCGTGGAATGAATAAACTTTGAACGGGTCGAGCCAGGTTATATATTTAATTTAAACAAGTATCAGGAAAAGGTTCAATAAAAAAGAAACTAGTCAAAAGAGTAGAAAGTCAACAAAAAGTTAATACGTACAACCTAATAAGTTGGTTAATTACAAAAAGAAGACTATTGTTTCAATAGATAGTATCGCGTCAACTTGATCAAATATGTTTTGACTTACCAAGCCGGTCGGTTTTGTCACCTCTACTGAGTATGGTATGAGAGATAACCCAAAGTATGAACTTGCTACATTGGTGTATAGATCATACAACTTCACTTTCGCATCAGTATACATCATTGGCAGCATCTTTCTGACCAACAACCTGATAAATTCGATGCTTAATTCTCTTTTTAATTCACTTGGAAAATCTTTGTAAGCTCGATAAGAAATCAGATAAAACTAAGCCAACACTTTATAAAAATCAAACAAAAATTGTATCCCGTTGATATGGGTGAATTTGGTAGTCCATTCAAGCAAAGTGATCAAATATACAAAATCAGGATATCATGCATTCCATCTACAAATCTAACCTACAACAATTTGTATGTATAAATATAGCTTCAAAATATTGCACTCAGTGTAGGGGTGTTCATCAAATCGAATAACGAATTTTCGAGTTATTAGAATCGAATTTTTTGAATAAATTTCTTTCTTTTTTGCTTGAATTCAAATTCGATTAAAACTGGTCAACTTGATTCGAATTCGTATTCGAATTAAAACCCGAATTCGAAATCGGATATTCGATTTGACTCAAATTTATTTAAATATGTAAATTCGTTATGGGCTATTTGGGCTTGGTAAAGGGCTATTTTAGGACTTAGATTATATTTATAGATTAATTTATAATGTAGCCCAAATTAAAGTTATATGTGTGTATTATATATAGAATATACTAAATAAACAAGTATAATTTGAATTCGAATTTCGAATAAAATCGAATTTAAAATTATAAATTTGTATTCAATTTACTGGACTCATATTTGAAATGAATTGAATTCGAATACTCGTAATTGAATCGAATTTCGAATTTTTTGAATCCATATCGAATTTTGAACACCCCTATATTGCAGTATATAAACCACAATAAGTTAAATGCTTAATTTGTAATGAACATAGTTGTGAATATGAATAGTGGACGACAGCGACAAGCTACCCATACGCTACGTAGGGATAGCGATGAAATTGCAGGCACTATCTTATGTTTAGCGATACACTAGAAGAAAATTATAGAAATATTTTATGTGTATAATTTATCAAAATATGCTGTATTTACATGTACATTTACAAAAAAAAAAAACCAAAATCCTGTTATTTTATAGGTATATATTTTATCGCTATGTATATTAAAACAAATAAAAAACCTATAATCCCACTATTTTCACGCTATGGAGGCACCAAAATCAGATTGCGACCTATTGCCGCATCGCCACGCTAAACGCTATAGTCAGTGGTAATGAAACAGACAAGAAAGAACTTACTTTAAACATATTTGATATCAACATTACGCATCATAGGTCGAGAATGTAATGCCGCCCTCACGAGTATGTTCCAAGTAACTGTAGTTGGTATAATCTCCTTACCAACTGCATCATTCAAATAATAAGTAGCTTCCGGTATACTTTTACAACAACATAACCCTTTAAGAGCAATATTATACGAAATAATATCAGGATGAAACCCACTTTTCAAAATTCGACCCCAAATCATTGATGCATTTAGACAATCTCTAACTTTGTAGAAGCCCTCCATTAACGTCTTGAGCGTAACAAGATTCAGTACACATTTATTTTCACTCATCTTTAAATACAACTCCCACGCATATTCAACGTTTCCTATCGAACAAAGCTCGTGAAAAACGATGTTGTACATAATTACATCATGTTTGAAACCGTTATTGACAACCTGGTCCCACAATTTGAGAGCCATGTCAACCTTCTTGTCTTAACATAAACCGCGCATTAACATGGTATTAGTGATCGTATCGGGCTTTAATCCCTTTTCGAGCATTTCTCGAACAAGAATATAGCTTCATCGAATCTGTGTGATTTGCATAATCCATCGATTAGGGTATTGTAAGTAACAATAGTCGATGAACAACCCATTGTCACCATTTTATCCAAGAGGATGACAGAATCGTTAATTTTGCGAGCTTGAATAAACCCTTTGATTATTGTATTACAGACATTTGTGTTTGGATTATATCCGTTCTTAACCATGTGATCTAGCATACTAACGGCATCGTTCAACCTCCCAACGTTACAAAATCCATTGATCATTGAGGAAAATGCATAAACATCAAGATTGCTACTTTTTTCTTCTGCGGCTTTTAGGATTGAAAACGCCTTATCTATGTACCCGTTTTGGCATAACCCGTGAATCAAAATACCGTAAGTTGTCGAATTTACAAAGGATTTGTTTTCGTGCAATTGCTGCCATAAAGAAATCGCCTTATCGGCGTTCCTATTATCAAACAATCCTTTAATCAAAATATTGAAACTAACAACATTCCTACAATCGTTCTTCTCCATCAAATCCCACAAATCAAAGCATTCGTTAATCATTCCAGCATGACAATACCCATTAAGCAATGCATTGTATACTGCAACATCCGGAGACACCTTTTCGCAACCATTTCCCTAAAAACTGTCATACCACCTTCAACATTACCCGACTCACAAAACAAATTAATAACCACGCTATACGTAAACAAATCCATTTCCCGTTCGTTCTCCTTCATTCGGTACCAAATTTTCAAACTTTCTTCATACTTCCCACACTTACAAAAACCCGCAATCATAATGTTATAACTACCCACATCCGGATACACAACAGATGACTTCACCAACCTTCCCCACACCTCACAAGCTTTAGCAAAATCACCTTCCTTAAAAAACCCATCAATCAAAACATTATAACACATCACATCTGGAACCACACCTCTCTCAAGCATTTCATCAAACACCTTAACTGCACTACTCATCTCACCATTTTTCACCAGCCCATGAATCAAAGTCCCATAACTAACCACATCAGGAAACACCCTTTTCCCATACATCCAATCCAACATCTCCTTCGCCTCCCCAAACCGCTTCCGCTTACACATAATCTTGATCACAATATTATAACTTTCCAAATTGGGGAACACACCCATCTTTCTAAAGCTCCTAAAGAGCAAATCAGCACGAGTAAACTGATTAGATTCAGCCAACGCGTTCAACAAAGTGTTGTAAGATCTTACACCGGGGTCACACCCGAATACTTCACTCATTCTTTGAAAAAATCCAACGCATGATCAACCATGTGATTGTTTGCATATGTTTTGATGACAATTAATGGGATATCTTCTGAACAAATGCATTTGTGAGTGTGGATTGACTGTACAATTTGGGGAATTTGAGGTAGGAGTTTAGGGTGTTGGGAGATACGGTGGAGGATGTGGTGGAATACGGCGGGGGTGGGGGTGTAATTAGGGTTGCGGAGGGTAGTGTGGAAGAGGGAAAGAGCCGAAAGAGGGTCTTTTTCGAATTTGAGGAGTTTGAGTAGGTGTTTTGGGAGATGGGGTTTGGCTAATTCGGCCATTGGAGGGAGAGAATGAAGTGATGGTCATTGTATTTGTGGTTTGAAAGACTAGGGTTTGTTGTTTGTTCAAAAGGACGTGATTGTTGATAGAATTTTTGTTACTAGGATACAAATTGTGGAGATTAATGTTTTGTAATATGTAGTTAGGTGAAATACAATGTTGTTTTTAGTTTAAACTTCAATTATAAAATCCAATGCTTTAAAAACCGGCTTTTTTACCATACCAATTAGCTTAAAAAAGGTTTATTCGGTTGTAATAGGTTGTGCCGAAAGGTTTAACCGGATTGACTTATTAACCCATATAATTACAAAAAGATATAACTTCAACTCAAAAAATAATCCAAAAGTACATGATTCCTTAATAAAAAAATAAAGTTTCCAACCAAGTTTTTTTTAAATAATAGTCTCCAGTAAGTTTACGGCATTGGACTATTGAATGCATGAAGTTCACGATTGCTTAAAAGTTGAAATTCACTATCATAATCCTCAAACGTTGGACATATTCAACACCCATCTTAATCCTAAATAGATGTAACAACACGTGCCATTACTTTTATAATAAGTCCATTATGGACTAATAAGGACTAAAGGTGTCAACATGCTTAAATGAAGCCTCTGAGTGACATTCTGATGTCAACATGCATAAACCGAGCCTCTGAGTGACCATTAGTGTCAACATGCTTAAAACATAGCCTCTGAGTGACCATTAGTGTCACCATGCTTAAACTTGGCATCTGAGTGACCATTTGTGTCAACATGCCCAGCCTCCGAGTGACATCGGAGTCAACATGTTTATACTAAGCCTCTGAGTGATCCTTTATGAAGTCCTAACTCTCATACGTGCCACTTGTTGGATGAGAGAGGTTAATTATGTAAATATGTGAAAGTTGGATAATGGAGGGGTTAAAAGTGTCAACATGTTAATTTATACATGAGTGACCTTTTAACGAACCGAGAGCTCGATAATGTCCGGGCATACTCCCAGGTACGCCAATATGGTTACGGAGGGCTAAATATGCTAAAGGTGTTTTAGAAGGTTTTATAAGTTGAGGGGCTAAATGTGACAAACTTTGAAGTTCCCTTGGGGCGCGAGAGGCCTGTATCTGCAAAAAATTTGCTTGACTCCACACAAATTGCTAAAAACCATTTGATTCGAAACAAGGACTACCAAACTGCTATGGCCACGTTTATTGAACTTGTAAGCTCCCTCTAACACCCTTTAACAACCTGGCATCACCTCTTTCAAGCTCTCCAACTATAAATAGATGCCAAGGTTCACCATTTGAACTTGCACCTTTGTCATTTTCAATCTATTCCCTCCTTTGGAAGTTTCTAACTGAAAGGAGCATCCAACTTAGTTCTATTTCATCATAGGAAATCACTTGTAAGTGTTCCTTTCTCTTTTATTTTCGTTTATAGGTTTTTAATAGCCAAAAGTCAAGCGTTTTACGGAAACGTCTGACTTTCGGTTAATACCATTATGGTCAAGCCATTGTTCGTAACGAACATGGCTAAGTGATCGTAATAAGTTAGTGTTAATCCTAAAATGGCACCTCTTGAAGATCACGTTTACTAGACAATTGACGGTTCAAAGTTTTAATATTAAAAGTCAGACATGCCATTTTTCGGAAACATTATAATTTGGGCATATATATGTTATGAACATGTTTTGACACTTAAAAAAGTTGGTATAATTATTAGAACATGTAAGAACATGTTCGGCTCGTCAATTTCAGTTTAGGGTCTGTTCCAAACGAAAGTCGCGAGTTTGACTTCTGCTTTGACTTTCAATTCTGACCCGATTTAAATTAGTAGCTACTGATCTAAGGTTGCATTATGATCGTAATATAATGTAGCATAACCCTCTGAGGTTATATTACATAATCATATTCAGAATCTGAGTTTATGCACAAGTTCCATAATTATGCCATTTTGACAAAAATGCCCTTTTTATGAACTTGAAAATGAATTACCTACTGATGTAATATCATAAGTAGGATTATTTGGGATGTCAAATCAGATTATAAACTGAGTTTATGAACAAGTTCTTGTATTATGTCGATAAATGACGATAACACCCTTGTGGCGCATAAAATGGTTTTAACCATAACTTTTCATATCAAATCTTTTACTTACTGATATATTATATTAAATAACATATCTAAAACATATAAACCTAATTTTAACATCAGTTTTCGTTAAACATCGCACAAATCGTCATTTTACGACATAAGCGCCGTTTCGGCGCATAATATGGTCTTAAACCATATTTATCAACCAAGACTTGTTACCTACTGATTTTAAAACTTATTTAAAATATTTTTACAGTAGGTATATTATATAAACTCAGAATCCCAAATAATTTATAAAACTATGTGTAAAATTACCAAAACGCCCTTATGAGGCATAGTTTTATTTTAAAACCTTAACGGGCATGTAAGTTGATATCTTACTGATATTACAACTTATTTAAAGTATAATGGCATATAGAACTTGTCCATGACTTATCCGGTTACCCGATATCGCTGATATGCATACGGTTAAGTATTTGTAACTAGTTTACGAAAATTAACCGAAACAGGTTTAACCTTGTCATTTAAGTCTCAAAATCCAGAATGTTTATGGTTTACCCATATTATACAAGTCAAAGTACTTGTTGGGTTTAAACTACATTCTCTCCGATCATCGCTTAATCTAGCATATTATATGTTTTGTTCTTGTACGCTAGTCGGTCTAAGTCCATGACTTAAATAAGACCGTTAGCATTTTAGTTGGTTAGCTTATAAATCCAGACTAGAGCCTTCCGGTAAATGCTATCTGCATTTAGTTCATTTTGTGTAGGCTGAGATATTAAATCTTGCATTTAAGCCAAGACTAGCTCAGGTAAATACTCTCGACTTATATCCCCTATACGGGCTTGGGTTACGGTAAACTATTACCGCTTGGTCGGAAATAGGATCAATCGAATATCGGATTGTGGCTAGTAAATCTGCATATTCCGTTTTAATCAGTTTTGTATGATAACTTAAACATCGGGGTTAACTACCGTGTCGTGAATACCCTCGGCTCATTGCATTAGATAATGGTCACGACCTAAGCGCGAGGTGTAGGAATACACCTGACTGACGCTCATGCTAAAAAAACTTTACCCACAAAGTTGGGGACAACTCCTTCATGAGTTCTTAAGTGGTGAGTGTGTTAATCATGTCTCAGTCTCCGTACTGGACCCCGTATGTCTGGACAAACATGTGAATCTGTTAACAAGGTTACAAGGCTGACTTTCCCAAGTTATAAAAGATTTTGTGCCATGTGCACTTAAATCATTTTTAAAAATGTTTTCAAAATGAGTCAGTTGTGTGTATTTACCAACGAAAGCTGACGTATTTCAAAAGACTAAGCTTGCAGGTACAATACGAAAATAGGCTGGGGAAGCTGCTCGGTAGTGATATAAGAGGATCTTGCAAATCCTTAGATCTGCCCAAAGTCTGATATACATTTTTGTACATTTTACGATCCGCCTGTGGATCTTCCATTAGGAGCCGTCTGTATATTATTTTTTGTACTCTGAACATTTGTTTTTAATAGTAATTTAACTCCAAGACTTCCGCTGTGCCGTGTTTAATTGTCTATGATGATATCAACTTATGCCAAGATATTCCCCACCGGGTCCACCGGTGTTTGGATTTGGTTGCGAAAGCCGGGGTGTGACAATAGATGTTAACAACCAATTCATATTTTTTATTATTTAAGTTATTCTCGGATACTCTATTTACCTGATACACATGATCAATATGTGATAATTAAACGAAAAAGTCACTTTTTAACAAAGGATGTAAGTCTAACAATTACATACTTAATACAATTTTTTTTACCAAACTCTTTGCAATGTTTCATGATAAAGTATGCAAGTTGTAACGATGACTCGTCATGATTAGTTACAATTTTTATGATTATTTTTATTTTTATAGGGCAACATTATGCTTTGAAACATGTTCGCTAGTGTAACTATAGGCTAAATGAAACCAATTAGCTGGTTCAAACCGGTTATACCGGAAAACCGCCGATTCGATGCAAGACTAAATACCTTATTAAACCGGTCTTGTCCTATCGGGCGCATCACCGGTACATGGTTGAACCGGTATAACCGATCGGTTCAAACTGGTTTTTAAAACACTGATAAAACCATTGAAGCAAAATAAGTTCACAAAAAAAGTATTGATTATTGTTAGGCTATTAATATCATCATTAAGAGTTAAAGACCAATCAATTGGTACCTGATCATCTTGCAACATCTTTACATACTCTTATCATTTGGGGAGGTGCATGTCTAGCAAATAATTGATTTGAGTCTCTTCACCATCTCATGCACCATTGAAATCACAGTAAAGGTATTCAGTCTTATATCGAATGCTCCTTGGACATTTGCACTTTAAAAGTGATCATTGCTCTTCTAATCTCACATTCAGGTTCTCTTGCGAAACTAACGCAATTTCATGCGGATAAAAATTCTTATGATTCAACTTTGATAAACTCATCTAGAACAACCACAAAAAAGAAACGACCTCAACACTTACCCTTGGTGGAGGCTTCCCTTCACAGGGGATAATACTATCCCCTACAGGTGCACAGATCCTAGTTACAGTTCTAATATACATATCCCTAGATATGTTTACACACTTCCTAGGAACCCCTCTACCCTTAGAATGTGTATCTTTTCTATAACTGACCATCGAGGAATGAAACTAAATTGATTTACCGACCATAACCTAAGTTTCACTTCTAAGTCTATTGTCAATTACCCTATCTCACAATTTCATAGTATGGAATAATAGTTTAATCCCTATGTAATTCCCACAACATCGAACTTATCTTTTGTTCTTATATATGTATAAAGGCATTACGGTATTACTCCTCCACTGATCTAGTATTCTTCATAATTTGAAAATACGATTGAACAATGTAATTAGCCATTGAACTCATTCCTCTCACAAACACTTACACCTCAATCAATATGTTCTTCGGGCCAACCACCTTAACCCTTTCCATCTTTCTAATTAGTGTCTTCACGTCTTCCTATGTGATACAATGACAATAGCAGTTATCAGTTTTCGCCCGATTTATGGGGTTGTCGCTTTCTTGTTGGTAAACCCTCATGCCATTTCAAAGATTGTGGAAGTACGTTTGATATCTCAACTCAATGTCCTTGACCAAAACATGTTCATCATCTCCCTTTATAAATTTCACTACTTCTAAATCCTTCCTTATATACTCTTTCTTTTGTATTTGAATATATTATTATCCATGTCTTTGTTTACATGCGCTCATACATCTGCTTATAGGCTGTATTCTTTGCCTCGTCACCACATTCTTTGTCTCCCTCATGGCCTTTTTGTATCTTCCCTTCAACCGCAATCGCTCCTCCATGTTCATGCACCTCAAAAGATCCCTAAAGTGTGTGTGTCTGTGTGTGTGTTGAAGTTTGTAATATGATTGTAAGTTGTTGAAGCTATGTGATCAAAACTTTATATGCAAGTGATTATTTGTGTAGGACATAAGCCAAAGTTTAAACTTGGATATGCTAGGGAAAGTAGATACATGATCATGTATTTGTGTAGCTACGACGATTGATATCATTGTTCTTTTAACATAACTATATATTTATCACACATATGAGAAAATGTTTACTTTTGTGATAAAAATCAAAAGGAAAACATGCTATAAGTGGACGAAAGGTAGTATGATGCATCCATACATGTAACTTTTATAAGTTTGATAGTATAGCAGATAAAATAACAAAAAGCTTTAATATGATTCTTTACAAATATAAGAAAGTATATAGTCTATATATAAGAGTATACGAAGGGTCCATTTGGTAAAAACACATTACTCATTTGGTCTTTCTTTTGAGATAAAGTGAAATAAACCACAACCTCAGTGAATAAAAGTATGGAAACAAAAACGACAGCTGAACCAGAGAATGTGATTGCACTATAAGGTTGTGATTGAACAGATCGAGCAAGTTCGAATTGGTGTAACATGAAACCTATTAGACCAAAAGCGACGTAGAGAGCAACAAAAGTCCACAGACCGCCTAATTGACACCAACAAGTAAGATCTGCTTGTGCTTCATGACCCATAGTAATAACAAAGAACGTAATAAACTATTAGCAGGGGTAGAAACTGCGACGGTTATGAAATTGCAGCCTTACAAATAGGAACTCGCCAATCCATGAGTATACCTTGAGGTTACAAAGGTTGTACCCGTGAACCAACCCCCTACAATGAAATAGGCACAAGGAAAGAGCAATAGGTAGGACCGACAAACAAAAACGAAATGGCCCCTACATTAGTAGTCACCCATAATGTCAAACAAAACATTTTCGTCTTTGGTAAATTTACCAAGGTCTATAGTCATCGTAATCATCCTATTTAACTACTTCAACCATCTCCGAACACCTCATAGTCTTTCCAAGTCGTCCAAAGAGTCGATTAAATTTGCATGATTTTTTCACGTAGACTACCCGTTACAATACAGTTGGTTGAAGATAAAAATCCTTTATTGGATTGGCCCATAAATTGACCAACCAAGTAAATCCATGAATTCAAATTGATTACTATTGCTTCTTATTATTAAGCATTTGAACCATGAATTGTATACTTATGACTTTATGGTCGTGAAAGAACTGCTCAAAGAAAAAAATATCCCCATCGCCAACTATTCAAGGAAAAAGCAACCCCCCTCACAAAGACTATAAAATTCTACATTTTCTATAAGCCGGGCATTGATTGATCTCGTTTCATCATCCACCAAACTAGGGCGTAACAAGAAATTTTTTCCTATGGGTTTAGAAATTTTTGAGGGACGGGCGACTAATTGCCTATCACTAAGTTTCAACTTGTCCTGTCTAGTCTGGTTAAGCGGTTCGAGTCGGGTCACATAATAAAAATAGTAAAAAGTAAAATTAAAATACAATTATTAATAAATAAAATATTTCAATCGATATAAAAGTGAATAATATAAATTCATTAACGTTGGAAATTCAAGTTCTTAGCTTTTCTGAAAGAATATTTTCCAAATCAACAAATTTACATGCTCTAGAAATTGAAGATTTAAGTCCAACTATTCTCTTACAATGTTGCTCTATGTTCATGATCATTACCCTAAGATACACATTAAGACACAAATTTCGCACATTTATTTAAAAAAACAAGTCTGCAGCTATAAAATTATTATTCTAGTCATAATAAAAGATCCTAATTTTTCTAGTTTCTACAATTATAAGAAATTGAGAGGCATTGAATAAAGAAAAATAATTATACCTGCTCCGGTGAGGAAGAGGCGGCGTCCGGTGATGTGGAGACTAGAGAGTGACGTGCGTGAGATCGATGGCACGAAGATGCTTTTGTGCGACTTACTAATTGTATCATTTCTTCCCTATTTCCCTTTAATAGTTTATTCATTACTTTTTCTTTAATTGAATTTAAATTGTTTATGGTGCTTATGTGGTGTTCTGAAGCCTCATTGAGTTATTTTTAAATTGAATGTGGGCCAAATGCGTTTAAGAGTCTTTTCCTAATAAAATGTGGGCTTGACAAGCTATTCTTTTTTAATTGAAATGCGGGTTAAAATTTGTTGTCAAATTTTCTAAGGTTTTGTGTAGGGTTTCATGTCAAGGTTTCTAATGGTTCAATGTAAAGGTTTCTATGAAATTTCTCCGGGTGTTATGTTGAAATACACACATATATATAACACTTTTTTTGAACGAGTTCGGCCAAACCCGTACCCTTCTATGTAGCTACGCCGGCCTGCTGACCCAACGGGACTTCCTATTCTTGACTGGCCACACTTGCTTTGTTGTGTCCTCATTCAAGGGTTCTCATTTTCCGTAGCACTGCACCTGCCATCGCAATTCTTAATTTGATATGAGATATATATGTTTTGTTCACTGAAACTAGTGGTTTGTGGTTGAGGTGGTATACATCAAAGAAGAAAAGGGGGACGAGGCTAGGGTTGGGTATTTAATGTTCGGTTGAGGATGTATCCACGTATGCTTTTATGGCCTCGAGGGCGCAATCTTGGAGTTTACAGGACCACATTCTTCGAGACTGTGGTATTGTTGGGTTAGATTCTGATTATGTGTGCGCGTTGGATTGCATGCACATGTCCTTTCCGGATTTTGATCTTGGTGGTTTCTCTAATAAGGACACCGCCCCCCCTAAAGCCCAGAATGCTTTGGCGAGTGCCTTATTTAGTAGAACTGTCCAGTGTTTGGGAGAGAAGTTTAGTCTATCCCCTCGTCAGAAAGCTGTGTTTGATTGTCTCTGGGCACCTCATTCTCAGGATTTTCTGACAGTTATCTCCATTAAAGGACTAGGCCAACACATGTCAGCAGTGGAATACCGGGCAATTCTTAAGTACCGGCTAATGATCCCTCTGTTTCCGGTTGATGAGCCCTGCCCATTTTGTCGCAAGGCTTGTTTAGATACTTTCGGCGAACATGCGGTCCATTGTAAGGAGTTACCTGGTTTTAAATACCGACATGATTTGGTAAGGGATATTCTCTATGATGTTCTAAAGAGGGCAGGGATTTCGACGAAAAAGGAGGCTCCGGTGAACTTTCTGACGGATCCGCTCGACGGGAGATCTACTCTTCGGCCAGCAGATATTCTTGTGTTTGGGTGGGCTAGGGAAAACACGCTTGTGTGGACCTTACAGGAGTGTCCCCTCTTGTTGGACTCAGGGATAATGGGTTTGTTGCTGGGCAGGCTGCGTTAAAGGCGGAATCAGGCAAGGTCGCTAAACACGAGAAGGCTTGTTTAGAGAATCAACACGTGTTTATCTCATTCGCTTTTGATACATTTGGGTCCCTAGCCCCAGAGGCTGTGGAATTTCTAAACATGGTCCAACAGGTTGTGAATAGTAATCTTTTAACCTTTAAGGGCCATTTCGTCTTTAGTAGGATTGGTTTTGCAATTCAAAAGGGGGTTGCGGTGCAGCTTGTTGCCCGTTTACCTGCCGCTTGTTTGTAATTTGTTACTTTGGTATATAATAAGGGTACCATGGTCACTTGACAATAACTTAACATATTTTTTAATGTTAATGAAAGAAATCAAAATTGTTACTTATGAATGAACAATGCAAACCATAAACGTAATTCCTACAAAAGAAATGATAAACAATGCAATATGGTCTTATCACATGCACCATTATGCAATTTACTTGATATTAAAACTTAAAAAGTGTTTATGGTATATGTGATAAACTTTAGGAACGATAATATAGAATACGAAATGAGTGGCACCAAAAAGAATTATCATATCACTAGTAATTGTATTTTAAATGAATCTGACGACACCTAAAACTCAATATTGCAACAAATCAAGACACATTGAGCAATGGAGCGTGGCTCAATCAATCTAGACCCATAGGTAGTATGGTCTCTCCTTCCAATTATCTAGCAAAAAGTTTGTTTTTATGATGCAAGGTTAAATAAATGAAGATGAGCTCATAAGGTTTAACACATAAAACTACAAAAATAAGTTAAACTCCAACCTCTATTATATTGTGCATTAATGAGGACTCAAGTGGGGAGAACAAGCATACGTACGTGAAACATATCATTCTATTTGTCATCATCGTGGGATTCGTCATCAAGATCATGTATTAACGTTATAAAATCAAACAACCATGATGATTGCAATCATTGCTGGTAAAGTGTACGCGCCAACAACAAAGTTCAAGAGAACAAAGATGACGTAAATACTATGATTTTTGTTCACCACATGGGAAGTAAAAGTTTGTTTAAAGGTTTCCATCGGTTTTAACAAGTTTTTCATCGGGTTTTATCTGGTTCACTCAAACCTGATCTAGTAACCTAACTAGCAACAACAACTGCTATGATTTAATTGGTCGGATCTATGGTTTTTAAAACATACTTTATAGCATAAAGTAGACTATCATGCTTACGATAACTAAACTTTTTTTTTTGTTATTCATAATATACTTCATTTTTTCTATTTGACGATATCATGTATATCGTTCTAATACATGAGTTATTCACAAGTATACGTATTTATTTGGTTCCATACCAACTAATATTTTCAATATTATATTGGAAGACATTTTTGTTACAATAACTGGGTGTTATTAACTACATTTGTTTAACTTCTACGAGATAATAATTAAGAGGGTAAGGCAAGGAGGGATAATAAAAATATTTTGTCATAATTCTTTTGCATATAACTAACGGTATTACAAAGGCAATGATCATTTAGTTCCAGTAAGTCTCACAACATCCAATTGTAGTTATTTAATCGCTTTGTAGGGTCGAAGAAAAAAATCATTATGGATTTATTTGTTATCATTACAACTTTATAAGCGATAACGAACTCAACTAACTAGTGTCTCCTGGCCTGCTGTTGATTTTTGTATAATGAACGAGTTGACGCAATACCCGCGCGTTGCAGTGGGATGTTGATTATGAGTGTCTTTAGGATGTGTGATGTGGTATAAAGCCCCGAGGGGCATTATCACACTACATCAGCGCCACATATGCGCCACATAAGCGAGAAACTTTATCGTTGACTTGTACGGTGTGAGATAACGCCCCTTTAAAGCCCTTTTAAACAAAATAAAACAGAAAAGAAAAAGGAAATTAAAAATGGGGAAATCTGATTGGTGGGAATGAATGAGTTCCACATGCATACCCCTAGAGCGCTCGCCATTGTGGTAACGAAATTGCTCATAACGCCCAGGAAATAGATAAGGGACGCCAAAGAGGGTGAGATGACAGGGAGCACTAAGCCACATCACATAGCCTTTGTATTTTATCCATGGTATGCAATCAACTAAAAATGTATGTAACAAAACTCAATGCTAATATATTCTCACATCAAAACCTGGATAATAAAATATTAAATGCATCGCCAATATATATCTTTAGGCATCCGCTAGTGTACAACTAACACTCAGAAAACAAATTAAACAAAAAAATCATGGAATGAAAATGGTACCTCGCATAAACCAAATCGTAATTTACACAAACCTAATCGCAACTTTAATAATTTTGACTTTTCTTTAAGGTCAAAACGAATATTTATATGTTTTCTTTTAAAATCGAAACTTATTTTGATTTTATTTTCAAAACAAAACTTAATATATTATATTTATTTTGAAATACTAAAATTCTAAAAGAGGCGTATCACGAACGACGGTTCTTTCCAAAGAAATTATACTCAATTTTTAGACTTTCCTTTAAATCCATATAAGAAATAAAAGTCAGCATCCCCATATTAATTTTGCTGTAAGCTATCCCTTTTTTCATTAAACAAATTCTATCAATTTGGTTTTAATCTGATCTCGTGAATCAAATTCTGATTTCGTAACAAAAAAAATGTTTTTTTTCTTCAAAATTTTGATCCACTAATCTTAAAAACTTGTTTAGTTTTTGAGATAAAAAACATTCTGTTTTTATTCCGGTTCGGAAAACTTGGATAAGTTGTTAAATTTTGGGTTTAATTTATTATTCTTGCAAATGGTTTAATGTAAGAAACAGAGACTACGAATAATCATGATTTTGATTTCGAACAAATGAAGATTCTTAAAGCGTTAAAAGGATTGGAATTTGAACCGGTAATTTGTGGATTCACAATTCACTGTTCCGGTTTCCGTTCGACGGAATCTTTGCCGGAAAACGATATTCTACTATTTGCTTATGTTTAACGATAAGGGCATCCTTTCTTGATCGATTGTGGTGATTTTTGAATCAGTAATCAATTACAGTATAATCGAATTTGTGTTCCAATTTTCGTCTTTGTTTTAATTCGCAAAACAGGGTATGAAAAATCAAAGTGTTCTTCGTGAATTCTTGGAACCAGTTTTCAATCGCCATTAAATACGGTTGAAGAAGAAGGCGCTGTAGAAGAGAAAATGCAAGTATAGAGGAACGTAAAGAGAAGAGTATGTGGAGGAAATGGAAAACTGAAAGAATGAAATCGGAATTAAGGGTAGGGGTATTGATTTGTCATGTATTGTGGGAGGAGTAGTTAACGCCGTTAAAGTAAGTTTGAATGAATGTTAAGTTGATAATTGTATAAGAGTATAATTGTATTACTATCTTACGAACCGACGGTAAAAGTCCAATTGCAAATAACAAGTGTAATATAGGTGTAATTGTGTTAGTCATAGCTAATTTATTTTAATTTATAAAGTAAATTGTCATTTTAGTATCTAAGATTTGATCTAAAATGTCACCTTAGTTCAAATATTATTTTTTTTTTCTATTTTAGTCCAAACAGATTTGTTTTTATTTTTTATTTTTTTTTGTAATTTTAGTTCCTGACTTTTATCATTTTTTGCCATTTTCATTCAACACAATAACTCCATTCAAAAAATTTAGGGCATTTAGGTCAAACTACATTTTTTTTGCAGGTGCGATAGTATGGGGATGGTGTGCGGATTTAATGTGAAGATGATGGCAGTGGTTGCTGTTTATGACATGGTTGGAAAAATCCCGACTAATCTCCGATTAGTTACCGACTAATCACTAATCGGAAGTTCACCGTAATGGCCGATTAATCGCTAGGCAGTCAATGGCGGTCCTATTCTAGCCAAAATTTGGTTAGACGCTGGCTAAATTTCGACCAAATCTTATAAATTCCTTCCAATTACTTAAAAAATGGGTCAATGGTTAAAAACATGTCTACTTTAGAAAACTACATATAAAAATGTGTGTGTGTATGTGTGTGTGTTATATATATATATATAAAACTAAAAATTACATATAAAATCTCGATCCAATTAATTTCGATTAATCCCGATTAATCGCTAGTCGGTACCCCACCACCCGACTATCGCCTAGCGGTTCCTACAATACCGGTTTAGGATGATGGTGGTGGTGTTGGTTGATGATGTGGGTGGTGAAAAAGTGGCCGGTGGTGGTGGAAATGGTGGGTTGTGATGGTGATAGGGTAGGTGGTGATGGTGTAGGCAGGTGGTGGCGATAATAGAAGGTTGTGACGAGGTGAGTGATGGGAGGTGATGGTGGTGAATGAAAATGACAAAAGTCAGGGACAAAAAACTATTTAGACTAAAATAACAGAAAAAACTATTTAGAATAAAGTGACATTTTGGATCAAATATGACTAAAATGGCAATTTACTCTAATTTATATTTATAAAGAGACCAATCAAATAAAAAGGGAAATTTGCATGTTAAATGTACGTAGAAACACTAGGCTCTTTAACAACCTAGCTAAGCAAGTCAGCTTCAGCATGGGCTCGCGGGCTCGCAATTGAAAGTAAACTCGACTTGTTTATTAATAATGAACTAAACAAATTTGATTAAGCGTATTTTATAAAAAGCTCAATCTAGCTCGTGTTGTTAAAACTATCGTTAAATATCTTTTTATAAATGAACTATCTTATAACTTAGAACATCTATAACAATGGACCAAGTCCAAACTCAAGCCATAAACCACTACCACTTCAAATCCTTACTTTTTCTTTCAATAATAAGCCGCTCCAAACCTTTAACAATCTATTTTTATTTAATTTAATTTATTTTTTTAACAATCGTTAGAATATATTTTAATAATCTACTTGAAAATATACCTTAAACATTCCAAGGCCGTTGTTTCACTGATCCGTACGTACTCATCGGTTGTGTCAACGTTTGTGCTGTATGCTAGCTGACGTATGGCGGAAGTGCATTTCTGAATCGGAGATAACCCCATACTCCCCGCTGCATCCGTACGTTGTGAGAAGTACGAATACTTATAATTCTAAGAAAAAGTGAATGTCTCATCTAGAAACGATGTCTAAATCTGACTTCATAAAACACAGGTTGTGATGCAAAGTAGTCGTTGTATAGACGCGAGTCTGCTCGACCCCTATTTATTTCTTTGCGCTTCCCCTTGTACCTTTGTCTGAACTTAAGCTTGCTTCGACACTCATCAAAGGATATAATTGTAAGTAGATTTGTTCGATGTCGTCTTTATTTAACACCTTGACTGTTTCCATGATCATATGCATGAATTGAGCATTAAGAATATTCAGATATGACTTTGAATAGGGACGTGAGGTGGTTGTGAAGGTTGAGCGGCTCTGAGTCACTTGTGGTATACACTGCAAATATATCACGTGTGGGTAGGTGTTGCTATCACACCCCAATCGATGGCGGAATCATCAGGGTGGACGTAAATAGATTGCTCGATACTTCATAACACTAAATGTGACAAGTATTTAATAAATAATATTTCATTCCATTGCTAATGGTTCAAGTACATTAATTGAAAAACAACAATACAACAAATATTGCATGACTAATCTATAAACATGAATTTAAGTTGGTGCGTTTCTAGTCCTTCCTATTAAGTTCCATTCGTCGTCATCATCAAAGAATTCCTACAATACGTATTAAAGTATAGTTCAATACAAAAGTATTGGCGACCATACAACTTTGAATACTAGCATAAGTATAAAAGTTTAAACGAATCCACATGGCATAATAGTTACCTTAAATTATCATACAATACTAGCATGCAACTATACGTGTCAACCCAAAGTTTACCGCTAGCGTAATCTAATCATAACAATGACTAGACCGTTTTGTTTACTTAACATGACCTCACGAATACGAGCGGTGCGTTACTCCTATAGCGCTATCCATGTTAAGAGAGGCTTGAAACAAGTTAAGGACAAAGCATAACACATGTAACGATTCTAGCATATATGAATTCTAGCATAACACATTAAGCATGTATGACAGATTGTTTATTTGTAAGCATGTTTGAAAGTGTATGTGTGCGTTTTTAATAAGGAATAAGTATTGCACCCAAAAAGTGTCGAAAAGAAAAAGGGTCATGTATACTCACAATTCTGCAAAGCTTCCCGATTATCTGTGTTTTGGCGAGTTGATGTGAATAGGAGAGCGAAGGTGTGTGAGTATTCGGAATGTTAACGAAGGATTTAGATTGGAATTTAAAGTACAAAAGTATGTATATACAAAGTAATTATCTAGTCTTAAACACTTGTTTTTTGAGACTATATATCCCGTATGGGTTGTGATTTCATGGGTTAAGTGCCCATTAGAATTGCTAACGAGAGGTTCAAGACTTAGATAATATAACCTATTACCATGACAAGTAACCATGTTGATCATCATTAAGGATTCGGTTATGTATATATATTTATCGTATAGTTTCTATAATAATTCTAAGCTAAGTCCATCAAGGATATTATAGATTGTCATATAAGTCATGCATGGAGGTAGGAGGATAACCATTCTTTAACCTTATTGTAAGATTCACCAATACACAAATCATCTCATGGATTATTTGGATGGTCATGAATGAAAAGGAAATGTACAATAATTACTATACCAAGTAGCCAAGTAACATTTAACCGGGTGAGCCGACACCGACATAGAAGTAGTTAACTAAGTGTTGGAGGCTTGACGGGGTTATGTCACTTTCAAGCTAGCAAACCACTTGGGATAGCAATTATAAAACATCAAGTGAGGTGGTGGAATGAAGGTAGGATAACCAAGGCTTCCAAGTATTCACACCTATACCGAAACACAAGTCTTGCCATCAACTTCATGGCAAGCTCGGATGTTTTCATCACTTGTGGGTTGCATAAACCCTTGAAAAACATAAAGTTAAGAGGTATTTGGACCCTTAAACTCATAAGAATCTATTCCTAACAAGTCTTATAACCTTAGATAGGTTTAAGAACATGTAGGCACAATATTTAAACAAGTTTTAATAAAAAAAAAACAAGATACAAAAGTATAAATGAAAGCAGAATTTTAATCCTACTTTGGACCTCAAATGTAGTGAGGTTTAAGAGGTGTTTGCAACTTTCTGCTAAGTCTTGAAAATTAGAGAGTAACCAAGAAGATTTAATAGTGATTTGAGTGTTTGGAGTGTGTTTAGGAGTGTATGGAGGCTCCTATTTATAATAGGGAATTAGGGTTTAGGTAATTAATGAAATTTGTGGTGATTGGTGGTGAAAAAGTGGGAAAAAGAGAAATGGAGCCAAAATTCGCGTATTTTAAAAGATTTTGCTAGACATGGTTATTTTGTATGGCTGTGCGGATCATGTGCACGGTCATGCTAATCGCAGGGTGGTGCGCCTCAGTTGCATGGCCGTGCACCATCTTCAGAATTTACCAAACTTTCTAGAATTACATATGACCCCTAGAGTTTGATAATTCTATTATTTTATGCTAGAAACTCATAATTTAGTATGTTTTTAGGTATTCCAAGTGTATCAAAGTAACATATGAGTATAAAGCACGTATGATTGATAATTTCAAGTATTTCAAGTGTCGGTTTTTGCGTATAAACATGTATTTGAGATTGTAGCTATAACATAAGTATGTAATATGTATATGTAAAAGTGTAAAAATGAATTCTATTATGATTAACACCTCAAATTGTGATAACAGAGATGTAGTACGATTGTAAGGTTTCTAAAAATAGAATACGAATACCAACTTTTTAAAAATAGGAATACAGAAATACTAGGCGTTACAGTTGCACGGTCTCTTCGTCGCTTAAGCTCATTGTGATTAAATTGGAATTTGGAATTGGCAAATTGGAAGTGGGGTTGAGAGTGTTTTTTTTGTAAGATGTATAATATAAATTTGTGTATATATAGTGAACTAGGTTATCACCCGGGATTGCTTCTCGGGCTCGAGAAAGTAACTTATATTAAAAACTATTTATAATTAATATATAATTAAAATCATATAAAAAGTATGACATATTAAATGTCTTAGCTATAGAAGAGTTATAAACTTTTCATAAACTTAATCACGAGTCGTAAACTTATAAGCAGACTTATAAACTTATCGATTGATTATGATTTGTGTTTATAGTTTACTTTGTATTAAAAATTTAATGATGAATAAAACAATTGAATAGTTATTTAAAGTATTAAACACAAAAAAGTCGTTACTCTTTTTTTAATTGCCCAACGGTCCTTGGGACCCACCTTCACCTTGTCCGCTTGAGCGGACCATGCTCCTACGAATCAGCCTAGTCACACCCATCCAACGAGCCTCGCCCGAATGTGTGGTGGTCCAACGAGCGGACTGCATTAGCAAACCGCTTGTTGTTGATGCGAGCTTGACACATAAGTTAACAAAGGATCTTCTCTTGACACGAGCTTGGCTCATTTACACAAAGAGCCAACTCAGTTCAACTTATTTTATAAATAAGTTGATTTTTTTTAAATCTTGCTTTATTAACTTTTAATCTCATCAACTCTTACACTAATATAATATAATATAATATAATATAATATAATATAATTGGGAATTATATTCTCTTTCATTGATGATGCTATTTCTAAATTTCGGTCGACTTATTTTAAAAAATAATGATGCATTGTTGATTGTAGTTCGTCTGAACGGGTTTTAATGGAAGATCTAAGTTCATCAATTAAATGATGTGTCTAAACTAATATTAATTTATTTATTAAAATAATGAGTACTCACTTTTAATTTATCCGAAAAATTTCAATTCAAATTTACTTATTTGTCATTTGCAATTATGCAAAAAATTAAGGATGTCAAATTTCCTTATCACTAACACATAATTAATTAATATACTCGAGTTCAAATTAACACGCCTATTTGCAAGCTAGTTTGATTTTTATTAATATATAAATTCCTTGATTTTTTTGGTTATGTTTGTATTAACAAGCATGTTAAACGTTTGACCAACAAATAAATTGACTAGCTAGTCCTAAAAAGCAATCAAATTATTATCATGTTTGGGACGAATAGCAACAGAAAGAATTAAACAATTGATGATTATGTAAAATGTAAGGAATGATTGAAACAAACAAACATTTAAAACTTACTCTAAGAAGGTCTTTTGCTTAGTTTTAAAGAAAGAAAGCGTCCGGTGTCACACCTAATTAATTACCAACAAAAAACGACATGGCAACCATCAGCGACTAACTCATTTATGACGACTTGTATATAAGCTTGTGTTGGCCAATCAAATATCTACACATCTTCTTCATTCATTCACACAACTAATTCCTCCACAATCAACATCAATGGCGACTAATTCGAGCTTTAATGGCGGTTGGGTTGGAGTTTTAATGATGGTCGGGTTCATGTTCTTGCCACTGTTGGTTGATGGCAGCGTTCGTCGCTACAACTTCAATGTCAGTACTTTATGATGTTGTTCTTTTTAATACTCGTAGGTTTTGTTATTATTAGAAAGGATCATATATGTTGTATATATATTCACATGCATGCAGCCAACGTGGTATGTAAGCAAGCTAAATTATGTATCTTATCTATGACATAGGTTGTAATGAAACAAGAGAATCGATTGTGCTCATCGAAGCCCATAGTGACCGTTAACGGTCAGTTCCCTGGCCCGACACTCCACGCTAGAGAAGGCGACACTGTGCTCGTGAGAGTTGTTAACAAAGTCAAGTACAACGTCTCGATCCATTGGTAAGATTTGATATTTCTAACACTGTTTGTGTACTGGACCGGCCTGTCTGACTGAAAACCACGTACTTACACAAACAGTCTAGTTGTATACTCTTAGTCGTGTAGGTTTGGGCCGACCACTAATGGCACCGACAGATGTATCGGTGAACCGTACAAGTGGTTAGACCGAATTAAATTTTTTTTTTTATCTTTCTCTTTTATAATCTTGTTTAATAACTCATTTGTTCATGTTTTATTAAATATATCTGCCTTTGGAACCGGTTTGAACAGTGACCTAGTAAGACAACCAGATAATGATCAATAGGGTTACGAAAACACTGAAAATGATTCCATGTGTTTGCTAGGCATGGGATACGCCAACTACGAACCGGATGGGCAGACGGGCCTGCATACATAACACAGTGCCCGATTCAGCCGGGAAATAACTACGTTTATAACTTCACAATCACGGGTCAACGAGGCACCCTTTTCTGGCATGCACATGTTCTATGGCTTAGGGCTACCGTTCATGGCGCCATCGTCATTTTGCCTAAACTTGGAGTTCCATATCCTTTCCCTAAACCAGATGTTGAACAAGTGGTCGTCTTAGGTGAGTCACTAGACCAAAAGATAATCGTTGAATAACAATATAAATAAGAGGACTTTCACCGTTAACTGCTATACATGGTTTTTGCAGGCGAATGGTGGAAATCAGACACCGAGAAAGTGATTAATGACGCTTTAAAATCGGGTTTGGCCCCAAATATATCAGATGCACATACTATAAACGGCCATCCAGGACCTGTCACGGGTTGTCAATCACAAGGTATAATTTAGAAAAAAATTTAACAAAAAAAAGTAAATTTGATCACATCCAATTTTCTTATCTAATTATTAACATGCATGCAGGTGGGTTTCAACTAAGTGTAGAAAATGGAAAATCATACATGCTACGCATAATCAATGCTGCACTCAACGAAGAACTCTTTTTCAAAATCGCCGGTCATAAACTCACGGTGGTGGAAGTCGACGCCACCTACGTAAAACCCTTCACCACCGACACAATCGTCATAGCACCGGGCCAAACTACCAACGTGATCATCACCGCCAGCAAATCATCTGGTAAATTCATGATGGCAGCCTCTCCATTCATGGACTCACCGATTGCGGTAGACAACAAAACCGCCACCGCCACCCTTCACTACACTGGAACCCTAAGCACCACCTCCACCACCCTAACCATCCCACCACCACAAAACTCCACCGCCACCGCCAACAACTTCATCAATTCCCTCCATAGCTTGAACTCTAAAAAGTTTCCAGCTAATGTACCATTGAAAATCGATCACTCGTTGTATTTCACAGTGGGGCTTGGGATCAACAAGTGCCCGAGTTGTAAAGCGGGCAATGGTTCTCGGGTTGTGGCGAGTATAAACAATGTAACGTTTGTTATGCCTACCACGGCTCTTCTACAAGCACATTACTTTAACAAAAAGGGGGTTTTCACTACCGATTTCCCGGGTAACCCACCTGTTTCTTTCAACTATACAGGAACCCCGCCCGTAAATTTGGCTACAAACAGTGGGACTAAGGTTTATAGGCTAAAATACAACTCGACGGTTCAATTAGTGTTACAAGATACAAGTATCATTTCTCCAGAAAATCACCCGGTTCATTTGCACGGGTTTAATTTCTTTGCGGTAGGTAAGGGGTTGGGCAATTATAACCCGAAAGTGGATCCAAAGAACTTTAATTTGGATGACCCGGTGGAAAGGAACACTATTGGTGTGCCATCGGGTGGATGGGTAGCTATTAGATTCAGAGCGGATAATCCTGGTAGAATATTTATTTTTAATAACAATATCATTATCTTTTTTATATATAGTTATTACGTAAAATAACTTTATCCTTGATTATAGGTGTTTGGTTTATGCATTGCCACTTAGAGGTGCATACAACTTGGGGACTAAAAATGGCATTTTTAGTCGATAACGGGTCCGGGCCAAATGAGTCGATATTGCCACCTCCAAAGGATCTTCCAAAGTGTTAGAGAAGAGAATGAAGAAAAGAGTATGATTCCAGTATTTAGAATATATATTTGTTTCTTGAGCAAATAAATGATTTGTTCAAGTAAATTTACGATAAAAATTCATGTATTTTTGTTACTATATTAAATTATGTGGGTTATAAATAGAGTTATTAGTTATCATATATATTAATATTGAATTTTAAAAATCCTAACTATTCGCCTTTGGTCGTCAACAGTCTTAACTTCTAAAATAACCACTAGCAGTCCCAACGATTAATATATTGGCCTCCAATGTTACCGTAACGCCGTTAGTCTCTAGTCACTGGAAAAAGGTTTTTGGCTAGAAAATTCCTTTTTGGCCGAAAAAACTCAACCTATTCGTCCCAAACCTCTTTGAACCTTATTACGGACCTTTAAGAAACTTTTTTTAGTAAAAACCCCAATTATTGATGTCGCCGGAAAACTTCATTTTGCCGGAAAACTCAATATTTTCGTCCCAAACCTCTTTCGGACTTTTAGAAACCTTTTATGGCCAAAATGGTTTTCTGGTGACCAAAGACTAACAAAGACTAACAACGACCAAAGACTAACAACATTAGAGTTCTGTTAGTCAAGATCTATTGGTGGCCAATATGTTAAGAGTTGGCATTGCCAAGGGCTTATTTTTAAAGTTGGAACTATTGACGGTCAACGACGAATAGTTGTGATTATTAAAATCCAGTATTGGTATTAATAAATGTTTGATTATTATCTTATCCAATATTTATATCACCCCAACATACGTATACAGTCGGGTCATCCAATTATAATAATCTAAAATAATAATAATAAACACAACAACAACAATAATAATAATAATAATAATAATAATAATAATAATAATAATTAAATTTAAATTTAATTTAATTTAAATCTATTAATATGTGATGGCTGGGCATAGTGTTTTTGCCATGTGGTAATGAACTATTGCTTTTTTTTAATCAATGTGATATATCGAAATAGTGTTTTTGCCATGTGGTGTTGCACCATTGGCTGTTTTTTACTCATTTTCATCTAATACTAGTATTGCATAAATAAATGAGAAAATTACCAATCTAGCTATTGACCAAAACCACTTTAGAATTTGGCCACCTCAAGCTTCCTTGGAGTGACGCATCATAGGATCAAATGCGTGGGATGCGTCTAAAAGTCGGCTCCGTCTCCAGCGAGTTGGAGACACCTCCGGCTCCGTCTCCGGCGAGTTGTAGACGCCTCCAGCTTCGTTTCCCGGGAGTTGCAGTGATGGGTAAACGGTCCGGCGATTCATGCGTCCTCAAGCGCGAAAGGATATGGCATCCTCAAGCGTAACGAAAGAAACACCGAAAGCATTAGTTAATGAGCCACTGTCGTTACACACTTCTGATTTTCCCGTAACCATGGCTGCGTATCGACTATTAACCAGAACTTCATTATTTTCCGACACCTGGGGGGGGGGGGGGGGGCTCGATTTCAGATTGTTTTTTCGGGCAACCATGGCGGCGATTGGGATTTGGAGGGTGGAGATCTGTGAATCGTTTTCCCGGAAACCTGAAAGGATGGACACAATGGCGGCCGGAAAACATGGTGGCCGTTTATGGTAGTGGAGATCCGTCGTGCCACTGTCGTGGTCGGCCGACCGGCAACCCTCCATCTCCGCCTTCTCCGTTTCTCTTGCTTCTCTCGCTGTGTCTCTACGTTACAAATGTGTGTGAGTGAGAAAGATGAAGAAGTACTTGCTGCTTCATCCATGGAGATTATTGTTTTTTATGTAAATTTACAGATGTGTGGGAGTGGGGGTGTAGAGGCTAGGGTGGCGTGGTAGATGGTGGGTCCCACATGTTCGATTCCAAGATGTACTTGCTGCTTCATCCATACACGTGTCCATTTAAGAATGAAGGACACACAAAAGGGTGATGCCCTGTTCCAATGACGCATGAGCAAGCTAGTTTGGAAAGTGATATTGGTCGATGGTCATTTTCATAATTTTCCCTAAATAAATTTTCATTTGGTAATTTGACAAGATTGCCTTTGGTTTAGTGGTTGTTGTGGTATGATTCCACAGATGTGGTGCAAGTTCAAATCTCCACAGCTCCATTGTCCCTTTTTTATAAGGGGCACATGTATTTTTTATAAGGGGACACGTGTATTTGTGGTGGTGGGTTTTGGCAGTAGGGCTATTTAAAAAGCCCATGGCTTGAGTCTCGCTCGAAAGAAGTTCGAAAAAAGCTCGGCTTAAAGTCAGCTAGGTTTTAAACGAGCTCGGCTCGGCTCGGTTTGTAAATGAGCCGAGCCTGAGCCAAGGTAGGTTTGGTTCGTAGCTCGCTCGTTTGGCACGTTTAAATTAAAGGGGAAATGGATCTTATCACCCCAAACTAATCAAAACTGGCAGTTGCCACTCCCAACTTTCATTTTGGCTCCCACCACCTCCAACTTAACACTTTGATGTACCCGTCACCCTGACGTTAACTAAACACTAACTTGGTTATTTTTATCATCCTATGTGTCAATTATTATCCCATGTGGTATGATGACGTGTATTTTTTATTATCTTTTAAAATTCTGATTCTATAAACCACTCTCGGTTGTATAATTCCTCTGTTTTTACAATCACCAATTATCCAATTTCACCGCCAAAAATATGAAACCATTCGTCGATCAAAATCTCCATACTAATGACAGTCACAAGCACCGGTCACTGGATTATTATCTGACGGGCGAGTCATGAGTTTAACCTTCACCGCCACCGATGATTTCAGCAGCACCAAAAGATTCTTCGCCAAAAGAGAATCAACGAGTGTTCACATATGAAATCAAGCATCAACCTGTGCTATTGTCACCAACAATCGAACAAGTACCCGTCTCGGATGAACAAAAAATGAAATCAAATTAATCATAATGAGGTTAGAAATTAGATCTGGAACAGTGGAACTTCAGAATCCGTAGTTGATTCAAAAGTAGATCTGGAAGTTCAGAATCATATTGTCACGATGAATGGTGGTTTTGTCACGATGATTTCGCTTGGTGGTGGCCTCTGCCTGCGTTGATTTCGCTGTAGATGAATGGGATTTTGTCACGAAGAATGGTTCATTGAATGATTTGTAGATTGATTTAGGGCTTATAGGTGGGTGGGTGTGGTGGTGATGCAGAGGTAAAGTGGTGCAGCGGTGGTGTAGGCGGCTAGGGTTAGGGTTTGGAATAGGAAGGAGGTGGTGGCTGAGTTGATGGTGGCTGTGGTGAGAAGGGGGAAGGAGGTGGTAGTTGAGTTGATGGCGGTGGTCAGAAGGGGGGAAGGAGGTGGTGGTGGAGTTGATGGTGGTGGTGGTGAGAAGGGGGAAGGAGGTGGTGGCTGAGTTGATGGTGGCGGTGGTTAGAAGGGGGAATGTGGTGGTAGAGTTGATGGTGTTGGTGGTGTTAGAGAGAGAGAGAGAGAGAGTGTGTGTGAGTGAGTGGGGTTTATAAAATCAGATATTACACATGCCACCTCATAGAAAACAAGACATGTCAGCATGTCACGTTGGATAAGGGGATTGGCCACGTAGGATTACAATGACACGTAGGATTATAGAACAAACAGAGTTAGTGTTTAGTTAATGCCGGGGTGACAAGTACACCAAAGTATTAAGTTGGGGGTGGTGGGAGCCAAGCTGAAAACTGAGAGTGGCAGCGGCCAATTTTGATTAATTTGGGGTGATAAGATCCATTTCCCTTAAATTAAACCCCAATTATATGTGTGAGTGTGTGTTTATATACATATATTCTAATATATTTAAGCAATGTTTTTTAATTAGTAATATGGTTACTTTTTTTATCCAAAAATAGATTGTTAAGCTATAGTTTTAATTATTAATGTTGGTTTAAAAGTATAGGTTAAGGTAAGTAACAATAAATCTTTTCTTGTTCGTTTATAGTTCGCCCAAAATTACTCTTTTGTTTAAAAAGTCCGTGGCTTGAGGCTCGCTCGAAATTCGCTCGAAAAAAGTTCGAAAACAGATCGGCTCTAAGTCAGCTCGGTTTTAAACAAGCCGGCTCGGCTCGATTAGATTCTTAAACGAGCCGAGCCGAGCCTGAGCCCATCCTAGTTTGGTTCGGCTTGACTCGTTTATAGCCCTATTTGGCTGGTTATCACCAAATGGACATGGTTTTTTTATCTAGAGGGGCTGGGCTATTAATCGATTTCATCTACCGTTCACGCGTTCTCTGGTATTCAATTGGGGCCCAATGACCATCTCTATCTGGAAGGATTTGCAACAAATGTCTGCACCATGTTACATTCGTTTTGACAGAGAGAAGATATGGTGATACTGATGATTGGTTTTGTAATGAAGTCAGCATTCTAGCAAGCAGTGGCTGGAACTGTATGATATTTGTGTAATATTGATGATTCGGGTTTTTATGTTGACTGAAAAAGTCACTGACGGGTTTTATGATGACTTTTTGAAGGTGGCAAGCAAGCGACTGATTTCGCCAGATTGAATCATACACAAATTCTTTTTCTAATTTTGGTAAACCGGAATCAGCAGCCTCTTCATGGAACAGAGTCACTTTGAATGCTTCTAAGGTGTATTATATCAAACAGACACAATTGTTTTGTTTCATATAAATAAGTTTCGATTGTTATTAGTAATACATAACTATTTCTGTTGAGAATGAGAAAACAAAGCCAAATTCGTTATTTGTGTTGGTATGGCAGGTAGGTAAGAGTTTGTCACTAGATAGCAAACCTCATAAGTTGGCTTTTCAATACTTGGATGGAATGTGTAAGTTTTGGATTTATCATATTTTGAAGTTTCGTTGCATGATTTTTTGTATAAATAAGAAATTAAGAGGGACTAAGGGGTTGTTTGGATCTACTTTCAGGCTGATTTATCTACAAAAATCAATTTGAAAACTCACATCCAAACAACCCAAATTTGTTTGTCATACGTGTAACAAGTATTGACTTTTGGATTGACTTAAGGTCGATCCGTGCCACCCTTATGTGCGTAACTTACACTTATACTTTGAAGGTTTAAGGTTTGTCATACGTGTAACAAGTATTGACTTTTGGATTGACTTAAGGTCGATCAGTGCCACCCTTATGTGCATAACTTACACTTATACTTTCAAGGTTTAAGGTTGACGCTGCTCAACCTTTTTTCCTATTGGTATGTATACTTTTCATATATTGAAATATATCTATACGGCTTCTCCTAATTTATTTATGTTATTCAGCTGAAGTAACCAATTGACTCGATTTGAACATCTTTTGAAGCTCCGTCAAGAATTTTTTGATACAAAGCTTTGATTCGGGTAGTATGGTGCACGCATCGATGATGGTTGAATCTATTTGTAGGCACCCCTTTCAAACGGGTCAACTAAAACACCATCTCTTTTTCTGATAGAAAGATGTTTGTCCGAGTTTTTGTTTGGGAGACGTCTGAAGGTATATTGATACGGTTTTTAATTTCTTTAAATGGATTAGAATGTTTGGTCAGTTGTTGAATTAATAATGTTTTATAGTTTGTTTATTTTAGTTTTACATGTATACAAAATGATGATATAATTTATTCACTATTCACTCTGAATAGTGAACACTAAATATATATGTCATGACCAAAGTTATTTTCATTGTTAAGTATACAGTCATCACGTTGTTAACTTCATCACCTTGGTAAATTCATGAAATCTGTTATCATAGAAAGTAAACTGGTGGTGTTTTAGTAGGCTGATGAGCTTTCATAAGCTAACACCAGCACTTTGATTATATTCAACATTTTATGTGAGTTGCAAAGTTTTGGAGTTTTATTAAACGGGTCAAACAGTCCAGCTTTATAGAACAGGTCAAACACTTCTTTTTATTAAACGGCTCAAGCGGGTCAGTCTTTTTATACATGTAGAATGATAAAAAAATATTTTGAATAGGTCAAATGGGACTCCTTTCTTACATGGGTCAACCGAGACATTTTTAAAATATAATCACAGCAAAGCACCAAAATTGTTGCATTAAACATAAGCAGTATAACATAATAATGATACAAAGTGTACACTGACTTCCAGATCTGATGTATGTGTAAACACAGTCTATTGGCCTTCGATGAGCAACAATTATTAGTTTCTGGCATGTGTAGTTGGTTGTAAGTGTAACAGGTAACCATCGAAACTCAGGAAGTTGATTTGATGGTGTTGAAAGTCTAGTATGCATTTATTCATACTCAATTCCATTTCAGTGTTTTCACTTAACTATATATTTTGTTTATTTGTTTTATTTATGTTTGCAGCCGGGCTAAAGCATTGGACAAAAGTGTTAGTGGGCTGATTGGCTTGTTGGGCTAAAGAAGAAAAAAGAGAACCCTAGTTAGTTGTTATAACAACATCTAGTTAGTTGTTATTACAACACCCGGGTAAGTTGGATATTTGCTTTCATATACGGATTCTATATAACCTACAATTGAGAACTGTTGCACCCAACTCAATTATTGTTCTCTTAGTTCATAATTTCTCTTCTCTTTCACCAGTGAGGCGATTTAGGTCTGATTCTCTTAGTATAGATTGTTGTATGTTGTCTATGCAAATTATCATGTTGATAATCTGCTAATGAGAGTAGTTGTGAGAGAGTAATTGGTGAAGTTCTTTGTATTCTAAGTTGTATCATTTGGGTGAATAAACTTCGGTTTGGGTACATCTGTTCTTAATACATGTTTTTGACATGGTATTAGAGCCACTGAGTGCTCTTGAGATTTAATCGGTGAGTATTCATCTCCGATTGAGATTCCGCTGTGGTGTTGTCTTGGATTGCGTGCCGATTAGGATCTTGAAACCCTTATTTAGGGTTTGATTGAGAGGTTGATCTGAATCTGGGTGAACTATTGGTTTGCCGACTGCGGTTCTTGGTGCTGCCGTTCTCTTGGAAAGTGTTATGGAAGCTGCCGCTCTAGTTAATGGTTCAGTTTCTTGGAAACTGTAAAATCCTAACTGGATTTGGATAAACCCTAACTTGGGTTTGTTTATCTTGGTGAGATCTTTCCTTGTTTTTATTTCTATTTCTTGCATATAGGCATATTTGTTGCCGGACTAGTTGGGCCGATTTGTTGATTGGGGACACAGAGAGGGTTCACTCTGTTGCATACAATTTGCTTGTTTCTTGTTGTTGATTTACTTCTTTGTTGTTCATTTTTTAGTATTTGTAGTAGTGTATTTGTTCAGGGTTTAGTATACAGCTCCCGTGCAAAGGCCTGGGTAGGCACCTTGAGTGACGATCCTACTATCGGGTCCCTGGCACAACTTCCTAGTGTAGGTAGTGATTAGTGTGTTATTTGTGATTCTTGGGTGTTTTCTGATCTGTGTGTTTTCTTGTGATTCTTGATTGACTTTTGTAAGTATGGATGATATGTTGAAATTATTTAGTGAAACTATGATTAGTAAACTTGAACCTGATAATCCGCTTTATTTACATGCTAGTGATCCTATCACATTAAATGTGATTGGTATAAAACTTAGAGGTACCGAGAATTATACTGTGTGGGCAAATGCCATGAGTTTAGCATTAAGAGTAAAAAAAACTGGATTTATTGATGGTACTTTTGAAAAACCTCAGGATAATCATGTTCTTGAAACACAATGGGAGAGGTGTAATTCTGTGGTTCTTACCTGGATTCTAAATTCTGTGTCTGAGGAACTTTATTTAGGTCATGTGTATTCTAAATCTGCTGTAGAAGTACGGAAAGAACTTAGGGATACTTATGAGAAGGTTGATGGGTCAGTTGTGTTTGACTTATATCAAAAAATTAATTCATTCAAACAAACTAGTTTATCTGTTGCTGAATACTATTATAGATTGAATATAATGTGGAAACAACTTGACCAAATTTTGCAAATTCCTACCTGTATATGTAATGCATCAACACAGTTTAATAACTTTAATCATTTGATTAAGCTAATGCAATTCTTAATGGGTTTAGATAATGCATATCATGTTGTTAGAACTAATTTTCTTATTAGAGAACCACTTCCAAGTTTAAGAGAAGCTTTTTCAGTTGTGTCCAGAGAAGAATCTCATAAGAATTTAAATG
This sequence comes from Scalesia atractyloides, assembly GCA_947069175.1. Lineage (NCBI taxonomy): Eukaryota > Viridiplantae > Streptophyta > Magnoliopsida > Asterales > Asteraceae > Scalesia > Scalesia atractyloides. The sequence goes on from CAMTDV010000026.1 coordinate 17,520,833, forward strand.
TGTTTGTGTCAAATGAACGAATGGTTGGTTTGCCTACTAAGACTAATTCTGTTGTTGAGATTAAAAAGAAAGTTTTGAAAAATCAGAATTTAAAATGCATTAATTGTAACAAGATTTGACATACAATTGAAAAGTGTTTTGAGATAATTGGTTATCCCTCTTGGATGAAACCACCAAGAGGTAATCAAGTAAGAAAAGGTGGTTCTAGTAACAACTCTAGTGTTGATGAGTCAAGTGTTCCTATTACTGCCTTAACCTCTGATCAGTTGTCTAAATTGTTAAGTTTGGTCAAGGATAAAAATTTTGAGTCAGTGCAGAGCCGTAATATTTCAGGTAGGTTATTTAGTTCAACTGTTTTTAGTAGTCCTGTTTATTCTTTTGGTTATGATGTGGAGAAAGGATCTGGTTGGATTGTAGACTCAGGAGTTAATAATCATATGGTAAAATCAGAAACAAATTTGACTAATTATATTGATGTTTCTAGTCTTAAAATACAAGTGAAGCATCCTAATGGGACAAATGCATATGTAACTAAGATAGGGTCATTTAAATTGGCTGATGGTGTGATTTTACATGATGTGTTTATTGTTCCTGAGTATTGTGTTAACCTAATTTCTGTACATAAACTAGCTAGAGATAATAAGTTGTTCGTTGGATTTGATGAACATAAATGTTATATACAGGACTTATTAACAAAGAAAATCCTGGTGATTGGTAGTTAACTTGAAGGATTATATATGTGTGGTAATACTTTTGTGTCAAATGTCTCTGTTGCTTCTACTTATAAGTTGTGGCATTCTAGATTAGGACATCCTGCTGATCAAGCAATTAAGATGCTTAAAGATACTTTAAACATGTCTACTGAGTTTGGTCATGGGCCTTGTGATGTGTGTCATAGGGCTAAGCAACATAGGGAACCATTTCCATTAAGTGAACATAAAAGTTCTGAGTTGGGAGAACTTGTTCATTTGGATGTGTGGGGCCCTTATAGGGTTGCGAGCAGGGAAGGTCATAAATATTTTTTGACCATTGCTGATGACTATTCCAGGGCTGTGTGGGTGTGTCTTATGAAGAATAAAACTCAAGTTGTTGATGATATTAAAAATTTTGTCTGTAGAGTTAAAACTCAGTTTAAACAACAGGCAAAGTGTTTCAGAAGTGATAATGGTTCAGAATTCATGAATAGTCAAATGAATCAGTTATGTAGTCAGTTTGGAATGGTCCATCAGACTTCATGCCCTTATACACCACAACAAAATGGAATTGTTGAAAGCAAGCACATGCATTTATTAAATGTTACTAGGGCTTTGTTGTTCCAAAGTAATTTACCTGTTAAGTTTTGGCATGAATGTGTTTTAGCTGCTGCATATCTTATAAATAAGACACCTTCTTCTGTGCTTGCTGGAAAGACATTGTATGAGTTAGTTTATGGATTTTAACCCTTCTTAGATCACTTGAGAGTGTTTGGGTGCTTATGTTCTTATACAATTTTAAGTGAAACTGATAAACTGAAAAGTAGAGCAGAAAAATGTGTTTTTATTGGGTATTCACTTGAAAAAAAGGGTTATAAATTGTTTAGTCTTGATTCAAAAACTACAATTTTTACTAGGGATGTAAAATTTTATGAAGACATCTTTCCTTTTAAAGAACAAAATGTGTTTGAAAGTTATGACTCTAATCCCATTAAAGACATTAATGCTCTTAATTTTTATGACTTGTATGAAAACTCAGAGTCCAAACATTTTCAAAATGTGGAGGATCCCTATGATGATAGAAGGGGTCCATGTGAGACTGATGTGAGAACACAAGAAGTTCAGCAGTCAGTGAGACTTGGTACTTCTAATGTTGAGGTTGATGTTCAGGAGACAAGTGAGGTTCAAGAATCATCTGACAGGGCAAAACCTGTGAGTATCACATATGAAGTCTAGATACCTTCTAAGGGTGACACAGAAAGCTCTGAGATTTCTGTTTTACCTAGAAGATCTTCAAGGAATTCTAATTTTCCAAAGAAATTAGATGATTTTGTTGTGGAAGGGAAGGTTAAATATGGAATTGAAAGAGTGGTAAATATATCTAAGCTATCACATGATAACAAGTGTTTTGCTTCTATACTTTCTAAATCTGTTAAACCTAACAGCCTTAAAGAGGCTGTCCAAGATCCTAACTGGGTTTTTGCAATGAATGATGAAATTCAAGCATTGCATAGAAATCATACTTGGGATGTTGTTGATAGACCTAAAAATAGAAGTGTTGTAGGATGTAAGTGAATTTATAAAATCAAGTATAAATCTAATGGTGAAGTTGAAAGATATAAAGCAAGACTGTTGCTAAAGGGTTTAGCCAAAAAAGGGTATTGACTATGAAGAGACATTCTCACCTGTGGTTAAATTAGTAACAGTTAGATGTATTATAGCCTTAGCTGTTCAGAATAATTGGAATTTGTTTCAATTAGATGTTAATAATGCATTTTTATATGGTGAGTTACATGAAGAAGTTAAACAAGTCTAAAGTGTGTATGTTAAACAAGTTTCTGTATGGGCTAAAGCAGGCCCTAGTGTCACACCCCGACCCGCAGCGGAAATAAGAGTCGGGGCATAATTGGGTTATCACCAAAGCACATGACATTTACTATTATGTTTCATAATTAAATGAAGTCAAAGTTACATTTCTCAAACATCCAAACATGTTCATTCATTACAAGGGAAAATAACCAAACATAATAATCCAAATACTAAATCGTTTTATTTCTTCTAATCCAGGTCCTACGTGTTCCTAGCTGCTGCTGGTTCACCTGTATCATGTGTAAAATGGGAGGTTTTTGGGTCAACATAAGTTGGCGAGTGAACCTTATAGATAAACATTTGGAAATAATTGTCTGGTTAGTTTATCAATAAAATATTGTGCATAATCATAAAAGAGCACATGTATGAAATCAAACATTGGCAAACATCAATTTAACAATCGATAGCATACATGAACATACCAACAGCATATAACAATTAACATAATTGAACTGTGCGATCAAGGCTCAATCAAACGGAGCCGATCGTATTGCATGAACTGGAAATGTAATTTGAACTGTGCGCTCAAGGCTCAATCAAACGGAGCCGAACGAATTGCATGAACTGGAAATGTAAATTGAACTGTGCACTCAAGGCTCAATCAAACGGAGCCGAGCGTATTGCATGTATTGAAATGTAAAGTGAAATGACCGATCAAGGCTCAATCAAACGGAGCCGATCGTGCGGGCACGCCAAGATCAACCGCATAATTAAATGGGGATCCAACTCAACCTCGATGGATGGGGAGCCACGGCCTCGGCAATTGCATGTATTGAAATAATAATTTTGCATACAATAATAACTACTTAACAGCAACAAACTAATACACATGTCATGATATGATATATGCACAATAACTTGGTTATAATATGTAAATGAACAAGACACATGATACACCCCAAAAACGTGATTAAAACGGGGAATTTGAAGGGTTCACTCACATTGGGTGCGTTGGATTGGAGATAGTGAGATGCGCACGATTTAGACGAGCGAGTCGACGAGGAATACTAACCTAAATAATAATGGAAAAATATATTAAAATGGATGGATTTTATTAAGGATTTTAATGGGATTTTAGATATATTTTTGTGAGTTTATGGCTATTTTCTATCTTTAAAAATGTTATTTTTAAGTATTTTAAATTGATTTTTAAATTAAAATAAACAAATAAAAATATAAAAAAAAATATTATTTTTACTGTTGACCGTTGACCGTTGACCGTTGACCGGTTCGGTCAGCGGTAAATGCTGCGCCAAGCGGGATTCGAACCGGTAACCTTCAGTTCACGTGCACGTAGCTCTACCAACTGAGCTACGTGACTAACCCGTTAGAAACTCAGATTTAATTATATTTATATACTTATTCGATTTTACCGAAAATTCCTTTATTTGACAAAAACGTTTTAATTCCATGGACCGATGCTTGGGACGGGACTCGAACACGTGACGTGAAGTTTATTTTGCACACAGTCCACCGCTAGACTGTGTGTCTAACCCGGTTATATTCTTGATTTATATTATACTTAACAACTACCCGCTCTAACCCGGTTAGTTCATGAATAAAAAAAAAGTGTTATTACGTAAAGCGTGTGCATAGTAAGAATCGAACTCGCGACGTGATTATTAAATGTGCACACAGTCCACCGCTGGACTGTGTGTCTAACCCGTTTATAAACCGAATTTTAATTATTCTTATATTCTGAATAGATTCATCTTCTTCGTCGGCTTACAACTGTCAGCGTAATTCAACTGGTTAAGGTTGATTTTGCGGTTTACTAAGATCTTAAACACTAACAGTAATTCAATAGTAAGGAATGGAAAGAGTTTAAAGAACAGGATTTACCGATTGGAGATAAACACAGAAATCCGGCGAAGGTTTTGTCGGTACAGGAATTGAACTCCGACTGTTGAAACAATTAACAGTGTGGTTCGATTATTTATAGAATTAAATCATCTAAACAAGGTTTAAATGAAGTGTAGGATATCTTACCCGTTCACAATGGAATTCCGGCAATTTCAGAAACTTTCCGGCGAAGGTGAGATTTCCGATAATTGTTGGCTAAGATTGATTCTGATGATAGAATTGTGTTAGAGATTGACTAATCACATGTTTTAAACAAAAAGAGTAGAAGGAATTACCGTGAGAATGCAAGTCCCGGTTTTCCGGTGAGTTGCAGAAAAATTCCGGCGATCGAGTTCAGAGGATCTTACAGTTCAGAATCTTGACGAAAATGAAATTGAGTGTTGTTGTGATAGTTATGAATCGCGCAAATGATCAGGACTTGGATTAAATCAGAGTTTGGTATGTTTTCGGTTTCAAAAACCGGAAATGATGAAGTCTTTAAGTTCATTCAATTCGGACTTAATTAGAAACCGATATTCATCGGTTATAAGCTAGCCAAAAGAAGTCGAAATGATTTAGCGTTCGGTTTGCCGGTTTCCGTTATTCAGATGGCACCAATGGTTAATTCGAGTTCGCGTATAAGATCCATTTGGTTGCCAATTGTTAACAGAAAACACATTGTGGCGGAGTGGTTTGGGAAGTGGATGTTAAGTTGTTGGAGGCAGTTGACCCGGGTTCGAGTCCGGTCAGCTACAATTTATTTTTATTTATTTTATTTTAACTTTTTATCCAATTTAATTTTTATAGTTTAGTTTATTTATTAATTATGTAACGTTTAAACCCAAAATAATCATAAATAATTAATGAAATTTCATAACTTGGTACAAGATTACAAAAACGGAGCGGGTTTTGGAGACCCGATTTTTACAAATGTCACACCTAGGATGTGGAATGAAAAAGTTGTTAGTGTATTAATTGACACTAGTTTTGAACAAAGTAAATGTGACACATCTCCGTTCATTAAAAGTGTTAATGATGTGTTTATAGTTCTTTTAGTATATGTTGGTGACATAGTCATCATTGGTAACTATGTATATGGGATTGAAAAAGTAAAGGGAAGGTTAAAAGCAAAGTTCTTAATTAAAGACTTAGGGGTGTTACAATATTTTCTAGGTTTTGAAGTGCTAACTTGTGAAAATGGGATTTGTTTATCCCAAAGAAAGTACTGCACTGACTTGTTGACTGAATATGGCATGCTATGCTGTAAGCCTGTTAGTGTACCTATAGAACAGAGTCATGTTGTTGATGCATTACTTCAAAATAATTCTAGTTCTTTGGATATTGTAACTGGGTATTAGCAGTTGGTAGGACAACTCGTATATCTTTCACACACTAGGCCAGACATTGCATATGCAATTCATATTTTGAGTCAGTTTATGCATAGTCCCACTGAGGGACATTTAAAACTTGCTTTTCATTCACTAAGATATCTCAAGTCTGCACCAGGAAGAGGTTTATTGTTTGGAAAAAGCAACTCCTTTAAGTTAATTGCTTTTGCTGACTCTGACTGGGCTAACTGTTTAGTGTCCAGAAAATCCGTTAAAGGATTGTGTATATTTCTGGGTAATTCTATGATATCTTGGAAAAGTAAAAACAAACAACTGTATCAGATCTTCAGCAGAGGCTTACAGGTCAATGTGTGCTGCTGCATGTGAATGTGTGGTAAAAAACTTGCTTAGTGAGTTGAAAGTTGATGTAGAAGTTCCTATTAAACTGTTTTGTGATAACAGTGCTGCAATACCAATAGTAGCCAACCTAGTTTTCCATGATAGAACCAAACATTTCGAGTTAGACTTGTTTTTTCTTAGAGATTTAATTTCAAAAAATCTTCACTAAAGGTGTGTCAGTAAAAGAACATATCAGTTTGTGTCAAGAGTTAAAGTTGTTTGATATGTTTAAATAATGGAATTGTCGGGGGGGGGGTGTTGAAAGTCTAGTATTACATTTATTCATACTCAATTCCATTTCAGTGTTTTCACTTAACTATATGTTTTGTTTATTTGTTTTATTTTAGTTTGCAGCTAGGCTAAAGCATTGGACAAAAGTGTTAGTGGGCTGATTGGCTTGTTGGGCTAAAGAAGAATAAAGAGAACCCTAGTTAGTTGTTATAACAACATCTAGTTAGTTGTTACAACAACACCCGGGTCACTTGGATATTTGCTTTCAATTCCGATATCTATATAACCTGCACTTGGGAACTGTTGCACCTAACTCAATTATTGTTCTCTCAGTTTATAATTTCTCTTCTCTCTCATCAATGAGGCGATTTAGGTCTGATTCTCTTAGTATAGATTGTTGTATGTTGTTTATGCAGATTATCATGTTGATAATCTGCTAATGAGAGTAGTTGTGAGAGAGTAACTGGTGAAGTTCTTTGTATTCTCAGTTGTATCATTTGGATGAATAAACTTTGGTTTGGGTACATCTGTTCTTAATACATGTTTTTGACAGATGGAATTCAGTTGCCTTTGAACCACGTTTTCATGTATCATGAGTTTATATGCGTTTAATGTTATTTTATATATATCATCTATTTTTTGTGTTTTGTTATGGCCCATGGTTAAAACCTTTTTCCCCCACAATAGGTTTCGCATTCGAGTTGATCTCATTAATATTTGTCTCTGTATATAGTTTCTTCATTGGATTAAGGAGTAGTCTATTATGACCATCATCAATCACCTTCACTGATGCAACCCTCAGTGGCATCATTTTACTTATTATAGAACTAATTAAGAGGCTATCTTTCTTAGTGCAACTAACAAATGATCTTAATAGTTGCTTACTTGGACGTAATCTCCGGCATGCATGCTAGCCGACCACCACAAGAGATCCCGGCCAGCCCTATCAACATTTAGGAGCACCTAATTCTATGATATTTATTATAACGAAAGCAAGTAACTATTTATTATGTAGACCTTCTTTTTGGATACTGTCAATACTCTTTTTGTTTAGTATTTTTTTGTGTTTTCTTTATTGCAAAAAGCTATGGTTCTTTTTAAATGTAGTTGATTAAGTATTTATTAAAACCAAACTTCCTTTCTCCTAATTCAACTATATATGTACTGTTTGATGTTTATTGATTTGTGTTAATTTAGTTTTGCATTACAAGGTAATGATGTTTATGTTGAAAGTATTTGATTTATGATTTATAGAAGTGAACAACAGTAATGTGCCAGTGCAGTGACGAACTGGACCGATCGAATAACATTGGTCCCTTTAGTAGTTGTTTGTGGTTTTGCAACTGACAAATCATGACTTTAATACGAGTACCGATATCATACCACAAGTTTCATATGGGTCGGATTCCCGTTATCACATCACGGTTTAGCGCGTCGCAACGCTCACGTGGTGTAAAACCTAGTTTGCTTAATAAAGCATCCCTATTACTTTCAGCATACCCAGCAGGCCCGGCCATTTAACGAAGTTCTAATACTCCATAGACCACATTATACAAATTATCATGTTTAATAAAAATTATAAAGTTAATACAGATGATTATCATAGTTCACGACATCACAAATCATAGATTATATAAATTACAAATCAACGACAACCAAGGTAAGAGTTCAGCCATTACAACGATTTTCATAGTTGTGCTCGTTTCTTCCTCCAAAACATATTGCAACATCATACTATTGGCTACGAATAACATTTGTGGTTGCATTATCAATGATCGGACAATTTTATGGCATCAAAGGTACGATCATCTAAATATGGGATCTTTACACAATATGAGCAAGCATAATATGGTAAATGGAATACTAAATATTAACTTAGATGATCAAATATGTGAGGTTTGTGCTTTTATTAAACTTATATGGTGGGAGGGCATATAATATTTGTCACACCCCGATTTTCGATGTAGCGGAAGCGTGTCGTGAGGTGTGGCCAGAGCGGCAATCGTTGCATTCAACTAAGTAAACGACAATTATATTACAAAACATTCATCCATACTTTTTATTTAATACATAATTTACAACCAACCTTTGTTTTTAAAAACCATACCACAAGTTTAACAACATTATTTAAAATTTAGACATAAGTTTATAAAACATAACAACAAAGACTAGATGAAAGACGACATCTTGACTTCTCAACAAACGAACAGATTTTCCCCCGAAGGCCATCCACTAGTTTCCTGTAATACATGTTAGTTTTGAAAACAATGTCAACAAAAACTGGTGAATTTATGTTATAAATTTTGTATCAAATGAAAATAAAAAACGTTTGAAATAATAAATCTGTTTAATATAGCTTAATGAAATTGTAAGATCATTAGTGTGTTGCAAGGACAATAATCTGTATGCTGAATAAGGTGGCAACCAAACTTGACGATTTAATATGTGTGTGAGACACTCGTTTTAGACACAAAAGCACTCTAATACGATATGTTATTATTGCCGTATTAGAGTGGGGCTCGCCCAAACCCAATAGATCTATCCCTTGTTCCTCGGTACTTGTTATTCATTAATGGCCCAATGCTTGAGCCTTATTCACATGTGATCTAATTGTAACATGTATACATCCCCGTACGTTTAAAACCATAATAATGTTAAAATAAAAGGAGAAACATGAACTCACTGATTTGGGTTCCGTGCAAATCTTTATTCGATTCTTGATACTTTGTTCGTTTCTCGACCTACAAGTGTTCTAATCTATTAGACACTTAGGCTTTCGTTTGTTTCTCGTACAAGTATTTTATCGCGAATTTCTTACTTGTAATTGTTGGTTTTTCTTGGTTGATATACATATATATATTTCATTCATATATATATTTTAGATTGATTACATGTAAATTAGTCCATTATTTAATTGTAAGAATTCAATCTAAGAGTTTATTACATATGGGTCTAGCCTAATAGTTTTTGTAAGTATGGGTCTAGCCCAATTTGCTTACATGTATGTTGGGCCTAGCCTAACCTAATTTTGTTTAATAGTAGGTTAAGCCCAATTGATAAAAGTGGGTCTAGCCCAAATTAAAATGAAAGATTGGGCCTAGCCCAATATAGTTTATAAAAATTGATTAGCCCAGTTTAATTTTATGAAAGTGGGCTTTAGCCCAATGTTAGTTTTTATAAAATGGATTAGTCCAATTTATTTCTTTATAAAAGTGGGCTTGGCCCAAAGTTATTTTTTATTTAAATGGGTCTAGCCCATGTAAACTTTTATAAAAGTGGGCTTAGCCCAAAGTTTATTTTATAAAAGTGGGCCTTAGCTCAAAGTTTGATTTTATAAAAGTAGGCCTTAACCCAAGTTTGATTTTTACAAGTGGGCCTTAGCCCAACTATTTTATATAAATGGGCTAGTATATATATATTTTTATAAAAATAGTTTTAGCCCAATGTAGTTTTTATAAAAATGGGCTTAGTCTAATAATTGTTTAGTTGGGCTTATCCAAAAATATTTTACTAGTAATTGTTATAACTTATAAAAATTTATTTATAAAAACTGTAAGTTATATATATTTAAAAATTCTAGTAAATATAAAGTGTATCGGTTATTTGTTCGTTTTGACCGTTATGTTCGCGTCGACTATTTTATTCGTTTTGTCTTTGTCGTTATTTGTTTATACCATATATTTTTTTTGTCCGAAGTTGTCCAAGTTGTCCGATATATATTATTTTATTAAAATTTTAACACTTATATATTTTTTGTATTCAATTTAACATGATCAAAAATATATATAGTTTTTATACAATAATACATGTACATATATAAGATTGTTTAAAATATATATTTATCAAAATATATATTTATCTCATTTTTAGTTTAAGAAAATATAAGTAATTATATTCTTAACTTTTTATCCAAATCCTTTATCTAAACATGATTAAAGTTCCTAATCACTTTTAACCACCAAATCTTTAGTTAAATCATATCTTAATCAAGATTAATTTTTATAAAATTTTGCTATAGTTTCCTTTAAAATAGTTTCCCATGTTTTTATAAACATGTTTTAAGTAATTAAACTAACTCAAATCATCATCAATCACAATTTTTATATAAATGTATTAACAAAATGTCATGAACTTGTTATAATTTTAATCTTTCTTAAATGAAAACTTTATTATCATTTTTAAACAAAATTTTTAAATCATAACTTTTATTTAATGATCTAATACTTGTATGATCATCTTTAAAATATAAAAATATGTTCATGACTATTTTTGTTAATGAATCTTGCTAATCTAAACATGCATGTGTTTAGATCATCTTTTATTCATAATTTTGCAAGATTCAAGTTTACTAGTTCATAACAAGTTCAAGATCATCAAAAAATTATCAAGAAAATCACATGATTATGTTAGTGATCTTAGATTTATTATGTTTTTCAAGTGGGTTTTTATATAATTTTTATAATGATCTTGTGAAATTTTATAAAATAAAAAAGTATAACATAAGGTTTAAGATCTTACTACTAGCACAATGGCTAGGGATGATCTAACGGATGAAGAAGATGGATTTTATCAAGAGTTCCAAGCTTCCCAAATGAGCATCTAATTCTTGCAAACTCCTTAGATTTTCCTTAGATCTTCATGTAAGCTTGAAATGCTAAAGTTTGGTTTTTTCTTTAAAAGAAAATAGAAGATGATGATGATGAAGTTGGTCAATTTTTGGGAGTGAATGAGAGTGTTCTTGAGTTTGATGTTTAGGAAAATGAATGAAATGGAGATAAGTGATGGTTTTGATTTTAGGATTAGGAGTTTACACCTCATAACACACTAGTAATCTCACACTTTGCCAACACATAAAAAAAACTTGTGGCATTGAAATTGCCATTATGGCCGTAGGTGTTAGGTGCTATATTCTTTTCTTTTTTTATATAAATTATATGTAATTTTTATACTTTTATAAACTTTAATAAATTTATATATAAGTTTTTATAAAAACTAATGCCCCGACACTTTAATGATGTTATAACATGCCAAAATAACTTACTAGTCTTATTGTTTCGTTGTTTGGTTGATAAAGTTGGTTCGGGTCTTGTACCGGGTAATATACTGATATATTGTGTAACTTATAAAATTTTATCTTCATAATAATTTTAGTACAATTCTTATTGTCCCGTTAATTAATCTAGCTCTTCAGACTAATAATTTTGTCATTTTGAGTTCAGTTCTGGTACCGACTTTGTTGTCAGGTTTTTACTAGAACAAACCGTTTAGCTTTAAATAATAAGATTTATATATGGGTTTTATACTAGTTCTAACACCCATTATTATTCTTTAGCTAAAAATATTATTTTTGGGTTTTCGGACATTTGCTGAATTTTGCTACAGACTTGGACAATTTGGTGTTTTAAATAAATCTTATGGCATAACAGTGCAGAAATATTTTGTCTTACTTTTGAAATATCAGACTCTACGTAACCAGTTCCGATATTTATTAATGTTCGCATCGTTGTCATCCGTCTAGGATATGGTTTTATATATTCGTGATCCAAATCTATTATCATACCAAGCTATGATTTGGTTAAATTCCTAGACTTTTAAGACTTAAAATCAAAAACTAAGTCATGTTATACGATAAATAAACAATTATTAGTTGTTCAAGCTGTATAGAATTACCAAAGTTTTCCAATTGTCAAAATATTATATTAAGTTAATAAAACTGATACAAGAATATGGTATTAGGCATCAGAAAACAAGTTATACTCTGCAACTAAACAATGTTGAAGAGAGAATAGAACCATCTTAGAACTTCAAATGGGTTGCCTAACAAGTTCTGGGATGAGGTAGTGGGCTAAGTGCCAACTCTCTTCCACAAGTGTGTTAAAGATATGAAGCATGGTGTATTTGTATGGAAGCAAGCCTAGTGTGAACTTCTAAAGGTGTTTGGTAGCATTGCATATTCCCACAAACCCGGAACAAAACAAAGTAAGCTTGATGTAAAATCAGAAAAATGAATTTTTCACTAGTGATAGTGAGACATCAAACTAATGATTCTGTAGTCTTAACAAAAAAAGAAATTGTGATTAGTATAGATGTTTTGTTTGTGGGAATGGACAAAAGATACAAGTGAAACACAAATAAATTTAGATGAAGAAAACCCTATGGAAGACTACTGATTGGAATCTTTCAACTAAAGCAATGAGATGCTTAAATGGAATTCTTTTAGTTCTAATAAATTAGGAGGAACTTAATGACAGGACATGAATCCAGGACAAGATAATGAGATGACATCAATGAAGCAGGTAGCCTTTAGAGAAATCAAGACAACAGCTACATTCTGGATACAGATATTGAAAGGAAGACGAAAAAATGGATTGCGTTTCTTGTTAAACTCATTATACAATGTTGTCTAGCAGTCGAATAACTAATAGTTTTGTCTATGATCTTTTGTAATGTAGTTTTGTGCTTCCTTGTGTCTCGCTTTGTATGTGTTTCCTCTAGTTTCTTGCTGGCTCTTTAGATATATATATATAAAGTGTTGTTGCCGTTAAAAAAAACTAATAGTTTTTGTTTATAGTTAACTGTGAGATTGCATCAAAACAGAAAACCAAGACACATTACCATACAAGATACACTGTCACAAACATTAGGCGAATAACAAGTCGACATCTTTCATCCAAGCTATAACATCATTAAAAAAACAAAAAAAAAAGAACGAAAGTGAAGAAACAATTGGAGTAATATCACATATTATTCCATGTGTAACATTTGGTATGTGTGACCCCACTAAACATATATGCCAGATGCTATGATATCACAAATGGATAAGGAATCGTCAGCATTTTACCAACTTATAAATATTTTTCTTTTTCCAAAGTCATCAGGTTATAGGGTGTATGATTGCTACAAGCATACAGTTAAATAAGCTGTGTGGAATTTATATAACTACATGCAATGCAATTCTGCATACAAGAGATCGTGTTCTAATAGTCATTTAAAGTCGATTGCATATGCAGTTTTCATGCCACCTTAAAAAGCCCTAATAGTCCTCAATGTCCATTGTATATTCACCAACACGGATAAATTACTGCCCTAAATTTGCAACAAGCATATGTTTAAATATAAGTTGTGTGAATTTATATAATTATATGCATAAAAGGGATGGTGTTCTAACTCTACTAAAGGTGTGATCAGCAAGATTAATATGGCTAACAGCATACATCAGCAGAGTTAAGAGCAATACAAAAAGTTAGAATACAGCATGTTTGTAGCCAACTTGTTAACAATATCAGTTTTATTTTTTGTGCAGCACAGCAATTTCCACACACTCATGTTAAGATCAAAGTGCGTTAAAACCCAACAAATTAGCAAATGCTACAAATAATCAAGGGACTATACTAGTTAAGTTGTTTAATACCTGATTTCAAGCTGAAAACCAAACCAAACAGGAACGGTTTACAACCATACTAACATATTCGGATTTGAATCGAACCAAATTAGATACCTGGTTTTTTTTATCAAAACTGAAATTGAGGAATCCGAATTACATTATAAGTTCTTGGATCTTTTTTTATTTTTTATTTTGTAAAACCGGGTTTTTCGGTTTTGCCAGATTTAGATTCGGTTTGGTTCGGTTGGCGGTTTTGAACAAAAAAGATCTTCAACCAATGAAAACCCAAACCCAAACCAACAAACACCCATGATCTACACAATTAAAAGCATCATATCAACTACATCTCTAACCGCAACATCTCTAAACACAACAAAATAGACATTCTAGTTATGAGCAAAAACGTGCGGTAAATCAAAACTTGATATTAAACCAAGAATACTTAAGTTCAGTTCTTAAAACATGAGGTGATGAAGGGTTTACCAAATATAAAAGATTGTAATTTATGAAACCGAATCATCTTGAAACTTCAGAGTTAACTTATATTGTAGCTCAATCTCTATACCTTTTGTTCTTAGCTGTCGACTTTCAAACCCCATTATAAACCATAAGATCTGGCTGATCAAGTAGAAGTAGTGTTTCTATATAGAGATACACAAAAAGTGAACCCCATCTTTCATCAATCCCAAGATAATCAACTTGTTTTGAGTAACGCTCATTAACAACAAGGCGTCCACGAATATAATCTCCTTGTTCACGAACTTCAATTATAGGTTCACTGGTCTTCCAAAATCCCTTTAGTATAGAAGTTTCATTTGGTGCAATCGTGAATAGCTTTGTAAACGATTTTGAAACACCACCCTCCATCATCCATACGCAACAATTGAGATTATTAGACCATTCATCTTGTCCACACACAACAAGGGAGTCCCAATATAAGACAAGGACAAATCATAACGAGTGCGTGTTATACTATCTGGTAAGGTTATTTCTCGTCATATCAAATGAAACAATCAGATCATAAGACCTAAATTCACCATCTATTGTAGCAAGCCAATAAAAAACACCATCTATAACTACCTTATTATATTCATCAAATCTAAATGATGTGCGAGGGAGATTGGTGCTATAAGGACTTCTCCAAGCCCCGGTACTTAACGCAAAAACCTCAACCTGATAAGGGATGCCAGTTACACTTTCCATACCGTGGTTATACAGAAATCTAATCTTGAGAATCTTAGGGTCAGTAGTCTGACGACATACCCCAAAACCTAGATCACATTAAAAAATCCCTTCTTTTCTCATGGGCACAATAAAGTACTGACTTTCTGATTGAAATATTCCAAAGAACAACCTCACGGCCATTAGGATACGTAGTGCCACACATACACACCAAATTGTGAGAAGTGCCGATTATCGTAGGACCTGTCATAAGCCTCTTAATTGAGAGAGGAACAATATGGGAAACTTTCTGGTGTGGAAAAGATGATCATCAACAAGTGAAACATATAATCAAGTGGATCTTCATGCCTTACAAGTAGGTGGTGTTGTTGGCTGTTATAATTAGTAATAAAAGGAGAGCAATCGATGAGAGACTTCCATGGTTTAGAGACCGATTGGAACTGAATCAACGATTTAATAGGAAGCCGTTTGATGATTTCTGCTTGGATTTTCGAGTGGTATGTTGTACTCTGACATTTTGATTTTGGTTGCACGTCTAGGGTTTACGACAGTAAGCCGTACGTAACTGGTAACTGAACTAAACGATTATATAAATCTGGGCCAGGCCCATCCTACATAAGTCATAACATAAATACACTTAAAGTTTGTTACTTTTGTTCTGAGTTTATGTCACACCCGCTCATAGGCGAAAACACGAGGTGTGATCTGATTGATTCTCATTGCATACAATATAAGTGAACATACTAAATGAATAAAAATAAGCTCCACTGCCATTGCCATAAATGTTTCCAATGCAACATGAGTTAAGTATTTTGTTTACAAACCATCGAATGTAAATAAGTTGTCAAAGTATCGTACAACAAAAATGCAAGTTTTGAAATATTAAGGCTTTGATCATTATATCACCGCAAGGAGGCGGCATATAACAAGCAAACCCTTCAAAAGTGGCATGGAGTCTTGACCCTTGCTTTCTTGCCAAAAGTTCCCCACTTGGTCCATTAGTTTCCTGAAATACATGTTAAGTCGAAAAATCAAAAAAGTTGGCGAGTTCATATGTTTTAGTTGCATGCGATAGTTCTGTAAAAAAATATATGTTGGAATTGTATCAAAACCCGATATGTAAAGCGTCAATGAAATCGTTGATCATTAATGTTTTGCAAGGACATTAATATGTGTGACGACCTACGAAGCATCTAAACCTAGGCTATTTTACGTCGAATAACCTCGAATGGGACAAAAAATGCACTCTTCCGTGTGGGTCCATGACCAAGAGTGGGGCTCGCCCACACCCGCTAGATCTAACCTTTGTACCGTGGTCTTAAACAAGATTAATGGTGCTTAAGTTCCACCCTTTTCGCACATGATCTAAGCTGTTTCATTCCAAGCTTATCATACCATTGTATATGTATTTCCCCGATAGTTGTAAAACAGTAAAACGTTTAAGATGAAAAGGGGGACATGAACTCACTGGATTGCGTTCCGTAAACTTTTCTTATCTCACGCACGATTTCCTCGGTTTGTATCGCAACCTACAAACATTCTAGGTTTTGTTAGACAGTTCGGACTTTGTAACGACTTATGTACAAGTCTTTTGTCTTAAATATTTATTAAGACTTGTTCCAAATTATGTTCCGTCGTGTTGTATTTTTGATGTATGATGTCAATATATATTTCGTCAAATATATATATTCTCGTACCTCGTGTGTTGTATGTACGGGCGTAGCCCTCTTGTCTCTGTGCCTCGCACGAGTAAGATGTATGCGTTCATGACTTCTCATAATCGGGTTCCACCCATTTGCCTTGACGATGCCGTCGAGGTATGTTTCATATGTTTAGAATATATTTATTTGTCTAGTCGCGATTTATAATCATCATCAAAGTGTACGTCCATATATAATTCTTCATAATTATATATAATTCCATGTTCGATATATTAGTTAAAATAATATATTTTAACTCGTATAATGTGTATGCACAGTCTTATATATCCTTTGAAATTACGATATGTTTGTTAAAAAAAATCTATTCTCAACATGTCTTGACATATAATTATTCGTGTGCATGTTCTCATGGTATACATGACCAAGTGTAATATTTGTTGAGTATTATACATGTATATATTCCCAAGTATGGGTATACTTGTATTATGAGTATTTGTGTATTTAAATTCGTATTCTCATGATTATGTATTACACTTGTATAATAGTATTTCCACAAAGTGTTAGTGGTATATGTTGGCATGTATTTGTACGTATAGGAATACGTATTCTTGTATTCATTACACATGACTTTTATATTCTTAAAATATATAATTTTAAGATATGTCCAAATTTTATACATACATATATATATATATATTATATATTATATATATATATATATATATATATATATATATATACACCTTATACTTGGTAAGTGTATGCATCTTAAAATAATCTTTTTAAGATTAATTCTAGAAAATATATATATTTTTAGTTTTCCACCAAAATAATATATTTTTAAGGTGTTTATAAATTTATATTTTTATACACTTCAAGAATAATACATTTTTAATATTGACAAAATAAGATATATTTTATATACTTGTGAAAATATATATTTTGTCACTTGTTCGGTTTTGAAAGGGTAACTTACCAAGCTTCGATATATTATATATTTTTAACCCGAAATGTTCACATAGTTCGTCCAATTGTCCAAGTGTTCGAATCGTCCATAATTTGTATCCAAGGCATGAATATATATATTCTTGTAAATCTTTGTTTGCCAAATCTTTATTGTATTTATTTGTGTACATTATTTCAAGTCCTTAATTTATATATAGCTAATACAAACAATATACACATAGAACATAATTTTCATGATTCTAAATATATATTTTTCAAAATATATATTTATATCCATCTTTATTTTTAAAAAACCAAACCTTCTTTGCTTTGCATTTTATACAAAAATGTGGGGATTTCTATATTTATTATTTTTAAACAAGTTTACTTGTGAGAACCTTGTTAAAAATATATTTTCTAAGTGTTTAAATTTTATAAAATTTTTGCCATAGTTTTCCCAAGATTCAGGAGGTTTCCCATGTTTAAAAACATGTATTTAAACTTTCAAAACTCATCAAATTGTTCACAACAATTTCTACAAGTCTAACATATGCATACAAATGCATTTTTCATGTTATGATGAACTTGAAAGTTTATAAAATCATGTAGTATTTTAACCTTATGTTTATCATGTTCATCCATCATTAAAAACATGTCTTGTTCTTAATATATGCAAACTTTCTAGAAAATCATTTTTAACTATGTTCATACATCATCTTAAGAACTTATAAACATTACAGATCATTTTTAACCCCTTTAATAAGTTCATTTTTCATGTATAACAAGTTCATCAACACTTTCATCATGGATCTTGTAAGATCCATGTGTATACTTGTTAGATCTATACATCGAGCAAGTATACATATGATGGATATCATCCATAACACAAAGTAATCATCTACAACTTCATAATATCTTCAAGATATGTTTATTTTCTTTAGATTATGTTACTAGTTCATGTGTTCATCTTTTAAAAGTGAAGGTTTTAGATGGTTTAACTTGTACATTATCATTACACTAGTAACATGGAGTAAAGTAAAATGGAGAAACTAGAAGATGAAGATGAAGGAAAGTTGGTGGTTAATAACTCCTTGAAGAGGTCCTTCCACTTCCAAGACTTGACACCTTCTTGATCAACCTTGAGACACCTTAGGATGATTTTGGATTGCTTGTAAAATGAACACAAAATGGAGGTGGTGGTGGGGCTATGGTGGCCGTGAGGTAGAGGGAGAAGAAGAGAGATGGGTGTTTGAATTTTGAGTTGGTGGATGATAAGATGATGTTGGGATAAGATGGTCATATAATCTTCTTGCAAATGATCCTTCCATAAGTTAATTCTATTACACCAACTAACATTAGACAAACTTGTCTAACACATGGGGGTATGTGAGCCCTCATGTTGACCGATTTTGAAAGGGGGGGGGGGTCTTGGTTGGGTTTTGACGATAGTTAGATAATTAGTTAGGATTTAGGGGTTTAGTTAGGTGTTTAAGTATTTTTAGGGATTCTTATGTATAACAAGGTGTTGGATGATCTTAACTAGTTGCGTGATGTTAAAATATTGTTAACTAGTTCATATGATTTGTCTAGTTATGTTCGGGTGATCGTTTCGTTGTCGGTTCGTTAAAACATTAACTTACAAGACTTGTATGATATGATATGTTTTTGTATCACGATGATGCTTTCAACATCTTTTGGGTAGTTTAGGATGTTTAACACTATTTCTGAATATTTCACAAGCTAGTGATGTTGAATTTTGCTGAATTTTCAGTTATGATGCGTTTCGACAGTTTTTAGTGTATGTTCTGTTTCCGTAAAGTGTTAGCATGAATCCTTGTTTTCGCACATGGATTTAATATATAGTTGGTGTTGGACTACCATCTAAGTCCTACATCTGTTGTTTAGCTGAGTACCGGAACTGTGCTGACACAACTAGTCTAGTCTGTAATTCTACTAGTTGTTCCGTTGCATTATTTTAAACTGTTTTAAATTGTAACCTCTAAATTGAATAAGGTGCATCATAAAAATGTATTTTGTGAGTTCTCTAGGTGTATGCCATGTAATCATGCAGTTCAGACGTTCAAAACACATAATTGTATAATATAAAAGACTATTCAGTTGTACGGAAATTACCAGGAAGTGACAGTTGTCACATACTCCCCTTGTTAAAAAGAATTTTTTCCCGAAATTCAAGTTGAGTCATCCGTCGCAGGAGTCTTCCCAAACATGTGAGGGTATTTGGCTTTGATTTGATCTTTACATTCCCAAGTATACTCGGGTCTGTGTTGTGAGTTCCAACAGACTTTGACTAATCTGATATGCCTTCTCCTAGTTTTCTGGACCTTCCGGTCCATAACGTCAACAGATTCTTCAGTAAATTGGAGCTTGTCGTCTATATGAATCTCATCCGTAGGGATGATAACCGTTTCTTGTGTTGGACTCTTCTTGAGATTGGAAACATGAAATGTGTCATGTACGCCACTAAGTTCATCTGGTAATTTTAACTTGTAGGCAACGGTACCAACCTTTGCCAAAATTTCCGATGGTCCAATGTACCATGGATTAAGCTTTCCGCGCTTACCAAATCTGGCTACGCCCTTCAAGGCGAGACTTTCAACAAAACCTTGTCTCCGATCTTGAAGGATAATGGTTTTCTTCTCTTGTCAGCGTAACTCTTTTGTCGATCACGAGCCGCTTTGATACGGTCTCGGATTTGAAATATCTTATCGGTAGTCTATTGGACTAATTTAGGACCAATTAATTGTTTATCGCCAACTTCCGCCCAACATAACAGAGAGCGGCACTTTCGACCATAAAGAGCTTCGAACGGTGCGGCTTGTATGCTTGTGTGATAATTGTTGTTATTGGAGAACTCCACCAAAGGTAGGTGAGTATCCCAATTGCCTCCCAGATCCATCACACATGCACGAAGCATGTCTTCTAGTGTTTGGATGGTCCGTTTACTCTGGCCGTCGGTTTGTGGATGGAAGGCCGTGCTTAGATCCCATCGGGATCCAAAGTCCTTTTGAAAAATTGCCAAATTCTTGACACAAAGCGACTATCTCGGTCCAAGATGATTTAATAGGCACTCCATGACGAGCCGCTATTCTCTAAGATATAGTTTGGCTAACTTCTCTGTGCTATCTTTCTCGCGAATTGGAAGAAAGTGTGCGGACTTTGTCAATCTATCCATTATTACCCAAATCATGCCATGACCTCTCGAGGTCCTGGGTAACTTTGTAATAAAGTCCATGGATATTTGTTCTCATTTCCACACGAGAATCTCGGGTTGTTGTAGCAATCACGAAGAATTTTGATACTCGGCCTTAACTTTGGTGCAAGTTAAGCACTTTCTGAAATAAGTTGCAATGTCGGTCTTGAGGTTAGGCCACCAATAATATTCCTTCACGCCTTGGTACATTTTGTCCGATCTTGGATGGATTGAGTACATAGACTTATGTGCTTCACTCAACACTATTCCCGAAGACCGCCAAAAAGTGGAACCCAAATTCGACCCATGAGATACAAGGTTCCATCTTCTTTTGGCACTAACTGTTTCTCCATACCTCTAAGTAATTCTGCTTGAATATGTTCTTCCTTGAGTGCTTCGAGTTGCGGTGTAATGCATCTGTGTGGTAAGGTTCGTTTGAATTGTCATCTCTAGATCTCGAACCCCTAAGGTTTTAACTCGCTCCTTGCGGCTCAAGGCATCCGCTACAACATTTGCCTTGCCCGGATGGTATTTGATCTCATAATCATAGTCGTTAAACAATTCAACCGAACATCATTGACGCATATTTAACTCTTTTTGATTAAATATATGTTGAAGACTTTTGTGAACCGTGAATATAGTACATTGTGTACCATATAGATAATGTCGCCAAAATTTTAAGGCAAATACTACCGCACCTAACTCGAGGTTGTGCGTGGTGTAGTTCTTCTCATGCACCTTTAGTTGGCATGACGCGTACGCGATGACTTTTTCCCGTTGCATAAGCACAAAACCTAAACCTTGATGCGAAGCATCATAGTATACCACAAAGTCATCGGTACCGTCAGGGAGTGATAGAATCGGTGCATCACATAATTTATCCTTTAGAAGTTGAAACACTTCTTCTTGTTTTTCTCCCCAATCGAATTTCTTGTCTTTTTGCGTGAGTGACGTTAGCGGTTGAGCAACTTTGAAAAAGTTCTCAATAAATCTATGATAATAGCCCAATAATCCCAAAAATTGTAGAATCTGTAGGTCCTCTAATCCGTATGGATCTTCACAGAATCATCTATCCAACCTAGAGTGCGGAATCCCCTAGATCAGATTTCACAGAAAACCGAACAAGAACACGAACAAAATCACTTTCAACCAATCTTCTATTGATTATCCAACACAAGTGTTTACAATCAATTCAAGACTCTCTCTCAACTCCCTATGAAGTAATTAACAAATCCACTGAGCAAGCTTAACCCTAATGCAAAACTCTCTTTTATAGAGACAAGTTTGCAACTGGGCTAGGGTTTCACCACTTGGATTGCAAATGGGTCTAGGCCCAATTCGCCCACCATTCGCTGTAATGTGTCCGGTTTAGCCCAATCACTTCTAATCAACTACTACAATACTAAACCGCTAACTATTTATCATTTTACTAATTACAAGATATTCAAAGACCAAATCTAAGTTGTTGTCACAAATATGCACCAATAAACTCCCCCTTGACAATAGCTTCATAAAACAACTTTGTCTTCGGTCATCTTGCAATATTCAACGTCTTTGAAAATCATTGGTCTTTGGATAGCTTCAGCTTTAATGGCTTCTGTCAGCAACAAACTCCCCTAAGTTGATGCATCCAATCACCAAATCTTCTAAATCGTTAGCGTTTGAGTAAACTCCAGTTTAGCACTTGTATAGCAATCTTCAAAATTCTTTAACTTTGGCTGCCATGTAGAAAGGAGGTTCTACCATGCATTCAATCAAACTCCTCTTCAGAAAACTCAGCAACACACTGCTACATCTGTATACGATAAAACAAACATCTCGAGAAACCATAAGAATTTTTCAACACAAGTTAACAAATTATTATTATTCAAGAGATGGTAAACTGTATCACAGATTAAGCACTTCTCAACTCAAACCACACACTTAAAATTTTAAGCACACATGAACCGGCAAGAATTTAAAAATTTGAATTCGTCTTCTAACATCGTCTCCCCCTATCAGTAACAACTCCTCATGAACAACTATATTCCGTACTCTAAGAATGTACAAGTAAAACTAAATCTTTTTGGATTTTTATATTTTTTGAAAGCAAATAAATAACGAAATAATAAACTCTCTGTTTTTGTGAGAATCACCGGTAAGAAGATCATATCAGTAATATCCGACTATTTTCACACTATTAGATAATTCTATATGTAATTTTCATGTAAAGCAGTTCAAGATGATTATGTCACACCCCGATAAAGCCATTAGATCAGGGCGTGATCTGACTGGTATCTTTATTGCACAGCGGAAGTGTTTGAAATGCTAAGACTTCTAAAAATTGAATGCCCGCTAAGTACTCGAAATCTCCATGGGTTCTCCTATACCAACCATGCCATAGTTTGAAATTTGTAACCTGAGAAAGAACATGCGAAAAATCAACATAAATCTTTTTAGTAACCGGTTTAAATATGTTTGAGAAAATGTAGTAAAACCATTTTCATTGTCATGTTTAACTGAAAACCTTGTATTTGTAAAACTTGTATAACCGTCAACGTCTGCGTTGCGTTAACATTTGAGAGTTCATATATAATAATGTGGTATGTAATGCGTCAATGAACTTGATGATCATTAATGTTTTGCAAGGACATTAATATGTGTGTCGACATAGGAGGTACTCAACCCTAGACGATTTCTTCCGGTCCACCCGGCTGGGATAACAAAAACACTACATGCGGCCACACAAGGACCCTTAGTGGGGCTTGCTACACTCGATAGATCTACCACTCTTGTTCCTCGGTCTTATAAAAGATTAATGGCACTTAAGAGAGACCCTATTCGCACATGATCTAATATTTCATTCCATAGCTAAACCATACCATCGAAAACATCTATTTGCCCCCGAGAGTTATAAATCGAAAATATTTAAGAGAAAAGGGGGACATGAACTCATGGAGTTTTTGTGCCTCGCATAAGTGAGAATGGGCCTAGCCCGTTTGAGTCTAAAAGCAGGACCAACCAGTCCTCTTATTTGTATGCAGGACAACCCAGTCCCGTTGTAACTAGGACAATCCCGTCCCTAGTCATGAAACTCATGCACGTTTTGAAAATACGCGTGTGTTTTGTAAAACCGGTATGTTGAGTATAAACTTTTCGTAAACCATTTGACTTTATTGAAATCCATTCGCAACATGGTTTAGAAATATGAAGTTTCGTTCATCGAAATGTTGTGTACTTTTGCAAAACTTGCATGTCTTTCCACCCCCGTAAACATTTGCAAAAATGTAAAAATCGTAAAAAGTGGGGGTTATGAACTCACCTTGATATCCAGTGCAAAGCTAGCTTAATGCAATTCCAAAATGTCGTTTCCAAAACATGACTTGCTAGCATGCAATCTACAACATTCCTATCAAGGAATAAGCTTATAAGATTCTACTAAAAAACGTAGCTAAACTACGTGTCACCAAGCTCTACCGAATCGTTAACCAAACAACCCTATGGAGGTGTTGTTACTTGATGGAAACGATAATGTTATACTCGTTTAATCCCATTTATTATCGGTGATAATTGCTAAGTTTTGAAAACACTTAGTTCTCGAGAGGTTTAGAATATATATATATACACACATATTTATATAAAAATAAATATACTTATAGAATCGTATTAGTCGTTCCGAATGGTCGCGCGTGTCTGCAAATAAATGTTTGTATAAAAATAATACACGCCGTACACTTGTAATAAATATTTGTACGGTTTCCAAGTAGCCGTCGTGTACGTAGGTAAATGTAAGTATATACATATACATAGTATTTTGCATATACATATAGACGTTGCGTCATCGCGATAGTAGTCTCGTGTCTTGTAGATAATTATCGAAATAATATATATAGTAGTTCGTTTGTTATAATCGAGTCTCGTTTGTTTGTTATCAAAATGGTTCGGGCGATTAGGTAATTGAAGATCGTATGGTGATGCGTCGAATTACATTTAGACGTTTGAAGTAAGTATAAACAATTATATTCATTTTACAAAAGTATACGAATTTACGACGTTTAAAATAAATATAAACAATTTATATTTATTTTATAAAAGTATTAAAAATCTCGACGTTTGAATATAGATAATTATATTCATTTTATATGATTTTCAAATGCTAAACATTTGAAATATATTTTCAGAATTCCGACGTTTGAAATAAATATAACTAATTATATTATATTTATTTTATAAAAATTCGCGAGTTTAGTTAACTTGTAAACCTGTTCGTTGAGATGCCGTAAACTCGTTTTACGGGTCATAAGGAGTCATCGAAAGTAAATATATATTTAAATTTATTTTATGAAAATACTTTGAATCCCGATAGATTTAGTTTTGATAACACGCTTCGTATTATGGATTTTTACGAAAAACGGGCATAGTTTCCTCTGTTTTTGGACGATCCCGACAATACGAGTTGTCGATATATTTTCAAAACGCAACAATTACAATATAGCGCAAGTCACTAAATTTACTAGTTATCTCGAAAATACTTATCGTTTCACTAGTCGGGTCGGTTTGAGCTCTGTTACCAGCTAATGAATATTTATATAAATATCTAACAAAAACCGTGTCGTAAATGTTTTACCGAAACTCGTGTCGACCCGCGGACTAAGTTTGACCATAGTTGATCATGTTGACTGAGTTGACTGCGTTGACCAGCAGTTGACCAGTTGACCACGGTTGACCGGCAGTTGACCTGGTTTGACCGAACCCAAAACTGGATCGAGGCACCGAAAATGACCCAAAAATGTCCCTTACCAGTTTTGACCCGTGTTGACCTGTTGACCACGTTGAACCGAGCCCGAGAGTGTCCCGAACTTTAATTTTCACCTGAGTCGAAAGTGTTTTGTATGGACTCTACGGGTTACAAGGATCCCAAAAATATGTTTTTCGTTGAACACGGATGCCCGGAATCTCGCCAGAACCATGCCAGAAGTCGGAATTTCGCCGGAGAATAAAATTTCATGAAAACTTGCAGAAAGGTCTCTAACCACCCGATCTAAACATGCACGAAGTGAAAAGTGCAAAACGGGTTCACCGAAGTTTGGCCAGAATGTCGTCGGAGTTCCTCCCGAGCCCAAACGGCTTCGAATCTTCTAAAACCAACATCACCACGCGATCCGGAATGTCGAAGATAGTCGAAAAAGTGTACTCTTGGCCAAAAAACGGTCGCCATAAAGTTCGCTGGAAAACCTCCATCGCCGCCGCCGTGGCCGGCCGCCGCTAGTCGCCGGACTTCGGTGCCGGAAATGTGTTCTAGAAAGAGAGAGTAGAGAGAGTTTTAGAGTAGAGAGAGAAATGTAGGTGACTTATTTTTGAAAACAATTTGGTTTATATAAGTGGGTTTTGTGGGTGAGTTGGGGCCAAGGCCCATAAGCCCGTTTCTAGTGTTTTGAGCGGCCCAATCGCGTCTACGAAGCCCGTTTTCGAACCCGAACGTCATGTAACATCATATAATATTGTTTTAGGGACATAAACATGTAAATGGTGTCGGTATTCGATATTAATCGCGAGCGTTTGCCGGTTTCGTTAAAATGCGAACTTTTGCTTCGGTTGTCGTTTCTTCACCGTTTTTTGATCCGATTTCGACTATGAATAATAAAATTCAATTACAAAGCTAAATATATCATAAGATATTAATATCAAGGCGTAACTCGAGTCCATTGCTTCCGTTTTTGTGTCGGTGCGTTCCTGCGGACGCGTTTTTTCGTTCAAGTAAGCGTTTTGTGACGTTCGAAAGCACAATAATTTATCAAAACCAAATTCTTACGCATAAATTATACCTGTAAAATTCGTATTTGTCAGCGTTGTCAGTATTTTTCCCGGTGTCTGTTCGTTACCGTTTAACGTTCAGCAGTTTTCCCGTAAATCACCATTCGCGTACCGAAAAGTCGAATAGACTTCCTAGGCATTCCAAAGGCCTGATCAAGTTAATTTACGTCTAATTACGCTAATTATGATGGTTTAAATGTTCTTTATGCGCGTAATTACAACCGGAAAATGCCGGTTGTCACAGATTACCAGTATTGTTTATCCACTTAAACAAAAATACATGAACATTTCAAGTACCATTACCTAGTGATATGTTAAGGTAATTTTATACTGATATACTAGTGTGTCCCACTTCAAGACATACCCCCACGATCAAGGTAGGACAAATATTCCTCGTAGTAGGTAAGTATACCGTAATTCATCCTTTTGATTTACAACGTTAGATAATCGGTGATCAGGTCAGTATTTTCGTACAACAAAAAGACCGATATCCAACGAGGGTTAGGGCAATACCAAATTTTGGTACGACGGATGCAATTTGCACATTTGAATGACTCTCTAGGAGAGCTTCTTCAGTTTTTGGGATTTGGCATTTTAGCTCTTTTAAGAGACCTGGTTGTGCCTAGGTCAGCATATATCTGGATGCAGTAGAAGGACAACCTTGATACCCCGGATGAAGTAACGATATAAAGACCTAAAACCTTGGATTTTGGCAATCTATCAACAATACGCTACTGTTATGTTACCCACTCATACATAATTCGTTATGTTTATATCACCAAGGTAGTTGATTATTTCATGCCTTTTGCCTACTGGTACATCATATGATGAAGCTGTTATCACACTTAAGCAATTTTAATGTTAATTTCAGTGTGACAGTCTAACTTGCTGATGTACTATCATTTCTTTTTTTCCACACAGTGAAAATCATTTTTGATTTTCTATTTTTTTATGTTTTTGATTTTTGAAAAATAGTAAATTTATTTACAATTTTTTTATGAAAACTGGTTATTCAGGATTCCTCATCCCGTTGAGTTCGACTAAATGTTCAAAACGAGCCCTGTCAAAAGCTTTTGTATAAAGATCTGCCAGGTTATCTAGTGTGTCGACTCGATGCACTTCAATCAATTTCTTTTCAGCACAATCCCGAATAAAATCATGACGAATGTCAATATTTTTTGTGCGACTGTGTTTTACGGGATTGTTGGTGATTGAAATAGTGGCATTATTATCTATCATAATTGGAGTACGAGTGAAATTCAAACCGTAATCCCACATCTGCTATTGGATCCAGAGAACCTGAGAGCAACAACCACCCCCATCAATATATTCAGCTTCACACGTAGAGGTAGACACGCAAAACTGCTTCTTGCATTGCCATGACATGATCCTCCCTCCTAAGAACTAACAACCACATGTGGTAGACTTTCTTGTTGATTTGCATCCTCCAAAGTCCGAATCAGTGAAAGCAACAAACTTCAAATCACTATCAGCTGGATACCATAACCCAAGTTTAGGTTTCCCCTTCAATTAACGAAGAATCCGTTTCACCGCTTCATGTGTGACTCCTTTGGATTCGCTTGATATCTGGCACAAAGACACACTGGAACATGATGTTGGTCTTGAAGCAGTCAAGTACATTAGAGAACTAATCATTGCTCTGTATTGAGTTGGATCAACATCCTCCACACTCTCATGATCTGGAACAAGATCGTGATTCTCGCAAATAGGTGTGTTGAAAGTAGCGAATCCTTCATTTTGAAACGAGACAAAATGTCATACATATACTTCGTCTGATGTATATACATCCATCCTTCTCTGTTCAACTTGTAAACCTAAAAGTAGGACATTTCAGCCATCACACTCATTTCAAACTTGCTCTTCATTACCTCCTCGAAATCATGACACATGTTCTCATCATAGACCCAAAAATAATGTTATCTACTATACCTTACCAGTAGAAAGTCTTCCTTCTTCCTTTTAATGAAAACTGTACAGTCAATCTGACCTCTTTCAAAACCATTCTTTAACAAATGTGCTGACAGTAGTTCATACCATGCCCTAGGTGCCTAATGCAAGCCATACAATGCCTTATCAAGTCGATAGACTCGATCTGGATAATCTGGATCAGTGAACCCATCTAGTTGTGAGACATACACCACTTCTTGGACTTTCCCGTAAAGAAACACACTCTTCACGTCAAGTTGGTAAACTTTGAAGCCCTTGAATGAAGCAAAAGCTAGGAACAACCGAATTGCTTCCAACCTTGCTACTTGTGCAAACATTTTGTTGTAATCAATCCCTTCTTTCTGATTGAACCCTTTCACCACTTACCGAGCCTTATTCCATATCACAATCCCTCGGTCGTCCTTCTTGCACTTTAACACCCACTAGATGCGTATTTCCTTCTCTCCTTGAGGTAAGTCAACTAGCTCCCAAACCTTCAACTTTTTAAATGAGCTAGTTCCTCTTGCATAGCTTCAACCAACAATTATCTTTTAGGG
The DNA here is from genome assembly GCA_947069175.1 of Scalesia atractyloides. Lineage (NCBI taxonomy): Eukaryota > Viridiplantae > Streptophyta > Magnoliopsida > Asterales > Asteraceae > Scalesia > Scalesia atractyloides. The sequence goes on from CAMTDV010000026.1 coordinate 17,549,874, forward strand.
CCATGTGAACATTCTTCGGCTCTTCTTGGGATTCAGCTAAAGTGCTGAAGTATGCAAACACACATAGATTATCTTTTGGGATTCGGCTAAAGTTCTGAAGTGAATGGCAGGAACTTATCCGCTGGAGAGTAAATGACTTGAACGTAGATGTCTCTTTGAAATCATAAACTCAGTATTACAACTTGGCGATGATCCTGAAGCTCCATTCTCAGTTTCTTTGAATTGTCAACGTGGATGTTTGCTTCGAATGAAATGTGTTGGAGATTTTCTCGTAGGACAACTAAATAAAGCATGGTTGCCACTCCGATACAAGTTCTTTCTACATGTTCTAATTTAGTGTTTGAGCAAAAGACGAAGTGGTTATGACATAGGCGAATAACGACTTGGTTGGAATGATGATAGCTTTGACAATGAACAAACTGTTTAGTGTTTCAAAGTATATTTTTGCAAACATGAAGGAAAACCTGAGAAGAACCGGATATGGTGGAAACAAGTTTTGTATGTATCCTGGTTTTCTCCAAATGATCATAAATGTGCAACATCCAAATCTTCTAGAAAAACGACAACGATGTTTTGAAAGTTGAGATCATGATGGAACGTTCGTTGAAGATTTTAGAGGTGTAGCAGCAAAACGTTACAGGAAAGCACACCTTCTCGTAAATTGTTCGGTTTTCTATCAAATGAGAAATATGTTGCACCAGAAAATGATAAGTGGCGCCATGATGACAGTGAGTCAGATAATGAAGAACCAACTTTGAAAAGGATGATTGAAGATAAGTTTGGTCGTCAAAAGGGAAAAGGTGATGATGATGACGATAATAATGATGGTAATGGTGGTGCAAGTGATGTAGGTGCTCCAGGTGGTGATAAGGGAAGAAAGAAATAAAGCAAAAAGCCTATGGGAACAACATCAGCACAACCTGAAATCACACAACCTACAACCTCACATCAAGAAACTGTACTGAACCGGTTGCAGAAGTCAAGTCTACCTTTACAATGGAGGAGACTGAACCTGTAATGACGGAACCCACTACAATCTCTAAACCACAACCTTCACATACCACAACAGCTGAAACACCTTCGGCTAAAGATACTCCAGTTCAATCACAACCGACTACTTCATCAGTTTAACAATCCCAGTCTACAACTCATCAAGAAAATACAAAATGAAGCAGTCGTTTATTCTCTGAAATGGAACAGGATAAGAAAGTGGATTTTCTGTTCTCTCAGTTGCAAGCTGCGGCAATTCAGATTAACAAGCATCCAGAGTTATGTCTTCAAATCGGAACACAGTTGTCAAGCAACAGTTGGAGATAAATTCTTTGAAAGAGACTGTTAGAAAACATGATTCTGAAATTGCGCAGTTAAGAAAAGAAAATGAACAGCTGAAGGCTGCATATGCTGAAAGGGCAACTCAGCTACAACAGATGAGAACAGCTGATAACTCTCGGGGAATTGAGTTGAATAGGCTGAAAGAACATAGTGCGGTTGTTCAATGATCTGCCAAAACATTAACTGCTAAGCATAACGACTTAAGAGAATGGTATCGTTCTCGTAATGCTACACTGGTTGAAGGCTTTAATGGTATTAAAGACGTGTTTGAAATGAGTAGAAAGCGAGTGAACATTCTGTGGAATGAAAGATGCAGAGCACAGGAGATCAAACGTAAATGTGATCAGGATAGCGAAGACCCTGGGAATCCTGATGCTTCAGCCTCATCCTCACAACCAAAAGTTTCTGCTTCAACTCCAGTGCTAGAGTCTAATGTACAGCAGATCGTGACCGATCCAGTTGCCTCCAGTGACACTCAAGAGGAAACAGGAAAGGTTTGATGTTTCTGGAAAATATTGAAGACCTGATTATCAATCAACGTTGGATTGAAGATTTTCAGGGAGAGTTTGTTAATATAACATGCAATTCGGAATGAAGACAGAAGACCAAGCAATAGCAAGGGGGAGTTTGTTAATACAGTTTTGTGTCTGTCGCTTGTTCTTAATTACGTCTGTAATCGTACGGTCTTTGTTTATTGCGTCTGTATAGTTTGGTCGTGTCGACCAAATCAAGATATCCTCCTATCTTGATTTAGTACGACGATTAGTTTGTCTGTGTTGTAAAACAGTTGCATGGATGCATACTGTTGAGTCTTGTGTACGTGATGTCTGTTGGCACGTTCTCCAAAGAACACTTTCGGTACAAGTGAGAAGTGCTTCGTACGAGCAAGTTGTTGCTCGTACGACCCATTAATCATTCGTACGAGTGATTCTCTAGTCGTACGAGTGACTCTATTCAACAAGCACCTTACTCGATTCGTACGAGCCAGTTCATGTTCGTACGAGCCATGGGTCGTTCGTACGAGCATCCTTTGGAGAATGTTCTTCGTGACTAATAGTGTTTCGAATGACCAGCAACAATCTTCGTACTGTTGCTAGGTGTGGACACTATATAAACAAACATGCACTTCACAGTGAAACAGGACACTAGTTGACAAGTTAGACACTAGAGAGAGACACTGAAGCACAAGAACACATAAAGTATTTTCTGAGTCTGTATGAACATTGTTTGTATGTGTTTGTACTAGTTCTCTTATGTTAATTAAGATATTGAATCTTTGGTTATCTTGTGTTTCTTACTTTGCTTTGGTTTGCATACTTACGAGGATTCCGCACTCGTATGTGTGTTAGATAAACAAGGAAGTAGGCTATCTTGATCCTCCAAGTAGGACCTACAAGTATTTTCCACCTATGCTCCTTACGTTCACCGGACCGAAAAGATCCATATGAAGTAATTCATAAGGGTCATCTACGGAATTTACTGTTTTAGACTTGTGACGTTTCTTATGTTGTTTTCCCTTTTGATATGGAAGACATTTATCTTCCACATGAAACCTCTGCACTGGCACCCCTTTAACTAAACCATTTTTAATAATATAATTCATTTTTCTATAATGGATGTGTGCCATGCGTCTGTGCCACAACATTGACTCAGCCTCAGATGCTTTTGACAGTAAACACGCCACCACAGTGGAAGAATCCTTAGCACCGATGTCCATGACATAAGTGTCATTTCTGCTGGGCGTTTTCATCACTATCCAATCATCTGGTATCACCAAACCAGGTTTCAACACCAAAGCTTCAGACTTAGTAAAGTGGACCGAGTGAACCTTGTCGCAGACTTGAGACACACTCATCAGATTGTACTTTAGCTGCTCGGCATAGTTCACTTTGTCCAATGTGATCTTCCCGTTGTCACTTTTCCTCGACCTGTAATGTGCCCTCCTTTAGCACCAGCAAAATTCACATAACCTCCATCTATATTCTCAAACTCAGTCAACAACCTCGCATCCCCCGTCATGTGACAGGAGCAGCCACTATCAACATACCACAAGTTGATAATCCTCCTTAGCAGCTCCTGCACAACCCAACAACAATTAGTTAGATTGGGGGACCCAACCCTTAATGGTCTTGGTTTTCCAGATTCATCAACCACCGGAACATTCATTCAATATCCATCACTCCTAACAGGAGTCTTGGATCTCAGACCTGTTGATGAAAAAGTTTTTGATTTCCACTAGGTCTCTGGTCCTGAGGTTCTCTAAACATGTTTGGACTTTGTGACCTTTGGAAATTTGGTTTTGGTTCCATGAATTTTGATGATAATATTTTCTAAAGCCATTGTTATAAAAATTTCGACTACCAACATTGTGATATCGAGTTTGATATTAACCGTGACTTCTGAAATTATTTGATCGACCATTAACGTTATTCATTCTTGGTGAACTACTTCTAGGTCTTTCATATAGTTTACAGGTTAGAATATTGATTTCCTCTTCATAACCTTTAATTTTCTTCAAATATAATGACTCATTTCTTTTTACGAAAAAGTTTGATTCTTTTACGTTTGAGAGCTCATTAACCAGACTTTGGTTTTTATTTGTTAACCTGTCAACCTCACTTTGTAGTTCACGACATTTTAAGCAAACAAAACTACAAGAGTTAGAATGTACCTTTCCTGTTAATTTGCTTAGATCGGCCATGAAAGTAGGAAAATCAGCAGCCATCTTCTTATCTGCAGCATTTTGTTCTACATCAACTTTTTCAGCTACCATCTCTCACTCTACCTCAGCATCAACCTTCACTTCTTCATTATCAACTGGGGCTATCTCAGCAATGAACGCCGGTGTGGCATTGTCGTCACCCTCCAGATGAACACCCCAATCATAAGAACCTTCTTTAGCAGTAGAGATCAGGGCCTTTGATCCAGTGTTAGTTGACGCATTCCTATTGCTTGAACTATAACAAGCAAAATCTTGAAAAGATGAGCTAGAACCAGATTCAGTCTTAGGTCTTTGACACTCTCTGGCGAAGTGCCCATAATTTTGACAATTGTAACACTTCACTTTAGACTTGTCAAATCCCACATTCTTAACAACGAACTTCCTTCCTGTCCTATTCATGAATCTCTTCACTCTTCTAGAGATCATGGCAATCTTCCGTTGTAAATCCATATCCTCTAGGTCATCGGGGTCAATCTGATCATAACCTTCATCAAAACTAGCATGATCAGATATTCTTCCCTGTATGTAATTCTCATAGGAAGCAACGAATGAAGCAAGCAATGCCAGATGATCTTCAGCAGCCTTAACACTCAGAGGCATAGACCTTGTATTACTGTTTATTGCTAGCTTGTTGTCTCTTTGCTCCTGATGATCCTCCTGAAGTAGCTACAAAACATACTTCACCATCAGTATTTGTCACAACCTGCTCATTTTCACACAAGAGAAACACAATTGCAGTATCACTTGAAGCATTGTTGGAAGATGAAGATGTAAGCCTTTTATAAATTCCTGGATCTTGAACCTGATCATATCTGGTTTCCCTTTTCTTCATGTTGAGCTCATAAGATCTCAGTTTCCCAGCAACCTCTTCCAAGTCATTATCTTCATAATCAGCTTCACCCTTTATCATTAAAGTATAAATATCCCATTTGGCAGGTAAAGCATCTAGCAACTTATCGTTTATCTCAATATCTGTGTATCCCTCTATGTCATAATTGTCCATTTCTGACATTAGAGGATAGTATCTCGTGATAATATCTTTAAGGGACTCATTTCTCATGCCTTTAAACACAACAAACTGTTTCTTCAGCAATTCAACCATGTTCTTCTTCACATCAGGATTACCCTCGTACCTCTTTTCTAGAGCATCCCACATCTCCTTCGAAGTGGTATATCGCTTGAATTTATGTTTGATGCCATCTGGTAACGACATCTTTATAGCAGCTAAGGCCTTCTTTTCAGACTCATACATTCTCTTTTCAGCCCCTGACATGTTCACATAGGCAGTGACACGTTGTCTGCCTTCAAAGTCATGAGTTGGGTTAACGTACTCATCTTGAATACAGATCCACATCCATGTGTCCTGATATTCAATGAATGACTGAAACCTATCCTTCCATGTAAGGTAATTCTCTACCTTCAACATCTTTGGAGGTTTGTTAGTAGTGCCTGCCTCGTGCTCCATTCTTATCAATTCATTTAAGTTAGACATATTCGACATTTTTACCGAACTGGCATGTTAAAAACGTTATTTATAGTGTTGAACTAAATCATGGGAAAACACCTACCCTGTCCCCTAGTGGCCACCTTATCAAACATCTTAGAAACGGTAGTGAAAATGTTGGTTCATAAGTTCTAGAATGTACTAGACCAACCGAACCCTATCTTTCATTCGAAGAAGCCAACTCTTTTGATAACTTTCTTGTTCTGGTCAATGGAGTCAGGATTGACCATCAGCTAACCAATGATGTTAGGATGGGCTACTACAAACTATGCTTGTATATGAAATAATTTCTTCATCCGGAAGACGTGTATGACAAGTTAGTGGTGGTTATGATTCGTGTAACCGTAGAGATTGATGGTATGATTAAGAAGTGCAAGCTCACCAAAGCTAAGGAAGAGTTTGATAAATGGGATAAGTACCTGAAAGCTTTGGAGTGTTTTGGCGTGAAAGTTGGGTTTTTACGCGATAAGCTAATCACACTTGAAACGCGTGTGCTTGATTCAGAAGGTGTACATGGAGGCAACACATGAACATAAACGCATCTAGGATGAGTTAAAGAATGTAGCTGCCATGCATAAGGAGTTGAAGGGAATTGCTATAAAGTATCAGGAGATTTCGGGCATTTTAAAGAAGGTTGTTGAGAGGCATGAACTTAGGTTCAAGAAGGTGGAGAATGCACCATGGTAGGCTCTATCAGAGGGTCATTAAGTTAGCTTTCTTTTTATGGTAAACTGTAAAATCTATGAATAATGAACCACATTTAGTTTTACAGCTTAGCATATCTGAGCAAAAACCCTTTGTGAGAATCGATAGAGCCTACCATGGTGCATTCACCACCTTCTTGAACCTAAGTTCATGCCTCTCAACTTTCGGCATTAAAATACTCCAAATCTCCTAACAGTTTTTAGCACTTCCCTTCAAATTCTTACGCATGGCAGCAACCTTCTCTAACTAATCCGTATGCGTTTATGTTCATGTGTTGCCTCCATGTACTGCTTTATTTCCAATGCACCTTCTGGATGAAAGACAAGTGTTTCAAGTGTGATTAACTAATCACGTAAAAACCCAACTTTCATGCCAAAACCCTCAAAAGCTTTCAGGTACTTATCCCATTTTTCAAAGTCTTCCTTAGCTGTGGTGAGCTTGCACTTCTTAATCTCACCAGCAATCTCAAGTTATGTCCAACTGCAAAGGATTTCCACCGTGCACTAAGCCATTGCCTGCACGCAATGTATTTGATTTCCCATTGCTTTCCATTTCCATCTTCAAGTTCAAATTTAACGTCTGCTTTGGGTAAAATGAGTTGCAGAAACGGACCGGAGACCCAATGACCCACGGAGGGAGGTTGTTTATCTTGTTTTGTCATGTTTAAAAAACAACAGTGATTGCAAGCAGTTGAAGGGAGAGAGAGAGAGAGAGATAATTTTCCTAAATTGGTTCTAGCGACAAATCAAATCTGTGTACACATAGCAAGTAAAATATACTATTCCAAACAAAGTTAGAGTTTATTTTCCTCAAGTGGTTCGAACAATCGTAACCACTAAATCATAACCAGATTTAACTACATAACATTAATGGCAGTAACACCAATAACATGAGTGTCAAACTGAAGCAATTTCTTACGGTATTAGTATTCGGAGAAGGACTTTCCTTTTGTGTATAAGTTTGAGAACCAGCTAATCTAGTGGGCTCCGATTTTCTCGAGGTTTACTATTTCAAAAACACAAACTATAGGGAATTTATTCAAGTGAAGTTCATTGTGCTGTTATCCTTTTGCAGTTGGCAGCACATTCAGAACAAGTAACTCCAGGTAACTATTTTGAGTTTTTTTTACTTAATTTTAGTTGTTACCTTTTATTTATAGTGTTGAACAAAATCATGGGAAAACACCTACCCTGTCCCCTAGTGGCCACCTTATCGGATATCTTAGAAAGGGTAGTGAAAATGTTGGTTCAGAAGTTCTAGAATGTACTAGACCAACCGAACCCCATCTTTCATTTGAAGAAGCCAACTCTTTTAGTGACTTTGGTGTGTTCTGGTCAATGGAGTCAGGATTGACCATCAGCTAACCGATGATGTTAGGATGGGCTACTACAAACTATGCTTGTATAAGAAAGAATTTCTTCATCCGGAAGTCGTGTATGATAAGTAAGTGGTGGTTATGATTCGTATAACTGTAGAGTTGATGGTATGATTAAGAAGTGCAAGCTCACCACAGCTAAGGAAGGGTTTGATAAATGGACTAAGTACCTGAAAGCTTTGGAGGGTTTTAGCATGAAAGTTGGGTTTTTACGCGATAAGTTAATCACACTTGAAACACGTGTGCTTGATTCAGAAGGTGCGTTGGACATAAAGCAGTACATGAAGGCAACACATGAACAGTAACGCATCAAGGATGAGTTAAAGAATGTAGCTGACATGCATAAGGACTTGAAGGGAGGTGATAAAAACTGTTAGGAGATTTAGGGTATTTTAAAGCAGAATGTTGAGAGGCATGAACTTAGGTTCAAGAAGATGGTGAATGCACCATGGTAGACTCTATCAGAGGGTCATTAAGTTGGTTTTCTTTTTACGGTAAACTTATAAAATCTGTGAATAATGAACCACATTTAGTGATACGCATTTAGTTTTACAGCATAGCATATCTAAGAAAAGCCCCTTTGTGAGAATCGATAGAGCCTATCATGGTGCACTCACCACCTTCTTGAATCTAAGTTCATGCCTCTCAAGTTTCTTCTTTAAAATACCCGAAATCTCCCGGGAGTTTATAGCACTTCCCTTCAACTCCTTACGCATGGCAGCTACATTCTTTAACTCATCTTTGACGCGTTTATGTTCATGTGTTGCCTCCATGTACTGCTTTATGTCCAATGCACCTTCTGGATCAAGCACAAGCATTTCAAGTGTGATTAACTTATTGTGTAAAAACCCAACTTTCATGCCAAAACCCTCTAAAGCTTTCAGGTAATTATCCCATTTATCAAACTCTTCCTTAGCTGTGGTGAGCTTGCACTTCTTAATCTCACCAGAAATCTCTATGGTTAGACGAATCATACCTATCACTAACCTGTCATACACGTCTTCTGGATGAAGATATTCTTTCTTATACAAGCATAGTTTGTAGTAGCCCATTCTAAAATCATCGGTTAGCTGATGGTCGATCTTGACTCCATTGACCAGAACACATGGAAGTCTTCAAAAGAGTTGACTTCTTCGAACGAAAGATGGGGTTCGGTTGGTCTAGAACATTATAGAACCTCTGAACCAACCTCTTCATTACCGTTTCCAAGATGTCAGACAAGGTGGCCACTAGGGGACAGGGTAGCTGTTTTCCCATGATTTATTTCTACACTATAAATAAAGCCTGGTAACAACTAAAACTAACTAAAACAAAACGCAAAATGGTTACCTGGAGTTACTTGTTCAGAATGTGCTGCCAAATGCAAAAGTCATCAGTACAATCAACATCATTTGAATAAATTCCCTTTAGTATGTAAACCTGTAGAAGTAAGAACATTTGAAATTATTAAATAAGTATGTTATGATTGGTTTCGCGTGCCTTTAGAATTTGTTAAGATGCACTTTTTTAAAACCAAGGTCATAGGAAAGCATGCTATATGTTATTCACCTTAAATTGGTAGTTTCAGTTTACTGGAAGAGCAAAACATCTCCAATCTTCAAGTTATGTCCAACTGCAAAGGATTTCCACGGTGCACTAAGCCCATGCTTGCATGCAATGTATTTGACTTCCCATTGCTTTCCATTTCCATCTTCAAGTGCAAATTTAATGTCTTCTTTTAGTAAAAACGAATTGCAGAAACGGAGCAGAAGACCCAATGACCCACGGAGGGAGGTTGTTTATCTTGTTTTGTCATGTTTAAAAAACAACAGTGATTGCAAGCAGTTGAAGAGAGAGAGAGAGAGAGATTATTTTCCTAAATGGTTCTAGCGACAAATCAAATCTGCGTACACATACCAAGTAAAATATATTTATTACAAACAAAGTTAGAGTTGGTTTTCCTCAAGTGGTTCTAGTTTCCACTAAATCATAATCAAATTTAACTACATAACAGTAATAGCAGTAACAACAATAACAGGAGTGTCAAACTGCAGCATTTTTTTACCGTATTAGTATTCGGAGTAGGACTTTCTTTTGTGTATAAGTCGAGAACCAGCAAACGTTGTCGGTTACTCTGTCAAAAACACCAAGTGAAGTTCATTGTGCTGTTATCCTTTTGCATTTGGCAGCACATTCAGAACAAGTAACTCCAGGTAACTATTTTGGGTTTTGTTTTACTTACTTTTAGTTGTTACCTTTTATTTATACAGTTGAAATAATCATGGGAAAACACCTACCCTGTCCCCTAGTGGCCACCTTAATGGATATCTTCGAAACGGTAGTGAAGAGGTTGGCTCAAAAGTTCTAGAATGTTCTAGAACAACCGAACCCATCTTTTGAAGACTTCCATGTGTTCTGGCCAATGGAGTCAGGATTAACCAGCAGCTAACCGATGATGTTAGGATGGACTACTGCAAACTATGCTCGCATAAGAACGAATTTCTTCATCCGGAAGACGTGTATGACAAGTAAGTGAGTATGATCGTGTAACCGTAGAGATTGATGGTATGATTAAGAAGTACAAGCTCACCATAGCTATGGAAGAGTTTGATAAATGGGATAAGTACCTGAAAGCTTTGGAGGGCTTTGGCATGAAAGTTGGGTTGTTACGCAATAAATTAATCACACTTAAATCGCTTATGCTTGATTCAGAAGGTGCATTGGACATAAACTAGTACATGGAGGCAACACATGAACATAAATGCGTCCAAGATGAGTTAAAGAATGTAGCTGCCATGCGTAAGGAGTTGAAGGGAAGTGCTATAAACTCTCAGGAGATTTCGGGTATGTTAAAGCAAAAAGTTGAGAGGCATGAACTTAGGTTCAAGAAGGTGGTGAATACACCATGGTAGGCTCTATCAGAGGGTCATTAAGTTGGTTTTCTTTTTATGGTAAACCGTAAAATCTATGAATAATGAACCACATTTAGTGAACCACATTTAGATTTACAGCTTAGCATATCTGAGAAAAGCCCCTTTGTGAGAATCGGTAGAGCCTATCATGGTGCATTCACCACCTTCTTGGACCAAGTTCATGCCTCTCAAGTTTCTTCTTTAAAATACCCCAAATCTCCTGAGAGTTTTTAGCACTTCCCTTCAACTCCTTACGCATGGCAGCTACTTTCTTTAACTCATCTTTATGCGTTTAAGTTCACGTGTTGCCTCCATGTACTGCTTTATGTCCAATGCACCTTCTGGATCAAGCACAAGCATTTCAAGTGTGATTAACTTATTGTGTAAAAACCCAACTTTCATGCCAAAACCCTCAAAAGCTTTCAGGTAATTATCCCATTTATCAAACTCTTCCTTAGCTGTGGTGAGCTGGCACTTCTTAATCTCACCAGCAATCTCTGTGGTTGGGCGAATCATACCTACCACTAACCTGTGATACACGTATTCTGGATGAAGAAATTCTTCCTTATACAAGCATAGTTTGTAGTATCCCATTCAAACATCGTCAGTTAGCTGATGGTCGATCTTGACTCCATTGGCCAGAACACGGAAGTCTTCCAAAGAGTTTATTTCTTCGAATGAAAGATGGTGTTCAGTTGGTCTAGAACATTCTTGAACCTCTGAACCAACCTCTTCGTTACCGTTTCCAAGATGTCAGACAAGGTGGCCACTAGGGGACAGGGTAGCTGTTTTCCCATGATTTATTTCAACACTATAAATAAAGCCTGGTAACAACTAAAACTAACTAAAACAAAACGCAAAATGGTTACCTGGAGTTACTTGTTCAGAATGTGCTGCCAAATGCAAAAGTCATCAGTACAATCAACATCATTTGAATAAATTCCCTTTAGTATGTAAACCTGTAGAAGTAAGAACATTTGAGATTATTAAATAAGTATGTTATGATTGGTTTCGCGAGCCTTTAGAATTTGTTAAGATGCACTTTTTTAAAACCAAGGTCATAGGAAAGCATGCTACATGTTATTTACCTTAAATTGGTAGTTTCAGTTTACTGGAAGAGCAAAACATCTCCAATCTTCAATTTATGTCCAACGGAAAAGTATTTCCACTGTGCACTAAGCCCATGCCTGCATTCAATGTATTTGACTTCCCATTGCTTTCCATTTCTATCTTCAAGTGAACATTTAACGTCTTCTTTTGGTAGAAACGAGTTGCAGAAACGAACCGGAAGACTCTACGAACCACAGAGGGAGGTTGTTTATCTTGTTTGTGATGTTTAACAATGATTGCAATCAGTTGAAGAGAGAAAGAGAGAGGGAGATTATTTTCCAAAAATGGTTCTAGCGACAAATCAAATCAGCGTACACATACCAAGTAAAATTGATTTATTCCAATCAGAGTTAGAGTTATTTTCCTTAAATGGTTCTAGCAATCTTAAAGGTTTTGCACTAAATCATAACATGATTTAACTACATAACAGTAATGGCAGCAACAACAATAACATGAGTGTCAAACTGAAGCAATTTCTAAGGGTATTAGTATTAGGAGAAGGACTTTCCTTTTGCGTATAAGTTTAAGAACCAGCAAATCTTGTCGGCTTCGTTTTCGAGGTTTAATCTATCAAAAACACAACCTGGTCCAGTGTAACTAGAAGATTTCACGCAAATACATTGACAAACCGATGAATAGCATGTAGCGACATATGATTAGAGATACCGAAGAAGGATTGCAGGGAACATATGGCTGAGAGTTTGAAAAAATCGTAATTGAGATGAATTAAAGTTGTCTTCAGCATAACAATGGTTAAACCGGAGTTCATGCTTCTCAAATTTCTGCTTTAAAATACCCGAAATCTCCTCACGCATGGCAGCTAATTTCTTTAACACATCTTTAATGCGTTTATGTTCATTTGATGCCTCCATTTACTGCTTTATGTCAAATGCACCTTCTGATTCAAGCATAAGTCTTGCAAGTGTGCGTATCTTATCACATAAGATACCTGGAGTTACTAGTTCTGAAAGTGCTCCTAAATGCAAAAGGCTAACAGCACAATCAACTTCATTTGAACAATTTCCCTTTAGTATGGAAACCTACAGAAGCAAGAACTTTTGAGATTGCTACACATGTATATTATGATCGGTCTTGAGACGTTTTAATTACCAGTTGCCTCATGATCGCACCTAAGGCACGTGCTTTTAGAACTACGTTAAGATGCACCTTCTAAAACCGAAGTTTTTGAAAAGCATGCAATAAGTATTTCACCCTAAATTTGGTAGTTTCAATTAAATGCAAGAGCAAAACATCTCCAATCTCCAAGTTATGTCCAACTCCAAAGTATTTCCACCCTGCACTAAGGCTATGTCTATTCAATATATCTGGCTACCATTTGCTCTCCATTTTCATCTTCAAAAGCAAATTTAACGTTTTCTTTTGGTAAAAACGAATTGCAGAAATGAACCAGAAGACCATATGAACCACGGAGAGAGTGGGTATATCTTTGTTGGATTAATGGTTTCGTATACGAGTCAAATGGTTGGTTTAAATGGGTTTTTATTTAGCAACGGTTTAATGGAGAAATGGTCTTCTGTTTACCAAGTTTGTTGGAGGAAGAAAAACGTGTGGGCTTGAGGAACAAGTTACTGAAGTCGTTTGCAGAATAATAGGTGCTTTAATAGAATATTCTTTCTGCACGTGTTTTTGTATTTAGTATAAATAGGATACGTATTGAGATTTATTAATGCATCCATTTTCTTCTTTCGTAACAGAAGCAATTTTTCAATCATATTTCTTTTACAAATAATCTCAATATACACACTACATACATACGTAAGTTTGTGAGTGCATTGCTAGCTTGTTGTGGGACCTGAACCAACAATCTTGTTTTTTCATGTTTAAAAAAAAGTGTGATTGCAAGCAGTTGAAGAGAGATAGAGAGAGATTATTTTCCTCAAATGGTTCTAGCGACAAATCAAGTCACAGTATACAGGTACGAAGTGACAAATTATTATTCCAAACAAACTTAAGAATATTTTCCCCAAATGGTTCTAGCGATCTTAAAGCTTTTCCACTAAATTATAACTAGATCAAAATGTATAACAGTAAGGGCAGTAACAACAATAACACCAGCATAAGACTGATGCAATTTCTTACCTATAAATACTTGAGACGGACTGTCCTTTTGCGTATGAGTTTAAAACCCGCAAATCTAGCCAGCTTCAATTTTCGACGTTTACTCTGTCAAAAAACAACCAGATCCAGTGTTAACTAGCTGATTTCTAGCAAATACATTGACAATTCGATGAACAACATGTAACAACATATGATTGGAGATACCGATGAAGGATTGCAGGAAACTGAGACGAAATAAAGTTGTCTTCAGCATAACTAGGGTTGAAGTCGTTTCTGGTGAGATTAGGACAGAAGATACCACCCTATGTTGAATTCTCTGGTGACTGGAGCTTGCCTAATTAGAGGCTTTGATCGTAGAGGGATTGAAGGGAAAACAGACAATGTTGGATCTTGTTGGTGTATGTGCTTTCATAGCCTTGATTGTAGTATATCATATTATGCAATACAATATAATAGTATATCATATTACATAAGATTACATCACATCATATTAGAGCATTCACATTTGGTTCTCTAGTTTCATCTTTATGAGTTAACTAAAGAACACCTTTAATTAATGTGATATAAGATTACATCATATTATATTAGAGCATTCACATTGGGTTCTCTGTCTTCATCATATTTTATTTAAAACTCATAAAAATGTAGAGAATTAATGTGAGGAGTGAATACGGATGCTAAATGTGAGGAATGAAAAATAAGTCTCTAAATTTATTCCCTGTTTAATTACTTAAATAATAAACTGGTTTAGCCTAAACCATGCTCGAGCACGAAAAACTAGGCCCCAGTGGAGTGGTGGTTGAGAATTAGAAATAAAGTTTGATATGAGACTCCAACTCGAGTTGGAGCTTTCGTAAGTTACCAAGCTCGGCAAAATGTGATAGTATTAGGTTGCTGTATAATTAGGGTTGCAATGGTGTGGTTTACCTAGACCACATATTACAGATTAAGTCCATATAATAACACAATATGTTACTAGATCTAATACTCCCTCGCATGCTAAGCGCTTGAAATGTAAAAACTAATAAGACCAAACTAAAACTAAACCAGTTCAGTGGAGCCGAGCCCGAGAACAAAGTCTCAAGTATGCAATATTTATTGGGCTTCAAAGTCACCATTCTTTGTTGAGCTATTAGCTCCAATTTGAGGGCCACCATTGTCTGATACAAATTTACATACTTTGCATTCTAGTCTGCACAGTTTCTCCCCATTTGAAAAGCTTTGTTGCTATATGAGTCTCCTTTCTTCTTCATCACATGTAATGTCACCTTACAAGGGGTTGTTTAATACGACCTCTCATCACTTCTTCCTTTCTTCCCTTTCATCCCATAACGAGATCCATTATTGGCCAGTGTTGTGGTGGTGGCTACAAAATAGGAGTCGTGTTTTATATGATGGCTAGGGTTCTAACCGTAGGTTGTTTCTGTGAATCCTAGCGAGTGCAGGTTAACGAAAACAAATCTAGTATTGAATAGGAATCCTTGAACCCCAGTTCATTCATTCACTATTCAACAAGAACCTTACATATAACCAGTTCATTCAAATCCCAAACCCATATCACGCCTTCATCTCAAACCCCACTCCTTCCATTGCATCTTAACCGAAATCTTCGGTAAGCAGACTAAAGATCATTGGGAAACGAGACGCTAGAAAACGAGTTGGGAGAGACCGTGGTTGCACTACAAATAAAAAACCATTTAGTGGCATACATTAAGTGCCACAAAAAACCAAAAAAGTGCCACTAAAGGCTCCTATTGGAATGAGCGGCACACAAAAGAGTGGTGAAGCTAAAACCTTTTATTGACACTTTTTTGTTTGGGGCTCATTCCAACAAGAACCTTTAGTGGCACTTTTTTGTCTGCCACTACAAACTTTAGGGTTTTAGTCACACATAATTTTTGCCACAAAAAACACATCAAATTAAATGCCATTATAATTGTTTATTGTGTCTGTATAGTTTGGTCGTGTCGACCAAATAAAGATATCCTCCTATCTTGATTTAGTACGACAATTAGTTTTTCTGTGTTGTAAAACAGTTGCATGTATGCATACTGTTGAGTCTTATGTACGTGATGTCATTTGGCACGTTCTCCAAAGAACACTTTTAGGTACGAGTGAGAAGTGCTTCGTACGAGCAAGTTGTTGCTCGTACGAGCCACTAATCATTCATACGAGTGATTCTCCGGTCGTACTAGTGGCTCTATTCAACAAGCACCTTACTTGATTTGTACGAGCCAGTTCATGTTCGTACGAGCCATGGGTCGTTCGTACGAGCATCCTTTGGGGAATGTTCTTCGTGACTAATAGTGTTTCGTACGACCAACAACATTCTTTGTACGGTTGCTAGGTTTGGATACTATATAAACAGACATGCACTTCTCAGTGAAACAGGACACTAGTTGACAAGTTAGACACTAGAGAGAGACACTGAAGCACAAGAACACGGAGAGTATTTTCTGAGTCTGTATGAACATTGTTTGTATGTGTTTATACTAGTTCTCTTCTGTTAATCAAGATATTGAATCTTTGGTTATCTTGTGTTTCTTACTTTGCTTTGGTTTGCATACTTACGAGGATTCCACACTCATATGTGTGTTAGATAAACAAGGAAGTACGTTATCTTGATCCTCCAAGTAGGACCTACAAGTATTTTCCACCTATGCTCCTTACGTTCACCGGACCGAAAAGATCCATATGAAGTAATTCATAAGGGGCATCTATGGAATTTACTATTTCAGACTAGTGAGGTTTCTTATGTTGTTTTCCCTTTTGACATGGAAGACATTTATCTTCCACATGAAACCTCTGCACTGGCACCCCTTCCACTAAACCGTGTTTGATAATATAATTCATTTTTCTATATTGGATGTTGGCCATGCGTTTGTACCACAGCAATGACTCAGCCTCAGATGCTTTTGAGAGTAAACACGCCATCACAGTGGAAGAATCCTTAGCACCCATTTCCATGACATAAGTGTCGTTTCTCCTTAGCGTTCTCATCACTATCCAATCATCTGGTATCACCAAACCAGGTTTCAACACCAAAGCTTCAGACTTAGTAAAGTGGACCGAGTGACCCTTGTCGCAGACTTGAGACACGCTCATCTGATTGAGCTTTAGCTGCTCGACATAGTTCACTTTGTCCAATGTGATCTTCCCGTTGGTCACTTTTCCTCGACCTGTAATGTGCCCTACTTTAGCACCTGCAAAAATTCACATAACCTCCTTCTATATTCTCGAACTCAGTCAACAACCTCGCATCCCCGTCATGTGCCAGGAGCAACCACTATCAACATACCACACGTTGTAATCCTCCTTAGCAGCTCCTGCACAACCCAACAACAATTAGTTAGATTGGGGGACCCAAGCCTTAATGGTCTTGGGTCTTCCAGATTCATCAACCACCAGAACATTCATCCAATATCCATCACTCTTAACAGGAGTCTTGGATCTCAGACCTGTTGATGGAAAAAGTTTTTGATATCCTCTAGGTCTCTGGTCCTGAGGTTTTCTAAACATGTTTGGACTTTGTGACCTTTGGAAATTTGGTTTTGGTTCCATGAATTTTGATGATAATAATTTCTAAGTCCATTGTTATAAAAATTTTGACTACCAACATTTTAATATCGAGTTTGATATTGACCGTGACTTCTGAAATTATTTGATCGACCATTAAAGTTATTCGTTCTTGGTGAACTACTTCTAGGTCTTTCATTTCCACCTGATGGATTCAGGCTGAAATCTTTGTTGATTTCTTTGAAAACGAGGAACTTGGTGAGTTCCTTTTTCAGCCTTATCTACACCAACAGCAACACTCTGTTGCATGGTTGTAGATATCTTTGGTGAGTTAGTAACCTTCTTCTCACCATCACCAATTTTTTCTGGTGATATTTCTCTCTGTCTCTCACTCACCTATGCTTCATTCTTTTTATTAGGACAACAGCTAGCTACATGTCCCTTGTTGTGACATTTGAAGCACGATCTTCTATCAGAAGACTTCTTAATTGAAATCTCTGGTTTAGATTCATCAGGTGACGATGATGATGCCTTTGAAGGATCTTGTTTAGTTTGCATAATTTATGATTTTTCTTTGTTTTAATTTTTAGCAAACTGCACATTTGACTCTTCTTTGTAATAACAATGACCTCTTCTTTCATATCACTCCCTTTAACAAAATCAATTTTTTTAACAAAAAATTGTTTTTTATTCGTAGGGTGTGTATTCTTTGTTTTCAAAGCAGATTCCCTGTTATTATCCTTCTTAGCATTCTCAGTCATATCAACATTCCCTGATGTGGAACTACTAGGTGTAGTTGACACAAAGTCTGTAAGCTTTTCTTCGTATGGCAAGAAAGAATAGTCATGAACAAGAGGTGGTGGAACTTCATTGAAACCTTTGAAGCCTACACTCGTCTTGTCATTACTCTTCTTCAAGCCATTCATCATGTGTTTCATAACAAAAGATGAATCTCTGAATTGATTCAATTTCTTTTCAAGTTCACAAATTTTCAGTTGTGCTATTGACAACTCTTCGCATTTTTCAGAAATTTCTTTTGTTTTGTCACTCATCGTATCATGAGCTAAGTTAATAAATTGAAGTTTTTATATAGTTTACAGGTTAGAATATTGATTTCCTCTTCATAACCTTTAATTTTCTTCAAATATAATGACTCATTTCTTTTTACAAAAAAGTTTGATTCTTTTACGTTTGAGAGCTCATTAAAGTAGGAAAATCAGCAGCCATCTTCTTATCTGTAGCATTCTGTTCTACATCAACTTTTTCAGCTACCATCTCTCGCTCTACCTCAGCATCAGCCTTCACCTCTTCATTATCAACTGGGGCTATCTCAGCAATGAACGCTGGTGTGGCATTGTCATCACCCTCCAGATGAACACCCCAATCATAAGAACCTTCTTTAGCAGTAGAGATCAGGGCCTTTGATCCAGTGTTAGTTGACGCATTCCTATTGCTTGAACTATAACAAGGAAAATCTTGAAAAGATGAGCTAGAACCAGATTCAGACTTAGGTCTTTGACACTCTCTGGCGAAGTGCCCATAATTTTGACAATTGTAACACTTCACTTTAGACTTGTCAAATCCCACATTCTTACCAACGAACTTCCTTCCTGTCCTATTCATGAATCTCTTCACTCTTCTAGAGATCATGGCAATCTTCCGTTGTAAATCCATATCCTCTAGGTCATCGGGGTCAATCTGATCATAATCTTCATCAAAAGTAGCAGGATCAGATATCCTTCCCTGTATGTAATTCTCATAGGAAGCAATGAATGAAGCAAGCAGTATCACTTGAAGCATTGTAATTCTTCCCTGATGATCCTCCTGAAGTTGCTACAAAACATACTTCACCATCAGCTTTGTCACAACCTGCTCATTTTCACACGAGAGAAACACAATTGTAGTATCACTTGAAGCATTGTTGGAAGATGAAGATGTAAGCGCTTTATAAATTCCCGGATCTTGAACCTGGTCATATCTGGTTTCCTTCTTCTTCATGTTGAGCTCAAAAGCTCTCAGTTTCCCAACAACCTCTTCCAAGTCTTTATCTTCATAATCAGCTTCACCCTTTATCATTAAAGTATAAATATCCCATTTGGCCGGTAAAGCATCTAGCAACTTATCGTTTATCTCAATATCTGTGTATCCCTCTATGTCATAATTGTCCATTTCTGACATTAGAGGATAGTATCTCGTGATAATATCTTCAAGGGACTCAATCCTCGTGCCTTTAAACACAACAAACTGTTTCTTCAGCAAATCAACCATGTTCTTCTTCATATCAGGATTACCCTCATACCTCTTTTCTAGAGCATCCCACATCTCCTTCGAAGTGGTATATCGCTTGAAAGTGTGTTTGATTCCATCTGGTAACGACATCTTTATAGCAGCTAAGGCCTTCTTTTCAGACTCATACATTCTCTTTTCAGCCCCTGACATGTTCACATAGGCAGTGACACATTGTCTGCCTTCAAAGTCATGAGTTGGGTTAACGTACCCAACTTGAATACATGTGTCCTGATATTCAATGAATGACTGAAACCTATCCTTCCATGTAACTTAATTCTCTACCTTCAACATCTTTCGAGGTTTGTTAGTCGTGCCTGCCTCATGCTCCATTCTTAGCAATTCATTTAAGTTAGACATATTCGACATTTTTACTGAACCAGCTTGTTAAAAACATTATTTATAGTGTTGAACTAAATCATGGGAAAAACCTACCCTGTCCCCTAGTGGCCACCTTATCAAACATCTTAGAAACGGTAGTGAAAATGTTGGTTCAAAAGTTCTAGAATGTACCAGACCAACCGAACCCCATCTTTCATTGGAAGAAGCCAACTCTTTTGATGACTTCCTTGTTCTGGTCAATGGAGTCAAGATTGACCATCAGCTAACCAATGATGTTAGGATGGGCTACTACAAACTATGCTTGTATAAGAAAGAATTTCTTCGTCCGGAAGACGTGTATGACAAGTTAGTGGTGGTTATGATTCGTGTAACCGTAGAGATTGATGGTATGATTAAGAAGTGCAAGCTCACCACAGCTAAGGAAGAGTTTGATAAATGGGCTAAGTACCTGAAAGCTTTGGAGTGTTTTGGCCTGAAATGGGTTTTTACACGATATAGCTAATCACACTTGAAACGCGTGTGCTTGATTCAGAAGGTGCATTGGACATAAAGCAGTACATGGAGGAAACACATGAACATAAACGCATCAAGGATGAGTTAAAGAATGTAGCTGCCATGCGTAAGGAGTTGAAGGGAAGTGCTATAAACTCTCAGGAGATTTCGGGTATGTTAAAGCAAAAAGTTGAGAGGCATGAACTTAGGTTCAAGAAGGTGGTGAAAAACACCATGGTAGGCTCTATCAGAGGGTCATTAAGTTGGTTTTCTTTTTATGGTAAACCGTAAAATCTATGAATAATGAACCACATTTAGTGAACCACATTTAGATTTACAGCTTAGCATATCTGAGAAAAGCCCCTTTGTGAGAATCGGTAGAGCCTATCATGGTGCATTCACCACCTTCTTGGACCAAGTTCATGCCTCTCAAGTTTCTTCTTTAAAATACCCCAAATCTCCTGAGAGTTTTTAGCACTTCCCTTCAACTCCTTACGCATGGCAGCTACTTTCTTTAACTCATCTTTATGCGTTTAAGTTCATGTGTTACCTCCATGTACTGCTTTATGTCCAATGCACCTTCTGGATCAAGCACAAGCATTTCAAGTTTGATTAACTTATTGTGTAAAAACCCAACTTTCATGCCAAAACCCTCAAAAGCTTTCAGGTAATTATCCCATTTATCAAACTCTTTCTTAGCTGTGGTGAGCTTGCACTTCTTAATCTCACCAGCAATCTCTGTGGTTGGACGAATCATACCTACCACTAACATGTGATACACGTATTCTGGATGAAGACATTCTTTCTTATACAAGCATAGTTTGTAGTAGCCCATTCTAACATCATCGGTTAGCTGATGGTCGATCTTGACTCCATTGACCAGAACACACGGAAGTCTTCAAAAGAGTTGACTTCTTCGAACGAAAGATGGGGTTGGTTGGTCTAGAGCATTATAGAACCTCTGAACCAAACTCTTCATTACCGTTTCCAAGATGTGAGACAAGGTGGCCACTAGGGGACAGGGTAGCTGTTTTCAACACTATAAATAAAGCCTGGTAACAACTAAAACTAACAAAAACAAAACGCAAAATAGTTACCTGGAGTTACTTGTTCAGTATGTGCTGCCAAATGCAAAAGTCTATCAGCACAATCAACTTCATTTGAATCAATTCCGTTTCGTATGTAACCCTGTAGAAGTAAGAACATTTGAGATTATTAAAGAAGTATGTTATGATCGGTCTCGCGTGCCGTTAGGACTTATTAAGATGCAGTTTTTTAAAAGCAAGGTCATAGGAAAGCATGCTATATGTTATTCACATTAAATTTGGTACTTTAAATTTAATGGAAGAGCAAAACATCTCCAATCTTAAATTTATGTCCAACGGGAAAGTATTTCCACTGGGCACTAAGCCCATGCCTGCATTCAATGCATTTGACTTCCCATTGCTTTCCATTTCTATCTTCAAGTGAACACTTAACGTCTTCTTTTGGTAGAAACGAGTTGCAGAAACGAACCGGAAGACCCTACGAACCACAGAGGGAGGTTGTTTATCTTGTTTGTGATGTTTAAAAAGCAACAGTGATTGCAAGCAGTTGAAGAGAGAGAGAGAGAGAGAGATTATTTTCCAAAAATGGTTCTAGCGACAAATCAAATCAGCATACATATACCAAGTAAAATTGATTTATTCCAATCAAAGTTAGAGTTATTTTCCTTAAATGGTTCTAGCAATCTTAAAGGTTTTGCACTAAATCATAACATGATTTAACTACATAACACTAATGGCAGCAACAACAATTACATGAATGTCAAACTGAAGCAATTTCTAACGGTATTAGTATTCGGAGAAGGACTTTCCTTTTGCGTATAAGTATAAGAACCAGCAAATCTTGTCGGCTTCTGTTTGGTTTTCGAGGTTTAATCTGTCAAAAACACAACCTGGCCCCGTGTTAACTAGCAGATTTCATGCAAATACATTGACAAACCGATGAATAGCATGTAGCGACATATGATTAGAGATACCGATGAAGGATTGCAGAGAACATATGGCTGAGAGTTTGAAAAATTCGTCAATTGAGATGAATTAAAGCTGCCATCAGCATAACAATGGTTAAACCGGAGTTCATGCTTCTCAAATTTCTACTTTAAAATTCCCGAAATCTCCTCACTCATGGCAGCTACTTTCTTTAACACATCTTTAATGCGTTTATGTTCATTTGATGCCTCCATGTACTGCTTTATGTCAAATGCACCTTCTGATTCAAGCATAAGTCTTGCAAGTGTGCGTATCTTATCACATAAGATACCTGGAGTTACTAGTTCTGAAAGTGCTCCCAAATGCAAAAGGCTAACAGCACAATCAACTGCATTTTAACAATTTCCCTTTAGTATGGAAACCTACAGAAGCAAGAACTTTTGAGATTGCTACACATGTATATTATGATCGGTCTTGAGGAATTTTTAATTACCAGTTGCCTCATGCTCGCACCTAAGGCACGTGCTTTTAGAACTACGTTAAGATGCACCTTTTAAAACCTAAGTTATAGAAAAGCATGCAATAAGTATCTCACCCTAAATTTGGTAGTTTCAATTAAATGCAAGAGCAAAACATCTCCAAACTCCAAGTTATGTCCAACTCCAAAGTATTTCCGCCCTGCACTAAGGCTATGTCTGCATTCAATATATCTGACTACCATTTGCTCTCCATTTTCATCTTCAAAAGCAAATTTAACGTTTTCTTTTGGTAAAAACGAATTGTAGAAATGAACCAGAAGACCATATGAACCACGGAGAGAGTGGGTATATCTTTGTTGGATTAATGGTTTCGTATACGAGTCAAATGGTTGGTTTAAATGGGTTTTTATTTAGCAACGGTTTAATGGAGAAATGGTCTTCTGTTTACCAAGTTTGTTGGAGGAAGAAAAACGTGTGGGCTTGAGGAACAAGTTACTGAAGTCGTTTGCAGAATAATAGGTGCTTTATTAGAATATTCTTTCTGCACGTGTTTTTGTATTTAGTATAAATAGGATACGTATTGAGATTTATTAATGCATCCATTTTCTTCTTTGGTAACAGAAGCAATTTTTCAATCATATTTCTTTTACAAATAATCTCAATATACACACTACATACATACGTAAGTTTGTGAGTGCATTGCTAGCTTGTTGTGGGACCTGAACCAACAATCTTGTTTTTTCATGTTTAAAAAAAGTGTGATTGCAAGCAGTTGAAGAGAGATAGAGAGAGATTATTTTCCTCAAATGGTTCTAGCGACAAATCAAGTCACAGTATACAGGTACGAAGTGACAAATTATTATTCCAAACAAACTTAAGAATATTTTCCCCAAATGGTTCTAGCGATCTTAAAGCTTTTCCACTAAATTATAACTAGATCAAAATGTATAACAGTAAGGGCAGTAACAACAATAACACCAGCATAAGACTGATGCAATTTCTTACCTATAAATACTTGAGACGGACTGTCCTTTTGCGTATGAGTTTAAAACCCGCAAATCTAGCCAGCTTCAATTTTCGACGTTTACTCTGTCAAAAAACAACCAGATCCAGTGTTAACTAGCTGATTTCTAGCAAATACATTGACAATTCGATGAACAACATGTAACAACATATGATTAGAGATACCGATGAAGGATTGCAGGAAATTGAGACGAAATAAAGTTGTCTTCAGCATAACTAGGGTTGAAGTTGTTTCTGGTGAGATTAGGATCAGAAGATACCACCCTAAGTTGAATTCTCTGGTGACTGGAGCTTGCCTAATTAGAGGCTTTGATCATAGAGGGATTGAAGGGAAAACAGACAATGTTGGATCTTGTTGGTGTATGTGCTTTCATAGCCTTGATTGTAGTATATCATATTATGCAATACAATATAATAGTGTATCATATTACATAAGATTACATCACATCATACTAGAGCATTTACATTTGGTTCTCTAGTTTCATCTTTATGAGTTAACTAAAGAACACCTTTAATTAATGTGATATAAGATTACATCATATTATATTAGAGCATTCACATTGGTTCTCTGTCTTCATCATATTATATTTAAAACTCATAAAAATGTAGAGAATTAATGTGAGGAGTGAATACATATGCTAAATGTGAGGAATGAAAAATAAGTCTCTAAATTTATTCCCTGTTTAATTACTTAAATAATAAACTGGTTTAGCCTAAACCATGCTCGAGCATGAAAAACTAGTCCCCAGTGGAGTGGTGCTTGAGAATTAGAAATAAAGCTTGATATGAGACTCGAACTCGAGTTGGAGCTTTCGTAAGTTACCAAGCTCGGCAAAATGTGATTGTATTAGGTTGCTGTATAATTAGGGTTGCAATGGTGTGGTTTACCTAGACCACATATTACAGATTAAGTCCATATAATAACACAATATGTTACTAGATCTAATACTCCCTCGCATGCTAAGTGCTTGAAATGTAAAAACTAATAAGACCAAACTAAAACTAAACCAGTTAAGTGGAGCCGAGCCCGAGAACAAAGTCTCAAGTATGCAATATTTATTGGGCTTCAAAGTCACCATTCTTTGTTGAGCCATTAGCTCCAATTTGAGGGCCACCATTGTCTGATACAAAATTACATACTTTGCATTCTAGTCTGCACAGTTTCTCCCCATTTGAAAAGCTTTGTTGCTATATGAGTCTCCTTTTTTCTTCATCACATGTAATGTCACCTTATAAGGGGTTGTTTAATACGACCTCTCATCACTTCTTCCTTTATCCCCTTTCATCCCATAACGAGATCCATTGTTGGCCAGTGTTGTGGTGGTGGCTACAAAAACGGAGTCGCGTTTTATATGATGGCTAGGGTTCTAACCATAGGTTGTTTATGTGAATCCTAGCGTGTGCAGGTTAACAAAAACAAATCTAGTATTGAATAGGCATCCTTGAACCCCAGTTCATTCATTCACTATTCAACAAGAACTTTATATATAACCAGTTCATTCAAATCCCAAACCCATATCACGCCTTCATCTCAAACCGCACTCCTTCCATTGCATCTTAACGGTTGGAAATCTCAGTAAGCAGACTAAAGATCATTGGGAAACGAGCAGCTAGAAAACGAGTTGGGAGAGACCGTGGTTGCACTACAACTAAAAAGCCATTCAGTGGCATACATTAAGTGCCATAGAAAACCAAAAAAGTGCCACTAAAGGCACCTATTGGAATGAGCGGCACACAAAAGAAGTGGTGAAGCTGAAACCTTTTATTGACACTTTTTTGTTTGGGGCTCATTCCAACAAGAACCTTTAGTGGTACTTTTTTGTCTGCCACTACAAAGTTTTGGGTTTTAGTCACACATAATTTTTGCCACAAAAAACACATCAAATTAAATGCCATTACATTGTTTATTGTGTCTCTATAGTTTGGTCGTGTCGACCAAATCAAAATATCCTCCTATCTTGATTTAGTACTACGATTAGTTTGTCTGTGTTGTAAAACAGTTGCATGTATGCATACTGTTGAGTCTTATGTACGTGATGTCTGTTGGCAGGTTCTCCAAAGAACACTTTCAGGTACGAGTGTGAAGTGCTTGGTACGAGCAAGTTGTTGCTCATACGAGCCATTAATCATTCATACGAGTGATTCTCCACTCATACTAGTGGCTCTATTCAACAAGCACCTTACTTGATTCGTATGAGCCAGTTCATGTTCGTACGAGCCATGGGTCGTTCGTACGAGCATCCTTTGGAAAATGTTCTTCGTGACTAATAGTGTTTCGTACGACCAGCAACATTCTTCGTACTATTGCTAGGTGTGGACACTATATAAACAGACATGCACTTCTTAGTGACACAGGACACCAGTTGACAAGTTAGACACTAGAGAGAGACACTGAAGCACAAGAACACCAAGAGTATTTTCTGAGTCTCTATGAACATTGTTTGTATGTGTTTATACTAGTTCTCTTCTGTTAATCAAGATATTGAATCTTTGGTTATCTTGTGTTTCTTACTTTTTTTTGGTTTGCATACTTACGAGGATTCCACACTCGTATGTGTGTTAGATAAACAAGAAAGTAGGTTATCTTGATCCTCCAAGTAGGACCTACAAGTATTTTCCACCTATGCTCCTTACGTTCACCGGACCGAAAAACCCATATGAAGTAATTCATAAGGGGCATCTATGGAATTTACTGTTTCAGACTTGTGAGGTATCTTATGTTGTTTTCCCTTTTGACATGGAAGTCATTTATCTTCCACATGAAACCTCTGCACTGGCACCCCTTCCACTAAACCGTGTTTGATAATATAATTCATTTTTCTATAGTGGATGTTGGCAATGCGTCTGTGCCACAGCAATGACTCAGCCTCAGATGCTTTTGACAGTATACACGGCACCACAGTGGAAGAATCCTTAGCACCCATTTCCATGACATAAGTGTCATTTGTCCTTGGCGTTCTCATCACTATCCAATCACCAGGTATCAACACCAAAGCTTCAAACTTAGTAAAGTGGACCGAGTGACCCTTGTCGCAGACTTGAGACTCGCTTATCTGATTGTGCTTCAACTGCTCGACATAGTTCACTTTGTCCAATGTGATCTTCTCGTTGGTCACTTTTTAAACTGCTCGACATAGTTCACTATAATGTGCCCTCCTTTAGCACCTGCAAAATTCACATAATCTCTACTATATTCTCAAACTCAGTCAACAACCTCGCATCCCTCGTCATGTGCCTGGAGCAGCAACTATCAACATACCACAAGTTGATAATCCTCCTTAGCAGCTCCTGCACAACCCAATAACACTTAGTTAGATTGGGGGACCCAAGCCTTAATGGTCTTGGGTCTTCCACCCGAAACATTCATCCAATATCCATCACTAACTGTTGATGGAAAAAGTTTTTGATTTCCACTAGGTCTCTGGTCCTGAGGTTTTCTAAACATGTTTGGACTTTGTGACCTTTGGAAATTTGGTTTTGGTTCCTTGTATTTTGATGATAATAATTTCTAAATCCATTGTTATAAAAATTTCGACTACCAACATTTTGATATCGAGTTTGATATTGACCGTGACTTCTGAAATTATTTGATCGACCATTAAAGTTATTCATTCTTGGTTTTGGATCTCAGACCTGTTGATGGAAAAAGTTTTTGATTTCCACTAGTTCTCTGGTCCTGAGGTTTTCTAAACATGTTTGGACTTTGTGACCTTTGGAAATTTGGTTTTGGTTCCTTGTATTTTGATGATAATAATTTCTAAATCCATTGTTATAAAAATTTCGACTACCAACATTTTGATATCGAGTTTGATATTGACCGTGACTTCTGAAATTATTTGATCGACCATTAAAGTTATTCATTCTTGGTGAACTACTTCTAGGTCTTTCATTTCTACCTGATGGATTCAGGCTGACCTGTTGATGGAAAAAGTTTTTGATTTCCACTAGGTCTCTGTCCTGAGGTTTTCTAAATATGTTTGGACTTTGTGACCTTTAGAAATTTGGTTTTGGTTCCTTGTATTTTGATGATAATAATTTCTAAATCCATTGTTATAAAAATTTCGACTACCAACATTTTGATATCGAGTTTGATATTGACCGTGACTTCTGAAATTATTTGATCGACCATTAAAGTTATTCATTCTTGGTGAACTACTTCTAGGTCTTTCATTTCTACCTGATGGATTCACGCTGAAATCTTTGTTGATTTCTTTGAAAACGAGGAACTTGGTGAGTTTCTTTTTCAGCCTAATCTACACCAACAGCAACACTTTGTTGCTTGGTTGTAGATATCTTTGGTGTGTTAGTAACCTTCTTCTCACCATCACCAATTTTTTCTGGTGATTTTTCTCTCTGTGTCTCACTCACCTGTGCTTCAGTCTTTTTATTAGGACAACAGCTAGCTACATGTCCCTTGTTGTGACATTTGAAGCACGATCTTCTATCCGAAGACTTCTTAATTGAAGTCTCTGGTTTAGATTCATCAGGTGACGATGATGATGATGCCTTTGAATGATCTTGTTTAGTTTGCATAATTTCTGATTTTTCTTTGTTTTTACTTTTAGCAAACTGCACATTTGACTCTTCTTTGTAATAACAATGACCTCTTCTTTCATATCACTCCCTTTAACAAAATCAATTTTTTTAACAAAATTGTTTTTTATTCGTAGGGTGTGTATTCTTTGTTTTCAAAACCGATTCCCTGTTATTATCCTTCTTGGCATTCTTAGTCATATCAACATTCCCTGATGTGGAACTACTAGGTGTAGTTGACACAAAGTCTGTAAGCTTTTCTTCGTATGTCAAGAAACAATAGTCATGAACATGAGGTGGTGGAACTTCATTGAAACTTTTG
Source organism: Scalesia atractyloides (assembly GCA_947069175.1). Classification (NCBI taxonomy): domain Eukaryota; kingdom Viridiplantae; phylum Streptophyta; class Magnoliopsida; order Asterales; family Asteraceae; genus Scalesia; species Scalesia atractyloides. The sequence continues at coordinate 17,578,558 of CAMTDV010000026.1, forward strand.
AAGCCTACACTCGTTTACGCTTCTTCAAGCCATTCATCATGTATTTCATAACAAAAGATGAATCTCTGAATTGATTAAATTTCTTTTCAAGTTCACAAATTTTCAGTTGTGCTATTGACAACTCTTCGCATTTTTCAGAAATTTCTTTTGTTTTGTCACACATCGTGAGCTAAATCAATACTTTGAAGTTTTTTATATAGTTTACAGGTTAGAATATTGATTTCCTCTTCATAACCTTTAATTTTCTTCAAATATAATGACTCATTTCTTTTTACGAAAAAAGTTTGATTCTTTTATGTTTGAGAGCTCATTAACCAAACTTTGGTTTTGATTTGTTAACCTGTCAACCTCACTTTGCAGTTCACGACATTTTAAGCAAACAGAACTACAAGAGTTAGAATGTACCTCTCCTATTGATTTGCTTAGATCGGCCATGAAAGTAGGAAAATCAGCAGCCATCTTCTTATCTACAGCATTCTGTTCTACATCAATTTTTTCAACTACCATCTCTCGCTCTACCTTAGCATCAGCCTTCACTTCTTCATTATCAACTGGGGCTATCTCAGCCTTGAACGCCTGTGTGGCATTGTCGTCACCCTTTAGATGAATACTTCAATCATAAGAACCTTCTCTAGCAATAGAGATCAGGGCCTTTAATCCAGTGTTAGTTGACGCATTAATGTTGCTTGAACCATGACAAGGAAAATCTTGAGAAGATGAGCTAGAACGAGATTCAAACTTAGGCCTTTGACACTCTCTGGCGAAGTGTCCATTATTTTGACAATTGTAACACTTCACTTTAGACTTGTCAAATCCCACATTCTCAACAACGAACTTCCTTCCTTCATGTCCTATTCATGAATCTCTTCACTCTTCTAGAGATCATGGCCATCTGCCATTCTAAATCCATCCCCTCTAGGTCATCGGGGTCAATTTGATCATAATCTTCACCAAAAGTAGCAGAATAAGATATTCTTCCCTGTATGTAATTCTCATAGGAAGCAAGGAATGAAGCAAGCAGTATCACTTGAAGCATTGTAATTCTTCCCTGATGATCCTCCTGAAGTAGCTACAAAACATACTTCACCATCAACATTGTCACAACCTGCTCATTTTCACACGAGAGAAACACAATTGCAGTATCACTTGAAGCATTGTTGGAAGATGAAGATGTAAGCCCTTTATAAATTCCCGGATCTTGAACCTGATCATATCTGGTTTCCTTCTTCTTTTTCTTCATGTTGAGCTCATAAGCTCTCAGTTTCCCAGCAACCTCTTCCAAGTCTTTATCTTCTTAATCAGCTTCACCCTTTATCATTAAAGTATAAATATCCCATTTGGCCAGTAAAGCATCTAACAACTTATGGTTTATCTCAACATCTGTGTATCCCTCTATGTCATAATTGTCCATTTCTGACATTAGATGATAGTATCTTGTGATAATATCTTCAAGTGGTTTGAGCAATCGTAAATATATTGGACTAAATCATAACCAGATTTAACTACATAACGTAATGGCAGTAACACCAATAACATGAGTGTCAAACTGAAGTAATTTCCTACGGTATTAGTATTCGGAGTAGGACTTTCCTTTTGTGTATAATTTCGAGAACCAGCTAATCTAGTGGTCTTCGATTTTCGAGGTTTACTATTTCAAAAACACAAACTATAGGGAATTTATTCAAATGGAGTTCATTGTGCTGTTATCCTTTTGTATTTGGCAGCACATTCAGAAAAAGTAACTCCAGGTAACTATTTTGAGTTTTGTTTTACTTAATTTTTGTTTTACTTAGTGTTGAACTAAATCATGGGAAAACACCTACCCTGTCCCCTAGTGGCCACCTTACCGGATATCTTAGAAAGGGTAGTGAAAATGTTGGTTCAGAAGTTCTAGAATGTACTAGACCAACCGAACCCCATCTTTCATTTGAAGAAGCCAACTCTTTTAGTGACTTCAGTGTGTTCTGGTCAATGGAGTCAGGATTGACCATCAGCTAACCGATGATGTTAGGATGGGCTACTACAAACTATGCTTGTATAAGAAAGAATTTCTTCATCTGGAAGACGTGTATGATAAGTAAGTGGTGGTTATGATTCGTATAACCGTAGAGATTGATGGTATGATTAAGAAGTGCAAGCTCACCACAACTAAGGAAGGGTTTGATAATTTGACTAAGTACCTGAAAGCTTTGGAGGGTTTTGGCATGAAAGTTGGGTTTTTACGCGATAAGTTAATCACACTTGAAACACGTGTGCTTGATTCAGAAGGTGCGTTGGACATAAAGTAGTACATGAAGGCAACACATGAACAATAACGCATCAAGGATGAGTTAAAGAATGTAGCTGCCATGCATAAGGACTTGAAGGGAAGTGAAGACGTTAAGATAATCAAGCAACATCCGATCAAATTGGTTTTGGGCCGGTAGTTTAGATATGTTTTATTTAATCGTTATCGGGTCAAAAACAATTACTATTATGTTTTATTTAGTTTTGGGCATGAGGCTATATTATGTTATGGGTCATGAATGCTAGAAGTCCAATAGGGTTAACTTTGGATGTGTTTGTTTGGGCTGGATGTATGCGAGCAGATGTGTGTATGTGATAACCGTATGAACGGTTATGGTGGAATCAATATACTTGTTGGTAATCGACACACCTCTTCATAACATGCCCCTTCATCGCATATAAATAGGGCTGCATAACATCATTTTCAAACACAGCATCAGTTTATGTATATATATTTGAAGTTCTGTTCGATAATCAAGTGCAAGTAACTTCAGTGTTTCGGTTAGTTTCAATTGTTTATTTTTCTGCATTGTTTTTTATCATGAAGCAGTGTGAAATCTGTGGTGTTAAGAATGTTTGTAACCATTGTCCCTCTCGAACCGAATGGTCCTGGAACCCGTTGTTCCTGGTATCAGAGCCATAGGTTCTTCGGCTATCGAGAAGGATGATGGTGGTTTGGGAGATTGTCTGAGGGAAAAGGATAAAACGGTTGATGCCGGGTTTGGTGATGTTCGCATGAGCGGTGGAAAGAGCGGCCAGGGCTGCAACAAAGGGAAAAATGTTGCACAGGGAAAGCCATCCACGCGGTCGTGGAAATCACCCGTGAAAAGTTTTCCCAAGAAGATGATTCCTAAAGGTTTTGTGAAGAAGTTCGGCAAGGGAAGAAATGGACCGGTCGGGCGACCACGGAAAGCCGGTATTCGCTGTTTTATGTGCAAGCAGTTTGGTCACATCGCTTCCATATGTCCAAGTAAGTACCTCAACTTGGTTCCTTTACCCGTTGAAAACGATTATTTAGTTGAGGGTACTTGCGGAGGAACATTTGATTCGATTTGGGTGGTGGACCCAAATTTCAAAACACACATGACGGGGAACAAAAGTGTGTTTAAGCGGTTTAAAAGGCATTTTGGTGTAATGACTAACGATTAGAAAAAGGAATTCATGTTCGTGCATGGGGTTGGAGAAGTAAAGATACCGGTAGACGGGAAGGACAAAACTATACCGTGTGTTAGTTATGTCCCGAAACTCAAGAAGAATGTGTTAAGTCTCTAGCAATTATTGTATTAAGGAATCGAAAAATTACTACCGGTGACAAGTGTGTTGTCAAGAAGATGTTTGGTAGTCAAGCAAAGGGTTTTGATGTATTCGAAAACAAAACGGAGGTTGAATTGGAGGAAGAATACTTAGATAAATTCTACGATGGCATAGATGTTGATAACGAATATCGAAAGGATAAAGAAAAACTGAAGGAATATGTGAGGAGACTTATGAGAAAGAGTTTGAGATCGAGAGAGAGAAAAACAAGAAGAAGTTAGATGGTGAAGGCACATCGGGAGTGAAGAAAGACGAGATTGTCTACTCGAAAAAACAAAAAGGTTGGTTTCATGATTTACTATGAGGGGTTGAAAGACAATCCGTCACAATCGAAGCAAGAATTACGACAAAGGTCGGTGGTACTTTCCCAAGATGAAGAAGATGTCATCGAAAATGACATGATTATCGAAAGTTGTTTGGAGACGATTGATTTGATATTGTTACACGAAGAATTGGCCCGTCGTAATTACTTTTATGAAGCAAGCTTCAAAGAAATTTTACTACGGTTTATTCCATATCTCCTTGGAATCTTCAAGGAAAACACCATGCCACCCGAGTTAATAGACGGTAGGGAAGTTAGTTTGGTTCTACTACATGGTATTGTGACCGTCAAGGGTGGATTCAAGAAAGTTGTCCAAGATGATCTTTGGGATGAGGTTGCATTCGAGTGTGGTTACCATCCAGACGATGCACATGTGATAAAAGTTGCATACGTGTACTACATAGAGTTAATCGAATGGTATTTCGATTTGATGAAAAAGAAAGGTGACAAGAATCCATTGGTTGAGGAAGAAGCAAGCAAGAAGGATGCACAATCGGAGGAGATCGAAGACAAAGGCAATAGATGGATTGACGGTGATTCAAGTGAAGACGACTTGGTGATCATTGTGGAGGTCACCAATAACGACAACAACAAGTGAAGATTGGATGCATCGGATGTTCCTCGATTAGGGAGGAATGAAGACGTTAAGATAATCAAGCAACATCCGATCGAATCGGTTTCGGGCCGGTAGTTTAGATATGTTTTATTTAATCGTATCGGGTCAAAAACAATTACTATTATGTTTTATTTAGTTTTGGGCATGAGGCTACATTATGTTATGGGTCATGAGTGCTAGAGGTCCAATAGGGTTAACTTTGGATGTGTTTGTTTGGGCTGGATGTATGCGAGCAGATGTGTGTATGTGATAACCGTATGAACGGTTATGGTGGAATCGATATACTGTTGGTAATCGACACACCTCTTCACAACATGCCCCCTCATCGCATATAAATAGGGCTGCATAACATCAGTTTCAAACACTGCATCAGTTTATGTATATATGTTTGAAGTTCTGTCCGATAATCAAGTGCAAGTAACTTCAGTGTTTCGGTTAGTTTCAATTGTTTATTTTTCTGCATTGTTTTTGATCATGAAGCGGTGTGAAATCTGTGGTGTTAAGAATGTTTGTAACCATCGTCCCTCTCGAACCGAATGGTCCTGGGAACCCGTTGTTCCTAATACCAACAGGAAGTGCTAAAAACTGTTAGGAGATTTAGGGTATTTTATAGCAGATTGTTGAGAGGCATGAACTTAGGTTCAAGAAGATGGTGAATGCACCATGGTAGACTCTATCAGAGGGTCATTAAGTTGGTTTTCTTTTTATGGTAAACTATAAAATCTGTGGATAATGAACCACATTTAGTGATACACATTTAGTTTTACAGCTTAGCATATCTGAGAAAAGCCCTTTGTGAGAATCGATAGAGCCTATCATGGTGCATTCACCACCTTCTTGAACCTAAGTTCATGCCTCTCAAGTTTCTTCTTTAAAATATCCGAAATCTCCCGAGAGTTTATAGCACTTCCCTTCAACTCCTTACGCATGGCAGCTACATTCTTTAACACATCTTTGACGCATTTATGTTCATGTGTTGCCTCCATGTACTGCTTTATGTCCAATGCACCTTCTGGATCAAGCAAAAGTGTTTCAAGTGTGATTAATTTATTGTGTAAAAACCCAACTATCATGCCAAAACCCTCTAAAGCTTTCAGGTAATTATCCCATTTATCAAACTCTTCCTTAGCTGTGGTGAGCATGCACTTCTTAATCTCACCAGCAATCTCTGTGGTTGGACGGATGATACCTACCACTAATCTGTCATACACGTATTCTGGATGAAGATATTCTTTCTTATACAAGCATAGTTTGTAGTAGCCAATTCTAACATCATCGGTTAGCTGATGGTCGATCTTGACTCCATTGACCAGTACACACGGAATTCTTCAAAAGAGTTGACTTCTTCGAATGAAAGACGGGGTTCGGTTGGTCTAGAGCATTATAGAACCTCTGAACCAACCTCTTCATTACCGTTTCCAAGATGTCAGACAAGGTGGCCACTAGGGGACGGGTAGCTGTTTTCAACACTATAAATAAAGCCTGGTAACAACTAAAACTAACTAAAACAAAACGCAAAATAGTTACCTGGAGTTACTTGTTCAGAATGTGCTGCCAAATGCAAAAGTCATCAGTACAATCAAACATCATTTGAATAAATTCCCTTTAGTATGTAAACCTGTAGAAGTAAGAACATTTGAGATTGTTAAATAAGTATGTTATGATTGGTTTCACGTGCCTTTAGAACTTGGTAAGATGCACTTTTTTAAAACCAAGGTCATAGGAAAGCATGCTACATTTTATTCACCTTAAATTGGTAGTTTCAGTTTACTGGAAGAGCAAAACATCTCCAATCTTCAAGTTATCTTGTTTTGTCATGTTTAAAAAACAACAGTGATTGCAAGCAGTTGAAGAGAGAGAGAGAGAGAGATTATTTTCCTAAAATGGTTCTAGCGACAAATCAAATCTGCGTACACATACCAAGTAAAATATATTTATTACAAACAAAGTTAGAGTTGGTTTTCCTCATGTGGTTCTAGTTTCCGTTAAATCATAATCAAATTTAACTACATAACAGTAAAAGCGGTAACAACAATAACAGGAATGTCAAACTGCAGCATTTTTTGAGCGTGTTAGTATTCGGAGTAGGACTTTCTTTTGTGTATAAGTCGAGAACCAGCAAACGTTGTCGGCTTTGATTTTCGAGGTTTACTATGTCAAAAACACCAACTATACGGAATTTATTCAAGTGAAGTTCATTGTGCTGTTATCCTTTTGCATTTGGCAGCATATTCAGAACAAGTAACTCCAGGTAACTATTTTGAGTTTGGTTTTACTTACTTTTAGTTGTTACCTTTTATTTATACTGTTGAACTAATCATGGGAAAACACCTACCCTGACCCCTAGTGGCCACCTTATTGGATATCTTCGAAACGGTAGTGAAGAGGTTCTCAAAAGTTCTAGAATGTTCTAGAACAACCGAACCCCATCTTTCATTCCAAGAAGCCTACTCTTTTGAATACTTCCATGTGTTCTGGTCAATGGAGTCAGGATTAACAAGCAGCTAACTGATGATGTTAGGATGGACTATTGCAAACTATGCTTGTATAAGAACGAATTTCTTCATCCGGAAGACAGACGTGTATGACAAGTAAGTGAGTATGATTCGCACCGTAGAGATTGATGGTACGATTAAGAAGTACAAGCTCACCACAGCTAAGGAAGAGTTTGATAAATGGGATAAGTACCTGAAAGCTTTGGAGGGTTTTGGCATGAAAGTTGGGTTGTTACGCAATAAATTAATCACACTTAAAACGCCTGTGCTTGATTCAGAAGGTGAATTGGACATAAAGCAGTACATGGAGGCAACACATATGAACATAAACGCGTCAAAGATGAGTTGAAGAATGTAGCTGCCATGCGTAAGGAGTTGGGAAGTGCTATAAACTCTCAGGAGATTTCGGGTATGTTAAAGCAAAAAGTTGAGAGGCATGAACTTAGGTTCAAGAAGGTGGTGAATACACCATGGTAGGCTCTATCAGAGGGTCATTAAGTTGGTTTGCTTTTTATGGTAAACTATAAAATCTATGAATAATGAACCACATTTAGTTTTACAGCTTAGCATATTTGAGAAAAGGCCCTTTGTGAGAATCGGTAGAGCCTATCATGGTGCATTCACCACCTTCTTGAACCCAAGTTCATGCCTCTCAAGTTTCTTCTTTAAAATACCCCAAATCTCCTGACAGTTTTTAGCACTTCCCTTCAACTCCTTACGCATGGCAGCTACTTTCTTTAACTCATCTTTATGCGTTTAAGTTCATGTGTTGCCTCCATGTAATGCTTTATGTCCAATGCACCTTCTGGATCAAGCACAAGCATTTCAAGTGTGATTAACTTATTGTGTAAAAACCCAACTTTCATGCCAAAACCCTCAAAAGCTTTCAGGTAATTATCCCATTTATCAAACTCTTCCTTAGCTGTGGTGAGCTTGCACTTCTTAATCTCACAAGCAATCTCTGTGGTTGGACGAGTCATACCTACCACTAACATGTGATACACGTATTCTGGATGAAGATATTCTTTCTTATACAAGCATAGTTTATAGTAGCCCATTCTAACATCATCGGTTAGCTGATGGTCGATCTTGACTCCATTGACCAGAACACACGGAAGTCTTCAAAAGAGTTGACTTCTTTGAACGAAAGATGGGGTTGGTTGGACTAGAGCATTATAGAACCTCTGAACCAAACTCTTCATTACCGTTTCCAAGATGTGAGACAAGGTAGCCACTAGGGGACAGGGTAGCTGTTTTCAACACTATAAATAAAGCCTGGTAACAACTAAAACTAACAAAACCAAAACGCAAAATAGTTACCTGGAGTTACATGTTCAGTATGTGCTGCCAAATGCAAAAGTCTATCAGCACAATCAACTTCATTTGAATAAATTCCGTTTCGTATGTAACCCTGTAGAAGTAAGAACATTTGAGATTATTAAAGAAGTATGTTATGATCGGTCTCGCGTGCCGTTAGGACTTATTAAGATGCAGTTTTTTAAAACCAAAGTCATAGGAAAGCATGCTATATGTTATTCACATTAAATTTGGTACTTTAAATTTAATGGAAGAGCAAAACATCTCCAATCTTCAATTTATGTCCCACGGGAAAGTATTTCCACTGTGCACTAAGCCCATGCCTGCATTCAATGCATTTGACTTCCCATTGCTTTCCATTTCTATCTTCAAGTGAACACTTAACGTCTTCTTTTGGTAGAAACGAGTTGCAGAAACGAACCGGAAGACCCTACGAACCACAGAGGGAGGTTGTTTATCTTGTTTGGGATGTTTAAAAAGCAACTGTGATTGCAAGCAGTTGAAGAGAGAGAGAGAGAGAGAGAGAGAGATTATTTTCCAAAAATTGTTCTAGCGACAAATCAAATCAGCGTACACATACCAAGTAAAATTGATTTATTCCAATCAAAGATAGAGTTATTTTCCTTAAATGGTTCTAGCAATCTTAAAGGTTTTGCACTAAATCATAACATGATTTAACTACATAACAGGAATGGCAGCAACAACAATAACATGAATGTCAAACTGAAGCAATTTCTAACGGTATTAGTATTCGGAGAAGGACTTTCCTTTTGCGTATAAGTTTAAGAACCAGCAAATCTTGTCGGCTTCGGTTTTCGAGGTTTAATTTGTCAAAAACACAACCTGGTCCAGTGTTAACTAGCAGATTTCACGCAAATACATTGACAAACCGATGAATAGCATGTAGCGACATATGATTAGAGATACCGATGAAGGATTGCAGGGAACATATGGCTGAGGGTTTGAAAAATTCGTCAATTGAGATGAATTAAAGTTGTCTTCAGCATAACATCGTTAAACCCGAGTTCATGCTTGTCAAATTTCTTCTTTAAAATACCCGAAATGTCCTCACGCATGGCAGCTACTTTCTTTAACACATCTTTAATGCGTTTATGTTCATTTGATGCCTCCATGTACTGCTTTATGTCAAATGCACCTTCTAATTCAAGCATAAGTCTTGCAAGTGTGCGTATCTTATCACATAAGATACCTGGAGTTACTAGTTCTGAAAGTGCTCCCAAATGCAAAAGGCTAACAGCATAATCAACTTCATTTGAACAATTTCCCTTTAGAATGGAAACGTACAGAAGCAAGAACTTTTGAGATTGCTACACATGTATATTATGATCAGTCTTGAGGCGTTTTAATTACCAGTTGCCTCATGCTCGCACCTAAGGCACGTACTTTTAGAACTACGTTAAGATGCACCTTTTAAAACCAAAGTTTAGAAAAGCAAGCAATAAGTATTTCACCTTAAATTTGGTAGTTTCAATTAAATGCAAGAGCAAAACATCTCCAATCTCCAAGTTATGTCCAACTCCAAAGTATTTCCGCCCTGCACTAAGGCTATGTCTGCATTCAATATATCTGACTACCATTTGCTCTCCATTTTCATCTTCAAAAGCAAATTTAACGTTTTCTTTTGGTAAAAACTAATTGCAGAGATGAACCAGAAGACCATATGAACCTGTCAACCTGTCAAACAAATTTAACGTTTTCTTTTGATTTGTTGACCTGTCAACCTCACTTTGCAGTTCACGACATTTTAAGCAAACAGAACTACAAGAGTTAGAATGTACCTCTCCTATTGATTTGCTTAGATCGGCCATGAAAGTAGGAAAATCAGCAGCCATCTTCTTATCTACAGCATTATGTTCTACATCAACTTTTTCAGCTACCATCTCTCGCTCTACCTCAGCATCAGCCTTCATTTCTTCATTATCAACCGGGGCTATCTCAGCCATGAACGCCTGTGTGGCATTGTCGTCACCCTCCAGATGAACACTCCAATCATAAGAACCTTCTCTAGTAGTAGAGAGCAGGGCCTTTGATCTAGTGTTAGTTGACGCATTCCTGTTGCTTGAACCATGATAAGGAAAATCTTGAAAAAATTAGCTAGAACGAGATTCAGAGACTTAGGTCTTTGACATTCTCTGGAGAAGTGTCCATAATTTTGACAATTGTAACACTTCACTTTAGACTTGTCAAATCCCACATTCTTAACAGCGAACTTCCTTCCTGTCCTATTCATGAATCTCTTCACTCTTCTAGAGATCATGGCCATCTGCCATTGTAAATCCATCTCCTCTAGGTCATCGGGGTCAATTTGATTATAATCTTCATCAAAAGTAGCAGGATCATATATTCTTACCTATATGTAATTCTCATAGGAAGCAACGAATGAAGCAAGCAATGCTAGATGATCTTCAGCAGCCTTAACACTCAGAGGCATAGACCTTGTATTACTGTATATTGCTAGCTTGTTGTCTCTTTGCTCCTGATGATCCTCCTGAAGTGGCTACAAAACATACTTCACCATCAGCATTTGTCACAACCTGCTCATTTTCACACGAGAGAAACACAATTTGCAGTATCACTTGAAGCATTGTCGGAAGATGAAGATGTAAGCCCTTTATAAATTCCCGGATCTTGAACCTGATCATATCTGCTTTCCTTCTTCTTCATGTTGAGCTCATAAGCTCTCAGTTTCCCAATAACCTCTTCCAAGTCTTTATCTTCATAATCAGCTTCACCCTTTATCATTAAAGTATAAATATCCCATTTGGCCGGTAAAGCATCTAACAACTTATTGTTTATCTTAACATTTGTGTATCCATCTATGTCATAATTGTCCATTTCTGACATAAGATGATAGTATCTCGTGATAATATCATCAAGGGACTCAATCCTCATGCCTTTAAACACAACAAACTGTTTCTTCAGCAAATCAACCATGTTCTTCATCACATCAGGATTACCCTCATACCTCTTTTCTAGAGCATCCCACATCTCCTTCGAAGTGGTATATCGCTTGAATGTATGTTTGATGCCATCTGGTAACGACATCTTTATAGCAGCTAAGACCTTCTTTTCAGACCCATACATTCTCTTTTCAGCCCCTGACATGTTCACATAGTTAGTGACACGTTGTCTGCCTTCAAAGTCATGAGTTGGGTTAACGTACCCATCTTGAATACAGATCCACATCCATGTGTCCTGATATTCAATGAATGACTGAAACCTATCCTTCCATGTAAGTAATTCTCTACCTTCAACATCTTTTGAGGTTTGTTAGCCGTACATGCCTCGTGCTCCATTCTTAACAATTCATTTAAGTTAGACATATTCGACATTTTTACCGAACCGCCTTGTTAAAAACGTTATTTATAGTGTTGAACTAAATTATGGGAAAACACCTACCCTGTCCCCTAGTGGCCACCTTATCAGACATCTTAGAAACGGTAGTGAAAATGTTGGTTCATAAGTTCTAGAATGTACTAGACCAACCGAACCCCATCTTTCATTCAAAGAAGCCAACTCTTTTGATGACTTCCTTGTTCTGGTCAATGGAGTCAGGATTGACCATCAGCTAACAATGATGTTAGGATGGGCTACTACAAACTATGCTTGTATAAGAAAGAATTTCTTCATCTGGAAGACGTGTATGACTAGTTAGTGGTGGTTATGAATTGTGTAACCGTAGAGATTGATGGTATGATTAAGAACTGCAAGCTCCCCACAGCTAAGGAAGAGTTTGATAAATGGGATAAGTACCTGAAAGCTTTGGTGTGTTTTGGCCTGAAAGTTGGGTTTTTATGCGATAAGCTAATCACACTTGAAACGCGTGTGCTTGATTCAGAAGGTGCATTGTACATAAAGCAGCACATGGAGGCAACACATGAACATAAACGCATCAAGGATGAGTTAAAGAATGTAGCTGCCATGCATAAGGAGTTGAAGGGAATTGCTATAAACTATCAGGAGATTTCGGGTATTTTAAAGAAGACTGTTGAGAGGCATGAACTTAGGTTCAAGAAGGTGGAGAATGCACCATGGTAATCAGAGGGTCATTAAGTTGGCTTTCTTTTTATGGTAAACTGTAAAATCTATGAATAATGAACCACATTTAGTTTTACAGCTTAGCATATCTGAGAAAAGCCCCTTTGTGAGAATCGGTAGAGCCTATCATGGTGCATTCACCACCTTCTTGAACCCAAGTTCATGCCTCTCAAGTTTCTTCTTTAAAATACCCCAAATCTCCTGACAGTTTTTAGCACTTCCCTTCAAATTCTTACGCATGGCAGCAACCTTCTCTAATTCATCTCTATGCGTTTATGTTCATGTGTTACCTCCATGTACTGCTTTATTTCTAATGCACCTTCTGGATGAAAGACAAGTGTTTCAAGTGTGATTAACTAATCGCGTAAAAACCCAACTTTCATGCCAAAACCCTCAAAAGCTTTCAGGTACTTATCCCATTTTTCAAAGTCTTCCTTAGCTGTGGTGAGGTTGCACTTATAATCTCACCAGCAATCTCAAGTTATGTCCAACTGCAAAGGATTTCCACCGTGCACTAAGCCATTGCCTGCAGGCAATGTATTTGATTTCCCATTGCTTTCCATTTCCATCTTCAAGTTCAAATTTAACGTCTGCTTTGGGTAAAAGCGAATTGCAGAAACGGACCGGAAGACCCAATGACCCACGGAGGGAGGTTGTTTATCTTGTTTTGTCATGTTTAAAAAACAACAGTGATTGCAAGCAGTTGAAGGGAGAGAGAGAGAGATAACTTTCCTAAATTGGTTCTAGCGACAAATCAAATCTGTGTACACATAGCAAGTAAAATATACTTATTCCAAACAAAGTTAGAGTTTATTTTCCTCAAGTGGTTTGAGCAATCGTAAAGATATTCCACTAAATCATAACCAGATTTAACTACATAACAGTAATGGCAGTAACACCAATAACATGAGTGTCAAACTGAAGAAATTTCTTACGGTATTAGTATTCGGATAAGGACTTTCCTTTTGTGTATAAGTTCGAGAACCAGCTAATCTAGTGGTCTCCGATTTTCGAGGTTTACTATTTCAAAAACACAAACTATAGGGAATTTATTCAAATGAAGTTCACTGTGCTGTTATCCTTTTGCATTTGGCAGCACATTCAGAACAAGTAACTCCAGGTAACTATTTTGAGTTTTGTTTTACTTAATTTTAGTTGTTACCTTTTATTTATATTGTTGAACTAAATCATGGGAAAACACCTACCCTGTCCCCTAGTGGCCACCTTATTGGATATCTTAGAAAGGGTAGTGAAAATGTTGGTTCAGAAGTTCTAGAATGTACTAGACCAACCGAACCCCATCTTTCATTCTAAGAAGCCAACTCTTTTAGTGACTTCTGTGTGTTCTGTTCAATGGAATCAGGATTGACCATCAGCTAACCGATGATGTTAGGATGGGCTACTACAAACTATGCTCGTTTAAGAAAGAATTTCTTCATCCGGAAGACGTGTATGATAAGTAAGTGGTGGTTATGATTGTATAACCGTAGAGATAGATGGTATGATTAAGAAGTGAAAGCTCACCACAGCTAAGGAAGGTTTTGATAAATGGACTAAGTACCTGAAAGCTTTGGAGGGTTTTGGCATGAAAGTTGGGTTTTTACGCGATAAGATAATCACGCTTGAAACACGTGTGCTTAATTCAGAAGGTGCGTTGGACATAAAGCAGTACATGAAGGCAACACATGAACAGTAACGCATCAAGGATGAGTTAAAGAATGTAGCTGCCATGCATAAGGACTTGAAGGGAAGTGCTAAAAACCGTTAGGAGATTGTTGAGAGGCATGAACTTAGGTTCAAGAAGATGGTGAATGCACAATGGTAGACTCTTTCAGAGGGTCATTAAGTTGGTTTTCTTTTTATGGTAAACTATAAAATCTGTGAATAATGAACCACATTTAGTGATACACATTTAGTTTTACAGCTTAGGATATCTGAGAAAAGCCCCTTTGTGAGAATCGATAGAGCCTATCATGGTGCATTCACCACCTTCTTGAACCTAAGTTCATGCCTCTCAAGTTTCTTCTTTAAAATACCCCAAATCTCCTGACAGTTTTTAGCACTTCCCTTCAACTCCTTACGCAAGCCAGCTACTTTCTTTAACTCATCTTTATGCGTTTATGTACATGTGTTGCCTCCATGTACTGCTTTATGTCCTATGCACCTTCTGGATCAAGCACAAGCGTTTCAAGTGTGATTAACTTATTGTGTAAAAACCCAACTTTCATGCCAAAACCCTCAAAAGCTTTCAGGTAATTATCCCATTTATCAAACTCTTCCTTAGCTGTGGTTAGCTTGCATTTCTTAATCTCACCAGCAATCCTTACGGTTAGACGAATCATGCCTATCACTAACCTGTCATACACGTCTTTCGGATGAAGATATTCTTTCTTATACAAGCATAGTTTGTAGTAGCTCATTCTAACATCATCGGTTAGCTGATGGTAGATCTTGACTCCATTGACCAGAACACACGGAAGTCTTCAAAAGAGTTGACTTCTTCGAACGAAAGATGGGGTTCGGTTGGTCTAGAACAATATAGAACCTCTGAACCAACCTCTTCATTACCGTCTCCAAGATGTCAGAGAAGGTGGCCACTAGGGGACAGGGTAGTTGTTTTCCCATGATTCATTTCAACACTATAAATAAAGCCTGGTAACAACTAAAACTAACAAAAACAAAACGCCAAATAGTTACCTGGAGTTACTTGTTCAGAATGTGCTGCCAAATGCAAAAGTCAGTACAATCAACATCATTTGAATAAATTCCCTTTAGTATGTAAACCTGTAGAAGTAAGAACATTTGAGATTATTAAATAAGTATGTTATGACTGGTTTCGCGTGCCTTTAAAACTTGTTAAGCTGCACTTTTGTAAAACCAAGTTCATAGGAAACCATGCTATATGTTATTCACCTTAAATTGGTAGTTTCAGTTTACTGTAAGAGCAAAACATCTCCAATCTTCAAGTTATGTCCAACTGCAAAGGATTTCCGCCGTGCACTAAGCCCATGCCTGCATGCAATGTATTTGACTTCCCATTGCTTTCCATTTCCATCTTCAAGTGCAAATTTAATGTCTTCTTTTAGTAAAAACGAATTGCAGAAACGGAGCAGAACACCCAATGACCCACGGAGGGAGGTTGTTTATCTTGTTTTGTCATGTTTAAAAAACAACAGTGATTGCAAGCAGTTGAAGAGAGAGATTATTTTCCTAAAATGGTTCTAGCGACAAATCAAATCTGCGTACACATACTAAGTAAAATATATTTACTACAAACAAAGTTAGAGTTGGTTTTCCTCAAGTTGTTCTAGTTTCCACTAAATCATAATCAAATTTAACTACATAACAGTAATAGGAGTGACAACAATAACAGGAGTGTCAAACTGCAGCATTTTTTGAGCGTGTTAGTATTCGGAGTAGGACTTTCTTTTGTGTATAAGTCGAGAACCAGCAAACGTTGTCGGCTTTGATTTTATTAGGTTTACTATGTCAAAAACACCAACTATACGGAATTTATTCAAGTGAAGTTCATTGTGCTGTTATCCTTTTGCATTTGGCAGCATATTCAGAACAAGTAACTCCAGGTAACTATTTTGAGTTTGGTTTTACTTACTTTTAGTTGTTACCTTTTATTTATACTGTTGAACTAATCATGGGAAAACACCTACCCTGACCCCTAGTGGCCACCTTATTGGATATCTTCGAAACGGTAGTGAAGAGGTTGGCTCAGAAGTTCTAGAATGTTCTAGAACAACCGAGCCCCATCTTTCATTCCAAGAAGCCTACTCTTTTGAAGACTTCCATGTGTTCTGGTCAATGGAGTCAGGATTAACCAGCAGCTAACCGATGATGTTAGATGTACTACTGCAAACTATGCTTGTATAAGAACAAATTTCTTCATCTAGAAGGCATGTATGACAAGTAAGGGAGTATGATTCGTGTAACCGTAGAGATTGATGGTATGATTAAGAAGTACAAGCTCACCACAGCTAAGGAAGAGTTTGATAAATGGGATAAGTACCTGAAAGCTTTGGAGGGTTTTGGCATGAAAGTTGGGTTGTTACGCAATAAATTAATCACACTTAAAACGCTTGTGCTTGATTCAGAAGGTGCATTGGACATAAAGCAGTACATGGAGGCAACACATGAACATAAACGCGTCAAAGATGAGTTAAAGAATGTAGCTGCCATGCGTAAGGAGTTGAAGGGAAGTGCTATAAACTCTCAGGAGATTTCGGGTATGTTAAAGCAAAAAGTTGAGAGGCATGAACTTAGGTTCAAGAAGGTGGTGAATACACCATGGTAGGCTCTATCAGAGGGTCATTAAGTTGGTTTTCTTTTTATGGTAAACTGTAAAATCTATGAATAATGAACCACATTTAGTGAACCACATTTAGTTTTACAGCTTAGCATATCTGAGAAAAGCCCCTTTGTGAGAATCGGTAGAGCCTATCATGGTGCATTCACCACCTTCTTGAACCCAAGTTCATGCCTCTCAAGTTTCTTCTTTAAAATACCCCAAATCTCCTGACAGTTTTTAGCACTTCCCTTCAACTCCTTACGTATGGCAGCTACTTTCTTTAACTCATCTTGATGCGTTTAAGTTCAAGTGTTGCCTCCATGTATTGCTTTATGTCCAATGCACCTTCTGGATCAAACACAAGCATTTCGAGTGTGATTAACTTATTGTGTAAAAACCCATGGTAGGCTCTATCAGAGGGTCATTAAGTTGGTTTTCTTTTTATGGTAAACTGTAAAATCTATGAATAATGAACCACATTTAGTGAACCACATTTAGTTTTACAGCTTAGCATATCTGAGAAAAGCCCCTTTGTGAGAATCGGTAGAGCCTATCATGGTGCATTCACCACCTTCTTGAACCCAAGTTCATGCCTCTCAAGTTTCTTCTTTAAAATACCCCAAATCTCCTGACAGTTTTTAGCACTTCCCTTCAACTCCTTACGTATGGCAGCTACTTTCTTTAACTCATCTTGATGCGTTTAAGTTCGAGTGTTGCCTCCATGTATTGCTTTATGTCCAATGCACCTTCTGGATCAAGCACAAGCATTTCGAGTGTGACTAACTTATTGTGTAAAAACCCATGGTAGGCTCTATCAGAGGGTCATTAAGTTGGTTTTCTTTTTATGGTAAACTGTAAAATCTATGAATAATGAACCACATTTAGTGAACCACATTTAGTTTTACAGCTTAGCATATCTGAGAAAAGCCCCTTTGTGAGAATCGGTAGAGCCTATCATGGTGCATTCACCACCTTCTTGAACCCAAGTTCATGCCTCTCAAGTTTCTTCTTTAAAATACCCCAAATCTCCTGACAGTTTTTAGCACTTCCCTTCAACTCCTTACGTATGGCAGCTACTTTCTTTAACTCATCTTGATGCGTTTAAGTTCAAGTGCTGCCTCCATGTATTGCTTTATGTCCAATGCACCTTCTGGATCAAGCACAAGCATTTCGAGTGTGATTAACTTATTGTGTAAAAACCCATGGTAGGCTCTATCAGAGGGTCATTAAGTTGGTTTTCTTTTTATGGTAAACTGTAAAATCTATGAATAATGAACCACATTTAGTTTTACAGCTTAGCATATCTGAGAAAAGCCCCTTTGTGAGAATCGGTAGAGCCTATCATGGTGCATTCACCACCTTCTTGAACCCAAGTTCATGCCTCTCAAGTTTCTTCTTTAAAATACCCCAAATCTCCTGACAGTTTTTAGCACTTCCCTTCAACTCCTTACGTATGGCAGCTACTTTCTTTAACTCATCTTGATGCGTTTAAGTTCGAGTGTTGCCTCCATGTATTGCTTTATGTCCAATGCACCTTCTGGATCAAGCACAAGCATTTCGAGTGTGACTAACTTATTGTGTAAAAACCCATGGTAGGCTCTATCAGAGGGTCATTAAGTTGGTTTTCTTTTTATGGTAAACTGTAAAATCTATGAATAATGAACCACATTTAGTGAACCACATTTAGTTTTACAGCTTAGCATATCTGAGAAAAGCCCCTTTGTGAGAATCGGTAGAGCCTATCATGGTGCATTCACCACCTTCTTGAACCCAAGTTCATGCCTCTCAAGTTTCTTCTTTAAAATACCCCAAATCTCCTGACAGTTTTTAGCACTTCCCTTCAACTCCTTACGTATGGCAGCTACTTTCTTTAACTCATCTTGATGCGTTTAAGTTCAAGTGCTGCCTCCATGTATTGCTTTATGTCCAATGCACCTTCTGGATCAAGCACAAGCATTTCGAGTGTGATTAACTTATTGTGTAAAAACCCATGGTAGGCTCTATCAGAGGGTCATTAAGTTGGTTTTCTTTTTATGGTAAACTGTAAAATCTATGAATAATGAACCACATTTAGTTTTACAGCTTAGCATATCTGAGAAAAGCCCCTTTGTGAGAATCGGTAGAGCCTATCATGGTGCATTCACCACCTTCTTGAACCCAAGTTCATGCCTCTCAAGTTTCTTCTTTAAAATACCCCAAATCTCCTGACAGTTTTTAGCACTTCCCTTCAACTCCTTACGTATGGCAGCTACTTTCTTTAACTCATCTTTATGCGTTTAAGTTCAATTGTTGCCTCCATGTATTGCTTTATGTCCAATGCACCTTCTGGATCAAGCACAAGCATTTCGAGTGTGATTAACTTATTGTGTAAAAACCCAACTTTCATGCCAAAACCATCAAAAGCATTCAGGTAATTATCCCATTTATCAAACTCTTACTTAGCTGTGGTGAGCTTGCACTTCTTAATCTCACCAGCAATCTCTGTGGTTGGACGAATCATACCTACCACTAACCTGTGATACACGTATTCTGGATGAAGAAATTCTTCCTTATACAAGCATAGTTTGTATTATCCCATTCAAACATCATCAGTTAGCTGATGGTCGATCTTGACTCCATTGACCAGAGCACATGGAAGTCTTCAAAAGAGTTTATTTCCTCGAATGAAAGATGGGGTTCGGTTGGTCTAGAACATTCTAGAACCTCTGAACCAACTTCTTCATTACTGTTTCCAAGATGTCGGACAAGGTGGCCACTAGGGGACAAGGTAGCTGTTTTCCCATGATTTAGTTCAACACTATAAATAAAGCTAGGTAACAAGTAAAACTAACAAAAACAAAACGCAAAATAGTTACCTGGAGTTACTTGTTCAGTAGGTGCTGCCAAATGCAAAAGTCTATCAGCACAATCAACTTCATTTGAATAAATTCCGTTTCTTATGTAACCCTGTAGAAGTAAGTACATCTGATATTATTAAAGAAGTATGTTATGATCGGTCTCGCGTGCCTTTAGAAGTTATTAAGATGCGGTTTTTTAAAACCAAGGTCATAGGAAAGTATGCTATATGTTATTCACATTAAATTTGGTACTTTAAATTTAATGGAAGAGCAAAACATCTCCAATCTTCAATTTATGCCGAACGGGAAAGTATTTCCACTGTGCACTAAGCCCATGCCTGCATTCAATGTATTTGACTTCCCATTGCTTTCCATTTCTATCTTTAAGTGAACATTTAACGTCTTCTTTTGGTAGAAACGAGTTGCAGAAACGAACCGGAAGACCATACGAACCACAGAGGGAGGTTGTTTATCTTGTTTGTGAAGTTTAAAAAGAAACAGTGATTGCAAGCAGTTTAAGAGAGAGAGAGAGAGAGAGATTATTTTCCAAAAATGGTTCTAGCGACAAATCAAATCAGCATACACATACCAAGTAAAATTTATTTATTACAATCAAAGGTAGAGTTATTTTCCTTAAATGGTTCTAGCAATCTTAAAGGTTTTCCACTAAATCATAACATGATTTAACTACGTAACAGTAATGGTAGCAACAACAATAACATGAATGTCAAACTGAAGCAATTTCTAAAGGTATTTGTATTCGGAGAAGGACTTTCCTTTTGAGTATAAGTTTAAGAACCAGCAAATCTAGTCGGCTTCGGTTTCGAGGTTTAATCTGTCAAAAACACAACCTGGTCCAGTGTTAACTAGCAGATTTCACGCAAATACATTGACAAACCGATGAGTAGCATGTAGCGATATATGATTAGAGATACGGATGAAGGATAGCAGGGAACATATGGCTGAGAGTTTGAAAAATTCGTCAATTGAGATGAATTAATGTTGTCTCCAGCATAACAATGGTTAAACTGGAGTTCATGCTTCTCAAATTTCTGCTTTAAAATATCCGAAATCTCCTCACGCATGGCAGTTACTTTCTTTAACAAATCTTTAATGCGTTTATGTTCATTTGATGCCTCCATGTACTGCTTTATGTCAAATGCACCTTCTGATTCAAGCATAAGTCTTGCAAGTGTGCGTATCTTATCACATAAGATACCTAGAGTTACTTGTTCTGAAAGTGCTCCCAAATGCAAAAGGCTAACAGCACAATCAACTTCATTTGAACAATTTCCCTTTCGTATGGAAACCTACAGAAGCAAGAACTTTTTAGATTGCTACACATGTATATTATGATCCGTGTTGAGGCGTTTTAATTACCAGTTGCCTCATGCTCGCACCTTTGGCACGTGCTTTTAGAACTACGTTAAGATGCACCTTTTAAAACCAAAGTTATAGAAAAGCATGCAATAAGTATTTCACCCTAAATTTGGTAGTTTCAATTAAATGCAAGAGCAAAACATCTCCAGTCTCCAAGTTATGTCCAACTCCAAAGTATTTCCACCCTGCACTAAGGCTATGTCTGCATTCAATATATCTGACTACCATTTGCTCTCCATTTTCAACTTCAAAAGCATATTTAACGTTTTCTTTTGGTAAAAACGAATTGCAGAAATGAACCAGAAGACCGTATGAACCACGGAGATAGTGGGTATATCTTTGTTGGATTAATCCTTTCGTATACGAGTCAAATGGTTGGTTTAAATGGGTCTTTATTTAGCAACGGTTTAATGGAGAAATGGTCTAGTGTTTACCAAGTTCGTTGGAGGAAGAAAAACGTGTGGGCTTGGGGAACACGTGACTGAAGTCGTTTGCAGAATAATAGGAGCTTTATTAGAATATTCTTTCTGCATGTGTTTTTGTATTTAATATAAATAGGATTAGTATTGAGATTTATTAATGCATCCATTTTCTTCTTTCGTAACAGAAGCAATTTTTCACTCATATTTCTTTTACAAATAATCTTCATATACACACTACATACATACGTAAGTTTGTGAGTGTATTGCTAGCTTGTTGTGGGACCTGAACCAACAATCTTGTTTTGTCATGTTTAAAAAAAGTGTGATTGCAAGCAGTTGAAAAGAGATAGAGAGAGATTATTTTCCTCAAATGGTTCTAGCGACAAATCAAATCACAGTACACAGGTACGAAGTGACAAATTATTATTTCAAACAAATTTAGAGAATATTTTCCCCAAATGGTTCTAGCGATCTTAAGTCTGTTCCACTAAATTATAACTAGATCAAATGCATAACAGTAAGGGCAGTAACAACAATAACACGAGTATAAGACTGAAGCAAATTCTTACCATATAAATACTTGAGAGACGGACTGTCATTTTGCGTATGAGTTTGAGAACCCGCAAATCTAGTCGGCTTCGATATTCGGCGCTTACTCTGTCATAAAACAACCAGATCCAGTGTTAACTAGCTGATTTCTAGCAAATACATTGACAATTCGATGAACAACATGTAACAACATATGATTAGAGATACCGATGAAGGATTGCAGGAAATTGAGACAAAATAAAGTTGTCTTCAGCATAACTAGGGTTGAAGTCGTTTCTGGTGAGATTAGGATCAGAAGACACCACCCTAAGTTGAACTCTCTGGTGACTGGAGCTTGCCTAATTAGAGGCTTTGATAGTAGAGGGATTGAAGGGAAAACAGATAATGTTGGATCTGGTTGGTGTATGTGCTTTCATAGCCTTGATTGTAGTATATCATATTATGCAATACAATATAATAGTGTATCATATTACATAAGATTACATCACATCATATTAGAGCATTCACATTTGCTTCTCTAGTTTCATCTTTATGAGTTAACTAAAGAACACCTTTAATTAATGTGATATAAGATTACAGCATATTATATTAGAGCATTCACATTTGGTTCTCTGTCTTCATCATATTATAAATAAAACTCATAAAAATATAGAGAATTAATGTGAGGAGTGAATACGGATGCTAAATGTGAGGAATGAAAAATAAGTCTCTAAATTGATTCCCTGTTTAATTACTTAAATAATAAACAGGTTTAGTCTAAACCATGCTCGAGCATGAAAAACTATTCCCCAGTGGAGTGGTGGTTGAGCATTAGAAATAAAGTTGATATGAGACTCGAACTCGAGTTAGAGCTTTTGTAAGTTACCAAGCTCAGCAAAATGTGATTGTATTAGCCTGCTGTATAATTAGGGTTGCAATGGTGTGGTTTACCTAGACAACATATTACAGATTAAGTCCATATAATAACACAATATGTTACTAGATCTAATATTCCCTTGCATGCTAAGTGCTTGAAATGTAAAAACTAATAAGACCAAACTAAAACTAAACCAGTTCAGTGGAGCCGAGGAACAAAGTTTCAAGTATGCAACATTTATTGCGCTTCAAAGTCACCATTCTTTGTTGAGCCATTAGCTCCAATTTGAGGGCCACCATTGTTTGATACAAAATTACATACTTCGCATTCTAGTCTGCACAGTTTCATCTCCCCATTTGAAAAGCTTTGTTGCTATATGAGTCTCCTTTCTTCTTCATCACATGTAATGTCACCTTATAAGCGGTTGTTTATACGACCTCTCATCACTTCTTCCTTTATCCCCTTTCATCCCATAAGGAGATCCATTGTTGGCCAGTGTTGTGGTGGTGGCTACAAAAACGGAGTCGCGTTTTATATGATGGCTAGGGCAGGTTGATTCTGTGAATCCTAGCATGTGCAGGTTAACGAAAACAAATCTAGTATTCAATAGGAATCCTTGAACCCCAGTTCATTCATTCACTATTCAACAAGAACCTTATATATAACCAGTTCATTCAAACCCCAAACCTATATCACGCCTTCATCTCAAACCCCACTCCTTCCATTGCATCTTAACCGTCGGAAATCGTCAGTAAGCAGACTAAAGATCATTGGGAAACGAGCAGCCAGAAAACGAGTTAGGAAAGATCGTGGTTGCAGTACAAATAAAAAGCCATTCAGTGGCATACATTAAGTGCCACAAAAAAACCAAAAAAGTGCCACTAAAGGCTCCTATTGGAATGAGCGGCACACAAAAAATGCAAGTGTTGAAGCTAAAACCTTTTAGTGACACCTTTTTATTTGGGGCTCATTCCAACAAGAACCTTTAGTGGCACTTTTTTGTCTGCCATTACAAACTTTTGGGTTTTAGTCACACATATTTTTTGCCAAAAAAACACATCAAATTAAATGCCATTATAATTGCTTATCATTTGAACTGTAATAAATTAATTAACATTTATTTAAAAGATTAAATAAAAATAAAAGTATAAAATGTAGAAATTGTAATATCACTTCCATTAAATGTTAGATCATGTTCCACACATATTTCAAACGTCTAATAAGTGTCATTTTAAGTCTAAATACCAAACATATAAAACACAAACTAACAAATGTTTGAATAAAAAATTGAAACTTCATTGTGATCATGAGCTTCTTTCACAATCTTCATGCAAGTAAAATAATCTTCATGTTAACTCTTTTTTAGCAATGATACTAGTAGGTACCTGCTTAAAAAAATAAAAAAACATTTTAATATGCAAACAACAAGGACACCATTCAATATGCAAATAATAAAATATTATCCACTAATTATGTGAACATTGGGAACATAAAAGTAGTTACCATTATGATTATGATTTCTTTCCAATGATATATGGTTAACTAAGAAAGGGTTTTTTAGACCCGTAAAAACAATATGGAGACCTATAAGATATACCTGAAAACATATATACGTAATTGTAAAGAAAACAAATAGTAGTTCATACATGTAAGTACCTTTTGTTCATATTGCTAAGAACCATAGACAAGATGATATTTTACCATAGTTCTTGACTCACAATTAATTTTCTCCACCTCTGGTACTTGATGCTTCTCTTCTAACTTGGAATAAAAGTGATGTAAAATAAACATAAATTAAAAAATAAAGAGAGATAGCATCCTGGTAGCATCTTTAAAAGATGTTAACAAATCACAAAATGTGACTATACAGATTGAAACGGGCTGGGTCAAGTTGACTACATACACTTTGAGCAATATTTTTACCCATTTCTTTGTTAGCTAGTTATTGCTATTACTTAACCTATTGAACCAAATGAAAATAAAACCAAAACAGACTGAGCCATTCAGAGTCTAATAATAGTTGGTACTCTTAAGATCTCTTTGCACGTGTGCCATACCTGAACCGCATCAGAAGCAGGTTTGAAAATCATAGTCCTTGTTGATGCAACAGTTCTTTAGTATGGTTTATGTGACAACTGCCACTATCTTGTAATTTCGTACTTTAAACAGTCTTTAATATTATACAGTATGTGTTTTGAACGTCTGTTGGCATGTATTTGTACATATACGAATACGTATATTCTTATATTCAATACCCACAATTTTGTATATTCTTAAAATATATAGTTTTAAGATATGTCTAAATTAATATATATATATATATATATATATTATGCTTTAAGTGTATGCATCTTAAAAATAATATATTTTAAGATTCGTTCTAGAAAAAATATATTTTTAGTTTCCACCAAAACAATATATTTTGAAGATGTTTAGGAAATATATATATTTTTATACACTTCAAGAATAATATGTTTTTAATATTGACAAAATATGATATATTTTATCTACTTGTAAAAAAATATATATTTTGTCACTTGTTTGGTTTAGAAAGTATTATTTACCAACCTTCGATATATTATATATTTTTAGTAAGAAATCCTTATATAGTCCAAGTGTCCAAGTTGTCCATATTTGCCTCCAAGTATGAATAGGTATGTATTCTTGTACTACTTTGTTTGCCAATTTTTATTGTATATGTTTGTGTGGATAATTTCAAGTCCCTAATTTTATATATAACTAATAAAAATAATATACACATAGCATATAATTTTTATGATCACTAAATATATATTTTCCAAAATATATATTTATATCCAACTTTTTTTTAGAAAAACCATAACTTCTTTGATTTATATTATATACAAAAATACGGGGATTTTTATATTTATTGCTTTTAAACAAGTTTATTTGTAAGAACTTTGTTAAAAATATATTTTTCTAAGTGTTTGAATTTTATAAAAATTTTGCCATAGTTTTCCTTAGATTTTGGAGGTTTCCGATGTTATATAACATGTGTTTAAGCCTTCAAAACTCATCTATTTATTCACAACAATTTCCACAAGTATAATATATGTATATAGATGCATTTTTCATGTTAAGATGACCTTGAAAGTTAACCAAATCATGTAGTATTTTAACCTTGTGTTTAACATGTTCATGCATCTTCAAAAATGGGTATCATCCATAGAACAAAATAAACATATGATGGATATCATCCATAGAACAAAATAAACAACTACATCATCATTACAACTTCAAGATATGTTTGTTTTCTTTGGAATATGTTACTAGTTCATTTGTTCATCTTTTAAAGGTGATGCTTTTAGGTGGTTTAACTTGTACATCAACAATATACTAGTAACAACATATAAAATGAAAGATTAGGAGGCTCACTATTAGCTCTTGTGGCTAGGGAAGTTGCAAGAATGACAAGGAGATGAAGATGATGATAAGATGGTGGTTAATAGCTCCTTGAAGAGGTCCTTTCACTTCCAAGACTTGACACCTTCCTAGTTATGCTTGATACACCTTAGGTTAACCTTGGATGGCTTGCAAATGAACACAAGATTGGAGGTGAAAGAGGGGTGTTTGGGCCATGAGGTTGAAGGAGGAAGGAGGTGCTTGTGTTGCTTGAAATGGATGATGAGATAAGGTTAGTCAAGGTGTTCTTTATGCATGTTTCCTCCAACATAAGATCTCCCATGCATTCCCTTTACCTTCCCAACATGTCTAGACAAGGGAGACACAAATTTTTGATGGTGGGACCCCCTAGAACCGGCCATGGGCTCTTGGTTGGGGTTTAGTTTGGTTTTGTTAGTATGGTTAAGTGTTTAGTTATGTTTAAGTTAAGTTAGGTTAGGGGGTTTAGGGGTTTTTGGTGTAATTCACGATGCATGGTGATACATACAAGCTTCATATTGTTAAACGATGTTAACTAGTCCATAAATTATGTCTAGTTCGTGTTTGGTTGCTTAACGGGTGCTAGATTTGTTATGGGGTCCTTAAACGGAGGTTTAAGCAACTTGTAGGGATTTTAGGTATTTTTAAGCAAAACAAAGTGTTTAATGAATTAAACTAGTTGTATGATGTTAAAATCTTGTTAACTAGCTAATATGATGTGTCTGGTTGTGACCGGGTGTTCGTTTCGTTGTCGGTTCGTTAAAACGTTAACTTTCAAGACTTGTATGATATGAAGTGTTTTTGTGCCAAATTGATACTTTCAACATCTTTTAGGTAGTTTATGATGTTTAACACCATTTCTGAATATTCCACAAGCTAGTGGATGCTGAATTATGCTGAATTGTCACTTAGTTTGTATTCCGAACAGTTTTTAGTACATGTATTGTTTCCGGAAAGTGTTATCATGAATCCTTGTTTTCCCACATGGGATTTAACATACAGTTTATGTTGCACTCCCATCTAAGTCCTAAATCTTCTAGTTAGCTAGGTACTGAAGCTGTGCTGACACAGCTATCTACTAGTTGTTCCGATGCATTTTCTTAAATTGTTTTTGTATTGTAACCACTAAAACAAATAATATGCATCATGTTATGTACTCGTGAGTTTTCTAGGTGTATGCCATGTAATTCATGCAGTTCAGATCTTCAAAACACATAATTGTATAATATAAATCACTGTTCAAATGTACGGAAGTTACCTGAAAGTGACAGTTGTCACATCGCAAGACCCTATGACCTACGAAGGGAGGTTGTTTAACTTGATCAACCGAACCCCATCTTTCATTCGAAGAAGCCAACTCTTTTGATGACTTTCGTGTTCTAGTCAATGGAGTCGGGATTTACCATCAGCTAATCAATGATGTTAGGATTGGCTACTACAAACTATGCTTGTATAAGAAAGAATTTCTTCATCCGAAAGATGTGTATGACAAGTTAGTGGTGGTTATGGTTTGTCTAACTGTAGAGATTGATGGTATGATTAAGAAGTGCAAGCTCACCAAAGCTAAGGAAGAGTTTCATAAATGGGATAAGTACTTGAAAGCTTTGGAGGGTTTTGGCATGAAAGTTGGATTTTTACGTGATAAGGTAATCACACTTGAAACGCGTGTGCTTGATTAAAAAGGTGCATTGGACATAAAGTAGTACATGGAGACAACACGTGAACATAAACGCAGCAAGGATGAGTTAAAGAATGTAGCTACCATGCATAAGGAAGGAGTTGAAGGGAAGTGCTAAAACCCTCATTAGATTTTGGGTATTTTAAAGCAGATTGTTGAGAGGCATGAACCATGGTAGGCTCTATCAGATGGTCATTAAGTTGGTTTTCTTTTTATGGTAAATTGTAAAATTTATGAATAATGAACCACATTTAGTTTTCCAGCTTAGCATATCTGAGAAAAACCCCTTTGTGAGAATCGATAGTGCCTACCATGGTGCATTCACCACCTTCTTCAACCTAATTTCATGCCTCTCAACAAAGTATAGGGACTGTTGTGACAAATCAGAACTTGGTAACCGCCATATAACTTCCACCACAAATCGAAGGGGTCTCTTGGAGACACACCCATTCGATTTCAGCTACAAGATAAGAGACGCGACTTTTGGACAAGGAGACACACTTCTTCATATTCATTCACATCCACACATTCAAGGGAGACATCTGTTCATGAAGAAACATGTCTCTACAATTCACATCCATTAGAAACTATAAATAGGGCTTTAGTTTTCATTTGTAAGCGGTTATGTTCATATTCATTTTATCATTACACTCTTGTATTATGATTCAGTTATATGAAAGGTTAGCTTATCATTCGCGATCTAGAGATTCAAAGATCAAATCCTGGGAACAATTGGTATCAGAGCATAAGGCTCTAGGCATCATAGGGAATTCGCGATCAGGTTTTATTTTTCAATTTGAAAGTTCAATTCAGTTTTTATTTTTGGTTCAAGTTTATCGAACCAGGGGTTAGGAATCTAAGGTTTTGATTCTCGGGTTTAGTGCAAATTAGATTGTTTGGTTATTACGCGTTTCGGGATACTTGCGGGTCAGGAATAAGTTTGGTTGATTACAAGTTTGTCAAAAGTGAAAAATGGTTCGGTCAGAAAGTATGTCAGGGACGATGGGAACGACAGGAAGTTCGAATCAGCAAATTGTAATCCAAAAGGAAGGAAATTATCTTTCCCAGTTTCAATATCCAATTTTGAAATCTACAAATTACACTGTTTGGGCAATTCACATCAAAACAATTTTAGAAGCGAATGAATTATGGGAAACGATTGAAGCGGCAGAAAATACACAGACAGATGTTAAGAAATATAAGTCGGCAATTACTTATCTGTTTCAAGCAATACTGGAAGATGTTGCATTGCAAGTTGCAAGACTGCAAAGGAGATTTGGGAAAATCTGAAGACAAGACACGTTGGCGTTGATCGGGTACAAAAGGCTCGTTGGCATACATTAATGTCAGAATTCGAGTTATTGTAAATGAGGGAAGACGACACTATACAATCTTTCACCGCAAAGACAAATAGTGTTGTTACACCTTCTGATTCAAGCATAAGTCTTGCAAGTGTGCATATCTTATCACATAAGATACATGGAGTTACTTGTTCTGAATGTATGTGCTACTAAATGCAAAAGGCTAACAGCACAATCAACTTCATTTGAATAATTTCCCTTTAATATGGAAACCTACAGAAGGAAGAACTTTTGAGATGGCTACACATGTATATTATGATCGGTCTTGAGGCGCTTTAATTACCGGTTACCTCATGCTCGCGCCTAAGGCACGTGCTTTTAGAACTACGTTAAGATGCACCTTTTAAAACCAAAGTTATGGAAAAGCATGCAATAAGTATTTCACCCTAAATTTGGTAGTTTCAATTAGATGGAAGAGCAAAACATCTCCAATCTTCAAGTTATGTCCAACTCCAAAGTATTTCCACCCTGCACTAAGGCTATGTCTGCATTCAATATATCTGACTACCCTTTGCTCTCCATTTCATCTTCAAAAGCAAATTTAACGTCTTCTTTCGGATTAATCGGTTCGTATACGAGTCACGGGTTGACAAGTTATCAGGTCACGAGTGAAATGGTTCATTTAAATGGGTCTTTATTTAGCAACAGTTTAATGGAGAAATGGTCTTGTGTTTACCAAGTTTGTTGGAGGCAAAAAACGTGGGGGCTTGGGGAACAAGTGACTGAAGTCGTTTGCAGAATAATAGGAGCTTTATCTCTTATTTCTTTTACAAATAATCTTCATATACACACTACATACATACGTAAGTTTGTGAGTGTATTGTTAGTGTGTTTGGGACCTGAACCAACAATCTTGTTTTGTCATGTTTAAAAAAAGTGTGATCGCAAGCAGTTGAAGAGAGAGAGAGAGAGAGATTATTTTCCTCAAATGGTTCTAGCGACAAATCAAATCACAGGACACAGGTAGGAAGTGACAAATTATTATTCCAAACAAACTTGAGAACCCGCAAATCTAGTTGGCTTCAATTTTCGACGTTTACTCTGTCAAAAAACAACCAGATCCAGTGTTAACTAGCTGATTTCTAGCAAATACGTTGACAATTCATTGAACAACATGTAACAACATATGATTAGAGATACCGATGAAGGATTGCAGGAAATTGAGACCAAATAAAGTTGTCTTCAGCATAACTATGGTTGAAGTCGTTTCTGGTGAGATTAGATCAGAAGATACCACCTTAAGTGGAATTCTCTGGTGACTGGAGCTTGCCTAATTAGAGGCTTTGATCGTAGAGGAATTGAAGGGAAAACAGACAATGTTGGATCTGGTTGGTGTATGTGCTTTCATAGCCTTGATTGTCGTATATCATATTATGCAATACAATATAATAGTGTATCATATTACATAAGATTACATCACATAATATTAGAGCATTCACATTTGGTTCTCTAGTTTCATCTTTATGAGTTAACTAAAGAACACCTTTAATTAATGTGATATAAGATTACATCATATTATATTAGAGCATTCACATTGGGTTGTCTGTCTTCATCATATTATATCTAAAACTCATAAAGATATAGAGAATGCTAAATGTGAGGAATGAAAAATAAGTCTCTAAATTTATTCCCTGTTTAATTACTTAAATAATAAACAGGTTTAGCCTAAACCATGCTCGAGCATGAAAAACTACTCCCCGGCGGAGTGGAGGTTGAGCATTAGAAATAAAGTTTGATATGAGACTTGAACTCGAGTTGGAGCTTTCGTAAGTTACCAAGCTCGGCTAAATGTGATTGTATTAGGTTGCTGTATAATTAGGGTTGCAATGTGTGGTTCACATAGACCGCATATTATAGATTAAGTCCATATAATAACACAATACATTAGTAGATCTAATACTCCCTCGCAAGCTAAGCGCTTGAAATGTAAAAACTAATATGACCAAACTAAAACTAAACCAGTTCAGTGGAGCCGAGCCCTAGGACAAAGTCTCAAGTATGCAACATTTATTGGGCTTCATAGTTCACCATTCTTTGTTGAGCCATTAGATCCAAGTTGAGGGCCACCATTGGTGGATACAAAATTACATGCTTTGCATTCTAGTCTGCACAGTTTCATCTCCCCACTTGAAAAGCTTTGTTGCTATATGAGTCTCCTTTCTTCTTCATCACATGTAACGTCACCTTACTAGGGGTTGTTTAATACCAGCCTTTCATCACTTCTTCCTTTCTTCCCTTTCATCCCATAACGAGATCCATTGTTGGCCAGTGTTGTGGTGGTGGCTACAAAAACGGAGTCGCGTATTATATGATGGCTAGGGTTCTAACTGTAAGTTTTTTCTGTGAATCCTAGCGTGTGCAGGCTAACGAAAACAAATCTAGTATTCAATAGGAATGCTTGAACCCCAGTTCATTCATTCACTATTCAATAAGAACCTCATATATAACCAGTTCATTCAAACCCCAAATACATATCTCGCCTTCATCTCAAACCCCACCCGTGCCATTGCATCTTAACTGCCGGAAATCGTCGCTAAGCAGACTAAAGATCATTGGGAAACTAGCAGCCAGGAAACGAGTTGGGAGAGACCGTGGTTGCACTACAAATAAAAATCCATTCAGTGCCAACATTAAGTGCCACAAAAAACCAAAAAAGTGAAGGCTCCTATTGGAATGAGTCGCACATAAAAAATGTCAGTAGAAGTGGTGACGCCCTAAAACCTTTTAGTGACACTTTTTTTGTTTGACGCTCATTCCAACAAGAACCTTTAGTGGCACTTTTTTGTCTGCCACTACAAACTTTTGGGTTTTAGTCACACATAATATTTGTCATAAAAAACACAACAAATTAAATGCCATTATGATTGCTTATCATATAAACTGTAATAAATTAAATTAACATTTATTTACAATGTTAAATAAAAATAAAAGTATAAAATGTAGAGTTGTAATATCACTTCCATTAAATGTTAGATCATGTTCCAGACATATTCCAAAGGTCTAATAATTGTCATTTTAAGTCTAAATACCAACCATATAAAACACAAACTAACAAATGTTTGAATAAAAACTTGAAACTTCATTGTGATCACGAGCCTCTTTCACAATCTTCATGCAAGTAAAATAATCTTCATGTTAACTATTTTTTAACAATGATACTAGTACGTACCAGAACATTTTAATATGCAAACAACAAGGACACCATTCAATATGCAAATAATAAAATATTATCTACTAATTATGTGAACATTGGGAACATAAAAGTAGTTACCATTTTGATTATGACTTCTTTCCAATGATATATCGTTAACTAATAAAGGGTTTTTTAGATCCTTAAAAACAATATCGGAGACCTATAAGATATACCTGAAAACATAGGTGAAAACATAAATACGTAATTGTAAAGAAAACAAATAGTAGTTCATACATGTAAGTACCTTATGTTCATATTGCTAAGAACCATAGACAAGATGATATTTTACAGGTAGTTCTTGAGTCACAATTAATTTTCTCCACCTTTGGTACTTGATACTTCTCTTCTAACTTTGAATAAAACTAATGTAAAATAAACACAAATTAGAGAGATAGCATCCTGGTAGCATCTTTAAAAGATGTTAACAGGTCACAAGATGTGACTATACAGGTTGAAACGGGCTGGGTCAAGTTGACTACATAAACTTTGAGCAATATTTTTACCCATTTCCTTGTTAGCTAGTTTTTGCTATTACTTAACCTATTGAACCCAATGAAAATAAAACCAAAACAGACTGAGCCATTCATAGTCTAATAATAGTTGGCACCTCTTAAGATCTCTCTGCACGTGTGCCATACCTGAACAACGTCAGAAGCGGATTTGAAAATCATAGTCCTTGCTGATGCAACAGTTCTTTAGTATGGTTTATGTGACAACTACCACTTTCCGGTAATTTCCGCACTGTTAAACAGTCTTTAGTATTATACAGTAGGTGTTTTGAACGTCTGAACTGCATGATTACAGGTCATACATCTAGAACATTGTAGTATACATCTTAGTAGTGCAGGTTATTTATTTTAAAGGTTACAGTTCAAAACAGTTTAAAACAATGTATTGAAACAACTAGTAGGGTACCAGCTAGACTAGCTATGTCAACTAAACCACATATATAGGACTTAGATGTAAGTCCAACATCAACTGTATACTAAATCTCATGTGAGAAAACAAGGGGTTATGTTAATGTTTTCCACAAGTCATACAAGCACTCAAAACTGTCTGAACGGACCATAAATGGCAAATTCAGCATAATTTAACATATTTCAGCATTTGGCAATTTATTCTAGTTCCAGAATAATGTAAACAACATAAACTGTTTAAAAGATGTTGAAAGTATTATTTTGATACAAAAACATATCATATCATACAATTCTTGTAAGTTAACGTTTTAACGACAACGAAACGATCACCCGAACACAACTAGACACATCATATGAACTAGTTAATAATATTTTAACATCATTCAACTAGTTAAGATCATCCACACCTTGTTATACATAAGAATCCCTAAACACACTTAAAAACCTAACTAAACCCCTAAATTCTAACTAAATAATCTAACTATCATCAAACCCAACCAAGAAACCCCCCCCCCCCCCACCCCCAAATCCGGTAAACATGATGGCCCTGCATGCCCCCATGTGTTAGACAAGTTTGTCTAGTGGTTAGTTGGTGTAATGGGATTAACTTATGGGAGGTTCATTTACAAGAAGATTATAAGACCACCTTATCAACATCATCCTATCATCCACCAACTCAAAATTCAAACACCCATCTTCTCCTTCTTCTTCCCTACCTCACGACCACCATAACCCCACCACCACCTCCACTTTATATCCATTTTACAAGCAATCCAAGGTCATCCTAAGGTGTCTCAAGTTGATTAAGAAGTTGTCAAGTCTTGGAAGTGGAAGGACATCTTCAAGGAGCTATTTTCTTCATCTTCATCTTTTTGTTCTTGTGTGTTGCTTCCCTAGCCTTGTGCTAGTACTAAGTTCCCTTGAACACTAATTTTTATCTAGTTTAAGTAGATGTAATTTATATGCAGGACAACATCTAAAGGTTCTTATAAAACAAAGATGAAGAACACTTCAAACCAAGCAAAAAATTATAAGAAACAAGTTGTTTATGTTGTGTTATAAAAGTTGTTAGTTGATTGTTTGAGCTAGTAATGATGAACATCATATGTAGACTTGTTTAGATGATGTTTAAAAACATAATATAACAAGTGTACATGAAGGTCTTACAAGATCCATGATGAATGTGACAACTGTCACTTTTGGATACTTTTGTACAATTAAACAGTAAAGTATGCGATGTAAATATGCGTTTCGAAATGACTGAATTGCTTGAATTGCATGACATCAATCTAGAAAGTGCATTGAATATGTTATATGATGCATATTAATTGTTTAGTGGTTACCATTGAAAAATTGCCTAAAACAGTGCATCGGAAACGACTATTAGACTAGCTGCGGCAGCACAGTGTCAGTACGGAGTTAAACTGCAGATTTAGGACTTAGATGAGAGTCCAATGCAAACTGTATATTAAACCCATGTGGGAAAGCAAGGATTAATGCTAACACTTTCAGAAAACAATACATGCACAGAAAAATGCCGGAACTATACACTAAACAGCAATTCAGCAAAATCCAGCAAAACTTCAGCAAATACAAGTTTAAATAATATGCAGAATGATTGTTAAACATCCTGCATTTCTTAAAAGACATTGAAAGTATTGTTTGGCACAATAACATATTATATCACGTAAGTCTTGAAATTAATGTTTTAACGAACAGGCAACCAAACGAACACCCGGACCAATCTGAAACATCATATGAACTAGTTAACAATATTTTAACATCATATGAACTAGTTAACAATATTTTAACATCATATAACTAGTTAAAATCATTAAACACGGTGTTTTGGATTAAAATCCCTAAATTCCATACAAGTTGCTTAAACTTCCGTTTAAGGACCCATTAACGAACCGAGCACCCGTTAAACAACCGAACACGAACTAGACATAAAATATAAACTAGTTAATATTATTTAAGAATATTAAGCTAGTATATGTCATCTTGTATCTTAAAATATATTAAAAACCCTTAATATATAAATACCCCTAACTATACCCCTAAATATTTAACTAAATATTAACTATGGAAACTAACCAAGATAATTATCATCACCATCAACATGGACGGTTAAGAAAGGGGGCCCATAAGCCACCAACAATCTTGTCCCCTAAACTACAACATGTTGGAAGGAAGATGTAATTACATGGGGGTTAATATGCTGGAAAAATCTTGCATAAAGGGACATGATTAGCACTTATCTTATCACAAAAAATTCAAACACCAAGAACTCCTCCAACTTTGCAAAACCTACGGCCACTTTACTCTTCACATAATCTCCATTTTCAAATTTAATTCAAGGAAATCTAAGGTTATCTTAAGGTGTATCAAGCATAGTTAGGAAGGTGACAAGTCTTGGAAGTGGATGGACCTCATCAAGGAGCTATTAACCACCTATATTTCTTCATCTTCATCTTCTTGTTCTTGTGTGTTACTTCCCTAGCCTTGTGCTAGTAGTAAGTTCCCTTGAATATTAATTTTCAACTAGTTAAAGCATATATAATTTATGTACAAGATAACACCTAAAGATTCATGCAAAAAAAAGATGAAGAACACTTCCATCTAAGCTAAAAATTTATAAGAAACAAGTTGTTTATGTTGCGTTATGGAAAATGTTAGTTGGTAGTTTGAGCTAGTAGTGATGAACATCATATGTAGACTTGTTGGATGATGATTAAAAACATTATCTAACAAGTGAACACATGGATCTTACAAGATCCATGATCAAAATAATAATGAACTTGTTATACATAATAAATAGACTTTTAAAGTGGATAAAATGATTGGTAAGATCCTTGAAATGTTGGATGATCATGTGGTTAAAAATAATAAAAGACTTGATGAATATGTTTTAACATAATGGATGATCTTGAAAATGTGATTAAAGTAACTTGTAATATTTTCTAAAAATATATATAAGTAAGTTGTTAAAAATGATTTTTAACAAAGTTAGTGAATATTAGAAACTAAACCCATTTTTAAAGATGTGTGAACATCTTAAACACAAGGTTAAAAGACTACATGTTTTGATTAAACACTCAAGTTCATCATGACCTAAAAATACATATAAATGTACATGTATTACTTGGTGAAATGTTTGGGAATAAATTGATGAGTTTTGGAAGCTTAACACATGTTTTTTTAAAACATGGGAAACCTCCTAAATCTAGGGGAGACTATGGCGAATTTTTTATAAAAATCAAACACTTAGAGAAAAATATATGTTTACCAAGTCCTTATAAGTAAACATGTTTTGAAGCCATAAATATAAAAATCCCCATGTTTTTGTATAAAATATAAGCTCAAGAAGACATGATTTTTATAAAGATAAAAATGCGCATAAATATATATTTTGGAAAATATATATTTAGTGATCATAAGAATCACAATTTATGTGTTTGTTAATTACATTACCTATGTATATTGTTAGGAACTTTAAAAATAAATCATACAAATAAATACATAATAAGTGGCAAACAAAGAATTACAATATATATATATATATATATATATCCATAAGCATACATGGCAACAAATATGGACTATTCAGACATTGGACTATATATAAAATATGGACTAAAAATATAATTTATCGAAGCTTGATAAGTATTATTTTCAAAACCAAACACTTGACAAAATATATATTTTTACAAATATAGAAACTATATCGTATTTCGTTGGCACTAAAAACATATTATTTTCCAAGTAAATAAAAACATATATTTCAAAAGCCTTATAAAAATATATTAAGTTTGGTGGAAACTAAAATATATGGTTTCTAGAACTAATCGCAAAAAAATATATTATTTTGGATATATATACACTTACCAAGCATAATAATATACTAACTTGAATATATCTTAAAATTATATAATTTAAGAATAAACAAAAATAGGGGTAATACATACAAGAAATATACGTATTCCTATACGTACAAATACATGCCAATATATATACCATTAATATTTGGTGAAAATACATTTATACAAGTATTGTAGTTAACCATAAGAATACGAATGTAAATACACAAATACACCCAATACAAGTATACCTATACTTGGGGAAATGCATTGGTATAATACTTAACAATTTCAATAGTTGGTCATATATATTATGAAACATGCACATGATATAATTATATATCAATACATGTTAAAAATAGATTATTTTAACCAACCCATCGTAAACAAAATGATATATAAGGAGGTGCATACAAAAAATACAAGTTAAAATATAAAATTTTAAGTGACGCATCGAACTTGGAATTATATATAATTAAGAAGAATTATATATAGAATATATCTGACGATGGAGTCGTCGAGGCAAACGGGTGGAACCCGTCCATGAGGTGTCATGGAACACATACGTATTACTCGTGCGAGGCATGGAGTCTAGCGGGCTGGGCCCGTGCTAGCAACACATGCGTTGCAAGGATACACATATACTTAATGAAGTATATCTATTGTTATCATACATTGAGATGTATATCTAAACAAAACCAAAACTGAACAAGTCTTAGTAGATATTAATGTCGTCACACATATTAATGTCCTTGCAAAACATTAATGATCAATGATTTCATTGACGCTTTACATACCGGGTTTTGATACAAATATATTATACGTTTTATTGATTCAACTCATACAGCTAAAACACATGAACTCGCCAACTTTTGTTGATTTTCAACTTAACATGTATTTGAGGTAATTAGTGTATCATTCAGTTGTTGTTACAACCCAAATAATTCATTTTAATCTATTTGTACGTTTCACTTTTTGCTCATTCTTCATCTGTTTATAAACATTTCAGGGTGTACCTACAAGCAGTTTCAGGACTGCAGGCCACAGAACTATGATGGCACTGGTGGTGCCGTGGCCTTTGTACGCTGGACAGAGAAGACAGATTCCACAGTTTGAATGAGCAAAGCTCCCCAGACCAGCAAGTCACTTTTATCACTGGCCTGTTCACTGAAGAAGCACTTACTTGGTGGAACTTACAAGTGCAAACGCTTGGTGATGACGCTCGTAAGGAATGACGTGGGAAAGTCTGAAGGAGAGAATGAGAGAAAAGTATTGTTCAAGGGCTGAACTGTAAAAGCTAGAAACAGAGTTCTGGAACTTATCTATGAATGGAGCTAACATCATGGGTTATACTCAGAGATTCCATGACCTATCTCGTGTGATACCATACTTGGTGACACCGGAGTTCAAGCGTATTGTTGGTGCATAATGTATATTGCCTACGTCTAGGATATATGGTAATGTTTATAAAGTTTACATGTTAATGTTTAAATGAGAAAATGTAAATTTTATGTATTATTACACTGTGGTTCGCACGAAACATTAGTGTGTTTCGTACGAGTGAGTCACTCGTACGAAATATTATTTCGTACGAAACACAGTTGTATGTTTGTTAGTACACACACTTCAGTCCGAGTCATGTCGACCTATAAATAGGGAAGTGTTGTGTTAGAGCTAGGTACGGATTTGTCATTTCATACGGCAAAGCTCTGTCAGTTTGTTAACTTGCGTCTGTAACTTGAATGTCTTTAATAGATCAGAAGCAGTTAAACAGTAAGTTCTGTCTTGTTTGTCATATCTACCTCTCTAGCAATGAATTATGCGTGTGCTAGTTGAGCGAGATCAGATCAATTGCTCATTTCGGGAGCTCGATCCCTGTCCACAAGTGGTATCAGAGCCATGAGATCTGATCTACAGATAGACAACAAGTAGTTACGGTGCAGACTTGGACATATCTTCATCTTCATCATTTTTCTGACCTTTGCTGGATTTTGGACGAATTTCAGACGAATTCATGGACAAAATGGACTAGGATTTTAGTAATTCAAGTTAATCTTCAATCTAATCAATCCATACCATAATTCGGACATAAAATTGAACTAAATCATGTTGAAATCGATAAAATTTAGTCAGTTTGAATTGTTTGAATTAGTTTTCGTACGAGTCTCGCACGAAATTAAGTTGTTCTTGATTTTGGTACGAATCAGCTTAAATTTCATACGGATCAGTTAAATTTCATAAATCTTACAATTTTTCAGAATTTCAACTTGTTTCATATATAATGATTTGAATCGCACAAAATATCAATCGTACCAAAATTTACTTAGTTAAAACCCTTGTTTCGCACAAAAATGAATTGATTCGTACGAAATCGTAGTTTTTGTGATAAAATTTGAATCGTACAAAAATCTTGTTTTGTGCAAAATTCTATGCACAAAAAGTTTTCTAATCTGATATGTTTATTTTTGAGAAGTGTGTTCTAACTTTTTGCAGGAAAAATGTCTGAGGAATTTTACAATGCGTTTGCCACATCGGTTGTCACCACTGCAGCAGCTCAAAACATCAATTTAGAGAATGAAATGGGAAGAATGACTAAACCTCCAAAGCTTATGAATTTGGAAGACTTTGATAGTTGGAGCGAGAGGTTTATGAACTGGGTGCAAGCTAATCATTTTACTTGCTGGTTTGCAATCGAGGCAAAAATACATCGAACCAGTTGGTGAAAGTGGGCTTGAAAAGACCCTTGCTCAATTCTCTGATGTTGAACGAGAAAGATATATCAACAAAAAGAAGATCATGAACATTCTTCAGCAATCGATCAAAGAAGACATCTTGGCTTTATTACAGCATGATGATGATGCGCAATCTTTATGGAATGCTCTTCGACTCAAATTTTAAGGAAGTGCTCAACTCCGCAAAAGCAAAAGGTCATTATTAAGCAAAGAGTTTGATGTATTCACATTGATAAAAGGAGAAATGGTTAAGCCGCTAATTTAGCGATACTGTCATCTGGTGGTTCATATGAAGAGAATGGGAATTGTGGAGACAAATGAAGAGCTTGTTGATAAGCTAGCTGATTCTCTGCCACAAGGTGAATGGTCAACTTACTTAACCATATTGAAGAATGGAGTTGAATACAGCAATTTCTCGTTTCCTCGTTTTATCGAGAGATTGGAAGGTCATGAATTAGAGATGCAAAAGATGGCCAAAAACAAGACTGTTCAAATGCAACAAGATGTTAATCTTTATTTCAAGAACAGTTCTGCTGCTCAAATCCAAGCGCCAAAGATTCAAACTGCGTTCAGTGCATATAACTCACCAAGCACACCTCAAACTCAGTCAAGTGTTTTTCAATCATACCCTACAGTTGATCCAAATACACCTTCTAGTCAACAGTCTTCTTTCGGATCAACTCAATCTCAGAACAAGCAAGCCACTCCATCATCTAATGCAAGTCAAAGAATTCTGCAATGCAACATTGCCGTTGACTTTCAGAACGCACAAAATTTTGATGAAAAGACAACAAAACAACATATGTCTCTACTTGCTTCAGTTCTTGAGTCATATGATAGTCTTGTTGCTGGAAAGATTGGTAATTCTGAAATGACACGAGAAGACTACGATCAAATTGATCTAGTTGAAATGGAATTGATAGATATAAAATGGTCATGGCTTCGATCGTTCGACGAGCACAGCGATTTATGGAAATCACTGGTAAAGAAAATTTGGGAGGTTTGGATGGTAAACTTGGATTTGATAAACCTAAAGTTACTTGTTTCAAGAGTCGGGAGAAAGGCCACTTTAAAAGAGAATGTCCTAACCAAGAGGTTCAAGGGAATCAGAATCCTTTCCAAGATGACTATTAAAAAAGAGCGATTTATCACCGACCACAACCGAGAACCAGAATCGTGCCAATTGAAGACAAGCAACCTGAAACTAAAGAAAAAGCTTTGGTTGTCACACAAGAAGACGAAGGGTTGAATTAGAATAAGTATATTTCGAAAGGAGAAAGTTTGGCATTGGTGGCTGAAATTATTGATGAACCAGAAGAAGAATCGGAGGCATCTTTTGATGAAGGACCTGAGGATGACGAGTACTACTATCATACTTCATCAGAAGAAGAGGAGCTTTTAAATGGTCCATTCAAACATCTTTTGCCTAACGATGTTTTTAAAAACTTTTGCAGGATATTTCGCACCTACTCAACATTCAACAGATGAAGTGCAAAAGAAACCGGTTGAAGATGTCAAAGTAGATGAAAAAAAGGAAGTGCTGAAAGAAGACATCATTAAAGCATGCATGGCAAATGGAAATGAGGTAAATGGAAAATCTTGTTCAAAGTGTGATGAACCGTGTTGTGAGTGTCTTGTGAAAGACAAAAGATTTGCTGAATTGCAAAGTTTAACAGACAATTTGTCAAGCGATTACAAAACCACAAAGGAAGCGTATGACAAATTGAGTGCGTCTGTTAAACAATTTAATAAAGCACTCAGAGAAAATGATGCAACACTTATGATGCTTAAAGCAACAGTGATGGATAAACAAATGGCAATTAATATTCATCTAAACACTATTGCTGAGCTCAAAAGTGAGCTTGAGAAAATGAGAATTGAAACCGAACGAGTTAACAAACTGTTAATTAGTTATTCCACAAGCTCATACGTCATAGATCACATATTACCAAAAATTGAAAATGCTGAGGAATCTAAAAATGGTAAAACAAAAAGTGGAAGTTATGATCGAGTTCCTCCACCCATGTGGAACAGTTATGCTTGCAAAAATCCATCTGGGGTGGAAAAGACGCTAAATCTTAAATTGAAAACCGACCAGTTGCCTGAGGATATCGATATAACTTACACTAAAAATGATGGTGAATGTGATTCTGAAGTGGTAGAAAATGTGATTGCAAAAGTGTTAACAAATGAATCTAAAGTGGTTGTGTCTGAAAAGTCTGAGAAGTCTAAATCTGATGATAAATCAGAAAATAGTTTAAATGATGATCCTAATGTCATAGTTTATAAAATGAAAGGATCTGATAAACTATTTTCGGATGAGGATTTTCCCATCAAGAATGTGAAAAGAGGTTGTGTTGATAAAATGTTCAAGCTAATGGAGGTAAGTCATGATGATTTAGATAAACATGATTCATCTTTCTATTCTAAATCAAAAACTGATAACTGACCTTACTATCGAAAAATGGAGAATATCCGGAAAACAAGCGTGCAGGGTTGGGTTTTTCAGAAGTAACATAAAACTAACAGGTCCCAAAAATTGGATTTTACAAAGAAAATTAATTTTGTATATGGAACAACAACCGAGAAGGAAAAGGAAATCATTGGTACTCAATCAAATGATGATTTTCATAAAGAAAAAGAGAAACAAAAACAGAAACAGGTTTTGAATACCTCTGTTCATAAGGACAGCTGGACATGCTTTAAATGCAAGAAAGTTGGACATATCGCACGATATTGTTCACAAGAAAGCTCAAAACCAGTTTTTTCTCCGAAAAAGTTCACTAAGGATGAAAAGCAAAAATCACCCATGGTTATCCCGAAACAAATTCTTAAAAGAAAAATCAAATCTAATCAATTGTTAAAGCAATTATTAAACTTCAATCTAAATTTGAAATTGGTGAAACATCACACAAAGTTCAACAAAAAGATTTAAAATTTTATGTTAAACATGCTAAACCACTAACACATAAATGCGTTGCTAAAAGTGTTAACACCAAATCATCCAAGGTTGAACTTAAACTCTCTGTTCCAAACAACATTGAGCTTAAAACGATTGAAAAGAACAAAGTGGGTCCAAAGTTCGACATTCCAAACCCACCCAAGACCAAACAGGCTTGGGTCTCTTTGTTTAAATAAATTTGGTTAATCATGTGTGCAGGGGCTCCAATGTTCGATATTGTCAAAATGGATCATGGATAGTGGAGCGTCTCGCCACATGACAGGAATGCTTGCGCTGCTCAATGATGTTAGAGATATTCGAGGAGGATATGTTGGATTTGCTGGAACGCAGGGAGGTAGGATTGTTGGAGAACGAATTCTCTCGAACGGAGTTGTTTCGTTTGATAAACTGAACTATATCGCAGAACTTAAGAACAATCTGCTTAGTATCTCGCAAATTTGTGACAAGAAGTTCACGACACATTTCAATGAAAAAGAATGTCTAATTCTAAAACCCGGTTTCAAGATTCCAGAAGAATGGATTTTGATGCGAGCTCTGCGAGAAAATGATTTATATGTTCTTGATATGAGCATTGCTTCTACCACGTCAAAGAAAGTTCAATGCTTTGTTTCCAAAGCTACCGAAAAAGAGTCAGTTTTATGGCACAGAAAAATGGGGCACATTCATCTTCGAAAGATGAATTTTCTTGTGCATAACGACTTAGTGAAGGGTATCAATTTGAAAAGTTTTCATTTATCAGATGATTGTCTTAGCTGCAAAAAGGGGAAGCAGCATAAGAAATCACACCCGAGAAAGCTGTTGAATTCGATAAAGCTACCACTAGATCGACTACACATGGATCTCTTTGGACCAGTCAATGTCAAAAGCATTTCTGGAGATCTATATTGTCTTGTCGTTACAGATGATTATTCTCGATTTTCATGGGTATTCTTTCTAGATGAAACGTTCTGCAACGAAAATGCAAGAGTTCTACAATGAAAAGGGGATTCTTCATGAATTTAGCGCCCCCTATACTCCACAATAAAACGGAGTAGCTGAACGAAAGAATCGCACGTTGATAGAAACTGCTAGAACATTGTTAGATGATTCGAAATTACCGATCAGTTTTTGGAGTGAAGCAGTAGCATTAGCGTGCTATACCCTGATTCATGTGTTGACAGTTAAGCCTCACAAAAAGACATGTTTTGAGTTACTAAATCAACGAAAGCCTAAGTTAGCTTTTTTGGAACCTTTTGGATCACCGTGTACCCTCTTGGACCCGGCTGGTAAATTTGGAGCCAAATCTTTGGAGGGTTTCTTTGTTGGTTATGCTACTCCTCAAAAATGTGTTTTCTTGTCGAGTCTGAACCAGGTAGTTCTAGCACAGCACGTAGATTATCAAAGATATACAACGCCTATGCAGAAGCCTGGGGATTCGTGGCTCTTTAACTACGATGGATTGTGGGATTCGTTTGATCTTCCAGATGTGCCAACTGAAGAAGAACTTGTTATGTTATTTCAACAACATCAGTTATCTAATCAAGAACAAGTTCCTTGACCGTTGGTGATTTCTACGTCTTTACCAGTTAACATGTCTGATGTTGATCAGCACTTCTGTTCTAAATCCGGTTCTTGCTTCAAATGTTAATGTTGCTGAACCTTATGTCCAGCCAAATGACGATGACGACTCTAATCGGGAACCAACTTTCGATGATGGAGGAACTAGTTCTGATGAAGGATCTGAACAGATTGAAGACTTTCTGAACCAACAGGCTGATCAGTCTAATGCTAGGAATAAAGCTTCTTCATTTGTACCGGTTGTCGATGAAATATCTCAAATTTGCAATCACAAGTAAATGTTCCAACTGAAGTGATGCCAAGGACACTTTCATATCATCCGTCAGAGAACATTATAGGCAGCTTATAATCAGGAGTGCAAACTCGCAATCAGAT
This sequence comes from Scalesia atractyloides, assembly GCA_947069175.1. NCBI lineage: Eukaryota > Viridiplantae > Streptophyta > Magnoliopsida > Asterales > Asteraceae > Scalesia > Scalesia atractyloides. The sequence continues at coordinate 17,623,348 of CAMTDV010000026.1, forward strand.
CAATAAAGATCTAAGTTGTTTCTATACTAGCATTGCTCCACTTCAAGTCTGATTTTCTCACAGTTGTTTTGTTTCTCAGGTTGAACCGGGAAACTAGAAAGACGCGTTGAAAGAAGAAAGTTTGGTGGATGTGATGCAAGAAGAGTTATTGCAATTCCAGAAACTTGGTGTCTGGACGCTTGTTGACCTGCCAGATCATCACAAAAAGATTTAATACAAGGTGGGTCTTCAAGTGTAAAAGAGATGATAGAGGAGTTGTCGTGCGCAACAAAGCTCGACTTGTGGTTCAAGGATTTCATCAGCAAGAAGGGATAGACTATACTGAAGTCTACGCCCAAGTTGCATGTCTTAAAGCAATTTGCATATTCTTGGCCTTTGCCTCATGGAAAGGGTTCAAGGTGTACCAATTGGATGTTAAATCTGCTTTTCTTTACGGAAAAGTGAAAGAGGAGGTGTATGTCGGCCAACCACCGGGGTTCGTTGATCCAGTGCACAAAGATAAAGTCTATCTCTTGAATAAAGCCTTATATGGTCTTCATCAAGCCCCGAGAGCTTGGTATGAAACATTATCGAATCATCTTTTGGATAATAGCTTTATCAGGGGAACAGTAGACTCAACTCTCTTCATGAAGGAAGTAGATGGACATCTAATTATTGTACAGATATGTGGATGATATTATCTTTGGATCGACAAATGACAAGCTGTGTAAAGACTTTGAAGAAGTCATGAAGCGTAAATTCGAAATGAGTGCAATGGGGGAGATGATGTTCTTTCTAGGACTTCAGGTTGATCAGTTGCCTGATGGTATCTTCATTCATCAGACGAAATATGTTCATGACATATTGAAGAAATTCAATATGACAGGAACTAAACCAACATCGACCCCGTTAGCTCCAAATCACGGCAATTGTCCAGATCTTACTGGCGAAAAAGTTGATGAAACTTTATATCGCTCCATGATCGGATCCTTGATGTATCTTACTGCTTCTTGACCAGATATCATGTATCCAACGTGCCTGTGCTCTCGTTATCACTCTAATCCAAAAGAGTCACATCTGCTTATCGTTAAACACATAATGCGATATCTGAAGGGTTTACCAAGCACCGGCTTGTGGTACCCTAGACATGATGATTTTAATCTTGCAGGTTACTCGGATTCTGATTTTGGATGCTGCAAATTGAATACTAAATCTACAACGGCCGGCTGCCAGTTTTTCGGAACCCGTTTGGTAACGTGGCAATGCAAGAAACAAACCGCGGTTGCTCTTTCTACCTGTGAGGCTGACTACGTTTCAGCATCCAGTTGTGTGCTCAGATTCCCTGGATAGCAACAGATGAGAGATTTCGGTTTGTAATTTCTTGATACGCGTATATATGTAGATAATCAGGCCGCGATCGATAACACTAAAAACTCATGTCAACACTCACGTACTAAACATAACAAGATTGGACACCACTTTATCCATGATTGCTACGAGAAAAAGTTGGTATGAATTGAGAAAATCCACACTGATGACCAAAAAGCAGATTTTTATACCAAAGTTTTTGATAAAACAAATTTTAAAAATTTGTTAAAGCTAAATGGTTTAAAAAATATGATCTCAGGGGTTGTGTTTGAGGTTGAGTTTGAGGATGATGACGACTTGATATGAATTTGTCATCGGTTAAACGTTTTTTGTACATTCTTTCTTCTAATTTCTTAAAAATACAAAAATATGTTTTTGATTTTAGGGGGAGAATTTTTGAGGAAAATACAAAAACATTTAAAAAATCAAAAGAGTTTTGTGTAAAAAGAGTGATCATAGTAAATCAAAACTGATAAGTCACAGTATGCTAAAGAATTGTATTGTTTAAAAGTGTTTAAGCAAGTCTTACTATGGATATGCCAATAGACTTCACTCGTTCAGTAGATTGTTAATCGAGATAAAAACCTAAAACACAAAAACTGATTAACTTGTGGGTTAACATCTCTCGGATATATGGACTTAGTACTCCAAAATTTTGTTTAAGAGAATGCCAGATTCTGCGATACTAGGTCTTTATATTTGATTGATATCTGGGGTCTTATTCGAGTTCTTCTGATTTTGTAGAAGCAATGGCCTAGAACTCATATAATACTTTCGCATTATTTCCCCAAAAACTGCATAAAATGATTATGTCTTAAGCAATTATGACATTTGCAGTACAAAAGATTCTTTAATGGAACACCACCTAAAGACGAGCCTTCATCTCTTTGTCTGTATGGTAGTACTAACCTGAGCTCTCAAGGTCTCGCATTCACCCTATATACAGATATCAATTCAATATATTCACCTGTAAAATGACATTCTGGGAATCTCGATATGGGAGTATATTCTGAGATGGGAGACACAGTTATTTCATGTTTCTAATAATACCTTAACATATCTTGAAACAGTTGAGAAACGAGAAGAGGTTTAAATGGACAAATACATTGGCAATCTAGGTAAATTTGTTTAAAAGCTTAAAAGGTGTTTCTAAACTAATGGTACTGATAACTTATATGAATGCTTGAAATTATCTTCTGAAAAACACAAGATTCACAAAAACGTTATTCTTTAAAAATTTCTTAAAAATCGAAATGATTTTTAGTTTTCTTAGCTTGATAGTTTTATTTTTGTTTACCGATGATAAAACACTGATGGTTGGATTCATTAAAACATCTTGCTGAGGAAATTTTGGAATCATGGGTTGGGAGCTAATTTTTAACAACAAAGTTTACCAAAATGTCGAGAAAGTTCATTAATTTGAAATTTTACATGTTAAAATAAATCTGTTTGGTCAAACATGGTCAACCAAGGTCATTAACTTGGACTTGGAAGGCAAATTGAATAACCAGGGTCATTAAGTTGGACTTGGTTAGTCAAGTGGATTTTTGAAACAGATAAAATTATTGAAAATAAAAAATAAAAAACAGAAATAAAATAGAAATTGAAAACGTTTGAAAGTTTTAGATTTGATTCGTACAAAAACAAATTTTATGCGATTCAGTCGTTTTGGTACGAAACAAAGGGTAATAATTTGGTACGATTCACAAGATTTCGTACGAAACAGGGAAAGTATAAATACCCTTTTGGTTCGCACAGAAATGAGATTTCTAGTATTTGAGCACTATTGAGCGATTCAGAGAGTTTTTTGTGTGATTCCTTTCTAGAACTTGATTCTTGTGCTTGATATTTGCATTGTTGAGGTTGATTTGCACACCTCGTACAATGGGCAAGGTACTTTCGTCATGATCTAACTGTTATAATGTCAAAATTTCATATGATTCAGACTAAAACATAGATCTAGGGAAATTGGACCGGTAAAACTTAAAATTGACCACAAAATCGTTAATATCGGCTCTAATAACCTGGAAATCAACTATCAATTTGCTAAAAACAACAAGTTTTAGGTTCGGATTACACTTGGACAAATTTTGAGACGAAGTAGATTTGGTACGAGTGACATGTTATGTACAAAAATAGGATTTCAAAATTTAATTTGTTAAGGGTAAAATTTTGTATGAAACAAATGAACCTTATGAATATTCTGAATTTCAATTTTTTGTTCAGATGAAATTTTTGTACCAAACACCGATTTTAGTACAAATCAGAGAGAAGTGTTTAAAAGTTCAAAATTTTTGATCACAAGAAAATTTCGTGCGAAACACAAAGATTTCATAGGAATCATGAAATTAAAACTTTGAAAGATCAACACGTTTGATTAAATGTGTATTTCGTACGAAATTGAAAATTGTGTACGAATCAGTGAAGAATTTTTGACAGTTTGAAAAAATTTCTAATGGTTGAATATTTTTCTTGAACAGGCAAAGAGAACCGGATTTTCACCAGTACATAACATATGCTGTATCACAGATGGTAAAATCCCAGAAATAGTTGCACAAAGAAGCATCTTGGATTTTCTTACCAGAATTAGAGTGGCGAAGGCGATTACAGAAAGACATAATGTATATTTGTCGCATGTTGAGTATTTCTGGAATGCCGCGGAATACAGTCTTTACGACAATGCCATTATATCAGCAGTGGAGATTAACGATGTGGATATTCAAGTAAAGATTACTGAAGATTTGATTCGGAAAGTGTTAGAGTTTAAAGATAACAAGGATGATCCAACGGGCTTTACTGAATATATGGTGAAAGGATGTTTTTACAGGATGGGAAATTCAGGTTTCGTGAATGCTGCTCCTTTCAAAAAGGGAAATCTAAGTGCACCGTTTCGATATTTGGTACATGTTATTATTCATTGTTTGGGTCACGGGAAGGGTGGATTTGATGACTTAGTTGATTATCAGATGTGCATGATTACTGCGCTGGTGCTGAATCTTCCTTATAACTTTTCAAAAGTTATATTTACTCAGATGATACAAAATAATCAGAAGGAAAGATTTTGCAGTACCCGAGGTTTATACAGATGGTGTTAGACTATTTACATCCAGACCTGAAGAAATCTTCTGATGATGTGCTTAAACTTGAGCATATGGATGTTCAGTCTCTGTGAAAGATGAATGTACATTTGAAGTCTGCTCCCGCCGCTAAACCGATGTTCGGTGCTATTCTAAATACAGATTACATTTCACCCGCACCTGGAAAATGGAGGAAAGACGATAGTGGTGACGATGAGGAGGAAGTGAATTCGTTATCTTTGTTTATGGCAAAGCGAAGTCTGTGGTTTGTGAAAGACGGGGATAAAGGAGGTAAGGCTACATACAAAGGAAGAAAGAGAAAAGCTGCATCTACTGCTAAAAGACCAGGATTGAGGGACGAACCTGAGATTGAAGAAACTGTTGAAAAAATGGCAAAAGATATAGAACATCAGGCTTTTAGAGCTGACACGACAGCAGTTGAATAAGTATTATCTTCTAGTACCGATTCACAAGATAGGCGTGCAGGAGAAAAGAGAAGAGCGGAGAAATTGGAAAAGAAACGTCAAGAGGAGCTGAAAAGAAGCCAAAGAACGAAAAAGAAAGGCAACAGGCGAAGACGACATGACTTACGTTCTGTCTGAATCTGAGTTTGAATCGGGCTTCAGAACACCAATTAAGAAAAACCGAGAAGGATGAAAAGATCTGCTGCTCGCATATCTCCGATTGTTAATCCAACAGAAGCTGATGCTGAGCAATCTACTAAAGCAAATGTGGAGGAAAAAACACAGAGTATTCCATCTCCACTACATTATATGCATCCCGAGCCAGATCAACCACATATTGAACAAGAGATATCTTTGCAACAATCACCAGTTCCTGACAAGAATTTGAACAGCAACAACCAACATCGCAACAGTTTGTGCCAGAACCTGTTCAACAACCTATGTCTGATCCAGAACATGTCGAGCAACCAGCACCACAACCGTTGGCTCAACAACAGTCTCAACCATCTCATGCTCAGCAATCTCGTCCTACATCAAAACCATTTAGCTCACAAGCGTTCTTTGATGAGATTAATTTAGACGATCTACCTAGAGGAGATGAGTTTCGATTTGATGATCCTAGAATTGATGATTTGCAGAAACAAGTGAATATGAATGTTGTGCGCATCACTGAATTATAAAAGCAGATAAACTTGCTAACGGCAGAGAAGTTTGAGATGCTTGAAAGAATTGGAGGTTTAATCGTTGATAAGCAGCAACTTGAAGTGATGATGGCAAGTATTATTTCTGAGAATGAAAGGTTACGATTGAGAATGACAGAGTACGAAGACGAAAGGTTGAGAAATAACTGAAGGATGGATATATTTGAGAAGATTCTTGAGAAGAAGTTTGGATTGAGTATATCTGAAGCAATTGATGAGATTGAGCGTACTGAAGCAAGAGAAAGGGTTACAGAACGAGAACGATTGGCTAAACAACAATCTAATGCATTAGGAAAGGGTAAGGGTAAGATTGTTGAGGATTTTGTGACTGAAGAAGCTGTGCCAGAAGATGAATTTGGGCCAGTACAGTGTTGGGATATCGTAGTATACGAGGAACCGAAGAACTTTATTCTGATAGGAAAGCCTGTTGATGTTGATATAGATTTTCTGGATATTTCCCAACGACATCGAGAGTGGTTGATGAAAAAGATGGGAAAAAATAGTATAGAATCGGTTGAAGAAAAAGAAAAGAAGGAAGAGATAGAAGATACTGAAGAAGTTGACGTTGATGATAAAGATTCTAGTGATTCGGATGATGGAAATGATGATGATAATGTGGGTGGATCGGGTGTTCGTGTAATAGATTCAAACATTAATGAATTAGTTGATCTTTCCGAGTATTTTAATGATTCTGAAAATCAAGTTGCTGAAAAGGAAAGGATAAACAAAGTTGATGAATCGATAGATTCTCAGCAAGTAGGAATTTTCACAAAGACTGTTACATTTTCTGTTCCTGTTGTGCAAACACCTTTTGTTTTATACCTTGAGCATGATGTAGAAGAGGGAGAGTTTGTGCATAGTTACTCGAAAGAAGAGATAGCTGAAATGCTTGGAATTAGGTGAAGAAAAGTTCGAGTTTGACTTTGAAGATGAGCTAAACAAGATAGATGTGTTCGAACCGAATGATTATATTTTTGAGGAAATTGAAGATGCAAATGATTATGATAATGTTGTCGTTGAAAGTGACTCTGATGAAGATACAAATGATGCCATTCAGGATACAGAGGATTTACCAACGTTTATCGATTTATTCACAGCAGAGAATTCTGAAGTATTACAAAGGAAAGTTTCGGAAGCTGTTAAAGAAGGAACGATTCCAGAAAAGATGTCTACAGCTGAGATTATCGAACAAAAGAAGAAACGGATTAGGGCGAGTCCAGCTGAACAAAAGTTTAAAAGACCCCTGGCATTTTTTACTAGAGATGCTAATATTTCTTTGGGAGATATTTTGAGTTGGGGTTGGATTGAAGAGCTTAATGTTTATGCTATTAAAAGAGAATTTGGAATTCAATATTTTCGATGTTTAAGTGACATTAAATCACTGCCATATTGGGACATTAAGGATCTTGTGCAAACAGAGATGTAAACCTTAAGATGAAGTTCCATGATCAAAAGCTATGGAGGTTGATTAAATTTGAAGCGAAGCATGGTTTTGTTCACAGGAAACCGCATTATCCACGTTGTATTATTAAAGAAGATCCAGTGACAAAAGGGAAAGATATTATGTTGATAGTAAAGAAACCACGGGTGTTGAAAAACATGCCGATGATTAAAATGGAGCAAGATTTCTATACGATCTTCAAGTGGTGGCATTATGATTCTAATACAGGTGAGGCTGTTATTTGTGTACACCCTGATGGAGATGCGTAGAAGATAACTGAGGAATCATCCGAAGCCGTCATAGCACACAAAAGAATATTTGGGTTGTGGTCAGGCATTCGAATACTAGACCCCATGTGGCTAGTAAATTGTTCGAAGAAAGACATTGAATGTTTATTTTATGGCAAGATCAGTTTTGAAGAAAAGGATCAGGAGCAAGCACTTCAATTTCAAAAGGTTGTAAATTTGTGCTTTGCAAATGATATTCATTCGGGATCGAATTGGAAGACAACATGGAGAAAGATTGAGAAGAATGAATCAAAGAAAACTGCAGAAAAAGAAGTTCGGATCGTTGAACATTCAAGAGTAGCAACATTAAGGAGTTTTTAGTTTTTGAAATGACGTCCTCTGACTGATCAAACGCCTATTGCTTCTGAGGAACGTCGAAAACCGTTAAAGAGATTTTTTGGGCGTTAAAGTCATCAAATTGAAGTTTTGAAGATTATCCAGACTACGACAACATCCAAAGGGGAGTTTGTTGGTGCATAATGTCTATTGCCTACGTCTAGGATATATCGTAATGTTTATAAAGTTTACATGTTAATGTTTAAATGAGAAAATGTAAATTTTATGTATTATTACACTGTGATTCCCACGAAACATTAGTGTGTTTCGTACGAGTGAGTCACTCGTACGAAATACTATTTCGTACGAAACACAGTTGTATGTTTGTTAGTACACGCACTTCAGTCCAAGTCATGTCGACCTATAAATAGGGAAGTGTTGTGTTAGAGCTAGGGACGGATTTATCATTTCATACGGCAAAGCTCTGTCAGTTTGTTGACTTGCGTCTATAACTTGAACGTCTTTAATAGATCAGAAGTAGTTAAACAGTAAGTTCTGTCTTGTTTGTCATATCTACCTCTCTAGCAATGAATTCCGCCTCTGCTAGTTGAGCGAGATCAGATCAATTGGTCATTTCGGGAGCTTGATCCCTGTCCACACGTATTGAGTGCTATATCTAGGTTTTGGTGCCCGAAATCCGTAGTATGGTAACTGCATCGAGCCCTGCTACAATTACTTCGGCTGTGACACTGGCGGTTAGTCTTACAGAAGATGTGGTAAGGATGAAGAAATTGTTTGTGAAAGGGGCAGAAAGGAAGGAATCGCATGTTGAATCGACAAACGATTGGAAAAGGAAATATTCCCACTTCAAGAAGGGTACACAGACAAACTACAACAACAATAATCACGCCAACCATCCCAACAACAAGAGTGGTAACAAAAGGAGGGTGGCTAATCAGACACGGGAAGCGAGAGCCTTCGTAGCTACTATCACCACTGGCCCAAAGAAGTATGAGGGCCCCTATCCTAAATGCGACAAGTGCAAGTATCACCATTTGGGTGCTTTTCGAGTTTTAATGTGACAAGTGTGGCAGGGTTGGCCACCGTTCTGAGACATGTTGGGCGACGACAGGAAAGGGTGGAAACGGAAATGGTGTTGGTACTGGAAATGGGAATGGAGCTGGTCGAGAGACTGGATGCTATGGTTGTGGAAGCAAAGATCATTGGAAGAAAGATTGCCCCAAGGGAAATCAAGCTCGTGGGAGAGCTTTTGTGATCGGGGCAAAGGATGCACGCAGAGACCCTAACGTGGTCACTGGTACGTTCCCTATCAACAATTGATACCGATGCCGATTTTAGCTTTATTTCCATGGAATTTAAAAATATCTTGGGCATAGAATCAAGTAAACTAGACACCCCCTATTCTATAGAGTTGGCGAATGGTAAATTAGTCGAGTCGAAGGAAATCATTAAAGGATGTTTGTTGGAGCTGGGTCAGCAAAAGTTCAACATCGATTTCTTACCAGTTCAGTTAGGTAGCTTTGACGTAGTAGTCGGTATGGACTGGGTGTCCGATAATCGAGCTGAAATCGTGTGCCATGAGAAGATTATATGCGTACCGCTACCGAATGAGGAGACCATTGTCATTCACGGAAAGAAACGTGACACACCGTTGCGGATCATTAATTGTATGAAGGCTAGAGCGTGCTTACGAAAGGGTTGCATAGCCTTCCTAGCACATATGTCATAACAAGAAGGCCGAGGAGCCTAAGCTTGAAGATATTCCTGTGGTGAAGGAATACCCTGAAGTCTTCCCTGAGGACTTGCCGGGGTTACCACCACAACGGCAAGTCGAGTTTCACATCGACTTGGTAACGGGAGCTGCACCTATAGCCAAGTCTCCATATCGTCTAGCACCGTCAGAAATGTAGGAATTATCCACACAATTTCAAGAGTTGTTGGATAAGGGATTAATTCGACCAAGCTTTTCGCCTTGGGGAGCTCCAGTCTTATTTGTGAAGAAAAAGGATGGAACATTCAGGATGTGCATAGACTATCAAGAGTTGAATAAGCTCACCATTAAGAATCGGTACCCACTACCGAGAATCGATCACTTGTTCGACCAGCTGCAAGGATCGACCTTCTACTCCAAGATAGACTTGAGGTCTCGATATCACCAATAGAGGATACAGGAAGAGAGCATACCGAAGACGGCGTTCAGAATCGTTATGGTCACTACGAGTTTCTTGTTATGTCATTTGGTCTGACCAACGCACCGGCGGTTTTTATGGATCTGATGAATCGAGTGTGCAAGACCTATCTCGACAAATTTGTGATAATATTCATCGATGACATATTAATATATTCAAAGTCGAAGGACGAGCATGAGCAACATTTGAGAGCCATCTTGGAGCTGTTGAAGAAAGAGAAACTATATGCGAAATTTTCTAAATGTGAGTTTTGGATTCATGAGGTGCAATTTCTCGGGCATGTCGTGAACGAGAAAGGTATTCATATAGACCCATCAAAGATAGAAGCGATCAAGACTTGGGAAGCACCCAAGACGCCAACCAAGGTTCGACAATTTTTGGGTTTAGAGGGGTACTATCGGAGATTTATTGAGAATTTTTCCAAGGTTGCTCAACCACTAACCAATCCTTTCACTCCCTGAAGGTACCGATGATTTCATGGTGTACTGTGATGCTTCGCATCAAGGGTTAGGTTGTGTGCTTATGCAACCTGAAAAAGTCACCGCATATGCATCACGACAACTAAAAGTGCATGAAAAGAACTACACCACGCACGACCTCGAGTTAGGTGCGGTGGTATTCATCTTGAAGCTATGGCGACATTATTTATATGGTACTCAGTGTACTATATTCACGGACCACAAAAGTCTGCAACATATATTTAATCAGAAAGAATTAAATATGCGCCAGCGACGTTGGGTTGAACTATAAATGATTATGATTCCGAGATCAAGTACCATCCAGGCAAAGCGAACGTCGTAGCAGATGCGTTGAGCCGTAAGGAATGAGTCAAAACCCTGAGGGTTCGAGCGTTAGAGATGACCATTCAAACAATCCTAACTACTCAGATTCATGACGCGCAAGTAGAAGCACTCAAGGAAGAGAATATTAAGGCGGAATTTCTCTGAGGTATGGAGAAACAATTAGTGCCAAGAGAAGATGGAACTTTATACCTTATGGGACGAGTTTGGGTCCCACTTTTTGGCGGTCTTTGGGAAATAGTGATGGACAAGGCACACAAGTCTAAATATTCAAGCCATCCGGGTTCGGATAAAATGTACCAAGATGTGAAGGAATATTATTGGTGGCCTAACCTCAAGAGCGACGTCGCAACCTATGTCGGTAAATGTCTAACTTGCGCAAAAGTTAAGGCCGAGTACCAGAAGCCCTCGGGATTATTACAACAACCCGAGATTCCCATGTGGAAATTGGAACAAATATCCATGGACTTCATTACAAAATTACCTAGAACCTCAAGAGGTCACGACATGATTTGGGTAATAGTAGATAGATTGACAAAGTCCGCGCATTTTCTACTGATTCGTGAAAAAGACAGCACAGAGAAGCTAGCCGAGCTATATCTTAGAGAAATAGTTGCTCGTCATGGAGTGCCTATTTCTATCATCTCAGACCGAGACGGTCGCTTCGTGTCAGGAATTTGGCAATCCTTTCAAAAGGCATTTGGATCTCGACTAGATCTAAGCACGACCTTTCATCCTCAAACTGACGGCCAGAGTGAACGAACCATCCAAACACTTGAAGACATGCTTCGTGCATGTGTGATGGATCTAGGCGGTAATTAGGATACTCACCTACCATAAGTGGAGTTTTCCTATAACAACAGTTACCACACAAGCATACAAGCAGCGCCGTTCGAAGCTCTCTATGGTCGAAAGTGTCGTTCTCCGCTATGTTGGGCGGAAGTTGGCGACAAATAGCTAATTGGTCCCGAATTAGTCCAGGGGACTACTGATAAGATATTCTAAATCTGAGACCGTATCAAGGCGGCTCGTGATAGACAAAGAGTTACGCGGACAAGAGGAGAAAACCATTGTCCTTTGAGGTCGGAGACAAAGTTTTGTTGAAAGTCTCACCTTGGAAAGGCGTAGCCAGATTTGGTAAGCGCGGGAAGCTTAACCCGCGGTATATCGGACCATTTGAAATTTTGGCAAAGGTTGGTACCGTTGCCTACAAGTTGAAATTACCTGATGAGCTTAGCAGTGTACATGATACTTTCCATGTGTCAAACCTTAAGAAGAGCCCAACGCAAGAGACCGTTATCATCCCTGCAGAGGAGATTCACATTGACGATAAACTCCAATTTACCGAAGAACCTGTTGAGGTTATGGTCTAGAAGGTCCAGAAAACTAGGAGGAGTCGTATCAAGCTGGTAAAGGTTCGTTGGAACTCAAGACATGGACCTGAGTATACTTAGGAGCGTGAGGATCAAATCAAAGCTAAGTACCCCCACCTATTCGAGAAGACTCCTACAACGGATGACTCAACTTGAATTTCGGTACGAAAGTCTTTTTAACGGGGGGAGTATGTGACAACTGTCACTTTTGGATACTTTTGTACAATTAAACAGTAAAGTATGCGATGTAAATATGTGTTTCGAAATGACTGAACTACTTGAATTGCATGACATCAATCTAGAAAGTGCATTGAATATGTTATATGATGCATATTAATTGTTTAGTGGTTACCATTTAAAAACTGCCTAAAACAGTGCATCGGAAACGACTATTAGACTAGCTGCGGCAGCACAGTGTCAGTACGCAGTTAAACTACAGATTTAGGACTTAGATGAGAGTCCAATGCGAACTGTATAATAAACCCCATGTGGGAAAGAAAGGATTAATGCTAAAATTTCCGAAAACAATAGATGCACTGAAAATTGCCGTAAGTATACACTAAACAGCAATTTAGCAAAATCCAGCAAAACTTCAGCAAATACAAGTTTGAATAATATGCAGAATTATTGTTAAACATCCTGCATTTCTTAAAAGACATTGAAAGTATTGTTGGGCACAATAACATATTATATCACGTAAGTCTTGAAAGTTAACGTTTTAACGAACCGGCAACGAAACGAACACCCGGACACGATCTGAAACATCATATGAACTAGTTAACAATATTTTAACATCATATAACTACTTAAAATCATTAAACACAGTGTTTTGGATTAAAATCCCTAAATTCCATACAAGTTGCTTAAACTTCCGTTTAAGGACCCGTTAACGAACCGAGCACCCGTTAAACAACCGACACGAACTAGACATAAAATATAAACTAGTTAATATTATTTAAGAATATTAAGCTAGTATATGGCATCTTGTATCTTAAAATATATTAAAAACCCTTAATTTATAAATACCCCTAACTATACCCCTAAATATATAACTAAATATTTAACTATGGAAACTAACCAAGAAATCATCACCATCAACATGGATGGTCAAGAAAGGGGGCCCACAAGCCACCAACAATCTTGACCCCGAAACTACAACATGTTGGAAGGAAGATGTAGTTACATAGGGGTTAATATGTTGGAAAAATCTTGCATAAAGGGTCATGATTAGCACTTATCTTATCACAAAAAAATCAAACACCAAGAACTCCTCCAACTTTGCAAAACCTACAGCCACTTTACTCTTCACATAATCTCCATTTTAAAATTTAATTCAAGGAAATCTAAGGTTATCTTAAGGTGTATCAAGCATAGTTAGGAAGGTGACAAGTCTTGGAAGTGGAAGGACCTCATCAAGGAGCTATTAACCACCTATTTTTCTTCACCTTCATCTTCTTGTTCTTGTGTGTTACTTCCCTAGCCTTGTGCTAGTAGTAAGTTCCTTTTAATATTAATTTTCAACTAGTTAAAGCATATATAATTTACGTACAAGATAACACCTAAAGATTCATGCAAAACAAAGATGAAGAACACTTCCATCTAAGCTAAAAATTATAAGAAACAAGTTGTTTATGTTGTGTTATGGAAAATGTTAGTTGGTAGTTTGAGCTAGTAGTGATGAACATCATATGTATACTTGTTGGATGATGATTAAAAACATAATCTAACAAGTGAACACATGGATCTTACAAGATCCATGATCAAAATAATAATGAACTTGTTATACATAATAAATAGACTTTTAAAGTGGATAAAATGATTGGTAAGATCCTTGAAATGTTGGATGATCATGTGGTTAAAAATAATAAAAGACTTGATGAATATGTTTTAACATAATGGATGATCTTGAAAATGTGATTAAAGTAACTTGTATTTTTTTCTAAAAATATATATAACAAGTCGTTAAAAATGATTTTTAACAAAGTTAGTGAATATTAGTAACTAAACCCAAATTTAAAGATGTATAAATATCCTAAACACAAGGCTGAAAGACTACATGTTTTGATTAAACTTTCAAGTTCATCATGACCTAAAAATGCATATATATGTACATATATTACTTGTTGAAATGTTTGGGAATAAATTGATGAGTTTTGGAAGCTTAACACATGTTTTTTTAAAACATGGGAAACCTCCTAAATCTAGGGGAGACTATGGTGAAATTTTTATAAATGTTAAACACTTAGAAAAATATATGTTTACCAAGTCCTTACAAGTAAACATGTTTTGAAGCCATAAATATAAAAATCCCCATGTTTTTATATAAAATATAAGTTCAAGAAGACATGGTTTTTATAAAGATAAAAATGGGTATAAATATATATTTTGGAAAAATATATATTTAGTGATCATAAGAATCACAATTTATGTGTTTGTTAATTGATTACATATGTATATAGTTGGGAACTTTAAAAATAAATCATACAAATAAATACATAATAAGTGGCAAACAAAGAATTACAAAATATATATATATATCCATCCATAAGCATACATGGCAACAAATATGGACTATTCGGACATTGGACTATATATAAAGTATGGACTAAAAATATAATTTATCGAAGCTTGATAAGTATTATTTTCAAAACCAAACACTTGACAAAATATATATTTTTACAAATATAGAAACTATATCGTATTTCGTTGGCACTAAAACATATTATTTTCGAAGTAAATAAAAACATATATTTCAAAAGCCTTCTAAAAATATATTAAGTTTGGTGGAAACTAAAATATATGGTTTCTAGAAGTAATCTCAAAAAAATATATTATTTTGGATATATATACACTTACCAAGCATAATAATATACTAACTTGAATATATCTTAAAATTATATAATTTAAGAATATACAAAAATAGGGGTAATACATACAAGAAATATACGTATTCCTGTACGTACAAATACATGCCAATATATATACCATTAATATTTGGTGAAAATACATTTATACAAGTATTGTACTTAACCATAAGAATACGAATTTGTAAATACACAAATACACCCAATACAAGTATACCTATACTTGGGGAAATGCATTGGTATAATACTTAACAATTTCAATAGTTGGTCATATATATTATGAAACATGCACATGAAATAATTATATATCAATACATGTTAAAAATAGATTATTTTTAACCAACCCATCGTAAACAAAATGATATATATAAGGAGGTGCATACAAATAATATTTGTATTAAATATAATATTTTAAGTGACGCATCGAACTTGGAACTATTTATAATTAAGAAGAATTATATATCCGACGATGGAGTCGTCGAGGCAAACGGGTGGAACCCGTCCATGAGGTGTGATGGAACACATATGTATTACTCGTGCGAGGCACAGAGTCTAGCGGGTTGGGCCCGTGCTAGCAACACATGGGTTGCAAGGATACACATATACTTAATGAAGTATATCTGTTGTCATCATACATTGAGATGTATATCTAAACAAAATCAAAACTGAACAAGTCTTAGTAAGTAATTAAGAAAGAAACAAGAACAAGAATCATTCAAAGACCAAAGTGTCTAACAAAACCTAACGCGTTTGTAGGTTGTGGTATGAAACCGGAGAAAAGTATTCGAGTTAATCAGTTTAGCAGAAAGCAAAGCAGTGAGTTCATGTCCCCCTTTTCATCTTAAATGTTTTACTGTTTTACAACTGTCGGGGGGAATACATGTTCAATGGTATGATAAGCTAAGGAATGAAACAACTTAGATCATGTGCGAATGGGGTGGAACTTAAGCACCATTAATCTTATTTAAGACCACGGTACAAAGGTTAGATCTAGCGGGTGTTGGCGAGCCCCACTCTTGGTCATGGACCCACACAGAAGAGTGCATTTGTCGTCCCAGTCGAAGTTAATCGACAGAAATCGTCTAGGTTTGGATTGCTTCCTATGTCGTCACACATATTAATGTCCTTGCAAAACATTGATGATCAACGATTTCATTGACGCTTTACATACTGGGTTTTGATACAAATACTTACACATTTTGTGGATATAAGCATACAGTTAAAACACATGAACTCGCCAACTTTTGTTGATTTTCAATTTAACATGTATTTCAGGTAATTAGTGGATCTTTGCAAGCAGTTAAATCAAGAAACAAGCATCAAGTCTCCAATGCCACTTTTGAAGGATTTGTCCGGTATGTCCCGCCTACTTGCGGTGATATAAAGGACAAAACCTTATTATTTTAAAATCTTGTATTTTGGTCACTTAACAATTTGACAATTTAATGGCTTGTAACAATATACTTAACTTATGTTGCGTTTGAACCAATTTCAGCAATGGCATATGGAGAATATTTTATTCATATAGTTTGTTCACTTATGTTGTATGCAATGAGAACCAATCAGATCACATCGTGCGCTTCCGCCAATGAGCGGGTGTGACAATGAAAGTGTTGATGAACTTGTTATACATGAAAAATGAACTTATTAAAGTGGTTAAAAAGGATATATGATGTTTATAAGTTCTTAAGATGATGTAAGAACAAAGTTGTTAAAAATGATTTTCTACAAAGTTTGTATATATTAAGAACAAGACATGTTTTTAATGATGGATGAACATGTTAAACATAAGGTTAAGATACTACATGTTTTTATGAACTTCCAAGTTCATCATTTCATGAAGAATGCATTTTTATGCATATGTTAGACTTGTAAAGTTGTTGTGAATAATTTGATGAGTTTTGAAAGCCTAAATACATGTTTTTAAACATGGGAAATCTCCTAAATCTAGGGGAAACTAAGTGTTTAATTTTTATAAAAATTAAACACTTAGAAAATATATTTTAGCAAGGTTCTCACAAGTAAACTTGTTTAAAAATAATAAATATAAAAGTCCCCACATTTTTGTATAAAATGTAAATCAAAGAAGGTATGGTTTTTCAAAAATAAAGATGGATATAAATATATATTTTAGAAAAATATATATTTAGTGGTCATATGAACTACATGCTATGTGTATATTATTTGTATTAGTTATTTATAAATTAGAAACTTGAAATAATGTACACAAATAAATAAATAAAAATTGCAAAAAAATAATTACAAGAATATATAAATACTTATGCCTTGGACACAATTATTGGACGATTCGAAGACTTGGACATTTGAACGGACTATATAAATATTTCGGGTTAAAAATATATAATATATCGAAGCTTGGTAAGTTACTCTTTCAAAACCAAACATGTGACAAAATATGCTTTTTACAAGTATATAAAATATATAGTATTTTGTCGATCTTAAAAATGTATTATTCTTGAAGTGTGTAAAAATATATATTTCATAAATATCTTAAAAATATATAATTTAGGTGAAAAACGAAAAATATATATTTTCTAGAACTAATCTTAAAAATAGATTATTTTTAAGATGGATACACTTACCAAGCATAAGGTATACATATTTATTTGGACATATCTTAAAATTATATATTTTAAGAATATAAAATTTGTGTATAATGAATACAAGAATATGCGTATTCCTATATGTACAAATACATGCCAACATATACCACTTGGTGAAAATACCATTATACAAGTATTATACATAATCATGAGAATACAAATTTAGATACACAAATACTCATAATACAAGTATACCCATACTTGGGAATATACACATGTATAATACTCAACAAATATTACACTTGGTCAGGTATACCATGGGAACATGCATATGAATAATTATATATCAAGACATGTTGAAAATAGATTATTTCTAAGAAACCCATCGTAATCACAAATGATATATAAGACGATGCATAATACGAGTTAAAATGTAATATTTTGACTAATATATCAAACTTGGGATTATATATAATTATGAAGAATTATATATGGACATACACTTTGACGATGATTATAAATCGTGACTATACAATAGATATATTCTAAATATATGAAACATATTCGACGATGGCATCGTCGAGGCAAACGGGCGGAACCTGATTATGAAAAGTCATGAACACATACATCTTACTCGTGCGAGGCACGGAGATAGAGGGCTAAGCCCGTACATACTACACACGAGATACAAGAATATATATATATATATATATATATATATATATATATATATATATATTTGGTGGAATATATAGTGACATCACACATCGAAAACACAACTCAAAGGAACATAATAGTGAACAAGTCTTAATAAATATTTAAGATAAAAGAGTTGTACATAAGTCGTTACAAAGACCGAAGTGTCTAACAAAACCTAGCACGTTTGTAGGTTGCAATAAAAACTGAGGAAACCTTAAGTGAGATAAGCAAAGTTTACGGAACGCAATTCAGTGAGTTCATGTCCCCCTTTTCATCTTAAAAGTTTTACTGTTTTACAACTATCGAGCTAAATACATGTACAATGGTATGATAAGCTAGGGAATGAAACAACTTAGATCATGTGCGAATAGGGCAGATCTTAAGCACCATTAATCTTGTTTAGACCACGATACAAAAGGTTAGATCTATGGGGTGTTGGCGAGCCCCACTCTTGGTCATGGACCCACACGTAAGAGTGCATTTGTTGTCCCAGTCGAGGTTATTCGACGTAAAAATCGTCTAGGTTTGGATGCTTCCTATGTCGTCACACATATTAATGTCCATGCAAACCTAGATGATTTACGTCAATGAAATCGTTGATCATTAATGTTTTGGGGACATTAATATGTGTGACGACATCGGAAGCATCCAAACCTAGACGATTTTCGTCGATTAACCTCGAATGGGACAACAAATGCACTCTTACGTGTAGGTCCATGACCAAGAATGGGGCACGCCAACACCCAATATATCTAACCTTTTGTATCATGGTCTAAACAAGATTAATGATGCTTAAGTTCCACCATATTCGCACATTATCTAAGTTGTTTCATTCCCTAGCTTATTATACCATTGTACATGTATTTCTCTCCATAGTTGTAAAACAATAAAACTTTAAGATGAAAAGGGGACATGAACTCACTGAATTGCGTTCCGTAAACTTTTTTTATCTCGTGTACTTTTCCTTGGTTTGTATCGCAACCTACAAACGTGCTAGGTTTTGTTAGACATTTCGGTCTTTGTAATGACTTATTATCAAGTCTCTTGTCTTAAATATTTTTTAAGACTTGTTTAGAATTATGTTCCGTTGAGATGTATTTTTGATGTATGATGGCAATATATATATATATATATATATATATATATATATATATATATATCCTTGCGTCTCATGTGTTGTATGTACGGCCTTGCCCTCTTATCTCTGTGCCTCGCACGAGTAAGATGTATGTGTTCATAACTTCTCATAATCGGGTTCCGCCCATTTTTCTCGATGATGCCATCGTCGGATATGTTCCACATATAATTCTTCTTATTATACATAATTCCAGGTTCGATGTATTCGTTTAAATATTATATTTTAACTTATATGATTTGTATTCACCATTTTATATATCATTTGTAATTACGATGGACTTGTTAAAATAATCTATTTTTAACATGTCTTCATATATAATTATTCATGTGCATGCTTTTATGGTGTACATGACCAAATATAATAATTATTAAGTATTATACATATGTATATTCCAAGTATTGGTATACTTGTATTATGAGTATTTGTGTATTTAAATTTGTGTTCTCATGATTATGTATAATACTTGTATAATGGTATTTTTAACAAGTGTTAGAGGTATAGGTTGGCATGTATTTGTACGTATAGGAATACGTATACTTTAGTATTCATTACCCACAACTTTTGTATTCTTAAAATATATAATTTTAAGATATGTCCAAATTAATATATGTATCTTATGCTTGGTAAGTGTATACATCTTAAAATAATATATATTTTAAGATTGATTCTAGAAAATATATATTTTTAGTTTTCCACCAAAATAATATACTTTTAAGATGTTAATGAAATACGTATTTTTATACACTTCAAGAATCCTATATTTTTAAGATCGACAAAATATGATATAGTTTATATACTTGTAAAAATATATATTTTGTCACTTGTTCTCTTTAGAATGTATAATTTACCAAGCTTCAAAATATTATATATTTTTAATACCAAATATTTATAGAGTCCAAATGTCGGATTTGTCCATAATTTGTATCCAAAACATGAATATATATATACATATACATATATATATATACATATATATACACATATATATATACATATATATATACATATGTATATATACATATATATATATATATTCTTGTAATTCTTTGTTTGCCAATTCTATAGAATAGGGAACATCTAGCTTACTCGATTCTATGCCAAGTATATTTTTAAATTCCATAGAAATAAAGCTAAAATCGACACCGGTATCAAATAATATGGATGCGAAATGATTGTTGATAGGAAACGTACCAGTGACCACATTAGGGTCTCGACGCGCATCATTCGCTCCAATCACAAAAGCTCTCCCGCGAGCTTGGTTTTCCTTGGGACAATCCTTCCTCCAATGCTTCTTGCTTTCGCAACCATAACATGGCGCTTCACGTGTAACATCCGCCACCAGTTAAAAATTTTGTTGCGTATTTAATGCTCAAATTAATTTTAAACGTTACATAATTAATAAGTATATTAGAATATAAAATTTATAATTGAAAATCTATTAAAAATAATGAAATAAAAATATAATACTGATGCCGGGTTTCGAACCCGGGTCAGCTGAGCATATTTCAAAGTCTTAACTCACATCCCTCCAACCGCTCCGCCACTTGTGTTTCTTGTGGATTATTGGAAACAAATAATACATAAAATAAAGTTGGAAATCAAACACAGTCACTCTCGCCGGAAATCCCGACGAAATCGTCAATCATTGACGTTATATTTTGGCATAACGGATACAATCATACTAGCATCGGTTATAACTGAAAACTTTAAAGTCTTTTATTCAAATCATCAAATCGTAACCGAAGAACTTGAATTCGAAACCGGAAATACACTTAAACCTGAGTTATACTTTATTCATTCAGTGAGCTCGCGAGTTTTATCAAAATCACACTCTTCATTTTGCTCAGAAAACTTCGCCGCAGTCGCCGGAGTTCTCTGAAAATTAACCGGAAATTTTCGCCGGAAACCCGAGTTCAATCCATCTTTTCTTCTTACCCAAAAATAAGATCATAGAACTCATACTGACATCACTCCCACTCACCTTAAACCTCTGAAGAATCTCTGTCGCAAGAAATTTCACTCGCCGGAATTCTCTGCAAGTCGCCGGAAAACCGAGACTTTCATCTACACGGTAATTACCTCGATTTTTCTGTTTCATTCCATTATTAGACAAATTCTAACACCACTCCATCACTCAGAATCAACCCCAGACGACATTGCCGGATTTTTCTGTTTTCGCCGGAAAATTTCTGAAAGTTTCAGAATCTCGCTGTTAACCGGTATGATCATGTAATCTACTGATAATCGTTCCCCAGTGGTTCAATTTCACCTCTAACTCATCCAAACTAATTATTGAATTCGAACAGAAGGAGCTCCCAAAACAGAGCCGACGATCTCTGCCGGACTTCTGAAGAAAAACGATCAGTTCGGTACAATCAATCCCCAAACCTTTTTTCTGTTCATTACATTACGATTGCTCATAATGTTCATTAAATTAATTTAACAAATAACAGTTAGTTAACCGTTGTCTGTGTTTTGAACGAAGAAGACGAAGCCGTGTAAGATATAAGATTAGTTAAAATCAATATTATGAACGGGTTAGACACACAGTCCAGCGGTGGACTGTGTGCAAACAATATGCATAACGTCTCGAGTTCGATCTTTGTCACACACACATTCGCTGTAATAAAATGCCTTTTTTTGTAAACCGAACCGGGTTAATTCAGTAATATGTTAAGTATAATAAAAACTAGAATATTTACCAAGTTAGACACACAGTCCAGCGGTGGACTGTGTGCCAAACTAAACCACAGGTCCCGGGTTCGAGACCTGTGGAGTGCACCGAGTCGATAAATTAAAATCTTTTTAGAATAAATGATTTTCGGATTAATTTAATTAGTATATAAATATAATTAAAAACAGAAATATTTCGAGTTAGACACGTAGCTCAGTTGGTAGAGCTGCGTGCACGCGTACGAGAGGTCACGGGTTCGAGTCTCACCCAGCGCACACATATAACAGACCGAACCGGTCAACAAGTCAACGGTCAACGGTCAACAAGTCAACGGTCAACGGTCAAAAATCAACATTTTTTTTATTTATCTTATTTATTTATTTAAATTAAAAATCAATTAAAAATACTTAAAAATAACATTTTTAAAGTTAGAAAATAGCCTTAAACTCACAAAAATATATCCAAAAATCCTATTAAAGTTGTTAATAAAATCCATTTATTTACCTTACTTTTCGTTATTAATTAGGTTAGTTTTTCCTCGTCGATCAATCCTCTAAACTCGTGCGCATTCAACATCATCAACCGAACGCACCCACTGTGAGTGAATCTCTACAAATTCCCCGTTTTTAATCACGTTTTTGGGGTGTATCATGTGTCTTACCATTTATTATATTTAAATCATTGTGCATACATCATATCATGAACAAATGTGTATTCAGCTTGTATAAACTGTTTGTGTGGTTATTGTTTAGATTTAATTTATTATTTTCAGTACATGCAATTTCATAGGCCGCCGCTCCCCATTACATTATGAGCGTTGAGCAGTTCCCCATTACATTATGAGCGTGAACCTGGCGTTGCCAACATACGAACGGCTCCGTTTGATTGAGCCTTGATCGCACAGACATTTATAATTTTCAGTACATGCAATACGATCGGCTCCGTTTGATTGAGCCTTGATGGCACAGACATTTATCATTTTCAGCACATACATTTATCATAGGCCGTCCGTTTCCCATTTTTGTTAATGTATGTTATTGTTTGTTATTGTTTGTTATGGTATGCTATTGGGTTGTTATTGTATGCTAATTGTTTGTTATTGTATGTTTATTTACATTTGTTCATATAGGAATATTGCACAATTTTTCCGTATTAAATACAATAAGAAATAAATAATAAATGTTTTCTAACAAGGTTCACTCGCCAACTTTTGTTGATCCAAAAACCATTTTTACATATGATACAGGTGAACAGGAAGAAGCAAGGAAAACATAGGAAATTGCCTTAGAAGAAAAATAATGAAGTTTAGAAGGATGAATAGAACATGTTGTATTTGTTTGATATGATTGTATGATCTCTTTTAAATTGAAATGATAAATATGAAACATTATAATAAATGTCATGAGCTTTGATGAAAACCCAATCATGCCCCGATCACCTTTTCCGCTGCGGGTCGGGGTGTGACATCACGCCCATTTCCATTCCCGTTTCCACTTCCGTTTCCATTTCCTCCTCTTCCCACATTTCTCCAACGCGTCTCAGTACGATGGCCAATCTTGCCACACTTATCACATTTAGAAATCCTACAAGCACCCAAAGATGATACTTGTATTTTCCGCACTTGGGATAGGGGCCCTCGTACTTCTTGGGGCCGGTGTTGGTTGCGGCTACAAATGCTCTTACATCCCTAGGCTGGTTAGCCTCTTTCCTTTTGTTGTCACTGTTGTTGTAATTGTTGGTGTGATTGTTGTTGTTGTTGTTGTAGTTGTTCACTTGAGTACCCTTCTTGAAGTTCAGTACTTGCTTTTTCCATCATTCGAAGACTCAACATGAGATTTTTCTTCTCTTTTCCTTTCACAAACAACTTCTTCATCCTTACTGCGTATTCAGTGAGACTAACGGCTAAGGTCACAACTTGAGTAATGGTAGTGGGGTTTGATGCGGTAACCATACTATGAATTTCAGGGACTGATCCCTGTGACAACTGTCACTTTCGGGTAATTTCCGTACATTAAACAATGATTTATATTAAACAATTATGTATTTTGAACGTCTGAACTGCATGGATTACATGTCATACACCTAGAAAACTCACTTAGTACATTACATGATGCATATTATTCGTTTTAGTGGTTACAATTCAAAAACTATTTAAACCAATACATCCGAACAACTAGCAGAGTAGTTGTGACAGCACAGCTTCAATATTCAGCTAAATAGCAGATTTAGGACTTAGATGGAGTCCAACATAAACTGTATATTAAATCCCACGTGGGAAAGCAAGGATGCATGCTAACGCTTTACCGAAACAATACATGCACTGTCAGAAATACACACTAAGCGACAATTCAGCATAATTCAGCAAAACACAGCATCCACTAGCTTGTGTAATATTCAGAAATGGTGTTAAACATCATACACTACTTAAAAGATTTGAAAGTATCAATTTGGTACAAAAACACATCATATCATACAAGTCTTGAAAGTTAACGTTTTAACAAACCGATAACGAAACGAACACCCGGACACAACCAAACACATCATATGAACTAGTTAACAATATTTTAACATCATACAACTAGTTTTAATCATTTAAACACATTGGTTTGCTTAAAAGTCCCTAAAATCCCTAGAATTACTTAAACCTCCGTTTAGGGACCCGATAACGAATCTATCACATGTTAAGCAACCGAACACGAACTAGACATAAAATATAAACTAGTTAATATTGTTTAACTATATTAATTTAGTATATGACACCATACACCTTGAATTACATCAAAACCCCCTAAAACCCTAAATACCCTAACTTAAACTTAACTAAATCTTTAACTAAGATAATTACCCAAAACTCAACCAAGCACACATCGCCGGTTTTGGTGGGCCCCCTTTGACCTCCCACACTCTTGTCCCCTAATCCTAAACATGTTGGAAGTAACTTAGCATTGCATGGAGGGTCTTGTGTTGGAAGGTTAGACTTAAAGGACAAGATCACCAAACATTTTTTACCAACATTCCAACACAAAACCTCATCTTCTCCTTCCTCTTGCTGATACTCAGGGCTACAACCACCACTACTTCACCTCCATCTTTAAGCCACGTTCAATTAATTCCAAGCATATCCAAGGGTGTCTCAAGGTTAATCAAGAAGGTATCAAGCATTGGAAGTTCAAGGATCACTCTAGGGAGCTATTATCCACCATCTTTGCTTCATCTTCATCACCTTGTTCATCTTGCCACTTCCCTAGCCACAAGAGCTAGTAGTGAGCCTCCTAATCTTCCATTTTATATCTTGTTACTAATATAATGTTAATGTATAAGTTAAACCATCTAAAAGAATCACCTTTAAAAGATGAACACATGAACTAGTAACTTAATCTGAAGAAAATAACACATATCTTGAAGTTGTAATGAAGATATAGTTGTTTATTTTGTGCTATCGATGATATCCATCATACGTATACTTGCTAGAAGTATAAATTTAACAAGTATACACATGGATCTTACAAGATCCATGATTAAGGGGTTGATAAACTTGTTATACATGATAAATGTGTCACACCCCGATTTTCGATGTAGCTGAAGCGTGCGCGAGGTGTGGCCAGAGCGGCAATCGTTGCATTCAACCAAGTAAACGACAATTATATTACATTACAAACGTTCATCCATACTTTTTGTTTAACACAAAATTTACATATTAACTTTTTTCTTTAAAACATACCACAAGTTTAACATCATCATTTAAAATTCAAACATAAGTTTAATAAACATAACAACAAAAGTCTGGATGAAATATAACGTCTTGACTTCACAACATACGAACAAGTTTTTCCCGACCATCCACTAGTTTCCTGTAATATATGTTAATTTTGAAAACAACGTCAACAAAAGCTGGTGAATTCATGTTACAAATTTCCGTATCAAATGAATCTTCAAAAACATTTGAAATAATAATTCGTTTAATATAGCTTAATGAAAGTTGTAAGATCATTAGTGTTTTGCAAGGACACTAATTTGTATGTCCAATAAGGTGGCAACCAACCCTTGATGATTTATTGTGTCCGAGACACTTGTTTTAGACACAAAAGCACTCTAATACGATCTGTTATTATTGCCGTAATAGAGTGGGGCTCGCTCAAACCCAATAGATGTATCCCCTTGTTCCTCGGTACTTGATATTCATTAATGGTCTCAATGCTTGAGCTTATATCTAAATATTTTCATTTCCAAGCTATAATAAATGTAACATGTATACATCCCTGCACGTTTAAAAACCATAAAAACATTAAAATAAAAGGGGAAACATGAACTCACAGATTTGCGTCCCGTGCAAATCTCTATTCGATTTCCGATACTTCGTTCGTTTCTCAACCTACAAGTGTTCTAATCTATTAGACACTTAGGTTATCTTTCATTTTTCGAACAAGTATTTTATCTTTGAATTTCTTACTTGTAATTGTTGGTTTTTCTTTGTTAATAAACATATATATGTATATACATATATATATATATATATATATATGTTCATATATATATTTTAGATTGATTACATGTAAATGGACCCAGCCCATAATTTAATTGTAAGAATTCAATCTGCAAGTTCATTACTTATGGGCCTAGCCCAATAGTTTTTGTAAGTATGGGCCTAGCACAATTTGCTTACTATGGGTGGGCCTAGCCCAATTCATTTCATGTATGTGGGCCCAGCCCAATCTAGTTTTGTTTAAAGTAGGTTAGGCCTAATTGGTTTGTAAAAGTGGGTCTAGCGCAAGTTAAAACTGAAAGATTGGGCCTAGCCAAAAATAGTTTATAGAAATTGGATTAGCCCAAGTTTAGTTTTATAAAAGTGGGCTTTAGCCTAAAGTTAGTTTTTATATAAATGAATTAGCCCAATTTATTTCTTTCTAAAAGTGGGCTTGGCCCAAAATTAATTTTTATATACGTAGGCTTAGCCCATGTAATTTTTATAAAAATGGGCCTAGCCCAACCTAATTTATATAAATGGGCTAGTCCATATATTTTATAAAATAGGTTTAGCCCAATAGAGTTTTTATGAAAATGGGCTTAGTCCAAACAATGGTTTAGTTAGGCTTAATCCAAGTTTTTTTTTTTAAATACTTGCTAGTAAATGTTATAACTTATAAAAATTTATTTATTTAAACTACTAGATATGAGTTGAATTTTATAAGTTCAATTAAATATAAAGTGTGACGGTTTTGACCGTTATATTTGCGTTGACCATTTCATTTGTTTCGTCTTTGTCGTTTGTTTCGTTTATACCATATATTTTATTTTGTCCGAATTGTCCAAGTTGTCCGAATTGTCCGATATATTATTTTGTTAAAAGTTGAACATTTATATATTTTGTATTTGATCCTACATGATATAAATATATAGTATTTATACAAAAGTATATATATATATACATATTTGGTGATTTCAAAATATATATTTTTATCAATATATATTTATCTCCTTTTTAGTTTAAGAAAACTTAAGTAATTATATCTTAAACTTTTTCACCAAAAAGTTTAAACAAGATTAAAGTTCCTAATCACTTTTAATCACAAAATATTTAGTTTAATCATATCTTAATCAAGATTAATTTTTATAGAAATTTTGCCATAGTTTCCTTTAAAATATAAGCTTTCCCATGTTTATATAAACATGTTTTAAATAATTTTCTAACTCAAATCATCATCAAAACACATATTATACAAACGTATTAACAAAAATGTAATGAACTTGTTATAGTTTTAAACTTTCTTAAAATATAAACTTTATTATCACTTTTAACAAAACTTTTAGATCAAAATTTTTATTTAGTAATCTAATACTTGTATGATCATCTTTAAAATATGAAATCATGTTTATGACTATTTTTGTTAATGAATCTTGCTAATCTAAACATGCATGTGTTTAGATCATCTTTTTATCCATAAAATTGAAAGATTCAAGTTTACTAGTTTATAACAAATTCAAGATCATCCAAAATCATCAAGAAAACCACATAATTATGTTAGTGATTATAGTTTTATTAGTGTTTTTCAAGTGGGTTTTTGAATATGTGATAAGATGATCTTGTGCATTTTTATAAAATATAAAGTATAAGATTAGGTTTAAGTATCTTACTACTAGCACAAGACTAGGGATGATCTAAAATATGAAGAAAATGTGTTGATCATGAGTTCCAATCTTCAAAGTGAGCTCCTAATCTTTGCAAACTCTTTAGATCATCTTTAGGTTTTTATGCAAGCTTGATTTCTTTGTGTTTGGTTTTTTAAAAATTGAAGGTGATTATGGTGGTGTTCTGGCCGAGTTTGGAAGCAAAAATGGAAGGAGTATTTGTTGAGTTTTGGTGTTATGTGAATGAAAGAATGAAGTGGTTATGACATTGGTTTTGTGTTAAGTTCTTACAACTCCATTTCACACACTAACCATTGATATAAACTTGCCAACACATTAAGCAAAAGATTAGTGGCATGGGGAAAGCCCCATCTAGCCGTGAGGTGTTGGGGGGTTGGTATTATTTTTTTTATATATAATATGTAATTTTTGTAAACTTTAATAATTATATATATATATCAGTTTTTATAAAAACTAATGCCCCAACACTTTAAAGTGATGTTATAACATGCCAAAATAACTCACTAGTCGTATTGTTTTGTTGTTCGGTTGATAAAGTTAGTTCGGGTCTTGTACCGGATAAAATGCTGATATATTGTGTTACTTATAAATTTTATTTATACATAGTTCTAGCACAATATTAATTGTAATGTTAATTAATCTAGCTCTTCAGACTAATAAATTTGTCATTTTGAGTTCAGTTCCTGTACTGGCTTTGTTGTCAGGTTTATACTGAACAAGCTGTATAGCTTTAAATAACAAGATTTATATATGGGTTTTATACTATTTCTAACACCCGTTATTATTTTTTGATTTTCGGACATTTGCTATGTTATGCTGCGGAATGCTGAATTTTGCTGCAAAATGTTGTATTTTGCTTCAAAATGTTGTATTTTGCTGCAAACTTAGACAATTTGGTATTTTAAATAAATTTTCATGGTATAACATTGCAAACATATTTTGTGTCTTATTTTTGTCATATCAGACTGTATTGTAACCGGTACTTATAGTTATCGCGTCACGTCTTTGTCATCCGTCTAGGATATGGTTTTTATATATTCGTGATTATGACGAATCTATTATCATACCAAGCTATGATTTGGTTAAATTCCTAGACTTTAAGACATAAAACTTATATTTAAGTCAAGTTGTGAAGTAAGTAGACAATGTAATAGTTGTTCAAGTTGTACAGAATTACCAGAATTTTGCCAATTGTCACAAAATGAACTATTTAAAGTGGTTAAAATGATCTTTAATGTTCTTAAGATGTTGTATGAGCAGGTTGTTAAAAATGATTTCTAACAAAGTTAGTAAATATTAGAAACAAAACCTATTTTTAAAGATGGATGAACATGTTAAACAGAAGGTTAAAATACACATGATTTGGTTAAATTTTAAGTTCATCATAACATGAAAAATGCATCTAAATGCATATATTATACTTGTGGAAATTGTTGTGATTAAATTGATGAGTTTTCGAAGCTTAAACACATGTTTTAAAAACATGGGAAACCTCCTAAATCTAGGGGAAACTATAGCAAAATTTTTTATGACACTTAGAAAACATATGTTTACAAAGTTCTTACAAGTAAACTTGTTTAAAAGCAATAAACATAAGAATCCCCATATTTTTGTATAAAATGCAAATCAAAGAAGTTATGGATTTTCTAAAAATAAAGATGGATATAAATATATATTTTGGAAAATATATATCTAATGATGATAAAAATCATGTGCTATGTGTATATTATTTGTATTAGTTATATATATAAAATTAGGGACTTGAAAGTATACACACAAACAAATACAATAAAATTTGTTAGCCATATATATATATGTATTCATACCTTGGGTGTAAATTGTGGAAAATCGGACACTTGGACTATATAAGGATTTCGGACTAAAATATAATATATCCAACTTGGTAAATATTATTTTCAAAACCGAACAAGTGACAAAATATATATTTTTACAACTATATAAAATATATCGTATTTTGTCGATACTAAAAATGTATTATTCTCCAAGTGTATAAAAATATATATTTCATAAACAACTTAAAAATATATTGTTTTGGTGGAAACTAAAAATATATATATTTTTCTAGAACTAATCTTAAAAGTATATTATTTTTAAGATACAAACATTTACCAAGCATAATATACATATATTGATTTGCACATATCTTAAAAGTATATATTTTAAGAATATACAAATTGTGAGTATGGAATACAAGAATATATGTATTCCTATACGTACACATACATGCCAACATATACCACTAACACTTGATAAAAAAAATATCATTATACAAGTATTATACATAACCATCATGAGAATACGACTTTAAATACGCAAATACTCACAATACAAGTATACCTATACTTGGGAAGATGCACATGTATAATACTTAAGAATTATTACACTTGGTCATGTATACCATAAACTCATGCACACGGATAATTATATATATCAAGACATGTTAAAAATAGATTATTTTTAACAAACCCATCACAATTATAAATGATATATAAAATAGTGCATACAAATCATACAAGTTAAAATGTGATATTTTAACTAATGCATCAATCTTGGAATTGTATATAACTAAAAAGAATTATATAGGGAACATATCCGACGATGGAATCGTCGAGGCAAACGGGTGGAACCCGACTATGAGAAGTCATGAAACATATATATCTTACTCGTGCGAGGCACGGAGACAAGAGGGCTAGGACCATACATGCAACACATGAGATGCAAGGATACATATATATTTGATGAAAGATATCTATTGACGTCATACATCGAAAATACATCTAAACAGAACATAACTCTGAACAAGTTTTAACAAATACTTAAGACAAGAAACAAGAACATGAATCCTTACAAAGACCGAAGTGTCTAACTAAACCTAACACGTTTGTAAGTTATGATACAAACGAAGGGAAAGTACGTGAGTTAGACAGAGTTCACAGAAAGCAATCCAGCGAGTTCATGTACCCCTTTTCATCTAAAATGTTTTACAGTTTTACAACTATCGGGGGAAATACATGTTCTATGGAATGATAAGCTAGGAATGAAATAACTAGATCATGTGCGAATAGGGTGGGCCTAAGCACCATAAATCTTGTTTAAGACCACGGTACAAAGGTTAGATCTATCGGGTGTTGGCGAGCCCCACTCTTAGTCATGGACCCACACGAACGAGTGCATTTCTTATCCTAGTCCAGGTTAATCGACGAAAATCGTCTAGTTTTGGATGCTTCCTATGTCGTCACACATATTAATGTCCTTGAAAACATTAATAATCACGATTTCATTGACGCTTTACATACAGGTTTTGATACAAATACTTCATATATTTTATGGATCCATCTCATACAGTTAAAACACATGAACTCGCGAACTTTTGTTGATTTTTCAACTTAACATGTATTCATGAAATTAGTGGACCAATGCAGGGAATTTAAGTCAAGGAAAGCAAGTGTCAAGTCTCCATGCCAACTTTTGAAGGGTTTGCCCATTATATACTGCCTCCTCGTGGTGATATAAGGGTCAAAGCCTTATCATTTTAAAACTTGCATTTTGGATGTGTAACACTATGACAACTTATTTTCATTTCATGGTTTGTAAAAATATACTCAACTTATGTTGCGTTTTGAAACAATATCGGTAATGGCATTTGGAGCTTGTTTTTATTCATTTAGTATGTTCACTTATGTTGTATGCAATGAGAATCAAACAGATCACATCGCGTGCTTCCGCCTATGAACATGTGTGACAGATTGGTATCAGAGCTTCCATTATAGGGAACCTTTCTCGAGTCTAGTCTACAATCACTAGGATCCTCTCATGAAAACAATTTTTACATAAACAAAAGATTTTCATTGCATAACCATTTCACAAGGTCTACTACATAAATTCATTTTTAAAAATAATGCAAAGATATTATAAGACTTAGTCTACAAAGGATAGACACAAAACATTAAGTTGATCCACCCAAAACAAATAGTACAACTTAAAATGGACATTATGTGATGCCTACATTTTGTGTATATATATATATATATATATACACTAAATAACAATTAATTATAAATATACATGTCATACAAACCCCTTTTCCATGTCATCAGCTGAGAGCGGCATCTACGACGACCACGATCCTATGGAGATCGTTTCTTATGACGAGATCAGACCCATTGTGCACTACATATCCTCCGATGGGAGTCTGAGCCGGCGGAGGATCCGGACTTCATAGCCGACGACGACCCTTTTGTGTACCATGTCCTAGCCTTACCCCCGTAGCTTCATGACCAGATCATTATTGGCCACCCCGAGGTGAGCAGCTAGTTAAGATTATACCCATTGACGCCATCCCACTTGCTATGTAGCCCCCTCTCATCGACCTGTCCGATGACAAGGACGAGGTTCCCGTATTTCATGTCGACCACCTGGACGAGGACCTGGCGACGGAGAGGTTATCAACGTAGCTATCTTAGAGGTGTCCTCTCCCGTGGTTTTAGTCGCAGCTATTCCGTCATCTGACGAGAGCGCCGTGCTTCTTCCTCTGCTATCCGCAGAGCCGGGCTTCGAGCGAATGCTACTGACAACAGCTTTGACACTGTACCCATTACTACCCAGATCCCACTCTTGTTCCCTTTCACACGTTTGTTCGCATCTCTACCTCATCTGCTGAGGACACCCCTAACTTTCTGAGACCCGTAGGCGATTCAGCCTGGAGTCAACTGATTACCCATGAGACACTTCGTTTTCACCTCACCCATCCTACTGGACCAAAACAGCTACCATCATCACCATGCCACGAAGCAGACCCTTCTCGTGAGCCGTCTCGCCCTACCCAGTACTCCCCACCTCATATGATGCCTATGTGTGATCCCTACCATCCCTGTCACTTTACTTCGTACTCTACGGAGGACTGGATTCTCTCCTTAGAGAAACAGATACTGATCCTCTGCAAGAGGTTCTATGACTTGGAGAGGCAAGCGGACGCCGTGCCTCCATTACCACCCCTTATGACACTGTGACCATGCTGCTCGCATTCTAGCTCTCGAGAGCAGATAGGTGTTCTACTCCGTCGAGTCTATGAACTCGAGGAGGAGGTCACCCATCTTCGTAGCCTAGTTACGACTACCCCACCGCCATCCCCTCCTGCACCTTAGACCTATTACTTGCAAGTACCTTTTGGACACGGGAGCTAGATACCCGTTTTTGTGAAGACTATGCATCGAGTTTTGAAGACAACTGGAAGACCGAAGATTGCTGATGTGAAGGAAGATTTTGTCTTTTATATGTATTAAACTTGTATGACCGGGTCATGTAGCCCGAGTACATTGTTGTTTCCTTTGCAAACGATTATGTAACAAGTTGTCTTATTATATATAAAAAACTTGATGTCTTTGTTATGATGCATTTTTTTTTAATTATTTTGCATAGTGTATTTCGTGGAGCTGATTTATTTATACCATGGATCACTTATATATATTTAAATTACTATGTGTTTATTTACTTATTTGCTTACTTGAGTACTTGTATATGTGTGTATGTATATATATATATATATATATATATATATATGAACATTTATAAATTATAATTAACTGAAAAGATATATATTAAATAAACGTCTAATCTTTATGATCGTATTTTTTTTAAATAATGCCAACAAGAAGGAGAGCTCCTCGCACCCGAAACGTGAACCAACCCCAACCGATGCCTAGAAACGAGGCGGAACTAATACGATAGTAAAGATAGGCGTTTATTTAAGGTATATTATTTCAGCTGTCATAGTTGGTAAATATTCATATATATATATATATATATATATATATATATATATATATATACATATACATATACAAATAAGCAAATAAGTAAATAAACACGTAGTTATTAAATTGATAAGTGATCCATCGTATGAATAAGTCAGCTCCACTCAATACACCATGCATAATAATCAGATAAAGTGCGTCATAATGAAGACATCAAGTTTTATATATAATAAGACAATTTGTTACATAATCATTTGCAAAAGAAACAAAAATGTACTCGGGCTACATCACCCGGTCATACAAGTTTAATACGTATAAAAAGGCAAAATCTTCCTTCATATATATATATATATATACACATACATATACATATACAAATAATCAAATAAGTAAATAAACACGTAGTTATTAAATAGATAAGCGATCCATCGTTTGAATAAGTCAGCTCCACCGCAATACACCATGCATAATAATCAGATGTATAATAAGACAATTTGTTACAAAATCATTTGCAAAGGAAACAAAAATGTACTCGGGCTACATCACCCGGTCATACAGGTTTAATTCGTATAAAAAGGCAAAATCTTCCTTCACATCAGCGATCTTCGGTCTTCTAGTTGTCTTCAAAACTCGATGCAAAGTCTTCACAAAACGGGTATCTAGCTCCCGTGTCCAAAAGTACCTGCAAGAAAAAAGTCTAGAGTGCGGGGGGGATGGTGGTGGAGTAGGGAAAGCTATGCTACGAAGGTGGGTGACGTCCTCCTCTGTGACAACTGTCACTTTTGGGATAATTATGTACATTAAACAGTGAAATTTATAATAAAATGATGTGTTTTGAACAACTAAACTGTGTGAAGTGCATGGCATAAATCTAGAAAGCTCACTGAATACATTACATGATGCATATTAATTGTTTAGTGGTTACCATTCAAAAATAGTTTAAAACAGTGCGTCGAAAACAACTATTAGACTAGCTATGGCAACACAGTGTCAGTACGCAGTTAAGCAGCAGATTTAGGACTTAGATGAGAGTCCAATGCAAACTGTATACTAAACCCCATGTGGGAAAGCAAGGATTAATGCGAACACTTTCCGGAAACTATACATGCACCGAAAACTGTCCGAAAAATACATTAACAGCAATTCAGCAAAATTGAGTATACACAGGCTTATGTAATATGCAGAAATAGTGCTAAACATCATACACTGCTTAAAAGATATTGAAAGTATCAAGATGGCACCAAAACATATAATATCACATAAGTCTTGAAAGTTAACGTTTTAATGAACCAACAACGAAACGAACACCCGGACACAATCTAAAACATCATATGAACAAGTTAACAATGTTTTAACATCATATAACTAGTTAAGATCATTAACACATTATTTTTCTTGAAAATCCCTAAAATCCCTACAAGTTACTTAAACCTCCGTTTAAGGAGCCGTTAACGAACCTAGCACCCGTTAAGCATCCGAAAACAAACTAGACATAAAATATAAACTAGTTAACATGTTTAAAAATATTAAACTAGTGTATGGCATTTTGTACTTCAAAATACATCAAAAACCCCTAATACACTAAACCCCCCTTGTCACACTCACTCATAGGCGGAAGCGCGCGGTGTGATCTGATTAATTATCATTGCATACAACATAAGTGAACATACTAAATGAATAAAACAATCTCTAGATGCCATTTCTGATATAGTATTCAAAACGCAACATAGGTTTAGTATATTGTTTACAAACCACGAGATAAGATTAAGTTGTTAAGGTGTTACATAACCAAAATGCAAATTTTTAAAGTAATAAGGCTTTGACCCTTATATCTCCGCAAGGAGGCGACATATAACGGGCAAACCCTTCAAAAGACGGCATTGGAGACTTGGTATTTGTTTTCTTGATGAAACCTTCTGCATGGATCCACTAATTACCTGAAATACATGTTAAGTTGAAAATCAACAAAAGTTGGCGAGTTCATGAGTTTTAACTGTTTGAGTTGGATCCATAAAATGTAAGTAGTATTTTTGTATCACAAAACCCGGTATGTAAAGCGTCAATGAAATCCGTGATCATTAATGTTTTGCAAGGACATTAATATGTGTGACGACATACGAAGCATCCAAACCTAGACGATTTATGTCGATTAACCTCGACTGGGACAACAAATGCACTCTTCCGTGTGGGTCCATGACCAATAGTAGGGCTCGCCAACACCTGCTAGATCTAACCTTTATACCGTGGTCTTAAACAAGATTAATGGTGCTTACGCCCACCCTATTCGCACATGATCTAATTATTTCATTCCCTAGCTTACCATTCCATAGACATGTATTTCACCCCCGATAGTTGTAAAACTGTAAAACATTTAAGATGAAAAAGGGGGACACGAACACACTGCTTTGCTTTCTGCTTTCACTGATTAACTCAGATACCTTTCTCCGGTTTCGTACCACAACCTACAAACGCGTTAGGTTTTAGTTAGACATTTCGCTCTTTGTAATGAATCATGTTCTTGTTTCTTATCTTAATTATTTGTTAAGACTTTTTCAATGTTTGGTTCCGTTTAGATATACATCTCGATGTATGATGCCAATAGATATACTTCACTAAGTATATATGTATCCTTGCAATGCATGTGTTGCTAGTACAGACCCAGCCCGCTAGGTTTTATAGTTTCCATGACCAAATGTTGGAATTGTTAAGTATTATACTTATGTATCTTCCCAAGTATAGATATACTTGTATTGGGAGGATTCGTGTGCTTAAAGTTGTATTTCCATGGTTGAGTATAATACTTGCACAATGATATTTTCATCAAATATTAGTGGTATATGTTGGCATGTATTTGTACGTATAGGAATACGGATTTTTCTTGTATTTATTTCCCCCACTTTTGTGTACACTTAAAATATATAATTTGTAAGATTTATCCAAATTAATATGTGTATTGTTATGCTTGGTAAGTGTATGTATTCCAAAATAATATATACTTTTAGGAGGTTTAGGAGATATATATTTTTACACACTTCAAAACAATGTGTTTAATGATTTTAACTAGTTATATGTTGTTAAAATATTGTTAACTAGTTCATACGATGTATCAGATTGTGTCCGGGTGCTCGTTTCGTTGGCGGTTTGTTAAAACGTTAACTTTCAAGTTTATGTGATATGATATGTTTTGGTGCCAAATAATACTTCCCATATCTTTTAGATAGTGTATGATGTTTAACACTATTCCTGCATATAACATAAGCTTGTATATGCTGAATGTTTGCTTAATTGTTGTTTAGTTTATATTTCTGACAGTTTTGTATAGTTTCCGGGAAGTGTTAGCATTAATCATTGCTTTCCCACATGGGGTTTAATATACAGTTTGTGTTGGACTCTCATCTAAGTCCTAAATCTGCTGTTTAACTGCGTACTGACAATGTGTTGCCACAGCTAGTCTAATAGTTGTTTCTGACGCATTGTTTTAGACTGTTTTTGAATGATAACCACTAAACATATAATATGCAGCATGTAATGTATTCGGTGAGCTTTCTAGATTTATGTCATGCAATTCACGCAGTTTAGTTGTTCAAAACACATAAATATATCATAAAATCCACTGATTAATTACAGAATTATCTAAAAGTGACAGTTGTCACATACTCCCCTCGTTAAAAGAATTTCGTCCCGAAATTCAAGCTGAGTCACCCGTTACAGGAGTCTTCTCAAGCAAGTAAGGGTATTTGGCTTTGATTTGATCCACACGTTCCCAAGTATACTCAGGTCCGTGCCTTGAGTTCCAACGAACTTTGACTAGCTTGATACGACTTCTCCTAGTTTTCTAGACTTTCCAGTCCATAACCTCAACAGGTTCTTCAGTATATTGGAGCTTATATTCTATATGAATCTTTTCCGCAGAGATGATAACTGTGTCTTGCGTTGGGCTCTTCTTGAGAAGAATTATCTAAAAGTGACAGTTGTCACATACTCCCCCGTTAAAAGAATTTCGTCCCCAAATTCAAGCTGAGTCACCCGTTACAGGAGTCTTCTCAAGCAGGTAAGGGTATTTGGCTTTGATTTGATCCACACCCCTAAGTATACTCGGGCCCGTGCCTTGAGTTCCAACGAACTTTGACTAATTTGATACGACTTCTCCTAGTTTTCTGGACTTTCTAGTCCATAACCTCAACAGGTTCTTCAGTATATTGGAGCTTATATTCTATATGAATCTCTTCCGCAGGGATGATAACTGTGTCTTGCGTTGGGCTCTTCTTGAGATTTGACACATGGAAAGTGTCATGTACACTACTAAGTTCATTAGGTAATTTCAACTTGTAAGCAATGATACCAACCTTTGCCAAAATTTCGAATTGTCCGATGTATCGCGGGTTAAGCTTCCCGCGCTTACCAAATCTGGCTACGCCCTTCCAAGGCGAGACTTTCAACAAAATCTTGTCTCCGACCTTGAAGGATAATGGTTTTCTTCTCTTGTCCGTGTAGCTCTTATTTCGGTCACGAGCCGCCTTGATACGGTCTCGGATCTGAAATATCTTATCGGTAGTCTCTTGGACTAATTGAGGACCAATTAACTGTTTGTCGCCAACTTCCGCCCAACATAGTGGAGAAAGACACTTTCGACCATAAAAAGCTTCGAACGGAGCGGCTTGAATGCTTGTGTGGTAACTATTGTTATAGGAGAACTCTACCAAGGGTAGGTGAGTATCCCAATTGCCGCCTAGATCCATTACACATGCACGAAGCATGTCTTCAAGCGTTTGGATGGTCCGTTCACTCTAGCCGTCGGTTTGTGGTTGAAGGTCGTACTTAGATCTAGTCGAGATCCAAAGGCCTTTTGAAAAGATTGCGACATTTTTGAGACAAAGCGACCATCTCGGTTTGAGATGATAGAATAAGGCACTCCATGACGAGCCACTATTTCTCTAAGATATAGCTCGGCTAGCTTCTCTGTGCTGTCTTTTTCGCGAATTGGCAGAAAATGCGTGGACTTTGTCAATCTATCCACTATTACCCAAATCATGTCGTGACCTCTTGAGGACCTGTGTAATTTTGTAATAAAGTCCATAGATATTTGCTCCCATTACCATACGGGAATCTCGGTTGTAACAATCCCGAAGGTTTCTGATACTCGACCTTAACTTTTGAGCAAGTTAAACATTTACTGACATAAGTTGCGATGTCATTCTTGAGGTTAGGCCACCAATAATATTCCTTCTAATCTTGGTACATTTTATCCAATCTTGGATGGATTGAGTACTTAGACTTGTGTGCCTCGTCCAACACTACTTCCCGAAGATCGCCAAAAAGTGGAACCCAAATTCGACCCATAAGGTATAAAGTTCTATCTTCCTTTGGCAATAACTGCTTTTTCATGCCTCGGAGAAGTTCCGCTTGAATATGCTCTTCTTGGAGTGCTTCTACTTGCGCGTCATGAATCTGAGTGGTAAGGTTCGTTTGAATTGTCATTTCTAGTGCCCGAACCCTTAAGGTTTTAACTCGTTCCTTACGGCTCAACGCATCTGCTACAACGTTTGCCTTGCTCGGATGGTACTTGATCTCGCAATCATAGTCATTCAACAATTCAACCCAACGTCATTGACGCATATTTAATTCTTTCTAATTAAATATATGTTGAAGACTTTTGTGATCCGTGAATATAGTACACTGAGTACCATATAAGTAATGTCGCCATATCTTCAAAGCGAATACCACTGCGCCAAACTCAAGGCCGTGTGTGGTGTAATTCTTCTCATGCACCTTTAGTTGTCGTGATGCATATGTAATGACTTTTTCCCGTTGCATAAGCACGCAACCTAATCCTTGATGCGAGGCATCGCAGTATACCACGAAGTCATCGGTACCTTCAGGGA
Source organism: Scalesia atractyloides (assembly GCA_947069175.1). Taxonomy (NCBI): domain Eukaryota; kingdom Viridiplantae; phylum Streptophyta; class Magnoliopsida; order Asterales; family Asteraceae; genus Scalesia; species Scalesia atractyloides. The sequence continues at coordinate 17,663,066 of CAMTDV010000026.1, forward strand.
GTGATAGAATCGGTGCAGCACATAACTTATCCTTTAGAAGTTGAAACGCTTCTTGTTTTTCTCGCCAATCGAACTTCTTGTCTTTTTGCGTGAGTGAGGTTAGCGGTTGAGCAACTTTCGAAAAGTTCTCAATAAATCTTCAATAATAACCCGTTAAACTCAAAAATTGTCGAACCTCAGTTGGTGTTTTGGGCGCTTCCCAATTGTTGATTGCTTCAATCTTCGATGGGTCTACGTGAATACCTTTCTCGTTTAATACATGCCCGAGAAATTGCACTTCCCGAATCCAAAACTCACATTTAGAAAACTTCGCGTAAAGCTTCTCTTTCTTCAGTAGCTCCAAGATGGCTCTCAAATGTTGCTCGTGCTCATCCTTCGACCGTGAATATATTAGTATATCGTCAATAAATACTATCACAAATTTGTCGAGGTACGACTTGCACACTCGATGTGACAACTGTCACTTTTGGGATAATTCTGTACATTTTACAAGTCAATTATATGATATAATTACGTGTTTTGAACAATCAAACTTCGTGAATTGCATGGCATCAATCTAGAAAGTGCACTGAATATATTACATGATGCATATTATTTGTTTAGTGATTATCATTTAAAAATGCTTGAAACAATGTGTCGGAAAACAACTATTAGACTAGCGGTGTCAGCACAGTGTCAGTACGCAGTTAAACTGCAGATTTAGGACATAGATGAGAGTCCAACGCAAACCGTATATTAAATCCCATGTGGGAAAGCAAGGATTAATTCCAACACTTTCCGGAAACTATACACGCACTGAAAACGATCCGAAATATACACTAAACGACAATTCAGCAAAATTCAGCAAATACAAACTTGTGTAATATGCAGAAATAATGTAAAACATCATGAACTACTTAAAAGATATTGAAAGTATCATGTTAGCACAAAAACATATCATATCACATGAGTCTTGAAAGTTAACGTTTTAATGAACCGGCAACGAAACGAACACCCGGACACAATCTGAAACATCATATGAACTAGTTAACAATATTTTGACATCATACAACTAGTTAAAGCATTAAACACATTGTTTTAATTGAAACCCCCTAAAATCCCTACTAGTTACTTAAACCTTCGTTTAAAAACCCGTTAACGAATCTAGCACCCGTTAAGCAACCGAACACGAACTAGACATCAAATATAAACTAGTTAATATTATTTGAAAATATTAAGCTAGTGTATGGCAAGTTATACCTTAAAATGCATCAAAACCCTAATACACTAAACCACCCTAACTTAACTTGGTTAAATCCTAACTAGAACACCTAACTAACTTAACTAAGCAAACCAAGGCCTTAATCCTCATCCATGGCCGGTTCTAAGGGGCCCCACAAGGCCAACATTTATGTCTCCCATGCTTGGACATGTTGGGTGAACAATAAGAATGTATGAAGGTTCTTGTGTCTCTCACCCAACATAAGTAGTCAACAACATCTCATCACTTTCATTCACTAAACTTATCACAAGAAATCAAACTCCAAACTCCTTCATCCCTCCACAACCTCACGGCCACATATCCACCTTCACAACCTCCATTTTCAAGCCACTTTCAAGGTATTCTAAGGTGATCCAAGAGTGTCTCAAGGCAAACTAGGAAGGTGTCAAGTCTTGGAAGTGGAAGGACCTCTTTTGGGAGCTTTTATCCACCAACTTAGCACCATCTTTATCAACTTGTTCATCTTGCCACTTCCCTAGCCACAAGAGCTAGTAGTGAGCCTCCTAATCTTTCATTTGAAGTCTTGTTACTAGTGTCTTGTTAATACATAAGTTAGACCATGCAAAAGTATCAAGTTTAAAAGATGAACATATGAACAAGTAACATGATCTAAAGAAAACAAAGCTATCTTGAAGTTGTAAGAAAGATGTAGATGTTTATTTTGTGCTATGGATCATATCCATCATATGTACACTTGTTAGAAGATTAGATCTAACAAGTATACACATGGATCTTACAAGATCCATGATCAAAGAAGTGATGAACTTGGTATATATAATAAATGGACTCTTTAAAGTGGATAAAATGATTTGTAATGTTGGATGATCAAATGATTAAAAATAATGAAATACTTGATGAATATGTTATAACATAATGGATGATCTTAAAAATGTGATTAAAGTAACTTGTAATTTTTTCAAAAAATATATATAAACAAGTTGTTAAAAATGATTTTTAACAAAGTTAGTGAATATTAGTAACTAAACCCATTTTTAAAGATGTATGAATATCCTAAACACAAGGCTAAAAGACTACATGTTTGATTAAACTTTCAAGTTCATCATGACCAAAAAATGCATATATATGTACATGTATTACTTGTTGAAATGATTGGGAATAAATTGATGAGTTTGGAAGCTTAACACATGTTTTTAAAACATGGGAAACCTCTTAAATCTAGGGGAGACTATGGCGAAAATTTTTATAAAAATTAAACACTTAGAAAAATATTTGTTTACCAAGTCCTTACAAGTGAACATGTTTACAAGCCATAAATATAAACATCCCATGTTTTTGTATAAAGTATAAGTCCAAGAAGTATGGTTTTTCCAAAGATAAAAATAGGTATAAATACATATTTTTGGAAAAAATATATATTTATTGATCATAAGAATCACAAGTTATGTGTTTATTGTTTGTATTATATATATATATATATTATATAGCTAGGAACTTGAAAAATAAAGCATACAACAAATACATAATGGGTGGCAAACCAAGATTTACAAAAATATATATACCTATCCATTACCATACATGGAAACAAATACGGACTTATTACACATTCGGACCTTATACGGATTATGGACCAAAAATATATAATATAACGAAGCTTGGTAAGTATCTTGCCGACACTAAAAACATATTATTTTCGAAGTATATAAAAATATTTATCTCATAAACCTCCTAAAAATATATTATTGTTGGTGGAAACTAAAATATATATTTTCTAAAACTCATCTTAAAAATATATATTATTTTGGAAATACATACACTTACCAAGCATAATATACATATACTAACTTGGATACATCTTAAAAATTATATATATCTTAAGTATATACAAAAGTGGGAGTAATAAATACAAGAAATATACGTATTCCTATACATACAAATACATGCCAATATATACTATTAATATTGGTGAAAATACCATTATACAAGTATTATACTTAACCATAGGAATACGAATGTGAATACACAAATATACCAATACAAGTATACCTATACTTGAGGGAAATACATTAGTATAATACTTAATCATTTCAATAGTTGGTCATGTATACTATGGAAAGCAAAATAGTGAGTTCATGTCCCCCTTTTCATCTTAAATGTTTTTACAGTTTTACAACTATCGGGGGTGAGATACATGTCTATGGTATGATAAGCTAGGGAATGAAATAACTAGATCATGTGCGAATAGGGTGGCCGTAAGCACCATTAATCTTGTTTAAGACCACGGTACAAAGGTTAGATCTAGCGGGTGTTGGCGAGCCCCACTCTTGGTCATGGACTCACACGGAAGAGTGCATTTGTTGTCCCAGTCGGGGTTAATCGACAGAAATCGTCTAGGTTTGGATGCTTCCTATGTCGTCACACATATTAATGTCCTTGTAAAACATTAATGATCATGATTTCATTGACGCTTTACATACCGGGTTTTTGTGGTACAAAAATACTACTTATGTTTTATGGATCCAACTCATACAGTTAAAACTCATGAACTCGCCAACTTTTGTTAATTTTCAACTTAACATGTATTTCAGGTAATTAGTGGATCTATGTAGAAGGCTCCAAATCAAGAAACAAGTATCAAGTCTCAATGCCACCTTTTGAAGGATTTGTCCAGTATATCCCGCCTACTTGCGGTGATATAAGGGTCAAAACCTTAGTATTTAAAATCTTGCATTTTGATTATTTAACAATTTAATGGTTTGTAACAATATACTTAACCTATGTTGCGTTTTGAAACAATTTCAGTAATGGCATATGGAGAATGTTTTATTCATATAGTATGGTCACTTATTTGTATGCAATTATAACCAATCAGATCACACCGTGCACTTCCGCCTATGAGCGGGTGTGACACTCGATTCATTGAATCCATAAAAACTATTGGTGTGTTTCTTAGGCCAAAAGGCAAAACAAGAAAGTCGTAGTGACCATTACAAGTTTGAAACGTTGTCTTTGGTATATATATATATGTATGTACGAATATTTATAAATTATAATTAACTGAAAGAATATATAATAAATAAACGTTTAATCTTTGCTACATTTTATCTTAAAAGATCATGCCACCAAGACGAAGAACCCCTCACACTCGAAATGTAAACCACCCACAACCAATGGCTAGGAATGAGGCCGAATTGAACGCTTTACTGGAACAAAGAATATCTCAGTCCCTAGCCTAATACGAGGCCACCCGAAATGAAAACAATAATGGAGGGACCGGTGGTACAGGCGGAACGGGTGGAAGTGGTTGATCTGGAAGCCAGGGACAGGGCGGTTTCTCTGGTAGGAACCAAGCGAATGGTAATATTCAGTTGTTTTTACAACTCAAAAAATTCTTTTTAATCTATTCGTGCGTTTCTATTATTTGCTCATTCATAATCTGTTTATAAACATTTCATGGTGCACCTACAAGCAATTTTTGGACTGCAGACCGCTGAATTACGATGGCACTGGTGGTGCTGTGGCCTTTGTATGCTGGACGGAGAAAACAGATTCCACGCTCCGAATGAGCAGATGTTTCCCAGACCAGCAAGTCACTTTTATTATTGGTTTGTTCATTGATGAAGCACTTACATGGTGGAACCTACAAGTGCAAACTCTAGGTGATGACGTTGCTTATGGGATGACTTGGGAGAGCTTGAAGGAAAGAATGAGAGAAAAATATTGTTCAAGGGCTGAACTGAGAAGCTGGAAACCGAGTTCTGGAACTTAACAATGAATGGTGCTGACATTGTGGGTTATACCCAGAGATTCCACAATCTGTCTCGCGTGATACCATACCTTGTAACATCGGAGTTCAAGCGCATCGAGCGCTACATCTGGGGTTTAGTACCCGAAATCCGTAGCATGGTGACCGCATCAAGCCGTCCTACCATTACTTCTGATGTGACACTGGCTGTTAGTCTCACAGAAGATGTTGTGAGAATGAAGAAATTGTTTGTAAAGGGACAGAAAAGAAATAATCGCTCGTCGAGTCAGCAAATGATGGAAAAAGGAAATATTCACACTTCAAGAAGGGTACACAGGTGAACTACAACAACAACAATCATGCTAACCATTCCAAAAACAACAGTGTAACAAGAGGAGAGTGACTAATCAGCCAACGGAAACAAGAGCTTTCGTAGCTACAACCACCACTGGTCCAAAGAAGTATAAAGACCCCTATCCTAAATGTGACAAGTGCAAGTATCATCATTTAGGTGCTTGTCGGATTTCTAAGTGTGACAACTCTGGCAAGGTTGGTCACTATGCTGAGACATGTTGGGCGACGGCAGGAAGGGGAGGAAACGGTGTAGGTAACGGAAATGGGAATGGGAATGAAGTTGGGCGTGAAACTGGATGCTATGGTTGTGGAAGCAAGGATCACTGGAAGAAAGATTGTCCCAAGGGAAATCAAGCTCGTGTGAGAGCTTTTGTGATCGGGGCAAAGGATGCAAGCAGAGACCCTAACGTGGTCACTGGCACGTTCCCTATCAACAATCATTTTACATCCATATTATTTAATACCGGTGCCGTAGCTTTACTTCCATGGAATTTAAAAATATATTGGGCGTAAAATCAAGTAAGCTAGATGTCTAAGCAAGGAGTTTCAAACAAGAAGACAAGTACCAAGTCTCCAATGCCGTCTTTTGAAGGGTTTGCCCATTATATACTGTCTCCTTGCGATGATATAAGGGTCAAAGCCTTATTACTTCAAAATTTTGCATTTTCGTTATGTACCACCTTGACAACTTAATCTCATCTCGTGGTTTGTAAACAATATACTTAACCTATGTTGCGTTTTGAAAACTATATCAGTAATGACATTTGGAGATTGTTTTATTCATTTAGTATGTTCACTTGTGTTGTATGCAATGAGAATCAATCAGATCACACCGCGCGCTTCCGCCTATGAGCAGGTGTGATATCCTCGAGCTCGTAGACTTGACGGAGTAGAACACCTATCTGTTGCTCGAGTGCCAAAATGTGGGCAGCATGGTCGACTGGTGGCATAGGGGTCGTGGTGGTGATGTTGGGGTGGTGGAGGCATGGCGTCCGCCTGCCTCTCCAAATCATAGACCCTCTTTGCGGAGGATATGCATATGCTGCTCCAACAAGCGAACTCAGTCCTTCGTAGAGTACGAGGTGAAGTGAGAGGGATGGTAAGGATCAGACATGGGCATCATGTGAGGTGGAGAGTACTGAGTGGGGTGAGACGGCTCATTAGAAGGGCCCGCCTCGTGGTGAGGTGATGATGGACGATGAGATGGTCCAGTAGGATGAACAATAAGAAAACAAAGTGAACCCGTATCCAGGCAGAATCGCTTACGGGTCTCGGGTAATGAGGGGTGTCCTTAGCAGACGAAGTAAAGATGCATACTGATGTGTGAGTGGGGATAGGAGTGGGGGTCTGGTAGAAATAGGAACTGTATCGAAACTACTATCAGTAGCATCCGCCCGAAGCCCTGCTCGGCGGAGGCGGAGGAAGAAACACGATCGCTCGCATCAGATGAAGAAATAACTGCAACTGAAAACAACATGATAGGACATCTCTAAGATGGCTATGTCAATAACCTCTCCGTCGCCAATCTCCTCATCAAGATGGTCGACATGAAAAATAGGGACCTCGTCGTCGTCGTCGGACATGTCAATGATAGGAGACCACATGGCGAATATGATAGCATCAAGGGGTATGATCTGAATGAGGTGCTCACCTTCTAGGTGGCCAATGATAGGTGGCCAATTATTTTGTAAAATGAGTTTATGTAGTGGATCTTGCGAAATGTTTAATCTCTAGTTGTTGTAAAATTGTTTTCATGAGAGGATCTTAGTGCTTGTAGACTAGACTCGAGAAAAAATCATGTTTCACTACAATCGAAGCTAGCTCTAATACCAATCGGTCACACCCGCACACAGGCGGAAGTGCGCGGTGTAATCTGATTGCTTCTCATTGCATACAATATAAGTGAACATAGTACATGAATAAAAACAAGCTCCAAATGCCATTGCCAATTTTCATTGTATATGCTTGTGTATGTTATTTCAAGTTCCTAATTTATATATAACTAATACAAACAATATACAAAGCACATAATTCTTAGGACTAAATATATATTTTCCAATAATATATTTATACTATCTTTATTTTTAAAAAAACCATACTTCTTTGATTTATATTTTATACAAAAATATGGGAATTTTTATATTTATTACTTTTAAACAAGTTTACTTGTAAGAATCTTGTTAAAATATATTTTTCTAAGTGTTTAAATTTTATAAAAATTTTGTCATAGTTTCCCCTAGATTTAGGAGGTTTTCCCATGTTTTAAAACATGCGTTTAAGCTTCCAAAACTCATCAAATTATTCACAACAATTTCCACAAGTATAATATATGCATATAGATGCATTCTTTATGTTATGATGAACTTGAAAGTTAATAAGATCATGTAGTATTTTAACCTTGTGTTTAACATGTTCATCCATCTTTAAAAATATGTTTTGTACCTAATACTTACAAACTTTGTAGAAAATCATTTTTAACAACTTGTTCATACATCAACTTAAGAACATTACATATCCTTTTAACCACTTTAATAAGTCCATTTTTTATGTACAAAAAGTTCATCAACATTTATCATGGATCTTGTAAGATCTATGTGTATACTTATTAGATCTATACTTCTAGCAAGTATACATATGATGGATATCATCCATATCACCAAATAAACAACTACATCTTCATTACAACTTCAAGATATGTTTATTTTCTTTAGATTATGTTAGTAGTTCATGTGTTCATCTTTTAAAAGTGAAGGTTTTAGACGATTTAACGTGTACATTAACATCATACTAGTAACAAGATATAAAATGAAATATTAGGAGGCCACTACTAGCTCTTGTGGCTAGAGAAGTTGCAAAAGAACTAGAAAGTGAAGATCATGAAAAATTGATGGTTAATAGCTCCTTGAAGAGGTCCTTGAGCTTCCAAGACTTGACACCTTCGTAATCAACCTTGAGACACCCTTAGGTATACTTGAAATAGCTTGAATATCACTTGACGATACATCGAAATACAACTCAAAGGAACATAATTCTGAACAAATCTTGGTAAATATTTAAGACAAAAGAGTTGTACATAAGTCGTTACAAAGACCAAAGTGTCTAACAAAACCTAGCACGTTTGTAGGTTGCGATGCAAACTGAGGAACCGTATGTGAGATAAACAAAGTCTACGGAACGCAATTCAGTGAGTTCATGTCCCCCTTTTCATCTTAAACGTTTTACTATTTTACAACTATCGAGGGAAATACATGTACAATGGTATGATAAGCTAAGGTTTGAAACAACTTAGATCATGTGCGTATAGGGTGGAACTTAAACACCATTAATCTTGTTTAGACCATGATACAAAAGGTTAGATCTATCGGGTGTTGGCGAGCCCCCCCTCTTGGTCATGGACCCACACGTAAGAGTGCATTGTTGTCCCAGTCAAGGTTATTCGACGTAAAATCGTCTAGTTTTGGATGTTTCCTATGTCGTCACACATATTAATGTCCTTGCAAAACATTAATGATCAACAATTTCATTGACGCTTTACATATCGGGTTAAGATACTATTACAACATATACTTTTTTACGGAACTATCGCATGCAACTAAAACACATGAGCTCGCCAACTTTTGTTGATTTTTCGACTTAACATGTATTTTAGGAAACTAATGGACCAAGCGGGGAACTTTTGTCAAGAAAGCAAGTGTCAAGACTCAATACCATTTTTAAAGGGTTTGCTTGTTATATACTGCCCCCTTGTGGTGATATAAAGACCAAAGCCTTAACATTTCAAAACTTGCATTTTTGTTGTACGATACTTTGATGACTTATTTACTTTCAATGGTTTGTAAAAAAAATCCTTAACTTATGTTGCGTTGGAAACATTTGTGGCAATGGCATTGAAGCTTGTTTTTATTCATCTAGTTTGTTCACTTATATTGTATGCAACGAGAATCAATCAGATCACACATCCCGCTTACGCCTATGAGCGGGTTTGACAGTTAAGAAATAGAACAAGAGAAAAACAAAAAGAAAACCAAGCAAAAGAGAAAACACAAAGATATGGAGACAAGGATGCTACTGACAAAGTCGTCATCATTCGCATGCTTCTTGTGATCTAGTTGCAAAGGCTTAATTGCTATTGAAGGAGGGACTGCTTAAAGAAAGAAAAAAGAAACATAATTTAGATCAAAATTTGTTGAAAATAACTTATCATTCAGGATGAACAGTTCTTAACTTATTTGATTTCTTTGTAAGTTAGGTAGGAGAGCTACTTAAATGAGAGGGCTTGACAAAAACGTTGGAATCAACCTAAAGCTACTTATTACCTCACAGATAATTTTAACTTCTAAGTTCATTCACCAATCATAGATGCTTTTTTGTGTCCAACTACGTCAATTTTCGTGTAGGATTTTGTTGAAGTACAAGTACTGGTACCTCTTGGTCAAAACAACCTTCAAGTTCATGTTCTCCATTTTTGTATTTTTAACAACAGTATCAAAATAAGATGTGAAATCATTTCTATCAAAATCAAGTATTTCGACCTGGAAGTTGAGTTGAATAGACCATGCAAATTAATCCATGAAAATATACTTCCAGTTGTCCGCAAGAAGATTGATTTTAGTTGTGGTGTACAAATTCCTTTCAATAGCTTTTGATAAATAAATCGGAAATAGATCAACAAGCTATAATATTTTTATATAATAACAATATTATGGATGGATGGATACTTTTGAAGCCCTGCGGCCCATGTAAAGCGACACTGTTTGATCACATCGCTAATGTCAAATCTGTGATTCAAACCAAATGAAAAATAGAAAGTAGAGTTAATAGAACATGTGCTGGCCCTTTTGTTATTACTTATACTTAGATACAAATGTTAACAAGTTCGACCCTTTCCGAGTTCCGAGACTTGATTCGATCCAGTGATACTTATACTTGTCTACACATGTGCTGGCCCTTTTGTTCTTACTTATACTTGGATACTAATGTTAACAAGTTCGACCCTTTACGAGTTCCGAGGCTTGATTCGATCCAGTGATACTTATACTTGTCTACACATTCGACTGATCATACAACATCAAACACATGTGTTTAATGCCGATCAGCATGTTTTTCTAGAAATCCCTTTTGCTAGAAGCACTCTCTTATTTATTTATAACTTAAAAATACAATGGTTTTCGGCACATACTCTCGTGGCCTGTTGCTCTGTTTTGCTCATTATTAAATCACCATTTTATGGTGATTACTCATACTTCATATGACCATGAGCTCCCTTATGTATCAAAGTACTTAAACTAATCATCAACTCACGATGAATAATTACTTCTCATTTTTTTTGGTTTTCACACTTTACTAACTCATTTTTAGTCAAATAACACACTATTAATTCCCTTTTAAATCATTTCTTAACATGATGGAATTGAAATATACTACACTAACATTCAGAAAATATATAAATAAACATGTATAGGACATGAATCAGTCACCTGTTCTTGAAGATCCTTCAATTGCAAGTGTTCTCCCTCCTTGATCTTACCCCCTATAGTCAACAGTAAAGCATATTAAATGCAAGTTTCAATACATAATACAAATTATATATTCTAAGTATCCAATTTACACATGGTAGAATGGGCAAAGTGGGTCGGGTACGGTGACGGGTCAGAATGTGTGTCGGTTGTTTTAAAAATGGGTCATTGGTTTGGGTCAGAACAGGTTCGGGTCAAAGTGTGCTTTAATACAAATTGATACAGGTCCAAACAAGTTTTACTATGGTCTTCAAAAATGTGTGGCTGGTTAAAATAAGAAGAATACAAAACAAATCTAATAACATAGAAAAATAAAGAGTCACCTGCACGGTGGTTTCAGTTACCGAAAGACCATTTGTGATCCTTATTGAAGTGTTTCATACACTTTTTAAGGCATCTTGACTTCTTGATTAGGTACAGGTTACATCACTCAAGTAACTTGTGATCACATAACATTTTTCAATCTTTCCTTATGTTAAGTGCATTAATGATTATTTTTCTTTCTGAAGAACGATACCTTTAGGTCCAGAATATGGGACAGTTTGAGGAAGCTTTCTCCATGGAGCTCGACAAAGCTTCAAGGCTCCACACTTGACATTATATCCCCAGCTCGCGCTTATTCCTACATTAAGGTCCAGAATATGTATTGCCAACTCTATTAAGAACTGCTTGAACTAGTTTTTAAAGGCCTAATTCAACCAATACCAAGTTCCCCCATGAAAAATACCTGTAACAAATGAAGAACACAAAACAAACATGATAAACTGGAAATACTAAAACCAGAACACGCATAACATTCACCCACAATTAACTCACGCACCCTAGAGTGTCTTGATTTTATCACCATAAACACACGCCAAAACACAAACTTGGTTCTAGCCCCACCTTCCATTCCAGTTTTTCAAGAAAACGCCAAACACACGCACACCAATGTTAAACCAGCCCCCACCCCTATAAAGTTGTTTTAGAGTCAAGAATAATACATTGATAAAATGCACCCTCCAATAAACGAAATATTGACACCGGCCGATAAATATACAGGAACAAATGACCTGTATACCAGCCATGATACAAGTTCTGCACCAAAATCTAATCAGGGAACAGGTTTTCCAACCTAAACCCACACAAAACCCACAACAATGAGAATGACTTACAAAACCCTAAGTGCTATGATTTTGATGACGATCATCTACATAAAGATATTTACTTTTGGAACGAATTAGCACACCAGTACTACAAAAACATTGTGCTTTTACAAGATGGCTATTTGGAAATAAAAAAAAAACCCACAACCTTCTTCCACAACCCTAAAAAACTCACAAAATTCATGAATCATCAGTGTTTTAGGGTTAGAAACAAACAAATCAAGTCCCTAGTGGTAAGCAAATCATCAAACACTTGGTGGGCAAGTTGTTAGTAACCAAGATGTTTTTTTGTAGATCATCTAAAAAGTCATCTAAAGTAGATTATATGGATCAAATAGAAAAAAATGAACAATTAATATAGTAAAGAACCACTTAGGAAATAGCAAGAGAGAAGCATATATACATGTCTGTTCTGCTATACAATCTCCTTCATCGTTGCTGCCTAGAACCGCACGATTCATTGGGTGACGATGGAGAGCAAAAGAAAAATAATTGAATGGGGTTGGGGAGAGGTGGGCCGATTAGGTCAGGGAGAAGGAGAGGGAAGTTCATCTCTGATGTGGGGATTCCAAATATTGGGAGGGAGGGGTGAGCGGGAATTAATTTGGGAAGGAGGGATAATGAAATATTTTTAAATTAATTTATACAGACTAATTCCAGTCCTTTTTAAAAAAATAAAATTAGAAATTAAATACATATTTTTAGGTAGCATGGATTTGAATTATGTTTACAAAATAAATTTAAAAATAAAGATATAAATTCAGAAAAGGTAAATTTTAAACCGATTAAGATTTGAATTAGTTAAAACTTATATATTCATTCATTTTTCTTTTTTTTTCTTATAAAAATACCATTTATAAGTGCTACGCGTTCAAAAAAGAAAAAAAAAATAGTATAACTTGTTTGTGTATTTTAAGCATATTAGGTGGTAATGTATTAAATCTAATCGTATATATACTCATGGTAACTAATGGATGATATTGATGTGACCATTAATGAACCATGATGACATTTTTTTGTTAATATACTAGATAATATTTGGAGTTATAGATGAGATGTGGGTTACAAGAAGGGAAATTAAAATTGCTCAAAATTATTAGCGTCATACGTGGTAAACGATCATTAAAAACCTAATTAGTGGCATAAAAACAAAATGCATAGTGGCAAAAAATGAAATGCCACTTAAAGTGTATGTTAAGCAAATATGGCATACTTAAAGAGCCACTAAAACCTAAATTAGTGCCACAAAAGTTAAATGTCACTAAAAATGTGTGCCACGAAATGGCAATTTTTTTTAGTGTTGTCCTGTTCCTTGTTCGATTTTATAACACCCTAAACCATTTATGAAAATTTAGAGAAAAATATATCGACTACGTTCAATAAACTAATAGCGGAAAAGGGTCCTAATTAAAACCTTTTATAATACAAACCCAATCACCATTTTTTACCGTTGGTGAAACTAATAAACCATGTTTAAAGTGTTATTAATACAATTAAAATAGAATACATAGAGTACATTTTTTCATGCCTTTACCATCCTACTTTCATTTGCTATCCACTATATCAATGTGGTCTATACAATTCGCATCCATGACTCAGTGTGTATGTTAACACTTGATTTTCAAGACATGCTTTATCAGAAGACATCCACAAAAACATACATTAGCCATGCAAGGGAGTATTAAATTTAACGTATGATTTTTTAATTTAATTTATACGATATGGATTACAAAACATTTTAATAATTATTTTCCCTTTTATTCCATTGATCGAGTTAGATCGACATCATACAACATCTACGTACCGGCTCTTGATACGTCCCCATTTGAAGAACCTCCCCATGTAACCTCTTTGTTCCATACTTGCATGCATATTAATAACATCATATACAAAAACACATTATATTACCATAACTTTGTCTAGGTATTACCCCAAAATCTTACCCATGACCCATTTACATACACATTCGGTTTTCATTCAATCAATGATTATCTACACTCAAGCATCCCTCACATGTCATAGATCATGGAATCATGCATTCAAAATATCCCATTTAATTATTAGTAATATCAAGTAAACTAAATAAAACCAACAGGGTTCACGTATCCCATTTAACTCAAGTCATGGACTCACAAGCTTTAGCATACCTTCTTGTGTATGGGTTCACGTACGTGAATTTCTTCGTGACGTGCAAGGAGATCCATTTATGTTTTTTTGCTCGTTTTTGCATAACAAGCTTTTCTCCGGTCACGGATTGCACATGCAATGACATTAAACCATCCATGCAACACAATCAACTTCCTGATTTTCGTATACAAACAAATTGTTATCAATTGTTCAATGTCAAAACTATAGTTCCCAACTTCTTATCGGAATTTCCTTTGGAGAGATAAAAACTTACATATTTTAGGATGCTACAGTCGAAATTTCAGCTCAATCTAACAGTCGGATCGAGAAAATCGATTATACTAGGCTGTGTATTTAATAAAACGGGAACACGAATAGCTTTGCAAATGGGTTTAAAACTCAAGCTTAAAAGATTTTTCGAACTTCCATCATTAAAATGATCATCTATGTGTTATGAACATCATGTATAATAATTCACATGTTTTAACAGTAAGATTTCCTGGATCAGTCATATCTTTGTAACCGTATCGTATCATTACAAATATTTTGGACAAATTATATTTCAACTCCTATAACAACTTTAAACATGGATTTGGAGAAATCGAAGCTTACCATTGCGTTTGTAGTGTCGATAAATGGTCCCAAGTCAAAACATGTAACTCTGGTCGCTTTCGGACACCATCGGACGCCACAAAACACCAATGACCACCCTTATCTCTCTACTTTTTTCTCTCTTATTTCTCTCTCTAACCCTAGAGAATTCTGATATAAATGAGCATAAAATGCCCTTTTATATATAGAATTATTGGCTAAATGCATAATACACCCCTCATGATTAATATTTACAACAATGGTACTTCAAGTTTTGTTAAGCAATAGGATGAGGTAACACTATTCCATTGAACCAAACCAGTCACATTTCTCTAACTTATTTTACTATAATATACTCCACAAATATATTGCTACTCATTAGATTCTTTTCCTTCATAGTAACTCTCAACGAATAATATAATTATATTTTACAACTACACCTGATACGAGATGTGACAATAACTCCTTGATATCTCATGTTGCTTAGTAATTACCTCAAGTATTAACTTTAACTTCGTGTAATACACGAGTTTATAATCTAGTATGATAATAAATTAGGCGTAGACTCCCAATCATCCGAGGATTTTGTATCTAACTTAGATGAGAATGAGTAATAATAAGGAAATGAATGGAATCTTACGTATTGCAATGATGAAACTTAAAATTATTTCTTTAAGAAAGATTTATTGCCTTGTGCATAAAGAGGGTAATATGATACTATTGCATGAATAGTAAGTATGGAAAGTTAGTTAAACAGATGAAAGAAGCATAGAATGCAGTTTGATGGTTTTTGAAAGAACTAATAATGTAATCTCGATCTTTACTTGATAAATTTTATTGTATGGACCGGATGAAATTATGATGATCCACAAAGGTAAGTGATGAAAGAAATGAAAGTCGTATAACTTAAGTGTATATGATACATGATGGAGTGATATACTCCTCATTGGTGAATACCCAGAGGTCAGGTAAACCGGTGGTGAATTGAAGCGAGACAAGGAAGTTTCAACACTATGTTGTGTAGTAGGTATTAACAATTTTACTCTATTAGTTTAAGTGTGATTGTCTAGTATGAGTATGACCTTGAAATAACTTGGGTACTATGGATAGGGACATGTTGGGAGAAAAGTTGATACGTATGAATACTGAATCTAAACTAAACCCTTAACCATAGTGGGTTGTGTATATTATATGTATGACATTGCAAGAAATAGTGAAGTGATAAACACAAATGATAATGCAATGAATGGAAAGCCTATCAAAGAAGGAGGACCAACATAACGAGAATGATGGTTATCTATTATTCAAGAAGGTATACACAAATATTTAATCATGCACGTATAGATATTTTGACTTTGAAAGGTCAACAAAGAGATAACAAGATATTTTGACTTAGATGATGTAAGTTCATGCTACCTTTGTGTATTATGATTGCTTGTATATACGAGTTCATGTCTTTAGTATTGCTTATGGTTGAATATTGAAAAGTGTGAAAAATTCTTTTGCGTGAATGGAGGATCTAATATTTTACTTCATGCGGAGTTACAAGGTTTCGGGGATGAAACCCTCTATTAGGAGGGTGGATTTGTAACATCTCATTCATGAACCTTTAAAGTTCATATGTGCGTTATGATGATCTTGGACAAAATTGGGTGAGTTGTCGTATGAGTCCATATAGAAACTTCATGTAGTATCTTTATATGTGAATACAAATCTTCGATTTAATTGTTTGGTTCAATCATGAGTGAAACATAAGATTAGGGTTCTTAAGTATGTTGAGGCTTTTAAAAATCTAATGATTAAGAATGTTGCACATAAGGTGTTTGATAAAATGCTTCAAAGAAGAAATCTATGACAATGAGAATTTATATTGAAGTGGCCTAAACTATATTCTAAAAAAAGTTGTATGATTGATTATTGTTGTTTTGGTTTATTAAAATTAGCTTCCAATGTGCCTAACATAATTAGAAGATGTGAGTTAGAGTTGTGATAATTGAAAGTGGAAGGAGGTTGAAGTTGATAAATTAAGTTAACAAAGTTGAATTTTAAGTTTTTGCATAGAATTTTGACTAACTTTGAAATATCATATAGAATCATCCATTGGCCCGATTAAGGTGATTGTTCTTGGGTTGAAAAACTTTTTAAGTCTTGTTTCTTCATAATTTTTGAACAAAGGAAAATATGGTCGTTAAGGGGGTCAAATCGGTCATGGAACATAGCAATACAAAAGGGCTGCAAAAAATAAAGTTGTATATAATGTTAGTTAATGAATAATGTTGGTATATCTTCGAGTTAAGATTGAAATATCAGTTCCTTAATGGTTTATTCTACCAATTAAAGTGTGTTGGATGTCTTGAAATTATTCAAACACGATATGATACAAGTTTTGTACGAATGGGTCGAACGGGTAATATATGTATGTAGATTGATTATGTTTGATAGTGTAGAATAATGAATGTATGCTTGTGTAATTTATGAGTGGATACTAATGTTGTGCATTATGTATCCTAAAGATTTTGTGTTGATGTTCCCTAAGCAAGGCATTTACTTAAAGCTTGAAAATCAAGAGAAGAAGCTTGAAGATAACTAACAAGATCCTTACAACAAAGGTAAGTTAATATTACATCTATTTATAGAAGTTATATGAATTTTTAGTATATTTTGATATTTATAACATATTGTTGGTGCATGTCTATGACAAACAGCTTTTAGATTTGGGTCTTTGGATATCTTGTAATTAGTGAAATGATAAACAACGGGTTTAGCTTTGTATTAGTTAGTTAATAGTGACTGGGCCAAACCAAATCCACATTGGGGGAATGGCTAGGCGAATTTGGCTTGTCCAATTCGCAACCCACATGTGTTTTACCCTATCCCAAATTGAAAACTTGTGTTATATAAATAAGGCTTTGCATTAGGATTTAGGTTAATTATAGGTTAATTATCATAATCACTAGAGACATATTTAGAAAGAGAATTCGTAAGAGAGATTGGCTTGTACGAATTGTGTTGGTGATCTTGATTGATCGTAATTAGTTTGATAGATAATCAATAAAGATCAATTTGTGGTGATTTCTGCTTCTACACTTTTATGTGACAATCTGATCTAGAGGATTTCGCACTCTAGATTAGATAGACAATTCTGTGTAGGATCTATAGGATTAAGGGACCTATAGTTGGTCTTAGAGCATTAGGATCTTGATTGGCTCGGTTCATAATTGTTTGCTGTAGAAAACTAGGGTTTTTGGAGGTGTTGACGGTTGGTTTGAATTTTGGAGGCTGTTCTAGGGTTTCTGCTACAACTTTCGTATAAATAGTAAGGATTTCGGATCATTAGTGTGGATTTTGGTTCATCAGTGAGGATTTCGGATCATCAGTGTGGAGTGTGGGATAAGGACTATTTCGGATTGTTTCGGATAAGGACTATTTCGGATTGTTTCGGATAAGGACTATTTCGGATACTGTTCGAATTGCTGTTTTAGATTACTGTTCCGAATAGCTGTTTCGGATTACTATTTCGAATTTAATTTCGGATAAGGACACTATTCCGAATTAAATTTCAAGGGGTGGAATTTAACTCAGCTGACGTATTCTGTAATAAACGTTTTCATGCATAGAAAATTTTCCTTAAACGAACTCTAAAACGGACTATACAAATATAACCGCCTTATTTTTAGGACAAAAAAGGCACGGATTTCCCGAAAAAGGTTTTGGACATTACATACCATTGGATTCGTATTGACAAGACGAGTCTAATGGTACAATTTAGTAAACACGGTTTTTAAACGTTTTTAGCTAGCCGGTTCGGTAAAAATGTCGAGTATATCGAACTTGAATGAATTGTTGAAGATGGAACCCATGAGGTTGGTACTACTAACAAGCCACCAAAGCTAATGAAGGTAGAACAATATCTTACTTGGAAAGACATGTTCCAGTCCTTTGTTGAATATCAGGACACACGAATGTGGATCTGTATTGAAGATGGGTACGTGAATCCAACTCATGAGTTCAATGGTAGATAACGGGTCACTGCGTATGTCAATATGGATGACGTAGATAAGAAAATGTATGAAGCTAAGAAGAGAGCCTAGCTGCTATAAAGATGTCTCTACCTAATGGAATTAAACACACCTTTAAGAGGTACACTACATCAAAAGAGATGTGGGTTGCATTAGAGAAGCGCTATCAGGGCATGTTGATGTGAAAAAGAACAAGATTGATCTGCTGAAGAAACAATTTGCTTTATTTAAGTGCATGAAAATGAGTCCCTAGAAACAAGGTTCTATCATCTGATAGCATAGATAAACAACTATGACATAGAGGGATGGAGATTAGTGACAAGTTGCTAGATGCTTTACCTACTAAGTGGGATATTAATACTCTCATGATCAAGGGTGAAGCTGATTATGAAACGAAAGACTTAGAAGAGGTTGTTGGGAAACTAAGTGCTAACAAGCTCAACATGAAGAAGAAGAAGGAAACAAGTTATGACCAGGTTCAAGATCCGGGAGTATACAAAGGCATTCCATCTTCATCTTCTCACAATGCTTCAAGTGATTCAGCAACTGCATTTCTCTCAAGTGAAAGTGAAAGTGTTTTTTATGCCAATGGTAAATTATGCTTTATTACCTCATCGGGAGATTCAACTACAAGTAAGAGACAACAGGACCAGCAGACTGGATCGAATAACAACAGAATTCCCAAGTCCATGCTCATGAGTGTGAAATCAGCTGAGAATCAACTATCTCTCCTTTCCTTGTTTGTTACTTCATATCAGAATTATATACATGGCAAGATAACAGATCTAGCTGCACTGGATGAAGATTATGAGCAGATTGATCCAGACGACTTGGATGAGATGGATATTCAGTGACAGATGGCCATGATATCTATTAGGGCTAGATGGTTCATGAACAGAACTGGACGAAAGTTCATTGGGAAGAAGGTTGGATTCGATAAATCCAAGGTTCGATGCTTTAAATGTCAAAATCTTGGGCATTTCGCCAAAGAATGTTAAAGATAACCAGGAGAACCACAACAACCTTACACATTTCAAAATTCAGCTGGCAAAAGTTCATCCAATGGTGCATCACGGGCACTAGTTTCTACTACTTCTCCTGATGGTTCATATGATTGGAGTCTTCACCTGGAAAATGAGAGAACCATAACATAAGCTCTAATTGCAGAGATCATTACATTGATCGAAGAAGGTCAACAAGTTGAGGGGGAAGCTAGTGATGATGCTAAAGAAGATAGTTCTGAAAAGAAGATTGTAGCTGAACAGGTAGCAAGTGAATCAACTGCAGTTGCCAAAGAATAGAATGTTGTTGAATAGGTCAAGCCTGAAGAAAAACCAACTAAAGAGGCAAAGACTAGTGACGTACAGGTGCAATCGGACAAAGAAGAAAATGCCAAAACTCACATTGATGCATTTATGGCCGATTTGAGCAAAGCTAAAGTAAGTTTAAATCCAATAAGTGCTATCTACATGAGTTGCAGTGAACTAAAAGATATAGTTGATAGGTTGTCCACATACAACCAAAGTCTGATAAATGAACTAAATGGTCTAAAAGAATCAAACTTTTTCATAAAGAAAAAAAAGTCTCAATACCTAAAGAAAATAAGATCATGTGAAGCTGAAGTTAAAACTTTGACTGAAAATTTATATAAAGAGCTTCAAGTGATAGATTTAGCACATGAGACTATGAGAGATAAAACACAAGAACTACCTGACAAGTGCAAAGAGTTATCTGATGCACAAGTTAAGATTGTTGAACTCGAAAGAAAAATAGACCAATTTACAAACACTTCATTTGTAATGAGAAACTTAAAAAAGAGTACTGATCAAACAATGGTGGGATTTAATGAAGTTCCTCCACCTGTCATCAGGACTATGCATTTTTACCACATGAAGAAGATTTAATAGATTTTGTGTATGGTGCAGCTGTTGGTGAGCCGATGACTGTCGAAGTACCAAATAGTTCCGCATCCGAGAATGATGGTGTATTTGAGTATGAAGTGGCTGACGTTGAGAAGGAAACCAAAAGTGACACTATTTCCAAAAATAAAAATGCATCTTCCCAATCTAAACAACAACATTATGTTAAAAAGATGAATTTTGTGAAAGGGGATGAAATGAAAAATGAGAAAATGGAAATTGAAACAGAGTCAAATGAAAATTTGTTAAAGATAAAATGAACAAAGGAAAATCACAAGAAACAAATGTCGGTCCTTCTAAAATGTCGCCCACGTCATCAGAAACATCAAGTTCAAAGGCTTCACCAAAGACATCTTCTGCAAAAAGAACGTGCTTTAACTATCATACAAAAGGACATGTCGTAAGTTGTTGTCCTTACAAGAAGGTTGAAGCACCTTTGAAAGAAATGTAGAAAGACAAAAAAGAAGGGTGATTGTGAATTGAAGAAATCAAACTCACTGATGAAATCTGTTGTTGAAGATAGGGCTAAAACAGGAAATCAACAATTTCCTTGTTCTCAAATAAATCAACCAAGGTTTCAGCCTACGTCTACATCTGGCAGATTCGACAGACGTAGAAGTAGTTCACCTAAAATGAATAACTTTAATGGTCAGTCAAATGATTTCAGAGGTCAAAGTTCACAACAAACTCGATATCACAATTGTGGTAGTCGAAATTATTACCAAAATGACTCTAGAAATTATTACAATCAAAATTTTGGAAATCAATCAAGAGTTCATCTGAACTTTGGATTTGCGAATCAGAATAGAGGTTTTCAAAATCAAAATTTCCAATGGTCACATAGTCCAAACACATATAGGAACCCTCAGGACCAGAGATCCAGTGGAAATCAAAAACCATTTCCATCAACAGGTCTAAGATCCAAGACTCCAATTAGGAGTGATGGATATTGGATGGATATTCCGGTAGTTGATGAATCTAGAAGACCCAAGACCATTAAGGCTTGGGTCCCCTTATCTAACTAAATTTGTTTTGGTTTGTGCAGGAGCTGCTAAAGAGGCTGATCAACTTGTGGTATGTTGATAGTGGCTGCTCAAGGACATGACGGGGGATAAGAGGTTGCTTAAAGAATTTGGATAAGAGGTTGCTTAAAGAATTTAAAGAAATAAATGGGGGTTACGTGAACTTTGCAGGAGCAAAAGGTGGAAAAATAACAGGTCAAGGGAAAGTGACCAATGGGAAGATAACATTGGACAAAGTTAACTATGTCGAGCAGCTCAAACACAATTTGATGAGCGTGTCGCAAATTTGTGACAAGGGTTACTCAGTCCACTTTACAAGTTTGAGGCATTGGTGTTAAAACCTTGTTTGGTCATTCCTGATGATTGGATAGTAATGCGGGCACCAAGGAAGAATGATACCTATGTCATGGACAGGAGTGTAAATGACTCTTCAATGGTGACTACAAGCTTGTTGTCGAAAGCATCTGAGGCTGAGTCGATGTTATGGCATAGACGCATGGCACATATCCACTATGGAAAAATGAATTATATAATTAAAAATGGTTTAGTGGAAGGTGTACCTATGCCAAATTTTTCTTTGGATGATAAATGTCTTTCTTGTAAAAAGGGAAAGAAACACAGAAAACCTCACAAGTCTAAAACTGTGAATTCCATTGCTTCTCCACTCGAATTACTTCACATGGATTTATTTGGGCCAGTGAATGTAAGGAGTACTGGAGGTAAATATTATCATTTAGTTGTTACTGATGACTTTTCTTGTTTTTCTTGGGTTTTCTTTCTAGTGTCAAAGGATGAAGCTGCAGAAATGTTGATAAATCTTTTTACAAAGTTGGAGAATCTACTTGAGACACGGATCAAGCGCATTAGAAGCAACAATGGCACGGAGTTCAAGAATCGGTTGTTGGATATGTACTGTCTTCGAAAGGGGATAGAACATCAATTCAGTGCTCCATACACACCGCATGAAAATGGAGTGGCATAACGGAAAAACAGGACTTTAATTGAAGCTGCTAGGACTATGCTTTCTGATTCTAAGCTTCCTGTCCTCTTGGGAAGAGGTCGTGAATACAGCTTGCTATGTTCTAAATAGGGTTTTGATAGTTAAACAACATAACAAAAAAGTGTTATGAACTTTTGAGAAATTGTAAACCAAATTTAGAAGGGTTTGAACCATTTGGGCTACCATGCACGATAATTAGAAATAAAAACCAACCAAAATTTGGTGAAGTCGTTGACGAAGAATTTTTCCTAGGTTATGTAGACGGTTCACCAAACAAGAGAGTTTATAATAAAACTAACGGTAAAATTGAAATGGTTTTTAATATTGAAATTATCACATATTCGCCCAAACAGTCCATCCCAGGTCCAGCACAACTATATGATTATGATCTATTCTTTGAGTCTTTTAAAATTCCAGAGTTTTCCGATGCAGATGATTTGGAAGTAATTCACAACTTGACTAGGGATGGCGAGGAGAGTACTTTTGGCCCGAGATCAAGTGTTCCAGTTGCGGATGTGGCACGAACTTCCTCAAATGCAAATGCATATGCATAAATTGCGGATTCGAGTGACAGCCAGCCTCAACCTCTTGAGGGGAGGACTTTACTAATCCATTTACTAATCAAAATGTTCAGGGGGAGATTGGATCAAATCTAGAGACTAACTTGGAAGTTGATGCAGTAAGCCCACCTACAGACCTCAAACAACCGAAGAGGATCCTGAACATGAAACACCAAGTCACGCGGTGTGCGGAATCCACCATGTGATGCAAACCGTTGCAAGGACGCAATGTAGAATGAGTAGAGAACGAGATGATGATCGGCAATCTGTGAATCCACTGATTATTCACAGATTACAACACACATAATAACATATAGTAACTAGGGTTTCACACAGAGAGAAATCTTGCACAAAAGATAAATCTCAAAAGTCGTGCCATTGCAATCATTCACATAGTATAAATACAATGAGATGTTCGGACATACAAGTCCTTACAAAAACCTAGCCAATCCGAATTTGTAACATCATACAAATTTGGACAATACATAAACTTCCACAAACTCTACCATTAAGTTCTACCAATAGGTTCTACCATTATGTTCTAACAATAAGTTCTATCAATAAGTTCTACCATTATGTTCTACCATTACGTTCTACCATTAAGTTCTACCATCCAAATTCGGACTAAACCAACACATATCTATCCGAACTTGTCTACATAAAACATGAACTTAATAGAAGTTACAAAATAGACCCTGAAGAATCTTCAAGTAGCAGCATCCAGCATTTATCATCCAAAAGGTGCACTTACAGACTCCCCCTTGATGCATGCGGGATCTGCAAGTCTTGGGAAGATCTTCTTCATACCTTTGAGAATTCACTTCCTGCTCCAACCTTGTTCCTCACACAGAACTGAACAACGCGAATGAACGGAAGAGCGAGCACCCGGTATTCTTTCAAGTAGTGGAGAGACTTATGTTCAACTTCTTCAAATCAGAAAGTTTGAAGTTCACTAACCACATAGGATCTAATACCTTAACAATCACTTCAATAACTTTCTTCTTTGTGATCACAGCTTCACCCGTTCTACCATCAATGTACCAAAACCCGATTCCTTCCATACTGTCAAGATTGAATTGCCTCAATGGAATAGTTCTTATACATAAAGTAGACTTGTACACAACTTTGTACTCAGTTTGTCAAGAGAACTTATTCTTTGATTTAAGTCGACGACCAAGAGCCAGTTTGAACTGGTTCCACTTGCTTGTTTGGCTTTCTTCTTCTAAGGCCTTCTGCAATGCTCCAATAATTCCATTAGAAGTTGGAGTGTTCAAATTAATATGAGCAATGTGATGGAGATCATGTGCTGGAAGAGAGCTGAGAGTTTTGAAGCGTGGCCTGAAGTATTGAACACCATCTGTTTGCTCGATTAACACTAAGTTGTTTTTCTCATCGAAATCCCAGCTTCTAATTTTGTCACACCGTGACCCACAGCAGATATGGTAGTCGGGGCATGATTGGGTTTTCATCAAAGCTCATGACATTTACTATTATAAAAGTTTCATATTATTATTTCAAATTAAAATGAATTATTCCAATCAACACATAATCCATACAAACACAAAATGTTCAAACAAAATCTTTCAAGTAACGTTTTATTTTCTTCTAAGGCCTATGTCCTATGTGTTCCTTGCTTCAACCTGATCACCTGTATCATGTGTAAAAATAGAGATTTTGGTCAACAAAAGTTGGCGAGTGAATCCCATTTAATCATTAAGGAAAATGACGTGTTTATTATCTTTAATAAAAATGTGCATTAACCGAATACGAGAAACGTATATGCAATATAATTCACAAACCAGACAATTAACTAGCTATGTACATGTGAGCACGATAAGCGATGTGCTGTGAGATCAAGGCTCAATCAAACGGAGCCGATCTAGTATATTAGGCAACGCGACGCTTCACCCGTAAGTAACGAGGAACAAGTGGGCCTAATGTGAGAGCTTGACTGTAATGAGAAATATAAACACAAATAACAATAAACAACAATATCACATAGCATGTTAGATCACATAATGGTAATAACACAAGATTTGAAATAGAAAGATAAACAAAAGCAACACATGATATACCCCAAAAACGTGAATATAAAGGGGAGTTGTAAGAATTCACTCACAGTGGGTGTGTTTATGAAGATGAAGATTGCGCACGATTATACGTTTGAAATACCAAACGACGAGAAAGGCTAACCTAAATATTCACGTAATAAATTCGATAAGTATAGATTTCTTTTGGGTTAAAATTAGTATTTTTGATTAATTAATTGCTTACACATTTTTATTAGATATTTCACATAATTTTATTGTACTTTTTTTTTACTATTTTATTTACTTAAAAAGATATTATTTGATTATGTTTTATTATAGTTTTTATGAGAAAAATAATCAAAATTTTAATTAAAAAATATGTTTCTTTTTCGGATCGAACCGACCGGATAGTATGTAGCGTGTAGGGATCGAACTCGTGACTTCTCGTTTACGTGCACGTAGCTCTACCAACTGAGCTACGTGTCTAACCCGAAATATATTGAGATTTAATTATACATATACACATACTACAACTAACATATTTTTATTTAATTTAAAAAGGTTTGGATAATTTCAGGGACTGTGTAACTAACCGGATTCGAACTCGTGACCTCTGTTTCGTGTTGCACACAACCCGACCAATTGGGCTGTGCGTGTAACCCGAAAGATATAACAAAGTCCTTAAATGTTTATCATAAATGCATAATGAACAATCATAACATATACTTGAATTACAAAACGGAGCAGGTTTTAGAAATTTGGCCCGAGTATTCTCCATTAATGCGTCCAAAATGATTTTTCTGTGTTAAATCTGGTGGAGGTGCTCTTAGCCATAAGACCCTTTGAGCTTCTTCATTAATTCGCTCAGGGTTGGGATTCGGTTCTATAGGTCTATCATTATAAGCAATACCTAGCAATTCTTCAAAATCCACTTCCACTCCTTCAACGGAATGCACATCCATAGAGTATGACACATTTGCCCATTTTTCTCATTTCCGCTCGATCGACGTCTTCATCTGGTCTAAGTTCTACAACAATTCCAACAACTTCGTCATCTTTCTCTAAGTCGTCGTTAGAAATGAAATGCTCTTCGGTTAGATCCCATCATCCAAGTCATCAGACAAAACACCAAGTTCACCCTCGACTGGACCATTATCTCCACTACCTCCGGCACCCATTTCAGACTCCCCTCAATTGTAGCATCGGTTGCAGCTTCATAGCTTGTGAGCTATTTGGTTGCTCCCTCTACGAAGTGTTGGGATCCTTGTCTTTATCCAAGTCATCCTGAATTCTTTTTAACTCATCCGGTTTGCATTTGGCCTGAACCTGTAAGGAGTATTCTCCCCCTGAGCAGCAAAGAGCTCAACAAGCTCAACAACAATCCTACGAATATGACTAGTAGCAGTAGAAAGAGTCTAATGTCAAGAAGAATAAGATTCATCCCTCTTGATAAGAGTACCCAACTAAATAGCTTGATTTTTTGATTGCATAAATAAACGCTTGATCTTACTTCTTTCTCTACATCTTTCTTTTTAAGCTCATCCAATTCCTTCTACTGTTTTCTGGTAAAATCCTGACTTTCATTTATCACATTGATTTGCCGCTACATTGCCCAATGAACATCCATCAACTGTGTACGAACAAATTCCGAAAATGGAATCTCCGCACTACTACTGGATGCAGCCCATGGCTGTGGAGTAGAAGACAGAGTCGGAGGCCTAAGAGGAACAGGGCGAGGAGGTCTAGGACCAAAAGCAACTCTCGGACGACCTTTTTCAAAGACTTTGGAGCAGACGCAGGAACAACAGATTTCTTCATTCGAGGACCCACAGGTCGAATACCACTAGGACGAACGAAGCTCGAAGAAGAACCAGGAGGCATCGCGAGAAACATCGGAGGCACTATAGAAGAACTAACTCCCACTAATGAAGAAAACGGATTGCTGGAACCCAGAAGTGATGGAAATGAAGAAAATAAAGGAGCTATGGACTCACTTGACGAGATCAATGGGATACTTGAACTAGAAGACACGCCATGAGAAGAGATACTAGTAACAGATACAATAACTGTTGTGCTAGGAGAAGACATAGCAGCTGATATGGATGGTAACGAAACATGAATATCCAAAGAAGATGATGCACCAGAAGCTAGCTGAAGAGTCTGTTACAGCTGGAACTTCAACTGATGAAACGTTCTCTAAACCCGAAGACCTAGGAGTTGAACTTGAAATTTCTCCCAATCTTTTTCTTTTATACGTTACAACCGGGCGAGAAATAGAAACCAAAACAGCACTCGGTCTACTATCTGGATCTTCACCCTTGTCACTGTTAGAAGGGTTATCTGGAAGATTGTCCACATCCGAAGTCTTTTCATTCCAAAGAGACAAACGAGAGGCCCACTCGGAAGAGGGACCTAGTGATTCGACCTTATCACGAAAAGCCTGAAGCTTTTGTTGTCCTTTGGATGTAAGTTTGCACAGAAAATCTTTAACATTGTCTTCTTCCTGAACTAGAATACCCTTTCCTATAGACACACTAGACGATGGAGCATCTGACGCTATAGTACGATCAACTGAAGCTAATACTCTGTCAAAAAGAAGATCTTCTTGATTCAGTTTGGGTTGGTCGAATGAGATATGTTGGATGACATCTTCCATTACTACATCATGTATCGGTTCATTAACAGGCTCATTTACCGGTTCATTAATCTGTTCAGCAACGTGCTCGACAACTGCTGGGTGAGCCACATTGGGCTCATTAACAGCAGGTTCTTCAATAGCCACCGGCGATTGTCAAAGATCAACTAGAGGTTGACAACTGCCGGCTGTTGAAGATTAACAGGAGCTGCACCATTTTCATCCTCACCCACTCCAAATATCTGATGAACACCCTTAGAAATGTTTCTCCAAGTAACATATTTTTTTGGATTGTAATCATCAACGAGAATAGCACCTAGAATAGGATGAAGGACCAACAATTGAGGAGAGCGAGTAGATACATTAGCTTGACGACAATCGCTAAAAATCCGTTTACCCATCTTCTTAAGAGCAAGCAGAGTTAAACCATTATGAATCGAAAGATCTGGAATAAGATGACGGAAAATAATCATTAGAAACCGAGAATATAGCATCATAAGACAGAAATCATTTGCATCATATCTAATATGTGCCTGAAGTGCTTGGAAGATCATATGTGCAAAATTGTACGGCTGATTAAATGCGAGACCAATCATAGCCGACAACATATTATGTCCCATCCATTCCGGACTTTTTCGTAGCAAAACATTGCATCATTACATGGTAAAAGAAACGCCATTTTTCAAGAAGCGTTCCTTTGAATACTTGACAAGTTGGCAAGATTTCGGAATATCCAAAACTAGCAAGAGCTCTATCGCGAATCTGAGCATTATAGAAAACTTCTCCATGATCTCACGGACCCAACTATAATGCGGTTCGAACGACATCCTCCATAATAGTCAACTGATGACCATATATTGTTGCTTCGATCACGTTGTCTTGCACACGAGCGGTCGTCCAAATATCTTGCATAAAAGATTCCAGATCTCCTCAGGATTCATTTAATAGTGCCACTTGATTGTGTTTTGGAATAAAGATATGAGTTGGAACTTGCGGTTGGTTTGGAGGGGGTTGGTTTGGTTGATTGGCGATATCTGTACAAAACAAAGGACACACGTGAGTTTTGACAATGTTAGAAATATGCTTTAAGTGTAAAGTCTGCAATCTGTTCAAGCACTAAGTAGAATTGCAGACCAAACACTCTGTTAAGTTATAAAAACTCAACGTTCAAATTCAGATGAATTGTAAACATATAACCCTCATAAACAAGGATAAAACACAATCTGTTTAAAACCTGACACATACCAGAATATTTAAAATTCGATTACAAACCGTTAACTTATTTCGTTTTAAATATACTGATAAACTCGGAACAACTATCACAAAGATGATTCTGAATAAAATAAGGTAAAAAAGGACATCAGTTGAGTCCAGACAAACTGTAAAGTACAAAATGTTAAGGCGGACCATAAACAAAAACCGGAATACTTTAAAACTTGATTAGATCCTGACTTATTAAATTTGGAGACCAACTATTGAACTCGAACTGTCCATCAAGATACAAAGTAAAATCGGACATGTATATGAAACGATTAAGTCCGCACGGTTTTAAACAAACCAGGACATAGTCTTTAACCTATAATTCGGACAAGCTTTACAATGTTGAATTAAATCCGAACTGATGAAAACTGTTATGTCCGGACATGTTTAATCGAAAATTTTAAATCCGGATAGAATAGATAAGATTTGACAGCTTAAATCCGGATATAGATCGAAAACTCAGACAAATCCGGAATCAAAGTCTTTTATTCGGATAACTTCACTGACACACAAGTCAAAACTCATCCGAACTACGGAGAGGAAAACCTGGTATCTCAGATATCTAAAAAACACACTTTGATAAAAATTTTCAACAATGTCTGGATCAGTAAGATAGTTTTCAAAAACCTTTCATCTTCACCAAGAAGTAACCAACCCAAAAAGCCCTCCAAGAACACCCAACAAATCAATCTTAAATTTCAACCAACAATCACATTTAACAAGCTAACCAACCTATTAAAAACAAGATTTTAACTAACTCAAGCATATAATCATCTAATCATATCAACATTATCACAAGATTCTAAAAAACAATAACCCATCATCAAGAACACCAAGTTCTTGATGTTTATGTAAACCCCCCCCCCCCCAATTTTCTTGACCTAACCCGAATCAAATCAAGTTGGCATTACAAATAAGTAATCATCTTAACCCAAATAAGCAACAATCTTCCAAAACATTCAAAAATTCAAGAACACAAAGTTCTAAACAAATTCAAACACAAGCCCTAGAAACCAAAATCACTAGCTTGTTAAAGAAGATGAAGTTTATGAGTAGGAAACATACCTTAGATGAAGAGGAATATTCAAAACACAGGAATAATCATGAATCACACAATGGTATTAGAAGGGTTTATAGTTATAGCGAATTTAATTGGAACACGTGTTTTTATGCATTAGTGGATAAAATCGAACTGCATGTGTGTGTATATATATATATATCTAGAGATCCCCAAATCCGGACAGAGAAATTAAATCCGGAAAACGTTAAAATCGCATCACAAATCTAGACATCTATGATTGCGAATAAATCTAGATGACTCTAAAGATCCAAACCCGGTTACATATGTTCGACCAAAACCAAAATCCGACTAGCTCAGAAACCTGGATATACGGTATCGATTGAATTAAATTCGGATATTGATTAAAACCGGATATTCTATGATAACTTCTTAAATCCGGATAGACTCTATAGATCTGATTAAATCCGGATATTGATTAAATCCGGACATTCTTTAATAACTTTGTTAAGCCATAACAACATAAACTCGGAATCCAAAGATTTAAATAAATCTGGACCGAACAACTTTATGGTAATATAGGTTTTACCTTTCAGCCCAAACCAGTTAATGAGCCCAAACACATTTTAGTTAACCCAAAAACTAAATAACAGGCTAACCCCAACATCTCTTTTAAACAAATAAAAGAGCTAAGGTCCAAATCAGATAAAACCCCAAAATATAAATAAGTAACCATACATGGAAAAATTTCACACAGCTTGGAAGACAAGATACGTTTTCCCACAGAAACTCACACTTTGACAAACTTTGTGAGACCGAATTTTATTAAAAGACTTATTTTATAATTTAACTCACCGGATTAGTTTAACCTGTTTTCAAAATTGTAAAACAACAATTGAGTGTCTTTAAAAATATAAAGCCCACACATGGAAACGAGAAACAAAATCTTTTTGTATTTTTCGAATTTTATATCAAAACCCACAGAAAATAATCTTGTACTTTTAATATGTGAAAAAGAAATAATACTTACAGAATTGCGAAAGAAAATATTTACAAGCAAACATCTTTTTATGAAAATGCGGACAAGAAGATCATATCGGCTTATCTGTCAAAATCGGTCACAATTAGTATCCATTTAACGTTTTTTAAGCACTTAGAATGATAATGACAGTTCAAGATGTTTAACGATATATTTTTCCACTTAAGTTTTAGCATTGGTTCCAACACTGTTTTAGAGATATGCATTTAGGTGTATTAATAACTGATGTAACTATGTTCCCCATCTCATAATTTTACTTCCGTATCAATATTACCAAAATTACATCTTATATCTATATCCGGCTAAAATTGCGAAACCTTGAGAGCTCAGCTTAGTGCCACCGCACTGACAAAGAGATGAAGGCTCGACTTTAAGGTGGTGTACCAATGGTTTGGTATCTTTTTCTACATTTTGGCATATTTTTAATATTATGTACCCGGTGGTAGCATATATATTCAGTTGTTCACCCGGTGGTGACAAACTTTAGAACAAATCATCCGGTGATAATAGTTAGGCAGAAAAGATATCCACCTGGAGGGGATTGCGCACAAACAAAGCGCTTAGCAAAGTACTATACAAGGTATTGGCCATTGCCGACGCAAAATAGAAGACCAAATATAATACCCCATATAATAATTAAACATAAAAACCTAGTACCTCAGAATTTTGGTAATCTCTCAAACGAAATTACGGACCAATACCATATATCCGACAGATGTTACACATAAGTTACGCAGCTCGTTATCTTTATATACCAAAACCAGATTCTTATTTACGTGTAAAACCTATAGTTACAACATGTAATGAAGCTGCCAAGCAGTTAAGTTTTAATTTTGTAAGATGCCCTGTAAACGATTCGACTGCTGATGTACAATAATTTCTTCTCACAAACAATGTTGTTGGGCTTGGAGCTTAAAGGTTTATTCATTTATATTGCTTTTGGGCTTTTGGGTTACTTTTGGGTAGTTTGGGCTTCCTAGTGCCAAGTGGGCCTAGGGTTGTATATTTGGGCTTTGACATGTCTATAAATAGAGGGGTTAGGGCACTTGTTAGGGGTTAGAGAGTTGATTCCAAAAACTTGTATCTGACATCCTCTGGTGTATACAAGTTATTATATTCAATTAATTCAAGTTGTTCTTCATCCTGATCATTATTTCCGCAATTGATTAGGATAGCGATACCTGTTTGATCCGTTTCACGGGACTTACAATTGGTATCAGAGCCTGATGTTCTAATACAGGCTCCTGGTATTGCTGTTTGAAGAAGTTTTTGAAGTTTTTTGCTGCTGTTTGGATTGATTTCTGACATTCCGGGTCACTGTTCATCGATGAAGGGTACTGTTCCGAAGAACTCGAAGAAGCTTTGTAGATCTCGGATGCGACACTGTTCCAGATCCCGAAGAGCACGAAGAAGGTCTTCATAATTCGGATTTGATACTGTTCCAGATTACGAAGAACACAAAGGAGATCGTCTATTCCGGATTGATCCCGGACTGTTGTTGTATTCCGGATTGTGATCCGAGTTACTGTTGCTGATTTTGAATTCCTTGAATTTCGGAATTCGGTTACATGAAAGGCGGAGACACTGTTACGGATTGGTTCATGTTTTGGATTTTTAGAAGATAAGTTAGGCATTTCGGATTTGTTTATTCCGGATTCTTGATTTCGGATTTCATTTCAGAGGTGTTCATTTCGGATCTGCTTTTGGATCTGTATTTCGGTCATACATTCCGGATTTCTTCTCGGATTTATCTTTTCGGATTCTCAAATCCGGATTCTTCATTCCGGATTGCTTATTTCGGACATTTCATCTAGTTTGACCATAGTTGACTTCCGGATTGCCATTTCGGAAAAATTTTCCGGGTTGACCATATTGACTGCATAGTTGACCATTTCGGATTGAACACTGTTCATTAGAATCACTTAAATTAATTAATCTTTAAAATAAATTTGGTAAAATTAATTAATTTAGTCTAAATGGCTGGATTCATGACTGCACAGGACCTGACCAATGCCACACTGGCAGCCCTGCAGTCGCAAACTTTAGCCCTCCACCAAGAGCTGGATCAAGTGATTGGCACTTCCACCAAAGTGCCTCGTTTGTTATACGGTGATGAATATTATGAGTGGAAGTTCCGCTTTGAACAATATTGCAAGGCAAAGGAACCTGGTGTGGAGATGCATCATGAATGGTCCAAGAACCATAGTGTATAGCACAGAGCAAGATCCCGAGACAAAAATTCCCAAGCCTATGCACTTATGGACTCCAGAGGACGTCAAAATCATAGAGGAAGGTGAGAAGGCTTCTGCAGCACTAACCATGGCTCTAGGACCCGATATCTCTATCGCGGTCAGGAACTATAAAAACGCTAAAGATGTTTGGAGTGAGTTGCAAAATCTCTACGAAGGGAACTCTGACATGAAAGCAAGTAGGGTGAACCAGCTGAATCAGCAATTCAGCTCGTTCAATCACATATATGGGGAACCATCGAGAATCAGATACGCCGCTATGTCAAACTGGTTTCCCAGATGATTTCAGCTGAGATCACCCTCACCAATAGCGCCATAAACCGACAGTTGCTGAATTCACTGCCCAAAAGTTGGGATGCAGACGTGGGCATGATCAAAGAGACAAAGAACCTGAACGACATCACTCTCACTGAGATGATTGCTACTATCAAATCATGTGAAATTGATAACAAACAAAGGGAGATCAATCATCAGAGTAGTCTGATGGCCGCAGGGATGACAGGTCAGAACGCAGCGTTAATGTCACAGAATCTCGTCTATAGTCCTCTGCAAGGTACTGCACAAGCACCAGGCGGATCAAATGTGGTGTACAGTCCTGTTGTCACGCCTCAAAACACTTAGTATGTGTATGGGTATCAATATCAAAATCCTACGACGGTCTCAGCGGCTCAAGTCCATACACAGTTCTATGCTCAGTATCCTAATGTGGTTTTCAGTCCTGCAACTCCTCAAACAGTGCAACAAGGTGTTATTCCTCAAGCAGGCGCACCTGTCCCTGGCTCTGCACAATCCGCGCCCAACTCTGCTTTTCTCACTAAAGAAAATGAAGAGAAGCTGGCAATTGCTGCATCAATGATCAAGAGCTTGAACGCTTTCCTGGAAGGCGATCTGACCCTCCATCTATTCTACCTACAGAAGTTGATCAAATCATGGAGGAAGACCTGGATGAGATCGATGTCTCCTGGAACATGGCAATGCCTGCTTTTCGGGTCAACAAATTTCAGAAAAAATATGGAAGGCAACCTCTGTCCAACCTGAAGACTGGTCTCACAAAGGACAAACTCAGGTGCTACCGATGTCATGAACCAGGCCATTTCGCAAGGGAATGCAAGAAGCCACCATCAGGGTATGTGTCATCCAGGGTCGCCGACATACAGAGCAGTGACAGACAGTTGGTTACCGTTTCTCCTTCCAAGTCAACCACAAGTCCATCTGGCAGCTCAGGCAGGAAGTCCACAACACTTGTGGCCCAACAGCATGAGGGCTTCAACTATGCCGATGCTGCAGCTCAAATGGAAACCTTGAATCTATCCAAGAACAGCAACCACAGCATGATGGCGCAGGCAACTGAGACACCCGATCTTTCGGAAATGGTAAATCGAATACTTTGTTCTGATAGTTGTTGTTTTAAATTATCCCAAATGCGCGCCCACAACTCAACTCTTGTGGCTGAGTATCAACAAGCTGCGTCACAGAACATCTCCCTTAAACATAAGAACAAGCTTCTTATGGAGAAGGTCGAAGCGTAGAAACAAGATGTGGCTCAGCTAAAGCTAGACTTGAACCAACAGCAATGTTGGGTCTACGACTACAAGCTAAAATTAGCTGAAAAGGACGTAGAACTTCAAGCAGCCTTAGCCAAGCTGAATTCCTTGACAGGGAAGCTTCATGAAAATGAAATAAACTTCCAGCAAATTAGTCAAGGACTTATGTGACCTCCAGCTTAGTTATCAAAAGAATTTCACTAAGGGTCTTGGGTACAATAGGGCACCTCCACCATATAATCATAATTACACTAGAATGCCTGAAACTGAGGAAGAAATCAAAAATGCTGAAAAAATGATGTATGGTAAACCGTCATATTATTTATCTAAATCATGGACGTCCTATTATCCTAAGTTCTCCAAACCCACTGAACTCAAGAAGGATGATGTGTTTGTGGCTTCTACATCACCTCCTAGAGAAACTAGTAATCATCCATCTGAGAGTACAGTGGAATTGGAGACATAAGTACCTGAGACAGAACCCTCCACATCCTCTACAACACCTAATGAAAAGGAATCTTTTGATGCTCAAACTAAATTTGTGAACGATACTAATGTGTCTAATTCATGTGCAGAAGAAATTTTAGTGGAGGACATCACACAGGATAATGAGGAAGAATGTCTAAATATACATTCAGAGAATTTAGCTGATGATTATGCTTTTTATAAACCTGCCTTTGACATTTTAAGTCACTTTCTTGCTGAACAATTTACATGCTCAAACAGTGTTGGTTGTGTTGAACATTTAGACAATTTAAATTCTGATATTGATGTTTTGAATGATGATAATAGCTGTGACAATTTGTGTGATGAGAAAATAAATTTAGCTATAGGATCTACATCAAAAGATGACTCGGCCTCATCAGCTTCAGCTGAGGATACCGAATGTTCATCTTCAGCTGAGGATGCCGAAAGTTCATCTTCAGCAGAGGATATCAAATGTTCACCTTCAGAGGCTGCATCTTTTGATGCATTTCATAGGAATGACAGTGTCAACTATGACCAACCAACTATTTCTGTCAATGTTGATGGTGACATTATTCTAGAAAATTTAGGCGACCCAATACAAGGGACTGATTTGGAAATGAAAGCAGATGAACACAAATCTAAATTTGACTCAAAGGCAACCTTTAAATCTGATAGTGAATCAAAATCTAAAATGTCTCTAAATTGCAAGGTTCCATCATCATCTACTAAAATTTCTGAACATGATGTTCCTGTAGAGTCACTCGTGTCCTCTACAGAATCTATCTCAAAGTGTGATTTGAAGAATAAGACGAAAAAGAAAAGAACACGTAGATCTAAAAAGAAGAAAACCAAAGAAGCGTATTCAAACAATGCAAAGGCACCGCTGAGTCCTCTCGTCAAACTGAGGAACTAACTCAGCAGTCGCCTGTTTCATCTGTTTTGAAACAATCTTCATGTTCAAAATCCTGTAATTCAAATCAATAATTAACAAGTGTGCTGATGGTTGTGCGCAGGACACCGCCAAGCCAAAGACCGTGCAACAGCCGTCAGTAAAAGCCAGCAAGAAATTGACCGACAAATTGCCCAGAATTTCCCAAGCTGAACGGACTGTTTTCTTCCAGAAGAGGCAGACCTGTTTCAACTGTGGATCTCCCGGGCACATTGCTCGAAATTGTCAAAGGACCTCTCCAGACATCAGAAGGCTATGCCTAATCGCCAGTATAAGGCTCGATTTGTGGCTAAGTCTTCTGATCAAGATTGGAACTTGGCCAAGAAACAAAATGTTAACCCCTTGAGACCTTCGGTTTCCAAGAATCCCTCTAGCACTCCTAGGAATGTGCTGAGGTCTGATTCGGTAACCTGGAGGCCTAAAACAGTGGTTAAGACTCACTCTACTAACCCCTTATCTAGTAAATCAAAAGCATCATCAACCTCATCCTCAACTAATTTTATCTTTCGTGAGGTTACTTATGTTGATGCAAAAGGCAAACCCAGATCTTCTATGGCCTGGGTTCCCATTTCTAACTAAACCTGTTGAAATGTGCAGGAATAGCTTTGGCGCGCTCTTGTTCGATTATGGTATATTGATAGCGGCTGTTCCAGGCACATGACAGGAGACATCTCGCAGTTGAATGACATTCAGTTTTTCGATGGCGGGTTTGTTTCCTTCGCAGGTGGAGAAATCGGGAAATCACAATGCGAGGAACTGTTTGCAATGGAGCCCTGAGTTTTAAAAATGTGAACTATCTACAAGAATTGAAGCACAGTCTGTTGAGTGTGTCTCGACTCTGCGACAATCATCTTGATGTTCTCTTCACAAAGAAAGGATGCTATGTGTTCAAACTTAATCATTCTAGATGATTGGATTCTACGGAAAGCTGCAAGAAAAGGAAACGCCTACGTCATTGATATGAACTAGGCTCCTTCTAACAAGCTCACGTGCCTTTTTTCTTCGACAGCCGAACATGACGCCATGCTATGGCATTGCAGACTGGGTCACATCAACATGAAGAATTTAAATCTTCTTGCTAAAGGTGGTTTGGTCAGAGATCTCCCAGTTCGTGACTTCATGCAGATCGAAAATGTGAATCATGTGCTCGTGGGAAGCAACACCGTCAGCCGCATAAACCAAAACCATACCCTCCACTTCTCAGGTCTTAGAACTACTCCACATGGATCTCTTTGGTCCAACAGACATTCGCAGCATTGGAGGTAAGGCTTACTATCTGGTTATTATTGATGACTACTCTCGATTCACCTGGGTTTTCTTTCTTACACATAAAAGTGAAACCGCAGAGATAGTGAAACAATTTGTCACGCCTATGGAAAACCAGACAGATTCGAAGGTAAAGGCTATTTGGTGTGACAATGGGACAGAGTTTAAGAATCTTACCTTAAACTCTTTCTGCTCCTCCAAGGGAATTGACAGACAGTTCAGTGCAGCCAGAACCCCACAACAAATGGGGTTGTAGAACGTAAAAATCGCACACTCATCATGGCGGCATGAACTATGCTTGTTGAATCTGAGCTACCTCTCATCTTCTGGGCCGAAGCAATCAACATTGCATGCTACATTCTGAATCATGCCCTGATCAATAAACGCCACATGAAGACTCCTTACGAAGTGGTTAAAGGTCACAAACCTTCGGTCAAGCATTTCCGCAAATTTTGATGTCCTTGTGTACTCCTGCTCATGGATGCTAAAGTAAAGTTCAAAGCACGCGGAGATCCTTGTATTTTCGTTGGTTATTCTAAAAATACGACATATCGCGTTTATAACAAGATCAAGAAGATGGTGGTTGAAACCTACAATGTGGGTTGGCTGGAGGAAAATCCCAAGGACAAACGCATTGGTCCTGATTGGTTGTATGACTACTCTACCTTATTTAATCATTTTGATGTGTCTTCTAATATGTCTACAGGATAGTTCAACATCTTTCCCTCCAACGGTGCCCATTCCTTCCGACGATGACGCTGACGCTGCCGCACTAAATGACACTCTAAAGCAGCTAAGTGTAGATCCTCATGGATTTAATGACAGTGTCTCACCATCCTCCATAGCTTCACCATCTCACGCCCCATTCATCTCTTCGCCTATTCACCCTAATCCTACTAAGGATGTGGTTTCTCCTCCAGAGCCACCTACGGAAGATAAAAGACTTCCTCCTGATGTTTTGGGCTCCTCCTTGTTTCCCGAGCCTACTCCCCTCAATTGTGCGGTGGATTCTCTACCTCACACCTCTACAGGTGCCTTGGTTGAGGGGGAGGTATCTGGCGTTACTTCAGCTAGATTCACCAACTTGCCAACCGATGTTTTGGTTCCTGCTGCACCAATACCACAATGTTTACAGCGTGATCATCCCATTGAGAATATCATTTGTCCTGTAAACGCCACTGTTCCCACACGTAGTCAATCTGGGGATATCAATACATGTCTTTATTCTTGCTTTATTTCCCAAATAGAACCTAAAAGTATTAACATTGCCTTGCAGGAACCAGGCTGGGTGGATGCCCACGAAGAACTCAATCAATTTGAAAAACTTGGCTTTTAGCAACTGGTGAAACTACCTCAGGGAAAGCGCGCTCTTGGAACTCGCTGGGTATTCCGCAACAAGCAAGATGACACTGGAGTTATTGTTCGAAATAAAGCTAGATTGGTGGTCTAAGGGTTTCGACAGATTGAAGGACTGGATTAGAGGTTTATGCACCTGTCGTGCGTTTGGAAGCTATACGTATCTTCTTGGCATACGCATCTTATGGACTTTACTGTCTATCAAATGGATGTCAATACTGCGTTTCTATATGGCAAGGTGAAAGAAGAAATTTACGTGGCACAACCACCTGGCTTTACTGATCCTGACAAGCCAGATTATGCTTATAAATTAGACAAAGCGTTGTACGGGCTGCATCAAGCACCTCGAACATGGTACTCTACTCTTACGGAGCATCTGTTTGCTCATGACTACACATGTGGAACTATTGACCAAACTTTGTTTATCAAACGCGTTGATAAGGACATTATTCTCGTTCAAATCTACGTTGATGATATTATTTTTGGTTCCACCAATGATGGTTTGTGCCGCGAGTTCGAAGAAATCATGAAGAAGAAATTTGAGATGAGTTCATTGGGAGAGATGACCATATTTTTAGGACTTCAAGTTCGTCAGAGTCCTCAGGGTATACTCATTCATCAAGGAAAATACGTACACGACGTTCTTGCCAAATTCAAGCTTACACATTCCAAGCCAATGGCTTCACCTATAGCGGAATGGCCTCTGTTAAACGAAGATGCTGAAGGAACGCCTGTTAACTCTACCATGTATCGCTCTATGATTGGATCACTCATGTATCTCATTGCTAGTCGGCCAGATATCATATTTGCCGTCTGCCAGTGTGCTCATTATCAGGCTACTCCAAAACTTTCTCATTTACATGCTGTTAAACGAATTTTTAGGTACCTCAAAGGGGCTCCATCTCTGGGCCTCTGGTATCCTAAAAATTCTGAATTTGAACTATTTGCTTTCTCTGGCAGTAATCTAGGAGGTACAGATAGGGACATGCGCTCAACCTCGGCTGGTTGCCAATTTTTGGGAGATCGCCTCATTTCATGACAATGCAAGAAGCAGCAGACGGTTTCGCTTTCCACTGTAGAGGCAGAATATGTCGCAGCATCTGCTTGCTGCTCCCAGGTTTTATGGATGCAACATCAGCTTGCGGATTACGGTTTGGCTTATCTAAACACCACGATTTATTGTGATAATGACGCCGCAATCCAAATAGTTAAAAACCCTGTTTTCCACTCTAAAACCAAGCACATTAACATTAAAGTTCATTTTATATCTCGTAAAGCTTGAGCAAATCCACACTGATGCAAATGTGGCGAATTTGTTCACGAAACCCGTTAGCAATGCACGTTTTCTAGTGCTTGTGGATCTTCTCAAAATGATTCGGTTTTCTTCCTAAGAATCTACTATCTTCGTATTTATTTACTGTTTTTCGTTTTTCTTTTCGTTGTGTCATAAATTTGTTCATATCTCTATGCACACCCTAGGGGAGAAAAAGTTCACGTTAATATATATATATATATATATATATATATATATATATATATATTTGCAATGACAGGGAAATGAAATGAATATTCGTGATAAAATGCTTGACTAACACATGTAAGGTATAGAAGCGGAAAAGATTTGGATCGAAAGTGATGTGTCGGTAGATCTAGAACTCAACCAGATGGGTAAAGCCAATGATATAAACATAACGAACTTTGTACTCAGTGGGTCACTTACTATAGGCATATGATTTTATGGTCTTAAATCTTGCGCTGATAGATAGCCAACATCTGAGGTTTCGGGTCTTTATGCTGCTGAGTCATCCGGGGATATCTTGACTGCCCTTCTGTTGCATCCAGATTATATGCAGACCTAGGCACAGTCAGGATATCTTTATAAAAGAGCCAAAATGGAAAGGCCAAAACCCAAAAGAACAAAAGTTTCTTTCTAAGTTCTTACATACCTCATAAGGTATTTGCCTAACCCTCGTCAGTCACTATTGGTCTCTCTGCTGTACGGAAGTACTGACCTGTTCATCATTAGCCTGATGTTGTATAACAAAGGATGACCTCGGTATACTCACCTGCTACAATGAACCGTTGTGCTTACCTTGATCGCGGGGTATGTCATGGTATGGGACACACGAGTATCTTAGTATAAAATTACCCTAAGCATATCATAAAGTCTAATCTACAAGGGTTGAGTTTTAGATTTAAGTGGACAAGTATACTGACAGTCGCCTAGACCAACTGAACCTGCTCATATCGAAAAATCTTCTTTGGTTAGTGTTTGAAACGATTTGATCCCTTAGCAATGCTATGTTAATTATTTGTGTTTTAATAAGTTCTCCTTATGATGGTTGGATGCTTGGATTAGTTTACTTGATGAATTTTGGTGGGATGGTTTTCTTTCAAGAGATATTGGACTGTCCTAGTGTGCTTTGGGATTTGAGTCAGCCTGATGAAATTGGTTTTAAATCTAAAAATCAAAATTAAGGTTACTGTTCCGAATTGGGCTCAATTGGGCCAGGGATTACTATCCCGGATTGGACCTGTCCGGAATGGCCCATTTAAGTCATTTTGAACAGGCCCAAATGGGTTACTGTTCCGGATTGGGCCTGTCACAAGCCTAATCTGGACTCAATATCAGGCCCAAGCCCATTTCTAAAAACTATATTATCATCTCTGTTCTCATTTCGGATTATTCAAAATCCGAGTTACTGTTATTCTCTCTTATTCTCTCTCGAACTGCATATTCGGACTACCTATTCCGGATCAGGTACATATGCATTCCGGATTGATCTTCAAAGAATTAGCATTTCGGATTGATAATTGTGCTGATTCCGGATGGATATTCATCCGAAATGATGAATTCGGATCTCATTTCGGATTAATCTTCATCCGGGATGCATATTTATCCGGAATACATAATCCAGATTGATAAGAGTGTTCCGGATTCATCCTTAGTTTGGACCTTTTGAATTGTTGAACCTCTTAACCAAGTTTGGACCTTTTTGAGTTGTTGAACCCCCTAATTAGTTTGAACTGGCTTTAATTTGAACG
Source organism: Scalesia atractyloides (assembly GCA_947069175.1). Classification (NCBI taxonomy): domain Eukaryota; kingdom Viridiplantae; phylum Streptophyta; class Magnoliopsida; order Asterales; family Asteraceae; genus Scalesia; species Scalesia atractyloides. Next base: position 17,705,142 of record CAMTDV010000026.1, read on the forward strand.
TTGACCTCTGTTGACCTGTCCAGTTAGTGTTAACTCTGTTAATTCAGTTAACTCAGTTAACTTGGTTAACTCAGTTATATCAGTTTACCCAGTTTGCTTCTGTTAGTTGATTTTTAACTCGGTTAATTTTGACAGACATGGTGGATGAAGCTTTCGATGCTGTGATGCTGGTAGAAGAACAGTTCCACAATCAGGCTAGATACCTTTCAGATCCACCGGTTGAGTATTTTCAGGAGTTTCAGTCAATGATTGTGGGGCTTAACAGTTATCGGATTGCCTACGCTCTTCGTGCAAATCCTGTGATCTATAGAGATATGGTTCATTCGTTTTGGAAGAGAGCGCGGATACAACCAAGAGGTGAAGATGGCCGACCGTTCATACGATCACAGATTCAGGGGAAGGAGATTGTAGTTAATGAGGCTTGTGTGAGGGAAGTGTTGCAGCTAACAGATACTTACGGTTATCCAACTACGTATGTCAAGGAAAAGGTGTTACCGGTACTGATGGAGATGAGCTACTAAGGTTCTTATCCGCCATTGCTAAAGAAGATGTTTCCGGCGTATTGGAGATTACTTATACACATGTTTAGGCAATATGTGTCGGAGAATAAAGGCGGACTGGATCAGCCTAATCAGGCGCAGACTTTGGCGATTGTTTCATTGGTTATGGACTGGAAATATAACTACTCCAGTTATATTTTTGAAAACATGAGGAAGATATTAGAGCAGTCCAAGAAACGGATGTTTCTATTGTATCCACGGTTTATCCAACTGATTCTCGATGCTCGTTACCCCAATTTAGCTAAGGATGCTATAGACTCGAACTTACTGAATATGAAGCCAATATGGCCTACCATTTTTGCAACTATGAAGAAGAACCGTTCTACTTCGAAGATGGTATTTGTAGGTAGGTTCCCTCTGAAGAAGTTTGGCAAGTTTGCTGAAGTTGTAGGTCTGCATGCTCCGCCACCTTCTCCTCCTCCGGTAAATGCAATTGTAGCCGAGGAACACGTTATACCGACTAAGGAAAAAGAGATAGAAGTTGAGGATTTGGTTACATATGATGAAGACGATGTTGGACAAGCCTTTCTGGATGATCTCGATGCATTCAATGCTACACTAACTCCTGTTCTTCCAGAGTTATCATCTGAGAATCTAGTTGATCTGATTGCTCAACTGAAGGACATCCAAGAGAAACAAGGTGATCCTCCACTTAACATTCCGTCTGTTGTTACAACTACTATTCAGCCTGATGAAGATAACGAAGACGAAGAAGATGAAGTTCCATTGATCAAGAGACGCAGAACTGAGCCGCGCATTTCAGTGAGTACATCCGAGGCTCCAGTTGCTGTTACAGTTGCTACTTCTGAGTTGATTACATCTACAGCTGTCGAGAGCACTGCTACTGAGGTTATTGTTACAGAATCGGTTGCTTGTAACTTGATAGTGGACACGCCTATTGTTTCTACATAGCCCACAGTTCCTGTTATTACGCAATCTACGGTTGTATCGATTCCTGCTGCAACAGCGTTACATATGATGGAATTTGGAGGCAGTTCATCGGGCGTAGGAGGTTCAGAAGCAGGTGATAGTGGTGCTGGTCCTTCTGATGATATTGAAGTCGATTATACGCGCAGATCTGAGAAGCGGGCGTTTGAGTTTAGGGGTTTAGATACTGATGATGATGATGATGATACTGAGGTGGATGTCGTTGAGTTAAAGAAATGGGTTGTGGTACTAGAACAGGAGGCCATGTTAAAGGATGCGCAGATTGCCTCCTGCAAAACCGTTTGGATGTTCAAGATCAAACTATTGAACAGCTGCAGGGGGATGTGACTATGCTGATGACTATTGTTTTTTATTTGAGGGGCAAGTTAGAGAACAAGTTTGGCAGAGAGTTCAGCGATCCGACCGACGATCCTATGAATGTTGAAACCCGTCATCGTGCGGCACAGCAACGTATGGCTGAGGAAATGGAAGATCAGGGTTGGCGGCTGAACAATTAGCAGTCGAACGTCAAGCTGGTATTGATGATTACTTGAAGGATCCGCGCAAGAAGTTCACTGCGAGTCAGAAACGCGCTACAGATCCGAGGAAGAAGAAGCAGATGGTATTGATGAAGAATGTGAACGTGAATCCTCTGGATGAAAACTTTCAGCTGAAAGATCCTACAAATCAATCTGATAGATACGTCATGGAGTCGGGGTCGAGTTATTACAGCAAGGTGGGCAACAAGTCTAAAGTTCTAAGCTGGATGTATGATCATATCAAGAACATGTGGATCATTGTACGTCAAGATGGAACAAGAGAATATTACTCGAAGGAGTCATAGTTTGAGACTTGGATGAAGATTGCACTGACAGATTTGTTAAGAGCTCAGTACACTGCTGACGATACGACAGAGCGTGGACCGGGTTGGAGGTTCTTTAAAAGGCTTGAACGGGAGGTTAGGACGGGGTTTAAGAGTATGTAGACCGTCGAACCGTATCCGACAGTAGCCAAAGGAGTTCGTGATGCACACACAGGCAAACGATTTAAATCTGTGATGTGGCCTCCTACGGATAAAGAGTTGGTGATTCCAGTTGCTCCTACCTTTCCAAGAGGAATTTTGAAGAACTTTAGTGACGAAAGAAAAGGCTTTCAGGGTGAATGATGTTGTAGATTTGGTCAGCTTCCATGATGAAGATTTACAAGTTTTAGCTTCTCATCAAATACGTACTGCTGAATTATATGAGGCGTGTGCCAAGGATTGGACAGCTGCAGTTGCAGGAATTATTGTTGGATGTTTGGGAGTGGATGTGGTGTCGAAGGATAAATGAAGAAACCTAGGGGGAGATTGTTGGGCTTGGAGCTTAAAGGTTTATTCATTTATATTGTTTTTTGGGCTTTTGGGTTACTTTTGGGCAGTTTGGGCTTCCTAGTGTCAAGTGGGCCTAGGGTTGTATATTTGGCTTTAACATGTCTATAAATAGAGGGGTTAGGGCACTTGTTAGGGGTTAGAGAGTTTATTCCAGAAACTTGTATCTGGCATCCTCTGGTGTAGGCAAGTTATTATATTCAAGTTATTCAAGTTGTTCTTCATCCTGATCATTATTTCCGCAATTGATTAGGATAGCGATACCTATTTGATCCGTTTCACGGGACTTACAAACGCGCTCTTGATTTTTCATTTTCTGATGTTTTTGGATTTTTTATATAAAAATATCCTACAACTAAGTAAAATCTTTTTGGATTTTTGAGTTTAACAAGAAGCGGTAAACTGTACAAAAGAAAAACAAAGTTTCCATGAGGCCTTTTGAAATCATCCTACTCGGGGTTTATCATGCCGATCACTCGGACCAGATCCTCAAATCTTGTCCGATCGAATGTCTTTGTAAGCAGGTCGGCATAGGTGTCTAAAGTGTCAACTCTAACTACATCTATTAATCCCTTTTTAGCACAGTCACGTATAAAATAATGCCTAACATCTATATGCTTTGTGCATGAGTGATGTACTGTGTTATTTGTTATCGATATAGTTGAATTATTGTCTACCATGATGGGAGTTTGTCTATAATTCAAATCGTAATCCCGCAATTGTTGTTGGATCCACAAGACTTGAGCACAACAGCTCAAAGCTGAGATGTATTCTACTTCACATATAGACAATGACACAGCAAGCTGCTTCTTGCATTGCCAGGATATCAGATGGCTTCCAAGCAGTTGAGCAACACCAGAGGTTGATTTCTTGTTGATAGGACACCCGCCAAAAGTCGCATTTGCATACGCTATCAAGTCTAGGCCTCCCTCAACTGGATACCACAATCCAAGTCTTGGTATTCCTTTTAGATAATGGAAATCCACTTAACGGCTTTCAAATGCCATTCTTTAGGATTAGCTTGGTACCTAGCACATCAACAGACAGAAAACATTATATCAGGACTAGATGCTGTAAGATACATTAACGAACCAATTATTGCACAATAAACCAAAGGATCCACTTTAGGATCTTTCGCTTTTTCATCAGAAAGCTTATAATTGGTGGGCAATGGAGTTTCGTAAAGCAAACTGTCTTCCATGTTGAATCGCTTCAGGATCTCGTGGAGGTACTTCGTCTAATGAATATACGTGCCGTTCTTTTCTTGATCCACTTGCAACCCGAGAAAAAAACTTAAGATCCCCCATTGCAATCATTTCGAACTTCGATTTCATAACTTCTGCGAATTCTCAACAAAGCTCTTCATTTGAAGAACCAAAAATAATGTCATCGACATATATTTGTGCAATCAGCAAATCTCCCCCTTTCTTCAAGATGAAGAGTGTGGAATCTATTGCACCACGAGTGAATCAGTTCGACAGCAAATTCTTTGAGAGTGTCTTGTACCAGGCACGTGGAGCCTGGTGGAGACTGTATAAAGCTTTGTCTAGCAAGTAAGCTTTGTTCAATGAGTCATGGGCTTCAAAACCCGGCGGCTGGGAAACATACACAGTTTCTTTCAATTGCCTGTAAAGGAATGCATTTTTTACGTCTAACTGATACACTTTGATGCGCATATGTGCTGCAAAAGCTAGGAACAGACGAATTGCTTCAAGCCAAGCTACAGGTGCATAAACCTCCATGTAGTCTATCCCTTCCTCCTGATTGAACCCTTGCAGTACCAAACGAGCCTTATTCCTAACGCCTTTATCTTGCTTTTTACATTTAAAGACCCACTTAGTATTGATTGCGTGCTGGCCCTTCGAAAGATCTAGCAAGTTCTAAACCTTCAGGTTGTTAAACTGAGCCAACTCTTCCTTCATCGCCTCATACCACAAGCTGTCTTTCAGCGCCATGTGGTAATTTTTTGGCTTGATCTGCGAAATAAAGCATTCGTGTAGGCTTAAGATGTAGATCTCTTGTTCTTTGATTTCTGTGAATAGAGACATTCCTCCATGCGGATCTCCGATAACTTTATTGAGAGGATGATTCCTAGATGTCCGAGTGACAGGAACGACTCGAACTTGCAAATTAGTACCCAAATTGGGCTGGACCTTCCCCTTAGTAGATGTACTACCAGATGCTTCAGTATTCCCAAAGGAAGTATCGACATTCTTAGCATGAGCATTTTCAATATCATCGTTGGAATCGCGTGAATCTGAATTATTGAGGTTTTGAGCGGCAACGACATCATTAACATTTGACATGCTGGCAATGTTAATTCCTGAATCACCATTTGAAGAGACATTTGTTGGAATGCTAGTACGCCAACTGGCATCGACTTCATCTTTGTCGATTAGATGTGTACACACCAATTCTGTCTCATCATCTGTTAAATCAGGTAAAGCACCGGAATCAAACAATTTGTCATACTCATAACAAGTTTTGGCACTGAACTCTGATGGTGCCGGATCATAACTCAAAGGAGTTATATCAAAGACTACTTCCACCATCTGTTTCTTGACATTGTATACTCGTTTGTTTGGAGAGCCTAGATCGTAACCTAGGAAGAAACCAATTTCTTTTACCTCTCCAAACTTCGGATAACCCAAAAGGCAGGAAACCTTGTAAATTTGGTTTCTTTTTCTCAAGAAGTTCATAACATGTTTTATCTTCCCTTTTTACTATAAGCAAACGATTTAGCACATACCATGCGATGTTTACAGCTTAGGCCCAAAAGAATATAGGCAATTTAGATTATGAGAGAAGGGTACATGCAGCCTTGATAAGGGTCCTATTCTTCCTTTCAGCAACTCCGTTCTGTTGAGGAACGTAAGGAGCTCTAAACTGATGAACAATACCCATATCACGACATAACTCATCCATATTTTGATTTTTAAATTTTGTTTTGTTATCACTACGAATTTGTTTGATTGGAAGTAAATAATTTTTCTCTATCTATTTGAATATATCTTTCAAAGTGCCGAAAGTTTGATCCTTAGATTTTAAGAAAATACCCACGAATATCTTGAAACATCATTAGTGACAACCAAATAGTATGACATACCACCAATGTTGGTTACATGAATTGGACCAAACAGATCGATGTAAAACAACTCTAGTGGTTGTTGGATAGAGTTTATGCGTTTAGGCTTATGAGGTTTACGTTTAATTTTTCCTTTCTCACAGAATTCACATTTACTATGTATATTAAAACTACGTAAAGGAACACCCAACACCAAGTTGTTCGTTATCAAGTGATTCATTTTGCATAGATGCATATGGCCCATTATTCGATGCCAAAGGAAGGATTGATCTTCTGTTTCCCTTGAAAGCAAACACATCATTGGAGTAGAGGAGTTCAAAACTGGACGCATGTCCATCAGGTAAGTGTTGTTTCACTCTTGGTGCCCTCATTAGGATCCAATCTTCTAGAATTAAAAATCCCGGCTTAAGCACGAAACAAGATTATCCGTGAAATGCATTGTATACTGGTTATCATAGATCTGAGATACTGACAACAAGTTGTGCTTCAGTTCTTCAACATAGCTCACCTTGTGCAAGGTGATCATAGCGTTTGACACTGAACCTTCACCCGTGACGTAACCACCCTTTTCACCTGTGAAATTAACATAACCACCTCGAGTAGATTTTATATCTGTCAACAATTATTCCTTATTTCCCGTCATATGCCTGGAATAGCCACTATCAATATATCAAATATAGATAGCCCTCTTCAGCTGTTTCTGCATTGCCAAACAGGAAATTAGTTAGAATGGGGACCCAAGCCGTGATGGTCTTGGGTTGTCCAGATTCATCAATAAATGAAAATTCCTTGAAATAACCATTTCCATTGTTGTTGTTTCTAACATTTCCAGCTGGGAAATTATTAGAATGTGTATCCACAAATCGAGGATTATACGGAGTTTGAGGACAATTATTATATCCGGAATTTCCACTAAAACGATTACAAGATTTTTGATATTTGAAGTCGTACTGAGGTCTAAAACATCTATCAAACCTAGGTTGTTCGTTATAGTGAGAGACATGCCGTTGTTGATAACCCGAGTTTTGTCTTGACCATGGAATCTAGTAGGTGACATGTTTCGGTTTTCAACATAATGGTTTTGAGCATGAGGTTTCACGTAGTGATTGTAAGAACCTCCTGATTAATTATCTTGCTCTTGTGGTGAAAGTAACTTGAGCTGGTTGTCAAGCAGGAGTTTTCTGACGACCCTCACGTTTTGCGGAAGAACTTTCTGAACCACGATCTGAACCACGATCACTTAAATTATCCGAACAGTCATTTTCCTGAACCGTTTCTTGTTGATTTTTAACCTTGGGTTTAACAACTTGTTTATTTTCTTGTTTTCGAACCACTTGTAAGCCCATCTACGGACCTCGAACAACCGAACAGGACCATGAACATGAAACACCAAGTCACGCGGTGTGCGAAATCCACCATGTGATACAAACCGCTGCAAGGACGTGATGTAGAAGGAGTAGAGAACGAGATGATGATCAACAATCTATGAATCCACTGAGTATTCATAGATTATTAACACACACAAGAACACACAGTAACTAGGGTTTCACACAGAGAGAAAAATTGCATAGAAAGATAAATCTCCAAAAGTTCTACCATTGTATTCATTCACAAAGTATAAATACAATGAGATGTTCGGACATACAAGTCCTTACAAAAACCTAGCCAATCCGAATTTGTAACATCATACAAATTCGGACAATACATAAACTTCCACAAACTCTACCATTAAGTTCTACCAATAAGTTCTACCGTTATGTTTTACCAATAAGTTCTATCATTATGTTCTACCATTAAGTTTTACCATCCAAATTCGGACTAAACCAACACATATCTATCGGAACTTGTTGCATAAAACATGATGTTAATAGAAGTTACAAAATAGACCCCGAAGAATCTACAAGTAGCAGCATCCAACATTTATCATCCTTTTTAGGTTCATTTTGTGGTTTAGTGAAGGTTTATCACGATCAGGATCAACACGCCTTTACCGTTGTCATTCGGATAATTTGCGGCTAAATGTCCTTTAAATCAACATTTATAGCATCATCGTTTATCAACCTTTTCATGCTTTTCTTGCTGCTCATCTTGACTGCTAGAGGACGAGGATGCTTTAGTTGAGCTTTGACACTTTGCTTTACAAAATCTGTATTTGAACTCTTTACGATCTTTTCAAGTTCGTTGTTAAAGGTTTCGCCTTTTACAAAATTTGTTTTCTTGATGTTTTTAGCATTCTTTTTACCCTTCTTGTTGGGCTTTGAGTTTTGTTGAGCATTTTGAACTTGATTTAGAGCTGCTAGAATTTTTGTGTTAATTAAATCCTCAAGATTATTCAAATTAACTTCTTTAGCTCCAGAATCACACGACCTTGTTTGTTCTGAGTCCGAATCGGTTTCGGATTTAGACTCTTCCTCACTAATAGGATCTACAATCAGAGGTGCAACAGGAACAAAGTTTGCAACCTCAGGATCAATTGAAGGTGTCGATGTATAGTTATTATTAAAAGGTGGTGGAAACTTTTTATAGCCAACTCCATACATTTGATCTTCTTCGTCTAGGAGACACTGGCTGTTTATACAATAATTCATCACTTCTGATGAACTCTCGAATTTCTCATGTTTGCGTTGCAAATCTAAAATCAAGTTATCTTTGTCTAAAATTATTTTGTTCTTTTCTAATATCATATTTTGACAAGTTTCAAATTCAGTTTTTAACTCTTGATCTTTTACTGTTGTTTGAGCCAGTTGTCTCTCAAATTCAGAGATATCCTTTTTCAGGGCAATCACCATACTTCTTTGTTCCTTGTCTGCACTAAAAACAACTAACTCTCTAGATTTCTCTAGATCAGTAATCAAATTACTGTTATGGAGAGCATATTTGTCACACTTAGTAACAAATTCAACGCATCTAGGACACCTTTTATCAGCAAGTTTAGTTTGTACCTCAATGTTTGCGATGAACACTTGAGCTGAGTTGTCTGCATTTTTAGCTTTCTGCTGTGCCATTTCTTCAAGAGCAAAACGTCGCATTTCTTCATTCGTGATCTTGAATTCAATCCGATTTTTTCATCTTTCTTTTCTTCTTTCTTTCTATTTTCCTCTTCTTCATTCTCTTTTCTCAAGCATTCTTCAGCTTCATTAATTTTATCCATTTCCACCTTCTCACTTAGAGCTTCTGCCACCACATGTAATTCTTCCACATTTGCTTCTTCGAACATATCTCCAAACTCTTCTTCAACCATCTCTTCTATGAACGCTTGTGAGACAATAGCAGTAGTTGTATCGTCTATAAAAATTCCCCAATCCTGCGGCTTGCTAATAGATTGAAGGGGTTGAATAACCAATGCATTGTGTGGAGAAGGAATAAAATTATCAGAAGAGGTTGTTGTAGAAGTGGCAGGAGTTGTATTAGATGAAGCTAGACTGTTGTTGTTGGATCTTGATAAACTTCCTTGACCATTGTTGCCTTCTCTATTTTGTCTTTCTCTCTTTAGTTTGCGGCATTTTCTTGCATAATGAGCATAGATACCACAATTGTAGCCTTTGACCTTGGTCATATACAATTCCCATTCGGGTCTTTGTGTTACCACCATTGAAACTCTTCCTGGTTTTCTGAAGATATTTCTTTGCTCGTCTGACCAACAATGCCATATTCAACTGTAAATCGAGTTCTTCCATTTCATCTTGGTCAATTTAATCAAGATCTTCGTCGAGACTTGATGGGTCAACTGATTTTCCAAGTGTAAAATTTTCAAATGCCGTCATGAAAGATGCTAGAAGCCCCATGTTTTCTTCTATGAATTTTAGGCAGTGTGAATCAATTTTAGGCACATTTAAACTTTGAACTCTAGGTCTAGCATTAGCACTTGATGATGAAGTTCCATGAGATGTATGAGTTCCACCCACTACACTTCCATGATTGTTGCAAACAAATGCACTTTGATTCAAGAATTCTCCTTGAGAATTGTTTTCTGAAAGAAAAGCAACACCAATACTATTTCCCTTTTCAACTTGTTTAGCTCGATACAATGTAGGGTCTCGAAGCTTCTCAAATTCAGAATCTTGATCCTCTAAGGCCATGCATAACCTTTTATCTTCTGAATTGCTTGATCTAGTGTAAGCACATCATACGTCAGGCTTTCTTTGATTAAAGCAGTAAACATATTCCACTGCTTAGGTAAATAGTGCAAAAAGTTTTGAACCTTCTCAAATTTTGTGTATAAACCTATCTGACTTCTGTCCAGTTCACTTAAAAGATGATAAAATCTGTTGACAAGATCATCTAAAGATTCATTTTAATGGCCTTAAAACACTACAAACTGTGTCTTAAGACGTTCTAATCTGCTCTTCTTAAATAGTTCATTGCCTTCATACCTTTCACTCAAACTATCCACATCTCTTTTGAGGAACTTTTATTACTGAAAGTGTGCAGTATTGATTGTGGAAGTGACATTGTGATCAAAGACATTGCCCACCTACGGACCTCAAATAACCGAACAAGATTATCAACACGAAACACTAAGTCACACGGTGTGCGGAATCTACCACATGGTGTAAACCGCTGCAAGGACGCGATGTAGAAGGAGTAGAGAACGAGATGATGATCGACAATATGTGAATCCACTGAGTATTCAAAGATTACCAACACACACAAGAACATATAGTAACTAGGGTTTCACAAAGAGAGAAAACTTGCTCAGAAAGATACATCTCCAAAAGTTCTGCCATTGCATTCATTCACAAAGTATAAATACAATGAGATGTTCGGACATACAAGTCCTTACAAAAACCTAGCCAATCCGAATTTGTAACATCAAATAATTCGGACAATACATAAACTTCCACAAACTCTATCACTAAGTTCTGCCAATAAGTTCTACCATTATGTTCTACCAATAAGTTCTATCAATAAGTTCTACCATTATGCTCTACCATCCAAATTTGGACTAAACCAACATATATCTATCCAAACTTGTCTGCATAAAACATGAACTTAATATCAGTTACAAAATAGACCCTGAAGAATCTTCAAGTAGCAGCATCCAACATTTATCATCCAAAAGATGCACTTACAGATGCCATTGCTACTACCCGAGCAAATAGAGATCATCTAGTTGATAACATTATAGGTGATCCGAATGTAGGTGTTTAGACAGGGAGAAGTATAGCGGAAGGTTCATGTTTGTATACTACGATTGAGAAGACTGGTATTATAAATGAGTGCTTGTATAGTTGTTTTATTTCTCAAGCGGAGCCGAAAAACATTCATATGGCTCTCAAGGATAATTCATGGGTAGAAGCTATGTAGGAGGAACTAGCTTAGTTTGAGAACTTGAAGGTCTAGGAGTTAGTTGATTTACTAGAGGGAGAGAAAGAAATTGGCACCAAGTGGGTGTTCAAGTGTAAGAAAGATGACCGAGTGTACAAATTGGATAAGGCGATATATGGACCACATCAAGCACCCAGGGCGTGGTACGAGACACTGTCGACACATCTTTTGGCAAATGGCTTTGAAAGGGGTCAGATCAACAGTACACTTTTCATTAAGAGAAAGAAGGAAGATTTTCTGTTGGTACAAGTATACATGGATGATATCATTTTTGGTTCATCTGATGAGAGCATGTGTCATGAGTTTGAAGAGGTGATGAAGAGCAAGTTTGAAATGAGTACAATGGGTGAGTTATCATTCTTCTTGGGGCTTCAAGTTGAACAAAAGAAGGATGTATGTGTATGACATTTTGACTCGTTTCAAGATAGAGGATTGGCAACTTTTAATACACCCATTTGTGAAAATCAAAATATTGGTCTAGATGCTGACGGTGTGGAGGATGTTGATCAAACTCAATATAGGGTCATGATTGGATTGTTGATGTATTTTATTGCTTCAAGAACAAACATTATGTTTGCCGGATGTCTTTGTGCCAGGTATCAAGCAAATCCAAAGGAGTCGCATTTGAAGGCGGTGAGGCATATTCTTCGTTACTTGAAGGGAAAACCTAAGTTTAGGTTATGATACCCTGGTAATAATTACTTGGAGTTTCTTGCATACACTGATTCAAATTTTGAAGGATACAAATCAACCAGAAAATCTACCACAGGTGGTTGTCAGTTCTTAGGGGGAAGACTTGTGTCATGGTAGTGCAAAAAGCAAGCCTGTGTGTCTACGTCTTCGTGAGGCTGAATAAATTGTTGTAGGTAGTTGTTGCTCTTAGGTTCTATAGATACAACAACGTATGTGCAATTATGGTTTGAATTTCTCTCGCATCTCTATTATGCTAGATAATAATGCCACAATTTCCATAACAAATAATCCCATAAAACACAGTCGCACAAAACATATTGACATTCTTCATCATTTTATACGGAATTATGTTGAAAAGAAAATGATTGAACTGTATAACATCGACACACCAGATAACCTGGCAGATTTTTACACAAAATCTTTTGACAGGGCTCGATTTGAACATCTAGTTAAACTCAACGGGATGAGGAATCCTGAATAACCAGTTTTTCGTAAGAATTTTGTAAATAGTTTATTGCTTTCTTAAAAAATCCAAAAAAAGGAAAAAAATAGAAAACCATAAAAATAAAAAAATCAAAAATGAGTTATCACCGTGTGAAAAAGAAGAGATGATAGTACATCAGCAAGTTAGACTGTCACACTGAAATTGAACTCAAAATTACATAGGTGTTATAGTAGCTTCATCATATGATGTACCAGTAGGTAAGAAACATGAAATAATCAATTTAACATGGTGATATAAACATTATGGAGTGTCTATAAGTGGGTAACATATCAGTGGAGTATGGTTTTATAACCTTAAATCTTGCGTTGATAGATTGACAAAATCCAAGGTTTTAGGTCTTTATACTGTTATTTCATCTGGAGATATCAGGGTTGTCCTTTTGCTGCATCCAGATATATGCTGACCTAGGCACAACCAAGATATCTTAAAAGAGCTAAAAATGTCAAAAACCTAGAATTTGAAGAAGCTTTCCTAGATAGTCATCCAACTGTGCAAAATGCATAATTCGTACCAAGTTTTGGTATTTGCCTTACCCTCGTTGGATATTAGTCTCTTTGTTGTACGGAAGTAATGACCTGGTCACCAATTATCTAACATTGTAAATCAAAAAGGATGAATTCGCTATAGTCACCTACTACGAGGAATCTTTGTGCATACCTTGATCGCGAGGGTATGTCCTGAAGTGGGACACACTAGTATATCAGTATAATATTACCTTAATCGTGTCACAAGGTAAAGGTACTTCAAATGTTCATGTGTTTTGTTTAAGTGGATAAACAATACTGGTAATCGTCTTGAACTGCTTTTCACGACAACTAAAAGAAAGAATCACTTGAAAGTGTGAAACAGTTTGATTGGGATGATATGATCTTCTTAACCAGGGATTCTCACAAAAACAGAGTATTTATTATTTATTTGCTTTCAGAAAATATAAAAATCCAAAAAGATTTTCTTTTTCTTTTAAATTCTTAATGTACGAAAAATGGTTGTTCATGGAGGTATTGTTACCGAAAGGGGGAGTTAGTATTAGAATATCAGTTCCAAATTATTAACATTGCAAGTTTTAGTGTGTTGGAAAGTTTTGCATGTTTGATATTGGGTTGAAAATTGTTTAATATGTAATACGGTTTTCGCATCTCTTGATTAATAATAATTTGTTCACATATGTTGAAAACTTCTTATGCTTTCTCGAGATGTTTGTTTTGTATACAGATAGGTGCAGTTTGTTCCTTTGAAGCAAAGTGACGTAATGTGATGAGTTGCTGTGAAATTTGGTGAAAAGGAGTCTGATTGGATGCATGGTAGAAACCTCCCTTCTACATTGCTGACATAGTTTGAAGAGTTTGAAGATTGCTATGCAAATGCTGAACTGGAGTTTCTCACGTGCTAACGATTTTGAAGATTTGGTGATTGGATGTAATCAGCTTAGGGGGAGTCTGTTGCTAACAGCAGCTATTGAAGCTGAAGCTATCCAAAGACCAAAGACGATTAAAGATTACATGAAGAATGCAAGATGACTGAACAAAAAGTTGTTTTATGAAGCTATTGTCAAGGGGGAGTCTGTTGGTGCATGTTTGTGACAATAGCTTTTAAATTTGGGTCTTTGTATATCTTGTAATTAGTGAAACGTTAGCGGGTTTAGCTTTGTATTAGTTACTTAATAGTGATTGGACCAAACCAAACCCACATTGGGGGAATGGCTAGGCGAATTGGGCTTGTCCAATTCACAACCCACATGTGTTTTACCCTTGCCCAAGTTGCAAACTTGTGTTATATAAACAAGGCTTTGCATTAGGGTTTAGGTTAATTATAGGTTAATTAGCATAATCACTAGAGACATAGTTTAGAAAGAGAATTCGTAAAAGAGATTGGCTTGGAAGAATTGTGTTGGTGATCTTGATTGATTGTAATCAATTTGATAGATAATCAATAAAGATCAGTTTGTGGTGATTTCTTCTTCTACACCTTTCTATGACAATCTGATCTAGAGGATTCCGCACTCTAGATTAGATAGACAATTATGTGTAAGATCCATAGGTTTATGGGACCTACACTTATCAAAGTGGATACTAGTCATTTTGCCCTTTCAGATTCTATTTTGGTTTTGATAACTTTAAAGAAAGTGAGCACGTGTCATTTTAAGCCGTTACAAGTGTATCTTGACTTACCATGTCCTAGTAAGTATTTGTGCTATAATTTATCGTTTAAGATTCTGTAGTGTAAAGGTCTATTGCAGGTAATTAAGAGTATCATCATCGTTGGGCTTTAGTAAAGGTGCATAGTGAAATCATGAGATTTAATAGTAATGAGGATGTAGTTTGTGGAAATAAATTGATTTTGATCTAAAACGGGTTTAATCCATTGTGAATATTACAAAGTACTCAATACTCTTTTTGTTGACGTAGTAGCTAATTATTTTGTAAAAATACTAACTTCTAGGGTAAAGTTGAGACTTGAGGTAAGTACTAAGCAGCATAAGATATCAAGGAGTAACTGTAACATCCCGGTTTAGGTGTAGTTGTAAAATATAATTTTATTATTCGTTGGGAATTATTATGAAGGAAAAGAATTTGATGAGTAGCAATATATTTTAATGGGGTATATTTTAGCAATATACGTTGAGAAATATGACTGGTTTAGTTCAATGAAATAGTGTTACCTCATCTTTTGGCATAACAGAACCTAAAGGACCATTGTTGTATTATGCATGTAGCCAATAGTTTAATATATAAAAGGGTATTTTATGCTCATTTGTATCGGATTTCTCTAGGGTTAGAGAGAGAAATAAGAGAGAGAAAGAAGTAGAGGGATAAGGGTAGCCGTTGGTATTTTGTCGCAGTTTGCGGCGGCTGATGGTACGAACACAATGGTAAGCTCCGATTTATCCAAATCCATGTTTAAAGTTGTTAAAAGAGTTGAACAATAATCTGTCCAAAATGTTTTTCAATGGTACGGTCACAAAGATATGACCGATCAAGGAAATATTACCGTTAAAACATCTTGATTTTATACATGATGTTCATAACACATTGATGATCGTTTTGAACAGTGGAAGTTAGAAATCCAGCTTTTAAGCTTGAGTTTTAAACGTATTTGCAAAGCTGTTTGTATTCCCGTTTTATTAAAACACAACCTAGTATAATTGATTTTCCCGAAAATCGAACCGTTAGATTGAGCTTGAGTGTAGATAATCATTGATTGAATGAAAACCAAATGTGTATGTAAATGGGTCATGGGTAAGATTTTGGGGTAAAATACTTGGACAGAGTTATGGTTATATAATGTGTTTTTGTATACGATGTTATTTATATGCATGCAAGTATGGAACAAAGAGGTTATAAAGGAAAGTACTTCAAATGGGGATGTATCATGAGCCGTACGTAGATGTTACATGATATGCCGATCTAACTCGATCAATGGAATAGAAGGGAAATTATTAAAATGTTTTAAGATCCATATTGTATAAATTAAATTGAAAAATCATATGTTAAATTTAATACTTCCTTGCATGGCTAATGTACGCTTTTGTGGATGCCTTCAGGTAAAGGAGGTTTTGATAATCAAGTGTCAACATACAAACACCGAGTCATGGATGTGAATTGAATAGACCTGATTGATATAGTGGATACCAAATGAAGTAGGATGGTGAAGGCATCAATTTAAAATGTTGAATATGTATTCGATTTTAATTGTATTAATAACACCTTAAACATGGTTTATTAATTTAACCTTAAACTTAGTGATTGGGTTTGTATTATAAAAGGCTTTATTTGGGACCCTTTTCTACTATTAGTTTATTGAATGTAGTCGTTTTAACTATATATTTTTCTCAATATTTTCATAAATGGTTCAGGGTGTTTCAAAATAGAACAAGGAACAAGACAACTACTATCTCTCTCCACTCATTTTCCGGCGGCCCGTTTCCCGATG
This sequence comes from Scalesia atractyloides, assembly GCA_947069175.1. Classification (NCBI taxonomy): domain Eukaryota; kingdom Viridiplantae; phylum Streptophyta; class Magnoliopsida; order Asterales; family Asteraceae; genus Scalesia; species Scalesia atractyloides. Next base: position 17,721,539 of record CAMTDV010000026.1, read on the forward strand.
ATCTTAGTCTATTTATGATAGAGGCCGTAGGTATGCAATAGGATCGATGATCCTTTCCCTCAATTCTCATTCCAATATAAAGATACAGATCTCCTCTATTTTGGGAGAGATACAACTAATTTCCGTAATACAAGGGATTGCTATCATATCTAAATTTACAAATATTGACTAGTGCTATTACACCCCCGCAGTCGAAGCACGAGGTGACCGGATGCTGAGACTAGATCGAAAATCTTCAAAGAGAATCCGCGGAAGGCCTTTGGTGAAAATGTCAGCAACCTGGTATCGTGAGGGAACATGTAACACAAGCACTTGTCCGCGTTGAACTTGTTCGCGAACGAAATGTATGTCAAGCTCGATATGTTTCGTGCACTGATGCTGCACCGGATTTCCCGTCAAATAAATCGCACTAATGTTGTCACAACAGACGAGAGTGGCAAGTAACGGTGGACGGCGAAGTTCCAACAGGAGATTACGAAGCCAACATATTTCTGTTACTACGTTGGCAACCGCCCGGTATTCGGCTTCAGCACTCGATCGAGAAATAGTTGGTTGCCGTTTCGAGGACCATGAAATAAGATTGTCGCCATAATAAACACAATAGCCACTAGTCGGACGGGTGTCAGGGCAGCCGGCCCAGTCGGCGTCCGTGTAGGCAACGAGCGATTTGGAGCCAGTGGGGCCGAGTGTTAAGCCGAATGAGGTCGTACTTTAATATACCGAATGATACGTTTCAGAGCTAGCCAATGAACCGTTTTAGGGGTGTGCATATGCATGCATATTTGCTGGACCGCATAACTGATGTCCGGACAGATAAACGTGAGATATTGTAACGCACCCGCCAAGCTACGGTAGAGGGTTGGGTCGGAAAAATCATCACCGGACGAGGCACTAAGCTTGGCATTAGTGTCAATGGGAGTAGATACCGGATTACACTGTATCATGTTGGCCCTTTTTATAAAATCAAGTGCATAAGCTTGCTGTGATAGGAACATTGAGTCGTGGGTTCTTGAAACTAAGATGCCGAGGAAGAAACTTAGAGGGCCAAGGTCTTTCATTGTGAACTCGCTAGCAAGGTGTGCTGAGGCATTGCCGAAGACGGTCAGACAAAGTGACAAGGACAATGTCATCGACATATAGAAGCAAGAAGGCAATATCCTTTCCGTGATGAAAAATAAATAAAGATGTGTCACACCTGCTGTGGATAAATCCCATAGTGAGAACATAATCAGTAAAACGTTGATACCACGCCCGTGGTGCCTGCTTTAACCCATATAACGACTTTTTAAGGTGACAAACATGGTTCTGAAAATCTCGATGCCGAAAGCCCATTGGTTGATACATGTATACCGTTTTATGAAGGTTACCGTGTAGAAACGCATTGGTAACATCTAATTGATGCACAGACCATGAGTTGGAAAGAGCCAGTGACAAGACTATCCGAATGGTAGCCGACTTTACCACCGGGCTAAACGTATCATCACAATCAATACCCACCTGTTGAAGGCGACCATCACATACTAACTGTGCCTTGTATCATTCCAGACTACCATCCGATTTAAACTTATTCTTAAAAAGCCACATACTTCGAATAACATTCATGGTCGGATGTCTAGGAACCAAGTCCCAAGTCTCATTTTTAATAAGAGCATGAAATTCTGTTGTCATGGCGTCATACCATTCAGGGATGGACAAGGCATCAGTGGGTTGTTTACGTATGGGAATGATGGCGGATGTGTGAAGATTCAGTTTATGAACCGACTTAGTTATGTCGTCCATGGCTCTTGTGTTGGGGGGAGAAGGAATAAATGCGTGTTGGGCTGGGGAGGAGGGAGGGGTATTGAGAGAGTTAGGTGGGCTGGGTGGCGTGTGAGCAGAAGGTGAAGGCTGTTGGGCCGAGGTGTCGGCAATGGGGTTGGGCGAGTGTGGTGAAGAGTGGGCCGAGTAGGGTGTTTGGGCGGGGCCAGGAGGAGAAGTTTGGGCTGGCGATGAGGTTTGGGCTGAAGTGGTGTGGGCAGTCGAGGAAGTTTGGGCCGAAGGGGTATGGGCCGAAGAGTGTGGGGCGTTGGGTGGTGTTGTGTTGTTGGCAGTGGGTGTGCCAACAAATGGCCAAAGATGAGGAGGAAAGGTGTTCGTCAAGAAGTCGTAAGACGGATAAGGTTTTATAGTGTGAGAGAATGGAAAGGTGGTTTCGTCAAATGCAACGTGACGTGATGTGATGATTTGACGAGTTTGAAGATTAAAACAAGTGTAACCTCGATGGTTGGATGGGTAGCCGAAGAAGACACAAGGAAAAGAGCGAGGTTCAAGTTTAAGGATGGAGGCCGAGGGGATAAGAGGGTAGCACAAACAACCGAAAACACGTAGGTGATGGTATGTGGGTATGCAATAGTAGAGGAGTTCAGTGGGGGTTTTATGATGTTGTATAGTAGGGAGGATATTTAAAAGATAGGTGGTTGTGGCAAGGGTGTAATGCCAAAAAGTGTTGGGTAAGGAAGCATGGGTGAGGAGGGTGCAGATCATGTTGTTTATGGTTCGTATTTTACGCTCGGCCTTTCCATTTTGGGATGACGTGTGGGGGCATGATAAATGGAATACCATTCCACGTTGAGAAAAGTATTGTTGGAAAGCCGAGTTTACGTATTCCTTGCCATTATCACATTGAAACATTTTTATTGGTTTTTCAAATTGAGTGTCAATAAGTTTATGAAATTGTGAAAAAATGGAAAATACTTGTGACTTTTTGGATATGGGGTAAGTCCATAGAAAATCGGTCAGGTCATCAAGAAATAATACATAATAACGATGACCTTGTGAACTAAGAAGTGGTGACGTCTAAAGGTCGCTATGAACAATATCAAACAGTTGAAAAGCACGAGTGTGAGAAGCTGCAAAAGGTAATCGAATACTTTTACCAAGCACACAAGATTCACAAATGTCTTTATTATGTTTACTAAAATCAATAAAAGTAGATTGTTTCTAATAATTCAAAGATGGACGTCCTTGATGACCAAGACGTTGGTGCCAAAGTTGAGAAGAGATGGATGCAAAGGTGGATGGTGTGCTGGTTGTCCCGGATCCAACCATGAGTGGGTAGAGATCACCGTTGCTGTTGCACCAGAGGATAGGGATCCGGGTCTTGTAGTCCTTCACAAGAAAACCAAAAGGGTCAAATTCGATAGAAACAGAGTTGTCGGTTGGGAACCGACGTACGGAAATTAAATTTTTGATCAGTTTAGGTGCATATATGACGTCTTTAAGAATAAGTGGGGGAAAAGGTGGGGGGAGGGTTTGTGTGCCTTGTCCAACAACCAGTATGGTTGATCCATTTCCAACAATGATATTTTGATCCACGCTATTATCAAAATAAGATCGAAAATTAGTTGCCGAATTAGACATATTACCTGTTGCCCCCGTGTCCATGTACAGGTTAGGATCTGGTTGATTGAGAGACATAGTGTAAAGCACCTGTTCGATGTCGGTTGGGGCATAGGCATTGTGGGTTTGAGTGGGCCTGGGGCCGAGAAGCCCATTGCCACGTGATTGTTTGCTGAATTGGGCCTAGGAGGAGCTGTGGGGTATGGGCAAGGAGGAGGAGCCCATGATTGATTCTGCGATGTGGCCCAAGGCTGGGAGGAGGTAGGCTGAGGAAATCCGGGCCCAGTCCAAGGTTGTTGCTAGGCTGAGTTGGGCCAGAAAGGCTGCTGAGTGGGCCAACTGGAGTGGAAATTGTGAGGGTTGTTATTGCGGCCTCGTCCCAGCTTCCCCGGCCTCTGCCTCGGCCTTGGGAGCACCCGCGACCGCGATAACATTCAGAATCTTGGCGATATTCATTGTTATTCGCCGGTGGTTGCGGTTTGTTGGAGTTTGCATTCAAGGCAGTGCCCGCAGTTTGAGCCATAAGAAGTTCCTGTTCTGCCTTACGAGATTCGACAAGCATAATTTTTGACCAAGCCTCATAGAAAGTCGGTAAGGGGTCCTGTTGCTGAAGGATGGTAGGGATACCCTCGTACTGTTCGTTGAGGCCCGCGATAAGTTGAAGGACCAGGCGATCGTTATCAACCGGACTACCAACGTTGGCGAGCTGATCGGACAGCACCTTGAGTTGCTGGCAATATGCCGAGATGTTGGGGAACCCGTCAAGACGTGTGTTCGAGAATTTATGTAGGAGATGAATGGATCAAGAACTTTTGTTATCTTGAAAAATTCCTTCAAGCGTCATACACAGTTGTGTTTGGCTTCAGAATGGTGTGTAGAAGATCGTTGGATATGGTTCCATAAATCCATTGGAGTACAATGGCATCCAACCGATCCCAGGAGTCATAGGTTGGAGTTTCTTTGTCGGCTTTCTCTTTGTCGGCGACCTTGGCTGTACCAGAAGATGAGGAGGGTCGGGGTGAAAGATGATCGATGACGAGAGATGCACGACACTGTATCTTGAAAAGTTCGGACCATGAGGCATACTACCCAGATTCCATCTCGAGGACAACGGGAATCAGGCTTTTGATGTTAGTTACGGTGGCAGTGGAATGAATCTTGGGCTCCATGAAAAGGATGATAAGGCAAGAAACAGAGGAGGAGATAGGCAGGAAGGAAGAAGAAGGAGGGAGGTTAAGATTGGTCTCTTGATACTATGATAGAGGCCGTAGGTATGCAATAGGATCGATGATCCTTTCCCTCAATTCTCATTCTCTCCTCTATTTTGGGAGAGATACAACTAATTTCCATAATACAAGGGATTGCTATCATATCTAAATTTACAAATATTGACTAGTGCTATTAGTTTAGTACGATTTCTAGCGGTTAAGATGCAATGGTGGAGGTGGGATTTGGGGTCTGAGATGAAGGCGATATGGGGGTTATGTTTAGTAGATTCTTAATACACGTCTTCCAATTATGCATTCCTAGGTTATACCCACTCCAATCATTCAATGTATAATTTACTTTTCACGGTATGCCTGACAAAACGGGTGGGTCGGGCAACATGGCGGAGGTGGGATTTGGGGTCTGAGATGAAGGTGATATGGGGTTATGTTTAGTAGATTCTTAATACACGTCTTCCAAATACCCATTCCTAGGTTATACCCACTCCAATCATTCAATGTATAATTTACTTTTCACCGGTATGCCTGACAAAACAGGTGGGTCGGGTAACATGCTTGAGTCATATAGGATCAGGTCAAAGTAAACATTTTTAAAAAATTATCAATTTTTTGGTAAAAAAGATTCTATCCAAAACGGGTTCTATTTTAAATCTGTGATTTTTAATAGAAGTATTAAAATGGCGATGATGTGACTTCGGTGTTGTGGTGGTGGCGGCAAAGACAATGGTAACAATAACGGTAGCAATGGGTATGTGGCGGTGATGATGTGACGTTGGTGGTGGTAGAAAGATGATCTTGACGGCATGGAGGAGGGTGTCATCAGTTGTAGTTGAGACGGTGGCAGCGCCTACAACGACTAGCAGGTGATGGTGAGAGTGGTGGCCACTATTGTCGGATAATGTCATAAGATCATATATGTTTTTTGGTTCCTTCTTAATCAGTGTTGCATATTCCACTAAAACTGGAAGTTCGCGATAATTCTTAACAAAGATAATTTTCTATACTGGTATTCACAAGTGAAACTATAAACACAACTCTCTACGGTTTAGGGTATTGATTTAGGGCTCAAATATAATCGAGCAACAAAATGCAAGTTCAATTGTTCATATGAGATAGTACTGAACAACCAAATTTTGTTTATATATATTGACTTTGTCTATCTGTTCCTCCAACCTCGCATTGAATTTACAGTTTTTGGTTTCATCAGCAGGTAGTAACTGATGCATCAGGTCTGAGTTTGAGGTGATCAGTCTAACAAGTCACCTCTGGTTTTTGGTTGATAATGCCTCTCTCTCTTCAACTACTTGCAATAAATTTGTATTTATTTATAAAAAAAGAAAAAGACAAGGCGAAAACAAGATACAACCCTCACCCCTGGTTCATAGAGCATTCCACTATGTTTTTTCAAGTCGTTTTTACCAAAAGAAGACATTACATTTGTGGAGATGAAAATGGAGAGCAATGTGAAATCAAATTTATTGCTTACAAGTATAAGATTAGTGCATGGTGGAAAAACTTTGTGGTTGGACATAACTTGAAGGAAGCAGATGTTTTGCTCTTCCATTTAAGTTGAAACTACAAAATTTAAGGTGACATACTTATAGTATGTTTTTTAATTATGACCATCAGCAGAAAAAAAAAACCACAAATAAACATTACATACGAAATGTTCTTACTTTTGTAGGTTTACATACTTATGGCTAACAGTTCAAAGACCTCAAGAGAAGTAGTTGGTGTTGTGCCTGTTAATTTTGAATTTGGAAGCACATTCAGAACAAATAACTCCAGGTAACTTTTATGACTTTTGTGTAGTTGATTTTAGTCTTACCAATTATTATAGAATTAAATGACGGGAAATAGCGACTCCGTCTCCTAAAACAAATAACACCAATAAAAGTAACATATGATTCTGGTTATTGAACGTAAGTTGAATTGATAATTATTGTTGGGTTAACTTCTCACATTATAGTATTTTTTGTAATCAAGAATTTGTATCTCATATAAGGTTTTTTTTTTTAATAATGACTCTTAATAATATATTCTTATTTAAGTGATTTCAAATTACAATATTATTGAATTGAGATTTATCATGTATTTAATTGATTTAAATGAAATGGAATTCGATTTATATTCATACGTGGAACTCATATCAATACCTTTAAAATAAGTAAGTAGTAGCGTTACTTATCACAATTCCATGAGCCCAAGGTTTGATTCTCCGCTTCTCTTAGTTCACCCTTTAGAAATAGTAACATACATGTAGTGACGTAATTTCAATCATATGTTATATATTAAAATAACGTTTTATAACTGCTAAATCTTCATTTCTAACTATATAATATTTCTTTTCAAATTCTGGATTTAGACCTTGTTCTTCAAGAACATGAAGAAGAGTGTATTATCAACCAATTACAGATATAAAAGTGTGCGGAATCCACTGCTCGATCTACTGAATGTACACAACAATCCAAATAAACTGATGTGTGTTGATCTTACAAGAGTTTGATCACAAGATGATGAATAGAGAATGAGTGGGGTTCTAGGGTTCGTATTGAGTAGTGAATACATGAACTGGTTATTTATAAGGTTCTTATTGAGTAGCGAATGAATGAACTGGGGTTCAAGGATTCTTATTGATTGCTAGATTTTTTTTGGTCAACCTGCACTCTAGGATTTGCACAAACAGCCTACAGTTAGAACCCTAGCCATCATATACAACGCGACGCCTTTTTTGTAGCCACCACCACAACACTAGCCAGCAACAATCTCGTGATGGGACGAAAGGGAAGAAAGGAAGAAGTGTTGAGAGGTCTGTATTAAACAACAGTCTGTAAGGTGACATTAGATGTGATGAAGAAGAAAGGAGACACAAAAGGCAACAAAGCTTTTCAAATGGGGAGATGAAACTGTGCAGACTAGAATGCAAAGCATGTAATTTTGGATCAACCAATGGTGGACCTCAAATTGGATCTAATGGGTCAACAAAAAATATGATTAACTTGTAGATTTTAGACTTTTTATTTATATCATTGTGTTTTTTTATTTATCATTTCATTTTTTTGTGACTTATCGTGTCTTTTTTTTTCGACAATGTGTTCTGACCAATGACCACCCTTTGACTTTGTATAATGTTTAACACTCCAACACTCCGGAAATCATAGCAGCTTTCCGTAAGAGTTGACCCCTAATTATGAATATTGTTGAGGAACCTCCATGTGTAACAAGTCGTGGTAATAGTCACCACCACCAGCAAAGAACCCCGTTACCAAACAACCTTAGCTCTTAATCTCCACTAAGTTATGTTCCTAAAATGTTCTCTGGCTCTAAAAAACTGAAGTGACTATAGGGATAACATGATTCACATGTAAAAACCCCATATCAAATTATGAAGTGAATCGGTTATATTCTTCCTTATATCTCCTGGACATTGGCCATACCCCTTCCAAATAGACCTAAACCCTCTACCCTTAGTTACACATGGGCAATCATACCAATACAGAAGACTATGCAATATGATACCCATGTACAGATCATGCACGGACATATTCATCCATTAGATGCTGCCGACCTCCAATACTGGATGTAAAAAGCCCCCAACTTCCCTTATTTCTCCTATCGAGCTCCATATCCCAAAAACACAACAAGATTTACTCAATATTGTAAAGAAAAAGGCAAGTCACAACTGTGACAAATAGTGGGATTCCATATACTTGAAGTGATTTATAAATATCAAAATTAGAGATGGAAGTTAGTGTCCTAGATCCAATGGTATGGGCCAACCTTATGTCTCCCTTAGCTATGCCTTCCTCCGGCATAATCACTGCTAATATTCCCAGTCTAAACGTTGAATTAATTATATGTGTTAAAAGATGAGCCAAAGTATATAGCCAATATAATTGAAAGGTTCTTAACTCAATATATAGACATCTAAGGTATCCCCACCATGGGTATCATCTAAAAATATGTAAAATTAGTGGTAGTAAAGTCCATCCTTATTTCTCCAAAGTGCAAGCTAACCTCCAGCTTCTCAAACCTAAACTCCCATACCATACCGGGCTGGATTGATTATTATGATCAAAGAAAAACCATAACAAATCAACAAGAGTACACACAAATTTTTGACACTCTACTCAAAGATGAGTAAAAAAGAGAAAAATTTCACAACTGACAAAAGAGCAAGGGATAAAATGATTATTCCAACGAACTACCCGGTAGCTATTTAGACGCCTTACTTCACATGAGTTTCCCATAACCCTCTCCCACCAAGATAGCCATATCGTGCCTCACTTAATCTAGCACTCAATAAAAAAATTGGTCCGTTCCTGAGTCCATCCATATGTAAGTTTCTCGTAACCTCGTTCAACCTAGATGGCATAACTATGTGAGTTGTTTTATGTAGTTAGCAGACTAAGAAGTATGTTTTCGCAATAACCATCCAGATACTTGAAGTTTTATAAGGGATCACACACCACACATTTTGACTGGGTGAAAAGTTTAGGGCAGGGTATTACGGGTTATTATGATCGGAAATGTTGTGTTACGAGTAAGTTTTAAACTCTAATCTTGTCTCGCAATGAAGGGTGGTTTTGCAATCATTATATCATAAATGGACCTTGTTAGAGTTCCCAATGTAAAATCTGTTAAATATTCATCATACCTATTAACCACAAACTTCTAATGACAATGATATATTTTGTAAACACACCATGGTAGGTGTGGGTCTCGTGTGATCTTGGATGGAAGATTTATTTTGAAAGTAATCGTACTCATATTGGGTAAACTAGGGATTTGTATAAATTGCTTTACATCACCTTAGAACTTTGCAAACCCTGGTTCTCATTGCAACCTACACATTTTTGTCAATCCTTTATGATCAACCGAACCTTGTTGAAATCCTATGTCGGCGTCTGCGGTACACCCGCGTCAATTCGTTGTGGCCACCGATGAAGTCATGTTTAGTCCGTCTCGTAATATGTATCATTTACTCGCGGTTTGATCCAAAGATCTTATTGCCACGTGTTAAAGACTCTTGGTTTCTATAATTGATTTTTTAATGGTGTGTTTAGAGATTAATGATGTTGTGACTTGTTTTTATCTTTGATTTTTTTGTGGTTAGTTTAGAGATTTAATTGTGCTGTTATTGAATAGTACCAACAAAACTCATTATTGGTACTATATTTGCTAGGTTCTTGAGTGTGGGGACCGTCCCGAGACTTCTTGGGACGTCAGGGTTCGGCTACACCGCCTCGTCATCTCCATCGTCCTCTCCCGGACATCCTCGACGGACCATGTTGTTTGAAAATTAGCCATTGGCTAATGGCTATATTAAAAAAATAAGTTTTTTTTATATAAATCCAACAAAACTCTTTCATTTTTAACCCAATCTTAACCACACTCCACCTACTTTTATACATTTTTAAACCAATCTTAACCACACTCCACCTACTTTTAAACATTTTTTAAAAAAAAACCTCTACATAAATACTAGCCCACAATGTCGTATTCTTCTTGGTGTTCATCCCTTCTTCGGGTGAAGGCGATCTGGTTTTTACGAACGCCGTTATGCAGGCAGTACAAATGATCATTGAGGAAGAAGAAGAGGAAGAAACCACATCATAGCCGCGAACTAGGCAAGTAGCCATAAACAGAGACCGAGAAGGTTAGGTTATATCATTATTATCTTTTGGTGTTAATAATTTATTTATATTATATTTTGTGTTAATTATTTATTTTTACACTTACTTATTATGTCGTTATATTTATTTTTGTGATGTACGTGTTGGAGCCCACGATAGATTAGTGGGTGATTATTTTTCCGATGAATCCTTGTACACGGCAGCGCTTTTTAAACGTCGATTCCGAATGAGCTGTCGATTGTTCTTACGTATAGCACACGACTTGTGGGGGTTTGACCCCTTTTTTACATTATGATACGATGCTAGAGGCAAAAGGTGATTCACCACCTAACAAAAATGCAAAGCGGCCATTCGCCAACTGGCATACGGGACGGCACCCGATTCGTTGGACGAGTATTTAAAGATGTCCAAAAGAACTGCACGAGAATGTTTGTATAACTTTTGCGAATGTGTGGTGAAGCTCTATAGCAAGAAATATCTACGAAAATCAAACTCAAATGACGTCCAAAAGTTGTATCAATTACATGAAGAAAAACATGGTTTTCAAGGAATGCTTGGAAGCATTGATTGCATGCACCGGTCGTGGCAGAATTGCCCTAATGCATGGGGCAAGGTCAATTTATGCTAGCCGATCATGGACATCCAACAATGATACTAGAGGCTGTTGCGTCACAAGATCTGTGGATTTGACATGCTTTCTTTGGTGTTCTTGGTTCGCTTAACGACGTTAACGTCATCTACCAAGATCTTTAATGATGTCATAAGAGGAACTGGTCCAGACACCAAGTTTACGGTTTCGGGGTGGAATACAGGCGTGGTTATTATCTTGTTGATCAAATATACCCGACCTACTCTACAATCGTTAAAACTATTCCGCACCCGGCAGATAAAGTAATTTGCCAAGTTTCAAGAGGCAACGAGAAAAGATATTGAACGGTGTTTTGGGGCCCTAAAAATATGGCATATCATTGAACATCCAACACGTGTTTTTACACCACAGAAGTTGCGATACCGTATGTACGCTTGTATTTTGCTGCATAACATGATCATCGAAGATGAAGGTAGAGCGATTTGTGAGTACAACAAAAAATGCGCCAACTGGGAATTCTGTTCGGCCAGTCTAGAACAGCAAGATTTAAATGGGTTCTCATTACGTAATGAGTACAAACATCTTAACCTTCAAACGGATTTTATGGAATACATTTGGAACAACGCACAAAAACATACCCAATGACAACGTGCCAAATGACGACTAATAGTTTTTTAGTCAAGTTTCTTTTAAGTTTAGATTTTATTTTTTACTGTAATCATTAATATTAGTTTGAGAGTTTATATTAATTTACTTTTACAAATGTTGCATATTACTTTCAAAAAAATTAAATAAAAAAGAGATTGGAGGCTTATCCTTCACACCCTTGCTCTATCCTTTAAGGGTGATCCTCCAAAGTATGTGACGTAGTGGATGAGGTGGAGGAGCATTCTTTAAGGATGGGCTCCTCCACACTCGATAGCCTCAGTGCACTCTAAAAAAACATAAATCCTAACACCAAAAACGTAATTTTGTACTAGTGGTTTAAACTTACCATATATAATACCCCTAACACCAAAAAGTGATTTTGTACTACTAGTTTAAAATTCCCTGGAGGTGATGATGCATGGATGAATATTCTCAGACTTAATGCAAGTGAAAGTGGCCCCTTTTGGACCATGGGCAAGGAAAGCTAACAAGAAAAACAATCAAGAAATTGTTAGCCTAACTTGTAAACTATCAATAAAAAATGATTAAGACAAGCACACATTTAAAACTTATTCTAACCAAGCCTTTGCTTTGTTTTAAAGATAGAGAGCTGCCGGTAGCTCACACCTAATTAAATACCAACAAAAAACGACATGGCAACCATCACAGAATAACTCATTTACGACGACTTGTATATAAGTTTGCGTTGGCCAATCAATCAATCATATATCTCACATCTTCTTCATTCATTCATTGCGACTAAATTTTCAACAATCAACATTGATTGATGGCGGCTAATTCGACCTTTAATGGCGGTTGCGTTCGAGTATTAATGATGATTGGGTTCATGTTCTTGCCACTGTTGGTTGATGGCAGTGTTCGTCGCTACAACTTTAATGTGAGTACTTTCTGTTGTTTTTTTTAGTATACATCTTGCACTCATAAGTTTTGTTATTTTAAGAAAGGATCATATGTTATGTGTTTATAATATTATGTATTCAAATGAATGCATTAGACGTGGTATATAAACAGGCTAAATTATCTTATATTATATATGACACAGGTCGTAATGAAACAAGTGAATCGATTGTGCTCAACGAAGCCCATAGTGATGGTTAACCGTCAGTCCCCAGGTCGACCTTTAATGGCGGTTGCGTTCGAGTATTAATGATGATTGGGTTGATGTTCTTGCCACTGTTGGTTGATGGCAGTGTTCGTCGCTACAACTTTAATGTGAGTACTTTCTGTTGTTTTTTTTAGTATACATCTTGCACTCATAAGTTTTGTTATTTTAAGAAAGGATCATATGTTATGTGTTTATAATATTATGTATTCAAATGAATGCATTAGACGTGGTATATAAACAGGCTAAATTATCTTATATTATATATGACACAGGTCGTAATGAAACAAGTGAATCGATTGTGCTCAACGAAGCCCATAGTGATGGTTAACCGTCAGTCCCCAGGTCCGACACTTTACGCTCGAGAAGGTGACACTGTGCTCGTTAGAGTTGTCAACAAAGTCAAGTACAACGTCTCGATCCATTGGTAAGATGTATTTGACATTTCTAACAATGTTCTTGTTATTGTATTTTAAAATCTTTTATTAATCTAGGAACCACACATTACTTTTATACATATGTACACAAATTTTTTGTTTTAAGTTATTTATAACACCATCCGCCTATTAAACTGGTTGCCTAATAAGAAGACCATTAATGATCAATAGGGTTATGAAAAAAAATAAATTTTAACTATCAATTTGCTTAAGACATTTTCATCAATCGGAAAGGTTTGCATGTGTTTGCTAGGTTTGCATGTGTTTGCTAGGCACGGGATACGACAACTGCGAACCGGATGGGCAGACGGGCCCGCATACATAACACAGTGCCCGATTCGGCCAGGATATAACTACGTTTATAACTTCACAATCACGGGTCAACGAGGCACCCTTTTCTGGCATGCACATGTTCTATGGCTTAGGGCTACCGTTCATGGTGCAATAGTCATTTTGCCTAAACTTGGAGTTCCATATCCTTTCCCCAAACCAGATGTTGAACAAGTGGTTGTCTTAGGTGAGTTATCTAAACCAAAAGATAATTCTTGAAAACACTACAAAGCGGCGGACTTGCATCCTAAACTATTTATGCATGTTTATGTAGGAGAATGGTGGAAATCAGACACAGAGAAGGTGATTAACGACGCATTAGAATCAGGATTGACCCCAAATGTATCGGACGCACATACTATAAACGGTCATCCAGGACCCGTCACGGGTTGTCAATCACAAGGTAATATTTAAGAAAAGATAATCAACAAAAATAAGATAAATTTGTCATTCAATTTTTAATCTAATTAACATGCATGCATGTATGCAGGAGGCTTTCAACTAAGTGTTGAAAATGGAAAATCATACATGCTACGTATAATCAATGCCGCACTCAACGAAGAACTCTTTTTCAAAATCGCCGGTCATAAACTCACGGTGGTGGAAGTCGACGCCACCTACGTAAAACCCTTCACCACCGACACGATCGTCATAGCACCGGGCCAAACCACCAACGCCATCATCACCGCCACCAAACCATCCGGTAAATTCATGATGGCAGCCTCTCCATTCATGGACTCACCGATCGCGGTAGACAACAAAACCGCCACTGCCACCCTTCACTACACCGGAACCCTAAGCACCACCTCCACCACCCTAACCATCCCACCACCACAAAACTCCACAGCCACCGCCAACAACTTCATCGATTCCCTCCGTAGCTTGAACTCTAAAAAGTTTCCAGCCAATGTACCATTAAAAATCGATCACTCGTTATATTTCACAGTCGGGCTTTGGATCAACAAGTGTCCGAGTTGTAAAGCGGGTAATGGTTCTCCGGTTGTGGCGAGTATTAACAATGTGACATTTGTTATGCCAACCACGGCTCTTCTACAAGCACATTACTTTAACAAAAAGGGGGGTTTTCACTACTGATTTTCCAGGTAACCCACCTGTTTCTTTCAACTATACCGGAGCCCCTCCCGTGAATTTGGCTACAAGCAGTGGGACTAAGGTTTATAGGCTAAAATACAACTCGACGGTGCAATTGGTGTTACAAGATACAAGTATTATTTCTCCGGAAAACCACCCGATTCATTTGCATGGGTTTAATTTCTTTGCGGTAGGTAAGGGGTTGGGCAATTATAACCCGAAAGTGGATCCGAAGAACTTTGATTTGGTTGACCCGGTGGAAAGGAACACTTTTGGTGTGCCTTCGGGTGGTTGGGTAGCTATTCGATTTAGAGCGGATAATCCCGGTAAAATGTTTATTTTTCAATAATAATATTATTGTCGTTTTTTGTAGTTTATACATAAAATGACAATTTTACTCTTGATTTTAGGTGTTTGGTTTATGCATTGCCATCTAGAAGTGCATACTGGGGTCTAAAAATGGCATTTTTAGTGGACAACGGAAACGGGCCAAATGAATCAGTATTGCCACCTCCAAAAGATCTTCCAAAATGTTAGAGAAGAGAATGAAGAAATGAGTATGATTTGGGTATATAGAATTTATATTTGTTTCTTGAGCAAAAATTCATGTAGTTTTGTTACTATATTAAATGAAATTATATGGGTTATAGATGGTGTCATTACTTATGTATTAAAAAGTGTGATTATTATCTTATCCATTGATTTAATTATCCCAACATACTCAATGGGCTGGGTCTTTCAATTTGCTTAATGAAATTATGTGGGTCATGAATACTTTGTTATTAGTTGGCAATATGGCATATATAGTAAAACATGTTTGATCATAATCTTACCCATTAATTTTAGTATCCCAACTTACACAATGAGCCGGGTTATTCAATTCTTAATAAAGCATCCCTAATGTTTTCATCAGATCCAATGGGCCTATTTATTTAATGAAGTTCTAATGCTCCAAAGTCCATATCATACAAGTTATCAATAGATTCAATACTAATAGAATCATAACTGTAAACGACATCACAAATCACAAATCACCTGCTACCAACTTCCTATGTGTCGATGTTAACAATTTTACCATCCGTTGCAACGATTTAAGTAGCTGTGCTCTTTTCTTTCTCTAAAATCATATTGTAGTATTATACTTTTGGTTACGAATAACTTTCTAGGTTGCCCGCCAATCAAACTTCTTCATTTCTATTCGGGCAACCTGCCCTATACTTTCCCGTAACTTGGCATCATATAAGAATGGTACCAGTTTGTTTAAGTAGTCATCAAGATCTCCAGGTGAGTTGAGATACCATTTTGCCCTCTCGTTCCTCAGGGATAATATCATATATACCGCCAGTCCATGTTGCTACTACGGGCAGCCCGAATGACACGAATTCCAACACGTCGAACCCGAGTGTTTTCGATTGTGATAGCATTAAGAAAACATTACCACTTGCGTATGCTTGAGATAACTCTTCTCCTTATACATTCCTGCCAAAAATATTTAGTTACAGGATTAATAAAGGACCATGATGTTCACACACGCATCCCTTATTTCCACACCCCTTGAAGCGTCATGCTTTGGCCAAAGCGCGACGTTTAGAGTTCTTTTCCAGACAAAAGGTGATGTGACCTTGATACTATCAAATGTATAGTATAAATGATTGAAAAGGTTGCATCTTCTCATTGAGAGGCTATGAATATATACAGATTTACAAGCTCCATTTTAGGAGAGAAATGAGCTATCAATCTTGACCAAAGAATGAGTAAAAGACTACCTAAAATACTCTGTAACTGAAAATACAATAAATACAAATGACAAGGATCAAGGTACAAATCATGTGTTGTTAACACGCCCCCGCAAGATGGAGGATCCGTTGGAGACTCCAATCTTGGACCGAATTGAGAGGAAGGGCGTCCGTGGTAGTGGTTTAGTGAGAACATCCGCGAGTTGATCTTTCGAGCTTATATGCAAAACTTGTAGCTTGCCCGCATTGACTTGTTCTATGACAAAGTGGTAGTCCAAGGCGACATGTTTCATTCTAGAGTGGTATACCGGGTTGGCACATAAGTAAGTGGCACCGGTATTGTCACAAAATAACTGAGGCCGGTGTAGTTGTGGAATTCCAAGTTCATGAAGGAGATTTTGTACCCAAGCGATTTCGGCAGCTGCGTTGGCCGCGGCTTTGTACTCGGCCTCAGTAGATGACCGGGAGACCGTCTTTTGACGAAAAGAACGCCAAGAGATACTATTGGCACCAAGGTATAAAATGTATGCTGTGGTAGACCGCCTTCCATCATTGACCCCTCCCCAATCCGAATCAGAGGAGGCACGAAGTGTCAAGGAGAGTCACGATGTAAGTAAACCCGTGATGTACCGTTCCTTTCAAATAGCGGAGAATCCGTTTAAGGGCTTGCCAATGAGATTGCCTAGGTGTGTGCATGAATTGGGAGAGTTTGTTGACAACAAATGAGATGTCCGGTCGAGTAAAGGCTAGGTATTGTAAGGAACCAACAAGTTTTCGGTATTGGGTGGGATCAACTGTAGGGGTGGAGTCAACCGGAAGGAGGGGATCGGATACACTCATGGGAGTGAGAACATCCTTAGCACCATCCATTTTGAATGCCGTAAGAATGTCATGAATATGGCGATGTTGAGATAAAAATAGGCCTTGAGGTGTAGGGATAACCTCAATGCCTAGGAAGTGATGAAGAGAGCCAAGGTCTTTGATGGAGAATTTGTGACCGAGGGAGGTAATGAAGGTTTCTAGAAAGGTGTTGTCACTACCGGTTATGACAATGTCGTCGACATAGACTAGTAGGTAACATGTGACATCTTGACGATTGTAGATAAATAGAGATGGGTCGGATAAGGATTTCCGAAATCCGAAGTGCAAGAGGAAGGCAGTGAGTTCATTGTACCATGCTCGCGGGGCTTGTTTGAGCCCGTATAGAGATTTTCGAAGTTGCATATGTGATTCGGAAACTCCGAGTGGGCAAAACCCGGTGGTTGTACCATGAAGACATCCTCATGGAGTAATGCATTGTTGACGTCGAGTTGACGTATGGCCCATTGTTTGGAAAAAGCAATAGATAAAATGGTACGAATCGTGACTGGCTTTGTGACTGGGCTAAAGGTGTCAAAATAATCTTTGCCAAATTGTTGATGGAAACCTTTCGTAACAAGGCGTGCTTTGTACTTGTCAATGGTATCGTCGGCCTTTCGCTTAATCCGAAAGATCCATTTGCAGCCAATAACATGTTGGTTGGTTCGAGGAACGAGCTCCCATGTTTGATTGTGGAGTAACACATTGAACTCAAGATCCATGGCATGGCGCCATTGAGGATCTTTCATAGCTTGTGCGTGGGTTGTTGGTTCAAGTGTAGGAGGTATAGGGTGGATGGTGGTGGAGTTTATGAAGTTTGGGTTGAAATATTTTCGGTTGGGTTTGGGCTGCCGTTTAGCAGGAGAAGGCGAGGATTAGGCTGTAGGGGAGTGTTCGGTAGATGAAGGATTGGATGGGGTGTTAGTGGGAGTGGAAGTGGAAGTGGTGGCAGGGGATGAGGTCGTAAAGGAGGAGGGTGATGAAGTGGCTGAAGTGGGAGTATTCAGTGGTGTTGAAGTGGGGTTATCGGAGGACTGATTTAGGTCGGTTGAGGGTGGAGTGGAGGGTGATGTTGAAGACATGTTGGGAGATTGTGGTGGGGTCGGTGAAGGACTCGGTGTGAGGTTGGATGTCTTGGGTTGGGATGTATTGTTGGTTGGGTAGGCAGGAGTGAAGCTGGGAGGAATGACAGGTGGTGTATTGTTGTAAGGAGAGGTGTTGAGTGTTGAGGTAGAGGATGTAGATGAGGAGTGGTCTAGATTGGGTATGGGAAAGGAATAAGTTTGAGGATGATTAGATTTTGGGTGTTCACTGGGATGAGCAGGAAACTTGTTGGGTATGAATTCTACATGTCTTGAGTGGTAGAGTTTGGATGTTGTTGGGTCAAAACACTTAAAGGCCGATTTCGATGTCGAGTACCCAAGAAAATACACGAGTGAGAACGGTGTTGAAGTTTGGAGGTAGTGTACGGGCGCAACCATGGGTAGCAAAGACACCCGAATGGTTTGAGTTTCATGTAGTCGGGTGGTTTTTCGAATAGCATGTCATGCGGGGTTTTGTTGTTAAGGATGCGAGTGGGAAGGCGGTTGATAAGGTAGACAGCGGTTTGAAAGGCATGAGACCAAAATTTTTTAGGGAGGTTGGCATAGTGAAGTAAGGCGAGACCCGTTTCAACCACGTGACGATGACGCCTTTCGGCAAAACCGTTTTGTTCGGGTGTGTGCGGTGGTGTTGT
Organism: Scalesia atractyloides; assembly: GCA_947069175.1. NCBI lineage: Eukaryota > Viridiplantae > Streptophyta > Magnoliopsida > Asterales > Asteraceae > Scalesia > Scalesia atractyloides. The sequence goes on from CAMTDV010000026.1 coordinate 17,740,327, forward strand.
GTAGTGGGAGATTCCGTTTGAAGTTAGATATGGTTTTAGGCCAATGTATTCACCGCCATTGTCGATAAAAAGAGACACGAGAGGTGTTTTAAAAAAACGTTCAACAAGTGATTTAAATTGTAGAAAAAGTGTGGAAACGTCGGATTTTCGTTTCATGGGGTATAACCACACATATTTGGAGAAGAAATCAACAAAGAGGATGTAGTAGTTAAACCCGTCAATAGAGGTTTGTACCGGTCCCCATACGTCCGAATAGATAAGTTCTAGTGGTTTGTGCACAACAAATGAGTTTGAGCCAAATGGAAGTTTGTGACTTTTATTCAAAGAACAAGATGTATAGTGAAACGACTCGGGTGACACTTTATTACATTGTAGTCCTAATTTGGCAATTAAAGACATAAGTACTTGGTATGACGGATGCCCAAGCGTGTGGTGCCACGCGAGTAGTGATCTTGTTCCGGTTGCATGAACTTGATGAGATGTAGGAAATGGTCCGTAGTAAACATCATTGACGTTCACTCCCTGCATGAGATGCACCCCCGTGCGTAGGTCCTTAACCAAGAAATGGAATGGAAAAAATTCAACATAGACACGGTTAGTACGACATATTTTAGCAACGGAAATGAGATAATTTCGTAAATGAGGGACAACAAGGACATTATCTAATAAAAGGGGTCGTGAGTTGGTAGGAATTTTTGTATGACCAATGTGAGTGATAGGTAGAGATTTACCATCGCCTAAGACAACCTCATCTGGGCCTCCATATTCGGAAAGAACGGGCAACGAGTTTTGATTTGGTGCGGTATGGCCAGATGCTCCGGTGTCCCACATCCATGGAGGTGTCGAACCTATAGTAGGATAAGCAGAAGTATAGTTAACTGATAATGCGGATCCTGTAGGACCGTGACCCGAGTAGTTGTAGTCGCAAAAAGCGTCCTAGTTTGCGGCAGTCCTTAGTCTCATGACCAAGAATGTTGCAAAAGTGATAAGCATTGTTGCGAGTGTGACAGTTTTGGTTTGGAGTGTGGGGTTTGTCTCGGGTGTTCCAGAAAGGACGAGACGGGTTGGGTTTTTGGTAGCGGAAGTCAGTTTGTGGTTTGGGATAAGTGCGGGCAGGTTGGCGTTGGGTATGATTGACCGTGGTAATAAGGGGCTCAGCAGATGTGTCTTTAATGGTGCGTTCATGGTCAAGCAATTTTTCAAAGAGTTGGGCAAATGAGATTGTGGTGTCTCATGACTTTAGGGCTCTGAGCGAGGGCTAACTCGTCTGAAATGGATTTCATATCGTGTAGAAAATCGGTCACAGACCGGGAACCTTTTGGGTTCTTGGGCAGTTTGGACTTGAGGGAGATGATGCGTGAGCGAGAGCCGCTGGCATAGCTAGCGTTTAGGGTGTCCCATGCTTGTCGAGCAGTGTCGGCAGCAGAGACAAGGGGCTGAATGGCATCCGAGCAGCTGCCAAGGAGCGCGCTGATTATCATTTGATCCTGCCGAAACCAAAGCAGGTAGTTGGGATTCGGTTTGGAGACTTCACCAGCGGCCACAGTTTTGGCCGGTGGTTCAGAACTTCCGGTGATGTGGTGGTCGAGTTCGAGTCCGATGAGGGTTGATAGGACCTGTTTGCGCCAGGAAGGGAAATTATTTGAGGTGAGTTTGATGGGGAATGGGTGGCTGCAGTGAGCGACACGATTTGTTTGGTAGCCATTGCTGGGTTGAGGCTGAGACGATAAGGTTGCAGGAAAAAAAAGACAGAAGATGAAGCAGGGCTGTTGTGAAGAGGTGGTTGCAGGGTGTTTGTGGATCGGAAGAAAAGGAACTCGTAGGAGTGTGTATTAGGCTCTTGATACCATATCAAATGTATAGTATGAATGATTGAAAAGGTTGCATCTTCTCATTGAGAGGCTATGAATACATACAGATTTACAAGCTCCATTTTAGGAGAGAAATGAGCAATCAATCTTGACAAAAGAATGAGTAAAATACTATCTAAAATACTCTGTAACTGAAAATACAATAAATACAAATGACAAGGATCAAGGTACAAATCATGTGTTGTTAACAGATATGAGGTTTGATTCGGTACGATGTTATCAGCCAAGTCATGGGGATCCCTAAGCACTGCGCTTTGACAAAAGTGTGACGCTTCGATCCCAAATTCTGGTGCTTTAAGAAGGCAAACCATGCATTCGACATTTCATCAAAATCCAACTTGCAAAAGCGTTTCAAACAAACGTTGTTAGAGACCGAGGCCGCAAGTGTGAGGGAGATAATTGGATTGGACACTCCGTTTGCGCGTTTGTTCCAGATTGCGACGGTGGACTCGTATCGTGAGCTTACTGTCAAGTTTTTATCGTCATTTATATACGAGCCACATCCAGACGATTATCTGGAGGACCCGGACCATCCGATGCATGAGATTTCTTTCCGTCTGGCCGGCCGAAAGTTTCAGATGAGTCTGCGGACGTTTGGCATTGTACACACTGGTCGAGCTTGATACAAATATTTACACGCAGGTGGTTAGAGCCTTAGATAGGCAGACCCGTATTAGTTTTTGGATGGTTATTCCAAGGGTTCCCTTTGGGAAATCCTTGCAAAGGCCACCGCCATCAGAGACCCTTTTGTACCGATACCTTCACCGCATCATTGGGTCATTGATTGTGCCCCTACATCACAGGCGGGACAAGGTCAAGTTAGGTGTAGGGTTATTCACAAGCCGAACCGAGCCGAGCTAGGGCAAAACTTAAGCTCGGCTCGATTATAAACCGAGCTGGCTTGGCTCGGATTTGAAACCGAACTGGAAATCAAAGCTCAGGATCGGCTTGGTTTTAAACCGAGCTATCTCAACTCGGCTTGGTTTGACTCAATTTTGAAAAGAAAAGTTAATATATGGCTCTCAAAATTCAGTAATCTAAAATATTATTCAATAATTTAAAAGAACATATCCAAAATAAGCTCAACCTAATATATTACAAGCCAAAATCAAGTTTAACAACACAAAATACGTTCTTAATTTCAATGAAATACAATATAAGTTCATTGGTAATCAACCTTTAAATATGGTATAGATATCAAGTTACACTTCACATATAAATCAGTTTTTGTGATATATTATAATGTATATAAAAATAAAATATATTAAAGTAAAATAATCCGAGTCGAGCTGGTATGCGAGCCAATTAGGCTCGTTACGAGCCGAGCCGAGCCGAGCTAGACTCACTTTCTAACCAAGCTAAGCCGACTCGGCCCACTTTCAAACCGAGCCACATCGAGCGAGCTTTTTCCGAGCTAAATCCGAGCGAGTTCTGAGCCGCGAGCTTTTTAAACAGCCCTACCTAGGTGACATTTTCTTTTTTTATTGCCTATTGCGGTGCCAGGTGTGCGCTCGCGGCGCGCATGCGGAGTACTTTGTCGGCACATATCATAGTCAGCAGCGCAGGAGGTTCTACGGCGGGTCCTACATTACCAACATCGTGCGCACACTAGGCATCGTGCCTAAGGTTGACCCGCTGCTATCCCCGGCCATCCCATCGACTACACTTGGCCAGGTGGTAGTATCGAGCATGTGTTTGATGCACACGTTTAACGGCATAGGTGTGCGGTTTCAAACGCGAAATTACCAAGTTTTTCACCCAGAGGTGTTGCAGGAGGTGATCCCGGTTGTAATTGAGCTGTGCGATAGAGTACTAGCGCCTCCATATATTCAGGCTACGACTTAGCAGGCTTAGCTTGAGGTTCTTGGTCAGGCTCAGGCTTTGCCTCCGCCTCCAGCTTGAAGACGATATCCCGCCGTCGCCACCTCTGCAACCGCCGTAGTACCCACAGCACGTTTATGCCGACCTGCCTCCTGTTGCGCAGGCGGTGGCTCATGACTTCGATCGACGCCTCCGGGATGTGGATCATTGAGACGCTCATGGAGCTCTAGGCTCATGCGGGATTGCCGCCCCATCCACTGCCATTGTCTCCACCGCTAGAGGATCAGTAGCTTTAGTTTGTATTGTTTTTATTTTGTATTATACAATCAATAGTACTTTTGTTTTGTACGTAGAAACTGATTTTATATGTGTGTGTGTGTATATATGCAGTTGATCTTTTATTTACACGATGTTTGTTTAGATTGTTTTAATTAAACATGTTCGTATAATTTAAGAAAATAGAGTCAGTTAACCTTTATAAAAACAATGGCTTAAAGAAACGTATCTTATAAACGACTCATATTAAATGCCCATTATAAATCAACTTTAATTTATATTTGTTTTATAAAAATTAAACTCAAATATGTAACTTTTCAACAAAAAAACACAACCATATACAACCAAACAACAAACCAACATCCCACTTTTCTACCCAAAAACAAACAAACCTCCAAGCGTTACGCTTTGGCCAAAGAGCAGTGAATAGATGTGGAATGTGTGAATAGCTAAAGCCTTAATAAAACAGGCAAAATAGGTGTTTTAGCAAATTAAATGTTGATAAAATAACATGGCTTATTAAATATTTAAATATAACAAAATATGTTATTCATAAAACAAATTGATAATATTGATTCTTAAAATCCCTTGTTTACACAAACAGAAGGATGGGCAAATGGTACAAATATCGGAACCGAATCAGTATCGTATTGATTTTACCGTAGCGAATCATTTTTTGTACTAGTTCAGTACTCACTTTTTGACGTTTTCAGGATCAGTACTTTTGGTGTGGTACCGCTTCAGTACAGTACCGGTATTTTACTATTTTTTACCTTCAAATACCATACTTTACTTAGCATTTTTGGTACTGCTAACGATATCCAATTCTAACGATTTTCAGGATCAATACTTTTAGTATTAGTACAGTTTAATACCGGTATGGTATGGCCTACAACACCTCCATCCTCAAAGACTAAGGCCACATGATGTGGCGGCGTGGAGGCTTCAACCACGTTGCTACACTAGTCCGACGATGACGTGGAGGATGGCGTGGTGGTGTGGGGGGGACTTGCCCAGCGTGGAGGTGGGGTGCTTATGACGTGGCGATGTTTAATTGGGGAGGTGAGATAACCGTTGGTCCCCAACATTAATTTAAAAAAATAATTCTAAAAAACAAAATAACTCTCTCTATTTAAATCCATACCATTTCACCATTTTTTTATGAAAAACTCTTCTACCCCACTCCAAACGTTATAAAATCTCTCCAGTTTTATCGAAAAAACGCATCCCCACAACCGTCCTTTAGATCCGAACACCTGTATGGCCAAGGAGAAATACCGAATATTACTTCGCCTCAAAACCGCACCCCTTTTAAATCCATACCATTTCACCATTTTTTTATGAAAAACTCTTCTACCAACTCCAAACTTTATAAAATCTCTCCAGTTTTATAGAAAAAATGCATCCCCACAACCGTCCTTTAGATCCGAACACCTGTATGGCCAAGGCGAAATACCGAATATTACTTCACCTCAAAACCGCACCCCTTTTCAAGTTCCAGCGATGAAGAAAAAGAAATGTACAAGAAATATAAAGAAAAAATCAAGGCAAAAGACAGTACTTAGTTTGGTTATTTTTTATGTCTATTAGGTTCGTTTTTATTATTTTCAGTAATTTTAAGATTAAGTAATGTTTTTATTAAGTTATTTCTCTATTTTATATTAATGTTTTTATTTAAGTTAATATATTTGTTTTATTTTTTATACATAAAATAAATAAAAAAGTATGTCATGTGTCACACCATGTTACCCTTAAACGCCTCATCTCACCTAGAGTTTTTTGGCCCTTAAAGGGGAATTTTGACACTGCTGACGTGTCTGTCACGTGTCGCTTCATGCTCTTTCCACACCGTGTAATCTAAGACTACATGGAGTGGGTGTGGAAAAATGGCATGGAAACCTCCCCACGTCAAGCACACCGTCCCGTGGGTGGCATGGAGGGCGACGTGGGGAGGGGGCGGGAGATTTTCCACGAGCGTGGAGGGATTGTGGGGTGGTGAGGTGGCTTTGATTGATAGGTGTTGTTTGAGTTGGTTTTAATTGTTTGATGTTTAACTAGTAGTAAAACCCATGTGCAAACACGGGTGGTGTTTAGAAAACCATGCATACCACATTTTATTAAACAACGAATGATTATACATTTTTAAGGTTTAATTAAAAATAGACTATACCAAAAGGGAACATCATTTCATTAACAAATAAATAAAACAAATAAAATGGAATATCTTTTAAATAACAAATAAATAATATGAGTCATGACATATCCTATGAATATGGTATGGGTCTATTCAAATATTGGTTCAGTTTTGACATTTTGTCAATATAATTACTTCATCAATCATTCAACCTTATTATAATCTTTTACTCCATAAATTTATGTGGAGTCAGCATTCTCGGGTTGCTATTTTGAATCTTCTCCACTTGCTGATTGCTTATCCTTATTGGATTCTTTTACTGTAGAACTCGAGAATTCTAAGGTCGCATGCTTCTAATTCATAAAGTTTCTTTAACCTGTACATAGTGCATCAAGTATTTAATTTAGTTAAATAATTTTTTGTAGCCACATAAATGTTTTTAAACTAAAAACAATAAAATGCTCTGCATACCTCCTACTTAGCAGCAAAAACCTTTTCCTTAAGATTCTGCAAACACTGCTTTGAATAAATCATGTTAGTTCAGTCTTGAAACAAACTGATCACCAGAACATGTTCCAGCTTTTGCCTACATATTCATTCAAATACGATTAATAAAGTTAAAATTGATTTGATAACGATCTAATTTTTATATAAAATGATACCTCTTTAGGGTCAGCAAGCGTTCCAACAATGGCAGCATTGATAGCATCTTGGTTTTTGGTCCTAGAATCATAAAGCAAAACCTGATCCTTATCAACACCCTTGGAAAAAACCTCAATCAAATTTTATCAACAGAAAACTTGTTATGAGTTAGTGTTCCAATTTTTATCACTGCAGAGTACATCCATTCCCGCCATTTCTTCAATTGCAGCCATTCTCTTAGTAATAGCTCCTTGTTAAAGCAGATGCGATCCTGTAGCCATGGTGACAAAAAGAACAATCGGCATAGCAATCGGAGTTCCACCTATATTAAAAAAATACACCTCCGAAGAATTGCATAATAGATTGGAATTTTTACAGAAAATACAAATGACATTTAGAAGGGTATACTTGTAATTTAGAAAGTAAAGGCTCACCGAAAGATCTGCAGGAGGGACCGGCCATCTTTTTTTTTCTAAACATGATTATATTTTGATTCTCTAGTCTATCCACTCATGACTATATGAACTTAATAAATAAACTGTTGATCAATCATTCAAAACATTTATTAAACTCACTATCATCAAAGTCATTAAAATAGTAATTGTAGTTTCATCAAGCATATAGTTTACTAAACTCAATATAATAAATCATTAACTAAAAGCATATAACAGGTTCATTTATTAAATGTGTAAACTAAATCATATAAAATATCAAAAACATAAAGTAAGACCATTCATCAAGAACAATATGCATACATCTAAATCATTATCCTATCAAACATTCCAAAGATTTGTCAACATATTTTTAATAAAACTAACCCTTAACTTAGTTATGAATTATAGTTCTACAAAATACAAGAATGGCCACATTAATCAAAACAACATTACCTTGGAACAGTGAATGGTGCACTCGAACAGAGTCTGTTACCTGTCGTTTTGCTTTAAACCGGCTGCCTTGCTGCAATCTCATCACCAAAAGAAAATTTAATAATATTAATCATATTAATCAAAACATTAACTTGGAACAGTGAATGTAACGTCTCACCTTTTGAACATTATCATCTTAAAATCACAATAATAAACTCATCAGTAGCAACATAAAACCGTAAAGGATAAAAGAAGGAAAACTTAAATTATTATAACATATTGAAATAAGATTTAGGTGACACGTAACATCTGTTGACAAACTGGTACCAAACAACAACCATAGAAAAGAAATTCAGATGAACATTTTTATCGACAATGGAACATTGTCTCTGTATCTTTAAACTCATAAAACGAAGTAAAAATAAACTGTTAAAAGAAAGATTAACATGATTAGAATTTATAGTATTAAAAATATAACAATTACATATGAAAAAAGAAAACTAATCAGACACTTAAACTTTAATAGCAAGAATCAAAACTTTAACTTCAACTCAATCAAGCACTGAACCTCTCGATTTATGTCCTTGATCTTTGTCATGAACTCCAAGTCTCTATCTCCACACACTATATTACTCGCAACACGTAGGTCATGAATGGATGTCGTCGGCATCGCCCTCAGGTCTCTTGAAACCTGGTCTCTTGTCAGCAGACCAAGTTGCAGTCCGTTAAATCACCTCCTCAGCTCTTGAAGAGTAGACCTATTAGCATAAACTTGCTCTTCGATTTGTTTAATAAAGTGTTGCTTTAAATCGTCAGATTGTGCAGAAGTATATAATGTCATTTTAATATATTTAGAAGAACTGATGCAAAACAATAACATTTGCTTTTCTATTTCACTGAATGAATCATTGTATGATGAAAAAACATTTGAATTGGCAATGATATTATATAGTGAAATATCTAACATCCCAAAGGTCAGATTTAAATGCAAGCATTAAATAAAAATTTATATTTTAAAATCATGTACATTTAATGATTTAAGAGGCAAAAATGAGTACATTTAATATAAACATGTACATTTATATTCAAAAACCCTGTGCATTTAGTGCAAAGCCTTTCAAAAATGAGTTTTCATGAGAAAGCAAGTAAAATCAAAAATTTAGAAATCCAAAGGACAAAATTTAATCCTTCAAAAATTTTGTTGTCATAATTAGGACACATCTCTTTAATTTAAATATCAAACATTTTAAATACTATAAAAGACTTATGATTAGTTTACTTGAAAATATCAACAATTCACTTTTAAAAAACTGTTCATCACCAAAAATAAACCATCCAAAAACACTCACACTCTTTCTAAATGGCAAACAGAACCTTCTACCACTGGGCAGATACTAACGCTGTTAAAATAGAATTTCAAGATGGTCACTCCAAGAACAGAGAACAAATGAAGAACTCAACCAAAAAGTTGCTATCGTGAGTGAAAAATATTATAAGTAAACCTGAAGTAGCATTGCACTGCTGGATGAAGTTGTCCATTCTACTCCATCAAAGTTTAAAGAAAAAGCAGAAGAGTTTATCACACAGCTGCTGAAACAGGATCAGAAAACCTATGATATGCTAGCTGATATGCAAATTAAAAGAAAAAATGAAATTGCATAAAAGAATGCGAGAATCATAGATATCCTAGGAAGTGTTAGTTGTAGCGTGTAATTTTTAATATTTTTCAAATCGGAATTTTGTAATACTATTTAATATTGAATGAAGAAATTTTAGACTCTGTTTTTTTGTAGAGCTACAATCATTATCAATGATCAATTGACAAACAAAGTATGACATACGCAAATAACGTATCGATTTAAGACATTCCATCTATCAAATATTTTAATTCCTTAACCAAACTTAGACCTTAAAATTAACAATATTAATCACCAGTCAATAAATTCAAACTCAAACTCAAATTTTCATATACATATATATATATATATATATATATATATATATATATATAAATTCAGGATAACACAAATCAAACTATGTAAATTCAGTTAAACACAAATGAAATTATGTAAATTCAGTATAGCACAAATAAAACTATAGATTCAGTATAGCACCAACCAGACATAATAAATTGAGTATTACACAAATCAAACTATAAAAATTCAGCACGACACATAACAAAACTGATCACAAAACTTACTGATATATGATACCTAACTGATCAAGACATACTGAAACATGAATCAGAACTGATCATAAAATGTTGAAATATGATATCGAACCAATCACAAAACACTGAAAATATATAACAAACCGATCACAAACTACTGAAATACGATACTAAACCACTCACAAAACACTGAGCATATAACCAGCAGATCACACGACATATAACTATAGCTCATTATTCAAAGTTGCATCACTTACTTACACCTACTAATGTGATCATTAAAAATGTACTATTATATGTTAAAACTGAATGTTAATAACTGAATTATCAAACACTGAGCATATAACCAACAGATCACACGACATATAACTATAGCTCATTATTCAAAGTTGCATCCCTTACTTACACCTACTAATGTGATCATTAACAAATGTACTATTATATGTTAAAACTGAATTATCAAAAACAACCTTGTAGACCGCCTTAATTTATTCGCAGATGACAACCCAGCCGACTTATCATCATCCGAAGCCGCCTCACTCACCATAGTCATAGTCGCTTCACTCATCATAGCCACAGCCGCTATAAACAGATGATCCATTTTCTTAAACCAAATCCAGCCTTATATGGAAAGGCTTAATGGAGTTGAAGCACCGATTGTCCTTCATTCCTTGCTTTCAGCTGACATTCAAAATAAAAAAAATAAAACGATTGACACTCATGCTAAATAATATCATGCACTGAGAAAACAGGAAGAAAGCATTATCATATATAAATCACATCAAATTCAACCATTCTTCAATTCCATGGAATCAATTTCATGTAGAGTTAAGACTGAGCGTCAAAGAAGACCTACGAATATGAAAAAGCATGTCTCATTGAACATAATTTAAAAAAAAAGTTTCAATTTCATAACCTAATAAAAATATTTTAAATTAACAGGATACCATCACCATCATCTGACTACATAACAGCCTCTCCACTGTAAAAGTCATCATCAACCGACTCAACATCCTTAGCGTCACGCATATCATCTTCCGAATCTATAATCAACACGAATTTATGCTTCTCTTACAACACAACAACAAAAACACACCTAATTGAAACCTTAATTTAGATAAAACAAAAGGATACCAGAAACATCACATTTAAATTCAACCATTCTTCAATAACATCATAAACTAACAGGAAGAAAGCATTATCATACCTGAATCACATCAAATTCAACCATTCTTCAATTCCATGGAATCAGTTTCATGGAGAGCCAAGACTAAGCGCCAAAGAAAACCTACGAACGTGAAAAAATCATGTCTGATTCAACATAATCTTAAACAAAAAGTTTCAATTTCATAACCTAATTAAAATATTTTAAATTAACAGGATACATCACCATCATCTGACTACATGGTAGCCTCTCCACTTTAAAAGTCATCATCAACCGACTCAACATCCTTAGCGTCATGCATATCATCTTCCGAATCAATAATCAACACGAACTTATGCTTCTCTTACAACACAACAACAAAAACAATTCAAAAAGTAATATACATCAATAAAATCAATTTCAAATTAACATCCGACGAGTTGCTTGTAATTTCACAGTAAAAAATCATAAATTCACACAATCTTCGGTTACTGAAAAAACATAGGAATCACATTTTACAAAAAAAAAACCGTAATCAAATAAAGTTACATTTAGAACATCCGAAAAAATAAAGCTGATAGCACTCACCATTCATTGGCAATGTCTTATGGTGGACCTCCCTGCCATGTAAAGACAGATTTATACCAAATCAAAGAATTAATCAAAATAACCAAAATTGTAATTTCAATAACTTAATACTACAGATTTATACTACTTAACCTCAAACAAAAGAGCATGTAAATACAGATTTATACTAATTAATCTCAAACAAAAGAATCCTGAACGAAGATATAGAGAGACCTGGTGGGAGCAGCAAGCAGGAGGGAAATTGAAAATCAACGGAACCAGCACTATCGGAGGCGGAGATCCCGCGGCTGATGACAATAAGCCTCCCATTTTCTCACGCTGGAGAGTTTGATTTAGGCTTTCTGAATAGCATTGTTGGTAATTTGAGAAAAAGATGGAGTTTATTGTGAAGTTCTGATGTTCTTCTTCTTCATTGATTCAAGGGTGAATAGAGAGAGAATTTGAAAGCAAATTTGGATCTTGGTTCATAGAAATTTGAGAGAGAGAGAGAGATAAAGTTTGAAATGTGTCTAATTAGGATACAAATTTTAAATAGTTGAAAGAGAAGATGCAATAAATGATAAATACATATCCTCATAAACTTTTGAATTTCAAAACACCCACGTCAACACTGTGATGTAATAATTATCTCTTCTTTTATCACAAAGAAAGATTTTTTATTTTTAATAAAAACGTCACTTCTCTCATTCCACGTTACTTTTTACAACACCCTTTTATTGATATACCTACCAGATGAATCTTAATGCCTCCGCTTCGTGCAATCACACCCCATAAAATGTGACACAAAAAACTTTGGTCATTCAAATAGAATTCATAAAGCACTCTGGCCCCGAAATTCAGCAACGGTAAGTAAGAGAAGGTTAATTACTCGCCTAATTGACAGATGATTCCGACGAGTCCGGCGACACCGTGAAGCGCCGCCAAATCCTCCTGATGTGATGCAGTCAACCCACACGAATGGCTGCTCTTAAAGAATTCACCCGCACAACACACACCGTACACGCACTAGCCAACTTCTACGCCGCACAACTCCTACTATGTTCCAAACAAGCGACACCATCGTCCTCCACTGTCGGAATGATTCATGCCTGTATGATATCTTCTGGGTTCAGGCCACAATCTCACATCCTCAACCGCTTGATGGACCTGTACTGCAAATCGTCCAACATTGCATATGCACGCCAACTGTTCGACCGAATTCCTGAACCAGATGTTGTTGCTCGAACCACCTTCATTACTGCATATTCATATTCTGCTTCCTTTGGAGATGGTTTAGGTTTCAAGTTGGCAAGGGAAATATTTAATACAACTCCTTTACATGACCGCGATACCATTTGTTACAATGCCATGATAACAGCTTGTGCTCATCATAAAGATGGTAACGCTGCGATCAAGCTGTTTTGCGAGATGAAAAGATATGATTTTGTCCGGATAATTACATTTACACGAGCGTGTTGTCCGGGCTGTCACTTGTAGCGGAGCATGAGTCACATTGTCAGCAGTGTCATTGTGAGGTTGTGAAATCTGGTACAGGGTTTGTCACATCGGTTGTTAACGTGCTTATTTCTGTGTATGTTAAGTGTGCTTGTTCGCCAATGGCTGCTGCGAGAAAACTGTTTGATGAAATGCCACTGAGAGACGAGTTATCTTGGACTACGATTATAACGGGGTATATAAGAAATGATGATTTACACGGTGCTAGACAAGTGTTTGATGGTATGAATGAGAAGTTAATAGTTGCATGGAATGCGTTGATTTCTGGATACGTGCATAAAGGGCTTGTTTCTAACGCACTTGAATTGTCGAGAAAGATGCGTTTGTTGGAAATCGGGTTTGATGAATTTAGTTATACTAGTATCCTTGGTGCTTGTGCTTCTGGTAAATTGTTCTTACATGGTAAAGAAGTGCATGCTTACATAATTCGAACCGTAAAAACCCATCGCGTGACTTTCTGTTTAGCGTTATTGGAGATGTGGTAAATTAGAGGATGCAAGGAAAATTTTTGATAAAATGCCTTTGAGGGACCTTGTTTCATGGAATACCATTTTATCCGCTTATGTTGACGTCGGCCGAATCGAAGAAGCCCGGACATTTTTCGTTAAAATAACAGAAAAAAACGAGTTAACATGGAGCGTTATGATATCCGGATTTGCACAAAACGGATTAGGTGAAGAGGGTTTGAAGCTTTTCAACCAAATGAGATCATGTAACTGTCAACCATGCAATTATTCATTTGCTGGTGCGATAATTTCGTGTGCGGTTCTTGCGTCATTAGACCACGGGCGCCAGCTTCACGCGCAACTTATTCAATCAGGGTTCAAGTCAAGTATATCCGCATCAAACGCGTTGATTACAATGTACGCTAGATGCGGTGTTCAACAAGACTCACAATCTGTATTTTTTACGATGAATTCTTTGGATTCGGTATCTTGGAACTCAATGATCGCCGCTTTAGGTCAGCACGGGCACGGTGGTCAAGCAGTTGATCTTTTCGAACAAATGCTGAAAGAAGGAATCGTTCCTGACCGAATCACATTCCTCACAATTCTATCCTCGTGTAGCCACGCGGGTCTCGTTGACCAAGGTCAACGCTATTTCAACTCGATGTATGAGTTATACAACATAACCCCTGGTCGTTTAATCGACTTGCTTTGTAGAGCGGGCCGATTCACCGAAGTGACAGAGACTATCCGAAAAATGCCGTTCAATCCCGGAGTACCTATATGGGAAGCACTTCTCGGTGGGTGTAGAATCCACGGGAACATAGATATAGGGATCAAAGAAACTGTTCGAACTAATTCCACATCATGACGGGACGTATATTCTTCTATCGAATATGTATGCAACGTTGGGAAAATGGGCGGATGTTTCTCGAATTCGAAACATGATGCGTGTTCGTGGGGTGAAGAAAGAACCCGCGTGTAGCTGGATTGAAGTTGACAATATGGTTCATGTGTTTTTGGTGGACGACACTAAACACCCTGAGGTTCAAAACGTGTACAAGTATCTTGAGGAATTGGTATCGAAAATGAGGAAATTAGGGTATGTGCCGGATACGAAGTTTGTGTTGCATGATATGGAGAACGAGCAAAAGGAGTACGCGTTGTCTACTCATAGTGAAAAGCTCGCGGTTGCTATCGGGCTTTTAAAGCTTCCTACCGGAGCCATGGTTAGGGTTTTCATGAACCTTAGGTTTTGTGGCGATTGTCATAATGTGTTCAAGTTTATGTTGCGGGTTGTGGAGAGAGAGATTGTTGTAAGAGATGGCAAACGGTTTCATCATTTTAAAGATGGGAATTGTTCTTGTGGGAATTATTGGTGATAAGATACTATACTTATTAGTTTGGTTACTACGCCTCCCTGATACGAAGCTGATGCTTGATGTAAGAGTTACCAGACTCGTACTTGAACTAGTATTATTGAGGCAAAGGGGATAGAAATGGACCCAACTTATAAAAAAGGCATAACTCAGGCTACATGTGAAATTACGGGGCTCATAAGTAATGAACGGAAAGGTCTCAACGAGCTGGATCATGTGAAAATAACAATTTTGAAGTCAAAGATTTATATATATATTTTGTTTAAAACCCGAATCACGTGAGATCAGGATTTTGCCTATCCTGCTTCCGTCTAGGTAGGGAATCTTAGAAACAATTTTTGAAACCTGAATTTTGGCAGAACCAATTAGGAGCATGGACTTGTTTACATTGAGATGTATCTATATCTGTATTAAAAGAAAACAATCTGGGACATGTATCCCCACCCCGTCTGTTCTTATGGCCCAATAAACTAATTCTCACTTTTTCTATTGTTGTGCATTTAGGTGGTTGGGTTACTATTCGATTAAGAGCGGATAATCCTAGTAAAGTATTTAATCAATAAATATATTGTTTTTTTGAGCAAACAAATGATTTGCCCAAGTGAGTTTACAATAAAAATTCATGTATTTTTGTTGCAATAGTAAATGAAATTATGTGGGTCATGAATACTTTATTAGTTGACATACGTATAAAAAATGTTTGGTCCTTAGCTTATCTATTGTATTATATATACTATATTATCCCAACATACACAATGGGCCGGGTCATTCAATTCTCATTAAAGCATCCCTAATATTTTCATTTCAACATATGTAATGGGCCGGGCCAGGCCATTCAATGAAGTTATAGTGCTCCACAGTTATCATAGTATCATATAAATTATCATAATCAATACAATCATTAACAGTTAACAAATCACAAATCACCTGCTGCCAACTTCCTATGTGTGGTGTGTTAACAGTTTTACCATCCATTGCAACGGTTTCAGTAACTGCGCTCTTTTCTTCCTCCAAAACCATATCGCAGCATTATACTGTTGGTTACGAATAACTTTCGTGGCTGCTCGCCAATCAAACTTCTCCATTTCCATCCGGGCAGCCTGCCCGATACTTTCCCTTAACTTTGCATCGTGTAAGAGCGGGACCAGTTTGTTTAAACAGTCATCAAGATCTCCAGGAGTGTAGAGATACCCGGTTTTTCCCTCTTGTTCTTCAGGGATAATATCGGGTATACCGCCAGCTCGGGCAGCTACCACAGGCAGCCCGGATGACATGGCTTCCAACACGACAAACCCGAGCGTTTCGGATTCTGACGGCATTACAAAAACATCACCACTCGCATATGCTTGAGATAACTCTTCGCCTTGTAACATTCCTGTGAATACAACCGGCATGCCTTCAAATAGCTTCTCTAAATCTTCCCTGCCAACAATAGTAAAACGGGCGGGTCAGTCGAGACTAAACGTGCGGCTCCTCGAAGGGTAAAATGGTCATTTAGAAGTTACCTATACGGACCGTCACCAATGAAAGCTATCATTGCTTCTGGGATCTTTTCCATTACACTACATGATGAAAAATGGAAAATCGACAACCAATTAACACGTGATAGATAATTCACTTAATGTTTATGAATATTATAATTAAAAAGTTATGAAAAATTACCCTTTAAGGAAATCTAAGCTCTTCTCGACACCAATACGCCCAACATGTACTATCAATGGCCGGTCTGGTTCACCATTCCTGTTTATTAAAGCCAATTTACTTTTCAAAATTGATTATTTTTTAATTTCCACCCGATAAGATATATTTATGAAATTTGGTTGGTCTTTATAACGATCGAGTGATCTTTTAAAAGTTTAGTGACCAGATTAGAGGTGAGGTGAAATGAGAATGTAAAATAAAAATCATACGTTAATCTAACTCGCATTTCGTGAGAACGGAATCTGGGATGGAAACTTTCTGAATCAACGCCCTTGTTCCATAAACGGATTTTATTAGCTGAAACAGGCAAAATACCCTTTATAATTTGTGATTGAAATATACGACATTTAATTTAGCCAAGAATTACCAGCTGTCACTCTTGCTTGTCGAAGATCCTTCGCAATTGCAGCCGATGGCACTAATGTGAGATCAGCTGCCCTGTGAAGAAACTCTGGGAGGGTTTGGTAACATGTCAGAATGACTCAACTTTTGTGCGGGTCGAAACGGATTGGGTCAATCCATGCGTCTATCAAGTTCCAGTTTTTATGAACTAGTTTGTCGAATATGATTAGAAAATAATAGTAATGCAATGATGATCTATTTTTTGAACCAAACGATTTAGAAGATCTTATGCATTAAAAATAGACGTGCGAAGATTTTCGACCCGTTTGAGATATCACATGACCCGATTCGACACATTCGTAAATGGATTGACATTGAGGAAGATTTAATACGTACTTATAACCAACCACATAGGCTTAACTAGCCAGCTAAATGTGTATCTTGGTATGTAACTGCACGAAAAATAGAAATTATAAGTTTGACTAATAGTCAAACCTTTATTGTAAACTACGAATTGACAGATATAAGTTTGCTTACACAGGCACATGTGTATGATATGACATAACGATAGGAACACACAACATTTTGGCGATAGCGAGTGCACCGAAAACCTAATAATTCACAACAAAAAATATGTTACTAACATAACACAAGATACGTGTTTGAAGGATTAGAGAGATACAAATATAAATTTACCATAATACCCGGAGATGATGCATGGATGATGTCGGGCTTAAAATGTTTAACCTCGTTGATTATTCTGGGACTTAATGCAAGTGAAAGTGGCACCTTTTGGTACCATGGGCAAGGGAAGCTACTCAAGAAAAAAAAAACGAGAAACTGTTAGTATAATTAAAAGCACTATTTCATATTAGTAATGCTCCATATTGATATTAGCGTCATTTGTGGACTATCAATATTGATGGGCATTTTAGACATCTAATTAATTGCTGGAAGCATTTAAAATATAGAGTAAAGTACACGGATGTTCCCTGTGGTTTGCCAAAATTTTGGATTTGGTCCCTAGCTTTTCAAAAGTATATGGATGGTCCCGGTGAATTGCACTTTGTAACGCATTTAGTCCCCAACTTTGTCAAAAGTCAAATGTGTGGCCCCTATGGTTTGCACTTTGTAACACATTTAATCCCTAACTTGGATATGATGAAACCTTTAGATTTGTTGGCTAGGGACTAAATGTGTTACAAAATGCAAACCACAAGGACCATCCGTGTACTTTTGAAAATCTAGGGACCAAATCCAAAATTTTGGTAAACCACAGGGACCATCCGTGTACCTTACTCTAATATATATGAATGTTGAAAGAAACCAACCTTCGTGAGCCAATCAATTTTGCTCCGTGGAACTCTTGAGGAACCCCTTCATGAGTTGTTACAACCATCACCTACACAAGTGAAAAAGAAACCATTTGAACTCGGTCAAAATAATGTTGAAATTACACGCAACCCCGTGAAACATGGATTATAAAAGAAGGGAAAATGTGCAAGTTTTCAAGACTTGATTCTTAGTATTTTAAAGTAATAAACAACGAAACTTCATGATCTCAAACTTACCTCGTCTCCCATCTCACGTAGATATTTAATGAAGTTCTGGAACCGATTCTTGTACCCTGAAACATACCTGAAAACGATCCAAAGGAATTAGGGAGCGGATACCAAACATTCGAACACCATAAATTTGGCTCCAAATTAGGGAATTTAAATGATAAAATCAGTTTCAATATTCATGAGTTACACATAACAGGGTATGCCTATGTGGAACAAAATCATGATGTTTTCATTGCTTGAAACTATGTGTAACACATTTATAATGTGCGAGGCTTCTTTTAAGTAAGATTACCTCGAAGTTTTTATATACATCAAAATGAAAATTAGCATTTGTTAACACACGTTTTCAAGTTGACTTGAGGAACAACATTTTTTTAGTGTCATTTGTAGGACAGCGATTGCCAAAATAAAAACAAACATGCAAAGTTGAATTGAATAAAGGGGTAACTTTGTAGAATAGTAACCAAGTTTTAAAATTGTTCTAATTAGGTCACTCAAGTTTCAAAAGTGTTCCAATCAGGTCACTCAACATTCATTTTTTATTAAAATTAAGGGGTTTTTCATCCATTTCATAGGTAACCATGGTGATGTGAATTTTTGTTTATTTTTTCCCTTTCATTTGATGCTAACGTCCAGTGATTACGTGGATTTTAACTTGTTTTTTTAATTTTTAATGTAATTAAAGTGTTTTAATTTTTAATAAATAAAATTTCATATATTAATATAATCCGACCCTAGCATCTTATGCTCCATTTTTCTCTTGACACATGGAAAAAAGGACATGACTCGATTTGAATGTTAAGTTATCTACTTGGGACAAAAACGACACGAGTGACCTAATTAGAACACTTTTGAAACTTGGTTACTATTATGTGACATTTTCCCTTGAATAAATACAAAAGACATTTTTCAAAGTACCAAAGTTTTGGCTGTAAAAAAGAGACGTATTATCAATAAAAAAACACGTTTTGTATAGCTAGCAATTGTCGTTTTTTTTCAAAGTAAACAAGTAAAACATAAACAACAGATGATTGAGCTGGCAAATTCATCTATCAAAACGATACAATCTTGAGCAGTCGTTTTTATGAATTACAGAAAATGATGATGCATCCATTGAATTTGAGAAGAAGCACATAGACGATTTTTGATATGCAAACTCATAAATCATAAATTCATAATCACATCAAATTAAGTAAAACACTTTGTTACTTGACATGGAAACTTTTATTTCAACAAATTCATTACTTTTATATCTAACAATCAATTAGCATAATGTTTGAGTAACCTACTTCCGTATACGATAATCTCAAAACTACTTATCAAAAAGACAGAGTTTAAGCACTAATAAACTTCTATGAAAAGATTATCAACTCCAAGCAACCTAAACACATCCAAACACAAACTTATGCACCAAGTTCTATCACGTTCTATTATTTACTGCTAGCAATGTTTTGACAACCAGTCGGACCGGAAAACCGGCCGGTTGAACTGGATTTTTTAGAGGTTGAACCAGGTTTTTACTAAAGAAATCAATTTTACCCAGTTTGTTTTTATAAAATTTACGGCATCATCCAGTATTTACTTCCTGCTCGACCGGTCTTTCGACGTCTGGTCCTGAAAACATTTTCAATTTTACAAAACAAAATCTCACTAAATCCATTACTCAAGCTCTTAAAATGTACCCAACTGCAAGAAAATCTGAAAGACATAACACAACTAGAAGGGTATATAATTTATCTAGTAACAACCAAATTAAACAATTCAAGAAACCAAAACACGTAATTTTATATAAATTAAAATTAAAGAGAGACGACTCACGCAAAGGGAGAGGGCTCAACAAAGAGAACAATACGTCTAGGTTTCGTACTAACTTCAGATTCAACTTGAGAAGGGGGACCCTCTTCATCTTCTTTACTCAATTCTTCAGTTGTTAAATCTGTAACCGAAGAACTGCAAATGGGTTTTCTTGTTTTTGGCCTAAAGTTTAAAGCTTGAGGGGTGAAACAGATGGGTTTTGATGAAAAAGAGTGGAAACAAGAGATTCTTAAAGTTGCAACAATGGAGGAACAAGGAGAAGAAGAAGATGGTGATTGTGAAGAGAGAGAGGGGGGGTTTAGGTTTAAGGAAATTGAAGAAGTTGTCATGATGGTGAAGAGATCATGTGGAATGGGGAAGTGAAAGGGGATTTATGTGAAGTGGATTGAAGGGATATTCGATTTGGTGGTGAAGAAGATATTGGCGGAAGAGCATATGCGTTGCTATGAGCTCCCGTACAAAGGGAGTTACATCATATTGTGTGAATGATGTAACTTGCTAGAACTAATCCAAGTTATTTTATTTTTTTATCAATGACTTCAAAATATAATTTTTTGGTTTGGGTTATTATATGTTTCATTTGTGGCTTAGTGGTAGAATAATTGAGTTTTTCAATAAAAACTTAAGTCAATTCATTCTTGTGTTATATTATGATGAATATAACCCTGACAGTGACAAACCCACACAAAGGAGTTGGATCCTGAGCCGCATCCGGTTTTTATCCGACTGTTACTTCATCAAGGCAACTCGTGTGGAGGCAGTACGGTTTCCAGGAGAACGTCGTAACCAACTCTAACCAACACAGCGCGGGCCTGGTTAAGACAACGTAGTCTGGGCAGATCTTGAGTAGTGCCGCCGTTTAGACGGTATGACATTGAGTCACTCAAAAAGAAAGTTACCGTTCAAAATAAATTATTTTCACTTATTAATATAAAAATTTTTCTATACTATTAAATGAAAATCTCTTTTAAATATGTGTTGATATTTTTCTTTACTATATTTTATCTATTTATCTCTCGTATTAAATGATGATAAAATAATAAAGGATAATACTTTTAAACTAAAAAATAGATAAGAAGCAAATATTTTTTATTCTTTGGCTTTTCTTATCTTATCTTATATTGAAACTACAATTCTTTGTTTTGTTTGAATTACTACTCTTAAACAACTATTTATTTTTTAATATGTTAATATTAATTAATTTAATAATCTGAATATACCAAACTCAAACGTTTTTTTATTCGTTAATTAATTATTGTAAAAGAATTATTATTTATTTCCAAGTTAATTCTTTATCTATTATTATAATAACTTTAATATAACATATCATTAAGACATGTGAGTATTAAATAGGAAGTATTTTTTGAATAGGAAGACTATAAAACAATAAGAGTAAGACAAGTGGTAAAGTTGAAAAAACATAAGGATGGGACAATTTATTCAAAACTTATCATCTTTAAAAAAATCTCAGCATCTTCGATTCATTTCTCTTCCTCGTATACTCAATTCCACCATTTTCAAAACTATAAATTACCACATCACAACCAACACCACCTCCACCACCATCTTGCCGGAAACTAGATCTGAAACCACAACCTTCAACCACCTGTTGGGTTTTTCAGATCTGAAACCATCATTTCACCATCCATCGCCACGGTTCCACCGCCTACCGCCACCCAACAAGTTTCCTCACGGTGTGTCAGAGTTCTTTATCTATCCACCGTCGTTAATCGGAGTCCTTTTGTAAGTTGTTTTTTTTTAATTGTATTTTAGGTTATCAAACCTCAATTGTGTTTTTCACCTCATTATGTTTTAGTTAGAGTTCTTTTCATTTTTGTTCTTCTGGATGTTAAAACAGAAGCATGACCATGCAAAAATAGAAGCATGCACATGTTGGAACAAAGGCATACCACGTTAAAACCATTGCAATTTAGAACCTGCAGTGCAAAAAAACATGATCATGCTAAGAAAGAAGCATGATCATGTTGGAACTAAGTCATACCCATGTTAAAACTCCATTGCTTTTTAGAACCTGCAGTGTAAAATATTGATTTTGGGTTTCATTGCATTTACAACTGGAATGCAAAGAACATGATCATGCTAAAATATTGATTTTGGGTTTAATTGCATTTTTAATGCCCTAACATAATATTTTATCATTACAACTATTTTATCTGTACTTTATAATTTAATATTGTCAATTGCTATATTTATTATAATCTACAATATACGTGAGAGTCTCCTTTGAATACATTCATCTCATACTTTTTAAACAATTCAAAATTAAGAACCAAATTATAACGTATTATTAATCCCTAATAATTTAGCAAAAAGGGTCTGTGACTTGTGAGTGATTTTTCTTACATATTTGACCCCTCAACTTTCATTTTTATACACATCAACCCCTTTGTTTTATTTGTTAACCTTTTAAATTTCATCTTTTGTAGATTTGTCGTTTTACGTTTCGGTCTAAATCTTGCTAGTAAACATGCTGCAACGTGCATGTGTGGTTTAATATGTATAAATCTATTTTAATATAGAGTAAATGTCAGTTTACGTCCCTATGGTTTACACCAAAACGCAAGAACAACCCTTATTTGAAAAATGCTACGCTCCAGTCCCTGGGGTTGTCGATCGTTCAACCAGGTCCCTCGTTGTATTTTCCTGGTTTAGATATTATGAAAAGACTAAATTACCCTCATAACTTTCATGACCATTTTGGTCCCTGTTGTAAGTTTTCTTAAATTCTCTCCATATTCAAAAGGTTTCCAAATCTACTTACAAATCACCATGAACTGATTGTAAAATTTCTTAAATTCCCTGTTGTAAAATTTCTTAAATTCCCTCCATATTCAACAGCAACAACAACTCAAACATGAACTGATTGCAGCAAGCTTATGATGCCTGAACTGGATGAACTGATTGCAGCAAGCTTATGGTGCCTGAACTGAATGAACTAATTGCAGCAAGCTTATGATACCTGAACTGCATGAACTAATTGCAAGTGATTGCAAGAAGCTGAATACAAGTGAATGCAAGAAGCTGAATGCAAGTGCATGCATCAAGCTGAATGCAATAAGCATAATGCAACAAGGTTATGATGCTTGTTCAAATTATAAGATGTTTAAACATACTGACTATGTAATCAGTCCTGATGCATAGGTAAATCAAAATGTCCAACTGAAAGTGAAACTGATGCACAACCTATAATCTGTTCAAACAACTTAAAATGATCAGGATCAGCTAATGCACAGCTTATAATCTGTTCAAACGCCAAAAACTGAAACATAACCTAATGCACAGCTAAGACAAATGTCCATTATAACACAATGAACTGAATATATAATCATACCACAATTAGTATACATAGTCTAAGTTAATAAGGATACATAATAGTTTAAGTTAATAGGCATACAAAAAGAGGGTAAACCCTGATCGTAAACACCAAAAACCTAAAAAATGATCAGGATCAGTCCAAAATAATCCTATGGAAGTTTTATAGTTATCCTAACAGTTACAGATATACTATGTACACCCAAATAACCACCATCGGATTCATGGTCGACAGTTAAAACGGAGCTCTATCCTAAACCCTTTTCCACTCCTCAAAAGGACCCGGTATTGGATCCTCATGAGTCGTCGACTCTCCTGCACACGAATTCCGACTGGAATTCAAAGAAAAGCAAACCACATTCTCAGATGATCACGCTAATAAGTCCGGCACGCATATCGAAATCATAGATTAAATTCAAAATTAAGACAAAAGTCGTACCGATCACGTGGAATGTAAACAAGATTACGGAGTATTGCCTCATTGTCGAATGAGAAGCGTGGGGGGAATTTCTCCGTTGAGTTCAGAAGGGTGGGGGGATTGAAGTTGTGCTTCTCAAAGAAGCTAGGGGATTAAAAGTGTTGGAATTGAACCCTACAAAAGAATAGATGATAAAAAGCCAAATATACTACAACCTCTAATCCAAATAATAATGTAACATCTGCCCAAGTCAAGCTCTACTGAAGACTAAATGTCCAAGGTCTGCAATAGCTAAACTCTATTGAAGACAAAGCTCTGCTGAAGTCTAAAGCTGGAGGTCTGCCAAGGCAAAGCTTTGCTAAAGACTAAAGCTAAAAGGTCTGCCAAGGCAAAACTCTGCTAAAGACTAAAGCTAAAAGGTCTGCAAAGACAAAGCTCTACTGAAGATCAAAGCTAAAGTTATGTCAAGGCAAAGCTCTGCTGAAAACCAACACATGATGTATCATCAACGTTTTCTATCAGTCCTTGTAATGTTTAGTGTATAGCAGTGGTTAGCTTAGTAGATGTTATTACTTTGTTATTCTGTTAAGTGTCACTTTCATGTTGACATCATAATAAGATGCTCAGTGGTTAGGATTGTAGTATAAATAGAATAGTGCCTGTAGTGTTCTATTTGATCACTTCCATCGATTATCAATCTAACCTATCTTTCTTACATTTTGTACGAATAAATCAGTGATCTTAGGCTGAGAGAGGGAGGATTGTGAGTCATATACAAGTAATCATAATTACGAAAGCATGACAATGAAAACAATCTCTCAACTGTTATGAATTAAAGTTCATTTATTCCGTTGCAAGTTCATCTGATTTATCTTTCTTCATTTACCATTTTTAGAACTTTCATAAACAGTTTCAAACTCAGATCCTAACAATTGGTATAAGAGCTTGGTCAATCGAATTTGATTAAAATGGATCAGCTCTCACTGCTAATTCAATTTGTTCGTTTTTATTGAAAAAAAAGTTTAATTACATTCTAAAAGTCTTTAAACAAAAACTGTTTTGTAAACAATCAGAATGTCACACACTTCACAAGATCCTCATAACACCGGCACCATGTTTAAACCACCGATCCTTGTCAGATCTGAGTATAATATCTGAAAAAGACGGATGGGTCATGTCCTTGCTCAGCAAAACACAGTTGCTGGAAGTCAGTCATCTTTGGACCTCATGTTCCAATGATACCGAGTACAGAGGACCTTAAAGTCCAAGTACCAAAGAATCCAGAAAATTATTCCGAGCAAGATTTCCAAAAAATCGAGCTAGATGCAAAGGCATTTAGCATCGTGGCCTCTGCATTGCCAAACGATATCTATGCTGGCTTGTTGCATTGCAACAGTGCAAAGGAATTATGGGATGCTTTGAAGGAGCAATTCGGTGGGACTGAGGAAGTGATTGAAAACAACAGAGAGGTTCTTAATCAACAATATGAAACATTTTGTCATGTCAAAGGAGAGTCACTAACCCAACAGTTTGAAAGATTTAGCTGTCTCATTAGTGAACTTAAACTGGTGAATGTTACACTTGCAAATTCGACTCTAAATAGTCATTTTCTTAGATCATTACTAGACAAGTGGGACACTATAGCTTTCATTACTAGAAATTCAGTTGGGTTCAAATAAACGAGTCTTACTTAGCTTCATGGTAGGCTCCTCACTTATGAGAGAGAGTCTAGCAAAGTAACTGATGACTATACATTTGGTAGTACAACTGTCTTTGGCCAAGAAGAAGTCACTGGCAGTAGTAAGGATCAGAGTTATGATCATTTCATTGATATAACTTCTGGTTTCAATTTTGACCCTTACACACCCAATTATGCATTTGCTGCTAATGGGGAAATCCAAACTTCTAACAACTTATGCTTTGAGATGAATGTCCTTCAATATTTTGATTCATCAGATTTGGAAGAGATGGACATTTTGCACCAGTTGGCTCTGTTAAGTGTCAGGGCTAACAAGTATTACAAGAGAACTGGTAGGAAGTTCCCAGGGTTGCATAGGGGGACAAAAGTTGGGTTAGATAAATAAAAAAATTAAGTGTTATACGTGTAATAGGCTAGGACACTTTGCTAGAGAATGTAGGTCTCAATTAACTAGACCAATTGTCACACATCCTAGCCCTAGACCTCAAAACATTGTCCATTATTCCTAATTTACCCATGCTCCTCATATGCAAAACACTGCTCATTTTGCAGACAATGCTACCACTGTTCCAGTGCAATATGTTTAAACCACTATTCCTCAAATTCAATATGTTCAAGCACCAACTCCTCAGGTTCAAATGCAACCTGCATAACAAGTCACTCAAATCACTGCTCAAGCAGAGGTTAATCAACAGAGCTTCTTAACTTAGCGCTTTGTTGATTGGAGTAGCTTGCTTGAGGATTTGACTGATGAAAACTTTGCTCTAATTGCAGACATTGAAAAGAAACAAAATGAATTTTGCTTTATGGCATTAGAGTCCAAGGTTAAGGGTGTTAAATTTGAGGAGGTGGGATCTAAATCTGTTGAGTCTAATGTTCATGATGAAATAGTGGTTACAAAAGAAAATACTGACGAAGATGTGAAACCTCTGTCTGATTCATAGGAGGCTAGTGTTTGTGAAGGTGAATGTGATTGTGCCATGATGGCTGCTACTAAGGTATCTTCTCAGGTCCTAAAAGACCAATGTTCAGATAAATGCATCATAGCTTTTGTTAACATAAAAGAGGTGAATGAAAACCTTAGGAATAAGATTTTAGATGATGAATTGCAATTTGAAAAACTTTCAAAAGAGTTAAAATCAAAATTGCTTGAAAAGGATTCTGAAATCAGCAGCTTAAAACATGAAGCAAGCATAACCAAGGAACAACTCCAAATCATGATAGAAAAATTATCAGGTTTGCAAAAAGGAGTTGGAATCCACCCAAATCACTTGTGAAAACTGAGTGGAATCAAGAAAAATGACCAAATTTCTGAAAATGTTACTGAAAATGATTCTGGTATGGTTGAAATTATTCCAAAAAACTTGGATGGTCAAGAAATCAAAGTCACAGATAAAAAGGGAAATAAAATTGTTTTAGAAAGACATGAGGGATCCTCAACTTTTGAGGAGATTGAAAAATATCAATTCAAACCCACATGG
This sequence comes from Scalesia atractyloides, assembly GCA_947069175.1. Lineage (NCBI taxonomy): Eukaryota > Viridiplantae > Streptophyta > Magnoliopsida > Asterales > Asteraceae > Scalesia > Scalesia atractyloides. The sequence goes on from CAMTDV010000026.1 coordinate 17,767,512, forward strand.
TCTGATGAATGTGACATTGTTGAAAATTTCAAGCCAATGGATTTTTCAACCACTGAAGGTTACAACATCTGCTGAAAAAAAGTCTGAAAAGGGAAAGAAGAAAGAAAAGATCATAAACTTGTTTTGTGATTTCTATGAAAAGAAGAATCATGTTACTAAAAACCGTCTTCTTCTAAAAGCTTATGACATCAACAAAACAGGTGAGATCATTGATTCTCCAAATTGCAAAATCTATAATAAAAAATCATAAAACTCAAGAGTGTGTTTATCTTAAAAACTTTGATGTGAAAAAGGATGAGTATAAATCCAAAACACTGGAGAGTTCAAATACAAGTACTGCAAAAGAAAAGTCTAAACAGACCTTTGTGCCTGTTGAAACATCTGTTACCAAAGCACTGAACAAAACCTCTGCTTCTAGAGAGGCACAGGTAACACATGCTCCACCTACCAACCAGTACCCAAGAGGATATGGCCAACCAATTTACTAAAAGGTACCTCTTAGTTATGAGGTTTACAAAAAGCTATCAAAACCAAGAGTGAATAGGCATCCTCATGGTTACTATCATCTAACAGGAGATAGGCCTCAACAGATGTTACAAAATCTATTCAAACATCTGCTCATTCTTCCAAATTTGAGGCTGAAATGTTTGAGACCCCTTCCAAATCCATTTTGGCTTTGGAAACCCACCTGAACTAATTATTTACCATTGTGCAAGGAGCTTCTACTTGCCTTGATAGTCTATGGTATATAGATAGTGGAGGTTCCAGGCATATGACAGGATGTAGAGCCCTTCTGAAAGACTTTATGGCTCATGGAGGGGGTGATATATCCTTTGGTAATAATTCAAAAGGAAAGGTACTTGGGTCTGGAACAGTTCATACTGGGAAGCTCAAATTTGAACATGTCAATCTTATCGACAATCTGAAATTTAATCTTCTTAGTGTTTCACAAATGAGTGACAGAGGCTATGGGTCATTCTTCACTAAGAAAACTTGTCAGATTTTTGGTCAGAACTTGGTTAAAAAGATTGATCAAATCATAGCGAGAGCAAAGCACAACTTGTGACTCATAAGAGTGGCAATGCGTATGTGGTTGATATGTTGAAGGATAATCCAATGACTGATGCGTATCTGTTCTCAGCTGCCTCTAACAAAGAGACAGAACTATGGCACAGAAGACTTGGACACACAAACCTGACAACTATCACCACACTCTCTAAACAAGGCCTTGTAAGAGGCTTACCACAAAAACTTTTCACAAAAGAAGATCATTGTGTTTCCTGTTTAAAAGGAAAACAACACAAAAGTTCTTACAAACCAATTGGTGAGTCCAAAACAAGTCAGTGTTTACAATTGTTACACATGGACTTGTTTGCCCCTGTAAAAATCATGAGCCTTAGTAAAAAGAGATTTTGTCTTGTAATTGTTGATGATTTTTCAAGGTTTACATGGACTTACTTTTTGCACTCTGAGGATGAGACTGCAGGCATCTTGAAAGGATTTATGAAACAAATTGAAAAGCAATTTGACCTGCCAGTAAAAGTCTTCAGGAGTAACAATGGCACATAGTTTAGAAATAAGGAGTTGGATGAGTTTTGTGTGTCAAAAGGAATTGTAAGGCAGTACAGCATTCCAAGAACACTAGAACAAAATAGGGTGGTTGAAAGGAAAAACAGGATTTTAATTGAAGCTGCTAGAACTATGCTTGTAGACTCTGGTTTACCCTTGTCCTTTTGGACAGAGGCTGTAAACACTGCTTGCTATGTTCAAAACAGAATTTTAATCAACCCCAGGCATCAATCCACTGCTTATGAAATTTTGTACAAGATCAAACCACTGATCTCCTATTTCAAAATCTTTAGCTGCCCATGCTTTATTTTGAACTTAAAAGATTCAATTTCAAAATTTGCAGCCAAAGTAGATTGTGATTATTTTCTAGGATACTCAACCACTGCTAAAGCCTACAGGGTCTTTAATTCAAAGACTAGGTGTGTGGAAGAGACGTTGAATGTAAAGTTCAATGAACTTTCTTTATTAAAAATCCTAGCAAATCCTGTTGAACTTTTTGATTTAGACAAATTCACTTTTGAACCTGTGTCTGTTAAGACTGACCATGCAGGTACACCACAGTCTCCACATCATGATTATGGATATGGCATTGTGATTCCACAATATAAAGCCACATCCACCATCAGAGGAACAGATGTTGTCAACAACTGTGAAAACATTACCACTGCTGATCCTCAATTCTCTGCCATCTCATCAACCATAACCTCTGTTGATAAAAGTCAAACCACTATGGATAAAAATCATCATGTTCTCACACCACTCTCACCAATACCTCCACCTCCACTTCAACTAGATGTTGGCTCTTCAAAATTGCCAACAGATGTTAGTTCAGATGATTCACATCTACAACCTTCACTTCAAAATGTCATCATTCCATACAAGGGAGATCTAATCTATCTTAAAACATCTGACCTTATCATTGGCAACATAAATGATGGGATGCTCACCAGAAGTCAATCCCAAAACCTTTGTCTTTTTGCTGGTTTTCTATCTCTCACACAACCTGTCAAGTACCAAGAGGCACTAAAAGACAATAGTTGGGTAGAAGCCATGCAGGAAGAGCTCTTCCAGTTTAAAAGACAACGAGTATGGGAACTTGTACCAATGCCAAAGGATGTATATCTAATTGGCACAAAATGGGTTTTCAAAAACAAAACTGATGAGAGGGGTATTGTTGTCAAGAATAAAGCTAGGCTTACGGTTCAAGGCTACAAACAAGAAGAAGGTATTGATTATGATGAAACCTTTGCTCCTGTAGCAAGATTAGAAGCCATCAGATTGTTCTTAGCCTTTGCTGCCAACCACAACATCAAGGTGTTTCAAATGGATATAAAAAGTGCATTCTTGTATGGTAAAATCAAAGAAGAGGTATATGTTTGTCAACCGCCTGGCTTTGAAGATGCATTTTATCATGATTATGTCTACAAGCTTAACAAAGCTTTGTATGGCTTGAAACAAGCACCTAGTGCCTAGTATGAAACTCTCTCCACCTTTCTCTTGTCCATTGGTTTTTCAAGGGGTAAAATTGACAAAACCTTATTTTTGAAATGGAAAGGAAAGAATTTGATGCTTGTCCAAATTTATGTGGATGACATCATTTTTGGATCCACATGCACTGTCATGTTTGAAGAGTTCAGAAAACGCATGGCAGCAGAGTTTGAATTGAGTGCAATGGGTGAGCTCCAATGTTTTCTTGGTCTCCAAGTAAAACAGTTGCAAAATAGTACATTCATTCATCAAAGTAAGTATGTCAAAGAACTGCTTAAAAATTTTGATATGAATGATTGCAAACCATGTAGCACACCCATGGCAACTACAAAGCTTGTCACTGTTGATGAAAAAGATGACTTGGTTGATCAAACTCTTTATAGAAACATGATAGGTTCATTATTGTACCTAACTGCATCAAGGCCAGACATCATGTTTCCAACATGTGTTTGTGCCAGATCCCAGTCAGCACCTAGAAAATCCAATCTCATTGCTGTAAAAAGGATATTCAGATACATAAAAGGTGCTCTCACACTTGGTATATGGTATCCAGCTAATGGAAATATTGAGCTTTCAAGTTTCTCAGACAGTGATTTTGCTGGATGTAAACCACAACGAAGTCCACTTCAGGAGGCTATCAATTCCTAGGCAATTGCTCAGTGTCTTGGCAGAGGAAAAAGAAGGCTGCAGTATCAACATCCATAACAGAGGCAGAGTATATTGCTGCTGCAAGCTACAACACTCAACTCCTGTGGCTTCAGAATCAGTTATTGGATTTTGGTGTAACTACTTTAAAGACTTCTCTTATGTTAGATAGTCAAGCAGCTGAAAACATCAATAAAAATCCAGTATCTCATTCTACCACCAAGCATATTGATATCAGACATCACTTTGTGAGATTGCTATGAAAAAGGTTTGATTTATCTTCATCATGTTCCAACTAAAGATCAACTGACAGATGTTCTAACAAAAGCATTAGATACATCTACCTTTGAAAGTTTGATCTCTAGGCTTGGTATGCTAAACATGGAATAAAAACAAATTTTTGGGTTCCATGTGTAAAAATCATTAAAATCTGTTTAGAAAAATTAACTTTCATCCTTAAAAATAGCTAAAATTGATTATTTCAATAAATCTCTAAAGTCTGTTCACAACCACTGTTTCTCAAAACCTCTGCTTGGCATGAAAATCTATCCGTTGTTGAAAGTGTATCCTCTGTTCCTACTTCCACTGTTGGTGAAACCACGGTTTTCCTAATCCACTGGTAATCTATCCTCTGATAGTATAAAATTACCACTGACCATTCCTCTGTTCAAAACCACTGTCGGTCTCCAGCAGAGGTTTCCAAACCACTGTCATCCATTATCCAACAGAGTTTACACGTGCGCAGATGATAGCCATCGGATCTTTTGGAAACCGCTGCCACGTCAGTATTCATTTTTTCCCTTTATAAACCCTATTTCATCCAAACAGAGTTTCCACTTGCCGTTTCAATTCAAAAACAAAAATTGTTCACAAATTTCTCCATTACTCTCTTCTTCTTCCAAACCCTAAATACTCACTTATTCACCATGAATCTTATCATCAAAACACCCCATAACTACCTTCCAATATTCGAAAAAACCAACAATAATGTTGCGTTTCACTCAATGATTGATGTTCTACAAACATCATCATACAAAGATGTGTTACTTGCGAAAGCATCAATTTACATCGACATCCTCCACCAGTTTTGGGTAAATGTTGAACTTCAAGTTCAGAACAAAAAGCCCTTTGCCATCACCTCAAAAATTGGACAGGAACTTGTCCAAATCTCTCCTTCTTCTTTCTCCACTACTTTCGGTCTTAATGACCTTGATGACCCCACATCTTTCTCAAAGAAAGACTTACATACAGAATTCATAGAGCGTGGATATGAAGGTCAGCTTTTAGGTATCACCATCTTCAAACCTGAATTTCCCGCTGACATGAAATTCTTTTTCCACACCCTTTTGCTTTGCCTGTCAGCAAAAACAACCGCTTTTAACGAAATACCTTTGAACGTTCAATACCTGGGTTATGCTATTTTAACTAAATCAAAATTTAACTTTTCTTAGGTATTGTTTTCTGATCTAGTTGCTAATTTTAATAATTTTAAAAAGGGTAAAGTTTTTTTGATACACCCTAGGTTGCTGAACTTCTATTTACAAAAACAAGTTTCTGAGTCTGATTTTAAAGAAGGTGTCATCTGTGAAGTTGGCAGCCTTAAACACGAAACTTTTACTAGACTCACAACACAAAAACCTAAGGTGTTGAAAACCAAAGCAACAGTGACTGAGCAAATTTTGACTACTTTACAACCACTGCTCCTTCATCTGTTGTTGATCCCACTGCTCCCGGTGACCACAGCACTACAACCAGTGCAATGCAACCCACACCAGCCAAACCCAAAAAGAAACCCACCAAATCCACCAAGCCCACCAAACACCCCAAAAAGGTAGCTCTGGAAGATGAGATCCCAGATGTCTTACCTGTGACAACACAAAAGTCGCTCACAACCACTGCTACTACTTCCTCATAGCAGTTGGTTCAAAGATCTCCACCAGCACAAGCTCCTCTTGTTTCCTCACAAAAGCAACAAGTTGTAATCATAGGGACACCATAATATGAGGCATATGATTCAATTGAACATTTGTTCTCCAGCCCCTCTCCCAGGGCTATGTCTCTTTCTACCCCCTTACTCACTTCTCCAATACCACCCACTTTTATACATTTGCTTGAAGCAATAGAGAAAACTCAGCACTTAACAGTCCCTCTCACTCACCCATTAAAGAGAGTCAACTTCCACACTTGACTGTGTTTGAGACAACTCTATATGCTAGCCCATAAGCATTTGAGGAGGTTACACCCCAAGAGTTACATGTAACTCTTGGTGGTAGTTCAAGTGAAGCAACTACTACAACTGCTACTACAACAGTGGCTCAGTTGGACAGTGGTTACATACATAAGACTTCCTTGAAGGCAACAACTGTTGAAGCTACAATAGTAACTTCCAAGCCAGTTGGAAGTCCCCAGAACCAAGAACAAGGGGCATTTGGGTCTGATACTATGGAATGTACTGCAGTAGAAGATCCAAATCAACTACCTCTGGTAGAAATTCAGATGATCCTATTAGATTAGGTGATGAATTAAGGTATAAAGAATTGACGGAGAGGATGTCTTCCATGGAATCATCAATTGATGACATCAAAACCATGATGAAGTTACTCCTATAAAACTCCCAACATCAACCATCCTCCACACCAAATGCCGATGAGCTGGAGGGTTCTCCAACCAGTCTTCCCAGCCTAGAGACAATTAGAGAATTTTCAGCATGAAGTTCAAATGCAACTCATCCGCAACATGGTCGAGGCTAGATATCAAGATACTCAAGCTGCTATTAACGCCATCAAAGACCACTTGTTACAAACCACTGGCTCTGCCCCGGTTATCATTCTTTCAGATGATGCCAAAAAGGGGGAGAAAGATTCTTTGGGAAACTTGCAGCCTGATTCCCAAGTTAAATCACAGGTGCAACAACAGCCAACAACAACCACAACCTCTGCTGAAGCATCCAAAGCATCTTTGGGCAAAGAAATTGATCAGACATTAAACCAAGAAGCTGAAAGGATTGCTATCGAGAAGCAGAAACGACAAGATACACTTGAAGCCAAAGCTTTAATGCTTATTGAAGAAGAAAAGGCTAAGCAGATGGAAAAGAAAGATATTGGTACTTCAAGGCAAAGAAGGTCTGCTAGGAAAGCAAGACAACCAACTCCCATCTCTTTTATAACCACTACTGAAACCACTGCTAAGGTATCCTCTGTCACTCTCACCACAACAGTTGTTAGAACAAATGTTTCTGATGCTGGAACAACAGATGTTTTCAGCATATGTTGTTCAAACCACTGCCATGATCACCTTCCCAACCACAACTGAACCACTGCCCACACCATCCCGAATTCCCACACATCCATCTTCTCCCAAAATTAAATTCCAACGCAAAAGAAAAACTTTTGTTGTTGATGATGATGAAGACAACCAATCACCACTTCCTACCTCATCACAATCCATATCACAACCATCCTCATCACCTCCACACTCTAAAACTCCATTTCCCGCATTTCCAATCATGCACCTATCCTCATCATTCCTTCTTGTGGGTGCATTATACCCATTGGAAAATTTTTGCTGTAAAAGGTGAGATTGAAGCTTTCTACAAAATAGAAGATCCAGCAAAAAGAGACTTCCCTTCCTTGCTGGGGTATCAAAAACCTAGGAACTTGGATGAGTATCTTAAACTAAAGGCTAGACAGGATGAATACATTGCAAAAGAAAAATAAAAAATAAAGATGACAAGGCTTACAAATCTCCTTGCAATACGAACTGAGCAAAGTCAGAAGTATTGAAGAATTTGCTAAGGAGCTAAGTAAGTCTATCTCTGAACAGCCAACCACTAATGATCCAAAACTGAAAGAAGATTATCTTGATCATGTCATGAAGCATAAGCCTTACAAAGCAACAGGGGCACAATTTAAAGACTGGTCGGCTAACGAGCTTGAAGAAGAAATTGAAAGAATTCATTCTATGCTCAAGGATTCTTGAAAAAAGCCTACTCCTCCTGTTTGGAAAAGGCCAAAATTGAAAGGCAAGACCATGCTCTCAAAATTAAAAGAATGAAAGCCGAGCTTGTTGATGCTTTATATGGAACAATAAGGCAGATTGCTAGATGGTCAGAGTCTAAAGTGGTAGATACATATAGAAGGTTGGAAGAATTAAGAAAAAAAGATCCTTCTATTCCAAGAAAGCCAATCTATGATCAAACAACCTCTGCTCTCAAAAAGACCCTTGCTCCTAAAAGATCAACTTCAACCACCAACTTATCCATCATTGCCTTAAATCAAGCAAAGAGGCAAAATCAGGTAGAAGAAGAAGATCAAAGGATGCATGAAGAATTAAGAAAATAGGGTATAAAGAACCAAATTTTGTGTCAAACAGATGCTGCAAGTGACAAGCTTATAGCCTCAATACTCACACTTGTACGCAGACCAACTTCACCCAACTCATCAAAAATAACACTACTCCCATGAAAACCATCTGACTCAAAAATTCTAAAATGGAAGTCTAACAAAGACAACCATGAATTGACATTGCTCAGGTCAGATGGTAGAGCTCAAAGGATAAAGATGGAAGATGCATACGGTCTGGATGTAGGTGATCTCCAAGACTTGCTGAATCTTGATCTTGAAAGGGATGTAGAAGACATGATTGCCCTGGATTTTGAACTTCAATTCAAAGTCCAAATAAGGGAATCATTGATGAGAAATAAAGATTAGAAATAAAGTTTTGTTTTGGCATCATCTGTTCTAGGGGGAGATTATTAAACCCTATAAAAGAACATATGATAGAAAGCCAAAATATACTGAAACCTCTTATCCAAATAATAATGTAACATCTGCCTAAGTCAAGCTCTACTAAAGACTAAATGTCTAAGGTCTGCTATAGCTAAACTCTGTTGAAGACAAAGCTCTGCTGAAGTCTAAAGCTGAAGGTCTGCCAAGGCAAAGCTCTATTAAAGACTAAAGCTAAAAGGTCTACCATGACAAAGCTCTACTGAAGATCAAAGTTAAAGGTCTGTCAAGGCAAAGCTCTACTGAAGACCAACATATGATGTATCATCAGCGTTTTCTATCAGTCCTTGTAATGTATAGTGTATAGCAGTGGTTAGCTTAGCAGATGTTATTAATTTGTTATTCTTGTTAAGTGTCACTTTCATGCTGACATCATAATAAGATGCTCAGTGGTTAGGATTGTAGTATAAATAGAACAATGCTGTAGTGTTCTATTTGATCACTTCCATCGATTATCAATATAACCTATCTTTCTTACATTTTGTACGAACAAATCAGTGATCTTAGGCAGAGGGGGAGATTGTGAGTCATATGCTAGTAATCTTCTCAACTGTTATGAATTAAAGTTCATTTATTCCGCTGCAAGTTTATCTGATTTATCGTCCTTCGTTTACCATTTTTAGAACTTTCATAAACAGTTTCAAACTCAGATCCTAACAAAAAGGTTGGGCAGGAGACATGTTTGGCTGAATTTACCTTATTGCCCTTTAGGGTATTAATTAAATAAAGGGAAAATAATTGGAAAATACAACGAGGGACCTGATTGAACGTAATCGACAACACCAGGGACTGGAGTGTAGCGTATTTTCAAATGAGGGTTGTTCCTGCGTTTTGATGTAAACCATAGGGACGTAAATCAACATTTACTCTTTAATATATTTTGAAATTATTTGTGAGTGAAGGTGAGAGAAAAGATAATAATAAAGTTAGAAAAATATTATTTAATTAGAATGAGAGAGAAAATATAGTTGTTTTTAGTATAATTATAAGGTAGAAAATGATAGATAGAATGTGAATGCCCTAACACTTCTACATGTAAACTATAAACAAAGTAGAATTAGCTTCTGTCAAAAATATATACGAAAAAAGAAGGGGTTGTAGTTGTATGAATTTACAATATAAATATAAATATATATATATATATATATATATATATATATATATATATATATATATATATATATATATATATCATAGAATTCAACAATAATCAATACAAAGTAGACATGTCTAATATACATATTTTACTTAATCCGGAAGTATCAACATAGAGATGCCTAATATAGAAAGTTTACTTAATCATTGTTATGAAACAAAGACAGGAACAAAAGTGTAAAAGATAAAATTAATATGATTAAAATAATATATAAGGGCATAATATCTATTTATTTAGACGGGAAAAGACAATTGAGATCACCCAATAGAGTGTCATGTGTCTTCATATGGTTTCTTTTATTATACAGTATAGATATATATATATAGATAGATTTATGTGCGTTTTAGTTTTTTTATTTTTAAAATTTTCTGTTCTCTTTCTTATTTATCCTTCGAGGTCAGAGACAAGGTCATGTTGTAAGTCTCGTCCTACTGTACGTCTCGTCTTGGAAGGTGTAGCAAGGTTTCAAAAGCGTGGAAAGCTTAACCAAAGGTATATCGGACCATTGGAAATTCAGGCTAAAGTTGGTATCGTCGCATACAAATTAAAACTACTAGAGGAGCTCAGTAGTGTTCATGACACACTTTATGTATAGAACCTCAAGAAGTGTTTAGCGGATGAGACACTTGTTATTGCCGCGGTCTAAGTCTGCATCGGCGACAAATTCCATTTTATCGAAGAACCCATTGAGGTTATGGACTGGAAGGTCCAAAAGCTAAGAAAAAACCGTAACAAACTAGTCAACGTCCATTGGAACTCAAGACGCGGACCCGAGTTTACTTAGGAACGCGAGGATCAAATGAAAGCAAAGGACCCCCACCTATTCGAGAAGACTCTTGTTCAGGATTACTCCCCTTGAATTTCAGGACGATAACGGGGGAAGCATGTGACAAACGGCAAAATAACAGGTATATATGTACAACTTAATAACTGTTAATTATACAATTATGTACATTTAGACTTAATGACATATTAATTGAGTCCACTAAGTCTAGCAATGAACAATAAATGCATTAACATTTACATATAGCATATCGCATTCGCCTTGTCGTGATGCGAAGAAAAAGTTTTTGATGATCGTTGGCGGGTTATTCGGTTAACGAGGCTTATGTCAGATGGTTCACATATCCGGTTCACGAGGGTTATGATTGATGAAACCAAGGGATAAGAAATTATATAGAATAGGTATATATCCTAGACTTCTAGAAAAACATACAAGTATTATTGTTTTTCGATTATAGCAACGAGACTTACAACTTTCTAGCAACAAACACAAATACATAATCAATAGGTAACGCTGATTTACACAAAGTGATATTAAGGGGTTATGAGATATCCAAAGGGTGTCGAAAATAATAAGTACCATGTTACTTTACCTAGTTGATTGTTAATCGATTCGTTAACATAATTAAGTGAGCGTTTAGCATTAATTCATCATCAAGACATAGCCTAGTAACTAGTTGATCCTAGTTAGCATACTAATTCTAGATTAGCACCATAATCACATGATTAAATCCAAACACCAAAATATCTAAAACCTTTATTTATCACATGCTCAAAATGTTAAACCAAGATCAAACCAAACCAACCATCCACATACCCCTTATCTACGGCCGGGGGGGGGGGGGGGGTTGCTTGTTGAAGTGTTTTTTGTAAGGTATAGCTTGTGTTAACTAAGTGGTGTGAGGTTTGAAAGATAAAAGAAATACAACACCCTCCCTCTAACCCCGCTCTCCCTCACAAAAAGAAGCTTGTTCTTGCACTTTGGTGGAGTTTTCTTTCATATTTTCTACAAAGTGCTCTTCCCTAGCCTAGAGCTAGTAGTAAGCCTTTATTTCATGTTTTTAAGTTTAATTCAGCGTTAAGTACAAGAGTTCACCAAAGAGTCTTGTTAAGATGTTTAAAAGGTTTTAAACGGAAACTATACACTTTAAGAAATGTGGGTGATTTTATAGTGATTTGAAGTTGATTACACTAGTGTACTTGATAAACTAATGAAGTTGTGGTTAAAAAGTAATTTAACATGTTTATAAAGTATAAAGTCTATAGTTGAACTTGTTATGAAGGAAGATGGTCATGAAAAAGTGTTCTTGAAAGTTCTAGGGTTTTTGTATAATTTATCATGCTCGTGGATCTTGTTGAAAAGTTAAGATAATGTAAAATTTTTGGTAATAAATAGTAGATAATGTTGATGATGATTAGTGGATGATGATGATGATTAAAGGATGAGGATGATGATCTAGTGATTACCATGCTAAAAATTATAAAGTTGGCAAATACATGCTAAAACATGGTTAATTAGGCCTTAGGGTTTACAAACATTAACAAGAATTAATTTCACTAGTTATCTGTTATATGTATAATGATGAAAAAATATAAGTTAATACAACACCATGGTAAATTAGGGTTTTTGAAAGCATAAAAATGGATATATTTGGTAAAAAGGGGATATATATACACACACTTAATAAAAATGTGGAAGACATACACATCGGACATGTAATACATGGACAAGTTGAACTTTGGGAAATATGAACAAAATGGAATAGAAAACAAGTTCCAAAATTCTAATGATATACTTGGCAAGAATACAATACGATAACAAAATCCGAGACTTCGATAATAATACCATTCGGATATTTGGACAATTACAAATATACACACACATATTGATGGGAAGTATATAATGCCAACCTATTGCAAAAGTATATATAAATATGGACAAACTATGAAAATATACATTTTTCGATGCCGTATAGAAATATATATGTTTTAGAATCGAGCACAAAAATATATTATTTTTAAGTAATCGTAAGAATATATTATCTTAAAATATATTTTCTGGAACAACCTACAAGAAATTAAGTGTGGAATAATCGAAAGATAAATATATGTATATACCTACATTTACGTGCCTACATGTATCGCCCTTAATAATACGAGATTATATGTAGTATATATGTATATGTATATGTGCAAATACATAACACACTAATCGATTGGAAAAGTATACATATAATTAAATATATGCATACGTATACAAAGAAGTTAAACAACACACCCGTGACAACAAACGGGTTAAGACGAACAAACAAGGATAACGTTAAAAATATTATTTTAACAAAGTATCAGACTCGGAAATGTATTTAAAGATGAATATATTTTAATTAAACTATCGGTCGGTGATTATATGCCACAAGGGAAAATATATATTTTTAGATATAAAAATATATTATTTTTACAACAAAACAATCGTGTGGGACACAAGTGTATACAAGGGGCTAGGCCTCGGACATTATACAAACATGTGTGCACATGTATATACGTGATAATATATATACATGGTAATTCGGATAATCACCCACCAACGTCTTTAAACAAACAAGGATTTTCAAAACGAAAGAATGATATTAACTTTTAACAAGAATTGGTAAAAGACTTGTACACGAAGCAAATGATTAGACCTAAGTGTCTTCACAAGGTAGGATGCTTGTAGGTGAGGGACAATTTATTGTTATCGAGCATTGCTAGTAGTTGCGTGGAACACAAGTAGTGAGTTTCATGACCCTTCTTTTAAATACTTTTGTTTTCAAAAATTAGGGGGAGATACATGTTTATATAATGGTATGGTAGTTAGGGAATGAAATCAGCTACCTTATTATGTGTGCATATGTGGTAGTGCATTTAGTAACCATTCATCACAAAATGAACGGATGAACAATTGGACATATCTATTGAGTGTGGGCAAGCTCCAATCCTAATCCTTGAGACCTTGTGGGAGTGCTTTTGTGTCCGGCTAGTTGCGCGTCACTAGTTATTAGTGATTCGGTAGATGGGACGAACATTGTCCAGGTTTAGTTACAAACTTATGTTGATACATATGTTAATTTCCAAGCTAAACATTAATTGATCAACATATTTCATTGACACGGTGCATACCAGGTTTACTCAAACGTTTATCAAATTTTTTTTTAAGAATTCATTTTTGTCAGGCAAAACCTGTGAACACACCGACATTATGTTGACGTCTTACTCAACATACACTGCATGATTTTGGAAGTTAAGGACTAAGATTGCAAGAACGATGCCATTTTGAGGGTTTGCCTCGTATCTTTCGCCTGCGTGCGAAATATATGGGCCAAAGTCTAGTTTATTAAAACTATCTTTTGTTAAAAATCTTTTGTGAAACCCGAAGTATTTGGTTCACGTACGTAAACAAAAATACTTTGGTTTTGTATCGACATTTCAAGTGATTTATATATATAGTTGGCATCATTGGTTATTTAAATCATGTAGACCTTTACACACCGAATGCTATGAAAACCTTTTGTGATGATAACTCGCGCTTCCGCTACGAGCAGGATGTGACATGTAAAAGCCATATTAGGTTAAAGTAAAAATATTTTTTCTTCTTTTTTTTTTCAACTGTAAAACCCAAATTAGGGCAAAAGTAAAAAAAAAAAAAAGTGTGAATAGACACATCCCGCCTTTCTGCCTCCACCGTCTCCAACCCATTACCCCCTTCTACATCTAGCGAACAGCCGACAACCGCCTCTACCTCTGACCGTCCATCGTCACAGCGCTGTCCACGCTCCACGTTCCTATCCGCTTTTTTGTTTGGAACTTTTTTCAATGTCATACCTTAATTGGTGAATGAAGGTTTTTTAGGTAGAAACAACACCATTGTTCATTAGTTCAAATCTTTTCTTGATTTTCTATGTGTATTTGTATGAACATATCTGTCTATTTGTGAGTCTTGTTTGAAGAGTATTTGGGCTGTGATTTGAAAAAAGTTTTTGCAATAAGCCCTTTTCAATTTTTTTTGTTTTTGCTTTGAATCTTTGAAACCACCCCTGCCCCCCAATAAATTTACATCATTTTGCTCCAATCATACATGCATAGAGCATATCTGTGTATCATCAGTCTGAGTCCGAGTGTGTTTTTTAGAGTGAAAAAGATCTTTCTAGTAAAAGATTGCAATTTCTAGTGTATGTTCTTTTTAATGCTTTGCTAAATCTTGAAGAAAAGCCCATAACTTCAATCTCTTATGGGGTTCTCACTATGGGTTCATGTTCTTCCAGTATTAGTCTTCCAGGAAAAAAATGGCTTATGTTGGGCATTTCAAACAGCAAGGTGTGTCCTTTTAATGTTTAACATATTTGAACCATCATAAGTGTTTCTTTTTTTAACAATGTTTAATCCAATTTCAGGTTCATTTGTTTAACATGGCAATTAGACTGGTTAAAAGAATCTCTTAGCTAATAAGCAACAGAAATGGTTTGGTTAGATGCTTTTGTAGTTGAACCGGCTCCAAGAAATGCTTATTTATTCATCTTTTTATGCTTCATGTGTAGACCATTATAACACTGCTTTATTTTGTGACTAGTTCAAAACAAAGTTTTGTTTCAAGTACTACAATGACCATTTTTAGGTGTGCCGGGTCTCACACAGACCCGTGTTTACTCAAATTCGTTTTGTAAAAAATATTAGAAATCAGTTTAGAGAAATATGTTTTTAGAGACGGAGATAGATAATGGTATAGAAAAAAATATTGACTTTAGTGATAAAGCTAGACCTTATCCGAAAATTCGAACATTGAGTTCACCGAAATTTAAGCACCTAAAAAAATATATCCACCGGGAAAAATCCTGGATCCGCCACTGACTTATACAATCATATGATCATTTAGGTACATGCATATACACATACTAGTGCTCCCATGATTCTACAATTGGCAACATAATCCAAGGTAGCCAATATGCCATAATTCCAACAATATCTTTTGTTAGTAAACTAATATGCTTCATAATTATTATACATTCATTTCTTAATCATAATTAACCAATTAATCCAACACACGGTGTGCATCACACCAATTAAGCATAGGATACAACCTTCTAAGACATACCATTTACCAAAGCATACACTCAACTCAATTTCTCATATGGATTACATCTAAGACATGTTCCTCATGTTAGTTTACTATTAATTACATCATTATCGCATTCCATTCATATTCCTCCATTACTTGCATGCAATTTCACATATTACTATCATTCAAACATTTCATTAAATACTTGGTGTGCACAATGTACAAATATCACATGCTTAACTTCCTAGCTCATAGCCTCAAGCACCATTTTTCTTACTAATCAACAAGTTTCATGAAACAAGTAACATCTAGTTAGCATAAATTCAAGTTATTTTAGCTAATACACCAAATTAACAAAAATAAACACGGGTTCATCCCCATGTTGAAAACCCACTTCACACCATTCATGAACCTTCATTCAAACTTATGAATTACTCAAATTATACCCATATACTTATTGATCTGATGATTCCAAACACAGATATTACATATGTTGTATTGTTAGAATTCATAAAAACTTTCATTATTCAACAATTCTATAACATGAAAACCACCACCTAATGACATTTCACAACCTAGCTTAGGTCTATTATGATTAGATGATGAGAATTCCTTAATCGTGCGAGGTTTTAGCACCCAATTTGACCTTGATTTGACTGAATTGCACACCTTATTCTTGAGAGGGTTTTCTTCTCCAAATGTTGACACACATACATGTCCAGGGCTTTCTTTGGTTAAAAAGACAATCTAACACTTACATGTTCAACCCCCTCATGTTTGCTTTTTGATAACTTTTGTCAGATTACTCGATTCCTTCTTATTTAATTTATATTCTAATTAAGTTAGGTAAGTTAGTTATTTTATTTCATGCCATAACATAAGCAACATACTAATAAATTACAAATTGAAGTTTTGGGGGTTTACACATGACTAAGATGAGTTTCTTATTGGTTCCACGTTTTTCTTGAACTGACTATTTTTTAATTAATTCTAACAGTTGTATTATTCGATTGAACGTGTTCTATAACGATTTAACCACATATCTAGCAAATATAAGAGTAGAGAAACACAAAAAAAACTTTCATTGTGACCGTATTCAAAATCACAACTCACAACTATTATACCGAATAGATATTATTTGTAATTTTATCAGAGCTGCTCAAAGGGATACAAGATGTGATATAATACAAGTGTAAATAATTTAAAAACCTTCCCATATATAAACACAAATCCAAATGAATCAAAAATGTTAATGCAGCTCGTATGGTTGATTGCTTCCTTGTTAAACACAAGGCCCAAGATCTAAACTTGGTTAACCATAACACATCACAAAACACAAGGAAATTTGTCTCATCCTGATCCTCTAAAAGACTCATGTTTGTCTTTTTTATTTTTTCATAATTCTACTTCAAGTATTACTATAATTTTAATTTTTCAGAATTCTAATTCAAGTATTACTATAATCCCAAATATACATGGAAAACCACTCCCATTTCAAACATGCAATCCCCAAAAGATAAGATAAGATGCGACGAGACGTAGATAATCAAAAGTGAAGCTCTCCTTATATTTAGTTTTAAACGAAATTTAATTCACAGAGTACTCTATTTTTTCTTTTAGCCCAAATAAGACTATAAGGGTTATTTTTTTTACTTGCACAGGGCCTTTGAGTTCTTAGGACGGCCTTAAATTTGTAAACACTTACCACAATCATTACTAAAAATGAAAAGTTTAGAAACTAAGAATATGCATGACTATTCATTAAAAAAACAGAATAAAATGATACATAAGAGATATTGGGCCCGATCTTTAAAATACCATTGAATACCCAACTAACCCACCCAAGACTAAGGGCCTGGGCCTAATAGGCAGTTTCTATTTATGTCAGCTTTGAAAAAGATTTGAATCAATGATAAGTACTCATATATCTTTCAAGGAGACGTCTCTTACGAATTTACTAAATATCACGTGGATTTAAAATCATGAAGGGTATTGGGGCCACCCTTTTCAGCTTTCACCTTCATCAGGTTATGCAGTAAACCCTCGCCAATGTGTCATATTGTGAAATTGCTTTGTGAATACGGTGACTATATTGCCTGATGTATCGGTGTGTGAAAAGTGAGGTGAAAATAGGTAAAGTGAATTGAGTAGCTTTCCAACACCACTCCAAGTGATTTTGTTATTTTTTATTGAATACGGTTAAAAATGAGATGGAACGATTTAATTGAGTCTTTTCAATTGGATATTTTGGATTGTGCCTCTAATAATAATCGAAGGTCATGGAATATTAAAATGTGGTGGTGGTAGTAGTTTAGTAGGGGTAGTAGCGGCAGTTGTAACATTGGTAGTGGTGGTAATTGTGATGATAACAGTAGTGGTAGAAATACTATCACTACTACAATTACCACCACAACTACTGCTATTTTAACTACCAACCACTACCACCACTGCTACCATCATCACCACTAGCGATAGTAATAGCTCATAGTAGTTATATAACAATTAAGAGTAAAGCGTGAAACCGTGCAACCAATGTTGCGAAGTTTGAAGGGGGGCGGGTTGTAAAACCACGCTAAGTAGAAACTCAACAATGACCAAAACCGGGAAAAAGGGTAAAATAGAAACACAAATTTTTAAGATCGTGTGACGTAAAAAGTAAACGAATTCGAATTTATACCGACACGTATTAGAAAGCCGATGGTGTTAAAAAAATCAAGGGACTAAATGTGACTATCAAACACCGTGTTAAATAATAATTAAACGAAAGAACAGAAAACCATTAAGCACCAATAATCATGCTAAGTAGCAACTAAACGATGATCAAATTCACGAAAAAGCATAAAACAAAAACTAATAAAAAAACCAAACTCGTTTAACTTTCATGGCAAATATATAATAGAATCAAAGTTTTGTTACAAAACTAAAAAAACTCCAAAGTTTACTTTATAAAAAAAAACCAAAACCACAAAAAACATACACAAATGTTACTATTCCTAATATGGTCATATATGGCCAAAATTAAGTAGTTTGAAAAGTTATGTTCAAAACAAAAAGCAAAAAAACATTACTATTTTTTATTTAGTTACAAATTAATACATAGTAGGTTTATCAACGTCGTCACCTTCCGGTGAATTTCTTTTGTTATTTATTCTGTGTTTACATGTGTTTTGAAATCACTACGAGCGCGTTGCGCATTGAACTGCTAACAAGAATAAAAAGAAAATACAGAAAAAAAAATTAAAAGATAACCGAAAGAAAATCAACGAAAAAAGTTGTATGGTAATGATTTGTTTCGTATGAAACCCGTGGTCAGATATGTGAAAATGATACTAGGTACTGGTACCGAAAGATCTTAAGTACCAATTCGGTACCAACTTTTGGTGTTCCTGGTACCGGTTCACTATCAGTTTTTATCTTTATATACCGGTACCGTAACCGGTATTTTAGGTACCAGTACCGATTCCGTATCGGTTGGCACCAAGCTCATCCCTACCCCTGAAACTAAAAAAAAGAAATCATTAAAGTTTGAATAAAATCAACAAAAAAGGTTATACGATAGTGTTGTTGTTCGTACAATACCCGTGATCAGGGATGGGCAAATGGTAGCCGATAGCAATACCGAATTTTCAGAACTAAAAGATTTTCAAAATCCATTCGGTACCGACTTTTGCCGTTTTCTGTACAAGACTAGTGCCGATTTTTACCTTCATGTACCGATAACGAACCAAACCGTACTAGTATTTTCAATACTAGTACCGGTTGACACTAAGCTTATCCAACTTAAAAAGTAAACAAAATAGTTATTATTATAATATTAAAACAATAAAAGTATTACAAAACTATTTATATATATAATAGGGTGGGGTTCTAGATTGAATACTAGTGTATTTTCATCATCAAATCCTGACCATTGATTTACACTTGTGTATTGATAATCAAGAGTTATGATTAGTTCACATAGTTCACTACCAAATGAGTTGTTCACAAATGAACCTAACCCTATTATTATAATAGTTAAAACACTATTCATCAAGTTCCTTTATATATATATATATATATATATATATATAGATTAAGAATCCTATAAAAAAGGGTTTGAGTGTGAGAAGTGTAAGAAATATTATTGTTCTGACATGTGTTCTTGATTATATTAATTCAAAAGGGTAAAAATGTAATTCATTCAAACATTCAATTAAATGATAAATATTTTTATAACCGCCTGGGAGTTATTTTTTGATTCCGATTTCTTTTTTTCAATGATCCATTAAGAATCTGCGATTTAGTTATCATTTCGTATAAATCTTCAAGATCGCAAGATGTTATCATTGTAATAAAATTTTCTGTACAGTCATGGTGTTTTAATATCTCGAATGATTGCATTACACATTATGTGTGGTGTTTTAAACCTGCATTTATGGTGTTTTAAACCTACAGTCCAGTATGTGTTCTTCGTATGGTGTTTTAAACCTGCAGTCCAGTATGTGTTCTTCGTATTGTGTTTTAAACCTGCATTCATGGTGTTTTACACCTGCAGTCCAGTATGTGTTCTTCGCATTGTGTTTTAAACCTGCATTTACCCCTACATTCATGGTGTTTTACACCTGCATTCATGTCACACCCCAACCGATGGCGGAAACATCGGAGTGAGACGAACGAGATTGCTCGAGACATCATAACACTAATTGTGACAATATTTAATGAAACAACTCATTTCATTTCATTCATCAAATCGTCAAATACAACATAATTCAAATACAAAATAACATCAAATGAAACAAGTTCAACGAAACATAATAAATAACTTAGTATTCTAAGCGTGTTTCTATGCCAATCCTACTAAGTCTCGTCATATCAACATCATCAACCTGCAACATGTTAAAAAGTATAGTTTAATAACAAAATATTGGCAAGTACACAAGTTTGAATCATAGCATATATAGTAAAACGTTTAAACGAATCCACATGATAAGCTAGTATACGAGATTAATGTAAATAAGACTTGTGAACTACAAGTCAATCCTCAAGTGTCACCTCATAATAGATTAAAACTTAACATGACCACAAGAATACGGGCAGTGCGTTACTCCTATAGCGCTATACATGTTAATGAGAGGCTCGTACGAAGTTAATGACAATTAGTATCACATAAGAATGTTCTAAGTAAACAAATCGAGTATCACATAACTATAGCATGTATGATGAATTGTTTGATTGCATAGAATAAAAGTGTGGTTTAGTGTGTATATGGTAGATTAACATATTGCACCCGAATAGTGTAAAGTGTAAAAAGGGTGTCAAGTGTACTCACGGTTTTGCAAAGTTAATTCCGTGAAAATGTTTGAGTTGATTAGGGTGACGAACACCGAGTTACCCTACACAAGGAAACGTAGGTGTGTGAGTATTGGAATGATGATGGAGTTCGTTAATTTAGGAACTTAAAGCATGCAAAAAGTATGTATAGTTGAAAGTATTTATCTAGATGTTAACTCTCGTTTTTGACACTATAAGCCCCGTATGGTGTTTGTGGTTTTATGGGTCATGCCGAATAGAATCGTAACGCTGGTTAAGTCTTAGATAAAAAAAACCTAATGTTAGGACAAGTAACCATACGATCATTGTCAAAGGTTCGGTTATATTTATTATTTACATATATAGTTTACATATATTATTATAAGTTTATCATATACATCATAGATTTCATATAAGTCATGGAAGTCATGGAAGTCATAGAAGTCATGCATGGAGGTAGGAGGATAACCGTCCTTAACCTATTTCGTAAGATTCACCAATACACAAATTGTCACAAGTACAATCCGGAAGGTGATGAGTAAAGTACTTCACTAAACTACGTTTCGACCGAATAAGCAAGCTAGGTGCGTGCATCCCGAACATAGCAACGTTTGGGGACGTGTCATAGCCTTGTTACTCAAGTGAAGGTGAAACATAGCTTAGTGGATAGAATCATCAACTGAGGGTGGATTGAAAGTTGGATAGCCAAGGCCTCCATGTAATCACACCTTCACCAAAACACAAGCTTGTAAGCTTGGATGGTTTCAACACTTTTGGGTTAAGACCCTTAGTAAAACAACAAGTTTAGAGGCTATACCTCTTGATTTTGTATGGAACAAGCCTAGCTAGCTTACTAACCATAAACTTGATTAGAGGCACAAGTAGCATAGAGTTGTTAAGATAAAACAAGTTTAAGAAAAGTTTATAAGTTTCACTTCCAAAACAGAAGGTTTGGCCATAAAATGGTATTGTTCCACCTTGATTTTCCAGGGAAAATTATGGTAACATCCCAAGAGGCTTAGCAAACATTGTTGAGGAAGAAAACATGAAGAAAGTTTGAAGTTTTTAAAGTCTTGAAAAGAAAAACATGAGCAGAAAGTTTAGCACACTTTTAGACCTCAAAATGGTGAGGTTTCACCTTAGTTTGCCTAAGCAAACTTGTGAAAACCTTCCTAGAGATTATCCAAGTATTTTAGAAGGTAAACAAGGTTTAAACAAAGAAGGAAGTGAGTTGAAACTCACTTGCAAACTGAAATGGTCCAGCAGAAAGTTCTGGAGGTTTAGGGAGGTTTTGTGAAGTGTTGGAGGCTTGTAAAAGTGAGAAATGGATGGGGGAATGCTTGTTTATGTAGGGAATGGATTAGGGTTCAAGTTAGGGTTACATTTAATGGAGTTTGGTGGAGATAATATTGAAACATGAAGTGGTTAAAGGAGTGGCAGCTTGCGGCCACAAGCTGCCTTGTATTTCTTTTTTTTTTTTTGTTAATTAATTGTAATTAGGTTTAAGTGATGTTTATTTGATGCACATTATTTTTATATAATTGGGACTTGTTTGGAAGATCCAAAACCAAGATTAAGGGCCTTATATAATCCCAAAAAAAGACTTGTTACTAAGCAACGTAGTTTATAAACACGACAAAATTTACGAGGTGCCATATGTCTATGTATTTCGCGTTTGAAACACTAATCGTCTTGCTTGACTTGAGTTTTAAGATTCACAAACATACAATAGATATTCACGAGTGATTTTGATTTGTTAAATCGAGCAACGAATAAACGTACGTTCATAAGTATAAACATGCATAAAGCTTGTGAATTTCGCATAATTGATCATTTTGATTACAATCAAAGCCTTGGATTTACAATGATTCAAAAATGAGATACGATTACAAGGTTTGGACTTTCCAAATATAGAAACACGAAGCAAACTTACTAAAAACGGAAAGTTACAAAGGCGAAGCGTTACAATTCAAGTATATGTTTTTTCGTATTGTGTTTTAAACCTGCATTGAAGTAGGCTTCATATCATGCTAATTCTAAAGACCAAGGGTAAAAAATTTTTTTAACATAAGTGTTGGGAGTAGAATTGCAAGAAAGATAAACCTTGGTGACTATTAAGAAGAAGAGTTAGAAGAAGTAAATAAGTATAATTTTGCCCAAATCACAAATCACAAAAACACTTTACTATAATTTACTTAAAAATAAACCTTGGTGACTAGCAATATATGATGATAATAATAATAATAAAGAAATAAACACAAAGACAATAGGTATAATTTGACCAAAATCACAAATCACATAAACAAACCGTCTAATTTACTCAAATGAAAAAAACACCAAAACAATGTTAACATTTTTTTAGATTTATGGTTGCTAGGTATTTCAATCCCCATTTTCATAACAATAAACCAGCTAATGATAACATAATATATATTTTTTAGATTTATGGTCGCTAGGTATTTCATCAACTAAGCACAAACGAGTGGACTGAGGAAACCCCTACTGTCTTGGGGGATCAAAATCAGTTTAGACTTTAGATCAAAGTAAGTTCATGTTAGAAACAAGTCGTTTGTAGGGATTATATTGAGGAAACCGCTATTGTTTTAGAAAAGGAGTTGCATATAATTGTGTGGGCGATAGCTTATAAGATTTTTAGCGTTCAAAATTCAGTATTATTTTTGTATAAAGCTAATTAGATCTAAATAAAAACCTATGAACACTTGTCTCGAGAGAGAGAGAGTGATCACGGTACATGTATAAGTTGCAAATTGTAAATACAATTTATCATTATTTATGAAAGTTGATGTATAAATAAGTACAAATAACAAATTAAATTGTGTAACAAATTATATAAATCTAGTTTGTAACAATATGTATTGAACGACATAATGTCGAATAAAGAAAGAAAGGTACAAGGAAAAGGTTTTACAAGTGTATGTTTTCTTCCTACCGAACTTCCTAACATCTTTACCTAATTTCAATCTTCTTTCTCATATTTACTTCTTTACCTAATTTCAATCTTCTTTCTCATATTTACTTCATTTCATCAAAACAATAATTGCATTTCCAAAGTTTTATTGAGTGTTTTTTTGAGCAACATAATCTATGTATTGCATTGAGTAACAATAAAATAAAACTTTAGCAATTTGATATGTGAAAACCAATAATGTAATAAACTTTAGCAATTTGATATCGCTGGACCTATGCATTGTTAACATCATGTTGCGAGAATGTTGCAAAGTTAGCCATTGTATCATAAGATTTTCATAACAGTTTGTTTTTCACTATCTAATAAATAAGAACAATCCATATGTTCAAGTGAATCTTGCTGGGGATCTTTTTTCATTAATGTTCTTAGAGAGGCACCATCGTCACATCCCGAGTCCATGGCTTCATGGAACAACGCAATCTAGTGATGTGAAGGGTATAAATCAAAGAGGTTCCTTTGTAGATTCGTCTTCTTAAGATGTGGGCTTCCTTTGCACCTTTCAATGACAAAGACGACAAGAGATAGGAGAGGTAAAGGTGGAGATACAGTCGGGAAGGAGAGGGGGACAGTTTTTAGCAAATGAGCATTGCCTTGAATTTCTAAGGCAAATAATCATTATGCTAATATTGTGAGTCAAGACAACTATTTATTTGATTTTTCTCGGTTATATAACAGTTAAAGTTTGATAAAGCCTATACAAAATCTTAGATTAACAAAAACTTATCAATATACCGAAAGTGCTAACTGCTAAGTATATAATTAACTTGAGTGATTTAACATGTACTTTATATTAATTAAATTGTTTTTAGTATTATATGCGACAAAAAAGTAAATTACACAGATGGTTCCGTGATTTGGGGCAAATTAGAATTTTGGTCTATGATGATATTGTCAAGATATGGTATCATGACTACAACAACTCAGAATACCCAAATCAAAGTTTATTAACTCAAAAGTATTCTCTGATGATTACAACGAAACGATATACAAACAATAAAACAAACTCTCAATCCTCACAATTAGAGATTATCAAAGTGATAATCTCTCAAAGACAAACACAGAATCTCACAGCTACGATCTCTGATTCAGGAACAAACCCTAATTGTCTAGCAAGAGAAACGAGAGAACACTTGAAAATATCTTCGCTAATTGTTAGTGCAGTTTCAGTGTGGCCATAGCGTAGAAATCTCATACGTCTAACGTGTTAAGAGTCTTGAGTATGTGTATGTATTCGGAGGTTTCGTTAGGTGTCGTTAGATATTGATAAGAGTCAGAGTTTATAGGTATGTTAGGTTGGTTAAGGCATGATGGAGGGGATGTCATGAAGTCTCTTGCATGACATATGCACACCATGTGGTCATACGTTGACTTTGTAAGTGATGACATGCAAAAAACATGATAAACAACTTGATACGCTACTTTGCATGGTGAGCTTATGAAGTCAACGCATCATTGGTATGTGGGATTCATGGTGCACTGCCTAAAGAACATGATACACTACAAATTCTACGCATCTCTATGGTTATATATATGTATGGGTGATGCGTTATACATAGAACTCGACATAACTTCCAATTCGATCTTGACGTCAAGCTTTGTAATAGGAGTCGAATAGCAACGAAACTCTGTCCGTTTATTGTTTGTGTACTTCAAGTGGTATCAGAGCTCGAGGAGTTCTGCGAATAATCGTTGTTCGGTGTAATTTTGTGTACTTCGGACTATTTACATCAGATTTCGAACATTTTGGACAATTTTCTCATCAAATTCAGACACTTTAAAATGGATTAAACTGAACAAAATTAGAATACATTGTGTTCAACATCAGTATACATCCATAACAGTCGAAAATTTTAAGAAAAATCAAAAACTCAAAAAGCAACATGAAAATTTGGACAACAGTTTCATTTAGGCATCATTGATACGCACGTATCATTGTTCTTCAAAATGCATCACGGTTTGTGCGCATCACAGCTCATTCATCTGATTTCGACCGAATCTAAGTTGAGTTGTAGTTGTTGATTGAATTTTTACAGAAACAAGAAGGTGTGTTGTTGTTCATCGAGAATGAATTGCAGGTTTCAAAGAAGAAGTGTGAACTGTTGTTGTGGCTGAATTTTGTTTAGGCTCCTGTTGTTAAGAGGTTAGATTTGAGGATTTGTTGTTGTTGTTTTGGGGAATAGAAAAAAAAAACCAAATAGGAGAGGTGTAGAGAAGTGTGTGTGGCGCTGTGTTTGAACTGTAGGGTTTGTTTAAGTGAAGAAGAAAGGATAATAGAGAAAATTTTTATGGTTTGGTGAAATGCAATAGGAAGAAGTTATATATGATAACTGATGTTTTAGTGACGTTTTGTGATAAAATGATATTAGGGTTTAGTATATTAAAAAAAATAGAGGATAAGTCACATTAATTTTCGAGAAAAAGAATTTGAATAGTTGAGTTAATTTTTCAAAGAAAGTGACAATTCATAGGATTATATCAGAAATTGTGAAGTTGAAAATATAAACCATAAAGTGACGTTTTATAGTTTTGGTGAGTTCAAAATTGACATTTTAGTGGTTGGTCATGTATTGCAAGTTGTAATAAAAATTTTGAAAGCTAGTTTTTGTTTTAGGAATTTAGTCGACTATACAATTTTTGGTTGCAAGTTGTTAAAACAGATTTTCAGTTGGGTTGATTACAAGTATATAGTGTGCTGCGAACTTGTTGAAGGAGATTTGGGCCGAAAATTAAAGGAAGTGTATTCTAGAGATGGGCATAAAAACCGGTTCCGAACCCGAACCGGTAGAACCGAACTGGAACCGGTTCCAGTTCCTACCCGACATTAAGTAGAACCGGTTCCGGGTTCAAAATACCCGTTGGTTCCAACCCGGTTCCACAATTTTACCATTTGAATCGGGTAGTAACCGGTTCCTACCCGTACCCGGTTCCTACCCGTACCCGGTTTCACTAGTACCCGGTTCCATCAGTACCCGGAAATGCAGTTCTAGAAGGAACCGGTTATACCGTTAAAATGTTACCTTTGGAACCGGTTATAGCCGAAAAAGTGGAGACTAACGATAGAAAGAAACACAAAAATAACAAACACAATAGAAAGAAACATTACACAAACTTTATTAAAACACCAAACCAAACGGGTTACATCAAACATTTGAAGAACCGGTGCCGGAACCTTCTCCCGTCTCATTTATCTTTGCCTTCGTCACTGGGCAATGCCGCTCAGTGTGTTTCTTAAGGGTTGAGTTGGCTGCGGCCTTCATAAATTTTCCGCAAGCTTTGCATCTAGCCATCTCGTGGCTGTCGGACATTAAACAGAGATCAAAATTCTTCCATATAGCTGGGTTTCTTTTCGTCTCTAAGACAGTAACAACTTGTTCGTTGCATGCCATAAGTATTTTGCAAGATTTTTGAGAAGATGATTGAGTTTGTAAGTTGATGATGGTGAGTTTGTAAGTTGATGATGGTGAGTGTTAAGTTTTGAAATGATAAGTAGGGAGGGGTTTATATAAAAAAAACCGATTTCGACTGCCAGGAACCGGTTCCCAACGGTAACATTTTTTATCAGGAACCGGTTCTACGGTAACATTTTTATCAGGAACCGGTTCTAACGGTAACATTTTTATCAGGAACCGGTTCTGAACAGTAAAAGTCAGATTTTTTGACTGTCAGGAACCGGTTCTGAACAGTAAAAAGTCAGGGTTTACTGTCAGGAACCGATTCTAAACAGTAAAAGTCAGATTTTCGACTGTCAGGAACCGGTTCTGAACAGTAAAAAGTCGGGTTTACTGTCAGGAACCGGTTCCACACAGGAACCGGTTCCACACCATACCCGGTTCCATAATACCCGTACCCGGTTCTACACGGTTTCATATTCTTGGGTGTGAACCCGGGTAGGAACTGGACCCGGTTCCACACCATACCCGGTTCCAATGACATCCAAGCAGAACCGGTTCCGGGTTGGAACCGGTTCCGGGTAATAATAAAACCCGATTATGCCCATCTCTAGTGTATTCGGCTGGTTCGGATAATAGTGAGTTCATAATTACAAGTTACATTTTGGGCCAAGATCGTTGTAAGCATTGGACCGTATTTCGAGTTGAAGTATTTTAAAGGAAGTGTGTTGGGCTGGTTCGGATAATAGTGAGTTCATAATTACAAGTTACATTTTGGCCAAGATCGTAGCAAGTATTGGACTGTATTTCGAGTTGAAGTATTTTGGACTTGGTTTAATCTACAAATTCGGATTTGACTATTCGGGTTCAAGAGATTGATAAGTTTAGTGTGTTTAAAATTTTGTAGATTAAAAATGATGCAACAAAGATATATTGCTATTCCGAGTGAGAGAGCTGGTTACGATTTTACTGAAATTACAAATAATTAAAGCTCTAACAATGTTGGTAACAATAAAGTGTTGTAAGAGAGAGATAAAAATGCAGAACAAAGAAGACCACAAATCCAAAACATTAAAGTCTGAGGCTTCATGTATCTGAACATGTATGTCCTGAATGTTCTGATAAGGTAAACAAGTATCGTGCTGATAATGCCAAACTCCTGAAAAATTTGGAGAGTTTAGCATCTGAATATAATAGATTAAAAGAAAATGAAAAAGTTTTTGAAAACAAAATAAAAACTTTATAAATGAAAAATCATATTTAAATAAACACCTATTCAATAAAAAAGAAGCAATCGATTCATATCTCGATAAAATAAATTAGCTGAAAAATAAAATTATCAATATAAAAAATGAAGCTAAGAGTGTGAACTGGAAATTGAAGAGTTACGTTAACTCATCACATATTCTAGATCACATTATTACAAAATCGAAAAAAAATAATAATGAGGATGAGGATTATGAGAATGATAATAGTGGTATTAGATATAATCGTTGTACGCCCCAAATGAGACACAAATAATCGCCAACGAATATTGAATCAATGATAG
Source organism: Scalesia atractyloides (assembly GCA_947069175.1). Taxonomy (NCBI): domain Eukaryota; kingdom Viridiplantae; phylum Streptophyta; class Magnoliopsida; order Asterales; family Asteraceae; genus Scalesia; species Scalesia atractyloides. Next base: position 17,796,242 of record CAMTDV010000026.1, read on the forward strand.
ACATCCATATTTTTCAACTCTATTTGTTGATCCGATAGCAATTGTACCTGATAACACTAAAATTAAAACTTCTTCGGTCAAGATTCCAATACGTGACAATGTTACAGATCATGATACTGTCATAATCGAAGATAGTGATGATGATATTAATAATGGTGATATAAAATTGAAAATTCGTGAAAAAGATGTTGAGAAAATTCCGCCATTTGCTAACAATGGTGAATGTTCGAAGCAAAATGGGGAACAAAAAACAAACAAAAAATATTAACAATTCTAAAAGTCTTCAAAACAAAAGATTTTACAAAAATAAAATATCATCCGTACGATCATTCAATGGATATAAAAACTTATAAAAATTTAAGAATAAATGGTGCAGGTTTTACCATATTACTTTAGAATCAAATCGGTGAAGAGGTAGGAATGGAGGATATTCAAAGTCAAATCATTTTAATGACGAAAGAGAATGTAGAAATGATAAATACTATACGTCAAATCAGTGTTATGATCTTGGAAAGTGGTTTGATATAAGAGAACGATGCGATAATAGGATGTGTATCAACTATGGGACACATCGTTGTATATTATGTGCACCCATGAAGAAGGTATATCAACATGCAAAGTTGCTTTAAGTGTCAAACCAAAGGTCATGTCGTGAGAAATTGTCAATGGAGATCAAGAGGGGGATCATCGGACGGATATCAAACAAAGAAGAAAGTGAAGATAGATGATAAGCCTAAAGAACGTAGTGTTAAATTATCTAAAGGGCAGAAAGACAAACTGAGGAAAAAGAGAAAGAAGGCAAGAGAGTATTTGGAGAAAGTTTTGTCTTCGAATGTCTAATTTGGACACAAGTTATGAAGAATCATTTTGCACGACTAAAAGCAGTGAATCAAGTAAAACGTGTTCTACCGATGCAAATCTGAAGACAATAGATAGAACATGAGAACAGACACCGGATCATACTCTCGCGTCGATTTTTTGCTTAAAGTAGTCATACTTATCATTCCAATATTCGTTAGTGCGCAAAAATAACCTTTTGCGCATCCGAAATCGGCGCCTAAAAACATCGAAGTCATAAACCGGTGTTGGATAGAAATAATCTTTCATTAAACAATCATTACGGCTACACGGTCTCGCATAACATATTCCCTCCTCAAGATCGGGCACGGGGGGAGAACGATTAACATGTTGCAAGGTCTTAATCGCGGGGCACACACATTCGTAACTGCTTCTTCCTCCTCCGCATCTTCTTCATAAGAAAAAATATCTTTCGTATAGGTCAATAAACGAATCTTCTGATGGAGGCGAAGACATTGTAAAGAGTATTATTGATGAGTTGATTGGATGTAGAATGGGTTTGTGTGAGGTTTATTTATTTTAAAAATTTATGTATATATATATAGTTAGGAAAATAATTTGTATATTCTTTTTGACCGTTGTCCAACGGTCGATTTTCTTGAATCGGTCACCATCGGCTCATTATGTCCTTCGCGAGAATTTGAATTTTGGAACCATAGCGCCATGGGAGGCGATGTGCCCGGGCGCTATGGGGCGTTTTGTATGGCTCTGGCACTAGATGGAGCCCAACTACGGAAGGTCTTATGGGTTAAAAATAGGGATATTGGTATTAAATAACCCTAACTTTCATCAATTGGCCAATAACACTCCCAACTTTCTATTGTACACCAATACTCCCAGCTTTCAACTTATTGGCCGATAACACTCCCTAACTAACTGAACTCTAACCCAGTTAGTTTTTGATGATGTGGCAGCTGGCGTGGAATTTTTGATGATGTGGCATTTGACATGGCGTTTTTATGATGTGGCATCTGACATGGCATTTTCTGGTGACGTGCCAACTAACACCAGCTAACTTGGTTAGGATTCAGTTAGTTAAGGAGTGTTATCGGCCAATAAGTTGAAAGTTGGGAGTGCTGGTATACAAATTGAAAGTTAGGAGTGTTATTGTTGCTGACAGAAGCTATTAAAGTTGAAGCTATCCAAAGACCAAAGACGTTGAAGATTGCAAGATAACTGAAGACAAAGTTGTTTTATGAAGTTATTGTCAAGGGGGAGTTTGTTGGTGCATATTTGTGACAACAGCTTAGATTTGGTCTTTGGATATCTTGTAATTGGTAGAACAATAATTGTTAGTGGGTTTAGTGTTGTAGTAGTTGATTAGAAGTGGTTGGGCCAAACCAGACCCACATTATAGGGAGTGGTAGGCGAATTGGGCCTAGCCCAATTTGCAGCGCATGTGGTTACACCCTAGCCCAGTTGCAAACCTGTCTCTATATAAACAGAGTTTTACACTAGGGTTAAGGTTGCTCAGTTAGTCACTTCAGAGAAAGTTGAGAGAGAATTCGTAGAGAGATTAGCTTGGACGAATTCGTGTGATCTAGATTGATTGTAATCGTTGTGATAGATAATCAATAAAGATTGGGTTTATTGTGATTTCTGTTTCTACTTGTAATTCTGTGATAATCTGATCTAGAGTATTCCGCACTCTAGATTGGATAGACGATTTTGTGAAGATCCTTACGGATTAGGGGACCTACAGTCGCTACCCCTTTCTGAATAGCAAACCCTATCCTACTAAACATAAAATTCTGCCCCTTAAAATATGCAGTGTTACTACTTACAACCTACAGAACCCGTTTGAGAAACTGCACCGCGTCAGGGGCGAGAGCGCTAAAGGTATCGAAAGCAAACGGGACGAACACGTGCTGATTCTCGATACAAGCTTTTTCGTGCTTAGCTACTTTGACCGCCTCCGCTTTGGTTATCGCCTAGCCCGCCACAAACCCGTGATCCCTTAGCCCAACGAGGGGAGACACACCTGTCAAATCGACGCACGTGTGTTCCCTCCTTCCCATCCAAAAACAAGAATGTCAGGGGGGCGTATGGTAGATCTCCCTTCTAAAGGATTAGTCAAGAAGTTCACCGGGGATTCCTTTTTTTCCGAGATCCCTGCCTGCTTAAGGACATCATGAAGCACATCTCGAACTAAATCATATCGATATTTAAAACCCGGTAATTCTTTGCAATAGACTGGATGTTCCCCAAAAGAATCCAAGAAAGCCTTCCAACATACAGGACACAGGTCATCAACCGGGAAAAGGGGTACCATTAGCAAGTACTTGAGAATAGCCCGGTATTCTATACCTGACATACATTGCCCTAAACCTTCATTGGGATTAACAGACAGGAAATCCTGAGCATGGGGCCTCGCAAATACTCAAACACGGCTCACTGCTGTGGGGACAAGGCAAACTTCTCTTCGATTGTCTTGACGATTTCACCATATAAGGCATTCGCCAGAATTTTCTGGGCTTTAAGGGGGCGGTGTCTTTAATTTAGAAACCGCCAAGATCAAGATCGGGAAGAGAACTATGCAGAGTGTCCAAAGCATCCATGTAATCATAGTCCAACAACCCACCACATTATTCACGAAGGATATGGTCTTGAAGAACCAACGATTGGGCCCGTGAAGCCACAAAAGCGTAGGAAGAGGCATCCTCAATCCCAAGACCCCCAAAACGGGTCAGAAGGGAAGCTAACCTCCATTGGAGGTCCCCGAAAAATGCACCTCCACAAACAACAATGTCCTCAATCGTATTCCAAAGCCCCTTATCAAAAACATAGACGACTCCCTTGGCATAAGAAGGCTGACACGTTCTGAGCCCAAACAGCAGTTTAGCAACCCCTGTAACGCTTCGCTTTTATAACTTTCCGTTTTTCGTAAGTTTGCTTCGTGTTTCTATATTTGGAAAGTCCAAACCATGTAATCGTGTCTCATTTCCGAATCATTGTAAATCCAAGGCTTTGATTATAATCAAGATGATCATTTATACGAAATGGGCAATCTTCATACGCAATTATACTTATGTTCATGCACGTATTCGTTACACAATTTAAAGCTTTGAATTAATTCATGGATTCTTATCATGTATTCGTAAAATGTAAACGTTTCAAATCAAGCAAGCAATTAGCAAATTAAACACGAAATGCATAGACTTTTTGCACCATGAAACTTATCACACTTATGTTAAACATTTGTAAGCTAAGTTTAGGGTTTATGTAACACTTTAATCATGTTTTAATCTTCCAAACACTTCACACTTAGATTATATATAAAATACAACATTTAAACAATAATTAAAACCATCTATATATAATAAATAACAAAAAAAAGAAACATAAATAGCTTCCGACCGCAAGCTGCTAATTGTTAAAAAAAATTGTTTTTCCATGTCAATCTCCCACCAAACACCTTTAAATGCTATCCTAACTCAAACCCTAATCCCTTCCTTATATAAACAAGCATTCCCCATCCATTTCTCACTTTTACAAGCCTCCAAACACTTCAAAAATCCTCTCAAACTTCCTGAATTCTCTGTAATTCCATTTCAGTTTGCAAGTGAGTTTCAACTCACTTCCTTTTGTAAGTCCCGTAAACGGATCAAACAGGTATCACTAACCTAATCAATCGCGGAAATTATGATTAGGAAGAAGAACAACTTGAATAACTTCAATGATTATAACTTGCATACACCAAAGATGTCAGATACAAGTTTTTTCAATCAACTCTCTAACCCCTACTAAATGACCTAGCCCCTCTATTTATAAACATCATAAAGCCTATAATTACAACCCTAGGCCCATTAGGCACTAGGAAGCCCACACTAACCCCAAAAGCCCAAATACACCACTAATGAGTAAACCTTTAAAGCTCCAAGCCCAACATTCTCCCTCTAGGTTTACTTCATTTGTCCTTCGGTTGAGCATCGACACCTAAACGTCCAGTAATAATACCAGCAACTGCAGCCGTCCAATCTTTAGCACAAACCTCGTATAGCTCTGCAGTTCGTATTTGATGAGAAGCAAGAACTTGTAAATCTTCATCATGAAAGCTAACCAGATCCACCACATCGTTCACCCTAAACGCCTTCTCTTTTGTCACAATAGCAACACTTTCGACTTTCGGATCGTATAACCAAAAGTTGAAGTTCTTCAGAATTCCCTTTGGAAAGGTAGAAGCAACCGGGATAACTAACCCTTTGTCCGTTGGTGGCCACATCACAGATTTAAACCTCTTGCCCGTGTGCGCATCACGAACTCCCTTAGCTGCTCTCAAGTACGTTTCAGCAGTCTTCATACTCTTAAACCCGCTCCTAACCTAACGTTCAAGCTTCTTAAAGAATCTCCAACCCGGTCTACACTCTGTAGTGTCGTCATCAGTGTATGGAGCTCTCAAAAGGTCAGTCAACGCAACTTTAGTCCATGTCTCAAACTGCGACTCTTTCTAATCGTATTCCCTGGTTCCATCTTGGCGCACGATGATCCACATATTTTTAACATGATCATACATCCAACTCAGCACCTTCGACTTGTTTCCCACCTTACTATAATAACTTGATCCCAACTCCATTACATATCTCTCGGACTAATTGGTTGGATCTTTCAGCTGAAAATTCTCGTCCAGTGGATTCACGTTAACATTCTTCATCAAGACCATTTGCTTCTTCTTCCTCTGATCTGCAGCACATTTCTGACTGGCGGTGAACTTTCTGCGTGGATCGCTTAAATAATCATCGAGACCAACTTGACGTTTGGCTACCAACTGCGCAGTCGCCAACCTCTGTTCTTTAGTTTCTTCTGCCATACGCTGTTGTGCTGTACGATGTCTAGTTTCAACATTCATCGGATCATCGGTGGGATCACTAAACTCCCTTCCAAACTTGTTCTCCAGCTTGCCCCTAAAATCAAACACAAGAGTCATAAGCATCGTGACATCTCCCTACAGCTGATCGATAGTTTGATCTCGAACATCTAAGCTATTTTGTAGAGAGGAAATCTAAGCATCCTTTAACATAACCTCCTATTCCAACACAACTACTCGTTTCTTCAAATCAACTACATCCACCTCTGTGTCATCGTTATCACTGTCCAATCCCCAAACTCGAATGCCCTCTTCTCAGATCTACGTACATAATCGTCAGCAACATTATCAGTATAACCGACTCCACTACCACTCGCTTCCGAACCACCAGCACCTGACGAACTACCTCCAACTTCCATCATTCGCAGAGCCGTGTCAGCAGCAATATATACAACTGTGGTGTGACAACCGGCACTTTCTGGTCATAATTAAGCGCCTAACTAACAATAATAACATTATAATTAACTCGATCAAGCCTTTGGAAAGCCTAGGAACGTCTACTTGATTCACGTTACGCGTTTGGGCGACAATCGATGATTCTAACGCGAAATCGAAAGATAAGCGAACTGATGCCGAACAAATACTGACAATGCCTAAAATACAAATTTTATACAAATAAAATTGGATCGTCGAACGTCGCAAAGCACAACGCGGAAGTTACGCGGAAAACCAGACGCACCGACAACGAAATTGAAGTCAGGGACTAGAGATACGTTTAAATATTAATATATTAAGATATATTAGGCTTCGTTCTCAAATTTTAACACTCACGGAGGAAATCGGAACGAAAAACGGATCAGAAACGACAAACAGGGCAAAATACGCAACTTTAACGCAACCTACCGGTTTACGCGTCAAACAACGACCCTCGATATAATTTAATACATTTTCGAGTCTAAACTAATAAAGTTCGACAAATAACAACAATTGGATCGAAAAACGGACTATAAATGGCGATCGTAGAGGTTTACGCAAATTTTAACGAAACCGACAAACCGTCGCGTCAACCGGTCAACTAACGACAACATTTACGTGTTTTGATTCTAGTTAAACGCATTACGACATAACACGGTGTTCGGGTTAAAAAAATGGGCTTCAAAAACGTATTGGGCTTTAAACGCGATAACGGGCCTCGGGCCCAACCCACCTAATCAAAACCCTAAGTATTTAAGTCATCTTTCCCTCATTTCCCTGACAACTCAAACCCTAGCACACCCTGTCCCCTTTTTCCCTGCTCCGATCGCCGGAGTCCGGCGAGTGCGCCGGAGCTCCGGTGGTCGACTCCGGTCGGTCATCTCGGCCACACACACCACCCACGCACCTCTCTTCTTTGTTCTCTCTCTCACACACACAGCCGCATATATATACCCACACCGACAGATCGTCGGGTAGAGAGGAGAGAGAGACAGCGGAGAGAGGAGAGAGAGAGACTGCAGATAGAGAGAGAGAACGGCGACGGTTCGCCGCGTCGCCGGCGTCTGCAGCGGCGGTGCGGCCGGGGGTTCCTGGTTCGAAGTTCAAAAGCAGCGGCGGTGGTGGCGCGGGTTTTTGACGGTTCGATTTTTTTGGGTTTGCCGGATTGCTGGCCGACGACGGCAATAGCCGCCGCGGACGGCGGCAGAGGTAGTGATGCTGGTTTTTGATTCAGTTCTGGTTCGCGTCGAGTTTGATCTCGGTTCAGCTCAGAGTTCCGGTTCAGTTGCGGTTCGGTTCGGTTCGGTCCACTCGGTTCAACACAGTTTCAAACCCGGTTCAGTTAAGTGTTCGTCACAGGTTTTGGTTCCCTCGGGTCGACACAGTTCACCTCCGACTCGGATTCAGTCAACGGCCCGGATCTAGTTGGTCTCAGGATCGGTTCGGATCAACAAAGTTTCGGTGCAGTCCATCTCGGTTCAGTTTCGATATTTCAGTTTTGATTTGATTCGGGTTTATTTTTCGGTTCAGTTAAATGTCTAAATATTTGATCTCAGGTTCGGTGTTCGGTCCGGTCAACAAAAGTCAACGGGTCAAACCCGGTCAACGCGGTCAAAACTGGTCAACTGTCGGTCAATGAGTCAACCCACGACTCGGTAAAAATTAATTACGACGCGAAGTTAAATTGTATAGTTTATAAATATAGTTAATAATTATCGCGTAAACCGAGCTCAAACCGACCGTTAACGAATATATATCGTCAAAAATAAATAATATATATAAATCGAACCGACTACGTTATTCACGTAAAATTATTAGTTAAAAATCAAATCAACGTCGATATATAAATAAATCGGAAATTAAATCGGTGAAAACTTAATATTCCGAAAACGACGAAAAATTTTATATATATTGTTGAATGTATACATTGCAGGTTGTGTTTTGGATAAATAATCGACAACTTGTGTTGTCGGGATTGTCCAAAAACAGAGGAAATTTTGCCCGTTTTTTGTAAAATCCGTAAAACGAAAACGCGACATTATTTCAAAGGTTTAACGTCCGATTTCAAACGATTGTTATAAAATAAATACTAACATATATATTTATCTTAACGACGCCTACAAATCGATCTGATGATTTTTTTAACGCGCGAGACTACGAGACAACAAGTTTTGACAATCCGTTAAAATCGAATATTATTATTTATATTATTTCAAATGTCAACGATTTGGGAATTAGTTTTCAAACATCGATAATATATTCGAACGACGATATAAAATAAGTATATTGTTTACATTTGTTTCGAACGCCAATGTTTCCGAACGCGTTTTACAAGACGAATACAAGGCGCGTATTATTTCAAATGACAAATTCGGAAATCATATTACCAGAATATTATATATATTCAAATGTCGTAGCGTTGAATACTTTTATAAAATAAATATAGTTATGTTTATTTCTAACGTTGACGACGCGAACACGTACGAATACTTTCGAATAATATTATAACAATAGTATATTGCTTATATTCGATTCAAACGACTGACAAAGTGCGACACGATACGCCAGACTCTTGCGCGAATACGAAATGTATTATTTATACGGATGTATAGACAAGTATATATACAACATGTCTTACGTAAACTACGAACTAGTTATGATTTCATGAAATATATTTATGTTTATATGTAAACATATAATTCAAGCCTCTCGAAAACAGAATCGTTTCTAGGAAAACCATAGATTGGTTAACTGAGTTAAGTCAATAACAATTTCATAGAATCGTATGAGTAACGATTCGGTAGAGCTCGGTATCACGTAGTTTGCTACGTTATATCTAGAAACTTACAAGTTATTCCACTTCAGGAATACACTAGATTGCATGCTAGCAAGTGAAGTTGTGGAGACAACACTATGGAAATCACATTAAGCTAGCTTTGCACAAGGACAACATGTGAGTTCATAACCCCCACTTTTTACCGTTTTACGTTTTTATAAATGTTTTCGGGGGTGGAAAGACATGCAAGTTTTGCGAAAGCATAAAATGTTTCGATGAACGAAAATCATATAATTCTAAACCATGTTACAAACAGATTTCAATGAACTCAAATGGTTTACGAACGGTTTATGCTAAACCTACCGGTTTTCACAGCTGTATAAAGCTTTTCGAAACATGCATGAGTTTTATGACTAGTGACAGGATTGTCATAGTCACAACTAGGGGGCAAGGCCCCAATTTTATTTATGACATGGGCTAGGCCCAATAACAAGAAAACATGGGCTAGGCCCAAGAGCACTGATTTATAACAATTGGTATGTAGCTATGGGATTAGATGATAACAGATCAATGTGCGTAAGTAGGAAGATAACATGTAACCATTAATCACGTAGTGACCAAGGTATAAAAGGTATAGATCTATCGAGTTTGAGACCCGCTCCCTCCTGGTATGTTAACCGGTTAGGAGTGCTTTTGTGATCCCAATGATGTCAAAGAAGTCTCGGTTTGGTTACTTATTTATGGCACATAGGCCAGTGTATTAGCTACACACTGACTGATCCTTAGATTCCATAGCAAAACTACATACTACGATTTCAACACCGGTTTACAAAGATAATAGAAAACATTTCAATACGGTTTATTTACAGATATGATTGAAAACATTTTATCACCGGTTTATGAATATAACAGTTATATGCATGGATTTGCAAACAACATGGAAAACATTTCAATACTGTTATACAGACATAACATTTCAAATGCTTTGGGATACTATGATCCCACAAACAGGTTTTTCGAAAGTAAGACTTCCAAATGTTTTATGACTCATTTGAAACAAAAGCAAACAAACTATGAACTCGCCAACTTTATGTTGATTTTTCGCATGTTCTTTCTCAGGTTACAGTTACAAGTATAGCACGGTTGGAATAGTGGAACCCATGGGGATTCGAGTAGTTAGCAGGCGTTCATTTACTAGAAACCTTAGCCATCACGTCTTCCGCTGTGCGATGAAGATGCCATTCGGTTCACGCCCTGGCTCTGATGTGAAAGGATAACATGGGGGTGTGACATGTGGACTGTGTAATGATAGGAGCGGTTTACTATGCAGATGAAATAGGCGTGTCAACCATCGATGTATGAACAACAGATTCAGCAACAGTAACCTCAGCAATAATGATCTCAGCAGCAGTAGATGTAATCAAATCAGAGGCAACAACAGTAACAACAACGGGAGCTTCAGGTGTACTAGATGAAATACTCGGCCCAGTTCTTCGCCTCTTGATTAACAGTACCTCATCTTCTTTGTCTTCGTCATCTTCTTCAGTCTGAGCGGTTGGTGCAACAATAGACGGAATGCCAAGTGGGGGATCACCCTGTTTCTCTTGCATATCTTTCAATTGAGCGATCAAGGCTGCTAGGTTCTCAGACGACAACTCTGGTAGAGCAGGAGTCAAGGTGGCATTGAACGCATCAAGATCGTCCAGAAAGGCTTGGCCAACATCATCCTCATCATCGGTGACTAAATCCTCTACTTCTATCTCCTTTTCTTTTGCCGGTATGTCGTGTTCTTCGGCCACTATCGCGTTTACTGAAGGAGGAGGAGGTGGTGGAGCATGCAAACCAACAACTTCAGAAAACTTTCCGAACTTCTTAAGAGGAAAACGACCTACAAACACCGTCTTTGAAGTAGAGTGGTTCTTCTTCATTGTGGCAGGTTAGCATCTGTAGCATCCTTCGCCAAATCCGAATAACGGGCATCAAGTATCAGCTGGATAAAACATGGGTATAACAGGAAAACCCGTTTCTTGGACTGCTCTAAGATTTTCTTCATGTTATCGAAGATATAACAAGAATAGTTATACTTCCAGTCCATGACTAATGAAACTATCGCAGATGTTTGGGCCTGATTAGGTTGATCCAGTCCGCCCTTGTTTTTCGACACACACTGCATGAACATGTGTATGAGTAACCTCCATTATGCCGGAAACATCTTCTTCAACAGCGGCGGATAAGCACCTTCATATCCCATCTCCATAAGTACATGCAACACCTTCTCTTTGGCGTAAGTAGTTGGATCACTGAAAGTATCTGTCAGCTGTAGCACCTCCCTCACACAAGCTTCCTTCACCACAATCTCCTTCCTTTGAATCTGCGAAAGTATAAATGGTCTACCATCTTCACCCCTCGGCTGAATACGTGCTATTTTCCAAAATGAATGGACTAGATCTCTATATATCACAGGGTTAGCACGGAGAGCGTAAGCAATTCTGCAAGTGTTGAGCCCCACTATCATCGCCTGAAATTCCTGAAACTCAGCTGGCGGGTCTGAGAGATACCCGGCCTGGTTGTGAAACTGTTCCTCAACCAGCATCACCGCGTCAAAAGCTTCTTCCACCATATCTGTCAAAAATCAACCAAGTTAAATCCAACTAACGGAAGTTAACTGCAGTTAAAAACTAACTGTATAGGTCAAACAGAAGTCAAGGTTCAAAATAATACTATTTCAAATTAATTAAGGGGTTCAACAGTTGAAAAGGTCCAAAAACTTCACATCTGGATTATTGACAGTTCTCCGGAATGAACCCTTTCATCAATCCGGATTGAAGGAGGTCAAAGATGCAATCCGGATTATATATTGTATCTCGGATAGATATGCATTCCGAATGAAGATCAATCCAGAATGCAATCTGAAATGCATTAAATGTTCATTAATTTTATCCGGAATACATATGTTAACTGCAGTTGTAGCTAATCCGGAATACGCTGTCCGAAATGCACAATTCAAAAGAGAATCAGAGAAGACAATGTTAATTCGGATTTAGGATAATCCAAAATGAAATCAGAGATGCCAATATATATTTCCGAAACGGGCTTGGGCATTTGAATCCGAAATGGGCTTGTGACAGGCCCAATTTGGAACAGTAACACAGTGGGCCTGTCTGGAAAGATCCAAATGGGCCTTCCCGGAAAAGCCCATCCGGAACAGTAACCCTCTTTGGCCCAAAGAAGCCCAATTCGGAACAGTAACATATTTTTTCAGTTTTTAGACTTTAAACCAAGTTCATTAGGCTGGCCCAAATCCCAAAGCACACTAGGCCAGTTCAATATCTCTTGATAGAAAAACATCCCACCAAAATTCATCAAGTAAACTAACCAAGCATCCAGCTATATTTTAATATTTCACAAGGAGAACTTATTAAAACAGACATAAACATTTAACACAGTCTTGCTAAGGGATCAAATCGTTTCAAATGCTAACTAAGGAACATTTTTCAGTATGAGCAGGTTCAGTTGGTCTAAGCGATTGTCAATATACTTGTCCACTTAAATCTAAAACTCAACCCATGTAGTTCAGGCATTATGATACACTTAAGGTAATATTATACTAAGATACTCGTGTGTCACATACCATGGCATACCCTCGCGATCAAGGTAAGCACAACGGTTCATTATAGCATGTGAGTATACCGTGGTCATCCTTTATTGTACAACATCAGGCTATTGGTGAACAGGTCAGTACTTCCGTACATCAGAGAGACCAATAGTGACTGAAGAGGGTTAGGCAAATACCTTATGAGGTACATAAGAACTTGGAAAGAAGCTTTTGTTCTCTTAGGTTTTGGCCTTTCCATTTTGGCTCTTTTTAAAGATATCCTGACTGCGCCTAGGTCTGCATATAATCTGGATGCAACAGAGGGCAATCAAGATATCCCCGGATGACTCAACAACATAAAGACCTGAAACCTCAGATGTTGGCTATCTATCAACGCAAAATTTAAGACCATAAAATCATATGCCTACAGTAAGTGACCCACTGAGTACATAGTTCTTTATGTTTATATCATTTGACTTTTCCCATCCGGTTGAGTTTTAGACCTACCGACACATCACTTTCGATCCAAATCTTTTCCGCTTCTATACCTTACATGTGTTAGTCAAACATTTTATCATGAATATTCATTTCATTTCCCTATCCTAGCAAACCCATTTTTTTTTAAATTTCTCCCCCTAAATATGTGCATAGATATATGAACAAATTTATGAAGCAATGAAAAGAAAAGAAGAACATTAAACAAACACGAAGACAGCAGATGCCTAGGTAGTAAACTGAATCATTTTGAGAAGATCCACAAGCACTTGAAAACGCGCGTTGCTAACGGGTTTCCTGAAAAAATCCGCCACATTTGCATCAGTGTGGATTTGCTCAAGCTTTACGAGACCCTTTTCATAGCAATCGCGGATAAATGAACTTTAATGTTTATGTGCTTGGTTTTGGAGTGGAAAACAAGGTTTTTAACGATTTGAATCGTGACATCATTATCACAATAAATTGTTGTGTTTAGATAATTCAAATCGCAATCCGCAAGCTGATGTTGCACCCATAAAACCTGGGAGCAACAAGCAGAGGTGGCAACATATTCTGCTTCTGCAGTGGAAAGCGAAACCATCTGTTGCTTCTTGCATTGCCACGAAATTAAGCGATCTCCCAGAAATTGGCAACCAGCCGAAGTTGAGCGCATGTCCCTATCTGTACCTTCCAAGATTACTGTCAGAGAAAGCAAACAGTTCAAATTCAGAATTTTTAGGATACCGGAGGCCCAGTGATGGAGCCCCTTTGAGGTACCTAAAAATTCTTTTAACAGCATGTAAATGAGAAAGTTTAGGAGTAGCCTGATAACGAGCACACTGGCAGACGGCAAACATGATATCTGGCCGACTAGCAGTGAGATACATGAGTGATCCAATCATTAAGCGATACATGGTAGGATTAACACGCGTTCCTTCAGCATCTTCATTTAGCAGAGGCCGTTCTGCAATAGGGGAAGCCATAGGCTTGGAATCTGTAAGCTTGAATTTGGCAAGAACGTCGTGTACGTATTTTCCTTGATGAATGAGTATACCCTGTGGGCTCTGACGAACTTGAAGTCCTAAAATATGGTCATCTCCCCCAATGAGCTCATCTCAAATTTCTTCTTCATGATTTCTTCGAATTCGCGGCACAAACCATCATTGGTGTAACCAAAAATAATATTATCAACGTAGATTGGGACGAGGATAATGTCCTTATCAACACGTTTGACAAACAGAGTTTGGTCAATGGTTCCCAATGTGTAGTTATGAGCAAGCAGATGCTCTGTAAGAGTAGCGTACCATGCGTGAGGCGCTTGATGCAACCTGTACAAAGCCTTATCTAGTTTGTAGGACTAATCTGGCTTGTCAGGATCAGTAAAGCCCGGTGGTTGTGCCACGTATATTTCCTCTTTCACCATGCCGTATAGAAACGCAGTCTTGACATTGATAGACAGTAAAATCCATGTAAGATGCGTATGCCAAGAAGATACGTATAGCCTCCAGACGCGCGACAGGTGCATAGACCTCATCATAATCTAAACCTTCAATCTGTCGAAACCCCTGAACCACCAGTCTAGCTTTATTCCGAGCGATAACTCTAGTGTCATCCTGCTTGTTGCGGAAAACCCAGCGAGTTCCAAGAGCACGCTTTCCCTGAGGCAGCTTCACTAATTGCCAAACACCAAGCTTTTCAAATTGATTGAGTTCCTCGTGCATGGCATCAACCCAGCCTAGTTCCTGCATGGCAACATCAATACTTTTAGGTTCAATTTGGGAAATAAAGCAAGAATAGAGACATGTATTGATATCCCCAGATTGGCTGCGTGTGCGAACAGCAGCGTTGACAGGACCAATGATATTCTCAACGGGGTGATCACGCTGTAAACGCTGCGGTATTGGTGTAGCGGGAACCAAAACATCTGTTTGCAAGTTGGTGACGCTAGCTGAAGCAACTCCAGATGTCTCCCCCTCAACAGAGGCACTGGTAGATCACCGCACAATCAAGGGGAGTGGGCTCGGGAAACAAAGAGGAACCCAAAACATCAGGAGGAAGTCCTTCATTTGTTGTAGGAGGCTCTGGATCAGAAACCACATCTTCAGGAGGATTCGGCTGAGCAGGCGAAGAGATAGGTTGGTCTTGAAAATGCGAAACTGTGGAGGAAGGCGAGACAGTGTCATTGAATCCAGGAGGATCCACACTTAGCTGCTTTAAAGTCTCATTTAGCACGGCAACGTCAACATCATCTTCAGAAGTAATGGGTACCGTTGGAAGGAGAGAATTCGAACTATTTCTTGTAGGCACATTAGAAGACACATCAAAATGATTAAATAAAGTGGAGTAGTCATACAACCAATCAGGACCAATGCGTTGTCCTTGGGATTTTCCTCCAGCCAACCCACATTGTAGTTTTCAACTACCATCTTCTTGATCTTTTTATAAACGCGATAGGTCGTATTTTTAGAATAACCAACGAAAATGCAAGGATCCGCGCGTGCTTCAAACTTTCCTTTAGCATCCACGAGCAGGAGTACACAAGGACATCCAAATTTGTGGAAATGCTTGACCGAAGGTTTGCGACCTTCAACCACTTCGTATGGAGTCTTCATGTGGCGTTTGTTGATCAGGGCATGATTTTGAATACAACATGCAGTGTTAATTGCTTCTTCCCAGAAGATGAGAGGTAGCTCGGATTCGACCAGCATAGTGCGTGCAGCCTCAATAAGTGTGCGATTTTTGCGTTCTGTAACCCCATTTTGTTGTGGGGTTTTGGCAGCACTGAATTGTCGGTCAATCCCCTAGGAGCAGAAAGAGTTTAAGGTAAGATTCTTAAACTCTGTCCCATTATCACACCGAATAGCCACCGTAGAATATGTCTAGTTTTCCATAAGCGTGACAAATTGTTTGACTAGCTCATCAGTTTCACTTTTATGTGTGAGAAAGAAAACCCAGATGAATCGAGAGTAGTCATCAATAATAACCAGACAGTAAGCCTTCCCTCCAATGCTGCGGATGTCTGTTGGACCGAAGAGATCCATATGGAGCAATTCTAAGACCTGAGAAGTGGAGGGTACGACTTTGGTTTTGTGTGGCTGTCGGTGTTGTTTCCCACGCGCACATGATTCACATTTTTCGATCTGCATGAAATCACGAACTGGTAGCTCTCTGACTAAACCACCTTTTGCAAGACGATTTAAATTCTTCATGTTGTTTGGACCTAGTCTGCAATGCCATAGCATGGCGTCATGTTCGGCTGTTGAAGAGAAAAGGCAAGTGAGCTTGTCAGAGGGAGCCTGGTTCATATCAATTACGTATGCGTTTCCTTTTCGTGCAGCTTTCAGAAGAATCCAATCATCTGGAATGATTAAACCTGGTTTTAGCACATAACATCCTTTCTTTGTGAAGAGAACATCCAAATGATTGTCGCAAAGTTGAGACACACTCAACAGACTGTGCTTCAATTCTGGTACATAATTGACATTCTTAAATCTCAGGGCTCCATTGCAAACAGTTCCTCTCATAGTGATTTTCCATGTTTCTCCACCTGCGAAGGAAACAAACCCGCCATCGAAAAACTGAATGTCATTCAACTGCAAGATGTCTCCTGTCATGTGCCTGGAACAGCCACTATCAATATACCATATTCGAACAAGAGCGCATCAGAGTTGTTCCTGCACATTTCAATAGGTTTTAGTTAGAAACGGGAACCCAGGCCATGGTAGATCTGGTTTACCATTAGCATCAACATAAGTAACCTCACGAAAGATCAAATTAGTTGAGGATGAGGTTGATGATACTTTTGATTTATTAGTCAAGGGGTTAGCAAACTGATTCTTGGCCACTAACTTAGGCCTCCAGGTTACCGAATCAGACCTCTGCACATTCCTAGGAGTGCTAGAGGGATTATGGGAAACTGAAGGTCTCAAGGGTTTAACAGTTTGTTTCTTGGCCAAGTTCCAGTCTTGATCAGAAGACTTAGCCACAAATTGAGCCTCAGGTGGGCGATTAGGCATGGCCTTCTGATGTCTGGAATACAAAGTTTTGAAAGAGGTAAAGGTCTTTTGACAATTTCGAGCAATGTGCCCCGGAGATCCACAATTGAAACATGTCTGCCTCTTCTGGAAGAAAACAGTCCATTCAGCTTGGGAAATTCTGGGCAATTTATCTGTCAGTTTCTTGCTGGTGTTTACTGACAGCTGATGCATGGTCTTGGTCTTGACAGTGTCCTGCGCACAACCATCAACACACTTGTTAGTTTTGTGATTTGAATTAAAAGATTTTGGACATGGAGATTTTGGCAAAATTTTAGCTGATATCGGTTCAGCTGTTTGCTTAACAGATTCAGCGTGCGACTGCTGAGTTGATTCCTTAGTTTGATGAGAAGACTCAACAGTTGCCGTTTCAGCTTTTGTAGATGCTTGTTTAGTTTTCTTCTTTTTAGATCGGCGTGTTCTCCTCTTTTTAGTCTTACTCTTCAAATCACACTTCGTGAGAGATTCTGTAGAGGACACGAGTGGCTCTACTGGGACATCCTGTTTTGAAGTTTCAGCAGATGACTGTGGAACCTCGCAATTTTGAGAAGTTTGAGGTTCCGATTCATGATCAGGTTTAAAATTTTCATTTGAATCAATTGGAAAAGTGTGTTCATCTTTTGTCATTTCAGAATCAGTCCTTTGTGTTGAGTCGCCCAAGTCTTCTAGAATTTTGTCACCATCAACGTTGACAAAAACTGTTGGTTGGTCATCGTTCACACTATCAACCCTGGGAGAGGCATCAACAGATGCAGCCTTTGAAGATGAACATTCAGTATCCTCAGCTGAAGCTGATGAAGCTGAATCATCTGTTGATGCAGACCCTGTAGCTAAATTCATTTTCTCATCACACAAGTCATCACAGTTATTAGCATTGTTCAAAACATGATGAAAAACCAGAAATAAAACTGTCTAAATTCTCAACACAACCAATATTGTTTGAGCATGTAAATTGTTCATCAAGAAATTGATTTAAAATGTTAAAAGCAGGTTTATAAAATGCATAATCATCAGCTAAATTGTCTGAATGTGTATTCAGACATTCCTCTTCATCACCTGTGTGATCTCCTCAACAAAAATTTCTTTTGCACATGAATTAGACACATTAGTATCGTTCACAAATTTAGTTTGAGCATTAGAGGATTCTTTTTCGTTAGGTTTGGTGGAGGATATGGATGTTCCTGCCTCAGGCACTTCTTTCTCCAATCCATCTGTACTTTCATAGGGACGATTACCAGTTTCACGAGGAAGTGATGTAGAAGCCACAAAAACATCATCCCTCTTGAGTTCAGTGGGTTTGGAGAACTTTGGGTAATAGGGCGTCAATGGTTTGGATAAATAATCTGACGGTTTACCATAAATCATTTTTTCAGCATTTTCTACTTCTTCCTCAGATTCAGGCATTTTAGTATGGTTATGATTATATGGTGGAGGCGCCCTATTGTACCTAAGGCCTTTAGTAAAGTTCTTTTGATAATTAAGCTGGAGTCACATAAGTCCTTGACTAGTTTACTAGAAGTTTCAAATTTCTTAATGTTTATTTCATTTTCGTGAAGCTTCCCTATCAAGGAATTCAGCTTGGCTAAGGCTTCTTGAAGTTCTACGTCCTTTTCTGCTAGTTTTAGCTTGTAGTCGTAGACCCAACATTGCTGTTGGTTCAAGTCTAGCTTTAGCTGAGCCACACATGTTTCTGAGCTTCGACCTTCTCCATAAGAAGCCTGTTCTTATGTTTAAGGGCGATGTTCTGTGATGCAGCTTGTTGATATTCAGCCACAAGAGTTGAATTGTGGGCGCGCATTTGTGATAATTTAAAACGACAACTATCAGAACAAAGTATTCGAATTACCAGTTGTCTGCGCCATCATGCAGTGGTGGTTGTTCTTCGATAGATTCAAGGTTTCCATTTGAGCTGCAGCATCCGCCCAGTTGAAACCCTCATGCTGTTGGGCTACCAGTGCTGTGGACTTCCCGCCTGAGTTACTTGATGGACTCGTAGTTGGCTTGGAAGGAGAGACGGGAACAAGCTGTCTGTCACTGCTCTGTATATCAGCGACCCTAGATGATACATACCCTGACGGTGGCTTCTTGCATTCCCTAGCGAAGTGTCCTGGTTCGTGACATCGATAGCATCTGAGTTTGTCCTTTGTGAGACCAGTCTTCAAGTTTGACAAGGGTTGTCTTCCATACTTTTTCTGAAACTTGTTGACCCGAAAAGCAGCCATTGCTAAATTCCAAGAGACATCGATCTCGTCCAGGTCCTCCTCCATGATCTAATCAACTTTTGTTGGAAGAATAGATGGAGGGGTCAGCTCACCTGCTAGGAAAGCATTTAAGCTTTTGATCATTGATGCAGCAATAGCCAGTTTCTCTTCGTTTTCCTTAGTGAGAAACGCAGAGTTGGGCGCGAGTTGAGCAGGTCCAGGGACTGGTGCAACAGTTTATGGAATGACGCCTTGTTGCACTGTTTGAGGAATTGCAGGGTTGAAAACCATGTTAGGATACTGAGCATGGTACTATGTGTGAACTTGAGCAGCTGAAACCGTTGTAGGATTTGGAGATTGAAAACCATACACATACTGAGTGTTCTGAGGCGTGGCAATAGGACTGTAAACCAAATTTGATCCACCCGGTGCTTGTGCATTTCCTTGCAGAGGACTATAGACAAGATTCTGTGACATTAAAGCCGCATTCTGCCCTGTCATCCTTGCGGCCATCAAACTGCTTTGATGGTTGATTTCCTCTGCTTGTTGTCGATTTCACATGATTTGATAGTAGCTATCATCTCAGTGAGAGTGACATCATTTAATTTCTTTGTCTTTTTTATCATGCCCACGTCTGCATCCCAACTTTTGGGCAGTGAATTTAATAACTGTCGGTTCATGGCGCTGTTGGTGAGGGTGATCTCAGCTGAAATCATCTGGGAAACCAGCTTGACATAGCGACGTATCTGGTTTTCGATGGTTTCCCCATATATGTGATTGAACGAGCTGAATTGCTGATTCAGCTGGTTTACCCTACTTGCTTTCATGTTGGCATTTCCTTCGTAGAGATTTTGCAACTCACTCCAAACCTCCTTTGCGTTTTTACAGTTTCTGACCGCGATAGAAATATTAGGTCCTAGAGCCATGGTTAGAGTTGCAGAAGCCTTCTCATCTTCCTCTATGAACTTGATGTCCTCTAGAGTCCACAGGTGCATGGGCTTGGGAATTTTCATTTCAGGATTTTGCTCTGTGCTGTACACTATGGTTCTTGGACCATTCATGATGCATCTCCACACGCCGGGTTGTTTTGCCTTGCAGTACTGTTCGAAGCAGAACTTCCACTCGTAGTATTCATCTCCGTACAATAAACGTGGCACTTTGGTGGAAGTGCCAATCATCTGATCCAGCTCTTGGTGGAGGGCTAAAGTTTGCGATTGCAGGGCAGCCAGTGTGGCATTTGTCAGGTCTTGTGCGGTCATGAATCCAGCCATTGAAATTAAATTAATTAAAAATTTACCAAAATTGATTTAGAGTTTAATTAATTTTAAGTGATTCTGATGAACAGTACTGAATCCGATAAAGTCAATTCTGTAGTCAAAGATGGTCAACCCAAAAAGATTTTCCGAAATGGCAATCCGGAAGTCAAAGTTGGTCAACCCGGACTGAAGACTCCGAAATGAACAATCCGGATTGCTGAATCCGACTTGAAGATCCGAAATAGAAAACCCGAAATGAAATCTGAAATAAGAAGACCGAAATGCAGATCCAAAATCCAAATCCGAAATGGAGAATCTGAGATGTAGATCCAGAATAATCAACTCTGAATTTAAATCCGGAATCAAGAATCCGGAACGGAGAATCGAAAATGCCTGTCTTATCTTCTGAAAATCCGGAACAGTGGCCCCTCCTTTTCTGCAACTGAATTCCGAGATTCAAGGAATTCAAACACCGCAACAGTAACTCGGACTACAATCCGGAACAAGCAACAGTCCGGGATCAATCCGAAATGGACGATCTCCTTCGTGTTCTTCGGAATCCGGAACAATAGTTAATCCGAATTATGAGAACCTTCTTCGTGTTCTTCACAATCTGGAACAGTACCATATCCGAATTCTTCACAAGTTCTTCGGACAGTAGCCTCCGACGATGAACAGTGATCCGGAACACCAAAAACCGATCCAAACAGCAGCAACACACTTCAAAAACGTCTTCAATCAGCAATACCCGGAGCCTGTATTAGAACAGCAGGCTCTGATACCAATTGTAAGTCCCGTAAACGGATCAAACAGCCATCACTAACCTAATCAATAGCGGAAATTATGATTAGGAAGAAGAACAACTTGAATAACTTCAATGATTATAACTTGCATACACCAAAGATGTCAGATACAAGTTTTTGCAATCAACTCTCTAACCCCTACTAAATGACCTAGCCCCTCTATTTATAAACATCATAAAGCCCATAATTACACCCCTAGGCCCATTATGCACTAGGAAGCCCACGCTAACCCCAAAAGCCCAAATACACCACTAATGAATAAACCTTTAAAGCTCCAAGCCAACACCTTTCTAATTTAAACCTTGTATCTTCTTCTAAACACTTGGATAACCTCTAGGAAGATTTTCACAAGTTTGATTGGGCAAACTAAGGTGAAACCTCACCATTTTGAGGTCCAAAAGTGTGCTAAACTTTCTGCTCATGTTTAACTTTTCAAAACTTTAAAAACTTCAAACTTTGTTCATGTTTTCTTCCTCAACAGTTTTTGCTAAGCCTCTTGGGATGTTACCATAATTTTCCATGGAAAATCAAGGTGGAACAATACCATTTTTATGGCCAAACTTTCTGTTTTGGAAGTTAAATTTATAAACTTTTCTTAAACTTGTTTTATCTTAACAACTCTATGCTACTTGTGCCTCTAATCAAGTTTATGGTTACTAAGCTAGCTAGGCTTGTTCCATACAAAATCAAGAGGTATAACATGCCTCTAAACTTGTTGTTTTACTAAGGGTCTTAACCCAAGTGTTGAAACCATCCAAGCTTACAAGCTTGTGTTTTAGTGAAGGTGTGATTACATGGAGGCCTTGGCTATCCAACTTTCAATCCACCCCTCACTTGATGATTTCTATCCACTAAGCTATGTTTCACCTTCATTTGAGTAACAAGGCTACGACACGTCCCCAAACGTTGCTATGTTCGGGATGCACGCACTTAGCTTGCTTATTCGGTCGAAATGTAGTTTAGTGAAGTAGTTTACTCATGACCGTCCGGATTGTACTTGTGACAATTTGTGTATTGGTGAATCTTACGAAATAGGTTAAGGACAGTTATCCTCCTACCTCCATGCATGACTTCTATGACTTCCATGAAATCTATGATTTATATGATAAACTTGTAATAATATATGTAAACTATATATGTAAATGATAAATATAACCGAACCTTTGACAATGACCGTATGGTTACTTGTCCTAACGTTAGGTTATTTTATCTAAGACTTAACTATCGTTACGATTATATTGGGCATGACCCATAAAACCACAAACACCCTACGGGGCTTATAGTGTCAAAAATGAGTGTTAACGTCTAGATAAATACTTTCGATTATACCTACTTTTGCGTACTTTAAATTCCTAAATTAACGAACTCCATCGTCATTCTAATACTCACACACCTACGTTTCCTTGTGTAGGATAACTCGGTGTCCGTCCCCTAATCAACCCAAACACGTTCACGGAATTAACTTTGCAAAACCGTGAGTACACTCGACAACATTTTTACGCTTTACACTTTTGGGTACAATATGTTAATCTATCATAAACACACTAAATCACACTTTCATTCTATGCAATCATGCAAACAATCCATCATACATGCTATAGTTATGTGATACTCGATTTTTTTACTTGGAACATTCTTATGTGATACTAATTGTCATTAACTTCGTACGAGCCTCCCCTTAACATGTATGGCACTATATGAGTAACGCACCATCCGTATTCTTGTCATCATGTTAAGTTTAATCTATTATGCGGTGACACTTGAGGATTGACTTGTAGTTCACATGCCTTGTTTACATTAATCTCGTATACTAGCTTATCATGTGGATTTGTTTAAATGTTTTTACTATGTATGTTATGATTCAAACTTGTGTACTCACCAATACTTTGTTATTGAACTATACTTTTTAACATGTTGCAGGTTGATGATGTTGATATGACGAAACTTAGTAGGATTGACATAGAAACACACTTAGAATGCTAAGTTATTTATTATGTTTCGTTGAACTTGTCTCATTTGATGTTATTTTGTATTTGAATTATATTGTACTTGACGATTTGATGGATGAAATGAAATGAGTTGTTTAATTAAATATTGTCACAACTAGTGTTTTGATGTCTCGAGCAATCTATTTCGTCTCACTCTGATGTTTCCGCTATCGATTGGGGTGTGACACCCCCATACACGAATGAAGCAGGAGGAGTTCGCTCTGAGAGTCCTGAAGACGTTTGAGGCATCCCATCAGCTCAACCACACATTTGGCTCTTTTAAGGGCCAAACCACTAATAAACTCCCCATCTCTGTTGTTAGCACCACCAAAAGTTTTACACCATGTACCGGCCTACCAATCTCCCGCGGCAATAAACCCTTTTGAGTCTTCACCCCGTCACTGTAGGCCAAAAAACTTCAGTTTTTTTATGTTCAGAAGGAGGCCCAAAGAAGGGCTCTCCACTCTGATGATGTCTAAAGCCTTGGCAACCTTAGTAGCATCTCCAATAAGGGTCCCATCATCCAGGTACCAAGCATGAAAAAGAAGCTTGCAACGATCTCTGATTCGGAGGACAAGGGGTGTAAAACAAGGGCAAAAAGGAGAGGCTCTAAGGGATCCTACTGCTGAACCCCCGTGGAAGACCAAATATTACTATTCCCCACATAAAACCTAGCTGGGTGCCCATATAAAAAATCAACCTATGCAGAGATGGATGGACACATTTTCCTTACCTTGTTTAAAAGAGAAGTTCTATCCACAAGGTTAAAGGCATTCGAGAAATCGACGGTAAGCATAGCCAACGACCCGTCTCGATGGTGCGAATTAAGAACTTGTCCGCACTATGAAGAACCGCCTCAACCTCGTTTGGAACCCCGACCCTAAACTGAAAGTCACCAAGATATTGGGCCACATCCTTCCCCACCCCTTTCATCGCTACCTTGGAGACCACTCTCCTCCAGATCGAACCCACTGCAATAGGCCTAATCCCATTATCGCTCTTGAGAAGGGGCGTAAAGGGAGCAGATGCAACAAACTCCACCAAACTCCTCAGACATCCCCCCGTAAACATAAGTTAACCACAGTTGAAATCGCCCTGAGCAGACTTACCGCAATCACGAACCCTTCCCCACATAGGGCGTCCAAAAGGTATTGAGCCCTCAAACCATCTCTCCCACATGGCGTCCCTTTAGGGAAGGATTTGATACACCCTAGCACACTGTCAGTCTCCGCTACAAGGTGAGGCTCTGACGGTAAGAAAGCGGGCATGGTAGGGGTGGCATACACGGTGTTTATCCACACGAGCCTTCATAATTTTCTTATCAAGTGGTGCAACCCCAGAAGAACAAAGGACTTTAACGGCAGCGGTAATATGACCATCGGAAACCTTACGTAAACACTGCTTGACATTAGAACTCGCATACTCGCTGCTTTTATCAGACATTTTCTTAAAACACCCTAGACCCTCCTTCACAGGAGAATGCCAAACCCCTCACGTCACCCTATTGGGCCAACACCCGCTGTATACTGAGACATTGACCATTTTTTCTGTTGTCCGTTCTCTATCCTAGCGGCTGACCGGCGTAAATACACGCAAGGTACACCGAGGTAATAGTAGAAGTCGAATCCATGCATCAACCGAATCAGGCATAGCCACCACATTATCCAAAGCTGAGGCTAAGGCTTAGGCAAACGCCATGCGACAACTAAAGGGGATGCTCTTGACTGTTTCAATAGGAAGAGACAAAACTCGGTCAAGGAGAGCAACATCAACACATATCTCTCCAGACGAGGTAACCTCCGTTGCGACACACAGTTTAGGGACTCTCACAATAAAACCCACATCACCCACTTCCGTTGGCACAAACCGAACAACCCGATCTTCATGGTGACACCCGCGTCGGAAAGAATGAAGGCACATGCACTCCCAACGCAACCATTGTTCAGACAACCTAAGGGTTTTACAAACAGAGGTAAAAAGATTGGGGTCTTCAGCAATGGCACGCCTCAAAATATCTCTTCTAGTATACAAACCAAAATGGTGACGTTTAATATGAATCATTTCAATATGGCCAATTCAATGATTATTAGATAGGGATTTAATATGAGTCATTTCAATATGGCCAATTCAATCATCCGAACTTAGGATATCCCTTAAAAATATGACCAATTCAATGATTATTAGATAGGGATTTTGGTGTAAATTTCATCCTGATATAACTGTAGACGATAACGATCATATGTACTTGTTGATGTTCCTAGCTCCGTATAGGACTTTTAATAAAATATCATAAGTTGTTCTAAAACCAAGTTGATTGAATGATGGGAGGGGTTAAGTTTTAGGTTTTTTAATTTTATTTTATAGTAAATTACATGATTGATCCTTGCATTTAACTTTTTATAGGTTGAACAGGTTAGTATTTTTAATGATTGAAATAATTATTTCGCCTAAGTTGAACAGCATCGACAACTATTCCTAAAGGAAACAAATTAGTAAACCGGAAATACCATCCTAAGTAATTATTACTAGGGTTAGGGATTAAGTATGATGACAAATCTAAGAGTTAAGATGTTTCTCTTAAAGCCAAAGTGCAAACACCGCGAAAGACATATTGGTTTATAAAAATTGTTTTAAAGAAAGGTATTATGAGAACACCTACTTTTAGCCTAGAGAAGGTTGGTCAAAGTCGTCCCATTGTTTTCAGCTGTAAAAGTGAAAAGAAGAATAATAAAGATTTACCATTCATAGTTTTATTTTATTTTCAGAAGAGTATAATATGCTGCAACATACCTTATGTTGTCTCATCCCTTACCGTCATGCCTATTATCATTGTTGCTTTTGTACTGATATCCTCACTCTTTTCCACTCTAGTCTGTGTCTATCTCATCTCCTTCGGTACTGTAATATTTCCGCTATATTAATGTGTAAAATTGTTATGTAAGTTGCTTTCATTGTTCAATTTGTACAAATTTGTATGCTTACAACACTGACATTCATTGCACAACCCTACACTTATTTATCTAAATTTTCTTTTGTAAACATTTATTGCACATCCTCTTTTTAGGTGAGTTTTGTTACTGCCTTGACTTAGATTTCTTTACTATGATAATGTTGTACTTTTCATTCTAAACTTGACGAGTTAATATTTTGCAACGCATATGTTTGGCTTAACGTTTTTATGTCTATTTTTTGTTTGGTTTCACGGTCCGCGCAACACGTAGGTCCTGAAAACTAGTTTAATAAAATATATTGAATATTTTGTTATATCAATACTGTTTATATTATCTAGAATATCACTTTCAGATTTATTTTAATTATCTTTATATATAATAGCTTAAAAATTAAGTAATTTGATTAGCTCATATAATTAATTGCATTATACGTTTTTAACTAGTTAGTTAAACACTGTTTGTACATTGAATGGTTATAAACTTTTCTCAATTTGAATGTTAATAGTTTAAACTATGAGTCATTGCCTGATAGTCTATATCTATAATTAG
This sequence comes from Scalesia atractyloides, assembly GCA_947069175.1. Classification (NCBI taxonomy): domain Eukaryota; kingdom Viridiplantae; phylum Streptophyta; class Magnoliopsida; order Asterales; family Asteraceae; genus Scalesia; species Scalesia atractyloides. The sequence goes on from CAMTDV010000026.1 coordinate 17,823,005, forward strand.
ACAAATAATACTCTCAACTTAACATTTTGTTGTCAAAAACTATCTTACTCTAGCAAAGAAGTAAATTTTCTCTTCTCATGAAATGCTTGTAAAAACTGAGATACCATTAAAATACTTGCATTTTGACTTACACGTCATGAGGGGCAAATAAAATTAGTTCTCCCCGTTAAAGTCGTATAGTCTCTGTCAACAAAAATGAATAGAAATATCATTGGTAAAGTAACCGCTAAGAACTATTATCAACAAATAAATCATAGTTTAAAATATTCAAAATTATATGTTGTTTGAGTTATTGAAAATTTTGAACTAACTCTCTACGATCATAAATGTTTTTTTACTAAGATAATATTTTTTCTTTACCGACAAACTATTTTACTCATAATCCTAAGGGGTCATTTGGTTTTTGAATTTTAAAGAAATTAGAATTGTAATTAGAAAATATTTTTTTAAAAATCATGTTTGGTTGGTTTTAATAAAAATAGAATTGAAAAAAATTTCATCAAGTTCCATAACAAAGAATTTCACAATCCTTACTATTTGAGAAGGAATTCTAAACTTTCCATTAGAATGTTTTTTATTACCAAGATACTCTTATATTTCCATTTTTCACCACTTCAAACAAAAAAGACGAGGGGAAAATTGTCTTTTTTGTTTTTAACCGTTACAATTCTATTTACTAATTTATAAACTAAACACAATACAAATTTCTATTGGAATTAATTCCAACTAGTCTTTAGCTCCCCGCGTTGTGGGGGCAGGCCCGAGGGCGTAAAACCGTGCTAAACAGCAATCGAACCACGACTAAAACCCAAAACAACGTATAATAATAACATGAATTTTTAACACCAAGAGATTCACGTGACGTAAAAACTACCAAATACTGTGCTAAATAGCAACCACCAAATACTGTGCTAAATAGCAACCAAACAAAAAACTAAGGAACCAAATGTGACCACTAAGCACTATGCTAAATAGCAACCAAACAGCGACCAAATTTCAAAAAAAAAAAACAAACGTAAAATATAAACTAATAAAAAATTAAGCTTGTTTAACTTAAATTATAAACATAAGAAATAAACTTGTTAAACAAAAATAATCAACCTCACAAAAGACAAAATGTATGACTATTCATGAAGATATCATGAATTAATATATATATATATATATATATATATATATATATATATATATATATATATATATATATATATGAATTTTGTTAAATTTCAATTCTTTTTATGAATTTGATTTTTTGAAAAAAATTATATGAACCAAACAGGCCCTAAACTACACCTCAAATATTACACATGCTCAATATAGAACTAAATCTAGGACCTTCCCGCAATCGGTGTTTCTAGAGACTTTGAATCTGCAGCTAGCCACCAACTTGAGTAGTGGATACATACTTTTAATCTCGAATTCTTATATAAGATAAAATGTAATGAAATAACTAAAAGTACGAAAGTTCATGCCATGTAGCTTTAACTAACCAATCATTTCACAAGCGTGTAAGAGTTTATTTAAGAATTAACAAAATAACAAAATGGAAAAGATGTGATTAGTTGGTTTATAGTGGACCATATTACCGCCTTTATGCCCATTATTCATTTGGGGTTGGGAGTCTTTGAAGCTCCCTAAGATTATTTGGAGTGGAAAGGGCTTGACAAGGGGATTGACCAACACGTGGCTACCACATCAGCAGAAGGACTAGATGGAATGGGCTTGAAATGAGGGTTTAAAATAAACAACACAATAAATAAAAACAACCAATTAAAATAAGCAAAACAACAACCAACCAACCATCACACGCCACCTCACCTCCCCAAAGTGCCTCACCCCGTGTGAGAAAACCCCGTCCTTGCCTCATGCCACTTCACGCGACGGTGTTCCTGGTGTGAAAGGGGCTTCTGCATAGCCTAATGAGAGCATTCACATCCTTTACACCAAACTTCTGTGAGAGGGTCTTCCAAATTATAGATACTGGTTATAAGGGGTTGTGAGTGGAAGGAGGAGAAAATGTTACTATCATCTGTAATATGAAAAAAAAAACATTGTTTACCTTTACAATTTTTTTAATATTTTTAAAAAGTGGTTGTGAGTAGAGGAGAAAGAAAGGTAATGAAAAAAGTTTTCTTTAATTGAAAACGAGAGAGAAAGATAATTAGATAGTGGATAGGAAGCAGTGAATACTGTAACATCCGTAAAAAAAACGGATTTACCAAACCCGCTCCGTTTATTAACCGAACAATCAGTTAATGCCCAAATTATTTTTAAACGATACATAATTAATAAGTATATTGGATTATAAAAGTTTTATTTGAAAAAGTATTAAAATTAATGAAATAAAAATAAATTAATGCTGCCGGGTTTCGAACCCGGGTCAGCTGGTAAACAACAAAGCATTAACACACACGCGCTCAACCACTCCGCCACTTTGGGTTTTTGTTAAGATACCGAAACAATTAATTCAAATAATGAAAACAGAAATCAAATCCAGTCAACTGATGCGCCCAAATCCGTTGACGCCGGAAAATCCGACGATTTCGTCAAACGGCGTCGGTTATCAATGACTTAACGCAAACATTAACTACTACATCGGTTATAACCGATGTCCAGTCCGCGACACAAGTTATAACCGCCGGTAAATCTTTAACCGACGAATCAAGACGGAAATCGGACTAAATTCGTCAATGTTCAGCCCTATAAATACCCCCTCTAACCTCTGCTAGCTTTTTCGCTCACAATCACACTTTTTCCCGACATAATTTCCCTCGTCGGAGAACTTCTGCAACTCGCCGGAAAACCGAGCCTTTCACCTCTGAGCCTTACTGAACACCCAGAACTCATACCGAAGCCACCCACACTCATCTCAAGCTCCCTGAAGACCCTCTGCCGCAGGACACACGTCGCCGGAATAATCTGCTGTCGTCGGAGTTTCGCCGGCGAAACAGAGGAGTCGAGTTCGGTATACCTTACACTTAATCTCTTATTCTTTTTATTAATCTCACATACAATTAATCGCAACACACTAAAAGAACTTGATTAAAATCGTTGAACCAGTCAGACACCGATTCTGGTTAAGGTTAACGAAGAAGATGAAGTTTCAGTAGTATATATGTTTAATTAAAATCAAGATATATCTCGGGTTAGACACACAGTCCAGCGGTGGATTGTGTGCACATAAACACGCATACGTCCCGAGTTCGATTCTTGTCCCACGCACACTCGCCTTAATAAAAATGTTCTTTTTTTAACCGAACCGGATTCACTGCAATAGATGTTAAGTTTAATAAAAACCGGAATAATAACCAAGATAGACACACAGTCCAGTGGTGGACTGTGTGAACGTTTAATCAAACGTCACGAGTTCGAGTCCGGACTACCGCACCGGTTCGGGCAATTATCAAACTTTTTATATAAAACAGAAATGAAATTATTTAGTTTGTATATAAGTATAATAAAAATCAGAGTAATTACCAAATTAGACACACAGTCCAGCGGTGGACTGTGTGTTAACCTAAACCACAGGTCCCGGGTTCGAGACCTGTGGAGAACACCGGTTCGATGCATTAAAATCGTTTTTAAAAATAAATGATTTTCGGTTTAATTCAATTAGTATATAAATATAATTAAAAACAGAAATATTTCAGGTTAGACACGTAGCTCAGTTGGTAGAGCTGCGTGCACGCGAACGGGATGTCTCGGGTTCGAGCTTCACCCGACGCACACAATTACACAGTCTGACCGGTCAACAAGTCAACGGTCAACGGTCGCAAAAAGTCAACATTTTTATTATTTTTATTTATTTATTTTATTTAAAAATCATTAAAAATACTTAAACATAACGTTTTTAAGGTTAGAAAATAGCCTTAAACTCACAAAAATATATCCAATCATCCTACTAAAATTGATTAATAAAATCCGCTTATTTACCAAACCATTATGTTATTATCTAGGTTAGTTTCACTCGTGGTTAAATCCAACTTCGTGCGTATTCAACATCATCAACCGAACGCATCCAATGTGAGTGAATCTTACAACTCCCCTTTTTAATTACACGTTTTGGGGTGTGTCATGTGTCACTAAAATTAACTCGTTTATTTAAACTTGTGCCATACCAGTGATCTAAACTTAGATTGTATATATTGTTTGTAGTTATGTATTTCATATTGTCAAGTTATATGCAATCCATTCATTCGGCCCATTAGTTCCTCGTGGGAGACGAGTTGAGCAACGCGTGCCTCAAAACAAATCCATTATTGTTCGTGTGTGCATTATTTAATATTAAATGGTTGGTGAATAAGTTTACATCTATTTTTACTCATGTGTGGTTGTGCACTTTATTTTATAATCAATTAAATAAACTTGTTCAAATGTTTTTCATAGGATTCACTCGCCAACTTTTTGTTGATCCAAAAACCATTTTTACACATGATACAGGTGAACAGGATGAAGCAAGGAAAACATAGGAAGTGCCTTAGAAGAAAACAATGAAGTCTAGAATGTTGTTTAGGACATGATGTAATTATGATTGTAAATTTCCCATTAAATTGTATTAATGAATATGAAACGTTATAATAAATGTCATGAGCTTTGATGATAACCCAATCATGCCCCGATCACCTTTTCCGCTGCGGCTCGGGGTGTGACAGATTGGTATGAGAGCCATGACTATAGGGATATAGGATAGGTTATTAGACCCTTAGAGCCTATACTATAGTTGCCTAAATTTTAATTGTTTAGGTGGTTACATACAAACTTATGATGTTTATTTGTTTCATATTTGTTTATACTTACAGTCAAACATACATACTTACATACACATTCATCATACATATTTCAATGTTCATATATTCAAATCATCTTCATACTTTTGTTATTCAAAGATTTTGTCTCAATTTTCAAATCTCATCAAAGTAAGTTCTGCGACGGGCATGTAGTAACTGGAAGGGTACAAGTACCGGTAGTCGGAACGTCCTTTCTAGGTTGGCATTCGTATAAATCCAATATAACGGACCAGTTTGCCTACCTGGGGACTAACGATGAGAGTATGAAGGACCTATTAGGCCAAAGCATGCCACACCAAACGTCGTTCGAACTAACCCACTTTGAGGTGTCATCGTGTCCATACCTGGACACATTCCGAATATCATACGTTATATACATATTTCTTGATTTTCTCCGGGTTTTAGTGTACGTAACCAGGCTAACACATGCGAACCATATGAAAAACCCGGTATTCATGGGGGCCTACATGATTACGAAGATGAAGTATGGCGGCATGCAAGGCCCAATTACGAGCAAAGCCTAAGACATCCTATGGATGTAGTAGATTTATTTTTCTATATTTATTTTATGAATGTTCATTCCTAAATACGACCCATGATCCCAAAAACATCGAACTCATACTCATGATACGTATTCCTTGTAGATGTCTTCTAGCCTCGCCCGTAGGAAGATGAGAGCAGGAAAAGCCCGCGAGCGCATGGCTGCCCTAATCGCTCAACAAATGGCTGCCGTAATACCCAACATTGTAATCTAAGTCCAACATGCACTTACCGCTAATCCTGTCAACCAAGAAGATCAAAACGTTATCAACCCTCCCCCAAATACCACTAAATGCACCTACAAGCATTTCAAATCCTGCGACCCTCCAAAATACGAAGGGACTGAAGGTGTCACCGCTCTCCTCCATTGGTTTGAAGAAATGGAGAACACTTTTCTAAATTGCGATTGCCCCGATAATCGCAAAGTGTGATATGCTACCAGTCGTTTATATGGAATAGCACTTACTTGGTGGAATACAGAGAAGGCCAAACGAGGCGTTGGCGATGCTATGACTTTGACTTGGGAAGAGTTGAAGGAAATCATGACAAGACGGTTTTGCCCAAGGAGCGAAATCAAGAAATTAGAAGATGAGTTCTATTCGTTGAAGCAAAAGGAAGGCGACCACACCACGTACAACAAAAGATTCCTCGAGTTAAATCAAATGGTTCCCAACTTGTTCACTCTCCTCTACCGTTTGATCGAGCACTACATTCGAGGTCTTCCGTCAAAGATTCAGGACTCTGTAATAAGTACCACGCCTGCAACTTTGGAAGCAGCAATGGAGTTAGCTACAAAGCTCACCGAGAACCGCATCCGGAATAAAGAATTCAAGGAGGAGAAGAAGAAGAAGGATAAAGCATCAACTGAAACTTCAAACTCCACCCAAACCGAATCCCCTTCTCAACCCACTTTTAAGAGAAAAAGAGACGGGCAACTTTTCGCTACTACACAACGTAATCAACCAATTTCCACACGCCATACCAATCCAAGCTATCCCAATCACGCAGATAGCACCCAACTCAACTTACCCAAATAAGAAACCATACCTTGGACCTCACCCTCGATGTAACACCTGTTTTTATCACCATCCCCTTACCTTACCTTGTCGACTATGTGCGAATTGTGGACGCTATGGTCATTTGAGCAAGGTTTGCCGCACCTCTCAAAACCAAACCACACCCCCTACTCAAAATATGATCCAAACATATCAACAACCCCAATACCCCATGTTCCCATATGTTCGAGCTTGTTTCAATTGTGGCGACCCTACCCACTTTAGAAACACGTGCCCTCGATTGGTTAACATCATAAACGCTCAAGCTCAATCAAACCCAGTTAACCAAGTAAATCAAGAAAACCCAATCACTAGGCCACCAGCAAGAGGAAGAGTTTTCAACATCAACGCCAATCCTGTCGAAGATAATGACGGCCCAAACGAAACTACCCAACTAGTCCCCTTCACCGAAAATCAAGATTCAACCCCAATCGTTTAGTTTTATGTTTATGTTTTAGAATCACATAGAACCAATCATAACTTAAGGATAAAGCCAATGAAAATTTGACAAGAATATGGTGGATACGCCGCTGGTACTTCCTATATATAAGTATTCTTGCCAAAGGATCAGAGGCATTATCTGGCGGTTATGAGAAGTTCCATGTGGAATTTAGCATTGTCTTGATTAAAGTTTGTTTTGTACTTACTGATTTAGCATTTATAGCATCTTATCATTTAAAGAAATTGGATTGTATTCCATTTCTACATAGACTAACCTCTCCATCACAACAAACGAGAGAGGTATTGTCATCATTCAAACATGGATACTATCAGAATTAAGACTCAAGTTTTGGTTGTTGTGTTTGTTTTAGAGTCACATAGAACTAATCATAACTTGCGGATAAAGTCAATGAAAATTTGACAAGAATATGGTGGATACGCCGCTGATACTTCCTATATATAAGTATTCTTGTCAAAGGATCGGAGGCATTATCAGGCGGTTATGAGAGGTTCCATGTAGGATTTAGTATGTTTTGGTCAAAGTTTGTTCATCATACATTTCAGCGTATTTCAATTTCATCATTTAAAGAAGTTGAGCTATGTCTCACTTCTACAATGACTAACCTCTCCATCACAACAAACGAGAGAGGTATTGTCATCATTCAAACATGGATACTATCAGAATTAAGACTCAAGTTGTGGTTGTTGTGTTTGTTTTAGAGTCACATAGAACTAATCATAACTTGCGGATAAAACCGATGAAAATTTGACAAGAATATGGTGGATACGCCGCTGGTACTTCCTATATATAAGTATTCTTGTCAAAGGATCGGAGGCATTATCAGGCGGTTATGAGAGGTTCCATATAGGATTTAGTATGTTTTGGTCAAAGTTTGTTCATCATACATTTCAGTGTATTTCAATTTCATCATTTAAAGAAGTTGAGCTATGTCTCACTTCCACAATGACTAACCTCTCCATCACAACAAACGAGAGAGGTATTGTCATCATTCAAACATGGATACTATCAGAATTAAGACTGAAGTATTGGTTGTTGTGTTTGTTGTAGAGTCACATAGAACTAATCATAACTTGCGGATAAAGTCAATGAAAATTTGACAAGAATATGGTGGATACGCCGCTGGTACTTCCTATATATAAGTATTCTTGCCAAAGGATCAGTGGCATTATCAGGCGGTTATGAGAAGTTCCATGTAGGATTTAGTATTGTTTGGTTGAAAGTTGTGTTACATTCACTGATTTAACATTCATATCATCTCGCCATTTAAAGAAATTGGATTGTGTTCTATTTCTACATAAACTAACCTTTCCATCATAACAAACGAGAGAGGAACTGTCACCATTCAAACATGTATGCTATCAGAATTTGGACTCAGATATTGGTTGTTGTCTTTATTTATGTTCTAGAGTTACATCATAGAACCAATCATAACTTACTGATAAAACCGATGAAAATTTGACAAGAATATGGTGGATACGCCGCTGGTACTTCCTATATATAAGTATTCTTGTCAAAGGATCAGAGGCATTGTCAGGCGGTTATGAGAAGTTCCATGTAGGATTTAGTATTGTTTGGTTGAAAGTTGTGTTACATTCACTGATTTAACATTCATATCATCTCGCCATTTAAAGAAATTGGATTGTGTTCTATTTCTACATAAACTAACCTTTCCATCATAACAAACGAGAGAGGAACTGTCACCATTCAAACATGTATGCTATCAGAATTTGGACTCAGATATTGGTTGTTGTGTTTATTTATGTTCTAGAGTTACATCATAGAACCAATCATAACTTACTGATAAAACCGATGAAAATTTGACAAGAATATGGTGGATACGCCGCTGGTACTTCCTATATATAAGTATTCTTGTCAAAGGATCAGAGGCATTGTCAGGCGGTTATGAGAAGTTCTATGTAGGATTTAGTAACTTCTTGGTACATTGGTTGTGGCGTTTATTTATGTTTAGAGTCACATCATAGAACCAATCATAACTTACTGATAAAACCAATGAAAATTTGACAAGAATATGGTGGATACGCCGCTGGTACTTCCTATATATAAGTATTCTTGTCAAAGGATCAGAGGCATTGTTAGACGGTTATGAGAAGTTCCATGTAGGTTGTAGTATTAGAAATTTTGTTTTAGGATATAACCCTATCCTTCCAAACATATCAAAACTCTTACACATGATATCATATTTAGTGAATCAACTCTGCTTATCAATATTTTTACCGTAGGCAACAAAAAGCGATTCCTATAACAGGGTACTTAACCCTTACAAGGGACGTTACCGCCTCAAACAAAAAAAAAAACTTAAACCCTTACTCTTTTTCTAAGTATGTAACTGTCAAACTAAACACCATCATTTTTAGACAAATATATCACTACTTAAATTTCGGGACGAAATTTCTAAAAAGCAGGGGATACTGTAACATCCGTAAAAAAAATGGATTTACCAAACCCGCTCCGTTTATTAACCGAACAATCAGTTAAAAATTTCGTGGCGTATTTAATGCCCAAATTATTTTTAAACGATACATAATTAATAAGTATATTGGATTATAAAAGTTTTATTTGAAAAAGTATTAAAATTAATGAAATAAAAATAAATTAATGCTGCCGGGTTTCGAACCCGGGTCAGCTGGTAAACAACAAAGCATTAACACACACGCGCTCAACCACTCCGCCACTTTGGGTTTTTGTTAAGATACCGAAACAATTAATTCAAATAATGAAAACAGAAATCAAATCCAGTCAACTGACGCGCCCAAATCCGTTGACGCCGGAAAATCCGACGATTTCGTCAAACGGCGTCGGTTATCAATGACTTAACGCAAACATTAACTACTACATCGGTTATAACCGATGTCCAGTCCGCGACACAAGTTATAACCGCCGGTAAATCTTTAACCGACGAATCAAGACGGAAATCGGACTAAATTCGTCAATGTTCTGCCCTATAAATACCCCCTCTAACCTCTGCTAGCTTTTTCGCTCACAATCACACTTTTTCCCGACATAATTTCCCTCGCCGGAGAACTTCTGCAACTCGCCGGAAAACCGAACCTTTCACCTCTGAGCCTTACTGAACACCCAGAACTCATACCGAAGTCACCCACACTCATCTCAAGCTCCCTGAAGACCCTCTGCCGCAGGACACACGTCGCCGGAATAATCTGTTGTCGTCGGAGTTTCGCCGGCGAAACAGAGGAGTCCAGTTCGGTATACCTTACACTTAATCTCTTATTCTTTTTATTAATCTCACATACAATTAATCGCAACACACTAAAAGAACTTGATTAAAATCGTTGAACCAGTCAGACACCGATTCTGGTTAAGGTTAACGAAGAAGATGAAGTTTCAGTAGTATATATGTTTAATTAAAATCAAGATATATCTCGGGTTAGACACACAGTCCAGCGGTGGACTGTGTGCACATAAACACGCATACGTCCCGAGTTCGATTCTTGTCCCACGCACACTCGCCTTAATAAAAATGTTCTTTTTTTAACCGAACCGGATTCACTGCAATAGATGTTAAGTTTAATAAAAACCGGAATAATAACCAAGATAGACACACAGTCCAGTGGTGGACTGTGTGAACGTTTAATCACACGTCACGAGTTCGAGTCCGGACTACCGCACTGGTTCGGGCAATTATCAAACTTTTTATATAAAATAGAAATGAAATTATTTAGTTTGTATATAAGTATAATAAAAATCAGAGTATTTACCAAGTTAGACACACAGTCCAGCGGTGGACTGTGTGTTAACCTAAACCACAGGTCTCGGGTTCGAGACCTGTGGAGAACACCGGTTCGATGCATTAAAATCGTTTTTAAAAATAAATGATTTTCGGTTTAATTCAATTAGTATATAAATATAATTAAAAACAGAAATATTTCAGGTTAGACACGTAGCTCAGTTGGTAGAGCTGCGTGCACGCGAACGGGATGTCTCGGGTTCGAGCCTCACCCGGCGTACAGTTGGTAGAGCTGCGTGCACGCGAACGGGAGGTCTCGGGTTCGAGCCTCACCCGGCGCACACAATTACACAGTCTGACCGGTCAACAAGTCAACGGTCAACGGTCAATGGTCGCAAAAAGTCAACATTTTTATTATTTTTATTTATTTATTTTATTTAAAAATCAATTAAAAATACTTAACCATAATGTTTTTAAGGTTAGAAAATAGCCTTAAACTCACAAAAATATATCCAATCATCCTACTAAAATTGATTAATAAAATCCGCTTATTTACCAAACCATTATGTTATTATCTAGGTTAGTTTCACTCGTGGTTAAATCCAACTTCGTGCGTATTCAACATTATCAACCGAACGCACCCAATGTGAGTGAATCTTACAACTCCCCTTTTTAATTACACGTTTTGGGGTGTGTCATGTGTCACTAAAATTAACTCGTTTATTTAAACTTGTGCCATACCATATTGTGATCTAAACTTAGATTGTATATATTGTTTGTAGTTATGTATTTCATATTGTCACGTTATATGCAATCCATTCATTAGGCCCATCAGTTCCTCGTGGGAGACGAGTTGAGTAACGCGTGCCTCAAAACAAATCCATTATTGTTCGTGTGTGCATTATTTAATATTAAATGGTTGGTGAATAAGTTTACATCTATTTTTACTCATGTGTGGTTGTGCACTTTATTTTATAATCAATTAAATAAACTTGTTCAAATGTTTTCATAGGATTCACTCGCCAACTTTTTGTTGATCCAAAAACCATTTTTACACATGATACATGTGAACAGGATGAAGCAAGGAAAACATAGTAAATGCCTTAGAAGAAAACAATGAAGTCTAGAATGTTGTTTAGGACATGATGTAATTATGATTGTAAATTTCCCAATAAATTGTATTAATGAATATGAAACGTTATAATAAATGTCATGAGCTTTGATGATAACTCAATCATGCCCCGATCACCTTTTCCGCTGCGGGTCGGGGTGTGACATGTTTGGCGCTGGTGAAATGTAACGTGGGAAGGATTTGACGCCTCAAATACACAAGCTCTAAGTTAACTAGATAGTGGATAGGATGTGAATGCTTTGACATGGGAGCAGTGTTTGACGGTGGTTAAATGTAACGTGGGAAGGATTTGAGTCACCGATACACAAGCTCTAAGACCATCAGCAATGCGAAGCATTTAGCTTTGCATTTGGCTGACATGGATGAACAATTCCCACACATCGCATTGGGTGAGATGAATTTTTAATAACTAGTGAGATTTCCCGCGTGGTGCGACGGACATTTAATCAAAATCGTTTCGCTTCGTTACAGTGACAGCACAATGTCGCACTCGATATAGCAACTAAAAAATATATGTCCAAGAGGATATAAACACTTATTTTACATTGTTTGAAAACCATAAAATAAATATAATATATATTTGAGCCACTCGACTTTAAATAAAAATTTGATGGGAAAATAAATAAAAATAAGCATGTCGTAACAAAAAAAAGATATGCCTAAAAGGATATCGACACTTGTTTTACAATGATAAAATACCATAAAAACAATAGCAGGATTGGTACCAATGTTATTCGGTTAGAATTGTTTCGGATTGTCATGAAAAAGAATAAGAAAATCAATTATATTTGACCCGTTTGATTTTAAACAAAATTTTAAGCAAGTCGCAACGTTATATTCAAAAATTTACGAAAAAATATGATATGTTATTGAAATAACGAAAATGGTAAACGATGTTACTTTATATAGAAAATAAAAGCGTGAGACATCTTTAATGAAATTTATTTGTGTCTTAATCACTTTTACATTACTGTTCACAAACTCGACTTGAATAAATTTATACCTAAAGGTTGCGGTGATACGTTATCACGGAAATTCGATCAGTATCGGTTAGGTTCATTATACTACTGGTACGATACATGTATTTTGTATAGAAATCAAGACATGTTTTACATCGAACGTAAAGAAAAAAACGGACATCAATACAAACAACGATGATGTCCGAACGATATCGATCGTTCAAATCGTCATAGTACTTGTAATGATATTCGTTTATCATCGCAGACAAACGTAATTGTATAAATGAAAATTACCAATAAAACTTATGCTGACATGTTGAAAAAAAATTGGTTTCAGTTCGGTTTAGTACGATAATGACAAAATATCAATTTTCAATAAATTTATATTGAAATGTTAAAAAAATAAACATAAAACTCAAATTTTTAAGAAATATTATGAAAATATATGATATATAAAAAATTATTAAAAAACTGAAACAGGTATTATATTAATCAAACTAATCTTTACTATTCATCTCATGTTAAGAATTAATACTACTAGGTTGTTTCCCCATGCGTTGTGACGGTATATTATCACGGGCATTCGATCAGTGTCAGTTAGGTTCGTTATAGTACTGGTGATACATGCACTCGGTATAGAAATCAATACATGTTTTACATCAATTGAAAACGAAAAAAATGAACACTGATATCGATAGTAATGTTGTCCAAATGATATCGAGCAGTCCAGATTGTCATGGCACTGGTAATGATATTCGTTTGTCATTGTAGACAAAGTTGTATAAATGAAATTATCAAAATTGGAAATCATAAAAATGAATGCAGGTACATGTAACAATGTTGTTCGGTAGGATACATCAATTGAAAACGAAAAACGAACACTGATACTGACAATAATGTTGTCCAAATGATATCAGTTAGTTCAGATCGTCATGGTACTAGTAATGATATTCGTTTATCATTGTAGACAGAGTTGTATAAATGAAATTATTGAAACTGGAAATCATAAAAATGTATACAGGTACATGTAACAATGTTGTTTGGTAGGATACGTCAGTTTATCCAAAGTAAAAACAACAAAAATAAGTATCGGTATCAATACCGATGTTATTTTTTAGGTTCGGTTCGGTTGACTACGATTGCGGTACAAAATTCATTACCAAACATAAACCATACAATGAGTACAAGTACAGGTACCGATGTTCTTCACGGTATAGTAACGATACGATGTCAATTTATCAAAAGCAATATCAGTATAAATAATCCTAGTTTGTCAAAAGCAAAAACAATATATATACAAGTAAAAAATTTGTCGAGTCGGTAGTTTTGACTGATTCAAATTTTTTTACGCGCTGATTTAAATTTTGTACGAATATAAATTTTTTTACGCGTCATGTAAATGTGGGTATGTGGCATTTTTAAGTTTTTTTGCTGAAACAATTGATTATTTTATGAATTTTGAGAAAAAAAATCGAAAAGCCCTTTTCAATAGCCTAATTCTCACGGTTCTCACAACCCAGGGTGGTTTTCATTTTAACCCATATATATATATATATAGGGTGGGAGTTGGCTACAAACTCTATTTTTTCTACAAAGTGTAAAAATTCATAAAACACCATAATTTTAACTATAAAACATATTCAAAACCCACAAATAAAAAAATGAAGATTATGAAAACATCATTGTGTGGGTTTTGTGTTGTGTTTTGAATGATAAGGCTTTGATTATCGAATGACTAACATTAGTGAGTTTTATGTTGATTATCATGTTGTGTTTTATATTCATAGTCCTACGATAGTGTGTTTGAAGTTTTTATAAACTGTTAGGGTTTGGATATTATGTTTTAGTGATCTTCATTCTGTTACTTATGGATTTTGAGTGTGTTTTATGGATGAAATTGTGGTGTTTTATGACTTTGTACACCTTGTAGAAAAATCGACTTTGTGGCCGAACCCCACCCTATATATATAGCGTGATAGTTAGCTACAAAGTTCATTTTTCCTACAAAGTGTAAAAAAACATAAAACACCATAATGTCAACCATAAAACATACTCAAAACCCACAAATAACAAATTGAAGATTATTAAATGCCATATTTGTGGGTTTTGTGTTGTGTTTTGGATGATAAGGCTTTCATTATCGAATGACTAACATTAGTGTGTTTTATGTTAATTATCACATTGTGTTTTATATTTATAGCTCTAAGATGTTGTGTTTGAAGATTTTATGGACTGTTAGGGTTTGAATATTATGTTTTAGTGATTTTCACTCTCTTATTTGTGGATTTTGAGTGTGTTTATTACTTTGTACACTTTGTAGGAAAAGTGGATTTTTTAGGCAAACCCCACCATATTTATATATAGTATATTATTTGGTTGGTTTCGATTCTTTTTTATATGATAGCCGGTGCTACTAAATGTAAATAGTAATATCTATAATTTGTAGTATTAAGAAAAATAAAAATATGAAGATAAAAAATATTATTATAAAAATAAAATTACAATTTATACCCACTTTTCAATTCAATTATATATAAATTACATAATATATTAAATTAAATGAAAAAAAATATATATTATTTTAAACGTAAAACTACAATTCATAGCACTTTTTATTTAAATATAATATTAAATATTAAATACTAGAATAAAATAGAATTAGAATTCGAATTCGAATTCGCAGGTCTATACGTGCGTGAAAATACAAAGCATGTGAGCCTTTATTTAATGAACAACAATTACCTTCTAATTATTTTCCTTCACAACATTTACAACAAGCTTTTCTTTAACAACAAGTAATGACGTGTTAATTACTGTGACACCGGGTGTTGTAGCTAAGGTCGATTACTCGACCGTCGTCAATCCATAGGCTCTCCAAGATACGCAGAAACCCAACCTCCTCCTACCGAATGTACGACAGTAGAATAATCAGTAAAACCTCGCATCCCATTCAAGACGAATCGGCCACACCTGTATTCGCCCTTTATCTGGATGCCATAGAAAATAATGGAGAGAGTAGGAGTTGAACCTGGGTCACAAGAAACACTAAGTTTTTTACCGACCACTCCACCACTACATCATTAGCGCATTCAGAGCTATGTTTAGTTTTTTTATTCTCTAAATTTTAATGTTAAAAAATTTATGAGAAGAGTTATCCTAAGAACGCTAGATATTGTAAGAACAATGAAAACGGATTAAAAAACTGTGAGAACACGGTCAAAAACAATTTAAATTTTAATTAAATCACTTGTCTTTATTATTCGAATACAATATAAGAAATGAAATTTACACGTATAAATTTACATCTATTCGCAAATAAATAAACTTAAACATGTGTAAGTTTGCTATTTACACATGTGTAAATTTGTTGTATTTATATATGTGTAAAAAATCTATTAAGAATGATTTTGAGAGAAGAAATAAATTATTTAAAGAGTAGATTCTTTTTTTAATGTTATATTTTAATTATAATGATTTTTGTATTAAAAAATGATTTTGATTGGGTTTTTTCATTCGTTCCTATAGTTCTTGCAATATTTAGCGTTCTTAAAATATCTTTTTTCAAAATCTATTTATTAACTTAATTAGTTTTAATTAATTTGATTAGATTTAATTACTTTATTTATGTTTTTAGTAATGAGAAAATAAAACAAATGTATCAATTAAAAATTATTTGAGTGATGATGATTTGGGTGTGCAAGTATTGGTAAATATATTTATAATGTTAGAAAAAATTAGTAGGGTCCTCCACTATAACATAGTGGTTGTTTCCATCTTGGTGAAGGTTTGGCCTGGGGTTTTACCCAGGTTTGGCCTGGGGTTTTACCCAGGTTTGAGTTCGGAGGGGGGCGCAGTTTTACCTATTCCACGGGGTTTCTGCGCATCAGGGGTGTGCTACGCTTTCTAGCGGTGGTCGAGTAGTCGGCCTTTGGACATAGCTCCGAAAGGGTGGGTTTACACGTTGAAAGCAGTTAGCCGTTCAAAACAAAAAAGAAAAAAATTAGTATTTATTATTTATAAAAATCTAATGTGTCAGCTGATTTGATTTAATGTGTTTGTAATCAAGTTTGACGTTCTTGGAAGTGCACTTCGGTCCTTTGTGGCTCTTGATGTTGGTGTAAGATGGTATCAATATTGCATATCGGAAGGACACACAATTCTAGAGAAGAGTAGATACAGCACATAAAAGCAATTGCAAGGTCATAATTCGGTCTTAATGGTATTGTTTCTTTTGTCTTTTCCAACCAACTTTCGGAGAAAAGTTTTTAATGTTCTTTACTCTGTTTATTTTAAATAATAGTGCATCTATATTATATATACATAATATACATACACTAGTGAGTTATTATCCGTGCTTTATAGTTGATTTAAAATGTAGAAGAAAATATATAAAATACAAAAGTAATGATAAAAACCACACTATTATATTCAAAAGTTATGATAAGTTATATCATTGTATATGAAAGCCAAATTATTTAAATATAACTTACATCAAAACATATATAAAGATAAACACGTCGGTCGTGAATTACAGTGGGTCGGTTTAAATGTAGATAAAAACACGTAGCAATGGTGTATTTAGATATGAGTGTTGAGCAGTTTAAAAAACTGAATGGTTTAAAAAAAGGTTAAAAAATCAAATGGTCTAAAAAAACTGACAAGTTTAAAACAATGTTACAAAAATTCACGTCGAAACATAGATAAAAAACACTTGCGGGAGATGTTGATATAAAAAAATGAAACCCATAAATAAACAACGTAACTGGAAATTTATTAAATTTTATAGGTTATAGTGTTAATGAATTAATAAGGAAAAATAAAATAAAACCATAAATATGTAAAACTTGAGGGACTACATGTTAAACTAACTATAGATCATATAGTCTAAATGAAAGTTAGGCTATTTGGTCAAATTCAAAAATAAAAAACCTATGTGGCAAAAACAAAAGGTTATATAGTTAATTGTAGGTAATGAATTCTTTATTATATATACTGGTGGGTTACACCCGCTTTGCGGCGGGGCGACCTAAATTTTAATGAAAACGTAGACATAATAGTAAAAATAATGTGGATGGTAGAAATTCATTTGATGTTGATTCGGTTCAAGAAGATACCGACATTTGTCGAAAGAAAAACAAAAAAAAAGTCATGACACGACCAAAAAAATACCAAGATGTGTTTACATCGATCGAAACAATAAAAATGATTATCAATTTCGGTACTGACGATGTTCGGTCAGTATTAGATCGTTCATTTTATTATATGTACAACACTAGGTTCAATTGAAACTTAAAAAAGAAAAACAAAAAGTTAGAAAAGGAAAGATGAAAAAAAATTCACAAAAGTTAAAAATCACAAAAGGACAAAAAATCACCATAGGTAGTAATAATATAATAATGCGGTGACGGACTCAAGATTTTTTTCCAATAGGTCTAGTTTTTTCGATATTTAGATTTCCACAATCAAACGGTATAACTTTTGGGTCGGTCTTTGGATCAGTCGAGATGATTTATTGAGCTTGAAACCTTTAAAAATAAGATAATTAAATAACAAAACAACACATGTCTAAACATAAAGGAAGAAATTGGGTAAATCAAAAGAGTTTAAGTGTTTATATTACATTAGAACTATGCTTGCTAATTGATAGTGTATCACACAGTCTACATCTTATGTTTAATAATATTAATAATAATGGTGGTTTAATTTCAGCATAGTTACACCTACACATAAGATATTGGTTGGTCATTTTGACATTTTAATAGTGTATTTGGTGTTTGTATGGTAAATTTTGTTTTAAAAACCCTTTGTTTTCATTTGGATTAAAAATAAAAGCACAAAAAACAGCTTGTATAAGGCTTAAACCTATGATCTCTTTGTTAGTAAACAAGGAATTTACCACTACAATAGCTTCGCTTTTAACACTATGGGGTCTAACAAAATATTCTTATAGGGTCCTTAAAAAATATACAAGATCTACTAAACTTTTAAGAAAAGATTGGGTCTGGTGACCCTGACCCACTCTATGTGGGTCCGCCCCTCTATATATGCGCTATGCTAATGAGATTCTACGTGTCTTATGGTGGAAATTTGGTTTCAGTTCCTATTATAGTTCAGCTGTTTATAATACTAATACAATACTAGTATTCGGTATGATTTATAATATCAAATTTGAATAAAACTTCATTTTCCATAAAATTTTACATTTGAATACAGGATTGCATTCAACTTTTTAAAAATAATTAACGAACGTAAGGTATTAGAGAAAACTCAAATTAAATGAAAATAAAATGGGTGAAAGACATTTATTATTTTTAACATAATGAGTGAAATTGAAACTACCGTTCACACCGACTTACGGGATGGGAATTCATTTGGTATTTGTTCGGTTGGTTATGGCACTTGGATGGCACATGAATTCGGTTTAGTTCACGATACCAAATTTGATCCATTTTCAATAGAATTCATATCAGCATAGACCTGTGCATTTAGGTTTTTTTTATATAGTTAAAGAACGTAAGATTTTAAAGAAAAATTAGATAAAATGAAAGTTAAACGTGCTTAAGATGTTTGTTATATATGCATAAGAAGTGAAATTAACACTATAGTTCAGACCGACCTATGAGGTGGGAATTTAGTCAGCACTGACATGCTTAAAAGGATACCAACATGTGTTTTATATCGATCGAAACTCATAAAAACGAATACTGATAAGGTTATAATTATATTGATACCGGTACCAACATTGGTATCGGTTCGATTCTTCATGCTACCAATACGGTACCGACAATATCTATAGCTTAGGATACCAAAAATCATCTCTTTTGAATACATATTCGTTTTTAACAAGATTTATACTAGAATGTTGAGAAAAAGTTAAACACGTCTGTGTATCTTTTTTTTCTATGCTAACTAACACAAGTTATTAAAGAAAAGTCAAGTAAAATGAAAACAACACACGTTAAAGATGTATTTTATTTGAAAAGAAAAGAAGATCTTAAAATTAGAAAAATATTATATAATAAAAGAGAATTACTTTTTGAGTCACAGTGTTTTAGGGGTGTTAACCACTTGAGTCCAAAATCGAAATATTTAACTTTCTGAGTCCCACCAACAACTTTTTCTAACCCTTTGAATCCAAATTTTTAACATCATCCACCAAGTCCGTTAACTACAAGGGCAATTTACTCATTTACACACCAAGTACAACTCTTATATGCACATGAGTATAATGAACAAGTCTTTGATGAAAAATTATTTTAATATTATATATAAAAACAATTTCATACAAATTAACACACAGCACACACTCTCTCTCACACACTAGACATCGTACCACACCACCACCAACCCACCACCGCCCACCACCACCCTCACCATCACACCACCACCCATCATCCCCATTGCATCATCCCACCACCACAACATCATCCCCACCACTACCATCCCACTGCCGCTAACACCACCACCACTAAAACCCCAACACCATCATCCAACTAAAAACTCCAACACCACCATCCCACTGCCACCACCTTCGAATAACCACCATCCCATTGAAATCCCAACACAACCATCCCCTCGTCGCCACCTTCAGCAACCACTCCACTGCCTTAATATTGCAGATCGAAGCCTAAAGCCACACCTCTCGAGTCCCTAACGATCTGTGACGATTTGAAGTAGTAATCATGATTTGCTTTTCCACTGCTATGTTTTGTGTTCACTGTGCCTTCGCCGAAATTTTCAGGTTTTCCGAAACCGTGAATCTCTGACCATCATCTCATCGTTCATCCACTACGAATTGGTATCATATTTTGTGCATTTTTTCTTGTCTTTAATTTCCGAAAAAAGCCCTCTAGTAATTCAATCCAACAAAGGTGCTAGTATGATTGATTATTAGGATTGTAGGCTAGGGTTTCCGCACGGTTGATTTGGGATTTAGGCTGGTTATGAAAGTGTTCTATAATTTTTTTAATAATAGAAATTGGCTACAAGTGGTGGTGGTGGGTTGTGTGGTGGTGTATGGTGGTAATGGTGGTTATTGTTTTCTATATATATATAGAGAGAGAGAGAAAATAGGGAAAGTGTGTTTGTTTGATTAATGAGAAAGGGTAAATGTAGGTTTATATATTGTGTTTTTTTTATTTCTATGTTTTTAAATGTTAGAGGCATATTAGTCATTTTAAGAAAAACAAACAACATGTATTCTAATGGTGTTAATTATTTGGACACAAGAACTCAGAGCATTAAACATTTTAGTTTTGAACTCAAATGGTTAACACCTCTAAAATACAGAGACTTAAAAAGTAATTTTATCATAATAAAATTATTGTTCATAATTCATCAAAATCAATAAGTACAGTAAAGTAATATATATTAGTTAAGCATGTCGCTATGAGGAGTATATAATTTTGGTTAGTTTCAATTTCACCATTTATGCTCTTATTAATATACACGTTTAACCTATTTAGTTATCATTTAGTTTGGCATTTCTTTAGTAACTTTTGTTCGTTAACTATTATAAAAGAAATTGAAAACGTAATTGTGTTTAAGTTTCGTCTAGATATTCAGGTATAAATTTTGTTGATTGTATTTAAAATAGTATTTTTTTGGTGTTGTAAGCAATAGAGAATGTGTAAGACCCGTATAGATGATATATAAAGTTTCTCATTTGATTCGGTGATTAAAGCCAAATTCATGTGTTCACAAAAGAAGGTTTAGCTAATATAACATAAAAGTTTGATTACATAAGACTAATCCGCATTCTTAAAATCCCAAGGAAATGAAAGCAAAAGTCAGGATTAGCAAGTGTTCGGGATGCTCAGTTTTTGACATGGCTTGGTCTTTATACGGTGTTGTTAAACTGGTTATTACCTACCACGAGATTCTATACAAACGGTGAGTTTTCATGTTAAACGGTCATACACCTTTAAAAGAAAGAAAGAGAACAAATTTCTTGGTTCGGGGTGACCCTGCAACATGTAGAGGGGTTGGTTCTCCCTATCGCATGGCATGAGGGAAGGCTATTTGACTTTTCCATTGACCGGATCCATTGCAACGTGCGAAAGAGCTTAGTCTCTCCCTCGCGTGGCGCGGGGGAGGCCATTTTTAGCTGGTTATCAGTGTTTTCCAACTTTCCCACACTTAGCCAGTTTTTCCTAGTTTTCACTAAGTTTGTACCCAAGTTGGTCAAAACCCAAATTGTTATGCTTAGGACTTTTCCTTTCAAGCCTTAAACTGAAATTCATAATTTAGACTGAATTCTTTAGTTTTTAATTCCTTCATTCGGTTCGGCGTTTATCCAAACCAATTTGTTAAGGGGCATTGAGCATTCTAGCTCGATGCTCCCATTTCCTTATGTTGGGATCTGAGTTTGATATTGTTGTGAATGTTTAAGATGAAATCAATGAAAGAAGATAAACAACAATGAAATAGTGCAGCGAAAATAATAAACTTTCAGATCACAATAATAGAGACATTATTCTCATCAACTGTTTTTGTGAACTTTGATTCACGTATGCATGCAAATCTTACAACTCTCCTTTAGCCTAAGATCACTCTAATTTGTTCGTACAATTGTTAGAAGGAAAGTGATAAATCGAACAGTACATGCACTGTTCTTGAAGACCCATTTTGTGCTTATAGGATATACATCCTAAGGCAATGGTACAATTTTCCATACTAAAAACCGTTTTCTTCTAAAAGCTTATAATATTAACAAAACAAGTGTAATTGTTGTCTTTTAGTGCCTCTTAGTATTTGACAGGCTGTGAGTGATAGAAAACCAGCAAAAAGACAAATGTTTTGGGATTGACTTCTTGTGAGAACCCCTTCATGGATGTTGCCAATAACTTGGTCTGGTGGGTGATTTTTAAGGTAGATCAGATTTCCCTTGTATGGAATTATGGCTTTGAGAGGTGAATGATGCAAATGGGAATCATCTGAGTTAACATCTGTTGGCAATTTTAAAGAGCAAACATCTGTTTGAAATGGAAAACATGGGTTGACTTTTGGTCACAAAAAGTGGACTTTTATCAACAGGTGTTTGACTTGATGAGCTGGTAGAGGATTGAGGATCAACAACAGTTGATGCAACAGTGGTAGAGTTTTCACAGTTGTTAGTAACATATGTTGCTCTGGTGGAGGAAGTGACTTTGTATTGTGCAATCACAATGTCATATCCCTAATCTTGATGGGAAGATTGTGGTGTACCTACAGTGTTAGTCTTGATAGACACATCTTCAAATGTAAATTTGTCTAGATCAAATAATTCAGTAGGACTTGCTAGCATTTTTATTGAAGAAAGTTCATTGAACTTCACATTCAAGGTCTCTTCCAAACATCTAGTCCTTGTCTTAAACACTTTTTAGGCCTTGGCAGTGGTTGAGTAACCTAGAAAATAACCACAATCTACTTTGGCTGCAAATTTTGAAATAGAATCTTTTAAGCTTAAAATGAAACGTGGGTAGCCAAAGTTTTTGAAATATGAGATCAGAGGTTTGATCTTGTACAAAATTTCTTAAGCAGTCTTTTGATGCCTGGGGCTAATTAAACTATATTCTATACATAGCATGCATTGTTTACAACCTCTGCCCAACCGAGTTTACATTTTTGCAATTAGTTAATCATTAGTTAATCAATAACACTTTCCACCATGCTCCCCTGGATTGATACCTTGCTTACCCTAACTATTTAGGTTAATTAGGTTTTTGCATCACACTCACGACAGTCATCAAAATGGCGTCATTACTGGGGAGTCATGCGAAAAGTGTTTTGTTTTAAGTTTTAGAAAATTGTTAATAATCCAAAAATAGTATTTATTGTTCAGATTTACGCGTGGTTTCTTGTTTGTGCATGTGTAGGTGATCTCATACGTGTATGCATCATACTCGGAAATACGACAAGTCTTCACCGCTAGTGTTTGATCTAAAAATCGAGAGAACCATTCCGCAAACCCGAGATTGCACCGAGAAAACAAAATTTTACAATCACCAACACCAACTCTCCAATCGATGGAGAACTCAGCGAATCCAGATAAGCAAACTACTTCACCAACTCAATTCTTACCAACTCCTACACAACAATCACCTAACACCACCACAATCATCCTAACCGTCTACTACTCAACTTCCACCAATGCCTCCACCACCATTCCACAATCTAGACAACCTACCACCATTCTCAAACCAGCCAACATCTTCCCGATACCCGTTCTTTACCCAAATCTCTACTATCCAACATTCCTCACCGCATGTGAGGATTGTTGCTGATGAGAACCTTGTTCCACCAAACTAAGCGCAACTCGTTAACTCATCCACCTCAATTCCTTTACCGACCCAACCTTCACATTACCACCCAGCTCATTAGTAACAGTTTCCCATGTTCGATTAAGGGAATATCTCGGGAGAGTTTAGTGAAGGATATGACGAATACGAGATACATGAGGGTAATCAAGGTAATAGGCAGGTGGTGAATGCGGGAAGTTTTGGAAGATATAACACGGGATACGGGTTCTTAGAAAGAGGAAATCATGGAATGGTCGGGTATCAACAACATGTTCATCAACCTGATCCGATTAACCAATAGCTAGTTAATGGAAGATCCATAGACATTCCGTTACCACTACTGATGCAGCCAATGCCAGGTCAACAAAGGCCACTCCCAAGAAATCTAATCCCACCGGTCAACCAACATGAGCGTATTCCATGAAGATATGACCGGGGACCGGTAAGGGGAATTGGGAGCCACTTTAAACCTGCCATTACTAATAACCCCTCACTAGTAGTAATACCTCAACTCCAAGGTTGATCATTTGAGGTAAGAGCTCAATCCATCCAAAGTTTGCCCAAGTATCATGACCTGGCCACCGAAGAACCGTATCAGCACATCGCAACGTACGAAGCTCATTGCAACACTATCGGGGGTCAAGGTTTTACATCGGATGTCGTGAAATTGGTGTTATTCCATTTCACACTAGTAGACAAGGCTCAATAATGGTTTCATACTTTGCCTTCGGCTTCTATTTTCACATGGCTTGAGAAGCAGCCGTTATTTTTGGATGAGTTCTACACGCCTCAAAGGACTAGCGATGCATGGAAGGATATTCGAAACTTCCAACAACAATCTGGTGAGCTGTTTCATGAAGTGTTTAATCAGTTCAAGATGCTAGTGAAGAATTTCCCATATCACGGTATCCAAATGTGGGAACTGCTCAATGCCTTCCGTGAGGGGCTATTACCGAAAAATGCACGTGATTTGAGCTTGATATCAAATGGTACGCTTGGTACAAACTACGAGAATGTCAATTGGGATTACTTAGAAAAGATGACAAGCACTTCGAAGCAAAAGGCTTAATCTTCAATAAGAGGTCGACACGCGACAGTGAGAGTAGTAGAAAACACATCGGAAATGGGGATACAAATGCCAATGTGTGGGCATTATGGAGATCTAGGGCGCATAGTTGATTAGTGCCCTAGAATTTTTGGTGCATATGATGAAGTGAATATGTTGCAAGGTAATGGGAATAGATACTCAGGTTTTCAAGGTAATAACCAATTTTTCAAGCCCCGTAATCAGACTTATTATCAAGGGGGCAACAACTGTGGCTATCAAAGAAATTACCAACAGGGTAGTGGTGAGATGATGGAGATATTAAAAGCCATGCAACAGGAATTGCAAAAGAGAAGTCAACTGAATGATGCATGGGCACAAAAGGATGAGATTCGTGATAAAGCCATCCAATTACTAACAACGCAGATGGGGCAGCTGGCAAGTGAAGTGGCTAATTTGAAGGCGCATAACGGGAAACTGCCAAGTGGCACGCAAACTAACCCTAAGAACACGAAGAATATACCAATTAGCGGGGTAAGCGTCATTCCTGAAAGTAAATGTCATGCTAATTGTTTGCCTATTTTTAATGTGATTGTAGGTGTGAATGAAACGAGTGATAAGAGAGATGGAAATGATTTAGGGGAACCAGTTATCCCAATTTGAGTAAGGAAATTTAGAATCTACAAGGCGTTGTTGGATTATGGAGCGGGGATGAGTGTTCTTCCTGGCAGTAGCCTGTACGACCAATACGACTTTGGTCTGTTACATGCAGTTGATAGCATGGCGGTATTTGCTGACGCAAGTTGGAAACAACCTTGAGGGGTTGTGAAGGGTGTGATGATCCAACTTGGCGAATTCTACTACCCGGTGGACTTTATGGTGATAGACAATGCACCATCAAGGACATATGAACAGCCACATGTAGTATTGGGCCGTCCATTCTTATGTACAACAAATGCCCAAATCGATTGTAGGTAGGGTAAGTAGGGTATCAATCCACGGGAGTATGGTGGAAAGTGTTATGGATTAGGAAATGATTAACTAATTAACCTAAATAGTTAGGCTAAGGAGGGTATCAATCCAGGGGAGTATAGTTGTACTTTAATGTGTGTTCAAAATTAATTACTTATGATAGTGTTCATGAGTTGAGTTAAACAGATGCTACTGCTGAGTTTGTTTCAAGTGGTGTTGTGTGTGACAGGTCTAAAGTGAAGAGGGCGACTGTGAGCGAGAGAGTTGATGAAAGAAAGTCACCCAATGGTGGGAATGAGTGGGGCAATAAAGCTGAATTTGACCCCAACTGGCGTAAAGCTACGAATCTCCCGAGTAAATGGATGGGGTTATACGTAGAGAAGTGGGGAGGCAAGCAGGCATCTGTACCACCCTGAGCACATCAGGTACGGTCTGGCTGAAGATATTTAAACTTAGCGTTCTCGGGAGGTAGCCCAAGGATGTAGAGTTTGTATTGGTTGGTTTTGTTTTGGTGTGTGTTGTGTTTTGGCAGGTTAATACGCTCCATCCTCACGGATGCAATGTTTCAAGTGTGAGAATATTTGACAGCATCCCCGATGAGACATCAAAGAGTCCATGAGATGAGTATATTCTGGTTATATCATAGCAGCCGCACTACTACACACACTCACTGATTTTCTAATCAGGGGCATATGTTTCTCTATCTTGCATTTTGTTCATTTTTATGTCTTTGGTGGTGTAAACCGTTGTGTTGGGAGTGGTGTCGTTTGTGAGTCGATTAGGTCGTTAGCCGTTTATGGTTTTTAGGGATATATCTCGAGTTCAGATTATAATATGCACTATACATTGGGGACAATGTATCCCAAATGTGGGGATGAGGTAACTCAAGATAGGGTTGGTAGGTTTTATGATTTCAAGTACTTGAATCGGTTGAAATTGGCAAAAATTGAAAAAAACTGAAAATATCTCGTGAAGATTTTTGTGTAAAATGGAAAATGGTAGGTATAATCAGATTGTTGGTTTTCCATTATTATATATATGAGATGATTAAACGGTCGAAAACGCATCTAATTTAGGTTATGTGGGTAGGCGCAGCCGGTTGAAAGGTTCCATAGGATTGATTTAAAATACTTAAATATTAGGAATCTGGTGGGTTCTCGCCTTAGGAGCTATAGTAAAGCTGAAACTGTAGAGAGTATAAGGGATTCTGTTATAATTAAAAACCTTATAAGTATTCCGATTAAATGGCACACCTGTTTCTTTTTATGAAAATAAATCCGAAACAAGGTGGCGCCTGAAAAGAAAATTCCATCTACCCATTCTATTGAGTTAGTTGTGTATTGAAAAAGCCTATGGTATTGCCATGTGGATGGTGACTCGTGTGGTACATACCCTCTAAGTAGAGGTACAAAAGAAAAAAAATATGTGAAACTTATGGCATTAACCACTGCGATGGTGACTCAGGTGGGGTATGTCCGCCAAGTTGGTCGTATACAAAAGCATGTCGATGCTCAAAATCATCATCCATTATCCATTATAGTTTAATAAAAAAAATAAAAGCTTGTTATATAAGACAATAATCTAATAAATTTGAAACGGGAGTAGGTGGCGGTATGGTTTTTAAAGTGTGGGACGCATAGATGAATAATGCAATTGAACTTAATGGATTATGAATAAGGGCTTGGAAACCGGTGGTTGGGTTTAAGTGGATCATATACACGCAATCTTAGTTAATGCGTGATTAGACTTGTTAATAAGATAACTGAATAATTTGAAAGCTAGTGATTTGATTATGATTCTATTGCAAGTAATTTTTCGGGACGAAAAAAAGATAAGTCTGGGGGTGTGATGGATGGGTTTAGGAATGTGATTTATATATGTTAATGTCTAATCTTATGCATATTTGACCATTTATACGTGTGGAATTGGATAACTATGAGAAAATGATATTTTGTAGGTTGACCACGAAGATTAGATGTGTTTTGGGGGGATGTTAATGGATTGAAAATGAAGATATTGGAAGACGGCATGATATAGGGCTGAATTACGAAGATGTGGGCGAAAACGGTGAATAAAACGGAGCTAAAACGAAGAAGTTATGAAGAAAACAGTTTTGGAAGGAATCTGTCAGAAATAAGCTACAGTCAGTCAACCATAAGCTATGGTCCAGTGAAACAAAAGAACAGCAAGTGTAGACCGTAACCACCGGTCATCAGACTGTAGGCAACGGTGGAGAGAACCTGGCAGCGCATTTTGACTTTCAGAAAGTGTTTAAAAGAGATGATAAAACCCTAACTCAACAAGGACATCTCTGGGATGAACTTTTGGGATACAAGAGACATCGAGGCACCAATATTCAATCAATCATCATACTTTCCATTAAAACCGAGATCAAGATGATGAAATCAACTGTTTATCAAGCTTTTGAAGATCACACTACTGAGATGAGCGGCCAATTTCTTAGTGGTTTCCTCCGGGTGGAGGATTCTTGTAAGTTAATAACTTTTATGTGTTTAAACTGATTCTTGAACACGGTAATCTAAGCATTCGATGCTTGTTACCCTTGATTTGATTTGATTGACTACAAACGATTGGTTTTGCTTAATCTTAATGTGAACTCATTCAATTCCCGAGATTTCTAGTAATTGGGGTACATTTGATAAGGGTTAAGGTTAGTAAATTATGTTTATTATTTATATGATAACCTTCCGTGGTTCTACATTTCAAGTAAGTAGTCTTTAGGTAATCACAACCAATTTATTGAATTAAGCAGTCATGTCTATGTGATTGTCACGATTAAAAACATAATTGTTGTTACCCATTGGTTACAACTTTGTTTTTGTAATTCGTTAATTAAATCAAACAAACAAACAAACAACCGAGTTTACATTTTTGCAATTAGTTAATCATTACTTAATCTATAACACTTTCCATTATACTCCCCTTGATTGATACCAGCAGCCATCATGGCACAATCACACTCTCCTTCACAAAAACACTTGAATCCCGTGGGTTAGAGAGAGGTTTTATCATTTCTTCACCAACAATTTCTTCAGTAACATCCGTTGTAACATTCGTTTCAACATTTTCGCAAATCACATCAATATTGGACACCACTTCCTCAGATTCATTAAAAAATAGTGTCTAGTGCCATAATTTTTTTTTTCAGTTTTCTTATTAGAATTAGCAACCAGAGCAAAATTTTACATTAGTGAGTTCCTCAGGTAGGCTACTCCAATAACAAAGCCTTGTGTAAAGAAGCTCTGTTGACTAGTCTCTGCCTGAGCAGGGGTTTGTGTAGCTTGTGGTGTAGGTTGCACTTGGACCTGAGGAGCTGGAGCTTGAACATATTGTATCTGAGGAATAGTGGTTTGGACATACTAGACGGGAACATTGTTTACATGGTGTGCAAAATGAGCAGTGTATTGCATATGTCGAGCAGGGGTATATTGGGAATAATGGACAGTGTTTTGAGTGTTTTGAGGTCTAGGATGTGTAATTATAGGGCGCTTTGTTTGGCTCTTGCATTCTTTGGCAAAATGACCTAGCCTATTACACTTATAACACTTGAGTTTTGACTTATGCAACCCAACTTTTAAACCCCCATGCAACCATGGAAACTTCTTACCAGTTTTCTTGTAAAACTTGCTAGTCCTAAAACTTAGCAAGGTCAATTGATGCATGATGTCCATTTCTTCCAAATCAATAGGATCAAAATGTTGAAGATCATTTAACTCAAAAGATAAGTTGTTAGAAACTTGGTTTTCCTCATTTGCTGCAAAAGCATAATTGGGTGAGTAAAAGTTAGAGTTGAAATTTCTACCAGATGTTATATCAATAAAATGATCAAAACTTTGATCCTTACTGACACCAGAGGTTTCTTTTTGACCAAAAAGTGTTGTACTACCAAAGGCATAGTCATCAACAACTTTTCCTGACCCTTGTAGCTTCTTTTTCTGGTTAAGCTCTCTCTCATAATGAGAATCCTACCATGAAGCTTAGTCAAACTCATCTCCTTGAAACCAACAGCGGTTCTAATTACAAAAGCAATAATGTCCCGTTTTTCTGGTAATGACCTTAGAAATTGGCTATTCAGGGTTGAATTAGGATAGTTAACATTTATCAGTTTAATTCACCAATTAGACAACTAAACCTTTCAAACTGCTGAGTTAATGATTCTCCTTTAACATGACAAAAATTTTCATACTATTGGTTCAAAACTTCACGATTGTTTTCAATAACCTCCCATGTCCCACCAAATTATTCTTTCAAAGCATCTCACAACTCCTTTGCACGGTTGCAATGCAACAGGCCAACATATATATCATTTGGCAAAGCTGTAACAACGATGCTAAATTCCTTTACATCTATCTTGATTTTCTGAAAATCTTGCTCGGAGTAGTTTTCAGGATTGTTTGTAACTTGAATTTTTTGGTCTTCAGCACTTGGTACAATCAGAACATGAGGTTCGAAGATAACCGATTTCCAACAACCCGTATTTTGTTGTGCAAGTATGTGACCCATCTGTCTTAGCAAGATATTATATTCCGATCTGACAAGGATTAGAGTTTATACATGGTGCAAGTCTTGTGTGGATCTTGTGAATTTTGAGATATTCTGATTGTTTACAAACAAATTTTTGTTGAAAAAACTTTGAAAGTAAATAAACTTTCACTCTGTTTTCAATCCAATGAACAAATGGACCAGTAATAAGAGCTGATCTGTATATATCAAACTGATTGTTAAATCAAGTTTGATTGACCAAGCTCTAATACCAATTGTTAGGATCTGAGTTTGATAATTTGTGTAATGTTTAAGATGAAATCAATGAAAGAAAATAAACAACAATGAAACACTGCTATGGAAATAATAAACTTTCAGATCACAACAATAGAGACATTGTTTTCATCAACAAGGTTTTGTAAACTTTGATTCACATATGTATGCAACTATTACAACTCCCACTCAGCCTAAAATCACTCTAATTTGTTTGTGCAGAATGTTAGAAGGAAAGTGATAAATAGAACTTTTATAACTTTTGAGATTGTTGATACTTGGTTTTAGTAGGTTTTGGTTTATTTTGATATAGTTTAGCAAGTCTTAGAAGTTCAGGATCTAAAGGTGTAACTACAGGGGCGGCGTATTTATGTTTCTTGCGTATTTATTAAATACGTCAGGCAATCAGTTTGTGTGTATATATATGTTGCTAATGGAAAACCCTAGTCCAAGGTTCTTGGACAAGTTTTGGTGATTTCTTTGGTTGTGATTATTGTTCTTGTGCTAAATCCGATATCTAGGTGCATTAAGTGTGTTTATCAGTTGGGATTACATATACAACACTTGTTATTGCATCCAAAACAAGAATCTTCATCTTCATCTTTTGGTTTTCTTAACTTTTACACATTCAAACAACTAATCTATAGTTGTTTGGGTGTTAACCATCAAACCACTGTGATTCGAATCAGTTTTAGGACTCACAATTTGGTATCAGTGCCTTTATGTTCTTGATTGTTTGAGTTTTTGTTGAGATTCTTCAAGATGTAAAGGTTTTTTAAAAGTTTTCAAAGTTTCAAGGTTTGTCACATTTTTGAACTTTAAATGGCTATCTGGTGTGTTTAATCATTAGGTAGTTGTTAATCAGTGTTTCGGTGAACATTTGGGTCATTTTGGTACAAAGAAACATGGATTTTGAGTCGTTTTTGAGTGATTAGAGGGTTTTTATTCGTACCTAAACCCTGCTGGGCGTATTTAAATTTAAAGACAGTGTAGATAAATTTTAATATAGCGTATTTAGTTTGAAGATCGCGTAATTAAAAATACGCCGACAATATACCAGCGCATTTATTGATTCTCAATGAAATAGTGTCAGCGTGTTAATCGAAGGCGACTTCAAAGCTAGTGATAAAGATACTCAGCGATTTATCACGGTGATCAGCGTATTTAGTCAAACTCATGTTTGTTTTATCTATTCCAGTGGATTTAGCTATTGTCGCCGATCCAAGAGTCCAAGAATCATCAGCGTAATTACTGATATCAGCATATTTGCTCACTGATCTCATCAATTTATGAGCGTAATGATCTTCACCAGCGCATTTGAACACAGTTTCTTAAAAACCAGCGTAATTAACCCCTCATCAGAACTTTGAACTTAAAATAAACCAAAATGTCACTTAATCAACTGAGTCCAATCGCTCAAGCCGAACTTGACACTGGAACTACAACTAGGCCTACCAAATGGAAGGGATTCGAAGATTTCAACAGCTGGAAAAATAGAATCAAGTCATTCTTTATGTATACGGACTATACTTAATGGATGTCCGTCACTGTAGAATCCCATGTTCCTATGGTTATTCGTGATGATATTATCAATGAAGATCCCTCAATCATCTGATGAAGATAAGACACTCATCCAACGTGACCATCGGGCTCACGCTGCTCTAATATGGCTCTGTCAAAGGATGATTACAATTTGTTTGAAGAATACACCTCGGTTCATGACTATGGTTGGCTCTTATCGATCATTGCGAAGGCAACGAAGAACTGATGGAAAACAAGAGAGATATGATTAAAAAAGAATAGAACATGTTTGGAAGTGTTCGAGGTGAAAGTTTATCAGATCACATTATCCTGTTGCCAACTATGCTTCAATCCAAAAGCTTTTGGACTCTCTTCCAATAGAATGGAGCTTACAGTGCATGATGATCAACAGAACCTTCCTAACCAGTACGACTCCAGTTACCCTTTCATAATTGATCAACACCCTAAAGGCTTTCAAAACGGACGTGCTCAAAAGAGAGATGAATCAAACTTGATACTCACAACAAAAATCTGCTCAATCCGCAGCTGTTGTTATGCCTAAGAAGATTGCATTCGTTCCGCTAACAGTCTCCAGGGGTTCAAGCTCTCAAAGTGCCGGTGTATCTTTCTTCAACACTTCCGCAAACTCTGCTAAGGCTCTATAGTCCAACGAGAAATCTACTATGGTCAGCGATGCTCAAGCACTAAAGATCCCCACTGAACATATTACACTGTTTAACACGTTCCTCAGCAGTTATGAGGCTCTTATGTCGGGTGAACTGAAACGAGACTTTCTATCAGCTGAAGACATGTACGAAGTTGGTCCAAATGATATGGAAGAAATGGATCTCAAATGGCAGATGGCTATGATCACCTTAAGACTGAAGAAATTTCAA
The DNA here is from genome assembly GCA_947069175.1 of Scalesia atractyloides. NCBI lineage: Eukaryota > Viridiplantae > Streptophyta > Magnoliopsida > Asterales > Asteraceae > Scalesia > Scalesia atractyloides. Next base: position 17,856,136 of record CAMTDV010000026.1, read on the forward strand.
GATAAGACAGGAAAGAGATTGTCTCTCGGAAAAGCCAGTTTCGACAAGTCAAAGTTGCGATGCTACAATTTCAAGAATTTGGGTCACTTCAAGAGATTGCCCACTGTTGAAGAACGTGAATGTTGAGATTGCCGTAGCGAGAAGGCCAATCGCTATTGAGGGAAATGAGAATGCTGCTTATAACACCCCAAAGGCACTGGTGGTAGAAGATTATGATTGGTCTGAAGAAATTGTTGAGGCAAAGGAAGAAGTCAACAAGGTCTTATGGCTAAAATCTCTACTAGATGAGTCTCATTGTCATCAAACTGTGTTGGGAAACAAGCTACAGGAATTCCTAAGGGCGACAAAGTTATAGATAAGGCTTGAAGAGCATAGTCGCTCCTACTGAACCGTCAACAGATAAGGGAAAGAAAGAAGCTGAGAAGCCTAAATCAAAGAAGAAAGCCCAAGAAGCAACTAGCAGCATCAAGAATGAGAAAGCTGAAGCTCCTGCAACCGCCAGGAAAGATGAATCTACAAAAGAGGAAGAGGATAAGGATTTGAATAAATTGCAAAAATGGCTTCGAATGCTCATGGAATACATTTGGCACGTGGATAGTGGTTGCTCAAGGCATATGACCGGATTGATGGAACTCCAGAAGAACTTTCGATTCATCAACGGCGACTTCGTATCTTTTGCCGGAGATGAAAAGGGAGGGAAGATTGTAGGAATGGGAGATGTTGTAGCTGAAGCACTTACTTTGGAAAATGTTAACTATGTCCCAGAATTGTGCTACAACCTCATGAGTGTATCACAAGTTTATGTCAAAGGAATTTCAATGCTATTCAATGACGTTGAATGTCTCTTTCTCAAGCCCGAATATTCAATTCTTGCTGAAATCATTATGCTCATAGCTCCTCGTCAAAACAATACCTATGTCCTCAATATGAAAAAGTCCAAAACCAATGAGCAAATGACGTTATTGATCTCTAAGGTGTCCGAATAAGAATCACTGCTTTGGCACATGCGTTTCGGACATGTAATTTAAAAACATGAATAAGCTTTCTAAGTTAAATTTAGTGAGAGGTTTACCTATAAAAGAATTTCCATTTTCAGAAAAATGTATGGCATGCGCCCAAGGCAAGCAACACAAAAAGCCGCACAAATCCAAAGCAGTGAATACGATAACCTCACCATTGCAATTGCTGCATATGGATCTTTTCAGTCCTATTAGTGTTAAAAGTCTAGCTAAAATATCGTATTACTTGGTGATTACATATGATTCTCGATCTTCATGGGTGTATTTTCTTGAAGCCAAAAGCGAGACCGCCTCCACTCTCAAGGCCTTCATTTCCATGATCGAAAATGTGATCAAGCTGAAGGTTAAATCAGTCAGAAGTAAAAATGGATTTGAATTCAAAAATCAAATGTTTATCTCTTTCTGCGAAGAAAAGGGAATTCGCCTTCAGTAGAATGTAGCTAGAACTCCTCAATAAAACGGAGTAGCAGGAAAAAAGAATAGAACACTCATTAAAGCTGCTCGAACTATGCTTGTAGACTCCAAGTTGCCAATGATCTTCTAGGCAAAGGCAGTTAACATAGCATGTTACGTCCTAAATCGAGTTCTCATTGTTAAACCTCACAGAAAAATTGCTTATGAACTTCTTTTCAAAAGTAAGTCTCTGATAGACTTCTTAAGACCTTTTGGTTGCTCATGTACTCTTCTCAACACTAAAGACAATCTAATGAAGTTTGAAGTCGTTGGCGATGTTTTTTACTTTATGGGATATTCATCTATTCAGAAGGCGTATCGTGTTTACAACAAACGAATCAAGATGGTGCTTGAATCATACTATGTCAACTTTCAAGAAGGAAACACCAGCAACATTGGAAATTCTCCAAACTGGTTTTAGAATGTAGCTGTTGTTTTCAACACTTTTGACATTCCTGAACCACTCTTTGAAACCGAACCTATAGAAATGACCCCTATTAAACCCTTGTTTGATCCTTCAGACATTGGCGTCACCCCTTTCACAACTCGTTTCACCATAGTTTCAGCCGATCCAATCCTTCCTGTCGAAGAAGTTAATGGTGACACTTCGGCTGAGAATGTGTCTGCAAATGATACTTCTTCACAGCCGAATGTGGATGAACCAACTCAAGAAGACAGGCCTCCAATCATCTATGTCGATGAACATTCCACCAATCTACCTCAACAAAAGACCCACACCAACGCAGATTACAAGACAAATCGAAATCATCCCATTGAAAATGTCATTAGTCCTATGGAAGATGAAGTATGTACTCGTGGACAAACATATATCATCAACAAAGGATTGTACACTGTGTTTCTTTCACAGTCCGTGCCAAGTGACAGCGAAGAAGCTATTCAGGGTTCTAGCTGGGTGCAGGCAATGAAGGAAGAATTATCTCAGTTTCGTAAGCTCAAAGTTTGGGAATTCGTTGATCTCCCAGATGGAAAGTACTCCATTGGCACAAAGTGGGTATTCCGAAACAAAATGGATGATCGTAGTGTAGTCATCAAGAACAAGGCAAGATTGGTCGTTCAAGGTTTTCGACAAGAAGAAGGGATTGATTATGAGGAAGTTTTTGCTCTGGTATCACGTTTGGAGGCTATTAGAATATTCTTGGCATACACATCATACAAGAATTTTAAAGTGTTTTAAATGGATATTAAGAGTGCATTCCTATATGGAGAGGTAAAGGAAGAAGTTTATGTTTGCCAGCCTCCTGGATTTGAAGATCCACATTTTCCTAAATGATACTACAAACTCGACAAAGCTCTCTATGGTCTTCACCAAGCTCCTTGAGCCTTGTATGAGAATTTTTGAACGTATCTTCTAGAATATACACGAGAAGAATTGACATGACTCTCTTCACAAAACGGATCAGAGATAATGTGATGCTAGTTCTAATTTACGTAGACGACATCATCTTCGGGTCAACAGATGAGGCGCTATTTAAGGAGTTCGAGAAAGCTATGAAGGCAAATTTTGAAATGAGCATGACGGGGGAGCTCACATTTTTCTTGGGATTGGAGGTGAAGCAACGAGAAAACAGAATCCTCATTCATCAAGCCAAATACATCATGGATATTCTTGCTAAGTATAATATGAATATCGCAAAACTGCAAGCACTCCGTTCTTATCTCAAACCGAACTCACTCTTGATCCTCAAGGAAAGCCTATGAACAAGGCCTTCCATCGCTCAATGATAGGCTCGTTGATATATCTGACCTCATGTGGGCTGTCTGCATGACCTCAAGAATCTCATGAAACTATAGTCAAATGAATTTTCGCTATCTAAAAGGAACACCCAAGCTTGGACTGTGGTATCCCAAAGATAATAATTTTGATTTAATTGCTTATTCTGACAGCGATCATGCAGGTTGCAAGGTTGATAGAAAGTCAGTTTCAGGAGGTTGCCAATTCTTAGGAAATCGTCTTATATCGTGGCAAAGCAAGAAGTAGACGACAATTTCCACGTCTACTACTCAAGCTGAATATACGACGGCTTTCAGTTGCTGCTCACAAGTCCCTTGGATACAAAATCAGCTGCTGGATTATAGGATCAACATCATGAAGACTCCGATATTCATTGACAACGGGCGTGTCTAGGAATTGTGAAGTATCCAATCCACCACTCCAGAACAAAGCACATCGAAATTCGCATTCATGCGATCTGAGATGCATACGAGAAAGGATACATTCAACTGGTGCGGTGGATACTACACAACAGAAAGCCGATATTTTCACGAAAACCCTTAACAAAACCCATTTCAATAAGTTGATAATCTAGTTGGAAATGATCAATTTCCTTGAGTGGAAATAAATTGCATCTTCATAATCGACTGTACATATTAAAAAAACAAACCGCTTTTCAAAATAAATGAGTATCTTAAAACTATGCCCAACAAAAAGATCATCTACAAAACTAAAATTTCATTTCAAGAAGTGGACATTCGAAAATAAAATTTTAGGGGGAAAATTTCTAGAAAATGAGCATTCTTAAAGTTTTGATCCTCCGGTTGACACTTGCTTAAGAAATGATAGAAAACTGCTGACACTTTGTTTGTTTTGAAACAGAAAACAAAAAGAAAATTAACATATTGACAAGGAATATCGGGTGCCAAGCAACGACGTGTCAGTAGATTCAGCAATACCATCGAGTAAACTACGATTAGGCGACAAAAGTTAATGCTTACACAAGAATTCTAGATACCCACAATGTTGTGCAACTTGCGAGTAACACGTTGCGGCACATGGCTAAATGGTCTTAAATCTTGCGTTGATAGATTGCCAAAGTCTGAGATTTCGGATATTTACATTGACTAATCATTCGGGGATATCATAATTGCTATTCTGTTGCATCCAAATATATGCTGATCTAGACATGTGAACGGGACCGGGCTCCTCCGATGAGCAACCGGTCTGATCTAACTCAGCTAGCAGAGGCGGAATTCAGAGCTCCGATGAGCAACCGGTCTGTTTAACTTCTTTTGATTGTATTAATGACGTGCAAGTACAGACGCGAGTAAACAAATCAGCAGGGCTTTGCGGTACCAACTAAACTAACTTCTGATTGTATTAATGACGTGCAAGTACAGACGCGACTAAATAAATCAGCAGGGTTTCACCGTACCAACTGAGCTAACTCTAACTAGCTCTGACACAACACTCCTCTATTTATAGGTCGACATGACTCGCACTGAGTGTGTGTTAAATAGAGAGCTTGTTCGTACGAGTAGCTGCTTTGTACAAGTGACTGAGAGTCACTCGTACGAGCCACCTTGACTCGCTCGTACGAATCATAACTATATGAATAAAATATACATTTATCATATAAACAAATGACGTAAGCCCTATATACAAAACAGACACATCCTAGACGTAGGCAATAGACATAATGCACCAACAAACTCCCCCTTAGATGTTGCCGTAGTCTGGATAGTCTTCAAAAAGTCTTCAAATGTTTTGACTCTAACGCCCAAAGAATCTCTTCAGTGGCTTGCGACGCTCCTCAAATGCTATCGGCGTTTAATATGCTGAAGGAGGTCGGTTCACTGTATTGCCAAACCGAAAGCTCCTAAGCGATGCTATACGAGCACTCTCCGCAATCCTTGCTTGGTTCTTCTCATTCTTTTTCTGCTCTGTCTCTTCAAGCTTCCTCCATGAAGTGTTCCGTGTTGATCCTGAATGAATATCATTGGCAAAGCAGACATTAACAATCTTCTGGAATTGGAGAGCTTGTTCTTTATCCTTCTCCTCAAAACTGATCTTACTATAGAATAGACATTCAATATCCTTCTTTGTGCAATTGACTAGCCACATAGGGTCTAGCACTTGAATGCCATGCCATAACCCGTATATTCGTTTGTGGGCTATAATGGCTTCGGTCACCTCTTCTGCAGTCTTCCACGAATCTTTGTCTGGGTGCACACAGATGACAGCCTCTCCTGTATTTGAGTCGTAATGCCACCGCTTGAAGATTGTAAAAAAATCCGGCTCCATTCGTAACATAGGCATATTTTTCATCACTTTAGGCCTTTCTACGACAAGCATTACATCTTTCTCCTTTGTCACTGGATCAATCTTTGTGATGCACTGAGGAAAGTGAGGTTTGCAGTGAGTAAACCCGTGTAAAGCCTCTAGCTTGATCAACTTCCATAGCCTTTGGTCTTGAAATTTCATCTTTAGAGTTATCATCTTTGTCTGCACTAATTCTTTAATATCCCAGAAAGGCAAGGACTTGATGTCGCGTAGATATCAGAAATACTGAATCCCAAACTCCCTTTTGATCGCATATACATTCAGCTCCTCGACCCAACCCCAGCTAATAATATCCCCTTGAGATATGTCAGCATCACGAGTGAAAAATGCTAGGGAACATTTGAACTTACGCTCGGCTGGTGCATTCCTAAACCATTTCTTCCTCTCTTCAGCAATTTCAGCACTGTTTAATTGTTGAGGAATAGTACCTTCCTTTGCAGCTTCTACAACCTTGCGCTTCAACACATCTGAATTTTCAGCTGCAAATAATTCGGCAAAAGTTGGGGAGTCATCTGTACTCTGATCAGCAATATTCGCATCGTCATCAGAATCATCCTCCACGACAAATCTGTTATAATAGTTCGCGTCTTCAACATTCTCAAACACGTAATCATTCGGCTCGAATGCATCTATCTCATTTAGCTCATTCTCAAAATCAAACTCGAAGTTATCTTCATTCACTCCTAGCATTTCAGCTATCTCCTCCTTAGAATAACTGTGAACAAATTCACCTTCTTCGACGTCATGCTCAAGATAAAAGATCTTAGGTTTCTGCACGACAGGAACGGTGGATAAGTCAATTACCGTGAAAATTCCTGCCTGCTGAGCATCTACAGACTCTTCAACTCTGTTTTTCACTCCTACCTCAATAGCTTGATTAGCATAGTCATCGAGGTACACTGAAAAATTAATATGATCATTAACACCTGAATCAGTAATACGTACACCTGATCCTCCTACATTATCATTGTCGTCATTACTACCATCAGAACTGCTAAATAAATCATCATCTATCTCTGCATCATAGTTCTCAGCTTCCTCCTCAAATTCTTCAACGATTTCTTCAATCTCTTTTTCAAGCCTTTTCTTTAACAACCAGTCACGATGTCTCTGAGAAAGATCTAACGAGTCAATATCAACATCTATCGGCTTCCCAATAAGTATAAACCTATTCAGCTCCTGATAAACCACAATATCTGTACATGTAACTGGCGCAGACTCAGCTTCTGGCTCAGTTTGAACGATAATAGGATCCTCAACAACCTTCTCTTTTCCCTTTCCCTGTGCATCTGACTACTCTTTTACGAGACGTTCTCTTTCTATGACACGTTCTCGAGCCTCAGTACGTTCTATCTCATCAATCTTGGCATCTATGTTCACTCCAAGCTTCTTTACCAATCTTTTTAGACAAACTCATTCTTCTATCACTTCGAATCCTTTCTTCCTCATACTCTGTCATCCGAAGTCTCAGACGTTCGTTCTCCGATATAATACTTGCAAGTATAGCTTCAAGCTGTTGTTTATCTTCAGACAAAATACTAATTTGTACATGCATCTCCTGTTTTTCTTAATTTAATGCATTAATTTGTTCTTGCAGCACAAATATCCTCACCGTGTTCAATAAGACTTGTTTCTGCAGCTCATCCACACGTGGGGCGTTGAAAGAAAAACCTTCACCCCTAGGAATATCACTAAAGTCAAAATCAAAGTCGAACTGGGGCTTTGAAGTCTGTGTAGTACATGGTGGCTGTTGCGGTGTTGGCTGCTGTTGTGGTGCTGCTTACTGTGTTGGTTGTTGCGGTGTTTGCTATGGCATTAGTTATGGTGTTGGTTGTGGTGGCGAAGTAGGCATTTGCTGAGCAGGCTTGACTACAACTTCCTTTTCAACTGTCTGTTATGATATAGTCTCTTTGGATCGGACGGTTTGAGACTCAGAACTTCTCGCTGCTAGACACTTTAATCTCTTTATCTTTTTCTTGACAGGTGTTCGTGTAGGAGTATCAATATTAGAACCCGAAGGAACATAAGTAGTATCATCCTCCCCTTTAGCTTTACGCTTTCGTTCCTCAGCCTTTCGCTTCAGCTCTACTTGATGCTTTTTCTCTAACTTCTGAGCTCTTTTCTTTTCACCAGCCCTTCTTCGTCAGAGTTTGTGCTTGAAGACAAAGCGTCTTCAGCTGCTTTACATTCCCCAAACACTTGTCGTTCAATATCAGCTGCATATCCTCAACATTCTCTTCAGTATCTGGTTCGTCTCGCAAACCAGAACTTTCCATTGTAGCTTTCTTCTTTGGTTGTGTTGATGAAGAAGCAGTATCTTTACGTTTAGCACCCTTTTCACCATCTTTAATAAACCATGGACTACGCTTTGCAACAAAACTAGCTAACGCTGTTAATTCTTCACTTTCGTCACCACTATCATCTTTCCTCCATTTGTGAGGTGCCGGAGAAATATAATCTTTGTCTACGATCACATCAAAAACAGGTTTTGCATTAGGAATTGCCTTCAAGTGTAAATTCATCTTCTTTAGCGTAGACACTTCCATATGTTCCAGCTTCAGTATTTCTTCCTTCTTCTTCTTTAAATCCAGATGCAAATGGTCTAACAACATCTGAACGAATTGCGGATACTGTAAGAATTTCTCTCTCTAGATATTCTGCACCATCTGAGTAAAAATAATTTTCGAAAAATTATACGGCAAGTTTAAGACCAGTGCTGTGATCATACACATATTATAGTCAACAAGATCATCAAATCCTCCCTTCCGTGACTAAGGGCATGAGCAACGACATGTGCGAGATAACGAAAAGGTGCACTCAAATTCCCCTTCTTGAATGGTGCAGCATTCACGAAACCAGCATATCCCATTCGTTAAAACATCCTTTGACCATATATTCCGAAAAGCCTGTAGGAACATCTTCGTTATCTTTGAAGTCCAGAACCGTACGAATCAACTCTTCAGTAATCCTAACCGGGATATCTACATCATCAATCTTTACAGCAGACACAATCGCGTTATCCTCAGCATTGTATTCAGCAGCGTTCCAGAAAAATTCAACATGCGATCTATAAACAGTGTGTTGATCTATAAGTACTTTCGTGATCGGAATTCGGCTGAGAAAATCTAATATGTCACGATAAGCTGCGATTTCTGGAATAGTTTCGTCTATCAAACAACAGATGTTGTGAAAAGTCGAAAATGACAATTTCTTGACCTGTACACACAGAGAGCAACAAACCGTTAGAAAAATTTTCAAACATTTCAAATTCAATATATCATTCGTACGAGCCACCTACTGTACGAATCAACACTTAGAAATTTTTATAAGTTTGGAACAAACAATCATTCGTACGAATCACTACTTCGTACAAATGACTTAAGAGTTAGAAAATTTTTAGAGTTTTTCCAAACTTGCTTCGTACGAACACAGCTTCGTACGAATCATTAGCACTTAAGATAATTTTGAAATATTTATCATTTAAGGATTGCTTCGTAAGAATCAACCCATTCGTATGAAGGAAGAGATATAACATTGAAAATCCTTGCTTCGTACGAACAACCTCTTCGTACGAATCATGAACCGTTCCAAAAATACCAAGTTTAAACCGAACCTAAAACTTGTAGATTTTAACAAATTGATAGTTGATTTATGGGTTATTAGGGCCGATATTAACGATTTTATAGTTAATTTTAATTTTTACCGGTCCAATCTCCCTAAATCTATGTTTTATGTCCGTTTGATTCAATCTCAACATTTTAACGGCTTAGATTCAACAAAATTACCTTTTCCATTATAAGAGGTGTGCAGATCAACCTCTCCAATGTAATATTACCCAAAGATTGTCCAGAAATGTGAAGTTCAGAACAAATTCACACAAAGTTCTCTCAATTTGCACAAAAATTCACACAGTAACATAAACTTTATTCGTGAGAAGAAAGAGAGCTTTTATACTAGTAAAGAGCCGTTCGTACGAACAGTTGGTTTGTGCGAATGAAACCAAACCTCATTCGTACGAATTAGTGTGACTCGTACGAATCATTTTGAAACTTTTAAACTTTTTGAATTTTCAAATTTTATTTTATCCAATTTTATCTGTTTAAAACCCACTCGGTTAACTAAGTACAAGTTAACGACCCTGGTTATCCGATTTTCCTACCAAGTCCAACTTAATGACCTTGGTTGACCTATGTTTGACCAAAACATATTTATTTTAACATGTAAAGATTCAGATTAATGAACTTTATTGACGTTCAGGTAAATTTCTTTTAAAGATTAGCTCCCAACTCATGGTTTTCAGCTGTCACTCAGCAAGATGTCGCCATGATTTCAACCATCAGTGTTTTCAACATCGGTAGACTAAAAATAAAACTACAAAGCTAAGGAAACTGAAAGTCTTTTTGGGTTTTAGAATTTTATCGAAACAACAAACATATTTTTGTGAGCTTTGTGTTAAGATTATCATATCAAGTACTTAACAAATCACCAGTACCGTTGATCTTGGTACTTGGTATACTCATTAGGCTTTTAATCAGATTTACTTAGATTGCCCATATACTTGTCCACTTAAACCTCTTCTCGTTTCTTAATTGTTTCAAGATATGTTAGGTAATTTTATGAACATGAAATAACTGTGTTTCCATTCTCAGAATATACTCCCGCATCGAGATTCCCAGAATTTCATTTCACATGTGAATATATACAACTGAAATCTGTAAGGGGTGAATTCGAGACCTTGAGAGCTCAGGATAGTATTTCCATATAGACAAAGAGATGAAGGCTCGTCTTTAGGTGGTGTTCCATAAAGGAATCTTTTATACTGCAGATATCACAAAGTTTGAAATACTCATTTTTTATGCAGCTTGGGTAAATAATGCGTAAAGTATTATACAAGTTCTAGGTCATTGTTGACGCAAAATTAGAAGAACTCGAATAATACCCCAGATATCGAGTAAATATAAAGACCTAGTATCGCAGAATCTGTAATTCTCTCAAACGAAATATCGGAATACTAAGTCCATATATCTGAGAGATGTTAACCCACAAGTTATTCAGTTTTTCTTTTTAGATTTTATCTTGAAAACAATTTACTGAACGAGTGAAGACTACTGGCACATCCTCAGTAAGACCTATTTAATCACTTGTTTAACATTCTAATTCTTTAGCATACTGTGACTGTCATATTGATATAATATGATCACTCTTTTTCACAAAAACTCCTTTTGAGTTTTATAATGTTTTTGTATTTTTCTCAAACATTCTCCCCCTAAAATCAAAAACATATTTTTTGGATTTTTAGAATTTTTAAGAAAGAATGTACATAAATACGTCATACGATGAAAAATTCACGTCAAGTCGTGATTATCCTCAAACTCAACCTCATGAACATCCCCTGATGTCAGATTTTTTAAACCATTCAATTTTAAATGATTTTTAAATCTTGTTTTATCAAATGCTTTGGTATAAAAATATGCTTTTTTGTCATTAGTGTGGATTTTCTCAATTCTAACCAACTTTTTCTCGTAGCAGTCATGGATGAAGTGGTGTCAAATCTCGATATGTTTAGTGCGTGAGTGTTGACATGAGTTTTTGGTGATATCGATCGCGGCCTGGTTATCTAAATATATTGGCGAATCAAGAAATTGTAGTCCGAAGTCTTTCATCTGCTGTTGAATCCAGAGTATCTGGGCACAACAGCTGGATGCTGAAACGTATTCAGCTTCACATGTAGAGAGAGAGCGACCGCAGTCTGTTTCTTGCACTGCCACGTTACCAAACGAGTTCCGAAGAACTGGCAACCAGCCGTCGTAGATTTGGTATTTAGTTTGCAGCAACCGAAATCAAAATCTGAGTATCCCGCAAGATTGAAGTCATCATGTCTCGAGTACCACAAGCCGGTGCTTGGAAAACCCTTTAGATATCTCATAATGCGTTTGACGGCGAGCAGGTACGACTCTCTTGGACTTGACTGATAACGGGCGCACAGGCACGTTGGATACATGATATCTGGTCTAGAAGCGGTAAGATACATCAAGGATCCGATCATGGAGCGATATAAAGTCTCGTCAACTCTTTCTCCAATAAGATCTGGACAAATGCTGTGATTAGGAGCTAATGGGGTTGATGCTGGTATAGCTCCTGTCATATTGAATTTCTCCAATATGTCATGAACATACTTCGTCTGATGGATAAAGATACCATCAGGCAACTGATCGACCTCCTAGAAAGAACTTCATCTCCCCCCATCGCACTCATTTCGAATTAGCGCTTCATGACTTCTTCAAAGTCTTTACACAACTTGTCATTTGTCGATCCAAAGATAATATCATCCACATATATCTGTACGATGATTAAATACTCATCTACTTCTTTGGTAAAGAGGGTAGAATCTACGATTCCTCTGATAAAGCCGTTGTCCAGAAGATGACTTGACAGTGCTTCATACCAAGTTCTCGGGGCTTGATGAAGACCATATAAGGCTTTGTTCAGAAGGTAGACCTTGTCTTTGTGCACTGGATCGTGAACCCCGATGGTTGGCCGACATACACTTCCTCTTTTACTTTACCGTATAGGAAAGCAGATTTAACATCTAACAGATACACCTTGAAACCTTTCCAAGAAGCAAAGGCTAAGAATATGCGAATCGCTTCAAGACGTGCAATTGGGGCGTAGACTTCGGTATAATCTATCCCTTCTTGTTGATGAAAAACTTGAACCACAAGTCGAGCTTTGTTTCGTACTACAACACCCCCCTATCATCACGCTTTCACTTGAAGATCCATCGAGTGTTAATCTTTTTGTGATGATCTGGTAGGTCAACAAGCTTCCAGACTCCAAGTTTCTGGAATTGAAGCACTTCCTCCTGCATTGCATCCACCCAGCTTTCTTCCTTTAACGCGTCTTTCCAATTTCCCGGTTCAACCTAAGAAACAAAACAACTATTAGAAAGTTTGGTTTGGAGTGGAGCAATACGAGTATAAAAACAGCTTAGATCCTTGTTGATTTGATTGCGAGTTTGCACTCTTGTTTGTAAGCTGCCTATAATATTCTCCGAAGGATGATATGAAAGTGTCCTTGGCATCACTTCGATTGGAACATCTACTTCCGATTGCAAGTTAGTAAGAACTTATCAACGATTGGTACAGATGAAGAGGCTTCATTGTTGGCATTTGAGTGTTCAGCCTGTTTGTTCAAGAGGCTTTCAATCTGCTCAGATCCTTCATCGGAACTGGATTCACCATCGTTGAAAGTTGGTTCCTAATCAGAGTTAGCATTCGGTTGGGCAGATGATTCGGCAGTATTGACATTTGGGGCAGGTACAGATTCTAGATGCGAAGAGCTTTGACCGACATCAGATGTGTTGACAGGAAGTGATGTAGAAATCACTAACGGTCTAGATACTAGTCCTTGAGTAGATATTTGATGCTGCTAAAAGAGCATAACAAGTTCTTCATCTAATGGCACATCTAGCAGGTCAAATGAATCCCACAATCCATTGTAGTTAAATAGCCACGCATCCCCAGGTTTCTGCGTTGGCGTAGTATATCTTTGACAATCAACATGCTGTGCAAGAATGACCTGTTTCTGACTTGGCAAGAAAACACGTTCTGAGGAGTAACGTAACCAACGAAAAATCCTTCCAAGGATTTGGCTCCAAATTTACCATCCGAGTCCAATACAGAACATGGAGATCCAAAAGGTCCCAAAATGTAAGGTTGGTCTTTTGCTAATTCAATAACTCGAAATACATTTTGTTGTGAGGCTTAACTATTAACACACGGCTCAAGGTGTAACACGCTGACGCGACTGCTTCATTCTAGAAACCGATTGGCAATTTTGAATCGGCTAACATTGTTCTGGCAGTCTCGATCAGTGTGCGATTCTTACGTTCAGCTACTCCATTTTTGAGGCGTATAGGGGGCGCTGAATTCCTGAAGAATCCCCTTTTCATTGCAGAATTCTTGCATCTTCTTGTTCCTGAACTCTGTTCTGTTGTCACTGCGGATTCTCTTGATTGGCAAGTGATATAGGTTTTCAAGTTTTCTGAAGAGAATCATTAGAGTTTCAAAAGTTTTGTCTTTGCTATCCAGAAAGAAAACCCATGAGAATCGTGAATAATCATCTGTAACGATAAGGCAGTATAGATCACCAGAAATATTTTTGACGTTGACTTACCCAAACAGATCCATATGTAGCCTTTCTAGTGGTAGCTTGATAGAATTCAACAATTTTCTCGGATGTGATTTCTTACGCTGCTTCCCCTTTTTGCAGCTCAGACAATAATCAGATAGTTGAAAATTCTTCAAATTAACACCATCCACTAGGTCGTTATGCACAAGAAAATTCATCTTTCATAGATGAATGGCCCGATCTTCCGATGCCACAAAATAGACTCTTTTTCGGTAGCCTTAGATACAAAACATTGAACTTTCTTCGTTGTGGTAGAAGCGATACCCATATCAAGAACATATAAATCATTATCTTACGGAGCACGCATTAGAATCCATTCCTCCGTAATCTTGAAACCAAGTTTTAAGATCAAGCATTCTTTATCGTTGAAATGCGTTGTGAACTTGTCACAAATTTGTGAAATGCTGAGTAGATTGTTCTCAAGCTCTGTGATGTAGTTCACTTTGTCAAACAATACAACTCTGTTTGTGAGAATTCCTTCTCCGACAATCCTTCCACCTTGCATCCCTGCAAAACCTACGTACCCTCCACGGATAGTTTTAACGTTGTATAACAACACAAGCATCCCTGTCATGTGGCGAGAAGCTCCACTATCCATTATCCATTTTGACATTATCGAACGTTGGAGCTCCTGCACACATAATGAAGAGACTATTTAAACAAAGAAACCCAAGCCTGTTTGGTCTTGGGTGGGTTCGGAATGTCGAATTTCGGACCTACTTTGTTTTTATCATTCTTTTTAATCTCGGTTTTGTGTGGAACAGAAGGTTTTTGTTCAACCTTGGATGTTTTGACTTTGGCAACCCATTTTTGCGTTTGTAATTTAGGCTTCTTAGCATAAATTTTGAATTTGAATCCACTTGACGATTTTTGTTTGATGTTTCACCAATTTCAAATTTAGAGTGATGTTGAATAGTTGGTTTAACATTTTTGCTGGATTCGTTGTTTCCTTTTAGGATTTGTTTTGGCGCAAACACGGGTGCTTTCTGTTTTTCATCCTTAGTGAACTTCTAGAATTAGAAACAGGTTTTGGACTTGTTTATGAGCAATATCGTGCGATATGCCCAACATTCTTACATTTAAAGCACGTCCTACTGTCCTTATGAACAGAGGTACCCAAAACTTGTTTCCTGTTCTCTTTTTCTTTATGAAAATCATCGTTTGACTGTGTCCCGATGATTTCCTTTTCTTTCTCAGTTATTGTTCCAAAAACAAAGTTGATTTTCTTTGTAAAGTTTAGTTTTTGGGACCTGTTGTTCATCTTACGCTTTTGGAAGCCCAAACCCGCCCTTTTATTTTCAGGATAATCTCTTTTTTTATGAAAGTAGGGTCGGTTGTTACTTTTTGATTTAGAGTAGAAAGATACATCATGGTTATCTAAATCAGCATGACTTACCTCCATAAGTTTGAACATTTTGTCCACACGAACCATGTTCATGTTTTGGATCAGAAAGTCCTCATCCGAATATAGTTTATCAGATCCTTTCATTTTATAAACTATGACATTTGGATCAATATTTAAACTATTTTCCGATATATCATCAGACTCAGATTTTTCAGACTCAGAATTTTCAGATTCACTTTTAACACATTTTCAACCACTGTTTTTACCACTTCAGAGTCACATTCACCTTGAGATTTGGTGTAAGTTACATCAATGTTCACAAGCAGCTCATTAGATGGTTCAGTTTTCAATTTTATAAAGCGCCTTTTTCACCCCAGATGACTTTTTGCAAGCATAACTATTCCACATGGGTGGTGGAACATGATCGTAACTCGCACTTTTAGTTTCACCACTTATAGATTCATCATTATTTTCAATTTTGGGCAGAATGTGATCAATGACGTACGAGCTTGTTGAATAACTGATTAACAATTTGTTAACCCGTTCAGATTCGATTCTTATCTTTTCAAGCTCACCTTTTAGCTCAGCGATAGTATTCAAATGAATATTAATGGCCATCTGTTTGTCCATAACTGTCGCTTTAAGCATCAAAAGTGTTGCGTCATTTTCTCTAAGTGCTTTATTATATTGTTTAAGAGAGGCACTTAATTTGTCATATGCTTCCTTAGTGGATGTGTAATCATTAGACAAATTATCTGTTAAACTTTGGAGTTCAGCATATCGTGTGTCTTTTACATCACAATCACTACATGGCTCTGCACATGTTAAACACAGTTTTTCAACCACAAACTCACTCTTTGATTTATTTACCTCCTTGCCATTTTCCATGCATGCCTTGATGATGTCTTCTGAGAACTTATCCATCTTTTCATTGACTTTTTCTTCATCAACTGGATTCTTTTGCTCTTCACATGATGATTGATGACTTGGTGCAAAATAACCTGCAAAAATTTTTAAAATATCATTCGGCAAGAGGTGTTTGAACGGACTGTTCAAAAGTTCCTCCTCCTCTGATGATGTATGATAATAGAAATCATCATCTTCAGGACCCTCGTCAAAAGATGCCCTCGATTCTTCTTCAGGTTCTTCAATAATCTCGGCAACCAAAGCCAAACTTTCACCCTTAGATATATATTTGTTCAAGTTGAAGCCCTCATCTTCTTGAGTCACTACCAGTGCTTTATCTTTGGTCTCTGGTTGTTTGTCTTCGATCGGAACCATTCGTGTTCTTGGCTGAGGACGATGTAGATTTCTCTCTTGTAGTAATCATCGGCGAAAGGGTTATGATTACCCTGAATCTCTCTGTTCGGACATTCACGCTTGAAGTGTCCCTTCTCCCGACATTTAAAACAAGTAACTTTGGATTTATCAAACCCAAGTTTTCCATCCAAACCTCCCAAGTTGTCTTTGCCAGTAATCTCCATGAATCTCTATGTGTGTCGAACGACTGATGCCATACACCACTTGATGTCAATCAGCTCCATTTCAACCGGATCTATCTGATCGTAATCTTCTCTTGTCATTTCTGAGTTTCCGATTTTTCCTACGACTACACTATCATACGACTCGAGTACCAAAGCTAATAAAGACATCTGTTGCTTCGCGGTCTTCTCATCGAAATTCTGTGCATTCTAGAAATCTACGGCAATATTGCACTGTAAGACTCTCTAATTAGGATGAGATTGAGTAGTCTGGTTGATCTGGGGCTGGTTTGAACCATAAGTTGACTGTGTGCTTGAAGGCGTGTTAGGATCAACTGATGGAAAAGACTGAAACCCACTGTTCTGGTTAGATGGTGTACTTGGCGAGCTGTAGGCGCTGAAACCTGTCTGGATCTTCAGAGAGTGAATTTGAGCAGATGAACTTTTCTTGAAGTACAGATTAACATCTTGTTGTACTTGGATGATTTTGTTCTTTGCCATCTTTTGCATTTCGAGTTCGTGGCCCTCCAGTCTTTCAATGAAACGCGGTAATGAGAAATTACCATACTCGGTTCCATTCTTCAATATGGTCAGATACGTAGACCATTTTCCTTGCGGAAGAGAATCTGCCAACTTATCAACAAGTTCTTCGTTGGTCTTCATGATTCCCATTCTTTTCATTTGTAACACCAGATGACAGTATCTTTCGATCAATTGCTTCACAGTCTCTCCCTTTATCAACGTTAAAATATCAAACTCTTTACTTAGCAATGCCCGTTTACTCTTTCGAAGCTGAGCACTTCCCTGAAACTTTAAACGGAGAGCATTCCACAATGATTGAGCATCATCATCGTGTTGAAGTAATGCCAGAATATCTTCTTTAATGGATTGTTGCAGAATAATCATCATTTTCTTCTTGTTTATAAACCTTTCCCTTTCAACATCTGAGAGTTGAGCAAGAGTCTTCTCAAGGCCATTTTCACCTAAGGCGCTTGATATTTAGCTTTAATCGCGAACCAGCAAGTTAAGTGATTTGCCTGGACCCAATTCATGAACCGCTCACTCCAGCTGTCGAAGTCTTATATATTCATTAACTTCGGTGGTTTGGTCACTGTGCCCATCTCATTTTCGAGATTGATGTTTTGAGCCGCTGTGGTTGTGACAGCCGATGAAGCGAATGCGTTGTAAAATTCTTCATAAATTTTCTGTGAAAATTCCAAAACACACTTTTCGAACAAACTGATTAGTGCGGTAAAATTCTTTCGCGCAGATGACAAACAATTCATGCGGTTGAGATCCGTTCGTACGAACCCGAAAGTTGTGCGAACAAGGTGACTAAAACAAGTAACTCGTGCGAACACGGAAGGTTACTCGTACGAATGACAAATATCACTCGTACGAATGAGATATTCATACGGATGTATAATTCGTGCAAATCACACTTGTAAATTTTGAAACTTGTAAATTTTAGGAACTTCTTGTTGTTTGTCCGTACGAATAGTTCAAATTTTAACAAAAAGTTGTTCGTGCGAGTGGTCTCTCTACCCGTACGAAACTACTAAGTCTCCAAACGGATGAATTTTACCGATTATGACATGATTAAGTTCGATTTTAGATCTGAATTTGTTAAGGATTAATTAGAATGTAGTTTAACGTGAATTCCTAATATCCTAGTCCATTTCGTCCATAAATTCGTCCAAAATCCAATTCAGTTCGGGAATATGTAGAAAAAGAAAGTGAATTCAAGTTTGAAACAGTTGGTAGCCTGCAATTAGTTATCGTTTGTCAACAGATCAGACCTCAAAGCTCTGATACCACTTGTGAACGGGGATCGGGCTCCTCTGATGAGCAACCGGTCTGATCTAACTCAGCTAGCAGAGGCGGAATTCATTGCTAGAGAGGTTGACAAAACGAACAAGAATGATCTTACTGTTTAACTTCTTTTGATTATATTAATGACGTGCAGGTACAGACGCGAGTAAACAAATCAGCAGGGCTTCGTGGTACCAACTAAACTAACTACTGATTGTATTAATGACGTGCAAGTACAGACGCGGCTAAACAAATCAGCAGGGTTTCACCATACCAACTGAACTAACTCTAACTTGCTCTGACACAACACTCCTCTATTTATAGGTCGACATGACTCGCACTGGAGTGTATGTTAAACAGAGAGCTTGTTCGTACGAGTAGCTGCTTCGTACGAGTGACTGAGAGTCCCTTGTACGAGCCACCCCTTGACTCGCTCGTACGAATCATAACAAAATGAATAAAATAAACATTTATCATATAAACAAATGACATTTAAGCCTTATATACAAAATAGACACATCCTAGACGTAGGCAATAGACATAATGCACCAATAAGACACGCTCACAATACCTTTTCAAAAGAGCCAATATGGCCAAAACCTTACACAGAAGAAGCTCTCATAGAGAGTCAAATCCATACAACATACGGTCTGTGGTATTTGTCTCAGCCCTCTTTAGACGTTGGTCTCTCTACAGTACGAAAATAGTAACATGATGATCAGTTGTCTATTGTTGAAAAACAAAATGAATGAAGTCAATATACTCACCCCATATGAGGAATCTCTGTGCATACCTTGATCGCGGGGTATGTCCTGACGTGGGACTCATGGGCACAACAGTATAACCGTCTAGCTTGAGTGTGGGCCATTGCATTTTTTGTCAATATTACCACAACATGATAAAACGCTCACCGAAAGCAAGTTGAAAGAAGGATGCATGGATTTAAGAGGACAAACATACTGATAGTTTTTCTTGTGCCTCGGTTATTCAAAATTTTAAAATAATAAACTAACAAGTGTTGCCAATATAATATTCTGCTGGAACGTCACAAAGTTTCAAACAAAGAAAACTGTAAAAAAGGAAGCTCCTCGGTTCTAAAAATAAACTCCGGTGTCCAAAATTGCAAATTTTTATTTTTCGTCAACTTATTTTCGGTTTTTATCACTATTTTTCTTAAAAGGCACATTTTTCTAGAAAGTTTCAAATGAGCGTATTTGGTTTGGATTTCTTAACTTTGAAGAATCCTTCCAAAAACTTGAGGTGACGTATTTTTGTTTCCAACGTGTATGTGTTTGTATATATATATATATATATATATATTATATATATATATATATATATATATATATATATATATATATTAGTTTTTAAATCTGTACAAATTTCTTTTTCTAAAACTCACCTCTTTCATTCATCTTCTTCATCTTCAAAAACAACAAACAAAACCCACTTTACAAATCCGTAAAACCGATCTTATTAGTGTTTGATACACATTACGGTATGTTTAGTGGTCTTGAATACTTTTTCAAACAATCGTGAACCACTAACAAGACTAGGAATGGTTTACGATCAGAGATTGGATTGGGTTTTGGGGTATTTAAAGGGTTTATCAAGAAAAACTTGAAGCTAGCGTAATTACGTTGAATATAACAGAATTACCTTGAAGCCAGCGTAGTTAGATGGAATCCAAGGATCATACATTTAAGTCTCGAACGAGAGTTCGAGCAACCGGCGTATTTGACAAATACGTCAGTCAATCACTGTAGATGAATATCTACAATGCTGTAGTCTCGAAAGGAGACTTAAATACACGACTTGATACCAGCGTAATTATCTAAAACAGAATCAAAATCACAAGCGTAAATGTTCAGCGTTTTAATCTATTAGTCGACTTATATATCCGTGTCACCTACGTATTCAACCTAATCAACACTATTCCATTCAGCGTTTTTAACCCATTTTGTTAGCGTAAATAGTTTTAACTTGAACGTAATTAACAACTATACAGCGTTTTGATCTAGCGAACTTATGATTTATTTAAAATTATGTAAATAGTTTGTAAATACTTTGTAAATAATTTAACCAACAAACCGTTATGTTTCAAAACCCAGATCTCACTTGTCTTGTATCCACGTTTTCAGAAATGGTGAAAGAGATAACCTGGGATAAAGCACGGAAGTACAATCAGCCATGCAAAATATAGCCGCCGCCAAAAGACTTTGAAGATGTGGTGTACTGGATAAACTCAAGCAAAATTAGCTTTGCTGTCCAAGCAAATCCAACAATTTACAACATTCATGTCGAAGACTTCTGGAAAACATCAAAAGTCACAAATGTCAATGAGGTCTAGTGGATCACGACAACTATTCGAAACAAGAAAATCATTGTAACAGAAGATAGTGTATGAATTGAGCTTAGTCTCGGAGATGATTATAAGGATCCACTGGGATTAAAGAATATTCATGGGTGTATTTTCTTGAAGCCAAAAGCGAGACCGCCTCCACTCTCAAGGCCTCCGTTTCCATGATCGAAAATTTGATCAAACTGAAGGTCAAATCAGTCAGAAGTGAAAATGGATCTGAATTCAAAAATCAAACGTTTATCTCGTTCAGCGAAGAAATGGGTATTCGCCATCAGCACAGTGCAGCTAGAACTCCTCAACAAAATAGAGTAGCAGAAAGAAAGAATATAACACTCATTGAAGCTGCTCAAACTATGCTTGTAGACTCCAAGCTACCAATCATCTTCTTGGCAGAGGCAGTCAACATAGCATGCTACATCCTAAATCGAGTTCTCTTTGTTAAACCTCACGGAAAACTGCTTATGAACTTCTTTTAAAAAGAAAGTCTCTAATAGACTTCTTCAGACCTTTTGGTTGCTCATGTACTCTTCTCAACACTGAAGACAATCTAATGAAGTTTGAAGTTGTTGGCGATGTGTGTTACTTCATGGGATATTCATCTACTCAGAAGGCGTATCGTGTTTACAACAAACGAACCAAGATGGTGCTTGAATCATACTATGTCGACTTTCAAGAAGAAACACCACCAACACTGGAAATTCTCCAAACTGGATTTACGATGTAGATGTTGTTTTCAACGCTTTCGACATTCCTGAACCACTCTCTGAAACCGAACCAATAGAAATGACCCCTATTGAACCCTTGTTTGATCCTTCAGACATTGGCATCACCCTTTTCATAACTCGTTTCACTACAGTTTCAGCCGATAAAATCCTTCCTGTCGAAGAAGTTAATGGTGACACTTCGGCTGAGAATGCATCTGCAAATGATACTTCTTCACAGCCGAATGTGGATGAACCAACTCAAGAAGACTGGCCTCCAATAATCTATGTCGATGAACATTCCACCAATCTACTTCAACAAACTAAGGCTCACACCAACGCAGGTTACAAGACAAATCGAAATCATCCCTTTGAAAATGTCATTGGTCCTATGGAAGATGAAGTACATACTCATGGACAAACATATATCATCAACAAAGGATTGTACACTGCGTTTCTTTCGTCGTCCGTGCTAAGTGACATCGAAGAAGCTATTCAGGATTCTAGCTGGGTGCAGGCAATGAAGGAAGAATTATCTCAGCTTCATAAGCTCAAAGTTTGGGAACTCATTGTTCTCCCAGATGGAAAGTATCCCATTGGCATAAAGTGAGTGTTCCGTAAAAAAATGGATGATCGTAGTGTAGTCATCAAGAACAAGGCAAGATTGGTCGTTCAAGGTTTCCGACAGGAAGAAGGGATTGATTATGAGGAAGTTTTTGCTCCGGTATCACGTTTGGAGGCTATTAGAATATTCTTGGCATACACATCATACAAGAATTTTAAATTGTTTCAAATGGATATTAAGAGTGCATTCCTGTATGGAGAGGTGAAGGAAGAAGTTTATGTTTGCCAGCCTCCAGGATTTGAAGATCCATATTTTCCTAAACGATTCTACAAGCTCGACAAAGCTCTCTATGGTCTTCACCAAGCTCCTTGAGCCGTGTATGAGACTTTTTGAACGTATCTTCTGGAATGTGGATACACGAGAAGAATTGACATGACTCTCTTCACAAAAAGGATCGGAGATAATGTGATGCTAGTTCAAATTTATGTAGACGACATCATCTTCGGGTCAACAGATGAGGCGCTATGCAAGGAGTTCGAGAACGCTATGAGGGCGAAGTTTGAAATGAGCTTGACGGGGGAGCTCACATTTTTCTTGGGATTGGAGGTGAAGCAACAAGCAGACGGAATTCTCATTCATCAAGCCAAATACATCAGGGATATTTTTGCTAAGTATAATATGAATGACGCAAAACTGTAAGCACTCCATTCTTATCTCAAACCGAACTCACCCTTGATCCTCAAGGAAAGCCTGTGAACAAGGCCTTCTACCGCTCAATGATAGGCTCCTTGACGTATATGACCGCAAGTAAGCCTGACATTATGTGGGCTGTCTGCATTTGCACATGATTTCAGACGAACCCAAAAGAATCTCATGAAACTCCAGTCAAATGAATTTTTCGCTATCTAAAAGGAAAACCCAAGCTTGGACTGTGGTATCCCAAAGATAGTAATTTTGATTTATTTGCTTATTCTAACATTGATTATGCAGGTTGCAAGGTTGATAGAAAGTCAGTTTCAGGAGGTTGCCAATTCTTAGGAAATCGTCTTATATCGTGGCAAAGCAAGAAGTAGAAGATAGTTTCCACGTTTACTACTCAACCCAAATATACGACGGCTTACAGTTGCTGCTCACAAGTCCTTTAGATACAAAATCAGTTGCTGGATTACGGGATCAACATCATGAGGACTCTGATATTCATTGACAACGAGGCGTGTCTAGGAATTGTGAAGAATCCAATCCACCACTCCAGAACAAAGCACATCAAAATTCACATTCATGCGATCCGAGATGCATACGAGAAAGGATACATTCAAGTGGTGTTGTGGATACTACACAACAAAAAGCCGATATTTTCACGAAAGCCTTTAACAAAACCCGTTTCAACCAGTTGATAATCTGGTTGGAAATGATCAATTTCCTTGAGTGGAAATAAATTGTGTCTTCATAATCGACTGTACATATTAAAAAAAAACAAATCGCTTTTCAAAATAAATGAGCCTCTTAAAACTATGCCCAACAAAAAGATCATCTACAAAATTAAAATTCCATTTTCAAGTAGTGGACGTCCAAAAATAAAATTTTAGGGGGGAAGATTTCCAGAAAATGAGCATTCTTAAAGTTTTGATCCTCCGGTTGACACTTGCTTAAGAAATGATAGAAAAATGCTGACACTTTGTTTTTGAAACCGAAAAAGAAAAGAAAATCAACATACCGACAAGGAAAATCGGGGTGCCAAGCAACATCATGTTAGTAGATTCAGCAATACCATCGAGTAACCTACGATTAGGCAACAAAAGTTAATGCTTACACAAGAATTCTAGATACCCACAATGTTGTGCAACTTGCGGGTAACACGTTGCGGCACATGGCTAAATGGTCTAAAATCTTGCATTGATAGATTGCCAAAGTCTGAGATTACGGGTCTTTACGTTGACTAATCATTCGGGGATATCATAATTGCTATTCTGATGCATCCAAATATAGGCTGATCTAAAAACGATCATGATATCTTTTCAAAAGAGCAAATATGGCCAAAACCTTACACAGAAGAAGCTCTCATAGAGAGTCAAATGCATACAATGTATCGTCTGTGGTATTTGTCCCAGCCCTCGTTAGACGTTAGTCTCTCTGCTCTACGAAATACTAACCTGATGATCAATTGTCTATCATTGAAAAACAAAATGAATGAAGTCAATATACTCACCCTTTATGAGGAATTTCTGTGCATACCTTGATCGCTGGTGTATGTCCTGACGTGGGACTCACGGGCACAACATTCTAACCGTCTAGCTTGAGTGGGGGCCATTGCAATTTTTGTCAATAATACCACAACAAGTGTTGCCAATATAATATTTTGCAGGAACGTCGCGGAGTTTCAAAAAAAGAAAACTGTGAAAAAGGAAGCTCCTCGGCTCTAAAAATAAATTTTGGTGTCCAAAATTGCAAAGTTTTATTTTTCTTCAACTTATTTTCGGTTTTTACACTATTTTTCTAAAAAGGCACATTTTTCGAGAAAGTTCCAAATTTTTTGAGCGTATTTGGTTTGGATTTCTTAACTTTGAAGAATCCTTCCAAAAACTTGAGGCGGCGTATTTATCTTTCCAGCGTATTTAATAAATATGCTGTAAGATATTTTAGTGCTTATATATATATATATATATATATATATATATTAGTTTTTAAATTTGTACAGTTCTCTTTTTCTAAAACTCACGTTTTTTCATTCATCTTCTTCATCTTCAAAAACAACAAACAAAAACCAGTTTACAAATCTGTAAAACCGATCTTATTAGTGTTTGATATACACTACGGTATGTTTAGTGGTCTTGAATACTTTTTCAAACAATCGTGAACCACTAACAAGATCGGGAATGGTTTACGATCAGAGATTGGATTGGGTTTTGGGGTATTTAAAGGGTTTATCAAGAAAAACTTGAAGCTAGCGTAATTACGTTGAATATAGCGGAATTACCTTGAAGCCAGTGTAGTTAGATGGAATCAAAGGATCGCGCATTTAAGTCTCAAACAAGAGTTTGAGCAACCGGCATATTGACAAATACCCCGGTCAATCAATTTAGATGAATATCTACGCTGACTGTAGTCTCGAAAGGAGACTTAAATACGCGACCTGATACCAGCGTAATTGTCTAAAACAGAATCAAAATCACAAGCGTAAATGTTCAATGTTTTAATCTGTTAGTTGACTTATATATCCGTGTCACCTGTGGATTTAACCTAATCAACACTATTCCATTAAGCGTTTTTAACCCATTTTGTTAGTGTAAATAATTTTAACTTGAACGTAATTAGCAACTATACAGCGTTTTGATCTAGCGAACTTATGATTTATTTAAGTTTATGTAAATAGATTGTAAATAATTTAACCAACAAACCATTATGTTTCAAAACCCAGATATCACTTGGCTTGTATCCATTTTTTCAGAAATGGTGAAAGAGATAACCTGGGATAAAGCACGGAAGCACAATCAGCCATGCAAAATATAGTCGCCGCCAAAAGACTTTGAAGATGTGGTGGATTGGATAAACTCAAGCAAAATCAGCTTTGCTGTCCAAGCAGATTCAACAATATACAACATTCATATCGAAGACTTTTGGAAACCATCAAAAGTCACAAATGTCAATGAGGTCAAGAGTGGCAACTGTTCGAAACAAGAAAGTCATTGTAACAGAAGATAGTGTGCGAATAGTGCTTAGTCTCGGAGATGATCATAAGGATCCACTGCAATTAAAGAAATATGATATTTTGGATGAATTCAGAGGAATGAGATATGTTAGAGACTTTAGGGACAAGAATGAGGTTAAACGGAAAGGTCTCACAAAAGATTGGCGATTCATTCTTCATGTATTTGCTATGAGTTTAGCCCACAAAAAAGGAGGTTAGACAGGTTAAATTTGGAATGGTCCGCTACTATGCTAAACTTATGCACCAAACAACCGTTCAACATTTCTAGCCTAATTTTCTACTGAATCCGGAATGCTTAATGGAAAGTAGTATTCGTGTAGGTGGCACAAGAGAACACAAAGAGCACATTGAGAACTTACGTGCCATACATGAAGCTGAAGAAAGAGAAAAGAGATAATTAAAGAGAAGAAGGCATGAAATGACAGAGTTCAAGACTCCAATGACTTTCACATCTAAACAGAAACAATTGGATAAGTTTGTTGATCAGCTGATTGTAGATCTAGAAGCTCCAAGCAAGTCACCTCCCCAGAAAAGAAAGAAAACAGGGGAAGGTTCCTCAAGAAGTGTACCAACAAAATCAACACCTCAGCAAGTTCCACACAGACCTCGTTCATTCAAAGAACTTTACGATAAATTGTCAAAAGATGTTGGAGGAGGTCCAACACAAGAATCTTTCTTAGTAAAGTAGCAAGCGAGTGACACGAATGTGATATGTCAAAAGCTGAGAGAGCAAAGAAAAAGAAACAAGGAGCTTCATGCCTATGTGTCTGAAGAAACAAGATTTGTAAGATTCAAACAGGATGGTAAGGAAAAACTGTACAGGATGATCAGAGAGCTCTATGCTAAGGTGGAAGTACAACCAATGTTCTCAATCACAAACATCTTTGACTATGAGAAGTTTAAAGTTAAGGAAGATAAACGTAAAGTAGAAGAAGCTTAGAAAAAGAAGAGACGATTAGAATCAGCTGGGAATATTAATGAAGATAATGAAAGTGAGGAAGAGGAGGTGGATCGAGATGAAATGCTAGCACAGTTTGTCGAATGGGGATTAGAGGAAGAGGTTTTGTATGAAATGGAAGACGGTGATGAAGTGACCCCGCAACATCTTGAATGGTTTAAAAAGGAAAGAGAAAAGCTTCTAGATTTTTATTAAGTAGTCAGTGTTGAAAAGATAGAAGCCACCGACAAGATAATCAGCTGGAAGTACTGCAATTTGAAAGTGATGTTTATTGAGAAGAGACGAGGTGGGGTCATACAATACTTCAAGTCTGGAGTAAACATGAAAAGTCTTCCTCGGTGGGATATATCTGTGAACTCGGAAAATGAGACATTATCAATCCAACTAACAATAGCATTGTGTTGACTTTGAGCGACTAATCTTAAGAGAATGCAATCGCGAATTTGTTGTTTTCAAGCCTCAACGCCCTCGCAGAAGAGTTTAGAAAAAGACAAAGGATTCCATCACCGATAAACGCAAGGTCACATGGGTTATCAATCCTGCCAAAGTAGAAACAAGAATCAAGATCCCTCCAGAGATTCCAGTGAAGCTTTCCGACTTCAAGAAATGGTTATACGATGGTAAAACAGGTGAACCCGTCATCATATCCAACACAAATGAAGATATCTGTATTCTAGACCCAATGGGTGTTTTTATGTTCTGCCTGCCCGATTTGAATGCTCTCTTTGGTCATAAAATTCATGTCAGTGCTAGAAACGAGTACAAAGAAGAAGGCATGTTATTCCACGGGTGGTAGAACAGGCGAGGGAACGAAAGATAGAAATGATGGATATTCTGAACAAATTCGAAAAACAAAAGGAGAAAGAGGAAGCTAAGAAAAAGAAAAAGAAGCAAAAATATCCTTCAAAACAAAAGGATCCATCGCCCACTCCAGCTGCATAAGAATATCAACCTCCGGCCTCATCCACATATGAGGCCACTATGGAGGATCCGCCAATCATCAGTGAAGCTATTACTAATCAACCAACACTTAAACAGACTGCAGATCAAACTACATCAAATCCAGAAACCGAAGCTCAAGTTGAAGAACAAACAAGTACGCAATGATCTAGGGGGATATTGTTAGAACTTTTAAGATCGTTGATACTTGGTTTTACTTGGTTTTGGATTATTTTGGAATAGTTTAGCAAGTCTTAGAAGTTCAGGGTATAAAAGTGTAATTACAGGGGATCTCCCCTGTAGCAGCGTATTTATGTTTCAGGCGTATTTATTAAATACTCTAGGTAATCAGTTTGTATATATATGTTGCTAATGGAAAACCCTAGTCCAAGGTTCCTGGACAAGTTTTGGTGATTTCTTGGGTTGGGATTATTGTTCTTGAGCTAAATCCGAATATCGAGGTGCATTAAGTGTGTTTATCAGTTGGGATTACATATACAACACTTTTTATTGCATCCAAAACAAGAATATTCATCTTCATCTTTTTGTTTTCTTAACTATCACAAATTCAAACAATTAATCTATAGTTGTTTGGGTGTCAACAATCAAAACACTGTGATTCGAATCAGTTTTGGGACTCACAAGAACAGTACATGCACTATTCTATTTATAGTACAAAGCAAACCACTGTGGCATCTTAAGCTGACGTCACCTTGACAGTGACATCTAACTAACTAACAAACTCTAACATCTGCTACGCTAGACACTATTACATTAATATACAAAATTCTGTTGATCCAACAGCTGTTGAAGGAACCTCTGATGAGCTTTATCCTCTGTTGCTCCAACAGACCTTTGACCTCGGGCAGAGCTTGTCTTCAACAGATCTTATGTAACAGACTTTAGCTTCAACAGACCTTTGAGAAGTAGATGTTTGATGATAAGGCCTTTGAGAAGTAGATGTTTGATGATAAGGCCTTTGAGAAGGCCTTTGGGAGAAGTTAATTATTCAAAACACTATTTATTGATGATAAGATGATATAGAACATTTTGGCTTTCCAATCATCTGTTCTTTTTTAGGGTTCAATAGATCCAACATCTTATTATCTTTCTCATTCTTCCCCAACTACAACCGCGGTTGTACTTGGTGATAATGGACAATACCTTAGCTTTTACAACCCCGTGGTCAATTATACCCTGATTTTACAAGTGTTATTCTTTGTATGTGGCCCTATAGACCACAAATGACCTGTTTAGTTTGCCACCAATAGTCTTCATTAAAACTATGAGTGGCGACCATCCTTTATCCATTTCTCATCATAGTCGGTGACCATGGTAGTTCTTGCTAAGCAATACCTTCGCTTCTATGACCCCGTGAGGTATTAATACTTCAGTTTTACATGCCCTTTTTAGTTGTTTTATTAAGATTCAATTTCCATGCGACCCAAATGGTCTTTCATTCTACTTCTTAATATCTTTCAACATCAACAACCTATTAACTTAGTAAATCATAACAATGTAGCTACATACCTTAGGGATTACACTTGACGCGCTTCCTTCCCGGCTTGGCTTCCCAAAGCCTCACTTGAGTTGCCTTATGTTTGTAATGGATAGATGGTTCAAAATCTTCAATCATGCAGAGATTACACACTCAATTTACTTGTGATTTGGCTAAATTTGAGGATTGGAAATTTAGAGAGAAAACCCTTTCTCTTTCTCTCTATTCATGACCTTCCGAATCACCCATGTGATGATTTCTGTATTGGTGAACTATAGGGTTAAAGATTTCCTCCTACCCATGCATGATAATATATGACTTATACATGACCATATATTGTTCATACACTTTTGTGTCTGTCGCTTGTTCTTAGTTACGTCTGTAATTGTACGGTCTTTCTTTATTGTGTCTGTGTAGTTTGGTCGTGACGGCTAGATCAAGATATCCTCCTATCTTGATTTAGTACTACGATTAGTTTATTTGTGTTGTAAAACAGTTGCTTGTGTGCATATTGTTGAGTCTTGTGTATGTCATGTATGTTGGCACGTTCTCCAAATAACATTCAAGTATGAGTGAGAGATGCTTCGTACGAGCAAGATGTTGCTCGTACGAGCCATATACAACTCATACGAGTGACTTGTTAGTCGTACGAGTGGGCTCATCTAAACAAGTATCTTGCTTGATTCGTACGGGAAAGTTCATGTTCGTACGAGCCATGGGTCGTTCGTACGAGCATCTTTTGGGGAATGTTCTTCGTGTCTTATGGTGTTTCGTACGACCAGCAACATTCTTCATACCGTTGCTAGATGTTGGCACTATATAAACAGACATGCACTTCTCAGTGTAACACAGACATTGTGTGAGATTAGGGAGTGAACAAGTTTGTCACTAGAGAGAGACACTGAAGCACAAGGGCACACAGAGTATCTCATGAGTCTGTATGAACATTGTTTGTAAGTGTTTGTACTAGTTCTCTTTTGTTAATCAAGATATTAAATCTTTGGTTATCTTATGTTTCTTACTTTGCTTTGGTTTGCATACTTACGAGGATTTCGCACTCGTATTTATGTTACATAAACAGGGAAGTAGGTTAATCTTGATCCTCCAAGTGGACCTACAAGTGGTATCAGAGCTTTGGCTATCTTCCTTGTTTAAAACCAAACTTAGTGTTGTGTCTGAGCTAGTTGTGAGGAATTCTGGAAGTGTTCTTGAACTCTCAACAGGAAACTTAAGTTTTTAAAAGATAACCAACTTAAAAATTAGTTAAAACTTGTTGTATCCAGAAAATTTTCATAAAAAACCTTGTTAGAATACATGGAGACATGTTAGGAATTGGTTTTTCTTAAAATTTTCTATCAAAGTTCAAGTTGGACATATTTTCAGGTGAAACACTGCCGGAAAACTCATCGAAATATTCTTGTAGGGTTAGCCAAATCTCTGGACTTTCTGGACCTGACTGTTTTAACTGAAAAGCTGACATGGAATGTTTGTCTTTTTAACCAAAATTGTGTAGACAACTGACCACTTTCGAAAACCAGTCTCTGCTAGAAAAGGAAATTTCCACCAACCAACCCTACAAAAAGATTCCTCTCTACGAAAAACATCCGTGCGAATAACCCATCCGCACGAAGAACAAGACTGTTCGTGCGAAAGACTAAGTCATCCGCACGAAGAACCTTGTTCGCATGAAGCACAAGTTTGCTTGCATGAAAGAGTGTCTCTCGTACGAAGCACCCAGTTCGTACGAAGGATAGTCACTTGTACGAATGCTTGATCTGTTTTTCTTGTTTTAGTTTTTCAAAATATTTGTGATTTTTTTTAAATTGTAAAGTTCAAAAGGAGACTGTTATTTAAAAAAAAAATTAAATTTTAAACCTTTTATTTTCATAACAAGAAAACAGAATGAGTACTAATCCTTGGGATTGGGGGTGTAGTTCAAGCACAAATCAAGACTCATCACAAAGCTCCACAGCCTCATGGGTTAAATCATTAATGCCTCAACATACAGCCACGATTACCGTAAATCAATGGGCGTGTGTCGCAAATCAAAATCAGAGCATTCAGACTCTTCTTATAAGCGAGAGTGAAACTGGAAGTAATAACCGTCCACCAAAACTGAACCATATGAACGATTATCCTTCGTGGAAAAGCCATTTCCATACATATGTTCTCGGTCAAAATATAGAATTATGGACATGTTTTACTACACCATACAAGGAATCTCTCGAAGAAGTAAGATCAAATCCAACCTCATTAGCCAATTTAGATGAAAGCAAGAAAAAGGCCTATGATTTAGAGAAGAAGGCATTTGCTATCCTTACACAAGCACTTCATTAGGATATTTATCATCAGTTTGTGTACTGTACCACCACCAAGAATCTGTGAGATACTTTGGAAGCAAGAGGAGAAGGAAATGTTGCAACCAGAAAAATACGACATGATCTACTGAAGAAAGAGTTTGAAGGTTTCATGTTCATGGAGAATGAAACTCTGAGCGATATGACAACACATTCCTACCATCTGCTTAGCAAAATGTACTCATACAAAGTGTTCGCATCTCCACAAGAAACCGTGATGCGCTTTGTTGATGCCCTACCGCCAAAATGGGGTCAATTTATTGACTTGCTAAAGCATACAGGCGTTCTGGATGTGATTAGTATTTATGAATTTGTTCAGAAGGTGGAGAACAAAAACGAAGAAGAAATCCAGAAAGCAAAGAGGGTTTCAGTTCCACAGAACTCTGAAATGTACTTTGGAGGGTTTGAGCAACCAAAACTTCAAACCGCGTTTGTGTCAAATGTTAACCCCTTTCTACCACCACCAGTTCAAACAGATCAATCTGCCGGCTCAAGTACTCAAACCTATGGTCTAGTATTTGATCGTAAAGCCTTTCTACCACAACCTCAAGTTGTTACACCTCAAGCTCCACAACAAACTTCTCACCAAGCTTTCTATGGTAACAACTTTCAACCTGCAAACCCTAATAAAGTCAGACTTGATATGTCACATCTTTCCAAGGACAGTGTAGAAGTTGCTCAAGAACATATGGAACTTCTGAACACCATGGTTAGTGCTTACTGTGGATTAGTCGCTGGTCAATTTGGAAACATAAATTTGACTAATGAGACTACCAACAAATAGACAGAGATGAGATGGAATTAATGGATATTGAGCGTTTGCAAGTGCGGTCAGAAGAGCTAAGGATTACATGAGCAAAACTGGAAGAACAAGTTTGGAAAGCAAGAAAGATATGAAGTATGGTTTTGGTAAAGATGTTGTTACTTGCTTTAACTGTGGTGAAAAAGGTCACTTCAAGCGTGAATGCACTAGCCCAGCAAACAAGGAAATCACAACCCTTTTCGAAATCAATCACAACCATCCAACATAAGTCAAGTTAACAATGATCGAAGAATAGTAGCTGTTAACAACCCAAACAACACCAACCAATCAGGACCTTCAAACAACACAAACAGAGCTTCAGTAGTTCAAGCAGAGGAAGTATACAATTAGTCAGCACAATTGGGAAACGAGAATAAAGGAGGAACTGCATGTTATGCCAAGATTATCAATCGAATCAAACATGTTCACAACATTGACAATTCTGATGATGATGATGATGGTTCAGGTATAATGGTAGTTCTGATGAAGAAAGCTCGAGTGTAGGTGGTTATGGATCTGATTCAGATGTTAGGGAAAGGATTGATACTGAGGTAAATGAGTTGCTGAAAGAGGCAGAGAAGCTGAAAAGTCAGAAGGCTGGTTTGACAAGAAAAGCAGAAGTTACATCGAAAGAAATGGAGAAAATCTTTACAAACAATGCATCCTTTTCTCATCATACCGCCTTTATGGCGAATGTTGCCGATTCAACAAGTCAGGTAAAATCCGACTCTCCTAAAATATGCAGTGACTGTGCTGAATTAAAAATAAAATTTGAAACAATAAACAGTCACAATTAAAACCTAGTTGTTGAACTGTCAAAATGTAAAGAGGCAAATATGGCTTTAACTCGAAACGAAAAAGAATTCAAATATGTAATAGAAACTCTTAAGAAAAGCCTTTATGAATTAACAAAGACAGTTTTGAACAAGCAAACAATAATTAATAACTACATTAATATCCTTGAAGAAACAAAGAAGGAGTTAGCCATTGCCAAATGTGAACATGATGCGATCAAGCTAAAATTGGAGAGTTACTCTAACTCTCGATATGTGCTTGATCATATCATTAACGTTCAAAAATTGAAAGGAGATGTCAAATACATTGGGTATAAATCGTGTCCCCCTCCGTTGAAACACAATTATACCAAATTGCCTGATGAAGAGGAAATGCTATGCTTTGAACCATCTGTACCTCTTAATCCTGAAGAGTTTGCAGTAGGATTAGGGTTTATGCTGGACAATTCCTCAGAAGAACCAAGAAAAACAAAGAACTCATCATCTGTTGTTGATCAAAATCCTTCTATAATAGAGGAAGTTGATTCATCAGATGACGAGTCAGTTAAAAGTGACCAGGATCAATCTCTTAATGAAGAAAAAGGGATAGAAATTTCTACTACTCTCGATGTGAAAAATGTTGAAAATCAAGGGAATGATCTAATGAAATTTGTCAAGACAAATGCATCTACAGATAGAGATAAAAATGTGTTGTATACCTTGATTGGGGACAAGAAAATTTACTCAAACAAAGACTTTCCGATCAAAAATGTAAATCCAACTTCAATTGATCAAGTTTCTTAAAATTCAACAACCAAATTTTTAGAAAAGAAAAATCCAATCAAGTCACAACCATTATCCATTTCAAAAGAAAAACAAGAAAAGCAAGCTGAAAAACCTAAAGTATCACAACCAAAGGTTGAAGCTAAAGGCGCTCGCTACAAGAAGAAATTGAAAAATGTTAAATTTGTGAGTTCAACATGTACTGATAAAATCAAGACTTTTGAAAGCATGTCTAATATTTATTTTGTAAATAAAGTCAAGATTTTGAAGCGTAACAGTCAAAACAATCACACTCAACATACAAATGGGTGTGAAAATAAACCAAGTACCTCCAGACCCACAAGTTCAACATCAAGTCATAAAAAAGGATCTCCTAAATTTGTTGAAAGGAGAACATGTTTTAAATATGGAGAGTTTGGCCACATAATCAAAAATTGTACCGACCCAGAAAAAGCAAGATTTGTCGAAAAAGCCCCTCCTTAACCAACTTGCCAATGTCAATTTGTGTCACCTAAAAAAGACAAACGCATTGTTAAATAACAAGAAGAAAAACAGAGACGTAAGAAAGTAAAAATAATTGAAAAAGCATTAACCGGATTTTTCAGAAAGGAAACCAAGTTCTTCAAGTTTGATAAAACCAGAATAGTTAAAAATGTAAATAATAGTCATTCTGGTAAATTTCAACAATCTTGGAAACCTAAGACCGGTAATGTTTCAAGGGGAGGCACAAAGTCTCCAAATCATCAAGAAAAAGAAATCACATTTCTTGATAATAAGGGTCGACCCACGACCACTAAGGCTTGGGTCCCCATCTCAAACTAATTGGGTATTGAAATGTCCAGCGTGTTCCAGGAGGAATTGTGAATAGTCATTGGATTATTGACAATGGAGCATCTAGGCACATGACAGGCGACTTAAGGCTCCTTTTGATGTAAAAAGCATTAGAGGAGGTTATCTTGCTTTTGCTGGAGACAAGGGAGGATACATCACTGGAGAAGGAATCGTATTCAGTGGTGTTGTTAGCTTTGATAAGATCAATTATGTTAGTCAAATTGATCACAATCTTCTAAGTGTTTCTCAAATCTGCGACAAGAAGTTCACGGTTCATTTTGATGATGCCGGATGTTATGTGCTGAAACCTGGTTTCAAGATTCCCAAAGAATGGATTCTTCTGTCAGCTCCAAGAATTAAGGACTTGTATATTCTTGACAAGAGCCAAGCTATTACCACATCTACACAAGTTACATGTTTTATCTCGAAAGCCACCAAAAAGGAATCAATCTCTTGAATAGACGAATGGGAAACATTCACTTGAGGAAAATGAACTACTTGGTAAAAAATAATCTTGTGAGTGGTGTACCAGTGAAAAACTTTCATTTATAAGACATCTGTGTATCATGCCAAAAGGGAAAGCAAGCTAGAAAATCTCATCCTGTGAAGAAGATTAACATAGAGAATATGCCTCTGGACGTCTTCATATGGACCTTTTTGGACCTATGAAACACAAGACTACCTTTGGTGATTCATATTGTTTAGTGGTTACTGATGACTACTCAAGATTTTCATGGGTGAATATGATGGCACACAAGAGTGAAGTTCCTGAAATCCTCAAAAATCTCCTGACACTACTTGAAAATTTGTACAACTTGAAGATAAGGAGAATCAAAAGCGATAATGGCACCGAATTCAAGAATCATGTTATGCATGAGTTCTATTCTTCTAAAGGCATTCTACATGAGTACAGTTCTGGATACACTCTACAACAAAATGGTGCCGCTAAGAGGAAAAATAGAACTCTGATTGAAACTGCAAGAACTATGTTAGTAGAATCAGAACTTCCTGTTCAATTTTGGTGGGAGGCTGTAGCTACTGCATGTTATACAATGAATAGAGTTCTTACGGTGAAGAGGCATGGGAAAACATGTTTCGAATTGCCGCATAAAAAGAAACCGGATGCGTCTTTCTTAGAACCTTTTGGAGCTCTGAATTTGTCAATGAAAAAGATTGAAGAATGGGGTGAAGTTAAGGTTCAAAGATACACTGAATCAGTAAGAGCTCCAGGTGCTCCTTGGATGTTTGACTACGATGGGCTGTTTGACTCCTTTAATCTGCCAACTTTTGATGATGCATCTACAGCTGCTCAAATGCTACTTGAAAGTGAAACTGCAGTTAACTCGTCATTAGTACGACCAATTATTGTTAACCCTCAAGTGTCTACTTTGGTTAACAATCTTGTTCAAAATGAGGAAATTGAAGATGCTGCTGATTATAATGTTTTTTCAGAAGATGATGAGTTCCATGATGCAAATGAAGCTACTTCTGGTCCTGTTCTGGGAATTTCTGATGTCACGTCAAATGTACAAAATCAAGGGACGACTGAAGGTCATGCATCTACATCTTCATCAAATCCAGCAATCGACTTAACTGTTGATTTGAATATCAACAATTTGGGTATAAATTCTTGAGTTCCTAATGTTCCTGAAACTCGAATCCATAATACCCATCCTCAGCAGAATATTATAGGAGATGTCCAAAGTGGTGTGTAGACTCGTAATCAGCTCAGGAACAACCAGAATGCTAGTTTGTGTTCGGTTATTAGGGAATCTGGGGAATATAATGATTGGTCTTTTGCATGCTATGTTTGCCAAGTAGAACCGAAATCTTGGATGGAGGTAATGAAAGAAGACTCATGGGTTGAAGCAATGCAAGAAGAACTTCAGCAGTTTCAGAAGTTAGGCGTGTGGAAATTGGTTGACCGGCCTCACAACTACAAGAAGATTGGTACAAGATGGGTTTAAAAGTGTAAGAAGGATGACCGTGGTGTTGTTGTGAGAAACAAAGTAAGATTGGTTGTCCAGGGCTTTAATCAGGTAGAAAGCATTGATTACAATGATGTTTATGCACTAGTAGCTCGTCTTGAGGCTATAAGAATTTTCTTGGCTTATGCGTCCTACAAGAAGTTAACCGTTTATCAAATAGATGTTAAAAGTGCATTTCTTCATGGTGTGGTTAAAGAAGAAGTATATGTTGAGCAACCGCCTGGTTTTGAAGATCCAATCCATCCTAAAAGGTTTGGCTTCTCAATAAGGCATTATACGGTCTTAATCAAGCTCCACGGGCTTGGTATGAAACGTTGTCTTCCTATCTTCTCAAGAATGGTTTTTGACATGGATTGATTGACTTTACTCTCTTCATCAAAGAAAAGAATGAGGACTTATTGTTGGTACAAGTATATGTTGATGACATCATTTTTGGGTCTACTAACAAGAAAATGTGCAAAGAATTTGAGAAGGTGATGCAAAAGAAGTTCAAGATGAGCGCAATGGAGAAATGACTTTCTTTTTAGGTTTGTAGGTTCATCAATCTAAGGAAGGGATTTTCATCCATCAAACCAAGTATGTCGAGGATATTCTCAAGGAAGACTCAAAGCCGTTAGGAACTCCATTAGCTCAAAATCATGGGATTACTCCTGATGGAATGGGTGAACATGTGGAACCGTCTCTTTATCGTGCTATGATCGGATCTCTCATGTATCTTACTTCTTCAAGACCCAATATAATGTACCCAACATGTCTTCTACCTCTTTACCAGTCGAGTCCAAAAGTTTCTCATTTGATGGCTGTGAAAAGAATCTTTCGTTATTTGAAGGGTCGCCCGAACACTGGTCTCTGGTACCCTAAGGATGATAAGTTTGATTTGACAGCATTCAGTGATTCTGATCATGGTGGCTGCAAAATCGTTGCAAAATCAATATCAGCAGGATGTCAGTTCTTTGGAAATCGCCTAGTCACGTGGCAGTGCAATAAGCAGACTTGTGTAGCTACGTCAACCTGTGAGGCTGAGTATATTCCCTTTTCTTGAGGAAGTAAGGAAGTGGATAAACCTTATAACCCTGTAGGAGTAGGAGCCAGCTAATCCCTCTATCAGTCTAACCCCGCGAGCAAGGAAACTAGCTAAGCAAGTCATTCCAGGTCAGGGAGGGCAGAAGAAGAATTGAATAAAGTAAGGAAGTCCCGGGGCTGCTGCTATAGGAAACTGCCATAGGTACTAGGAGTAAGCCTGCAAGTAGTATTTATTAAGTTAAGCAGTAAGCCCTAGAGCTTGAGATTGTAAGTTTCAGGTACTAGTTTACAAATTATACGGCTTCTAGTTGCTGCTCTCAGGTTCTATGGATCCAACAGCAAATGCGCGACTACAGTTTTGAATTTCTAACTACTCCTATATATGTTGATAACGAAGCTGCTTTACAGATCACTCAAAATCCTGTACAGCGCTCAAAAACCAAACACATTGAGATTAAGTATCATTTATACGGGATTGTTATGAAAAGAAACTTATCAGTGTTGTTAAAATCCACACAGATCACCAACGTGCCGACCTGTTTACAAAAGCATTTGATAAATCTCGTTTTGATTATCCTATTTTGGTCAATGGCATCAAGGTAAAACCTGAGTAAATCATCCTTAGCTAATCATTGTTTGTATATTTTCTTAAAATCTAAAAATTACAAAAAGATTTTATATTTTCTCTTAGTTTTTTATTCTTAGGGGGAGTAAAATTCAAGAAAATACAAAAACATGATAAAATACAAAAATACAAATATATGTCTTTTATTTATTTATTTAAGTTTTTATTTATTACCTTCTTTATTTAAGGGGGAGAAAGTTTTAGAAAAATACAAAAACAATAGGAAAACCAAAAATCAAAATGAGTTTCTTGGATAGATAAGAGAAGATGATGATACACACCGGTGATCTGTCAAAAACAGTAAAAAACATAAAACAAAAATTCATTAGTAGCTTTACTAGATGTATCGGTAGGCTCACAATCTGATTAAAATGTGCGGGTTGATATAAACATAATGGACTGTACCGAAATTTCGTTTAAAGCCAGGTGGGACCATTCATTGGCATATGGTCTTGGTACCGAAATTTCTTTTGATAGTATGCCGAGGTTATGAGATATGCGGTCTTTATGCTGACTTATCTTCTAGGTATCATGGTTGAATCTTTTACCAAAAAGTAACGGTGACACAAGTCTAGAACTTCCATGATACCATACATACGTGTAAATACTGCATACGACCATCAATAAGTGATAAAAATATCACATCCACCCAAAATAAGTGATAAAATATCACAGCTTTATGCGGGAGCTAAGTTCGTCTCTTTGTCGGTACAATGGTACTAACCTGTTCACGGATTTACTCTTGTGCCCTGCATGCATCTGAAATTTAAGTTCCTCATCATTAAGTGATTTAATCACATAGGGCTTGTTTTCAATCAAAAATAAGCATCTCACATCATATACGTCAAAACAGATGATAAGCATTATACTCATCGGTAAGATTTTCTCTCGTGCATATCTTGATACGGGAATGTGTCGTGAAGTGGTTGAAACCGGCTAGTAAGTATAATTCATACATTAATCATATCTCCTAATCATAATTACATCTGATCAGTTGAGCTTATGTGGACAACAATACCGATAATCATAGTAGAATACTTATTTATTTAATTGGATGTTTTAAACAAAACTCGTTTTTGACAAGATTAAAAGTTGGTATGATTCTCTTACCTTGAAACTCTGAAAAAGATTACCTAGTATATATATAATTTATTCTTATCTGTTAGTAATTATTTTTGTTTAGTTTACTCTGTTGTTAAATTAAGTTATTTTTGAATTAGCCAAAGTTGAAGCTCAAAAGTTTTCTACCAAGAACCGCCCTAAAACTCATTTGTCTTGTTATCATAATCTCATAAAGAACTTTCTTACAATGGGTAAACTCATCTCAAAGAACAAAATCTATTTAACGAGCACTTTTCCTAACTTAATTTCTAATTAGTGTGGATATGTGCAAAGATATAAATAGGACAACAAAAAACCTAAGGTCCTCGAAGAACTAAAAGTCCAGTTTCGAAAAACTTGGACACGTATGAATCAGAGATCACTTGTACGAGCCATTGTGCCTCGTACGAATGACCACTGGGCTCTTGTACGATTGGAGTTCTTTATAGGAGCTAAGGTTGTTTGCACGAGTATCTTGATGTGGTATAAAGGTGATGAAGTTCTTTGGTGGGACTTTACTTTCACCTTGCTCACGTCATACTTTCACCTCTCCTTAAGTTGTTTTTGATATCTTTAAAGTATAATTGACAATGTTGGCATACTTTGAAGATGAACAACCCGAACATTATCTGACCATTTGACTTTGACTAACATGAACGAAAAACTTTAAGCGAATATTAACGAAAAACAAGTTCCTCATAAATAATCTTCTCTTGAAGTTGTTTGTGTGAACAATATCTGTACGAGTGAAATACCACTAGCACGAGTAACTTGTCGCTCGTATGAGCCAGTTACTCGTACGAGTAAATAAATTGTTTAACCAAGTCAGTTGTTCGTAAAAAGCAGTTGTTCTTCGTACGAATAAATTGTTATTCATATGAGTCAGTAGTTCTTCGTACAGGGAATACATGCGTACAGGAAGTTTGAAATAAAAATTTTTGTGTGTATATTCCCTAATGAACTTATATCTTATTATTGTTATCTTTTGTGTACAGAATCGAACAAAAGGAACATAAAAGAAAACCCGCAATGAAGAGAACTGACAAGTCAGAAGTTGAAATTATATCAAAACCAAGACATAACATGGTGGCCTACTTAGATCCGGAAGACAAATTTGCTGAGTACAACGGTATAATGAAGTTCTTACGTGACTCAAGGATACATTATGCTATCACGCACAAGACTACAGTATACAAGACGTTGATCAAGGAATTTTGGGATTCAGCTAAAGTTGTTGAAGTAAATGGGCAGGAACTTATCCGCGGGAAAGTAAATGTCTTGAACATAGATGTCTCTGTTGAACTCATTAACTCAATATTACAACTTGGTGATGATCCTGAAGCTCCATTCTCAGTATCGTTGAAGTGTCAACATGGATGTTTGCTAGGAATGAAATGTGTTGACTTTCTCATAGGACAACTGAACAAAGCATGGTTGCCACTCCGATACAAGTTCTTTCTACATGTTCTAATTCAATGTTTGAGCAACAAACGAAGTGGTTATGACATGGAAAATAACGACTTGGTTGGAATGATGATAGCTTCGACATTAAACAAACCGTTTAGTGTTTCAAAGTATATTTTTGTAAACATGAAGGAGAACCTGAGAAGAACTGGATATGGTGGAAACAAGTTTTGGATGTATCCTCGTTTTCTCTAAATGATCTTGAATGTGCAACATCTGAATCTTTCGAAGAACGACAGCGATGTTTTAAAAGTAGAAGTTATGATGGAACATTCGTTGAAGATCTTTAGAGGTGTAGAAGCAAAACGTTACAAGGAAAGCACACCTCCTCATAAATTAATCGATTTTCTGGAAAATGATCAATATGTTGAACTAGAAAACAACAAGTGACGCCATGATGACAGTGAGTCAGATAATGAAGAGCTAACTTTGAAAAGGATGATCAAAGATAAGTTTGGTCGTCAAAAGGGAAAAGGTGATGATGATGACGGTAATAATGATGGTAATGTTGGTGCAAGTGATGTAGGTACCACAGGTGGTTATAAGGGTAGAAAGAAACAAAACAAAAAGACTATGGAAACATCGTCAGCACAGCCTGAAATCACACAACCTGTAGGTCCCCTAGTCCTTATGGATCTTGACAGAATCGTCTATCCAATCTAGAGTGCGGAATCCCCAACATCAGATTTCACAGAAAAACACAAGAACACAAACAAGAACAATTCCTTTAATCAGTCTTCTCTTGATTATCCAACACCAAGGTTTACAACCAATTCAAGACTCTCTAGAAATCTCTCAGCCACTCTCTGTAGATTTCTCCAACCAACTGTCT
Source organism: Scalesia atractyloides (assembly GCA_947069175.1). Lineage (NCBI taxonomy): Eukaryota > Viridiplantae > Streptophyta > Magnoliopsida > Asterales > Asteraceae > Scalesia > Scalesia atractyloides. The sequence goes on from CAMTDV010000026.1 coordinate 17,897,822, forward strand.
ATTCTCTGTGTCTAACCTAAAACCCTAATGCATAACATGTATATATACTACATGTTTACATACTAGGCTTTATCTTGGGCTAGGCCATTCTCCAAGCCCATTACAACTCTAAACAAGCTAAACACAAATACTAAGCCCAATACAAAATATCCAAAGACTAACTATTAAACTATTAAGCTGTTGTCACCAATATGCACCAACAGACTCCCTCTTGACAATAGTTTCATAGTGTAACTTTGTCTTCAAACATCTTGTGATCTTTTGGTCTTTGGATAACTTCAGCTACACATAGATTCTGATAACAACAGACTCCCCCTAAACTGATGCATCCAATCACCAAAAGTCTCATTCATTGTAGATTAGTGAACTAGCATTCTCTGAATACGCTCATATCACCAAATTCTTCTATGACTTCCTTTGCAATGTAGTAGAAGGATCCTACCACGCATCTTCACACATTCTGCACTCCATTCTTAAAATGCACTTTACTTGAGTTCTGCACTTCATTTTGATAACTGCATCAATCTGTTTAGAAACACAAGCAAGTAACTCGAAAAACCATTAGTCCTTTTCCACATTAAAGATAAACCAATATTTTATCTTATCATGCAAAAACAAACAACTTATTAGATCAACCTGGGAGACTTTAAAACAAATCTTTTTGTATTTTTGTATTTTCTGAAAACAAATAACTAACAAGAAAATAAACACTCTATTTTTGTGAGTAGCACCATTAAGAAGATCATATCAGCAACATCAAACTTTTTCACACTATTTGATTATTTTATATGCAATATTCATGAATAACAGTTCAAGACGATTACCAGTATTGTTTATCCACTTAAACAAAATACATGAACATTTCAAGTACCATTACCTCGTGATCTGTTTAGATAGTTTATACTGATGTACTAGTGTGTCCCACTTCAGGACATACCCCCGCGATCAAGGTATGCACAAAGATTCATGGTAGTAGGTGAGTATATCGAAATTCATCCTTTTGAATTACAACGTTAGATAATCGGTGATCAGGTCAAGTCTTCCGTACAGCAAAGTGACCAATATCCAACGAGGGCTAGGACAAATACCAAATTTTGGTACGATTAATGCAATTTGCACTTTTGAATGACTCTCTAGGAGAGCTTCTTCAATATTTGGGATTTGACATTTTAGCTCTTTTAAGATATCCTGGTTGTGCCTAGGTCAGCATATATCTGGATGCAGCAGAAGGACAACCTTGATACCCCGGATGAAATAACGATATAAAGACCTAAAACCTTAGATTTTGGCAATCTATCAACGCAAGATTTAAGGTTATAAAACCATACGCCACTGATATGTTACCCACTCATACACAATTTATTATATTTTGTATCACAAAGGTAAGTTGATTATTTCATGCCTTTTGCCTACTGGTACATCATATGATGAAGCTGCTATCACACTTAAGCAATTTTTCTTTTAATTTCAGTGTGACAGTCTAACTTGCTGATGTACTATCATTTCTTCCTTTTGACACAGTGAAAAACTCATTTTTGATTTTCTATTTTTTTATGTTTTTGATTTTTGAAAACACTTTAAAATTTTCAACTTACTACCCCTGAACTCACACACTAACTAAAACTCTTTTTAGCATAGGGAAATTTCACCCCCTAAATTTTTGTTTTTATGGAGTAAAGTTTTAAAAACAGAAATTTAAACACAAACAGACTCCCACTTCAACCTGACAAGTAGGTTTTTCACTTTTAGTAAGCATTGTCTACCACGGAAGTAAATAATTCGTTACCATGTGTAACCTACTATTCACCTCAGATGATTTACAGGAATAACCATTGTTGAACAAATCAACAGTCCTTCTTGGTCATTCTGCACACACTCAACAACTTAGTTAGATTGGGGGACCCAAGCCTTAAAGGTCTTGGGTCGTCCAGATTCATCAATCATTGGAACATCCATCCAATATTATCCATCACACCGTACTCGTGTCTTGGTAGTCTTCCTAGCTGTTGAATAAGATTTATAGTTCCACGAGACCTTTGATCACAAGAATTCCCATAAACTCTTGTATTTTCTGACCTTTGAAAAGTATTATCTCGAAACCATCTTCTCCCATTATTATAATCTGATCTTTGAAAAAGTTTTAGATTGTTTTGAACATTCGAGTTACTAAAACCCTTATATTCGTTTCTTCTTTGAAAGTTTCGATTACCAGAAGTTTGGTATCGATTTCGATATCCAAAATTTTTACTTTGAAACGAATTTGATTGACCCTTATTGTGACATGATTTAGGAGAAGAGTTTCTTGAACCAACAAATCTTCTTGATATTGAAGGTTTAGGTTGAAATCTCGGTTGATCTGTCTGAAAACTTGATTTAACATTTTTACTTGAACCAACCTGATTTCCATCCTTAACCGCAACTTCAGCCTCTGCTTTCTTACCCTTTCTAAATGGACAACAACTAGCCATATGTCCTTTGTTGTGACATTTAAAACAAGATCTTTTCTTAAAAGTAATCTTTCTGTTAGATCCCTTTTTAAATGATTTGACTTTTTTGTCTTTAGTATCCTCATCCACTTTGTGAGGTGTACTATTGGACCTAACATATTCTTTCAAAGAACTTGGACTATCATGTATGTCGACTGTTATCGGATCCACTATAGCTGGTATAGTAGGAACAAAATCCGTAGCTCATTTTCATTTGGTAAAAAGGAGTAATCCTTATCCTCAGAAGATGGAGCTTTACTAAACCCCACTCCTGTTTTATCACTACTCCTTTTCAAACTTTTCTGAATTTTAGTCCTGACTAACGAGGATTCTCCAAATTTATCTAACTTTCTATGAAGTTCAATAATTTTGGCATGTGCACCAGCCAATTCTATGCACTTTTCAGAAAGCTCGTTAGTCTTATCCTTCACAGTTTCACGAGCTAAATCAATGATCTGTAATAGTTCATTGACTTTGCTGGTTAAACTGATGATTTCTTGTTCATTTGAATTAAGTGTATTTAAAAAATTTGACTCCCTTTTGCTCAAGAACATTAGACTCTTTCAATTTTTCTAATTTAACTAACAGAATTTTGTTTTGCTCCGATAATTTGTCAACTTTACCTTGTAGTTCAGTACAATTATGACAGGAATGACTTACAGATTGAAATTGTACCTGTACCTTTGCTGTAAGCTCATCTGTATCATCCATGCACACTGTAGCTTTTGCATCCTTGACTTCCATTCTTTCCTTCTCAGCTCTTCTCTTCTATCTTAGCAGCTTCTTCACCAATCTTCACAACTGTAGTCTCACTCACACATGTATTTTGTCTTGAAGCACTCTGATAATGTTTTTCTAAAGCTTCCCATAGCTCTCTAGATGATCCATACCTATTACAAATGTTTTTCGTATCAAATGGCAAGGACAACTTTATCGCTGCTAAAGCCTTCTTCTCAGCATCATATATACGTTTCTCAGAATCTTCCATCTTCTCATATGAGAGAACCATAATTCTTCCATTAACTCGACGTATGGGAGCAATGTACCCATCAATCATACAGCTCCACATATTTGAGTCTTCACATTGAACAAATGCTTCAACTTTGGGTAGTTATTAAGACACTCACTATTGTTCTTCATTCTGACCATCTTTACCACGCAGAGTATCAGTTTAAATGGATTTTGGTATACCTGTATCAAAACCCAAATCTAACCTCTCTTCTGGTCCTTCTTCGTGTTTTACCGTAACCGTACCGTTAAAAGCGTTCAAATTTTTTTTTGAAAAGTGTGGTTACCAAATTGTACCGTTAAACTCGTCTCGACGATACGAATCCAATGATATATATATTGTCCGATAGTGATTTTAGGATTTTCCAGCATTTCGGATCACCAAATTATACCGTTAAACTCGTCTCGACGATACGCAGAGTATCCATTTCGAAAACGTTTAACTCCAGTTACGTCAGCTGGTTAACTTTCCACCTTTTCGTGGATAACTCAGAACTGTACCAAATCCGGAACAGTAACTCGGATTTACAATTCGAAATGACAGTCCCGAATAGTAATCCGAAATGCTAATCCGAAATGCTAATCCGAAATGGTGATCCAGAATAGTGATCTGAGATGAAATCTGGAATGCACTGTTCTAATCCGAAATGGAAATTCGGAATAGACTACACTGATCCAAGATGGAATCCGGAATAGTCCTTATCCGAGGTGGAATCGGAATGCACTTCTGATCCGAAATTCAATCCAAAGTAGCTTCTAATCTGAATTTCAGTCCGAAATGGATCCGAAATGGCCTTTTCTGATCTGAATTGCAAGTCTGATGATCCGAAATGTAGGTTTCTGATCCGAAATTCTAGTCTTCAATCCGGAATACTAAGCTTTTTGATCCGGAATGCAAGTCTTCAATCCGAAATGCTTCACTTCTGATCTGAAATACCTGTTGTTAATCCAAATTACCTACTGAAACCCTAAAACAGCCATCAAAAACTTCGAACCAGCCTCTAAAAACGTCCGAAATTCCAACATTTTCTGCTGAAACAATTCTGAACCGAGCAAAATCAAGAGCCGAAAGCTCTGATACCAATTGTAGGTCCCCTAGTCCTTATGGATCTTGACTGAATTGTCTATCTAATCTAGAGTGCAGAATCCCCTAGATCAGATTTCACAGAAAAACACAAGAACACAAACAAGAACAATTCCTTTAATCAGTCTTCTATTGATTATCCAACACCAAGGTTTACAACCAATTCAAGACTCTCCAGAAATCTCTCAGCCACTCTCTGTAGATTTCTTCCAACCAACTGTCTATTCTCTGTGTCTAACCTAAAACCCTAATGCATAACATGTATATATACTACATGTTTACATACTAGGCCTTATCTTAGGCTAGTCCATTCTCCAAGCCCATTACAACTCTAAACAAGCTAAACACAAATACTAAGCCCAATACAAAATATCCAAAGACTAACTATTAAACTATTAAGCTGTTGTCACCAATATGCACCAACACAACCTACAACCTCATATCAAGAGACTGTACTGGAACCAGTTGCAGAAACCCAACGGAGGAGACTGAACCTGTAATTACGGAACCCACTACAATTTCTAAACCTCAACCCTCAAATACCCCAGCAGCTGAAACACCTTCGGCTGAAGATACTTCAGTTCAACGCAACCTACTACTTCTTCAGTTCAACAATCCTATTCTACATCTCATCAACAAAATACAAATGAAACAGTCGTTTGTCCTATGAAATGGAACAGGATGAGAAAGTAGATTTTCTGTTCTCTCAGTTCCAAGTTGCGGCAATCCGATTAACAAACATTCGGAGTTTATGTCTTCAATCGGAACACAGTTGTCAAACAATAGTTGGAGATAAATTCTTTGAAAGAGACTGTTAGAAAACAGGATTCTGAAATTCCGCAATTAAGAAAAGAAAATGAGCGACTAAAGGCTGCAGATGCTAAAAGAGCAACTCAGCTTCAACAAATGAGAGCAGCTGATAACTCTCGAGGGATTGAGATAAATAGGCTGAAAGAATGTAGTGCGGTTGTACAACGATCTGCGGAAACATTAACTGCTAAACACAACGACTTGAGAGAATGGTATCATTCTCGTAATGCTACACTGGTTGAAGGCTTTAATAGTATTAAAGACGTGTTTGAAATGAGCAGAAAACGAGTGAACATTCTGTGGAATGAAAGATGCAAAGCACAGGAGATCAAAGGTAAACATGATCAGGATAGAGAAGTTCCTGGCAATCCTGACGCTTCGGCTTCATCCTCGCAACCAAAAGTGTCTGTTTCAACTCCAATGGTAGAGTCTAATGTACAGCAGATCGTGACCGATCCAGTTACATCCAGTGGCACTCAAGAGGAAACAGGAAATGTTTGATGTTTCTGGAAAATATTGAAGACCTGATCCTCAATCAACGTTGGATTGAAGATTTTAAGGGGAAGTTTGTTGATACAACAGGCTATTTGGAATGAAGACCGAATACCAAGCAACAGCAAAGGGGGAGTTTGTTGATACACTTTTGTGTCTGTCGCTTGTTCTTAGTTACGTCTATAATTGTACTGTCTTTGTTTATTGTGTCTGTATAGTTTGGTTGTGACGGCCAGATCAAGATATCTCTTATCTTGATTTAGTACGACGATTAGTTTATTTTTTTTGTAAAACAGTTGCATGTGTGCTTACTGTTGAGTCTTGTGTACATCATGTATGTTGGCACGTTCTCCAAAGAACATTCAAGTATGAGTAAGAGATGCTTTGTACAAGAAAGATGTTGCTCGTACGAGCCATATACAACTCGTACGAGTGACTTGTTAGTCGTACGAGTGGGCTCATCTAAACAAGTATCTTGCTTGATTCGTACGCGCAAGTTCATGTTCGTACGAGCCGTGGGTCATTCGTACGAGCATCTTTTGGGGAATGTTCTTCTTGTCTTATGATGTTTCGTACGACCAGCAACATTTCTCGTAGTGTTGCTAGGTGTTGGCACTATATAAACATACATGCACTTCTCACTGTAAGAGAGACATTGTGTGAGATATCAGAGAGTGAACAAGTTTGTCACTAGAGAGAGACACTGAAACACAAGAGCACAGAGAGTATCTCATGAGTTTGTATGAACATTGTTTGTATGTGTTTGTACTAGTTCTCTTCTGTTAATCAAGATATTGAATCTTTGGTTATCTTGTATTTCTTACATTGCTTTGGTTTGCAAACTTACTAGGATTCCGCACTCGAAGTTGTGTTACATAAACAGGGAAGTAGGTTATATTTTTTCATATTTAAAATCTCAAATGCATTCTGATCATCAACTCTAAGAACTTACACACCTTTGTTCATCCTTTTAGGGTAACTTGGTGAATTCCATCCTTCCAAAATCAACTCACACTTATGTGAAAATTACCTACGCAAATTGTGAGTATACTTGGCCCTTTTTTCCACTTTGAATCATGTTTGGGTTATAACATGTATAATTTATTAAACACACAAATACATGCAATCAATCTTATACAAACCTCAATCCATTAAACATGCTACTTGTCCTACTATATGTTTATACATGCAAGGATATTCTTATTGATATGCGTCAAATGCAACATATAAATTATATCTAATACGGTATAAAATCAACCGTTTTTAATACTAATGTTAGGAAAAAGTGTGTTCTTTGTATACTTTTGATTTTCAAGATTAAAAGAGCGTAAATGTACAAAAGAAACAAATTAACGACAAAAGCCAGCATAAGTATGAAAAATGGGAAGACAACGTACTAAACCAAACCACCAAGCTCCAACCAAAGACAAAAACAACAAGTCAGAAGACTGGCACGAGGTCGTGCCTAGTCGGCATGGGGTCATGCCCCCTAAAGATTCCAGATCAGAAGAAGACAAACAGAAGCAGACAAGAGACATGGGGACATATCTCTCAGGGCACGAGCCGTGGTCAACTCTCAGATTTGCGAATCTCAGAAAGTACTGCACGTACAAGGGCCACGGGGTCGTGCCGTTGATGCACGAGACCGTGTAGCAGGATGATCTGACATCTGCATTAAATGAAGACAAAGAATGAAGGAGGCACGGGGCCGGGCTTTACTGGCACGAAGCCATGTGAAGGGACTGTTTTTTAGTATAAATAGGGTGCTTGGTTTCATTCCAACTCATCCTTTGGCAAACCATTTCTCTCACACCAGCCACCACTCCACCACCATAATACCAGCATCATCCACCACATTCATCCATCATCCATCTTTATAGTGGGTGTAATAGTCTCGGGATCTAAGATTGATCATAAGAGTTGTTGTCAAACAAAGGCCATGATTGGCTAATCGCTTATATCACTTGATGAAGACAACTTATTTGTGTATTACTTTTGATTCCCAAGCTTTGGTTAACTTTTTAATTGGGTTTGTATTAATAAATTTAATATCTAGTTTTTTATATTGAAAGTGAACTTTATTCTATCATCTCTTCATGTTTTGTTGATTCACTCATTCGTGTCTTTACGGTCTATATAAAGCGCTTTAACTGCTTGGAAAGGGGTTTGAAGGGTGGTATGGGTAAAGTTTTTGCCTCGTTCAGTGTATAGATACTACGAGGACTTAGATCAAGCTTATTAAGACTTCCCTTGAGGCAGGTAGCATCAAATCGGGGGAAGTAAGAACAGCTTGAGCCCCTTATAAACAAACTACTATTAAAACTTTAAGCCGGCCTTGTGGGATTGTATCCCTGTTGACTCAGGCCAATATGGTCAAGGGTAGCGTTGCGTCCAAAAGAGGGACATGCCACATTTTTCACTAATAACTTACTTAATTATCTTTTAATATTCCGTCTTGCGGGACTGTATCCCTGCTGACTAAAACCAATATGACGGAGGGTATTGTCGCCTCCAAAAGAGGGGCATGTCACTTTAACTAAGATAATCTCTTAAAAACCCAAACCATGGAAATCGTCAAAGGATACATAAATAATGTGTCCGATTCAAGTGATTCTATCTTGTCTATTTGTTTCTTTTATTATTATTCTTATTTATTAAAAACCTTTCACTAAAAATTTTATTAGATTAGACGTTGATGATATCCGCTATTAAAAGCTCTTGTGCCCTAGTGTCTTGTAGAGGGTGATAGTTGAATATCATGTTTTTATAAATTTAAAGCTTAAATAAACGAATGAAAAGTATTTAAAATATATCTAAAAATTATACCCATGCTCGCACACGTCACTTATGCATACTATTTCTCATTAAATTTGCAAGCCTACCTTAACATGTTTAGCGCTACCAGAGTAGTTGTAAAGTTTCGTATTTGCGATGTATTTCCGATTACCTTTTAATTCATATTTCATTTCAACATTTGTAATCTGAGACTTCGATCATAATGGACAATTCATTTTTCTATACATGCATGTTATATTAATACTTAATTATTATTCAAACGAACATCAAATATGTGTTTATATGCAAAAACGAGACTGAAAATACTTTGGAAATATTAGTCATACATGCATTATACACATACCATACTTGGATACACTTTGAATACCTAAAAACAAGCTAAAATATAAGAAAACGACACAAAATAACCTATAAACCAAGTAAAGGGGCTGAAATTGGATAAATTGCTAAATTTTGAGAAACATGACCACGTCGTGCCATGTGACCGGAGAGTGCTTGGATGGTCGCATGGCGCGACCAGACTCAATTTGAAGCTGGTTGTTCCCAGCTTGTGGTTGTTCCATTTTTCCACCTCTTTTCATCCTTAATCACCTCCTAAGCCTTTAATAACCTAAACCCTAATGCCATATTATAAATAAGTGCCTCCCATAACGTTCCAACCTTTACACACCTCAAAACAACTCTTAAATCCTCTCAACTTTTCAATATTTCCAAGTTCTTGACAGATTACACTAGTTTTTTCAGAACAATGAGTTTGAAGACCTTTCTCCTACTTTTCTTCTTATTTTCATGTATCAAACTACTTGGATAACCTCCAAGGATGTTACCCAAAGTTCACCAAGGTGTAACAAGGTGTTACATCATTTATACGAGGCTCCACAGTCAATTTTAATTTCTGTTTTGTTTAAAACCTTACAACTTGTTCTTGTTTACGTTCATCTTCTAGAATCTTGTACCAAGCTTTATCCCCAACTATACTCATGTTGTGAGGCTTATGTTATGGTTTATTTCCAGAAGATAGAGGTCCAAACCCTCTCTAATTTACTTCCCTAAAGGTTCTTAGTGGCCAACAAAGTGTTGAGTCCAAACAAGCTTTCAACTTTCAATGTTAAAAACTTGAGTTTTCATTAGGTGTGCATAATGGGAGCCTTGGCTTTCCGACTATGATTTCACATCCCCACTTAGTTATTTAATCCATTTCTACATAGCATATGCCACTAAGTAAAGTTTCTAGTGACAAAGTGCCTAATCGGAGTGTCGCACCCCGGTCAAAGATAATATTTATAACCCTAATTACCCTTAACAATGCGTTAGTGGTAGTAAGGGGTCGAACCACGAAGAGTTTGTGGTTTGCGATTGGATGTGGTTGATTTTAAGTACAATTGTCACTTTTATGAAGATTGCTAATATGAACGTTTCAGTATTTGGTAGTTTGAAATGGGTGCCGGAATGATCCGACAAAGTTGAGTGGACTACTAAATTACTAACTTAATGAATACACGAAAACTGAATTACTTGATTAAAACAATGGTTTGAAAACAAGGTTCACACCTGGTTCGGTATTGCAAATCCTAGGGTTTCTACACATTTTAGGTCCAATTCAATTGCAACAATGATGCAGGATTTTAGTGTTGCGTGGTTTAGGTGCCAAAAGCTATCGACGTTAAAAATAATGGACTACAATGCACTTCATTACCAAGAACATGTAAATTCTAACCTAGACAAGGTATAATCGCACACACACATTTCGCAAAGTGAAATTTCATAACTCATTCGACAATTCACAAATACAATACCAATGCGAGACAATTATCATAGGTTTTCAAATCAAATTACAATTTGTCACAAATCAAAACTCAAAACAATGTTAAACCTTAGAACTTACAAAAACCTACACCGGGGTGAAACCCTCGAGAATTAGCTGCTCATGAAAAACGGAACTTGATCATCGGATGATTGAAACCCAAACATGAACATCTTGAAGCTTTGATAATGGTGATGGTGAGGATTAGGGTTTTGAATGGATGATGATGGTGAAAGGATTGGAGGATTGGTGTGGATGATGATGATGATGATGGATTAGGGTTGGGAAGATTGGATGATTGATTCGGTTGATGATAGATGGATGAAATGGATTCGAATGGAAGGATATGGTGTTCTTGGCTCTAAGATGGATGATTTTGCTTCAAAAGCTCGTAACTCCTTGCAATTTTGGGTCAAACAAACATTTAAAACCCGTTCGAAATTGAAATTCAGCGACTGAACTATCAGAGGGGCATCATCGACGACCCTCTTGGGCGTCGCCGACGCCCTCTAGAAATGCACATTTTCTACGACGCCTTAATCCACTGTCTACGACCATTTTTCTCCGACGGGTTATCTGGAAGGCGTCGCCGACGGTCTAGGAGGGCGTCGCCGATGGCCTCTCTAATGCATGCTTTCCTGTTTTCCCATTTTGCGATACCAGTTGACCCGTTTTCCGTCCCGAAGTTCCAAAACGCTTCTGAATAGCTCTTTAAACTCCGTAAACCTGTAAAACACAAATCCAATCAAAAGTAGGCTATTCAAAACTAAAAGTCACGTAAAACGTTAACTTAAACTCAATAGAAACATCGGTTTTTGACCACGTATCAGTGTCTAAACTACACCAAGTCTCCAAACATTTACCATGGTTGGAATGCACTTGTCTAGTTTGAGCTCACTTGGTTACTTGGTGAATTAAATTATTTTTTACAACAATTTAACATTCATGACCATCCGAAATCACCCTAGTGGTGGTTTTGTTCATTGGTGTAATGATAAGAAGTTAAATGGATGGGATTCATCCTACCTCCATACATAACCATACATGACTAACTATACAAAAACACATAGGTTATATACTTATAAAACCGGCCCCTGGCTTCAACTTGTCACACCCCGACCCGCAACGGAATAAAAGTCGGGGCATAATTGGGTTATCACCAAAGCTCATGATATTTACTAAGATGTTTCATATTTATTAAATTCAAATTACAACTTAAATATCCAAAACAAAATTCATACAATTACAAGAAAATGAAACTATATAATTATTCCAAAGCTTAAACTTGTTTATTCTTCTAGGCCTTCCTATGTGTTTCTTGTCTCAGCTGGATCACCTGTATCATGTGTAAAACGGGGGAGATTTTGGGTCAACAAAAGTTGGCGAGTGAACCTTGATAAAACATCATTACTAATTTCTTGTTTTATTTAATAAGGAAAATTTGTGCAATAATCACATGTGAGCAAACATATATAGATAAACAATCACAAACCACTTTGGGTGAGTATATGACATGAATGATGATGTATGTGAGATCAAGGCTCAATCAAACGGAGCCGATCTAATGAGGCACCTGATGCTCAACCCGTATCCCACGGGGAACTGATGGGCCTAATGAAATGCGTGCACTGAAAATGATAAATCCAATCTACATATAATTCACACAACAATTGATACACATTTGATACACATTTGGTCACGGATATGATGTATGCACAAGTGTTTAAGTAAAATAAAAGAATATACGACACATGATACCCCCCAAAACATGATTAAAACGGGGAATTGATAGAGATTCACTCACAGTGGGTGCGTTCTTTGATGACGATGAATGCGCACGAATTTAAGATTCAACCGACGAGGGAAAAACTAACCTAAATAATAACGAGATAATTCGATAAATAAATAAGTTTTATTTGAGATTAATATTTTTAATTAGTGCTCTTAATGGGATTCTTAGATCTATTTTTGTGAGTTAAGTGAAATTTTCTAACTTTAAAAATCTTATTTTTAAGTATTTTTAAACAATTTTTCAATTAAATAAAAAAAATAAAAAAAATAAAAAAAATAAAAAAAAGGTTGACTTGTCAGGTCTGACCGGGTCTGACCGGTCAGACAGCATGTTTATTCAGTCGGTGCGCAGGATCGAACTCGGGACTTCCCATATGCGTGCACGCAGCTCTACCAACTGAGCTACGTGTCTAACCCGAAATATTCTCTGTTTTAATTATATATATACACTAATTAGCCTTAACCTTTTTCAGTGTTTAATAAAAATGATTTAATATGGCTAAACCGGTTGCAGAGACCCGGAGTCGAACTCGGAACCTTCGGTTCGAGTGCGCACAGCCAACCAGTTGGGCTGTGTGTCTAATCTGCTTAACTACTGGATTATATTCCTCTTGTATACATTCTGTAGGTTGCTCTGAATAGGTTTTAAAAATGTTGGTTTTATTTCAGAAAGTCGGAAGAATGCGTGATTCGAACTCGGGACGTGCATATTGTATTTGCACACAGTCCACCGCTGGACTGTGTGTCTAACCCGTTTGAATATCCGGTTTTAATTATATTAGTAAATATATTCGACTTCGTCTTCTTCACTTTGAAGAACACAGAACGGTAACACCGACTGTTTTGTTTAATCGACCAACAAAACTTATAATTGATTGAAATGAAATAGAAAAAGAAGATTAAGGAATAAGATGTACCAAAACAGAGTGTTTTCTTCAGATTTCCGGCAAGTGTCGTCGGCTCTGATTTGTGATTTCGGGCTGGATGAACTGTTTTGACAGTTTCGATCATTGTGTTAAGCAATTAGATTATCAATCAAGAGATAGCAAGAAGGTTTAGACAATTATACCGTCTGATGGACGAATGCGGTTTTCTAATCAGTGATTCCGACGATATTCCGGCAAAATTGAAAATCCCCGGCGACGAGCTTTGGAAGAAATGAAACTTCGGAAAGAGAGTGCGGTTCTGAGCGAAAGGTTTACGAGATGTTTGAGTGGGTATTTATAAGGAAGATCAGCTGATTTGAGTTTGAATTTAGGTCCAAGTTCGCAGTCAATGATTTCCGTCGGTTTTTGACTGAAATTGATTGCCGGCAACGGTTATAACTGATGTCAGAATCAATTTGTGCGTTTCAGTCAAAAGAAAAGTAACCAAAATCGCGGAGTGTCGGTTTTTCCGGTGATGGCGAGTTCTGGGCGCGCTGATAGATTTTGACTTTCGGTTTTTATTATAAGTATTATTTGTTTCAGTATTTATCACAAACGAAACGTGTGGCGGAGTGGTGTGGTGTGTGTTTGTCTTTGTGGGTGACCCGGGTTCGAAACCCGGCTACCCTTATATTTATTTTTTTGATACTTTTTATTGTTAGTTATAAATTATGGGTTTTAAATTTTAAATATTTATTAATTAGGTATTATTTAGAATAAACTGAACAATAAATACTCAACGAAACATATAACTGAATATTTGATTAATAAACGAAGCGGGTTTTGAAACCCGTTTTTCGATAAATGTTACAGTATCCCCTACTTTTAGAAATTTCGTCCCGAAATTTAAGTAGTAGTGGTAACTGAAAAAAGATGCGGGTTTTTTTCGCGCATTGAGTCTTCACATTCCCAAGTAAACTCGGGTCCTCGTTTTAACTCCCAACGTACCCTGACGATTGGAATACGACTTCGCCTTAAACGCTTCTCTCCGAAATCCATGATTTCTACTGGTCTTTCAATGAAGTGCATAGATTCATCGATTTGAATGTCTTCTAGAGGAATATGGAGGTTTTCATCGGCGAGGCACTTTTTTAAGTTTGATATGTGGAATGTGGGATGAATTCTGTTGAGCTCTTCTGGTAGGTCAAGCTTGTATGCTACAGGACCTACTCTTTCGAGTATCTTGAAAGGTCCTACATAGCGTGGTGCTAGCTTGCCCTTCTAGCCAAAACGAACCACTCCCTTCCACGGTGATACTTTTAAAAATACTTGATCACCAATGTCCAACTCCAAGGGCTTTCGTCGTTTGTCAGCATAACTCTTTTGACGACTTTGAGCCGCTAGAAGATTGTTTCGAATTTGAAGGATCTTGTCGGTTGTTTCTTGAATTAATTCTGGACCAGTGATTTGTGCTTCTCCAATCTCATGCCAACATATTGGAGATCGGCACTTACGACCATATAAAGCTTCGAAAGGAGCCATGCCGATACTAGAATGGTAGCTATTATTGTACGAAACTTCAACTAATGGTAGATGAGTGTCCCAGTTCCCTTTGAAGTCTATGACACATGCTCGAAGCATGTCTTCAAGAGTTTGGATGGTGCGTTCAGATTGACCGTCAGTTTGAGGTGAAAGGCGGTGCTAAGGTCTAATCGTGTACCCAAAGCGGTTTGTACGGCTCGCCATGTTCGTGAAGTGAAACGACCATCACGGTCAGAAATGATGCTTAATGGTACGCCATGACGGCTTACGATCTCGCTGATGTAGATACGAGCTAACTTCTCATTTTTGAAGTCCTCGCGAATCAGAATGAAATGAGATGTCTTTGTAAGACGATCGATTATTACCCATATGGTGTCATACCCACTGGAGGTGCGAGGTAACCCGGTAATGAAATCCATGGTTATGTTTTCCCACTATTTCGGGTTGGACTAGAAGTCCTGAAGGTCTTTGATGTTCAGCTTTTACTTTGGAACAGGTAAGGCACTTGGAAACAAAAACAGCGATATCCTTTTTCATGCCAGGCCACCAGTAGGTGTATCGTAGGTCTTGATACATCTTGTCGGCTCCTGAGTGTACAGAGTATCGTGTTTTGTGTGCCTCATTCATGAGGAAATCACGAAGGTTATCGCGATCAGGAATCCATATGCGGTTTAAATAGTATAGAATACCGCCGAATTTGGTTTCGATTTTGAGTTCAGCTCCACATGACAGTTCATCGCGTACATCATTTTCCGTTACTGAAACATGTTGAGCTGCTCGGATTCGATCTTTGGTGTCGGTTATGATTTGCGAACATAGAAGACGAATGGAGTTCGCATAACCTTTTCGACTGAGCGCATCGGCCACTACGTTTGCCTTGCCAGGATGATACCGAATTTCACAGTCGTAGTCGTTGAGAAGTTCGACCCATCTTCGTTGCCTCATATTCAACTCCTTTTGGTTGAAGATATGTTGGAGACTCTTGTGGTCAGTGTATATTTCACACTTAGTACCGTAGAGGTAATGTCTCCATATCTTGAGAGCGAACACAACGGCTCCTAGTTCCAGGTCGTGGGTGGTGTAATTCTTCTCATGAACTTTGAGTTGCCTAGAAGCATAGGCTATCACTTTTCCTCTTTGCATTAATACACAGCCTAGCCCTTGCCCTGATGCATCGCAATATACCACAAAGTCATCGTAACCTTCAGGGAGTGTGAGGATAGGTGCGTCACAAAGTTTTTGCTTTAGAGTTTGGAAGGCCTCTTCTTGCTTAGGTCCCCATATGAAGGGTTTTCCTTTATGAGTCAAGGCCGTGAGTGGGACAGCAATACGAGAAAAATTGGCGATGAAGCGTCGATAATAACCAGCCAAACCGAGAAATGACCTAACTTCGGTAGGGGTACGTGGCGCTTGCCATTCCTGCACTGCCTTGATTTTTGAAGGATCAACATGAATTCCCTTGTCGTTGACGACATGTCCAAGGAATTGTACTTCTCCTAACCAGAATTCACATTTTGAGAACTTAGCGTAAAGTTTTTCAGTCCTTAAGAGTGTAAGGATGAGTCGAAGGTGTCGCTCATGATCGGATTTAGACTTGGAGTAGATAAGAATATCGTCGATGAAGACTATGACGAAACGGTCGAGGTAGGGTTTGCATACCCTATTCATTAGATCCATGAAGACAGCGGGGGCGTTGGTTAAACCGAATGGCATGACCATGAATTCGTAATGACCGTAACGAGTCCAGAAGGCGGTCTTTGGGATATTTTCTTCATGTACTCTGAGCTGATGATAACCAGAACGAAGGTCGATTTTTGAAAAGCAGGTGGCGCCTTGAAGTTGGTCTAGGAGGTCATCAATGTGAGGTAGTGGATAGCGATTCTTAACCGTTAACTTGTTGAGTTCTCTATAATCGATGCACATGCGAAACGTTCCATCTTTCTTCTTCACAAAAAGAACAGGTGCACCCCAAGGCGATGAGCTAGGACGTATGAATCCTTTGTCAGTCAGCTCTTGCAGTTGACTGGCCACAGCTCTTGCATTTCGGATGGGGCTAACCTATAAGGAGATTTTGCGACCGGTGTAGCGCCAGGTACAAGATCGATGCGGAATTCGACTTCTCTCACAGGAGGGAGTCCTGAAATGTCGTCGGGAAAGACTTGTTGGAATTCTTTCACAACTGGGATATCTTCGAGTTTCTTCTCCTTGTTTCCCTTTTTGACGACGTGAGTTAGGAATGCGACATAGTTCTTGCGGAGATATCTTCGGGCTTGAAGGCAGGACATTAATTTGAGTCCTTTCGAAGGGGTTTCCCCAAAAATACGTAGGGACTGACCGTTTGCAAGAGGAATGCGAATGAACTTTTCGGCGAATGAACTTTTCGCGGCACACTACTTCAGCGTGATGCTGGCTGAGCCAGTCCATACCGATTATAACATCGAAACTTCCTAACTTCATAGAAATGAGGTCAACCGGAAAGTCGTGATCGTTTAGAGTGAGGGTACAATTGCGTATAATAGAATTTAATGAAACGGGTTTTCCGTCAGCAACTTCCACCGTTAGAGATTCCATGAGATTAACACGAGTTTGGTTGAGGATAGGTTCGAATTCTAAGGACACAAAGCTCTTATCCACGCCAGTATCGAATAATATGGATGCATAACTACCATTGATGAGAAACGTACCGTTAACCACGTTGTTGTCAGCCCTAGCTTGGTTGGCATTGATGTTGAAAGCTCTTCCTCTGGCAGGTGGAGGAGCTTGGTTAGCTTGGTTTACCGGGTTCGCTTGAGCTTGGGCATAGATGATGTTCACTAAACGTGGACAAGTGTTCCTGAAGTGGTTTGGGTCCCCACAGTTGTAACAAGCTCGCATGGGTTGCATCATGGGATAGTTGGGTTGGTAGTAAGGTTGAGCTATGTGTTGTGTGGGTGGTAGAAGTAAGGGTTGTTGGGCTTGGCCCACTATCTGATTGTGGGTTTGGGTTGAAGGTTGATTGCGGTTCATTCGTTAAAGAGTATGGCAGGTTTGGATGGTGTGACCCGCACGGCCACAGCTTGTGCAATGTTGGCAGGGGTTTTCGGGAGGGTGATGGTATTGACAACGGTTGCATTTTGGGTGTGGGCCGGTGTATGGCTTTTTGAATGGTGCAGCTGAGGGAGCAATTTGGGTGATTGGTGCAGCAGTGATAGGAGGGTTGGTTTGAGTGACAGCAAAATTCTTGCTGTTTCGTTTCCTCTTACCAGCAAACTTTGAGGAGGAGACGGGGTGGTTTGGAGTTGGGGCCTCAATGGGTGCTTTCTTCTTCTCATCTTTGAATTTGCCGTTTCGGATGCGATTCTCAGTGAGTTCTGTAGCTAATTCCATTGTGGCTTCAAGTGTTGCAGGCGAAGTGCTTAAAACCGAATCTTGGATTTTCGAGGGGAGGCCTCGAATGTAATGTTCAATTAAGCGGTACAAGGGGGTGAACAAATTAGGGATCATCTGATTCAGTTCGAGAAATCTCTTATTATAGGAAGTGTGATCTCCTTCCTTTTGTTTCAGTGTGTGGAATTCGTCTTCCAGTTTTTTGATTTCGCTTCTTGGACAGAAGCGTCTTGTCATGAGTTCCCTTAACTCTTCCCATGTTAAGGCCATGGCATCTTCAACTCCTCGCTTACCCTTTTCCGTGTTCCACCAGGTAAGGGCTACCCCAAACAGTCTTCCAGTTGCATAACGTACCTTGCGATCCTCGGGACAATCGCAATTGAGGAAAGTGTTTTCCATTTCTTCAAACCAGTGAAGGAAAGCGGTAACACCTTCGGTCCCTTCATATTTTGGGGGATCGCAAGATTTGAAGTGTTTGTAGGAGCACTTTTTGGAAGGAGGGTTGGCGACGCTCTGGTCTTCTTGATTGGGAGGGTTTATGGGGTTTGCGGTGAGAGCTTGTTGAACTTGAATCACGATGTCAGGAAGCATTACGGCCATTTGTTTAGCAATTTGTGTGGCCAAGCGTTCATTTGATCTTCCTGACTTTCTGCCTCCACGTAGTTGCCTAGCCGACATCTACAGGAACATACATAGGAAGATTGTGAGTTTAAGAATTTTCTAGGTGTCATGTGTCGTAAAAAAAAGAATGAAAAACAACATAATTGGCAATAATTTAACTACATCCATAGGATGTCTTGGGTTTGCTCATGTTTGGGCCTCCAATGTCCCCCATACCATCGCCTGTGTAGTCATGTGGGCCCCCATGACTATTGGGCTTGGTAGGATTCACATTGGTGTTGGCGGATTAACACTCGCACCTCCCGAATGAAAATCGTAAAATATGATTGCGAGATTATGGTAGGAGGGTGTCCAGGTGTAGAACAAATGACAACTCAAACTGGGGTTAGCTCACACGACGTTTGGTATAGCATGCTTTGGCCTAATAGGTCCTTCGTACTATCATCGTTAGTCCCCAGGTAGGCAAACTGGTCCTTTATTTTGGATTTATACGAATGCCAAGCCTAGACAGGACGTTCCGACTACCGGTACTCGTACCCTTCCAGTTACTACATGCCCGTCATGAGAACTCACTTTGATGTGATTTGAAAAATACAACATCATTGTAAAAATCATGGGAATCGTGAGGTGTGTGCTCTCATGGATATGATATGTTATGAGGTTATGATTCATGATGAGCATTGCATAATAACATGTATTTGTGAGCGTGCTTGCATAACATTGAGTGTGAAAATAAACATGAAACATATAAAAATCATGAATTTGCATGTAACGCATAAACAATTAAAATTTAACCAACTATAGTATAGGCTCTAAGGGTCTAATAACCTATCCTATATCCCTATAGTCATAAGCTCTGATAACAATCTGTCACACCCCGACCCGCAGCGGAATAAAAGTCGGGGCATAATTGGGTTATCACCAAAGCTCATGATATTTACTAAGATGTTTCATATTTATTAAATTCAAATTACAACTTAAATATCCAAAACAAAATTCATACAATTACAAGAAAATGAAACTATATAATTATTCCAAAGCTTAAACTTGTTTATTCTTCTAGGCCTTCCTATGTGTTTCTTGTCTCAGCTGGATCACCTGTATCATGTGTAAAACGGGGGAGATTTTGGGTCAACAAAAGTTGGCGAGTGAACCTTGATAAAACATCGTTACTAATTTCTTGTTTTATTTAATAAGGAAATTTGTGCAATAATCACATGTGAGCAACCATATATAGATAAACAATCACAAACCACTTTGGATGAGTATATGACATGAATGATGATGTATGTGAGATCAAGGCTCAATCAAACGGAGCCGATCTAATGAGGCACCTGATGCTCAACCCGTATCCCACGGGGAACTGATGGGCCTAATGAAATGCGTGCACTGAAAATGATAAATCCAATCTACATATAATTCACACAACCATTGATACACATTTGGTCACGGATATGATGTATGCACAAGTGTTTAAGTAAAATAAAAGAATTATACGACACATGATACACCCCAAAACATGATTAAAACAGAGAATTGATAGAGATTCACTCACAGTGGGTGCGTTCTTTGATGACGATGAATGCGCACGAATTTAAGATTCAACCGACGAGGGAAAAACTAACCTAAATAATAACGAGATGATTCGATAAATAAATAAATTTTATTTGAGATTAATATTTTTAATTAGTGCTCTTAATGGGATTCTTAGATCTATTTTTGTGAGTTAAGTGAAATTTTCTAACTTTAAAAATCTTATTTTTAAGTATTTTTAAACAATTTTTCAATTAAATAAATAAATAAATAAAAAAAATAAAATAAAAAAAAGGTTGACTTGTCAGGTCTGACCGGGTCTGACCGGTCAGACAGCATGTTTATTCAGTCGGTGCGCAGGATCGAACTCGGGACTTCCCATATGCGTGCACGCAGCTCTACCAACTGAGCTACGTGTCTAACCCGAAATATTCTCTGTTTTAATTATATATATACACTAATTAGCCTTAACCTTTTTCAGTGTTTAATAAAAATGATTTAATATGGCTGAACCGGTTGTAGAGACCCGATGTCGAACTCGGAACCTTCGGTTCGAGTGCGCACAGCCCAACCAGTTGCGCTGTGTGTCTAATCTGCTTAACTACTGGATTATATTCCTCTTATATACATTCTGTAGGTTGCTCTGAACAGGTTTTAAAAATGTTGGTTTTATTTCAGAAAGTCGGAAGCATGCGTGATTCGAACTCGGGACGTGCATATTGTATTTGCACACAGTCCACCGCGGGACTATGTGTCTAACCCGTTTGAATATCCGGTTTTAATTATATTAGTAAATATATTCGACTTCGTCTTCTTCACTTTGAAGAACACAGAACGGTAACACCGACTGTTTTGTTTAATCGACCAACAAAACTTATAATTGATTGAAATGAAATAGAAAAAGAAGATTAAGGAATAAGATGTACCAAAACAAAGTGTTTTCTTTAGATTTCCGGCAAGTGTCGTCGGCTCTGATTTGTGATTTCGGGCTGGATGAACTGTTTTGACATTTTCGATCATTGTGTTAAGCAATTAGATTATCAATCAAGAGATAGCAAGAAGGTTTAGACAATTATTCCGTCTGATGGACGAATGCGGTTTTCTAATCAGTGATTCCGGCGATATTCCGGCGAAATTGAAAATCTCCGGCGACGAGATTTGGAAGAAATGAAACTTCGGAAAGAGAGTGCGGTTCTGAGCGAAAGGTTTACGAGATGTTTGAGTGGGTATTTATAAGGAAGATCAGCTGATTTGAGTTTGAATTTAGGTCCAAGTTCGCGGTCAATGATTTCCGTCAGTTTTTGACTGAAATTGATTGCCGGCAACGGTTATAACTGATGTTGGAATCAATTTGTGCGTTTCAGTCAAAAGAAAAGTAACCAAAATCGCGGAGTGTCGGTTTTTCCGGTGATGGCGAGTTCTGGGCGCGCTGATAGATTTTGACTTTCGGTTTTTATTATAAGTATTATTTGTTTCAGTATTTATCACAAACGAAACGTGTGGCGGAGTGGTGTGGTGTGTGTTTGTCTTTGTGGGTGACCCGGGTTCGAAACCCGGCTACTCTTATATTTATTTTTTTGATACTTTTTATTGTTAGTTATAAATTATGGGTTTTAAATTTTAAATATTTATTAATTAGGTATTATTTAGAATAAACTGAACAATAAATACTCAAAGAAACGTATAACTGAATATTTGATTAATAAACGAAGCGGGTTTTGAAACCAGTTTTTCGACGAATGTTACACAACTAATTCATGGTTAAAATTATGAGTATGGTGTTACCATCTTAGTTCTCGATTCCTCCAAGTTTGGATTCTAATGGATGAGTTAATATCCATGAAAACACACTAATCCATGGTGTCCAAACGAGTATCGAAGACAAGATGTATTTTTCATATCTATATATATATATATATATTCTATCATTTTAGTACCGAACCCAATCCATCAATCAAAATTCATGAACTCAGCACCTTCGTTTCCCTATTGTAGGATAACTTCGGTTTCCAATCTCAAGACTCATCAAACGCACAACTTCTTAGGAAGCTTTGCAAACCGTGAGTTTACATGATCCTAGTTTATGTTTCATACACTTTTGGGTGCAATATGTATAGCCTTATCAAAATCACAATCACAATATCAATCACACTATTCAAATCAATCAATCCATTATTACATGCTTATTCGATATGCTTAGGATACATACAGGCTAGAAGCCTTTCTTGCACATATTTGTCATTAACGTCATGAGCCAACCTTAACATGTATAGCGTTATAGGTGTAGTACACCACCCTTAGGAAGGGTCTATATTAAGTTATCCAAGCATGGTCTTATTCGCTTTAGTGACAAGATACGCAACTTTGTGGACACAATTAGTTTGACCTATAATTGTTGCATGCTAGCTATGTTATGTTTTATGCCTTAGTATACTTTTATGCTATGTAGGATTGATGACAACTTTTGTATCTATGCTAGTTGCCAAAACTTGTATGCTCACCAATGCTTTATGTGTTGACTGTTACTTTAATATATATTGTAGGAGATTGATGCTATGATGTTTCAAGAATCTAGTAGGATGGATTCTAGAAACACATTTTAAGTTAATGTACTTTTCATTTTGTCTTAATTGAATTTCCTTATTGTATTTCTATTCCAAGCAATGTCCCCTTAGTTCATCATTGAAAAATAGAATTTTATTTAAAAATTGTCATATTTAGCAAGTTGTGATGTCTCAATCAATCTATTTCGTTCTATCCCGATGTTTACGCTATTGGTTGGGGTGTGACAATAGCACACCGCCCATTTTGTGGTGATTGTTAAGTATTCAATCAAAATGGTCTTGTTCACTTCGGTGACGAGATTACGCCAGTGGACACTTTTGTTTGACCTATAGTTTGTGCATGCTAGTATGAAATATAACGTAGTGTACAATTTGCCATGTTGGATTTGAGACATTTTATATATATGCTATGTAGACCAAACTTGTATGCTCACCGATCACTTTTGTGTTGACAAATACTTTGATACATGTTGCAGGAAATGTATGATGATGATTAAGAAATTAACTTAGGGTGAACTAGAAACACACCCAATATTTCGTTTATATATTTTCTTTCATGGTAGTGATGTTATTCCAAGTTGTTGTATTTCCATTCGAAACAATGTATCTTTCAAGTTATGAATGAAATTAAAGTTTGATTATCAAATTATTGTCACAAATATTATGTTATGATATTTTGAACAATCTCATTCGTCTCATTGTTTCGGTCATCGATTGGGTTGTGACATAAATCAACTTGCTTACCAACTTTTGATATTCTATAACATCAACAACTTTTAACTCTTCCTTTGTACTTCAGTTTGTTAAAACATGATTCTGTTCTATGGGACAACTAGCTAGCTTACTGCCACTCATACCATATTCATTCAATAAA
This sequence comes from Scalesia atractyloides, assembly GCA_947069175.1. Lineage (NCBI taxonomy): Eukaryota > Viridiplantae > Streptophyta > Magnoliopsida > Asterales > Asteraceae > Scalesia > Scalesia atractyloides. Next base: position 17,921,459 of record CAMTDV010000026.1, read on the forward strand.
TCTATATAATACTTTCTTTGAGAAGGACAAACACCATCAATAGTCTTAAAAACCTCAATGCCAACCTCAATGCCAAAGAGAAATTTCATCAAACCAAGATCTTTAATTAAGAATTCAGTTTTTTAACAAAGACGTTACTTTATTTATATCGTTTATAGTTAATGCTATGTCATCAACATAGACCATGAACTATAAAATTAGATTTAGGAGATTTACTAAACATGGAATGATCACATTTAGATTGTTCAAAACCAATTTTGATCAAAACTTGAACAGATTTTTCATTCCACATCCTTAGTGCCTGGTTTAAAACATACAAGGATTTTTAAATCTACACACTTTGGTTTCATTATTGACACTTAGACCATCAGGTAAGGACATGTACACTTCCTCCTTAAGATTCCCATATAAAAAAGCATTATACACATCAAGCTCATTTAAAGGCTAGATATTTTGCACAAATAAGCTAATAACAAACCTTATAGTTACCATTTTTATAACAAGAGAGAAGGTTTATTTAAAATTTATACCTTATCTTTGGTTAAACCTCCTGGCAACAAGTCTTGACTTAAACCTATCAATCTCACTTGTAGCTTATACTTAACTTTATATACCCACTTACACCCAATTGGTTTTTTCCCTAAAGGCAGGTCAACAATATCTCAAGTATCATTTCTATATAAAGCAGATAACTCAACATTCATAGCATCTAACCATCTTTTATCTTTACTAGCTTCAACATAAGAACATGAATCAACAACTTTGTTTATATTAGAAGCAAAACAAACACTTTCACATGGAAAATTTGCATAACTAACAACCTTATCATATCCATATTTAGCATTACCGACAAGATAGTCATTAAATTTTAGGAACATAAACAGTCCCTGCTGACTTTCTAACATTAGACTAAATATCCTTAGAAAGGATAGATTCAACAGTTGTGCTACCAGACTCAACCCTCACATGACTGCATTTTGACTCGTGCAGATGTTGAACACTAGCCATATCATCTCCCTCAAATGATTGTTGAGTGTCAACAACATCTGTTGACTCATTAGTGTTATTGTGTTGCTGAGTAATAGTAGCTGAATCAATACATAACCTTCTATTAATCGTTGGGATTTGCATCACTTGAAAACTCAAAGACATCAAAAATTTTAAATGATTTAAAACATTTGAACTTTCTAAAATCAGTTTCTAAAAAATATTTAGTTTTAAAGGGAAAATCAATTTTATAGAAACTCACATCTCTTGAAAAAGAGAACTTTTTCTTATCTAGACTTTAAACCTTATATCCCTTCTTATGATTTAAATAACCCATAAAAACACATCTTTTAGCTCTTTCTTCTAGCTTATCAAAACTATTTAACACTATAATATAACACAAACATTCAAAAATTTTCAAGTGACCGGGAGAAGGTTTAATGCCATAAAGCAACTCGTTAGGAGTTCTACCACTTAACACAGAAAATGGAGTCTTGTTAATCAAATAAGAAGCAATAATGACACATTCAAACCAAAACCTTAAAGGATTCCTATATTTAAACAATAAAGTTATTGCAACATTAAATAGTGTCTATGTTTTCACTCAACAATTCCATTTTGTTGAGGAGTGTAAACACAAGAAGTCTAATTATAATACCATGATTTAACAATGAAATCCATTTGAGCATTAACAAACTCAGTACCATTGTTACTTCTGATATTTTAGTATTGGTTTCAAACTGAGTTTTGATTAAAAAGTTTTTACGTTATAAAAGACTTCTATTTTGGATTTCATTAAGTAAACCCAAACATGTCATGAAAATTCATCCACAATAGTGAGAAAATATTTAAAACCTTCTATACTAGGCCTTTTATAAGAACCCCTTACATTAAGAGGAACTAGATCACCAACCTTCGTAGACTTATGATCACTTAAAGGAAATGGCACTATATGTTGGTTAGCCTTGTGACATGTATCACAAGGCTCAAGTTGACTTTGTTCAGTATTAAAATTTAACACATGTAAGACTTGATCAGAAAAATGATCAAGTCTTGAGTGCTAGAGCGTTACCGTTTCAACCTTATTATAGCACACAATAACAGAATTATTATAGTTACCACAAAATAAAGACCATCAGTTTGTCTACAGGTCACCAAGTTTTTCTTTAAGCACACATCCTGAATATAACGAGTATAAAAAAAACAACAAGCTTAGTATCCTTAGCTAATTTGTGAATAGAAATAGATTGACACAATACTTTTGCACAACAAACATAGTACTTTAAAATCACATTTTTAGACAATTTAAAACATCCTATTTGAGTAATTTTAGCATTTGTTTCATTAGGATGTTTAACAATAATGGTACACACATCTACAAAATTAAGCATATTATCATTATTCATCACCATCTATTGACTAGCACCAGAATCTATAATACGTTTTAATCTTAACTGATAAAACAAAGATGTATTAAAACAATATAAACTTTTATACTAGCCTAAAGAGGAGAAAGCACTATAACAATTAACTCCGATATTAGACTTAGAAACATCTTCCAACTTATTCTTACCCAGCAATCCTAATAACTTGGAAAACTAACCAAATATCAAAGAGTTCAAAGACGAACCAATAGATTATCATTTAGAAAACCTTTCATAAAAATTATTAGCAGAACTATTAGACATGACCATTGACTATTACTACTGGTTTGACAAGGTCTTGGTCTGTAATTTGGTGGATCACCATTAAGCTCAAAACATTTATCAATAAAATGACCAACCTTATTACAGTGAGTGCATTTTAGGTTGGATTAGGACCTTTATTAATGTCACACCCCGGATTCCAACCCGAAATCCATACACCGGTGGGCCTGGGTGGGGAGCATGGTGATGTCAGTTGATAATCATCATAGTCAATTAAACACGGCACAGCGGAAGTCTTGGAGTAAAATTACTATTACAAACCGAATGTCCAAAATAAAATAATATACAGGCTCGTAATAAAAGATCCATGGGCGGATCATAAATTGTACATGGAAAGAATATAAAACAGACTTTGGGCAGATTTAGGATTTGCAAGATCAACTATCACTACCGAGCACTTCCAGCCTATTTTCGTATTGTACCTGCAGTTTAGTCTTTTGAAAATACGTCAGCTTTCGCTGGTAAATACACCCAGCCGACTGGTTTTGAAAACATTTCAAAAATGTTTTAAGTGCGTATCAGCACAAAATCTTTAATAACTTGGGTTAATTGACCATCCAACCTTGTTAACAGATTTACATGTTTGTCCATACATACGGGGCCCGGTACAGAGACCGAGACACAATTAACGTACACACCAATTTGGACTCACGAAGGACTCAATTCCTCCCAACCTTGTGGGAATGCATAATTGAGCGTCTAGGTGTATACCTACACCCGCGCTAAGGTCGTGGCCATTTCTATTGTAATGAGCCAAGGATATCCAGTACACGGTAGTTAACCCCCGATGTTTAAATTATCAAACAACACTGATTAAAACAGAATATGTGGATTTACTAGTCCCGAACCGGCGTTCGATTGATCCCATTTCCGACCAAGCGGTAATAATTTACCGTAACCCAAGCCCGTATAGGGGAAATAGGTCGAGAGTATTTACCTGAGTTTTTCTTCTTTTATTTTAATAACTCAGCCGTATTCAAAATGAGCTAAGTGCAGATAGCATTTACCGCCAAGTCTCTAGTATGGATTATGGAATAAACTAACCAATTCGATACTAACGGTCATATTTAAGTCATTTACTTAGGCCGACTAGCGTACTTGATCAAAACGTATGACGCTAGATTAAACGATGACTGGATAGAATGTAGTTTAATCCCAACAAGTACCTTGACTTGTATAATATGGGTAAACTATACGCATTCTGGATTTTGAGACTTAAATGACAAGGTTAAACCCGTTTCGGTTAATTTTCGCAAAATAGTTACATATACTTAACCGAGCGCATATTAGCGATATCGGGTAACCGGATAAGTATGGACATGTTCTATACGCCATTATATTTTGAATAAGTTAAGATATCAGTAGGATATCAACTTGTATGCCCGTTATGGTTTTAAAACGAACTATGCGTCATAAGGGCATTTCGGTAATTATATACCGTATAAAAGGAACTTGAACATATTTTAAGTTTATAATCATGAGTATTCTGGGAAAATCTTTTACTTATGATATAATATCAGTAGGATATCCATTATATGTGTAATTTACCTTTTATGACCAAACTATGCACCGAAGGGGCATTTTGGTCATTTTACACATAGGTTATAAATTATTTGAGATTATGAGTTTATAACATTTACCTACTATAAATATGTTTAAATAAGTTTTAAAATCAGTAAGTATCAAGTCTTGGTCAATAATATGGTTTAAAACCATACTATGAGCCGAAACGACACTTATTTCGTATAATGGCGTCCTTATGCATTGTTTATGAAAACTGATGTCAAGGTCAGATTAAAATGTTTTAAATATGTTATTTAATATAACATGTCAGTAGTTAAATGATTTACCTTGAAAAGATTGATTAAAATCATTTTATGAGTCATAAGGGCTAAAACAGTCATTTATCGACATAGTTTAAGGACTTACTTGAAAACTCAGTTTATAACTTGGTTTATCATCCCAAATAATCCTAATTATGATATTACATTACTAGAAGCTCATTTTCAAGTTCAATACCATTTAAAACCTTGTTTTATACAAAAAGGGCATTTTAGTCAAGAATGGCATAATTGGAACTTGCGCATAAACTTGGATTCTGATTATGATCATGTAATATAACCTCATGGGGTTATGCTACATTATATTACGATCATAATGCAACTTTAGATCAGTATCTAACTAATCTAAATCGGGTCATAATCGAAAGTCCAAGCAGAAGTCAAACTTCGCGACTTTCGGTTGCGAACCGACCCTAGAACTGAAATTGACGAGCTGATCATTTTCTTACATGTTATAATAATTATTACCAACTTTTTAAGTGCCAAAACATGTTTCGTAACATATATAAGATCATTTTATGATTTTTCCGAAAAATGGCCTGTTTGACTTTTTAATATCATAACTTTGACCCGTCAATTGGTCTAGCAAACTTGATCTTCAGGAGGTGCCCTTTGTAGGGATTAACACCTACCTTATTATGATCACTTAGCCATGTTCATTTCAAACAATGGCTGGACCATAATGGTCTTAACCGAAAGTCAAAGCGTTTTCCATAAAACGCTTGACTTTTGGCTATAAAAGCCTATAAACGAAAATGCACAAAGAATAAACACTTACCAGTTATTCCTAAAGAACTATGTTGGATGCTCCTTTTAGCTAGGAACTTCTAGAGGAAGGAGAAGAGTGTATGAATGAGAAAGGTGCAAGTTGGAATGGTGAACTTAAGCACCTATTTATAGTTGGAGAGCTCAAAGGAGGTGCAGCAGTTTAGGGGTGTAAGAGGAAGCTTACAAGTGTCCCAAAACGTGGCATAGCTGATTACAAGTCCATGGTTTCGAATTAATGGTTTTGGAGTTTTATTTGGGAGCTAAGCAAAACTTTCTGCTGCAGACCCTTTCTCGCGCCCGCGAGAGACCCAGGCCTGGTCTCTCGCTTGCCGCGAACCGCCATATGGCCAGTTTCAAATTTTGACACTTTTAACCCCTTCACTTTATAAGGCTTCTAAAAACCTTTTTAAATACCTTTTTGTCACTTTTAGCCCTCCGTAGCCAATACTTGGCATACCCGGGATTATGCTCGGACATGTCGAGCTCTCGGTTCGTTAAAAGGTCACTCAGAGGTAGAATTAACATGTTGACACTTTTAATGTAACATCCGTCAAAAAAACCGGATTTACCAAACCCGCTCTGTTTATTAACCGAACAATCAGTTAAAAATTTCGTTGCGTATTTAATGCCCAAAATAATTTTAAACGATACATAATTAATAAGTATATTGGAATATATAATTTATATTTGAAAAAGTATTAAAAATAGTGGTTTAAAAATAAAACAAGGATGCCGGGTTTCGAACCCGGGTCAGTCGGGTCAAACGGGTCAAACAAAGCCTTAACACTCTTCCATCCAACCACTGCGCCACTTGTATTTTTAGTAATATATCCGGACAATTAATTCAAATAATGAAACAGAAATCAAAACCCAGTCAACTGATGCGCCCAAATCTGTTGACGCCTGAAAATCCGACGATTTCGTCAAACGTCGTCGGTTATCTATGACTTAACGTAAACATTAACCTCAACATCGGTTATAACTGATGTCCAGTCCGCGACACAAGTTATAACCGCCAGAAAATCATTAACCGACGAATCAAGACGGAAAACGGACCAAATTCGTCAATGTTCTGCCCTATAAATACACCGTCTAACCTTTGTTAGCTTTTTCTCTCACAATCACACTCTTTCCCGACGTAAATTCACTCGCCGGAAAACCGAGCCTTTCACCTCTGAGCCTTACTGAACACCCAGAGCTCATACCGAAGCCACCCACACTCATCTCAAACTCCCTGAAGACCCTCTGCCGCAAGACACCCGTCGCCGGAATAACCTGCTGACATCGGAGCTTCGCCGGCGAAACAGAGGAGCCACTGTTCGGTATACCTTACACTTAATCTCTCGTTCTTTTATTAATCTCACCTGTAATTAAGCGCAACACACTAAAAGAACTTGATTAAAATCGATGAACCAGTCAGACTCCGATTCTGGTTAAGTCTGACGAAGAAGACGAAGTTCAGTATTGTATATGTTTAATTAAAATCAAGATATATCTCGGGTTAGACACACAGTCCAGCGGTGGACTGTGTGCAAATAAAACACGCTTACGTACCGAGTTCGATTCTTGTCCCACGCACACTCGCCTTAATAAAAATGTTCTTTTTTTTAAACCGAACCGGATTCACTGCAATAGATGTTAAGTTTAATAAAAACCGGAATAATAACCAAGATAGACACACAGTCCAGTGGTGGACTGTGTGAACGTTTAAACCACACGTCACGAGTTCGAGTCCGGACTACCGCACCGGTCCTGACAATTATCAATTTTTTTATATAAGACAGAAATGAAATTATTTAGTTTGTATATAAGTATAAAAATCAGATTATTTAACAAGTTAGACACACAGTCCAGCGGTGGACTGTGTGTTAACCTAAACCACAGGTCCCGGGTTCGAGACCTGTGGAGAGCACCGAGCGAGTCATTTAAATTGTTTTTGAAATAAATGATTTTCGGATTAATTCAATTAGTATATAAATATAATTAAAAACAGAAATATTTCGGGTTAGACACGTAGCCCAGTTGATAGAGCTGCGTGCACGCGTACGGGAGGTCTCGGGTTCGAGCCTCACCCAGCGCATACACACACACGTACGAACCGGTCAACAGTCAACAGTCAAAGTCAATGGTCAACAAGTCAACGGTCAAAAAATCAACATTTTTTTATTATTTTTATTTATTTATTTTATTTAAAAATCAATTAAAAATACTTAAAAATAACATTTTTAAAGTTAGAAAATAGCTTTAAACTCACAAAAATATATCCAACAATCCTACTAAAAGTGATTAGTAAAATTCGCTTACTTACCGAACCATTATGCCATTATCTAGGTTAGTTTCACTCGTGGTTTAAACCAACTTCTTGCGCATTCAACATCATCAACCGAACGCACCCAATGTGAGTGAATCTTACAACTCCCCTTTTTAATTACACGTTTTGGGGTGTGTCATGTGTCACTAAAATTAACTCGTTTATTTAAACTTGTGCCATACCATATTGTGATCTAAACTTAGATTGTATATATTGTTTGTAGTTAGGTATTTCATTTTGTCAAGTTATATGCAATTCATTCATTAGGCCCATCAGTTCCTCGTGGGAGACGAGTTGAGCAACGCGTGCCTCAAAACAAATCCATTATTGTTCGTGTGTGCATTATTTGATATTAAATGATTGGTGAATAAGTTTATATCTAGTTTTACTCATGTGTGGTTGTGCACTTTATTTTATAATCAATTCAATAAACTTGTTCAAATGTTTTTCATAGGATTCACTCGCCAACTTTTTGTTGATCCAAAAACCATTTTTACACATGATACAGGTGAACAGGATGAAGCAAGGAAAACATAGGAAATGCCTTAGAAGAAAACAATGAAGTCTAGAATGTTGTTTAGGACATGATGTAATTATGATTGTAAATTTCCCATTAAATTGTATTAATGAATATGAAACGTTATAATAAATGTCATGAGCTTTGATGATAACCTAATCATGCCCGATCACCTTTTCCGCTGCGGGTCGGGGTGTGACAGATTGGTATCAGAGCCAGGTTGATCCTGGGACCTGTGGGTGAAATTGAATACGCTGAAATGTATGATGAACAAACTTCGACCAAAACATACTAAATCCTACATGGAACCTCTCATAACCGCCTGATAATGCCTCCGATCCTCTGACAAGAATACTTATATATAGGAAGTACCAACGGCGTATCCACCATATTCTTGTCAAATTTTCATTGACTTTATCCGCAAGTTATGATTAGTTCTATGTGACTCTATAACAAACACAACAACCAAAACTTGAGTCTTAATTCTGATAGTATCCATGTTTGAATGATGACAATACCTCTCTCGTTTGTTGTGATGGAGAGGTTAGTCATTGTGGAAGTGAGACATAGCTCAACTTCTTTAAATGATGAAATTGAAATACGCTGAAATGTATGATGAACAAACTTTGACCAAAACATACTAAATCCTACATGGAACCTCTCATAGCCGCCTGATAATGCCTCCGATCCTTTGACAAGAATACTTATATATAGGAAGTATCAGCGGCGTATCCACCATATTCTCGTCAAATTTTCATTGACTTTATCCGCAAGTTATGATTAGTTCTATGTAGGATTTAGTAATTTCTTGGTACATTGGTTGTGGCGTTTATTTATGTTCTAGAGTCACATCATAGAACCAATCATAACTTACTGATAAAATCAATGAAAATTTGACAAGAATATGGTGGATACGCCGCTGGTACTTCCTATATATAAGTATTCTCGTCAAAGGATCAGAGGCATTGTTAGACGGTTATGAGAAGTTCCATGTAGGTTGTAGTATTAGAAGTTTTGCTTTAGGATATAACCATATCTTCCCAAACATATCAAAACTCTTACGCATGATAACATACTTAGTGAATCAACTCTGCTTATCAATATTTTTACCGTAGGCAACAAAAAGCGATTCCTGTAGCAGGGTACTTAACCCTTACAAGGGACGTTACCGCCTCGAACAAAAACTTAAACTCTTACTCTTTTTCTAAGCATGTAACTGTCAAACTAAACACCATCCTTTTTAGTCAAATATATCACTACTTAAATTTCGAGACGAAATTTCTAAAAAGCAGGGGATACTGTAACATCCGTCAAAAAACCGGATTTACCAAACCCGCTCCGTTTATTAACCGAACAATCAGTTAAAAATTCCGTTGCGTATTTAATGCCCAAAATAATTTTAAACGATACATAATTAATAAGTATATTGGAATATATAATTTATATTTGAAAAAGTATTAAAAATAGTGGTTTAAAAATAAAACATGGCTGCCGGGTTTCGAACCCGGGTCAGCCGGGTCAAACTGGTCAAACAAAGCCTTAACACTCTTCCATCCAACCACTGCGCCACTTGTATTTTTAGTAATATATCCGGACAATTAATTCAAATAATGAAACAGAAATCAAAACCCAGTCAACTGACGCGCCCAAATCTGTTGACACCGGAAAATCCGACGATTTCGTCAAACGTCGTCGGTTATCTATGACTTAACGTAAACATTAACCTCAACATCGGTTATAACTGATGTCCAGTCCGCGACACAAGTTATAACCGCCGGAAAATCATTAACCGACGAATCAAGACGGAAAACGGACCAAATTCGTCAATGTTCTGCCCTATAAATACACCCTCTAACCTTTGTTAGCTTTTTCTCTCACAATCACACTCTTTCACGACGTAAATTCACTCGCCGGAGAATTTCTGGAAAACCGAGCCTTTCACCTCTGAGCCTTACTGAACACCCAGAGCTCATACCGAAGCCACCCACACTCATCTCAAACTCCCTGAAGACCCTCTGCCGCAAGACACCCGTCGCCGTATTAACCTGCTGACATCGAAGCTTCGCCGGCGAAACAGAGGAGCCACTGTTCGATATACCTTACACTTAATCTCTCGTTCTTTTATTAATCTCACCTGTAATTAAGCGCAACACACTAAAAGAACTTGATTAAAATCGATGAACCAGTCAGACTCCGATTCTGGTTAAGTCTGACGAAGAAGACGAAGTTCAGTATTGTATATGTTTAATTAAAATCAAGATATATCTCGGGTTAGACACACAGTCCAGCGGTGGACTGTGTGCAAATAAAACACGCTTACGTACCGAGTTCGATTCTTGTCCCACGCACACTCGCCTTAATAAAAATGTTCTTTTTTTAAACCGAACCGGATTCACTGCAATAGATGTTAAGTTTAATAAAAACCGGAATAATAACCAAGATAGACACACAGTCCAGTGGTTGACTGTGTGAACGTTTAAACCACACGTCACGAGTTCGAGTCCGGACTACCGCACCGGTCCTGACAATTATCATTTTTTTTATATAAGACATAAATGAAATTATTTAGTTTGTATATAAGTATAAAAATCAGATTATATAACAAGTTAGACACACAGTCCAGCGGTGGACTGTGTGTTAACCTAAACCACAGGTCTCGGGTTCGAGACCTGTGGAGAGCACCGAGCGAGTCATTTAAATTGTTTTTGAAATAAATGATTTTCGGATTAATTCAATTAGTATATAAATATAATTAAAAACAGAAATATTTCGGGTTAGACACGTAGCTCAGTTGGTAGAGCTGCGTGCACGCGTACGGGAGGTCTCGGGTTCGAGCCTCACCCAACGCATACATACACACGTACGAACCGGTCAACAGTCAACCGTCAAAGTCAATGGTCAACAAGTCAACGGTCAAAAAGTCAACATTTTTTTATAATTTTATTTATTTATTTTATTTAAAAATCAATTAAAAATACTTAAAAATAACATTTTTAAAGTTAGAAAATAGCTTTAAACTCACAAAAATATATCCAACAATCCTACTAAAAGTGATTAGTAAAATTCGCTTACTTACCGAACCATTATGCCATTATCTAGGTTAGTTTCACTTGTGGTTTAAACCAACTTCTTGCGCATTCAACATCATCAACCGAACGCAGCCAATGTGAGTGAATCTTACAACTCCCCTTTTTAATTACACGTTTTGGGGTGTGTCATGTGTCACTAAAATTAACTCGTTTATTTAAACTTGTGCCATACCATATTGTGATCTAAACTTAGATTGGATATATTGTTTGTAGTTATGTATTTCATTTTGTCAAGTTATATGCAATTCATTCATTAGGCCTATCAGTTCCTCGTGGGAGACGAGTTGAGCAACGCGTGGCTCAAAACAAATCCATTATTGTTCGTGTGTGCATTAATTGATATTAAATGATTGGTGAATAAGTTTATATCTAGTTTTACTCATGTGTGGTTGTGCACTTTATTTTATAATCAATTCAATAAACTTGTTCAAATGTTTTTCATAGGATTCACTCGCCAACTTTTTGTTGATCCAAAAACCATTTTTACACATGATACAGGTGAACAGGATGAAGCAAGGAAAACATTGGAAATGCCTTAGAAGAAAATAATGAAGTCTAGAATGTTGTTTAGGACATGATGTAATTATGATTGTAAATTTCCCATTAAATTGTATTAATGAATATGAAACGTTATAGTAAATGTCATGAGCTTTGATGATAACCCAATCATGCCCCGATCACCTTTTCCGCTGCGGGTCGGGATGTGACATTTAATCCTTCCAATATCAACTTTCATATATTCATAGAATTGAACCCTCTCGTCCAACAAATGGCACGTATGAGAGTTAGGACTTCATAAAGGATCACTTAGAGGCTTATTATAAGCATGTTGATTCCGACGTCACTAAGAGGCTGGGCATTTTGACATATCAGTCACTCAGAGGCCAAGTTTCAAGCATGTTGACATCAGAGGCTAGTGAGTTAAGCATGTTGACATATCAGTCACTCAGAGGCTGTTATTTATGCATGTTGACATCGAACCATCACTCAGAGGCTCAGATTGACCATGTTGATGCCTTTAGACCTTATTGATCTTTAACATACCATATTTAAAATACAACACGTGTCACTATACTATTGGACATGATTTTATAGGGTGTTACATCCTCACCCCCTTAAAAGAAATCTCGACGTTGAGATTTTATTCAAAAAGATGGGGGTACTTTTGTCGCATAGTGGACTCAACCTCCCATGTATACTCGGGACCTCTAAAGGCATCCCATTTAACCTTTACTATAGGTATTATTTTCCTTCGTAGCTTCTTAAGCTGTCGATCCTCGATCAAAATTGGTTTCTCAATGAACCTCAGGTTTTCATCAATTTGCACATCTTCGTGCGACATTGCTAGCGACTCATTGGCTAGACATTTCTTAAGGTTAGATATATGGAATACATCATGAATTCCACTAAGCTCCTCTGGAAACCTGAGCTTATAAGCTACAGTACCGACACGTTCGATTATCTCGAAGGGTCCTATATATCTTGGGCTCAACTTTCCCTTCTTTCCAAAACGCATCACACCTTTCCAGGGTGATATTTTCAACATGACTTTGTCCTCTACTTGGAACTAAAGAGGTTTGCGTCTCTTGTCAGGAAAGCTCTTCTGCCTATCTCTGGCAGCTTTGAGACACTCACGGATTTGCGCAATCTTTTACGTGGTCTCCAGGACAATCTCAGGTCCTGATAGTTGGGCTTCCCCAATTTCTGCCCAACACACGGGCGTTCTACATTTTCTCCCATACAAGGCCTCAAAAGGAGCAGCCTTGATGCTTGTATTGTGATATCCCGGGTTTTTCGGATAACTTACACGTGACACTTGTCGAATAATGTATATGCTAAGTATTAAACGTGCACGAGTTAAATGAATACGTGATGTGTGTGGTGTGATTGTTTTAGTTATAGAGTAAGTAGGGTAGATATGTACACGAACTGAACCGAACCGCGACACGAACCAGCTTTGATTCATTGTGACTCTAGGAGTTAACAAAGTTTAAACTTTGAACCCAAGTCTTCGGCCAAAAGAAAACAAGGATCAAACCTAGACCTAAAGTTCTAACTACTTGGCTGAGAACAACCCAAACCGAAACCCATTGCATGCAACCCAAGTCCTTGGCCGCGAGAACAACCCAAACCAAAAACCCATTGCATGCAAAACCTAAAACTATTCGGCCATATGATCAAAACCCAAACCAAACCACCCAAGTTCCTTTGCGGCCGCGTGCAAACCCAAACCGCAACCCTTCCCTTTTAACCCTTATCCCTTTGCCTATATATACAACTCACATGCATGTATCCTTCACAATTCCAAAAACCCTAAACAGAAATTGCCGTCGGCAGCTTGTTCTCGCCCTTGTGATCGCAAACAGCTGCCTTCCCTGTTCGTTTCTTCCTCTCGGTCGCAGCAGCAGCAACCATCGCCATCTTCACCTCCATTCAGTCGCGAGTTCAGTCCTTGTTCACCTCTATTCAATCAACAAAACAGCCCACTTTATCATCATCCTCTCGGTCGTGATCTAGTTGGATCAGCCGAGTCGTTCTTGTCCAAATCCCGGCTTGTTTGCCTAGTTATTCAAGGTCAGAATTATCTTTGATTACGAAATCATGTTCGGATATATATGCTTGAATGAATTGATTTGTTTGCTTCGGATATATATGTTTGAACGAATTTATTTGCTTGTTTTCGGATTATGTGTGTGTGTTAAATAATCGGCTGAACTGTCCATAGTAGCATGTATAATTGTTTGCGGATATCATAAGTTGCAAGTGTGTTGTGTTTGTAAAAACTAGAAGTAAGAACTAGGGTTTGCATGGATAAGTTATTAGTAGTAAACTATGATTAAAAATCGGTTCTTGCTCGCTTAGGTTGATCAATAGGAACGGTTTAAGCAAGTTGTAGTAATTGTATGCTGAAATCAGTTGCTGAGCAATAGTTACAGCCGACTTCATCTGGCTGTAACTCGGTCATTAGTTGTCGAAAAACGGAGTTTCTGATGTCTAGAACGTAGATATTTGAATAAGGAATCTAATGGCGCTGGATTTATAATTTTCTGAAATCGTTTGATATTTTTAAAGGGCCAGATAAGTTCAGTAACTAAAGCTGTGAAAAATTCTGAAATTTTGTTGGTTGTTTATCAAGTAGGATTTTAAAATCAGGAGAGAGTTGAATCATGAATTTTGTACAGCAACTAGGTATGGAAATGTCCGGGCAACTCCAACTGGAATTTTGTTAATTGGATGATCAGTGATTTTTAAATAAATTATTCCGTGGACTGCAGTCAGAAAGCGGTAAATCTGACTGCAGCCTAGTATATTAATATTTATGGTTAATTGGTAAAGATTTAGGACTTGGAAAAATTATATAAATTTCTATGGTATAAATGTCACCTACTGTAAAAATATTGGAATTTTTGGAATGTTAGAACTATTTTATAAAAATCCTAGAAAACAGCTGAATAATGAGTGTTAAGCTGAAATTTGATAACTTGTGATTGTGTGCACCAAATTGTGGCATGAATTGGTTTATGTTTATGATAAGTTGTCTTGATCACTAGGTTCACATGAGAATACTCGCATGCATGTTTGAGTGTTAGATATGTTGTTTGTGTGTATCACTTTGTGAGTAAATTACGTGTGGAATTTGTATTGGTGTGTTCACACACTGACGTGGAATTAATTGGTTTGTTAGGACGCAACTAGCAGTCCCATCTCTTATAACATCTTTGCTACACTAACCGAGCAAATAAAGGTGAGTTCACGGCCCCTAACTTTATCCGGTTTTTAAACAACAGGGGGAGAAACATGTATACACTCTCAAACACAATCTCTTTACGTTATACGAATTTGACGTCACATAACTATTCGGTAACTAAGTTAATGTTAATGTAATGTTATGGTCACTAAGCAGCTTTATCACTTAAGTCCTCGTCAATCTCTCGGATCGTTAGTATTGGGTTTAATAGCGGGGGAGTTATAAGTAGTACTACTGGGCCCGACAAGCCCCATCCGAGCTAGTCGCGCTAGCTGACCGGGTATGGTCAACGGGTGAATAATTCGGCCTAACCTCGCCAAGGTCATGTGATAGGCCTGGCAAAACGGAGGCACAACAGTCAGCTTCGATCGCGAACACTTACGTGACATAACTTTAGGCTAGCTACCTATATATATTAACATTGAACTTAATTACTAATCAACTGTATTATTCCGGGTTTGGAATAATGGAAACAACAACTTAATATTCCTGGTATGGAATATTGGAAACAACAACTTAATATTCCGGGTTTGGAATATTGGAAGCAACAACTTATTATTCCGGGTTTGAATAATGGAACCAATACGTTATCCCGGGTTAGGGATAACGGAGAAAACAAACTGTAATCGGACAAACGAATTTATGAAAACCTGTGAACTCACTCATCTTTAATGTTGACACTTGTTTCTTTACATGTTTCTCAGGACGCTAGGAGCTCTAGGTGCATGCACATGCATTGAAGAAGACATCTTTTATCGAGTCTTATTTATTAATATTGTTTTGGGATTTTTCATTTGTTTTGGCGTTTGTGTTGGCGCCCGCTTCACTGCTTATTTATGCTTCCGCTCAAACTTTAAAACAGATGCTTCTGCTAAATATTGGTAACTAATTTAGACAATATAAAATCTACAACAAATGATTTTGGAAAACGTATTATCAAATCATATAGAGTCGTTCGACGTACTAGTGTTTTAGATTCTGGTTTGTTCATACGCCTCGCGGTAAAACTCCGCAAGTGGAAATTGAGGGTGTGACAGATTGGTATCAGAGCCACTAGCTATAGAGAACCAGGTTTGCATTAGAAGTAGACCTAAACTATAGCTGATATCACGACACTAGACTTAGTTTGGCACCGAATTATTATATCTTGTTATGTAATATACCACAACTGTGTTTGGTAGATCATGCCTTCATAATAAGAAATGAAAACAACTCGTAACTAACTACGCGACCTAACAGGCAATGTCATCATCCTCATCGTCATCATCATCTGACAGACCTACGCCACCAAGGGCACCAGGAAAGGCACCAATGGTGGAACCCATACCACCTTATGGCGTGGAGACACGCTCAGCTGCAAGGAAAAGGCTCGCTCTGGGGGAGGAGGAGTCGTTACGCCCAACCATTGCTGTACCGGTTGAACCGGTTAACCCTGTAGAAATAGGAATTGACATACTTAGAATCCTGGTGCATACACAACAAAAACAGTTAGAAAGAATGCAGGAAACCATCCTAGCACAAGGATGGATGATCCGACAACTTACAGGTAAGACCGACTCGCTCGAGGAAGAGCATCGTACGAGCAAGATAGCTCGTAACACCATAGCCAGAGATCTGTGTGCTGAGCAGATAAGAGCCGACTGGCTTGAAGACAGAGTCCTGGAAAATAGTTGGAACATTCAGGAACTGCAAAATCAAGCACTGGCACCAGCACCGGCCCCTCCAGAGCCGGTAGAGGAGGATCCAGAAGAGGATCCAGAGGAGGACCCTGAGGAGGATCCAGAGGAGGATCCGGAGGAGGACCCAGCTGAAGAAGCTGGAAATGCCACACAGGATGACGGCAACGACAGTGACTTGGGGGATGGAGACGTAGACGACTGATACGTCCCGCTTATTTTATTTGTTTTCCTTCAGTTTATTTATTTTCCCACTTGTGTTTAAACTTGAGACTTTATAGTGAATTCGTATGTTTGATTTGCATTTTTGTAAGACGTTGAAATTTCAGTTAATCAAGTATTTCTTTTGACTATTTAACATATTGAGTTGACATAACTTAATAATTATTAAAGTACGAAGTAGGATAACTATATTGGATATATAGACTTATCGGGGTGTGTTTGTGTTGTGTTTCGAAGATCTAAATGGCGACTGGAAGACGTGGAAACCTTAACTTGACGCCCGAAGAGCTAGCTGCCATGATTCAAGAGCACGTGAACGCAGCTTTAGCGGGTGTTCAGAACCAACCGGCAGGTAACCATTATTAAATTTCGCGTGAAAATCTAATAGTGAGGCTAGTAAAATTCCTTGCTGACTTCCTGTTCTCTGTCAGCAGGAGGGGGCTTTAACCCCTACAAGATGTTCCTTGACGCTAAGCCAAGCAAATTCTCGGGGGCGGAAGGACCCATTGGACTGGTCCGCTGGATCGAAAAATCAGAATCCGTTTTTGAAATGTGCAACTGCCTAGAGGCCAACAAGGTCAAATACGCAGCCTCAACACTAGAAGATGGGGCACTGACATGGTGGAATGCCCAAGTCCAAACACGTGGACTTATAGCTGCGAATGCAATGGCGTGGGCTGAGTTCAAGGCCCTAATTAAAGGGGAGTACTGTCCACGAGACAGAGTGCAACAGCTGGAGCAAGCTCTATGGACCCACAAGATGGTGGGATCGGAAATTGAAGCCTACACCGCAAAACACTATGACTTAGTATTTCTGTGTCCCGAATTGGCCAACACGGTGGAGAAAAGACTCGAGTTCTACCTCGGGGGTCTAGTTCCGGAAATCAGGGTATGGTAATGTCTAGTAACCCTGTAACTGAACATCAAGCAATCCGATTGGCTCACAAACTCACCGATAAGGCGGTGGAACAGAAGAAGCTGCCAGCATGGGGTACAACTGAAGTTGCCACGGATAACAAAAGAAAGTTTGAAGACTCAACTATTCGACAGTCTTCGTCATCTCATCCGCAGCAAGGGAACCAGAAACGGTTCAATCACTACAACAGCCACCGGGGTCATCAAAATCAGCCCGCCAACAACCACAACAACAACAACAACAACCAGCATGCAGGCGGCTATGTAGGTCGAAAGCCGCAGTGCAATCACTGTAATCTCCACCATAACGGCCCTTGTGCTGGAAATCGCTGCCAAAGATGTGGCAAGGTGGGACATGCGGCAAAGGATTGTCGTGGGGAGATCATGTCCCGACAAAATCAAAATCAGCCCCAAGGTCAGCAGCAGGGTATAAACCGGGGATGCTATCAGTGTGGTAGCACTGCTCATTTCAGGAGAGACTGCCCACAGTTACGTAACAACAACAATAATGGTGGAAACAACCACAACCACAATAACCACAACAACAATAATAACAACAACAATGGGAACGGTGGCACAGGAGGTGCTAAAGGTCGCGCATTTACATTGGGCCGCGGAGAGGCCAGAAACGACTCGAACGTGGTCACCGGTAAGTTTCCCCTTAATGAACATTTTGCTTCTGTGCTTTTTGATACGGGTGCGGATAGGAGTTTTATATCTGAGTCTTTTAGGAAGAACCTAAATCTCACGCTTAAACCATTAGAGACCCCTTATGTTATAGAATTAGCCGATGGTAAATCTGTAGATGTGACCTAAATCGTATCCGGCTGTCAACTCAAACTCGCGGGCCACACTTTTACCATTGATCTGATGACAACTACTCTGGGTAGTTTTGACGTGGTAGTCGGAATGGACTGGCTATCCGACGTCCGAGCTGAAGTTCTCTGCTTCGAAAAATCTATCCGTATTCCGCTCTCTAACGACGAAATCTTGACGGTACAAGACGATAAGGCAAGCGCCGTCACCAACATCATCTCTTACATGCAAGCGCAGAAGTATCTTCGGAGAAAGAACTCCTTCGCTTTACTCGCACTGATTACCGAACAGCCTAAGGACGAGAAACGTATAGAAGACATCCCTGTCGTCCGTGATTTTTCTGATGTATTCCTAGAAGAACTACCTGGTCTTCCACCACATCGACAATTGGAGTTTGAAATCGAATTGGCAAGCAATGCAACTCCTATCGCCAAGGCTCCATACCGCCTAGCTCCAGCCGAGCTGCAGGAGCTATCTACCCAACTTCAGGAGCTGTTAGAAAAAGGATTTATCCGACCAAGCGTTTCGCCATGGGGAGCTCCAGTCCTGTTTGTCAAGAAGAAGGACGGGACTTTCCGCATGTGCATCGACTATAGGGAACTCAACAAGGTTTCAGTCAAGAACCGATACCCGTTACCTCGCATCGACGATCTCTTCGACCAACTTCAAGGGTCAAGTTACTACTCTAAGATTGATTTACGGTCCGGTTACCACCAGCTACGCGTCAGGGAGGAGGATATCGCCAAGACGGCATTTCGCACTCGGTATGGCCATTACGAGTTCTTGGTCATGCCCTTCGGTCTCACCAACGCACCTGCGGTGTTCATGGATCTCATGAACCGCGTGTGTAAGCCATACCTCGACAAGTTTGTCATTGTGTTCATCGATGACATACTCATCTACTCCAAAAGTGAAGAAGAGCATGCAGAACATCTACGATTACTGCTAGGATTACTTCAACAGGAAAAGCTATATGCCAAGCTTTCGAAGTGTGATTTCTGGATCCGGGAAGTTCAATTTCTCGGGCATGTCGTGAATGAAAAGGGTATCCACGTAGACCCTGCCAAGGTTGAAGCCATCAAAAACTGGGAAGCACCTAAGACACCGACGGAGATCCGCCAATTTTTGGGATTGGCTGGTTACTACAGACGCTTCATCCATGGGTTTTCAAAGATCGCACAACCGCTCACTACCCTCACCCAGAAGGGCATCAAGTATACTTGGGGTGACAAGCAAGAAGCAGCATTTCAATTGCTGAAGCAGAAACTTTGCAGTGCACCCATTCTGTCCTTGCCGGAAGGGACAGATGACTTCGTAGTGTATTGTGATGCTTCCATTCAGGGATTGGGATGCGTACTCATGCAACGCGATAAGGTCATCGCGTATGCGTCGCGACAACTGAAGGTTCACGAGAAAAACTACACGACGCATGACCTGGAATTGGGAGCAGTAGTGTTTGCGCTTAAGATTTGGAGACACTACCTCTATGGAACGAAGTGCACAATCTTTACGGACCACAAGAGCCTCCAACACATCTTTGATCAGAAGGAGTTGAACATGCGACAGCGTCGCTGGGTCGAACTCTTGAACGATTATGAGTGTGCCATTCGGTATCACCCGGGTAAAGGTAACGTGGTAGCTGATGCCCTCAGTAGGAAGGAACACTTGAAACCTCGTCGCGTACGAGCACTACAACTCACTATTCATTCGGGGCAACCCGATCAAATACGCGACGCCCAGTTAGAAGCAGTTAAGGAGGAAAACATCAAAGCCGAATCAGTGGGAAAAATGGATCGCGATTGGGAAGTAAAGCCCAATGGAGCCCGGTATTTTATGAATCGCATATGGGTACCTCTCTACGGAAATCTCAGAGAGCTAGTCATGGATGAAGCTCACAAATCCCGATACTCTGTCCATCCGGGTTCGGATAAGATGTATCAAGACCTTAAAGCCGCGTATTGGTGGCCCAACATGAAAGCCGATATAGCCACCTACGTGAG
Organism: Scalesia atractyloides; assembly: GCA_947069175.1. Classification (NCBI taxonomy): domain Eukaryota; kingdom Viridiplantae; phylum Streptophyta; class Magnoliopsida; order Asterales; family Asteraceae; genus Scalesia; species Scalesia atractyloides. The sequence continues at coordinate 17,942,055 of CAMTDV010000026.1, forward strand.
TAAATGTTTGACTTGTGCAAAAGTCAAGGTGGAGTATCAAAAGCCATCGGGGCTACTCCAACAACCTGAGATCCCAGTGTGGAAATGGGATCAGATCTCGATGGACTTCATCACCAAACCCCCGCGAACCTTGGGTGGTTGCGATACCATCTGGGTGATTGTGGATCGTTTAACTAAGTCCGCACACTTCCTAGCTATTAAAGAAACAGATAAGATGGAGAAGTTGACTCGCATCTACATTAAGGAAGTAGTTTCTCGGCACGGTGTGCCAACGTCCATCATCTCAGACAGAGATGCTCGCTTCACGTCAAACTTCTGGCAGTCACTCCAGAAAGCGTTAGGAACACGTCTGGATATGAGCACAGCTTATCACCCTCAGACTGATGGTCAAAGTGAAAGGACCATACAAACCTTGGAAGACATGCTTAGGGCATGCGTAGTGGACTTCGGAAATAATTGGGAAATCCACCTGCCTCTAGTAGAATTCTCATATAACAACAGCTATCACACGAGTATTTCGGCAGCACCGTTTGAGGCATTATACGGTCGCAAATGTAGATCACCGGTCTGCTGAGCAGAAGTCGGTGACAGTCAACTCACAGGCCCTGAGTTAATACTTGAGGCCACTGAAAAGATTGTACAAATCAGAAACCGCATGGCGGCGGCACGAGATCGACAGAAAAGCTACGCTGATCAACGACGCAAACCGCTCGAATTTCAAGTAGGCGACCGCGTCCTACTAAAGGTGTCACCCTGGAAGGGTGTAATCCGCTTTGGAAAACGGGGCAAACTTAACCCACGGTACGTAGGCCCGTTTGTAATCTTGAAACGTATCGGACCCGTGCTTATCAATTAACCTTCCTGCCGAACTCAGTGGAGTTCACAACGTATTTCACGTGTCGAATCTGAAGAAGTGTCTATCAGATGAAACTCTAGTTATTCCATTGGATGAGATCCAAGTGGATGAACAACTACACTTCGTGGAAAAGCCTATTGAGATCATGGATCGTGAGATCAAGACTCGAAGGCATAGCAAGATTCCAATCGTTAAGGTTCGTTGGGACTCTAAGCGTGGACCGGAGTTCACGTGGGAAAGAGAGGACCAAATGAAAAGCAAATACCCACATCTCTTCGCATCTGAGCAGCAAACCAATGATACCAGTAACTAAATTTTCGGGACGAAAATTCTTTCAACATGGGGATGATGTGACAACCTGGAAACTTCTTATACTTTCGTGTACTATTGTTGACTAAATTCTTGTGCATGGCACTTGGAAATCTTTGTGTACGACACTTGGGAACTTCTTGTAACGTTGCGTACCATCATAAACGAACTAACTCTTTGTGCGTGGCACTCTGAACATGTACGCTACATGCTAAACCGCGTTTACTCAATTTTCGGGACGAAAATTCTTTCAACATGGGGATAATGTGATATCCCGGGTTTTTCGGATAACTTACACGTGACACTTGTCGAATAATGTATATGCTAAGTATTAAACGTGCACGAGTTAAATGAATACGTGATGTGTGTGGTGTGATTGTTTTAGTTATAGAGTAAGTAGGGTAGATATGTACACGAACTGAACCGAACCGCGACACGAACCAGCTTTGATTCATTGTGACTCTAGGAGTTAACAAAGTTTAAACTTTGAACCCAAGTCTTCGGCCAAAAGAAAACAAGGATCAAACCTAGACCTAAAGTTCTAACTACTTGGCCGAGAACAACCCAAACCGAAACCCATTGCATGCAACCCAAGTCCTTGGCCGCGAGAACAACCCAAACCAAAAACCCATTGCATGCAAAACCTAAAACTATTCGGCCATATGATCAAAACCCAAACCAAACCACCCAAGTTCCTTTGCGGCCGCGTGCAAACCCAAACCGCAACCCTTCCCTTTTAACCCTTATCCCTTTGCCTATATATACAACTCACATGCATGTATCCTTCACAATTCCAAAAACCCTAAACAGAAATTGCCGTTGGCAGCTTGTTCTCGCCCTTGTGATCGCAAACAGCTGCCTTCCCTGTTCGTTTCTTCCTCTCGGTCGCAGCAGCAGCAACCATCGCCATCTTCACCTCCATTCAGTCGCGAGTTCAGTCCTTGTTCACCTCTATTCAATCAACAAAACAGCCCACTTTATCATCATCCTCTCGGTCGCGATCTAGTTGGATCAGCCGAGTCGTTCTTGTCCAAATCCCGGCTTGTTTGCCTAGTTATTCAAGGTCAGAATTATCTTTGATTACGAAATCATGTTCGGATATATATGCTTGAATGAATTGATTTGTTTGCTTCGGATATGTATGTTTGAACGAATTTATTTGCTTGTTTTCGGATTATGTGTGTGTGTTAAATAATCGGCTGAACTGTCCATAGTAGCATGTATAATTGTTTGCGGATATCATAAGTTGCAAGTGTGTTGTGTTTGTAAAAACTAGAAGTAAGAACTAGGGTTTGCATGGATAAGTTATTAGTAGTAAACTATGATTAAAAATCGGTTCTTGCTCGCTTAGGTTGATCAATAGGAACGGTTTAAGCAAGTTGTAGTAATTGTATGCTGAAATCAGTTGCTGAGCAATAGTTACAGCCGACTTCATCTGGCTGTAACTCGGTCATTAGTTGTCGAAAAACGGAGTTTCTGATGTCTAGAAAGTAGAGATTTGAATAAGGAATCTAATGGCGCTGGATTTATAATTTTCTGAAATCGTTTGATATTTTTAAAGGGCCAGATAAGTTCAGTAACTAAAGCTGTGAAAAATTCTGAAATTTTGTTGGTTGTTTATCAAGTTGGATTTTAAAATCAGGAGAGAGTTGAATCATGAATTTTGTACAGCAACTAGGTATGGAAATTTTCAGGCAACTCCAACTGGAATTTTGTTAATTGGATGATCAGTGATTTTTAAATAAATTCTTCCGTGGACTGCAGTCAGAAAGCGGTAAATCTGACTGCAACCTAGTATATTAATATTTATGGTTAATTGGTAAAGATTTAGGACTTGGAAAAATTATATAAATTTCTATGGTATAAATGCCACCTACTGTAAAAATATTGGAATTTTTGGAATGTTAGAACTATTTTATAAAAATCCTAGAAAACAGCTGAATAATGAGTGTTAAGCTGAAATTTGATAACTTGTGATTGTGTGCACCAAATTGTGGCATGAATTGGTTTATGTTTATGATAAGTTGTCTTGATCACTAGGTTCAAATGAGAATACTCGCATGCATGTTTGAGTGTTAGATATGTTGTTTGTGTGTATCACTTTGTGAGTAAATTACGTGTGGAATTTGTATTGGTGTGTTCACACACTGACGTGGAATTAATTGGTTTGTTAGGACGCAACTAGCGGTCCCATCTCTTATAACATCTTTGCTACACTAACCGAGCAAATAAAGGTGAGTTCACGGCCCCTAACTTTATCCGGTTTTTAAACAACAGGGGGAGAAACATGTATACACTCTCAAACTCAATCTCTTTACGTTATACGAATTTAACGTCACATAACTATTCGGTAACTAAGTTAATGTTAATGTAATGTTATGGTCACTAAGCAGCTTTATCACTTAAGTCCTCGTCAATCTCTCGGATCGTTAGTATTGGGTTTAATAGCGGGGGAGTTATAAGTAGTACTACTGGGCCCGACAAGCCCCATCCGAGCTAGTCGCGCTAGCCGACCGGGTATGGTCAACGGGTGAATAATTCGGCCTAACCTCGCCATGGTCATGTGATAGGCCTGGCAAAACGGAGGCACAACAGTCAGCTTCGATCGCGAACACTTACGTGACATAACTTTAGGCTAGCTACCTATATATATTAACATTGAACTTAATTACTAATCAACTGTATTATTCCGGGTTTGGAATAATGGAAACAACAACTTAATATTCCTGGTATGGAATATTGGAAACAACAACTTAATATTCCGGGTTTGGAATATTGGAAGCAACAACTTATTATTCCGGGTTGGAATAATGGAACCAATACGTTATCCCGGGTTAGGGATAACGGAGAAAACAAACTGTACTCGGACAAACGAATTTATGAAAACCTGTGAACTCACTCATCTTTAATGTTGACACTTGTTTCTTTACATGTTTCTCAGGACGCTAGGAGCTCTAGGTGCACGCACATGCATTGAACAAGACATCTTTTATCGAGTCTTATTTATTAATATTGTTTTGGGATTTTTCATTTGTTTTGGCGTTTGTGTTGGCGCCCGCTTCACTGCTTATTTATGCTTCCGCTCAAACTTTAAAACTGATGCTTCTGCTAAATATTGGTAACTAATTTAGACAATATAAAATCTACAACAAATGATTTTGGAAAACGTATTATCAAATCATATAGAGTCATTCGACGTACTAGTGTTTCAGATTCTGGTTTGTTCATACGCCTCGCGGTAAAACTCCGCAAGTGGAAATTGAGGGTGTGACATGTATGATAGCTATTATTGTAGGAGAATTCTATTAGGGGTCATCCCAACTTCCACCTAGATCAATCACACATGCCCTAAGCATGTCTTCCAAAGTTTGAATAGTACGCTCACTTTGACCATCAGTTTGTGGATGGTAAGCTGTACTAAAGTTTAAACGTGTGCCCAAAGATTGTTGGAACTTTTCCAAAAGTGAGATGTGTATCTAGTATCTCTGTCACATACTATAGATACTGGCACACCGTGTAGGGATACAATCTTGTCCACGTACAACTTAGCCAACTTGTCAGAATTATAAGTTTCTTTAATTGGTAAGAAGTGTGCTGACTTAGCTAGCCTATCAACGATAACCCAAATTGTGTCATTACCACATTTGGTCTTAGGTAACTTGTTAATCAAGTCCATTGTTACCATTTCCCATTTCCAAGTGGGAATTTCAAGTTGTTGTAGAAGTCCTGACGGTTTCTGATGTTCGGCCTTAACTTGCGAACACGTCAGACACTTAGCTACATAAGTGGCTATGGATTTCTTCAAACCCATCCACCAATAATTCTTCTTTAAATCTTGATACATCTTGTCACCACCCAGGTGAACCGAGTATCTTGAATTGTGCGCTTCTTGGAGGATTAGATCTCTAAGTCCTCCAAAGATCGGAACCCAAATTCTATCACTAAATCTTAGGATTCCATCCTTTCCAGGCGTTAATTGATCAACAGTTCCGCCTAATCCCTCATTAGGAATATTAGCCTCTAATAGGACTTGTTTTTGCGCATCTAATAGCTTCTTACTCAAGCTAGTTCTGAGCTCAATGCTCCTGGCGTTAATCCTAATAGGTTTAACTCTTTCTTTGTGACTCAAGGCGTCAGCAACTACATTTGCCTTGCCGTGATGGTAGCGAATCTTGCAATCGTAATCATTTAGAGTTTCCATCCAACGGCGTTGTCGCATGTTCAGTTCTTTCTGATTGAACAGGTGTTGGAGACTCTTATGGTCAGTGTATGTAATACACTTCGTACCATACAAGTAAGGTCTCCATAGCTTTAGTGCAAATACCACGGCACCCAATTCCAAATCATGGGTGGTGTAATTCCTTTCATGCACCTTTAATTGTCGTGATGCATAGGCAATTACCTTGCCATTTTGCATTAGCACACAGCCCATACCGGTGTGTGATGCATCACAATAAACAATAAAATTCTCAATACCCTCAGGTAGACATAACACAGGAGCATTGCTCAACTTGTGTTTTAGAATCTCAAAAGATTCTTGTTGCTTTGGACCCCAATTATACTTAACATTCTTACGGGTCAAGGTAGTTAGAGGAGTGGCTATTCTTGAAAAGTTCTCAATGAACCTCCTATAGTAACCAGCCAATCCTAAGAAACTACGAATCTCAGATGGGGTTTTTGGAACTTCCCAGTTCATTATAGCCTCAATTTTGGTGGGCTCCACTTGGATACCACCCTCACTTACCATATGTCCAAGGAATTGGACTTCTCTAAGCCAAAATTCACACTTAGAGAATTTTGCATAAAGCTTCTCTTACCTTAACAGTTCCAGAATGCACCAAATGTGATTCTCATGATCAGCTTGATTACGAGAATAGATAAGTATGTCGTCAATGAAGACAATGACAAACTTATCCAAATACGGTTTGCAGACTCTATTCATGAGATCCATGAACACTGCTGGTGCATTTGTGAGCCCAAAAGGCATCACTAAGAATTCGAAGTGACCATATCGGGTCCTGAAGGCAGTTTTAGGAACATATTCACTTCTAACCTCAGCTGGTGATATCCAGACCTCAGATCGATATTGGAGAAGTAACTAGCCCCTTGAAGTTGGTCAAATAAATCATCGATCCTGGGAAGAGGATATCTATTTTTGATTGTTAACTTGTTTAGCTCTCAGGAGTCAATGCACATCCGCATTGAACCGTCTTTCTTTTTAACAAAGAGTATAGGAGCTCCCAAGGCGAGGAACTAGGCTAAATAAAGCCTTTCTCTAAGAGTTCGTCTAGCTGTGTCCTCAATTCCTTCATTTCTGTTGGTGCTAGCCTATATGGAGCTCTAGCTACGGGTGCTGATCCTGGTATAATATCAATCTTGAATCCACTTGTCTATCTGGAGGTAGGCCTGGTAATTCCTTAGGGAAAACATCGGGATACTCCGAGATAACTGGTTGATCTTCAAGGTTCGACATAGGTTCATTGATGGTTACTTGTGCCATGTAGATAACACAGCCTCTTCTCAAACACTTGGATGCCTTAAATAATGACACCTTGTCTGGCAGTCCATAGTGTGGGTCTTCGGGGATGGTGATCATTTCACCAGATGGGGTTTTAATTTCGATGAGCTTTTTATCGCAGGCAATGCAGGCTTGGTTATGAGATAACCAATCCATGCCTAAGACAGCATCGAACCCCGCCAATTTCATTGGCAGAATAGAGATAAGGATGGAATGATTCTTAATTGATATAGAGCATCCATCAAGAATGGAAGATGTGGATTCTATCGTTCCATCAGCAAGTTCTATCTCATAAATTTTATCTAGAGTTCTTATGGGCAGGTTTAATAGTTTACTAAACTTATGATTAACAAAAGATCTATCTGCACCCGAATCAAAAAGAACTCTAGCATAAATATCATTAATGGGGAAAGTACCTGTTATGACATTGTCGTCATTAACAGCTTCTCTTGCATTTATTTGAAAGGCACGGGCATTCCACTTCTTGGCCTCTCCAGGCTTTGCATCATTACCTTTGGGTTTCTTGGGGCAATTGTACGTTATATGCCCTTTTTCATTATAGTTATAGCAAACTGCATCCTTAAGATCCTTGCAATCTAAGGTCCTATGCCCTCTTCTTTTGCAGATACCACAGGGTTTGGTTTGTGGATTTATACTACACTGTCCCCAATGCCTACATTTACAATTCTTGCACAGGGGTTTGTCATTAGACGCGTGCAAGTTCTTCTTGAACCTAAAATTTCCTTTCTTTTTAAATCTTTGGGAGTTATTATCCTTCCGTTTCCTCTTTCCGTCAGTTTCAGTCCTAACTGACCTTTGTCTTACCAAATCAAGGGTGAGGGAAAGAGATAGGTCTACAGCGGACCTATAGGTGCTAGGCTGAGCAGCCTTTACCATGCCCTTTATTTCGGGCGCCAACCCATTTATAAACGTGCAATGCGTTTGGATTCGAGGGTGATTAAATAGGAAACTAACCTAGATAAGGAATTGAAATCGGAGTCGTATTTCCGATAGTCTAGGTTTTTCATTGAAGGAGACAAAAAGTTTGTCTCTAATTTCTCCACCTCATGGGTTGGGCAGTAAGTTTCCTTAACAAGGTCCACAAACTTAGACCATCCTAAATTATACAGGTGTACTTTACCTGTAGACTGTATCATGGCTTTCCACCTTATTAGGGCATCGCCCTTAAAGGACTGGGATACATACTTGACCACATCCTTATCAGCACAGTTGCTGATATCTACAATCGTTTCCATCTCATCTAGCCACTTTAGAGCTTCCACAGCTCCTTTTTCCCCATTAAAGTCTCAGGACTTACATGAGACGAAATACTTATAGGTGCATCCGTCCTTAGCAGAACGGGACCTTTCTGCAATATCTAATTTCTTTGGTTCACTCTTCGCATTTGAAGAGTGAACGGAGCTCTCCTTATGAGCTGAAGATGGTGGAATAGATAAGGGTCTAGAATGAGTGGCACTCGACTCTCTTAGTCTTTCTATGGCCTTTCCCATGGCCTTTTCAACAGCCGCATCAATGCGAGCTTGAAAATTTTCATCATCAATATTTTTGTTTTCAGCTTTATTAGATTCAACATTCCTATGGCTACTTTGTGCTTCATTTGAATTAGCCATCTTTAAGTCTTGGGTTCTATATACCAATAAAACTTCATTTAGCCATGGTATATCAACCATATCGGCTTTCAACATTGGATATAACAGTTCATTGCCTATACTAATGTGAATAACATCACAACTCTTAGGCTTAACATATCTATATTTGGCCTAGGTCTTAATAGGACCATCATAGGCAAATTACAATTTGGACGTGGTCCATATATCATTGGACAGTAGATCGCAATGTCACAACTGTCATTGTCATCATTGAAAATTATATAACTCATAGGCTTGTCCCTAATGGACATAATAATTGGGCACATTGGCCGGTCACATTGTACATATATATATATATATATATATATATATATATATGGTATATCAGCCTGTCATATTGGACATAAATTGGGCACATTGGCCTACATCATATCAGATGTACATGGCATATCAGCCTGTCTTGTTGGACATAAATTGGGCACATTGGCCTACATCATATCCGATGTATATGGCATATCAGCCTGTCCCTTTGGACATAAATTGGGCACATTGGCCTACATCATATCCGATGTATATGGCATATCAGCCTGTCCCATTGGACATCAATTGGGCACATTAGCCTACATCACTAATGGATGTTTTATTTATCACCGCACTGGCGATATTTAGCCGAGATCAAACAGATCACAAGGGCTATATAAGGTTAGGACATAGTCCATTTCCTTGAAGGCTAGCGTGATTCCTCAAGTCACACTACCAAGAGTATGAACATTACTTGAATGTTATCATAAGAGTACCTTAATGATTGATTAATGGTCCCGGTCACCTTCGACCTTAATGACCTTGAAGGTTTGGACCTAGTCCCTTACCTCTGGATAGAAGGACAACCTCCCTTAACTATCCTGATAGAAGACCCCTTCGTACTTAACTATCATTTCTTGGCCAATGTGTGGTCTACGCCACTTGGCATAATCAAATCTATTAAGGTCTTTTGGAATTATATAGTAGAGCATAAATTTCGAGTAACAATCGAGACGCTCATTATCAAAAGGATGAATACATATATATAATTCCAAAATATTTTATTAAATTTCCATAAGAATTTACAATACTAGAAAATGAAAAAAACTGTCCATGCAAGGACTTTAAAGAAATAAAAATGTCCATGCAGGGACTAAAGAAACAACAATGTCCTCGCAGGGACTACATATTATTAGAAAAGGCTTCACTCGTCCTTCTTTCCCTTGACCAACTTGGAGAGTTTCTTGAAGAACTTATTTGTCTTCTTCTCCGTTTTCTCTGCCTGCTGCTGCATTTCTTTCATTCTTTCTAAGGCCTCATTAATGGCCTCAAGTGGTGGCAGAGGTTGTGGTTGAGGTTGTGGCATAACCGAATACTGGTACCCATAAGTTGGATATCCAGTCGTTGAATAAGTAGGCGGGAAAGGAGATGGGTAAAGTGCATTGTGCATAGCAGCTTGCATATAGGGGTCTTGCGACCATGCTTGATAGTCTACCGGTGTAGATGGATTAAAAAGATAATATCCAGACGTGTTTGGATATGTGGGGATTGGGTTAGAATAACCCGATGGTGGTGGTTGAACTGTAGGTGTGGGTGTTGGTGTTGGTTCAACCACAGGTGAGGTGTTAGAGGGCCCACCCATTTGTGGTTCCTCTTGAATCATGGGGTAGGAGTTTGGCAAAGATGGCAACGATCCCGACCTTTGTCCTGCTCATACCGGCATACGTGCTCCACGCTTCCTCCTTGGTGGTTCAAGTGGCGGTTGAGGTTGGTCCACCGGTTCCATGTGGACGTCTTCTTAAACAAGAGGTGGTTGAGAGTGATGGGAAGGTGTGTGGGTGAAGGTGAATTGGTTCCAATATTGGTCCCACTCATTAGGACCTTGGGAGGGTGATCCAGCATAGGAGTTCGAATCACTTGATATTTCTATGGGATGCGCGTTTGATCCCGACAGTGGCATCTCCGGGTCGGAGTCCTTGTCCATAGAATTTGGTTGGTCCAACTGATTTGATCGGCTGGAGGCGTGTTAAAATAATGGTTAGGGCTAAATTCTTCATGGTAAGAGTGATGCGAATGGGAATGGTGAGAATGGTAGGAGTAGTGAGAGTGGTAAGAATTTTGGGAATGTGAGGGCGAGTGTCTGTTAGAGACAGAACGTCTCGCTGGTTGCCAAGGAGACGAATCTCCTGATTCTTGGTAGGCATCTGAGTTGTGAGGTTGAGGGGGAATGCGCCCCGATGGTCCTCCCCTCATTGGACCTTTTCCTCTTCCACTTTTTCCTCGTACACGTGGCGGCATTTTTCCTGTTAGAAATCAATTCAAAACAATACTAATAACTTAATAATGAAATGAGTAATTCTAGGTCAATGCCTAGACTCGAAAGTCCAAGGAATGTGCTCGTGTAGGTTTGAGATTAAACACAAAAGGCTAGTGTTTAATTCTCTCAAACGTTGGCTCTGATACCAACCTGTCACACCCGGATTTCCAACCCGAAATCCATACACCGGTGGGCCCGGGTGGGGAGTATCGTGACGTCAGTTGATAATCATCATAGTCAATTAAACACGGCACAGCGGAAGTCTTGGAGTAAAATTACTATTACAAACCAAATGTCCAAAATAAAATAATATACAGGCTCGTAATAGAAAATCCACAGGCGGATCATAAATTGTACATGGAAAGAATATAAAACAGACTTTGGGCAGATTCAGGATTTGCAATATCCTCTATCACTACCGAGCACTTCCAGCCTATTTTCGTATTGTACCTGCAGTTTAGTCTTTTGAAAATACGTCAGCTTTCGTTGGTAAATAAACCCAACCGACTCGTTTTGAAAACATTTCAAAAATGTTTTAAGTACGTAGCACAAAATCTTTTTATAACTTGGGTTAATTGACCGTCCAACCTTGTTAACAGATTTACATGTTTGTCCACACATACGAGGCCCGGTACGGACACCGAGACACAATTAACGTACACACCACTTTGGACTCACGAATGAGTCAATTCCTCCCAACCTTGTGGGAATGCATAATTGAGCGTCTATCGGGTGTATGCCTACACCCGCGCTAAGGTCATGGCCATTTCTATTGTAATGAGCCAAGGATATCCAGGACACGGTAGTTAACCCCCGATGTTTAAATTATCAAACAAAACTGATTAAAACAGAATATGCAGATTTACTAGTCCCGAACGGGTGTTCGATTGATCCCATTTCCGACCAAGCGGTAATAATTTACCGTAACCCAAGCCCGTATAGGGGAAATAGGTCGAGAGTATTTACCTGAGCTTTTCTTCTTTTATTCTAATAACTCGTCGTTCAAAATGAGCTAACTGCAGATAGCATTTATCAGCAAGTCTCTAGTCTGGATTATAGCATAAACTAACCAATTAATACTAACGGTCTTATTTAAGTCATTGACTTAGACCGACTAGCGTACTTGATCAAAACGTATGACGCTAGATTAAACGATGATTGGATAGAATGTAGTTTAATCCCAACAAGTACCTTGACTTGTATAATATGGGTAAACTACACACATTCTGGATTTTGAGGCTTAAATGACAAGGTTAAACCCGTTTCGGTTCATTTTCGCAAAATAGTTACATATACTTAACCGAGCGCATATTAGCGATATCCGGTAACCGGATAAGTTATGGACAGGTTCTATATTCCATTATATTTTGAATAAGTTAAGATATCAGTAGGATATCAACTTGTATGTCCGTTATGGTTTTAAAACGAACTATGCCTCATAAGGGCATTTCGGTAATTATATACCGTATAAAGGGAACTTGAACATATTTTAAGTTTATAATCATGAGTGTTCTGGAAAAATACTTTATTTATAATATAATATCAGTAGGATATCAATTATATGTGTAAATTATCTTTTATGACCAAACTATGCACCGAATGGGCATTTTGGTCATTTTACACATAGTTTATAAAGTATTTGGGGTTCTGAGTTTATAACATGTACCTACTGTAATTATGTTCAAAATAAGTTTTAAAATCAGTAAGTATCAAGTCTTGGTCAATAATATGGTTTAAAACTATACTATGCGCCGAAACGACGCTTATGTCGTAAAATGGCGTCCTTATGCGATGTTTATGAAAACTGATGTCAATGTCAGATTAAAATGTTTTAAATATGTTATTTAATATAGCATATCGGTAGGTAAATGATTTACGTTGAAAAGATTGATTAAAATCATTTTATGAGTCATAAGGACTAAAACCGTCATTTATCGACATAGTTTAAGGACTTGCTTGAAAACTCAGTTTATAACTTGGTTTATCATCCCAAATAATCCTACTTATGATATTACATTACTAGAAGCTCATTTTCAAGTTCAATACCATTTAAAACCTGCTTTTATACAAAAAGGACATTTTAGTCAAGAATGGCATAATTATGGAACTTGCTCATAAACTTGAATTCTGATTATGATCATGTAATATAACCTCAGAGGGTTATGCTACATTATATTACGATCATAATACAACTTTAGATCAGTATCTAACTAATCTAAATCGGGTCAGTATCAAAAGTCAAAGCAGAAGTGAAACATCGCGACTTTCGGTTGTGAACCGACCCTAGAACTGAAATTGACGAGTCTAACATGTTCTTACATGTTATAATAATTATTACCAACTTTTTTAAGTGTCAAAACAGGTTTCATAACATATATAAGAACATTTTATGATTTTTCCAAAAAATGGCCTGTTTGACTTTTTAATATCATAAGTTTGACCCGTCAATTGGTCTAGCAAACGTGATCTTCAGGAGGTGCCCTTTGTAGGGATTAACACCTACCTTATTATGATCACTTAGCCATGTTCATTTCAAACAATGGCTGGACCATAATGGTCTTAACCGAAAGTCAAAGCGTTTTCCGTTAAACGCTTGACTTTTGGCTATAAAAGCCTATAAACGAAAATGCACAAAGAAGGAACACTTACCAGTGATTCCTAAGGTGCAAAAGAACTATGTTTGATGCTCCTTTTAGCTAGGAACTTCCAGAGGAGGGAGAAAAGTGTATGAATGAGAAAGGTGCAAGTTGGAATGGTGAACTTAAGCATCTATTTATAGTTAGAGAGCTCAAAGGAGGTGAAGCCAGCTGTTTAGGGGTGTAAAAGGGAGCTTACAAGTGTCCTAAAATGTGGCATAACTGATTACAAGTCCATGGTTTTGAATTAATGGTTTTGGAGTTTTGTTTGGGAGCCAAGCAAAACTTTCTGCTGCAGACCCTTTCTCACGCCCCACGAGAGATCCAGGCCTGGTCTCTTGCAGCCCGCGACCACCAGATGGCTAGTTTCAAGTTTTGACACTTTTAACCCCTTAACTTTATAAAGCTTTTAAAAACCTTTTTAAAAACCTTTTTGGCACTTTTAGCCCTCCGTAGCCAATACTTGGCATACCCGGGATTATGCCCGGACATGTCGAGCTCTCGGTTCAAAAGGTCATTCAGAGGTAAGAATTAACATGTTGACACTTTTAATCCTTCCAATATCCAACTTTCATATATTCATAGAATTGAACCCTCTCGTCCAACAAATGGCACGTATGAGAGTTAGGACCACTCAGAGGCTTATTATAAGCATGTTGATTCTGATGTCACTCAGAGGCTAGGCATGTTGACATATCAGTCACTCAGAGGCCAAGTTTCAAGAATGTTGACATGTCAGTCACTCAGAGGCTAATGATTTAAGCATGTTGACATATCAGTCACTCAGAGGCTGTTATTTATGCATGTTGACATCGGACCGTCACTCAGAGGCTCAGTTTGATCATGTTGACGCCTTTAGTCCTTATTGATCTTTAACAGACCATATTTAAAATACAACACGTGTCACTATACTATTGGACACGCTTTTACAGGGTGTTACAATTAAACCTCTTCTTATTATCATTATACTGATTAGCTTTAGCAACAAAACTAACATTTGGAATTTAGAAGAATTATTATTTGAGTCTCTATGTGACTCTTCTCTTAAAATGATTGAAAAAGCAGTTTTAACATACGGTAAATGATCCCTTGTTAACAAATTTGTCCTAACAGGTTGATAAATGTCATCTAATCCCATCAAAAATTGCATAAGTTTTTTTTTATCAAATGACTGAATTCGTTATACTCAGTAGAAGCACTACAAGTATAAGATGGCAACTGAAGCAAAAAATCAAATTGTTTCCACATAGTATTTATCATGTGATACTAATTAGAGACACCTTAACCATTTTGATTAACTGGATTAATTTTTAGAAATTATCCAAACACAACAGATCCATCAACCTTATCATATGTCCCTTTAAATCATTCCAAACCTCAGAAGCAAGCTTAAAATAGACTTGACCAACACACAATTCATCAGATATAGGATTCAAAATCCAAGTCATAACCACACAATTGCATCTATTCCACTGACTAGCAAGCACATCATTAGTAGTAGATTAATGCATGTATTATCTATAAAACCAAGTTTATTCTTAGCCATTAAAGCAAGTTTCATAGCATTTGACCAAACAATATAGTTCTCAATTCCGTTTAATTTGGCATTCAAAACAGTAACACTGCTAGAATCACTTACATGCATGAAAATAAAGAGGATCACTCACATCTAATTTGCTAATCAATGTAGCAGAAGACTCAACTTTATCACTTTTTGTAACGCTTCGCATTTCTACACTATCCTTATTTAGAAAGTATAGTCGTATTTCTATTTTTGGAAACTTGAAATCGTGTAGTGATTCGTATTTCATCTTTCAATCTTGTAATCTGAGACTTTGATCATAATGAAAATACATTTTATTCACACTTGTTCATACATAAATATGTGATATTTAATCAACCTTGAATACGTGTGTTTTATACGAAACTGAATTATATTTGACGAATAAATTATATTAGGAAATCATACTCATATACATTCTTGATATTCATATAAATCTATCCCTTAAGATGCCCAAAAAAATGTTTTGACAGGCCTGCCAGCCGTAAGCTACGGCAGGAGGCGGCTGAAATGTTCAAAAACTCGCATTTTGGCTCCTTTTTCCACCTTTTTCACCATCAATTACCTCCTAACTCATTTAACTCTAACCCTAATCATCCCTTTATAAATATGAGCCTCCATCCTCCCATTTTTCACTTTCCAAACACTTAATCACTCTCAAAACACGCCAAAATCATCCATAAATTCTGATTTTTAGGCAGAATTCTGCAAGTTCTAAAGTAAGTTCAAACTCATTTTTCTTCATCTTTTCTTCCACTACAAAGCTTGGAACACCTCTAGGAGTGTTTCCACAGGTTTACCATGGTAAACCATGGTGGAACATCACCATTTTGAAGTCTAAACTTTCTGTTTTGGAAGATTACCTTGTAAACTTTTATGAAACTTTACTTTTCTTGCTTGAATCTTGTACCCACTTGTTCTTGAACCTATCTAAGGTTATGAGACTTGTTAGGAGTTGATTCTTATGAGTTTAAGAGGTGCAAACACCTCTAACTTTCTGTTTTGTTAGGGTTTAGACAACCCACAAGTGTTGGAACCATCCAAGTTTACCATAGTTCTTATGACAAGACTTGTGTTTTGGTAAAGGTGTGAAACATGGAAGCCTTAGCTATCCAAACTCATTCCACCATCTCACTCGATGTTTTAATGTTCATACCACTAAAATTCATTCAGCTTTCATTAGAGTGACAAGGCTACGACACATCCCCAAACATTACCATGTTCGGGATGCACGCACCTAGCTTGCTTACTTGATTGTTTATAGTTTTAGTCAGCTTAGTAGTATAGTTGTAATTTTACTCATTCATGACTAACCGGGTTTGCCAACTAAGTTGGTAAACTTTCTGATTTGGTGAATCATATAATGAGGTATACACACCTCAATGCTTGATTTCCTTGAAATCTACTACATTCTATGTTGGACTATTATATAAGATATAAGATATATATATATATATATATATGTGTGTGTGTGTGTGTGTGTGTGTATACATAGTCGAATTCGTGATGTTAATCGGATTATGATTATATGTCACGGAGATAGGTTATCCTATCCTTGTTCTAGATTTCTCATTAATGATTCGAATGGGTGAGTAGACCCATGAAATCACATGAAACTTAGTGTCATAACGAGTGTTTAGACGGGATATACTTTTTACATACATGTACTTTATTTACTTAAGTGTCGAATCCAAGTTCTTTGTCAAATCCAAATACTCACACACCTACGTTTCCCCCATGTAGGGTAACTTCAGTGTTTCCATCCCAACAACTTATCAACTCTCGGTTTAACTCGGAAAGCTTGCAAAACCATGAGTATACATGACCCCTTTCTATTTTACACTTTTGGGTGCAATACGTGTAACTTATAAAAAATGCACACTTACACTTATAAACATGCTTACAAACAAACAATCCAATATACATGCTTGATACGTTATGCTTGAACATAATCATGATAGTTGATGCTTTATACTTGTCATTAACTTTGTACGAGCATCCCTTAACATGTATAGCGCTATAGGATTAACGCACCGCCCATATTCTTGAGGTCATGTTAAATAAACAAAACAATCTTTTCATTTCTATGATTAGATTACGCTAGCAGGAAACACTGGGTTGACTAAATATAGTTGAATGATAATATTGCCATGTTAAGTTCTTAGTATTCGGATTTTGCCATGTGGATTTGTTTAAACTTTTATACATATGCTATTACCTAAACTTGTATGCTCGCCAATACTTTTGTATTGAACTACACTTTAATACGTAATGCAGGAAATTGATGATGATGATTACGAATGGAACTTAGTAGGATGAACTAGAAACTCATCTTAATTTTTGTACTTGTTGTATTTTGTTTGGTTTCAAACTTGTTATATTTTGCTTCGAACCATGTACTTTGATTTAGTAATGAGATGAAATTTTAATTTATTAAATATTGTCGCCTCTTGCAATCTCGTTTTCGTCTCGCCCTGATGTTTCCTCCACCGATTAGGGTGTGACACTTTTATCACCCATGGTAAACAAATAAGATAAAGAAAGTAAACACAAATAACCAACCAAGAATCACATAAAACAAATAATAAATCACAAAGTAAACACAAAACCAAAAAATCACAAAAGGTGAAACTGCACCAGGGTTCCAGATCGTTGGCTCGTCACTTAATAGGTGCCAGAGCAAGTCTTATTGTAGAAGCCACCTAGATCTAAACACAAGATAAGGAAAGATCTCACCGAAAGGTGTTTCCAAGTTAGGGTTCGCCAAATAACTCACAGTTCGTAACCTTCACTTAGGGTTACTAAACCGTAAGGCAAAAAATCCAAATATGCACAAGATGATCAACAACCTTCTTGACTCAGATCAGGGACAAGAAGTCCAAGAAACCCTAGATCTGAAAGTAGATATCCAAGAAACCAAAGATCTAACTCGGATCTCAAGTTTGGAACAAGAAACTCAAATTTTATTAATGAATCCTAAAGATAAACAAGTATCAAACTAATCAGTCATCACAGATTGATTGAAACAACAGCTAACGAATGCACATGTGAGATAAAGAGAAAGTACTAGAGAACAGATAAATGTGTGTAATTGAAGGTGTGTGGAAATCAAGATAATGATTTCAACATACATCACCCATCCTTTCATAAGCAAGCCAAAGGCAGGCTACAAGCCCACGAACAACAACAAACTCATCTACGAGTCCATGTGCAATTAGCCCAACAACCAGATAAGTCCAATGCGTAGGAGCCCATTTAAAGTAAACCTCAAACAAAAATTAAAAGAGTTAGAAACAAATAGAAAAAATATAAAAACAAACATTTCAACTAAGAATTTAACAAGTATCACTTGTTATTTCAACAACAACAACAACAAAGATAATAATAATAATAATAATAATGATAATAATAATAATAATAATAATAATAATATTATTATTATTATTATTATTATTATTATTATTATTATTATTATTATTATTATCATCATTAATTAACCTTACTATAATTTACTTACTTTCTATTGTGTGTACTTTTCATTATTCAACTTTGTATAAAATCTATTGCATATGGTGTAACTATTTTATGTTAACTTCTATTATTATTATTATTATTATTATTATTATTATTATTATTATTATGCAATAATAATGAAAGTTAGCATAAAATAATATTCAAAATAGTTTTTCACCACATAATATTGTATTGTTTTTTTTATTAAACTTCAACTAGGTTATTTATTTTTCAAATTGTCACTTTTATAATATATTTGTCTTTCCTAATGATTATAGCGATTCATATTACACTCAGAATACGTATAATTATTTATATATTTTACTTTATATTTACCCTTCTACGCATCTGACACAAGATACGGGTCCTCACAGCCACAGCGTGCGAGGTGTTAATAGTAGTATATATAAACTACGAAAACACAATGTATTAAATAATCTTGGAATATATATATATATATAGTAGTGTGTTTTTACTAAATTTCATCTAGGTTATTTATTTTTCAAATTGTCACTTTTATAATATATTTGTCTTTTATAATGATTATAACGATTCATATTACCCTCAGAATACGTATAATTATTTATATATTTTACTTTATATCTACCCTTCTACGCATCTGACACAAGATACGGGTCCTCACAACCACAGCGTGTGAGGTGTAATAGTAGTATATATAAACTAAAAAAAAACACAATGTATTAAATAATCTTGGAATATATATATATATATATTATATATATATATATATATATATTAATTTTACTAAATTAGTTGTTGTAAATTGTGGTTTGTTTATAAATAAATTTTTAATTTTTTCTTCAGTTTCTTTTTTGTTGTATCTTTTACAAATTTGTGACAAATTTTTTTCATTTTTAACTGCAATACTTTTCTACTTTTAATTTTTGTCTCCTATACTTTTTAAATTTTACGTTTTATGTTGTGGTCTCATAGGTCGACTTAGTTATTCTTTTATATGTTTTATGTTTCAGTCTAATTATTGCACTTTAACATGCCTCAAGGGCTGTGCGTCGTTCTAACGTTTTTACGTCTGTTGTTCATTCTGTTTAATGATCTCATGACAACACATGCGTCCTAAATACTAGTTATCTATACTATATTATAATGCATCAGGGAGGGGTATTTTAAGATACCCAAAAAATAAGAACTTTTACTCATTTAATTTATAGATAGATCCCCTAAAATGAGGGTAATTTGGTCTTTTAAACACTATTTATTTATTTAGTCCCTAAACTTATTACACTTAAATCCCTAAGTTTTAAGAAAATTATAGATAATTAGTTACACTTTCCCCCAACACAACAAATTTATAATTCTTTTACGTATTCTTGTCATATCTTATAAACTATAATGTGTTAAAATATCCAAATATAGCATGACAACCTACACATTTTTGTCGACGTTTCAACAGTTGTCTTGTTAAGTATCGACGTGCGGATTAAAATGTTCAAGTAGACGATGCCTTAGTGTACAAGTGCTTAAAGCCCAACGTACTTAGTCATTATCTCAGAATGTTTAATAACTACAAAATGTCAAGTAATTAAACCCTCATCTTTAACAAAATTATTGATAATTAGTTAGTAGTTACACTTCCCGATTTTTAAACCCTTATAAAAAACTAACTCCTCCCCCCCTCCCGATTTTTAAACGGTCACAACTTTTTGATATGTTAATATTTTTTTTTAAACTTACACCATATAAATGAGTATTTTATTCTCTTTAATTTGAGTATAGTATTGTTATATTTTTCTAACTAAAAATTTGATATGTTACGTGATTAACAATGTCTAAGGTGAGTAATAATTGGATCGTTAACCAAAACCGAACCAAAATCAACCAAAAATTGAGTTTACAGAAAACTGATTAACCGAAACTTGAATTAACAAAAAACGGTTATTGATTTTTTGTACCAATATCTAACAAAAATTAATTGAACCGAACCATTCATATGTTCATTTTATACATTCAATTATTGTATTTCATATTTATACCCCTCCATTTTATATATTTATACCTCCATTCCTTGTATTTATAATCAAAAGTTTTAGTCCAAGTTTGGTTTTGTCTGTTAATCGAAATTAAATTAATCAAACTAAAAACCGTCAATCTAACTGAATAAGCCAAACCGATTAACTAAAACGGATTGGTTATAAAATAGACTAATCGATGACCTTAATTTCGGTTGTGGATAATAATCTAACCAAACAAACAATGCACACCGTGGCAATGTCTGTGTTTCCCGCTGTATCGCGCCCGTACCTATCGGTTATTAACCAAACTGGTTATCGGTGAACAATAACTAAATCAGGTAACCTAAACCGAACTTTAAATAGACGAAACTGAACCGAAATCAACCAGCTGAATTGCCCAAAAACTGGTTATGAATTTTTTTGTACTCTTGTTTAACCAAAATTAGTTAAACCAAACCATTCATATTTTCATATATTTCTGGCTTTTATACATCCAGTTCATATATTTCATTTTATGTCTCCATTTCATATATTTATACTTTTATTTCATGTATTTATACCTAAATTCCATATATTTATACCTTTATTTCATGTATTTATACCTAAATTTCATATATTTATAAGCAAAAGTTTTAGTCCAAGTTTGGTTTTTGCTATTAACTGAAATTAAATGAACCAATCCTAAAACCGTCAATCTAACCGAATAAACCGAACTTAATAACCGAAAACATATTAGTTAATAAAACAGACTAACTGATGACTTTGGTTTCGGCTTCGGTTGAGGATAACAATCGAACGAACCGAACTATGCACAGCACAATGAAATGGATTACTCGATTACTTCGCTTTTTATTTGTATCTACCACAATAATGCTACAATAAATATTATATGAATAAGAAAACTATCAGAAACAAGTATCGCAATATGATGTATTGCTCTCGTAGCATCGCGCAAGCATCTGATAGTTATTATTTATGTGAGAAGTGTAGACATTCGAAAGGTATATGACAAAGTTGTTAGACGGAAAATAACTTTATTCAAGTTTTAAAATAGCATGAGTTTTTTTTTTTCCTAACAAATAATATCTTCTTTGTTAGCATAAGTTGTCTTGGTCAAATATCCAAATTGCCCACTTGCAATATATACGTAACTTTTGCTTCGACCCAACGTTTGCAAATAATTTGGTCAAGTGACCATAATTTCAATATAATAAATTACATCAAATTATAAAGTATTTATGTATTCACATTAAAATTTACTAAAATTATAAGGTTAATTAATTATTTACTATTGTTTTAATCATGCCTAATTAGTCTAAACATCAATTATAAAGTATTTATGTATTCACATTAAAATTTACTAAAATTATAAGGTTTAGTTAATTATTTACTATTGTTTTAATCATGCCTAATTAGTCTAAGTAATCAATATTATTCTTATTATGACCTGATTATTTTATAGAAAGTCAAATGAATGATTACCAAATTAAACCGGCCGGTAGCATAAAAAAAGTAAGTCAAGGTACTAAATACTAATGCACCCGTAAACGTATGGCTAAGATATGTATATAAAAATAATAAATAACTTATGTATCGACATGCTTAAATTAAGAATTAGTGGCCGCAGTGTATGTTAAAATAGACGTTCTAAATTCGTCGTTTATTACAAAAGTAAGGCGTTAATGGTAACATAGTTTAAATTTTCTTACTCCCGATTATAGATGTCTTAATGTGGTCGGTATTTCTTTAGCCAACCCCTAAAATAATCTCTTAGGTGTCACATGATATAATTCTTATCTAAACCTTAATGCCTTTTAGATTGTTATACGCATTTAACTGTCTACACATAAAATAATTCTTTATTTAAATCTTAACGCGTCTAAAATTACGTAGGAAACATGTTGAAAACCGTTTCCTATAATATTTTGCTAACACAAGGTTTTTTTTGGTATATGTGTCGAAAATCCGGGTTTGGAACGCAATTATGATGAAATAGTGCGTTAGAGATAGCCAATTTTCTAACAGTGACATCCATAAAAAAATACTCAAAACATAAACAAATCGCAAGTTTATATTTTTCTCTATCGTGACGAACCACAGTGATAACGTTCTAACATCTTTACCAATACCAACATTTGGTTTTATGGCTTTCTAGACGTTTTTACTGGTGTCATGACAAACGAAACTGATTCTAATAGGATAACATCAGCACCAGTGTCAACATTATCAAAACCGGTATCAATATTTCTTTCAAGGATTCGATGTATTTCTTTCATTTGCTACACCGAATACCAGTATCATAACAATATTATAATAAACTGATAGATACTAACTAAATACCCACCGCAACGCACAAAAATCCCACTAATTAATACCATATACAATCGTTTCCTCTTTATCATCTCATAAGTTGAATTTTTCAGAAACATTAAACTAAAACCATTAAAAAAATTATTAAATTTACATACTTCAATTATCTCACTCTTTAAAATAATTTGTGACAATATTCCAGTCGATCCATCAATAAATACCATCTCTCCTTTCCACCACCTCTCCATTTTCCAGACAACCTTTCTCTTTCTCTCTCTCATTACAACCATGACAAGAAGAAGAGTGAGTTTCATGCCATCACCACAACGCTGGCCAGAACCCACCATCAAAATATTAACTTTCCGGCCACCAAAAAAATCGAACTTCTCTGCCGTAAAATTTATCTGCAGAATCAAAACTGAGTTCACAAGAGCACTGGGTATTGTTTCATCTTCACGTAAAATGCCACCATCACCTTCATCATCTTCATCGTCCTCTTGCAGCTGCACTTTGAGAAGATCAGTATCTTATGCTGAACCTTTTGATTCTCATCGAGCTCAAGCTGTTCAAGACTGTATTCAGTTTTTGAATTCTTCTACTTCCTCCTCTTTTCAGAGGTCAAAGTCACTTTCTTCTTTTTCTTATTGATGTTAATTTACTTTTTTGTAACTATAGCTTAGATTGACAAACTGTAAATTGTTTAGGAAAACAATAGTTTTTTTTTTTTGTAATCTTTAAGTTATTTTTTTTAGTGTTGCCGTGGGCTTTGGTTCATAATAGACTTTTTATGAGTTGTTTGTTTAGCTCTTAATGGGACTTTTAATATTTTAGAATTTTTACTGGTTCAACATTTAATAGATTAGACTGTTTGTTTCGCAAGCAAATGTCTGAATGATTCAGACATGTGCCTCTGAATAGTTAACCATTTTACTGCGCTTGAATGGTTAAAACTCTCTTATCTGAATTGGTCAGACATTTACCTCTAAACAATTAAGCATTATACATGCTCTTAATAATTCAGACCTCTTACTTATTTAACACTAACGATTCAAAAGCTGCAAAATAGTCCTAGTCTTGTTTTATGATTGATTAGTAATATTTATATTTTGAATTGTTGTAAAGTTTGGAAATAAGTTAAAGACGGACAACGAAAAATTGTTTTATATTTGAAAAATATATTGACTAAATTTATGCAACTTACCACTGTGTGATTTACGAGTGAGATATTAGTCGATAATGTTATTTAGTTTATGCAAGTGAATTGAAGCCCCGTATTCTATTTTAAAATGACATGACTGTATGTTTTTCTATTTTTGTGTTGCAAATGAGTTATAGAAAAATAGAAAATTGAGTTTGTGTTAAATTGTTTTGAAGAGAGTTTAGAAGTATATCAATAGTTTGGTCAACAGATTAAAGGGGGAAATACATATTAATATGATATCAAGAGTTTGGTCAACAGATTAAAGGGGAAATAGATATGATGTTTGCCATTTTTTGACCGGTCGTCATAAATTACAATCGTATTCCACTTGGTCCACATGTGTTATATAGCGTGTTTTTCTTAAAACAATATATGTTTTGACTTTAGGATAAATTTTAATACCATAATAATTTATAGCTATATCTATCTATATCATTATATAAAAGTTTTGAGAATGACGACACTGTAATTTACTTTGAATTTTAAAATTTCTAAAATAAGTTTTGATATATTAGATACAACTTTATCAATGCATAAAATATGTATTCTTCACATTTAACCTATCACCTACTTTTTAGTTCACTCAATTAATTGTATCCTTTGAGAAGCCAATGAGTTAATATCTTATTTCCTTTTATATATATATATATATATATATAGAAATGTTCATTTAAGAAGAAATTTTATGTGAGGAAAAAAAAAAAGAAAGGATATAATGATAAAAATTAAATATTTTATAACTCCTCTCATTAATTATGTTATTTCTCATTAATAAAACAAAAACATTATCCTACACATTTCAAAATTTATCCTGCATATATCTTATACTTATTGGAATTTACTCTACACACATATAAATTTACCCTAAAATTTCATAATTTATCCTATACAACTAAAATTTATCCTACACATGTCTAAAATTTTTCTTCATCATAAATTATTTTATCTTGAAAAAGTATATTAAAAATGAGTTACAAGTTTAATTAATTAACTAATTAATGACAATTATAGATTTACCTACATGCCCCTTTTCATAATATTAAATACACATATTAAATGAAGTAATTGGAGAATTTCTATTGGTTTAAAGTTATTCTTTTTATTCTTATAAAATTTTTCTTCTCATTTGAACTCTCCAATATATATATATATATATATATATATATATATATATATATATATATATATATATTAATTTATTAAAAACTTTTTAATTTTTAATATAAAATAATATGATATCACCAGTACTATATTCGAAATGTAAAAAAATGAGCCAATTAAATTAGAAAAAAATGTGAGATTTGTGAATAAATTCTCATTTTGATTATTACTTGTACTACAAATTAAAAATATCAATCATAATTCATACTTAATTTGAAGAGAATAAAATGTTTGTTTTTATGAATTATTTATTTATATATTAACGTATGAAAAAATTATGATAGTTTAAAGGAAAGGTAAATTAAACATTAACAATATATTTTAAGAGTTGTAGTTAGTTAAACTTTTAAAATTATTTAAAACTACCATTTTGATCTCCTATCCTACTTGTAATAAACGATTTCAAAGAATCTCAAGTGTCTAACATCTTATCATCCTTCAAAAAATAGGTTATTAGTCAAAATTGGTTTTTTATTATTTTTAAATCGGTATAATATTATAGAATGTGAATATTGTTTATTTAAAATCTTTACCTTATTTTCGTCATTACTTAAAACATGTTTTTAAGTTGGCCTATATTTTTTGTTAGATGTGATTTGCTAAACCTTCACACAGATCGACTCTTACATCAAATATATCTTTAATTTATAATTACGATATGTTTAATTTATAATTATAATAATGATATTTTTAATTAAACCTTATAAAAAAAATTTTTATGAATTTTAAATATTATATTTATAAAGATAGTTATATATTTGAATTAAATTAGTTACCCGAAAAGGGCCCTTAGTCCCTTACTTCAAATATGCAACAAATTATCTGATGTATTTAATCAAAATTATATATCATTACTTCATTAGCTAGCCAAAGATGGAAAAATAGTTAAGAAACTTGCTAACGAATTGCTGACTGTGGTGATCGTTGTTAAGCACGTTAAAAGCGGGTTGTGTATTGATTATTATGAGAAAGAGACTACAAGCTTTTGAGATTACTATCAGATACACTTAGGGGCTGTTTGGCAACTTCTGAATGATTAAGGTGATGCTTATTTTTAAGAGGCAAAATGCTTGTAGTGTGCGGGCCACATCTGTAGGCATCTATAGAAGAAGAGGTGGACCAAACCTCTACAATCTGCAAGAAAAATGTTGTTTTTTAACATATAAGACTTCAAATATAAACGGGTAGTGGTGGAAAACAATAGTGGTGGGTTGTGGTGATGGACGTGGACAGTGGGTGGTGGTAGTGGTGGACGGTTGTTGTGGTAGACGGTGGTTATGGTAGATGGTAGTGGTGGGTGGACGGTGGTAGTGGTGGTGATGATGGACGGTGATGGTGGTGATGGACAGTGGTGGTGGTGGTGTACGATGGTAGTGGGTGGTGGTGCTTAACCCTCTACAGACCTTAGAAGATCTTAGAAGCAGTTGGGCCAAGTCTTCACCAAGAAGAGCTTGCGCAAACGTTTTTTAAGGAAACATCTTCAGAAAAACAAAAAGTATGTAAATGGCAGTGTCTGTGTGTAGTCTGTGCCGCGCACACAAAAGAGGCTAAGCAGATCTTTTTTTTTAAAACAAACACCACCTAAGTGCTGAACTAGTAAGAGGTCTGAAACATTAAGAGCCAGTTTAATGTTTAACTGTTCAGAGGAAAATGTATGACCAATTCAGATTAGAGGTCTTAACCATTGAAACTCAGTATAATGCTTAACTATTCAGAGACAAATGTCTTAACCATTCAGGCATCTGCTCACCAGTAAAAAGTTTGAAACATTAACACCTAAACAAATAACCCTTACTTGTCTTATTGTGTTATGCAAACAAATAGCTTTCATTATTTAACCCTTGTAATACACTATACTATAACCTAATATATCTTATAATATAGTATGGATAAAGTTGAATTTTCTGTGAAATGTCTCTATTAAGAAGTTCTTAGAATAGTATAAGTATGTTTTCGGAAAAATATGTGTTGCAAAGTTAACTATTTTTGGAAATTTGAATCGGTACATGTTTTAAAGAGATGTATATATGAAGTTTTTCTGCTATCTTAAATTATTTTAAGGAAGTCAACGACTTTGACTTTTTTTTTAGAATTTTGACTTTTGTTCAAACCCTAAATTGAGTAATCAAGGAGGAAGGAGGAGGAATGTGGTTCTTCGTTATTGTTGCTTTGATTTCGGTCATACTCAATGCTGACCACAAATGAACCTTCACTATCACCAAGAATAATGTACTGCACGCATTGGTAACATGTTGCAGTTTTCTATAATTGTAGGCTTTAATTTCATAGATGGTTTTGTGTTTCAATTATATGGGAGTTTAGGGTTTAAGAATTACCGTATAATTGTAATGTGATTGATGCAGACCAAGAATAAGGTTTTTTTTAAATTTTTATTATTATCTAGTGATGGCATGGGGTGTTTGTTAGTGATCGTGTTGTGAATTTCGGGTGCAATATTGATAGATGAAGGGCATAGTGGTTTGGGAACCTTTTGTACCACCTTATGAATGATGTATTGCAAAATACATAAATTTATTTTGTATAGTTTGTACTTTTTCGTATTCGTTTGTTTCAATTCTTAGGTAGAATTGGTTTCTTTTGATAGTTTTGTTTGTTCGCAGGTCCCGGTTGTTGAAAAGTGAAGAACACGAGTAAAATCTATTGGAAAAGAGTTAGCAGCAGGAATGGGGTCGAGTCATAGCTGAACGGGAACGAAAATCGAAGAATTCTGGAAAACGGACCCCGTCGCGTTACGTGACCGTGAAGAGGTTAAGGCTTCGCGTAACGTGAAGCAATATAATATTATTTGTGGGAATTTGATACGCAGCGTCACGCGGTGCATAAGTGAGATACCCGCCGCGTAACGCGACGGGGGTCTTATTCGCGACAGTGTTTATATTCATGTTGGATTGTTGCTGAAATCATTTAAATACTTCATTACGCAGCGTCACGCGGTGCCTAAGTGAGATACCCGCCGCGTAAGCGATGGGGGTCTTGTTCGCGGCAATGTTTATCTTCCTGTTGGATTGTTGCTGAAATCATTTAAATACTTCATTATCATGCAAGTCAACCCTAGCTATGACTTTGGACGTGTCACACCCCGGATTTCCAACCCGAAATCCATACACCGGTGGGCCCGGGTGGGGAGTATCGTGACGTCAGTTGATAATTATCATTGTCAATTAAACACCGCAAAACGGAAGTCTTGGAGTAAAATTACTATTACATGGAAAGAATATAAAACAGACTTTGGGCAGATTTAGGATTTGCAAGATCCTCTATCACTACCGAGCACTTCCGGCTTATTAGTCTTTTGAAAATACGTCAGCTTTCGCTGGTAAATACACCCAACCGACTCCTTTTGAAAACATTTCAAAAAAATGTTTTAAGTGTGTATCAGCACAAAAATCTTTTATAACTTGGGTTAATTGACCGTCCAACCTTGTTAACTGATTTATATGTTTGTCATACATACGGGGCTCGGTACGAAGACCGAGACACAATTAATGTACACACCACTTTGGACTCACGAAGGAGTCAATTCCTCCCAACCTTGTGGGAATGCATAATTGAGCATCTATCGGGTGTATGCCTACACCCGCGCTAAGGTCGTGGCCATTTCTATTATAATGAGCCGAGGATATCCAGGACACGGTAGTTAACCCCTGATATTTAAATTATCAAACAAAACTGATTAAAACAGAATATGCAGATTGATTGTCTCCGAACGGCATTCGATTGAATCCCATTTCCGACCAAGCGGTAATAATTTACCGTAACCCAAGCCCGTATAGGGGAAATAAGTAGAGAGTATTTACCTGAGCTAGTCTTCTTTAATTTTTTTAATAACTCAGCCGTACACAAAAAGGACTAAGTGCAGATAGAATTTACCGGCAAGTCTCTAGTCTGGATTATGGCATAAACTAACCAGTTAAATACTAACGGTCTTATTTAAGTCATAGACTTAGACCGACTAGCGTACTTGATCAAAACGTATGACGCTAGATTAAACGATGATTGGATAGAATATAGTTTAATCCCAACAAGTACCATGACTTGTTTAATATGGGTAAACTATATACATTCTGGATTTTGACACTTAAATGAAAGGTTAAACCCGTTTCGGGTAATTTTCATAAAATAGTTTCATATACGTAACCGTGCACATAATAGCGATATTGGGTAACCGGATAAGTCATGGACAAGTTCTATATGCCGTTGTACTTTAAATAAGTTAAGATATAAGTAGGATATCAACTTGTATGCCCGTTAAGGTTTTAAAACGAAATTATGCCTCATAAGGGTGTTTTGGTAAATATATACCGTATAAAAGGAACTTGAACATATTTTAAGTTTATAATCATGAGTGTTCTGGAAAAATACTTTATTTATAATATAATATCAGTAGAATATTAATTATATGTGTAAATTATCTTTTATGACCAAACTATGCACCGAATGGGCATTTTGGTCATTTTACACATAGTTTATAAAGTATTTGGGGTTCTGAGTTTATAATATGTATGTACTGTAATTATGTTCAAAATAAGTTTTAAAATCAGTAGTTAACAAGTCTTGGTCAATTAATATGGTTTAAAACCCTACTATGGCCCAAAACGGCGCTTATGTCGTAAAATGACGTCTTTATGCGATGTTTATGAAAACTGATGTTAAGGTTAGATTAAAATGTTCTAACATGTTATTTAATATAACATATTAGTAGGTAATTAATTTACTTTTAAAAGATTTGATTAAAACCATTTTATAAGCCACATGGGCTAAAACCGTCATTTATCGACATAGTTTAAGGACCTGATTGAAAACTCAGTTTATAACTTGGTTTAACATCCCAAATAATCCTACTTATAATATTACATCAGTAGGAAACCCATTTTCAAGTTCATTACCATTTAAAACCTTGTTTTATGCAAAAAGGGTATTTTGGTCAAAGATGGCATAATTATGAAACTTCCGCATAAACTTGGATTCTGATTATGATCATGTAATATAACCTCAGAGGGTTATGCTACATTATATTATGATCATAATGCAACTTTAGATCAGTAGGTAACTAATCTAAATTGGGTCAGAATCGAAAGTCAAAGCAGAAGTCAAACTTCGCGACTTTCGGTTGCGAACCGACCCTAGGACTAAAATTGACGAGCCGAACATGTCTTTACATGTTCGAATAATTATTATGAACTTGTTTAACTGTCAAAACAAGTTTCATATCATATATAAGATCAATTTATGATTTTTCTGAAAAATTGTCTGTTTGACTTTTTAATAACTTAATTTTGACCCATCAATTGGTCTAGCAAACGTGATCTTCAGGAGGTGCCCTTTATAGGGACTAACACCTACCTTATTACGATCACTTAGCCATGTTCATTTCGAACAATGGCTGGACCATAATGGTCTTAACCAAAAGTCAAAGTGTTTGTCGTAAAGCGCTTGACTTTTGGCTATAAAAGCCTATAAACGAAAGTGCAAGAGCAAGGAACACTTACAAGAGGTTCCTAGAATGCAAGAGAACTAAGTTGGATGCTCCTTTCAGCTAGGAACTTCCAGAGGAGGGAGAAGAGTTATGATTTAGAAAGGTGCAAGTTCAGATGGTGAACTTGATCACCTATTTATAGTTGGAGAACTCAAAGGAGGTGAAGCCAGGTGTTCAGGGGTGTAAGAAGAAGCTTACAAGTGTCCCAAAATGTGGCATAGCTGATTACAAGTCCATGGTTTCGAATTTAAATGGCTTTGGAGTTTTTCTTGGTGACTAAACAACTTTCTGCTGCAGGTCTGTTCTCGCGTCTCGCGAGAGACACAGACCAAGTCTCTCGCGGCCCGCGACCGCCCCCTGGCAACTTTCAAAATTTGACACTTTAACCCCCTTAACTTATTAAAGCTTCTAAAAACCTTTTTAAACACTTATTTGGCACTTTTAGCCCTCCGTAGCCAATACTTGGCATACCTGGGATTATGCCCGGACATTGTCGAGCTCTCAGTTCGATAAAAGGTCACTCAGAGGTATAAATTAACATGTTGACACTTTTAATCCCTCCATCATCCAACTTTCACATATTTATAAAATTAAACCCTCTCGTCCAACAAATGGCACGTATGAGAGTTAGGACTTCACAAAGGATTACTCAGAGGCTTATTATAAGCATGTTGATTCCGATGTCACTCAGAGGCTGGGCATGTTGACGTATCAGTCGCTCAGAGGCTAATGATTTAAGCATGTTGACATATCAGTCACTCAGAGGCTGTTATTTATGCATGTTGACATCGGAGAGTCACTTAGAGGCTCAGATTGAGCATGTTGATGCCTTTAGTCCTTATTGGTCTATAATACACTTTATTTAAATACAACACGTGTCATTATATTATTGGACACGTTTTTACAGGGTGTTACATCCTCACCCCCTTAAAAGAAATCTTGACCTCGAGATTTTATTCAAAAAGATGGGGGTACTTTTGGCGCATAGTGGACTCAACCTATGATGTATACTCGGGACCTCTAAAAGCGTCCCACTTAACTTTTACTATAGGTATCATTTTTCTTCGGAGCTTCTTAACTTGTCGATCCTCGATCGAAATTGGTTTCTCAACGAACCTCAGGTTTTCATCTATCTGCACATCTTTGTGCGACATTGCTAGCGACTCATCGGCTAGACATTTCTTAAGATTAGATATGTGGAATACATCATGGATTCCACTAAGCTCCTCTGGCAACTTGAGCTTATAAGCTACAGTGCCGGCACATTTGATTATCTCGAAGGGACCTATATATCTTGGGCTCAACTTGCCCTTCTTCCCAAATCGCATCACACCTTTCCAGGGTGATACTTTCAACATGACTTTGTCCCCTATTTGGAACTGAAGAGGTTTACGCCTCTTATTAGCATAGCTCTTCTGCCTATCCCTGGCAGCTTTGAGACGATCACGGATTTTCACAATTTTTCTGTGGTCTCCAGAACAATCTCTAGTCCTGATAGTTGGGCTTCCCCAACTTCTACCCAACATACGGGCGTTCTACATTTTCTCCCATACAAGGCTTCAAAAGGAGCAGCCTTGATGCTAGTATGATAGTTGTTATTGTAGGAGAATTCTATTAGGGGTAAGTGGTCTTCCCAACTTCCACCTAAATCAATCACGCATGCCCGAAGCATGTCTTCCAAAGTTTGAATAGTACGTTCACTTTGACCATCAGTCTGTGGATGGTAAGTCGTACTAAAATTTAATCGTGTGCCTAACGATTGTTGGAAACTTTTCCAAAAATGAGAAGTATATCTAGTATCTCTATCAGATACAATAGATAATGGCACACCGTGTAGGGACACAATTTTGTCCACATACAACTTAGCCAATTTATCTGAATTATACGTTTCCTTGATTGGCAAGAAATGTGCTGACTTAGTCAGCCTATCCACAATGACCCAAATAGTGTCATTACCACATTTGGTCTTAGGTAACTTGGTAATCAAGTCTACCATTTCCCATTTCCAAGTGGGAATCTCAAGTTGTTGTAGAAGTCCTAACGGTTTCTGATGTTCAGCCTTAACTTGCGAACACGTCAGACACTTAGCTACATATGTGGCTATGGATTTCTTTAAACCCATCCACCAATAATTCCTCTTCAGTCTTGATACATTTTGTCACCACCCGGGTGAACAGAGTATCTTGAATTATGCGCTTCCTGGAGGATTAGATCTCTAAGTCCTCCAAAGATCGGAACCCAAATTCTATCATTAAATCTTAGGATTCCATCATTTCCAGGCGTTAATTGATCAACGGATCCGCCTAACCCTTCATTAGGAATATTAGCCTCTAACATGGCTTGCTTTTGCGCATCTAATAGTTTCTCATTCAAGCTATTTCTGAGCTCAATGCTCTTAGCGTTAATCCTTATTGGTTTAACCTTTTCCTTGCGACTTAAGGCATCGGCAACTACATTTGCGTTGCCTGGATGGTAGCGAATCTCGCAATCATAATCATTAAGTGTTTCCATCCATCGGCGTTGTCGCATGTTCAATTCCTTCTGATTGAACAGATGTTGGAGACTTTTATGATCGGTGTATATAATACACTTCATGCCATACAAGTAATGTCTCCACAGTTTTAGTGCAAATACAACGGCACCCAACTCCAAATCGTGGGTGGTGTAATTCCTTTCATGCACCTTTAGTTGTCGTGATGCATAGGCGATTACCTTGCCGTTTTCCATTAGCACATGACCCATGCCGGTGTGCGAAGCATCACAATAGACAACAAAGTTCTCAATACCTCGGGTAGAGATAACACAGGAGCGTTGCTTAACTTGCGTTTTAGAATCTCAAAAGATTCTTGTTGCTTTGGACCCCAATTATACTTAACATTCTTATGGGTCAAGGTAGTTAGAGGAGTGGCTATTCTTGAGAAGTTCTCAATGAACCTTCTATAACATCCAGCCAGTCCTAAGAAACTATGAACCTCCGTTGGGGTCTTGGGCACTTCCCAATTCATTATGGCCTCAATTTTCGCAGGATCCACTTGGATACCATGCTCACTTACCATATGTCCAAGGAATTGGACTTCTCTGAGCCAAAATTCGCATTTAAAGAACTTTCCATAAAGTTTCTCCTGCTTTAGTAATTCTAGGATGCACCAAAGATGTTTCTCATGATCAGCTTGATTACGAGAATAAATAAGTATGTCGTCTATGAAGACAATGACAAACTTATCTAGATATGGCTTGCAGACGCTATTCATGAGATCCATGAACGCTGCTGGTGCATTTGTGAGCCCAAAAGGCATCACTAAGAATTCATAATGACCATAGCGGGTCCTGAAGGCTGTCTTAGGAACATCTTCACTTCTAACCTTCATTTGATGATATCCTGATCTCAAATCGATCTTAGAAAAGTAACTAGCCCCTTGGAGTTGGTCGAATAAATCATCGATCCTGGGCAGAGGATATCTACTCTTAATTGCTAGCTTGTTCAGCTCCCGATAGTCGATGCACATTCGCATCGAACCGTCTTTCTTCTTTACGAAAAGGATAGGAGCTCCCCAAGGTGAGGTACTAGACTGAATAAAGCCTTTCTCTAAGAGTTCGTCTAATTGAACTCTTAACTCATTCATTTTAGTTGGAGCTAGCCTATATGGAGCTCTAGCTACGGGTGCTGATCCTGGTATGATATCAATTTTGAACTCCACTTGCCTATCTGGAGGCAGGCCTCGTAATTCTTCAGGGAAAACATCGGGATACTCCGAGATAACTGGTTGATCTTAAAGGTTCGGCTTTGGTTCATTTATGGTAACTTGTGCCATATAGATGACACAACCTTTTCTCAAACACTTAGATGCCTTAAATAACGACACCTTGTCTGGCAGTCCATAGTGGGAGTCTCCAAGGATGGTGATCACTTCACTAGATGGGGTTTTAATTTCGATGAGCTTTTTATTGCAGACAATGCGGGCTTGGTTATGAGATAACCAATATATGCCTAAGACAACATCGAACCCCGCCAATTTCATTGGCAGAAGAGAGATAGGGATGGAATGATTCTTAATGGATATAGAGCATCCATCAAGAATGGAAGATGTGGATTCTACTGTTCCATCAACAAGTTCTATCTTATAAGTTTTATCTAGAGTTCTTATGGGCAGGTTTAATAGTTTATTAAACTTATGATTAACAAAAGATCTATCTGCAACCGAATCAAAAAGAACTCTAGCATATATATCATTAATGGCATTGTCGTCATTAACAGCTTCTCTTGCATTTATTTGAAAGGCACGGGCATTCCCTTTCTTGGCCTCCCCAGGCTTCACATCGTTACTTTTGGGTTTCTTGGGGCAATTGTATGTTATATGCCCTTTTTCATTGCAGTTATAGCAAACTGCATCCTTAAGATCCTTGCAATCTAAGGTCTTGTGCCCTTTTCTCTTTCAGATACCACAGGGTTTGGTTTGTGGATTTATACTACACTGTCCCCAATGCCTATATTTACAATTTTTGCACAGGGGTTTCTCGTTTGAACCCAAAATTTCCTTTCTTCTTAAATCTTTGGGAGTTATTATCCTCCCGCTTGCTCTTTCCATCAGTTTCAGTCCTAACTTACTTTTGTCTTACCAGATCTAGGGTGAGGGAAAGAGATAGGTCTACGGCGGACCTATAGGTACTAGGCTAAGCAGCCTTTACCATGCCCTTTATTTCGGGCACCAACCCATTTATGAAACATGCAATGCATTTGGATTCGGGGGTGATCAAATAGGAAACTAACCTAGATAGGGAGTTAAAGTCAGAAACGTACTTCCGACAATCTAGGTTTTTCATTGAAAGAGACAAGAAGTTTGTCTCTAACTTCTCCACCTCATGAGGTGGGCAGTAAGTTTCCTTTATCAAATCAACAAACTTGGACCATACCAAGTTGTACAGGTGTACCTTACCTGTTGATTGAACCATGGCCTTCCACCATATTAGGGCATCGCCCTTGAAGGATTGTGATACGTACTTGACCACATCCTTATTAGCACAGTTGCTGATGTCTACTATTGTTTTCATCTCGTCGAGCCATTTTAGGGCTTCTACAGCTCCTTTCTCCCCGTTAAAGTCTCGGGGTTTACAAGAGACAAAGTACTTATAGGTACATCCGTCCTTAACAGAACGGGACTTTTCAGTAATATCTATTTTCTTTGGTTCAGTCTTCACATTTGAAGAATGAACAGAGCTCTCCCTATGAGCTGAGGATGCTCGAATGGATAGGGGTCTAGAGCGAGTGGCACTCGGCTCTCTTAGCTTTTCTAGGGCCTTAATCATGGCCCTTTCCACAGCCGTATCAATGCGAGCTTGGAAGTCATTATCATTAATGTTTTTATTTTCAGTATTGCTGGGTTCAACATTCCTGTGGCTACTTTGTGCTTCATTTGAGTTAGCCATCTTTAAGTCTCGGTTTCTATACACTAATTAAAATTTTCTTTAGCCATATATCGACTTTTAACATTGGATATAAAAATCCATTGCCTATACTTAGTGTGAATAACATCACAACTCTTAGGCTTATTATATCTATATTTGGCCTAGGTCTTAATAGGACCATCATAGGCAAATTACAGTTTGGACATAGTCCATATATCATTGGACAGTGGATCGTAATGTCACAACTGTCATTGTCATCATTGACAATTATATAGCTCATAGGCTTGTCCCTAATGAACAAAATCATTGGGCACATTAGCCGGTCACATTGGTCATAATATATATACATATGGCATATTAGCCTATCACTTAGGTCATAATACATATGGCATATCAGCCTGTCACATAAATTGGGCACCTTGGCCTACATCATATCAGATGTATATGGCATATCAGCCTGTCCCGTTAGACAATTAATTGGGCACATTGGCCTACATCATATCAGATGTATATGGCATATCAGCCTGTCCTGTTGGACAACTAATTGGGCACATTGGCCAACATCATATCAGATGTATATGGCATATCAGCCTGTCCCGTTAGACAATTATTTGGGCACATTGGCCTACATCATATCAGATGTATATGGCATATCAGTCTGTCCCGTTGGACAATTAATTGGGCACATTGGCATACATCATATCAGATGTATATGGAATATCAGTCTATCCCATTGGACAACTAATTGGGCACATTGGCCTGACGGCTAGTGTGGTTCCTCAAGTCACACTACCAAGAGTATGAACATTTCTTAATGTTACATAAGAGTACCTTAATGATTGATTAATCGTCCCGATCACCTTCGACCTTAACGACCTTGGAGGTTTGGACCTAGTCCCTTACCTCTGGATAGAAGGATAACTTCCCTTAAATATTCTGATAGAAGACCCCTTCGTACTTAACTATCATTTCTTGGCCAACATGTGGTCTATGCCACTTGGCATAATCAGTCCATTAAGATCTTTTGGAATTATATAGCAGAGCATAAATGTCGAGTAAAATCAAGACACTCGTTTTCAAGACGATGTTTTACATATATGTATAATTCCAAAAGTACTTCATAAAATTTCAAATAGAAATTACAATACTTGAAACAAATAAAAGAAACTGATTGTCCATGCAAGGACCAAAAGATACAAAATGTCCACGCAGGGATTATAGAAATAACAATGTCCACGTAGGGACTACATATAATAGAAAAGACTTCACTCGTCCTTCTTTCCCTTAACTAGCTTGGAGAGTTTCTTGAAGAACTTATTTGTCTTCTTCTCCGTTTTCTCCTCCTGTTGCTGCATTTCTTTCATTCTTTCCAAGGCCTCATTAATGGCCTCAAGTTGTGGCGGAGGTTGTGGCATAACCGGATACTGGTACCCATAAGTTGGATATCCAATCTGTGGATAAGTAGGTGGGAAAGGAGACGGGTAAAGTGCGTTGTGCATAACCGCCTGCATATATGGGTCTTGCAACCACGCTTGATAGTCTACCGGCATAGACGGGTTAAAAGGATCATATCCAGACGTGTCTGGATATGTGGGTATTGGGTTAGTATAACCCGATGGTGGTGGTTGAACAACAGGTGTTGGTGTTGGTTCCACTATAGGTGAAACATTAGAGGGTCCACCCATTTGTGGGTCCTCTTGAATTGTGGGGTATGAGTTAGGCAAAGGTGGCAACAATCCCGACCTTTGTCCGGCACGTACTGACATACGTGCTCCCCGTTTTCTTCTTGGTGGTTCAGGTGGTGGTTGAGGTTGATCCACCGATTCCATTTGGACGTCTTCTTGAACCGATGGTGGTTGAGAGTGGTGCGAAGGAGTGTGGGCGAAAGTGAATTGGTTCCAGTATTGGTCCCACTAATTAGGACCTTGGTAGGGCGATCCAGCGTATGAGTTTGAATCGCTCGAAATTTCAATGGGATGCATATTTGATCCCGACGGTGGCATCTCCGGGTCGGAGTCCTCGTCCATAGGATGTGGCTGGTCCAACTGATTTTGGTCGGTTGGTGGCGTGTTAAGATAATGGTTGGGGTTAAATTCCTCATGGTATGATTGATGAGAATGGGAATGGTGAGAATGATAAGAATGGTGTGAGTGGTAAGAATTTTGGGAATGTGAATGTGAATGTCTATTAGAGGCAGAATGTCTCGCTGGTTGCCAAGGAGACGAATCTCCGGATTCTTGGTATGCATCTGAATTATGAGGTTGAGGGGGAATACGCCCTAATGGTCCTCCTCTCATTGGACCTTTTCCTCGTCCACTTTGTCCTCTCACACGTGGCGGCATTTTCCTGTAAAAATCAATTCAAAAACTTACTAATAACTTAATAATGAAATGAGTAAACCTAGGTCAATGCCTAGACTCGGAAGTCTAAGGAATGTGCTCATGTAAGTTTCAGACTAAACACAAAAGGCTAGTGTTTAATTCTCTCAAACGTTGGCTCTGATACCAACCCTGTCACACCCCGGATTTCCAACCCGAAATCCATACACCGGTGGGCCCGGGTGGGGAGTATCGTGACGCCAGTTGATAATCATAATTGTCAATTAAACACGGCACAACAGAAGTCTTGGAGTAAAATTACTATTACAAACCGAATGATCGAAAATACAAAATAATATACAAGCTTGTAATAGAAGATCCACAGGCGAATCATAAATTGTACATGGAAAGAATATAAAACAGACTTTGGGCAGATTTAGGATTTGCAAGATCCTCTATCACTACCGAGCACTTCCGGCCTATTTTCATACTGTACCTGCAGATTAGTCTTTTGAAAATACGTCAGCTTTCGCTGGTAAATACACCCAACCGACTCATTTTGAAAACATTTCAAAAAAATGTTTTAAGTGCATATCAGCACAAAAATCTTTTATAACTTAGGTTAATTGACCGTCCAATCTTGTTAACAGATTTACATGTTTGTCATACATACGGGGCTCGGTACGAAGACCGAGACACAATTAACGTACACACCATTTTGGACTCACGAAGGAGTCAATTCCTCCCAACCTTGTGGGAATGCATAATTGAGCGTCTATCGGGTGTATGCCTACATCCGCGCTAAGGTCGTGGCCATTTCTACTGTAATGAGCCGAGGATATCCAGGACACGGTAGTTAACCCTCGATATTTAAATTATCAAACAAAACTGATTAAAACAGATATGCGGATTGATTATCTCCAAATGGCGTTCGATTGAATCCCATTTCCGACCAAGCGGTAATAATTTATCGTAACCCAAGCCCGTATAGGGGAAAT
The DNA here is from genome assembly GCA_947069175.1 of Scalesia atractyloides. Classification (NCBI taxonomy): domain Eukaryota; kingdom Viridiplantae; phylum Streptophyta; class Magnoliopsida; order Asterales; family Asteraceae; genus Scalesia; species Scalesia atractyloides. The sequence goes on from CAMTDV010000026.1 coordinate 17,981,275, forward strand.
AAGTAGAAAGTATTTACCTGAGCTAGTCTTCTTTAATTTTTTTAATAACTCAGCCGTACACAAAAAGGACTAAGTGCAGATAGCATTTACCGGCAAGTATCTAGTCTGGATTATGGCATAAACTAACCAATTAAATACTAACGGTCTTATTTAAGTTATAGACTTAGACCGACTAACGTACTTGATCAAAACGTATGACGCTATATTAAACGATGCTTGGATAGAATGTAGTTTAATCCAACAAGTACCTTGACTTGTTTAATATGGGTAAACTAATACATTCTGGATTTTGAAACTTAAATGACAAGGTTAAACCCGTTTCGGTTAATTTTCGTAAAATAGTTTCATATACGTAACCGTGTGCATACTAGCGATATTGGGTAATCGGATAAGTCATGGACAAGTTCTATATTCCATTGTACTTTAAATAAGTTAATATATCAGTAGGATGTCAACTTGTATGCCCGTTAAGGTTTTAAAACGAAATTATGCCTCATAAGGACGTTTTGGTAAATATATACCGTATAAAAGGAACTTGAACATGTTTTAAGTTTATAATCATGAGTGTTTTGGAAAAATACTTTATTTATAATATAATATCAGTAGGATATTAATTATGTGTGTAAATTATCTTTTATGACCAAACTATGCACCGAATGGGGATTTTGGTCATTTTACACATAGTTTATAAAGTATTTGGGGTTCTGAGTTTATAATATGTACCTACTGTAATTATGTTCAAAATAAGTTTTAAAATCAGTAGGTAAAAAGTCTTGGTCCATTAATATGGTTTAAAACCATACTATGCGCCAAAACGACGCTTATGTCGTAAAATGACGTCTTTATGCGATGTTTATGAAAACTGATGTTAAGGTTAGATTAAAATGTTCTAAACATGTTATTTAATATAACATATCAGTAGGTAATTAATTTACTTTGAAAAGATTTGATTAAAACCATTTTATAAGCCACATGGGCTAAAACCGTCATTTATCGACATAGTTTAAGGACCTGATTGAAAACTCAGTTTATTACTTGGTTTAACATCCCAAATAATCCTATTTATAATATTACATCAGTAGGAAACCCATTTTCAAGTTCATTACCATTTAAAACCTTGTTTCATGCAAAAGGGGTATTTGGTCAAAGATGGCATAATTATGGAACTTGCGCATAAACTTGGATTCTGATTATGATCATGTAATATAACCTCAGAGGGTTATGCTACATTATATTATGATCATAATGCAACTTTAGATCAGAAGGTAACTAATCTAAATCAGGTAAGAATCGAAAGTCAAAGCAGAAGTCAAACTTCGCGACTTTCGGTTGCGAACCGACCCTAGGACTAAAATTGACGAGCCGAACATGTCTTTATATGTTCTAATAATTATTATCAACTTGTTTAAGTGTCAAAACATGTTTCATATCATATATAAGATCTATTTATGATTTTCTGAAAAATAGCCTGTTTGACTTTTTAATAACTTAATTTTGACCTGTCAATTGGTCTATTAAACGTGATCTTAAGGAGGTGCCCTTTATAGGGACTAACACCTACCTTATTACGATCACTTAGCCATGTTCATTTAGAACAATGGCTAGACCATAATGGTCTTAACCAAAAGTCAAAGCGTTTGCCGTAAAACGCTTGACTTTTGGCTATAAAAGCCTATAAACGAAAGTGCAAGAGCAAGGAACACTTACAAGAGGTTCCTAGAATGCAAGAGAACTAAGTTGGATGCTCCTTTCAGCTAGGAACTTCTAGAGGAGGGAGAAGAGTAATGATTTAGAAAGGTGCCAGTTCAAATGGTGAACTTGATCACCTATTTATAGTTGGAGAACTCAAAGGAGGTGAAGCCAGGTGTTTAGGGGTGTAAGAAGAATCTTACAAGTATCCCAAAACGTGGCATAGCTGATTACAAGTCAATGGTTGCGAATTTAAATGGTTTTGGAGTTTCGCTTGGTGACCAAACAACTTTCTGCTGCAGGTCTGTTCTCGCGCCCCGCGAGAGACACAGACCAAGTCTCTCGCGGCCCGCGACTGCCCCCTGGAAACTTTCAAAATTTGACACTTTAACCCCTTAACTTATTAAAGCTTCTAAAAAACTTTTTTATTTGGCACTTTTAGCCCTCCGTAGCCAATACTTGGCATACCCGGGATTATGCCCGGACATTTTCGAGCTCTCGGTTCGATAAAAGATCACTCAGAGGTATAAATTAACATGTTGACACTTTTAATCCCTCCATCATCCAACTGTCACATATTTACAAAATTGAACCCTCTCGTCCAACAAATGGCACGTATGAGAGTTAGGACTTCACAAAGGATCACTCAGAGGCTTAGTATAAGCATGTTGATTCCGATGTCACTCAGAGGCAGGGCATGTTGACGTATCAGTCACTCAGAGGCCAAATTTCAAGCATGTTGATATATCAGTTACTCAGAGGCTAATGATTTAAGCATGTTGACATATCAGTCACTCAAAGGCTGTTATTTATGCATGTTGACATCGGACAGTCACTCAGAAGCTCAGATTGAGCATGTTGACGCCTTTAGTCCTTATTGGTCTTTAATAGACTTTATTTAAAATACAACACGTGTCATTATATTATTGGACACGATTTTACAGGGTAATACACGACGTATTAAGGCGAATTCAGCAGCAAGTTTGGCAACGATTTGAAGCTTTCGAAGCATAGGAATCATCTAGTAGGAGCTGGAAGTCGGAGAATTGAAGATCTAACGGGTTATGTACCTCGGTTTACTTTGTTGTTCGTTTTTCTTACTTCTTGTCGATGAATTCTTATGTTAAGATAATTGTTTTGATTCTTGTGATTATGTTTTCTTGCTAAATATCTTAAACTATTTAGGTTAGGATGAACACTTAATAAAGTTTAGATTTTTATCATTTTTCAATGTTGATTATGGATTTTCTTTGAAAAGTAAAAGTCTTTGATTTGGTGTACTTGCGTATTGTTTATTTGTTTCACATGAATTTTGATGAATGTCTTTCATATAATGAGTTTGTGTTGATTATCGGGTCCTTGCGGGTTTGAGCAATCGTTTGGTGAATTGACCAATAAACCAAAGAAACAATATACAAGATTTAATTCAATTTTAATATTCTACTAACTTTAGTCACCGTAAAGTGCTAGGTTATTAATAGGTCTAGGTTGGTCAATTGCTAGGATTAGGTTTTGCAAAAAGCCGGTTTTAGTTGCCTTGCCATTACCGTGTCTATTAAACCAAATCGAGTCTTTAGTTGCCTTAGACTTTCCTCCGTGAGGTAATTTTTCACTCTAGGGCACTTTTCCAAAAAATTAGACAACCTTAGAGAAGTCTAGTTAACTGATATTCATAACAATCCTTTAGAGTTCCATAGGTTTCTTCCCAAGAATGGTTGGGGGTCCTGATCAGTTTCTCATAGGGTTTAGCAATTAAAGATCCCTATTCCATATGACATTAGTTTCCGATAGAAACCATTTGATAGTAAGTGGGATTCCAACCTAGGTAGTATTTTATCATTATTGAGTTCAACTTTCGTTCCAATTCGTGTTCTAGTCGTCTAGTTAGTTAGTATTTAATTTAATTGCAATTTTAGGATTTTTAGAAACCCCTACCCCCACCAATTAGTGTTAAGTTCGTGATAGTCTAGGTCTAGATAGAGTTTAGTTAAAGTAATTAAATAAGACTCTCGTAGGTTTGATATCCAGACTTGCTTAACTTTACTAGAGTCGATCGATTCACTTGTCGGTTAGTAGTTTAGTCCAGTTTTAGAGAGTCTAGAGTATTACTTAGTGTCTAGTTTAGGTTAATTTAGTTTGTTTTTATTAAACTACTTTTAGCACATCAAATTTTTTGGCGTTGTTGCTGAGGACTCTTTGGCAATTGCGTTAATTACTGGACTTATTTGACATCATAAATGCTATTTGTTATGTTTGAGTCGTAGGAGTCTAAATATTCTAGTGTCTTTAATATTTTTGTCGAGTCAATTTTAGAGTCGTCTTACTTGTTTCTTATCGGTTTTGAAGTGGATGCCCCATACACGTTCACAAGGACCACTGCCGAAGCCACCAATGAACAAGTCTTCATTCTCCTCTTCCATTCTAAAGGTAAGTACATCTTCTTCTTCATCATCCACCCCTTCTGATTCTACCCTTCCATCTAAACAACCGAGCTTTGACTTCACACCGAAGTTGTCACCTCACAATTCCCCTCACCTTCCCGTCCTCCGAGTCCGCCACCCGTTGTCCAAATGGCCAACAATCAAACCGTTTACCAATAAGAAACCACCGGTTTCACCGGTGCAAACTCACCCATCACCCTTCCCGCCATCAGTAACAACAAATCTTGGTAGATCCAATCCTTCATCATGACCGCTATCACCAATTCATGCCAATTTCATGGTCGTGATGACAAGGATGCCCCAGCTCATATTAACCACCTCACCCGCCTCTATAGGCACATTCAATATGGAAGGTTCTAGCAATGACACCCGTCTTCAGGTGTTCCCGTTCTCACTAGTCGATCGAGCAGCCATCTGGCTTGACTCGAACCCACCAAACACCTTCACCACCTGGGCCGGCCTTCGAGATGCTTTGCTAGCCAAATATTTCCCACCTGCTAAAGCAGCTCGCCTTCGCGATCAAATTCATTCGTTCCGGATGGAGCCTGGCGATCCCTATCATTTAGCTTGGGAACGGTTTCAAACCCTACTTTCTCGTTGCTCTCAACACGGATTATCGGATTTGGCATCTGTAGAAAAATTTTACAATGGTCTCACCCCTGAAACTAGAGCCCGGTTTGATACTTCGGCAGGAGGCCCCACATGGATAAGAAAATAGTGGCCAAATGCAATGATTTATTCGAGAGTTTCGCATATTCTGACACAGATCATCGAGCTACCACCAGGACTTCCATTCTTTTGTCCAGTACTTCCTCAGTCATTTGAGGAGTGCACCAAGTTAGCTTGGAAACAACTGTACCTGCTGCTTTGGATAGTTTTAAGCGAGAGTTTAGTAAGAAATCCAAGAATTGAAGGCTAAAGTTGATAAGTGTGAGGTTTGTAGGGGAGGTCATGGTACTATTGAGTGTCGAATGCTCACTGAGGAGCAAGTTTATTTCATCATGAGTCAAAACCGAGGCCCAACGAACCCTTTTAATAATAATAACAACTCAAACTATAGTTCGAATTGGCGTAGTAAGAACGACACTTTCCGTTATACCGGTACCCCTGGTTTCCAAACAGGTCTAAATCAAAACAGGGGGTAGGGTCAATTCTATAGTGGGGGTTCAAACAATCAGGGTAAGTATTCTGGTGGGGGTCCGTAGGGTCAGTTTAGTTCAGGGGGTTCAAATAGGCAATATCCTAGTGGGGGGTCAAACAGTCAAGGTTCAAACAACCAAGACTTGGGTAGTGGTCTAGATGAGATTAAACCTATGTTATCCCAATTACTTGTTAAGGATCAAACCACCCAAAGAACCTTAGAGAAACATGCCACACTACTAAAGAATAATCATTCTAACTACTTAGATCTTAAGAGGCAAGTCGGGGACATTGCTTGTCAGTTGCAAGAAAGACCTCTCGGTCAATTCTCAGGCAACACCCAACCGAACCCGTCTGGCTAACTGAAGGCCATTTCAAAACCTTAGGAGAAATAGTTAGGCCTAAGGTAGTTGAGGAAGAAGACAAAGAACATGTAGATGAGGAAATCGAGATGGAGACTCCCGGTAAAGTGCAACCTAGGCTAGACCCAGCAATTACCGCACATACCGAGGAGCCTCAAGTCGAGAGGAGCATAGAAAAGCGACCCATAGAGGTTAAGCAATCACCAATCATAGATCTTTCATGTGTCCCATATCCTGCCCGCCTTAAGAATCAGAAGTATTCTATGGAATACTGTAGTTTCTCGACATGTTCAAGCAAATACAAATCAATCTTTCGTTTATCGAAGACCTTCAATCTATGCCCAGATACGCAAAATTTTTAAAGGAGCTTCTTAAACGTGAAGATAGGTTTCGTTCTCTTAAACAAGGTCTCGGAAAAGTTGACGGATACGGGCCTTTTCACCATTCCATGTCTATTTGGGAATGACACCAAGTGAAGAGCCTTAGCCAATCTAGGTGCTAGTATCAATCTCATGCCCTACTCAATTTATGAAAAACTAGACCTAGGAGAGTTGTCACCCACCTGCATGTCCTTGTCTTTAGCCGATCGGTTAGTTAATATCCTCGTGGCATAGACGAAAATCTCTTAGTTAAGGTCGATAAGTTTGTCTTTCCTGTAGACTTTGTCATCCTCGATATGGAAGCTGATGAGATAGTTCATATCATTTTAGGACGTCTGTTCTTATGTACCGCAAAGGCCATTATTGATGTCTTTGATGGTAACATCACTCTTCGAGTCGGTAAGGAAAACATAACATTCGAGGTAGCCCGTTCAATGCAACACCCTAGTGGTTCCAACGATTATAGTGGTCCGTGTCACTCGGTCTATTTCATCGAGTCGTTCTTATCATGTGTTGACCAGTATATCGATTTCATTAGTTGAGCCGATTTAGTAAAAGAGGGGGTAATTGAGGAAACTAAGGAGGTTGTCGAATAGAGTAAGGATGAAGAAGGAATTGACTGGGTCCCTGAAGTGTTAGAATTAAGTGAGGTTATAGATGAGAGCGAGGGAGTTCCCATTGAGACACCCGCCCCTTTAGAGCTAAAGGTTCTTCCATCCCTTTTAGAGTATGCGTTTCTAGGTGAAGGTCAAACTTACCCATGATTATCTCATCTAAATTGGTGGAGGAGGAGAAATCTAGGTTGTTAGAGGTGTTGAGGGTGAACAAAGAGGCCATTGCATGGAGACTTTCAGATATCAAGGGCATAAGCTCCGCCTTATTGTACCCACCGGATACTCATGGAAGAAGAATATAAGAATGTGGTGCAACCTCAATGGCGCCTCAATCCGAACATGCAAGAGTTAGTGAAGTAGGAGATCCTCAAATTGTTAGATGCCGGTGTGGTCTATCCTATTTCCGACTCCCCGTGGGTTAGTCCAACCCAAGTTGTTCCAAAGAAGGGTGGGATGAAAATGGTTATGAATGAGAAGAATAGGCTTATCTCGTCCCGTAATATCACCGGTTGATGCGTGTGCATTGACTATGAAAAGTTAAATGACACCACTCGGAAATATCACTTCTCTCTTCCGTTTATCGATCAGTTGTTGGAGCGTCAAGCGGGTCAACAGTTCTACTGTTTTCTTGACGGATTTTCTGTAACACCCCAAAATCTTTTTATATGTGAATATGTTAAAATAAGAATATATGTAGACATAAATATTGTTTTAATGGTGACTATAATTATGATCCTAGTTATGGTGTAAGTAAAGTTTTAACTTAAAGGGGTAGGTTTGGCCATAATAATATAAACATCAAACTAGAGGGGCCAATATTGAGATGGATGGAAAGATGAAATTATAAAAAAAACAAATCTAAAACACAAACACACCTTGCGTGTGTTTGTGTGTGTGTGTCGCCAGGAGATAAAGAAAGAAGGGGGAAACCCCTTGCCATCAAAAAATCAACAATTGAAAGGGAAATTGAAGATCTAATTTATGCATGAACCAAGTTTTGTGACAATTTAAGTGTCCTTATCATCAAGTAAGTTAAATTTCACGACTTAGTGATTTTTATGAAATGACTCATGTGTAATTCATGAATGTTTGATGAAATTAAACATGAATGTTAGTTAATACCAACATGTAGGATGATGAACTATGTCCAATTTTGGTTATTTTGATGATTTGAAGTGGAACCCATTTGATGTAGTATTATGATGAAACAAGATGATCAATAAGCTACAAATTTGTTTAAGGATTGATGCATGAATTGTGTAGTAGAGTAATTGTTAGAAGAGATTGATATTGAATGTAGGAATTATTTAAAACTAATTAATTTGATGAATTTTAAAGTGAATTAGTAGGTTATGCATAGAGCACTTGTACATGGTGTTTAAAGTATTGTACGCACACCAAGTGTTCGACAAAATGCCTAAGAGACGAATTATATAGCTTTGTATGAATTGAGAGTTTATTTGTATAAAGATGATATGGAAATTGAACGTGATATGAAATATGTTGTGAAAAAGCAAGTTATGAGTGAATGTGGTTGCATATAAGCAAACAAAGTAATCTAAGTATGAATGGATTATGTGTAGGATTAAAGGAAGAAGGGACAAGCTCCGAAAAGCAACAACAGGTTCAAGATCGAGGTGCGTTGTTTACTAACTTGAGGTTTATATGTAGTTTGGCTGGACTACGTTATAACTATGTGATAGATTATAACTTGTTGATGCCATGATCAATAGTTGGTTCAAATTGGTAAGACAAGTTTGAAGTAAAAAAGAATGATTTCGTGTTGATTCGTTGAGAAATGATCAACCAGATAAGAATGAGAAAGTAGAAAAGAATGGTTTCGTGTTGACTCGTTGAGAACGGGTCAACCGGATAAGAACGAGAAAGTAAAAAAGAATGGTTTCGTGTTGATTCGTTGAGAACGGGTCAACCAGATAATAATGAGAAAGGAAAAATAATGGTATCATGTTGATTCGTTGAGAATGGGTCAACCGGATAAGAATGAGAAATTAAAAAAGAATGGTTTCGTGAGAAAAAAGAATGGTTTCATGTTGACTCGTTAAGAACGGGTCAACTGGATAAGAATGAGAAAGTAAAAAGAATGGTTTCGTGTTGATTCGTTGAGAACGGGTCAACCAGATAAGAATGAGAAGTAAAAAAGAATGGTTTCATGTCGATTCGTTTAGAATGGGTCAACCGGATGAGAACGAGAAAGGATAAATAATGGTTTTGTGTTGAACCGATACAATCGGTTCAACAAATTAATGTTGTTTTAGTCTAGCGAGATTAAGGATAAAGAATGGGGTGATAGAATGATAATACTATTTTGTTAGTCACTAGTATTTTGAATATTATACGAAATGTTAACCGAACTTGTTGTGGTGTTTAGGTAAAGCTTTTACTTAATTGGTCGCCCCTCGCTTGGAACGAACACACTCCATGATGCCATTAATGCACTTTCGCACGTAGTTATGACAACGGAATAAAAATGGTTTTGGAACTTTGGGTAGATCATGTTTTGTTGTAAAATAAGTTATCTAAAAACTTATGTTTAACATCTTTTGTAAATATTGGATTTCATGTAACAAGTTAGAAACGATCAACTCCTTATCAAAGTTTTCATAAGAATATATATGCAAAGTTCAAATTAGTTTCATTTTATAATGTTTAAGCTATGGTAAATTGCAAGGAATGAAACTTTGGGCGTTACATTTTCAGTTACTTTCATATCTCCATCGCACCGGAGGATTAAGACAAGACGACCTTCACATGCCCTTACGGCACCTATGTGTATCGACGCATGCCATTCGGGTTATGTAATGCTCCGGCTACCTTTCAGCGATGCGTGGTTGCCATTTTCCAAGACATGCTTGAGACTTCTATGGAAGTTTTCATGGATGGTTTCTCGGTCTATGGTGGCACTTTCGAGGAGTGTTTTCTTAATTTAGATAGGATGATGAAAAGGTGTGTGGAGACTAAGTTGATGCTAAATTGGGAGAAGTGTCACTTTATGGTGACGGAGGGGATAGTCTAGGACAAAAAATTTCGAGAGAGGGGATTGAAGTGGATGGGGCTAAGATAGACACAATTAGTAGGTTGTCACCACCCACGAGTGTGAACTCCGTTTGTAGATTCCTTGGTCATGCTGGCTTCTATAGGCGTTTCATAAAAGATTTTTCAAAGATCACTCGCCCCATGACCCAACTCCTTGAAAAGATGTACTCTTTGTCTTTGACGAGGAATGCCTTAAAACTTTCAAATTTTTGAAGGAAAAGCTAGTTAGTGCCCCCATCCTTGTTTCGCCCGACTGGAGCTTTTGAGCTCATGTGCAATGCTAGTGACTATGTTGTCGGTGCGGTATTGAGCCAAAGAATCGAGAAGCATTTTCATCCCATCTACTACGCGAGCAAAACTCTCAATGATGCTCAAGAGAACTATACCACCACGGAAAAAGAACTCTTAGCCGTAGTGTCCCTGTTTGATAAGTTTCGCTAATACCTCGTGCTTTCCAAGATGATTGTCTTTACCGATCACTCCGCGTTGCTTTTTCTCTTTCAAAAGAAAGACGCCAAACCCCGTCTCATTTGGTGGATTCTTTTGCTCTCTAAGTTCGACATAGAGATTAGGGATAAAAAGGGAGTGGAGAATGTAGCCGCCAATGACTTGTCACGCTTAGAGGATCCCAAGAGAGAGGAAATTCGTGAGGAGGCAACAGGAGAAAAATTACCTCATGAATCCATAGATTTTGTAGCGGCCGAGGAAAAAGGTTTGCCATAGTTTTCTGACTTAGCAAATTATCTAGAGTATGGAGCCACAGTGAAAGATTTGACCACCCAATAGACTAAGAAGTTCTTTCGGGATGCGAGGAGGTACATTTGGTATGATCTGTACCTCTTTAGGATAATAGGAGATCGAATCCTTAGGATATGTGTGATGAGACAAGAGTGGTTAGAGATTCTAAGACACGTTCATGAGGGATTGACAAGAGGTCACCACGGTCCACATGTTATCGCCCAAAAAGTCTTCGATTGTGGTTTATATTGGCCTTTAATAGTTAAGGATGCTCTAGAATTTGTTAGGAAAGGCGACGCATGCCAAAGTACCAGCAATATCTCATCCAAGGACGAGATGCCCCAAAATCCAATCCAAATTCTTGAAATCTTTGATTTGTTGGGCATCGACTTCATGGGACCTTTCCCCGTTTCTAGTGGGAATAGGAACATCCTTGTGGCAATCAGTTACGTCTCTAAGTGGGTTGAAGCTCAAGCTTTACCTATGAATGATGCCCGAGTGGTGGTGAGATTCCTAAAAAAGTTATTCACATGATTCGGTACACCGTGAGCTATTATAAGTGACCGTGGCACCCACTTTTCCAATGCCGCGATGGAGAAGGCATTAGCACACTACGGCGTCACTCATCGTTTTTCAACTGCGTACCATACTCAAACTAGCAGTCAAGTCAACAATGCAAATCGAGGGGTGAAGGGAATCTTAGAGAAAACAGTAGGGAAGAGTAGGAAAGATCGGCCGGACAAGCTTGACGACGCATTGTGGGCATTTCGAACCGCCTACAAGACACCTTTAGGGACCACTCCTTTCATGATCGTCTATGGCATAGCTTGACATCTTCTCGTGGAATAAGAACATTGAGCGCTTTGCGCTCTCAACCGTAAATTTAGATCTTACCGAAGCAGCTAAAAAGCGTTACTTCCAAATTAATGAGTTGGAAGCACTTAGGGATGCAGCGTATGAATGTTCATGGAGTATTAAGGAAGTCACGAAGGCATTGCATGACTGGAAATTAAGGGGTTTGAAGGAGTTTAAGGCGGGAGACAAGATTCTCATATACAATTCAAGGTTGAAATTGTTCGGTGGAATTGGAAATTGAGGGGTTTGAAGGAGTTGAAGTCGAAGTGGACAGGGCCGTATTTAGTGAACGAAGTGTTTCCGTATGGTACAGTGGAGTTGGAAAATGAAACTGACGGAAATACTTGGAAAGTGCATGGCCATAGGTTGAAACACTACTTAGGAGGGCCGATTGATCCTAATGAGACGGAGGAAACTCCTCTCGAAATCCCACCTCGGACCACTGTTTAGAGTCTTGAATGAAAACCCAAGTGTAGAGGTTGTACCGTTTATATCGAGTCGTCATTTGAGTATTTTTGTAGCCGACGATAGTTTTTTGTATATTTTCGGTCTTGTTTTTTGTGTTTTTGAGTCTTTTGTAGGAATTGTAAGTCCCGAAAACCGGATCTCACGATATCACACGTAGCTTGATTGGTGGCGGAATCATACAAACCAGCTATGAATTAAGATAGAAGAAATGAAATGAAGTACATAGAGATCAACTTGCATACAAATCTTGGAATTTGTCTATTACAAGTATGAGAGAACCACCAAAAAGCCACTAACCCTAATACAACATTATCTATTTATACTAGAGGGTTAGTGCACCATTAACCTATAACCCTAAGGCCCAAAAGCCTTCCCCAAGTCCATAAATACAATGTAGCCCACACCACTAACGTAACTAATGCAAAAACCTTATTAGGGCCTAACAATCTCCCCTAGGTTTACTGTATTAGCGTCGCTTGCTGCTTCAGGATCTGCCTTCTCCACTGCTTCTAAATAAAGGACCTGGATTTGCATAAAGCTTGTTGTTGACCACGTTTGCTACAGCTCTAGTCCAGGATTTTACATAAACTTCATATTTATCGTTTGTGTGAATTTGATGTTGACCCAATATCTTGATATCTTCCTTGTGAAAACTGATAAGCTCCAACGTGTCAGCCAATCGACATGCCTTTTCTTTAGTTATAATTACAGCCTCTACCATCCTTGGATTGTAAGCCCAGTAGCAGAAGTTCTTTAGCATGCCTTTTTGAAATTTAGGGGCAACTAGAATCATTTTCTCTTTATCGGTTGGAGGTCACATGACTGAGTGCATGCGTTTGTGGGTATGTGGATCACGGATACTAGGATTCTTCTTGAGATAAGATTCGGTTGTTTTCATAGTAGGAAAGTCGTGAGTTACTTCGTGCTCAAGCTTGGAGTGAAATGCCCATCCAGGACCTGTTGATTCAAATCTGAATCATAATAAGGAGCTCTCAATAGACTTTGTAGATCGATCTTGGTCCATGATTCCAATTGCGACCGCTTTGCATAATACTCCCTTTGATCACTTTCCCTCGTCACCAACTAAAAATTCCTATCATGATCATATCTCCAGCATTTGACTTCAGATTTGTTGCTGACCTTGTCATATAAGCTTGATCCTATTTTCATCACATATCGATCGGACACCTTTGTTGGATCATTGAGCTGAAAGTTTTCATCAAGTGGATTCAGATCTTGGTTTTTCATGCATGAGCATCTATTTTTGCTTGGCTTCTTTTGAGTTGCTTTCTTTTCTTTGTTTGTTCTGCAGCTAGGTAGGCATTCAAACCAGCTTCTCTTTCTACATCAGCTGCTACTTTCTCTTTTGTAGTTTGCTCATGATGTGCAACGTCCTATGGATCATCGTCTTTATCAGCAAAATCTTTTCCAAACCTTTTCTGCAGCTTGGCCTTTAATTCATAGATCTCTTCCATCAGTAAGCTCACGTCGACCTGAAGTTGTTCGATTGCTTAATCTCTGATAGTTACTTGATTCTGCAGGGATAATATATGAGAATCCTTTAAAGCAGCATCTTGTTCCAGAATAACAACTCTTCACTGCAGTTTCTCTACATTCACAGATTCATCATCATCGCTGTCTGATTGCTCTACAAAGTTCATTTTCTCTACATCCATTTGCTAGCTGCTTCATCTTGTTAAGACATCCTTCCACTAGAACAGCCTGTTTCTAAACGAGCTCCACTTGAGCTTTTTGGATGTGATCTAGTGGCAGAGAAGTCAGGAATGTGTGTTTCTCTATCAGCAACTGGGAGTTTAGGGGCATCTTGAGTGATTGGTTCAGGAATGAAACTTAAGCTTATGGGCTTGGGGTCAATGGGAGTTTCTGGTTCAGTTCTTTGTCTTTTACTAGATTCTTGCTCTTGAATAGGATCATCTTCTATATGTGTTTGTTCAATAGAAACGATTTTGGGAGGGGGGACCCCTGAGTCGCCCTGTAATGATGCAAGAAGAGCAGCAAGATTCTCTGCATTCATCAGATTCAGTTCTTTGAAGGTTTCTTCAGCTTTCTCTGACTCAACATGTTGCAACTCATCTTCATTCTCTTCGTCTGTCACAAGATCTTCAACTTCAGGTTCTGGTTTCTTTGCAGCATCGATGATTTGAATATCATGTTCTTCAGCAACTGTGGCGTTTACTGGTTTTGGTGCAGATATGACTTCTTTGAACTTGCCATGTTTCTCCAGAACATACTTTCCTGTAAACTTTACCCTTGCGGTTTCTCGTTGCTTGCAGGCGGCTTCAAAGCAACTAGAACCGATTGGCTTTAGATTAACAAAGTTATCGCTCTTCACAAGATCTGGATATTTCTCATCGAGAATCATTTGAATAAATCTTGGGTAAAGGAGGAAGACCTTCTTCTTGGGATTCTCCAACATGGTCATTATATTGTCAAAAATAAATGCGGAGTAATTGTAATCCCAGTTGTTTACCAGGGCTACTAGTGCGGCTGATTGTGTTTACTTGAGCTGATCCAGTCCGCCTTTGTTTTCTAATATGCATTGCCGGAAGATGTGAACGGGACATCTCCAATGTGACAAAAACATCTTCTTTAATACAGTCCGATAAGCACCTTCGTAGCTCATGCGTCTCAATGCTTTGAGTAAATTATCTTTACCAAAACCGGTTGGATGATATTCTTGATCCAGTCTCTAACACTTCTCGTACAACCATCTCTGAAATCACAATATCCCTTTTCTGGATCTTCGACTCGATAGTTGCTCCACCCCCTTCTTAGCTTTCGCATTTATCCAAAAATCTTGAATCATGTCCTCGTCGATCACAGGATTCGCCTTTAATGCGTGAGCGAGGCGGCAGGAGTTCAGGCCGATGATCAGTGAATGAAACATCTTGTAATACTTTGCTGAAGGATCAGATAGGTAACAGGCTTGATTATGAAAGTCCTCGACCTCAAGCTTTCGTTTTTCCATCATTTTCTACGCCATTTTCTACACTTTGAACAAAATCCGTGATCAAAATCCACGATCTAACCAGACGAGCAACCATTAAAATGATAATAATAAAATAATGAAGAGAGGAGAGTTGTCACGGGATCAAACCGTTGTCGAATTGACTAAGGAACGCTTTTCGGCAATTGCCTAATCAGACAAGTCCATGGGATTGCCAATATATTTGTCCTTTTAAACTTATCGCGTCAGTTTTTAATTTTAACTTCGTGACTTGATGACATCCGTGTATCTCATAACATGACATACCCTTGCGATCAAGGTAAGTGAAACCGTTCATCGTAACGGGTGAGTATACTCAGATCATCCTTCAATTTTACAACGTCGGACTTGTTGGTGAATAGGTCA
The DNA here is from genome assembly GCA_947069175.1 of Scalesia atractyloides. Lineage (NCBI taxonomy): Eukaryota > Viridiplantae > Streptophyta > Magnoliopsida > Asterales > Asteraceae > Scalesia > Scalesia atractyloides. Next base: position 17,996,389 of record CAMTDV010000026.1, read on the forward strand.
GTACATCGTACAGCAAATTGACCAATCAATATCTCACGAGTGTAAGGCATTATGCCTTATACGATATTTTTTATTTTTCAAGTTGTACATAGAATTTTCTCGTGATGAGATTTCCTTTCTGTTAAGGTTTTCGACTTCGATTTTGACTCTTTTAAGGATATCCTGACCGTGACTAGGTCTGTATGTATCTAGATGCAACAAAAGGGCAACCCTAATATCCTGGATGATTCATCAGTATAAAGACCCGAAACCTCAGATGTTAACTATCTATCAACAAAAGATTTAAGACCATAAAATCATACCCCAATGATATGTTACCCACATGACGTATAGCTTGCAGTGTTTGTCACTTGGTACTTGTTTCTTTTGGATCCTTGCCTTTTCAGCTTTGATACCTTACATGTGTTAATCAGATTCTTAGTATAGAAATTTATTTAACTTCCCAGCAGGTGTTTCTCCCCCTTAACCAAATATTTCTCCCCTTAATTTGTGCAAAATTTGAATACTTTATGGGCAAATATATTTATTCTTTATTTATTTATTAGGAGTGGTTTTTTTATTGCTCAGTCGGTGAAACATATCATTTTTAAAAGGTCCACAAGGACCTTAAATCTCGAGTTGCTAATAGGTTTTATAAAAATATTCACCGTATTGGCATCAGTGTGGATCTGTTCAAGCTTAATTAAACCTCTGTCATAGCAATCTCGAATGAAATGAACTTTGATATTAAAGTGCTTGCTTTTGGAGTGAAAAAACAGGGCTTTTTATGAATTGGACAATGACATCGTTATCAGAATAGGTAGTAATGTCAAGACAAATCAAACCGTAATCCTTGAGCTGATGTTGCATCCAAATAACCTGGAGCAGTAGGCAGATGCTGTAACATATTCTTCTTCTACAGTTGATAGAGACACTGTTTGTTGCTTCTTGCACTACTAGGAGATCAGTCTGTCTCCCAAGAATTGACATCCAGCCGATGTAAACTTCATATCCTTGTCCGTACCTCCAAGGTTACTATCGGAAAAAGAAAATTAATCAAAGTTCGAATCTCTAGGATACCAGAGTCCTAGTTTTGGAGCTCCCTTAAGGTATCTAAAAATTCGTTTAACAGCAGTGAGATGAGAAAGTTTAGGATTAGCCTGATATTGAGCACATTGGCAAACAACAAACATAATATCTGGTCGACTCGCCGTTAAGTACATCAATGAACCAATCATAGATCGGTACATTGTCTGATTGACCGGGCTTCCTTCATCATTCTCATTCAGCATGGGCCGTTCTACAACAGAGGAGTCCATAGGCTTAGTATTTGTCATGTCGAATTTTGCAATAACGTCCTGAACGTATTTTCCTTGATGAATCAAGATCCCTTGATTGCTTTGATGAACTTGCAAGCCTAGGAACATAGTCATTTCTCCCAGTAAGCTCAATTCGAACTTTTTCTTCATCACCTCCTCGAACTCTTTGCATAGATCTTCATTGGTTGACCCGAAAATGATGTCGTCAACATAGATCTGAACAAGAATAAGATCCTTGCCAATGAGTTTAATGATAGCGTTTGATCTATCGTCCCTCGGGTATATCCATGTGCAAGCAAATGCTCTGTTAAGGTTGCCTACCATGCACGAGGTACTTGGTGCAGCCATACAAAGCTTTATCTAGCTTTTAAGCATAGCCTTGCTTCTTTGAATCAACAAACCCACGGGGTTGAGAGACATAAATCTCTTCCTTGACCTTCCCGTATAGAAACACCGTCTTGACATCCATCTGATAAAGAGTGAAACCTATATAGGATGCATAAGCCAAGAAAATGCGTATGGCTTCCAGACGAGCTACTGGTGCGTACACCTCATCATAATCAAGACCATCAATTTGTTTGAATCCCCGGGCCACAAACCGAGCTTTGTTTCTCACAATCACGTTGGTATCATCTTGTTTGTTTCTATATACCCAGCGAGTGCCAAGAGCACGCTTTTCTTCCAGCAGTTTCACCAGTTTCTATACTCCCAGCTTTTCGAATTGATTGAGCTCTTCATGCATTGCATCAACCCATCCAGGTTCCTGCAAAGCAACATCAATGCTCTTAGGCTCAATCTGTGAGATGAAACATGAATATAAACATGTGTTAATGGTTCCTGATCTACTTCGGGTTTGAACACCAACAGTTAAAGGGCCAATAACGTTTGCAATCGGATGGCTTTTCTGAACACGCTGTGGGATTGCTATATCAGGTGCCTGCAAGTTTGATTGAAGATTAGAAAAGCTTCCTGACACTATCCTAGATTGCTCCCCCTCATTTGATGCTACAGAAGTGTTGATCACCGGTGGATCTACAGTGCAATCTAACGGAATTGGCTCTGGAAACAATGAACTCCTTGAATGTTTGTATTTGAAGGACCAGCAACAGTTTGTTGTGTGGAGGGTTCATTGTTGTGAACTGCATCATCAGGAGTAGCTGTCGTTGTTGGTTCAGGAACTAGCTCTTGAATTGGTAAAGAAGGATGCGGTGCAGTAGTGGCTTCATGAATTCCCGGTGGATCTACAGTAAGCTTCTTGAAAGCATCTTGAATAGGTCCAGCATAATCTTCAGCTATGATGGGAATAGGTATCATTGTACTTGAGACATTTGCAGTAACAATCACATCAGAAAGAATATTAAGTGGCTTAAACAAGGAGGAATAATCATATAACCAATCAGATCCAATTCATGTGTCTTTGGGATTTTCTTCTAGCCAATCCACGTAGTACGTCTCCGCGATTTTCTTCATGATTTTGTTGTAGACTCGATATGTGGTACTTTTAGCATAGCCGATGAAATAGCATGGATCACCTCTTGCTTCAAATTTACCTTTGACATCCATGGTTACGAGAACACAAGGACACCCAAAAGTGCGAAATGTTGTACAGAGGATTTATATCCTTCAAGTATCTCATACCATTAATTCATGTGACGTTTATTGATTGTGCATGATTTTGAACATAGCAGGCGGTGTTCACTGCTTCTACCCAAAAGATCAATGGATGGCTGGAATCTATCAGCATTGTACGAGAAGCTTCAATGAGAGTTCGATTTCGTCTTTCAGCAACTCAATTTTGTTTAGGAGTTAGAGCTGCAATGTATTGACGATCAATTCCTTTTAAAGCTTCGAAATTATTTAGTTCAGCATTCTTGAACTCCGTCCCATTGTCGCAGCGTATAATTTTCACTTGCTCATTTGCTTGGTTTTCCATGAGAGTGACAAATTCCTTTATCAGACCTGCAGTTTCACTCTTCTATTCCAAGAAAAACACCCAAGTGAAGCGAGAAAAATCATTAGTGATAACTAGCCAATAAGCATTTCCTCCAATACTCAGCACATTTACAGGACCAAAAAGATCCATGTGAAGCAGTTCCAGAACTTTAGATTTCGTGTGCACGAGCTTAGACTTATGAGGCTTACGATGCTGCTTCCCACGAGCACATGATTCACATTTTTTTATCTGCATAAAATCTCTGATTGGTAAGTTTCTGACTAGACCTCCTTTTGCCAGTCGATTAAGATTCTTCATGTTTAGATGGCCAATGCCACAACATTACATCAGTTCAACAATTTCAGAAAACAAATAGGTAACTTGATCAGTGGGGGCTTTATTCATATCGATCACGTAGGCATTTCCCCAGCATTCAGCTTCAATCAAATACCAATCCTTGGGTATGACAATCCGGGCTTCAACACCACGCAACCACCTTTTGTGAAGAGAACTTCTAATCCATTGTCACACATTTGGGATACGATAAAAAGACTATGTTTGAGTTCAGGAACATAATTTACATCAGAGAAGCTGAGGTCCCCGTTTCTGACCGTGCCTATCATGATAATTCTTCCCGTTTCTCCACCTGCACAGGTGACAAATCCGCCGTCGAAGTTTTGATATCGTTCAATTGGGAGATGTCCCTGGTCATGTGACAGGAACAATCATTGTCGATAAACCAAAGTCTAATGACAACCCTCCATAGCCGTTCCTGCACACATAATGGGATTAGTGAGAAACTGGAACCCACACTGTATTCGATCTGGGTGGATAATTACACTCCATTCGCAAAACCTCACGAAAGGTCACATGACTTTTAGTTGAATTCGAGATTTTGGAAGAAGAGGTTGTAGAGTTTGACGATGGAGAACACTTGGACTGAGTTCTAGCCATAATTTTAGGTCTCCAGACTTTTGAATTATTATTTTTTGAAATAGCTTTAGTTTATGTTGCGTTTAATTTCCTGGGCTGATTTTGGAAACCATTTGTGTTTAAAAGCTTTTGACTGATTTTCTTTGCTAGATTCTAGTCTCCATCAGAGGGCTTTTCATAAATGAATTGATGTCCATGACGTCGATGGTGTGAAGCCGTCTGATGGTTGGTGTTCCTTGATTGGTAAGACACGAAGGGACAATGAACAAAGTTTCTAGCTATGTGCCCTGGAGTTCCACAATTGAAGCAAGTTTGTCTTTTTGAGAAAAAGACTCTTAGTTCTGCTTGTGTTATTCTAGGGAGTTGATTGGGCCTCTTCTTTCCACTAGGTGCTGATTTCTTATGTGCATATTTACTCTTGGATGAAACTTGCTGACAATCATCAAACAAGAGTGAGTATCGATAGTTTTGCCCTTCAACTTTGGTTTAGTTGATTTATTGAAATGGGTTTTTTTCTGATTAACAACATTTGAGTAGGCTTACTCTTGAGTTTTTATTTTGTGCTTTTTTTGGTTTTTCATGCTCTTCTTTGCTGGAGTGCATTCTGGGAGCTTAGCTTCATTTGAAACCTTTTCTTCAGAAATTGAGTTTTCGGAGACAACTTCATCAGTTTCTTTGGAAACTATTTCATTTGACACCAAGCTTTCAGAATCAATGGATTCTAGGTTACCAGATGATGAGCAAATTTTGTCAATAATTTGACCATCAAAAACACCTTGCTCATTATCTGATGAGTCAGAATCTACCACCTGATCCACGTATTTATTGGACAACTCCTGTTCATCAATAATTTCATTCACACATTCCATCACAATAGTATTTTCAACTTCACAATTCTCAAAGAAATCTAAAGTATCAGTTGAGGTTTCAGGAAGACTAGAACAGTTTTCTGAATCACTCGAAGTGGATTCCTCAGACTACTCTTGTAAAACAGTTAAGTCACAATAAGAATCAAAAACCACATCATTCAAAGTTTTAGTTTCAACAACTTTAGAAAAACCCTGAGTCTCAAAAACCATGGACTGAATAAAGTTCCAAACGTAATTATCATATTTATCACACAAAGAAACATCTGAATCATCAGCATCAACTGGATGTGGTTAATCATCCATTTTTGACCGCTCCTCAACTATCACTGACTCTGCACATACACTAAAACAGTTAACATTTTTTATAGAATCAGAGGTAGAAGCTGTTTCCTTTGGTTCCTTGGATGGAGTTTTTATCGACTCCTTTTCATGTTTTAAATTTTCAACTTATTCATTTAAGCATTCGTGATTAACGTCTTTAACAAAACTCATGGGTTTTTGAAAATCAGTGGCTCGAATGTTATTTGGTTTCAAAGCTTCCCAATGAATATAATCGCTTGGTTTGCCATACATCAATTTATAATAATTTTCGAATTCTTGCTAAGTAACGGGCATTCTTGAGTAATTATGATTATATGGCGGAGGAACTTATGTATAACCCAACCCTTTACCCTTGTTTTCTTTAAATGCAAGCTGTATATTATATAGATTGCAAACAGTGTCACAAGAAGTATCAAATTTCTAAATATTTAACTCATTTGTTGATACTTTCTAGTGAGAAGTTCCAGCTCAGCTCTCACGGAGTCGCACTCCATTGTTTTTAAATTTAGTTTGTTTTTGTAATCATGGACCCAACATTTCTGTTGATTGACATCCAAGTGGAGTTGAGCAATGTCCTTCTTTAGCGCATCAATCTTTTCATAGAGAATTTTATTGTTCTCTCGAATACCGATGTACTTAGACATGGTGTTATTGTTATCGCTAATTAGAGGAAAATTATGTGCTCTTATCTATGCAATTTTATTTCTAAAATGTTTGGAACATAAAAGAGAGTTTACCGTTTTGAAAAGAGTTATGGGTTCCTCAGTCAATGCCATCAAGCATTGGTGCACAATTTCTCCAACTTCCGAGATCTTGGGAGACTCCACTTGTGTTGCAGCATCCACCCAGTTGAAACCTCGTTGTTCTTGAGCCATTAGTGCCGTTCTAGCTCCAGTGCCTCCTTGGCTAGTTGAAGTTGAAGTTGAAGTTGTTGCTTTAGTTTAAGCTTGAGAGACAGGGACCATGGCTCTCTCTGAATTCCTAGCATCAGCAGCCTGAGTTGCTTCATATCCCACTGGTATTTTCTTACAATCCCTGGCGAAATGTCCCGGTTCATGACATTTGTAGCACCTTAGTTTGGCTTTCACCGATCCAGTTCGAATGTTTAACATCGGACAATGACCATATCTCTTTTGAAACTTCTCTTCTCAAAAAGCTGCCATAGCCAAATTCCAGGAAGCATCAAGTTCTTCAATGTCTTCTTCAACCACCTGATTTATTTCTGTAGCAAAAATTGATGGGGGCAAAAGGTCACCAGCAAAGAAAGCATTTAGACTATTGATCATGGATGTTGCGAGAGCCAACATTTCTTCATTCTGCTTGGTTAGGAAAGCACGATGTTCAGAAGAAGGTGTGAATGATACATTTTGGGATGGTGAGGGGGCCACAGGACTGTAAACCACATTTACGTATTGAGGATGTTGCTGAGTAGTAGCAGAAGTAGTTGTGTTGTTTGGAAGTGACATGTCATAGACGTAGTTTGTGTTTTGGGCTTGTAGCTGTGCTTGGGTCATCAGGCTAAAAACAACATTTGGGTTACTGTTTGTCATGGGGGTGAAACAAGGTTAGGATGACTTTGAGACATCAAGGAAGTGTTAGAATTTGACATCACTGAAGCAATCATAGAGTTATTGTGATTTAGCTCTCTTGACTGATTGTCAATCTCACATAACTGGATGGTAGCGATCAGCTCGGTGAGTGTGACTTCATTCAAATTGGTTGTGCGCTTAATCATTGAGACATCAGAATCCCAACTTTTCGGTAACGAGTTTAGGAGTTGACGATTCATCCCACTATTGGTAATAGAGATGCCAGCACTAATCATCTGTGAAACTAGCTTGACAAATCTCCTGATTTGGTTCTCCATAGTTTCCCCGTAAATGTGATTGAACGATCTGAACTGCTGGTTCAACATGTTTACTCTACTAGCCTTCATGTCAGTGTTTCCTTCATACAGATTCTTAAGCACATCCCAAACCTCTTTTGCATTCGTGAAGTTTCTGACAACAGTTGTGATGTCCGGACCAAGAGCCATAGTAAGATTTGCCATTGCCTTATCATCGTCTTTGATTTTCCGATCATCATCTGTCCACAAATTTTCAGGCTTCAGAATCTGGGTGAGAGGTCATCTTTAGTAGCGTACATAATGGTACGAGGACCATTCTGAATGCACCTCCAAACCCACCCAAGTATTTCTCAAAACGCCAAATCCAGTCAAAGGAATCGTCTCCATACATCAGCCTTGGGATTTTTTTCGATGTGCCGATGATTTGATAAAAGTTCCTAATGCAATGCAAAAGTCTAAGACTGAATAGCAGGCAAGGTAGCATTGGCGAGGTCCGCAACAGTCAAAACACCGTTCGGCTTCATCATTCTTAGTTTTACCAAATAGTAATTCATTATATTTAATTAAGGTGACAGGTCCAAAGGTTCAATCTGAAATGTTCAACAAAATTCAACTCGAAATAGTCAATTCGGAACAGTAACAGTCAACTCGAATAGTTAATTCGGAACAGTAACTCGAATAGTATCTCGGACTCGGAATAGTGATCTATCCGAAATACTTGATGATGATCCGAGATGATTATCCTAGATGCTTGATGATGATCTCAGATGGGTTCGAGATACACGTATTTTATCCAAGATGTGTTCGAGTTCTTCAAGATATGATCTGAGATGATCTAAGATGTTCAAGAAGATGATTAGAGATACAAACGAGACACACCAGAAATCTCTGAAATAGCAGCAGATCAGAACAGCAGCTATCGAAAATAGTGTGATATCATATTTGAGCCTAGAAAATAGGTTCAAAAAGGCTCTGATACCAATTTTAAGTCCCGAAAACCGAATCTCACGGTACCATACGTAGCTTGATTGGTGGCTGAATCACACAAACAAGCTACAAATCGAGATAGAAGAAATAAAATGAAATAGATAAAGATCAACTTGCATATAAATCTTGGAATTTGTCTAATACAAGTACGAGAGAACCACCAACAAGCCACTAACCCTAATACAACATTATCTATTTATACTAGAGGGTTAGTGCACCATTAACCTAAACCCTAAGGCCCAAAAGCCTTCCCCAAGCCCATAAATATAATGTAGCCTACACCATTAATGTAACTAATGTATAAACCTTATTAGGTCCTAAAAGGAATTCATTACCGAACAGGAGCGAGAATTGAAGAGAAACGGAGTTCCAGGTAAGTCCCAGTGTTAGAAAATTTTTGGGAATGGTTTTTAGGAGGTATGGTTAAGTTAGAAATTTTTATAAGACATGGAAGGCACAAAATTTCAAAACTTTCTGTGAAAACACCACCTAGACGTTGCGCGACCCCCTAAACCACATGAGCTTCGCGTAACGCCATGCCTCAAATGAACCCATGCCTTAAAATTGACACGTCACGTCATGCGGTTCCTCAGCCATTAGGGCTTTGCGTAGCGTGGCGCCTCCCTTGATCCTTTTTCCCATTTGAACCAAGGCTAGACGTAATACGTAGCCCATCCCAATCACCCATCACGTAATGTGACGCCTTCCCTCTCCGGCTATACATCCTTCTCTTCCCCATTTCCCCCAATTCCCTTCCACAACCCTAAAATGGAACCCAACTGCAAAACCACCATTTTCCACCATAATCACCACCAAACTTCACCATCCTTCTTCCATTTTCACACCACATCACCCATTTCACTTCCCCATCATTATACAAAATCAATTTTACTCGTTTCACAGCACATTCAACCAAACCACGGGCTTTACTCTCTACACCGAAAAAGTTGAAATTTATTTTCTGTTCTTCACGAATCTGGTATGTTTTCTTGTACATTTTCAATATATTATTCGTTCTTAGTTAGTTTGAGGTTAGTATTGCATGTATAGGTGTCGGTTATTGTCGAGTCAGTTCGGGTCTTAGTTTAACTTAGGGTCTAGTGTTTAATAGTTGCGGGAGGCATGGTTTGGGTGTGTTTTGGACATTGAACTGATTTCTTCTTGCTACAAAGTTATAAAGCTCCGAACTTGTGTTGTGATTTTCATATTTAATCGGTAAAACCCACCTTTACAGAGGTGGATTTTTTTTACTTCAATTTTGTTTTTAACATAATAAAGCTTTTATCTTTACGCAAGTTTGGACTCAATGTCAGGTTTGGTAGGCACTTGGGTTTTAATTGGGACAATTAAAGTGCCGGGAGGAGGTAGTGTACATTAAGTCTTGTGTTTTGAGTCGGGTTTGGTTTTAGTTATAGTTGGTCTTGAGTTTACTTATATGTGTGTATGAGTACAAAACACTTCGCCCATACTCAATCTCCATTAGAGCGAGGTTGTTTATAATTTATGCTTTTGTAAATAGTAACCAACATTTATTTTCAAATTCAGCCGCGAATATAATGCTATACGGTTGTTTCCATTTTGAGAAAATTTTCAATATATATATATATATATATATATATATATATACCAAAAAATAGCTTGTGATTACTGACTTGCTGCATATTTCTCGTTGTGATAACATTGTTTTGTAGATATGTCAGATGCAGGTAGTAGAAGTTGGGCTGGGGTAAAAACGCAGAGGGCCACCACAACGCCCACATGGGATCCTAGATCCACAAGCTGTTGTTCCAAACCCGAGACGTAGGCGTACAAATATCAGGGTCCAGAACAGATACCGTTAGCCCGAGTTCCACGATTGAGAGACCATCCAGTTCGAAGTTAATTCTAAGGAATGGAAAAAATACATAAAATTATTACTACGGAAGTGCTTGAGCAGAGAACGATAGACTGAGATTGGTTAGGCATGATGGGCAAGAAAGAAAGGGTTGAATAGTTGTTGGATGGTAAGGTTAGGGATATGGTAGACTACAACTGGGAGCAATATGAGGAGCTAGTGTTAGAATTTCATTCCACCTATCACCATAAGGAAGGTGCATTTGCTGAGAATGATGCTGTCTCATTTAGCCTAGGCAGGATGGTACATGAGATGTCCATTCCTCAGTTTGTTGTAGCTAGTGGTTTTTACATAGAGTAGGAGGTAGTGCCCCCTGAGTTTCTGACAGGTTTGAGGGGTGTTTATGTGACTCCGAGGGAGTTGAGTTTGGGCAGTGCTGAGTTAGCTAGTTTTTGGGCCACCATCGTTGATCACCCATTTGCCGGTACGAACCTGACTACGTCAGTTAAGGACCCTGTTTTGAGATATGTGCTGAAGATATTTTCTACCACACTAGTTGGTAGGAAATCAGGTGAGAACAAGGCCAATTAGACGGACTTGTCATTCTGATGTGTTTGATGGAGGGTCGGAATATGAATATGGCGAGTGTTTGGCGTGGTCTTTTAACCGTGCGCATAGAGAGGGTCATATAGCTGCTTTGGACATGGGTCCGTACATTACTAGGCTGGCAGAGAACTTAGGGGTGTTTGAGAAGTATAATCAGCATAATTTGACTGTGGGCCCGGCTTCGAAGTTCTTTGAAATTAGGGACCTTCAGCTGGCAAGTATTCTTACGTGGACTGACCTGGTTACTTGGGATGGGGTTTAGACAAGGACCTCAGGTTCAGCCACATGAGGGTCACCCAGCTCCAGATGTGATGCAGGCTATTTACCCGACTCATAGGCAGAGACCTCGGTAGAGACAGGAGATAGCGGCACCACAGTACCCTCGACGTCAGCCGCCACCAGATTCTCTTACTTTATAGTCGCTTTACAATCGGATGGATCAGGGTTTTGGGATGATACACACTAGACAGGACCGCCAGGATGATGCATTGAGGCATATTATGACTCGTATAAGCATAGGAGTTCTGATTTTCTTTCAACCATATGTAGATCCAGGTCAGTTTCCGATGTCAAGTCAGTTTAGTTCTAGTGGTGCGAGTGGTTCAAGTCAGGCAGTTGGTTATGGATCTGGTTCGGGACAATACTGTCACACCCCGACCCGCAGCGGAAATAAGAGTCGGGGCATAATTGGGTTATCACCAAAGCACATGACATTTACTATTATGTTTCATAATTAAAAGAAATCAAGTTACATTTCTCAAACATCCAAACATGTCCATTCATTACAAAGGAAAATAACCAAACATAATAATCCAACTACTAAATCGTTTTATTTCTTCTAATCCAAGTCCTATGTGTTCCTAGCTGCTGCTGGTTCACCTGTATCATGTGTAAAAATGGGAGGTTTTTGGGTCAACATAAGTTGGCGAGTGAACCTTATAGATAAACATTTGATAATAATTTTCTGGTTAGTTTATCAATAACATATTGTGCATAATCATAAAAGAGCACATGTATGAAATCAAACATTGGCAAACATCAGTTACAACTATAACATACATTAACAATCGATAGCATATATGAACATACCAACATCACATAATAATTAACATAAATGAACTGTGTGATCAAGGCTCAATCAAACGGAGCCGATCGTATTGCATGAACTGGAAAGGTAAATTGAACTGTGCGCTCAAGGCTCAATCAAACGGAGCCGAACGTATTGCATGAACTGGAAATGTAAATTGAACTGTGCACTCAAGGCTCAATCAAACGGAGCCGAGCGTATTGCATGTATGGAAATGTAAAAGGAAATGACCGATCAAGGCTCAATCAAACGGAGCCGATCGTGCGGGCACGCCCTGATCAACCGCATAATAAAATGGGGATCAAACTCAACCTCGATGGATGGGGAGCTACGGCCTCGGCAATTGCATGTATTGAAATAATAATTTTGCAAACAATAATAACTACTTAACAGCAACAATTAATACACATGTCATGATATGATATATGCACAATAACTTGGTTATAATATGTAAATGAACAAGACACATGATACACCCCAAAAACGTGATTAAAACGGGGAATTTGAAGGGTTCACTCACATTGGGTGCGTTGAATTTGAGATGGTGAGATGCGCACGATATAGACGAAGCGAGTCAACGAGGAATCACTAACCTAAATAATAATGGAAAAAAATATATTAAATGATGGATTTTATTAAGGATTTTAACGGGATTTTTAAATATATTTTTGTGAGTTTATGGCTATTTTCTATCTTTAAAAATGTTATTTTTAAGTATTTTTAATTGATTTTTAATTTAAATTAAACAAAAAAATAATAAAAAAAATATTATTTTTTTACTGTTTGACCGTTGTCCGTTGACCGTTGACCGGTTCGGTCAGCGGTAAATACTTGCGCCAAGCGGGATTCGAACCGGTGACCTTCCGTTCACGCGCACATAGCTCTACCAACTGAGCTACGTGACTAACCCGTTAGAAATCCAGTTTTAATTATATTTATACACTTATTCGAATTTACCGAAAATTCCTTTATTTTGCAAAACGTTTTAATCTCATTGAACCGGTGCTTGTGAAGGAACTCGATCGCGCGACGTGTAGTTTATTTTGCACACAGTCCACCGCTGGACTGTGTGTCTAACCCGGTTATATTCTTGATTTATATTATACTTAACAACTACTCGCTCTAACCCGGTTAGTTCATGAATAAAAAGGAAAGTTATTACGCAGAGTGTGTGTAGTAAGGATCGAACCCGGGACTTGTATATAAACTTTGCACACAGTCCACCGCTGGACTGTGTGTCTAACCCGTTAATTATCCGAATTTTATTTACTCTTATCCTGTTTTTTTAAGTTCGTCTTCTTCACTACAATTACCGATTTTACTCAGACAACTGGTTCACGATCTAACTACTTAAATAACATGACTACTAGCTTGAATGTGCACAACCGAACAGTTTGGAGAAAGGAAATACCGGACAGGTCGTCTTCTTCAGGAAGTCCGGCGAGAACAGGCAACACTGTTTTTGAACCTTCGGCTGAGGGGGTCTAACAACAGAATTAAAGAATTAGATTTGAAACTGAACCAGAGTACATGGATTATTTGCACGATTGAATGTGTTTACCGTTAACTAGCGAGTTTCCGGCAAATTCCAGAATTTCTCCGGCGAACCCAGAAAATCCAGCAAAGTCTTCTGTGACTGATTTTGAGTGACGGATTAATGTTAGTAGAGTCCTAACAATAGATTGAAACCGCAAAAGAGGAAAATCTTACCGGTTTGTGTTGAACACGGTTTTCCGGGGAGATTTGCAGAGAATTCCGGCGAACAGTTTTTTTGTGCTCAAAAGGCTTGAAAATGCGACGAAAAGGAATTGTAGTGTATTTGAGACGGTTCTGAATCGCATAAATGATTGGAACCTGAATTATTTGGAGTTTGAATGCCTTTCGGTTTCAAAACCCGAAACTTTAAGTTCATTCAATTTGAACTTAATTAGAAACCGATAATCATCGGTTATAAGCCAGATAAACAAACTAAAACTGATTTGGCGATTCGGTTTACCGATTTCCGTTATTCAAATATCATTAGCTGTTAATACAAGTTTGCGTATAAGACTCAATTGATTTCCTAAAGTTAGCAGAAAACACTTAGTGGCGGAGTGGTTTGAGGACCGGTTGATAAGTTGTTGGAGTGTTTCAGCTGACCCGGGTTCGAGTCCGGTCAGCTGCAAATGTTTTTATTTATTTTATTTTAACTTTTTATCCAATTTAATTTTATAGTTTAGTTTATTTATTAATTATGTAACGTTTAAACTCAAAATAACTATAAATAATTACTGTATTTTCATAACTTGGTGTTTGATTACAAAACGGAGCGGGTTTTGGAGACCCGATTTATACAAATGTTACAGTATCCCCTACTTTTAGGAATTTCGTCCCGAAATTTAAACAGCTGCGGTAATAGGGAAAAGATGAGGGTATTTTTCACGCATTGAGTCTTCACGTTCCCAAGTAAACTCAGGTCCCCGTTTCGACTCCCAGCGTACCCTAACAATAGGAATGTGACTTCGACGTAGACGCTTTTCTCCATAGTCCATAATCTCTACTGGCCTTTCAATAAAATGCATGGATTCATCAATCTGAATATCCTTCAGTGGAATATGAAGATTCTCATCAGCGAGGCACTTCTTCAAGTTCGCCACGTGGAATGTGGGATGAATCCTGTCGAGTTCTTCCGGTAGGTCAAGCTTGTAGGCTACAGGACCTACTCTTTCGAGTATCTTGAAAGGTCCTACGTAACGTGGTGCTAGCTTTCCCTTTTGACCAAAACGAACTACTCCCTTCCACGGTGATACTTTTAAAAGCACATGATCACCAACGCTAAACTCCAAGGGCTTCCGTCGTTTATCTGCATAACTCTTTTGACGACTTTGAGCCGCTAGAAGATTGTTTCGGATTTGATGAATCTTATCTGTGGTTTCTTGGATCAATTCTGGACCAGTAATTTGTGCTTCCCCAATTTCGTGCCAACAAACAGGAGATCGACACTTTCGACCATATAAAGCTTCAAAAGGTGCCATGCCGATGCTAGAATGATAGCTGTTGTTGTACGAAAATTCGACTAACGGTAGGTGGGCGTCCCAATTTCCCTTGAAGTCTATGACACATGCTCTAAGCATGTCCTCAAGGGTTTGAATGGTGCGCTCAGACTGTCCATCAGTTTGAGGATGATAGGCGGTACTGAGATCTAGTCGAGTGCCCATAGCGGATTGTACTGCTTGCCATGTTCGTGAGGTGAAACGGCCATCACGATCAGAAATAATACTTAATGGAACTCCATGACGGCTGACGATTTCGTTGATATAAATACGAGCAAGCTTTTCGTTCTTGAAATCTTCCCGAATAGGAATAAAGTGAGCTGATTTTGTAAGTCGGTCTATAATCACCCATATAGTGTCATACCCACTAGAAGTGCGGGGTAACCCGGTAATGAAATCCATGGTTATATTTTCCCATTTCCAAACAGGTATTTCTGGTTGGACTAGAAGTCCTGAGGGTCTTTGGTGTTCAGCCTTTACTTTAGAACAAGTGAGACACTTGGAAACAAAAACGGCAATATCTTTCTTCATTCCAGGCCACCAATAGGTGTACCGTAGGTCTTGATACATCTTGTCGGCTCCGGGGTGTATAGAATATCGCGTCTTATGAGCTTCATGCATGAGTGTTTCACGAAGATTGATGTGGTTAGGAATCCATATACGATCTAGGTAATACAAAATACCATCAGATTTAGTTTCAAGTTTTAGCTCAGCTCCACAGGACATCTCTTTTTGTACATCTTCCTCTGTTATTGAAACGTGTTGAGCTTCTCGAATTTGATCCTTAATATTGGTTATAATTTGAGAACATAGAAGATGAATGGAGTTCGCATAACCCTTTCGACTAAGTGCATCAGCCACCACATTTGCTTTACCAGGGTGGTATCTGATTTCACAGTCGTAATCATTTAGGAGTTCGACCCATCTTCGTTGCCTCATATTTAACTCTTTCTGATTGAAGATATGTTGAAGACTCTTGTGGTCAGTGTATATTTCACACTTCGTACCATAAAGATAATGTCTCCATATCTTAAGAGCGAATACAACGGCTCCAAGTTCAAGGTCATGAGTGGTGTAGTTCTTTTCGTGTGTCTTGAGTTGCCTTGAGGCATAAGCTATGACTTTTCCTCTTTGCATGAGAACGCAACCTAATCCTTGCCCTGATGCGTCGCAATAGACCACAAAATCATCACAACCTTCAGGAAGAGTGAGGATTGGTGCGTCACAAAGTTTTTGCTTGAGAGTTTGAAAAGCTTCTTCTTGCTTGGGCCCCCATACAAATGGTTTCCCTTTATGGGTTAAAGCCGTGAGTGGCACCGCAATGCGAGAGAAGTTTGAAATGAACCGACGATAATAGCCAGCAAGTCCAAGAAAAGACCTTACTTCAGTTGGCGTACGTGGAGCTTGCCATTCTTGAACTGCTTTGATCTTTGATGGGTCCACATGTATTCCTTTGTCATTGACTACATGCCCGAGAAATTGCACCTCTTTTAACCAGAATTCACATTTAGAGAACTTGGCATAAAGCTTTTCCTCTTCTAGAAGTGCAGGAACAAGTCGCAGATGACGCTCATGATCAGCTTTAGATTTTGAATAGATAAGAATATCGTCGATGAAAACAATAACAAATCGATCAAGGTAAGGTTTGCAGACTCTATTCATTAAGTCCATGAAAACAGCTGGTGCATTGGTTAATCCAAATGGCATAACCATGAATTCATAGTGACCATATCGAGTTCGAAAAGCAGTTTTAGGGACGTCTTCTTCATGCACTCTAAGCTGATGATAGCCGGATCGAAGGTCGATTTTCGAAAAACAACTGGCACCCTGTAGTTGGTCAAGAAGGTCATCTATACGAGGTAAAGGATATCGATTTTTGATAGTTAACTTGTTGAGCTCTCTGTAGTCGATGCACATGCGAAAAGATCCATCCTTCTTCTTTACAAAAAGTACAGGTGCACCCCAAGGCGATGAGCTGGGGCGTATAAATCCCTTGTCAGTCAACTCTTGCAATTGACTGGCTAGCTCTTGCATTTCAGAGGGGGCTAACCTATATGGAGATTTTGCCACTGGTGTGGCACCAGGTATGAGATCGATACGGAATTCGACATCTCTGATTGGAGGAAGTCCTGAAATGTCGTCAGGAAAAACTTGTGGGAAATCTTTTACAACAGGGATATCTTCAAGTTTCTTTTCTGAGGTCCCCTTCTTGATGATATGGGCTAAAAACGCGACATAATTCTTGCGAAGGTATTTTTGAGCTTGAAGACAAGACATTAAGTTGAGCCCTTTCGCCGAGGTTTCTCCAATAATTCGAAGAGTCTGACCGTTTGAAGAGGAATACGAATAAATTTCTCACGACATACAACTTCTGCATGATGCTGGCTGAGCCAATCCATTCCGATTATGATGTCGAAACTTCCCAGCTTCATAGGAATAAGATCGACTGAGAAATCGTGGTCGTTTAGGGTGAGCGTACAATTGCGTAAAATAGAGTCTAACGAAACCGATTTTCCATCTGCAACTTCCACCGTTATGGATTCCGCGAGCTTATCCCGATTTTTGCTTAAGATAGATTCAAATTCTAATGACACGAAACTTCTATCCGCACCAGTATCAAATAACATAGAGGCATATCTACCATTTATAAGAAACGTACCGTTGACCACATTGCCGTCAGCTCTAGCCTGGTTTGCGTTAATATTGAAAGCCCTTCCTCTAGCAGGTGGAGGAGCTTGGTTTGCTTGATTCACAGGGTTGGCTTGGGCCTGAGCATGAATAATATTGACCAGCCTTGGACATGTGTTCCTGAAATGACTTGGATCACCGCAATTGAAACAAGCCCGCATAGGTTGGCCCATAGGGTAGTTGGGTTGATAGTATGTTTGGGCTAAATGTTGAGTGGGTGGAAATGGTTGCTGTTGGGCTTGACCCATTAATTGTTGGTGAGTTTGGGTTATAGGTTGGTGGCGGTTTGTTCGTTGAAGCGTGCGGCAGTTTTGAACAGTGTGTCCAGCGCGACCGCAGCCGGTACAGTATTGGCAAGGATAGTCAGAGGAGTGGTGATACTGGCAACGGTTACATTTTGGTAGTGGCCCTGTGTATGGTCTTTTGTATGGCGCGGGTGGAGGAGTGGCTTGAGTGATGGGTGCAGCAGAAACAGGGGTGTTGGTATGGGTGACTGCAAAGTTCCTGGTGTTACGCTTCCTCTTGTTAGCAAATTTAGAGGAAGGAGTGTGGTGGTTTGAGGTTTGTCCCTCAGCAGGGGTTTTCTTCTTTTCCTCCTTGAACTTCCCATTGCGAATTCGGTTTTCGGTCAGTTCTGTTGCCAACTCCATGGCAGCTTCGAGTGTTACCGGTGAAACGCTGAGGACCGAATCTTGGATTTTCGAGGGAAGTCCTCGAATGTAATGTTCGATCAGACGGTAGGTTGGAGTGAATAAGTTTGGTACCATTTGGTTCAACTCCAAGAACCTTTTGTTGTAAGTAGAGTGATCACCATCTTTTTGCTTCAAGGCATGAAATTCATCTTCCAATTTCTTAATTTCACTTCTAGGACAGAATCGCCTAGTCATAATTTCCCTTAACTCCTCCCAAGTTAAGGCCATCGCATCTTCCGTTCCCCTCTTTCCTTTCTCAGTATTCCACCAAGTGAGAGCTACCCCAAGTAGTCTCCCGGTGGCATAACGAACTTTGCGATCCTCAGGACAATCGCAGTTTAAGAAAACGTTTTCCATCTCCTCGAACCAATGTAGGAGAGCAGTGACTCCCTCAGTCCCTTCGAATTTTGGGGGATCGCAGGACTTAAAATGTTTGTAGGAGCATTTGATGGTAGGAGGGTTGTTGATGATCTGGTCCTGTTGTTGAGGAGGGTTAGTAGGATTTGCAGCAAGGGCTTGTTGTACTTGTACTACGATGTCAGGTAATATCGTGGCCATTTGATTCGCGATATGAGTGGCCAAACGTTCCCGAGACTTTTCCGATTTCCTACTCCTTCGATGCGGTCTAGACGACATCTACAGGATCATAAAATGAGGAGATTGTGAGTTTATGGTATCTTTTAAGGTGTCATGTGTCTTTAAGAAAATGAAAATAACATAAATATCAATAATGCAACTACATCCAAAGGATGTCTTGGGTTCGCTCATGTTGGGCCTCAAATGTCCCCCATACCTTCACCTATATAGTCATGTGGGCCCCCATGGCTATTGGCTTGGTAGGATTCACATTAATATTGGCAATTTAACACTCGCATCCCCCGAATGCTAACCACAAAATATGTTCATGAGATGTTTGGTCGGAACGTGTCCAGGTGTAGACACAATGACAACTCAAAGTGGGATTAGTTCTCACGACGTTTGGTATAGCATGCTTTGGCCTAATAGGTATTTCGTACTCTCATCGTTAGTCCCCAGGTAGGCAAACTGGTCCTTTATTTTGGATTTATACGAATGCCAGCCTAGACAGGACGTTCCGACTACCGGTACTAGTACCCTTCCAGTTACTACATGCCCGTCATGAGAACTCACTTTGATGAGATTTGAAAACACGAAAATCATTGTAAAATCAATCATGATGTGGTGTGTGCTTGCATGGATGTGATATGTTATGATCATACGATTTCATGATAGGCATTATTTGATAATACATACTTATGAACATGCTTGAACAATATCAAATGTAACATTTAACATAAACATATAAACATCATGAAATTTGGCATATAACACACAAAATTTTTATAAGTTTCTAATCGACTATAGTATAGGCTCTAAGGGTCTAATAACCTATCCTATATCCCTATAGTCATGGCTCTGATACCAATCTGTCACACCCCGACCCGCAGCGGAAATAAGAGTCGGGGCATAATTGGGTTATCACCAAAGCACATGACATTTACTATTATGTTTCATAATTAAAAGAAATCAAGTTACATTTCTCAAACATCCAAACATGTCCATTCATTACAAAGGAAAATAACCAAACATAATAATCCAACTACTAAATCGTTTTATTTCTTCTAATCCAAGTCCTATGTGTTCCTAGCTGCTGCTGGTTCACCTGTATCATGTGTAAAAATGGGAGGTTTTTGGGTCAACATAAGTTGGCGAGTGAACCTTATAGATAAACATTTGATAATAATTTTCTGGTTAGTTTATCAATAACATATTGTGCATAATCATAAAAGAGCACATGTATGAAATCAAACATTGGCAAACATCAGTTACAACTATAACATACATTAACAATCGATAGCATATATGAACATACCAACATCACATAATAATTAACATAAATGAACTGTGTGATCAAGGCTCAATCAAACGGAGCCGATCGTATTGCATGAACTGGAAAGGTAAATTGAACTGTGCGCTCAAGGCTCAATCAAACGGAGCCGAACGTATTGCATGAACTGGAAATGTAAATTGAACTGTACACTCAAGGCTCAATCAAACGGAGCCGAGCGTATTGCATGTATGGAAATGTAAAAGGAAATGACCGATCAAGGCTCAATCAAACGGAGCCGATCGTGCGGGCACGCCCTGATCAACCGCATAATAAAATGGGGATCAAACTCAACCTCGATGGATGGGGAGCTACGGCCTCGGCAATTGCATGTATTGAAATAATAATTTTGCAAACAATAATAACTACTTAACAGCAACAATTAATACACATGTCATGATATGATATATGCACAATAACTTGGTTATAATATGTAAATGAACAAGACATATGATACACCCCAAAAACGTGATTAAAACGGGAATTTGAAGGGTTCACTCACATTGGGTGCGTTGAATTTGAGATGGTGAGATGCGCACGATTTAGACAAAGCGAGTCAACGAGTAATCACTAACCTAAATAATAATGGAAAAAAATATATTAAATGATGGATTTTATTATGGATTTTAACGGGATTTTTAAATATATTTTTGTGAGTTTATGGCTATTTTCTATCTTTAAAAATGTTATTTTTAAGTATTTTTAATTGATTTTTAATTTAAATTAAACAAATAAATATTAAAAAAAATATTATTTTTTTACTGTTTGACCGTTGACCGTTGACCGTTGACCGGTTCGGTCAGCGGTAAATACTTGCGCCAAGCGGGATTCGAACCGGTGACCTTCCGTTCACGCGCACATAGCTCTACCAACTGAGCTACGTGACTAACCCGTTAGAAATCCAGTTTTAATTATATTTATACACTTATTCGAATTTACCGAAAATTCCTTTATTTTGCAAAACGTTTTAATCTCATTGAACCGGTGCTTGTGACGGAACTCGATCGCGCGACGTGTAGTTTATTTTGCACACAGTCCACCGCTGGACTGTGTGTCTAACCCGGTTATATTCTTGATTTATATTATACTTAACAACTACTCGCTCTTACCCGGTTAGTTCATGAATAAAAAGGAAAGTTATTACGCAGAGTGTGTGTAGTAAGGATCGAACCCGGGACTTGTATATAAACTTTGCACACAGTCCACCGCTGGACTGTGTGTCTAACCCGTTAATTATCCGAATTTTATTTACTCTTATCCTGTTTTTTTAAGTTCGTCTTCTTCACTACAATTACCGATTTTACTCAGACAACTGGTTCATGATCTAACTACTTAAATAACATGACTACTAGCTTGAATGTGCACAACCGAACAGTTTGGGGAAAGGGAATACCGGACAGGTCGTCTTCTTCAGGAAGTCCGGCGAGAACAGGCAACACTGTTTTTGAACCTTCGGCTGAGGGGGTCTAACAACAGAATTAAAGAATTAGATTTGAAATTGAATCAGAGTACATGGATTATTTGCACGATTGAATGTGTTTACCGTTAACTAGCGAGTTTCCGGCAAATTCCAGAATTTCTCCGGCGAACCCAGAAAATCCAGCAAAGTCTTCTGTGACTGATTTTGAGTGACGGATTAATGTTAGTAGAGTCCTAACAATAGATTGAAACCGCAAAAGAGGAAAATCTTACCGGTTTGTGTTGAACACGGTTTTCCGGCGAGATTTGCAGAGAATTCCGGCGAACAGTTTTTTTGTGCTCAAAAGGCTTGAAAATGCGACGAAAAGGAATTGGAGTGTATTTGAGACGGTTCTGAATCGCATAAATGATTGGAACCTGAATTATTTGGAGTTTGAATGCCTTTCGGTTTCAAAACCCGAAACTTTAAGTTCATTCAATTTGAACTTAATTAGAAACCGATAATCATCGGTTATAAGCCAGCTAAACAAACTAAAACTGATTTGGCGATTCGGTTTACCGATTTCCGTTATTCAGATATCATTAGCTGTTAATACAAGTTTGCGTATAAGACTCAATTGATTTCCTAAAGTTAGCAGAAAACACTTAGTGGCAGAGTGGTTTGAGGACCGGTTGATAAGTTGTTGGAGTGTTTCAGCTGACCCGGGTTCGAGTCCGGTCAGCTGCAAATGTTTCTATTTATTTTATTTTAACTTTTTATCCAATTTAATTTTTATAGTTTAGTTTATTTATTAATTATGTAACGTTTAAACTCAAAATAACTATAAATAATTACTGTATTTTCATAACTTGGTGTTTGATTACAAAACGGAGCGGGTTTTGGAGACCAGATTTATACAAATGTTACAAATACGGTCATTTGGATCCGATACCTGATATTCCTATTTATGAGCAAGAGGATGATGACGATGAGGAGAGTGATAATGAGGATATGAAAGAGGAGGAGAGTGACGAGAGCGATAACTGGTGTGGTATCGAGAATGATAGCTGGAGCTTATCGGAGTATTTTTTGCTTTATTTTTCTTTTATATTGTTTTTATCCTTATTTGGTTTGTACTGTTATTTTTTAATACTTTGAACAGGTTAGTTGGGTGGGCTTGTGATGGTTGTTTAAGACACTAATATCTATCGATATATTATGCATTTTGGTATATTTGTGGTTGTTGATAGGTATGATGTATTTTTTTTCCGCTTCCGTTCGCGTGTGAGAGTTAAGAGTTGTTTGCTTTGTGTGTCCTTGCTGAGAGTGTCCGGATTGGAGGGCATATGTGGAATTGACTGGTAAATTGAAAATCTCGCATATCAGCTAAGTCCTTTCCACTTGTATATTTTGTATATTTTATTTACTTTTTATTTTTAGTAGTAGTTTAGTTAGTATTGAGTCGTGTTTTCATCCTTACATTAGGGATAATGCATATTTTAAGTGTGGGAATGGGAAACTTAGGTCGTAGTGTTACTCGAGTCATAATATAAAAAATTAAAAATCAAAAAAAAATTGAAAATTTGAAAATGTCTCTTGTTTCAGAAATTTGCAAATAAAGACGGAACGTTATAGAAAAGTTGGATTTTGTTCGGGTTTCAAATAATAACAGTATGAGTAAGTTCAAATTGTGTCTAGCTTGGGATGTGTGAGTAGGCCCTACCCGGCTTCTAGGTTCCTTTGATATTAATATACCTTAATTATTAGTCTACTAGTGGGTGCTAATCTAAGAAAAGTGGGGAAGCCGAAACCGTCAAAATAGTGTAAGGGATGCCTTTATCAAAGAGAACAATATAATAAATTGAGCTAAATTGAATAAAAAGACAAGGTCTATGAAATCTCCCTTGGGGATGGTGATTCTGATCAAGAATCCCTCTAGTTTAAGTTAAGAGAAATGCCAAAATACCGACACTCATGTTGTTGCTCTCAGGAATGTGACTCTGGTTAAGACAGCCTCTGGGTTAGATACGCAAAGTCTAGTGGTCAAAAGATAAAAGAAAATTTGATATTAAATTCTTTTGATAATAATTTCAATACTAATTAAAAAACTAGTAGAAAATTAGAAATAATGCAATCTATCTCTGTTTTAATGTTAGATATAAAAAGAACAATTATCGATCAATATATCTAATATAAGTTTTATAATATTTAATATGTATATCTAATAAATAAATAAATAATTGCTTGCGTTACGTAAGTTAGCAAGGGGATAAAGATATCAAACCCTTCTCTATTTAAATTTTATTAGAGGCATGTCCATGTGATATGGCGAAAAACATGGACACTGGTAATCAGTATGTGTTAAAAAAATTTAAATTAAAAAAATAATCGTAATTTCATACTTAATTTGAAGAGAATAAAATGCTCGTTTTTATGACTTATTTTTTTATATATTAGCGTATGAAAAAAATGATGATAGGTTTAACATTTGTGGGGGAAAGGTAAATTAAAAGAAAATATATTTTAAGAGTGTAATTAGTTAAACTTTTAAAATTATCTAAAACTACCATTTTGACCTCCTTATCCTACTTATAATAAACGATTTCAAAGAATATCAAGTGTCTAACATCTTATCATCTCTCAAAAAATAGGTTTTTAGTGAAAACTGGCTTTTTATAATTTTTTAAATCAATATAATATTATAAAATGTCAATATTGTTTTTTTTAAATCTTTACCTTAATTTTCGTCATTACTTAAAATACATTTTTAAATTGGCCTATATTTTTTGTTAGATTAGATCTGCAAAACCTTCACATAGATCCACTCTTACTTCAAATATATCTTTAATTTATAATTATGATATATTTAATTATAATTATAATAATGATTTTTTTTGAATTAGACCTTATCAAAAACAATTTTTATGAGTTTTTAAATATTATATTTATAATGATAATTATATATTTGAATTAAATTAGTTACCTGACAAGGGCCATTAGTCCCTTACTTCAAATAGGCAACAAATTTTCTGATGTATTTAATGAAAATTATATATCATTACTTCATTAGCTAGCTAAAGATGTAAAACAGTTAAGAAACTTGCTAAACAATTGATGATTGCGGCGATAGTTGTTAAGCACTTTAAAAGCGGGTTGTGTATTGATTATTATGAGCAAGAGATTGCAAGCTTATGGGATTATTATCAGGGGTTGTTTGACAAACATCTGTAGAAGAAGAAATGGACCAAACCTCTACATTCTGCAAGAAGAAGGTTGTTTGTTTTTTAACGTATAAGACTTCAAATATAAATTGGTAGTGGTGTACAACAATAGTGGTGGGTTGTGGTGGTGAACGGTGGTATTGGGTGGTGGACGTGACCGGTGGGTGATGGTGGTGGACGGTTGTTGTGGTAGACGGTGGTGGTGGTGGTGGGTGGTGGACGGTGGTAGTGTTGGTGATGATGGAGGGTGATGGGTGGTGGTGGTGCTGATGGACGGTGCTGGTGGTGGTGGTGGTGGTGGACGGTGGTAGTGGGTGATGGTGCTTAACCCTCTACAGACCTTAGAAGATCTTAGAAGATCTTAGAAGTGGTTGAGCCAAGCCTTTACCAAGAAGAGTTACGCAGATGTTTTTTAATGAAACGTCTTCGGAAAAATAAACAGTATGTAAATGGTAATGTCTGCGCGTGGTCTATGGGGCATAGAAAAAAGAAGGTTCGCAAATCTTTTTTAAAAAAACAAACACCACCTTAGTGTTGAACTAGTAAGAGGTCTAAACAATTAAGTGCTGAACCAGTAAGAGGTCTGAACCATTAAGTGCTGAACAAGTAAGAGGTCTGAGCCATTAAGAGCCAGTTTAATGCTTAACTGTTCAGAGGCAAATGCCTGACCAATTCAGATTAGATGTCTTAACCATTCAAACTTAGTATAATTCTTAACTATTCAGAGGCAAATGACTTAACCATTTAGGCATCTGCTCGCAAACAAACAGTCTGAACCATTAAGTACTGAACTAGTAAGAAGTTTGAACCATTAAAAGCCTCATTAACAGTTAAACAAACAACCCTTTACTTGTTTTATTGTGTTATGCAAACAAATAGTTTTCATTATTTAACCCATGTAATACACTACGCTGGCCTAATATATCTTATAATATAGTATGGATGAATTTGAATTTGCTGTGAAATGTCTCTATTAAGGAGTTCTTAGAATAGTATAAGTATGTTTTCGGAAAAAAAATGTGTTGCAAAACTATTTTTGGAAAATTAAATCGGTACATGTTTTAAAGAGATGTATATATATGAAGTTTTCTGCTATATTAAATTATTTTAAGGAACTCAACAACTTTGACTTTTTCTTTTTTTAGATTTTTGACTTTTGTTCAAACCCTAAATTGAGTAATCAAAGAGGAATGAGGAGGAGGAGGAATGTGGTTGTTCGTTATTGTTGCTTTGATTTCGGGTCATACTCAATGATGACCACCAATGAACCTCCACTATCACCAAGAATAATGTATCGCACGCATTGGTAACATGTTGCAGTTTTCTGTAATTACAGGCTATAATTTCATAGATGGTTTTGTGTTTCAATTATATGGGAGTTTAGGGTTTAAGAATTAGTGTTTAATTGTAATGTGATTAATGCGGACTAAGAATAAGGTTTTTTTAATTTTTATTATTATCTAGTGATGGCATGGGCTTTTCGTTAGTGATCGTGTTGTGAACTTTGGGTGCAATATTGATAGATGAAGGGCCATAGTGGTTTGGGAACCTTTTGTACCACCTTATGACTGATGTACTGCAAAATACATTGATTTATCTTGTATAGTTTGTATATTTTTCGTATTTGTTTGTTTTAATTCTTAGGTAGAATTAATTTCGTTTGATAGTTTGTTTGTTCGTAGGTCCCGGTTGCTGAAAAGTAAAGAAAACGAGTAAAATCTGCTAGAAAAGAGTTAGTAGCGGGAATCGGGTCAAGTCGTAGCTGAACGGGAACAAAAAATCGAAGAGGTTAAGGCTTCCGTAACATGAAGCAATATAATATTATTTGTGGGAATTTAACACGTCGCGTCTCGCGGTGCCTAAGTGAGATACCCGCCACGTAACACGACGGGGGTATTGTTCGCGGTAGTGTTTGTATTCCTACTGGATTGTTGTTGAAACCATATAAATAATTCATTATCATGCAAGTTAACCTTAGTTACGACTTCGGACGAATTAAGGCAAATTCAACAGCAAGTTTGGCAAGGTTCTAAAGCTTTCAAAGCATAAGAATCATCTGGTAGATCTAACAGGTTTTGTCTCCTGGTTTACTTTGTTCTTCGTTTTTCTTACTTCTTGTCAATGAATTCTTGTGTTAAGATAATTGTTTTGATTCTTTTGTGATTATGTTTTTTTGGCTAAACCTCTTAAACTACTTAGGTTAGGATGACCACTTAATAAAGTTTGGATTTGTATCGGTTTCTAATGTTGATTATGGATTTTCTTTGAAAAGTAAAAGACTTTGATTCTTTGATTTGGTGTGTTTGAGTATCTTAACTTGATTAATGATTATTTATTTGTTTCACATGAATTTTGATGAATGTCTTTCATATAATGAATTTGTGTTGATTAATGGGTCATTGTGGGTTTGGGTAATCGTTTGATGAATTTGCCAATAAACCAAAGAAACAATATACAAGATTTAATTCAGTTTTGATATTCTACTGACTTTAGTCACTGTAAAGTGCTAGGTTATTAATAGGTCTAGATTGGTAAATTACTAGGATTAGGTTTTGTAAAAAGTCGGTTTTAGTTGCCTTGCCATTACTGTGTCTATTAAACCAAATCGAGTCTCTAGTTGCCTTAGACTTTCCGTCGTGAGGTAGTTTGTCACTTTAGGGCACTTTTCTAGAAAGTTAGACAACCGTAGGGTAGTCTAGTTAACCGGTATTCGTAATAATCCTTTAGAGTTCCATAGGTTTCTTCCCGAGAATGGTTGGGAATCTTGATAGGTTTCTCTTAGGGTTTAGCAATTAAAGATCCCGGTCCATATCACATTAGTTTCCGATAGAAAGCCATTCGATAGTAAGTGGGATTCCAACCTAGTATTTAATTTAATTGCAATTTTAGGATTTTTAGAAACCCCCCCCCCCCCCCGCAAACATAAAATCAATTAGTGTTACGTCGGTGTCAGTCTAGGTCTAGATAGAGTTTAGTTAACGTAATTAAATAAGAGTCTCGTGGGTTCAATATCCGGACTTATTTTGTTTTACTAGAGTCGATCGGTTCACTTGCCGGTTAGTAGTTCAGTCGAGTTTTAGATTAATTTAGATTAATTTAGTTTGTTTTTATTAAACTACTTTTAGCACATCAATGACCTTAACCTTGAAAAAAAAGCTAACATGTAAACATCAATGACCTTAACATTGAAAAAAAGCTAACATGTCACCTTACAGAAACCCCACATAAAAACACAAACCCATAAATACTTAAAATGTTCATATACATCTAATGCAAAAATACAAAAGATTTAATGTGTTCGTACATGTAAAATATGAACACTCTTCATTCTCCCTTCTCGTGTAGTACAAAAATAAAATATGTCTGATCCATTGTTTACAATGCAGATAGGTGGCAACAAAATAGAAATTAAAGTAAAATGTATGAAAATCACAAATTAAGATAACATTGTTTCGTAAGAGTGTACCAAAAACACTAGACTTCACTTAATATTGGTTGTTGGCTTAGAGGTAGTTAGTCTAAGCATTAATAGTATGAATAAGGCGTGTGTAGTTAACCATTCATAATTTAAATGTTCTATTTATCTTTTCCTAGTTATCAATCCATACATCCTTATTGTGCATATTATCATACTAATGAGCTTATAGATTTGAGAGATCTCAATATCAATGTAGCAATGATGGTACTACAACATTTTTGCTACCATGTTGTATGTGAGATAATCATAGTCTTCGGGTCACAAGGACACGTACATGTATCAAATGCTATACATTGTAGGATCTAAGTCTATTGTACTTGGGGTTTTAATAAACAATTTATAAATTGAAAGGCAAATAATGCAACCACACAAGCAGAAAGATACATCAAAACTGTTTTGTATTGAAATCAAACGATTAAATTAAAGTATAATGATTTTACAATCTCCCCCTGAGCCTGATCACTCAGAAATATGTTTGTACAAAAGAGAATGTGTGTGAAGTGATGAATAGATCTCTAACAGGTGAGATCTATTATACTAAATACAAAAGGTCTGTTTGCAATCAGCTGATATCACCTTGATAGTGACACCTAACATTCCTAGCAGAAAAGATTCCACATATGTTAGCAAACATCTGCAGAGATCTAACATCTGATCTAAGACATTAAAACTCTGTTACAAGCAAAATACCGTTACATTGATGAAACTGCTGATCTTCAAACCGTTGTTGCTTTGTTCCAAACATCTGTTTGAACTGAACAGTTGTTTGATCTTCTTGAACAAAGCTTTGTTTCAACAGGGTTTTGGCCTTAATCAGTGCTTGGTTCTTTTTCAACAGTGGTTCCAAGACTTGAACAGATGTTAGCATGTCTTGAACAAATGTTCTGATTAGTGTTCAAGATTGAATGTTTCATCTACTGTTTATTTTTTAATCAAAATTATTATGCTTTAGCTTTTGAATATCATTTATTCTTTCATAGGTCCAACATACATACTAAGACAACATGCAATACAATCCTACCATTCACAAAACACATCATTCAATATTTAGTACAATCTAAATAAAGTTTGTTTTATGTTAAACATATTA
Organism: Scalesia atractyloides; assembly: GCA_947069175.1. Classification (NCBI taxonomy): domain Eukaryota; kingdom Viridiplantae; phylum Streptophyta; class Magnoliopsida; order Asterales; family Asteraceae; genus Scalesia; species Scalesia atractyloides. Next base: position 18,025,609 of record CAMTDV010000026.1, read on the forward strand.
AAGTAGAAATTTGTAAATAGACAATCATGTAGCGTAAAAAAACATGAAAACCAAATCCAAATCAAAATTTTAGATAACAACTTATTTAAGCTTGAAACTTGGCTCCATTTAATCCAAACAGTTTTTTAGAACTGAAAATGAAGTGGATATTTAATCAAAATGTTTCCACTAAACATCATATTTGATTGGCATAGATAAATTTGAATAGGCTTTCCTCTAAATTCCTTTGTTTAAAAGAATGTTACTTTTCATCCATTTAGCGACATAAATTCTAGCATTCTATTTAAAGTCTAGACATTCTCAAAATACACTCTCCTATCAAACATTCTCCCAAATCCTCAAATATCTGCAACAAATCAAACATCTTCTATATGAAAATCAACCCGTTTTCTTCTGTTTTTCTCCGTTACTTCGTCTCTGTTCTCTGTTCATCCCTTCAATTTCAATCTCCGACGAGTTTCTAACCAACTTCTTCTCTCGTTCTTTTGCAAATTCAACCTGTTTTCTTCTGTTTTTCTCCGTTACTTCGTCTCTGTTCTCTGTTCATCCATCTTTATTCTGCTATGGCTACCACATCCTCTTCTGATATCACCTCAAACTCTTCATCTTCAACCACAAACATACCTAATATCACAAATTTCGTACTGATTGATGAACACAATTTCTTGAATTGGAAGCATCAAATACTCACATTCATAGTTTGCACTCAAGGATTTGGGAGTTTTATACTACTTTTGGGTATACAAGCGACTTCCACAGATGATGTTCTACATCTTTCTCAGCAGCGCTATCTACTTGATTTATTACATCCCAATGATCTTGTTGAGTGTCGGCCCTTATCTACTCTGGTTTTTCCTATGGACGTTAGCTTTCTCGTCATACATGTATTTTTTTGGTTGATCCCACTTTATATCAGAGTATGGTTGGTGTTTTACAGTATTTAGTCATGACTCCACCCGAGATTACTTATAAGGTCAGCAAGGTGTCACAGCTTTTACAAACACATACTGATCATCACTGGATTGTAGTTAAGTGAATTTTGAGATATCTCTGAGGTACGATTTCTCATGTTTTGAGTATTCGGCAATCTGATAGTAGAGATATACATTTTTTCTGATGCTGATTGGGCTGGTTGCCCTGATGATCGACAATCTACTACTGGTTATTGTATTTTTATTGGACCCAACCTCATTAGTTGGAGTTCCAATAAACAATATAATGTTGCTCAATCTAGTATGGAGGCTGAGTATTGTGCTTTAGCTCATATTGCTGCAAAGGTTCATTGGATTCTATCTCTTTTACATAAGCTACATATTGATTCATCATGTCCACCTACTTTTTGGTGTCACAATATTGACGCAACGTATCTTGCAATCAACCCGGTGTTTTATCAGCGCACCAAACATCTTGAGGTTGTCTTGCATTTTATCCGAGATATGGTTTTGGATTGTGTTTTGTCTGTGAGATATGTTCCTACTACTATTCAAATTGCAGATAATTTGACCAAAGGGTCATCTTCTTCTCTGTTTGATACTATGTGGTCCAAGCTTTACGTAGATGTCTCCTGTTCTGCTTGATGGGGCATATTAGAGTATATTGAGTTAGTTAGATAGTTACAGTTTGAGAATCTATTAAGAGTTGGTTACACAGTTGTTAGTTAGTATATGAGAGGTGTAGTGTTATATATATATATGTACCCATCCTCATGTAATCATACATAACATTCCATTCTAGCTGTTACCTCTCATACTAGGCATTAAATCCAGGTAGAGGAAAGGGTTGAATGTGGGGATGCTTGATGGCTAATTTTGTCAAAATTTTTCCTTTTTTACATTCCACTTTCACTCATAACTATACCAAGCAAACAAGACACAAAATTCAATTTGACTTGCTAAATTAATTTCCCACGAAACAATACAATTACTTGACAAACATTCTAGGATCCAAATGGCAGAGAGTAACTCGCATTAGATCCTTGAATTCTACGCCAGCCACCAACAAAAGCTTAGCCTCGACTTCTACGCCAGCCAGCCAGCCACAGCTGACAATCAACCAAGTCTAAAGGGCCATAACCCATAGGCTATTTTCCTCTGTGCCATGCGCAGTTTAATTCTGGCACCATGAGCCCTTTAAATTCTTAATTCAAAGTTGAGCCCAAGATTTTAGTTCATCTCAAACTTATTCTGGCACCACACAAAATAATTCTTTAACTCCTGTTTTTTCTTAAAATGATTATCACAAGTATTTATGACCACAAAAATCAACCACCGTTTTAGTTGTTATGTTTTTACTTCTTTTGATCTTTTAGACAACCTATCGCAGACACCAAATAGTAGTAAAAGGTATCAATTCGACATAATAAGAAATACATATTTTTATACGATTGATACTTTATGCATATACTGATATACATAAAATGTTCTTATGGATTGACAGTTTGGAACTAAGAAGCGACCCGATTGGGTGCGCTTGTTAAACTGAAGAATTATTCATCAAAAAGTTTAAATTAACCATTTAAAAAGTTTAGGACTGTACATAACATGTTTTATAAAGAGGCAATTACTGTAACTCCATGTATTAAATCCATGGGGTTTACACATAACAGTTTCTAGGATTTGGGTAAAATTTGAAACCTTAGATAATCTTTTACTAAAAACAACTTAAATTATGACCTTGTTATCTAATATTAGCTAAGGTAGTTAAACCCAAATATAACTTGTTTAAATTATTATTGATCTCGAATCAGTCTCTCTATCACAATGGGTAGATGTTGGGTCTGTCAACATCATACCCTCCTTATACCATACCAATAACTTTGCTATATATTAAATTTACTAGGTACGATTGTTTTGATTAAATTATTATCGAACCAAAATCCACTACAAAGTATGTTAATAATCCCAACTCAAAAATTGAACAGCAAAATAGAGGTGTAAACAAGCTCAGAGGCTTGAGAGCTACTTAAGATAGGCTCGGTTCAAAAGCTCGAACAAGTCAGGCTTTAACGAACCCTAGCTCAAGCTCGAGCCTGAAATACTAACTCGTTAGGGCTTGCGAGCTTAAATAAGCAAAAATTTTAGTTTTTTCTGATATTATATAATGATGATTATAACCCAATCCTTAAAATCCAAGTCTGTTTCAACTTAGACCCATATGATTTAAACTTATAACATTTGTGAGCCGAACTTTGGCTCGTTCAAGCGATATCGAAGCGAGCTCAAGCCGAGCTTTTAACTTGTTTGAGATTGTTGTCAAATTAGCTCGAGCCACGCTCAAGCTTTGGGTTTTACTCGTGAGCCGAGCTCAAGCTCAAATAAATAGACACGAACCAAGCCGAGCTCAAGCTTTATAAAAACATGACGACCCGAGCTCGAGTAGTGGAAGGCTAGGGCTCGTTTACACCCCTATATATGGGTTCATTTTACCTTTAAATACAAGATTATGTGTAGCTTTGGCTAATCATCATCTTCAATTAGGTATAATAATTGGGCAGATGCGTAACTAAGGAAACAAAAAGACTATGGGTCAGAATGAGCTGAAAGAAAAAGCAAACGGGTCATTTATTTTGTTGGGTCTACCAGACAACGATTGGCTTCTAGTCTTCTTCCTCCTATCATTTTCTCCTCTTCTTCATGAATCAGTTAGGAACTTCATGATTCGGTTAACTAGTATATGGTTTTGGCTCAATATTGTCTATCAAATATTACACTATCTATAAAGGTTATCTTTTCACAAAGAGGGCGTGCTTCCGACAAACAAAACAATCTATATTCACAAGTCACAATAGGTAACATTAGATCAGCATCCTGATGAAATTCCTGTGCTTATGTTGACAAAAGTTCATATTTTGTAGGCAGTCATAACTTATTGAATTCTAAGACTAGTATGACAGCAAATGAGCCTCTATATAGATAAATTGCAGGATTCTTTAACTTGCATAAAGCACAAAGTATAAGTGAAGAAAGCTAGTAACACGCCTACCTCAAAACGACATCTTTGCACCTTGCTTCATGTATGCACAGAACTATTGCGTCGTACAAAAAACGATAATGCATTCTTCATGCCTCAGGTTGGTTTATTGAACTTCAAGTGTCATAGAACAGAAACCATACCCGAAAACACAGAGCTTTGCCATACCTCAAGCCCTTCAGCTTCTTCCCTGCTAACAAAAAGCCGTTCTCCACCCCCTTCGATTTTACTAATTATCCCTCTCTCCGAATCCTGCACTTTATCAATGTAGTTCCTCCTGAACGATTCTTCACCAATCTCCCTATCACTTTCACCATTCTGCGGGACACGAGACCACACTTCGAGTCCACCATCTCTCCCAACAAAAACCTGTTTCTTATAACAATGCACCACACTATTACTAATCCCTCCACTAGTATTCCTCAAACTCGGATTCGTCTCTCGTAAATACACCCACGGATCATCCCCCAACTTCCTCAAATCCGCCATCGCCAGGTCACCAGACTTTGAACATATCTTACACATAGTAAGTTCATCCACATCAATACTAACATCAGCAAACGAGTCTCCAAACCTACTACTCCGTCCCGAACCTGGCTCATTCGTCTCCCAAACCACATGCGCTGTTCTCGGATCCCATAGACGAATGTAACCAGAGAAACCGAACGCTCCAGACGTTATCGCGGTTGCAGCTAGAACTCCGAGCTCCTTCACGTAAGTTAGAGTTCCAGGAACGATCGATTTAGATGAATTTCCGGACTGTCTACCGATTTCTGACGTCACCTGGAACGTTGACTTATCAATCGCGAGTACACAATTCTCCTTGTGATGCGAATCGAAAGCGGAAAATACGAGATCCGGTGAGTCGGTTACGGCAGTTACTCGAGCTTTATAGATCCGCGGATCTGTACGGTCGATCCACTCGACGGAGCCGACGCGACGGCCGTTAGCGAAGTTATAGAAATGAACACCGGAAGCAACATCGGAAGCAACGGCGGTTATCGGAGATGACGTCACTTGCTTAATAGAAGTAATAGAATCAAGGTGAGTCCGTACAGTACCTGCGTGCGTTAGATTCCAATCGTAAACGGAGATCTGACCGCCGTGAGCCATCCAAACCGATCCGTCGTCAATCGCCGTGAAAGCGGTTACAAAACCATCAGATGCAGGTCGAATTGTGGAGACGATAGCAGCGTCGATGCCGGAGAGTGGATTCGGAAGCATGGCGGACTTGAGGTGAGATTCGATGCCGTAATAGGAGGCTTCATCGGAGAGTTCTTGATCGGTGAAGCGGCGGGAGGTGGAGGGGAGGCGGTTGGTGCGGAGGAGAGAGAGGAGGACGGAGAATATTTCTGGATCTCGGTCGATGAAGACTGGAGTGTAGAAAGAGTGGTGGTGGCGGTTGGAGAGGGCGGCGAGGAGTGAGTCTGGGCCGCCGGATTGGAGGGTGGAGACGGTGGTTTCGAAGAGTTTGCCGCCGACGTTGAGCTTGATCCGGTCAGTTGAGATTCCGTCTTCCATGTTCGTGATTATTGATTGCAGAAAATTTGCTATTCTACGCCGGGTCGAGTCATGGTTGACGAAATTAGTTTCTTCCTATGGGTGTTTTTGGAGAATCCTCTTCCTATAGATCCCATTATTTAAAAAATTTGTAACACTTTTCTTTAACGTCGCAAATTTCTTGTTATTCATGTGGAAGTTGAACAACCTCATCTTTCGAATTACAACTATTTAAATGTCTTGTCTTTGAGAATGTACTATCACGTCATTGGTTTTTATAAGAGCATATCATGTGGAATAAGGCCACTTAGTGTGGGGTTTTTACAAGAGCATATCATGTTAGTGCGGGGATCAGTTAGGCCCGTTGTTGGATCTCAACACTATTTTCGCCTGTCGTCCCCGTCTTCTCTGTCACCCCAAGAACGTTGAAGTGCCTCCTCCAAGAAAATAATGTCGTTGATAACGGCTAGTTTTTGTAAAGAAAAATAGTTTTTCACTCCCACTTTATAGACATATACCCTTTATTCCCCTATTTTACCCCAAATCTTTTCAATCTCTCTCAATTTTTAATACATCACCTTACTTTTTATAAAGTTTTAGGCATATCTTCTCCTTCATCGTGGTGTCCGTCATCTTCGGGTGAGGGCGATTTGTTTTATGCGAACGTCGTAATGCTGTCAGCACAAATGATCATGGAGGAAGAGGAAGAAACGTCGTCACAACCACGAACTAGGGCAGCCGTCTTAAACCGAGACTGTGAAGGTTATCTTTATTTTTTGTTGAAAAGTAATATGTTTAATTATTTTCGTTGTTGATAATATATTTAATTTATTTTTTCGTTGTTAATATTTAGGTGACCATATAGATTAGTGGCCGATTATTTTGCCGACGAACCTGTTTACAAGGCCGCGATGTTTAAATGTCAGTTCCGAATGAGTCGTCGATTATTCTTACGTATAGCAGACGACTTGGCGCAGTCTGATCCGTTTTTCACACTTTGATACGACGCTAGGGACCATAGAGGATTCACCACTTTACAAGAACGTACGGCGGCCATTCGCCAACTGGCATATGGGATGGCACCCAATTCGTTGGACGGGTATTTAAGGATGTCTGACAGTACTTCCCGAGAATGTTTTCATAAGTTTTGCGATTGGGTGGTGAAGCTATATAGCAAGAAATATCTACGTAAATCAAATGCCAATGACGTCCAAAAATTATTTCAAGCACACGAACAAAGGCATAGTTTTCTAGGAATGCTCGTAAGCATTGATTACATGCACTGGTCGTGGCAGAACTGTCCTACTGCGTAGCAAGGTAAATATACTTGAGGCGATCATGGTCATCCAACTATAATAATAGAGACTGTTGCGTCACAGGATCTCTGAACTTGGCATACTTTTTTTGGTCTGCCTGGTTCACGTAATAACCTTAACATCATCTACCTATCAGAGATCTTTAACGATGTAATAGTAGGAACTGGGCAAGACACCAGTTTTACGGTTTCGGAGGTGAAATACAGACGCGGTTACTATCTTGCGGGTGGAATATACCCAACATACTCTACAATCGTTAAGACTATTCCACACTTGACAGACGATAAAAGAAAGAAATTTGCCAAGTATCAAGAGGCGGCGAGAAAAGACATTGAACGGTGTTTTGGGGTTCTACAAGAAAATGGCATATCATTGAACATCCAGCACGTTCTTTTACACCACAGAGGTTGCAATACGTTTTGTATGCTTGTATCTTGTTGCATAACATGATTATCAAAGACGAAAGTAGAGCGATTTGTGAGTACGACGAAAACAAGCCTAACAGCATTTCTGTTCTAGTAAGTGTAGGACAACAAGATTTAAATGGATTCTCCCTACGTAACGAATACACGCATCTAAACCTTTAAACAGACTTCGTGGAATACATTGGAACAACGCACAAAACGAAATTAATGACGACATGCCGGATGAAGACTAGTAGTTTTTTTTAAGTTTAGGTTTTGTTTTTATTTTAATGTAATGTAGGAATTAATATTTATTTAAGAGTTTAAATTAATTTTAGCTATATATGTATGTATATATATATAGCATATGTAATTTGCCAAAATTATTAAAATAAATAAATAAATAAGTAGGGGAGGCCCATCCTCCATTTCCCTTGACCATCCTTGGAGGGGCATCCTCCTTGGATGTTGACATGGCGATGACGTGGATGGGCATCCTCCAAGGATTTGCCTCCTCCATGATCGGAGTGTCGCGCTCCGGTCAAAGAGAAAATTTATATGCCCTAATTACCCTTAACAATGTGTTAGTGGTAGTAAGGGGTCGAACCACGAAAAGTTTGTGGTTTGCGTGCGGATAAGATTGATTTAAACGTATGTTGTCACGAATTATGAAGCTTGCTAAGAGTTTGATTAATTTTGTTTGTTTGAAAGGATGTCGAAATGATCCGACAAAATTGGTTTAACTACTTAACTACTAACTTGGACAAGTACACGAAAACTTAATTATTTGACAAACAATGATTTGAGAACAAGGTTCACACCCGGTTCAACGATTGCAAAACCTAGGATTGCAAAACAATTTTAGATTGATTCAATTGCAATCGTCATTAACGGTTATTTTATATCACAAAGCTTAGATGCCAATTGCTATCACGCATATGACGGGCCGCAATGCACTTTGTTACTTCGGACAAATAACTCCTCTTGAAAGATAAGGCATAAATACACAAACTTGCTTCGTAAAGTAAAATTTTATAATCATTCGACAATTCACAAATATAGTTCAAATGTAGGACAATTATCAATCAATTCAAAATATAACTCAATTTGTCACAAATCAACTATGAAACATAAAGCAACCCTGAATCTTACAAAAGTTTACACCGGGGTGAAACCCTCGAGAATTAGCTACTCATGACAAGCGGAACTTGATCAACGATTGATGAGAGCTCGAACTTTGACATCTTGAAGCTTGATGATGAAGATCGATGGTGATTAGGGTTTAGGATTGATGGTGATGATGAACGAGTAGAGATTGGAGGATGGTGATGATGAACAGATTAGGGTTATGATCAAAGATGATGGATTAGACGATTGGTTTTGAAGAATGATGAAGATGGATGAGTTCTTGGCTCCAAGATGGTGTTTCAAACTCACAAAAACCGTAACTTCCCAAGAATTGGTCAAAACATGTGTTATATCCAAAATTGAATTTCAGCGATAGAGATTTAGGAAGGGCGTCGGCGACGGCTTCTAGTTTGTGTGGTTTTTCTCCGACGCTCTAATCTACTGTCTACGAACATTTTTTGCCGACGGGGTTTCTAAGGGGCGTCGCCGACGGCCTAGGTTGCGTCGGCGACAGCCTATCTAAAACTTGGTTTCCTGTTTTTTCCGTTTTGCAATCCCGGTTGACCCGTTTTCCGCCCCGATGCTCTGAAACGCTCCCGAATAGCTCCTTAAACTCCGTAAACCTGTAAAACACAAATCCAATCAAAAGTAGGCTATTTGAAACTAAAAGTTACATAAAACATGAACTTAAGCTTAATAAGAACATCGGTTTTCGACCACGCATCACATCCCCACACTTGTCTTTTGCTTGCCCTCAAGCAAATCTGTTTTTCACTTTCACATGGGTCAAATGAGGAACACATTTCCCATTCTTGAGACAGAAGCTAAGGTCTAATGTCATACCCGATCCATAATTCTTACCATCTTCAAAATATTTAACGTTAAAGTGATTAACACATAAAAATGGTTACGCAAGATTAACCCGCCCTTGAAACTCACAAATCATACACATCCCTCACAATGTTCTCTCCATTCGGTTTAGAAATTAGCTGATAGATGATGCATTAGCACTTTGATATAATCACTCCAACCGATTAGAACACGTACCCGTATAGACTTGCAACTCAATCATTCTCCACCACTGAACACAAATACTAAGCACAAGGTCTTGAATGGGTTGTAACGGGCTAGGCTAAGGGTATGGAATAAGATATTTTGAAACTGGCTAAGGTGATGAAAACTCGATTTTTATACCAAAAACAACTACTCTTACACAACCAACTACGAATCAATAAGCTAAGAGGCAAAAGCTTTCGCCTTTTATTCAACAAACTATCAATACATATATTTTCTTTTCTTTTCTCAACTATATTTTGTTCTTTTTCAGGATATTTTCTAAATTTCTGATTTTTTCGCAATACAACTAATCCTAAAATCAAGTTTTCATCACAAGGGTTAGAGATAGAAGGTTCACCGGTCAAAGGCTAAATGGGTTGGTCAAACGAAAGGTTTAGGCTCAAGATTGGCGACTAAGGAATTGATTTCCGGTAAGGACATTAAAATGAAAAGGTTTACCGAATGCCTTAATCATTCTTGTGCTCATATTCGGTCTATGGTCTCAAACGCATAAAAAATTGCAAGTTCTACAATACGCGACTAGTGGTCCACTCGACCAAGAAATATATGCATATATTATGTATAAAAGTGGCTCAAATTCTCACGTATAAAGGGTATGGTATGCGATATGTATAAAATTCAAGTTTCTTAGGCGGATCATTCCTGAATAATCACCCGCTAAATACCCGTCATGTTATTAATTTAAACTTGACCATGACAAAAGACCACATGTGTTGTGCCATCCCTCATTAACTTAGTTACTTGTGCTTTTTAGACCGCTTCAAACAAAGATATTTTGAAAAACTTTTGAAATTTTCCCCATCCCCACACTTGAGGTCAACATTGTCCTCAATATGTAGTATTTAAATAAACGGGTCAAAATTGAAAAAAAATTTCTCCTTATCCCCACACTTGAGGTCAACATTGTCCTCAATGTGTAAGAATAGAGCTATTTACAACGCACAAAGGATGTGACACAGCTAACCTTCCCAAAATTTCACCCCTAAAAGAAATTACAAAATATGCATTCCACTTATTAAAACTAAGAATCAAAGCCAAAGGAACGTATGCACCTGGTTTTTTCGCTCATTCTTTGTGTGCTCTTCATTTTTCAACAAAAATGGTCATCTCGCGAACATAGTTTACCTATAAATGTCAACCTTCGTGTAGAAGCAAGCTTCTCACAATCATTAAAATTTGTTAGTTACCTAGTTTTACCATTTTTACCAAAATAAATTACCAAGTCATATTTTTATTCAACTTTGATTTTCTGTAGAAAAAGATTTTTACAACAACATACTAAACTCACTTTCGTAGAAATCACGATTGCATTTAGCGCATGCAACAAGCCCTTTAAACCTCCTGATAGCTCGGGAGGACGAGTAGGTCTCGTGAGGGTTATCTAGGGAACACACTCACAAAGTTCATTTAACTACTAAGCAACAATACAAAAGGCAGAAAATACAAGAAAAATAAGAATAAACAAAAGAAAATAACTACAACTAATATACAACAACAAATAACATACCACCTCATGGTGGTCGAACGGAGTGTTTATCACCCACGAACTCTTCCACATCACCGACGGGTGACTCATACCATTTATCTCCAAACGGACCAAACCTCCTTAATTCTTCCTCTGCCTTCTTCTCTTGAGGTGGCTTCTTCACCTTCTTCTTCTGGACCGGTTTCTTCTTCGATTTTCCAAACCTACCAACCATAGCACATATCTTTTTGTTCGGATTCATGTCCACCTTAGGACACTTATTCTCACCGAGCGGCTTAGTAAATTTAGGAAAAACATTCAAATTTAGTTCCCGGTCCCCAACTTTCATGTTTACCATTCCTGTTCCAAAATTTATTATGACATTGGTAGTTGCAAGGAACGGTCTACCTAGTATAACTATCGGTTGTGTATCCTCATCACCCCCAACATAGTCAACTACCAAAAAGTCAACTGGGTAATAGCTATCTATAACCTTCACTATCACATCTTCCACCATCCCCCTTGGATGTGTGGGAGTCTGATTGGCCAACACTACGGGGGTGTCAAACTTTTTCAAAGGACCAAAATCATATTGGCCATATAGACTCCTAGGCAAGATACTCACACAAGCTCCAAGATCTAGGAGTGCCCTCTTAATTTTAAATTTACCAATTTGGATTGGAATCAAAGGGTCTCCCGGATCTTGAGCTTTTTGGGGGATGGCACTCGATAAAACGGCATTAACATGAGATATTAAATCAACTGGTTCGGGTAGTTTGTTGTGTCGTTTTTTGGTGCTTAACTCCTTCAAACATTTAGCATGCGCTGGGACCTTTTTGATGTCATCAAGTAACGGCAAATTAATTTTTGCTTGTTTAAAATTTTCCCACCTTTTATCCTTTAGTGGGCACCATTTTTCAAACCTTGATGCACTAATTGGTTTTAATAGAGCCAATAGGTATGGGATGGTATTAAACTCCATACCCATATCATCGGCCCTAGCATGCAATTCATTTAAACAACTTTCACAAAAAGAATTTTTAGTTACTTTTTCGATTTTAATTTGTGAAACCGTTTCTTGCTCATTTTTACTTCCCGCCTCATCGCCTAAATCTTCCACTGAACCATCAACAAATTGTGGTGGTGGAATGCTTTCGACACTACAAACCTCATCATTTGAAAGAAGACTTACCGAGCTAATGTGCACATTCCTCACATTATTCGTGCTTGAACTTTGATGCTTCGGGTTCATTATGGTGTCACTTGGGAGACGTCCTCTACTTCCTCTTATTTGGTCCATTTCTTCCGCAAGTTGACCCACTTGTTTTTCCAATGCCATGTGCGACTTGTCTCGCAGCTCAAACTCCTTCTTCATCTCCATCTTGATCTATTGATTTGAATCTGTAATAGCATTCATGATCGTGTCAAGTTTGGAGTTTAACGGGCCATCACCACCCGATTGAGAATTTGAATTAGCACCCTCATTACCACCTTGATTTTAGTTCCTTTGTAACCCCTTTGGTTACCGACTTGTCGATTTTGGTACAACGAACCACCTTGATTACCAGCTTGAAAATTTGGGTTCACTTGGTTTGAGGTGTTACCATACCTAAAATTAGGATGGTTCCTCATACTCGGGTGATAAGTGTTTGAGTTCATATCAAATTACTTTCTGTCTCCATACACTTGATTCACCTTGTCGGTGGTTTGAGCCATGTTCACTTGACAATTCTCGGCTCGGTGACCGAGTTCCACCACAATCTTCACAAACAACAAATTTCACCGCCCCCACTTCTTTTTTCTTTATTCGTGCCAACTCCCGTTCTAATGTTTTAATCCGATCCTTGGAACTAGCATCGTGGTTGGGCCAAGACCTTCAAATCGGATACTTTTTGGCTCGGTCCACGATAGCAACCACCTTGGAGTTTTTGCTCATTCTTTCCAAAAACTCTCAATCGTCTTCCTCATGGTTATTCAATAACGTACCACTACTTGCCGATTGCAAGTACTTGTGATCTTTGGCATCTAACCCCCGTACAAAACACTTTAACAAATCCCATCTAGGAATTTGATGGTGAGGGCATTTTCGAACCAGCTCCTTGAAATGAATGAGGGCCTCATGTAACAACTCACCCGATAGCTGACGAAACGACCGTATCTCATCCCGTGCGTCCTCGGTCTTTGCTATCAAATAGTATTCGTCAAGAAATACTTGTTGTATTTCTGCCCCAGTACGAATGTTATTTGCCGAAAGAGTGAGGAACCACTGCTTGGCCTTGTCCTTTAACGAGAACTGAAATAGCCTTAGTTTCACTTCCTCTATCTCGAAATTGTGGCCCCCGATCGTGCCACATATAGCGAAGAATTCTGCCAAGTGAGTGTATGGTTTGTCATTCGTCCTACCATTGAAGTGCGGTAGGATGTTAATGTAATTGGGCTTGCACTCGAATGATCGCCTCCCTCATTCGGTGACCACCAGTCTAATCGCCCATTAACACCTCTTGGGCCTTGTTGTTTTTTACGGCGTGGACCATTAACTTCTTGATTCGACCGATAATTACCTCTTCGATCACCACCCCGATCACCCCCGATCACCACCTTGATTACTGCCACCCACAAATTGTAAAATCCGGTTTCGGTTAACGTTTTGGTTATACTTGTAATTCCCGTCATTCCAGTTCCTTTGGTTGTTTCGTGGTTAACGGTTAGCCATAACCTTGGTTGTTCCCCACAAAATTTGCATTTTGATAACCAAAATCTTCATACTCAAACCCCTGAGCATTATAAAAGTTCCACATATTGTTGTCTCCCCATTCGTCATCTATAACCTGTTCATTGTAATTCCCTCCATCATCCGAGTATTCCGAATGAACACTCGCATGTTTCGGTGATTGATAACCAGGAACGCTATATAGTGTATCGTCAGGAATATTATTTCTCAAATCATCAAGATCGAGAAACTAGGCTTCATTCGTGGGATTGCCACGATTTTGGCTAACCCCAAGGTTAGCGTTAATGTTTCGGTTGTTGTGGTTTGGTGGTAATGGGGTTTGTCGGTGTTAGTTTTGAGGTGGAGGTGTGGGTGTACGTTGGTGATTATTTTGGTTTCGGCTACGCGTTTAGAATGGTGGTGTTGGTGGCCCCCAGTTGTTACCGCCCCCGATTGATGGTTTTGGGTGTTTTGATTTTGGGGTGGGTAATCATAGTATTGGTTTTGGTTGTTGGGTTGGTTGGAGTTTTGTGGATCCATTGGAATGGGTCCAAACGATGGTGTAGGTGGTGAGTGGGTATTGGGTGGATTATAGAAAAGAGTTGCCTCTAACCGGTTGGCTAGGTTTCTTCTAACGACCCGCTCGATCTCCGGTTCGAAACTAACGACGAGCTCCTCCCAGAATTCCGTGTATGCATCCACTACCTGTAACATGCAAAAGTAACACACCCGCGTAACACAAAAGCAGACAAGATATAAAGCAACAAGCACTTCAAACAGATAATCACAAAATCAAACAAATCCAACGCAAAGCGCACAAACTCCCCGACAACGGTGCCAAAAATTTGATTAGAGTGTCACGCCCTGGTCAAAGATAAAATTTATATGCCCTAATCACCCTTAAAAATGTGTTAGTGGTAGTAAGGGGTCGAACCACGAAGAGTTTGTGGTTTGCGTGCGGACAAGATTGATTTAAACGTATGTTGTCACGAATTATGAAGCTTGCTAAGAGTTTGATTAATTTCGTTTGTTTGAAAAGGATGTCGAAATGATCCGACAAAATTGGTTTAACTACTAACTTGGACAAGTACACGAAAACTTAATTAATTGACTAAAACAATGATTTGAGAACAAGGTTCACACCCGGTTCAATATTGCAAAACCAGGGATTGCTAAACAATTTTATATTGATTCAATTGAAGTTGTCATTAACGGTTTTTATATCACAATGCTTGGATGCCAATTGCTATCACGCATATGATGGACTGCAATGCACTTTGTTACTTCAGACAAATAACTACTCTTGAAAGATAAGGCATAAATACACAAACTTGTTTCGCAAAGTCAAATTTTATAAACATTCGACAATTCACAAATATAGTTCAAATGTAGGAAAATTATTAATCAATTCAAAACACAACTCAACTTGTAACAAATCAACTATGAAACATAAAGCAACCCTAAATCTTACAAAAGTTTACACAGGGGTGAAACCCTCGAGAATTAGCTACTCATGACAAGCGGAACTTGATCAACGATTGATGAGAACTCGAACTTTGACATCTTGAAGCTTGATGATGAAGATGGATGGTGATTAGGGTTTAGTATTGATGGTGATGATGAACGGATTAGCGATTGGAGGATGGTGATAATGAACGGATTAGGGTTACGATCAAAGATGATGGATTAGACGATTGGTTTTGAAGAATGATGAAGATGGATGAGTTCTTGGCTCCAAGAGGGTGTTTCAAACTCACAAAAACCGTAACTTCCCAAGAATTGGTCAAAACATGTGTTATATCCCGTCCAAAATTGAATTTCAGCGACAGAGATTTAGGAAGGGCGTTGCCGACGGCCAAATGGGGCGTCGGCGACGGCTTCTAGTTTGTGTAGTTTTTCTCCGACGCTCTAATCTAGTGTCTACGAACATTTTTTGCTGAGGGGGTTTCTAAGGGGCATCGTCGACAGCCCAGGGGTGCGTCAGCGACGGCCTATCTAAAACCTGGTTTCCTATTTTTTCCGTTTTGCAATCCCGGTTGACCCGTTTTCTGCCCCGATGCTCCGAAACGCTCCCGAATAGCTCCTTAAACTCCGTAAACCTAAAAACACAAATCCAATCAAAAGTATGCTATTCGAAACTAAAAGTTACGTAAAACATGAACTTAAGCTTAAGAAGAACATCGGTTTTTGGCTACGCATCACTCCACACCTAGTAGCCTAATTAAGGGACTACATATACACCCAATTAACTATTCACACCTTTTTATATGACGTGTATACCTCATCTTTCGAAATTCAAGTGCTTAAATATGATGTAGTGAATAATACATGCATTTATCGTGTAAAGTTTGTAAAGTTTTAACTAGTTTCCGTTTCTGTTTGTCAAGAATTTATCTACTTTTAATCCAAATGCGTTTTGCAGGTCTTGGTTCGTGAAAACGGTTGGAAGGATGGGAAAAACGAGCTAAATTGATAATTGAAACCAAGCTGGAGCGTAGTCGGAACGCGAAAGAGGAAACGAAGCGAAAACGGAGTGATCGGCCCGCAACTGCATGACCTTAAACATCTCGCGCCCCGCGAGAGGTTGATGTTTATCCCGGTAACATTACTCGGTAGCGGGGCGCGACCGAGACTCCATATCCCTCTCGCGGCCGACGAGACGGTGTTTTTTCCAGAAAGTTTCGAAAACTAACCTGCTTTAGGATTTTGGTGTTATATATTTGAGTCATATTATGATACAAACACAACTTGATCGTCTTGGACGAACTCAGATCTTGAGAAGCAGAAATTCTGGATTATTGTAGCTGAAGAAGATTGTTCTAGGCTACGTGAATCATCTAGGCAAGCAAGGAATTTCGAGGCAGGAGCAAATACGGTTTTATTGCAAAATCTTGATCTTTCTAGTTCTTTGTTTTAACCTTGTGATGAATTCTTGTTTAAACCTTGTTTATTTGTTTTTCACAACTATGATACTTGGCTAGATCTCTTTGTGTTACCTAGGTTTGGATTATTTATGAAAGTTTGGTTTTTATTTTAGTTTAAGGTTGGAATGATTGTTTTGTAAAGTTCACAACTTTAACTTGTTAGTTTAGTGTATTTGCATGATCTAAGTTGATTTGTGATTATTTGTTTGTTTTACATGAATCTTGGTGGATGTTTCATAAAATAGGTTTGTGTTGCTTTTTCGAGTCTTTAGGGGTTCGTGAAACAATCGGTAAATTGGCCAATAAAACCGGGATAACAACTAATTTAATATAAAATTAGTTTATCATTATACCTAAATTAATTATTGAGAAATAATATTTAGTTAGCTAAATTGGTTAGATGAATTGTTAGGTTTAGGTTTTGAGAAAACCCCGGATCTAATTTACTTGTCATAATCGAGTCGGTTAAGCTAAACTAGAAGTTATTGTTGGTCTAGGTTAATTATTGAGAAGTAATCAACTAATTAGACACTTTACTAAACTATAAGATAACTGAGAAGAGGTCTTTAAAACCGGTGAACATAAAACAATTGTAGGGTATCATTGGCGTCTTTCGAGAAGGGTCGGGGGTCCTGTTCGGTAAACCCAGAGTTTAATATTTTGAGATCCCGGTCATTCATTCAATCTAACTAATTTATTATAAAACCAAATAAGTAGTAATATAAAATTCAACATAGGTAACCAGTTCATTATTCTTGAATTAATTTCCAATTTCTAAAAAGTTCAAGGTTCAATTCGTTTTAGTTTAGTTTACTTTAATAATTTAGAATTGTTAGACCCCCCCTAAAATATAAATAATTGTTTTAATTGAGTCTAAATTAAGTAGTCATTGTAATTAGAGAGTCTCGTGGTTTCGATAATTCGGACTTACTTAAACTATTCTACAATTGATCTATTCACTTGCCGATTAGTAGTTTAGTATCATTTAGGAGTCTAAAGTTTAATTTGAGTCTAGAATTAGGGTAATTTTAGTTATTTTTAATTAACTACTTTTAGAACATCAAGTTTTTGGCGCCGTTGCCGGGGACTCTCTCGCTGGCAATTGCGTTAATTACTCGATTTAGGCTTCATTTTTGCACTTGTGTTTAATTTTTATTTTTCGTTTGCGTCATAGGAGTCTAAATTATTTAATTAGTTTAATATTTAATTTCGTTAATATAGTTTAATTGTTTTGCTGAATTATTTTATTTGTCTCGTTTCCGGTTTAGTGGATTCCCCATACGCGTTCGCAAGGACCTCCGCCTAAGCCACCAACGTATACGCCTTTTTCTCCCACACCAAAGGTTAGTACTTCCTCATCCGCTTTTTCCAGTTCATCCCGCCCTTTCATACCACCTGATTTTTATTTTACACCAAAGCCTTCACCACCGGTTCCCCATCACCTCGCGTAGTTCATAGAAACGTAAGCCCACCACCTAATTTCAACATGGCCAATAATCAAACCGCTTACCAACAGGCCACCACCGGTTTCACCGGTGCGAACTCGCCCATCACCCTTCCTCGGATGAATAACGATAAAGCTTGGCAGATCCCTTCTTATATCATGACCGCTATCACCAACTCTTGCCAATTCCAAAGTCGTGATGACGAGGATGCGCCGGCCCACATTAACCGCCTCACCCGCCTCTGTCACACTTTCAACATGGAAGGTGCGAGCAACGATGCCCGTTTCCTTCAAGTTTTTCCATTTTCTCTTGGGGATCGAGCTGCAATCTGGCTTGATTCTCAACCAGCCGGTACTTTCACCACTTGGGCCGCTCTACGAGATGCATTCCTAAAAAAATTCCCACCCGCAAATGCATCTCGCCCTCGTGATCAGATCCATTCGTTTCGAATAGAGCCTGAGGAGCCCTATCATCTAGCTTGGAAGCGTTTCCAAACCCTAGTGTCCCGCTGCTCTCAACACGGCTTATCGGATTGGGCACTTGTAGAGAAATTCTACAACGGTCTCACCCCCGAGACCTGCGCTCGATTCGATACATCTGTTGGTGGACATCTAATGGGAAAGAAAACGGTTACCGAGTGTAACGACCTTTTCGAGAGCTTCGCACATTCCGACGTAGACTACAGCACTGCCGGCAGGAATTCAATTCCTGTTTCTCGTACCACCCCGGTTAACCGGGGTCTACACCAAGTTAGCTTGGAAACTACGGTGGCTGCTGCACTAGATAGCTTTAAGAGAGAGGTCACTAAGGAAATTCAGGAGCTGAGAAAGAAAGTAGATAGGTGTGAGGTGTGTCGCAGGGGTCACGATACGATAGAGTGTCCTACACTCACCGTTGAGCATGTCGAGTTCATTATAGGTCAGAGTAGAGGTCCAGCGAACCCTTTCAATAATAATAATAATTCAAATTATAACCCAAATTGGCGTAGTAATAATAATAATAACTTCCGATCTTCCGGTAACCCCCGTGGTTTCCAATCAGGCTCATATCAAAACAGGGGGCTGGGTCACTACTCTAGTGGAGGGTCAGGTCATTTGGGTCAGTTTAGTGGTGGCGGTTCGAATTAGGAGGGTCAAACTAGGAGTGGAGGTTCAGGGGGCAGTCAGATAGGATTGAGGAGTTGTTGCCTCAATTAGTGGTTAAGGATCAAGCTACCCAGAAAACTCTAGTGGAACACGATCTTCTCTTGAAAAATCAACAGTCCGCACTCTTAGATCTGCAGAGGTCGGTAGGTAGTATCACTAAGCAGCTGCAAGAGCAGCCACACGGCCAGTTCGTGGGTAATATCCAACCTAACCTTGCGAACCAACACGCGAAAGCGATCACTACACGTAGTGGTAGGAGTTTGAAAGAAGTGGGCAGAGAGGGGGTAGAGGTAGAGGAGCATGATGAGGAAGTAGATGAGGAGTTAAGATGGAGGCTCCACCTAGGGTGCACATTAGCCTAGACCCAGCAAGTACCGCACCAACCAATGGACCTTCAGTAGAGCATAGGGGAGAGAAGAAACCGGTAGAGGTTAGGCTGTAACATTTGTATAAATCGGGTTTCCAAAACCCGCTCCGTTTTGTAATCAAATACCAAGTTATGAAATGACATTAAGTATTTATGAGTATTTTTAGTTTAAACGTTACATAATTAATATATAAACTAAACTATAAAAATTATATTTGATAAAAAGTTAAAATAAAATAAATAAAAAATATTTGGAGCTGACCGGACTCGAACCCGGGTCAACTGCCTCCAACGACTTATCTCCCCGTCTCCAAACCACTCCGCCACCAATTGTTTTCTGTTAACATTATGAAAGCAATTGAATTTTATACGCAAATTCGGATTAACGGTTAATGATATCTGAATAACGGAAATCGGTAACCGAATCGCCAAATCAGTTTTTTGTTCGCTTAGTTACCTCATAACCGATGAATATCGGTTTCTAATTAAGTTCTAATTGATTGAATTTAAAGTTCTCATCACTTCCGGTATTTGAAACCGAAGATATACCAAACGCTAATATAATCCAAGTACTGATCATTTGCGCGATTCATAACTATCACAATAACTCTCAATTTCATTTTCGTCAAGATTCTGAACTGTAAGACCCTCTGATTTCGATCGCCGGAGATTTTCTGCAACTCACCGGAAAACCGGGACTTGTATTTTCACGGTAAATTCTTCGACTCTTTTTGTTTAAAACATGTGGTTAGTCAATCTCTAACACAATCCCGTCAACAGAATCAATCTTAGCCAACATTTATCGGAAATCCCACCCTCGCCGGAAAGTTTCTGTAATTGCCGGAATTTCACTGTGAAAGGGTAAGGCATCCTACACTTCATTTAAACCTTGTTTAGATGATTTAGTTCTATAAATAATCGATCCACACTGTTAATTGTTGCAACAGTCGGAGCTCGATTTCTGTATCGACAACACGTTCGCCGGATTTCTGTGTTTATCTTCAAACGGTAAATCCTAGTCTTTAAGCTCTTTCCATTCTTTGCTATTGAATTACTTTTAGTGTTTAAGATCTTTGAAAGTCGCGAAATCAATCTTAACCAGTTGGAATACGCTGACCGTTTATCCGACGAAGAAGATGAACCTATTTCAGAGCATAAGAGTAATTAAAATTCGGTTTATAAACGGGTTAGACACACAGTCCAGCGGTGGACTGTGTGCACATTTTATAACCACGTCCCGAGTTCGATCCTTACTACACACACTCTGCGTAATAAACATTCCTTTTTATTCATAAACTAACCGGGTTGAAACGAGTAGTTGTTAAGTATATTATAAATCAAGAATATAACCGGGTTAGACACACAGTCCAGCGGTGGACTGTGTGCAAAACAAACTACACGTCGCGCGATCGAGTCCCGTCCAAACACCGGTTCAATGAGATTAAAACGTTTTGCAAAATAAAGGAATTTTCGGTAAATTCGAATAAGTGTATAAATATAATAAGAACTGGATTTCTAACGGGTTAGTCACATAGCTCAGTTGGTAGAGCTACGTGCGCGTGAACGGAAGGTCACCGGTTCGAATCCCGCACGGCGCAAGTATTACCGCTGACCGAACCGGTCAACGGTCAACGGTCAACGGTCAAACAGTAAAAAAAATATTATTTTTTTTAAATATTTATTTGTTTAATTTAAATTAAAAATCAATTAAAAATACTTAAAAATAACATTTTTAAGGATAGAAAATAGCCATAAACTCACAAAAATATATCTAAAAATCCCATTAAAATCTTTAATAAAATCCATCCATTTAATATATTTTTCCTGTTATTATTTAGGTCAGTGATTCCTCGTTAACTCGCTTCGTCTAAATCGTGCGCATCTCACCAACTCAAATCCAACGCACCCAATGTGAGTGAACCCTTCAAATTCCCCGTTTTGATCACATTTTTGGGGTGTATCATGTGTCTTGTTCATTTACTTATTATAACTAAGTTATTGTGCATATATCATATCATGACATATGTGTTAGTTGTTGCTGATAAGTAGTTAGTATTGTTTGCAAGTTATTATTTCAGTACATGCAATTGCTGAGGCCGTAGCTCCCCATCCCTCGAGGTTGAGCTTGATCCCCATTTTATTATGCGGTTGATCAGGGCGTGCCCGCACGATCGGCTCCGTTTGATTGAGCCTTGATCGGTCATTTATTTACATTTCAATACATGCAATACGCTCGGCTCCGTCTGATTGAGCCTTGAGCGCACAGTTCAATTTACATTTTCAGTTCATGCAATACGATCGGCTCCGTTTGATTGAGCCTTGATCTCACAGTTCATTTATGTTAAATATCATATGATGTTGGTATGTTCATGTATGTTATCGATTGTTAATGTATGTTATAATTGTAACTGATGTTGCCATTGCTTGATTTCATACATATGCTCTTTTATGATTATGCACAATATTTTATTGATAAACTAACCAGAAAATCATTATTAAATGTTTATCTATAAGGTTCACTCGCCAACTTATGTTGACCCAAAAACCTCCCATTTTACACATGATACAGGTGAACCAGCAGCAGCTAGGAACACGTAGGACCTGGATTAGAAGAAATAAAACGATTTAGTATTTGGAACATTATGTTTGGTTATTTTCCTTTGTAATGAATGAACATGTTTGAATGTTTGAGAAATGTAATTTTGACTTCATTTAATTATGAAACATAATAGTAAATGTCATGTGCTTTGGTGATAACCCAATTATGCCCCGACTCTTATTTCCGCTGCGGGTCGGGGTGTGACAGATTGGTATCAGAGCCATGACTATAGGGATATAGGATAGGTTATTAGACCCTTAGAGCCTATACTATAGTCGATTAGAAACTTATAAGAATTTTGTGTGTTATATGCCAAATTTCATGATGTTTATATGTTTAAGTTAAAATGTTACATTCGATATTGTTCAAGCATGTTCATAAGTATGTATTATCAAATAATGCCTATCATGAAATCGTATGATCATAATATATCACATCCATGCAAGCACACACCACATCATGATTGATTTTACAACGATTTTCGTGTTTTCAAATCTCATCAAAGTGAGTTCTCATGACGGGCATGTAGTAACTGGAAGGGTACTAGTACCGGTAGTCGGAACGTCCTGTCTAGGCTGGCATTCGTATAAATCCAAAATAAAGGACCAGTTTGCCTACCTGGGGACCAACGATGAGAGTACGAAATACCTATTAGGCCAAAGCATGCTATACCAAACGTCGTGAGAGCTAATCCCACTTTGAGTTGTCATTGTGTCTACACCTGGACACGTTCCGATCAAACATCTCATGAACATATTTCGTGGTTAGCATTCGGGGGATGCGAGTGTTAAATTGCCAATACTAATGTGAATCCTACCAAACCAATAGCCATGGGGGCCCACATGACTATATAGGTGAAGGTATGGGGAACATTTGAGGCCCAACATGAGCGAACCCAAGACATCCTTCGGATGTAGTTGCATTTTTGATATTTATGTTATTTTCATTTTTTTTAAAGACACATGACACCTAAAAGATACCATAAACTCACAATCTTCTCATTTTATGATCCTGTAGATGTCGTCTAGATCGCATCGAAGGAGTAGGAAATCGGAAAAGTCTCAGGAACGATTGGCCACTCATATCGCCAACCAAATGGCCACGATATTACCTGACATCGTAGTACAAGTACAACAAGCTCTTGCTGCAAATCCTACTAACCCTCCTCAACAACAGGACCAGATCATCAACGACCCTCCTACCAGCAAATGCACCTACAAACATTTTAAGTCCTGCGATCCCCCAAAATTCGAAGGGACTGAGGGAGTCACTGCTCTCCTGCGTTGGTTCGAGGAGATGGAAAACGTTTTCTTAAACTGCGATTGTCCTGAGGATCGCAAAGTTCGTTATGCCACCGGGAGACTACTTGGTGTAGCTCTCACTTGGTGGAATACCGAGAAGGGAAAGAGGGGAACGGAAGATGCGATGGCCTTAACTTGGGAGGAGTTAAGGGAAATCATGACTAGGCGATTCTGTCCTAGGAGTGAGATTAAGAAATTGGAAGATGAATTTCATGCCCTGAAGCAAAAAGATGGTGATCACTCTACTTACAACAAACGGTTCTTGGAGTTGAACCTTATTCACTCCAACCTATCGTCTGATCGAACATTACATTCGAGGACTTCCCTCGAAAATCCAAGATTCGGTCCTCAGCGTTTCACCGGTAACACTCGAAGCTGCCATGGTGTTGGCAACCGAATTGACCGAAAACCGAATTCGCAATGGGAAGTTCAAGGAAGAAAAGAAGAAAACCCCTGCTGAGGGGCAAACCTCAAACCACCACACTCCTTCCTCTAAATTTGCTAACAAGAGGAAGCGTAACAACAGGAACTTTGCAGTCACCCACACCAACACCCCTGTTCCTGCTGCACCCATCACTCAAGCCACTCCTCCACCCGCGCCATACAAAAGACCATACACAGGACCACTACCAAAATGTAACCGTTGTCAGTATCACCACTCCCCTGACTATCCTTGCCAATACTGTACCAGCTGCGGTCGCGCTGGACACATTGTACAACACTGCCGTGCACCTCAACGAACAAACCGCCACCAACCTATAACCCAAACCCACCAACAATTTATGGGTCAAGCCCAACAACAACAACCATTTCCACCCACTCAACATTTAGCCCAAACATACTATCAACCCAACTACCCTATGGGCCAACCTATGCGGGCATGTTTCAATTGTGGGGATCCAAGTCATTTCAGGAACTCGTGTCCAAGACTGGTCAATATTATTCATGCTCAGGCCCAAGCCAACCCTGTGAACCAAGCAAACCAAGCTCCTCCACCTGCTAGAGGGAGGGCTTTCAATATTAACGCAAACCAGGCCAGAGCTGACGGCAATGTAGTCAACGGTACGTTTCTTATAAATGGTAGATATGCCTCTATGTTATTTGATACTGGTGCGGATAGAAGTTTCGTGTCATTAGAGTTTGAACCTATCTTAAATAAAAATCGAGATAAGCTCGCGGAATCCATAACAGTGGAAGTTGCAGATGGAAAACCAGTTTCGTTAGACTCTATTTTACGCAACTGTACGCTCACCCTAAATGACCACGATTTCTCAGTCGATCTTATTCCTATGAAGCTGGGAAGTTTCGACATCATAGTCGGAATGGATTGGCTCAGTCAGCATAATGCGGAAGTTGTATGTCGTGAGAAATTTATTCGTATTCCTCTTTCAAACGGTCAGACTCTTCGAATTATTGGAGAAACCTCGGCGAAAGGACTCAACTTAATGTCTTGCCTTCAAGCTCATAAATACCTTCGCAAGAATTATGTCGCGTTTTTAGCCCATATCATCAAGAAGGGGACAGCAGAAAAGAAACTTGAAGATATTCCTGTTGTAAAAGATTTTCCACAAGTTTTCCCTGACGACATTTCAGGACTTCCTCCAATCAGAGATGTCGAATTTCGTATCGATCTTATACCTGGTGCTACACCAGTGGCAAAGTCTCCATATAGGTTAGCCCCCTCTGAAATGCAAGAGCTAGCCAGTCAATTGCAAGAGTTGACCGACAAGGGATTTATACGCCCCAGCTCGTCGCCTTGGGGTGCACCTGTACTCTTTGTAAAGAAGAAGGATGGATCTTTTCGCATGTGCATCGATTACAGAGAGCTCAACAAGTTAACTATCAAAAATCGATATCCTTTACCTCGTATAGATGACCTTCTTGACCAACTACAAGGTGCCAGTTGCTTTTCGAAAATCGACCTTCGATCGGGCTATCATCAGCTTAGAGTGCATGAAGAAGACGTCCCTAAAACTGCTTTTCGAACTCGATATGGTCACTATGAATTCATGGTTATGCCATTCGGATTAACCAACGCACCAGCTGTTTTCATGGACCTAATGAATAGAGTCTGCAAACCTTACCTTGATCGATTTGTTATTGTGTTCATTGACGATATTCTTATCTATTCAAAATCCAAAGCTGATCATGAGCGTCATCTGCGACTTGTTCTTGCACTTCTAGAAAAGGAAAAGCTTTATGCCAAATTCTCTAAATGTGAATTCTGGTTAAAAGAGGTGCAATTTCTCGGGCATGTAGTCAATGACAAAGGAATACATGTGGACCCATCAAAGATTAAAGCAGTTCAGGAATGGCAAGCTCCACGTACGCCAACTGAAGTAAGGTCTTTTCTTGGACTTGCTGGTTACTATCGTCGATTCATTTCAAACTTCTCGCATTGCGGTGCCACTCACGGCTTTAACCCATAAAGGGAAACCATTTGTATGGGGACCCAAGCAAGAAGAAGCTTTTCAAACTCTCAAGCAAAAACTTTGTGATGCACCAATCCTCACTCTTCCTGAAGGTTGTGATGATTTTGTAGTCTATTGCGACGCGTCAGGACAAGGATTAGGTTGCGTTCTCATGCAAAGAGGAAAAGTCATAGCTTATGCCTCAAGGCAACTCAAGACTCACGAAAAGAATTACACCACTCATGACCTTGAACTTGGAGCCGTTGTATTCGCTCTTAAGATATGGAGACATTATCTTTATGGTACGAAGTGTGAAATATACACTGACCACAAGAGTCTTCAACATATCTTCAATCAGAAAGAGTTAAATATGAGGCAACGAAGATGGGTCGAACTCCTAAATGATTACGACTGTGAAATCAGATACCACCCTGGTAAAGCAAATGTGGTGGCTGATGCACTTAGTCGAAAGGGTTATGCGAATTCCATTCATCTTTTATGTTCGCAAATTATAACCAATATTAAGGATCAAATTCGAGAAGCTCAACACGTTTCAATAACAGAGGAAGATGTACAAAAAGAGATGTCCTGTGGAGCCGAGCTAAAGCTGGAAACTAAATCTGATGGTATTTTGTATTACCTAGATCGTATATGGATTCCTAACCACATCAATCTTCGTGAAACACTCATGCATGAAGCCCATAAGTCGCGATATTCTATACACCCAGGAGCCGATAAGATGTATCAAGACCTACGATACACCTATTGGTGGCCTGGAATGAAGAAAGATATTGCCGTTTTTGTTTCCAAGTGTCTCACTTGTTCTAAAGTAAAGGCTGAACACCAAAGACCCTCAGGACTTCTGGTCCAACCAGAAATACCTGTCTGGAAGTGGGAAAATATAACCATGGATTTTATTACCGGGTTACCTCGCACTTCTAGTGGGTATGACACTATATGGGTGATTATAGACCGACTCACAAAATCAGCTCACTTTATTCCTATTCGAGAAGATTTCAAGAACGAAAAGCTTGCTCGTATTTATATCAGCGAAATCGTCAGCCGTCATGGAGTTCCATTAAGTATTATTTCTGATCGTGATGGTCGTTTCACCTCACGGACATGGCAGGCAGTACAATCCGCTATGGGCACTCGACTAGATCTCAGTACCGCCTATCATCCCCAAACTGATGGACAGTCTGAGCGCACCATTCAAACCCTTGAGGACATGCTTAGAGCATGTGTCATAGACTTCAAGGGAAATTGGGACGCCCATCTACCGTTAGTCGAATTTTCGTACAACAACAGTTATCATTCTAGCATCGGCATGGCACCTTTTGAAGCTTTATATGGTCGAAAGTGTCGATCTCCTGTTTGTTGGCACGAAATTGGGGAAGCTCAAATTACTGGTCCGGAATTGATCCAAGAAACAACAGATAAGATTCATCAAATCCGAAACAATCTTCTAGCGGCTCAAAGTCGTCAAAAGAGTTACGCAGATAAACGACGGAAGCCCTTGGAGTTTAGCGTTGGTGATCATGTGCTTTTAAAAGTGTCACCGTGGAAGGGAGTAGTTCGTTTTGGTCAAAAGGGAAAGCTAGCACCACGTTACGTAGGACCTTTCAAGATACTCGAAAGAGTAGGTCCTGTAGCTTACAAGCTTGACCTACCGGAAGAACTCGACAGAATTCATCCCACATTCCACGTGTCGAACTTGAAGAAGTGCCTCGCTGATGAGAATCTTCATATTCCACTGGAGGATATTCAGATTGATGAATCCATGCATTTTATTGAAAGACCAGTAGAGATTATGGACTATGGAGAAAAGCGTCTACGTCGAAGTCGCATTCCTATTGTTAGGGTACGCTGGGAGTCGAAACGGGGACCTGAGTTTACTTGGGAACGTGAAGACTCAATGCGTGAAAAATACCCTCATCTTTTCCCTACTACTTCAACTGTATGAATTTCGGGACGAAATTCCTAAAAGTAGGGGATACTGTAACATTTGTATAAATCGGGTTTCCAAAACCCGCTCCGTTTTGTAATCAAATACCAAGTTATGAAATGACATTAAGTATTTATGAGTATTTTTAGTTTAAACGTTACATAATTAATATATAAACTAAACTATAAAAATTATATTTGATAAAAAGTTAAAATAAAATAAATAAAAAATATTTGGAGCTGACCGGACTCGAACCCGGGTCAACTGCCTCCAACGACTTATCTCCCGTCTCCAAACCACTCCGCCACCAATTGTTTTCTGTTAACATTATGAAAGCAATTGAATTTTATACGCAAATTCGGATTAACGGTTAATGATATCTGAATAACGGAAATCGGTAACCGAATCGCCAAATCAGTTTTTTGTTCGCTTAGTTACCTCATAACCGATGAATATCGGTTTCTAATTAAGTTCTAATTGATTGAATTTAAAGTTCTCATCACTTCCGGTATTTGAAACCGAAGATATACCAAACGCTAATATAATCCAAGTACTGATCATTTGCGCGATTCATAACTATCACAATAACTCTCAATTTCATTTTCGTCAAGATTCTGAACTGTAAGACCCTCTGATTTCGATCGCCGGAGATTTTCTGCAACTCACCGGAAAACCGGGACTTGTATTTTCACGGTAAATTCTTCGACTCTTTTTGTTTAAAACATGTGGTTAGTCAATCTCTAACACAATCCCGTCAACAGAATCAATCTTAGCCAACATTTATCGGAAATCCCACCCTCGCGGAAAGTTTCTGTAATTGCCGGAATTTCACTGTGAAAGGGTAAGGCATCCTACACTTCATTTAAACCTTGTTTAGATGATTTAGTTCTATAAATAATCGATCCACACTGTTAATTGTTGCAACAGTCGGAGCTCGATTTCTGTATCGACAACACGTTCGCCGGATTTCTGTGTTTATCTTCAAACGGTAAATCCTAGTCTTTAAGCTCTTTCCATTCTTTGCTATTGAATTACTTTTAGTGTTTAAGATCTTTGAAAGTCGCGAAATCAATCTTAACCAGTTGGAATACGCTGACCGTTTATCCGACGAAGAAGATGAACCTATTTCAGAGCATAAGAGTAATTAAAATTCGGTTTATAAACGGGTTAGACACACAGTCCAGCGGTGGACTGTGTGCACATTTTATAACCACGTCCCGAGTTCGATCCTTACTACACACACTCTGCGTAATAAACATTCCTTTTTATTCATAAACTAACCGGGTTGAAACGAGTAGTTGTTAAGTATATTATAAATCAAGAATATAACCGGGTTAGACACACAGTCCAGCGGTGGACTGTGTGCAAAACAAACTACATGTCGCGCGATCGAGTCCCGTCCCAAACACCGGTTCAATGAGATTAAAACGTTTTGCAAAATAAAGGAATTTTCGGTAAATTCGAATAAGTGTATAAATATAATAAGAACTGGATTTCTAACGGGTCAGTCACGTAGCTCAGTTGGTAGAGCTACGTGCGCGTGAACGGAAGGTCACCGGTTCGAATCCCGCACGGCGCAAGTATTACCGCTGACCGAACCGGTCAACGGTCAACGGTCAAACAGTAAAAAAAATATTATTTTTTTTAAATATTTATTTGTTTAATTTAAATTAAAAATCAATTAAAAATACTTAAAAATAACATTTTTAAGGATAGAAAATAGCCATAAACTCACAAAAATATATCTAAAAATCCCATTAAAATCTTTAATAAAATCCATCCATTTAATATATTTTTCCCGTTATTATTTAGGTCAGTGATTCCTCGTTAACTCGCTTCGTCTAAATCGTGCGCATCTCACCAACTCAAATCCAACGCACCCAATGTGAGTGAACCCTTCAAATTCCCCGTTTTGATCACATTTTTGGGGTGTATCATGTGTCTTGTTCATTTACTTATTATAACTAAGTTATTGTGCATATATCATATCATGACATATGTGTTAGTTGTTGCTGATAAGTAGTTAGTATTGTTTGCAAGTTATTATTTCAGTACATGCAATTGCTGAGGCCGTAGCTCCCCATCCCTCGAGGTTGAGTTTGATCCCCATTTTATTATGCGGTTGATCAGGGCGTGCCCGCACGATCGGCTCCGTTTGATTGAGCCTTGATCGGTCATTTATTTACATTTCAATACATGCAATACGCTCGGCTCCGTCTGATTGAGCCTTGAGCGCACAGTTCAATTTACATTTTCAGTTCATGCAATACGATCGGCTCCGTTTGATTGAGCCTTGATCTCACAGTTCATTTATGTTAAATATCATATGATGTTGGTATGTTCATGTATGTTATCGATTGTTAATGTATGTTATAATTGTAACTGATGTTGCCATTGCTTGATTTCATACATATGCTCTTTTATGATTATGCACAATATTTTATTGATAAACTAACCAGAAAATCATTATTAAATGTTTATCTATAAGGTTCACTCGCCAACTTATGTTGACCCAAAAACCTCCCATTTTACACATGATACAGGTGAACCAGCAGCAGCTAGGAACACGTAGGACCTGGATTAGAAGAAATAAAACGATTTAGTATTTGGAACATTATGTTTGGTTATTTTCCTTTGTAATGAATGAACATGTTTGAATGTTTGAGAAATGTAATTTTGACTTCATTTAATTATGAAACATAATAGTAAATGTCATGTGCTTTGGTGATAACCCAATTATGCCCCGACTCTTATTTCCGCTGCGGGTCGGGGTGTGACATAGGCCGTCACCACTGTAGATTCTTCACGCCTACCTTACCCAGCACGTCTTAAACAGCAAAAATATATCAAGGAATACGAGAATTTCCTTGATATGTTTACTCAGTTGAAAATCAATCTCCCGTTCATCGAGGCCCTCCAACATATGCCTAAATATGCTAAGTTTTTGAAGGATCTTCTAAAACGAAAAGATAGGCTGGGGGAGCTTTCTAATGTTCCATTGACTGGAGGGTGCTCCACCGTAGTTCTGAACAAATTACGCGAAAAACTTACTGGTCCAGGTATCTTTACGATTCCATGCTTATTCGGTGGTTCCATTACTCCAGCTCACGCCTTAGCAGATCTAGAGGCTAGCATCAATCTGATGCCTTTCTCATTCTATGAGAGATTAGGTTTAGGGGAGCTCACTCCTACTCGTATGTCACTGCCTCTAGCTGATAGGTTTGTTAAGTATCCGCGAGGAATTCTAGAGAACTTATTAGTTAAGGTTGATAAATTTGTTTTCCCCGTGGATTTCGTCATCTTAGATATGGAGGCCGACAAGAAGGTGCCCATCATCCTAGGTCGCCCATTCCTTCGCACCGCGAAAGCGCTCATTGATGTTCATGATGGGAAATCACACTTCTCGTCAGGGATGAGAACGTCACTTTCGAAATCGCAAGGCCGATGCAACACCCAAGCGGTGGTGACAGCGATAGTGGCCCTTGTCACTCCGTCTACTTTCTGAATTCATTCATGTCGCGCGTTGATCATTGTTTCGAGTATATTAGCGGAACCGGCCTAGTGAATGAGAGTGTAGTAGCAGAGGATTGCGACATCGAGGATATAGAGGATGAACCCTATGGGTTCCCGAGACCTTAGATTTTTGTGAGGTTAGTGCTGCAGGTGAGAATACCCCATTAGATACTCCAGCCTCCGTTGAGCTTAAGGTCCTCCCATCCCACTTAGAGTATGTGTTCCTAGGCGACAATTCGAGCTTACCCGTTATAGTTTCTTCGAAATTGTCGACGGAGGAGAAGGAGCATTTGATAGAGGTCCTTCAAGCCAATAAGGAGGGCATCGCTTGGAAACTGTCTGATATCAAGGGAATTAGCCCTACCTTCTGTACTCATAGGATCCTTATGGAGGACGTCTTTAAGCCAGTAGTGCAGCCTCAGCGCCGTCTAAACCCGAATATGCAAGAAGTGGTGAAGAAAGAGGTGCTCAAGCTAATGGAAGCCGATCTCATCTACCCGATATCTGATTCGGCATGGGTAAGTCCTACTCAGGTTGTTCCCAAGTAGGGGGAATGACAGTGGTCATGAACGAGAAAAAGAAGCTTATCCCATCACGTACAGCACTGGCTGGCGGGTGTGCATTGGTTATCGAAAATTAAATGACGCCACCCGTAAGGACCACTTCCCGCTCCCGTTTATCGGTCAAATGTTGGAGTGACTCACAAGACAACAATTGCTCCGGAGGATCAAGAGAAGACAACCTTCACATGTGCGTACGACATTTACGCGTATCACCGCATGCCTTTCGGGCTATGTAATGCTCCCGCTACTTTTCAGGGATGTATGGTCGCTATCTTTCAGGACATGATCGAGAGCTCGATGGAGGTTTTCATGGATGATTTCTCTGTCTATGTAAAGACTTTTGATCAATGTCTTAGTCACCTTGATACGATGATGAAGCGGTGTGTCGAGACGAGATTGATGCTGAACTGGGAGAAGTGTCACTTTATGGTGACAGAGGGGATAGTGCTAGGGCACAAGATATCTCGTGCAGGTATAGAGGTCGATAGGGCTGAGATAGATAAGATCAGCAGACTCCCTCCACACACTAGCGTCAAATCTATCCGCAGCTTTCTCGGTCACGCGGGCTTCTACAGACGATTCATTAGAGATTTCTCTAAGATTACACACCCCATGACACGACTCCTCGAAAAGGATGTACCCTTTTTTTTTATGACGACTGGTTGAAAGCCTTCAAAATCCTTAAAGAGAAGCTGGTGAGTGCTCCTATCCTCGTCTCACCCAACTGGAGCTTACCCTTCGAGCTCATGTGTGATGCGAGCAACTATGCGGTCGGCGCCGTTTTAGGTCCGCGATGAGAAAAACATTTTCATCCCATCTACTACGCTAGTAAAACCCTTAATGATGCTCAGGAGAACTACACCACTACAGAGAAGGAGCTTCTAGCAGTAGTGTTCGCATTTGATAAATTCCGCTCCTATCTTGTCCTTTCTAAAACTGTAACATTTATGAAAAACGGGTTCAAAACCCGCTTCGTTTAATAATCAAGCATTCGGTTAAAAGTTCGTCGCGTATTAATTGTGCCGACAAGTTTTAAACATCTCATAATTAATAAATATTATAGAAGTTAAAAACCATAATTAATAAATAATAATAATAAGTAAAAAAACTTAAAGAAATAAATAGAGTCGCCGGGTCTCGAACCCGGGTCTCCCGCAAAGACACACACACACCACACCACACCACTCCGCCACACACATCATTTGTGTTATGTACTGGAACAAATAAAACTTATAGTAAAAACCGAAAATCAAAACCGGTAATCAGCGCGCCCAGAACTCGCAATCGCCGGAAAAACCAAAACTCCGCAAATGTTGCCATTTCCCTTGACTGAAACGCATAAACTGATTTCGACATCAGTTATAACCGTTGCCTGGCACTCAATTTCAGTCAAAACCGTTGGAAATCATTGACCGCGAATCTTGACCCCTAATTCGAACCCAATCGGCCTGTCCTCCTTATAAATACCCACTCAAACTCCTGGTAAACATTTCGCTCAGAACCGCACTCTCTTTCCGAAGCTTTATTCCTTCCAAATCACGTCGCCGGAGATTTTCGCACTCGCCGGAATATCGCCGGAATCACTGATAAGAAAACCGCAGTCGTTCTTCAGACGGTATAATTGTCTAAACCTCCTTACTACCTCTTGATTTATAATTTAATTGTTCAAATCAATAATCAAAACTGTTAAATCAGTTCATTCAGCCGGAAATCGCAAATCAGGGTCGACGAAACTTGCCGGAAATCTGAAGAAAACTCTCTGTCTTGGTATATCATATTACTTAATCATTACTTTTCTATTCTATTTCAATCGGGGATAAGTTTGTTGATCGATTAAGCAAAACAGTCGGGTTCACTGTTCTGTGTTTTCTGAGTGAAGAAGACGAATACTAAGTTGTATATTAATGTAATTAAAATCGGGTATTTAACCGGTTAGACACACAGTCCAGCGGTGGACTGTGTGCAAATATAAAACACACGTCCCGGGTTCGAATCACACATGTTTCCGACTTTCTGAAATAAAACCAACATTTTTAAAACCTATTCAGATCAATTCACAGAATATATATAAGAGGAATATAATCCAGTAGTTAAGCAGATTAGACACACAGCACAACTGGTTGGGCTGTGTGCACTCGAGCCGAAGGTCCCGAGTTCGATTCCGGGTTTCTGTAACCGGTTCGGCCATATTAAATCGTTTTTAATAAAAACTAAATAAGGTTAAAGTTAGTTAGTATATATATATATATAATTAAAACCGAGAATATTTCGGGTTAGACACGTAGCTCAGTTGGTAGAGCTGCGTGCACGTATACGAGAGGTCCCGAGTTCGAACCTCACTCACCGCCTGATATAGTCTGACCGGTCAGACCCGGTCAAACATGACAAAGTCAACCCATTTTTAATTATTTTTGTTTATTTATTTAATGAAAAATCGTTTAAAAATACTTAAAAATAAGGTTTTTAAAGTTAAAAATTTGAATAAAACTCACACAAATAAATCTAAAAATCTCATTAAAGAACACTAATTAAAAATAATAACCTCAAATAAAATTTATTTATTTAATCGAATCTTGTCGTTATTATTTAGGTTAGTTTTTCTCGTCGGTTGAATCATAATATTCGTGCGCATTCATCGTCATCAAGAAACGCATCCACTGTGAGTGAATCTCTACCAATTCCCCGTTTTAATCATGTTTTGGGGTGTATCATGTGTCGTACTATTCTTTTATTTTATTTAAACACTTGTGCATATATCATATCCATGATCAAATGTGTATCAATTGTTGTGTGAATTATATGTAGATTGAATTTTATCATTTCAGTGCACGCAATTCATTAGGCCCATCAGTTTCCCGTGGGATACGGGTTGAGCATCAGGAGCCTCATTAGATCGGCTCCGTTTGATTGAGCCTTGATCTCAAATACATCATCATTCATGTCATATACTCATCCAAAGTGGTTTGTGATTGTTTATATATATATATGTTTGCTCACATGTGATTAATGCACGACTTTTCTTTAATAAATAAAACAAGAAATTAGTCCACAATGTTTTATCAAGGTTCACTCGCCAACTTTTGTTGACCCAAAATCTCCCCCGTTTTTACACATGATACAGGTGATCCAGCTGAGACAGGAAACACTTAGGATGGCCTAGAAGAATAAACCAGCTTATGCTTTGGAATAAATTTATAGTTTCATTTTCCTTTGTAATTGTATGAATTTTGTTTTGGATATTTAAGTTTGTAATTGAATTTAATAAATATGAAACATCTTAGTAAATATCATGAGCTTCGGTGATAACTCAATTATGCCCCGACTTTTATTCCGCTGCGGGTCGGGGTGTGACAGATTGGTATCAGAGCTTGTGACTATAGGGATATAGGATAGGTTATTAGACCCTTAGAGCCTATATTATAGTTGATTAAATTTTAATTGTTTATGCGTTACATGCAAAATTCATGATGTTTATATGTTTCATGTTTATTTTCACACTCAATGTTATGCAAGCACGCTCACAAATACATGTTATTATGCAATGCTCATCATAAATCATATCCTCATAACATATCATATCCATGAGAGCACACACCTCACGATTTCCATGATTTTTGCAATGATTTTTGTATTTTTCAAATCACATCGAAGTGAGTTCTCATGACGGGCATGTAGTAACTCGAAGGGTACGAGTACCGGTAGTCGGAACGTCCTGTCTAGGCTTGGCATTCGTATAAATCCAAAATAAAGGACCAGTTTGCCTACCTGGGGACTAACGATGAGAGTACGAAGGACCTTTTAGGTCAAAGCATGCTATACCAAACGTCGTGCGAGCTAACCCCACTTTGAGTTGTCATTGTGTCTACACCTCGACACCCTCCTACCATACATCACACAATCATGTTTTACGATTTTCATTCGGGTGGTGCGAGTGTTAACCCGCCGACAACAATGTGAATCCTACCAAGCCCAATATTCATGGGGGCCCACATGACTACACAGGCAATGGTATGGAGGACATTTGGAGGCCCAAACATAAGCAAACCCAAGACATCCTATGGATGTAATTAAATTATTGTCAGTTATGTTGTTTTTCATTCTGTTTACGACACATGACACCTAGAAAATTCTTAAACTCACAATCTTCCTATATATGTTCCTGTAGATGTCAGCTAGGCAACTACGTGGAGGTAGAAAGTCAGGAAGGTCAAATGAACGCTTGGCCACACAAATTGCTAAACAAATGGCCGCAGTACTTCCTGACATCGTGCTTCAAGTTCAACAAGCTCTCACCGCTAATCCCATCAACCCTCCCAACCAAGAAGACCAGAGCGTCGTCAACCCTCTTTCCAAAACCCCCAAGTTCACCTACAAACACTTCAAATCCTGCGATCCCCCAAAGTATGAAGGGATTGAAGGTGTTACCGCCCTCCTTCACTCATTTGAAGAAATGGAAAACACTTTCCTCAATTGCGATTGTCCCGAGGACCATAAGGTACGTTACGCTACTGGAAGACCGTTTGGGCTAGCCCTTACCTGGTGGAACACGGAAAAGGGTAAGCGAGGAGTTGAAGATGCCATGGCCTTAACATGGGAAGAGTTAAGGGAACTCATGACAAGACGCTTCTGTCCAAGAAGCGAAATCAAAAAGCTAGAAGACGAATTCCACGCACTGAAACAGAAGGAAGGAGACCACACTTCATATAATAAGAAATTTCTCGAGCTGAAC
Source organism: Scalesia atractyloides (assembly GCA_947069175.1). Classification (NCBI taxonomy): domain Eukaryota; kingdom Viridiplantae; phylum Streptophyta; class Magnoliopsida; order Asterales; family Asteraceae; genus Scalesia; species Scalesia atractyloides. The sequence continues at coordinate 18,062,120 of CAMTDV010000026.1, forward strand.
CAGATGATCCCGAATTTGTTCACCCCTTTGTACCGCTTAGTTGAACACTACATTCGAGGCCTCCCCTCGAAAATTTAAGATTCGGTTTTAAGCACTTCGCCTGCAACACTTGAAGCCGCAATGGAGTTAGCTACAGAACTCACTGAAAATCGCATTCAAAACGGCAAGTTCAAAGATGAGAAGAAGAAAGCACCCATTGAGACCCCAACTCCAAACCACCGAGTCTCATCCTTGAAGTTTGCTGGTAAGAGGAAGCGAAATGGCAAGAATTTTGCCGTCACTCAAACCAACCCTCCTATCACTGTTGCACCAATCACCCAAATTGCTCCTCCAGCTGCACCATTCAAGAAGCCGTACACTGGCCCACACCCAAAGTGCAACCGCTGTCAATACCATCATCCTCCCGAAAACCCCTGCCAACATTGCACAAGCTGTGGCCGTGCAGGTCACACCATCCAAACCTGCCGTACCCTTCAACGAATGAACTGCAATCAACCTCCAAACCAAACCCAAAATCAGATAGTGGGCCAAACCCAACAACCCTTACTTCTACCACCTGCACAACACGCAACCCAATCTTACTACCAACCCAACTACCCCATGATGCAACCCATGCGAGCTTGTTTCAACTGTGGGGACCCAAACCACTTCAGGAACACATGTCCACGCCTAGTGAACATCATCCATGCCCAAGCTCACGCAAACCCGGTAAACTAAGCTAACCAAGCTCCCCCACCTGCCAGAGGGAGAGCTTTCAATATCAATGCCAACCAAGCCAGGACTGACAACAACGTGGTCAACGGTACTTTTCTCATCAATGGTAGTTATGCATCCATATTATTCGATACTGGTGCGGATAAGAGCTTTGTGTCCTTAGAATTTGAACCTATCCTCAACCAACCTCGTGTTAATCTCATCGAATCTCTAACGGTGGAAGTTGCTGACGGAAAACCCGTTTCATTAAATTCTATTATACGCAATTGTACTCTCACCCTAAACGATCACGATTTTCCAATTGACCTTATTCCTATGAAGTTGGGAAGTTTCGATGTTATAATCGGTATGGACTGGCTCAGCCAGCATCACGCTGAAGTGGTGTGCCACGAAAAATTCATTCGCATTCCTCTTGCAGACGGTCAGACACTACGTATTTTTGGGGAAACCCCTTCGAAAGGACTCAAGTTAATGTCCTGCCTTCAAGCCCGAAGATATCTCCGCAAGAACTATGTCGCTTTCCTAACTCACGTCGTCAAAAAGGGAAACAAGGAGAGGAAACTCGAAGATATCCCAGTTGTGAAAGAATTCCCACAAGTCTTTCCCGACGACATTTCAGGACTTCCTCCTGTGAGAGAAGTCGAATTTCGCATCGATCTTGTACCTGGCGCTACACCAGTCGCAAAATCTCCTTATAGGTTAGCCCCATCCGAAATGCAAGAGCTGGCCAGTCAACTGCAAGAGCTGACTGACAAAGGATTCATACGTCCTAGCTCATCGCCTTGGGGTGCACCTGTTCTTTTTGTGAAGAAGAAAGATGGAACGTTTCGCATGTGCATTGATTATAGAGAACTCAACAAGTTAACGGTTAAAAATCGCTATCCACTGCCTCGCATTGATGACCTCCTAGACCAACTTCAAGGTGCCACCTACTTTTCAAAAATCGACCTTCGTTCTGGTTATCGTCAGCTCAGAGTGCACGAAGAAGATATCCCAAAAACTGCCTTCTGGACTCGTTATGGTCATTACGAGTTCATGGTCATGCCTTTCGGTTTAACCAACTCCCCCGCTGTCTTCATGGATTTAATGAATAGGGTATGCAAACCCTACCTCGACCGTTTCGTCATAGTCTTCATCGACGACATCCTTATTTACTCCAAGTCTAAATCCGATCATGAGCGACACCTTCGACTCATCCTTACACTCTTAAGGACTGAAAAGCTTTACGCTAAGTTCTCAAAATGCGAATTCTGGTTAGGAGAAGTACAATTCCTTGGACATGTCGTCAATGACAAGGGAATTCATGTCGATCCTTCAAAAATCAAGGCAGTGCAGGAATGGCAAGCGCCACGTACCCCTACCGAAGTTAGGTCATTTCTTGGTTTGGCTGGTTACTATCGACGCTTCATTGCCAATTTTTCCCGTATTGCTGTACCACTCACGGCCTTGACTCATAAAGGAAAACCCTTCATATGGGGACCTAAGCAAGAGGAGGCCTTCCAAACTCTAAAGCAAAAACTTTGTGACGCACCTATCCTCACACTCCTTGAGGGTTGAGATGACTTTGTGGTATATTGCGACGCATCAGGGCAAGGGCTAGGCTGTGTATTGATGCAAAGAGGAAAAGTGATAGCCTATGCCTCTAGGCAACTCAAGGTTCACGAGAAGAATTACACCACCCACGACCTGGAACTTGGAGCCGTTGTGTTCGCTCTCAAGATATGGAGACATTACCTCTACGGTACCAAGTGTGAAATATACACTGACCACAAAAGTCTCCAACATATCTTCAACCAGAAGGAGTTGAATATTAGGCAACGAAGATGGGTCGAACTTCTCAAAGACTACGACTGTGAAATTCGGTATCATCCTGGCAAGGCAAACGTGGTGGCCGATGCGCTCAGTCGAAAAGGTTATGCGAACTCCATTCACCTTCTATGTTCGCAAATCATAACCTACATCAAGGATCGAATTCGGGCAGCTCAACATGTTTCTGTAACAGAAAATGATGTACGCGATGAGCTGTCATGTGGAGCTGAACTCAAAATCGAAACCAAATCCGACGGTATTCTATACTATTTAAACCGCATATGGATTCCTGATCGCGATAACCTTCGTGATTTCCTCATGAATGAGGCGCACAAAACACGATACTCTGTACACCCAGGAGCCGACAAGATGTATCAAGACCTACGATACACCAACTGGTGGCCTGGCATGAAAAAGGATATCGCTGTTTTTGTTTCCAAGTGCCTTGCCTGTTCCAAAGTAAAAGCTGAACATCAAAGACCTTCAGGACTTCTAGTCCAACCCGAAATACCTGTATGGAAGTGGGAAAATATAACCATGGATTTCATTACCGGGTTACCTCGCACCTCCAGTGGGTATGACACCATATGAGTAATAATCGATCGTCTTACAAAGTCATCTCATTTCATTCCGATTCGCGAGGACTTCAAGAACGAGAAGTTAGCTCGTATCTACATCAGTGAGATCGTAAGCCGTCATGGTACCACTAAGCATCATTTCAGACCGTGATGGTCGTTTCACTTCACGAACATGGCGAGCCATACAAACCGCCTTGGGTACACGATTAGACCTCAGTACCGCTTTTCATCCTCAAACTGATGGTCAATCTGAACGCACCACCCAAACCCTTGAAGACATGCTGCGAGCATGTGTCATAGACTTCAAAGGGAACTGGGACGCTCACTTACCATTAGTTGAATTTTCGTACAACAATAGCTATCATTCAAGTATCGGCATGGCTCCTTTCGAAGCTTTATATGGTCGTAAGTGCCGATCTCCAGTAGGTTGGCACGAAATTGGGGAAGCGCAAATAACCGGACCAGAATTAATTCAAGAAACAACCGACAAGATCCTTCAAATTCTAAACAATCTCCTAGCGGCTCAAAGTCGTCAAAAGAGTTATGCTGACAAACGACGAAAGCCCTTGGAGTTTGACATTGGTGATCAAGTACTTTTAAAAGTATCACCGTGGAAGGGAGTGGTTCGTTTTGGCCAGAAGGGCAAGCTAGCACCACACTACGTAGGACCTTTCAAGATACTCGAAAGAGTAGGTCCTGTAGCATACAAGCTTGACCTACCAGAAGAGCTCAACAGAATTCATCCCACATTCCACGTATCAAACTTGAAAAAGTGCCTCGCCGTCCATATTCCTCTAGAAGACATCCAAGTCAATGAATCGATGCACTTCGTTGAAAGACCAGTAGAAATCATGGATTTCGGAGAGAAGCGTTTGAGGCGAAGTCGTATTCCAATTGCCAGGGTACGTTGGGAGTCAAAACGAGGACCCGAGTTTACTTGGGAACGTGAAGACTCAATGCGCGAAAAATACCCGCATCTCTTTCCAGTTACCACTACTACTTAAATTTCGGGACGAAATTCCTTAAAGTAGGGGATACTGTAACATTTATGAAAAACGGGTTCAAAACCCGCTTCGTTTAATAATCAAGCATTTGGTTAAAAGTTCGTCGCGTATTGATTGTGCCGACAAGTTTTAAACATCTCATAATTAATAAATATTATAGAAGTTAAAAACCATAACTAATAAATAATAATAATAAGTAAAATAAACTTAAAAATAATAAATTGAGTCGTCGGGTCTCGAACCCGGGTCTCCCGCAAAGACACACACACACCACACCATTCCGCCGCACACATCATTTGTGTTACTGGAACAAATAAAACTTACAGTAAAAACCGAAAATCAAAACCGGTAATCAGCGTGCCCAGAACTCGCAATCGCCGGAAAAACCAAAACTCCGCAAATGTTGCCATTTCCCTTGACTGAAACGCATAAACTGATTTCGACATCAGTTATAACCGTTGCCTGGCACTCAATTTCAGTCAAAACCGTTGGAAATCATTGACCGCGAATCTTGACCCCTAATTCGAACCCAATCGGCCTGTCCTCCTTATAAATACCCACTCAAACTCCTGGTAAACATTTCGCTCAGAACCGCACTCTCTTTCCGAAGCTTTATTCCTTCCAAATCACGTCGCCGGAGATTTTCGCACTCGCCGGAATATCGCCGGAATCACTGATCAGAAAACCGCAGTCGTTCTTCAGACGGTATAATTGTCTAAACCTCCTTACTACCTCTTGATTTATAATTTAATTGTTCAAATCAATAATCAAAACTGTTAAATCAGTTCATTCAGTCGGAAATCGCAAATCAGGGTCGACGAAACTTGCCGGAAATCTGAAGAAAACTCTCTGTCTTGGTATATCATATTACTTACTTTTCTATTCTATTTCAATCGAGGATAAGTTTGTTGATCGATTAAGCAAAACAGTCGGGTTCACTGTTCTGTGTTTTCTGAGTGAAGAAGACGAATACTAAGTTGTATATTAATGTAATTAAAATCGGGTATTTAACCGGGTTAGACACACAGTCCAGCGGTGGACTGTGTGCAAATATAAAACACACGTCCCGGGTTCGAATCACACATGTTTCCGACTTTCTGAAATAAAACCAACATTTTTAAAACCTATTCAGATCAATTCACAGAATATATATAAGAGGAATATAATCCAGTAGTTAAGCAGATTAGACACACAGCACAACTGGTTGGGCTGTGTGCACTCGAGCCAAAGGTCCCGAGTTCGATTCCGGGTTTCTGTAACCGGTTCGGCCATATTAAATCGTTTTTAATAAAAACTAAATAAGGTTAAAGTTAGTTAGTATATATATATATATAATTAAAACCGAGAATATTTCGGGTTAGACACGTAGCTCAGTTGGTAGAGCTGCGTGCACGTATACGAGAGGTCCCGAGTTCGAACCTCACTCACCGCCTGATATAGTCTGACCGGTCAGACCCGGTCAAACATGACAAAGTCAACCCATTTTTAATTATTTTTGTTTATTTATTTAATTGAAAAATCATTTAAAAATACTTAAAAATAAGGTTTTTAAAGTTAAAAATTTGCATTAAACTCACAAAAATAAATCTAAAAATCTCATTAAAGAACACTAATTAAAAATAATAATCTCAAATAAAATTTATTTATTTAATTGAATCATGACGTTATTATTTAGTTTAGTTTTCCCTCGTCGGTTGAATCATAATATTCATGCGCATTCATCGTTATCAAGAAACGCATCCACTGTGAGTGAATCTCTACTAATTCCCCGTTTTAATCATGTTTTGGGGTGTATCATGTGTCGTACTATTCTTTTATTTTATTTAAACACTTGTGCATACATCATATCCTTGATCAAATGTGTATCAATTGTTGTGTGAATTATATGTAGATTGAATTTTATCATTTCAGTGCACGCAATTCATTAGGCCCATCAGTTCCCCGTGGGATACGGGTTGAGCATCAGGAGCCTCATTAGATCGGCTCCGTTTGATTGAGCCTTGATCTCAAAACATCATCATTCATGTCATATACTCATCCAAAGTGGTTTGTGATTGCTTTTATATATATATATGTTTGCTCACATGTGATTAATGCACGACTTTTCTTTAATAAATAAAACAAGAAATTAGTCCACAATGTTTTATCAAGGTTCACTCGTCAACTTTTGTTGACCCAAAATCTCCCCCGTTTTTACACATGATACAGGTGATCCAACCGAGACAGGAAACACTTAGGATGGCCTAGAAGAATAAACCAGCTTATGCTTTAGAATAAATTTATAGTTTCATTTTCCTTTGTAATTGTATGAATTTTGTTTTGGATATTTAAGTTTGTAATTTAAATTTAATAAATATGAAACATCTTAGTAAATATCATGAGCTTTGGTGATAACCCAATTATGCCCCGACTTTTATTCCGCTGCGGGTCGAGGTGTGACAAAAACCATTGTCTTTACTAATCATCAGCTCTGCGTTTCCTCTTCCAAAAGAAGGACGCAAAGCCTCGTCTCATTCGGTGGATTCTCTTTCTTTCTGAGTTCGACATAGAAATTAGAGATAAGAAGGGAGCAGAGAATGTGGCCACCGATCATCTATTCCGATTAGAGGATCCAAGTAGAGAAGAAATCATAGAGGAGGAGATCGATGATAGATTCCCCCATGAGTCAGTGGAGTTTATGGCAGCGGAAAAGGTGGGGATGTCGTGGTTCTCAGATTTTGCGAATTACCTCGCAAATGGAGTGGTCTTGAAGTGTATGACCACTCAGCAGAAGAAGAAATTCTTCCGCGGTGTGAGGTGATACATCTTGGATGACCTTTTCTATTTCAGGTAGGGGGAGATAGGATTCTTAGGCGCTGCGTGAGTAGAGAGGAGGGGGCAGAGATTTTGAGGCACGTGCATGACGGGCTGACAAGATGTCATCATGGTCCGCACGTCACCGCACATAATATTTTTTATTGCGGTTTGTACTGGCCTACGATAGTTAAGGATGCCTTAGAGTTCGTTAGGACATGTGATTGTTGCCAGCGCACCGGCAACATCTCATCCAAGGACGAGATGCCCCAACATCCGATCCAAATTCTTGAAGTCTTGATGTATGGGGGATTTACTTCATGGGACCGTTTCCCATCTCTAGCAGGAATCGGTACATCCTTGTGGCTATTGATTATGTTTCCAAGTGGGTTGAAGCTCAAGCTTTACCCACAAATGATGCCCGAGTGGTGGTGAGATTTTTGAAGAAGCTATTCACTCGCTTCTATACCCCACGAGCTATCATTAGTGACCGTGGCACTCACTTCTGTAATGCCTCATCGCCTCTCTACCGCTTATCATCCTCAGACGAGCGGCCAAGTGGAGAAGCGAACCGAGGGGTGAAGCGGATCCTCAAGAAGACTTTAGGCAAAAGTTGGAAGGACTGGTCCGATAAATTAGATGATGCTTTATGGGCGTTTAGAACCGCCTATAAGACACATTTAGGCACCACACCCTTCATGATCGTTTATGGTAAAGCCTGCCATCTTCCGGTTGAACTCGAGCATAGGGCTTTATGGGACCTGAAAACCGTGAATTTGGACCTTACCGAAGCTGCCAAGAGACAATACTTCCAAATTCATGAGTTGGAGGCGCTTCGAGATGCGGCTTATGAGCGTTCATGGAGCATGACAGGAGATTGAGAGGTGTGAAAGATTTTCAGATCAGAGATAGGGTCCTCTTCTATAATTCAAGATTGAAACTATTCGCTGGGAAGTTAAAGTCTAAGTGGTCAGGCCCGTATGTGGTAAATGAGGTATTCCCGTACGGAACGGTCGAGTTGCAAGATGAAGCTAACGGAGAGACATGGAAGGTCAATGGTCATCGATTGAAGCACTATTTAGGAGGACCGCTCGATCCCACCGAGGTGGAGGAAACTCCTCTCGAAGTTCCGCCTCATACCGCATAGACTCTTGGGTATCGGCTCAAGTGTAGAGTTTGTACATTTTTGTAATTATTTGCATTTCATCTCTTTTCTAGTACTAATCCTTGTTTTTCGTAGTGTGTGTTTTTGTTTGTTTGTGGGTCGGTTTAGCTGTTTTTGCAGGTTATATCACGCCACCATCGATGAGGATCTTGGATTTGCAGGTACGTTCTGATAGTAGCCGGATGCGAGCGGGGTGTTTCACTAAGTTTCAATAAGTTGAACCACATTTTCAAAATTTTTCTAAGGTACAAAATAGACCAACATTCAAAACTTTCTGTGAAAACACCCCTCTCGCGGGGCGCGAGAGGCACAAGCCACCTTGGTCGCGGCCCGCGAGGAACTTGAGTTTCTGGGAATTGTAGCTCGGTTGCGGGGCGCGAGAGGAATTACTTCCTCTCTCGCGGCTCGCGAGAGACCATAACTGCAGATCTGCAGCCCTAAAAGCCACTTTCATCCTTTTTAAACCCCATTTTCACCTACTTTCATACACGGCTCTTCCATTATTCTCCACCAAAATCCGCCATTTTAACCCACATTCACCCAAATCTTCCTCTCTTACTTCCCTACATCAACCATAACCAGGTTTTCAAGTGCATATCTCTTTTTTGTTCCTTCAACTGAGCTTTTTAACTGTTTCGCAAATTCTCCATTACTTGTTTAATATTTCTTATAGATCGGCAGCACTGTATGTTTCTGGCAAACTTTATGCTTTTATCTTCATATTTTATTCAGTTGCTGAATGTATTTTGGTGCTTGGTCTATTGTAAGTTGCATGTTAGTTTACCTTGAGGATTGGGGTGCACTTGGGTTGGTTTGAGTTTTGATTGTGGTGGCTGCTCATTTCTGTGGGCAGATTGGGTGTAAACAAAGTATCTCTTGGTGGGTGGTTTAGTATGGTGAGGTTCAACATTGAGTGTGGGGATGCGGGTTGGTAAGTATTGGTCTAAAAATCGGATTTTTAATAGAACTTTCTACCCGTTTTTCTAGCTATGTTCATAAAGTTTCCATCTTTAGACTTAAACTCAATGTTGGATGATTTTTGGCACATAGGTTTTAATTGTGGGCAATTAAAGTGCCGGAAGGGGGTGGTTGTAATATTTTAGATATATTTTGGGGGTTGGTAACATTTGGGCGTTCATGCTTCTAAGATCTATCTCGCCCGTACTCAATCTCCATTCGGGAGAGATTGGTTCTAATTAATTAATGATGTTGCACACACCTAATAAGATATATCTAAACACATTTGGTAAAGTGTATACTTTTCAGACCACGATCGCGAATGTAATGCTATACGGTCATTGTTCATATATGGTTGCCTCTTTCTAATGTTCTACTTGTCGTACTCGTGCTTTATGCAGATGTCTGGTGAAGGTAGTTTAAGCCGAGCAGGACGAAAGAGAAGAGGGCCCACACGTCGACAGAGGGGTGACCCAGCTGATGTACCACCGCAGCCTTCGAATTTAGGGCGACGGCGAATCCGATATAGGGGGGACGGTATTCCCCATGGGCAGAGCATGTGGATAGTAGATAGTCCCCTGCTGTAGTTCAATTTAGATTCTCACAAGTGGGAAAGGCTTTCCAACTTGATCACTTATGATCTACTGCCGTACAGACGGATTGACTGGGAAATGATAGACCATCTGGGTCTAAGGGCATAATTGAGCAGTTGTTGGGGGATAAATTCAGGAGGGTATTGGATTGTGGAGCAAGGAAATATAAAGAAATTACCCTCGAATTTCACTCTACGTTTAAGTACCAGCAGGGAAAATTTTCTGAGAGTGACGCTATTTCGTTTGCCTTGGGGAGGCACGTGTACGAAATGACGGTTCCACAGTTTGTCGTGGCCATGCAGATTTACACACTAGAGGTGGTTTAGACACCGGATTTCTCCACCAGTCTACAGGGGGTTTTAAGAGAAGGCACCCCCATAGTGTTCAGACAGATGAACTGGCCAGGTTCTGGGGTATAATCTCTTCTGCACCATATTCTAACAATATAATAGCAAGCGACATCATCGATCTGGTTTACCGGTTTATTCACAAGATTCTTGCTGCTACATTGGTTGGGCGAGGGCAGGGTGATAACAAGGTAAATCAGGTGAGTTTACTCTGTTTGATGTGCATGGTGGAAGGAAGGCGGCAAACTTGGCGACTATATTTGCGTGGTCAATGAAGCGGTTGTGGAGGGGAGGCCCAGGGGCAAGGGTATATTATGGGCTCCTGATTACATGCTTAGCAGAGAGTCTTGGAGTATTTGATAGATATCCCCAGGACAGGATGAGAAAGGGCCCAGCCCCATGCTCCATGAGTATTCGTGACCTCCAGGCTTCCGGGATTTTGACTACACAGGAGCCTGTGAGCTAGGAGCCAGTTCGCCAGGGACCTTAGGTGCAACCACCTCCAGGATCTGAAGCTGCATCATCGATGCAGGCCGGTGTTCCTACTCGATATCAGCGACCGGTCACACGTCAAGAGCTGCCAGGAAGGCAGTAGTCTCTCTGTCATTCTCACCTTGACCCACTTACTTTGGACTCTTTATATGACAGGATGGAGACTGGGTTTGGGGATCTGCATGGGTATGTAGATCAGCAGTTTGGCGGTGTTCGACAGGTCATGATGGAGAGTAGGCGAATGCATGAGGATAGCCAGCGAATGCTGGAAGACGAGATGAGGTACATGATGGAAAATTTGAACATGGGGGTTCCATCCTACTCTCAGCAGCGAGGTGGTCAGCCGAGTTCGAGTCAAATTGCCGGTATGGAGGACGTCCAGCCGTACCAAGTGTTCAAAGCGTCGGAGGAATCGGAGGACGATGATTGAAGCAGCAGCAGTGGAGCTATATCTTTATTATTTTTCTTTTATGTTGTTTTAATCTCCTATTGGTCTGTACTTTAAACAATTCACTTTATGGGAATGGTGGGTGGTTTGGGTATGATGGTGAACACTTTTCAAGACACTTTATTTATTTGCTTTATTATATTATGTTTTTGGAAGTGTTTTATTGATAGGTCGATGTTATGCTGCTTCCGTTCGCATGTGAGTTTTGAGAGTGTATGCTGACCGCGTTCGGATTGGAGGGCATGAGTGGACTAACTGGCACATTGACAGTCTTGCATTACCAGCTAAGTCGTTTCATTTATATATTTTGTTTTTATTTATTTTGTTCTTTATTTATTATTTTGAGTAGTAGGTTTTCTCATCCTTACATTAGGGACAATGCAAAATTCAAGTGTGGGGATGGGATATTTAGAGTAGATTAGATTAGAGTAGTTGTTTTAATTTGAAAAAAAATGAAAAAACCAAAAAACAATTTAAAAAACAAATCAGAAAATGTCGTTTGAAAAAAGGAGTTTGCATAAAAGATTTAAACGGAAAATGATAGAAGAATTAATTTTTTATTCGGTTTCAAATAATAATAATATGAAAATAGATGGGTGAGTTTGTGTCTAACTCGGGATATGTGAGTAGGCTCGATTCGGTTCTTATGTTCTTTGAGATTAATATACCTTAATTGTCGGTTTACTAGTGGGTGCACATCTAGGAAAAATGGGAAACTCAAACCACCAAAAATAGTAAAAGGAATGCCGTTATAAGCTAAAATCTTTAGAATTTTTAATCATGTAAAAAGAAAAAAATGAAAAAATAAGCTTGATTAAAAAGTAGACGAGACCTATCTAATCTCCCTTGGGGATGGTGACTTTGATCAAGAAAGAATTAGTTGAAATTTGAAGTATCGAAGCCCACATTGTCGCTCTCGGGGATGGTGACTCTGGTTGAGACAACCTCTAGGTTAGATATGCAAAAAGAAATCAAATGCTCAAAAGAAGAAAAAAAAGAGAGAAAACATTACTTGGTTTTAAATTCTTTATATTTTGGTATAAAACGGTTAGGAAATGGGTTAAATGATTCATTCCTTTTGTTCCATAAGCTTGAGGGTGGATTAGGTGTACTATGGATTGTAGTGTGAGACCTTAGGTAGATTGACCGCACTTAAACTAAATTCACATGATAAGAATTCTGAACCGAATTTTGAGTTTAAGTGGATACGAATACTTGCAATCGCGGTTAACATAAATCTTATTCCATAATGAAAATAATCTTAATCTTTGAAATCGAATAATTATTTGGTTATGATTCCGTTTGTGCATAATTCTTTTTCGATGACGAAAAAGAGCAAGTGTGGGATATTTGATGTATTGAATAATACATACATTTATCGTGTAAAGTTTGTAAAGTTTTAACTAGTTTCGTTTCGGTTTGTCAAGAATTTATCTACTTTTAATCCAAATGGGTTTTGTAGGTCTTGGTTCGTGAAAACGGTTGGAAGGATGGGAAAAACGAGCTAAATTGATAATTGAAACCAAGCTGGAGCGTAGTTGGAACGCGAAAGAGGAAACAAATCGAAAAACAGAGGGTTTTATCCCTCTGGCGGCCCGCGATCGCATGACCTTAAACCTCTCGCGCCCCGCGAGAGGTGATGTTTATCTCGGTGACATTACTCGGTAGCGGGGCGCGACCGAGACTCCATATCCCTCTCGCGGCCGGCGAGACGGTGTTTTATCCAGAAAGTTTTGAAAACTAACCTGCTTTAGCATTTTGGTTATATATTTGAGTCATATTATGATACAAACACAACTTGATCATCTTGGACGAACTCAGATCTTGGGAAGCAGAAATTCTGGATTATTGGAGTTGAAAAAGATTGTTCTAGGCTATGGGAATCATCTAGGTAAGCAAGGAATTTCGAGGCATGAGCAAATACGGTTTTATTGCAAAATCTTGATCTTTCTAGTTCTTTGTTTTAACCTTGTGATGAATTCTTGTTTAAACCTTGTTTATTTGTTCTTCACAACTATGATACTTGGCTAGATCTCTTTGTGTTACCTAGATTTGGATTATTTATGAAAGTTTGGTTTTTATTTTAGTTTAATTATGGTTGGAATGATTGTTTGGTAAAGTTCACAACTTTAACTTGTTAGTTTAGTGTATTTGCATGATCTAAGTTGATTTGTGATTATTTGTTTGTTTTACATGAATCTTGGTGGATGTCTTCCATAGAATAGGTTTGTGTTGCTTTTTCGAGTCTTTAGGGGTTCGGGAAACAATCGGTAAATTGGTCAATAAAACTGGGAAAACAACTAAATGAAATATAAAATAAGTTTTATCATTATACCTAAATTAATTATTGAGAAATAATATTTAGTTAGCTAAATTGGTTAGATGAATTGTTAGGTTTAGGTTTTGAAAAAACCCCGGATCTAATTTACTTGTCATAATCGAGTCGGTTAAGCTAAACTAGAAGTTATTGTTGGTCTAGGTTAATTATTGAGAAGTAATCAACTAATTAGACACTTTACTAAACTATAAGATAACTGAGAAGATGCTTTTAAGACCGGTGAACATAAAACAATTGTATGGTATCATAGATGTCTTCCCGAGAAGGGTCGAGGGTCCTGTTCGGTAAACCTATAATTTAATAGTTTAAGGTACCAGTCATTCATTCAATCTAACTAATTAAGTATATAACCAATAGATGTAGTGTAGGTCTCGTATAGGCCGATAGGTATCGTGTAGTATACTATAACATTGCATCGTATAGGTATCAGCATAGTATATGTATTGGTATATGTAGTAGTATAGTATAATATAGGCATAGGTGTAGAATCGTATAGTATAGGTGTAGGGGTATAGGTGCATTAGTATCGTAAAGTATAGGTCTATACGGACCCTATACTACATTATATGATACGACACAATACTACACCTATAGGCTTATAGGAAGCCAATACGGGACCTATACTACACCTATACGATACATAGGATACTACACTACACCACACTACACTACACTATAAAATACAATACAATACAATACTACACCTATAGGCCTACACGAGACCTATACTACACTATACGATACGCTACTACACCTATAGGCCTATACATGGCCTATACGGGATCTATATTGCAATATACGATACGATAATATTCTACAAAAATGTTTGTAAAAAATACTTTTTAATAAAACTTTTCTAAAACGATTTATGTTGTATTTTTTTTGTAAAAAAACCTTATATACGCCTCATATAGGCCTATACGAGGCATATACGGGCATGGGTCTTATACGAGACCTATACAATAGCTTCTATACCCTTTCCCCCGTATAGGTCTATACGCGGCGTATAGGAGCAGCCACACAAGAACTGACACTAGTTAGGCACTGAGTTGATGTAACCCTATACGCCTAGTATAGGCTTATACAAGGCTGGGGGTGTGCAAATAGACTGATGGGGTGTCTGGATAGTTTTCCCATAATTAAATCATTGTAACATCGTCGTTACATCACAACCATGTAGAAAACTAGAAATCATAGCAATAAGTAAGCATCCAATTAACTAGGTGTAATGGAATAAGTAAACACTGAATACCAATAACTGAAAAAAAGAAAGGCCAGTGATTAGTTGGAAAAAGACCTCCTTTGGTCATCATTAACCAAATGGCGAGATATTGAATGGCGCCCCCAAATAACTAGCAGGCGTGGTGTTTCGCTAGTTATTGGGCTAATGTGGCATTCTTAGTTATTCTACAAAGCTCAGTTTAAGTAAGTCTAACTTTAATCACAGAGCTGAATACATTAAAATTTACCCCTAGTGTATTATTGTTTAGCAACAATTTTGTTTAAATCTAAATACCATATAATCTTACATTTAGTTTGGGTGTTACGGTGGAACCGGGGAAGGAGCTGATGTGGAGGGTTGGGAGAGCTAGGAACATCACACTGCTTCTTCTTTCTGTGTGGACTTTCAAGAGAACCGTGGGTATGGTCCCGTTTATCGCACCACCCCTATCTCTCTCTCTTCTTTCTCAAGCTTTATATATATATAAATGAGGTGGAGGATTAGGAAAGAGTATAACATAGGTTAAAGGGAAGGAGGAGATGGTGATGTGGCATTAAGGTGACAATCATGAATCAGGGATTAAGGACAAGTATAAAACATAGCCTTAGGGTGAAGAGGTGCTTGCGGGTAAAGCTCTCGGGTAGTAGAGGGTTGGGCAAGAACATTGCCACAACCAGACAAGGGAATGGGGTTTAAAATCGGGTTCACGGAGCACCACTTGAAGGCGCACAATTTGTGGGCTTTGAAATTTTTTTTAAAAAACTGCAAAGGTGGTTTTGGGTTTAGAAATGGACACATATGATAGTTTTTGGTACTTTTGAGTTTAAATGAGGCGACAACTTAAAATTGGGTGATCTTGAGGGTAATTCAAGGCGACTAGGAAATTAGTGATACGGATGATGATGATGAATTTAACTGGGGTTTGTTATATTTTAATAGGTAACCAATAAAACCAATATTCAAACTTAATCGTATGTGAATATTGTTTTAAATTTTGAATACGTTTAGAGATCATTAATTTGAATTCAGGTAATTGATTTTTATGAATCAGTGTAGAGATCATCAATTCGAATTCAGGTTATGGACTTTTATGTTTCGAATTGAAAATTTGAGTCAAATATCTTGTATACATATACTTCAAAATAAGAAGAAACAGATTCGATTAACTCTAAGCACTCAAAAATGATTCCATCAACACCTCTAACTTAAAAACAAAGTGAGACGGTAGCCATATCAATGTTTTATAGCGACTGAGCTTTCATGACAAATTCCCAATACTAAAGTGAAATAGAAACTATAAGAATCTTCAAATGTTCTTGTCTTTGTTTTGCATGTGAAGATCAAGTTAATCAAGATCATCCGAAAGGATCCAAGAATGAGCCGCAAGTCTGTTTTACGTTTTATTAGCCTTAATTGGGTCGAACTATTTACTATGTTTATATTAGTTTTCTGTTTGGGCCGGAGGCCACCAAACAATCAGCTGGGTCGAAAACATTAAGTCCATTAGGTTATGTTGGGTCATGGAGTATTGGGCCTTGTTTCATGGGAACCGGTGTGATTGTGGATATAACTGTAAAGCGGTTATCAAGGGGAAAAGACGTATCCCTTTGCTGAACGACGTACACCATCACAACACGCCTGTTCGGCAAGTATAAATAGGGGTCCATTATTCCGGTTCTGTAGTGCAAGTTTCTGATTAATCAAGTACAATGATTTCAAGTTTGTTTATGGTTAGTTCGATTCGGTATAATCAGTTTGTTTAGTTTGTTTGTTCATTGTTATCATGAAGACTAGTTGGTGTGAAGTTTGTTATTGTTACGTTTACGATTGCCATCATACCCGTTCTCGTTCACAATGGTCTTGGGAATCCGTAAGTGATGATACCAACAACTTGATTTTATGATTCAGTAAAGTATTAAACCTTGCATTTCAAGAAAACATCATATTTGTTGTATATGACTAGAAAACTACTATGTGCTTTGTTCCATCACAATTCATCATATTCTTTTTGGTACAGATGACTTTTGTAAAGGAAACAGTCATTATACGCAGCAAATTCAACATCGACATATATCACATCCTAGTAGATATACAAATAATAATTAAAATATTAATAAAAAGAAACCTTACAAATGCTTTAAATATTATTTGAAAAAATAATAAAGCCAACAAAGTATTTGAAACGAATCATGTTGTAGTGAGCCTAAATTCCTTTTTTGGTCTCAACACGACCATCGGTTCCGGCCATCATCGAATACTTGTCCTTCCTAGTCAAATTGGTGCATTCAAATCCAAGTGTATCCCCTATCACCCTTTGAATATAATTTGCTACCTTAAATGCAGATTTTCCGCCTTTGCAGGTAAGCTCCGGTGGTAGTTGATTCAAGAAAGTTATCTCATATGTTGGCCTAGGGTTCATGAACACAAAATAAGGGTCCAAAAACTTGTACCCACGAGCTGTTGTCCCATAAAACACACTTTGTTTTGTATTAATAGCAACAGGAACCATCCTATCTGTGAGCTCTGCAAAAAGAGCACTAAATCTTAGCAAGAACGATTCTCTACATGTCGTTCCCTCAGGGCAAATGACCAAATCGCCCTCTTCCAACAATTGTTTGATATGTGCGGCATCTTTATCTCTCTCCCTTGCCAATGCTACGGCTTTAATCAGAGAAATTAACTCAGAAAATCTACTAATACTATGTGTCACACAACTTATCTTTCGCCCTAGGGCGACAGCAGTGACCACTGGGTCAATGACCGCACGATGGTTGCACACAAAGAGCACCCCACTTTGTTCTTGTTTAAGAGGGGGTGGAGGGTTGCCCTTAACAATCAGTTTGATTCCAAGGATCTTGTAGTTGTAATACACGATTCTTTCCGGTAAAGGGATATTAAGGTAAACTCTAAGGATGGAGAGGAAAATGCCTATCGGCATCCATAAGAAGGTAAGTAGCGCCACAAACGGTGTAGGCCTTTGAACTAGACGCCCTTCGTGAAAGATAATCGGACTTAGAAGCTTGTTTCTTGGTAAGTGCTCACACCTTATTCTTGGTACCACATAACCCTCCTGCATTTAAGTAAAAGTGTCAATTGTTATTATATGAAGTAACATTATAAGTCACAAATATTTTCCCCCTTGGATGTAAACTAGACTTTCAAACTTGAACATTGATAAGAGTAGAAAACATGGTTAATAATGCCTTTTTCACTTTTGGTCTAATTCCATGTGATGTATTAAAGGGAAGTCACATGCTTCCTTTATTATGTGATTCAGTTTAATTCGATTGGCCCTCATGTACTTCAAACCCATGCAAGAAATAACAAAATTAAATAAATGTACGCAAAAAAACTTAAAAACAAGACGTACGCTAGATTGATTTTCTTTTTCAAATGTCAATTTCAACAAATCCCATCTATTTCTTTGACTCTTTCAAACATAGAACATATCAAAAATAGATGAAGAAGCAAATTAATACCCAAAACACATGAACCAAAATCAATAGTTTACTTTTTATTTGATCTGATTCTACATGTATAAATTCATACATGCATACATTACAGGTCCGTATCCGAAAATGTTAGAAAAACTTATGGCCCAGGATGAGATAAAGAAATTGGGGCCCTACCCCACTAACTCATCAGTCACATAAATAAACCAAACATAATAGATGTAAAAGTATTGAAACACACACGTGTTGCGACGTATAGACCTCGCCAAATTCATAGCGAAACATAAAAAATCACCTAAAAATAATTAAGTTGAAATGCTAACCAAACAACATAAAAAGGAAAAAAACTAAAAAGACATTAACGACTTATTCGTCTATGCTTAGACGACTCGTACATTATCACTCGTAATTCAATTTTAAACGAAACTTATATTAAATTGTAAATAAATACAGGTGGAGAATTCAAATGAGAAAATTTTTTTGTAAGAATAAAAAAGAATGAATTTCAATCAACAAGAATGTTTCATTTACTTCATTTAATTTTTATATTTAATATTAGTGTAAGTGTATATTGGTAAACTTAGACAGATTATTAATTAGCAGTATCTCTTTTTAATAGCTAACTACATTAAATTTATATTTTATTTTCAAAAAATATATTTTTTCAAAAAAGAAAAAAAATAATTTAAAATGTAGGTTAAATTACGAGATGTGTAAGATGAATTACGAGCTGTGTATGATAAATTTCAACATGTGTAAGATAAATTTCAAAACGTGTAGGATAAATTTTGATATGTTAGACAAAAACTTTTAGTGCGGAAAATGATAACATTTATAACTATTTAATTAGTCAAAGATAATAATAAATTAGATGAGATTAACTATTTAATATTTTATAATTATATACTTAGGTTTTTTTTTCTTAATTTAATTTTTTTCTCAAATAAATCTATGTAACCAAACCATTGTGATATGTCAAGATCCTCTTAAATGTTACTAAACCGTGACTTATCAAATATATTAACACAATTAGTTTAGAGATTTCATCTGAAAAATAATAAGCAATAAAAGTTATTGAAAGGTGAAAAGGGCCCGCGTGTAAATGGATTAATGGAATGTATAGGTTTCACCTCTTCAGAGCAATTCATACCTATTGAAAAAATGTTCAGAAACTGAAAATAATTTGCCACAACGCAAACTCTAACTATAGAACTCATTGTTATATCACTGGCGCTCTTGCACCAAGTTATAATGTCAGATGTTTACTGTTGCAATGTAATAAATATTAGTAATCTCCAGACAATGAAAATATAACTAAATTTTTAAAAAAAAAATTACAGGCTTTCTAGGTTTTTGACCCTGAGTCAACGTCCATCCGACACATGCTCAGGGCCAACTCTGATACATTACTACCAAAAGGAGTGCATGGATACTACATAAAATATGTCCGGTTTTATAGAAGTACATACTTTACTATAAAAGTTCAAGATTCAGATTACTCATCTAATTACATGTTAGACGGCTACTATTAATATTTAGTGTGGTACAACATAAAAACGTGAGTAATAATTAGCTTTATAAAAGATATTATTAGTTATGCTATAATGTTTTCATTTATGACACTACAACATAACTATTTCATAGGCTTTGTTTGTAACTACAAGCCACTCATGAGCTCCGTCTGACTAACTAAACACACTCAATTAATTACTCCATTCATGAACAAATTATTTATCCAACCTTTACCACAAAACACGTCTGAAAATACTTATGTATTAAGGCTATTTATTGTGAAAAAACTGAAGTATTGCTATATCACAGTCATGTCACTCTTACGTATGAATCTGAGCAATAACTAAGCATCTAATAACTAGATATTATAAAATAACTAAACGCTCAATACCAATAACTAAGACAAAAATTTTAAAAATAAATAAAAAAAAGAAAGACATGCGATTGGTTGAAAAAGGCTTGGCCCCCACCATTTCTTCTATGGTGATGGATTGAATAGCGCATCCAATAACTAGGTGGCGCAGTGTTTCGCTAGACATAACGCTCAGTCTACTATCATACTCTCGTTTAAGAAACTACGTTAAATCTCAACATTATATATAGTTAAATATATTTAATCCCTATTATAATAAAGGGTTAGGATATACGAGGAAGTTTTTTTATGGATATAAAGAATTGAAAGTAATCTTGACTATCAATTGAGTAATTAAGGGCTTGGATTAAATCGATAGAATTGAACAAAACAAGAAAGCGCGTGAGATTTCTAATGGTATTCTAGTCCATCAAATTCAATAGTTTCTATCTCCTCAAATTCCCTCTCGTTTTAAAACGTTTAACTTTTTATACGACATTATTTTTTATAAAAATTACACCATAAAAATGTGCGTTTTTTTATCTTTAAAACGAGCACACTATTGCTATACTTTTGAAAAAAAAAAAAGCTTTCGATATCCCATATGCAATAGACTAAAAACACTAAAGAACGTGTTTTTTTTAAAACGCAATGAACAAAAAGTACAAAAGAAGGTTTTTTTTTTCTAAAACGCAATGGATAAAAAGAACAAAAAATGATTTTTTGGTAAAATACAATCGACTAAAAACACAGAAGAAAGTTTTTTCTAAACACAAAGGACAAAAAACACAAAAAAAAATTGTCTTTTCTAAAACGCAATGGATCAAAAACAACAAAACAAAGTGTTTTTGGACGAAAAATACAAAAGAAAATGTTTATTCTAAAACGCAATTGACTAAAAAAATAAAAGAAATTGTTTATTTTAGAACGCAATTGACTAAAAACATAAAGAAGTGTTTATTTTAAAACGCAATTGACTAAAAATATAAAAGAAAATGTTTTTTAAATGGAATGGACAAAAAGCACACAAAAAATGTGTTTTTTTATTGTTTTGTAAAACGCAATAGTCAAAAAACTGTGTTTTTATTATTATTTTGTAAAACGCAATGGAGAAAAACACACAAAAAGGTGTTTTTTCATTCTTTTGAACAACGCAATGGAAAAAAAAAACGTTGCTTTGTCATTCTTTTGTGAAACACAATGGACAAAAAGAACATACACAAAAAATATGTTTTTCATTATTTTATAAAACAAAATTCTAAACTAAAAATTTAAACTGAAAATTGTTTTGTAATTTTCTTTGAGACATTTTATCAAACACCTGGTGTACAACTTTTTACTACTGTTTTCCTAATAAAATTGAAATCAATCATGTTGCCCAAACGCAAGAATACATCAAGAGAAAGGTTAGAATCATATATATCTTCACTTTGCCTAGAAATTGTTTAAGAAATTTGAGAAAGGAAGTAACTGTCTCGATCGATTTCTCATGTTCCATCGCATTATGTTAAATAAAAAAAGTGAAATTGCTTAAAGGTGATGTACCAAAACTTAGAAAAATAATCCTAACTTTGGACCTCAAAATGGTGATGTACCAACTTTGTTTATGTTGGTAAACATGTGATAACACTCTTAGAGGTTGTCCAAGTAGAAGGAAACCAAGAAACAAAAAGAAAACGATGAAGTAACAAGCTCAAACTCACTTTTTGTGTAACACCCTAAAAACGGGTTTGGTGATCAAACCACGATAATATTTAAAAGTGGGTAAAAGACCGTTAGTGGTAAAAATAAACCCGTAAACAAAAATAACTAGGAACAAATAAACCTAGTTAAAAACATGCATATAAGTAACCAAACAATAACTTGTAGTCTCATTGTTAATCAAAACTAAACTTGAGGGACCAAGGCTGCCAAGAAAGGAAACTTGTTTTATTAAAACACATAATACACACACTAAGTGTGTGTATATGTCGATGATCAGGAGAAGAACAAAGGGAAAGCCTAGTTCAATCAAGAATCAACAAATTGAAGGTCAATTCTAACTTCAAATCAATGCATGAACGCATATAAACGATCACCTAAACGAGGGGATCATGAGGTATGTCTCAAAACCTTGATTGATGAAAGTTATAATTTGAGACAAGTAGAATACTTGCAATTAGATTGTTGGATGCTGATCCAAAGATGATATTAAGTGTATGTGTATGCTTGATTTCGTTAAACTTAAAGAAATTATGCACAACTAGGTGTAAGATTACTTGTTAGTGATTAACAAGTAGATTATGAAGTAGGTTTTTTATTATATGATGAAATTGATGATATATAAGTGTTCATGATCATCATACTTGTATGTATGTGTAAGATAATTGAACAAATTAGAGGTTCGAATAAATGTCATACATAACTTGAAATGGGTTTTCGCATGACATGATGAAATTAACGCTATGTCAATGTTAATAGGTGTTTGAGAGCATGTTGTTTACTAAATTGTGCGTAAAATTGGATTAAATTAGGTATTCGGAATGAATGTCTAATAATATGGTGAAATGGGTTGTTACATAAAGATGAAAACCTAGCTAATGGATAAATTAACATTTGTTAATCAAAGCTAAGTTAACTTGATGTTAACAATCGCTTGAATTTGTTTAAGTGAAAGAAACGACATGAACTTGGTTTGGGAAACGTAGCTATAATGGTGGCCTAAGAATAGTGCTTACCGGGTAATTAACGAAATGCCTAAATAAGTTGTTAAAACTTATTTGTGAGTTTGTATGTGTAAATAGGTAGTTGACTTTTAAAAGTCAAACTGACCCGTAATAGGATCGAATGATAAATTTGATGTAAAATCCGTAAGATGGAATAGTCGTGTTAAATGATGACTAACCAACCATCTTGCGAATTATAAAAGGTAGTTTGACGCTTGACAAGCTAGGTGGAGGCTTTGGAAGAAGCGGATCAAACGGATCAAGTACGCGGAAAGAGCATAATTGGATTTCAAGGTAAGTAAAGCTTACATCTTTAAAATAGTAGAATTACTTATGTAGTGAATAAATGTTTTGGGTATTCGGGACAAGATTTCGAAATATAAAGTCCAATACGGATAGATACGGGTTTGAACGGGGGAATATGGTATTAAACCATGATTTATCGTAAAAAGGGTGAAACGGCAAATTAGTCATGTGATGACGAATAAATAAGGGGTTTCGAAAAGATACCATATGGCGTAAGGCATAATGGGTCAAGTGAATTAAGAAATGATTTTTTTAAGTAATATGATCATACAATGTAAACGAAATGGGTTAAATAGGCGAGATGGCAAATAAGTGCCATCTCATAATGACAAACGATTATTTATACCGAACGGGTCAAATGGTGATAGTATCATCGTATGTCAATGATGACTAATATCGCTTGTTAAATTTTTATGTTCTTAGAAAGAACATAGCATGATATTTGAACGAATCATGGTATGAGCCGAGCCAGGTACGTGTAACGGGTCAAAACTCTCATCAAGGACTTAAATGTCCGATGAGAGTTAAATAGGTCATAAATGAATAATGGACTACCTAAGGTAAGGTAAATCCAATAATCTAATCCGTAAACATTATGCTCTTAAAAACATAATTATTTTACATAGATAATGGTTAAATGTTCATTTTGGTCAAAACATGTTAAGGTAAGTCATTCGTCGTAAAAGAAGAGATTAAGTTGACCAAAATGCCCTCGAGTGATAAAAACAAGTAAACGACTCTAATATTAGTTTAAAAATTGAGTTTTATAATATAATAGATCCTTTCGGTAAAGTAAAAGAGAAAAAAATCATAAGCCTTTTTGGTTTAATGCCTTTTTAAACGGTCTTTTCCGTAAACTATCGAACTAAAGGATGGATATTGGATAAAATGAATTTTTGATAATAAATCCACCACAAATAATGTTGTGGTGGGAATTAGATAGACATCCTAGTGAAGAAATGTTAAAATAGAAGGTTTGGTTGAAATAAGCGTTGGATTACGCTAAAACTACCAAACGGGTCAAAATATTTAATATATAAAAGTTTAGTTGAATAAAGCGATGTATTTTCGCTAAGACAACTATACGGGTAATAATGGAGTGTTAATGCATACCGAAATGGATGTGTAAACGTATCGTTTAGTTTAAATGGGGTTAAAGGGCAAAATCGGAAATGTAGAGTATAAATGCATAATTCATAAGAAATAAGTACCCGGGTTAAGGATTTCGGGTTAAATATGTAAGAAAACATTTTATGGTTATTTAGAAACAAGTTTCATGAGAAACGGATATAGATTTAATGAGTTACGAAGATTTCGTAACAAAAGCGGCAAAAACTAGAAAAGTTCTTACGACGGCCATATCAAGCTATGATGGCCACCTAGCCTACGTCTAGCAACCGTTGAATGAAAGCAGACAATAGTGTTTTATTGATGTGTCACCGAAAGCCCCGAGTCGTGTTTTAATGTTCGGGACTTGAAACGGGTCGAGCGGGTGTAGGTCCCCTAGTCCTTATGGATCTTGACAGAATCGTCTATCCAACCTAGAGTGTGGAATCCTCTAGATCAGATTTCACAGAAAACACAAGAACACGAACGAGAATTCCTTTAAACTGTCTTCTATTGATTATCAAACACAATAGTTTTACAATCAATTCAAGACTCTTCTCTCAATCTCTCTGAAGCAATTCTTGCAGCAACTGACAATAAAACCAGCAACCTTAACCCTAAACACAACCTCCCTATTTATAGAGATTAGTTATACTCATGGGCTAGGGTTTCCTACATGGACTGCTAATGGGTTTAAGGCCCGATTCGCCTACCATGACCTATTTTATGTCTAGTTCAGCCCAATTACTTCTAATTCACTATTACAAAACTAAACCCGCTAACCGTTTATCATTTTACTAATTACAAGATATCCAAAGACCAAATCTAAGCTGTTATCACAAATATGCACCAACAAACTCCCCCTTGACAATAGCTTTGTAAAATAACTTAGTCTTCAGTCTTCTTGCAATCTTCAACATCTTTGAAAAACGTTGGTCTTTGGATAGCTTCAGCTTTAATAGCTTCTGTCAGCAACAGACTCCCCTTAAGCTGATGTAACCAATCACCAAATCTTCTAAATCGTTAGCCTTTGAGTAAACTCCAGTTTAGTCCTTGCATAGCAATCTCCAAAACTCTTCAACTTTGTCTACAATGTAGAAACGAGGTTATACCATGCATCCAAGCAAACTCCTCTTCACCAAACTTCTCAGCAACACCCTGCTACAATCTGTATACTATAAAACAAACATCTCAAGAAACCATAAGAATTTTTCAACACAAATTAAACAAATTATTATTATTCAAGAGATAGTAAAACCGTATCACAGATTAAGCACTTCTCAACTCAAAACATATACTCAAAATTTTGAAGCACACATAAACCTGCAAAATCTTAAAAATTTTGAACTCAGCTTCTCACATCGTCTCCCCTATCGGTAACAACTCCTCTATTAACAACCAATATCCCGTACATTAAAAATATACAAGAAAATGAAATCTTTTTGGATTTTTACATTTTCTGAAAGCAAATAAAATACGAAAAATAAACACTCTATTTTTGTGAGTATCACCAATAAGAAGATCATATCAGCAACATCAAACTGTTTTCACAATCTGTTATACTTCTATATGCAATATTCATGAAAAGCAGTTCAAGACGATTACAAGTATTGTTTATCCACTTAAACAAAATACATGAACATTTCAAGTACCATTACCTCGTGATCTGTTTAGATAATTTGTACGGATATACTAGTGTGTCCCACTACAGGACATACCCCCGCGATCAAGGTATGCACAAAAATTCATCGTAGTAGGTGAGTATACCGAAATTCATCCTGTTTGATTTACAACGTTAGATAATTGGTGATCAGGTCGGTACTTCCATACAACAAAGAGACCAATATCCAACGAGGGTTAGGGTAAATACCAAATTTTGGTACGATTAATGCACTTTGCACATTTGAATGACTCTCTAGGAGAGCTTCTTCAATATTTTGGATTTGGCATTTTAGCTCTTTTAAGATATCCTGGTTGTGCCTAGGTCAGCATATATCTGGATGCAGCAGAAGGACAACCTTGGTACCCCGGATGAAATCACGATATAAAGACCTAAAACCTCATATTTTGGCAATCTATCAACGCAAGATTTAAGGTTATAAAACCATACGCCACTGATATGTTACCCACTCATACACAGTTTAGTATACTTGTTTCACAACGGTAAGTTGATTATTTCATGTCTTTTGCCTACTGGTATATCATATGATGAAGCTTCTATCACACTTAAGCAATTTTCTTTTAATTTCAGTGTGACAGTCTAACTTGCTGATGTACTATCATTTCTTCTTTTTCACACAGTGAAAAACTCATTTTTGATTTTCTATTTTTTATGTTTTTGATATTTGAAAAACAGTAAATTATTTACAAACTATTTTTATGGAAAAATGGTTATTCAGGATTCCTCATCCCATTGAGTTCGACTAAATGGTCAAAACAAGCCCTGTCAAACGCTTTTGTGTAAAGATCTGCCAGGTTATCTAGTGTGTCGACTCGATTTAGTTCAATTAATTTCTTTTCAGCACAATCCCGTATAAAATGATTACGAATGTCAATATGTTTTGTGCGACTGTGTTTTATGGGATTGTTAGTGATTGATATAGTGGCATTATTGTCTATCATAATAGGAGTACGAGTGAAATTCAAACCGTAATCGCTCATCTGCAGTTGGATCCAGAGAACCTGAGAGCAACAGCTACCCGCAACAATATATTCAGCTTCACACGTCGAGGTAGACACGCAAGACTGCTTCTTGCATTGCCATGACACGAGCCTCCCTCCTAAGAACTGACAACCACCTGTGATAGACTTCCTTGTAGATTTGCATCCTCCAAAGTCCAAATCAGTAAAAGCAACAAGCTTCAAATCACTAGCAGCTGGATACCATAACCCAAGTTTAGGTTTCCCCTTCAAGTAACGAAGAATCCGCTTCACCACTTTCATGTAGGACTCCTTTGGATTCGCTTGATATCTTGCACAAAGACATAATGCGAACATGATGTCGGGTCTTGAAGCAGTAAAGTACATCATAGAACCAATCATTGCCCTGTATTGAGTTGGATCAACATCCTCCACACTCTCATGATCTGGACCAAGATTGTGATTCTCACAGATAGGTGTATTGAAAGTAGCGCAATCCTCCATCTTGAAACGAGACAAAATGTCATACACATACTTCGTCTGATGTATAAACATCCCATCCTTCTTCTGTTCAACTTGTAAACCCAGAAAATAGGATAATTCACCCATCGCACTCATCTCAAACTTGCTCTTCATCACCTCTTCGAAATCATGACACATTTTCTCATCAGATGACCCAAAGATGATGTCATCTACGTATACCTGTACCAGCAGAAAGGCTTCCTTCTTCCTTTTAATGAACAGTGTACTGTCAATCTGACCTCTTTCAAAACCATGTTTTAGCAAATGTGCAGACAGTGTCTCATACCACGCCCTAGGTGCTTGATGCAATCCATACAATGCCTTATCAAGTCGATAAACTCGATCTGGATAGTCTGGATCAGTAAACCCGTCTGGCTGGGAGACATACACCACTTCTTGGACTTTC
This sequence comes from Scalesia atractyloides, assembly GCA_947069175.1. NCBI lineage: Eukaryota > Viridiplantae > Streptophyta > Magnoliopsida > Asterales > Asteraceae > Scalesia > Scalesia atractyloides. The sequence goes on from CAMTDV010000026.1 coordinate 18,089,582, forward strand.
CCGTAAAGAAACGCACTCTTCACGTCAAGCTGGTAAACTTTGAAGCCCTTGAATGAAGCAAAAGCTAGGAACAAACAAATTGCTTCCAACCTTGCTACTAGTGCAAACAGTTCATTGTAATCAATCCCTTCTTGCTGATTAAAACCTTTCACTACCAACCGATCCTTATTCCTTATCACGATCCCTCGGTCGTCTTTCTTGCACTTAAACACCCACTTAGTGCCTATTTCTTTTTCTCCTTCAGGTAGATCAACTAGTTCCCAAATCTTCAATTTCTTGAACTGAGCTAGTTCCTCTTGCATAGCTTCAACCCAACAGTTGTCTTTTAGAGCCATATGAACATTCTTCGGCTCCTCTTGGGCAATAAAGCAGCTATACAAACATTCATTTATCAACCTAGTCTTCTGAATCGAAGTAAACAAACAGGAACCTTCGAGCACACCTCTTCTTGTCTGAACACCTGCAGCAGGATCACCAATGATGTTTTCAACTAGATGATCTCTGTGTACTCGTGTGGTAGCAATGGTGTCAACCACCAGATTATCTCCCAGATTAGAACCAACCTCCCCCTGAATATTAGCAGTAGCAAATGGATTAGTGAAATCCTCCCCCTGAATAGGTTCAGACTCACTATCACTGGAGTCCTCTGGAGCTGCACCGGAAGAAGTTTCTGGAGCCTCTGTCATCGATACACTCGATCTAGACATGAAGTCACACTCACCATCTTCACTGATCACATTATGGTTCACTTGAGACTCATCTGCATTAGAAAAATCAGGAATATTAAATGATTTAAACACACTGTCATAATCATATAATATAGGAGGACCACTCGTTGATTGTTGAGGTGTATAACTAGTGATTTCCATGTTAAACACCACCTCAATTTTACCAGTTTTTAGATTAAAAACCCTTTTATTCGGTGTTCCAGGCATATAGCCTAGAAAGTAACCCTCATCAGCTACCTCACCGAATTTTTGCTTATCTTTGTTTCGCACAATAGTGCAGGTTAATCCAAATGGTTCAAAGCCTTTTAAGTTTGGTTTTCGGTTAAACGATAGTTCGTGACATGTTTTGTTAAACCGTTTAACCGTCAAAACTTTGTTCAGGACATAGCACGCTGTGTTCACAGCTTCTCCCCAGAAGAGAACTAGAAGCTTTGAATCAGAAAGCATAGTCCTTGTGGCTTCAATCAACGTCATGTTCTTCCTCTCAGCGACTCCATTCTGTTAAGGTGTATAAGGAGCAGAATATTGATGTTCAATTCCTTTGCGAAGGCGATAGAGATCCAGAACTTGATTCTTGAACTCCGTGCCATTATCACTCCTTATCCTCTTGATCCGTGCATCATGGACATTTTTCAAGTTTGTAAAAAGATCAATCAGCATCTCCGCTGTCTCATCTTTTGTACCTAAAAAGAAAACCCATGAATAACGTGAGTAATCATCAGTGACAACTAAACAATAGTACTTTCCACCTATGCTCCTTACGTTCACTGGACCGAATAGATCCAAATGAAGTAATACATAAGGGGCATTTATGGAATTTACTGTTTTAGACTTGTGAGGTTTCTTATGTTGTTTTCCCTTTTGACATGGAAGACATTTATCTTCCACGTGAAACCTCTGCACTGGCACCCCTTCCACTAAACCATTTTTAATAATATAGTTCATTTTTCTGTAGTGGATGTGGGCCATGCGTTTGTGCCACAGCAATGACTCAGCCTCAGATGCTTTTGATAGTAAACACGCCACCATAGAAGACGAGTCCTTGGCACCCATTTCCATGACACAAGTGTCATTTCTCCTTGGTGCTCTCATCACTATCCAATCATCCAGTATCACCAAACCAGGTTTCAACACCAAAGCTTCAGACTTTGTAAAGTGGACCGAGTGACCCTTGTCGCAGACTTGAGACACGCTCATCAGATTGTGCTTCAGCTGCTCAACATAGTTCACTTTGTCCAGTGTGATCTTCCCGTTAGTCACTTTTCCACGACCGGTAATGTGCCCTCCTTTAGCACCTGCAAAATTCACGTATCCACCATCTATATTCTCAAACTCAGCCAACAGCCTTGCATCCCCTGTCATGTGCCTGGAGCAGCCACTATCAACATACCACAAGTTGATAATCCTCCTTAGCAGCTCCTGCACCACCCAACAAAATTAGTTAGATTGGGGGACCCAAGCCTTAATGGTCTTGGTTCTTCCAGATTCATCAATCATAGGAACATCCATCCAGTCTTGGATCTTAGACCTGTTGATGGAAATGGTTTTTGATTTCCACTAGGTCTGTGGTCATTAGGTTTCTTAACCATGTTTGGACTTTGAGACCTATGGAAATTTTGATTTTGATTCCATGAATTTTGATGATGATAATTTCTAAAGCCATCGTTATAAAAATTTCGATTGCCAACATTCTGGTATCGATTTTGATATTGACCTTGACTTCTGAAATTATTTGATGGACCATTAAAGTTATTCATTCTTGGTGAACTACTTCTAGGTCTATCATATCTGCATGATGTAGATGCAGGCTGAAATCTTTGTTGATTTCTTTGAAAACGAGGAACTTGATGAGTTCCTTTTTCAGCCTTATCTACACCAACAGCAACACTCTGTTGCTTGGTAGCAGACATCTTTGGTGAGTTAACCTTCTTCTCACCATCACCAATTTTCTCTGGTGATTTTTCTCTCTGTTTCTCACTTACCTGTGCTTCACTCTTTTTGTTAGGACAGCAGCTGGCTACATGTCCTTTCTCATGACATTTGAAACAAGATTTTCTAGCTGAAGACTTCTCTACAGAAGCCTCTTGCTTAGATTCATCAGGCGATGATGATGATGATGAAGATGCCTTTGAAGGATCTTGTTTAGTTTGCTTAACTTCAGATTTTTCTTTGTTTTTGTTCTTAGCAAACTGCACATTAGACTCTTTAGTAATAACAGGGACCTTTTCATTCATGTCACTCTCTTTAACAAAATCAACCTTTTTAACAAAAACTTGTTTTTGATTTTGAGGGTGTGTATTCTTTGTTTTCACAATAGTGTCTCTGTTATTATCCTTCTTAGCATTTTCAGTCACATTACCATCCTCTGATGTGGAACTACCAGGTGTAGTTGACACAAAGTCTGTAAGCTCTTCTTCATCTAGCAAGAAAGAATAGTCATGACCAAGAGGTGGTGGAACTTCATTCAAACCTTTGAAGCCCACACAAGTCTTGTCATTACTCTTCTTCAGGCCATTCATCATGTGTTTCATGACAAAAGATGAATCTCTAAATTTATTTAATTTCTTTTCAAGCTCACAAATTTTAAGTTGTGCTTCAGACAACTCTTTGCATTTTTCATAAACCTCTTTTGTTTTCTCACTCATCGCATCATGAGCTAAGTCAATAACTTGAAGTTTTTCATTAAGCTTACATGTTAGAATATTAATTTCTTCTTCATAAGCTTTTATTTTCTTCAAGTATAATGACTAATTTCATTTTACAAAAAAGTTTGATTCTTTTAAGTTCGAGAGCTCATTAGCCAACTTTGGTTTTGTTGTGTTAATGTGTCAACCTCACTTTGCAGTTCACAACATTTCAAACAAACAGAACTACTAGAGTTAGAACATACCTCGCCTGTTGATTTGCTTAGATCAGCCATGAAAGCATCAAAACCAGCAACCATTTTCGTCTCTGTAGTCATCTGTTCTCTAGCAAAATGTCCATAGTTGTGACAGTTGTAACACTTCACTTTTGACTTGTCAAAGCCCACACTCTTGCCAACGAACTTCCTGCCCGTTCTGTTCATGAACCTCTTCACCCTTCTAGAAATCATGGCCATCTGCCATTGCAAATCCATCTCCTCTAGGTCATCAGGGTCGATCTGATCATAATCTTCATCAAACGTAGCAGGATCAGATATTTACCCTGAATGTAGTTCTTGTAGGAAGCAACAAAAGTAGCAAGCAATGCCAGGTGATCTTCAGCACTTTTGACACTCAGAGGCATAGACTTAGAACTGTTGTTACTTGATTGTTGTCTCTTAGCCCTGACGAGCCTCCTAAAGCAGCAATGAAACATACTTTTCCATCAGAATTTGTCACTATCTGTTCATTCTCGCATGAGAGAAACGCAGTTGCAGTGTCACTAGAAGCATTGTTGGAAGATGAAGGTGTAAGACCTTTATAAATCCCTGGGTCTTGAACCTGATCATAACCCGTTTCCTTCTTTTTCATATTAAGCTCACAAGCTCTCAATTTTCCAACAACCTCCTCCAAGTCTTTCTTTTCATAATCAGCTTCACCCTTTATCATCAACGTGTAAATATCTCACTTTGCAGGTAAAGCGTCCAGCAACTTGTCGTTTATCTCCACATCTGTGTATCCCTCTATGTCATAATTATCGATTTCTGACATCAGATGATAATATCACGTGATAATATCTTCCAGGGATTCATTTCTCATTCCTTTGAACACAGCAAACTGTTTCTTCAGCAGATCAACCTTATTCTTCTACACATCTGTATTGCCCTCATACCTCTTTTCTAGGGTGTCCTACATCTCCTTTAATGTTGTATAACGCTTGAATGTGTGTTTGATGCCATCAGGTAACGACATCTTGATAGCAGCTAAGGCCTTCTTTTCATATTCATACATTCTCTTTTCAGCTTCAGACATGTTGACATAAGCAGTAACACGCTGTCTTCCCTCAAAATCATGCGTTGGGTTAGCGTACCCATCTTGAATACAGATCCACATCCGTGTGTCCTGATATTCAATAAAGGATTGAAATCTATCCTTCCAAGTAAGATAGTTCTCCATCTTCAGCATCTTTGGAGGTTTATTTGTTGTGCCAGCCTCATGCTCCATCCTCAACAACTCATTAAAGTTTGACATATTCGACATTTTTACCGAACCGGCTCGTTAAAAATGTTAAAACTTGTCCAAAATGAGTGGTTACCAAATTATACCGTTAGACTCGTCTCGACGATCTGATTCTAATGTGTAGGTCCCCTAGTCCTTATGGATCTTGACAGAATCGTCTATCCAACCTAGAGTGCGGAATCCTCTAGATTAGATTTCACAAAAAACACAAGAATACGAACAAGAATTCCTTTAAACTGTCTTCTATTGATTATCAAACACAATAGTTTTACAATCAATCAAGACTCTTCTCTCAATCTCTCTGAAGCAATTCTTGCAGCAACTGAACAATAGAACTAGCAACCTTAACCCTAAACACAACCTCCCTATTTATAGAGATTAGTTATACTCATGGGCTAGGGTTTCCTACATGGACTGCTAATGGGTTTAAGGCCCAATTCGCCTACCATGCCCTATTTTATGTCTAGTTCAGCCCAATTACTTCTAATTCACTATTACAAAACTAAACCCGCAAACCGTTTATCATTTTACTAATTATAAGATATCCAAAGACCAAATCTAAGCTGTTGTCACAAATATGCACCAACAGCGGGAAATTAAATAAAGCTGCAGCAGATACTGTCGCCGATGGTACACCTGGCCACCACCGACACATCCATATTGTTCCGACGTCTTAAGTTACTGCCTACGGCATGAAAGCCCCGACGCAGGTTTTAAGAAGGCGTCGCCGACGAGACTTTCGGCCGTCGCCGACGCCACCTCAGAAACGGTGTTTTTTTATTTGAATATTTTACCAAGTTATTACATTACGCCTTCGGTTATTTGCTATAATACTAATATTTTGCAAATTTCCAGTTCATGGGATTCCCAAGTACCTCCGAAGGACGATCAAGCTCTATGAAGAACCGAACACAATCAAAGATCAAGCTTTCGCATTTGGGTTTCAACGTTACGAAACAAAATAGTAAGGACACATCGAAATGTTTAACGTATTTAAAGTTTTAATAAGCGCCAAGATTTTAAATGACGTGTAATTGTATTTTTTTCGTTTAAATGCGAAATTTTTATAGAAATTTCAATAGTATAAGACAGGATCTTACATTTTGTAAGTAGAATTTTCTACCCAAAAGTTGAAGATTTCTTGATGATTTGAGAGAGTTTAGGAGTGATTAAAGAGTGTGGAAAGTGTTCTGGTAAGTGGTGGATGCTTGTATTTATAAGTAGAGATTAGGGTTTAGGAGTTAATGAAGGTGGTTTGGAAGATGAATATTTTTCATTTTTAGTCCTTACACTCTTATTGTTGGTTATTTTATGCTATAAAGGTGTGTGCAAGTATACTGTAAGTATGAAATACGTATGTATGTGTTTCCGAGAAAATATAATCTTAATGTATGTCTCGGTTTTTAATTAAAATGTGTATTTAGCGATTGACTACGTATTATGCATGTATGATTAAACAAGTTTGACACAGTATACGATTTCCATTTTGATCAAACTCTCAATAGTGAAAAGTAAATGGCAATTACCATAAGACATTGTAAACTTGAACTATTATTTGTATTAGCCATCCTTCTCTAATGTAGTACTAGGGTGGCTTCTTCATCAATGACAATTGTAACAGCAACCTGTATATCATTGTATTCGTAAACTGAGGATGTAACAACCCTCATGGAATCTTCCAAGCCATTCATAATGAAGATCCTAAATGCATGCGACGAGAAACAGCACAAAAAAACAAAGAAACAGTCCCAAACGAAAAAAGCAGCAAAGGACACCTGTCACCCCGGCCGCCACATGGCAGGCCTATACTGGTGACAAGGCAAGCTTAGCCCTACCTGACTGTTCAGGCGCGTCGCGGAAGGACTTGGGCTCTCCAGCGCGACGCGTGAGAGCAGTCAATCTGGGCTATATAAGGGGTAACCTTGGGACGTTCTAAGTTGCTCATTTTTTACTTTTGAAATCTCGCTCTTCTGTTTTGTGTACTAGTGTGTTAAAACCCGTGAGTCACTGGTACGATACTCTGTCCGATCGATCATAAAACCAACCAACGAATGCCAAAGTTCTCCCTAAATAAGGCGATACTTTATTAACTTATGTTGTAGTTTTGATCTCATGATTATCTTTAGGTTTGATTTGGTTTTACACTAATACGTGTTACATTCTGCGTAATTAGGGCTTAGAACCAGGAGGTCGGTTTAAACAAAAAATATAGCAAAGTGAGACATTCTTTTTTATCAAATGCTTTCAAAACCTTATATGTTTTCTAATTGTTACTTATATTTACAGTTATTAAGTCTTTGTATTCTTATTGGAACATTACTTGTGTTTATTTTTTTCTAAGGTTTAGTTTTTAGGGTTTAGTTTCTAGAGGTTAGGGCCTAGCTTTTAGGGTTTAGCTTTAGCATTTAGTTTTAGCCGTTTGCATTTAGGGTAGAGTTTTTAGGGTTTATTTCTTAGGGGTTTAGGGATTAGACTTTAGTGATTAGTAATTGCTAGTTAGAGTTTTCTCACAAAAAGAAGTTTTCTCATAATCCCTCACCTGTATATATATACACATATGTATAAAATTTTAATTTAGATCTATAGTGACCACTTTTCGTCATAATAAATTAAAAATATTATTGTTTAAATTAAATTAGCCCATAGACTAAAGCGACAAATTTCCGTCATCATATATTAAGTTTAATCTAGACCTATAGCGAGGACTTTTCATTGCACATATATACTTAATAGAATTCATTACTCTCTCATACTCTCACTTGATCATACTCATACTCTACATTATTTGCTCGCAAAGAGTTTACTGATACTTATATTCATGCTAAAGGACAGTCACAAGGAGAACCCTTTCATGTGGACAGGCCGACGGTGTCCTTTTGCACAAATTGAGCAAAATGTTAGAAGATTTCAAGCCAAAAGTTGATCGCATAACTCCTCTTGTGGAAGTTCTTACCAGTTTAAGTACACACGACCGATATTTCCTTCTCCAGTTACCTACATAACTAACATTATTTAAGGTCAAGATTTTAATCAACTTGAAAGTTATAAGAATTCTAGTCTTTTTTATTTGTTATTTTGAATAAGCATCTTGTATTAATTTTCCAAGAATATCTCATATATTAATGTCATTCACTTGTAGAGAGTTCCAACCAAGTTAAAGATGTTTTTGACTAGCTATGGTGATTTAAGACGGTTTGTCTATGGTTGTTGTGGATGACAGGATGGGCATTTAAGACATGCAGATGACCCAGTTGAATAAAAGGAATTAATTTAATGAAATTAAATCTTCTGACTGATACAAAGGAGATATAGCTGGAACCAGGAGACAATTCAAACTGATGAGAAATATTTGGATTAAACAAGAATTTATGACTTGGTAAATGAAGCAACATTACATTACATTCATTTAAAAATCAAATACAATTTAAAAAAAAACCATCATATGGATTTAAGATATGAAACTTATGTTGGACGATTTGAGGGTTAGAGGAGGCCACTGTATATTGCTCTTTCAACGCCAACAAGGTTATGCCTTCTTTGCGTCCTGATAAGTTAAGGTTTTCTTTGAATGTAAATACTTATGCATCATGAGCAACAAATAACATATTTCTTGGTAACGTCAACCAAAAAAAAACCTCAACAAACAAACTACCTAACTCTAATAGAAATACAAAACAATTTTCAAGTTGATGTTCCACCCTTAAAAAGATAGAAGAATAAACAAAAACTAAGATTAGACGAAACAAAATGAAGAACTACATGCACGTATGCATCGGTGGAGTTATGTTGCCAGGCAAGAAAGAGGATAAGCCCCAGAGGCGTTTGCCATGATTCCACTGCATAAGATTAAACAACATTCGTTTAGGGTTGCTTCCCGTAATCTCGTTGTCAAAATGAGACGGGTGTAAAAGCTAATTTTTTTCTGTCACTGATTCTATGCAGCGTGATGCAATCAATATGTGAAGTGTCGCAACAATGAATATGGTTATAACACCACCACTGTTGTAACGTCAGACTCTTTGTATCTAATATTTGGCGGCTTCACCCGAAAGGAAATCATATATTTATTTTAATAAGTTACCAAAATTAGGGGTGTAAATAACCTAAATCAAGCCCGAACTCATCTAAGTTCGTGTTCGACTTATTTAGCTTACTAGGATTCGAGCTCAGCTTTATTTCTAAAGCTCATGCATACTCTTTACTCCATAAATTTTCAAGCTTGACTTTATTTCGGACTTTGTTATTATTTATTTTATTAATTTTTTTTCCATGACATATATATAATTATATATGTAATTGTATCTTTTATGTTTTGAGTAATATAAAATATTGAGTTATTTTAATTTTATATATAATAACTATTATAAAAATATATATTTAATATATTAAATAAACATTATATAAATAACAGACTCGTTTAGGCTTGCGGGCTTACTTTTTAGGCTTGAGCCTGATCGGATGTCATAGTTCGGTTAAAGATATAGTTAAAGTGTGTTCCTAATTACCTCAAACTATGTAGCTAGTGGCAATAAGAGTGTTGAATCCACGAACAGTTTATAGCCCGTGTTAAAAACTAAGTTGATTAGAAGACATGTTATGTAGCTTACTAATTTTATCTTTCGGTTATTTGATTTGAAAGAGTATTGAAAATATCCAATGATTAGTGATTGAAAATGAAAACTAGATTAACAATCTTAACTAACGCTTGCAACACTTTGGTTTTGATTAAAACGATGATTGGTAAAAGAATCACACCAGGTTTGAAACTATAAGACCCAAGGTTCTCTAGCACAATTAGGTTGGAATCACAGTCACAATTTGGTATTAACGGGTTTGGTGTGTCAAGACTTAGGCGTCAATAACTAATAGCATCAAACAATGGATAATAATACGCTTCATTACTTAAGAACATACAAACCTGAATATCATGTAAAAGCATAGTAACCGAATTCATTTCACAAAGTCGATGGTGCGAGTATATATCAACAATTCACGAATACAAAATAAGATTAAAGCAATTAACATGATTTTTTAAATATTCAAACGTAAACACAATGATTCACAACTAAAACAATGTTCCAAGAACCTTAGAATCTTAGCCGCTCATGGCTTGTGGAACTTGGAATCCAGATGAAAAGCTTGACGAAAGCACATCCGGATGCAAGCCATCAAAGGATCGGCAACGGAATGCACCGTGGTTATCCAAAGGAGCATACCACAAAAGATGGTGTATTGGTCAAATGCCAATTACTTATGCTCTAGCCGATCTTGGTGCAAGCATAAATTTGATGTCGACTCATATCTATGATAAGGTAAATCTTAGCGTACTACAACCATTTCAAGCCGCCATAGAATTCGCTGATGGATCCATGAAGCAACCCAATAGGGTCATTGAAAACCTATTGGTAAAAATTGGTAAGTTTGTTTTTACGGCCAACTTTGTCATTTTAACTAGGGGAGGAGATAACACGGTACCTATTAGTAAAAATTGGTAAGCTTGTGATGCGTGTCAAGGATCTGGTAACATCTCCAGATGCAATAACATGCCTAAAAATGGAATCCAAGTATGTAAAATATATGATGTCTAGAGTATTAACTTGATAGACCCGTTTTGTAATTCTTATGGAAATAAATGAATCATTATAGTAGTAGACTACGTGTCAAAACAAGTTAAAGCCCAGGAACTTCCCACAAATGATGCACATGTCATAGTCAAATTCCTAAAGAACCCATTCTTTAGATTTAGAACCCCAAGAACACTAAAAACCGATGTAGGTACACAGTTTTGCAATGTGCAATAGGAGAAGGAGTTAAAGCTCTATGAGTCACCCATAGACTTGCCACACCTTACCATCGTCAAATAAGCGGACATGTGGAGGTTACCGATCGAGGTATAAAAAAGATTCTGGAGAAAACGGTGGGCAGTAATGGAAAGCAGTGGTCAGAAAAATTAGATGATGCATTAGGGGCATGTAGAACTTCCTATAAAACTCCCACAGGCACTACACTGTTTAGGTTAGCGTATGGGAAAGAATGTCATCTGCTAGTTACATCAGATAAAGCCTACTGGGCCTTTAAAACAAGTCAACTTTGATTTAGCCCAAGCCAAGGAGCACCGGTTACATCAGATAAATGAGCTGGAGGTGCTCATGAATCAAGCCTATGACAACTTGTTAATCAATAAAGAGCGAACGAAAAAAATCCACGATAGTTACTTAGTCGGTAACAAAGATTTCAAGTGTAGGGATTGTGTTCTTCTATATAACTCGATATTGAGGTTGTTTCCTGGTAAGCTGAAATCAAGAAAGACTAGGTCGTTCGTATGGAGTGATAAACTTGTTGAAAGAAGAAGGTGATCGGCTTGTTGAATGAAGAAGGTGAAACATTCAAGGTTAATGGGCATTGACTGAAAAAGTATATAGAAGGCCCTATTAACACAAACGAGGTGGAAGAATTTGATCTCCACCCAGTGCGGAATGTAGGTTTACGTCTGGCTGAAGACACTTAAACTTAGCGCTTCCGGGAGGCAACTCGAGAGTCCAAAATTTCACATTCTAAGCAGAAAAGTAATCTGATCATCACATTCAGTGGGCCTACAAACCTGAAAGGCTTACAACGGGTACCAACTTACGCTTTACGGATCGTACCCAAGCAGCCTGAGCCCACCTCGATAACTTGGCTAGTTGACGTCCGTATGTGGAATCCCTAGCATTGTAAGACCCATATTAATAATAACCATTTATATTTGATAATATTAATATCATCTTAGATTTAAACACCATCTTGTTGAAGTTTTATAAAATTATAGATAAACATCTTTACATTTAGACAAAAGATACTACTCCAAGGTAAATTAATTTAGCGAAAGCATGCACGAAAGGAATGTTCGGTTCTTCTTCTTTGCTTGATCATCTTCGTTCATCTAAACGCACAACCTACAACAACTCCTGAAATTTACTATTATTTAGCAAATACTTTAAGTAAGTTAATTATAAAAAAATCTAATTAACAGAAAATTTTAAACAACACAAAATTCTATTTTTTATACCAGAGCTGCGTCGGCGGCGGCTAAAGGCTGCATCGGCGACGGCATCCATATAACACCGTCGGGACTATCCTCCTGTAAACAGTAGGTTAAGCCGTCGGAGAAAAGGCACTGCGTCGGCGACGGCACCCATATAACACCGTCGGAACTATCCTCCCGTAAACAGTAGGTTAAGCCGTCAGAGAAAAGGCACTGCGTCGGCGACAGCCAAAAGGGGCGTCGCCGACGGCATCTACTGTAGCTCATTTGCTGCTGCATATTTTATTGTTTCGTTTGACCCGTTTCAAGTTTCGTATATTATCATTCAACGCAAGGTTTACAAAGAAGTATTCGCAAAATAATATTCTTTGTTTTCACCTTTTGTAATGCCATCTTTATGAATGTTTATACCACTCAAACTCGATATTTTATAAATTCCGTAATTTGACTCATTTGTCAAATTTTAACTAAACCACTCGTCATGCCTATCATTCAATACGAATGGTCAGTTATACACACAACCTTATTCTTCGGAATAGTTACTTAAAACTTTCTCATACATTTTTCGATTATTAACGCAAATAACTTTCTTCTTTTATATATATCTTTTTTTTCTGATATTGCCCTTTGTTCACATTTGAACTAAGACGGGTGTAAATGCATTCCTTCCGGTATGCATTTAAGCTCCCTTGTTTCCAGTTTGGTTATTTTAGCGAAGCTCGTCGTGTTAATCCATCCAACTGTTAATAATTATCTTGTTTTAATCCATTTGCTTACAATGGCAAAAACTATTGCCTACCTCAACCAAACCTTTTCTATTCTTCTCATTTTGACCCGTTTGGTTAATTAACGAAATACATGGTTTTATTTAACCAGATCTTTTCTATTCTTCTCATTTTGACCCGTTTGGTTAATTAACGAAATCCATCGTTTTATTTAACCAAACCTTTTCCGTTCTTCTCATTTTGACCCGTTTGGTTAGTTAATGAAATCCATCGTTTTCTTTAACCAAACCTTTTCTATTCTTCTCATTTTGACTCGTTTGGTTAATTAACGAAATCCATCGTTTTATTTAACCAAATCTTTTCTATTTCTTCTCATTTTGACCCGTTTGGTTGTATAACGAAATCCATCGTTTTATTAACCAAACCTTTTTGTTCTTCTCATTTGACCCGTTTGGTTAATTAACGAAATCCATCGTTTTATTTAAGCAAACCTTTTCTATTATTCTCATTTTGACCCGTTTGGTTAATTAACGAAATCCATCGTTTTATTTAACCAAACCTTTTCCGTTCTTCTCATTTTGACCCGTTTGGTTAATTAACGAAATCCATCGTTTTATTTAACCAAACCTTTTCTATTCTTCTCATTTGTATGAAATCCATCACTTATGAATGAGCCGAGTTGGTTTATGTTTGCCTTATTATCACATATTCCACTACAAGAATCATAAGTAAAATCTTACGGAACAAAAGTCACGTACCTTATAGCTTATCCTTTAACCGTGTGTTTGTCCCGGCTTGACTTCCCGATGTTTCACTTGTGTTGCCTAAAGTGTACAGACCAGGCATCATTAGAGTTTCTCAACACGTGATTATGGCATATAAATTGCCAAACGCACTACGCCTTGTTCTTATTAACGATTTTTATTCATTATTCAAAATTGGCAATTCATTCAAGCATTTTGTTGAACATCTTGAATGCATCTAATTTAGCTATTCACTTAGACTCTAGCTACTCAAAAACCTCAATTTAAGAAGTTCAAGTTTTTATCATAACCCACTTAGACATGCAACTTCAACAAACTCATGTAATTATACCCTTTGCTCTCACTTGAACAAGAGGCTTTCCATACTAGCATCAAAACCCATTTCTTTATGAAATTCATAATCGCTTCAACACATGATTTCATAGCTATTTTCAGTTAAAATTATAACTCTACACTTAGATTACGTCTTCCTTAGGTCAGAATATGTATCAGTTTGTTCATGAACTTAGATCCTCAATAATCTCCAAAATTCAAGTATCACAAAAACTGAAATTAAAACTTACCTTGCGATAGACAAGTAAGGATGGTTGATATTTTTTACTCAAACACGAATTTTAAGCCGAATTAGCCCTTCAATTGTTCAATTTGGATCAACTAGGGTTTGGGTGTTTATCTCCTAGCTCTGCTTACACACGCGCACACACACACAAGTGTGTGCTTGTGTCTTTAAAATTTCTTTTAAAAAATAACTTTCTCAGTTTGACATATTTAGTCTCTCTTTTTCAGTTTAGTATAAACGGGACCCAAATTTATGATTTTTATTATTTAACAACTTACCATTAAGTAGTTTAAACATCCCTAGTTATATACTTATATATATATATATATATATATATATATATTGGGGTGTTACAAATCCATCCCCCTTAAAAGAGGTTTCGTCCTCGAAACTTAGTTACATACCGAATAGGGAAGGATATAATCTTTTCATCTCTTCTTCGTACTCCCAAGTAGTGTCCGCTCCTTTCCGATGCTCCCATTTAACTTTTACTTGACTAATTTCTTTGTTTCTTAATCCTTTGACCTTTCGGCCGGGGATAGAAATTGGTTTTGCCAAGTAATTAAGATTATCGTCTATTTCTATGTCGTCATATCTAACATAGCTTGTTTCGTCGGCCATGCATTTTCGTAGATGTGAAACATGGAATGTGTTGTGTATTCCACTTAACTCTTTGGGTAGCTCTAATCGGTAAGCTACCTTGCCAACTCGTTCAAGAATTTTGAAAGGTCCAATAAACCTCGGGCTTAGCTTTCCTCTTTTCCTAAATCGAATGACCCCCTTCCACGGAGATACCTTAAGCATTACTTTATCACCAATTTGGAACTCGATAGGCCTTCGCCTTTTATATGCATAAGACTTTTGTCGATCTTGAGCTGCTTTTAAATGAGCTCGAATCGTATCTATTTTCTTGTTGGTGGCTTTAATTATATCCTTATGAGCGAGTTCTCGAGGGCCTACTTCCCCCAACACACCGGAGTTCGACATTTCCTACCATAGAGCATTTCGTATGGTGCCATTCCAATACTTTAATGTTAACTATTGTTGTATGAGAATTCAACCAATGATAGGTAAGCATCCCAACTACCACCAAAATCAATAATACATGCCCGTAGCATGTCTCCCAATATTTGAATTGTTCGTTCGCTTTTCCCATCTGTTTGGGGATGATAGGCTGTACTGATTAATAGTTTCGTACCCAGCTATTCTTGAAAGTCGTGCCAAAAGTTTGAAGTGAACCGAGTATCTCTATCGGACACGATGGACATCGGCACTCGATGGCATGCTATTGTCTCATTTATATACACTTCCGACATCTTTTCAGACGTATATTTTTCACGAATAGGAAGAAAATGAGTGCTTTTTGTCAATCTATCCACGATCACCCAAATAGCATCGAATCCTCGAGTCGTTTTTGGTAGCTTAGTTAATAGGTCCATGGTAATATGTTCCCATTTCCAAACTAGAATATCTAATGGTTGGAGCTTGCCATACGGCTTTTGATGTTCAGCTTTTACTTGTAAACAAGTTAAACATTTTTCTACATACTTTGCTACGTCTCTTTTCATTCCAGGCTACCAATACTTTCGCTTCAAATCTTGGTACATCTTGGTCGCTCCCGGGTGAACCGAGTAATGCGACTTATGAGCCTCATTTAGTAGAAGATCCTTAATACCACAAGTGTTCGGGACCTAAATTCTTCCATATCGGGTCTTCATCCATTTTCTTCGTCAACAAAGTCCTTCAATAAACCTTTTACACGTTCTTTTCTCCAATTTTCTTCTTTTAGTGCTTCTTCTTGTGCCATTCGGACTCGTCCGAGCAAACCTGACATTACTACTAGTTGCATCGACTGCACTCGTATGGGAGTATATTCTTCTTTTCGACTTAGCGCATCCGATACTAAATTGGCTTTTCCAGGATGGTAATGGATTTCGCAATCATAGTCTTTCACCGTTTCTAACCATCTTCTTTGTCTCATATTTAACTCTTTTTGATCGAAGAAGTATTTCAAACTTTTATGGTCGGTGAAAATAGTGCATTTCACCCCATATAAGTAATGTCTCCAAATCTTTAAAGCAAATATCACTGCTGCCAATTCGAGGTTGTGAGTCAGATATTTCTTTCGTGGACTTTTAATTGTCTAGAGGCATAAGCAATCACCTTGCCCCGTTGCATAAGTACGCACCTAAGACCTAGGTGTGAAGCGTCTGAATACACTACCAAGTCATAAGTGCCATCCGATAAAGTCAATACCGGAGCACTGGTGAATTTTTCTTAAGCATTTGGAATGCTTTTTCTTGCTCATCGTTCCAGACAAATTTTTCGTCCTTTCAGGTTAATTTAGTTAACGGCGATGCAATTTTGAAGAAATCTTGAATGAATCGCCTGTAATATCCCGCAAGCCCTAGAAAGCTTCTGATCTCCGATGGATTTTTTGGAGGATTCCATTTTGACACTGCTTCAATCTTGGACGGGTCCACCAATATCCCATCAGCACTTATAACATGTCCGAGGAACTGTACTTCTCGAAGCCAAAAGGAACACTTCGAGAATTTTGCGTAAAGTTTTTCTCGTCTAAGAGTTTCTAATACCTCAAGTAAATGACGAGTATGATCCTCCCTGCTCTTTGAATATACTAAAATGTCGTCTATGAACACTATCACTGATCTATCCAACATGGGTTTGTAAACCCGATTCATAAGATCCATGAATGCCGCGGGCACATTGGTTAATCCAAAAGACATTACAAGGAATTCGTAATGCCCATACCGTGTACAGAAAGCCGTTTTGGGTATGTCTTCCTTTTTCACTCTCAATTGATGGTAGCCTGACCTCAAGTCAATTTTTGAAAACCAACTTGCACCTTGTAGTTGATCGAATAAATCATCAATTCTCGGAAGTGGATATCGATTCTTTACCGTAAGTTTATTTAGCTCACGGTAATCGATACACATACGCATGCCTCCATCTTTCTTTTTTACAAACAATACTGGTGCTCCCTAGGGAGAGACGCTTGGACGGGTGAATCCCTTGTCTAACAAATCTTGTAATTGCGATAATAACTCTTGGAGTTCCGATGGTGCTAACTGATATGGGGCTTTAGCCACCGGTTTCGCACCTGGAACTAGTTCAATCCCAAACTCCACCTCACGCTCGGGCGGTATTCCCGGTAAATCTTCCGGAAATAGATCTCTAAATTCTTGTACGACAGCCACATCTTCTATACTTGGTGTCTCTTTTTCTGAATCATGTACGTATGTCAAATAAGCCCTACACCCATGTTGAATGAGTTTATGGGCTTTCATTATCGAACATACTATAGGATCGCAATTCTTTTCCCCGTAAATGATTACATGTCTTCCGCTTGGTGATGTTAGTTGTATCTCTTTACGGAACATATTACTTTAGCGTGGTATCGAGATAACCAATCCATTCTGATTACCACTTGGAATTCCCCCATTGACATGGGTATCAAATCAACAAAATAATCCTCGCCATCAACGTTTAATTTGCATTCCTGACATATATCACAAACAACAAAACTTTTATTATTGCCTACTTCTACTTCTATAGGCTTAGGTAATTTTGTTAGTGTGAACAAAGGGTGTCTAATAAATCAATGTGAAACAAAGGACTTATTTGCACCCGTATCAAATAAAACACGTGCGGGAATTGAATTTATGGCAAACATACCTGAAACCACATCGGGTTCATTTTTGGCCTCAGCTGCAGTTATGTGAAAGGATCTTGCCCTCGTTTTGGAGTTCCGCTCTTCTCTTTGATCGCGTCTTTCTATCCTACCAACTCCGGGCATTCAGAATTTTTATGTCCTGGTTGGTAACACTTAAAGCAGACCGAAACTTTAGTAGGGCAATTTGAGGGCGCATGTCCCGTCTTTCCACACATTACACAAGGTTTGACTTTGTATAAACACTAGAGCGTCCGCAAATCTTGCAACTAGGCAACCCTCCTTTTACGTTTCCTCTCTTCGGAGGTTCGTTTACCTTCTGTTTCTTTGTGGGGCTTGGATTCACATCCAACACCCTCCTTTCTCCTCTTTCAACTTGCTTTTCAGTTCAATTTCGCGCTCTCGCGCGGCATTTACAATCTCCATGAGATGTTAATATTTTGAGGGAGTCATAAACTCTCGATATTCAGCACTCAACATGTTGTAGTAATAATAGATTTTCTGTTCTTCAGTTTGCACTAATTCCTCACAAAACCTCAACTTGTCTAAGAAGATCCCCGTGATCTTGTCAATCGATTCACCTTTTTGTCTTAGTTGAATAAATTCTTCTTTGATTTTATTAATCACGGCCTTTGGGCTGTGATGTTTAAGGAAAGGCGCCTTAAACTCTTCCCATGTCATGGTTCTTGTGGTTTCAATCCCCAGTTCCTTCTTGAGGTTATTCCACCAATCTTTCGCTTGACATCTCAGTTGGCCGGTTCCATAAGCTACGAAGTCGCTTGGGTCACAATGGATCCATTCAAGGACTCCTTCAATATCACTTATCCATCTTTGACAAATTGGATCTACCTCCTCATTGTAGATCGGGGGTTTACATGCCATAAATTTATTGTAAGGGCATGCCTTCCCTTCTTTAGTCTTGCCTTTGGGCTGTGATGTTTAAGGAAAGGCGCCTTAAACTCTTCCCATGTCATGGTTCTTGTGGTTTCAATCCCCAGTTCCTTCTTGAGGTTATTCCACCAATCTTTCGCTTGACCCCTCAGTTGGCCGGTTCCATAAGCTACGAAGTCGCTTGGGTCACAATGGATCCGTTCAAGGACTCCTTCAATATCACTTATCTATCTTAGACAAATAATTGGATCTACCTCCCCATTGTAGATCGGGGGTTTACATGCCATAAATTTATTGTAAGGGCATGCCTTCCCTTCTTTAGTCTTGCCTCTGTCTTGACGGGGGCTTTCTTTTATCTCGTTCATCCGTTCTTCTATTGTTGTTAACATCGTTGTTTGCAGCCTTTCCATAAATCCGGGTAAGGCTGCTTCCAATGCCTTTCCGACTTCTTCGGAAATTTTTGCTTGTATCTCCTCTGTCATGAGGGATGCCGTATCTTCACCCGTTTCGCCCGACATCTCTTTTACTGAAATGTCCATAACGATTAGGTAAATAATTTGTTTAATCATTTCCGTATTATTACTATATGGAAATTGATACTCATCCCAAAATTACGTGTGATGTATCATTCTTTTTCGATTGATTAAGTACTCTTATCTCAACCATTTATATTTAGTGTATTTCCCGGGTTCGAGTATATTAATACACTCCTCCCATACACTTCAATCATCTTCTTTTCTATTATTTTCTATTGAAATTCATTTCATAGTCACTTCTTACCGGATGTCTTGATCAAGCCTTGAACTGAACACATTTCGTCTTTAACCTTAAGTTCTGATTACCAACTTGTAAGACCCATATTAATAATAACCATTTATATTCAATATATAAATATCGTCTTAGATTTAAACACCATCTTGTTGAAGTTTTATAAAATTATAGATAAACATCTTTACATTTAGACAAAAGATACTACTCCAAGGTAAATTAATTTAGCGAAAGCATGCACAAAAGGAATGTTCGGTTCTTCTTCTTTGCTTGATCATCTTCGTTCATCTAAACGCACAACCTACAACAACTCCTGAAATTTACTATTATTTAGCAAATACTTTAAGTAAGTTAATTATAAAAAAAATCTAATTAACAGAAAATTTTAAACAACACAAAATTCTATTTTTTATACCAGAGCTGCGTCGGCGACGGCTAAAGGCTGCGTCGGCGACGGCTACCATATAACACCGTCGGAACTATCCTCCTGTAAACAGTAGGTTAAGCCGTCGGAGAAAAGGCACTGCGTCGGCGACGGCACCCATATAACACCGTTGGAACTATCCTACCGTAAACAGTAGGTTAAGCCGTCGGAGAAAAGGCACTACGTCGGCGACGGCCAGAAGGGGCGTCGCCGACGGCATCTAATGCAGCTCATTTGCTGCTGCATATTTTATTGTTTCGTTTGACCCGTTTCGAGTTTCGTATATTAACATTCAACGCAAGGTTTACAAAGAACTATTCACAAAATAATATTCTTTGTTTTCACCTTTTGTAATGCCATCTTTATGAATGTTTATACCACTCAAACTCGATATTTATAAATTCCATAATTTGACCCATTTGTCAAATTTTAACTAAACCAATCATCATGCCTATCATTCAATACGAATGGTCAGTTATACACACAACCTTATTCTTCGGAATAGTTACTTAAAACTTTCTCATACATTTTTCGATTATTAACGCAAATAACTTTCTTCTTTTATATATATCTTTTTTTCCGATATTGCCCTTTGTTCACATTTGAACTAAGACGGGTGTAAATGCATTCCTTCCGGTATGCATTTAAGCTCCCTTGTTTCCAGTTTGGTTGTTTTAGCGAAGCTCGTCGTGTTAATCCATCCAACTGTTAATAATTATCTTATTTTAATCCATTTGCTTACAATGGCAAAAACTATTGCCTACTTCAACCAAACCTTTTCTATTCTTCTCATTTTGACCAGTTTGCTTAATTAACGAAATCCATCGTTTTATTTAACCAAATGTTTTCTATTCTTCTTATTTTGACCCGTTTGGTTAATTAACAAAATCCATCGTTTTATTTAACCAAATCTTTTCTATTCTTCTCATTTTGACCAAACCTTTTCCGTTCTTCTCATTTTGACCCGTTTGGTTAATTAACGAAATCCATCGTTTTATTTAACCAAATCTTTTCTCTTCTTCTCATTTTGACCCGTTTGGTTAATTAACGAAATCCATCGTTTTATTTAACCAAACCTTTTCCGTTCTTCTCATTTTAACCCGTTTGATTAATTAACGAAATCCATCGTTTTATTTAACCAAACCTTTTCTATTCTTCTCATTGTGTGAAATCCATTACTTATTAATGAGCCGAGTTGGTTTATATTTGCCTTATTATTCACATATTCCACTACAAGAATCATAAGTAAAATATTACGGAACAAAAGTCACGTACCTTATAGCTTACCCTTTAACCATGTGTTTGTCCCGGCTTGACTTCCTGATGTTTCATTTGCGTTGCCTAAACTGTACAGACCAGGCATCATTAGAGTTTCTCAACACGTGATTATGGGATATAAATTGCCAAATGCACTACGCCTTGTTCTTATTAACGATTTTTTTTCATTATTCAAAATTGGCAATTCATTCAAGCATTTTGTTGAACATATTGAATGCATCTAATTTTAGCTATTCACTTAGACTCTAGCTACTCAAAAACCTCAATTTAAGAAGTTCAAGTTTTTATCATAACCCACTTAGACATACAACTTCAACAAACTCATGTAATTATACCCTTTTTGCTCTCACTTGAACAAGAGGCCTTCGATACTAGCATCAAAACCCATTTCTTTATGAAATTCATAATCGCTTCAACACATGATTTCATAGCTATGTTCAGTTAAAATTATAACTCTACACTTAGATTACGTCTTCCTTAGGTCAGAATATGTATCAATTTGTTCATGAACTTAGATCCTCAATAATCATCCAAAATTCAAGTATCACAAAAAACTGAAATTAAAACTTACCTTGCGATAGACAAGTAAGGATGGTTGATATTTTTGACTCAAACACGAATTTTAAGCCTAATTAGCCCTTCAATTGTTCAATTTGGATCAACTAGGGTTTGGGTGTTTATCTCCTAGCTCTGCTTACACACAGGCACACACAAGTGTGTGCTTGTGTCTTTAAAATTTTCTTTTAAAATATACCTTTCTCAGTTTGACATTTTTAGTCCCTCTTGTTCGGTTTAGTATAAACCAGGACCCAAATTTATGATTTTTATTATTTAACAACTTACCATTAAGTAGTTTAAACATCCCTAATTATATAGTTATATATATATATATATATATATATATATATATATATATTGGGGTGTTACAAGCGTACCGCCTGTACGCTTCAGAACTGCCTCAACCTTTCCAAAATCTATATATGTGATGTTTGAAACCCTAATTCTCTCATTTATCCTACTTGCATTTGAGTAACATCAAACTTTCAAAGGATTTTGAGTATGGATAGCATGCAAGTTAGTATTTGTGTTCATTCATGCATTGTACTTATCTTTCAGTAGTCAATTATGATCTTGGCAATGTTTTTTAGCAAAGTATTATTTTAGTGTTTGTAAATCAACTATTTTATCAAAAGCTAAAAACCATAAAGCTTGAATTTTAAGTCGATCACATTACGACTCGTACCTTGTGGATGCGTGTGGCTCGTATCTCAGTTTTTCAAACTAGGGTTGACTTGATAATTCTAGAAACAGAATGTTCTGAATCTTACTGAATCTGTACGAATAGTATTGTTCTTAACCCATATGACTCATACCGTATTTTTAACCAGGGTATTCTATCGTGTTTACTTATTATAGCAGAAAGGACAAGATTTATATGAAGTCCTGTAGAAGCGTGGAAGGGGAAGACCAAGGAAAAATCGCGTTGAACCTTACCCTGCTAACCCCAAGGTTCAGGTGTACGGTCATGACTTGAACTATGTGAGAGGAGAATTGAAGATCATGCAAAGACGATTGGTTAATTATCACATGCATGTTTTCAGGAGGATTATTGATGTCGAGAGAAGCCTCAAAGACCTTGGGGGTGACATATCAAAGATGTTGTTTGGCATTCCACCCCTAAGCCTATTGAGCCACCAAAGCCTAGGTACCTGTACCACTATTTGCTCCAATGGGGTATGTATACTAGCCATACAAGTCTCGCCCTCAAACTCTACCACCTTTTGTACCCCATGCCTACACCACCTACTAAAAGGTTCTAGAAGCCTTACTAGTACTTCACAATTTATATGAAGGCCACTTTTGTGTGTGAAGTATGTGATCCATCTAAGAAGCCATAATCGCTTGTGTTGCATCCTCACCAACGCGTTGGAGCTTTCTATAAAGCGAGGGAAGTTATCGATGCCGATGTTGTGTTAAGGAAAGAGGAAGATGAAGAACAATAGGAAGACCTTTATGCACCTTTTGATGAATAAGAAGAAGAGGATCCACGTGAAAGTCATAACTACACCGAGTGATTGGATAATATTTTGTTTTTCTAGTATTCTGTTTGGCATGGATCTTTTGTTTGTTTTGTTTCGTTTATTTGGTTTGTTTCCTTTGGATTTTTTTGGTGTGTTTTGTTTCGTTATGTTTGAATCATTGAACTCGTAAGTATGAATGAATAAAATTTCTTCTGAGAACCCTTTGTTGTTCTTGTATATGCAAATGCAACTTGTTTTATTGATGTTAGTAATGAGCGTTGGTTGGAGATCCAAGAACGGGGCATGTAAATAAGTTGCAAATTTTCAACTCCGCTTTTCATTTAACGCAATCAAAGAAGTTTCCAATTCCTGTTAACCTTTCTCTTTGCTTTTGTTTTGTACATTGAGGGCAACGTACATCTTAAGTG
Source organism: Scalesia atractyloides (assembly GCA_947069175.1). NCBI lineage: Eukaryota > Viridiplantae > Streptophyta > Magnoliopsida > Asterales > Asteraceae > Scalesia > Scalesia atractyloides. The sequence goes on from CAMTDV010000026.1 coordinate 18,113,025, forward strand.
TGGGATGAGGAATTATCACTTTGTCATGCTAAATGTGAAAAAATTTTCTGAAACTTTTATTCAATTTTAAGCATTGTTATTCATGAAAATTTAGATACTTAGACAATGTGATGTTTTAGGTCATACAATTTCGAGTTCTAATTTCAATTATAAGTTTTAGGATAGAGTTTTCCAATACAAGTCGAGTTTTTAAAATGATGAAAAAGAAGTGCTTTACTTAGTAAAGAAAGCTTTATTGATATTTTACTTAGTACATATTGGCAACCCTAAATCATTCCATTTAAGGTGAGAGTTTGAGCCTTCTGTATATATATTCGTTTGTCTAGAGATACTAGTATAGGTATTCATTGCAGAACTTGTGCATGCTATACAATTAGTTAGTAGATACTGTAATTACTATACAGATATGGTTAAGGAAAAAATATGATAAAATGAGTCCTTTCTTACCCATTTCGTTTATATTCCTACCGGTTTCTAACTACCCTTAGAAACCATGTTGAGCCTAAACCTTTTTGTTTGCTTAACCTATTAATGCACCAAAGTATAACCTTTGTTAGCCTGATTCATTTCATTACCCTTGATAGTATGGTTCAACGAAAAGTGAAAAATGATGACTATAGAAGAAAAAGTTGTGAGAAAGGAAAAGAAAAATGGAAAATGATAGAAAGAAAAAGATAAGTGTGGGGATCAAAGATCCCATACTATAAAAGATGATATGAGAAAACACAGAAGAAAGTGAATAATTGTAAAAAGTTGAAGATCTGTAAATTGAAAAAGTGGAGTTATAGTGTTGCTTAGCCTATTTGAGACCCATTTCCTTTGTTTATTCACTACCGTTAACGCTAAACCAATTTCCTCTGTTTAGTGTTATTTGTTTATATAGGCGATTGATTTCAGGATAAGCCTATGAAAATGGTAGTTATATCTAGGTTGTGAGGATAAGTAGTAGTACTAGCACATTTTATGCTAGATTTAGAAAAAAATAGCTGAGAGGAGTGAAAATTGTGACGGGTATTGATGCGTGTCGTCTAGTGATGTGTTGGTCTAGTTAATTTAATAACTTTTAGCACGTATTAGATGAGTTAACTTAATAACTTTTAGAGACTTGCACCTAACTTTAAATTTATAAGAAATAATTTTTACTTAGGCGAAACACACACATTAGGCAAATGTACCTATCGTTTGTAGTACAACTTAAGGTAAGAACCAAGTATCGAATCCAAAGGATATGATTTTTAAAAGTTACTTTAAATTACCAACTAGTTTAATTGATTATCTTTTGTTACTTTTATATTAAAACAAGAAAATAAAAGCAAGTAATAGAAGATTAGTAGGGAATATCAAGAGCACGAAAAGTGTTGTTTTGGATCTCTGAATCCACTTTGGATGAATTATAGTTATTTTATTGGTAATAGGTCAGGTTAATTAACTCAAAGACTCGGCTCCTAGCTAAGGTTACCAATAAATGTTTATTAGATTTACAAGATGTGTCTTTAAGATTAAAATAGAATTAGAGCCGATCATTGCCCAATCTTAGAAAAAAGTTCTTTTTAAAAGAACAATCCCCTAATATTGGGTTAGTTACATCTAACTACTCTTCTTTCTTCTACATGGTTCCCATGGCTTGCGATCCGTCATATGGCATACCTTTTTCTTACTTCAATGGTAGCAAGGATATTTCAAAGTGCTCCACACGGGTGCTAATGACACTTATGACTAATTAGGGTGATTGAACTTTATTTCACGGGTGGCATTATAATAATAAAACATATATAAAGACGTATAGTATATTAACATGGGTTCACCAACCCTTGGACCGCACCAAGTCTAACATATAGACCGTATTAAAGGACTCACAATACTAGGTTTTGGCTAATCGTTGAGGCCTAGCATATAGACCGTGCAAGCAAGAAACGATATTCTTGATAATCGAGGATTGATCACAAGATGTATTTCCAAAATAGTCCAAGCACTTCTCTAAGATTGGATTTCCCTTATTAGTATATGGGTTGTTACACACCCCAAGTGTACCAATAAGCTTCACCTCCCATGGTTATCAAGAACTTCCATAAGATCAAATACCAAAACAACTACAAGCTCATTACAAAGGAAGAAGAGCATAAGGAATTACTAAAGACACAACACACCTCTTTGCTAAAGATTAAACAATTAATTCATACAACATCATCTTCAATCTAAGCAACACAAGGGGTTAGCCTATAATGACCATAACTTGTCCATAAACAATGATTATTGAGTGAATCATAATGGATCAAGTATGATAGGTTTAAATAACTTATGGAAGGGTTGTTGATTACAATTATTCTCTCTCTCTCTCTCTTTTAAACTAAGTTATTACAAGTATTTTATGGAATGATCCCAAACTCCTTGTGACCTCTAAAGGTTTAGTGTGTGAACTGTGGAAGAGGAGTTGGTGAAATGGTATGGTGAAAATGGGTAGCCAAGGCCTTCTATTTATAGGCTGGAGGAGGCCAGGTGTGCACGGGCATGCTTAAATCGCACGGCCATGCCTTGTGAGGATTCCTGACACAGCTTTTCCTTTTTGTCCTTTTCTAGAGCGAGTTCATTGTGATTCTATTATAGGCATGGGGGTGCCTAAGGGGCACGATTATGCATGTTGATGTGTCTCGACAAGTCTTGAACAGGTGGCATTCTTGGTTGATTTTCGAACCTTTGTCTCTTGTCTTTTCCTTGAGCACGGTTGTGCTTAAGGGGCACCAGGATGTCTAGCCTCTGGTGGACTTTTGTTGACCAATCTTGGGTTGACTTAGGTTGACTTTGTGATGCTTGGTATTATACACGGTTGTGCCCATAGCCTGGCACAGTTGTGCCTATTTGATAACTTGTTGATTTCCTTAGAATCTTGGGTTTTTGCTTCGTTTATGCTCGTTTTTTACTTCTTTTCATACAAGACCTTAGAAACCTACATTTTCCAAGTAGGAACGATTTAGGTAGCATTTGCAACTATAAAGTCATTAAAGTACTTATAATTAGGGGTAATTATGCACTATAAGTATGTATAATTTATGACATATCAGGTATGTATTGTGTAGGTATTCTATAAGAGTGGACTGATCAAAGCTAAGTACCTTCTTGTTTTTAATATGTAATACCTAAATGACTTGTAGAGGATGTCAACCTCTTACCTTTGTTAGTCTTAGGAATTGGGTTGGAATTTGTGATTTGGAAATAGCATTGGTCCATAGTGAAGGTTTTTATGCAAATGGTTATGAAGTTAAGATTTTTATAAAAATATTTGCGGACAAGCAATGTTCAAGTGTGGGGATATTTGATGTGTCTGTAAGACAACATGTTATTCAAGTCTACTACCTGTATTTTTATAGTTGTTTAATGTAAATTTCACTTTGAATAGATGAAATAATCGTTTCTTAGTGATTTGTAGGTTCCAAGTTGAAATGTTGAATTTACAGGTAAGATTAGGAGCTCTACTGAAGAAATAAGAAGACCAGCCGGTTTGAAGACCGTACGAGCCGTACGACTGACAAGAATACGCTTCGTTACTCAAGAACATATAAACCCGAATATCATGTCAAAGCATAGTAAACCGAATTCATTTGGCAAATTCGATGGTATGGGTATATATCAACAATTCACGAATACAAAACAAGACTAAAGCAATTAACACAATTGTTCAAATATTCAAACATAAATTCACAACCAAAACAATGTTTCAAGAACCCTAGAATCTTACAAAGTCTACACCGTGGTGAAATCTAGGAGATTAGCCGCTCATGGCTTGTGGAACTTGGAATTTAGATGAAAAGCTTGAAGAAAAACACATTCGATCTTGAGATTTCGGTAGTAGATGGTGATTGAGAAAGTCTAAAATGTAAGATAATGAAGAAGAATGATTCCCAATGATCATGTAACTCTCAAGAAATGAAAATCATCTTTAATTGCCCCAAAATCGGAATTAATTACGATCGAGACCAAATTTCGGAGCTGCTGACCAGATAGGGGCATCGTCGATGGGCTAAGTATGCTAACGCCCCTGTTTGCTGTTTACGGACCCCCTACGCGAGCCATACGGTGTCGGCGATGCAATTTCAACCAGTTTTTCTATTTTTCTTCGTTTCTTAACTCCTAGTCCTCCTAGCTCCAATCCAAAGCGTTGTTTAGCTCCCGCAATGCACAACTTCAATAATTTCAATCACAATCCTTTATTTGTAAAAACCATTACATCGTACGACCTTTAGCACTAATCAGTTAAATTTATCAGCTAAGTATGGCATGTGCATTGCACATGAGGATAGATTAGTAATTTACTAATGTAAAGAAAAAAAATGTAATTTACCCTTATTTTTTAAACAAAACACACGGACACTTTCAACAAAAAATATCAAGATTGGATGTGGTTTGGTGGGTCTTTGTTTTTTCTTTCTTTTTTGTTTGTTGGTTTTGATTTATTATTTTTTTACAAGATTTGTGTATAACTCTAATTTGGATCCCATGGTTCATGAGTATTCTGTTTTGGGAATTCCTTGATTTTAATATCTAATAAAAATCATATGCTTCATTAATGTTTATAGGAGGTGCTTTATAAATGAAAATCATTACTGCTGATAGATCTATTTGTGTGGTGATAATAGGTGGCAGGTGATGGTGGTGGATTGGTGGTGATGTCAAGTGGAAGTGGAGAAGAAAGAACAATACAAAAGGATAGAGTTTGTTTTATAAATATAATTTAAATGAAAGGGTATCGTAAAATAGCTGAAATATTCTCATGTGTAAGGCACATGCTACATTAACTAATAAATTTAGCTGGATTAGTGTTAAAGGACGTGCGGTGTAATAAATTTTACATAGTGACTGTAATCATTAAAGTTAAAGAGCATCTATTGTAATCCAATACAAACATAAATGAATTATTGAAGTTAAAAAGCATCCATTGTAATCCAATAAAAATATAAAGGACGAAAAGTTTAATTTACCCTAAATCTGATTTATAAGAGTGGATTAAGGTGAAATAAAAAAATTACCGATCATTTCTTGTTTAGTTGGGTACCATATATTAAACTATTTACACAATGCTTTACGCCCTTACATTCTCATTTTTATGAATTTTTAATGGAGCATTCATATATATGTATAGCATACATACACGTGATTGGTGTACAAAAGCATGTGGCAGAGATGCAAATGGCTATTCTGTTGGTGTCATGTGGGTTTAAAACCTAGCATTTCGGTTGCATTGAAGTTCATAATTGTATGCACCGGTTGGGTCCACACTAATGCATCCGAGAAAGCCCCATATTTGTAGTTTATAGATGGGCAACCACATCATTCTATATCAAGTTTTAAACACCTTCTGTCTCAGCAATTAGGGCTGCATAGCATGCTTTTATTGGATCTAGATTTTCAAAAAAAAAATATCAATAAAGGAACATTGATTCTATCATTCTTTAGTTAAGTTTATCATAGTTTGAAATAGGTTAGGGATATAGGGTTAGCACAAAAATCGAATGTTTAGAGAATAGTTTGTGAACTGTTTATTAGAAAGTTTGTTTGTGTTCGTTTGTTTAATAAATGAAGGAATGCGAACAATAAAATCCGTTTGTTTATTTAAATGAACGAACATGAGCAAATGTTGCATTCGTTCATTTATGTTTGTGAATGTTCAGTAACATTGTTCGTTTATGTTCATTTGTGTTCGATAGTTCATTGCGGTTTTCATATTTATATATTACTTAAATACTTCAAATTCCCACTAATAATACATTTAATAAATATTAGTGCATTATATATTAAATACCTTTGAATATATGTACGTTTGTGTTCATGAACATTTGTTTGTGTTCATGAACTATTAACGAACGAACACAAACATGTTCATTTCTTTAATGAGCGAACATGAACAGAAAATATCGTTCGATAAGTGTTCATGAACAGTTCGTAAAGACATGTATTTCCTTAACAAACGAACACGAACAATGCCATTTTTGTATTCATTTGCAGCCCCACTTAGGGTTATTATACTTGTATTATTAGTATGCTATTTATAATTATGTGATTTACATTCTCTACATAAAGGATTCTTGTGAATTATTCAGTAATAAAAAGAATGACAGAACGATGTATAGTCTATATTAAAAACTTCTAAAAAATAGTAAATATGAATGACTTATATTATTAAGCAAGTTCTTTCAATATATAGTGTTTTACGTGTATATATATGTATGTAGAGAGAGATATTTTCTCTAGAAGCAATAAAAAAATACGAGAATCGTGTAGTACAGTTATACATATTGCTTTAAGTATAATATATAATATAAGCTGATTTTGTAACACTTGCCCGCTCACTTCTTTCTCCCATTATATTAGCTTTTTCTTTCTCCCATTATATTAGCAAAGCATTATGTAAAGTGTACTAGATGATTCTTTCGATGTAATATTGATTTTGAAAAGAACTTGTGTGTGCGCTTAGGTATGTGTATATATCATGTTGGATATAATTTCGAAACGTATACATTATGAATCATTATCTTGAACGAATGTTATGTTCATAGTACAAATGAGAACATCAAAGTTGTTGGCCGTCTTTGTTTTGGATCATAAATATATTAGTTGAAAAATGTAGTAACTGTTATGAATTATTATTTATTAATAGTGTGACTCTCTATTTGTATTAACATTATATCTATTAATGGTATGATTATTCACTTGCATTTGTCATTATATCATGACTCTCGATATACTTAACACTCATCTTGTAAGTCCATAAATAGAGGCACATGTGATCCATATTATATACAAAAAATAAGATATCAATTTCCCCAATCTCTCTTTCTTATCTCTATAATGTTAGTAGGCTAGTTGTTTCAAACACGTTATCAGCACGACTTGCTTTTGGAGTTAGATCGTATTATCACAAGGTAAATTAACTTTCATTGTTCATTATCTTAAACGTATATTGCAATTCATACAATGTTTTGTTCAAAGGACCATTATGATATTATTAGTTATATATTTTTGTTTAATCTAAACAATGTGGGAGTGAAAATAGTTTTTTATTTTCTTTTAATGTTAAGTCATAGAACTTTATTCCATCTTTCACAATCAAAAGTTTTATTTTTAATGAATCCTCAGAGTTTCCCATAGAAAAATATAGTTAAAAGCACATATTTTCCTTTATTATATTATGCTTGATTATAATGTGATGTTGCTCACTATTGTATCTATTTTCATTCTAAACACACAAAGAATTTCATAAAGTAAACAATGGCAAACATGAACTCCAAACACATTCTCAATTATTAAAGAATTTGATCTTATTCTTTCTTCCATATTTCTTTATTATATTTTATTAAATGACAATAAATTTGATAAAGTAGGCTTTAACCCCTTGGGTTTGCATGTGTTTGTTAGAATTCCTTTTATGCCAATTATAATGAGATAAAATTAAGATATGATAAATGATTGTTTATAACTTGATGAGTTATGTCAAACTTATAGAACTAATTATATTAAGTCAAGTAATTAACATATTTATTTGTCTGGATTTATTTAAGTTTGTAAAACATAAAAATAATTAAATAAATAAAACAAAACACACTTGTAGTATAATTTAAACAAAACACACTTGTAGTATAATTTAGTATTTCATTATTGGTCACATTTTTGTTAATTACTAGATTGTATTTACTTGTTTATTAATCTATAAACTATATGTAGTTGTTTTTTATGTTATCACAATGCGACATTAGTATATCATTGTTTAGCATAATAATAATTAAGAGGGAAATTTTTTATGAAGTAAAAAGTAATATGTATTTCAAATTTTTGGACTCTTCCATCTATTAACTAACTTAATATCTTTATATGCATGGATATATCATATACAAATATATGTAAACAAACTTTAATTGATAATGACTGAATACATTATTATTTTGTTAGTCTTGTTTTATTTAGTCAATAATGGTTGCTATATTTTATTTGATTAAATAACATGCATTAATTCATGCGTATTTCGTTAATATAGTTAGCTATGTCGAGTCTTGCAAAGCTTGAGTTTATTGCTTTGGACATCACAGAAAAAAATTATTTGTCATGGGCTTTGGATGCTGAAATCCATCTAAATGCCAATAACCTTGGGGAAACAATTAAAGCAGAAAATGAAACAAATACCCAAGATAAAGCAAAGGCAATGATTTTCTTACGCCACCATATTCATGAGTCCTTGAAAAATGAATATCTCACTATCAAAGATCCACTCGCCCTATCAAAGATCCACTCGCCCTGTGGACCAATTTGAAAGAAAGGTATGACCATCAAAAAACAGTAATATTACCAAGAGCTCGTTATGAATGGCTCAATTTAAGGGTGCAAGACTTTAAGTCTATAAATGAGTATAACTCGGCAATGTTTAGAATCACGTCACAATTGATTCTATGTGGTGAAAATATTACTTATAAGGAGATGTTGTAAAAAAACTTTTTCCACCTTTCACGCCTCAAATATTGTCTTGCAACAACAATATCGTGAAAGGGGCTTCACCAAATACAGTGACTTAATATAATGTTTACTTGTGGCTGAGCAAAATAATGAGCTACTAATGAAAAACCATGAAACTCGTCTGGTTGGTACAACTCCATTCCCTAATGTGAATGTGGCAACATATAATGTCCAAAGTGAAAGTCACGGACGTGGTCGTGGCTATCAACGTGGGCATGGTCATGGTCGTGGTCGTGGTCGGGGGTATTATCATGGTGTTCAATTTAAAAACAAAGGAACCCGCCAGAGGTTGCATGATTATGAAAAGAAATCCAATAATGGAAAAGGTAAAAAGAAAAATGGAACCCCATCGAAGTCATGCTATCGATGTGGAAGTAACAACCACTGGGCTGGTACATGTCGTAAAGCCAGACACTTGGTGAGCTTTACAAACAATCTATAAAAGACAAAGGAAAAGGAATATAGAAAAATTTTACATATGAAGATGGAAATATCAATGTCTCAAGTGGTGAAAAGGACCTTACTAATGCAACTAATCTGGATTATGCTGATTTCCTCATCGAGCAAGCAAATTTAGATTCTGGTGATATCATGGTTGATACCAACCAGTTGGATGCTTGTAATTTTCCTTACGCATGAATGATTATATTTAAAATTATGTTATTTCCTTGATGTTTATTCGAGACATTTTGTTTGGGATTTTGTTATGTTTTGTTTTGAAGTATTTTTGCTGCATTTTATGGGATTTGTTATGTTTGAACCATATTTATGAAATTTTGTTCTGTTTTGAAGCATATGGAGTGTTCAACCAAACGTCCTATTAGTGGTGAAGATGTATGTCTAATAGACAGTGCTACTACGCATACGATTCTAAAGAAAAAGAATTATTTCTCTACCTTAACAATGAAATAATCAAGCGTTAGTACTATATCCAATAAAACAAATTTAATTGAAGGCTTTGGAGAAGCTTATGTAGTTCTACAAATTGGAACTTTTCTCAAAATTAACAATGCATTATTTTCTCCACTATCTTAAAGAAATCTAATAAGCTTTAAAGATATTCGTCTAAATGGATATCATCTTGAGACTACAAGTGAGGGACATGATGAGTACCTTCAAATCACAAGTATGATTTCGGGTAAAAATTATATATTAGAGAAGTTACCCGCATTTTCCTCTGGTTTTTTATCCTACTAAAATTGGTGTAGTTGAATCAAATGCAATCATAAACCATAAGTTTATGGACCGAGAAAATTTTATAATTTGGCATGACCGGTTAGGCCATCCCGGATCAATAATGATGCGAAAAATTATAGAAAATTCATGTGGTCATTTTTTGAAGAACTAGAAGATTCTTCAATCTAAGGATATTACATGTGTTGCATGCTAACAAGGGAAGTTAACCACTCGTCCATCACCAGTTAAGGTATGGACAGAATCCTTGAGTTTTTTAGAAAGAATGCATGGGGATATATGTGGGCCTATACACCCTCCTAGTGGACCATTTAGATACTTTATGGTCTTAATTGATGCATCAACTAAATGGTCACATGTGAGTCTACTATCAAATCGCAATATAGCATTTGCACGACTACTTGCTCAATTAATAAGGCTAAGAGCACATTTTTCATATTATCCCATCAAGAAAATTCGGTTGGACAATGCTGATGAATTTACATCCCAAACCTTCAATGATTACTGCATGTCTATTGGCATAAGTGTAGAGCATCCTGTACCTCATGTACATACACAAAATGGACTTGCTGAATCGCTTATCAAACGACTTCAAATGATTGCAAGACCAATGATTATGAAATCAAAAATACCAGCATCTGCTTGGGGGCAAGCAATTTTACATGCAGCAACACTAATTTGCATCAGGCCAACGAGTTACCACACTTCCTCCCCATTAAAGTTGGTTTTTGGTCAGAAACCAGATATTTCCCATCTAACGATTTTCGGTTGTGCCGTATATGTTCCTATAACTCCACTACAACGCACAAAGATGGGACCTCAAAGGAGATTAGGAATATATGTTGGGTATGAATCACCATCGATCATTAAGTATTTAGAGCCATCAACAGGTGATTTATTTACGGCTCGATTTGGTGATTGTCATTTTGTTGAAACAACATTCCCAACATTAGGGGGAGATGAAAAGCAGCTGAAAAATAATAATATAATTTGGAATGAATTATCATTATCTCATCTTGATCCTCGAACTAAACAGTGTGAACTAGAAGTTCAAAGGATAACTCATTTACAAAGATTAGCAAATCAATTACCAGACGTATTCACTAACTCAAAGAGAGTGACTAAGTCACACATACCAGCTGCTAATGCTCCAGTAAAAATAAGTGTCCCAAAAGGATAACCAAATGTTGGAAATGAGTCTAATGCACGCCTCAAACGTGGTAGACCAATCTGTTCTAAAGATAAAAAATACTCGAAAGAAAAAAGGAGCAAATAATGGAAATGGTCAATTCGAGGTAATGATAATGCCAAGAAAAGAGTCTCCCGAAGAGACACTAGACATGATGGTTCCAAAAGAACCTCAGGTACCTGAAAACGAAGAGGATATATTATGTCTAGAAAGGTATGGAACCGAAATGAAATCGACGTCAATGACAATTTTTCATATAACGTAGCGCTAGAAGTAATGGAAAATAATGAGGATCAAGAACCAAAATTTATTGAGGAATGTAAAAAAAGAAATGATTGGTCAAACGGGAAAGACGCAATTAAGCAGAATTATATTCCCTCAATAAACGAGAAGTTTTTGGACCAATAGTCCTTATACCTGAAGGTGAAAAGCCTATTGGATATAAGTGGGTCTTTGTGCGAAAACGTAATGAGAAAAATGAAATCGTACGATACAAGGCAAGATTAGTAGCACAAGGATTTTCGCAAAGACCTGGGATTGATTATGAGGATACAAATTCTCCGGTGATGAATGCGAAAACTTTTCGTTATCTTGTTAGTCTGGTAAAGGGATTGACTTGCTTCTAATGGATGTTGTGACAGCCTACCTCTATGGCTCACTTGATACTGATATTTACATGAAATTCCCTGAAGGATTCAAATTGTCAAACTCATGTACATCTAGTTCTCGAGAACATCTTTCAATTAAATTAAACAAATTATTATATGGGCTAAAACAATCTGGGCGTATGTGGTATAATCGCCTTAGTGAGTATTTGTTGAAAGAAGGTTAAATAAAAATGATTCAATATGCCCATGTATCTTATAAAAAGGTTAGAATCTGAATACATTATAATTGTTGTATACGTTGATGACTTGAATATAATTGGATCTCCAGGGGAGCTCCAAAAGACGGTTGAATATTTGAAAAAAGAATTTGAAATGAAAGACCTTGGCAAAACAAAATTTTGTCTTGGGTTACAAATCGAACATCTTAAGGGTGGAATCCTTGTGCATCAACAGAACTACATACAAAAGTTACTCAAAAAGTTCTATATGGAAAAATCATATCCATTGAGTACTCCAATGGTTGTAAGATCTCTTGATGTCGAGAAAGACCCATTCCGACCTCCGAATGATGGAGATGAAATTCTTGGTCCAAAAGTACCATATTTAAGTGCAATTGGTGCACTTATGTCTCTTGCTAGTCATACACGACCAGATATATCATTTTCTGTAAATTTATTGGTAAGACATAGTTCATGCCCAACAAAGAGGCATTGGAATGGGGTAAAACAAATATTTCGATACCTTCAAGGTACAAACGATATGGGTTTGTATTTTACTAATCAATCGACAACAAGTTTGGTTGGTTTTGCTGATGTAGGGTATTTGTCTGATCCTCACACTGGAAAATCTCAAACTAGATATTTATTCACAAGTGGAGGTACTGCTATTTCATGGGCGTTCTGTAAAGCAAACAACCACAGCCACTTTCATCTAATCATGTAGAAATATTGGCGATTCATGAAGCTAGCCAAAAATGTGTTTGATTAAGGAATGTAATACAACACATTTGTGGGTCTTGTGGCATTTCTATGAGAGATGAGGGACCAACAGTTTTATATGAAGACAACGCAGCATGCATTGCTCAACTTAAGGAAGGATCAAAGGAGACAGAACGAAGCACATTTTACCAAAGTTCTTTTTCACACATGATTTGCAAAAGAATGGAGATATTACTGTCCAACAAATTCGTTCTAGCGACAATTTGGCAGACTTGTTTACTAAATCACTTCCGACATCTACATTCAAGAAATTGGTTCATGGGATCGGGATGCGTCGACTCAAGGAACTTAAATCATCAAGGGGAGAATAATACGCGCTGCACTATTTTTTCCTTAGCTATGGTTTTATCCCATTGGGTTTTCCTAGCAATGTTTTTAACGAGGCAGCATCACCAAGCGTATTATAAGAATAATATATTATTTTGTCACGTAGATAGTCAAGGGGGAGTGTGATGAATTATTATTTATTAATAGTGTGACTCTCTACTTGTATTACCATATATCTATTAATGGTGTGACTATTCACTTGCATTTGCCATTATACCATGACTCTCGATGTACTGAACACTCATCTTGTAAGCCTATAAATAGAGGCACGTGTGATCCATATTATATACAAAAAATAAGATATCTATTTCCTCATTCTCTATTGCTTATCTCTATAATGATTGTAGGCTAGTTGTTTCAAACACTAACAATATTATTAAATCAATGATAACCTTTAGTATTTCATAATATATCGATCCTATTGATGATATAAATATCCAAATTAAACCCGTTACTATTGAGTTGAAGTTATAATTCGTGTTCATCAAATTGTCGCATCCTAACTTTTTTTAACTAGTGGGATTCTCCCGCGCTTCGCGGCGAGAATTCAATTACTATCGGTTTGGTTCGTTATGATACCAACACTCGCTATAATAATCAAAAGAGAAAACTTCAATATGCCCAAAAGGACACCGCACATGTTTTACATCGATCGAAATCATAGAAACAAATATGAGTACTGGTATCGGTTCATCACGGTACTTGGATGCGGTATAGCAACCAAAGGATAAAGATATCGATACGTATTTTTCATCGATAGAAACCATAAAACGACTAACCGTACCGATTTTGATAATATCGATACCAGTACCAATATCAATTAAGTTTGTGAATTTTGACACTCATTATAATTTATAAAACCAAAAAATACAGTATTTTAATACAACTTCATTTCAGCAAATACATTTATTTAGTGGGTAAATTACTATTCTTACCACATATCAAATAATAAATCAAATATATTATTGATTCACTCAAAGCACTTTGTATGGCAAGGTGCACATTTCATCATAGATGACAAATGGTAAAATTCAAAAACATAAAACTATTGTATCCAAAACACAAAGTTGATTGTAGTTAAGAAGTTGATTTATTATATATATATATATATATATATATATATATAATTATAACTTTGTTATGTATGAAATAACTAGTGATATAGCATAACCCTAAGACTATGGGTTGTGGAGTGGCTTTGGTTGAGGGCATTGCTCGAAACGTGGCAAATGTGAGCTCCATCAGTTCACACCCAAAAAAGTGGAGTGTGGAAGCGGCGTAGCCAGGCCAAGGTTGTGGAAGGGGTTAGCCAAACGGTCATCAACAACCAGCTAACCATTGCTAGACATGTCACCCAGGTCAGTGCCCCACACCAGGCAGTATTGTCACACCAAGCGGGCAACGCCCACCAAAACACTAACCCGATGTGAAACACCCGATGTTGAAGGGCCATCAATGCCCAAAAGTATCGCCCACACCCAGCGGTCTAAAGGGAACCATAAAGTAAGATTTTTTTAGAAAAATTCAGGGTTGATTTATTTTTAATCATAGCTTGTTAACTTTCTTATTTTATCTTATTAGGTACATTTTTAAACTAACGTTACATTAACCAACTATGCAAGTTACATAATATTCAGATCATAAAATTCATCTAATGCTTGTTTTGTGAAATAAAACTTTATCGAAAGAACTACTATCCATATGCAATCAACACTACATGAAACTACTATCCATGGCAATATTGAGCAACACTTTGTTAAATAAAAAAATTTTAAAACTACATTATGAACATTTTATATTATTATTGTTGTTGTTATTATGATTACATTGGAGTGTAATTACACCTAAGCACCACAGCACGTTGTTAGCTATGGTCTCAACTAATTATTCGGTTCAAGTTGTATTTCGTACGACCATTTACACTATGTTTTATTTGTGGTGCCAACAATTATTTTCTAACAATTGGAGGAAAGCTACTTTTAAGAAAAAATCTTCAAAAAAAAAGTCAAATTTATACATAATTTCTATAGAAATATTGATATATGATAAAATTAATATACATTATATGATAAAATTATTTTTTGTGTTGTTTAACTGTATATTATGCATTTCTATTTATTTGATATATATACATATAATAAAGGGTCTTATTATTTGTCAATAATAATGAATATCTTTACTGGAAATAAAACATTTACTATAATAGTAATTCACCTAATTTAACAACGTTAAATACATATACTTAAGCCAAGGCTGTGTCTAAGTTGAGCCATAGACTTTGCATCATTGGACATAACACATGTTTTAAATCATGATATTACAAAATTATTAATGGACTAGTGATCAAAATATTTTTCTAATCATTGTTCTATAGTTTTGTTAAAAATAATTGGATCAAAACCGCAAAACACACAAGGATTTTATGATCAACTCGATCACGACTCTTTCTTCTTTATTACTATCGAACCAAAACAAAAACAATCAATGAATTACATAACCTAACACATCTATTTATACTAAACTAATAAATTGCTAAACAAACTATCTTAAACCTATACCAACTCGAATACTTAATTAACCAATTAATAAAATAAATAACTAGATGCCAATGATCTCTAAATCAAGTGGTGGAAGGCTTGCATTTCTCTTGGGAGATACAAGTTTAACTCCCACTTGATGCAGAGTCAGACACTGGTAAACAACAATAAAAACCTAAGAAAACTTGGATTTGATAATGATTAGTTGTATTTATTTATTTTATGTTTAGCATGTTAACAATTGTATGTACATGAAAATTCCAGTTTAATTTTCTTAACAATTTTAAAATCAAATAAATAAAAAAAATTACATCAATATAGAATATGAACGGTCGTTACCCTTTTTCTTAACAAATAAAAAAATACGTTCGCTTATTTGTTTCTTGTATGTTTAACTCTGAATTAAAGTCAAACGCTAACGCTACCATTGACTTTCCATACTTTGAAGTTACGATATTTTTTTTTCTTAAAACAAGTACGTGTTATTTTTTATATTTCAAAGGCCACACAAAACTCACACAGATTCAAAGATATATTTAGAGTAAAATATCTAACAGTATTCTTGGGTCAAGTGCATGAAAAGTGGGCCAGGTAAGCTTTTAACCATTTGATGGACTTCAGTTAGTTTAACCGATGTAAAGAACTATCAAGTTATCAAGAGAGCCCAACTGAAAGTTAGGCCCAACTTAGTTGGCTTTTTTTCTTTTTTTTGGGAGAGGAGAGTACTTCAAGTCTTCAATACTAAGTGTTCTTTGTTTACTATTTAATACGGCTCTTAATTGTTTAGATTCTTACTGGTTTAGCACTTAGTGGTTTAGATTGTTTGTTCAGGAGCAGACGTCTGAATGGTTTAGACATTTGCCTCTGAATGGTTAAGCATTATACTGAGTCTGAATGGTTAAGACCTCTAATCTGAATTGGTCAGACATTTGTCTCTAAACGGATGTAAAATATAATGTAAGTTTGTTTTATGAAAGAGGGCGGAAATTTCATTAAAACATAAGTAAGATGCTCAAGAACATTACAGTATTGGAAAATGAAATTGTTACAAAGAGACTAGATGCACACTAAAGAATTAAAGAGATAAAGATGAAGACAGGTTATGGATAATTATGGTGAATTATTTATATTGTCTTTATAAGGATAATTGTTAGTTTAAATTAGACATGTTTATCTAGCTGGTTAGTTATTTAATTAAATTGAGTTCGAGTCAGGTTAATACTAGAATGAGTTTTAATATAAATAGAGGGTTAAGGTTATTGTATTGATGTGGTTTTATTGGTTAATAATAAAAAGAGTGGTACGAGTTTGTTCACCTAGTGTTTTTGTGTTAGATCAAGGGCCTGATATCCAATAATTGGTATCAGAGCTTAGCTGTTTTGAGAGTCGTTTTCCGATAAGTGGGAGTAGCCCCTCGCGGGCAGAAGAGGAAAAAGAAAAAATAGGGAACGGAATCTTTGGGGAACGTTGCATTAGCGAGACGGCAGAGGTAGCCCTACGCTACAATTATATTTCGTATCCTTGTGATGGCAGAATTCAGAAAAAAATAAATAGCAAGGTTGTTGCATGGCGCAAGGAAGAAAAGGGAGGGTTATTTGTTTATTTTAAAGGTGTCAGTAGAATAAATGAATAGGAATGGATTCTTGCTTTTGTGAATTAGTTGGTGCAATCAAATTAAATGGATGGCAATCGCTAATTTTTCCAAAAACTGTATTTAGTTTTTGAAGTAAGTTTTGTTAATGCCATGCAATTGTGAGGATAAATTTGGTTATTGACAAAGGGTGTTTGAATGGCTGATTCATAGCGGTTCATTGGCGAGTCAGTGACAATGAGGGAGGTTCAAGCCAGATTTGTTCGTGTTTTATTTATCAGAGACTCTTTCTCGCGAAGGGAAAAATCACAACGAGTAGTTCAATTTTCTGTGGCTGGAAAACCAATGGGCGTGTCGCGGATAAAACGAAGGTACGAGTAGGTTAAGGGATTCATTTGATGACCGAGGGATGGAACAATAGGTGGTGGTTGATATTTGCGGGGAGACATATTAATGAGAAGTTTGACATGGGGGTATAACTATTATCAAAGAAGGGTTCAATTTTTGGTGTTGTTGATTTGAACGAGTAAGGTTCAAAGTCTTTGGGTTAAATATGTTGGTTTAGTCAATGAACGGTTGTTTGGGTCAGCGGGTGTCACAGGGAGTATCGTTGGGATGACGATAGTGAAAAGTGATCAGTTCAGTTAGTTTCGGTGGTGGTAAACTTCTTAGCATTAACAACTTTCAATCCAAGTAAGATTAAGACCCTATCCATCCTGCCAAGGATAAAAACAGGAAAAACCGGTGTAGATTGTTCTTTTTTGCTGAAGTATCCTATCAGAATTTGCGGATAGACGGATGGAAGAAGATTCGTCAAAGTGGGAGGCTTTGAATCTTGTCGCGTCTAGCAGATAAAGAAAAAAACGAAAGAAGCGGGGAGCTTGTTTTTTTTTCTTTGTTCGGCGGTCAAGAACGGGGAGATTCTGGTGACCCGGAAAGAGGGATGTCAAACTTGGTCAAGGGATTGAAGTTGCCGATATTGGTGCGGATGTGAAGAAACGGGTCCAACTGAAGATTAAGGGTGAGAATGAAGACGTTAATCTTGAATTAAAGAGATAAAGATAAAGACATGTTATAGAGAATTATGGTGAATTATTTATTGAGTCTTTATAGGGATAACAGTTAGTTTAAATTAGATATATTTATCTAGTTGGTTAGTTTATTTAAATAAATAGAGTTCGAGTCGGGTTAGGACTATAATGAGTTTTAATATAAATATAAGGTTAGGCTTATTGTATTGATATGGTTTTATT
The DNA here is from genome assembly GCA_947069175.1 of Scalesia atractyloides. Classification (NCBI taxonomy): domain Eukaryota; kingdom Viridiplantae; phylum Streptophyta; class Magnoliopsida; order Asterales; family Asteraceae; genus Scalesia; species Scalesia atractyloides. The sequence goes on from CAMTDV010000026.1 coordinate 18,131,218, forward strand.
GGTTAATAGTAAAAAGAGTCAAACGAGTTGTTCACCCGGTGTTTTGTGTTAGATCTAAGGGCCTGATTTCCAACATAGACTACGAGAGGAAAGGTGAGAAATTAAAGCCTCTCCATTTCTCTCATACTAGGTCAGAGTGTCCAGCTCGGTTATATGAACGAAATCGCCTTAATGTCTCCAATCAGTTTTGCGATAATAGGGGGTTTTTGTTTGAAGGTCAAATTGTTCCTCATTCTCCGTAAGTTGCAGCCAATACTACACATACCGCCCTTTTGAGTGCCTTTTGACATTTATACCAAGCTATGAATTTGAGCAGGGGTATCTTCGGCCATTAAAAGATCGAGGTCCATACCTGCTGGGCCGTTTCGCAAGTAACAAGAAGATGGTCAACCGATTCCGAGGCACCATTACAGAGTACACAGGCCGTGGAGGGTAACGGAATGTGTCCGACCTGAAGTGCTTCCTTTGTTGGAATACGATCTTGTATAACGATTGATGGAGGGATGCCATTATATTGTATTACGTTTCCCGTATTGATTTGTATATTTTAATTGAAGTACAATAAGATGAAACAAAGAAAGTAAATAAAACGGATTGTGCTAAACGAATGATTTTTATATAATTAATTATCATATAATCTGTAATTATAAATAACTTGACAATGTAAGGATTAAGGAAACGATTTATTTAAATAAAGTTACCCGAATAAGTCATCAACCAACCATGTTGCATCATGGATGAGACCGAGTCGTTAGTCAATATAATGATTAAGGAAACGATTTATTTAAATAAAGTATTAATTTTATATATATATATATATATATATATATATATATATATATATATATATATATTAAGCCCATTAAGTCTAACCACCTTTTAAATTCATCTCCCTTGCCGATTTTTTGCTCATAGACGCACGTCTTGGTTGCTCTTTTTAAAGTGAGCCTTGTGAGCTTTTGACTAATATGTATCACATAATGATTCTTTATGGTAGTTGTTATGCTGATGATTAGACTTGCATATGAGATGAAGTGGCTGAGGAAAAAAAGTTGTCTTAAGGGAGGATTGTGAAGAACAAATCACCTGTGGTTACACTAGCATCAAATGAGCTTATTATCTTCTATGATGAGGTTTGTTATGCATATAAATATTGCACTTATGACAGAAATGAAATTGGTGGGTGGTGTTTTTTAGTTGACTCATTTTCAAGTCTAGAAATTTGAAGTATCAAGAGTACACAAGTATCAAAACTTAGGGGGTGTGAACTTATGGCACGACACAAAAGCCCGACAAGAACCTAACACGAAACTTGCGTGTTTCGGTTTAATCTAAACGGGTCAGATGAGATTAACGTTGAACCCGCGAACCCGTTTAACTAAAGGGTTGGGTTCGTGTCGAACCCATCGGGTTGGCGGGTCAACATGTTTAACTTATTTATATTATATTTAATTTTCTATTGTTGTTGGTAGTGATATACATTTATATTTTTTTGTTATATATTTAAATTTAAAATATTATTCTACGAAAATAATAATATAAAATAAAAAATTTGGATTAAACGGGTCGTGTTAGGTGTAGGAACTAGGTTCACTTTTTATAAAATATAATTACAAAATATATAATAACAAGACTCTCGTTATTCATAGGAAATATCATAGTACAATATCGGTTGCGATAACTAAACAAAAAGAATATAAAATATAATTTTATATACCAATCTTGATTCAAGCCGCATCTCTGGTGGGTCCTTCACCTGCACTTTATGGCATCCTAGACTACAACAAAGAACACACTAAAACGTTGACGATTTTGGTTGAGACACGTGTTCAACACGCTTCCCTTAAAACAGATTTCGCGCCTCTACTAAAGACGACGCGACTGTTTCCCAGGGTACAACAGCCGAAGCAGTATATACTGCCAAAAATGGCTCACGCGCCCGAGGTTACACTGGGTAATTGTAGTGTTTGAACTTATGGAACAAATAAGGATGTGATGGTGGTGGAAAACAAATAGAGAGTACTTCTCTCTCTAGTTGGTCTTCAAGTGTTCATCCTCCTTCTAGTATCCATTTTGTATCAAGCAATACCATATTCTTATATTCACAAAAAGAAGCACATAGCCTACTAATTGTACATAAGTTAAGGATTAGTGAAAGGTTTCACTTAATTAGTACTTAATTAGAGACTTAAAAACTCTAATAAAACTAATTAAATGTCATAAGAAGCTCTATTCAATAGTTTCTCTTTTATTCACCACATGAAGATTCTAATTAATATTTATAATTTCATTAAATTATAAATATATTAAATATCCATTCACCAAATTTCCAACAATCCCCCACATGAATGGAGATTATTCAAAACACATAAAATTTCCAATGGAACCTCGACAGTTGAGTTTTGCATACGATAGGTAGATGTTACCCTTTGAACCTTCGCTCATGAAATGCAAATAGCCCACTAGCTCTGAGTAGACATCGATGTCTTTGAACTCGTCTGCCGTTTGTGTAGACGACAATACACTTCACACAAGACTCTCCTTAGCCGAGACATCTCCTCATAGTCGTGTCCAATAATGGTCGTGGAACACTTTCCTGGTTTTGCGAGAGCTCTAGGAATTGTGCCCTCAATTCCATTCAAAGCGACCCCACTTCTCTCTAACATAGGTGATTCTCCTTAGATCATTAAAAGCATTGTGGTTATCATGATTTATCCAAATCATTTACCACATATTATGCTTAGCCTCACTCTTTGTCACTAAATATCATAGGAATAGACTAGGACGTATTTAAACACCCTTTTATACTTTGAGGATATGTATAACCATATATACTAGCTTATGCATATCATTTAGGCCCACACAGTGACCACCCTTAGGCATATGAGTTAGTTGTCCTATTGAACTTAGATCTTGGGATCTCCAGTCAACTAAGTTAGGTTTCCTTCACATACCCTTTTTTCATGGGCTTTAGTCTTATTCCACAACTTGATCTCTAATAAACCCTCAGGTTGTTGGATCCATGACATTATCTTTGACTTTGTCTAGTAACTACAAATAACTTTGAGATCAGTTGTCATGATATGTTCTTAACTCGCAAGTTAATTTGCCCATTGTCAACTTCTAATACTATAACCTCAGTGGCCATCTGAATCTGGTTATAATATATGTCTTTCTAAGATAAACATCTCATTTAAGGCAAACACATCTCTATTATGCACTACGACCTTTGTATCCTCCACTTAGTCGTCTGTTTGCAATGTTAGATTGGATTACAAAATCCTCATTGCCAAACTTTTATGATACAAATGCAAGACACCCCCACATTTAAGTGTTATATGATATCATCCAGATGGGGTAATGAAAATCATTTCTACATACCCTTATAGGGTTGTTTCTAAATGGATCCTCCCCCACATTTCTTGTCATTTGATCAATATTTCCGTAACTTCACTTATGACGACATTTATACACAATGATTGAACAAGATCAACCCCATTGTATCAGTGAATTCAACTCATATTGCATTAGCTAACATAAGCTTCCGAGCTGACCAAAGCAACACATGCCATTGTCATAAGTTTTTCATCAACTTAAAATAATTCTAATTTAACATCTAGAATAAGCCTAGACAATGAGTTCTCGTCATTAGCTTTTCGAACAAACTCTTCAAAAGTTTAATGTCTTTTCCTTATAATGAATGAAAATTCTCGCTCAACTTTATCTGTACACAAATTCTTTTTGTGTTCATAAACATTTGAATGTTTAGAGTTAATTAGTCTCCCTCAAGACCCATAATTAACCAAGTACTAGTCTATCATGCTTTAGACTACAATACTTTAGCATGTGAACAGAAGATGCATCATTCTGATCTTCACAGCCCTGAGGATATCATAATATCACTTTGTAATATTCATCCCTTGTTAAGAGAAAATAATGAGACTTATCCATAATCCTAAAACATCAATATTTAGGAAGGTCTCACAAATTATTGTATATAGCACATAGCTAATTTTTATCATTCAATTAAGGAACATAATTTGTTTACATTGATCTCCAACGCTTTACCATTGACTCATAAGGACTTAAACATAACTCTTAATCCAAGTCACTTGGCGATCACATTCATCACCGACAAGATGAATGTTCCTCGTCTATAATCACTATTATGTGTGAGATAGAGTCAAGTAGATCGACAGTCAACAACATGGCATTCATAATTTTTTCATAAGTGATTTGTACACATCTATTGTTATTCATTAGGAGATATATATGTTTAGGATGCTCTCCCAAACGAATATAAAATCTCCATATAGTTCTAACAATAATCAAGTGGTAGACGTATCTACGTATAGATCACTCAAAACAAATCTCGCAAGATTTATCAAAGGTATACAATAACATATAGTACTTTTTCTTTCATATGTTAGAATTCACACTTGTGCATTTTCCAATCACTTCTAACGAAGTACGTCGGCATGGATCTCGTTTGTGTATTTCATCTCAATACATTGAGTATGTTCTTTCATTATTCTCTCATGATATGGTTATACATTTGATGTTTCGTCTTTGACTTTCAGTCAATGCAACAACTCTCAAGTTGTTTATGTCCAAATACATTCATGTACTATCCGTTTAAAACCATATTCTTTTAAACAACGTATAGTTGACGTTATAATTACCTTCCACAAAAATAATTTATACGTTACAAACATTAGTGATTTATTTCTTTGTAAAAAATTGCATGTGTTATCCAAAGATATTGAACACAAAACAATAAAATACACTAGAAACTAAATCATAAGTGCCAAACACTTTTGAAATTTAAATGAAAGCATAGACGATATGTAGACATCAAATATCAAAGTGCTTATATGTTCAACACTTTATAATCTGACCGAAATCTTCTAAAAGATATCGTCCCATGGCATGTCTTGAGGTACTCCCTCAATAAAACTCCATGCACTTGTAAGTACAAGTTACCCATTTCATCATGAAACTTTAAACTTGCACAATTTTGCTCAAAACAACACCAAGTTGTTACAATGGCTATATTTAAGTAGTAAACTTGAACAATTAAATTTGTTCACAACACCACGTTGTTTTCCAATAAATAATATTAATGAGATTGTTACTTTGTTCAACATATGCTACTTCTAGCAAGAGTAGCAAACCATTTGAATTCTCAAACTATGCCAAACTTTGTTTTAAAAATCAATTTAAAATATTTCATTAGTTTTACACTGTACAATATTCATAATATCAATTAGAGTTTATGATAACATAAATCAAAACCCAAAATATCAAACAATTTTATATTGTTTAGTCTTACTACGCATGTACTAAACGTTTTCTAACGCGCATGTTAAAAAGAATGTTATAACGAGCACATTACTGAAACAAACGTTTACATAAAATGTTTTCCACGGATAAAGTTTATAAAATAAACCATTTCTCATCATTTTTTTTAATTCACATAGGCAATTAAATGTTTACATAAAACATTTTCATTCATTGCGATATACAATGTACAACCTCTACCATTGTATAAGTGATACACATTTTCTAACACACGTGTTAGAAAATTTAAGTCATTTTTATATACATAAAAAATGACCATTTGGATTTAGAAATCACAATTTAAAGTTGGTGATAAATCTCACACAACTACACCATTACTTTATGGTGATTTAATTCTTGTATTTTTACTTTTTCAGTTTTCCAATCTCATCAATTTATGCACATAGCCTACTTTAATACAAGAGACATGGGGTGAAAAGAGTCTCACTTAATTAGAGATTTTATTAGAGACATAAACTCTAATAAAAACTAATAAATTGACATAAAACTCTACTTAAGAGTTTGTCTTCCATATGAAGAGTCTAGAAAATAATTATAATCTCATTAAATTTATATAAATAACAAAACCATTACTTTATGATGATTTAATTCTTGAAGTAAATGAAAATCAACTTCAATGTATGAACTTTTATTTCTAAACCATACAAAGCATAATATAAATGTTTATATTCATTAAAATCAATGTTATAACAAATTAGTTATATAAAATGTTTACATAAAACATTTCAAAGCATTTCTATTTTTACCATTTTTAACAATCATGTTAAAATGAAAAAAAAATTCTAAATATTAACATTTCCACAAAATGTTAATTTGACTTGCAATAAACACATATATGGTTCAAATAAATATGTCATTTCCAATACACACGTTAGAAATGAACAATTAAAAAAATTGCTTCCAAACTAACGCTATTCATAAACGTTTCTAACACACTGTTAGAAATAAATGATTACAAAAATCATTGTAAGGCTTATTAGTTTATATAAAATAGACTTATTAATTAACACTCATTTTAACCATATTATATAAATAATATGATCATTTCTAACAAGCATGTTAGAACATGAAACGTTTAAAAAAACGTATTGATTACAAAAATAAAGCCGGTTTAACGCACATGTTAGAAAATTTAACATTTACAAAAACGTATGGTTTACACTAATAAACCCGATCTAACACAAAATTTAGAAAAGATTAACGATTATCGTTTAAAAAAACCAAACAGATGAACCAAAACTATTTGTTTTGTACCACGGTATAGGATTTAAGATTGTATCTCAATCTCAGGAAATCCAAACACAACAAGTTGTACTACATACATATTTCCCTAAAAATATTTATAAGATCATGATATCTATAAATATTTTATTTATTTATTTTTTTAATTATAAATCTTTTCATGAACCCAAAATCCTTATAAATAAGGTTTTAAGATTGTAGCAACAATCTCTTGAAATCTGTTTTAAGTTTGTAGGAACTAGGTTCACTTTTTATAAAATATAATTACAAAATATATAATAACGAGACTCTCGTTATTCATAGGAAATATCATAGTACAATATCGGTTGCGATAACTAAATAAAAAGAATATAAATATAATTTTATATACCAATCTTGATTTAAGCCGCATCTCTGGTGGGTCCTTCACCTGCACTTTATAGCATTCTAGACTACAACAAAGAACACACTAAAACGTTGACGATTTTGGTTGAGGCACGTGTTCAACACGCTTCCCTTAAAACAGATTTCGCGCCTCTACTAAAGACGACGCGACTGTTTCCCAGGGTACAACAGCCGAAGCAGTATGTACTGCCGAAGATGGCTCATGCGCCCGAGGTTACACCGGGTAATTGTAGTGTTTGAACTTATGGAACAAATAAGGATGTGATGGTGGTGGAAAACAAGTAGAGAGTACTTCTCTCTATAGTTGGTCTTCAAGTGTTCATCCTCGTTCTAGTATCATTTTTGTATCAAGCAATACCATATTCTTATATACACAAAAAGAAGCACATAGCCTACTAATTGTATATAAGTTAAGGATTAGTGAAAGGTTTCACTTAATTGGTCACTTAATTATAGACTTAAAAACTCTAAACTAATTAAATGTCATAAGAAGCTCTATTCAAGAGTTTCTTTTTTATTTACCACATGAAGATTCTAATTAATATTTATAATTTCATTATATTATAAATATATTAAATATTCATTCACCAAATTTCCAACATTAGGGTCAACGACGAATATTCGTTTTGTGTTCGATTTCATATGTATGACACGATTTGATAAATATTTTTTTGTATCAACACCATCTTAGAAGAAAACTCCTTAAAGAGGCATTATATAGCTATTTTGGAAAAGTGGGTTGGTCAATGACCAAATAATTGCTTAAATGATATACAATCAAATCAATCATGTTCTTAGTGTACACCTAGTGTTCTTTTAAAATCAAAACGGATTATTCTCATTAAGTCGCTTAAAAACAAGGTTTGTTTGTCACGAAATCAAACGAAAGAATGTTCATAAAGTTGATAGCCAAGCAACTAAATTACAAAAGTCTATTATAAATTTATAGTTATTTAACTTATAAACTTTTCATGTTGCCGGCCATTATTTCAATATTTTACCTTTGAAGTTCTTTCATTGTTCCCTTAAAACATCCATTTCAACAACACTACTAAACCTTGATTAATGGCGTCCGAGATTATAGAAGAAGATGAAGATTCATACTTCATCACCAACAAAGAAGCTCAAAAAGACAAGATCAGACAACTTTTAAAACTCCAAAAGAGTCAATACAACACATCATCATCAACATCAACGTGTTCGTCATCTTCATATTCGTTATCTTCAACGGGGGCTGCTATACGTTCATCGTTTGATCACAACCGAAGTAAAAAGCTCTTGAATTTGATGAAAAGAGGAAGCACATCTTTGAGAAGATTATTTGATATGGAGCATACAAGTTTAGGTAATCATTTTGACTTTTATAGCGGCTCACCGGAAACTAAGACAATCCCATTATGGGGTAGTGATTCGGATGATGAGGTCCATGATGATCCATGGTTGGGTATAATTAGATTTGATCGTGGGTTTGTTCAAGAACACGAAGAGCAGAGAATACAAAAACAAGAGAAAGAACATGAAGACTCGTTATTTAGAAAGCAAAAGTTGACCCGGAAGAAAGCATTTAGCAAATTACCAAGCTTCTATAAATTTAGATTTCGGTTTCGGTTCCGGTTAAGGCTGAAGTTGAGAACTAGGTTCTGTTTTCGAGTTTTGGGGAGGAAAAAGAAAAAAAAAATTGAATGTAAAATAAAATAGAAATGTAAAAAAAAAGAGGTGTAGCGACTTATTTCTTTTTGTTTTTGCTTAATGATAGATGAAAAATATTATCTTTTAATCATCGTTGTGTTATCTTTTGTACGTGATGCTAGTGGTAAGGAATTTTGACCGCTAATATATTAATGAGAAAAACTACATGCTTAGTCATTTGATTAAATATTATATTTACATGTTGGTCGTAAAAGCATTTACAATGTTGGTTGCTATAAATTTCTATTTCAACATGCCACATCAAATTTCAATCATATGATTGTACGAATGGTATCATAAGACATTGAGGTGCATGATTTGTTATCGTATTAGTGCTTTCTTGGTGATTTATGATTATATGTTAATTTAGGTTTTTACTACGGAAATAACAATGTTGAACCAACATAGGTCTTAAATAATCGAAAAGATAGATGCTCAATAACGACATTTACAAAATTTTATTAGACTTCAATAGAATTTACAACATTGGGACAAAATGTTTTTAACAAGAAAAACAGGCATATAAAGTCAATAGTAGCAGGTCACAAAAGAAAAACAAGGAGAAACTTGAAGAAAAAAATAAAAGAAATTTGGGAAGAAAAAGAGGAAGTTATTATGTTTATTAATAAAATAAAATATTCTTTCCCACATTCAAAAGACGTAAACTTGGTGCTAAAGATAAATTTTATTTTCTTTTGTCAGCCATATGATTGGATGGACTAGGTGCGGAAGCATCGAAACGATATGTCACTTAATCATAGACGAAGCTTTTAAGGGGTTAGAGGTGCTTCCTTCTTTCCGCTTTTTTGTTTAATAGTGTAAATTTACACGTGTTTCATCTTAAAGATTCTCATCCCTCTGCTTTTCTTGAGTTCAGTCCCCTCCATATATATTTGTTCAAGTCCGCGACTGACAGAGTGGAACACCACACCCCTAGGGCGTGGACGACATGCCTGGTGGGTGGACATAAAAGTTACCACGTGAGTGAAAAATAAAACACCACACCCCTTTGTATGGGAACCCATGTGAAATATTTAGCCATAATCTCAACATATATACAATATCTTGATACATGTGGCGTATGTTAATTTGATGTAATTAATTGTAGTCGTCAAAGTCAAAAAAGTTAAAAAAAAAACAATCAATTGTTGTTAAAGTAGCATGTTTAGTCAAAAGTCAATTAGGCTACGCTCGTGATTTTCGCTAAAAGTATGTGTTTAGAAAATGAGGTAGAACCCACACTGTAAACCAGTTTGGAGCAATGTTTCAATAACAATGGTTCCATGGAACATCAAAGGAAAATCGAAGGTTTCCGGCTACGTTGAAGGCTGACACACGCCTGAATTTGATCAGACAATTGAACCTAGGTGAAAGAAGAATTTTGAAGTTATAGAGTAGGAGGAAATGTTGGCACTAAAAAGTAATAATAAAAAAAAAGATAATTAAACCTAGATTACACGTTTAACTAGAACTCGTCAAAACTAGCCAATCAAGAATGAGTGGTCCACAAACACCTAACTGAACTAGTGGCATGTATGGTACTAGTTATGAGATATTGGTTTTGAGCGAATACGAACAAGTGATGAAAATCGATTTAACCTGGTAAAATGGTATGAAATATTTGTTTTGAGCAGATACAAACACGTGATGAAAATCAATTTAATCTAGTAAATTTCCATCGACAAGTGACTCCTCCCTTTAATCTCCACTCGATGATAAACCGCAAAAGATGTAAGGTCAACAACCCGTTCGAGTTTATAAACATAAATAATTGATGAAAAAAAATTTAACAAAACTATATATCCCTAGATTGAGAAGTTGCGTATAAAGTAATTTGATTTTCTTTTCTCTTGTCTTTTTCTGTTTTTCTTTTTAATTTTCTGTTGTTTTTTCTTTGTTTTTTTTTCTTTTAATTTTTGACATTCAATTTCAGCATTGATACTAACAACCTCTTAACTTTCTAATAACTTTGTGATTGAGCTTTACGTGTTTATTTCCATGTACATGTTGATTATAAATTAAAACTGATTTACGTTTAGACGTAATTTTTTTCTAGAAATGAGTTGTGTCAAATATAATATGTTCTTATGCTTATTAGGGGGTGGGGGTGCTTCACTTTCCATCACTGACCACACCCAATCATGTTTCGCTACGTAATCGAAATTCATTCCATCACTAGTGATGGATTTTAGTGGGGGTGCTCATCACTAGTGATGGTTTTTTTAATAATAAATTAACAATAACAATTTCATTTAAATAAATATTACATTAAAAAACCCTAATTTACAAAGTAAAAAAAGTTAAACATTGCAAAGTAAAAAAAAACTAAAAATTCTACGGCATCTCCGAACCCCATTTTTCACATATTTCGCGTTTGCGTTGAACTAGGATCGACCTAAAAGATTCGTTAAGAGTGTCGTGCGGTTGAAACATGACATTGAAATCACTATTTTTTTGTTTTTGGTTAAGTGTATAATATACGCCTCGTCACATTTAAGTTTTGAAGCTGCAAGTTTTTCTTTTCTTTTCTTGGCTTCGGCCATTTCCACCAACCTACCCGCTTTGAATTCGGTGATGGAGTCCACCACCGCTTCCTTTCCTCTGCTTGACGATTCACCACTTTTTTTGTGATGCGGCCTTGTGGGTGTATCATCTTGTTCGTCATCGGGTAGGTCGTTCAGATTCATTTCGGGCATGTTGCTTAATACCATCGTTAGAAGTGGTATAGTTCCCGGACTCGAAAGTTTTTGATCTTTTTGAACCTCCTCTTTTCTTTGGAGCCGTCGGCCCATCCATGTCGACCAACGTAACCGGTACGCACTTCGGGTGATGTCTCGCAACCTCCCATGACGCAAAGCGTGGAAAAGATTTACATTTGTATGTCGTGCAATACTCTTTTAGGGCGTTTTTATGATAGTCGCCTCGCTCGCTCCGCTTTGTGCATTTCGGGTTTGCAAAACATACAAAAACACTATTTTATAACAAGCTAAAAATAACAAAATAAAGTAATAACATTAAAAAGTTACCAATTGAATGAAGCAATCATTAAATTTACTCACTTTTCAATTCAAATCTCCCCACTTTGAAGCCATTTGATCCATGTTACGCTCGGTCAAACAGGGAAGTTTGGAAAATGTGCAATAACTCGTCTCCGTAATAAGTCTTCTTTGTTCATTTGAATGTTTTTTGTTTTCGGAGATGTGCAAGTACGCCTTGACCAAGGCGATCTGCTCATTGCTCGTCCAAGCTCTCCGACCACCGGCTGTTAGTACGATATCAACTTCTTTATCGTCTTCTTCTTCTTGAACCGGTTCACTATCGTCATCGTCATCATCTTGTTGTTGTGGTTCGCGATATGCACGTGCGAATTGGTGGATGAGATTGTTATCTTCTAGTGGGTCGAGTGACATTTGATTAAACGGTTGGTGTTGAAACGGTTGGGTTTGAAACGGTTCGTTTTGAAAGGGTTGGTTAGGAAACAGTTGGGTTTGAAATGGTGGGATTGGGTCGGCTTCGTCCTGCAAGCGAAATCTCGCATGCTCGCCAAGATTAGCTTGAACCTTTGGCCGTGTGGGTTTTTTCTTCGAACCCGAACCGCATTTGCTTGAACCTTTCATTTTTTCGGTTTAGAATGTAGAGGGTAGAGATGATATATTTTTTGTGGGTTTAAAAGGTTAAAATGGATGGTATATATATAGTGTTTAAGTTTTTTTTTAAAAAAAATTTCAAAAAGCCCCAACATTCACTTCGACGGTAACATGCATCTTCTTCACACGTTATGGCTAACATGTGTTATGACCACCACGCGTGGTTACCTTCAGTGGCGGCGGTGTTCCATGCATGGTACACCCACCCACACGGACCATCACGTAGCGCCCTGCCTGCCCTTATTATGTACGTTTTCAATTGGTCTATGTTTTTACGTAATTGATTCTTTTTTCCTGAAATGAGTCGGGTCAAATATAATATGTTTTCATTAGACGGTATAAATTCGAGTCACTTTACATTTCGACACCGCCGCAACGCGTCATAACTATTTTTTTGCGTGCTTATTTTTATACATGTATTGGTATAAATTCAAGTTGGTCTACGTTTTGACATAAATTACAATTAGCAAGTTGTGTGAACAGTGTTTTCATCTTATTGGTTTTTTTGTTTTTTTCTTGGTTTTTTCCAGGACTTTATTATTTTTATTTTTTTACGTTTATTTATGTTTAATGTTTTAGTTTTAGGTTCTCTTTTCATTAAAGTTATATTTGAGGCATGGTTTACATTTCCATTTACAGTTAATTTAAAATCAACTTGTCTCGCTGTCCAATGTAAATTTATTTTTATGGTTTTCGGTCGATGTAAAACATATGTCGATATATTTTTTTAAACATATTTCTTTCGGTTGTTGTACTGAACCAAAATAGATATCTAGTGGCACGGGTAATCTTTTACTAACAAAAAGAAACTTTTGTTTTTTCTTTTCATTATTTTCACACAAACATAAAAAAATACTTTTAAGTAACACAAGTACATATCTTGCATACACCTCATAGATTTCTTCTTGATTATACAGAATTTTACAAGTATACTCTCTTTAACCTGCAACAAAACTTAAGAATCATGTTATTTACATCTCATGATTCTTTCAAAAAAATTCACTCCATCAAAAATTCAGTTTCAGAAAGTCTTTGACTTCTCTTAAAACTTTTACAAACTACACAATATTCAGAAACTAATCTTGCCATAATACTATCTTCTTCAATTCTCAACCTTCTACTCTGTTTATTCCAAAGATGAACCCCATAACTAGACTCTTTCAGTTGCATCACCTTAGCCTCAACCCACCTCATGTGAGCCCGGTTAACCGGCCGCCTGAACAACCCGCCAATTCGAGTCCAGTCCACCGGATAAAACGCTGCCGGAGGCAAAACACTGAAGTTTTCATCTATTTTTCCTGCCCCCCTTTCCACAACTCTTGAAACTAGATAAGGCCCATTGTATCCCCACCGGTTTCCATCAAAAGTCAACGCAAATTCTTCAATAAAATTGTATAACAAAGGATGGTTTTTATCAAATATCAAAACAGCATTGTTTAACCTTGTCCAGTTGCCCAATGTAGACACACTTTGAGCTCCAATCGAGTTGCGTAAACCGCTAAAATCTTTCATAGCAATGAAGTCAGTATCTATATACACACCACCGTATTTGTAAAGAACAACGAGTCGAATCAAATTCGATAAGTTTTGGGCTAATGGGATCTCCCCCGGATCGCGGTTACCATTCTTAATATGGTAAAACCATGCTTTCGCGGGGTGTTGTTAAACAAAAAGTTAAAGTCGGGTTCCAGGGCCAGGACCTGGAACCCAAGGTCAGTTACGGGTTTCAAGATTTGAAACCCGTAATCAGAGTCCATAGTGTTTGATAATATCATCAAACAGCTATCCGGGTTGGATTTAAAAAGAGCATCCACAGCAAGAAACTCTCTTTCTCCAAAGAATTTGAAAGTTGATGAAATCCATGTCATGAAGAATCTAAGTTTACAATCTTTGAAGAAATCTTGAGCCCGGGTTTCGAATTCTTGATTCGAGTTTAATATATCGAATCCGGGTTTTGGAACAAGAACATTCTTGGGTTGTTGGATGATGAGTTCTTTGACGATCAAGACTGGGTTTTGGATGGTGGAAGTGGATTTTAATTGGTTTATGATGAATGTTTGATTGTTGAAAAGATTTGAGGGGATTGGGATGGTGGTGTTTGGGTTGAAGTTGAATGAAATGTTTGAAATGAAAGTGTTTCTGTTGAACATGTAGGTGAATAGTATTGCCGTTAAACAGACGGTGGTGAAGATGTGGAATTTTGTATAACGGTGGCGGTTGCTCCGCCGTTGCTCCGCCGGTTTGGTGGAAGAAGGTTTTGTCTTCATTGATTCAATGAATTATGAATTATTATTATTATTAGTAGTATTCTATAATAGAGTGCTAAAGTTTTATTCGTGTAGAAGATAAAGGATGAAGAAATTGACTTTTTTATATTTTATATTAATCAAGTTGAAAGTGGAATCAGGTGTGTGATGGTTTGCTGTAAAGTCTAGAAAATTAAGGATGAAGTGGAAGATGGTGGATTATAGCCAATGAGGATTGAGAGGAAGAGGGTAATTAGGGTGTGGGTGAGTGTAGGTTATTGAAACTTTAGTCGCCAAAACAGACGTGCAAAATAGAAGTTTTGATGTGGGTCCTGTCAGGTTAAGATGAACCACATGCACAGATATGCTTTTAAGAAATCATGGGTTCTTTTTATCTGGTGTGTTTCATAAGTTGTATCATATCTAATTTACCTTTATAGCTATGAAAAGTTTTCCACTTTATGTTAATAATTAAATTACTTTTGGTTATAAATATAATACATGATATACACATATTTTCATTAATTTTAATCCTTTTGTAAGAAGATTAAAAAACCTACAACTGAAGGTTTCCAGTCGATGTCATGATTCGATAGGGAATCATAGCCACTCATATTTCCATCAAAATAAAATCTTTGTTGATATCACTAGGAAAATCTAAGGTGCACTTTACAAAAAACAAGAACCAATATCAAACATAGTCGAAATAGCTAGAAAACTAATATCTTCTTATCTTAGGAATTAAATATAGATTTGTATATACTTTTGAGATTATTTGACTGCTAACTTTGTTTTATGGTGTGTCATCTTTGATTAACTCGTTATTGACCTGTACTAGGTCAAATATTCTAACATGATGGCTGAACAAATGATAATTTTTATCAGTAAATTACAGAAAACACCCTTAGGTTTATAGCATATTGCAAAGTGCCATTAATTGAAGTACAAAAAAAGATACTTTATCTTTGAAAACCCTTGCATAATCCGTCCTTTTTCTTTACCATAAACCTCATTTATTTTCATGGTTAAATTTAACCAAGTAAACCCCACATATAGGCATAAAAAATTGCTTTTAATTTAAAAAATCCTACTACAATTCAACAAGGTATATTTAAATAAATACAAACACATGTATACATACATGAAAATGTATGAGTCTTGCATAATCCGTCCTTTTTCTTTACCATAAACCTCATTTATTTTCATGGTTAAATTTAACCAAGTAAACCCCACATATAGGCATAAAAAATTGCTTTTAATTTAAAAAATCCTACTACAATTCAACAAGGTATATTTAAATAAATACAAACACATGTATACATACATGAAAATGTATGAGTCTTGCATAATCCGTCCTTTTTCTTTACCATAAACCTCATTTATTTTCATGGTTAAATTTAACCAAGTAAACCCCACATATAGGCATAAAAAATTGCTTTTAATTTAAAAAATCCTACTACAATTCAACAAGGTATATTTAAATAAATACAAACACATGTATACATACATGAAAATGTATGAGTCCGTCCGTCCGTCCATAGATACACGTGTGTGTGCACGCACAAGATGTGTGTGTTTGATGTCTTGTGATTGTATGCAAACATAAACGATGACGCTATCAGGCGTTAGTCAAATTATCTTGAAATGCCACTTGTATGACTCGTAATGTCAAGAACTAAGCTTTATCCTACCAATTCCTACACAAACAAGAAGTAATTTACAGCTTCAAAAACCCCAAAACTTCAACTTTCTTCTGGTGTTGACCCAAAATTGACCTTTTCAAAGTCTCTAAACATCTTTCCATTTACAAGCTGATGAAAACCACTTACAGTTTGACTTCCCGCATTCTTTACCTTGACAAAAGGACTCACTTCTGAACTTGCTGACACGCTGAACTGGAGGAATGCCTCATTTCAGCAGCCTACACAGCCATTATTTTACATATAAACATAATACAGTTAAGTTAGCATAATACAATATAAATATTATTGATAAGTCAAAAAAAGTATAAGAGAAGCATCATCAGTACTGATTCTCACCTCTGATCAATCTGAATCAGAGTCCCACAAAAACCCGTTCTCGCTTTCAGTATCAAGGTCTTTGGTTTCTGGTTTGGATCGCGATATGAGGTACGAGACGTATTTATCTGCAATAATATGACAAGAAGAATATGTTATAGATACAATTTCCTAACACAATTTTATTTTCTATAGAAGAGTTTATTATTAGAGATTCTGACCAGCTAAGCTTTGAAGGGCATTCTCCGCAGCCTGCTCTTGAGCATCCTTTTGGGTTTTACCCGAGCCAAAACCTACTTTCTCGCCTGTGAATAAAACCTGCATCATTAAGCGATTAAACATAGACCACTAAAGGCTAGAAACAACTTATAAAAACTATCTCCTATTTTTATTTCAGCATCATTAATATAATAATTATGCATAGGCATGTAAATGAACCGAACGAATACGAGCAGAGGCATGTTCGTGTTCGTTCATTTAACTTTAACCGAACACGAACTCGAACATATAATCGAACACATTTTTTGTTCATGTTTGTTTATTAAAAAAAAGAGTCATGTTTGTGTTTGTTTATGTTTGTTCGTTTAAAACCTGAACAAACAGTTTCACGAACGTAAACGAACATAAACAAACATAATTTAACAAACAATGAACAACACAAATGAACATAATTGACTAAAAATAAACAACATAAAGTAACTTTTTTCATAAATTAGTGATTAATTACGATAAATTCCATTGGAAACCCATTTTTATTACTAGAAAGCTCAATTACCAACTAGTTATATTTATATAAGTAGTAGAATGTTCCTTTTATGTTTAATATTATACAAACATAACTACTTATGTATTTAAGTTGAAATGAACATAAACGCACGAACATAAACAAATGTAAATAAACGAACATAAATGAACTTTCACAAACATAAATGAACGAACAAAACGTGTGTTCATGTTTGTTCGTTTAATTAAATAAACCTAAAATTGTGTTATGTTTGTTCGTTTATTAAATAAACGAACTTCCCGCCGAACAATCATGAACAGTTCATGAACGTTCAGTTCGTTTGCAGGCCTAATTATGCAAGGTTATTAAATACAGAAGTTAGGCCAACGACAATAATTGTGTACACCCCTCACCTCGTAAGAAAATCGCCATTCCCTGTTGGGGCTGAAAACTGATCGATACTCAACCTGTAAAGAAATAAGCATAAAGGTGTCATGAAGCAGAATTATGATAACAGGAACAATAAACTTGCTTTTTCAAGAAGCTGCCAGATACCTGCGAGCCGCATCTTTGTGCAATTTCGTGCAGCACTTCAATGGATAGAGAAGATTGTAGCGAGTTTAAATTTCCACTATCAGTGGACCCTCTTTTGTTATTTAAATATGGTTGATTATGTGCTACATCTACCCCAATAGTGAAAATGAAATAAGCAAGAGTTAGTATATAATAAGATTTGTGGAAGTGTACGAATTTATTAGAAAGCCCATCCTTTAAATACCTGAAAGTTGACCTACTTGTGGCAAATTCTTCTTTGGCACTCCATATCCAAGGAATGCCTGAAAGCACGACACTATATAAGTAAATGCGGCATGCGTCAATTTGGGTTATTTTTTCTTTAAAGAATCAAAAGGATTAAGCTATATGATTTGGGATCAAAAGAGTTGAAAATCATCCATATGGTTGTTAATTGCATGTAAAAAACCTCCTGACACACTTTATTTAAATGGGTTAGTACTAAATATTAAACTAGTAAGAATACCAGTGCAATATCTATTTTGGTTCGGTATAGCAACCAAAAGAAATATGCTCAAAAGAATATCGACACATGTTTTACATCAACCGAAAACCATAAAAAAAATTAATTGGACAGTGGGACGGGCTGATTTTGAATTAATTGTAAATGGAAGCATATACGCAATCTTAAATATAACTTTAATGGACAGTGGGACGGGCTGATTTTGAATTAATTGTAAATGGAAGCATAAACGCAATCTTAAATATAACTTTAATTAAAATTTACGCCAAACGTAAACCAACTTGAATTTATATCGACACGTGCATAAAAATAAGCACGTAAGAAAATAGGGTTTTTTAAAAAGAATGGCACGGTGCATTGCAGCGGTGTGGAAACGTAAAGGGACTCAGATTTATACCATCTGGTGAAAACGTATTATACTTGACCTGACTCGTTTCCAAACAAAATTTACATTAAAACGTAGACCAATTGAAAATGTACAAAAAAATAAGCACGAACACGTATTACATTTGACCCGACTCATTTCCTAGAAAATTTTTTTTACATCAAAACATAGACCAACTGAAGACGTACACAATAATAAGCAAAAGAACATATTATATTTGACCCAATTCATTTCCGGGAAAAATTTATGTCGAAACATAAATCAACTTGAATTTATACTGACACGTACCTAAAAATAAACACGTAAAACTCGATTACAAAGTCTTTAGAAAGTTAAGGATTGTAAGTGTGAATGCTGAAAGTTGAGAGGTAAAAGTATAGAATATACAAAAACACAAAAAAGCCAAAAAGTCCAAGTGCTATTCATCGAAGTTGCTAATTGTATTATAGATAATACCTCGTCACGCTTTGCTTCAGATACTAGTGGCCGAAACCCTGCAGAGAAAGAACTAGCTGTACCATGAGACGGAGGATAAAAACCAGCTCGCTGTTTGTTCCATATATCAGGTGCTTGAATCGGGCCAAGTAAGCTAGGTTCTGAAATATGATTAATTAATTAAGTTATAACTAAAAAACGAAAATGCAACCATCCTAAATGTGGAATTAGAACCTAGAGATGTTTTATGAGTACATACTGTCTGACGGTATCGCAGATCTAAATGATGGTGGACCGTACATGCTCGTAGATGGAACTAACCGCTGGGATCTATCAGTTTTCAGGTCCGTATTTCTAGCATCCTGAAAAAGGTTAAAAGAGGGAAAATTTCGGAAATACTTCTCTGAAGAATATGGGTGTATTGTATAGTAAAGAAAGAAAAACATTAATAAACCAATGAAGTACATGGATGCTCCGTGTGGTTTATCAAAATTTTGGATTTGGTCCCTAGCTTTTTGAAAGTACACGGATGGTCCATGTAGTTTGCACTTTGTAACGCATTTAGTCCCAGCTTTTTTCCAAAAGTTCATGGATGGGTCCTGCGGTTTGCACTTTGTAACGCATTTAGTCCCGAACTTGGACCTACTGAAACCTTTAGAATTGTTGGCTGGAGATTAAATGCGTTATAAAGTGCAAACCACAATCACCATTCGTGTACTTTTGAAAAGCTAGGGACCAGATCCCAAATTTTAGTAAACCACAAGGACCATCCGGGTGGGTACTTTACTCTAAACCAACATTACAGACATCTTTAGAAAACGAACCTGCTGATTCAGTCTATGAGCAACTTCAGAAGCATTCATTCCTTCCGCCATCGGGACACTTGTATTACCATTTGGTACAAAACTAGCATCCTGAAACACAATGTTTAAATAATAAGCAATAACTAAAAAAAGTTATAAATGTTGGTTTCTTATTTACTCACCTCTGGCATTAGATAACTGCAAACATCTGGTGCAGATGGTAGATTCAAAACTTCATCTTCATAGTGGTGTTCAGTAACCCTCCTTATAAAATTCTCATCAAATTCTCTGAACAATAACACATCATAAGTAAATAAACCATTCTTCACGTGTATTATGTATGCAAAAAAATATGATATTTTTTTATTTAAATAAACATCTTACTTAAAGAAACCAGCTCTAACATTACATGCAACGTTCCTTGCTACACACAGAACTGGAACAGCGTTTGATGTCTATAAACAAAGCATATTATTAGTAAATTAGTAAATTAATAATAATAAGTAAACGAAGAAACTAACAATGTAATTTTACAATACCTCTGCTTGAGGAGCATAATAAGGAGTAAAAGCAGGTACCACATGAACTCGCGGTTGATCTTTTTCTTCCCAAACTTTTAACCTATCGTCAATTACCATCGCCATCCTTGGATGACAATCCCCATCTTTAAACACACTCAACAACGATTTGCGCGCACCTACACAAAAATAAAATTTCAAAAATTTAGGGCATCACTTTCATATCCATTCCTAAACCCCTTACACTAAACGCAACTTAGTATATTTTCTTAGTAAAAAAAGACTTGCCTGATTTGACACATACAACACGGTTCAATAGTTGTTTTGGAGTGATTAGGTGGGTCCCGGGATCGAGCAACCTCCACATTTCCAATGCGTAATCTCTTTCGGCCATAGTGCAGATATAGACTTCAAATCGTTTGCGTCCTTTTGCAATCAAATAGCTTCTCAAATCCTCCCAAGCCGGTCTTAGCCTCACAAGCACACTGGTATCACGAATCTGTATAGGCAAACAAATTATGATTATAACTGATCAAAGCATATGAATACAGAACACATTCATACATTCTGCATTCATACCTTCCTTATCTAACTCATAATAAGACGAAAAATAATGAAAGATATAGTCACATGTCTAAAGTGTGAAATCAACTATTTTAGACATAAACTTCCAATCATGTAAACATAAATTTAAACATTTAATGACATTGCAAGGTGTGATAAAATATGTTTCAGTTAAACCTTCAGTATAAAGACGAAATATAATCATTACTATGCTCGTCTTTAGCCAAATTAACTTCTACAATACGGTGATTAGGTCACAATTCAAATAATTTCAACAGTCCGTCTTTCCTTTATTACTACTATAAAGACGAATTGTAATCATTTCATTTCGTCTTTAACCACAATAGATTCTAGTATTCTACACACATTTTGCTAGGGCATGCTAACTCAAGTTACAATCTTTAGTCTTAAATGATTTGCCCATACAAAGTTCATCAACCTTAGGTTTGCAGGAATTATAAATAGCCCTAATAAGAGTTACCAATATACATACATCATACATGTATATCTAAGCACTAAACATGTCCTGTATAAACACTATAAACAACAATTCATCACAGCATATAGAAGTAAACAATGATGTTCTAACCTCCGGATTAATGCGGGTCAAGACTATATTCTTTTCCGGCAATCTTATAACCGGTCGAACAGCACGCTCATTACCAGCAGCATTGATCGAAACTTCCTCCATTTTCACCTCACACGTCTGCCCATTATCTGTAACAGCATCATTCTCTGCATACTGCTTCAACAATGCGCGATCCTCCACGTATCGTTTAAGCTCAGAAGTCATCCCAGCCACCCTAACAGGATCAGACTCCTGCCCAATCCACCCAGTCAACACATCTATCCTATCTTCAAAAGATCTCATCGTATTCGCAACAATAAGTGTCTCGTCTAGATCAAACACAATCGACAGACACCTCATGTTCAACATCCCTAAACAAGCATTGTACAATTGTGCAGGAACCACAAAACACCAAAAACAAGGAAACCTTTGAAATTTACTTCCCATTGCCACCAAATGCACCTCTTCATCCCCAATCACCACCACGGCTGTCTATAACCAATTAACTCATTCATTCATAAACTTATTAATAATACTAAAAAACAAACATAAATTACAGAAAAGCTTATACCTTTAGATCATAGAAACAAGAGGCGTGAAGAGCAAGCAACTTTTGTTTAACATTTGATGAAATAGATTCAAGCTTGCAACGAACTGAAGAAGAAGAAATTGTTAACAGAACTGAAAGAGGTGAACATCTTTCACTGATCGGAGAAATGTGATGGATCCTAATCTCGTTATTCGGAAACCGGAATTGCTTATCACCAACAGGAATAACATCCAATTCACCCAAACATGTTTCCCCATGGTAAACCACCGATTTATTAAACCCTAAACGACTCATTTATAAAAATTGCATCAAATTGGAGGAATATTGTATGCAACACTCGGAATTGAACGACGTAAACGATAATTGGAGGATGATTGAACGTTTTCCTGACGGATTAACGTCGAAAATTGAAGAAGAACGAGCTTTCTCTCTCTAGACTCTGACTCTCTCTCTAGATATGTTTGAAATTAAGTGGTTTGTGGGGGTATTTACAGAGGGGAAAAGGGAGAGGGGTATCGATTGGGTTTTGTAAGTGGGCTTGGAGTTGGTGTTATTTACGGATATGCCAAAAAGTGTTTTTAGTACGATAATTGTCAGATTGGTGCTCATGAAGTTGGCCGTTGGATTGTGTGATTTCTTCTTTTTTTGGTTTTGTTTTTTCAATCTTTATATTTATTTCTACTTGATTATTATTTTTTCTACGAAAAGACCAAAAAGAAATTGAAAATATCGTCATCTTGTCAACAAATCGTTCAAACGAGGAGTTGGTGAAATTTATCATATAGATATATAGTTGTCTTTGAATTGGGAAAAACTCTCACCTAGTGTCGAATCCCGTAAACACTCGCTTGAAGGCAAACCAGCGATGAGGTAATAACTGCTTAAGGATCGAACAAGCAATCTCCACTTAGTCTTCCATCATTACCAGGTGCTGCAGAAACTAATGAGAAGAACAAGAATCAAACCTATTTCACCTAGAACAACAAACCTCTCTCTTAGTACTCTATCCACCAACTCATTAGCAATCATCCTTTTAGTTAAAAGGCTTTCTTGACAAGACCTAAACTATTACTTTTATATTTTATTAAACATCTTTTACATATAAATGTTACCTAATCTGTAATTATACATATTTAAACTCATACGAGTTTCAACTTTGGCCCTTCAACTTTTAACTCATACGAGTTTCAGGATTAACTTTCAACATTCCCCCTTAATTCTAAAACCAGACTCGCACTTTCTTGACTTTGTATCGCCAAGGTCTTGAATTCCAAATAACACTCTCAACTCTTCAATTTCTATCATTGGTCTGCCTTTATTCTTTATTTTCATTTGTTTGTAACAAACCTGTTTAATGGGTTCTTCACGTTCATCATTCAAACCATCCGCATTCATCTCAGATGGAAATTCATTCAACACTTTCTTTTCTTGAACTTTCTATCTTCAAATATTTGTTGTCACTTGTTTAATTGACAAGTTCTTTTTCCTCATTTTTCTTTTCTTTCTTTGCTCATCCAAACATTCTTGAAAATTTGACTTTAACCCAAAACTCACAGTTGGGTTAGCCTTTCTTTCTTTATCAAACCCTGTTGGGCTTTAATTATGACTATACCTCTGAACTTGTCATTCGGTTCTGATTTTTCTTCAACAGATAATTGGCTGTTGACTTTCACATACGCTTTTAAATGTGCAGATGCATCATTCCTTTCATTCAGTACTAGATCCTTTCTCTCATCATCATGATCAGTTGCAGGTTTCTTGCTTCGCTGCTGCAAATGATCTTAACAGTTTCTTCATCCTCATGGTCATTTGAGTCAGGAAAACATACCTGAAGATTCACTTTTTTCTCTTCTTCTTCTTCTTCTTCAAAAGAAAGTCTTTTTTTCTTTATTTGATCTTTCCTTTTCTTTACTTTCCAAAACAACTTGGAAGCTTCTTTGTTCTCTACAATTTCTTGAGCTTCGTTCTTACGTGCTTGTTCTTCTTGAACAATCGCATCCAATCTTTCTTTCTCAATGATCTCATTCGGTCTATCTTTCTCAGCAGCTTCTTGAGCTGCGTTTTTCTATTCTTCCTTTCGTACATGATCAATTCCAAGATGCCGAATCTTCAAAGCACACCATACTTCCTTAGTATTCATGAGTATGCCAACTTGTACCAAGATGTCGTCCGATAGGGTTTGACATACGTACCCCAATGCGGTGTACATCTTCCTTTCATCTACAGCTACGTCGACTGTAGATTCAATAACATCCCAAAAACCATAATCTTCAAGGAATCCCTCCATCTTGGTCGACCATACTTTGCAGTTCGATTTCATCAATACTGGAAGTCCCCCAATCACCATCGTGTCTTTTCTATCTTTCGTTTCTTTTCTCGTTTGTTATTTTCAGTTAGAATTGATTCCCGGTCCCGAAACCAATCTCTAATAAATAACCAAACACTATAAACTTTTCTTTCTTTCAATTCATCAAGAACAACATTCTTGATTACCTACCCGACCCGGAAACCCGGTTGCTATGTCTTTCTTTCGAACTTACTACTAACCATAACACAACAACCATGGTTGCTACAATCAAAATTTTGAATCTTGTGGTCCTTCCTTTCAATGCAAATTAACTCCAACGCTTACTTTCTATTTATTTGTCTCAAAAAACAACTCACTATTGTAATTTTGAAAACCCAAAACAAAACAACCTCTTCCTCAAAGAATTAAAGTGTTTACTTGCTGCTTCAAAAATAAATAAGTTACCTGGTTCTAGGGGTTTACAAAAGTCATCATGCGATAATCAAGAAATAATGAATATTTATTTTTCCTCTTTAGCAATTCATGACAAAAATGAAGCTTGCACCTCTCGAATTAATTCAACAAAGAATTAATATACCTCGAAAAACATGGCACAAGTTCTTTTCTTCTTTGTCAAACACCTTATGTAGTCATCACCCGGTGTTTTCTTTTTCCTTCTTTTACGGCAATTCTTTTCTCTTCTATGCCAAACGTGCAGCCTTGTGATCTTCTTGCTGCTGCGATGAACTTACTTATCGACCAAGCTTGCTAGTTTGTCTTGTGATCTTCGATATGAGCCTACTTCTTTGATACCAATTGTTGGCGTTCAAACAATTTTTTACGAGATATTTGAGGGGACAAACCCGTGACTCTTTCTATTCAATCAAACGAACATACAACTTACAATGAAAAGGGACAAATAAAACAATAACCTAGACCCCTATTTATAGTTATACTAAACTTTCTATCCAAGACAAATAAATCTTTCCTAAATCTATTATAATATAATTACCTAAAATAAACCAAACTTTAATAAAAACTAGTTATATCAATCTTTCACTTTGACCCTTCAACTTTCAATTCATACAAGTTTTAGGATTAAATTTCAACAGTGGGGGTTGTACGGTGAAACTAAAACGAGAATCCTAGTCAGAAGGTCATTTGTGGGATGGTAGTTTTTGAACGAGAGTCGATAATCACTGACTCCATGTTCACCAGATGAAAGGGTTTGAGTAAGTTACATAAACAGTTAATCTGATTTGAAAAGGAAAAAAATGCCACTCTACACAAAACTAGCACATATTTTTCAACAAAAAATGGTGTTAGACCTTAAATATGTTACAATTGAAAATTAGAGACGTCAAATATAAAACTTTTGAAACAGACCTAAAAAATGTTATGTTTGCCACCAGATGGACCTGAATGTTTTTAACTCTTCTTTTTTACTGCATTGACCTTAAACACATTTATGCGCTTTTAAAGCTCTAGGGTCTAACTTCTCTATTTAATATAACGTCGCTTTTTGTTATTGGGTTACCTCGGGTAGCCGGATATTAATTCTGTTGGTCGTTCAAACAAAAGGTTATATTAATTTGAATTAGGGTCTAACTTTGTGTAGTCATTTTTCTTAAAAAATCTATATTGTTTATATGTGAAAAGGGTGAAAGACAAAAAATCTTAAAAGATAGAAGGGCGTGTTATGTAGTTAGAACAAATTTTAAAGTTTTATCGGTTGATATTGGTTGTTGAGTAACCTTAATTCAAATGTCAAACCCTAACTTAGTTGCCAATATAAATTAAAAAAACATGGTTTAATCCGTGTGAGAAACCAATCAAGATCGGGCAACTTTCGTTTTCTTTAGGGTTTCCAGCAGGTAAATATCCATTGATTATACTCACTGCTGTTTGGAGTTTTAAAGCAACTTATTATCAGTGAGACCCCCGGCTCGATGATGTGATAGATGGATTTATATAAGAAAAGTGTTTAAGATGTAGACAGTCTTACCTCTACCCGTAGGAATAGAGAGGCTGCTTCCAGTGAGACCCCGGCTCGATGATGTGATGGATGGATTTATATTCGAAAAGTGTTTTTCTATACATTAAAACTTTAGCATACTTATAATATATCCAACCTTTGCGTTCCGAGGTAATACATATGAATTGAAGATAGAGTTACCATTGACAAGTATGATCATAACTAATAAAACGAACATTTTTAATTAATATCATCCTTGATGAACTTAAGCATGTAAATAACATTTTAAACTCACACTTGATGAACGTAGCGTTTCTCTATTCCTATGGGGTAGAGGTAAGACTGTCTTCATCTTACCCTCCTCAGACCCTACCTTAGCTTTGCTATTGGTGGGATTTACTGAGTATGATGATGATGATGAAATCCATCCATCACATCATATTCGTTTGATGTTTGGTATTGTCTTATTTATTTTGTTTATTTCAGGTTAAAAGATGTTGCAAAAAGTTAAGGGAGCTGCGATTGGTATTGATCTTGGAACGACGTACTGGTGTGCTGCTGTCTGGTTTGGCAGTAAAAACCGAGTGGAAGTCATACTTAATGAACAGGGAGACAATATAGCCCCGTCTTGTGTAGCCTTTAATGATACGGAGTCATTGGTAGGCGACGTAGCAAAACACCAGATTACAAGGAACCCTACCAACACTGTGTTTAGCAAGTCTCTTTAGTACATAAAATCTCTCTTTTATAATAGAGGGCCAGGCGGTCCTGGCCCCAATACCAGTCTTAGGCCCGTTAGAAAGCTTTGGTTAGGCCCGAGAACCTCTCAAAGGCCAGGCCTGGTCCTTTTGATGCATCGGCCGGAAGTGCTACTTTAAGAAAACAATAGTGATTAATTTTTATAAAGTTTGTCTGAGCTATCTCGGTGTATCAAGGTGAGAGCAACAAAGTTAAGGACAACATATTACTTGGCAGTTTCGACCTTTGTGGCCTTACGTTGGGTTTCAATGGGATGTCAAAACTAGAGGTTTGCTTCAACATTGCTGTCGATGGAATCCTTCTAGTCTCTGCAGAGGAAATATCCACGGGTCAAAGAAAGTCAATTATAATTGCTAAGACCTGAAATTGGGGTTTTGAAAATTAAACGTTCCACTAAATCACTTGGGATTTTTTCTTTTGATATCCAAATGTAAATCAGAGCAAATTATTTTCTATGTTCTAACTATTCTGTGTTTATCAATCATTTTCGATTTTTTTGCTTACGTTTGTAGAGTAAACTGCAGATTTATTCCTTATTTACCATAAGTTCTTCCACCCAGAGGCTGATAAGAATTATTTTTATACCAAAACAAGTCATGAAATTAGAAAAAACAACGTTAAAAGTTTCAACCCATCAGTGGTGGTGACAATTTACTCTTAAAATTTTCAAAACAAATGTTAAAAGTTGCAATAAAAGAACCCAGATCACATCTCGTTTTTAAATTAAATAAGAGTTCTTTAAGGAAAGGAGATATAAGACCAAATTGCCGTCAAATTTTGTTAAAACTCAAAGGACGTAAAATGCAATTCACTCAAATTTTTATAGCTTGTTTCAAGGTAATTGTTGATATCGAAATAAGTGTGGAAATTAAGGAGTAGAGCAAAAGAACCTAGCAGTCGTGTTATTTGTTTTTAGATACAAAGTTTCTACTAAAATTGTTACAATCAAAGGTTAATAAAAAATATTACCAATTAGATGGCTTGCTTACTTTGCTTTTGGTTTCTTAAAGAGTATTAGAAGGGATTGTAGATCTATTGTATTGAGTGACCGATCCAGATTTTTTAACGGGTCACTCGGAATTTGTATGGTGGATTAGAGTTACTCTTGTATATAGTACAAATAAAAATGATGAGTATTGTATACTAAATTAGTAAATAACATTAAAACATTCTCTTCTAGTATTGACTTGGATCCATCCGTATATTAGAGAGGGACACGTGATATTTTCTCATTTTTACTTGCCTCCCAACGTTAATTTAAAACTTAGCTTAATGATAAACTTAAGATTAAGCAAAATTGTTAATCTTACATTTTTCTATACTTTATGTAATAAATTCTCTCATTCTACACCCTTGCAACCCGGTTGTGTTTTGGAAGTCGAACTTGACTAAGAGTAAACTAGGCGACTTTAGTTGGTCCATATTTCACCATTCTTACCTCGAATTAATACAAATAAGGATACCATCCCTAGTATTTAGAGTCATCACACTTTGGTTAAAAAAAACTATGCGAAACTTCTATATAAAATATAGAAAATGACCCACAAGGAGCGGAAAAACCAACTTACAAGATTACATTGTGAATGTTAAAACCACACTAAAGCTCCCAATTAAGAACATGAACTTTAGACCTACACTTGACCCAAAAAACCAAGAGTTTTTTGATTCTTTCACCGCTTTATCATACAAGACTTATTCTAACAGTTTAACTTTTTCTCATTTCGCGCCTTCCAAATTTGCCACAATGACGTTAGGAAAATTGCCTTAATAACTTTCATCCAATCTCTTGACCCTTTAAGATTACTAGTCTCCAACAAAACTTGACAAGTGAAACTCATAATAGGAAGCAGAATTTTTAGCCACATATAAATGTTCCACCAAATGGGCTTAACCACAATGGAGGAAGCAAGCATAAGGTCCACCGACACTTCAACAAGCCCATATCTCCTACAAAGGGGATTAGCGATAACGACCCCACGGTTTTAAAGGGCCATCTTGATCTTGGTCGGAATTCTGCTTCGTGGTAGCTCTCCACCTGAAATAATTGACGCTGGCTGTTATTCCACATGGTCCAAATAGACCCCCTTAGTTTATTTATGTTAGCTAAGGCGATGGCACACCATGGATACCAAAATATTATTTCCAGGGCATGTTTTCCATCCCCAAGCGTCCTCCCATTCTTGAGTAGTAACCAGGTCTCTATTCCAGTCCCATACCTAATGTTTCACTCATCTAGTCATGGATGCACACCGTGTCCCACTTATCCACAACTAAGGAAAAGTGAACTAAATCGGGTCTGCTTTAAGCCAATTGTCAAGCCAACATAAAATCTTATTTCCTTTACCCATCCCAATAATATATTTCTCTAATGGGTGGTTTGGAGCAATAAAGTCATTCTCAATCGCACCATCTCCTTCCACAACTCAGCAAGCTTCTTTTTTAACAGGGATAGGGGACAAAGATTTTGGGTCACCATGAATCAAGTTGATCAACCCGAACCATGCGCTAACGGATTTCCTTAAATTTCAACCCGTGGTGGTTTAGTCATGTCTAGTAGCAAAGAGGGTGATGGCGACTAACCTACAAGTTGGAGAAGGCAAATAGTGGGGCTGGATTCGCGGTTATTAGTACATTGAAAGGGAGCGACCAAGTGGTTGCAAAGTCATCACAGAACTCGAACAAGGGCTTTGACAAGGTTGTTTGGTTAATGGAAGGGAGAAGCATAGGGTGGGATGGGATGGTGTGGGTGTCTTGACTTTTGTTTTCCTTTTCCTTTCATTTTTGTTTTTAGATGAAATGGTAAAAAGGTAATTTGAACGGTCTATATTCAAGAGATGATGTAAGTTTTGTTGGCCCCAAGTGTTGAGATTGCAATTA
Source organism: Scalesia atractyloides (assembly GCA_947069175.1). Classification (NCBI taxonomy): domain Eukaryota; kingdom Viridiplantae; phylum Streptophyta; class Magnoliopsida; order Asterales; family Asteraceae; genus Scalesia; species Scalesia atractyloides. Next base: position 18,161,286 of record CAMTDV010000026.1, read on the forward strand.
ATGATTTTAAAAAATGATATCTTTTTTTTAGCGGCAAATTTGGATCACTGACGGATCGTTAGAGTATTATCGTGTCATCAGTGAAAGCACCCGATCATATCCATCTCCACTAGACATAATACCTTATATCAATTCTGGAGGAAACCCAACATATATTGAAAAAAAACCCTTATAAGAATTGAATCTAGAACCTATTGGTTCAAAAAATGATATTTGATTTGGGCAGAATAAATGATCAAGATTATTTCACACACAGACGAAAAATATATCTAAATATAATGTAGAGTTTGTATTGAGTATCAAATGATTTTACAATGAATAGCAACTCGATAAAACTCTATATATTATATCTAGAGTACTCGATGTAACAATGTCATTTTTAAATTCAAAGCCCATGCAATCTTCGTTCAATGAATTTTAATGGCGCATTTTAGCTTGTTTTAGCTAGTTCTCCTTTTAAACCTACAAAATATAAAAAAAATATAAAGTAGCATATTTCATAAGCAATCAGTGCCATTAAGAGTTGCAAATTATGCAATAACATGTATATAAACTGCCTCAATAAAAGTCTAACAAATCTAACTTAATCTTCTCATCCAACGTCAATTTGACTGCCTCTCTACTAGTGGCGGATGTAAAAAATTCTTATAGTGGCAACGTTTAAAGAAAACGGGGTAACGAGTTCGAAAAAACGTCAATTTTTTTCAAAATTTACACTACCGCTGGAACGTTAAGGGGTAGCCGGGGCTACCCCTATTTATTAGCTATATCCGCCCCTGCTCTCTACTCCTCCCCTTGACAATATGAGTTTCCACGTGTTTTACATGTGTCGTCATCTGTCTCCTTTGCACATGCCTAAACCTTCTCATGTATTTTAGCTCTTATCTTATTCAAAATGTGTGTCACCCCGATCTATACCGGTAAACTTCATTCCTTATTCGAACCAACCTTATTTGCCCATACATCCACCTCAACAAGTAAACATCCTCATTTTTGCTATCTCTAACATTGGCATTTATGTCTTATTGATGGCCAAACTATCAGTTCCTATACATAGGCGTGAACTGAAAAGTAAAAAGGGTGAAAGATGAAAATTATTAAAAGAAAGAAGGGCGTGTTTTGAAATTGAAACCTTGTTGCCAAAAGAAATGGGTGTTGAAATTCAGGATATATTTTTCTTTAAAGTGGGCCCATGCTTGATAGGTTTTAACTTTTAAGATTAGTTTTTGCCGTCCAGACAATCTCAACGGTTTACCAGTTCTGATCTTCATCAATATGTTCTTCAATATTCTTAATACTTGATTTAACTGCTGCTAAGAAGTCAGAATACTCACTGGAATCAAGACTTAATTTTCAGTGGTATGAAAACTAAATCCTTTACATACTTTTGCGTTGATAATTATCGATCAGTTTGATTATTAAAGTGGCAGATTTTGATACTTCGATATATGTGTTTGAAAGAGAAATGGCCAAATCAAGAGATGGTTGATACATAAAACAGATAAATATATTTTGGATTTAGTAGCAAACATCATAAGTGTAATACAATACGTAGGATATTTTAATAATAGAAGAAACGAGTTTGGGAGGATGTAGATTGGTAATGAGTTCATGTTGATCATGAGTTGCGCACTCCACACTATTGGTTTGACTTTGAGAAACATAATGTAGGCCATTATATTTCCTATAATTGTCTTTATTAATCTCTATCATGACTACAATTAAGCTTTCCAGGCATGGTTTACGTTTCTATTCTACCAAGAACACAATGATTTCGATAAAGATCCATAATTCAAGTCGATTTAAAAATAGGCTGATTTAATAGAAGCTTGCTTTTAGTCTTATTTGACAATGTCAATCATCCGACCCCCCGAACTTTTCGCTCAGTAGTGTCCAGTAAGTAGTTTTCGTATAGAATTTTTTAGGTATATATGTTTTCGACACTCCGGTTTTATAACTTTTTTAGGTATATACGTTTTTGACCCCCGGTCGGAAATCTCAAGCTTCGCCACTAATAACACTATCATGTTCACTTGCTGTTTGGAGTTTTCTTAACTCAGCTGCCTTCTGAAAGTAATTCTTTTGTTTCCATTCAGGTTAAAAAATGTCTCAAAAAGTCAAAGGAGCTGCTATTGGTATTGATCTTGGAACGACGTACTCGTGTGCTGCTGTCTGGTTTGATAGAAAAAACCGAGTAGAGGTCATACCTAATGAACAAGGAAACAATACCACCCCGTCTTGTGTAGCATTCAATGATACAGAGTTATTGGTAGGAGAGGGTGCAACAAACCAGATTGCAAGGAACGCTACCAACACTGTGTTTGGCAAGTCCTTTAAGATCTTATTCTACATTTTCTTTTGGTATAGAGTTGCACAACTGGGCCTGCCCCAATACCAGTGCTAGGCCGAGATAAAGCTTGGTTAAGCCTGAAAGCTGATATTTGGCTGAAATTTGTTTTCTGAAGCTGGGTATAGGCTTGATTTAGCTGAAACTAGAAAAGCTCGAAAGCTTGGTCCCTCAAAAGGCCAAGCCCGGTTTGTCTTAAAAATTATATTTTTTTTACTATGTAATAGTTCAAATTCGACCTTTTATCTTCTAGTTTTAGGTGCACTTGTACTTTGTAGACCTGTACATTGTGAAACTGTTTCATTTTTGTTGCTAATTAGTCACATTTGTTTGAATTACAGATGTTAAGCGGTTGATCGGGTGCAGATTCCATGATCCTCAAGTGCAAAAGGACATGGAGTCGTGGCCTTTCAAGATTGTTGAAGGGCCTGCAGAGAAGCCAAATGTTGTAGTTGAGTTGAAGGGTGAAAAGAAGAAATACACACCTGAAGAATTATCTGCCATGGTTCTCAAGGATATGAAAGAGTCTGCTGAAGCATTTATTGGAGGAGAGGTAACAGATGCTGTCATAACTGTTCCTGCTTATTTCAATAACAATCAAAGAGAGGCAACAAAGGAAGCAGGAGCCCTTGCAGGCCTTAATGTGCTCCAACTGATAAACGAGCCTACTGCAGCTGCAATTGCTTACGGTTTGGATCATATGTCAGACCACAGATGGCATAATGACAGAAATGTTTTGGTGTTTGATTTGGGTGGTGGAACCTTTGATGTATCTCTTTTGAAAATCAGTAAAACAGGAGTGATTGATGTGAAAGCGGTTGGGGGTGACACTCATTTAGGCGGTGAGGATTTTGACATGGCACTGGTTAATTACTGCATAAAAGAATTCGAGAAAAAATACAAGGAAGGTATACGAAGAAATCCAAGGGCAATGGGGAGGTTGAAAGTTGCTTGTGAGAAAGCAAAGAGGGATTTGTCGTCAGCTATATCTGCTTCAATTGATATGGACTGCTTGTATGAGGGAACTGACTTTTCCATTAGAATAAGTCGAGCCAAATTCGAGGAACTAAATTCAACTTATTTTGAGAAATGTATTGAACTAGTGGAAAAATGTTTGCTTGACGGGGAGATAAAGAAGAACAACGTGGACGAGGTGGTTATTGTTGGGGGGTCCACTAGGATTCCCAAAGTACAACGATTGGTGGAGGAGTTTTTTGATGGAAAGACACTTAACAAGAGAATGAACGGCGATGAGGCTATTGCTTCCGGTGCTGCACTCTTGGCTGCAAGGTTAAGTGGAAGTAATGATAATGATAATGGGGTGTGGGATATTGTGTTACAGGACGTCACTCCTCTTTCGTTAGGCATAGCAACCGAGAAAAATGGAGTATATGGTAGCATGGCTGTAGTTATCCCCAGGAACACAACCATACCGACATGCAAGAAAGAAATATATTATTCACGTGTCAACAAAAAATCAGTAGTTATCTTTGTGTATCAAGGCGAGAACATCAAAGTCAAGGACAACATATTACTTGGCAAGTTCCGCCTTGACGGCCTGACACTAGGTTCCAATGGGATGTCGCAGCTAGAGATTTGGTTCAATATAGATGCTAATGGGATCCTTATAGTGTCTGCGCAGGAATTATCCACAGGCCAATCAAAATCAATTACAATTGCTAAGACCTGAAATTGGTCCAATGAATGTGATCACTTTTGTATACTCTAACTAATAATATTTGTGTTGACGTCCAATCATTTCCTATTTTTATGTATATGTATTTCTGAAAATAAAAAGTAAAAATCTTGCTAATTTTTTCTGGCATTTTAGGATACAAAAGGTCACAACACCAATATAAACATGGATGAAAATATTGGTTTACGAGGTGGATCTTTTGGGTTGCTAAATCAACCCAACAACATATCCTCATGATCCAATGATGCCATTGATTTCAATCCTGAAATACCTGTTAAATCTATAAGTATTAACAATACTAGTAATAAATAACTAGTTATAAAATGTGTATCTGGATCATGTGCATGACAAAACTTTCGTACAAAGTCTGCGCGACAAGGAGAGGAGGACAACTGGCATTGGCTTGAAAGGTAATTTAGTCCTTTCTTACTTGAAACAACTTACCGCTTGATTTTCAAACGGCTAAAACTTTTTCATACGTTAATATCTTTTTAAAAAATTGCACCGTATTAACAATGACAATCGGCAAATTCAAGGTAGCACCCGTACATGGCCGAATCTCACACTTATCGTGATCTTATGTTTTCGACTTAATTTTTATTAATTGGGTCGTCATATACACAGAAATGTCTATTTGTGTCACATTTTGCATTTGGTAATTTTTAGAAATTACAGAGTTACACACAGGTTAACCTAACACGCATGAGCGTTGTTGATACTCGTCTAAATAATTCGGAAATCACTCTATAATAGTATTATGTGTGTAGTACTATATACATAGGGTAGGGATCCTAAGAGAAGTCTACCCTATTTGAGAAACTTGAGAAGCATTCCGAAACATACATTTCCTTAAGCTTTTCGTAATATACACATATGTATAGTTTAAAATTGACTATATACATATATGTATATTCTCAGATCTTGAATTATACACATATGTATATAGTCAATTAAACCATACACATATGTATATTACGAAATGCTTAGTGAAAATGTGTGGTCCAGAATGTTTCTCAAGTTTCTCAATTAGCCTAGTGCTTCTCACACAATCCTAATTTACCATGATTTTAGAGAGAGACAACAATCTTCACCGTGTTCATCGGGTTGTTCTATATCCGGCAAGTGTTTTAGAGAGAGAAAGTTACTGTTTTAGAGAGAGAAACAACAATCTTCATCGCGTTCATCTGGAACACCAAGAATACACGCACAAGTGTGTGAGGGAGAAACATGTTTGAACCTAACTTACCACGATTTTAGAGAGAGAAACAACAATCTTTTGAGTGTTTTATTTTGAAAAATCATTTCACACTTGATTTTTTTGTTAAAATGATTATTAATATGTTTTTGTGTGCTCAAAGTGTTCTAGTAATGGGTAAATGTTTATGCAATTTGAAGGTTTTTGTTTTTGTGTTAAAATTGTTTCGAATACTTGATATTCTCAATTGTTGTTTGATTACAAAACTATGTCTTTTTAAATGTTGAAATGTTGTTTTAGATAGGTTGTTAGTTGTCTTGAATAAACTTACTTCGGATATCACATTTTCATTACCATGATTTAATACATGATGATCTCGTTTATTTTACAAATATAAAGTTGTGTTTTTTCTGGCATAATTAGCTACATATGTTGTAACAATGTTACATATGTTACTTATAGTTACACCAGCCCATTCTTGGACACAAAAATGGGATGCACATATGTAACACATGTTTCTAACTTGTGTTACACTGGAGGGTAACACATGTATAGCCATGTTACACATGTTACATATAGTTGTTACATGTGTTATAACAAAAGTTTACACATGTATAACACGTAACACATGTTACATACCTGTTGTTACATATGTGTTAATAAGTTTAATTTTTAGGAGATTAACACTTATGTACTTGTTTTGTTTATAGGTGAATGGATGTTTGTGCTCAAGATAAAGATGGTTATCAAGACGCAAATTATAGCTAGATTTTTGTAAAAGTTTTTGGATCCTTTTTATATATTCAAGTTACAGGTTCTATCCCTAAAACTACAAAGTCAACGTAAGTAATTGAATACGAAATTCCACTCAAATCCAAAGTCAATGCAATATCATCCAACTCCTCTATGCATGTACTCATGTCTAACCATGGTGTTTTAACACATGTAACAACTACATGTAACGCGTGTATACTCATGTGTAACCTTTACGTAATTGAATTAGTGAGATTAAAACTTGTGTAAGGAAACTGTGCAATAGAATTAGTTGAATGAAAAATAAAGGACTGCAGTTACACATGTGTTACGTGTGCTAAACAAACACCGTTAGATATTTAACAATGGTCGTAACATACGTAACCTATTGAATGAAAAGAAATTTAACTATATTAAATGTGTCAGCTATTGAATACCATGAATGGGTGAGATTGAAACGTGTGTAGGGAAACTGTGTAAATAGAAGTATTGAATGAAAAACAAATGACTGTAGTTACACATTTGTTACATGTGTTAAAAAAGCAGCGTTACATATGTAACAATGGTTGTTACATATGTAACTTGTTGAATGAAAAATATTAAACTACTATTAAACGTGCCAGCTATTGAATATCCATTACTACTTAATAAGACTGTCATTAGATATATCTATTTAAAGAAATACAGAATAAAGAACAACCAACTAAAAATAACATCTTCAAAGTCATCATTTCCTTAGCTTTGGTGATTGCCATTTCATCTTTCTTTTCCATATTGCTTACAATGCAGATATGACCTTCTCACACCCATGAACTAGTTGTTGATTTGTGTGACATTGTTCTTCAATTGCCTGCGAGTCTGAGGAAGGAGGGACAAGTTAATCAAGTTTAGAGCGTACGTTGGTAATATTGTGCTAGTTACATGTGTAACTAGAGTTGTTTTTAGCAATGTAACACGTTTAACATATATACTCGTGTATACCTTTAACGTTGTAACACGTGTAACAGCTATATGTAACATGTTTAACGTGGTTGTATAATTGTTACTTTCTAATGTAACACATGTTACAACCATGTGTTACATATGTACAGCCCATTTGTTACCAAAAAAAGATTGGTGTAAATATAAGTAACATGTGTAACATTGTTACTACAGTTTGAATGCAAAAACATGTGTAATGTTGGATGTGTACCGTTGTTTACATATTAAGATTTAAACACATTATATGACATATAACTTGTGTAGGCATTGAATTCAAAAAAATATATAATGTTTAATGAAAATTCATAAGCTAAAAAAACACAAAACAAAATAAATGATCAATTGTAACGCCCTGCAAAATCGTGTCCAATAGTATAGTAACACGTGTGGTATTTTAAATATAGTCTATTAAAGACCAATAAGGACTAAAGGCGTCTACATGCTCAAACTGAGCCTCTGAGTGACGGTCCGATGTCAACATGCATAAATAACAAGCCTCTGAGTGACTGATATGTCAACATAGTTGAAACTTGGCCTCTGAGTGACTGATATGTCAATATGCCCAGATTCTAAGTGACATCGGAGTCAATATGCTTATAATAAGCCTCTGAGTGATCCTTTACGAAGTCCTAACTCTCATACATGCCATTTGTTGGACGAGAGGGTTCAATTTTGTAAATATGTGAAAGTTGGATAATGGAGGGATTAAAAGTGTCAACATGTTAATTTATACCTCTGAGTGACCTTTTAACGAACCGAGAGCTCGACAATGTCCGGGCATAATCCCGGGTATGCCAAGTATTGGCTATGGAGGGCTAAAAGTGCCAAAAAGGTGTTTAAAAGGGTTTTTAGAAGCTTAAATAAGTTAAGGGGTTAAAGTGTCAAACTTTGAAACTGGCCAAAGGGCGGTTGCGGGCCGCGAGAGACCTGGCCGGGGTCTTTCGCGGGGCGCGAGAAGCCCTCTGCTGCAGAAAGTTTTGCTTGGTCTCCAAACAAAACTCCAAAAAACCATGTATTCGAAACTATGGACTTGTAATCAGATATGCCACATTTTGGGACACTTATAAGCTCCCTCTTACACCCCTAAACACCTGGCATCACCTCCTTTGAGTTCTCCAACTATAAATAAGTGATCAAGTTCACCATTTGAACTTGCACCTTTCTTATTCATACCCTTCTCCCTCCTGTGGAAGTTCCTAGCTAAAAGGAGCATCCAACATAGTTCTTTTGCACCCTAGGAATCACTGGTAAGTGTTTCTTCATTGTGCATTTTCGTTTATAGGCTTTTATAGCCAAAAGTCAAGCGTTTTTCGAATAACGCTTTGACTTTCGATTAAGATCATTATGGTCCAGCCATTGTTCGAAAAGAACATGGCTAAGTAATCGTAATAAAGTAGGTGTTAGTCCCTATAAAGGGCACCTCCTGAAGATCACGTTTGCTAGACCAATTGACGGGTCAAAGTTATGATATTAAAAAGTCAAACAAGCCATTTTTCGGAAAAATCATAAATGGATCTTATATATGTTATGAAACCTATTTTGACACTTAAACAAGTTGGTAATAATTATTAGAACATGTAAGAACATGTTCGGCTCGTCAATTTCAGTTCTAGGGTCGGTTCGCAACCGAAAGTCGCGAAGTTTGACTTCTGCTTCGACTTTTGATTCTGACCCGATTTAGATTAGTTACCAACTGATCTAAAGTTGCATTATGATCATAATATAATGTAGCATAACCCTCTGAGGTTATATTACATTATCATAATCAGAATCTAAGTTTATGCGCAAATTCCATAATTATGCCATCTTTGACCAAAATGCCCTTTTTGTATAAAACAAGGTTTTAAATGGTAATGAACTTGAAAATGAGTTTTCTACTGATAAAAAATTATAAGTAGGATTATTTGAGATGTTAAACCTAGTTATAAACTGAGTTTTCAAACAGGTCCTTAAACTATGTGGATAGATGACGATTTTAGCCCTTATGGCTTATAAAATAGTTTTAATCAAATCTTTTCAAGGTAAATCATTTAACTACTGATATGTTATATTAAATAATATATTTAAAACATTTTAATAAAACCTTAATGTCAGTTTTCATAAAACATCGCATAAGACGTGATATTACGACATAAGCGCCGTTTCGGCGCATAGTATGGTTTTAAACCATATTAAGCGACCAAGACTTGTTATCTACTGATTTTAAAACTTATTTTAAACATATTTATAGTAGGTACATGCTATAAACTCAGAATCCCAAATAATTTACAAACTATGTGTAAAATGACCAAAATGCCCCTTCGGTGCATAGTTTGGTCATAAAAGATAAATTACACAAATAATTGGTATCCTACTAATATTATATCTTAAATAAAGTATTTTTCCAGAATACTTATAACAATAACATTAAAGTATATTCAAGTTCCTTTTATACGGTATAAAAATTACCGAAATGCCCGTATGAGGTATAGTTTCGTTTTAAAACCTTAACGGGCATATAAGTTGATATCCTACTGATATTTTAACTTATTTTAAATATAATGGCATATAGAACTTGTCCATGACTATTCTGGTTACCCATTATCGTTTATAAGCATATGATTGATTATACGTAACTAGTTTATGAAATTTAACCAAAATAGGTTTAACCTTATCATTTTAATTTCAAAATCCAGAATGTTAATAGTTTACCTATATTGTACAAGTCAAGGTACTTGTTGGGATTAAACTACATTATATCAAATCATCGAATAATCTAGCGTCAGACGTTTTGATCAAGCACGCTAGTCGGTCTATGACTTAAATAAGACCGTTAGTATCTAATTGGTTAGTTCATGCCATAATCTAGACTAGTGACTTGCCGGTATATGCTATCTACACTTAGTACTTTTGTGTACGGCTGATTTATTAAAATTTAAGAAGACTAGCTCAGGTAAATACTCTCGACTTATTTCCTCTATACGGGCTTGGGTTACGGTAAATTATTACCGCTTGGTCCGAAATGGGATCAATCAAATGCCGGATTGTGGCTAATAAATCCGCATATTCTGTTTTAATCAGTTTTGTTTGATAACTTAAACATCGGGGGTTAACTACCGTGTCCTGGATATCCTCGGCTCATTACAATAGAAATGGCCACGACCTTAGCGCGGGTGTAGGCATACACCCGATAGACGCTCATTTATGCATTCCCACAAGGTTGGGAGGAATTGACTCCTTCGTGAGTCCAAAGTGGTGAGTACATTAATCATGTCTCGGTCCTCGTACCAGGCCCTGTATGTATGGACAAACATATAAATATGTTAACAAGGTTGGACAGTCAACTTTCCCAAGTTATAAAAAGATTTTGTGCTGATACGCACATAAAACATTTTTGAAATGTTTTCAAAATGAGTCAGTTAGGTGTATTTACCAGCGAAATCTGACGTATTTTCAAAAGACTAAACTGCAGGTACAATACGAAAATAGGCTGGAAGTGCTCGGTAGTGATAGAGGATCTTGCAAATCCTAAATCTGCCAAAGTCTGTTTTATATTCTTTCCATGTACAATTTATGATCCGCCTGTGGATCTTCTATTACGAGCTTGTATATTATTTTGTATTTTCGAACACTCAGTTTGTAATAGTAATTTTACTCCAAGACTTCCACTGTGCCGTGTTTAATTGACAATGATGTTATCAACTGACGTCACAATACTCCCCACCCGGGCCCACCGGTGTATGGATTTGGGTTGGAAATCCGGGGTGTGACAGGTTTGTATCAGAGCCAATGTTTGAGAGAATTAAACACTAGCCTTTTGTGTTTAATCTCAAACTTACACGAGCACATTCCTTAGACTTCCGAGTCTAGGCATTGACCTAGGAGTACTCATTTCATTATTAAGTTATTAGTATAGTTTTTGAATTGATTTTTAACAGGAAAATGCCGCCATGTGTACGAGGACAAAGTGGGAGAGGAAAAGGTCCTATGAGGGAGGACCATTGGGGCGCATTCCCCCTCAACCTCACAACTCAGATGCTTACCAAGAATCAGGAGATTCATCTCCTTGGCAACCAGCGAGACATTCTGTCTCTCATAGACACTCGCCCCCACATTCCCAAAATTCTTACCACTCTCACCACTCCTATTATTCACACTATTCTCACCAATCTCATGATTCCCATTCACACTCTTACCATGAAGAATTTAACCCTAACCACTACTTTAACACGCCTCCAGCCGAGCAAAATCAGTTGGACCAGCCAAACTCTATGGACGAGGACTCCGACCCAGAGATGCCACCGTCAGGATCGAATGTGCATCCTATTGAAATTTCAAGCGATTTGAGCTCTTATGCCGGATCGCCCTACCAATGTCCTAATGAGTGGGACCAATATTGGAATCAATTCACCTTCGCCCACACTCCTTCTCGTCACTCTTAACCACCCCATGTTCAAGAAGATGTCCACATGGAACCAGTGGACCAACCTCAACCACCACCTGAACCACCAAGAAGGAAACGTGGAGCACGTATGTCGGTACCTGCCGGACAAAGGTCGGGATCGCTGCCACCTTTGCCCAACTCCTACCCCACAATTCAAGAGGACCCACAAATGGGTGGACCCTCTAATGTTTCACCTATAGTGGAACCAAGCACCTGCTGTACAACCACCACCATCGGGTTATACTAACCCGATCCCCACATATCCAGATATGTCTGGATATGATCCTTTTAACCCATCTACACCGGTAGACTATCAAGCATGGTCGCAAGACCCCTACATGCAGGCGGTTATGCACAACACACTTTACCCGTCTCCTTTCCCACCTACTTATCCACCGACTGGATATCCAACTTATGGGTACCAGTATCCAATTATGCCACAACCACAACCACAACCTCCGCCGCCACTAGAGGCCATTAATGAGGCCTTATAAAGAATGAAAGAGATGCAGCAGCAAGCGGAGAAAACGGAGAAGAAGATAAATATCTTCAAGAAACTCTCCAAGTTGGTAAAGGGAAAGAAGGACGAGTGAAGTCTCTTCTAATAATATGTAGTCCCTGCGAGGACATTGTTATTTCTTTAGTCCCTGCGTGGACATTTTTATTTCTTTAAAGTCCTTGCATGGACAGTTTATCTCATTTTCTAGCATTGTAATTTCTAAATTTGAAATTTAATGAAGTATTTTGGAATTATATATATGTATTCATTCTTTTCAAACGAGCGTCTGGATTTTATTCGAAATTTATGCTCTGCTATATAATTCCAAAAGATCTTAATGGATTCATTATGCCAAGTGGTGTAGACCACATATTGGCCAAGAAATAATAGTTAAGTACGAAGGGGTCTTCTATCAGGATAGTTAAGGGAAATTATCCTTCTATCCATAGGTAAGGGACTAGGTCCAAACCTCCAAGGTCGTTAAGTTCGAAGGTGACCGGGACCATTAATCAATCATTAAGGTACTCTTATGTTAACATTAAGAAATGTTCATACTCTTGGAAGTGTGACTTGAGGAACCACACTAGCCATCAATGGGACAAGCTAATATGCCTATATATATACATCTGTTATGATGTAGGCCAATGTGCCCAATTTATGTCCAATGGGACAGGCTGATATGCCATATACATTTGTTATGATGTAGGCCAATGTGCCCAATTTATGTCCAATGGGATAGGCTGATATGTTCTATACATTTGTTATGATGTAGGCCAATGTGCCCAATTTATGTCCAATGGGACAGGCTGATATGCCATACACATCTGTTATGATGTAGGCCAATGTGCCCAATTTATGTCCTATGGGACAGGCAGATATGCTCTATACATCTGTTATGATGTAGGCCAATGTGCCCAATTTATGTCCATTTGGACAGGCTGATAGCTCTATACATCTGTTATGATGTAGGCCAATGTGCCCAATTTATATCCAATGGGACAGGCTGATATGCCATATACATATGTTATGATGTAGGCCAACGTGCCCAATTATTATGTCCGTTCGGGACAAGCCTATGAGCTATATATTTGTCAATGATGACAATGACAGTTGTGACATTGCGATCGACTGTCCAATAATATATGGACTACGTCCAAATTGTAATTTGCCTAAGAGTTGTGATGTTATTCACACTAGTATAGGCAATGGATTGTTATATCCAATGTTGAAAGCCGATATGGTTGATATACCATGGCTAAATGAAGTTTTATTGGTATATAGAACCCAAGACTTAAAGATGGCTAACTCAAATGAAGCACAAAGTAGCCACAGGAATGTAGAATCTAACAAAGCTGAAAACAAAGATATTGATAATGATAATTTTCAAGCTCACATTGATGCGGCTGTCGAAAAGGCCATGGGAAAGGCCATAGAGAAGCTTAGAGAGTCGAGTGCTACTCACTCTAAACCATTACCTATTCCACCATCTTCAGCTCATAAGGAGAGCTCCGTTCACTCTTCCAATGCAAAAAGAGAACCAAAGAAACTGGAATTTACTGATAGGACCTGTTCTCTTAAAGACGGATGTACCTACAAATACTTTGTCTCCTGTAAGCCCCAAGACTTTAACGGGGAGAAAGGAGCTGTAGAAGCCCTAAAGTGGCTAGACGAGATGGAAACGATTGTAGATATCAGCAACTATGCTGATAAGGATGTGGTTAAGTACGTATCACAATCCTTCAAGGGCGATGCCCTAATATGGTGGAAAGCCATGATCCAGTCTACAGGTAAGGTATACGCGTATAATATGGGATGATCCAAATTTGTGGACCTTGTTAAGGAAACTTACTGCCCACCCCATGATGTGGAGAAATTAGAGACAGACTTTTTGTCTCTTTCAATGAAAAACCTAGATTGTCGAAAGTACGTTTCTGACTTTAAATCCATATCTAGGTTAGTTTCCTATTTGATCACCCCCGAAACCAAATGCATTGCACATTTCATAAATGGGTTGGCGCCCGAGATAAAGGGCATGGTAAAGGCTGCACAGCCTAATACCTATAGGTCCGCTGTAGACCTATCTCTTTCCCTCACCCTTGATTTGGTAAGACAACAGTCAGTTAGGACTGAAACTGATGGAAAGAGGAAACGGGAGGATAATAACTCCCAAAGATTTAAAAAGAAAGGAAATTTCGGGTTCAAGAAGAACCAGCACGCGTCTAATGACAAACCTTTGTGCAAGAACTGTAAATATAGGCATTGGGGACAGTGTGGCATAAATCTACAAACCAAACCCTGTGGTATCTGCAAAAGAAAAGGGCATAAGACCTTAGATTGCAAAGATCTTAAGGATGCAGTTTGTTATAACTGCAATGAAAAAGGGCATATAACGTATAATTGCCCCAAGAAACCCAAAAGTAATGATGCAAAGCCTGAAGAGGCCAAGAAGAGGAATGCCCGTGCCTTTCAAATGAATGCCAAGGAGGCCACTAATGACAACAACGTCATAACAGGTACATTCCTCATTAACAATATTTACGCTAGAGTTCTTTTCGATTCGGGTGCGGATAAATCATTTGTTGACCATAAGTTTAGTAAACTATTAAACTCACTCATAAGAACCCTAGATAAAACTTATGAGATAGAACTCGCTGACGGAACATTAGAGATAGCGTCTTCCACTCTTGATGGATGTTCTATATCCATTAAGAATCATTCCATCCATATCTCCCTTCTGCCAATGAAATTGGCGGGGTTCGATGTTGTCTTAGGCATGGATTGGTTATCTCATAACCAAGCCCGCATTGCTTGCAATAAAAAGCTCATCGAGATTAAGACCCCATCTGGTGAAATGATCACCATTCCCGGAGACTCACACTATGGACTGCCAGACAAGGTGTCGTTATTTAAGGCATCCAAGTGTTTGAGAAGAGGATGTGTCATTTACATGGCACAAGTTACCATAAATAAGCCTAAGACAAACATGGAGGACCTACTAGTCATCTTAGAATATCCCGATGTATTCCCAGAAGAATTACCAGGCCTACCCCAGACAGACAAGTGCAGTTCAAGATTGATATCCTGCTAGGGTCAGCACCCGTAGCTAGAGCTCCATATAGGCTAGCACCAACGGAGATGAAGGAATTGAGGATGCAACTAGACGAACTCTTGGAGAAAGGCTTTATACAGCCTAGTTCCTCACCTTGGGAGCTCCTATCCTTTTCGTTAAAAAGAAAGACGGTTCAATGCAGATGTGCATTGACTACTGAGAGCTAAACAAGTTAACAATCAAGAATAGATATCCTCTGCCCAGGATCGACAATTTATTTGACCAACTTCAAGGGGCTAGTTACTTCTCTAAGATTGATTTGAGATCTGGATATCACCAGCTGAAGGTTAGAAGTGAAGATGTTCCTAAGACTGCATTCAGGACCCGATATGGTCACTTTGAATTCTTAGTGATGCCTTTTGGGCTCACAAATGCACCTGCAGCATTCATGGATCTCATGAATAGAGTTTGCAAGCCATATCTGGATAAGTTTATCATTGTCTTTATAGATGACCTACTTATCTACTCTCGTAATCAAGTCGATCACGAGAAACATCTTCGGTGCATCTTAGAACTTCTAAGGCAAGAGAAGCTTTGTGCTAAATTCTCTAAGTGTGAATTTTGTCTTAGAGAGGTCCAATTTCTTGGACATATGGTAAATGAGCGTGGTATCCAAGTGGATCCCGCCAAAATTAAGGCCATAATGAATTGGGAAGTACCCAAGACCCCATCGGAGATTCGTAGCTTCCTAGGATGGCTGGGTACTATAGGAGGTTCATTGAGAACTTTTCAAGTATAGCCACCCCTTTAACTACCTTGACCCATAAGAATGTTAAGTATAATTGGGGTCCAAAGCAACAAGATTCTTTTGAGGTTCTTAAACACAAGTTAAGCAACGCTCCTGTGTTATCTCTACCAGAGGGTGTTGAAGATTTTGTAATCTACTGTGATGCTTCGCACACCGGCATGGGCTGTGTGCTAATGCAAAAAGGCAAGGTGATTGCCTATGCATCACGACAGTTAAAGGTGCACGAAAGTAATTACACCACCCATGATTTGGAATTGGGTGCTGTTGTATTTGCACTAAAACTGTGGAGACATTACTTGTATGGCACAAAGTGTATTATATACACTGACCATAAAAGTCTCCAGCATCTGTTCAATCAAAAAGAATTGAACATGCAACAACGCCGATGGATGGAAACACTTAATGATTATGATTGCGAGATTCGCTACCATCCAGGCAAAGCAAATGTAGCTGCTGATGCCTTAAGTCGCAAAGAACGAGTTAAAACTATAGGATTAATGCTAAGAGAATTGAGCTCAGAAATAGCTTAAGTGAGAAGCTACTAGATACGCAGAAGCATGCTCTATTAGAGGCTAATATCCCTAATGAGGTATTAGGCGGAACTATTGATCAGTTAGCGCCTGGAAAAGATGGAATCCTTCGATTTAATGATAGGATCTGGGTTCCAGTCTTTGGAGGACTTAGATATCTAGTCCTCCAAGAAGCACATAGTTCGAGATACTCAGTTCACCCTGGAGGTGACAAGATGTATCAAGATCTAAAGAAGAATTATTGGTGGATGGGTTTGAAGAAATCCATAGCCACTTATGTAGCTAAGTGTCTGACGTGTTCGCAAGTTAAAGCCGAACATCAGAAGCCGTCAGGACTTCTACAACAATTGGAGATTCCCACATGGAAATGGGAAATGGTAACTATGGACTTGATTACCAAGTTACCCAAGACCAAAAGTGGAAATGACACTATTCGGGTCATTGTGGATAGGCTTACCAAGTCAGCACATTTCTTGCCAATAAAGGAAACGTATAATTCAGATAAATTGGCTAAATTGTATGTGGACAAGATTGTGTCCCTACACGATGTGCCGGTATCTATTGTATCTGACAGAGATACTAGATACACATCTCACTTTTGGAAAAGTTTCCAACAATCTTTAGGCACACGATTAAACTTTAGTACGACTTACCATCCACAGACTGATGGTCAAGGTGAGCGTACTATTCAAACTCTGGAAGACATGCTCAGGGCATGTGTGATCGATTTAGGTGGAAGTTGGGATGACCACTTACCCCTAGTAGAATTCTCCTATAATAACAGCTATCATACGAGCATCAAGGCTGCTCCTTTTGAGGCGTTGTATGGGAGAAAATGTAGAACGCCCGTGTGTTGGGCAAAAGTTTGGGAAGCCCAACTGTCAGGGCCAGAGATTGTCCTAGAGACCACGGAAAAGATTGTGCAAATCCATGATCGTCTCAAAGCTGCCAGGGATAGGCAGAAGAGTTATGCTGACAAGAGGCGTAAAACTCTTAAGTTCCAAGTAGGGGACAAGGTCATGCTGAAGTATCACCCTGGAAAGGTGTGATGCGTTTTGGAAAGAAGTGCAAGTTGAGCCCAAGATATATTGGACCATTCGAGATAGTCGAATGTGTCGGCACTGTAGCTTATAAGCTCAGATTGCCAGAGGAGCTTAGTGGAATTCATGACGTATTCCACATATCTAACCTTAAGAAATGTCTAGCCGATGAATTACTAGCAATGTCACACAAGGATGTGCAAATTGATGAAAACCTGAGGTTCATTGAGAAACCGATTTCGATCGACGATCGACAGGTTAAGAAGCTCCAAAGGAAAATAATACCTATAGTAAAGGTTAAGTGGGACGCCTTTAGAGGTCCCGAGTATACATGGGAGGTTGAGTCCACTATGCGAACAAGGAACCACCATCTTTTTTAATAAAATATCGAGGTCGAGATTTCTTTTAAGGGGGTGAGGATGTAACACCCTGTAAAATCGTGTCCAATAGTATAGTAACATGTGTGGTATTTTAAATATAGTCTAAGGACTAAAGGCGTCAACATGCTCAAACTGAGCCTCTGAGTGACGGTCTGATGTCAACAAGCATAAATAACAAGCCTCTGAGTGACTGATATGTCAACATGCTTGAATCATTAGCCTCTGAGTGACTGATACGTCAACATGCTTGAAACTTGGCCTCTGAGTGACTGATATGTCAACATGCCCAGCCTCTGAGTGACATCGGAGTCAACATGCTTATAATAAGCCTCTGAGTGATCTTTTACGAAGTCCTAACTCTCATACGTGCCATTTGTTGGACGAGAGGGTTCAATTTTGTAAATATGTGAAAGTTGGATAATTGAGGGATTAAAAGTGTCAATATGTTAATTTATAACTCTGGGTGACCTTTTAACGAACCGAGAGCTCGACAATGTCCGGGCATAATCGCGAGTATGCCAAGTATTGGCTACAGAGGGCTAAAAGTGCCAAAAAGGTGTTTAAAAGGGTTTTTAGAAGCTTAAATAAGTTAAGGGGTTAAAGTATCAAACTTTAAAACTGGCCAAGGGGCGGTCGCGGAGCGCGAGAAGCCCTCTGCTGCAGAAAGTTTTGCTTGGTCCCCACACAAAACTCCAAAAAACGATGTATTCGAAACTATGGACTTGTAATCAGATATGCCACGTTTTGGGACACTTATAAGGTCCCTCTTACAACCCTAAGCACCTTGCATCACCTCCTTTAAGTTCTCCAACTATAAATAGGTGATCAAGTTCACCATTTGAACTTGCACCTTTCTTATTCAGACTCTTCACCCTCCTCTAGAAGTTCCTAGCTGAAAGGAGCATCCAACATAGTTCTTTTGCACCCTAGGAATCACTGGTAAGTGTTCCTTTATTGTGCATTTTCGTTTATAGGCTTTTAAAGCCAAAAGTCAAGCGTTTTTCAAAAACGCTTTGACTTTCGGTTAAGACCATTATGGTCCAGCCATTGTTCGAAATAAAGATGGTAAGTGATCGTAATAAGGTAGGTGTTAGTCCCTATAAAGGGCACCTCCTGAAGATCAAGTTTGCTAGACCAATTGACAGGTCAAAGTAAGATATTAAAAAGTCAAACATGTCATTTTTCGGAGAAATCATAAATTGATCTTATATATGTTATGAAAACTGTTTTGACACTTAAACAAGTTGGTAATAATTATTAGAACATGTAAGAACATGTTCGGCTCGTCAATTTCAGTTCTAGGGTCGGTTCGCAACCGAAAGTCGCGAAGTTTGACTTCTTCTTTGACTTTCGATTCTGACGCAATTTAGATTAGTTACCTACTGATATAAAGTTGCATTATGATCATAATACAATGTAGCATAACCCTCTGAGGTTATATTACATGATCATAATCAGAATCTATGCTTATGCGCAAGTTCCAGGATTATGCCATTTTTGTATAAAACAAGGTTTTAAATGGTAATGAACTTGAAAATGAGTTTTCTAATGATAAATTATTATAATTAGGAGTTTTTGGAATGTTAAACCAAGATACAAACTGAGTTTTCAAAAAGGTCCTTAAACTATGTCGATAAATTACGATTTTAGCCCTTATGGCTTATAAAATAGTTTTAATCAAATCTTTTCAAGGTAAATCATTTACCTACTGATATGTTATATTAAATAACATATTTAAAAAAATTTAATCTAACCTTAATGTCAATTTTCATAAAACATCGCATAAGACGTCATATTACGACATAAGCGTCGTTTCGGCGCATAGTATGGTTTTAAACCATATTAAGCGACCAAGACTTGTTACCTACTGATTTTAAAACTTATTTTAAACATATTTACAGTAGGTACATGCTATAAACTCAGAATCCCAAATAATTTATAAACTATGTGTAATATTACCAAAATGCCCATTCGGTGCATCGTTTGGTCATAAAAAGATAAATTACACAAATAATTGGTATCCTACTGATATTATATATTAAATAAAATATTTTCCCAGAATACTTATAACAATAACATTAAAGTATATTCAAGTTCCTTTTATACGATATAAAAATTACCGAAATGCTCTTTTGAGGCATAGTTTCGTTTTAAAACCTTAACGGGCATATAAGTTGATATCCTACTGATATTTTAACTTATTTTAAATATAATGCCATCTAGAACTTGTCCATGACTATTCCGGTTACCCATTATCGCTTATAAGCATACGATTGATTATACGTAACTAGTTTACGAAATTTAACCAAAATGGGTTTAACCTTATAGTTTTAATTTCAAAATCCAGAATGCTAATAGTTTACCCATATTATATAAGTCAAGGTACTTGTTGGGATTAAACTACATTCTATCCAATCATCGTTTAATCTAGCGTCATACGTTTTGATCAAGCACGCTAGTCGGTCTATGACTTATATAAGACCGTTAGTATTTAATTGGTTAGTTTATGCCATAATCCAGACTAGAGACTTGCCGGTAAATGCTATCTCCACTTAGTAATTTTGTGTACGGCTGAGTTATTAAAATTAAAGAAGACTAGCTCAGGTAAATACTCTCGACTTATTTCCCCTATACGGGCTCGGGTTACGGTAAATTATTATCGCTTGGTCGGAAATGGGATCAATGGAATGCCGGATTATGGCTAGTAAATCCACATATTCTGTTTTAGTCAGTTTTGTTTGATAACTTAAACATCGGGGGTTAACTACCGTGTCGTGGATATCCTCGGCTCATTTCAATAGAAATGGCCACGACCTTAGTGCGGGTGTGGGCATACACCCGATAGACGCTCAATTATGCATTCCCATATGGTTGGGAGGAATTGACTCCTTCGTGAGTCCAAAGTGGTGTGTATGTTAATCATGTCTCAGTCTCCGTACCGGGCCCTGTATGTATGGACAAACATATAAATCTGTTAACAAGGTTGGATGGTCAACTTTCCCAAGTTATAAAAAGATTTTGTGTTGATACGCACTTAAAACATTTTTGAAATGTTTTCAAAATGAGTCAGTTGGGTGTGTTTACCCGCGAAAGCTAATGTATTTTCAAAAGACTAAACTGCAGGTAAAATACGAAAATAGGCTGGAAGTGCTCGGTAGTGATAAAGGATATGCAAATCCTAAATCTGCCCTAAGTTTGTTTTGTATTCTTTCCATGTACAATTTATGATCTGCCTGTGGATCTTCTATTACGAGCCTCTATATTATTTTGTATTTTCGAACACTCGGTTTGTAATAGTAATTTTACTCAAAGACTTCCGCTGTGCCGTGTTTAATTGGCACTGATGTTATCAACTGACGTCACAATAATCCCCAACCGAGCCCACTGGTGTATGGATTTGGGTTGGAAATCCGGGGTGTGACATCAATGGACATAAACGCACAAGCTAAACAAAAACATAAAACAAAATGAACCAAGTACATTTCAAATATCATAGCAAAATCCATAAAAAAACCCGATAAAAATCCAACTAAAAAGCATACATGAAATAAAAACTATGGAAAACAGGTTTGAAGATCACCATTCATTTTTCGTCAAAAATTGATCAATGGCTATAAACAACATCATGTGAGTATATTTTTCGTCAGCACAATTAAGCCGAAAACCCAAATACATCAAATATAAACAAAATTAAAGTCACGAAATCAGATCTAACAAATAACATCCAAAAAACTATAAGTCTAGTCAAATTACATATATAACAAAAGTAAGATCTCCTCTAACACACACTTGTGCGTGTGTTCTTGTTGAACATGATGAAAGGTTGTTTTTCTCTCTTTAAAACATCAATTTCCACTCTCTAATCTATTTTCTCTTTTTTTAAACGGATATATGAAAAGATAAATATGAGAGACACACACTTGTGCGTGCGTTCTTGGTGTTCTTACTCCATAACATTAATTTTTTCTCTCTAATATATAATCTATTCTTTTTCAAAATGATGGATGAAAAGAGAAATATGAGAGATATATAGATAGTGATGTGACATAAAGGAAGTGATGGTGATGTGTTAGTAGAATAGACAATAGTACAAGATGCAAAATGACAAAATAGTCTTGAATACTATCTTAATAGTGATGTGGAGCAATAATATCCACACCGATGGGGTTTACCAGGTTTTCTTAATTAATAAGGTTTTCTTCATATACTTACATTATATATATATATATATACATATATATATATGTATATATATACATATATATATATATGTATATATATATATATATATATATATATAGGGTGGGGTTCTATAGTGAACACTAGTGTATTTGTGAACCGAGTGAACAAATCCTAGCCAATGATTTACATCATCAAATCGTAAAATACACTAGTGTATTTTCATCATAAAATCCTGATGAATCCTGACCATTGATTGACACTTGTATATTGATAATCAAGGGCTAGGATTAGTCCACTCTGTTCACAACTAAGGGGGTTGTTCACTCATGAACCTAACCCTATATATATATATATATATATAGCTCAAGTAATCCCTACCTTCCATAGAGACCTGAAAAGAGATAGAAGTCAGATTAGCTCACCAAAATGAGTAGAGAAGAAAGTCTAGCTTCCCAGGGAGTAAAGACGGGAAAGCCTTACCTCTTACAAGATAGAAAGAACCTCAGAGAATGGAAAGAACCAAGGTCGTACAGACAAAGGCAGAAAAGCCTAGGTATAGGTAGCGAAAGTCAAGGTACGAGACACCTAGGAGTTAGAAAATAATAGAAATATATATGTGTATATATATATATATATTATATATATATATATATATAGGATTTTGTTCAAGAGTGAACACTAGTGTATTTGCGAACTGAGCGAACTAATCCTTGCCATACACGTGTGTAGATCAATGGATAGGATTTGATGATGGAATACACTAGTGTGTTTTACGATTTGATGATGAAATCCTAGCCATACACGTGTGTAAATCAATAGGCAGGATTTGTTCACTTAGTTCGCAAATACACTAGTGTTCACTTTAGAACCCCATCCTATATATATATATATATAGAAAGATCCGTTAGGAGCCACCCTTTATTGTGAGAACCGTGAGAACCAATGTGAACACAACCAAAAATACCTAAAACAATCTAAAAAACATACAATTTTTAATACTTTTTAAAAATTTTGTATGTTTTTTAGGTTGGGGGGGGGGAGGGTTAGGTTTTTTAGGTTTTTTTTTTGGGGGGGGGGTGTGGTGTTAGGTTTTTTTAGGTTTTTGGTGGTGGTTTAGTGGGTTTATTTTGTTGTGTTCACATTGGTTCTCCCGGTTCTTGCAATAAAGGTGGTTCTCGCATGAACCCTACCATATATATATATATATATATATATATATATATATATATATATATATATATATATATATATATATATATATATATATATGGGGAGGGTTATCTTGAGAACAAAGATTTTTGTGAGAACCATAAGAACAATTCCATCCATTGATCATCCTAAATTAAGGATTAAGATTACAGGGGTTTAAATGAGGAGGAAACCTAAATTAAAAAGACTAAAGGGGCATTATTTTCAAAAATCAAAACACAAAAACCCCTCAAAATCTTTCAACAAAAAACAACAATGAAAAAACCTTCACTTTTTAATTCACAAACCCTTCAATCGATCTGTGAGAATGAATCAAAAACACTCTGATCTTTTTGGTCGCTCACCTTGTTTCGTCTCCTTCTTCATCGTCCCGAACAACATGATTATCTCCATTCATGACTTTGTAGGTTCTTCTCCGACTTTGTACTTTTCAATGACGATTGTACTTTCTCGATTTCGTTTGTTTTTGTTTTTTCTATTGTATTCTTTTTCTGTGTGTTGATTTTGGTATTATAGCTCTGATTATGTTAAGCTGACTTAAACGTTAGGTTAAGGTTATTCAGATTGTTAGGTTATGGATCTGAATAGTTTTGGTGTTTACTATTTGTAGTTATGGTTATTTGATTTGATAAAGTGTGGAACTACGACAATATATATGAGTTTTGAGGTTCGCTTGAGTTGGAGATTTACTTCAAAATATGAAAGCTAGTTAGAACTGGTGTGGTTGTATTAATTTTTAATAGTAAACTGTAATAATTTGATGACTAAAATCTAAAGCTAAAACATTAAAGCCATGTATTTTGAATTTCAATTTTTTGAATATTTTTGTATTATAGTTAAGAGTAGTGGACTCTTTAGACTAGGAAGTAGATATCACTAAGTTATTAGTGTATATGATGTTTGAAATGTTGTTATAGTTAGATAGATGTGTATGGAAAATACTGATAATTGTGTTTTTATTAAACGAATGTTCGATATTTAATTGCAATTGTTAGCTTGCTGCAACATTAGTTTGCTTCAATAGTTGTTTGTGGAGGAAACCATGTTCTCCCTGTTCCTGCATTCACATTAATAAATTGTGAGAAACATGCTGGGAACAATTTGGCTATACAAGTAAGCTGGTGTTTGACTCTATATTGTTCATTGTTGTGGATTTGGTCTTATTTGGTCCACGAGTCAAGCCTAGGAACTATTATGACCTCTAACAAAATAGTTGCAGATTTTCAAGGGAAGTAATGTTGACACTAGACACTCATTCAATGACCATACGGTAGAATGGTTGTCTTAGCATGTGGGATTCCACCATAAGGGCATACCTGTGTGTTAGTAGTCAAGGCTATGTATATATGTTGGAATAGAAGTTTGTTAAAGCTTGCTTAGGTACAATTTCTTGTCATTAGAACTTTATAAATTATGAGTCTAATCAGTTATTATTTTATTGAGGTTGGTATTAGAGTGGTATTGACATGAGACATTTTAAAGAATGAGATTTGGTGTTTGTTCTATACATGTGTAAAACAAAAACTTTGTAAAATAAATATACACATGTTAAACTAAAAATTTACATATTTGTACAACATAAACACTTACACATGTGTAAAACTAACACTTACACATGTAAAACAAAAACTTACACATGTGTATAACAGAAACTTTGTGAAACAAATTTACACATTTTTAACTCATAATTTACACATGTGTAAAACGAAAACTTACATATGCGTAAAACAAATTTACACATGTCTATCTGAGAATTTACACATGTGTAAGTCAGAATGATAATTTATTTATAATGCCATGTAAAACAAGTGACTTAAATATTGGTTTGGGGATGTGAAAATCAGGTTGGGTTTGGTGTTTGCAGGTGATTTCTTTGGTGTATGTCTGTTTGGAGTTTAGGTAGATTGAGGAATGAAGATGATGTTGCTTCTTGGTCGAGCTCAAGGTTTTGGGAAGCTCAATATGGACTCTCCAATGCTTTAGATGTTGTTTTAATATTTTGGTCGTGCTTGATTGTTTTTGTTTTTTTCGATGGTTTAGCTTGTTTGAAACTTGATTTTATAGATATATTTATATGTTTGACTTCGGCCAGTTGTGGCTTTAAGTCTAGAATAGGTTGTTTTTTTATTTCAAGTTTAGCTCATGGTCGGGGCCTTAGTAGGTTTTAATTGTTAGACCATAGCTAAAGGTTTGGGGTTGGTGTCTTCCTTAGGGTATATCCTGGGAAGCCCACTGCTCGTACGTCGTAAACATCTTTGTTTATTACACATAATAAGCATCTTATTTACACATGTGTAAATTGCTTAATCACACGAATACAATATTAACTAAGATGATTTACACATGTGTAAACAACTTACAGATGTACAAACTTTCATGTCTATGCTTATTTTTAAAAATTGTTGTGATTTACACATGTGTAAACGTTCATATCTATACTACATATGTGTAAATGTTTGTTTTGTGTTTTACACATTTGTAAAGTGTTCACCGTGACTTTTCTGTTCATGATTTAAATATGTTCATGGGTATTACACATGTGTAAGTTTGTTCCCTGTCAGTTATTCGTTTCTGTTTTACAGATTTTCAGTTGAATTACACATGTGTAAAGTGTTGTTTTACACATTTTCAGCTGAATTACACACATGTGTAAACTATTTTGTGGTCACTTAATCGTTTATGTTTTACACATTTCCAGCTCATTTACATATGTGTATTGCACATGTATAAATAAACACAAATATATGACAGGGGAACAATTTACACATGTGTAATTCAACTGCACATATGTAATACATACATAGATGTGTTACATTGACCAGTTTACACATGTGTAATGAGTTACCTATATGTAAGACTGAGACAAATACGTGACAGTGAACAATTTATGCATGTGTAATTTAACAACATATAATTAAAACAAACAAAGATATATAATAGTGAAATATGAACCATATGTGTTTTTAAAAGCATATTCCTGCCTCAAATGTAACCGAATTCAGTGTACAAACAACCCATGAAAATAAAGGTTAACCTAATAAGAATACATGATACTCACAGATTTATAAAACATACACTTACACATATGTATAATCAACTGTTACACATACATAAATATGAATACACACATAAAGATCCTTGCAGCACCATCAACATTCGCATTCATCTGATGCGTCCTTACCTTTTCACTTCCGTATCATACGTGCGTATGCATACACGTCCACATATCTTCCAACATTAAAATAGTCATTTACAATAGTAGCATATGTTAAAAGTCTTAGAACACACAATTAACAATCATAACGCTCATTCACCATTGATCCTTTTTCAAGCCCCACCGATACTGATATGTTTTTCGTCACCGGCTCGTGATAGCGAACAAATTTACACACGTGTAAGACCTATTACATAAAAATAAATGAACTTTAGTTAAAAGAAAAAACCGTATGATGCAAGCTATTACTTACATAAACACAATTGGTTTAAACGTCATTTTAGCTAATAGGATATCAAATTTATATAATGTTTTTGACCACTAAAATTTCATTTAAACTATGCAAATTAGAAGCAAAACAAAAAAAATACTTTGGCATTTTAACAAACAGGTTATGTGCAATGAGAATATGTACAATAATTCCTTTCCATGTCTATATATTATCTCTAAATTCAACAAACTCAAGACATTTAATGGAAAGATGAAAGAATCACCCAAAAAAGATTAAAAAAAGGGCCAGTAATTTCAAGGTTCGTGAACACCTATTTAAAGATATTCATCATTTCATCTGGTCATCATCTAATTAATAAACAAGTGCCAATTTTCAAGATTTCATGTCATAAAAATACATCACATAGCCACCTAAATCAATAAATCTACGATCTTGATATTGAATTAATGGTGAGTATGACCCAAAATTGGTTATTACTACAGAACCACCTAATATCAAAATCCACTATCCACCAATTATCACCTAAAATTGAGACAACAAAACAACACTTAGGTCAAATTCGAAAGTCAAAAGACAAACACACAATGCCAATTTCAGAAAACTAGTGAAAATCAAGCAGTTTAAACAAAAACTTCAAAACAGAGATCGATTGATACCAAGCCTAAACGATTCAAGGACTGGTTGACAAAAACCGAAGTTCGATCAGCTCCTCCGAAGATCTTGTGCGTTCCATGATGGTAGAGGGCTGCAGAATTGTTGTTGGAGATGAGGAGATCAGGTAGGGTTATTCCTAGAATGATTCTTAAACATTTTTACCAATTTACCATTTTAATTAAAACACAAAGAAAATAAATGAGTGGCTAAGATTTGTTCTCATATTTTCACAAAAGATTGGTGTTCTCATTTGAACTCTCCCCTATATATATATATATATATATTTGTTACTATTTGAAGTTTTCAACGCATAATGTTGTGAATTATATTTGTGATATGCACTTATAGTGACACGAATAAAAACCTATAATTTTTTTATATATATACAACCCGATATATTCATATTTTTTTATTACGGTTCTATTTTATATTTTAATATAATCGAGTAACTAATAAGTATAAATAAGTGGCTACTTTCTACACATAATGAAACTTACTCCACAATCAAACTCAATCATGATCTTTAGTAAATGATGGGAGTTATTATGTATATATATGTTTATATATACATATCATATATTCTTAACTTATAACATATATCAATTTAGTATTTTTTTTATTGTTTTATAAGTTTACTACGTATTGCAACAGATTTTCTATACGTATGTATTATAATTTATTATGTGTTCCTACATTATCTACTTACAAAAGGCTAACTATGTAGTTGCAAATAGACCAAAATGGTCACAAGACACAATTATTATGATTTTTATCTTCTTGAGCATGTAGTACAAAGAAAAAATTAAAGAATTCACAAAACCATTCACTGGTTCTCCTCCTTTTTGTCGAAAATCTGAATGGGTATGGAGTTGGAATTTTAGTCACCAATTATGTTGACTTTTACATGTTATAATGATATAAAAGTATGGGATGCTATGAGAGCCCATAAACACCACGTGACGTCTATTATATATAGCTAAATTATATTAGATTTTGACTCATAGAGGAGGATACAAAGAAAACTCACTTAAGTTAACAAAATTTAAGAAAACTTTATGTAACAACTTTTTTTGTAAAAAAATTAAGGAGTATAAATAACATGTTATCAAATATTTTGTAACAAAAAAAAAAGGCGTCAAAGGGATTTTTTATAATTTTTTTTTAAATTCAGTTTTTAGTGTATATATATATATATAACTGAACTTTTTAAAAAATTTATTAAAAAATTCCTTCAGCGTTTTTTTTGTTACATAACGTTCAATATCATGTAATTTACATTCTCTAGTTTTTTTAAAAAAATTATTAAACAAGGTTTTCTTTAGTTTTTTTAACTTAAATGGATTTTCTCTGAACAATTCCCCTTTCCTCACATTCCTATAAAGAAGCCACAATTTTATTCATAAGTGGACCATCAATTTATGCTCCAATTCCTTTAATCACCCACACCAGCTCCATTATCTCATTTCAAACAAATCATAACATCACCCTCTACTTCCTCACTACGCGAACACACAAGACTCAAGTTCGAAGTTCAAGAGTAATTCAAGATCAAGCTTCAAATTCTTTCATTGCTTGCTTTTCGTAAGTAAAACCACTTTAAAACACATTTGTTTACACTAAACTGTTATGTATAAGCTCACCCAAACTAGGAGTTACATGGACAAAATCACGGGTGTGTAAAACTACGTTGAACAGATTTGGATTTTTGGGAGTTTTCTAAAAACGTTTTCTAGATGTTATCAACATGTCGTTGTTAGGAAAAATGGAGATTCATGCTTATATTTTCACCAATTATATTCGATTACATTTTCCTTTACATATTTATATGTTGGTTTTGTCATGAATTTTTGCTAGCACTTTTACAATAAAGTAACTAGTTTGATAATAGTGTAACCGTTGAAGATCATGTTATGACAAGATAGTAAATATTATATAATTTGTAAAAATACATGTATATTTATAACTCAAGTTTGATTTTCCATAAAATAGTCTTTAATAGACTAAAGCCTATTTTTGAGAGTTTCGTTTCAAATATAGATATAAATATTATTCTTTTGGTTGTTCCGAGATGAATATACAATTGGTTAAAAATTATACATATGATGTAGTTAAAGGTTGTGAGTTCAATAAATCGCTTTATTACTTTAAGTAGTTATGTAGTTTTTACAATTAGAAAACCCTAAGATATATAGTTGTATCTTTATTGGTATTTTTATAAGTATCTATACAATGTATAAATATATATAGGGTGAGGTTATTGTAAAAAAAAATGTTTTTTTGTGAGAATGGTAAAAAAAATCTAAACCATTAGATCTTTAATCTAATAGTTGAGATCTTGATGACAGTCTTATAAATAGTGTTTACCATTAAAACTAGTTCTATACCGTCCGGTGGACGGGCATATTAATGGTATAATAAAATTAGTATTTTATTGTTTGTATTATAAAAAAATTATTTGTTAAAACAAAACAAATGTGTATAATGTTTAATCGAAAGTGTTTTGTATGCTATGCCTTAAAAAACATAGCAAAGCAAGGTTATTAATAATTGCAATATGCATCAAGTTTTTAAATTAACCACTGACTACTAAAACATAAAACATAGACAGGAAGGTGAACGGACAATGTTAGTAACAATCATGTAAGTTAAATAACAACTATTTGTTAAAGTATCATGAAACACACATATATTCTACGAAGTAATCTTTTTGGCTTTCGAAGTGATTTCCTAGGCCTTAGTCTCTCATGAGAGTCAGTTGCGACACGTTCATTAGTCGATGAGGTGGGAATGCTGGCATCATCAGTATTCACCTCGCGTGTAGAGGTAACAGAATTTAGTTCATCGTCAGTAAACACAATGCCTGCATTTATCACAAAAACATTAGAATGGAAAAAAAATCAATAATATAGTCGTTGGCAAAACTTCACAAAATATACCGATGATATTGTCGTAATAGACGAGACTAATGAAACTCGTGGTCCCCATAATGCTTCTTCTGCCATTTCTCACTCATCAGTTGTGATCCTTGCTATAAACGCAGCATCGTCAGCTTCAATATCTTCGGTAATTTCTTCTGTAGGACGTGTACTTTTACCAACAGTAGATGTAATATTATCTTCGGTTACCAATGTCAAATTCTCACCAATGTATTTTGACGTTGTAAAGCATTGAGAACAGTGAGGTGCCGCATTATATCTATCGACCTTAATCTTAAAAATGACACTTCTAGCACATAAAGCGTCAAGCAAATAATACTGAGCCCAAAAAGGATCATCAACACCCTATACAAAACACATAAAAATTAGTATATTAGTATTAATATTAGTATGCACAAACACGCACATGAGCAAATAAAAATAGAGACATGCAAGAAAGCGCGCACACACAATAAATAACACACAAACACACATATATATAATATACATACACATACACATATACTTAGGTATACATATATTCATATAT
Organism: Scalesia atractyloides; assembly: GCA_947069175.1. Taxonomy (NCBI): domain Eukaryota; kingdom Viridiplantae; phylum Streptophyta; class Magnoliopsida; order Asterales; family Asteraceae; genus Scalesia; species Scalesia atractyloides. Next base: position 18,191,943 of record CAMTDV010000026.1, read on the forward strand.
AATCAAATGTTTGAATTAAATCTTAATAGTTAACCTCTGATAAACTCCTAACAACCAACTCTTCTGCGGTTGTGTCAAGAAGAGCAACAACAACATCGTCGAATAGAACACATGTCATCTTAGCACCATTATCAAGCACAGGAACAACCAATTTTTAACTGTGCAAACATCATTGTCAGAATGTTAGCAATATAAAAAAATAAGGAGAGTAACGTATAAAAACTTACGCCTGGTGTGGGTTGGCAACATCTTTTTTACATGCTGGACAATAATAAGCAGCACCAACGAATTGGGTATTCTTACGACACGTAGAGCATCTAATATACTTCCAGTCGTCTGTAAATCAATATAAGTTATTGTTGCAACGATAGTATACATTGTGCCCTACGATTAAAAAAATTAAAATCCAAGAAATGAAATACCATAACAATGATTTGAATATATAGTTACAAAAAGAAAACCTCAGGAACCTCCTCTTCACGTAAATAGCAATAAACATGAGAAACACTATTAACATGAAAACCTTGTTTCATTTGTACGTTTGATTTGAACAAAACAGGCACCGGCAACCTAAAAAGGCATCATGTAAGTTTGGTCATAACGTAATTAGTTTTTTGAGTCATAAATGAGCATTAAGGTAATGAAGACTATACATATTCTTGAAGACGTCACAAATTGGAAGTGACAGGTTAATATATAAATTAGAAGAGATTGTTGATGTCAAGCATGGAGAACATAGTAGAATAACAAACATACTACATCAAGTATGCATATAAGAAAAAAAAACTATATACGCGTATTTTATTTTGTTAGATCAACATACCTTCAAACAATCTAACCTTACAAGAGGTCAAAACGATGACAACTGTATTAGCGACATGACGCCTCATATCCTCATCGCTGTGCGAGTTTGCCCCATAAAGAAACGGTGAGATCCTTGCCACTATATATTATTATAACATAACCATGGAGAATATGAGAAACCATACATAAGTGGCACATACATGAATAAATGTGTAAAGAACTTATAATTCATCACATAGAACGATTTGTCGTACTTCCCGATTACATGATTGCACTTCTTCCAACCCATTGTCAACATAACCCGACTCGCGGAGAACACCCATCACATCTCCTTATAAAGCATATTTAGATACAACTATGTAAAGTGAAGAAAAAACACAGGTAAATTACCTGTTAGATATGTGTCGTTGTAAGCACGTGATCTAAGGACATTGAATGGAGTCAGCTAAAAAATATAACGTCTAAATGAACACGGTTGCACCATGGAAGGACTTATCGACGTATTTCTTGTAAACTCAACATGGCAATCCCGTCGCAATGGCCGATACCCCTTATTATATGCTTTAACAACAAATCGTTGCAACCGATATACACAACCCTCATCCAAACGGTTACTAAAAAGATGCATTAGTTGATAAGGAATTCTTGCATGAATTGAGCAATCCTGAAAGAAAATAGCTTGCATTATCTAAAAAGAAATTGGTTTAAAGTATTTACATGACAATGAAAATGTTCACTTACACGCTCATCTGAAAGAATGAGATCAAATGACAAAATGCGTTTTGTTTTAGGATTGTACGATGTCCAAGAACGTGAGACCATTACAGTGACTTGCCACCTGTCAGTAACATCAGGCATCAACTCTGAAATGTAACGATAGCTCATTTGTAGACGATGTGAACCTAAAACATGTGAGAACAACAAATGTCTTTGATAAGTCTATAATTATAACAACTAAGTACATGTAATAAAAGATAAAGAATTTTTTTAAACATATAAATTTAGCACACAACAGAATATTTTACAACATTTGGAATAGCGCATTATGCAAAGCATTAAATAATAGATGTTCACAAAAAAGGAACATAATTTGGTACCTTTTTCGAAATGTGAGTATTAGGAATTTCGTGTTTTCAGTGAAGACCAATATTCAAAAAGTTACTCACACCGACTCATCTCTTGACATGAGAGGTAAGTTGTAAAATACTTATTTATACACAACATTCCTTGTTAGATTGTTAGCGCACTTGCCATTATTGTTAATATAAAAGCGCAGTCCATCACGAGATGTAACTCGGAGGCAACAACATAAAGTTGGCCATGTGTAACTACGGGTTTAACCAAGTAAGCACAAACATGATTGAATGTTTGCCCTTGACTTTTATTGATAGTCATGGCAAAGCAAAGTTTAAAAGGAAACTGCCTTCTCCTAAGATGAAAGGGCCAACATGTTTTGGTTGGAGTCATATCGATTCTTCCAATAAATGTTTTTTCTCCAACATGCGTACCCGTAATAATAATTGCCTCAATAACACGACGACTTACTTGACTAACCATCAACCGGGTACCATTACACAATCTTTTTTTCAAATTCAAGTTACATAGTAAGATGATTGGTGCACCAACCTTTAACTTTAGTACATGTTTGGAATACCGGAAAATTACAAAGTGTTAAGAAACTCGATCGGGTACATAGCCTAAATTTCCTCAAAGTTATATGTACTTGGACAAATGGAATCAACACTTAACAACTCGTGAATCTCGCCTGGCAACTTATCAAGAACATGTAGATTGATCTTATCCACCTCATCGTTAGTAGAAGACAAAATACAATGCTCTTGTAGGTAGTCAATATCATTAAATGTTTGCAATATGTCAGGGAAAGTATTAGATACTACTACTTGTATCGGATTATTTGAAACGGGGATAAAAAGATCACGAGGTATATGAATCCAAGTGCTCTCATCTTCCCTGTCAACAGATACTGTACGAAGATGATCGGCCCCCATATCTAAAATCCATTTATTTAATTATTGTTGTTGTATTAGAGCATCACTACTAACACTTGGATGTCACAAGCGCATATTAATTGTTAGATAAAACACCTTACACGCACCCCATATAATTGACGACTTATTTACAGATGAAGCGACAATCTCACTACGTGTAGCATGTGGAATTACCGGAAGAATTTGTCGAAAATCACCTCCAAGAACCACATATTTACCGCCAAAAACTCGACGGTCTGCATCATGGGTGTGATGCCAACAAATATCTCTAAAAGTGCGGTCAACAGCTTCAAACGCATAATGATGTTGTAACGGTGCCTCATCTAGCATCATTAATAAGCTTGGCTAAATCCGCAACATCTATCAAGCGCAAGAATCCTAATCAATATCTAAAGGAATTTAAATCGAGAGTGCTCGGTACGACCACCTGGAAGTAAAAGAGAAGCAATACCAGAAGAGGCAATAGACAAAATGATCTTGCGATGTGCACGAATGCAGGAAATGAGTGTCTTCCATAAATATGTTTTCCCTGTCCGTCCACTTCCAAAAACAAAGACAACGCCACCTGTCCGACTATTGACAGAATCAACTACATAATGAAATACCTCCTTCTGTTGTGCATTCAATCCATGAAGTAGATCAGAGAAAATTGTTTCTTCTTCTTGCATGTCGTATGTAAGCTCAGCTGCCATCAATCGACTAACAACTCTATTTGTTAAACGAACTTGAGGTACATTAGGAAAGTCAGCTAGACATTTACCATGACCAACTAAAATTTTATCAATCTCAATTAAAGTGTCGTTGCAAATTTCCGTGTCCGTGAATACTATATTATCATTACCCAGTACTGTACGACGCTTGTAAGGAATATCTTCTAATAAGTAAGGTAAGCAATCCAAAAAAAATGTCGTTGATCGCTAATAGTACAAAACAACAGATTGAGACGAACAAATCACGAAGTTGATCCCCGTACTGCCACTGGTAAGCTTCACGTATTGAATCAAGCCACTCAACATCATCTCCTAATAAGCCTAACGCCTTGCAAGCAGACATATAAGTCGGATGCTCAACACCATCAACGGTACGGATTTCTTTAACGCTTAATGGTCCACGTACAACATTAATAACATATGCAGATAATTTTTTAACCCATAGAAGGAATCACATAATAAATGCGACCAATACACTTCCCCTTATGTCGTGGCATCCATTTCTTGTCTTTTTTAATGCCATGTAAAATGTGTTGGAAACTCCACGTATGTGAATGAACGACCCCATGGGAACTTCTCATTTGCACACATCCATTCATTAAACTTTAACATGGTAGCCGTAGGATGTTGTGCAACATCCTCAAGCTGATCATTATCATGAAAATAGACTATTTGACATCCTTCTTCATGAAAAGGTAACCCTTCAACAGGAATGTCGCGGTACCTCATATCAAACTGAAAGAGCTCCCAACACGCTTCAGAGGAGGAAATATATCGACAATTTATGTATTCATCGATCTCGTTATCATTATGTAATAAGGATTCAAATGATGTTCTACTTTGAGCACCTTCCAAAACCGCAGTTACACTATAAGGGCCTTTATTTATGTAACCAAAAAGGTATTTGACTAACATACCTTGATTACACCACTCAACGTTAATTTGGCAACCATATTTTACCAACAGGTTACGGTTATAAGGGACTACAAACCGATTATCAAGCTTAATATCTTGAGATCAACTTTGACCACTCTTGAATTGTTAGGCCTTTTATAACATGGCCATCCATCATTTCTAATGAATGTTTGGTCACAATGATTCTTTGGGTACCCTTTATCACATATACCATTATGCATACAAAAACCGGAAGGATTAAGCGCACCACATGGTCCGTGAATCATTTGTTTACTAACAACATCAAAGGCCACTGGGTCATCCAATTCCGAGGGAAGCTCAGCAGAATTGTATATATCAATATATTGTACTGTACTAATCTTATCTTCAGGTTGTAGGAAAAGCAAAATGTGACAATGCGAAAGTCCTCGTTTCTGAAACTCAATTTGGTATATAACTATAAAAAACACACACAAAAAATCTTACATTTAGGAAAGGAATATTGACTAAATTTGACGTATATAAAATTCAAATGGCAGTAACGAACCTGCTTTTGCTCGACCGAAAATATTCCTTTCTTTATGTCCCTAATAAGTTCATCGAGTTTTATTTTAAAAACACGTGAAACAATGTCAGGTCGATCGGATGGTGCCATGCCAGGTGTTGTTACATTAATCTGTCGCGTAATTTCTTGCCATTTTGGGTTGCATGTCATGGTGATGAATAGATCTGGAGCCCCGGCCCAACGACAAACTGCCATAGCATCTTGATATTGTTGGATCATGTATCTAGGCCCACCAGTGAATGTCGCTGGTAGGATAACACGTCGCCCAATTGACTCACAAGTTGATTCACCTTCAGCAACACGATCACATATACCGCTATACAAATCCGAACGGATGGTATTTTGGTTTCTTCTATACCCGTTTAAATCATTTTCAAGAACTTGAGCATAAGCATCCACTACATATGTCAGAAACAAATGACAACCTTTGTGCAATGTCTTAGCCTCATACCTCCTAACATGGTAACCATAGAATTCTCTTGACGAAACAGTTTTCGCCTACTTGTCTCCATTGTATCACTTAGAGGAATATTGAGATAGAACCCATCTTCTCCATATGGAAATAGCAAATCACACTATAGTGGCATAAAACTTGGGTGCAGTTCGGATATACGCTTTGCAGTGCAGCCTTCACGTTCTTCGACAATAATATCACGTGAGTCTATGGGATTTTCATCACCTGGGATCAATGCAGCTACTTCGCAAGCAGTAGGCAGGCCATATTGTCTTTGTCCTCTATTTCATGTGCTACTCATACGAAGTCTTAGAGGTTGCATTGATGCATCATTAAACCTTTCCCTCGCCATCCTAAACGCCTGTACTAATGCATTACTCTCATCAAGCATCTGCAACAGCTCACTCACTAAGGTACGAAGTACTGCTTGGTCAGAATTTGCCGAAATACAATTTCGTAAAGCAAAAAAACAATTGTCAATCTCATTTTCCGTGTCATAAATACACAATTGTGCGAATCTAGGATGAGAATCGGGATGTGTAGGTAACAAAGTTCCAATTCTCTGGGGGTTGTGTCCATTTAAACGATAGGTATAAGGCCCACGTCCATCATTTAATTCCGTAGATATTTTCCCACCAGTCGAGGTAAATGAAAAAACAAATTTGGAAGCTTGATATTTTATCTGAACACCCTAGACCGTGGTTCACCGTTGTAATCAAGAAGGCTAAGCAAAGGTTCAGGAGGATGTCGCATGAGTGGTAATTTGACATTTCCTTCTCCACAACATAACGAAAAACATAGAATTGGTGGAAATAGAGATTTAATAGTTCGTTCCTCATACCAAACCATAGCTCCACAATGCACATATATATGGTCTGCATTGCCGCAATCCCAGTACGATCGAATTTGTCCTATAAAAGAGCCAAGAGTAATAAACAATCACAATCTCATGTTACGTTTCATATATAAAATATGGTGTGCAATGACATGATACGTATGGGGTCTATTCTCATCTTGATGGTCATATGATCGGGAAGTCACATTTTGTTGAGGAGGACGTATTCGTGTAGACGGCTGCAAAACCGTAGAAGTTACGGAAGATTGTACAAGTGCATTTGTGGTACTAAAATAATGTACCACATTTCTGTTGGTACTATCATCTGCACATGAATGAAAAGTAACTTGAGGGGGATTTCAATGCAAAAGGTTTACATGTTCTTTATTATCATGCAAACCCAAATTACTATAAAATAAAGGTCAGAAGTAAAGCCCACTATAGCGACATTGTTTTGTAGCTATAACCACATGGGTCGGATTGGGAGGTCGTCCACGTAATCTAGGACGACCCCTACAACGCCTACTTGTATTGGCTTCTCCACAAGCAAATGAAGTTGTAACATGAGAAGGTGTTGGTGAGACTATCTCAGAACCACTAGACATAGGATGATCTCCATCAACACCACCCATTACAAAATTCTAGTTTGGAGAAATAATCACAAGAATTAGTTATAATGTGACTTGGTTTCCTTGATGTTTCCTATAATTTAGGGTTTTGCATTTGTACATGTGGGTTTTTCTGTTACCTATTCATCCTTCATCATCAAAGATTAGGCTTCAACTGGCAAAGTAATTAGTTTATCATTTATAATTGCCAATTTCACAACAAAGTATTTGTTTTCAAATCATTTTTGAGGTTTTAGGATTCAGTATTGTGAACTAATTTGAGAGAAAAATGATTTCTGACTTCATGATAATTGACAAAAAACCTTGTCTTTGTAACCCAAAATATGATCTTTCTACACATAGCCAAGTTGGAAAACCAAGTTTGGTATGTGTTCCAATTTAGATGGATAATCTATACTAAATTTTATTGTTTTATGGATATAGTGTTAGTAACTATTTTCTCATTATTGTTTCACATTTATCAAACAAACATGGCATAAGGTTTTTATAAATGTGTCAATTTTTACAGACATCTCTAATGAAACAATTTCTCTTGTGCTTGATGTTAACATAACAGATGAGTTAGCCACAATGGGTCAGTTAGTCTCAAATTTGTTTTATTTTACTTTATTCAACTTTTTTTGTTAGAATTATTTCTTTTTTTTTATTTTACATATGTATTCTTATCTTTTTGTGGGCTAAACAGATGTATTTGTGCTAGTGATAAGAGATTGGGCTAGTGATCTGGTTAATGTTTGATGGACTGGAGTTGAGTTTGTAAAGGGAGTGGGCTAGTGCAACTTCATTGAACTTTAATATCAAAGTACATGTTTTAACTTTGGCTATATTTTAATTATTCTACATCTGTGTTATTGTACATCTTTAAAAAAACAAAGCTATTAATTTTTAGTAGACACCGTCAATTTCTTTTTTTAGATTTTTAAAATTTAGTTTTGCTATATAATATTAAGTTATTTCTTATACATATACATTTGTTTAGTTATTTATTAGATTAAGAAAACATGTATATACGTTTGTTATTTTTAACATAAAAAAATAAGATTTCTACATAAAGTGATGCTTTATTCTATTTCTTCACCAGTTTACTGTATTATATGGTTTTATATATAAATATTTCACTAATTATGTAAGTTTGTAAGTATCTAAGTTTTTTTTCAAGTTTTTGGTCTTGTGTGTCTAAAGTAAATATATAAGTAAATAAATAAAACATGAAAACTTAAATACGTACCAATGAAGAATAGCTAGGATTAATTAAAAATTATGTTCTATATCCGTCCGGTGGACATGATATTTTATTTTATCATAATGAGATTATTTTATTCAAAACATAAGGATTATCAAATGTGTGAAATGTTTTATAAAAACGAATCATAATTTTAATCAATGTTATAAAAAATAAATGTAAAATATAGATGCAAGCAGAACCATAAGAAATACTAGTCTTTCATGTTTAGATATAAATGTTACTCATTTAGAAACAATAAAACATCATATGAAATATTAGTCTTTCATGTTATATATAAACGTTATTACTCATTTAAAAACAATAAAACATCATATATACAATATATTTACAATATATTTGCTTTTAGTTTATAAAAAAAAACATCATATATAAAATGGGTCAAGAAATGTTCAGATGGTACATGGACCACCCAAATTAACAAATGGATCACATATAACCACTTCTAAAACATAACCCTAACACACAGTCCCCTTTTCCCTTTTCCCCTTTCTCAATGAAAGTAAGATTGTTCATCTAATCGGATCCAGTTCGTTCTTTGAAAATGGTCCATATGATCCCAATTTCAGACATTTTTTATCAGATCAAAATGTAATATTGTTAATCTAGTTCGCTCATATTCTTTCTTTGTTTGTGTCCGATAAAGGTTTGATGTTCTATACACCTCGTCGGTACGTTTTGATGACAAGTGTTATCTACAAAAATAATAATACTATAGTTTTTGGTATTGGATTTCTGAGAGTTTGATACGCAATTTCTCATATTCTTGTTAATACAGATGGGTAATTTTGGATCTTGTAGTGTATAAATTGTTGGTGTTTTATATAGATACTAAGATTAGCCTAGAATCTACAGATTTAGACTTCATTTTTGTGATGACTTTTGTCATATCTTGAAGAAGTTGAAGCAATTGTTTGATCCTATGATTAGTAATTAGTTGTTGATGAATGTCTTGCAATGAGTTGAGTTTTATTTGCTATTTTATTAAAAGGGTCTTCTGATTCTTTTTTAAATATTATGTATTTATTTATGAGTTCATGTGTAAACAACAATATCTTATAAGTTTAATATGAAATCTTTTGCCTATGTAATATGATTTAAAGGTACCTATCGGACCAAACATTGAGTTTAGCTATGAACTTTAAAGTACTTGCTCGAATGTATTCTTTTTAGAATTTAATTTATGTTTAGTTTCTTGGTGCATAAACTTATCTTTTAGTGGACTTTTGCTATTGATAACTGATTGGGCTTGTAAAGGAATTGAGATAATGCAAGTTCACTGGAATCGTATGGCAGGGTATGTGTTTTAAGTGTGCATTTATGGTTAATATTAAAAAACAAACATCGTTACTTTTACTTTTAGATATTTATTTAATGGAAGTAATTTTTTTTATATTTAGGTGATAAGCGAATGGGCTGGATAATGCACTTTGGCTACTAATAAGCGAATGGGCTGGATTTGACTCTATAAAAGGATTGGTCTATCAAGCCAGGTATCAACCTTTCATCTGTTATTTATTTATAATTTGATTTGTATTTTGTTTATAGGTTTAAAAGGTTGGATTGAGCCAAAAACAATTTTAAAATTGAACAAAAAATTTGTTTTCTCATTAGAGTCTTATTGTGTAGTATTATCTAATAAAGTAGGATTTTTCATAAACATGTTTAATGATTGGGGATTATTTAAGATAACTATTGAGCTTTCAAGAAGTATGATTTTTTTTATAATCATATACAAATAAGTATTAAGTTACCTAATGGCAGGTTGCTAACATAATTCTGTTAATGTCTACGAAGGTTAAAACAAAAATGAATAAAAAAGGAATAGTACCTTAAAACTTGAAAGAGAATTGGTTGAGAATCCTACAGAGCTTTAAATCAGTGTAATTCTTCCAACATATCTAAAAAACATTACACACAATAAACAAAAGAAGTATTAGTACCTTGTATGATCTGGGAATACGAATGTAAAGATTATAATATGGCACACAAGTTATATTTAAAGTACTCAATATAGCGGTTAATCATAGCCCACTCGCCTTTATCCTAATTAATAGTAAAAAAAATTTGCTACAAAAGGTTTATTTAACTCGGATTACCATAATTTATGAAAACAAATTCGATTGTGAATATAAGACAGATTTGATATTAAGTGAATATATAGGAAATAAAAATATAAAAATATTGAATTATAAGTATGTGTGTAACATGTTTAAGTATGCCCAAACAACATATCACCTCTTCATTGATTTCACGAAGTTTTGATGTGTAGGGTCTGAAATCACGGCTGTTGGATATAGGCTCCACATTGTTGATTGGTTTCTGCATATTAAACAAAGTGTTTTAAAAATTAAACTTTTTCAAATAAAATAACTTTATCAAATATAAAAGTCATATTTGGGTAGGAGTTGGACCCACATGTTCGAACACATAATGCTAAGTTTCATAAAGTTGCATACTTGCTTTGTATGATTTGCTATAACATACTTTTGCACAAACTTCACCGAATTGAGGAGTTTAGCCATTAATATCTACACTATTCTCATCTTGCTGCATTTTGGCAAATGTTTAGTATAATTACTTTTAAAAAATGTTGCAGGAAAGAAAGATGTGTGAATTTAAGTTTACCAGCTCTACATATTTTGACTTTTCACAATTTCTTCGCTCTTCATTCCCGCAACATGTTCTGCAGCAGTTTGAATCTTTTCCATCTTAAAAGCAAGGGGATAGTTAGTATTCAAATATGAATCTTTGGTCATTGGCCCTGACTTCGGGTCTTGGTTTAAAAAGGGCGCTTACATCTTAAATGCAAGGGGATAGTTAGTATTCAAATATGAATCTTTGGTCACTGGCCCTGACTTCGGGTCTTGGTTTAAAAATGCGCGTCTTAAGCGCGCTTAAGCGCAAAGCGACTCTAGGCGCAAAGAGTTGCGCCTTGTGTGACATAAGGTGAGCTCTGTACAAAAAGCACACAAAAAGCGAGCTTTTTTAGAAAAAAATCCCACTGAGGCGCGCGCTTTTTGTACAAAAGGTGTTTTTGTGTCTTTAAAGTGTTATACATGTGGCTAAAATGGTTGTACATTAAGTGATTAATACATTAAATCATATATAAATCTTATTTATCACTATAATTTGGATAAGAGATGCTAAAAGTCTATAGGATATATATGAAAAAATATATAAACACATTGCGCCTCACGTACGAAAAGCCCACCGCTTTTGCGATTTGCGCTTCGCGCTTTGATTTTAGACCTTGTCGGTTTTGTGCGCTTCACACTTTTTAAACCAAGCTTCGGGTTCATAATAGTTTGAAAAGTGAAACAAATCAGTTGCAATATTACAAAACTTACGTTGGGTTGCTGCTTCTTTTTGATGATAAGCTTCATGGCAACATTTGCAGGTTTTGATAGCAGAAAGGAGTGGCCTTATTTGGGTGTGTTCGAGAGAAAAGGTAAATTTTTTAACCTCTATTAAGCTTTATATACCATTTTACATGCAGCAAAATGATGCTACGTGCCTTACGTTGAAAAACTGCCTATGACAGCTTCCATTTTTTTTGGAGATTTTTTAACTGGTCGGGAGGGAACTTAAAGATTTTAAATGGCGTCTTTACGGAAATTATTATTTGTTATTTCTAATAGCTAAATGCACTTACATATTCGTGTTTATATAAAATGGTAGTCGTTAATTATACAACGTATCTCGAAAACTATGAAGTAGATCAAAACGATGATTATTTTTTATTAATATATTTCATACAACAGTATTATTACATTTTAAAAATAATTATGTATGCATTACAAAAGTCTTGTTTTAGTTGTAAACCAAAACATTATTATTAATTTTTTTAGAAATATGTTATTTTATAAAACTTATTATTAAAGAAATGTTTTTAACCTTTTGTTTTATTTACATAAACCGAGTGCATTTTCTTTTATTATGAAAGTATTCCTCACTTGCGTGCCATCTGTATTTAGTTACTTTCAACATATCAAATATTAAATTAACTTTTTTGACATGTGTTCTGACAATTAGACAACATGAATTGCATTAAACCTTTATAAATGTTTATATATCTTGAGATCAAATCCTTTGAATCGGTACCAGCCTTTTTTTCCAGTTTTATTCCTTACACAAAATTTCAAAGATTGTTATTGTTATTTGCATCCCGAGGTGTTATTTTTTCTGTAATTAAGAATCAACGTTGTTGTTTTGTTCTTACTAATGTATTCAGGTTGTATTGGGCAGGCTGTGGCTATCAAAGAGAGTGTAACGGTAACAGGCGACTAAGTTTAATTTTTAATTTGTTGATTTCAATCGTGGATAGGTGATACACCAAACGTGACCTCTCCAAGTTTTGTTGTCGCTACTATAGAATAACAATTAATATATATTAGTATGTAACATAACCAAAGGACATATACGTTGATTAAGTTAAAAAGTTACGTTATTTAAACAAACCATGACATTTTAGAATATAGTGAACTTTTAAGCATCAAACGCAAGAACAATTATTGTTTGCACAAATTTCTGTTTCTAGGGTTTTTAATTCGTTGACTCTGATTAGCAATTTGTTATTGATGTTGTTTATAGTGAAGTTAGGTATATCGGAGTTTATGCATGGAATCATGAATGGAGTGGAGACGTAAAGCTTGAATCCGAATATGGAGATTTAAAGAAGTTGTTGCTTTGCTCGATCTATGAAGCTAAATAAGCTCAATGTTGGAGCCGAACCGAATGTTTGCAAACATGTAAGTGAATATGTTGTCAATTTTATGATTTAAAGTATGGATAGATTTGGTGTTTAGTTATTTAAAAGAATAAACGATATGACAATTAAAAAATATTAGCATACTATAGGACAACAATTAATATATATTAGTATGTAACATAAAAAAGGGCAGATACGTTGATTAACTTAAAAAGTTATGTTATTTAAACAAACCATGACATTTCTGAATATAATAATTAGTATACCCCACTCTTCCAGTCCCCCACTTCCTAAAAGTTTAGGTTTAACAAACTTTGGATAATTTAATTTGATTTCCGGTTTGTTCCTTCTTTCTGAACTCGACTTAGACATATCTATAATAAATATATTTCCATAACAAAAACGGTTATATAACATATACATTAATAATATGATAATTAGGTAATTACTAATATCAATAATTATTAACATATTCATTTGTAGGTATCTATGTTATATAGTTTAGACAATAATAATAATAACATGATACATGATAAGTAATTATTTATTAATATCAATATCGTACAAATATCATTAATAATATATTAGTATTACTATTATACTAAGGCAACTTATATGAAGTAAAGATGTAAAATAAAATTTAAGTCATCTGGATAAATTTAAAACTCACTAAACATGGTTCAAAGTAAAGCTAAAAACAAAAAAACCGTAGTAAATACTTATCAAAACTAAAGCTTTAAACGGACTCTACTCGAGCAACTCGTTCACAGGAACGTTTTTCAATTCGTGGAATTTTAGATTTCTTCCAGAAACTCTCCATTGAATCTGCAGTATCAACCATCTCACCGCCGGGATGTGGATCATCTTCGGAAGCTCCATGATCACTGTTGCTGACGTTTTTAACCTCTTCCCAATTCCAGGTGGCAATAGACTCCAACCTTATATTTAGCTTTTCAAACTTCCGTTTCTAAGATAACAATTTAAAAAGTTAATGTGGATAGAAGAAATAAAATATATAACACCAATGTAATTCAGATTTACCTGCTCACTGATTTCACGGAGAATTTTTGAAGCGGTTGGACTTGACTCTCCATCACATTTTATTATCTCAACACTTTTTACATGTTTCTACAAATCAATGTGCATGATTAGGTACCACTTTTACAGGTTTCTATAAAATAAACATAAATTTAAGTATGTTTACTTACAGGTGATTCAAGGTGTTGTTGCTCTTTATCTTCTTCAGTTTTGCGATCATACTTTTCAACTTGGTAAGTTGGCTCCGACTTAAAATAGAAAAGATAAAAACATTATGAAGTATAATGGTAGGTAAATGTGTAGAACAGAAAGAATTTACGTTTAAGTATATTTACTTATAGGTAATTCAAGGTTTTACTGCTCATTCTCTTCTTCGGTTTTGGGATCATATTTGTCAACACGGTAAGTTGGCTTTATATTAAAATACAAAAGATAAAAATATTGTAAGGTATAAATAGTAGTAGCTAAATGTGCAGAACTGAAAAAACATACATTTGGCTGCATTTCTTTTTTGATAATAAGCTTCATTCAGAGAGCAATTTTGAGAGAAGTATGGTTTTCTTTTTAAGCTGTTCATCCTTTTATAGATCCTTTTAGGGACAGGTGGTGGCAGTAAAATGTTGTCACATGTACCACAAAATAACTTCTACTACCCGTGTTCCATGTTACTTGGAAGTTTTAAAACTAATTTAGAGAATCTGGAGGGAACAAAAATTTTGAAATCTAGAATTGTCTATGATTATAAATTTGTTTTATATTTTGATTTGTATTCCTACAAAAGTGGGTCTTTCAAAAACTGTAATAATTACATGTAATATATATAATATATATATATATATATATATATATATATATATATATATATATATAATCAGAACGTGTGCAAAAGTCAACATTCCAAAATTTTGTAACTTCTCCTTCAACAATTATATTTTGATTTGTATTCCTTCAAAAGTGTCTCTCAAAAACTATAATAATTATATGCTTTACAGGTTGTGTATATATATATAATCAGAACGTTTGTAGAAGTTAACATTCCAAAATTTTGTAACTGCTCCTTCTAGAAGGAATTTCTGATTTTGAATGGTTGTTATCTCAGGTTGATCTAAGAGTTGAGACCCTTGACTTGGGGAACATAAGAATATATAATAATTAATTTTCTAGATTAAGGGTATAAAGGTAAATTTAACATTTTTAAAGTTAAAAAGTCATATGCAATACACATGCAAGCTCCCCTTCTTTTTTTAATATCAATATTTTTTATACGTAACTCTTTTTTTTTTTAAATTACACCATAATAACGACCAATTTTTAATTTTTAATATGAGTATCATATTGTTATACTTATGTAGAGAAAAAATTACGTTTCGATCGGATGTTTTAGTCCATGGTGTTTTTTCTATGTTCATACAATGGTGTTCTAGTTGTATTGTGATTCAAGGCGTTGTGTTTTACGGTAAAACATAATGAACGTAAAATAAGACACCATAACATTGCAAATAATGACAGGCTACCAGAAATAACACTATAACACTATACATCCATCATAGACATGCTACCAGAAATATATAACACTATAACACTATATAACATTATACATCCATCATAGACTTGTAACAAAATACATAACACTGTAACACTATATAACACTATAAATTCATCATAGACCTGCTACCAGAAATATATAACACTATAACACTATATAACACTATACATCCATCATAGACCTTCTACCAGAAATATATAACAATATAACACTATATAATACTAAACATCTATCATAGATACAGAATAGATAACACTATAACACTTTATAAAACTATACATCCATCGTAGACCTGTTACAAAATCGTATTCCTATAATAATGGGTGGCGGTTATGGAAGGTTATAATTAATTGAAGCAATGAGAAAATTACTTGTTTACCCTTTTGAATTAATTTAGATTGAGGACACATGTCATCTCCATAATATTTCTCACACTTCTCACTTTGGACCCTTTTTACAGGATCATATATATATGAGACCAAGACACGATATGTTCATTTTCTTATAAGTAAAGTATTTTATGCGAGTATGGGTGTAGAAATATAGTATATTATTTGTACATAATGACGAGGTTATTTCAAAGTATATATCTTTAAAAATAATATATAATTTGTTATATATTTACTTGGCGATCGAGACGAGTTACAACTCGAGTTTAGATTTATTTATTTTATAGGACCGAACACGAGTTTCCTGCGAGAATACAAAGACGAGTTATGATAATTTTATCATTTATATTTATATATATTTTATACAAATATATATTTTCAAGAGACCAAAGAAATATCACCAATGGTTTGTCGTATTTCAAGGTTACTTTTTTTTAAAGTAAACATGTATATCATTTAGCTAATTGGGTGATTTGATACGTTGCCAACTTATCACATTACATGACATAGGTCTTAAGGTGTCCTTAATTGTTTTAGGACACGAGTAGGTCGGCTTTTCATACATACACATGCTTGTCTTTGCTAGCATATCACATTTGTCCATTAGGTGAGTTTATAACCTTCGCTTTTTACAGTTTTACTTTTTTACAATTGTTTTCGGGAGTGAAAAGACATGCAAGTTTTGCAAAGGCATACAATAGTTCAATGAATGAAAATTACATATTTCAAAACCATGTTACAACGAATTCCAACTAACACAAATGGTTTATAAAAGGTTTATACTAAACATACTGGTTTTACAAAAACATACGCGTTTTTAGAAACATGCATGAGTTTCATGATTAGTGACAGAATAATCCTACATACAAAACAACGGGACTGGATTGTCCAACATACAAACGATGGGACTAGGTTGTACTACATACAAACATCGAGACTAGATCGTCCTACGTACAAACATAAGGAATGGATTGTCCTCCACTCAACCATAAGGGTCGTAGGGTCCTTACAACTATACAGTGAAGTCCTTGCTACATTCAGAACTATAACCGGCTGCTAGTCTACCGTCTTGAGTACACGGTTTGGCGAGACACTCACTAGCTCAAGGTTGGTTATAGGCTCATGCGGGCATGTTGTCTTTATCGTACGCGGACATTGACGGTTATACAAGTTTTACAAGCATAAAGTTTTCAAATAACATGCAGAGGAAAATGGTTTATTACGTTTTCTCAACATTAATTGAACCGGTTACCAAAAAGATTTATTTCAAATCTTTTTCAAATAAACTATGAACTCGTCAACTTTATGTTGACTTTTTAGCATGTTCTTTCTCAGGTTTCACATTCAAACTATGGCACGATTGAAATGGGAGAACCCTTTGGGATTTGAATACTTAGCATGCGTTCAACCATCTAGAAGTTTTAGCATTTTATACTTTCGTTGGGCAATGAAGTCATGCGCCCAACTCTGATCTTGCGGCTGTGACATTAGCAAGCATTTCATTCTCTTTAATTCGACCAGCCTATTGCTATAGTTTTCTTAAAAAAAACTTATATGATTTTGAATACCCGCAGATGACTACATGATTTTGAACACCCATTACATGATTACACATTCAACATAAACCATTACGTAATTACACATTCAATATAAATCCATTATTTGATTACACATTCAATATGATTTGTTATAACTAATATTATTACAATAATGTTTATTACGTGATTACACATTCAATAATAAGAACTTGATTATTTATGCTTTATTATGTAATTAAATCTCTAATATATAGCATTATGTGGTTATTATTGGTTGATTTATTACATGATTAAATATCTAATATACGACATTATGTGGTTATTATTGGTTGATTTGGCTAATATTTTGTATATAATTCATCCTTAATACGTGATTAGACCTGAAAAATTAGGTATTCTATATGAAATATTATGTATTACATGTTTTGTTTTTATGTAATTACGTAAGCACTCAGTGTGATTTCACATAAAATACTATAATGAAATCACGTAATCACGAAATGGATATTCAAAATCACGTAGTCACGTAATAAATGCATAGTCAACTATTGTTACGTAATTATGTAATCACTTAGTAGGGTTTCACATAAAATACTATAATGAAATCACGTAATGGGTATTCAAAATCCTGTATTCAAAATCACGTAATAGACCAATGAGTATTCAAAATCCTATAATTTTTTTAAGAAAACTATAGCAATAGGCTGTTCGAATTAAAGAGAATGAAAATATGGTGTACTTTTAAAAAAAATATTAAAGTATGAAAAAGTTATAGCCGTTTGAAAATCAAGGGGAGAAGGAGTTTAAGTGAGAAAAGACCAGAATACTCTTTCTATATTTGTTTTTTCAATTTTTTGAATCTTATATTTACCAAAATGCTATTTTTTTTATTTGCAGACATTGATCTTGAGAGATCAATGGCTGAGGAGCTCGCGTATGCTTCGTACAAGAATTTTCTCTTGTACAGGAGCCAGACTCCATAAAATGTAACCTTTTAAAATCTAATCAAATAATAACATCAAAATAACAACTGAGCTGTTATAGCAAAAGAAAATACACGCACAAAATATGTAAATAGATATATTTATTTATACTAAATGACATTATAGATATATATTTTTAGAGTAATCTGCAATTTACATCTCTGAGGAACGAGCCCGCTGTCAACTTGAGTTCCCAATCTAATATTTTTAGAGTAATCTGCAATTTACATCTCTGAGGAACGAGCCCGCTGTCAACTTGAGTTCCCAATCTAATATTTTCAGTTACGCTGCCTGATCCTTGTCTTTTGAAAAGCGCTACATGTTGAAGCCTTCCGTAAAGAATCTGTTAGTTTGACCAATAAGTCAAGTGGCAGTCTAGTAATCTCACCGTATTAAAATTAAAAAGAAAAAACAAATTCAATAATAACTTCCAAAATCTTCAAGTGTCCACACCATTAATTATTTTCTAGATCTTCAATTAAATGACATCAACTTTGCACATTATCATCATCATAAAACAAGGACAAAGAACCCAGATCTTCCCATCTTCATCAAAATGTTTCACCAAAAACACACGAAGAAGAAAACCTCATCATCATTACTTCATCATCATGACAATTGAAGGTTCGATTCATCTCCATCACTCTCTCTCTGAAAATTAAGGTTTGATGATCAAGTTGCAGGTGAATCGCAGATTCAGCTCAATTCAATTCTTCAAATCGTTATCCTGGATCTTAAAACTTTTTCAACTTCTGAAACAAACCTTTACATTATGCATCCACTATCACAAATCCTACAAAGCTTTTTTTGATTTTGTTCAGGGAATTGGAGATAACTGAGGGTTTTAAGGGATTGGATGAGGATATGACCATTTGAACATTTTATTTTATAAAAAAATAAACCTTTAAACACTATATATAAACCATCCAATTTAACTTTTCAAACCCACAAAAACACCATCTCTACAATCATATTCTTTAACCCAAAAAATGGAAGGCTCAAGCAAACGTGGTTCGGGTTCGAAGAAAAACCAAACACGACCAAAGGTTCGAGCTAATCTTGGCGAGCCCGCGAGATTTCAAAACGAACCGTTTCAAACCCAACCGTTTCCCAACCAACCCTTTCCTCGCCAACTCTTTCAACACGACCCGTTTCATACCCAACTGTATCCCAACCAACCGTTTATTCCACTGTATCCAACCCAAACGTTTCAAACCCAAGCTTTTAATCAAATGTCTATCGACCCACTTGAAGATAACAATCTCATCCGCCAATTCACCTGTGCATATCATGAACCACAACAAGATGATGACGATGAAGATAGTGAACTAGTTCAACAAGAAGAAGAAGAAGAAGACGACGCCGATGTAGAGGTTGATATCGTCCTAATAGCCGGTGGTCGGAGAGCTTGGACGAGTGTCGAAGAGGTCGCCTTGGTTAAGGCATACTTGCACATCTCTGAAAACAAAAACATTCAAACCGAACAAAGAAGAGATTTGTATTGGCGTCTAGTTATTGCACATTTTACCAAGCTTCCCGGTTCGACCGAACGCAACATGGATCAAATGACGTCAAAGTGGGGAGATTTGAAGCGAAAAATGAGTAAATTTAACTCTTGCTTCATTCAATAGGTAACTTTTTTTAAATTTATCACTTTATTTTTTATAATTTTATCTTGTTTGTAAACTATTTTTTATCTTGTTTATAAAATATTTTTTATGTTGTTTGTAATTTACTTTTGATCTTGTTTATAAAATATTTTTGTAGTCCCGAAATCCACAAAGCGGAGCAAGCGAGGCGACTATCATCAAAAACGCCCTAGAGGAGTATTTCCAGACATACAAATGTAAAACTTTTCCACACATGGCGTCATGGGAGGTTGCGAGACATCACCCGAAGTGGGAATCGGTTGACTTGGTCAACATGCATGGCCGACGGTTCCAAAAAAAGAGGAGGTTCAAAAAGATCAAAAACCTCCGAATCCAGGAACTACACTACTTCCGAATCTGGGAACATGCCGGAAATGAATCTTAACAACTTACCCGATGACGACCCCGAACAAGATGATACACCCAGTTGGCCGATTCGCAAGAAAAATGGTGAATCATCATCAAGAAGAAAGGAAGTGTTGGCGGAGCCCATCACCGTATTAAAATCCACTAGGTTGGTGGAGATGGCCGAAACCAAAGAAAGAAAAGAAAAACTTGAGGATTCAAAACTTAAACGTGACGAGGCGTATATATACACTTAACCGAAAACCAAAAAAATAGTGATTTAAACGTCATGTTACAACCGCACGACGCTCTTGACGAACCGTTTAAGTCGATCCTACTACGACACAAACGTGAAATATGTGAAAAGTGGGGTTGGGAGATGCCGTAGAATTTTTAGTTTGTTCTTTTACTTTGTAATGTTTAGTTTTTTTATTTTAGTTCATAATTTAGGGTTTTTAATGTATTATTTATTTAAATGAAATTGTTATTGTTAATTTATTACTTATAAAAAAAACCATCACTAATGATGGACACCCTCACTAAATTCCATCACTAGTGATGGAATGATGCTCGATGAGATGGTGGAACTTGATTGGGTGTGATTAGTGATGACTAGTGGGGCACCCCCACCCTCTAAGGCCATGTGTAATGGTTAATGCCCCGAAGGGGCATTTTTCACCATATCAGCATAATAACGCCCCTTTAAAAATGTGTAATGGTTAATGACTCTTAATGCGCATTCCATTCGATACTTTCTATTTTTTCTCCTTTTTAGGCATTATTCTAGAAATGTCTCTCCCCCCTCTTCATACCCTATAACACCCAGAAGATGGTGCTAGGGGCGTTATTAAACCCTTTCATGTCCCTATAGTGCCCATTACACATAGCCTAAGCTATTTACAAAATGTGAGGGTATTTGATTTTTTTAATAATAATAATGGATATTGAATTGTGGTGTAGGGATCTTGAATTTTGGGGAAAATTGAATATGGAATATGGATCTGTAAGGTTATTTTAGGGAAATAGGGAATATGGATTTTGAATCCTGGTGTATGTTGTGAGGTTATTTGAAGATGATGATGATGATAATTTGATTTTATAAATAATAATGATAATAACAACAATAATAAACAAAAATTTTTAAGCTCGGGGATGCAAAGGAGAATGGGTTATAATTCATAGGGACGTAAACGGATATGATATAAGGGTAATATAGTCATTGTAGTGACAAAAAGTAACAGAGTGCGCTCCAGGGACTTAAAGTGTAGCGCTTTTACATAACTGGGGACACAACAAGTAAAATTTTCATTTTGGGGACTCAAGTTGATAGTGGTATCTTTCTTTAGGGACGTAAATTGCAATTTACTTTAGATTTTGTGATTTGTTTTAAATCTTGCATGATCTCATATGATTCTTACAGATTGTGTGCAACTAGAATTGTGCATAGATCTTACATGCGATAGTATTTGGTTTAAAATCATTAATTATCGTATGTTTAGATTAAATATGACCGTTTAACTTAACTTGAAGGATCTCACATGATTATAATGTTTGACTCTAAGGGGTATTTTTTGCAGTTTTGCTAGACATATAGATTCGTCCCAAATTTACAAGTTTATAAGTATGTTTATGTTGGGTGGTTTGTATGATGTCTGTACACTATCTCACACAGGTTCATGGGCTAGCTACCCTATTCTGCTATGTACACTATCTTACACAGGTACAAAGTATGAATGTTTACAAGTTACAAGTTTTTGATTACTCTTGAGTTTAGAAGTTTACAAATCACGTTGCATCTGAATATGTATATGTTTATTCCTTATTATTATTATCGGTTGTTGCGTTATTTTGCTCGTTCGGTTTCTCTCTTTTTAACAGGTTTTCAGGGGTAAAGATGAAGTGTGTAGAGACTAGAGAGTTAAGAATTAACTTAGCTGATTGTATAACTTTTGATACCTAGCGATGTATTTAAATTAATAAGAATTTTGTAAGGGATGATCACGAAAGTAGCCACCTGACAAGACGTCTTTGCGAAAATGGCTACCTGACACGGGTCCACGAGCGTTTCCGTTAACGGAACCGGCTCAACCGTAGAATTCATCACGGACCAATAGGAAGAGGACACGTGCCCGACAAACGCTGGCTTTGAGCCGTTTAAGCTAATGAAAGCTCTCAGGCGAGCCGTTTCACGTGGCTCACGCACCCAAGCCGGTTAACGACCCGGCTTGTCCCTTAGCCGAGTACCTTCAACGAGCCGAGCCGTCTTGTCGTGGGCTGAGCCTGGGTTGACGCGGCTTAGAGCCGTTTCCAAACCCTATTGACACGGCTTAGAGCCGAGTACCGTAACCTGTTGACGCGGCTTAGAGCCTGGGTTGAAGCGGCTTAGAGCTTGGGTTGAAGCGGCTTAAAGCCATTTCCGTACCGTAACCTGTTGACGCAACTTAGAGCCATTTCCGTACGTCTGTGCACCTACACCTGGTTTGAGCCGTTTCCATGCCCTGTTCAAGCCGTTCCATGCCCTATTCAAGCCGTTTCCGTACCATCTAACATAATATTTAAGTGGTCTTTGTTTCAATTCTATCTCAGACACGAAAACGTAGCAAAATGTGTTCCAAATTCTATATCCATGCATGTAACTTGGGCCAGAGGTTCAAGTGTAATGCAGAGGGCGGCTATCAGAACTACGTTTTTCTTAGCTTTAAAATCAACGGTGTCTGGTTTGAACCGGGGAAGATGATGTTTTTATCATTTTTATTTTGGGCATTTCCACTGCCACACCTTCGATGGTTTTAACGCTTTAGGGTAGTTGATGAGAATCGCAAGACATTTGAGTGTTAGCTAGGTCTTACCAAACATCACCGAAGCTGCTAAATCATCGAATTGTTCCGAATTGCTCCATGTAGTGTAGATGGAACTTACCAGTTCAAGACACACCTTTATCCTTTATCATTGCTATGTGTTTTGATGCAGAATCGTCGAATTGTTCTGATTAGTTTTTGTAGGTGAAGTTATTTGGTGTATTCTAGTTTAAATGTTGAATGTTTGTATTTTTACTTGCTTTTTATTTTTCTGTATTCAATAATAATAATCTTTAGTGATTGTATTAATTTAACATGCAAAAATCTAATCTAATTTAACACATGTTTTTACCTCTTATAAATCAGTCACCCCCACCCACCCCAGCCCACGCGCTCCCACCCCACTATAAATAACCAGTCCACATGTTTAACCTAAACCCACCCTAAACCCACGCCGTTGCACAGACAGCCCTGCCGTTCCACAGACCCCATGTTTGCAATCTTTTGATCAATGGCTTCCGGTTCTTTGCCCTGGTCCGAGGTTGAAGACATTGCCTTATGTGAGGCATATTTCGAAGCTGTCTGTGAACCACGCCGTCAAGGTCAGCGTGGCCTGTGGGTCCATGTTCAGTGGTACTACTCGCAGCTTCGTGGTGTTGACAACAACAGAACCGTGGATGCCCTGTCTTCTAGATTTCGGGTGATTCGCTTGGACTGTGAAAGGTTCGAGCGTATCTACCACGCCGTTGAGCTACTACGGGGGACCTTGGTGAGGATGACATTCAGGAAGTCGCCCTCATCAACTACCGCCACGAATATGGGTGTGATTTCACACACGTCACGAAGTGGGACACCATTAGACTTTTTTTTTAATTAAATGTATAGTTTTTTTATGTTTATTTTAGTTTTTATGTAATTTTTTTAAATATAAATTATGTGTTTATGTTTTTATGTTATAAATCTATTTAATAAGGCCAAGTCATGAAAGACGCCAGACTTCATATCAAACGGGTTACACACGCAGCCCAGCGGTAGGGCTGCGTGCACACGTACGAGAGGCCGCGAGTTCGAATCCCGACTAGGGCCGGTCTTGGACAGGTTTTCAGTGTTTAAAGCCGAAACATTTTTAAAAAAAATAGAATTATTATTACTTCAACACTGAAATTAAATCCAAGTCATTAAAGACGACAGACTTAATATAAAAGAATTAAGAACTTCATATCAAACGGGTTAGACACGCAGCCCAGCGGTAGGGCTGCGTGCACACATACGAGAGGGCGCGAGTTCAAATCCCGGCTAGGGCCGTCTTGGACAGGTTTTCAATGTTTAAAGCTGAAACATTTTTTTTAAAATAGACATATTATTACTTCAACACTGAAAATAAATCCAAGTCACAAAAGACGAATGTTTTCATACTCCACGTCTATATAAACAAATGTTTGTGTACTCCTCAAGTTGTATCTTTGTTTTCCAACATGGTCGAACAACAACATAACATTCATTTACACTTTCATATCCACCTTAACACTGAACAACCAAACCCACCCTCAGAGAACACCGAACCCAACTTTTCCAACCGCCTAACCAACAAACCACAGTGCAACAGCCCAACTTTTCCCAACAACCTAACCAACATGGTCGAACAACAACAGTGCAAGAGTCGACACGTGAATGTAACCCCACTGTGCAGCAGCAAAACAC
Organism: Scalesia atractyloides; assembly: GCA_947069175.1. Taxonomy (NCBI): domain Eukaryota; kingdom Viridiplantae; phylum Streptophyta; class Magnoliopsida; order Asterales; family Asteraceae; genus Scalesia; species Scalesia atractyloides. The sequence goes on from CAMTDV010000026.1 coordinate 18,216,784, forward strand.
TCCACCAGAAAGTGTGACGGTTACCACCGAAGAAGACGCTGACCAGGAATTGGATTTTGAAAGATATTTCGATTTACTGCGTTTTGAGGCATACACAACGGAAATGGAAATGGATTAGAGTATGATTCGGAGGCAGAAGACCACACCCACTAGATTAGATCTGTTTACTAATTGTTGGGGTTCTATATGTAATAAGATCTTAAACCTGTTTATTTTATATGCTTTTTAATAATAAAATTTAACCATATTAATATATAATTTTCTTTTTTGACACAAGCTTACATTCCTATACCGGAAAAGGAATAACAATGGTTACTTCTAAAGATAAATATAAAGTCACTAGAAATAACTGTTTATTTTACAAATACTTGTGACATGATTAACTGCAGAGATTCATTTTGCGTGCACAGAAGAATTCATCAAACTATGATGAAATTTTAGTCTCTATTCATGTGGTTTCTGGGTCGTATCGCGTATTGGCAACACGCTGAAATACACGAGACGGATGCCATGGAAATAGTCGGAGATGACGTCTGGCCTGATCAAAGAGATCGTATTGGCCGAAATTCAGGAGTTATCATATGTATGCTAATGGAAAACCTTGTTCGCAAGCGCTCATTAACATGGAGGGAAGGAAACCTTCAGGATGCTTGTTTCAGATACAGACGGTACATGGAAAATGAACTCTACGCCGGGTGCTTCACACCACTTAATTTTTGATGGTTTTGTGTATGCATATAAAATATAACAATAAAAAATTCTAATGAAATATTTCCTGTGTAATTTTATTAATTACAATACTCAAAAAACAAATTAGATACTTTTAAAAGTCTCCCAAGTTATATGACGGAAATTGTGTAAGCTGGTCAGGATCGCCCCAGCTTTCTTTCGCTTTCCCTTTCCCCAATACTTTCCGAGTAGCAATTTGTGATGGCATGGGCTGTGAACACAAATCACGATGATGACCGTATGATTTACACCAGTAACAATACGGTAGAGTGGGTTCTTCCTCGAGGGATAAGATCCGGTTGCTATCTCGAGGACGACCCGCCTGACGCTTTGTAATATGCGGCGGTTGAAGATTTATAAGGTCTTATGGAGTCTCTCATTCAGACTTATGAGGAAGAGGATTAATCGCTTCTGCATAAGTTCTTTTATGGATTTCGTTTGAGTAACACCAGAAGGAATAATGACTGCAATCTGTTTCATCTAAAAATTTTGAAACCGCAATCACATGCCCACATGCTAAACCAGAAACTTGCCAAACTCAGCAGCTACATGTTCGATTATACAAATCAACAAAACCGCGCTTGCTCCCGTCTTCAACATCATAAGTGTTTATCCCAACTCCAGCAACAGTCCACGTTCTAGACTCTTCAATTTTTGTAAAAAAATTCTTTTGAGACCACTGTGTAAGTAGGTGTGTTTCCTGAATACCCTGCAACCAGCGTTCATAAAACCATTGTTGTACAGACTGACGGAAGAATTCTATAACTTGTGTTATCGACATTTTGCGCTGGTGTCTAGAAAGAGCGTTAATGGACTCCGCGCTGTTAGATGTCATATAAGGATATCGATTACCAGGACAATGTGCTCTTGCCCATCTACCGAACCCAATACTTGTTAGAATTTGACGTACTCTGGGAACGGCAAGACAAAGAGCATTGAATGACTCATTAAAATCAGACATCCGGTAAGATTTGCATGTCTTCCACCACAGACTCTCGTATTCTTTTTTTTATTCGAACGTAAGTTCATCATTAAATGACGACAACATATCCCGTGATAAGCACGTGGAAAGACGTTACTAACAGCTAAGTGTATAGAATTCGCCCCTATCCGAGGTATTTCACCAACACACTCTCTAAGCTTTGAAAGAAACCATGTCCAAGATTCTCCATCCTCTGATTTTCCTATTCCATAGGAAAGTGGTAAAATATAGTTGTTTCCATCCATGCCAACTGGTAAAAACAGCGTACCTTTAAATTCACCCCTTTCAGGTGTGCTGCATCGATGATCACCACCGGTCTTAGATTACACATAAAGGCACGAATCTGAAATGAAAAATTCATAAGAGGTCAACCGCGTTTTAGTTTCAGATAACTAAATAAAAGGTAAAAAAGTAAATAAAAAGTCAAACGCATAACTTACAGCAGCACCGGTGGCGACAAAGACCATTTCAAACTGATTCTCGTCGTCAGTCTTGATGCGAGTGACAGTACCCGGGTTGCCCGCTCTAAATTGTAGCAGTAAAACTGTAGTTCAGCAAAGGAATCAGTGCTTGTTCCTTGTAGAATCTCTAGCGCGTAACTTTTTCCACGCCAAGCTTGACTATAACTTATCTCAACTTGGAATCTTTGTTTAAAATCTTTGACAATATCATTGGACCGATATTGTCTACCACTATCTTTTAGTGATTCCTTTAAATAGTGAGCCACAACCATTGGATTTGCCTGACGAAGATGGGGTACGTTAGCGTCTTTGAGCATGTGTGTTTATCGTTCGTATTCTTGACAAAAAAATCGCACTGCCAGCAACACTGCGTGCCCTAAAACGCTAGTCGCACCCATCCACCAAACATGACACTTCATACCTGGTTTTAGACGATCTATCTACTTTAAACTGAAAATGTTCTGATAAACATTTTTTCCATAGCTCAAGTTTCATTTCTTCTTTGTTATTGAATACGTAGTCTGGCTCAAAGTTAAAATAATGTAGACAGTGTTTGTGTTGTACCATGTAAATTATCGAAATTCATTGTATACTCGTTTGAAACATCATCATTAACTTCATTAACATGAACATTTAAATCAGGAACTTTAAATGTATCTCGATGAGAAGGAAAACTAGATGACCCAAAAAAAACTCCTGAATGACGTACAACTTATATAATTCAAAAGGATTTTGCATAGCAAAATTAAATAAAAAAGCGAGATCACCATTATGAGTTTATCGATCGGATCAGTAAACGAAGATATCCGGTACGATAGCTTTTTAATGTTTGGAATTCCACACAACTTAGAAACATTACTTAAAAAACCATTGTACGAAAGATTGGTTTCAATTTCTAAACCACGTTCACTTGAATCGGCATCAGCAACACACTCCAAGTTTCTGTTAACAATCTGCCACTTTCCACCGCTGTATACAACAAAACAAAGCTTCATGTTGTAAAAATCTGATTTTACTTTAAACAGAAAACGCCTTAAACTAATTGTAAATAAATAACCTACAGAAACGGCTTAAATTCGTACGGAAACGGCTCAGCGTCTAAACGGCTCAGCGTCGAAACGGCTCGGCTCGTTGAAGGTACTCGGCTAAGGGACGAGCCTGGTCCTTAATCGGCTTGGATGCGTGAGCCACGTGAAACGGCTCGGCTGAGAGCTTTCATTAGCTGAAATGGCTCAAAGCCGTTTCAGTGTTTGTCAGACATGTGTCCTCTTTCTATTGGTCGGCGATGAATAATATGTTTGAGCCGCTTTCGTTAACGAAAACGGCTCGAGGAGCCGTGTCAAGTGGCTATTTTGACAAAGACGGCGTGACAGGGGCTATTTTCGTGATTATCCCATTTTGTAAACACTTTAAAATGTTTAAATTATATTCTTGATTTGACTATGTAAAGGTGACACATTGATCCTAGCTAGGTCAGGGTGTTACAAATTCATTCACTTTCATTATGAACTCTAGCTATAAATGATCTCACAATTTAATTGAAACTAATGATAAATGTTTAATATCACATTATATCCATAAATGGGCGTTGCACACTGCCCCCATTTGACATGAGTGGGTGTGGAGCTTAGGGTGTGGCCACAACCATAGAGAAAGAAAGGGGCAAATTATTTTAAATTCTTTTTTTTTTTAATTTTATTCAACCAATGAAATACATCATTTCAACTCACTTTATTCTCATTAATACACCACTACACCCCTTTCAATGGGTGATTTCTTGCCGTTTTAAAACTTAAATTCAAAACTTGTTACATTTGCACTTTGCCACTTTCAACCTTCGTTTTCTTTACAGCAGGCAAAAATATTCTTACTCCCACTTTTGTTTCTTTATACTCAGAACACAACAAACTATTTAATTTTAGCTATACACAATAAAACTCATTCTTTATTAACTTGTAGTTGCTTATACGTACGTATTGTGTATGTATTAATTTTGATCTTCACAGAACCACATCTCTTCTCAAAAGAAATTGATGGAGGGTTTTAGACAACCAAAGTTTTTGGTTTCATTCCATACTTATTATTTAGTAGTTCCATACACATACATATGCCAACTAATCTATAGGAACTCAGTGAACCAGTTTTTATTATGGTTTAGTCTACAACTCAAGTGGATCTTCATGTAGTGAATTAAATGTTTAATACTAAGTTCATCAAGTGTAAATCTTAAAATGCATTATATATATTAAATGTTATGTATATATATTCAGTGGGATATTAACGGCAAATATTCTGTTTATTTTGTTTCCTTTCAGGTTAAAAAATGTCTCAAAATGTTAAACGAGCCGCCATAGGTATTGATCTTAGAACGACATGCTCGTGTGCTGCTGTCTAGTTTGACAGAAAAAACCGAGTGAAGGTCATACCTAATGAACAGGGAAACAATACCACGGTCTTTTGTAGCTTTCAATGATTCAGAGTTATTGGTGGGAGAGAGAGCAAACCCCGTACCAGGCCTGATTCAGCCTGAAGCTAGATAAGATTGGTCATTAGGCATTGCCCTTTAAAAGGCCAAGCCAGGTCTTTTCTTAAAAAAAATTCTTTAAAAAAAAGTTAGTTTTGTTTGAGGTATTTATATAAGAATCTTTGAGGTATTCTTCATGGTTTGTATTATTGTTAAGTTTAAATAATCGTGGTCATAGTTTATATTAATGTAGGTATATTTTACAAATTTTAATTTAACCTTTTTACGGTTTAACTTCAGATTTTATTACATTGTACCATCGAATAATACTAAAATATTTTGAAAAAGGACTCGCCCCTTAGAAACTTTTTTTTTTTATGTATAAGTACCAGAAAAATTATAGAACATGGCTGTTAAGAACAGGGTTTGTACGCCGAGCAACTGTCGGGAAGAATTTTTTGTTTTTTTATTAATTTTTGATGCTAACATTCTTGTTTACGTTACAGATATTAAGCGTTTGATAGGGAGCAAATTCCATGATCCTCAACTGCAAAAGGACATGGAGTTATGGCCTATCAAGATCATTGAAGGGCCTCTTAAGATGCCAACGGTTGTAGTCGAGTTGAAAGGTGAAGAAAAGAAATATGCCCCTGAAGAATTATCTGCCATGGTTCTCAAGAAGATGAAAGAGTGTGCTGAAGCATTTATTGGATGAGAGGTAACAGATGCTGTGATCACTGTTCCTGCTTATTTTAATAACAATCAAAGAGAAGCAAAAAAGGAAGCAGGAACCCTTGCAGGCCTTAATGTGTTGCAATTGATAAATGAGCCTACTGCAGCTGCAATTGCTTACAGTTTGGATCATATGGTTGATGAAAGAGGGTATAATGATAAAAATGTTTTGGTATTTGATTTGGGCGGTGGAACCTTTGATGTATCTCTTTTGAAAATTAGAAAAGCGGGAGTGATTGATGTGAAAGCGGTTGGGGGTGACACTCATTTAGGAGGTGAAGATTTTGATACGACACTGGTTAATTACTGCCTAAATGAATTTAAGAAAGGATCTAGAAGAAATCCAAGAGCAATGGGGAGATTGAAGGTTGCGTGTGAGAAAGCGAAGAGGGATTTGTCGTCATCTATTTTTGCTCCAATTGAAATTGATTGCTTGAACGGGATTGACTTTTTCATTAAAGCCAGTCGAGCCAAATTCGAGGAACGAAATGCTAGTTATTTTGAGAAATGCATTCAATTGGTGGAAAAATGTTTGTTTGATGGGGAGATAAAGAAGAAGGATGTGGATGAGGTGGTTGTTGTTGGGGGGTCCACTAGGATTCCAAAGGTACAACGACTGGTGGAGGACTTTTTCGATGGGAAGACAGTTTGCAAGAACATGAAGGGTGGGTGATGATGCTGTTGCATTCGGTGCTGCAATCTTGGCTTTTGATATGATATGCTACATCCATATGTAAAGTGAACAACTTATTTCGCATTTTCTAACAATTATCTGTTTATCTGATGTGTCGTTTTGTAATATATTTACATATGAAGAGTAAACTACAAATTTACTCCTTGTTTTTCACAAGTTCTGCGCCGAAGCCCATAAGATCTATTTCAAGGCAATTGCAGCATGCATCAGTGGTGGTGATCTAGAAACTTGGTATGCCTACCAAGTACAAACTTGTGCAGAATGCCCATATGAAACATGAAAAAGGAGAGCAAAACATGCGTTGTGGTTCCTTTTAAGCCTATTGATGTCCAATGGCTCCTCATGGGTTAGGTTTGATGGTGTAAACGAGCCGAGCCAAGACAAGTTAGAGCTCCGCTCATTTAACTTAAGAGAGTTCGAGCTTGGTTTGTTTAGAGCTCTATTTCTAAATCTCTGACTTGGCTCATTCTCAACTCGTTTATCATTCAATTATTTTATCTATCTATACTTATATATGTACTTATAATTATAATTAATATATAATATAATATATATTATCTAGTTATTTTTAATAATGTCAATCTGACATCAGTTATTGTGTAATTGTATATTAAAATAGTAAATAAATATTATATAAAAAATAGGTTCATTTAGGCTTGCGAGTCATCGATATGTTAAGCTCGAGCCTAAATTTATTTATTAAAAGAGCCCACTATATGCTCATGCTCGAGGTCGGATGATTGCTTCAAATTAGAGAATGAATATAGAGAGTGGTCCCAAATCAAAGCTTAACTGTTGTGGTTAGCTCTCAACTGTATTATTACAACATTTTAAATTGTTTTACAGCAGTGGACACTCCTAACCCCCGACTCTTAAAATGTTACAATTCAGCCCCCATACTTTCTAACTACATTTGACACATATCATCGGATTGATTCAAGATTTTAGCGAGTTGATATCGAGCCGCTCCCATCGTTTACATCTCTAGTTGGGTAGCTGATATGTGTTGATTGATGATTATAATATCGTGAATAATAGTTATGTTTGATTTTTATATAGGTATTATTGAGTTTGCATGCTAATATTGGTAGCTCTAGACTAGTTTTTAATTTTTTTGATGGCATAAGGTTTGGTTTCCGATATAATAATGACCGTTATTTTGTATTTATTTTACATAATAGTGTAGTTCTGGAAAAACTAATTTTAAGAATTTAAATATATTAATTACTTTTACATAAGTAAAATTTTAATGATGATATTGTCTTTAGGTTAATTAATTATTGATATTGTTTATATACTAAGACAAAATAGCAACACAATTTAGTTTTTATTGTTTTCAGACTTTAATTTTGTATATATTATAACATTTGCTAAATTTTAATTTTCCTACACGGCCTTCCTATTCTGGGCCCAGACTAGTCGGCCTAGCCATGCAAACAGGCCTATAAAGGCCCACCTGGGAATCCCACTCCTTATAAGAAGTAATCAGAAGTTCATTCATCATGGACTGAACCAAATGGAACAGACGAACAGACAATCACTTGGAGAGTTCCATCATCATTTAATGAGGACGAATGAACAAGTCGGAGGTACATAGTCCAAAGTTTCTTAGGTTACCGGAAAATGGCTATAAGAGTATTCATAATCAATTTCTTTTCTTTAACCATATAACTACACTAAAAATCACTACTTTTTTTCTTTTTTTTAATTAAATAATATTTTTTATACCTTTATCATTATATTTTCTCTTTCCTCCACTCACAACCGCTTTCAAAAATATTAAAAAATTTATAAGGGATGAACAGTGTTCCCGTATATTTGCAAATAAATAGTAACATTTTCTTTATCCTTCACTCACAACCACTCAAAATCACTCACAAGTATTCCTTATAATATAACTAACCCACTCACACAAATATAAGAAATCTATTGTGAATGCTCTAAAGGGAACCCTCACACAAATATTAATGAAACTGTTGCCTTTCCCACCTAAATACAGAATGGATCGAGGGAGCCCAATACCTGGACCAAAGGATTACCCAGAGGAAGATCCTCTGGTTCAAGATAAAAGACCAACGCAGACACGTTCAATTAAACTAAATCTTTTTCAATTCTCTAACATTCTCTACATTTATTAGTTGGCCCACTCTTTGTAGTTTAAATTTGGCCCAATCTGGCCCAAAAAAACATATTCCTAACCCATTAAAACATATTTCTTAAGGCCATGACTAATATGTTAATGTTTGAATGTTTAAATACTTAAATTGCTATGTTTTAAACTTCGTTGTTTGAATTTTAAATTATTTTTAAGTATTATATTCATATTAATGTGTGTATTGAATATTTAAGTACTTGATTTGCTATGTTTAAACTTAGTTGTTTGAATTTGAACTATTTTTAAGTATTATATTGATATTAATGTATGAGTATATATATATATATAAATTTAAAAGTTTTATATAAAAATTCTGATCCGATTAATCCCTAATCAGTACTCCATCGCCCGACTAGCGCCTAGCGATCTCTACAACACTGGCCCAGTTACATCTCTTACAAGATTGAGCTTGATTTTGTTTATTAATTTGGGCCAAGATTAGATTAGTTGATGCAACGTTTTTTCCTTAACCTTAAACCGATGAATAAGACATGGAAAACTGGTCGTAAGTTTTTTATGGTTCTTTTTCTTGTCTAACAGAACATCGAAGAAGAACATGGTACGCGGTTTTTTTAAACAAACAACAAATTTGTTTCTTGAACCCTCTTGGTCTAATCCGATCAGATTTTTGAGTGTGTGACAACCGACACTTTCCCGTTGTAATTACGCGCATAACGAACATTACTACCATTATAAGTAGCATAATTAGACGTAAACTAACGTAATTTGGCTTTTGGAAAGCCTAAGAGCGTCTACTTGATTCACGTTACACGATTTGGCGATATTCGAGAATTTAGCGCGCGTTTGAACTTTAAGCGAACTGACACCGAACAAAATACTGACAACGCTTAAAAATACAAATTTTGTGCATATATTTATCATATATTTATAATTATGTGAATTATTCGATCTGCTGAACATCACGGAGCACAAACGCAGGAATTACGCGAAAACCAGAACGTATCGGCAATCAATCACGAAACGGAAGCACCAGACTACAGTTACGTCTAAATATTAATATATTATGATCTATTTAGCTTCGTTTTCGAACTTTAATGCTCACAGTCGAAACCAGATCGAAAAACGGATAAGAAACGACAATGGAAGCCTTTTACGTAATTTTAACGCAATCAACGGATTTATGCGTCAAAACCGACTTCCGACTTAAATTTCGCACATTTAGGCTGCAAATGAATATATTTCGACACTATACAATGTTCGGGAATAAAATCGTGCCGTAGAGGTGTGTTTGGGCCGCACGAAGATTGAACACGCGATAATGGGCCTTGGGCCTGACCCACTTAAAAACCCTACCTATATAAACTCTCATCTCTCATCCCTTACATCCAAAACCCTAGCCCACCCCCAAAGACATCCTCTGCCTTCTCTCTACTAAATGCGGTCACCGAATTAGTTTCCGGCGACACTCCGGTCGCTTTTGCTGGCGACACACACACCCCCCCACACACACACCGGCAAACCCCTTCTCTTGTACCACCCTTTACACGCACATCGACAGATCAGAGAGAGAGAGCAGCGGTAGAGAGAGAGAGACTGGTAGAGAGAGAGAGATCGGTGAGAGAGAGACAGATCGGGTGAAGGAAGGAGTGCCGACGACCACTCCATGGTGGCGCGGCGACGAAGCGACGGTAGAGCCGTCATATCGACGGCTAGAGACGCCGGAATCGAGGGGTGGGTGGTCATCGGTGGTTCACGTCGGCAGCAGGCGCGACAACGCAACCGGTGACGGCGACGGTTGTGGCAGCGGCAGCGGGTGCGACAGCGGTGGTGTAGAACGCAAGTGGTGGTGGCCGTCTCGGTTCAGTTCAAGTTCAAGATTTGGTTTATTTCGGGTTCATCTCGGTTCATTTTTGGGTCAGATTTGGTTTGGGTTGGTAACGCCGGAATCGGTCGACGCCGGCGGTGATGGCAAGGTGGTGGTGGTTATATTAGGTTTAGATCTGGTTCAAGTTTCGTTCAGTTCAAGTTCGGCTCGGGTACGACCAACACCAGATTCGGTTCACGATTGGGTTTATTTTTCTTTTATCTCGTTTCGGTGTTCGGTTCGACTCAGTCTACAACAGTCATCTCGGTCAACACCGAGTCAACTCAGTCAAAACCGGTCAACTGTCGGGTCAACAAGTCAACGAAGGGCTTGGTAAAATTAATTACGACGAAATTTATAATATTTCTTTTATTAACATCACTTAAACGCGACACCGAGCTCGACCCGACCGATTAAAATTATACGTTAAAGTCTTGAGATAATAATACTTAATTATTTCACCGATCGGTTTATTATATTGTCATATATATATATATATATATATATATATATATATATATATATATATATTATAATACTTAATTATTTCACCTATCGGTTTATTATATTGTCATATATATATATATATATATATATATATATATATATATATATAAAAAGATACTTTTATAAAGCTTAAAACTTTGACGTTATCTAAATAATCGGACGTATAATGATATTGTGTTGTATAATGTTCATATTGAATTTTTGAATCTTGAAGTGTTGCGTTTTGACAAACAAATCGACAACTTGTATTGTCGAGATCGTCAAAAAACAGAGGAAACTCTGGCCGTATTTCGTAAAAATCCGAAATCCGAAACATAATTATATTATAAAAATGACACCTATTGGGATTCAAAGTATTTTTATAAAATAGATATAAATATATATTTACTTTTGACGACTCCTTAAAACTCGTCAAACAAGTTTACGACATCTCAACAAACACGCCTTACAAGATAACAGAACCCGGAAATCTATTTAATAGAAATATAATTATTTCAAACGCCTAGTATTCGGAAACTATATAAAATAAATATAATTATTTATATTTGTTTAAAACATCTAGAATACGGACGTTATATAAAATAATTATAATGATTTATATTTATTTTGAACGTCTAAACGGAATACAACGCGTTACCATACGATCTTAGCAAATAATATTATCCTAGTTATTTTGGTAACGAACAAATGAAAGTCGATTATAACAAGAGAACAACTATATAATTATTTGAGTAAATTGCACAAAACATCCTTTATGTTTCCTCAAACTTGCAGGTTCCGGTCTTAATGTTTAAAAGTTGCTAAAAACAGCCTTTAAGTTTATTTTTGTTGCGGGTTCAATCCTTTACAGCTAACCACGTTATTTTCTTCAGTTAAGTTCCTTCACATGCATAATATGTGAGGGTATATTCGTCATTTTGTTTATCTTCCACCCACGTCAATTATAAGAAAAAAGAATATTTAAGGTTTAACCTATTTTTAAAAAATTCTAACCGTAGGGACTAATATGCAATAAAACCAAACTTTTAAAAACCAAACACCCTCTTTTCCGGTCTTCTTCTCCGGCGACTTCCCCGGATTCCGGCGAACCCGGAATTAAGATAGGAATCTTGTTAAGCTAGGCCACTAAGCTATAAAGATTAACACAGATTTTGATCATGCCAATCAAACTCTTCAGGATTATCATCAGTTGGAAGAATCGGCGCCTTATTCGCATCAGACGGAAATGACAAACGACTCTTCAACCCTAGATACCTCTCACGGAACTCCAATGCCGTCAAATCAGAGAACTTCGTAACACCGTGTTCAGTAGTCGGATCCAGCAACTGGTGATGCTTAGGACGCTGCAAGTTAGACTTAAACACTATCAAACGGTAATCGTGCTCCTCTATAGTCGCGTACATTTTACCAAACTTTGTTTAAACTAGGTTAAAACTTAAATATTCTTTTTTTTTTATAATTGAAGTGGGTGGAAGATCAACCAAAATGACGAATATACCCTCACATGCATAGCATGTGAGGGAACTTAACCGAAGAAAATAACGTGGTTAGCTGTAAAGGATTGAACCCGCAACAAAATAAACTTAAAGGCTGTTTTTAGCAACTTTTAAACATTAAGGCTGGAACCTGCAAGTTTGAGGAAACATAAAGGATGTTTTGTGCAATTTACTCTAATTATTTTGATAATTATCCATGAGACGCGAGACTGCTAATACGGCTACAAGACGTTTATATATATATATATATATATATATATATATATTATATATATATATATATACACTTATATACATATATACATATATTTACGTTTGTATAAATACATATATATGTACATCTTTCGAAAACTACGACGAATCACAAAATGATTCATCAACGTACGTGACGACTACTTGGAAACCGTACAAACACACTATACGAGTCTACAACATGTAATATTTTTATACCAACATTTGTCTACATACACGCACGACCATTCGGGACATCTAATACGATTCCATAAGTATATTTATATTTTTTATATAATTATATATATTAAACCTCTTGGAAACTAAGTGTATCCAAACTTAGTATTATCACCGATATTAAATGGAACCTAACAAGTATAATACATCCTTTTCCATTACGTTAACAACTTATCGTCGAATCGTTCGGTTAGCGATTCCGTAGCGCTTGGTGATACGTAGTTTAGCTACGCTTTTTAGTAGAATCTCATAAGCTTATTCCTTGATAGGAATGTTATAGATTGCATGCTAGCGAGTCACATTTTGGAAACGAAATTTTGAAATCACATTAAGCTAGTTTTTCACCAGAATATCAAGGTGAGTTCATAACCCCCACTAAGGAGGTTTACCTACGCTCTCGACGGCCCCGCCTCATCAGCATTAACCGCGCCACCCAGATGCACACATTCTTCCCTCGCCACAACGTGTTCTTGGACAACGAACCCCGATTCTTTCACTCCCACGGTAGGTTCCCCGAGATTCCTTAACAACAACCACAGGCACTTCAATATCCTGTTGTGGTTTCGTCAATGGAACACCCGGAGTTTCCAAAACCGGAGAACCCACATTAGTATCCATACCACGACCTTCCACCTCCACGTGAGGCCCCTCCCTCACGCCGACCGGTTCTTCTGCCCCAGCAGCATCATTTCCTCCTTGACCACTGGCCTGGGTCATCGGGGATTCAGCTTTCCCAGCGCTTGGGCCGAAATCAACAAAAAACGGCTCATCCCCCACTGTACAACAATAAGGATTAGTACATACAACATAAAAAACGGAAGGAAATATCAAGGGGTATAAAGACTTACAAAGGGATATCCTAGAAGTTAGTGATCCCAAATCCGCCCGCTTCCCAAAATGTCTCCGCGCAACCTTCTTAGGGGGTTGCACGAAGAGGTTCTCCTTCGAGCGCCTCTTTCACTAAAGAGGCACTTCTGGGACCTCTTCAGCCTCCTCCGGGCTAACATGTATGGCGGTAGTAGCTACCGCCTGCTTTGGTGCAACCCTCTTTACACCTACAGGTTCGAGACCCTCCCATGAGTCAGAGATAACCACATAAGTTTTCCACATGTCCGTGATAACGCATTTACCTTTGGGAGGGCCTACCCTGGGTTGAGTTGCCTCCCTACCCACCACCGCGCTTGACCCCGCACGTCTCTTTTTCTTGTGATTTGGGCCAATGCCCAAATCCATCAGAGCGCCTGCATTTAAACAAGGGCAACAAATAAGTCACCTGCAAAGGTGCAAGCAAACAGTAAAGACTCACTAGTTGGTGGCGCAAGGGCCTCTAGGTCCGCGTCCTTGATCAGGGCAAAATTGTCCAGGACCTACGCGCAATAGGTAGGCTCATCTGGCTTCAAAGGAAGCTTCTCCATCCGCCCTTCCTTCCTCTGGAAGGCGGCCAAGAACAACGGGGCTCGTGCAAGCAAAACACATGCATGATGAGCAAATACACAACTCATAATCAAGGAAGAAACAAGAGAATAAGAATGCTTACTACAATTGCCCTCAACATACACTGGTCGAGACCGGAAGTTGGGTCCCTACACCAGGCTCATCCCCGCCGCCACCAGTACCCTCTCCGACAACTGAATTGCGAGAATCTCTTTCAAGTAACAATACCAGGCGTCAAGCACTAGTATTGAAAGGGTCTCTGCCGGAATCTCTTCCGGTCCCCGGAACACCATAGGCGCCGGTATAACACCGGCCTTTACAAAAAAGAATTTTGCCTTCCAATCATGGAAGGACCTGGGGAGAAAGCAAAATTTTCGTTCCTGCGCACGGTATTAGAAAGAATAAAACCCCATTGAGCAATGGAGTTGATAAAAAATACGGAACCGATCGACGGTGGGAACAGACCCAGACGACCGGCAAAGAAACTCAAAGTGCCTGATTGTCACCATTCCCATCGGATTTAACTGGGAAAGGTGGAATCTATAGTACTGCAGCACTTCCAAGAAGAACTTGGTGGCGGGCAACCGGAAGTTCCCCTCACCAAAGAAGTCAGAAAATAAGGTGATATAGCCCGCTGGAGCATAGGCGGCCGTCTCACCTTCTACCGGCAACCGGGTGTCCCAAGTGGGAGGAAATCGGAAGCTGGACAGAATCTCCTCGAACGCCTGCCGGCTCAACTTATAAGCCGGCAAAGGAGGCGGAGCAGCGGCACCAACGACAGCCTCAGGCTCTCTGGTTGCCACCAAAGATGAAGAAAGAAAAGAAATCTTTTGAAATTTTTTTTGAAGGACTGAAGAACTCAACAAGACGCAGAGAAAAAGTTTTGAAGAAGTGTGAATGAATGAAGAAAACCCTACCGAAGCACCCCTATTTATAGCGCTCACATTTAATGCGCTCGGAGAACGTGTCTAACACGTGGTAATGGCAACCAATTATAGACGGACGCGTGGCGAGCAAGTGGGTAGTGACGGTTAACGTACGCGCGTGGCCAACACACTCCCTGCCAATCCATTAAATGAATGGCAGACGAAGCGGCTGAGTTCACGCTATAGCTGTCAGACGTCTTTTCAACTCCCACTTTTTCTCACCAAACCACCTGCAACATCAGAAGATCAGATTTTCAAATTCCAAGAGTTGAAGACAAAACGTTTCCTTCACACAAACATTTCCTCTCAACACTTAACAAAATTTTCGCCACCCCATTAACGGCGCAGGCAACAACTCTTCTAGTCCAGCACTCCTCCCACCTTACAACATGCGCGTAGGAGCAGCACTAGACTGGGGGGACTTGAGGAGGTATGGTCCCAAATGACCATACCCTTGACCAAATTTCTATAAGGATAACCTCGCGCGCAATGTGCAATGGTGCGCCTTCCTTAGATCCAGTAGGTCACTCAATGAACCTTGCGCACTCAGCGCAAAGGTGAATTAGACCAACAACCATTATAGGTCACACAATGAGCCTTGCGCACTCAGTGCAACAATGAATTAAACCAACAACCACTATAGGTCATGCAATGAACCTTGTGCACTCAGCACAACAGTGAATTAGACCAATACAATAAAGTCACACAACGAGCGTTGTGTACTCGCCACAATGGCAAGTTAGACTCACGCGCGCAGGCTACTAGACCCTACGCACAACAACATTCCTCTGAGCTGCGAATCCCAAAACCTTGCAAGGACAAGACACACATGAGAAGCGCCTCATAGTCTTAGGACAAAAGGATGTACCCCTGACACCCTACGCTGGTGGGAAAAACTTTGACAGCCTCGCAGAAGGGGTAAGCACTAAGAGATATTGACCATACCTTAGGGTACGAAATGGCAAAACTGTGACCAAAGGCCACTTGGCAGGGTGCGTGTGACCGGGCCCATCGTCAGTGAGGCAGACGTCAGACCATACACAAACCGTGTCTCTGCCAGTGACTGTTCCACTTTCTCCATTTTCGGCTGGCAACAGGCCTGACACCAGAGACGGCTGCCTTTACACGTGGCATCACTCAACATCTAACAAATCATACCTCCCGACAGTTAACATTAATTCTCCTGCAGGGAGCATTTAATGTCTAACGCCGAGGGACAAAAAGGATGTGATGTGCGTGAATTAAATATATTTTTATTATTATCATTTTCGTTCACACATATTAGGTTTTAAAATAGTTTTTACTTAAAACCAACTACACACACATAGGGCAAGTGTACCTGTCAGGTGGTAGTATAGTTCGCTGTAAGAACCGGATATCAATTCGTGGATTCTGTGTCTTAGTACTAAATCTTCGTTACTTTTAAACCTGTTTCGATCAATGAGTTAATTTCTTGATTGCTTTTAAACTATCATGTAAGGATAAAAATTAACTAAATGAAGTAACAAGAACAATATTTAAGAAAGGTTGCTTGAACTAAGTATCTAATAAACATATGACAACTTTTAAGGAAAACTAATGGTGATGCAAGTCTTAGAATCAACTAAGTTTCCAATCAAGGTCCCCAAGTTTTATAAATCTTGGGAAAATTATAATGAACAACATTTTAATCACCTAAGATTCATTCTTTAAGTTCTCTTGCTAAATTGATGTTAATCTTTAATAATGAGTTAATTGTTAATCAAAACTCCTAACTCTACAAATTAAGGAAAACTAACATGAACAACACATTAATCACCCTAACTTGGTTTCAAGTAAATGATATCTTCAACAAGCTCTTGACATGAATCACAAGCATGGTCATGCTAAACAACAACTTTGGCATAAATCATCAATCCAACATGAACACAAACCATAGAATTCATATAAACATTCATAAGATCTTTACAATCCAAATGCAAGAATTCATACTCATATTCATCATCCTAATCATGTTAGCAATTACCATTCCTAGTTTCATGCTATGAATCAAATCAACAACTTACAAGATTCAATAATCATAATCTCTACATGGGCTTCCAACACTACATGTAAATTTTTATGATCAAACATTCAAGAATAATAACTTTAAACATGAACATGCATTCCAAGGAACTTGAATAAATACCATCATTGAGATTAACATACAATAATCACCACATCTATTTCCATATTGTCAAGTGTTAATTAGCTTCAACAAAATTCAAACAACACAATTGTTTAGCCTATAAGGCTCATGATAACTAAGACAAACATAAAGTAATATGGAATGTGCATGAATAACAAGTGAAAATACTAATGTTTAAGTCAAGATAATTAGCTAAATGAGTTGGATTATCAAGTGATACAACCTCCTAAAGGCTCCTTTCTTCAATCTCCAAGCTTCCAAGATCAGTTTCTTGAGAGAGAAATCCACCCAAATGCTCCAACTCTCCTTCAAATGAGCTGTATTCGTATTTAAGCTACTGGGCATTTGGCACGACTGTGCCACCTTTTGGCACGGTCGTGCTTGGGGTTGGCACGATCGTGCCAAGTGTTGATTTGACTCAGATTGTGCAGTCTGATGATAGTGCTTGTGATAGTGCTGACTTCTGGGTGCTTGGCACGGTCGTGCCAATAGTTGGCACGGTCGTGCCATATTTGGCAGTTTGGCAGAAATGTTCCGTTTTGCTCCAATTTGCTCCAAAAGCCTTTGTTTCTTTACCGGGCCGAAGTCTGGACCTGCATTTTCACAAATAACTCAATTGAGTATCTAGATCCACGAAAACACAACGAATTTCCGCATTAATGGAGAATATTTGACGTTTAAAAGATGTATAAGTTCTTATACATCAAACATCCCCACACTTGAACTTTGGTTGTCCTCAAACAAACTAAAGTAAACAAAATTCTATCTTGCAATCATCTCAACTAGCGTTATATAAGCGCAAATAAATAACTTGGGTAAAACAAAACAGATTACTCGACATAAAAGGAAAAAACAAGAAGTATATGAAATATGGTTATGAGCAATGATCCATCTCGGCATCCCTACAAGTTCACCTTACATCCTCGCAATGTTCACACACACTCGGCTAAAATATAGGGAACATATAATTCAATGAGTATGTTTAGAACACTCGATGCCAAGACAATGACTATGCGATATCATAAGCTTGTATAAGGATCAAATCTAAACACTTAACCAACACATATAAAAAATCAAGAGGTCTTGTGTGGGTTGTAATTTGGCTAGGGTTAACGGTGTGGAAATGGATTTATAAAAGTGGCTAAAATGGCTAAAGACCGAAGGCTCGACTAACTTGAAGTGAAGAAAGATAAAACTATCCAACCGAGAGCTAGCAAATTGCTTGATGTATCAATAAAATTGCTCTAGCAAAGCCAATTGACACGGCTTTTTTTTTATTCACTATTTTAGAGGGAACTAAGTACGTCTACTTAGATAAAAACTCCAAGCTATGACGTTATGACTAATAAATTGATAAACTATACAAGAAAGGTTACAAGTTAGTCTTAACCGGATCGAACTTTAAACCACAAAAAAATGTGGGTTCAAAAAGAAAAGGCTAAATTGGCTGATTGGTGATATTTAGTGGTTTATATGAAATGAAAGAGAGAGGCTCAAATTGGTTTAACTAAGAGTGTGATTTGGGTGCAAGGATAACCGAAATTGGTTAAAAATAAAAGGTTTCCTACTGCCTCAATCATTTTTATGTTATGTGCTTGCTTTGTGTTCTCGAAATGCATGCCTAAAACAAGTTCTAAATCGCGAAAGTCATCCGGCGCACTCAATCTTTGCCCGCAAAAACATGAGCAAAAATAATTCTAAAGCTATAAGGCTCAAAAATAACTCACGGAAACGGGCGTATTGGGTAATTATGCAAGGCAAACAGGTAAGAATTTTGCTTGATTTCTCACGCTCAATTTATACAAAAAAGATTACTAAATGGTAACTTTTATTCGAGCAAATCCTTTTCGTTCACCTTTGTGAATTTATCAAAAATTTTTAGACTTATATAAAACTTGTATTGAGTTGATTATTCAAAAGAGTTTTGTTATTATTAATATTATTATTATTTTTTAGACAACCATAAACAAGCTTAACCACATCCCCACACTTGAATTGTACGTCACCCACGATGTACAACAAAAAAAAATGAGCATAATGCAATGCAATAGTATAGCAGTGGAGGAAACGGGAATATGAAAACTCCCCTGGTTTGCAAAGGCTAGAAATGGAGCGAAAGAAGGTAATATGAAACATTCCAACGCACCACTGCACCATCCAACGACTAGAATATCATCAATTTCAAAACTGCACACTTGCAAACCTGATCAAGATTACCATAAACAACCCAACCCAACAATCCCTTATCATAGTTCAAAAATTAAACCACTAAATAAAAATAAAAATGTACGAAATTTAAAGCAACAACGGAGGAGTGTACGGACAGTCCAAAATGGTACACCCCTCAAACATAGAAATGCAAATTAAAGTATGACAGGAGCTGCAAGATCAGGGTCGGCCGCCAGATCCTGAAGGACCGACATCGTCCCGGTGGTCAAACCGGGATCTCCTAGTGAAGTGCGGCGGCGGCTGTGTGTACGGATGACTGAGCGAGCTTGCTAGATGTTGCTGAGACCCGAATAACCAGTCGAAGCTACGCCTACTTTGCTCGTACATATCTTCAATAAAATTACCCTGACGATGCTGCTCAGCGCGGATCAAGTCCACGTCGTGTCGTACAGCTTGCTGATCCAACGCTAGCCCATCCATTCTTCTCCAAAGATCCACTGTAGACGGCTCATGCGGACCATACGCACCCTTCTCGTAACCACCACCAAAACCACCAAACAAGTGCTCCCAACTTGGGCTTCCAAAGCCCTGGCCTATCTCACCCATCTGAAGATGAGGGTCTGCTCCCCCAGCAGCCTCACCTGGCCTGAATCCTGGAGCATCCTGCATGTGGACGTCCTCGGCTCCACCAACATCGCCCTCTTCTAGATCACTTTCTCCCTTAGGAAGTGGGTCCCAAATCCTACCCAATCGATCCATCAACTTCGGGATGCCATTAACCTTGCGAATCATATGCATGGCAGTCAGCTGTGCCACATCAAGTAATCCATAATCACAAGCTACGGTAAGATCATCCAACCGCACCCTGTAGTGCCTAGCTAACCTGGTGGCGAATGCACCACCACAGATCCTCGATGTGGGGGTCGACCCAATACCCCTTTGGATAGACTCTGCAACACTAACTACCATGAAATAACTCGGATTCGATCACATCCTCCTCATATAATCCAAGTATCTGTCCAAACCTGCTGATCGATTGATGATGCCACTTCCGTCCCAGAAGGTAACTAACACCAACTCTTTTCTCATAAACATCAGGGCAGGGGAAGATAAAGCTGAACGAGGCAAAAAAATCGATAACTAACTCGACATATTGGGGCTCCGCCATTGCGAATAGGCGGGCCCAAGGAGGGGTCATAAGCTCCTCAAATCTTTCAGTCTGACCGAGTAGGTCGAGATCGACCGTTTGCAGCGTCCTTATAGGCTCGATTAAGTGCCTACGAGCCCACAGTCTTTCAACCTTCACAATACAATTCCCTTCCCTGGCATTGTCGCTGAAACGAAGAAATGGGTGATTCATCTGCAAGAATAGAACAAAATCAGCAATTATAATGCGTTACAGACGGGCTAGCACGACCGTGCCATATATTGGCACGACCGCGCGTGCTTATCTCAGCAAGCCTTTATGAAGATGTCAATTTTATGAAGTTTTCTGGTTTTGTTCTTCATGAAGCACGATCGTGCCACACTCAAGCACTACCGTGCAGGACCGAATCTGGGTGAATTTTGTGAGAAAACTAGAAATTTTTATGAAGGGCACAACCGTGCCATATGATGGCACGATCGTGCTTGTTGAATTTCTTTGCAGGATTTCCAGATTCATCAAGAATTTATGAAGGGCACGATCGTGCTTGATGATTTTCTGGGCAGGATTTCCAGATTCATCAAGAATTTATGAAGGGTACGACCGTGCCATATGATGGCACGATCGTGCTTGCTGATTTTCTGGGTTTCCTGATGCAGTTTATCACCTTTTTTATGAAGAGCACGGTCGTGCCAAGTGTTGGCATGACCGTGTGTGATGGAACCACAGCCTGCAAAATCCCTTAAAACGCACCCAAAACCCCGATTTTTCAACACTTTTGCTTGGGGGTTTTGTAGATCGGTCAAGAGTGAAGCACAACAACATAAAAACACAAAAAATGGGCTTGAATCGGACGATTTAGACCAAGCCCTAAAAACTTTAAAGAAAACCTAACTTGAGGAACAAACCTTAAATATTTAACAACTACATAGAGAAAGTGGAAAGATTCGTACCTGGAACGAAGATTGGGATGAAAAGAATACAGATTTCTTGAGAGAAGGAAGGAAGTGTGGAGGATTCTTGAGTGAGTTTGTGAGATTCAAGTGGGGTTTTGAAGATTTTTAAAGAAAATTGGGTTATGGGCTTCTTCTGCAAATGGACCTGCACTATCAGATCTGACAGTGCCAGAAAACATTATTGATAGTGCCGGTTTTTTTTATAAAACCCAATTACAAACGTCACTTGAACCTGGATCACTCAAGAAACACTTCCTACCAAGAGAAGAGCCGAACTAACATACCTGAAGATCGACAATGTGTTCCAACATCCCCCGCGTCCAAGACGAACCGCAACCTGAAAAGAAACTAAGCAACCAACAGAAAAACAACTGAAACCCCAAGAACATGCTAAGTTTATTTACGAGTCTTCAGCTAGACTCACCACCCCAAATTCATTTGCTCTTAGGGTGGAGGGTGACAACCTCCTCACATCTATCCATAGGGCCGCCAACATACGACTTCAGTCTGTGTCCATTGACCTTGAACAAGCGGCCATCCTCATGGCCTATTTCCACTGTTCCGTAGGGAAACACAGACCACACCGTGTAAGGACCTGACCAATGATATTTAAGCTTGCCAGGGAACAGCTTGAGACGCGAGTTGTATAACAAAAGCTGATCACCCACCCAGAATTCCTTCTTGTCCTTCAGGCGGGAGTCATGGAGCGTCTTAGTACGTTCCTTGTACAGCTTGGAGCTCTCATATGCATCATTTCGGAGCTCTTCAATCTCATGGATCTGCACAAACTTGTTTTCGCTCGCAGCTGCCATGTCAAGGCTAACAGTTTTCAAGGCCCAGTATGCCTTGTGCTCGAGCTCAATAGGGAGATGACAAGACTTCCCATAGACTAACTTAAGTGGAGTAGTGCCTATAGGAGTCTTGTAGGCCGTTCGGAAGGCCCACAGTGCATCATCCAATCTGTCAGGCCAGTCCTTACGGCTGGCGTTCACTGTCTTCTCTAATATGCGCTTAATTCCCCAGTTTGTGACCTCGACTTGCCCACTAATCTGTGGGTGGTATGGTGTGGAAAACCGATGTTGCACACCATATCAGGACAATGCTTTTTCCAATTGAGCATTACAAAAGTGTGTCCCCCGGTCACTGATTAGCGCTTTAGGAGCACCGAAGCGCGCGAACAGCTTCTTCAGAAATTTGACCACTACCCTAGCATCGTTGGTGGGCAGAGCTTGCGCTTCCGCCCACTTTGAAACATAGTCGACCGCGACTAGGATGTATCGGTTTCCGAAGGAAGTCAGAAAAGGTCCCATAAAGTCTAGACCACAAACGTCAAAAACCTCGCAGACTTGAATGCCATTTTATGGCATCTCGTGGCGTGCAGAAATATTGCCTGCCCTTTGATAGGCGTCACAAGATTTCACGAACTCATGGGCATCCTTAAAGATGGAAGGCCAGAAGAATCCAACATCAAACACCTTTTTGGCGGTATTATTTGCCCCATGGTGACCTCCCGTAGGTCCTTCGTGGCAGTGGCGAAATATGTCCCTCGCCTCATTGCAGTGCACGCAGCGCTGGATCATCTGATCCGTGCCCACCCTGAATAGATAGGGGTCATCCCATAGGTAGTACTTGACATCCGCAAAAAATTTTCTCTTCTGCTGAAAGGTCATCCCTTTGATCAGGATGCCGCTGGCTAGGTAGTTTATGATGTCAGCAAACCATGGGGAGTCGTCATTTGTCTCGATCCTTATAAGAAACTCGTGGGGAAAATTGTCATTGATGTTGGCCCCACGAACTTCTTTTCCCTCGTAATGCTCAAGACGGGACAAATGATCAGCCACCAAATTTTCGGCCCCTTTCTTATCACAGATCTCAATGTCAAACTCCTGCAGCAAAAGAATCCATCAAATCAATCTGGGTTTGGCATCTTGCTTGCCAAAGAGATATCGAAGTGCTGCATGATCCGTGTACACGATGGTCTTGGAGAGGATGAGATAAGACCGAAACTTGTCGAAGGCAAAGACCACGACTAGGAGCTCTTTCTCAGTCGTGGTGTAATGCTCCTGAGCGTCGTTTAAGGTCTTGCTCGCATAGTAAATCAGATGAAAATGCTTATATCTCCTCTGACCCAAGACGACCCCAACTGCGAAGTCACTCGCATCGCACATCAATTCAAATGGTAATTCCCAGTCGGGAGCTACCATGATTGGGGCATTCACCAACTTCTCCTTTAACAGCTCGAATGCCTTCAGGCATTCATTGGAGAAAACAGACTGGGCATCCTTCTCTAGAAGCTGGGTCATCGGACGGGAGATTTTGGAAAAATCCTTTATGAATCGCCGGTAGAAACCTGCATGACCAAGAAAGCTCCTAATAGATTTCACGGATGTGGGCGGCGGGAGCTTAGAGATAGTCTCAACTTTGGCCCGATCAACCTCGAGCCCCGCCTGCGAAATCTGGTGCCCAAGCACAATGCCCTCCTTCACCATGAAGTGGCATTTTCCCAGTTCAACACCAGATTGGCCTCCTCACATCGGGCCAACGTCCTTTTCAGATTCTCGAGACAATGGTCGAAAGAACTCCCGAAAACAGAAAAATCATCCATGAAGACCTCCATGGAATCCTCGATCATGTCGTAAAAAATAGCCACCATGCATCTTTGAAATGTGGCCGGGGCATTGCACAGTCCAAAGGGCATTCGCCGGTAGGCAATGTGCCATAGGGACATGTGAATGTCGTCTTCTCCTGATCCTCAGGAGAGATGGGAATCTGAAAATAGCCAGAGAAACCGTAAAGGAAACAGTAAAACATCCTCCCTGAAAGCCTCTCTAACATCTGATCAATGAAAGGAAGAGGAAAATGATCTTTCCTTGTGGCATAATTGAGTTTGCGATAATCAATGCAAACTCTCCACCTGGTGACAGTACGAGTGGGAATCAACTCGTTCTTCTCATTGGTCACCACTGTCATCCCTCCTTTCTTTGGGACCACCTGCACAGGACTAACCCAAGGCGAATCAGAAATCGGGTATATCTGACCTGCATCAAGCAATTTGATGACCTCTTTCTTCACAACATCCTGCATGTTCGGATTTAAACGCCTCTGATGCTGCACCACGGGTTTGAAGTCCTCCTCCATCAAGATCTTGTGGGTACAAAAAGATGGATTGATCCCTTTTATATCCATGATCTTCCAAGCTATCGCCTTTTTATGTTGCTTCAAAACCTCACGC
Source organism: Scalesia atractyloides (assembly GCA_947069175.1). Lineage (NCBI taxonomy): Eukaryota > Viridiplantae > Streptophyta > Magnoliopsida > Asterales > Asteraceae > Scalesia > Scalesia atractyloides. Next base: position 18,241,325 of record CAMTDV010000026.1, read on the forward strand.
AATCGACCCTTCTCTTCTTCTGACAACCTAGCAGAGATGATGACGGGCAGTTGAGTCGCACCCTCTAAGAAAGCATACTCCAAGTGTTCTAGAAGTTCCTTAAGCTCAAGTGAGGGTGGATCCTCAACCGAAGGGCGTGCTTTAGGCTCAGCAACGCGATCCACCACTTCAAAAACATAAGTACGTGGGGGAGCCATATGACCTATCAGACAGGTCATCTCTTCAGCAGACTGGACCATAGCGGGCGAACCAAAAGTCTCTCCTCCAATAAGCTGTGTGTCCATAACTTCCTCCTCAAACGTGCTATAAAGATGATCACTCACATATGTGTCAATAGTCTCGATAAAGTAGAGTGTATCATTATGGCTCTGTGGGTGCTGCATGGATTTTCCTATATCAAAGGTCACTTCTTCATCGTCCACCCTAAGAGTAAGTCCGCCGGTGCAGACATCGGCAGTGGCAAGGAATGGCCTTCCTAAGATGAGAGGAACAATTTTGTCCTCATCCATGTCCAAGATCACAAAATCAACAGGAAAGACAAACTTGTCGATCTTCACTAGCATATTCTCAACTATACCTCGAGGGTACTTCACTGAACGATCGGCTAGCTGAATGCTCATACGAGTGGGTTTTGGCTCTCCCAAGTCTAGCTTAGCAAAAACCGCGTAAGGCATGAGGTTTATGCTGGCTCCAAGATCAACTAGTGCATTGCTGACTGACAAACTACCAATCAAGCATGGGATAGTAAAACTCCCGGGATCACTCATTTTCTGTGGTATCTTGTTCTGAAGAACTGCTGAACACTCCTCGTTCAAGGTCACATGCGAAAGCTCCTCAAGTTTCTTTTTGTTAGATAGAATATCTTTCAGAAACTTGGCGTACTTAGGCATTTGAGCAAGTGCCTCGACAAACGGTAGATTTATATGAAGTTGCTTGAAAAGCTCAAAGAATTTACTGTAGTGTTCTTCCATCCTCTGCTTCTTCAACCTCCCTGGATATGGAACGGGAGGGACATTCTCACTGGCTCCTTGGGACGTGCTGTACTTGATGGGTCTCGCCTCAGTTGCACCTCTCCCGGAGACTCAGTCTCAATCTCCTCAACAATCTCGTCGCCAGCCGGCTTACTCGGAACAGCCGAAGTGACGGGCTCAGCGATCTTGCAAATTCTTAATGTGATGGCCTTCACAGTAGCTTTCGGATTTGGCTCTGTGTTACTTGGAAGGCCCCCTTGCTGTCTCTCGGACAACATCTTCGCTATCTTACCAACTTGGTTTTCAATGGTCTGCATGGAAGCCTTTTGGCTTCTCAATTCACTCTCGTGCCTCGTGAAACGACCGTCATACTCCTTGAAGCGCTTTTCATTTTCGATTCTTTGAGAATTTTGACCAGCTAAGAGTTGACTAAACATGTCCTGAACACTAGGTTCATTAGTGGAAGGCATCTGCTGAGGCCGAGGTGCACCGTATCCTCCAAGAGCTCGGGGGCGTGGAGCGAATCCGGGTGGATGCTGATTTACGCTTCAGACTTCCAACTGAAATTTGGGTGATTCTTCCACCCCGGATTGTAAGTATTGCTGTAGGGATTATGTTGAGGACGGTACTGGTTTCCCATAAAATCTACATGCTCGTGCGACACCTCTCCAGCCGGAAAATCGCCTACATGATATGCTCCCCCACTCGAGGACCACTCGAGTGGATCTCCATCACTCGATCAAACTTTGAAGATAAGGTATCCATTCATGCTGTGATAGCGGTGAAGTCATTCACGTGATGAACTCCCTGTCTAGAACTCTTCCCTCGCGATGGCTGCTGTGTCCGATTCTTTAAGGCGCATTTCTCTAAGATCTCAAATGCCTCGTTGGCATTTTTCGTGCCTATGTCTCCGCCTGAATATGTATCGACCATCATCTGTCCTTGACCATCCAAACCATGGTAGAAGATCTGACATTGTTGCCACTTGGGCAACCCGTGGTGTGGAACCTTTCTCATGAGCTCTTTAAACCGCTCCAACGCCTCATAGAGGGGCTCATCATCGTCCTGACGGAAGTTAAGAATCTTGGTTCTTAACCGAACAGTTTTCTCTGGGGGAAAATATTTCTGAAGGAACTTCTCAGCTAATTGATTCCACGTAGTGATAGATCCAGCTGGAAGTGAAAGAAGCCACTCTTTAGCTCCATCACCTAAAGAGAACGGAAAGAGCCGAAGACGTATTGCATCCAATGATGCATCACGAATGGTGAATGTGGCACAAACCTCTAGAAACCCCGCGATATGGACACTAGGATCCTCGTGATCCTTGCCATAAAACTGAACTGCATTCTGCAACATCGAAATGGTACCAGATTTGATCTTGAAATTATTATTATTTATTGTAGGTGCATTGATGCTCGCAGGTAAACCCTCAAGTGAAGGTTTTCCTATGTTGTTTAAGACCCTCGTTTCCTCTTCGTCTGCCATTTCTACGTAAACTTCGTGAAGTGTGTCGTCTCCCAATGCGTCTGCCTCAATTGTGGCGGCCACCCTGCGGGCCCGCTCCCGCAGTCTTCGATGAAAATTGCGCTCCGGTTCCGAGGAAGGCTCAACAACTTCAGCAACTGGGGTTGAGGATATGCACGACCTGTAAGGAAAAAGAAGGAACACAATGCCCTATATATACACAAAGATAAAAATAAATAATTAATTACTTAACATATTTTTGTTGTTTTTTTATAATTAATCATGTGAGACAAATAAAAACAACTAGACAAAACTTTGTACATATTTCACACTGATTTAACAAGTAACTCCAACCATTCTTGAGAAACAAGAGAATAAGAATGCTTACTGCGATTGCCCTCAACATACACTGGTCGAGACCGGCAGTCGGGGTCCCCACACCAGGCTCATCCCCGCCGCCACCATTACCCTCTCCGACAACTGAATTGCCAGAATCTCTTTCAAGTGACAATACCAGGCGTCAAGCACTAGTATTGAAAGGGTCTCTGCCGGAATCTCTTCCGGTCCCCGGAACACCATAGGCGCCGGTATAACACCGACCTTACAAAAATAATTTTGCCTTCCAATCATGGAAGGACCTGGGGAAAGCAAAATTTTCGTGCCTGCGCACGGTACTAGAAAGAATAAAACCCCATTGAGCAATGGAGTTGATAAAAAATACGGAACCGATCGACGGTGGGAACAGACCCAGACGACCAGCAAAGAAACTCAAAGTGCCTGATTGTCACCATTCCCATCGGATTTAACTGGGAAAGGTGGAATCTATAGTACCGCAGCACTTCCAAGAAGAACTTGGTGGCGGGCAACCGGAAGTTCCCCTCACCAAAGAAGTCAGAAAATAAGGTGATATAGCCCGCTGGAGCATCAGCGGCCGTCTCACCTTCTACCGGCAACCGGGTATCCCAAGTGGGAGGAAATCGAAAGCTGGACAGAATCTCCTCGAACGCTTGCCGGCTCAACTTACAAGCCGGCAAAGGAGGCGGAGCAGCGGCACCAACGGCAGCCTCAGGCTCTCTGGTTGCCACCAAAGATGAAGAAAGAAAAGAAATCTTTTGAAAATTTTTTTTGAAGGACTGAAGAACTCAACAAGACGCAGAGAAAAAGTTTTGAAGAAGTGTGAATGAATGAAGAAAACCCTACCGAAGCACCCCTATTTATAGCGCTCAGATTTAATGCGCTCTGAGAACGTGTCTAACACGTGGTAATGGCAACCAATCATAGACGGACGCGTGGCGAGCAAGTGGGTAGTGACGGTTAACGTACGCGCGTGGCCAACACTCTCCCTTCCAATCCATTAAATGAATGGCAGACGAAGCGGCTGAGTTCACGCTATAGTTGTCAGACGTGTTTTCTACTCCCACTTTTTCTCACCAAACCACCTGCAATGTCAGAAGATCAGATTTTCAAATTCCAAGAGTTGAAGACAAAACGTTTCCTTCACACAAACATTTCCTCTCAACACTTAACAAAATTTTCGCCACCCCATTAACGGCGCAGGCAACAACTCTTCTAGTCCAGCACTCCTCCCACTTTACAACATGCGCGTAGGAGCAACACTGGACTGGGGGGACTTGAGGAGGTATGGTCCTAAATGACCATAACCTTGACCAAATTTCTACAAGGATAACCTCGCGCGCAATGTGCAATGGTACGCCTTCCTTAGATCCAGTAGGTCACTCAATGAACCTTGCGCACTCAGCGCAAAGGTGAATTAGACCAACAACCCTTATAGGTCACACAATGAGCCTTGCGCACTCAGCACAACGGTGAATTAGACCAACAACCACTATAGGTCATGCAATGAACCTTGCGCACTCAGCGCAACAGTGAATTAGACCAATACAATAAAGTCACACAACGAGCGTTGTGTACTCGCCACAATGGCAAGTTAGACTCACGCGCGCAGGCTACTAGACCCTGCGCACAACAACATTCCTCTGAGCTGCGAATCCCAAAACCTTGCAAGGACAAGACACACATGAGAAGCTCCTCATAGTCTTAGGACAAAAGGATGTACCCCTGACACCCTGCGCTGGTGGGAAAAACCTTGACAGCCTCGCAGAAGGGGTAACCACTAGGAGATATTGACCATACCTTAGGGTACGAAATGGCAGAACTGTGACCAAAGGCCACTTGGCAGGGTGTGTGTGACAGGGCCCATCGTCAGTTAGGCAGACGTCAGACCATACACCAACCATGTCTCTGCCAGTGACTGTTCCACTTTCTCCATTTTCGGCTGGCAATAGGCCTAACACCAGAGACGGCTGCCTTTACACGTGGCATCACTCAACATCTAACAAAGCATACCTCCCGACAGTTAACATTAATTCTCCTGCAGGGAGCATTTAATGTCTGACGCCGTGGGACAAAAAGGATGTGATGTGCGTGAATTAAATATATTTTTATTATTATAATTTTCGTTCACACAGATTAGGTTTTAAAATAGTTTTAACTTAAAACCAACTACACACACATAGGGCAAGTGTACCCGTCAGGTGGTAGTATAGTTCGCTGTAAGAACCGGATATCAATTCGTGGACTCGGTGTCTCAGTACTAAATCTTCGTTACTTTTAAACCTGTTTTGATCAATGAGTTGATTTCTTGATTGCTTTTAAACTATCATGTAAGGATAAAAATTAACTAAATGAATTAACAAGAACAATATTTAAGAAAGGTTGCTTGAATTAAGTATCCACTAATAAACATATGACAACTTTTAAGGAAAACTAATGGTGATGCAAGTCTTAGAATCAACTAAGTTTCCAATCAAGGTCCCCTAGTTTTATAAATCTTGGGAAAATTATAATGAACAACATTTTAATCACCTAAGATTCATTCTTTAAGTTCTCTTGCTAAATTGATGTTAATCTTTAATAATGAGTTAATGGTTAATCAAAACTCCTAACTCTACAAATTAAGAAAAACTAACATGAACAACACATTAATCACCCTAACTTGGTTTCAAGTAAATGATATCTTCAACAAGCTCTTGACATGAATCACAAGCATGGTCATGCTAAACAACAACTTTGGCCTAAATCATCAATCCAACATGAACACAAACCATAGAATTCATATAAACATTCATAAGATCTTTACAAATCCAAATGCAAGAATTCATACTCATATTCAAATCATCATCCTAATCATGTTAGCAATTATCATTCCTAGTTTCATGCTATGAATCAAATCAACAACTAACAAGATTCAATAATCATAATCTCTACATGTGCTTTCCAACACTACATGTAAATTTTTATGATCAAACATTCAAGAATAATAACTTTACACATGAACATGCATTCCAAGAAACTTGAATAAATACCATCATTAAGATTAACATACAATAATCACCACATCTATTTCCATATTTTCAAGTGTTCATTAGCTTCAACAAAATTCAAACAACACAATTGTTTAGCATAGAAGGCTCATGATAACTAAGACAAACATAAAGTAATATGGATTGTGCATGAATAACAAGTGAAAATACTAATTTTTAAGACAAGATAATTAGCTAAATGAGTTATATTATCAAGTGATACAACCTCCTAAAGGCTCCTTTCTTCAATCTCCAAGCTTTCAAGATCAGCTTCTTGAGAGAGAAATCCACCCAAATGCTCCAACTCTCCTTCAAATGAGCTGAATTCACATATTTAAGCTACTGGGCATTTGGCACGACTGTGCCACCTTTTGGCACGGTCGTGCTTGGTAAGTGTCAGGTGCCTTTCTGAGTTGTTGACCAAGTTTGATGCCAAATCCGAAAAGATCCCGCTAAAATTTTCCCGAGGTGGCACGACCGTGCCACCATTTAGCACAGTCGTGCTTATCGATGTCGTACTCGGAAATGACTAAGTTGAACTCAGAAACTAGCTGATCAGGGCCTGTGATTGCACGCACACGGTCGTGCTTGGGGTTGGCATGATCGTGCCAAGTGTTGATTTGACTCGGATTGTGCAGTCTGATGATAGTGCTTGTGATAGTGCCGACTTCTGGGTGCTTTGCACAGTCGTGCCATATCTAGTTGTTTGGCAGAAATGTTCCATTTTTGCTCCAATTTGCTCTAAAAGCCTTTGTTTCTTTACCGGGCCGAAGCCCGGACCTGCATTTTCATAAATAACTCAATTGAGTATCTAGATCAATGAAAACACAATGAATTTCCGCATTAATGGGGAATATTTGATGTTTAAAAGATGTATAAATTCTTATACATCAGGATGTCTCTGGCTGTATGGGCTGAGCCCAAGGCCCACCAACACTTCTCCTGAATATACCTTTCTCGGCTATGAAAAAGTATCGGATCTCCAGGTAAAAGGATACGCTTACATACTTGCAATACTATATACCACACACATAAGCTCTCGCTTATACTTGCAATTACTTGCTTACCATCCCATATACTTATTCTCACGCCGGAGTGTGGTCACGGAGAAAACCACCCTTTTCCCCGTGGCGAGACTAACGGTGCTGCTAGTTTTGCAGATCAGCCAGAGCGAGCTTGCAACCCAAAAAGTGAAGTGAGGGGTTAACCTTTTATGAAGAAACATCCCTGTTGTGACTTAGATATCCCCGGATATCACTAGGTTCAACCAGTGCTTCTTCATTGGCGCCATCCGCTATTTTCTCGCTATTTCCAGTTCCCAATCTCCCATTTTTCACCATTCCAAGACTCATCTCCTTATGGCTGATTTTCCATCAACCACCCCACGAGGCCCTTGAGGCGAAGGCAAGAACCCAGTTCAAGCCTCTCGTATCGACGGGCAAGTGAGGGAAGACTCTTCCGAGGATACCGGAGCTCAACACGGCTCTTGCCGAGTAAACATCCCGGTCACCCCGGAGCCCAGCTAGAGACTCCCTTTGTTCCAATCACGTCGATCTTACCTCTGGGTGAAACACCAATGTCATGGTTCATAAAGTATCAGACAGCCCTGAACGCCGTCTATGCGCAACTTTGTGCACAGACAAACACCCGCCGTTCAGGTGCACGCTTTGCCTGCACCAAGGATTTTGAGTTACGACTCGCCAGGAGAGGCGAGCGTACCATATATTCTCCATCCACATGAGACGGGTTACACATAGCCTCCGCCTAAACCGGAGTCTCGCTCTCTCAGACGAGCATCTGTCCACTAATGGCTAGGCCAGCGTCCTCAGGGGGACCGGTACACCCAGCGTGAGGAAGACAGAACCTACGGTGAAGGTGATAGCTCTAGCGTTTTTGTAACACCCTGTAAAATCGTGTCCAGTAATATAGTGACACGTGTCGTATTGTATTTTTAAGTCTATTAAAGACTGACAGGGACTAAAAGCGTCAACATGCTCAAACTAAATCTCTGAGTGATCTTCTGATGTCAACATGCGTAAACCAAGCCTCTAAGTGACCATTAGTGTCAACATGCTTAAAATATAGCCTCTGAGTGACCATTAGTGTCAACATGCTTAAAACATAGCCTCTGATTGACCATTAGTGTCAACATACTAAAACTTGGCCTCTGAGTGACTGTTGTGTCAACATGCCCAGCCTCTCAGTTACATCGGAGTCAACATGCTTATAATGAGCCTCTGAGTGATCTTTTACGAAGTCCTAACTCTCATATATCTCATTTGTTGGACGAGAGGGATTAAATCCGTAATTATATAAAAGTTGGACGTTGGAGGGGTTAAAAGTGTCAACATGGTAATTTATATCCTCTGAGGGAGAGCTCAACAATGTCCAGGCATACTCCTGGTTATGCCAAATATTGGTTACGGAGGGCTAAAAATACTAAAAAGGTGTTTTAGAAGGTTTTAGAGGGTTTTATAAGTTAAGGGGCTAAAAGTGTCAGAATGTAAAAGTGGACTAGAGGCGCTCGCGGGGCGCGAGAGGCAAGGCCTGTGCCTCTCGCGGCCCTCCAGAGGAATGCATCTGCAGAAAGTTTGCCTTGGCCACCACACAAATTGCCAAAAACCATTTTCTCGAAACTATGGTCTTCCAAACAGCTATGCCACGTTTTAGGACACTTGTAAGCTACCTCTTACACCCCTTAGCACCTGGCATCACCTCCTTCAAGCTCTCCAACTATAAATAGGTGCCAAGGTTCACCATCTGAACTTGCGCCTTTCTCATTCATAACTCTATCTCCCTCCTCTGGAAGTTCCTAACTGAAAGGAGCATCCAACTTAGTTCTATTGCATTCTAGGAACCTCTTGTAAGTGTTCCTTCCTCTTGCATTTTCGTTTATAGGCTTTTATAGCCAAAAGTCAAGCGTTTTACGGAAAACGCATTGACTTTCGGTTAAGACCATTATGGTCCAGCCATTGTTCTTAATGAACATGGCTAAGTGATTATAATAAGGTAGGTGTTAGTCCCTATAAAGGGCACCTCCTAAAGATCACGTTTGCTAGACCAATTGACGGGTCAAAGTTTATATATTAAAAAGTCAAACAGGGCATTTTTCAGAAATATTATAATTTGATCTTATATATGTTATGAAACCTATTTTAACACTTAAACAAGTTGGTAATCAGTATTAGAACATGTAAGAACATGTTCGGTTCGTCAATTTCAGTTCTAGGGTCGGTTCGCAACCGGAAGTTGTGAAGTTTGACTTCTGCTTTGACTTTCGATTCTGACCCGATTTAGATTAGTTAGCTACTGATCTAAAGTTGCATTATGATCATAATATAATGTAGCATAACCCTCTGAGGTTATATTACATGATCATAATCAGAATCTGAGTTTATGCACAAATTCCGTAATTATGCCATTTTGACTAAAATGCCCTTTTTGCATAAAAAGAGGTTCTAATGATAATGAACTTGAAAATGAGTTTCCTACTAATGTAATATTATAAGTAGGATTAATTGGGATGTCCAAACAGATTATAAATTGAGCTTATAAACAAGTCTTTATAATATGTCGATAAATGACGATAAGGCCCTTGTGGCTTATAAAATGGTTTTAATCACATCTTTTTTAAATAAATCTTTTACCTACTAATGTTTTATATTAAATAACATATCTAAGACTTGATAACCTGATCATATCATCAGTTTTCATTAATCATCACATAAATCGTCATTTTACGACATAAGCGCCGTTGCGGCGCATAGTATGGTTTTAAACCATAATTACTAACCAAGATTTGTTACCTACTGATTTTAAAACTTAATTTAAATATTTTTACAGTAGGTATATGATACGAACTCAGAATCCCAATTATTTATACAATATATGTAAAATGACCAAAATGCCCCTTCGGTACATAGTTTAGTCATAAAATATAAATTACACATATAATTAATATCCTATTGATATTATATCATAAATAAATTATTTTTCCAGAATGCTTATGGTTATAACATTAAATTATATGCAAGTTCCTTTTTGTACGGTATGAAATTACCAAAACGCCCTTATGAGGCATAGTTTCACTTTAAAACCATAACGGGCATAAAAGTTGGTACCCTACTGATATTACAACTTATTTAAAATATAATGGCATATAGAATTCGTCCATAACTTATCCGGTTACCCGATATCGCTAATATGCGTACGGTTAAGCATATATAACTAGTTAACGAAAATTAACCGAAACGGGTCTAACCTTGTCATTTAAGTCTCAAAATCCAGAATGTTTATAGTTTACCCATATTATACAAGTCAAAGTACTTGTCGGGTTTAAACTACATTCTATCCGATCACCGTTTAATCAAGCGATATATATTTTGATCATGTACACTACTCGGTCTAAGTCTACGACTTAAATAAGACGATTAGTATTTGATTGGTTAGCTTATGCCATAATCCAGACTAGAGACTTGCCGGTAACTGCTATCTGCACTTAGTACTTTTGTGTACGGCTGAGTTAATAAATCTTGCGTTTAAACGAATAATAGCTTAGGTAAATACTCTTGACTTATTTCCCCTATACGGGCTTGGAATACCGTAAATTATTACCGCTTGGTTGGAAATGCGATCAATCAATGTCGATTAGTGGCTAGTAAATCTGCATATTCTGTTTTAATCAGTTTTATTTGATAACTTAAACATCGGGGGTTAACTACCGTGTGCTGGATATCCTCAACTCATTACATTAGAAAATGGCCACGACCATAGCGCGGGGTGTAGGCATACACCTGACACACGCTCAAATGCAACTACCCACACTGGTTGGGGATAACTCCTTCGTGAGTTCATAAGTGGTGTGTATGTTTGTAAGTCCCGTAAATGGATTAAACATGTATCACTAACCTAATCAGTAGTGGGAATTATGATTAGGAAGAAGAACAACTTTGAATAACCTTAACTTGCATACACCAAAAGATGTCTGATACAAGTTCTTTGATTACAACTCTCTAACCCACTTTCATTAACCTAGCATCTCTATTTATAATGGCATATAGAATTTGTCCATAACTTATCCGGTTACCCGATATCGCTAATATCCATGATTGTCCATAACTTCGTTTACCAAAATCTCTTTGCTCTGTATCTGCGAACGAATAAACGGTCTCCCATCTTCACCTCTAGGATGAAATCTTGCTCTTTTCCAGAACGAATGCACTATATCTCTGTAGATAACCGGATTAGCTTGAAGAGCATATGCAATCTTACACGCGTTTAGTCCCACAATCATGGATTGGAACTCCTGAAAGAACTCTGCTGGATGGTCTTAAAGATAACCCACTTGGTTTTGGAATTGCTCCTCAACCAGCAACACAGCGTCGAAGGCTTCTTTAACCATATCTGTCAAGATAACGACCAAGTTAAATCCCAACTAACAGAAGTTAATGGAGTTTACCAGTATGGCAATTAAAACTAACTGGATAGTTCAATCAGATGTTTAGGTTCAAATAAATAAGAGTTCAAGTTAATTTTAGGGTTCCATAGTTGAAAAGGTTCAAACCAGATGAAAGGTTCAAAAACCTCAAATCCGGATTACTGACAGTTCAATTTTAACCCGGATGAACTCTTTCATCAATCCGGATTAGAAGGAGGTCACCTACAGTTCGGACAAAGGTGCAATCCGAATTACCCATAGTATCTCGGATGAATTATCATTCCGGATGAAGATTATCCGAGATCCAATCTGAGATGAAATCCGAGTTCATCACTTCGGATGAATACCCATCCGGAATGAACTCCGAAATGCCTAAGACTTTGAAGATCTATCTGAGACACAATCCGGAATGCTTTAAACCTTAATATTTTCATCCGGAATTCATAAATTTAAGCAATCTATACCTAATCCGGATGAATTTCCAAGATGCACAGTTCGAATGGAGAGAATCAGAGAAGAATTTGGATTTCGGAATTTTGTGGATAATCCGAAATGAAATATCAGAGATACTTATATATTTTCCGAAATGGGCTTGGGTCTAAAAATGTCGAATCCAGATTGGGCTTGTGACAGGCCCAATCCAGAACAGTAACACAGTGGGCCTGTCCGAAAAAGTCCAATTAGGCCTTTCCGGAAAAGCCCAATCCAGAACAGTACCTTTTGGGCCTAAAGAAGCCCAATCCGGAACAGTAAACTGGGTTTCCAATTTTTAAGACTTTTAACCAATTTTATTAGATTGGCCTAAATCCCGAAGCACACTGGGCCAGTCCATTATCTCTTGACAGAAACCATCTAATCAATATTCATCAAGTAGACTAACCAAGCATCCAACCACCTTTTAACATTCTACAAAGAAAACCTATTTAACACACACATAAATATTAACAGAGCCTTGCTAAGGGATCAAATCGTTTCAAAGGTTAACTAAGGAACATTTTTCAGTATGAGCAGGGTCAATTGGTCTAAGCGATTGTCAATATACTTGTCCATTTAAATCTAAAACTCAACCCTTCTAGTTTAAGCATTATGATACGCTTAAGGTAGTATTATACTATGATACTCGTGTGTCCCATACCATGACATACCCCCGCGATCCAGGTAAGCACAACAATTCATCGTAGCAGATGAGTATACTGTGGTCATCCTTTTATTTTACAACATCATGCTATTGGTGAGCAGGTCAGTACTTCTGTACAGCAGAGAGACCAATAGTGACTGATGAGGGTTAGCAAATACCTTATGTGGTACGTAAGAACTTATGAAGAAACTTCTGTTCTCTTAGGTTTTGGCCTTTCCATTTTGGCTCTTTTACAAAGATATCCGGACTGTGCCTAGGTCTGCATATAATCTGGATGCAACAGAAGGGCAGCCAAGATATCCCCGGATGACTCAACAGCATAAAGACCCAAAACCTCAGATGTTGGCTATCTATCAACACAAGATTTAAGACCATGAAATCATAGGCCTATAGTAAGTGACCCACTGAGTACATAGTTCGTTATGTTTATATCATTTAACTTTCCACATCCGGTTGAGTTTTAGACCTACCAACACATCACTTTCGATCCAAATATTTTCCCACTTCGACACCTTACATGTGTTAGTCAAACATTTTATCACGAAAACGTATTTCATTTCCCTATCCTTGCAAAACTGTTTTTTTTAAGATTTTCTCCCCTAAATTTGTGCATACATATGAACGAATTTACGAAGCAATGAAAATAAAATAAGAACAGTAAACAAAACACAACAAGACGAAGGATGCCTAGGTAGAAAACCGAATCATTTTGAGAAGATCCACAAGCACTTGAAAACGCGCGTTGCTAACGGGTTTCGTGAATAAATCCGTCACATTCGCATCAGTGTGGATTTGCTCTAGCTCTAAGAGACCCTTTTCATAGCAATCCATGATTGCTATTGGATTGCGGCATCATTATCACAATAATATTTATGTGCTTGGTTTTGGAGTGAAAAACAGGGTTTTTAACAATTTGGATTGCGGCGTCATTATCACTATAAATTGTTATGTTTAGATAAGTCAAACCGTAATCCGTAAGCTAATGTTGCATCCATAAAACCTGGGAGCAGCAAGCAGAGGCTGCGACATATTCTGCTTCTGCAGTCACAAGCGAAACCGTCTGTTGCTTCTTGCTTGCCACGAGATTAAGCGATCTCCCATAAATTGACAACCATCTGAAGTTGAGCGCATATCCCTATCTGTACCTCCAAGATTACTGTCAGAGAAAGCAAACAGTTCAAATTCAGAATTTTTAGGATACTAGAGGCCCAGTGATGGAGCCCCTTTGAGGTACCTAAAAATTCGTTTAACAACATGTAAATGAGAGAGTTTAGGAGTAGCCTGATAACGAGCACACTGGCAGACGACAAACATGGTATCTGGCCGGCTAGCAGTGAGATACATGAGTGATCCAATCATGGAGCGATACATGGTCGGATTAATAGGCGTTCCTTCAGCATCTTCATTTAGCAGAGGTCGTTCTGCTATGGGTGAAGCCATAGGCTTTGAATCTGTAAGCTTGAATTAGGCAAGAACGTCATGGACATATTTTCCTTGATGAATTGATACCCTGTGGGCTCTGACGAACTTGAAGTCCCAAAAACATGGCCATCTCTCCCAATGAGCTCATCTCAAATTTCTTCTTCATGATCTCTTCAAATTTGCGGCACAAAACATCATTGGTAGAACCAAAAATGATATCATCAACATAGATTTGAACAAGAATAATGTCCTTATCAACAAGTTTGATGAACAAGGTTTGATAAATGGTTCCCGAGTGTATTCATGAGCAAGCAAATGCTCTGTAAGAGTGGCATACCATGCACGAGGCGCTTGATGCAACCCATACAAAGCTTTGTCTAGTTTATAAGCATAGTCTGGCTTATCAGGATTAGTAAAGCCCGGTGGTTGTGCCACGTAGATTTCCTCTTTCACCTTTCCGTATAAAAACGCAGTCTTGACATCCAGTTGATATACAGTGAAATCCATGTAAGATGCATATGCCAAGAAAATGCGTATAGCCTCCAAACGCGCGACAGGTGCGTAGACCTCATCATAATCTAATCCTTCAATCTGTCGAAAACCCTGAACCACTAGTCGAGCTTTATTTCGAACAATAACTCCAGTGTCATCCTGGTTGTTACGGAAAACCCAGCGAGTTCCGAGAGCACATTTCCTTGAGGCAGCTTCACCAATTGCCAGACACCAAGCTTCTCAAATTGATTGAGTTCCTCATGCATGGCATCCACCCAGCCTGGTTCCTGCAAGGCAACATCAATACTTTTAGGTTCAATTTGTGAAATGAAGCAAGAATAGAGGCAGGTATTGATATCCTCATATTGGCTGCGGTTTCGAACAACAGCGTTGACAGGACCAATAATATATTCAATGGGGTGATCACGCTGTAAACGTTGCGGTATTGGTGTAGCAGGAACGAGAACATCGGTTTGGAGGTTGGTAACACTAGCTGAAGCTACTCCAGATGACTCCCCCTCAACAGATGCATCAGTAGAAGTAGTTGCTGAGGAATCAACCGAACAATCGAGTGGAGTAGGCTCTGGGAACAGAGAAGAGCCCAAGACATCAGGAGTAGGTCCTTCATGTGTCGTAGGAGGCTCTGGGTCAGAAACTGCAACTTCAGGAGGATCAGTCTGAGTAGGTGAATTGATAGCTGGTTCTTGAGATTGCGAAAGGGTGGAGGAAGACGAGACAGCGTTATTAAAATCCAGGAGGATCCACACTCAGCTGCTTTAAAGTCTGATGTAGCTCGGCAGCATCAGCATCGTCTTTGGATGAAATAGGCACCGTTGGAAGGGCAGAAATTAAGTTGTGACCTGCAGACACATTGGATGATACATCAATATGATTAAATAATTTGGAATAGTCATACAACCAGTCAGGACCAATGCGTGTGTCCTTGGCATTTTCCTCCAGCTAACCCACATTGTAGGTTTCAACTACCATCTTCTTGATCTTGTTATAAATGCGGTATAACTTATTTTTAGAATAGCCAACGAAGATGCAAGGATCCCCGCGTGATTAAAAATTTCCTTTAGCTTCCATGAGCAGGAGAACACAAGGGCATCCGAACTTGCGGAAATGCTTGACCGAAGGTTTGTGACCTTCAATCACTTCGTATGGAGTTTTCATATGGCGTTTATTGATCAGAGCATGATTCTGAATATAGCATGCAGTATTGATTGCTTCTGCCCAAAAATAAGAGGTAGCTCGGATTCAACCAGCATAGTGCGTGCAGCTTTAATGAGTGTGCGATTTCTGCGTTCTGCAACCCCATTTTGTTGTGGGGTTCTGGCTGCACTAAACTATCAGTCAATCCCCTTGGAAGAGCAGAAAGAGTTTAAGGTAATATTCTTAAACTCTGTCCCATTATCACACCGAATAGCCTTCACAGTAGAATCTGTCTGGTTTTCTATAAGTGTGACAAACTGTTTGACCAACTCAGCGGTTTCACTTTTACGTGTAAGAAAGAAAACCTAGGTGAATCGAGAGTAGTCATCAATAATAACCAGACAGTAAACCTTCCCGCCAATGCTCCGTATGTCTGTTGGACCAAAAAGATCCATATGTAGCAGTTCTAAGACTTGGGACGTGGAAGGACGGCTTTAGATTTGTGTGGCTGTCGATGTTGTTTCCCATGCGCACATGATTCACACTTTTCGATCTGCATGAAGTCGCGAACTGGTAGATCTCTTACTAAAGCACCTTTTGCAAGACAATTTAAGTTCTTCATGTTGATGTCTCCCAGTTTGCAATGCCATAGCATGGCGTCATGTTCGGTTGTAGATGAGAAGAGGCAGGTGAGCTTGTCAGAAGGAGCCTGGTTCATATCAATAACATATGCATTTCCTTTTCGTGCAGCTTTAAGAAGAATCCAACCATCTGGAATAATTAAACCAGGTTTGAGCACATAACATCCTTTCTTGGTGAAAAGAACATCCAAATGATTGTTGCAGAGTTGAGACACACTCAAAAGATTGTGCTTCAATTCTGGTACGCAATTAACATTCTTAAAGCTGAGGGCTCCGTTGCAAACAGTTCCTCTCATGGTAATCTTCCCTGTTTCTCCACATGCGAAGGAAACAAACCCACCATTGAAAAACTGAATGTCATTCAACTGCGAGATGTCTCCGGTCATGTGCCTGGAACAGCCACTGTCAATGTACCATAGTCTAACAAGAGCGCACCAGAGCTGTTCCTCCACATTTCAATAAGTTTTAGTTAGAGACTGGAACCCAGGCCATTGAAGATCTGGTCTTGCTATTAGCATCAACGTAAGTAACCTCACGAAAGATTAAATTAGTTGAGGATGAGGTTGATGATGCCTTTGATTTATTAGAAATGGGGGTAGAAGTATTATGCTTGGCCACTGTCTTAGGCCTCTAGGTTACCGAATCAGACTTCTGCACAATCCTTGGAGTGCTAGAAGGATTCTGGGAAACTGAAGGTCTCAAGGGTTTGAAAGATTGTTTCTTGGCCAAGTTCCAGTCTTGATCAGAAGACTTAGCCACAGTGGGCGATTTGGCATAGTCTTCTGATGTCTGGAATACAAAGTTTTGAACGAGGTAAAGGTCTTTTGACAATTGCGAGCAATGTGCCCGGGAGATCCAATTGAAATAGGTCTGCCTCTTCTGGAAGAAAACAGTCCCTTCAGCTTGGGAAATTTTGGGCAATTTGTCTGCAGTTTCTTGCTTGCGGGTACTGACGGCTGATGCATGGTCTTGGTCTTGACGGTGTCCTGCGCACAACCATCAGCACACTTGTTAGTTTTGTGATTTGAATTTAAGGTTTTTAAACATGGAGATTTTGGCAAAATTTTAACTGATACATGTTCAGCTGGTTGCTTAACAGATTCAGTTTGCGACTGCTGAGTCAATTTCTCAGTTTGATGAGGAGACCTAGCAGTTGCCGTTTCAGTTTTCGAAGACGCCTGTTTTGTTTTCTTCTTTTTAGATCAGCGTTTTCTCCACTTCTTATGCTTACTTTTCAAATCACATTTCATGACAGATTCTGTAGAGGACACGAGTGGCTCTACAAGGACATCCTGTTTTGAGATTTCAGAAGATGAAAGTGGAATCTCGCGATTTTGAAAAATTTGAGACTCCGATTCAGAATCAGTTTTAAGATTTTCATTTGAATCATGAGAAAAGAGTGTTCATCTTCTGTCATTTCGGAATCAGTCTCGTGTGTTGAGTCGCCCGAGTCTTCTGGAATTATGTCACCATCAACGTTCACAGAATCAGTTGGTTGGTCTACTTTCACACTATCAACCCTAGGAGATGCATCAACAGACAAAGCCTCTGGAGAAGAACTTTTGGTATCCTCAGCTGAAACTAATGAAACCGAATCATCTGTTGATGCAGAACTTGCAGCTAAATTCATTTTCTCATCACAAGAGTTATTATAGTTATTAGCATCATTCAAAACATCAGTATTTGATGAAAAACTAGAACTAAAACTGTCTAAATTCTCAACACAACCAACACTGTTTGAGCATGTAAATTGTTCAGCAAGATATTGATTTAACATGTCAAAAGCAGGCTTATAAAACGCATAATCAGCAGCCGAATTGTCTGAATTTGTATTCAGACATTCCTCTTGATCACCCTCTGTGATATCCTCAATAAAAATTTCTTCTGCACATGAGTTAGACACATTAGAATCGTTCACAAATTCAGTTTGAGTATCAGAAGATTCTTTTCCTTTAGATTCTGTGGAGGATGTGGATTTTTCTGCCTCCGGCACTACTTTCTCCAAGCCATCTGTACTTCCAGAAGGATGATTACCAGTTTCATGTGAAAGTGGTGTAGAAGCAACATATTCATCATCCCTCTTGAGTTCAATGGGTTTGGAGAACTTTGGTAATAGGGCGTCCATGGTTTGGATAAATAATCTGAAGGTTTATCATAAATCATTTTTTCTGCATTTTCTACATCATCCTCAGATTCAGGCATTCTAGTATAATTATGATTATATAGTGGAGGCGCCCTATTATACCCAAGACCTTTGGTAAAATTCTTTTGGTAGTTAAGCTGGAGGTCACATAAGTCCTTGACAAGTTTACTGGAGGTGTCAAATTTTTTAATGTTTATTTCATTTTTGTGAAGCTTTCCTGTCAATGAATTTAGCTTAGCTAAGGTTGCTTCAAGTTCTACGTCCTTTTCAGCTAGTTTTAGCTTATAGTCGTAGACCCAACATTGTTGTTGGTTCAAGTCTAGCTTTAGCTGAGCTACATCTTGTTTCTGAGCTTCGACCTTCTCCATAAGAAGCTTGTTCTTATGTTTAAGGGCGATGTTCTGTGACGCAGCTTGTTGGTATTCAGCTACTAGAGTTGAATTATGGGCGCGCATTTGTGATAATTTAAAACGACAACTATCAGAACAGAGAATTCCATTTACCGTTTTCGAAAGATCCGGCATCTCAGTTGTCTGCGCCATCATGCAGTGGTTGCTGTTCTTGGAGAGATTCAATGTTTCCATTTGAGCTGCAGCATCTGCCCAATTGAAACCTTCATGCTGTTGGGCCACCAATGCTGTTGACTTCCCGCCTGAGCTGCTTGATGGACTCGTAGTGGACTTTGAGGGAGAGACGGGAACCTGCTGTCTGTCACTGCTCTGTATATCAGCGACCCTGGATGATACATACCCGGACGGTGGCTTCTTGCATTCTCTGGAAAAGTGTCCTGGTTCGTGACATCAGTAGCATCTAAGTTTGTCCTTGGTGAGACCAGTCTTCAAATTTGACAAGGGTTGCCTTCCATACTTCTTCTGAAACTTGCTAACCCGAAAAGCAGCCATTGCTAGATTCCAAGAAACATCAATCTCATCCAGGTCCTCCTCCATGATTTGATCAACTTCGGTTGGTAGAATGGATGGAGGAGTCAGACACCTGCCAGGAAGGCGTTTAAGCTTTTGATCATTGACGCCGCAATAGCCAGTTTCTCTTCGTTTTCTTTAGTGAGAAACGCAGAGTTGGACGCAGGTTGAGCAGGTGCAGGCGCTTGTGCAACAGTTTGAGGAGTGTTGCCTTGTTGCACTGTTTGAGGAATTGCAGGACTGAACACCATGTTGGGATACTGAGCGTGGTACTGAATGTGAACTTGAGCAGCTGAAACCATCGTGGGATTCTGTGATTGAAGACCATACACGTACTGAGTGTTCAGAGGTGTGGCTATAGGACTATAAACAACGTTTGATCCACTAGGTGTTTGTGAATTTCCTTGCAGAGGACTATAAATAAGATTTTGAGACATTAGAGCCGCATTTTGCCCTATCATCCCTGCGGCCATCAAACTGCTGATGATTGATTTCCCTTTGCTTGTTGTCAATCTCGCATGATTTGATAGTAGCTATCATCTCAGTGAGAGTGACATCATTCAAGTTCTTGGTCTTTTTGATCATTCCCACATCTGCATCCCAACTCTTGGGCAGTGAGTTTAATAACTGTATGTTCATGGCACTGTTAGTGAGAGTAATATCAGCTGAAATCATCTGGGAAACAAGCTTAACATAGCAACGAATCTGGTTTTCAATAGTTTCCCCATAGATGTGATTGAATGAGCTGAATTGCTGATTCACCCTGCTTGCCCTCATGTCTGCATTTCCCTCGTAGAGATTTTGCAGTTCACTCCACACTTCCTCTGCGATCTTACAGTTTCTAACCGTGATTGAGATATCAGGTCCAAGGGCCATGGTCAAAGTTGTCGAGGCCTTCTCATCTTCCTCTATTATCTTGATATCCTCTAGATACCATAAGTACATGGGCTTAGGAATTTTGGTGTCTGGATCTTGCTCTGTACTGTAGACTATTGTTCTTGGACCATTCTTGATGCATCTCCACACACCAGGCTCTTTAGCCTTGCAATACTGTTCAAAGGGAAACTTCCATTCATAATATTCATCCCCATAAAATAAACGTGGCACTTTAGCAGAAGTGCCAATTACTTGATCCAGCTCTTGATGGAGGGCCAGTGTTTGCGATTGCAGGGCAGCCAGAGTGGCATTCATCAGATCTTGTGCAGTCATGTATCCAGCCATCATTATTAAATTAATTATAATTTGCCAAACAGATTTAAAATTAATTTATTTTAAGTTTGTTAGATGAACAGTAGGAAATCTGAATTTGATCCGGAATGGTCAACCCTGAAGTCAATTGTGGTCAAATCCGGAAATAGTATCCGAATTGATGATAATCCGGATTGATGAATCCGGATTGATGAGTCCGAATTGGAGAGTCCGACTTGAAAAACCCGAAATGAAGAACCCGGAAGCTGATGGATCCGAAATGAGAAGTCTGAATGATAAATCCAGATAAAATCCGAGATGTATGATCCGGAATAAACAAGTCTGAAGGTGAATCCGGAAAGGCGAATCCGGAAAGGAGAATCCGGAATGCTTGTTCTATCTGATAAATCTGGAATCCTTATCCTTGTCCGTAACAGTAATCCGCTTAGCCTGCAACAGTATTCCGAAATTCAAGGAATCGATAACTGCAACAGTATCTCGGATTGTAATCTGGATTGAACCACAGTCCAGGATCAATCCGAGATGGATGATCTCCTTCATGTTCTTTGGAATCCGAAATAGTAGTTGATCCGAGATGTGAGAACCTTCTTCGTGTTCTTCGGAGTCTGGAATAGTACCAGATCCGAAATCTTCAAATCTTCTTCGAGTTCTTCGGAACAGTAACACTTCCAACGATGAACAGTGATCCGGAACAAAAACCAATCCGAGCAGCAGCAACACATTTAGAAAAACTTCTTCAATCAGCAATACCCAGAGCCTGTATTTGAACAACAGGCTCTGATACCAATGGTAAGTCCCGTAAACGGATCAAACATGTATCACTAACCTAATAAGTAGTGGAAATTATGATTAGGAAGAAGAACAACTTTGAATAACTTTAACTTGCATACACCAAAAGATGTCTGATACAAGTTCTTTGATTACAACTCTCTAGCCCCCTTTCATTAACCTAGCATCTCTATTTATAAGCACTACCAAGCCCACTATTTACAACCCTAGGCCCATAAGGCACTAGGAAGCCCACAAACCAACCAAAGCCCAAAATAATCCCTAATGAGTAAACCTTTTAGCAATCTAAGCCCAACAACGTTAACCATGTCTCGGTTTTTGTACTAGGCCCTGTATATATGGACAAACATGTGAATCTGTTAACAAGGTTGCAAAGTCAACTTTCCCAAGTTATAAAGATTTTGTGCCTTTTTGTGCACTTAAAATCATTTTCAAATATTTTCAAGATGAGTCAGTTGGGTGTATTTACCAGCGAAAGCTGATGTATTTTCAAAAGACTAAGTTTGCATGTACAATACGAAAATAGGCTGGAAGATCTCGGTAGTGATAATAGGATCTTACAAATCCTAGATCTGCCCAAAGTCTGTTTTACATTCTTTCTTTGTACAATATATGATCCGCCTGTGGATCTTCTATTATGAGCCTGTATATATTACTTTGTGTTTCAAACATTTGGTTTGTAATAGTAATTTAAATCCAAGACTTCCGATGTGCTGTGTTTAATTGACTATGATGATATCAACTTTACGTCACGATATTCCACACCCGGGCCCACCGGTGCATGGATTTGGTTGGAAATCCGGGGTGTGACAGTTTTTCACCGGATACCCAAGAATCATGTGGCATACAAATCCGCTCCACGTGGCGGTTACAACCCGGAGGCCGAGCATGATTACAACTTGATTTACCGGCCGGCGGACGAAGCCGAGCACTCCAAGTTCATCAAGGAGATAGCTCTCGCACCGTTGGAGCGTGCAAAGTTGCCCTCCAATGTCGGAAAATATAACGGGTTGACGGACCTGGATGATCACCTGCGTCTTTTTACTAGCACATGACTGATCAGAGGATGGACACTAACGATGTGGTGTCACCTATTTGTTCAAACCCTCACAGGCGCTGCACGCCTGTGGTTTGATAACTTGCCCACGGGCAAACTCGCGTCCTAGAATTGAAGGACAAGTTCCTGGCGCATATCAGCCAGCAAAGGCGTTACGTGAAAGACTCCTCTGACGTAATGAATATCTGGCGGCGGGATGATGAAAGTCTCGAAGACTTCATTACCCGCTACAACAAAGAGGTGCTGGAGATAGGGGATGTGCAACGAAGACCTGATTCGTGCACAGTTCAAATACGCCGTACGCTGTGACGAGATGATCAAAGTCTTGTCAGGGACTACAGGTCTCCCCAAGAGCTGGGAGAAACTTATGGTGGCGGAGAAGGTCTACGTGCAAACAGAGCGCAATCTCAACAACAGTAGGCCTCCCCTACCTCATCATCGTCCCCAAGACTTGAGCAGGAGTTTTGGGAAAAAGAATAAAGGGTGGAGGGACCACAGCCCGAACCCTCCCCACACACCGGTCGACGCCTGTACGACCATCATTAAGCTCGCCACCCAGCGAGCAATAAAATAAGATAATCGCGATCGCCAGTGGACCCCACTGACGAAGACACCGGCGGAGGTCCTCAGAACAGAAAACCACCAATTCAAACAACCACCGCCGATGCGCAACAAGAAGGGTCAAGACCTTAACCTCTTCTGCGATTATCACAAAGACACTGGGCACACGACCGACAATTGTATCTCCCTCCGCATGGAGATTGAGAAGGCACTAAAAAATGGAAAGCTCACCCATTTATTACAAAACGTGTGCAAGGAGGTGCGCCAAATTACTCGAGGCGGCGAGGGTTCGAGTAATAAAAAATGAAGGCTGTTCATATGGTTCAGGGTGGTCCTTCATGCAAGTGTAACCACCAGAAGAGCTACACATCTCACTGGCGAGAGCAGCAGGTCATCTTCCCCATCGTCCCCGAGGGCCCACAAGAAGACTGACCGGTAGTGATAACTGGCATTTTCGGTCACTACCGCACCGACTACATGTTCATAGACCTTGGGAGCTCTATGGACATTATATATGAACAGTGCTTCCAGCAACTTGACCCGGAGGACAAAGCACGCCTGGAGCCGGTGGATTTCCCACTCACTGTTTCTGCAATGAGGCTGTTTTCCCTTTGGGACAGATTTCTTTCCCGGTCACTCTCTCTGACGGGCGCCACACTCGCACCATCCAGGTCAATTTCATGGTCATGCCCGCAACCTCGCGCCATGACGTACTATTAGGACGGTGCCCCAGCGAGATTTCAGCATGATTACTTCCATCCCTCACGTCGCTTGCGGTTTTCCCACAGAAACCGGAGTGGCTATCATGTATTCAAGGAAGGAAATCATGTATGTGGATGAGGAACCACCAATAAAGCAACCCAAGCCATCTTTCGACAATGAGCCAGAAAAATGGGTACTTAACAACAAGTACCCAGAACAAACCGTGCTCTTGGGACTCGCCATGACCCCCGAAGTCAAGGCGCGGTTGAAACAGCTGTTGTTTCAAAACTCTGACATTTTTGCATGGTCACCGACGGATATGACAAGGGTGCCAACGGAAATAGCTGAGCATGCACTGCACATTTTCCCTTCAGTTCAGCCTATCGTTCAGAAGAAGCACAACTTTTGGCCCCAAAAGACCCGCGCTCTGAATGAGCAAGTCACGGAGCTTCTCCAAGCAGGAATCATCCGAGAAGTGCGTTATCAGACATGGGTAGCCAACCCAGTCATGGTCCAAAAGTCCAATGGCATTTGGCGCATGTGCATCGATTTCAAAGATCTCCACAAGGCATGTCCCAAGGACTGCTACGCCTTGCCGGAAATCGACAAAAAGGTGGACTCTCTTGCTTCATTCAGGTGGAAATGTTTCCTAGATTGCTACAAGGGCTACCACCAAATCCAAATGAAAAAAGAAGATGAAGATAAGACCGCTTTCCGAACAGACAAGGGCATTTATTGCTACACAAAAATACCCTTCGGACTGCGTAACGCATGAGCCACCTACCAACGCTTACTAGACCATGTCTTTGGGATGACATAGGTGAAACTGTGGAAGTATACATTGATGGCCTAGTCATCATGAGCTTGGATGAGGAGAAGATGTTGGCAAACATCCAAAAAACGTTTGCCTCCTTGCGCAAGGCAAATCTGAAGCTGAATCCCAACATGTGCTCTTTTGGAATGGAGGAAGGTAAATTTTTGGGATTCATCGTTACGTGCGATGGCTTTAAAGTCAATCCCAACAAAGTGGAAGCGATTCAGCGTATGCCATCACCCTCAACTATCAAAGAGATGCAACAGTTGGCAGAGCGGTTGGCTGCGGTGAACATGTTCTTGGACAACCACGCGATGAAGTCTTTCACATTCATCAGCACTCTGCGGAATTGTGTGAAGAAGAACAAGTTTCAGTGGACTCCAAATGCAGAGAAGGCCTTCACCCAAATGAAGGAATGCTTGATTCAGCTACCAACGCTCAACGCGCCACAAAAGAAGGAGCCACTGATACTCTACCTTTCCGCATCAGATGTCGCTCTGGGAGCAGTTCTGCTAGTAGAACGCGCAGGAGTTCAAACTCCGATCTACTACGTCAGCAAAATGCTTACCGACCTAGAGACCCGATATCCCATGATGGAAAAGCTATCTCTAGCTTTAGTCCACACATCCTGGCGGTTGCGCCGATATTTTTCATGCCACGAAATAACAGTTCTCTTGAACTACCATCTAGGCCAAATTTTGTCAAAACCGGATATCTCCGGTCGCCTAACAAAATAGGCGATCGAGCTTGGCGGATACAATGTTGTGTATAAGCCACGACCGGCAATAAAAGGCTAGATATTGGCCGATTTTATCACGGAAGTCCCGCAAAATAAAGCTCAGGAGTGTGAAGAAGTACAGAATCCAGCGCTGGTTATGGATAACCGCGCATAGATACTTCACACTGATGGCGCATCCAACAACGATGGCGCAGGGGCAGGTATTCGCCTAATAAGCCCCGATGATCAAGAATTCACCTATGCCATCAGGTTGGATTTTAAAAGCACAAATAATGAAGCTGAGTATGAAGCGTTCCTGGCAGGTCTTCGGTTAGCAATCAAGATGGGTGCGCAGAATTTGTAAGCCCACGTCGACTCACTCCTAGTCGTCAGGCAGGTCAACGGCCTATACGATGCAAAGGGTGAGGTAATGGCCTTGTATCTAGAATAGGCGCAAGCCTTAATAACCAAATTCCAGCATTTCAAGATAACCCATGTTAACCGAAGTGAGAACAAACATGCTGACGCTCTCAGCAAACTAGCCGCTACAAGCTTCAAGCACCTTGCACGAGAGGTGCGCATTGAGGTACTAAAAAACCCTTCTGTTCCTTTGCGACAAGTCAACATCGTAGAAATGAGAAATCCATCATGGATGTCTCCCATCATCATGTTCTTGCAACACGGGAGCCTCCCCGAAAACAAAGCGGAAGCAAGAAAGATCCAAAACAAGGCACTCAACTACGAAATGGCGGACGGTATCTTATACCGGAAGTCATACCTTGGGCCCTTCCTCCGCTGCATTGATGCGCAAGATGCCAAGTACTTGATCCGCGAAATACACGAAGGGTTATGCGGAATTCACGCTGGACCGCGCATGGTCGTTGCAAAGATCATGAACGCTGGATATTATTGGCCTGGCCTGCACCTTGATGCGGTTGAAACATTGCGGAAATACGCATCATGTCAGCGCCATGCTCCAAAGAAATTGGGCCCCAAGAATCCCTTGATTCCGGTAACAACAGCGTGGCCCTTTCAACAATGGGAAATCGATATGGTGGGACATTCCCAGACGCTCCAAGAGCGGTGAAATTCATAATCATTGAAGTCGATTATTTCACCAAATGGGTAGAAAGCCAAACCCCTCGCATCCACCACATCAACTGTAGTGCGAAAGTTCATTTGGGAACACATCATATGCCGTTTCAGGTTACCCCTGCGGATAGTCAGCGATAACGGCCCCAATTTCGCAGCCGAAGAACTGCATCAATGGATGAAAGAGATGCATATTGAACACGTTTTCACGTCGGTCGCACATCCCCAAGGGAACGGCCAAGTGGAAAGGATCAACAAAAGCATTGTCGAAGGAATCAAGACAAGGTTGGGAACAGTGCGCATATGTTGGGTAGATGAGTTGCCAAGCATCTTATGGGCTCATCAAACCATGCCTAAAACCAGCACGGGCGAAACTCCCTTTAGCCTTGTGTATGGGACGGAGGCAGTGATTCCTGCAGAGATAGACCTCCCATCACCGTGCATGTTAGCTGCGCAAAAACAAAACAACGAGGAGGAGCGCAAGCTAGACTTGGACTTGCTAGAAGAAAGGCGTGAAAACGCTGCTATCAATGAAGCAAAATACATGTCTAAACTAGAGAAATACTACAACGCGCAAGTCCGCATATGCACCTTCTTACCCGGTGACTTTGTTATACGCGACAATGAGGCATCTAACGGCGAACGTCCTAGAAAACTAGCACCCAAGTGGGAAGGTCCTTATGTTATTCATGAAGTCCTGGGAAAAGGCGCATACACCCTTAAGCGCTTAGACGGAACAAGCATCCCTAGGACATGGAATGCGCAGCAACTAAGACGGTGCTACATGTAAACCTCCAAGTTGATAGTCCCTTGTCTATGTCAAAATGCGGCCCTTGCACCCAATTATGTAATATAGATAATTACTGTAACACCCCGACCAGCAGCGGAATAAAAGTCGGGGCATAATTGGGTTATCACCAAAGCTCATGATATTTACTAATATGTTTCATATTTATTAAAGTCAAAATTACATTCCAAATAATCCAAACATGTCCATACAATACAAAGAAAATAACCAAACAAAATAATTCCAAGCTCTAAATTATTTTATTCTTCTAGTCCAATCCTATGTGTTTCTGGCTGCAGCGGGTTCACCTGTATCATGTGTAAAAATGGGGGTTTTTGAGTCAACATAAGTTGGCGAGTGAACCTTGTTAGATAAACATTTATTATTGATTTTCTTGTTAGTTTATCAATGAAAAATGTGCATAATCATAAATGAGCAAATGTAAATAATCAAGCAGTAGCAATTGCAATCACAACTATAACATACAGTAACATATGATAGCATACATTAACATACCAACATCATACAATAAATAACATGAATGAAATTGTTCGATCAAGGCTCAATCAAATGGAGCCGATCGTATTGCATGTACTGAAAATGATAAATGTCTGTGCGATCAAGGCTCAATCAAACGGAGCCGATCGTATGTTGGCACGCCAGGTTCACGCTCATAATGTAATGGGGAACTTGCTCAACGCTCATAATGTAATGGGGAGCGGCGGCCTATGAAATTGCATGTACTGAAAACAATAAATTGAATCTAACAATAACCACACAAACAGTTGAAACAAACTGAATACACATGTTCATGATATGATGTATGCACAATGATTTAAATATAATATATAGCAAGACACATTATACACCCCAAAACGTGATTAAAACGGGGAATTTGTAAAGATTCACTCACATTGGGTGCGTTTGATTGGAGATGGTGAGATGCGCACGAATTGTAAGAGTGGAACAACGAGAATTAACTAACCTAAATAATAACGGAAAATATAGTAAATGAATGGATTTTATTAAGGATTTTAATAGAATTTTTAGATATATTTTTACGAGTTTAAGGCTATTTTCTATCTTTAAAACATTATTTTTAAGTATTTTTAATTGATTTTTAAATTAAATTAAATAAATAAAAAAATATAAAAATATGTTGACTTTTTGGGTTGACCGTTGACTTTTTGACTTTGACTTGTTTGACCGGTTTATTGTGTGACTGAAATGCGTTGGGTGAGGCTCGAACTCGTGACCTCCCGTACGCGTGCACGCAGCTCTACCAACTGAGCTACGTGTCTAACCTGAAATAATTCTGTTTTTAATTATACTTATATATTAACTCGATTTATCCAAAATCCTATATTTTCAAAAACATTTTAATTCGTCGAACCGGTGCCACTAACAGGTCTCGAACCCGGGACCTGTGCTTTAACGTTACACACAGTCCACCGCTGGACTGTGTGTCTAACTTGGTTAATATACAAATTTTATTATACTTAACAACTAACGGAGTTAACCCGGTTCAGTTTTAAACAAAAATGCATTTTATTACTGCGAAGGTGCGTGTGTCAAGAATCGAACTCGGGACGTATGCGTGTTTTTGTTCGCACACAGTCCACCGTTGGACTGTGTGTCTAACCCGTTCAAAATACCAGTTTTAATTATTCTTATAATGTTATCGCAGTTCATCTTCTTCGTTAGATTTTACAGGCAGAAGATTACACCGTTATATCTTGTTAGTTCGATAGATAAACATTGTACAAACTAATATGAAATGGCAGAAACGATAATTAGAAGTAAACATACCGATGAACGGTTTATTTCAGAATTCCGGCAAGGTGTCGGTCTCTGTTTTTGTGCACTTCAACTGAACAAGACAATTAACCGTTTTGATTAGCTAATCGTGGAACTGAAGTGATAAACAAACGTTAACAGAGTGTTTGAATGTCCTTACCGATTCACAAATGAAAATAAAGGTTTCCAGAACTTTTCCGGCGAACTGGTATTATCCGATAGTAGCGTCTGAATTCGATTTCAAGTGAAAGGTTTGAGTTAGAAATAGCTTAACAATTGTTAGACTACGACGGTATTGAAGGACTTACCGTTTTGAGGAAGAATACGGTTTTCCGGCGAATTTGCAGAATTTTCCGGCGAGTAAAATAAACTTCTCTGGTGGACTGTAAAGTGTGCGGAAATGTAATTGGAGGTTTGTGGAATGTTTCTGAGTCGCGAGAAGGATGTTTGATTGCAGTAATTTGGATTATTGGATAACTTCGGTTATAAAACCCATCATCATGAGAATTCAAGTCAATTCAAGTCTGAATTGATTAGAATTGTCGGTGCATCGGCTATAAATCTGAATTCGCGATTATTCAAACGTTTAGACGGTTGAATAGCCGATTTCGGTTTTCAGTTGGCGCAACCGGTTCATCTAGGTTTGTATATAAGAGTTATTTGTTTCCTGGAGTTGACAGAAAACAAACAAGTGGCGGAGTGGTTATGCGTGTGAGTGTTAAATCTTTGATGTTACAACCCGGCTGACCCGGGTTCGAGTCCCGGCAGCCCCAATTTATTTTTAATCACTTTATTTATACTTTTTATCAATTATAACTTTTATGGTTTAGTTTGTTTATTAATTATGTATAATTAAAAATTAAAATAAGCATAAATAGGCAACGAACATTTATAACTGAATATTCGATTACAAACGGAGCGGGTTTGGTAAAACCTGTTTTCGACAAATGTTACAATTACTTCATTTCTTTTTTATCTTAATGTTTCTCTACAAATGCGCGGAACCACTTTGAGTATACACAAAAACAACTTGGTGCACAATGACTTGTAAAACATATATCACTACTTACACAACACGCACAAGAGCTGATACCCAGGTGCGAGTTCATTACCAGTTCATTTGCTATACTTACACAAAGTCAGTCCAGTTCACGCAATTATTGTAATAGAAAAGAAACATTTCATTAAGAGATAAAAAGTATGTATATAATCGCGTCATGCGTGAGGCAAACAATGATCTTACAAGAATATTACATCAAGGATCCTACACTAGTCTTCATCTTCAGCAGCGACTTCAGCGTCTTCCGGGAAGATATCCTTCAAGCGGTCGACGAAGTCATCATGGGTAAGTGCCTCGCTTACCAACTCTAAGGCAGGGATTTCAAGGCGATTATACCCCTGCTGCGCCTTCTTGAAGACAGCTCCAGTATTAATTCTGTGAGTGGAGACATGGCTAGAATCCCATGGAGTATCCAAGGCATGAGTGACTTGTTGCGCACACTTAGCATAGCCTTGCGCATGCCCATCATGGCGCGCAGCAACCACCAGCTTAGCCACTTCACCATCCAACTCCGCGGAGTTCACAATGGAATTGGCAATCTGCAAATTCAAAGGAAAAATTAGAGCCATTCCATAGGTCAGAACACACAAGTGCAAACACTTACATGGCCAATCCCATGCTGTTGAAGCCACAACATGTTGTTGGTGAGCTATTCCACCAACGATTCGGAGATAGCGCGGGAGTTCTCAGAATCCTTCAATTTTTTCTCTCCCATTTCCACCTTTGCCTCCGCCAACTGCAGCCTATGCACGAGTTCAGCATTCTGCATCAAGGCTACTTGGAGATCTTTCTTAGCACTCGCTAAGGCAGCGCAAGCTTCGACCTGCTTGATTTCAACAAGGTTAGCAACATAACTTAGACTTACCAACAAAGAATGAAACAAAGAAAAGGGGGTACCTCTTTCTGCTTGCTGTGCTCGCGTTGCACACTGGCTTGTGTAGCCGAGGCAGCCGCCACCTCCTTCTCCTTTCGCTCGCACACAACATCAGTGCGCAGCTGGGCCAACTCATCCCTCAGGGATTTCTTCTCCCCGTTATCTCTCTCGCAAGCCTCCTTCCACAACTTGCGTTCCTCAACAAGTTTAGCTTCCGAGGCTTTGGCCTGGTTCTTCCACGCTTGCGCAGACCACCCTTCAATTCGCTGATTATCGACAAAGGCAGTCTCCCTTTCCAACAACGCAGCTTCACGCGCAGCCACTTGGGCTCGCTCCTTACCAAGAGTCTCTTGAGCAGCCTCAAGACTTTTCTTTTCTTTCACTAGGCCCCGCCACTCATGAACAATCTTGTAAGTCACCGAGTCGGACTTGGCAGCTGCTTGGAGGTACGTATGATACGTCTCTTATTCTTCACGATCAGAAAGCAAACGTACCTCCGTCAGGGGAAAACTCCCTTAAAAAACTCACGGCACGCCGGCCAGTGAGAAAAGTCATCTCCTTTTTCCAACTTCCAAACAGGAATGTGGATCTCTTCGACTTGCGCAGAGGAAAATGACCTGTAATAATAATCCCCCGGAGTCTCATCTGGGCGGATGGGAGACAAACCAAGGGGGGCAGATCCCGCGCCGCCCCTAGGAAACGGTTCCTCCACATGTCCTTGTGGAGCACCAGTCTGAACCTCTTTGGCGCACGCCGCTCTCGACGGCCCCGCCTCATCAGTATTAAGCGCGCCACCCATATGCGCGCGTTCTTGCCCCGCCACAACGGGTTCTTGGACAACGAACCCCGATTCTTCCACTCCCACGGTAGGTTCCCCAAGATCCACCCGAGATTCCTCAACAACAACCACAGGTTCTTCAATATCCTGTTATGGTTGAGTCAATGGAACACTCGGAGTTTCCAAAACCGGGGAACCCACATTAGTATCCATACCACGACCTTCCACCTCCACGTGAGGCCCGTCCCTCATGCCGATCGATCTTCTGCCCCAGCAGCAACATTTTCTCCTTGACCACCGGCCTAGGTCATCGGGGATTCAGCTTCCCCAACGCTTGGGCCGGAATCAACAAAAACCGGCTCATCCCCCACTCTGCAACAATAAGGGTTAGTACATACAACATAAAAAACAGAAGGAAATATCAAGGGGTATAAAGACTTACAAAGGGATATCCTAGAAGTTAGTGATCCCAAATCCACCCGCTTCCCAAAATGTCTCCGCGCAACCTTCTTAGGGGGTTACGCGGAGAGGTTCTCCGTCGGGCGCCTCTTCCGCTTCAGAGGCACTTCTGGGACCTCTTCAGTCTCCTCCGGGCTAATAGGTATAGTGGTAGTAGCGATCGCTTGCTTTGGTGCAGCCCTCTTTACACCTACAGGTTCGAGACCCTCCCATGAGTCAGAGATAACCACATAAGTTTTTCACTTGTCAGTGATAACGCGCTTACCTTTGGGAGGGCCTACCCTGGGTTGAGTTGCCTCCCTACCCACCACCACGCTTCACCCCGCGCGTCTCTTTTTCTTGTGATCTGGGCCAATGCCAAAATCCATCAGAGCGCCTGCATTTAAACAAGGGAATCAAATAAGTCACCTGCAGAGGTGCGAAAACAAACAGTAAAGACTCACCAGTTGGTAGCGCAGGGGCCTCTAGGTCCGCATCCTTAATCAGGGCAAAATTTTCCAGGACCTGCGCGTACCAGGTAGGCTCATCCGGCTTCAAAGGAAGCTTCTCCATCTGGCCTTCCTTCCTCTGGAAGGCGGCCAAGAACAACAGGCCCCCTGCAAGCAAAACACACGATGAGCAAATACACAACTCATAATCAAGGAAGAAACAAGAGAATAAGAATGCTTACTGCGATTGCCCTCAACATACACTGGTCGAGACCGGTGGTCGGGTCCCCACACCAGGCTCATCCCCGCCGCCACCAGTACCCTCTCCGACAACTGAATTGCCGGAATCTCTTTCAAGTCACAATACCAGGCGTCAAGCACTGGTATTGGAAGGGTCTCTGCCAGAATCTCTTCCGGCCCCCGAAACACCATAGGGGCCGGTATAACACTGGCCTTTACAAAAAAAGAATTTTGCCTTCCAATCATGGAAAGACTTGGGTGGAGAAAGCAAAATTTTCCGTGCCTGCGCACGCTGCTGGAAATAATAAAACCCCATTGAGCAATGGAGTTGATAAAAAATACGGAACCGGTCGACGGTGGGAACAGACCCAGACGACAGGCAAAGAACTCAAAGTGTCTAGTTCTCACCATTCCCATTGGATTTAACTAGGAAAGGTCGAATACATAGTACTGCAACACTTCCAAGAAGAACTTGGTGGCGGGCAACCGGAAGTTCCCCTCACCTTCCACTGGCAACCGGGTGTCCCAAGTGGGAGGAAACTGGAAGCTGGACATAATCTCGTTGAACGCCTGCCGTCTCAACTTACAAGTCGGCAAAGGAGGCGGAGCAGCGGCACCAGCGGCAACCTCCGCTCTCTTGTTGCCATTAAAGATGAAGAAAGAAAAGAAATCTTTTGAAAAAAATTTTTTGAAGGACTAAAGAACTCAACAAGACGCAGAGAAAAATTTTTGAAGAAGTGTGAATGAATGAAGAAAACCCTACCGAAGCACCCCTATTTATAGCGCTCACATTTAATGCGCTCAGAGAACGTGTCTAACACATGGTAATGGCAACCAATCATAGACGGACGCATGGCTAGGAAGTGGGTAGTGAGCGCGTGGCCAACACTCTCCCTGCCAATCCATTAAATGAATGGCAGACGAAGCGGCTGAGTGCACGCTACAGCTGTTAGACATCTTTTCAACTCCCACTTTTTCTCACCAAAGCACCTGCAACGTCAGAAGATCAGATTTTCAAATTCCAAGAGTTGAAGACAAAACGTTTCCTTCACACAAACGTTTCCTCTTATCACTTAACAAAATTTTTGCCACCCCATTAACGGCGCAGGCAACAACTCTTCTAGTCCAGCACTCCTCCCACCTTACAACATGCGCGTAGGAGCAGCACTGGACTGGGGGGACTTGAGGAGGTAGGGTCCTAAATGACCATACCCTTGACCAAGTTTCTACAAGAATAACCTCGCGCGCAATGTGCAATGGTGCTCCTTCCTTAGATCCAGTAGGTCACTCAATGAACCTTGCGCACTCAGCGCAAAGTTGAATTAGACCAACAACCATTATAGGTCACACAATGAGCCTTGCGCACTCAGCGCAACGGTGAATTAGACCAACAACCACTATAGGTCACGCAATGAGCTTGCGCACTCAGCGCAACGGTGAATTAGACCAACAACCACTATAGGTCACGCAATGAACTTTGCGCACTCAGCGCAACGGTGAATTAGACCAATACAATAAAGTCACACAACGAGCCTTGTGTACTCACCACAACGGCAAGTTAGACTCACGCGCGCAGGCTACTAGACCTAACGCACAACAACATGCCTCTGAGCTGTGAATCCCAAAACCTTGCAAGGACAAGACACACATGAGAAGCGCCTCATAGTCATAGGACAAAAGTATGTACCCCTGACACCCTGCAGTGGCGGGAAAAAAACCCTTTACAGCCTCGCAGAAGGGGTAAGCACTAAGAGACGTTGACCACACCTTAGGGTACGAAATGGCAAAACTGTGACAAAAGGCCACTTAGCAGGGTGCGTGTGACAGGGCCCATCGTCAGTGAGGCAGACGTCAGACCATACACCAACCACGTCTCTACCAGTGACTGTTCCACTTTTTCCATTTTCGGCTGGCAACAGGCCTGACACCAGAGACGACTGCCTCACGTGGCATCACTCAACATCTGACAAAGCATACCTCCCGACAGTGAACATTAATTCTCCTGCAGGGAGCATTTAATGTCTGACGCCAAGGGACAAAAAGGATGTCTCTGGCTGTATGGGCCAGGCCCAAGGCCCACCAGCACTTCTCCTGAACATACCTTTCTTGGCTATAAATAAGTTTCGGATCTCTAGGTAAAAGGACACGCTTACATACTTGCAATACTATATACCACACACATAAGCTCTCGCTTATACTTGCAATTACTTGCTTACCATCCCATATACTTATTTTCACGTCGGAGTATGGTCATGGAGTAAACCACCCTTTTCCCCGTGGCGAGACTAACGGCACTACTAGTTTTGCAGATCAGCCAGAGCGAGCTTGCAACCTAAAAATGAAGTGAGGGGTTAACCTTTTATGTAGAAACATCCTGGTTGTGACTTAGATATCCACGAATATCACTAGGTTCAACCGATGCTTCTTCACCCACTTTTTATGATTTTTACATTTCTGCAAATGTTTTCGAGGGTGGATAGACATGCAAGTTTTGCAAAAGTACACAACATTTCGATGAACGAAAGTTCATATTTCTAAACCATATTGCGAATGGATTTCAATAAACTCAAATGGTTTACAAAAAGTTTATGCTCAACATACTGGTTTTACAAAACACATGCGTATTTTCAAAACGTGCATGAGTTTCATGACTAGGGAAGGGATTGTCCTAGTTACAACGGGACTAGGTTGTCCTGCATACAAATAAGAGGGCTGCTTAGTCCTGCTTTTAGACTCAAACGGGCTAGCCCCATTCTCATTTGTGCATGGCACAAAAAAAACTCCGTGAGTTCATGTCCCCCTTTTCTCTTAAATGTTTTCGATTTATAACTCTCGGGGAAATACATGTTTTCGATGGTATGGTTTAGCTATGGAATGAAATATTAGATCATGTACGAATAGGGTCTCTCTTAAGTGTCATTAATCTTTTATAAGACTGAGGAACAAGAATGGTAGATCTATCGGGTGTAGCGAGCCCCACTCATGGGTACTTGTGTGGCCACATATAGTGCTTTTGTTGTCCCAGCCGGGTGGAACGGAAGAAATCGTCTAGGGTTGAGTACTTCCTATGTCGACACACATATTAATGTCCTTGCAAAACATTAATGATCATCAAGTTCATTGGCGTGTTACATACCACATTATTATATATGAACTCTCAAATGTTAACGCAACGTAGGCGGACAGTTATACAAGTTTTACAAATACAAAGTTTTCAGTTAAACATGACAATGAAAATGGTTTTATTACGTTTTCTCAAACATATTTAAACCGGTTACTAAAAAGATTTATTTAAAATCTTTTTCAAACAAACTATGAACTCGCCAACTATATGTTGATTTTTCGCATGTTTCTTTCTCATGTTACAATTTCAAACCATGGCACGGTTAGAACAGTGGAACCCATGGGGATTCGAGTAGTTAGCCAGCGTTCACTTTTTAAGAGTCTTAGCACTCACGTTACTTCCGCTGTGCAATGAAGATACCATTTCAGTTCACGCCCAGCTCTGATGTTGGATTTATCAGGGTGTGACAGATTGGTATCAGAGCTATAGGTTTCAGCGAATTAGGTTTATGTGGATATACCTAGGCTTTAACCTCACTTTCCTTTGGGGACATTAGCTCATTAAGACTTGAATACATACAGAACACGTAGGACTCGAATATGGGTTCCAACCATGGCCAAAGCAATGAGTCGACATTTTGGTTTTAAACATACGCTAGTGTGGTGTTTTATACAAGGTACACGAATATAGTAAGCAAAATTTTGAGAGTTTTGGCAACATGCATTTAAGACCTTTGAAAAACTCATGACAATATCCATTAAAGGTCATTACATAGGAACTGCGAGTATTAACTTGGGCAAACGCCATTACATATATGGTCAATGCTATTTTATTTACCCGAGAAGGTAATCTACGCGAAACGAAATACGGGTATGTAAATATACATGAAACTTAACTTATACAACAACAGATGTTGAAGTACATCACCTACAACTTTCGAGGCACGACCTTGAGAAAGCACGACATCACGACAACGATGCTACTCCCATCAGCGGGAGAGCTACTGGCCAGAATGCGACAATTTGTCACATGGTCCTGTAAGCGACACGAACCACGCTGAGGTACGTCCAAACGAGATTTCACAACAAACCGCACTTGGTCTAATGAAAATCACAATAATTGGCGCTGCAAAAGAAGTCACAAGGCTTCACATTCCCCTACTTTATTAATGGCAAATACACCATATTCGACATTAGGTGATAATGTCACGCAACAACTAGTCATCACAGAAAATTTCGGGTAAAGTCCTCAACTTTCTTTTGTTGAAATTACAAATTTTGCATATAATGAGTAGATTTTTTTTTCACACCTCTACTCCTTCTAATGGTCATCGTATCACGAGAATTCCTTTCATAATTAGCTAACATCTATTTGCAACTTTTTAATGACAAATTCCTATGTTTCGCATGCATTGTTTGTTACGCATGTGGTTGACTTGATTCTTGGAGACCATCAGGGTCTTCACTTCGAATGGTTGTTTCATCAATAATTCAAATATTGTTTCGCTATTTGCATTATGATCTAGATGACCTGCATTATTTTAAGTATTGATTCCTTGACATTGAGTCAACGAATTCTTGAAAAACTATTTTTCTTGTTAAGTTACATATATGGTTTTTCATTGTAACCATGTTGAGATTTCCTTGTCAATACTTGTATTTGTTGTTGGGTTGTACCTAAACTAAGTTCAATTGTTTGAACTTGCTCATTTCATATATATTCACTTTAAGGTTCCATATGATGCATTGAAGTCATCTTATTCAAAGTGATCTCGACACGCACTTCATTTGTTTCGAACTATAGTAGGCTTGTTCGGTCTTCAACTCCATTAAAATCGTTTGTTAGTTACGACACCTTGTGGTGGCGTTTCACGAACTTGAAGCTTGCGCTAATCCCATTTGCACACCTCATATATGGATTAGATTATTTATCTAATTGTTCATTTTAAATCCATCCTATTGATTTATTATTTTAAAGCAGTCTTAGTACAATTGTGTATTAAGATAATGGTACATATATTCATGTTGTATTCCAGTGTACCTCTTAACGGTTTTATCATTATCGGTCGAAAATTTTAGGATATTTATTGTTCTTCCACTATCGACTGAAAGTTACATTTAATTGTTCTTTCATCTTCAGTTGAAAATCCTAGGAGATTTATTTGGGATAGATATTTAGGTTTACTTCGTTAAACTTTTCATCTGACTGCAAACATGGGTGAATTTGTTCGGTCACCGCTATCATTGAATTATTTCGATCACTACGACACCTTGTGGTGTCGGTATACATTGGTAGCTTGGGCTAATCACGATCAATCGTTTCATGCAGAACTATGTAAGCCTCTCGTTTGACTCATCATTTAAATAGTCTTAATGCAACTATGTGTTAAGACAACGATACACTAAGTTCTATTGTATATCGGTGTATCCTTGCAATTCAATAATGTCAACACACAAATTTTTATTCATGTTATGGTTGAAAGTTGACAAATCATTTTCATGTTTCTATTTCATTGAACTTGTTGATTCTAAGTTTCATCGTTGATAGTAAATGCTATCATTTCTAAAATCTATTTGCAATTGTGAACATTCATTTGAACATCTATTGGTTAAATTCCTCTTTTGTTGGACCTCTATAAACTCAGCCACATTAGTGATTATATCATTACGTTTCGTTCACTTGGCATTAATTCTGAAAATGAATTCAGTTGAACAAGTGGGTTCATATTGTTGTAGTAAGTCATTATATTCATATAATTCAGACAAGTCTCGATGCAATTACATGGTCATTTACCTTGGCATTATTGATACCTACATACACATGACAAAACCCTAAGGAGATAACATAGTCTAAATTTCGAGGACGAAATTTCTGTAATACGGGAGAATGTGACAACCGGCATTTTCGGTTGTAATTACGTGTATAACAAACATTAATACCATCATAAGTAGCGTAATTAGAGGTAAACTAACATAATTTGGCCTTTGGAAAGCCTAGGAGCGTCTACTTGATTCACGTTACGTGATGTGGCAATATTCGAGAATTTTAGCGCGCGTTTGAACTTTAAGCAAACTGACACCGAACAAAATACTCACAACGCTTAAAAATACAAATTTTGTGCGTATATTTATCATATATTTATAATTATGTAAATTATTCAATCTGCTGAACATCACGGAGCACAAACGCGGGAGTTACGCGAAAACCCAAACGTATAGGAAATCAATCAAGAAACGGAAGCACCGACTAGAATTACGTCTAAATATTAATATATTATGATATATTTAGCTTATGTTTCGAATTTTAATGCTCATAGTCGAAACCAGATCGAAAAACGGATAAGAAACGACAATCGAAGCCTTTTACACAATTTTAACGCAATCAACGGATTTACGCGTCAAAACCGACTTCCGACTTGAATTTCACACGTTTAGGCTCCAAATAAGTATATTTCGACACTATACGATGTTCAGGAATAAAATTGGGCCGTACAGGTGTGTTTGGGTTGCACGAAGACTGAACACGCGATAATGGGCCTTGGGCCCGACCCACTTAAAAACACAACCTATATAAACTCTCATCTCTCATCCCTTACATCCAAAACCCTAGCCCACCCCCAAAGACATCCTTTGCCTTCTCTCTACTAAATGCGGTCACCGGATTAGTTTTCGGCGACACACACACGACACACACACCGGCAAACCCCTTCTCTTGTACCACCCTCTACATGCACATCGACAGATAGAGAGAGAGCAGCGGTGGAGAGAGAGACTGGTAGAGAGAGAGATCAGTGAGAGAGAGACAGATCGGGTGATGGAAGGAGTGCCAACCACTACTCCATGGTGGCACAACAACGAAGCAACGGCAGAGCCGTCACATCGACGGCTAGAGACGCCGAAATCGAGGGGTGGGTGGTCATCGGTGGTTCGCGGCGGCCGCAGGCGCGACGCCGCAACCGGTGACAGCGAGAGTTGTGGCGGCGGCAGCGGGTGCGGCAGCGATGGTGGAGCACGCAGGTGGTGGTGGCCGTCTCGGTTCAGTTCAAGTTCAAGATTTGGTTTATTTCGGGTTCATCTAGGTTCAGTTTTGGGTAAGATTTGGTTTGGGTTGGGTTGGGTTGGTGACACCGGAATCGGTCGACGCCGGCGGTGATGGTAAGGTGGTGGTGGTTATATTCGGTTCAGATCTGGTTCAAGTTTCGTTCAGTTCAAGTTCGGATCGGGTATGGTCAACACCAGATTCGGTTCACTGTTGGGTTTGTTTTGGTTTTATCTCGTTTCGGTGTTCGGTTCGACTCAGTCAACAGCAGTCAACAACAGTCAACTCGGTTAACACCGAGTCAACTTAGTCAACTATGGTCAACTAAGTCAACAGGTCAACCAGTCAAACCCGGTTAACTGTCGGGTCAACAAGTCAACGAAGGGCTTGGTAAAATTAATTACGACCGATTTATAATATATCTTTTATAAGATACTTTTATAAAGCTTAAAAACTTTGACGTTATCTAAATAATCGGACGTATAATGATATTGTGTTGTATAATGTTAATTTGAATTTTTGAATCTTGAATTATTGCGTTTTGACAAATAAATCGACAACTTGTATTGTCGGGATCGTCCAAAAATAGAGAAACTCTGCCCGTTTTTTCATAAAAATTTGAAACCGAAACGTAATTATATTATAAAAACCACACCTATCGGGATTCAAAGTATTTTTATAAAATAGATATAAATATATATTTACTTTCGACGACTCCTTAAAACTCGCCAAACAAGTTTACGACATCTTAACGAACACGCCTTACACGATAACGGAACCCGGAAATCTATATAATAGAAATATAATTATTTCAAACGCCTAGTATTCGGCAATTATATAAAATAAATATAATTATTTATATTTGTTTAAAACGTCTAGAATACGGACGTTATACAAAATAATTATAGTGATTTATATTTATTTCGAACGTCTAAATGGAATATGACGCATTACCATACGATCTTAGCAAATAATATTATCATAGTTATTTTGGTAACGAACAAATGAAAGTCGATTACAACAAGCGAACAACTATATAATTATTTGATAATTATCCATGAGACGTGAGACTGCTAATACGGCTACAAGATGTTTATATATATATATATATATATATATATATATATATACTTATATACATATATTTACGTTTGTATAGATACATATATATGTACATCTTACGAAAACTACGACGAGTCGCAAAATTATTCATCAACGTACGTGACGACTACTCGGAAACCGTACAAACACATTTACGAGTCTACAACGTGTAATATTTTTATACCAACATTTGTCTACGTACACGCACGACCATTCGGGACATCTAATACGATTCCATAAGTATATTTATATTTTTTTATATAAATAAATATATATATATATATATATATATATATATATATATATATATATATATATATTAAACCTCTTGGAAACTAAGTCTATCCAAACTTAGTAATATCACCGACATTTAATGGAACCTAACAAGTATAATACATTCTTTTCCATTACGTTAACAACTTATCGTCGAATCGTTCAGTTAGCGATTCGGTAGAGCTCGGTGACACGTAGTTTAGCTACGCTTTTTAGTAGAATCTCATAAGCTTATTCCTTGATAGGAATGTTATAGATTGCATGCTAGCGAGTCACATTTTGGAAATGACATTTTGGAATCACATTAAGCTAGCTTTGCACAAGAATATCAAGGTGAGTTCATAACCCCCACTTTTTACGATTTTTACATTTTTGCAAATGTTTCCGGGGGTGGAAAGACATGCAAGTTTTGCAAAAGTACACAACATTTGGATGAACGAAAGTTCATATTTCTAAACCATGTTGCGAATGGATTTCAATAAACTCAAATGGTTTACGAAAAGTTTATGCTCAACATACCTGTTTTACAAAACACACGTGTATTTCGAAACGTGCATGAGTTTCATGATTAGGGATGGGATTGTCCTAGTTATAACGGGACTGAGTTTTCCTGCATACAAATAAGAGGACTGGTTAGTCCTACTTTTAGACTCAAACGGGCTAGGCCCATTCTCATTTGTGCGAGGCACAAAAAAAACTCCGTGAGTTCATGTCCCCCTTTTCTCTTAAAATTTTTCGGTTTATAACTCTCAGAGAGAAATACATGTTTTCGATGGTATGGTTTAGCTATGGAATGAAATATTAGATAATGTGCAAATAGGGTCTCTCTTAAGTTTCATTAATCTTTTATAAGACCGAGGAACAAGAATGGTAGATCTATCGGGTGTAGCGAGCCCCACTCATGGGTACTTGTGTGGCCGCATGTAGTGCTTTTGTTGTCCCAGTCGGTTGGACCGAAAGAAATCATCTAGGGTTGAGTACCTCCTATGTCGACACACATATTAATGTCATTGCAAAACATTAATGATCATCAAGTTCAGTGACGCGTTACATACTACATTATTATATATGAACTCTCAAATGTTAACGCAACACAGACGTTGACAGTTATACAAGTTTTACAAGTACAAAGTTTTCAGTTAAACATGACAATGAAAATGACTTTATTACGTTTTCTCAAACATATTTAAACCGTTACTAAAAATATTTATTTAAACTCTTTTTCAAACAACTATGAACTCGCCAACTTTATGTTGATTTTTTGCATGTTTCTTTCTCAGGTTACAATTTCAAACCATGGCACGGTTAGAACAGTGGAACCCATGGAGATTCGAGTAGTTAGCCGGCGTTCACTTTTTAAGAGTCTTAGCACTCATGTTACTTCCGCTGTTGAAGATACCAGTTCAGTTCACGCCCAGCTCTGATGTGATGGATTTATCGGGGGTGTGACAGAGTGTACCCTCAAACGTTTGATCTGATAGTATGTCAAAACATTTATGCATAGAATCACATGGTGAAATCTTTAATGTGTACTTTATAGAAGATTGAAGGTTTCGGCTTTGGACATAATCTTTGGTAAATGTAAAAGTTGCATGTAGATTTAAATGGCTTACATCTTTAAGGACTTTAAAGAGAGAGTTAAAGCTGTTGGAAATAATACATAGTGATCTATGTTGTTTTCTTGCAAAATAATTTATAGAAATAAAAGTATGTTATTACTTTTATAAAAATAATATCTCTAGATTTTGCTATGTATATTTGTTGCATGTAAAAAGATAAAGTCTTAAATAGCTTAACTAGTTAACATCATGTTGTCATATTCAAAGGTTAACCTTGGTGAACTTTGGTATATAAGCCTTGAATTGAGCTATCTAAGAGTTTGGAGTTGTCGTGTTGTTGTAAGTCTTACTGAACTTTAAAGAAAGAGTTTAGATTATGTCTAAGAACTGACGATTGAGTGTATGTAAACATTGTGATAGTATAAAGGGATATCATCGAGAATTGTCATAGGGTTTTTGATCCTATTGAGAACGTAGCTGTTGATTTCTAATAAAGCATATTCTGGTATAGACAGTGATTTCCGAACCTAGGAAAAGAATGAGAACAAGA
The DNA here is from genome assembly GCA_947069175.1 of Scalesia atractyloides. Lineage (NCBI taxonomy): Eukaryota > Viridiplantae > Streptophyta > Magnoliopsida > Asterales > Asteraceae > Scalesia > Scalesia atractyloides. Next base: position 18,284,441 of record CAMTDV010000026.1, read on the forward strand.
AAAGCTAAGTCTTTTGGTTCTAATTTCCATCTTTTATTTGGTTGAAAGGACCAGGAATTAGGTAGTACATCGGGATAAATATTGTTTTAGCGTTGAAGATGATCGAATCTTGGGTTAAAACTTAAACAAACACTGCTAATGTAATCTTATTAATGGGTTCTTTTTGAACCAAATAGATAAATATGTATGCAGTAGTCTTGATTCCCATGGTAAATGCGTAATCGTTTGATATGAATGATCTGGGGGAGGATGTTGTTATCATAGGCATAAGGATAAGAGGGAGGAACAAGAATATACTAATATTACAGTCTCTTTACTTTGATAAAGTGTTGAATAAATTCAATTACTTTGTTTGTTCTTTGGTTAATACTCTTGTAGGTCCTAACATATGACTTGTGCCTAATCATGATTTGCACAAGACATTATATAGCATATGTTGTGGGAAATTGAGTAAGTGTACTTATAGATTATTCAAGCATTTGAAAGGAACCGTGAACTACATTTAGTGTTATTGCGGTTTTCCTTCAATTCTAGAAAGGGTATTTTGATGTGAGTTGGATAACTAAGATGTAAGGTGATGTATTGAATAATACATCTATTTATCGTGTATAGTTTGTACTAATTTCGTTAACATTCATTTCGATTTAATAAGAATTTATCTACTTTTAATCTAATTACGTTTCGCAGGTCTTGGTTTGTAGAAATAGCTGAAAAGAGGAGAAAATGAGATGAAGTGTTGAAGGAAACCGAGCCGGATCATAATTGGAAGTCGAGAGAAGAAACGAATCGAAAAATGGGGAAAAAGACTCTCTGGCAGCCCGCGACCGAACCAGATTATCCTTCTCGCAGGTGGCGAGAAGGGGAAATATGTCCAGAGAAACTCAACCCGGTCGCGGTGCGCGACCGGTTACCTGATGCCTCTCGCGGCCAGCGAGAGGACTTGTTCGCCAGAAAGTTTCGAAATCTGATAAAGTTTGGTTGAAGAAGGATTATAAATTAGAGTTTAACTATAACTACAATTCATTAGACGAACTTGGAGCTTCAAGAGGCAAATTCTGGAGATTTAGTGCTAGGTTTTGAAGGAGAAGTTGTTCGGGAATCATTGGATTGAAGCTAGGAGCCTAGAGATCAAAGAAATCTCGGGTTTTATTACCGATTTTTTTAACCTTTAGCTTTCTTGTTTCTATTTTGATGAATTTAGTTCTTAAACTCACTTTGATTATGTTTAAGACAATGATTATTGGCTAGGTTTCATGTTGCTACCTAGGTTATGATAATTTATCATTAAAGTTTGGATTTTTATTGAAATAGTGTATTTATGGGATTTTTAATAAAGTAGTAAACTTTGATAACTTGATTTGGTGTATTTGCATGTTTTGAATTAGTTGTTGATTGCTTAATTATTTCACATAGATCTAGTTGAATGTCTTTCAAAGAATAGGTTTATGTTTATTGTCGAGTCTTAAAGAGTTTGGGTAATCTTTCGGTAAATTGGCCAATAAACCTTAGAAACAATTGAATGAAAAAAATATAATTTAATCTTAACTTATACTAAACTTAAGTATTTAGAAATAATAGTTTATTAACTTAATTAAATTGGTAAATTGCTAGGAGCAGGTTTTGAGAGAACCCGGTTTTAGTTTACTTGCCATACTTGAGTCGGTTAAACCAAATCAAGGACGTTAGTTAGTCTAAACCCCCCTATTGAGAGATAGTTAGCTAATCTAGACACTTTATTAAACATTAGATAACTGAAAGGAAATCTTATAAACCGGTAAACATAGATATCTTTAAGATATCATGGGCGTCTTCCCGAGAAGGGTCGGGGTTCTATTCGGTATTCCTTAGGATTTAGTATTTAAGATCCCATCTCCCTATCACATTATTATTCAATTAATAAAACCATTCAATAATAATAAAGATTCTAACCTAGGTAGTCATTTCATTATCATTGAATTAAGTCTTCGCTTCGAAATCCCGTTTGAAGTCATCTTAGTTAAGTAATCTTAGTTTAATTATAATTTAGGAGTTTTAGTTAACCCCCCCCCCCCCCAATATAAAATAAATTAAGTGTGTCAATATAGTTTAAATAGACTTGTTAACGTAATTAGAGAGTCTCGTGGGTTCGATATCCAGACTTACTTAAGCTCCACTTGCAGATTAGTAGTTTAGTCGAGTTTAGGAGTCTAGAGTATTACTTTGAGTCTAGATTTAGGTTAATTTCAATTATCTTAATTAGACTACTTTTAGTACATCATAAGGTTATTCATCTACAAGTGGATGAGTATTCCTACTTGGTGGAGGTGGTATCTCCTAGTCTTCAAAGAAGCAAACATGCATCTACAATTACAATGGAATCTGAATTTGTAGCATTAGAGGCAGCTGGTGAAGAAGTTGAGTAGCTATAAAACTTGAATTATGAAATTCCATTGTGGCCTAAACCGGTATCACCAATATCTATCATGTGTGATATTGCTAACTAAGGATTATAGTTAGGTGTATAATGGAAGGTATAGATAGTTGTGTGTTATACATAGCATGATTTATGAGCTCATCAAGCATAGTGTGATATCAGTTGATTTTATAAGATCCAAGTATAATTTGATTGATTATCTAACTAAAGAGTTAAGAGAGATCTTATGAATAAATCAGTCATAGGGATGGATTTAAAAACCACACTTTAATATCCTATGTCAAGACACCCAATTCCCATCTAATACAACATTAGATGTAGAATTCAATGTGGAAAGCTTGTCATACAGATATTAGAACACCTAATTAGAATCATCCTAGGGTTGTGTTCAGACTGCAAGATAAAGGAGGTTGAAGTATATCTTCTTAATAGTTATTTGAAAAATTGGATTGCAAGTGCAAGAATAAAAGAACTACCTATAAGAGTATGAAGTTTAGCCTCTTCTAGAAGGTTGGACTTAGCTTTGATATAACTCTTTCAAGGAGTAGACACTTGCTAGTAAAATATCGTCTCAAGTAAGAACATATGAATTTGTAAACTTATGTGTATTTTACCTTCAAGTACTCAAATGGATAGCAAGGGTTCAATCCATAGAGACACCCAGAATATTTGGATTGTATAACTTACTAAGATGAAAATTCAATCCTTAGGACATTTTCATTTATGCATAAGTTTGTGTTTGTTTGAGAAGTGTTTTAAGTTAATCATGGATATCACTAAAATGGAGGAGGAACATTGGTTATTTTAGTGTATCAATTGATTTTGGTGATATTGGATTAATTTGTCTACTTAGTTGATCTTGTTAAAAACTAAACGAGTTAGGAGATGCAGGGAGTGCAGACTCGTTTTAATTTAACAAGATCAGGTGTTTTATCAGTATCTATATACACACACATATATCTATATATATATATATATATATATATATATATATATATATATATATATATATATATATATATATATATATATATTTGGGCTCTTTGCATTACTTAATTTCTTGGACTATTTGCTAATTCATTGTGGCCCAGTAACATCAATTAAAATGTTGAGCCTATTTATTAATTAACGTTTGGCCCAATTACATCTATTACAAGATTGAGTGTACCCTCAAACGTTTGATCTAATAGTGTGTCAGATTCCAAGTAGTTTCGGTCTTATTTTCGGTGCCAATTTCGTCTACAACGGGGTCCGCGTTTTCGTGTAAGTTCAACAATCAACATGTGACGTGGTCCAAGTATCTGAAGTTGTGCCTACTTGGACTTGACGTTGGCGTCATCTGTTCGATTGCTCAGCTCCTAAGCAGATCCTTTTGAAAGAACGACTTGGTTGTTGATCTTTAAATTCTTAAAAAATGGCAGACCCAATGTACATACCTGGAGAAAAAACACAGGCACCAAACAAGATTCCAGCAGAGGCCCACCCTTACCTGAAAAATATTTTTGTGAGTTTACGAGTCTACATGCTTACAGGTTTGTAAATTTACAAGTGTACAAACTTACATGTTTACGAGCTACGAATTTTTACATGTTTACAAGTTACGAGTTTTAAATGTTTACAAGTTTTGAATAATTACAAGTTACAAGTTTCGAATACTCTTGAGTTTAAATGTTTACAAGTTATCATGTGATATCTGAATAGGTATCTGTATTATTGTATTATGCAACTCCCTGTCATTATCCATTGTTGTGAATTTTTGCTCCTGGTTATTCTTTCTTAAGTGTTAAAACTAACATAGTTGAGGGTATAACTTTTGATAGGTAGCCATGTATTTAATTTATTAGACTCTTTGTAAGAACTTTCAAATATTTATGAAATTATGTTTTTATCTAACTATATATATGTGACACTTCAACCCTAGCTAAGTCAGGGTGTTACAAATCTATTCACTTTCTTCCAGAACTCGTTATAAATGATCTCACAGTTTAACTTAACTTCTTCCTGAACTCTAGCTATAAATGACCTCACAATTTTACTGGAACCGATAATAAGGCTACTTGGTATGGGTGATGGGCTGGTATGGGTGATGGGCCTCCCTGGAGGACGACCCGCCACATCAGCGCCACGTCAGAGTCCTTGGAGGACGCCTCTCTAAGAATGAAACCAAGGAAATGGGTGACGACCCGACCCCATCACCTCCTCCCCTACAAAAACCGCCACACTTCTCACTCCACCTCCCCAAACACCACCGCCGCCACCACCGCCACCACCATCACCTCTTCACTTTCCGGCACACTTCTCTCTCCACCTCTCCAAACACCGCCGCCGCCGCCACCACCACCACCTCTTCACTTTCCGACAGACAACATGCCACACTTATCTCTCCACCGCCTCAAACACCACCGCCACCGCCACTACCACCACCACCACCTCTTCACTTTCCGGCAGACAACATGCAACACTCTCTCTCCCCCGCCCCAAACACCACCGCCACCACCACCACCACCTCTTCACTTTCCGGCATACAACATGCCACACTTCTCTCCCCACCCCCCCCCCCCCAAATACCACCGCTACCCGCCACCACCACCACCACCTCTTCATGTATCAGTTTTGTCCCCACTCGGCCCGTCTCCAACGTCTCCTAAGGAACCCATGCAACGACGACCAACCACCCGGGGCGGTGTTAGGGGGCGTCGCCGGGCCGGGCCTGGACGACCCCATACACCAAGTGGCCTAATGATGAGCATTGGTTAATACCACACTATATCTATAAAAAGGCTAAATATATGGAAAGTTAAGTTTTTTTTACCGTTTTAAAACTAAAATTTAAAACATCTTATGTTACGCTCTTTGCCACTCACACACTAAATGTCACTTAAATCAAAATGAGTAAATTACAAAAATGTCCTTTCTATTTATATCAAATTGAAAAGATCGTCATTTGCCACTAAGATGAGAATTATACTTTATGCTTACAAATCTTACGTGTTGCATCCTTTGGCCTTAACCCACTTAAATTTTTATGTTAAATAAGTTAACATAGTCTTTCTACCTATATATATTTAAAAATATTCTTAAGGGTTGTTTGGAATCTCTATTTCATTAAGTGTTGAACCAGTAAGACATCTGACTGGGTAAGAGGGCTCTGAACCAGCAAGTGTTAAGCCAATAAGTGTTGTTTGGTTGGACCTCTAAATAACTATGCAAAATAATTATATTACCCTTTTAAACTATTTTATGTTGAATGGGATGTATCTGTTTGGTCAGAACAGCTCTGAATTACTATACTAAATGATGAATAATTATTAAAGAAACATACAAAACATCACAGAAAATCCAAATTAAACACAATTCATCAAAATCTATGGAAAAATACTAAAATCCAAATAGAAATTAATACTTTAAGTACAATTTTAATTTTAATCATTTGAAATTAGTTGATTAGCTATCAAGTCATGGAAACTAAAATCCTCTTCCTCGGTAACGTGTTTGTCGATCAGCAGGCACGACTATATGTACAAGAGTTCCATCTAACGCACATATTGCTCTAGTAACGTGTTTGTTGCTCCAGGAAATATTTGCTTTAGCTTTCTTTGTCGTTCTAATGGATTTAAGATTACATTAAAAGAGGTTGAAACTATAACTTCTCTTAGAAAATTCATCATTGCATTTAAGACCTCATGAAAACATCTATGAATTGTTTATGTTGAGTGTTGGAACCTTCGTTTAAACCATTCGAAAAAGTTCATTATGTCCTATGACAGTAAAAAAACATAACCAACTTTTCTTCAAAGCTTATTGACCTACTACTTTGCAACCAATTCTTTTGTTTAAAAATGATTACACAATAGTACATATACATCACTTGAAAGACGCATCATCATGACACTGAGTAGAAGATCGATGCAACAATTATTGGGTGTATTCCTTACCGGTCAATGTTGAATTCAGGACTCTTATCTTTTCATTTGTTCTTGAGGCTAGTTGTAGCCAATGCCAACAAGGAAGATGAAAACTATAATTTCATCATCCAAATCCATACGCAACCTGTCATAAAAATTACCAAAAATTCAAGATGAAAAAAACACCCATAACATAAGATCCAAAAAAGCACCCATAACATAATATCCACAAAAATCCCATAAACATCATCCATAACATACAATCCCATGGATCCTATCCAAACAAAACATCCATAACATAACATCCAGAAAATCCTATTAAAAACCATCCATAACATAACATCAAGAAAATCGTAAAATCAAAATAGTCCATACTTCGCTCCTACATTCTTAACCCATAGCTCACAAGCGTGCGGCTGGAGTCGTAACAACACTTTCCTAATTTCAACACTTTTACCAAAACGTAAAAGCGTCGTTTATTTGGATTGGATTGGATTAGATTGTGTCGTATGGAAGTATGAATATGGTTTATTGAGGTTTTTTATGTGGGCCACACAATTTGGGAATGAGTCTAATTACGGGTCAGCTTGGACTAGTGGTGGGCCAGTTAATCTACTATATGGGCTAAGCTTGGAGCATTACAATTATGAATTTTATTGGGTATGTTTAGGCTGAATGGGCCAGGTTTATGGGTATTAGAGTGTGGACTTAAAATACTTTAAGTTGGATATTTTGTCAGTGGACTTAATGCACATTCCAGTGGCTTTATGATTGTCTATTATGAAGAATGCTGGATATATGCTTGGTTGCAGATGCACGAGTTTGATTGCTCTATTATGGGTACTAGATCAGTCTACACCTAGTTTGTTTTTTTAATAATGTGATGGATACTTATTATCATATAAACACACATAATGATATGATTTCTAAACCACATGATGAACATCAACATCAGTTCGATTATTAAATAAACAAATTGTAAGCAGTTCCACTTAAAATAAACAAACCGTAATATATTTTGACAAACACACCAGAAACAAAAGGAACGAACCCATTGTTTCCGGTGACTGATTCCGCTGGAAGGGCGAGGTGGTCACCAACGTAAGGGCAGTGGATTGCAAGTGTTGCCGTCGTGAAGGCTTTGAGCGAGAAAGTAGCTGAAAATATGCTAATGGGTTGTAGAGTGCGACCTTTTGATAAACTATGGCAAGGGTATTTGTGGGGTTTAGCTCTTAATGGGCTATTAATGGTTCAGACCTCTTGTTGGTTGAGCATTTAATTTGTCTTTGAATGGTCAAGTATTATACTAAGTCTAAATGGTTAAAACCTCTTATCTAAATTGATCAGATATTTTCCTCTCAAATGGTTAAGCATTATACTGGCTCTAAATGATTCGGAACTCTTACTGATTCAGCACTTACTCATTTAGAAATTGCCAAACAGCCCTTGTGTCTTTTTTTTTCATTCAACGTGTTTTCAAAACTGAATCGATAAAAGGTTCACTTATCCATTAAGAGGTGCTTATTTAGGAAACCAAACAAACCTACCTCTTACTGATTAAGAGGTAGTCTTTCAATGAAATCATTAAAAGGCTACCAAACAACCCCTTGATAAATAAACAAAATAAAACACTTGGTAACAAAAATCAGTATTTCTATCTCTCTCTCTCTCCCACTTACCACCATCACCCACACCACCTGCCACCGCACTTCATTATCTAAAACCATCACCATAGGCCCCCCTGCCACCGCACTTCATTATCTAAAACCATCACCATAGGCCCTACGGATTCACCACCACACCTTCAACATCGTTCACCACCATACCCACCAACCTTGCCTTCTCCACAACTTGAGAAAGCGAGAGAATATGTGATGGCCGACAATCAATATTCAAATACTCAAATCACTCTTATTGTTTCCACCACCATCGTTTTAAAATTAAATTGTTAGTCAAAACTTCTTGTGTAAGAGTCAACTGAAACTAAAATCCCCAAATTCCCCAAATCAGCACATCTAGATTTTATACATCATAGTTTCAAACCAAAATTAACGATTTCAATTGGAGTTATCATGTAGAAACTAGGTTCACTTTTTATAAAAAAATAGTTACAAAATATATAATAACCAAACTCTCGTTATTCATAGGAAATATCATAGTACAATATCGGTTGCGATAACTAAATAAAAAGAATATAAAATATAATTATATATACCAATCTTGATTCAAGCCGCATCTCTGGTGGGTCCTTCACCTGCACTTTATAGCATCCTAGACTGCAACAAAGAGCACACTAAAACGTTGACGATTTTGGTCGAGGCACGTATTCAACACGCTTCCCTTAAAACAGATTCCGCGCCTCTACTAAAGACGATGTGACTGTTTCCCAGGGTACAACAGCCAAAGCAGTATGTACTGCCGAAGATGGCTCACGCGCCCGAGGTTACACTGGGTAATTGTAGTGTTTGAACTTATGGAACAATAAGGATGTGATGGTGGTGGAAAACAAGTAGAGAGTACTCATCTCTCTAGTTGGTCTTCAAGTGTTCATCCTCCTTCTAGTATTCTTTTTGTATCAAGCAATACCATATTCTTATATACACAAAAAGAAGCACATAGCCTATTAATTGTACATAAGTTAAGGATTAGTGAAAGGTTTCACTTAATTAGTCACTTAATTAGAGACTTAAAACTCTAATAAAACTAATTAAATGTCATAAGAAGCTCTACTCAAGAGTTTCTCTTTTATTCACCACATGAAGATTCTAATTAATATTTATAATTTTATTAAATTATAAATATATTAAATATCCATTCACCAAATTTCTAACAATCCCCCACATGAATGGAGACCGTTCAAAACATATAAAATTTCCAATGGAACCTCGACAGTTGAGTTTTGCATACGATAGGTAGGTGTTACCCTTTGAACTTTCGCTCATGAAATGCACTTAGCCCACTAGCTCTGAGTAGACATTGATGTCTTTGAACTCGTCTGCCGTTTGTGTAGACGACAATACACTTCACACAATACTCTCCTTAGTCAGGTCATCTCCTCATAGTCGTGTCCAATAATGGTCGCGGAACACTTTCCTGGTTCTGCGAGAGCTCTAGGAATTGTGCCCTTGATGTATTGAATAATACATCCATTTATCATGTAGAGTTTGTATAATTTTAGCGTGTTTTCGTTTCGGTTTGTCAAGAATTTATCTATTTTTAATCCAAATGCGTTTTGCAGGTCTTGGTTCGTGAAAACAGTTGGAAGGATGGGAAAACTAGCAAAAATGGTGAAAACAACCGAGCCGGGACGCAATTGGATCGGAAATAAGGAAATGAGACGTAAAATAGGGTTTCTTACTCGTCGCAGGGCACGACTGGCACCACATAACTCTCTCGCGGGACGTGAGAGAGTAAGAATTATCTCCGAAATCATGCTCGGTCGTGGGACGCGACCGGAGGCCTCAAACCCTCTCGCGGCCGCCGAGAGAGCGGTTTATCCAGAAAGTTTCGAATTCAGTTTTTGTTTGGCCTTGTTTGTTATTTAATCAATCATAATTGAAGTAAAACTCATCTTGGAACAAACCTGAACGAACTAGAGGCTTTTGGGAGCACTTTTCTGGAGATTTTGAGCTAGGAGAAGGAGATCTAGGCTGCGAGAAGTATACAGGTGATCAAGGAAGTTCAAGGCAGGAGCTTTTCACAGTTTTATCATACCATTCTTGACCTTTGCATCCTTGTTTTGCTTGATTATGCTTACTTGTTATAAACCTTGTTTAATTTTCTTTTCAAACATGTTATGTGGCTAGATTGAATTCAGTTGCCTAGGTTTTGGATGATGGATTTTATGAAACTTTGATTTGTTTTAATTTAATTTGGGTTTCAATGTTTAATTGGTAAAGTTCACAACTTTAATTATCTAGTTTAGTGTATGTGTATGATTTTGCTTGTTTTGTGATTGTTTGATTGTTTTGCATGAACTTAGGTGGATGTCTTCCATTGAATAAGTTTATGTTACTTTTCGTGTCTTTAGGGATTCGGGAAGTTGTCGGTAAAATTGGCCAATAAAACCCGGAAAACAATTGAATGAATTATAAAATCAATCTTGTCATTATACCTAAATTGATTATTGAGAAATAACAATTAGTTGGCTGAATTAATTAGATAAACTGTTAGGTTTAGGTTTTGAGAAATTCCCAAATCTAATTTCCTTGTCATAATTAGGTCAGTTAAGCTAAACTAGAAATTGTAGTTAGTCTAGGTTAATTATTGAGAGGTAATTAATTAATTAGACACTTTGCTAATTTAAAAAATAACTGAAAATGAATCTTTAGGACTGGTAGACAAATAAAATTGTAGGTTATCATAGGTGTCTTCCTAAGAAGGGTCGGGGATCCTGTTTGGTAAACCTAGGATTTGATATTTTAAGATCCCGGTAAAATATTCAACCATATTAATTATTATTAAATCAAAGGAGTAGTAGTCTAAAAATCCAACCTAGGTGACTCGTTCATTATTTCTTGATCAAATTCCCAAATTTCCTAAAAAGTTCATAGTTTGGTTATTCCAATTTAATAATTTAGTTTAATTGATAATTTAGATTTATTAGCAACCCCCCCCCCCCCCTTAAAATATACAAAGTGTGTAATTGAGTCTAAGTTAGGTAGTCATAGTAATTAGAGAGTCTTGTGGGTTCGATAATCTGGACTTGCTTAATGCTATTCTACAATTGATCGGTCCACTTGCCGGTTAGTAGTTTAGTATAGTTTAGGAGTCTAGAGTTTAATCTGAGTGTAGAATGGGGGTAATTTGAGTTGTTTTTAATTAACTACTTTTAGAACATCAAGTTTTTGGCGCCGTTGTCGGGGACTCTCTCATTGGCAATTGCGTTGATTACTCGATTTAGGCTTTGTTATTACACTTGTGTTTATTTTGTATTCGTTTGTGTCGTAGGAGTCTAAATTCTTAAATTAGTTTAATATTTATTTTTGTATATATATTTTAATCGTTTTTGCTAAGTTCTCGTGTTTGTCATGTTTTTGGTTTAGTGGATGCCCCACACGCGTTCGCAAGGACCTCCGCCTAAGCCGCCGATGGATACGCCATTCTCTCCCGCACCAAAGGTAAGTGCTTATTCCTCAACTTTTTCAAGTTCATCCCATTCCTTTGTACCACCCGACTTTGATTTTACACCTAAACCTTCACCACCCGGTTCCCCATCACCCTGCGTAGTCCATAGAAACGTAAGCCCACCACCGCCACCACCTAACTTTCACGTGGCTAATAACAATCAGACCGTCTACCAACAGGTCACCACCGGCTACACCGGTGCAAACTCACCCATCACCTTACCCCCTATGAACAATGATAGAGCCCGGCAAATCCCTTCCTACATCATGACCGCCATCACTAACTCTTGCCAATTCCACGGTCGTGATGATGAGGATGTGCCCGCACATATCAACCGCCTTACCCGTCTATGTCACACGTTCAATATGGAGGGTGCGGGCAATGATGCATGTTTCCTCCAAGTCTTTCCGTTCTCTCTTGGGGGTCGAGCCGCCATCTGGCTTGACTCTCAACCACCCGGTACTTTTTCTACTTGGGCCTCTCTATGCTTTCCTTAAGAAATACTTTCCACCAGCCAAAGCATCCCACCTTCATGATCAGATCCATTCGTTCCGAATGGAATCTGACGAGCCCTACCATCTAGCTTGGGAGCGTTTCCAAACTCTAGTATCCCGCTGCTCCCAACACGGTCTATCATATTGGGCGCTTGTAGAGAAATTCTACAACGGTCTCACCCCTGAGACACGTGCTCGATTTGACACTTCTGCTGGTGGACACTTGATGGGAAATAAAATAGTAGCCGAGTGTAGCGACCTTTTCGAAAGCTTTGCCCATTCCGATGTCGATTACAGCATTGCCGGCAGGAATTCAATTCTTGTTTCTCGTAAACCTCCGATTAACTGGGGTCTACACCAAGTTAGCTTGGAAACTACGGTAGCTGCTGCGTTAGATAGCTTTAAGAGGGAGGTCACGAAGGAGATACAGGAACTGAAGAAGAAGGTAGAAAGGTGTGAGGTGTGTAGAGGGGGTCATGACACGTTAGAGTATCCCACGCTCACTGTCGAGCAGGTAGAGTTTATCACCGGTGGGAGCCGAGGTCCTACGGATCCCTTCAATAATAATACTTCCAATATAATCCAAACTGGCGTAATAATAATAATAATAATAATAATAATAATAATAATAATAATAATAATAATAATAATAATAATAATAATAATAATAATCGATCTTCCGGTAACCCCCTGGTTTCCAATCAGGCTCTTATCAGAACAGGGGGCAGGGTCACTACAATAGTGGAGGGTCAGGTCATACTAGTCAGTTTAGTGGAGGGTGTTCAAATCAGGAGGGTCATACTAGGAGTGGAGGGTCAGGAGGTAGTCTAGATAGGATCGAAGAGTTGTTATCTCAATTAGTTGTTAAGGATCAGGCTACTCAGAAAACTCTCGCGGAACATGATCTTCTCTTGAAAAATCAACAGTCCGCGCTCTTAGATCTGCAGAGGTCGGTCGCTAGTGTCGCTAAGCAGCTGCAAGAGCAGCCACACGGCCAGTTCGCGGGTAATACCCAACCCAACCCCGCGAACCAACACCCGAAAGCGATTACTACGCGCAATGGTAGGACTCTGAAGGAAGTGGGTAGAGAGGGGGTAGAGGTAGAGGTAGAGGAGCGTGATGATGAGGTAGATAAGGAAATAGAGATGGAGGCTCCACCTAGGGTGCACACCAGGCTAGACCCAGCAATTACCGCACCAGCCCGTGGACCTTCAGTTGAGAGTAGAGGAGAGAGAAAACCGGTAGAGGTTAGGCCATCACGGATCGTAGATACTTCATGCCTACCCTACCAGCACGTCTGAAACAGCAAATATATGCCAAGGAATACGGGAATTTCCTTGACATGTTTACTCAGTTAAAAATCAATCTCACGTTCATCGAGGCCCTCCAGCATATGCCTAAATATGCTAAGTTTTTGAAGGATCTTCTAAAATGTAAAGATAGGCTGGGGGAGCTTTCGAATGTCCCTTGACTGGAGGATGTTCCGCAGTGGTTTTAAACAAGTTGCCCAAGAAATTGACTGATGTCACACCCCGACCCGCAGCGGAATAAGAGTCGGGGCATAATTGGGTTATCACCAAAGCTCATGATGTTTACTAATATGTTTCATATTTATTAAATTCAAAAATACAACTTCAATATTCCAAACAAGTTCATACAATTACAAGGAAAAAGTAACTAAATAAACATCCAAAGCCTAAACCGATTTATTCTTCTAAGCCGTCCTATATGTTTCTTACTGCAACTGGATCACCTGTATCATGTGTAAAAATGGGGGTTTTTGGGTCAACAAAAGTTGGCGAGTGAACCTTGTTAGAAAACATTTATAATTGATTTCTTGTTGTATTTAATATGGAAAAATTGTGCAATAATCATATGTGAGCAAACGTAAATAATCATACAATAACATACAATAACAAACCACATTGCATGAATATATGACATGAATGATAATGTAAATGTTGGCAACGTCACGTTCCGCTCATAGGTAATGGGGAACGGACGGCCTATGATGATGTATGTGCGATCAAGGCTCAATCAAACGGAGCCGATCGTATGTTGGCAACGCCTCGTTCACGCTCATAGGTAATGGGGAACGGTTCCGCTCATAGGTAATGGGGAACAGACGGCCTATGATGATGTATGTACTAAAAATGATAAATTTAATCTAAACATTAACCACACAAACAGTTGATACATATTGAATACACATTTGATCATTGATATGATGGATGCACAAGTGTTTAAATGTAATAAATAATAAGACACATGATACACCCCAAAAAGTGATTAAAACGGGGAATTTGTAGAGATTCACTCACATTGGGTGCGTTCGTTTGATGATGTTGAATGCGCACGAGTTTAGAGGGTTGATCGACGAGGAATAACTAACCTAAATAATAACGAAAAGGTACGGTAAATAAGTGGATTTTATTAACAATTTTAATAGGATTTTTAGATATATTTTTGTGAGTTTAAGGTCATTTTCTAACTTTAAAAATATTATTTTAAGTGTTTTTAATTGATTTTTAAATTAAATAAATAAATAAAAATATAAAAAAAATTGTTGACTTTTTGGGTTGACCATTGACCGTTGACCAGTGACTTTGACTGTTGACAGGTTCGGACCTTGTATTTGTTTGCGCTGAGTGAGGTTCGAACTTGTGACCTCACGTACGCGTGCACGCAGCTCTACCGACTGAGCTACATGTCTAACCCGAAAAATTTCTGTTTTTAATTATATTTATATACTATTTAATTTATTCCGAATTCATTTATTTTAAAAAGAATTTTAATTATGTCGAACCGGTGCACATAACAGGTCTCGAACCCGGGGCCCGTTGTTTAACATTGCACACAGTCCACCGCTGGACTGTGTGTCTAACCTGGTTAAAATACTGGTTTTTATTAAACTTAACTGTCACACCCCGACCCGCAGCGGAATAAGAGTCGGGGCATAATTGGGTTATCACCAAAGCTCATGATATTTACTAATATGTTTCATATTCATTTAAGTCAAAATTACATTCTCAATAATCCAAACATGTTCATACAAATACAAAGAAAAATAATCAACTAAACAATCCAAGCTCTAAACCAGTTTATTCTTCTAAGCCAATCCTATGTGTTTCTTGCTGCAGCTGGGTCACCTGTATCATGTGTAAAAATGGGGGTTTTTGGGTCAACATAAGTTGGCGAGTGAACCTTGTTAGATAAACATTTATTATTGATTTCTTGTTATCTTTATCAAGGAAAAATTGTGCAATAGTCATATATGAGCAAATGTAAATAATCATACAATAACAATAACAACCACAAACAATAACATACAATAACATTTGAACTTGCATGAATATATAACATGAATGAAACTGTATATGTTGGCAACGTCACGTTCACGCTCATAATGTAATGGGGAACTGACGACCTATGATGAATGTCTATGCGATCAAGGATCAATCAAACGGAGCCGATCGTATGTTGGCAACGCCCGGTTCACGCTCATAATGTAATGGGGAACAGCTCAACGCTCATAATGTAATGGGGAGCGGCGGCCTATGATATTGCATGTACTGAAAATAATAAATTAAATCTAAACAATAACCACACAAACAGTTGATACAAGCTGAATACACATTTGTTCATGGATATGATGTATGCACAATGATTTAAATATAATAAATGGTAAGACACGTGATACACCCCAAAAACGTGATTAAAATGGGGAATTTGTAGAGATTCACTCACATTGGGTGCGTTCGGTTGGAGATGATGAGATGCGCACGAGTTTGAAGGATTGATCAACGAGGATTAACTAACCTAAATAATAACGGAAGGTATAGGAAATGAGTGGATTTTATTAATAATTTTAATAGGATTTTTAGATATATTTTTGTGAGTTTAAGGCTATTTCCTATCTTTAACAACATTATGTTTAAGTATTTTTAATTGATTTTTAAATTAAATTAAATAAATAAAAATATAAAAAAATGTTGACTTTTGCGTTGACCATTGACTGTTTGACTGTGACTGTTAACTGTTTGACCGGTTCTATTGTGTGTATGTATGCGCCGGGCAGGACTCGAACCGAGACCTCCCGTACGCGTGCACGCAGCTCTACCAACTGAGCTACGTTTCTAACCCGAAATAATTCTGTTTTTAATTATATTTATATACTATTTTAGTTTATTCAAAATTCTTTTATTTTCAAAAAGGGTTTTAATCATCGAACCGGAGTGTGCAACAGGTCTCGAACCCGGGACCTGTGGGTTAGTGTTGCACACAGTCCACCGCTGGACTGTGTGTCTAACCTGGTTAATATACCGATTTTTATTATACTTAACATCTTCCGTGAGTTAATCCGGTTTAGTTAGAAAAATAAAACATCTTTATTACAGAGCATACGTGTGTCTCAAGGATCGAACTCGCGGCGTGTGACATATATGTGCGCACACAGTCCACCGCTGGACTATGTGTCTAACCCGAGATAATATCCAATTTATAATAAACTTATAAACAACCTAACTTCGTTTTCTTCATTACAAAAACACAGACTACGATTACTCTACTGATTCTTGATTAATTCGATTGACAAATATTCAAATGACTATAATGAAATGGTAGAGAAGATTTCGGAAGTAAACATACCGGAGAAACGATCTATCTCGGAATTCCGGCGAAGTCGTCGGCTCTGTTTTTACGGATTTCGTCTAAGCGGACAGATTATCAATTTTGATTAGCTAATTGCAGAATTGAAGCACTGAACAAGAATTACCAGAAGGTTTAAAAGACTATACCGTTTCACAGCGAGAATTGGGAACTTTCAGAAGTTTTCCGGCGAGAGTAAATTATCCGATTTCGTCATCTGAAACTGATTCTGATTGAAGGGTTTGAGTTAGCAAAAGCTTAACAACTGATAGACGATGAAAGAATTAAGAGACTTACTGATTTGATGGAAAACACGGTTTTCTGGCGAAAGTCCGGCGAGTTCAAATAGCTTTTCCGACGAACTGAAAGTAGTGCGAAAGTGTAATTTGAAGGTCTGCAGATGAGTTTGAGTCGCGAGAGAGGACTACGATTGGAGTAAATCAGGAAATGCATACTTTCGGTTATTAAAACTGATCAACTCATGAATTCAAGTCCATTCAAGACTAAATTGATTAAAATTGTCGGTGTATCGGTTATTGACAGCAAACCGCGAACACTCAAACGTTTTTGGACGTTTGGAAACCGATTTCGGTTACAGTTGGCGTAAACCGGTTGATTCATGGTTGAACATAAGATTTAATTGATTCCTAGATCTAACAGAAAACATCAAGTGGCGGAGTGGTTATAAGTGTGCGTGTTAAGTCGTTGAGCTCTTTCCGGCTGACCCGGGTTCGAGTCCCGGCAGCCTGTTTTTCATTTTATTTATTTTATTTTTACTCTTTATCAATTATAACTTTTATATTCTAGTTTGTTTATTAATTATGCATCATTAAAAATTAAAATCACATAAATACGCAACGAAACATTTATAACTTGATATTCGATTACAAACGAAGCGGGTTTGGAAAACCCGTTTTTGACAAATGTTACATTAATATCTTACAGCAAATTAATACGATTCGGTTTAAAAAGAAGATTTTTATTTCAGAGGATACGGTCGTGTCAGGGATCGAACTCGAGACGTGTGCTGTGTGTTTGCACACAGTCCACCGCTGGACTGTGTGTCTAACCCGGTTTAATATCTCGTTTTAATTAAACTTATACATTAGGTTCGACTTCATCTTCTTCGTTCAAAGACACAGACAACGATATTCGACAGTTCTTGATTAATTCGATTAACGAACATAAAAATGATTAAAATGTAATGGACAAAGAAGGTTTTGGAAATGAATGTACCGGAAAGATGGTTTTTCTCAGAACTCCGGCAAAGTCGTCGGCTCTGTTTTATAAACTCCGTGTGAGCGGACCAATTAACAGTTTTTATTAACTAATTGTGAAATTGAATGACTAAACAAGAGTTATCAGAGAGTTTAAATGCTCATACCGATTCACAGCGTGATTTCAGAATTTTCAGAAATTTTCCGGCGGTTGCAGATTATCCGGTATCGTCGCCTGGAACCGATTCTGATTGAAGGTTTTGAGTTAGTATAAGTCTAACAATAGATAGAAGATGAAAGAATTGAGAACTTTACCGTTTCGATGAATGTCACGATTTTCCGGCGAAAGTCCGGCGATTTCAGAAAGCGTTTCCGACGAACAGAAAATAGAGCGAAAGTGAAATTGGAGGTTCTGTGAGTGTTTCTGAGTTGCGAGATAATGATATTGATAGAGTAAATCAGGAAGTAAATGATTTCGGTTTTCAACTCCCAAAATCATATGAATCGAAACAATAAAGACTGAATTTGATTAAGAACGTGGGTTGTAATGGTTTCATCGGTTATAATCACTAATAGCGATCACTCAAACGTCTGGAAAGTTGAAAGCCGATGATCGGTTTCAGTTTTGGCGCAAACAGATAGATTCACGGGTGAACTTAAGGTTTTATTTGTGTCCTTGATTACACAAAAGAAGTAAGTGGCGGAGTGGTTAAATGTTTGCTGATTAAATCTTCCGGCTGACCCGAGTTCGAAACCCGGCAGCCTGATTTCTTTTTTATTCACTTTATTTTTACTTTTTAACAATTTAAGTTTCCATATTCTAATATGTTTATTAGTTATGTATTGTTTAAAATTAAAATGGGCATTAAATAAGCAACGAAAAATTGAAACTGATTATTCGATTAATAAACGAAGCGGGTTTTAAAAACCCGTTTTTCGACGGATGTTACAGTATCCCCTACTTTTAGAAATTTCGTCCCGAAATTTGAGTAGTAGTGGTTACAGGAAAAAGATGCGGGTATTTTTCGCGCATTGAGTCTTCACGTTCCCAAGTAAACTCAGGTCCTTGTTTCGACTCCCAGCGTACCCTAACAATTGGAATACGACTCCGTCTTAAACGTTTTTCTCCAAAGTCCATGATCTCTACTGGTCTTTCAATGAAATGCATAGATTCATCGATCTGAATATCTTCCAGGGGAATATGGAGGTTTTCAGCGGCGAGACACTTCTTTAAGTTTGATACGTGGAATGTGGGGTGAATTATGTTGAGTTCTTCTGGTAGGTCAAGCTTGTATGCTACAGGTCCTACTCTTTCGAGTATCTTGAAAGGTCCTACGTAGCGTGGTGCTAGCTTGCCCTTCTGACCAAAACCAACTACTCCCTTCCACGGTGATACTTTTAAAAGTACATGATCACCAATGTTAAACTCCAAAGGCTTTCGTCGTTTGTCTGCATAACTCTTTTGACGACTTTGTGCCGCTAGAAGATTGTTTCGAATTTGATGGATCTTGTCTGTGGTTTCTTGAATCAATTCTGGACCGGTGATTTGAGCTTCTCCAATTTCGTGCCAACATACTGGAGATCGGCACTTACGACCATATAAAGCTTCGAAAGGTGCCATGCCGATACTTGAATGATAGTTGTTGTTGTACAAAAATTCAACTAATGGTAGATGAGCGTCCCAATTTCCCTTGAAGTCTATGACACATGCTCGGAGCATATCTTCAAGAGTTTGGATGGTGCGTTCAGATTGTCCATCAGTTTGAGGATGATAAGCGGTACTGAGGTCTAATCGTGTACCCAAAGCGGCTTGTACGGCTTGCCATGTTCGTGAAGTGAAACGACCATCACGATCTGAAATAATGCTTAAGGGTACACCATGACGGCTTACGATCTCACTGATGTAGATACAAGCTAACTTCTCATTCTTGAAGTCCTCGCGAATCGGAATGAAGTGGGCTGATTTTGTAAGACGATCAATGATTACCCATATAGTGTCATACCCACCGGAGGTGCGAGGTAACCCGGTAATGAAGTCCATGGTTATGTTTTCCCACTTCCATACAGGTATTTCAGGTTGGACTAGAAGTCCTGAGGGTCTTTGATGTTCAGCTTTTACTTTGGAACATGTAAGGCACTTGGAAACAAAAACAGCAATATCCTTTTTCATTCCAGGACACCAGTAGGTGTATCGAAGGTCTTGATACATCTTGTCGGCTCCTGGGTGTATAAAGTATCGTGTTTTGTGCGCCTCATTCATAAGGAAATCACGAAGGTTATTGTGATCGGGAATCCATATGCGATCTAGATAGTACAGAATACCGTCAGCTTTAGTTTCGATTTTAAGTTCAGCTCCACAAGACAGCTCCTTGCGTACGTCGTTTTCCGTTACTGAAACATGTTGGGCTTCTCGGATTTGATCTTTGATGTCGGTTATGATTTGCGAACATATAAGACGAATGGAGTTCGCATAACCCTTTCGACTGAGCGCATCAGCCACCACGTTTGCCTTGCCAGGATGGTACCGAATTTCACAGTCGTAGTCATTAAGAAGTTCGACCCATCTTCGTTGCCTCATGTCCAACTACTTTTGGTTGAAGATATGTTGAAGACTCTTGTGGTCAGTGTATATTTCACACTTAGTATCATAGAGGTAATGTCTCCATATCTTAAGAGCGAACACAACGGCTCCAAGTTCCAGGTCGTGGGTGGTGTAGTTCTTCTCATGAATTTTGAGTTGTCTGGAAGCATAAGCTATCACTTTTCCTCTTTGCATCAGTACGCATCCTAGTCCCTGCCCTGACGCGTCGCAATAAACCACGAAGTCATCACTACCCTCAGGAAGTGTGAGGATAGGTGCGTCACCGAGTTTTTGCTTTAGAGTTTGGAAGGCTTCTTCTTGTTTGGGTCCCCATATGAAGGGTTTTCCTTTATGTGTTAAAGTCGTGAGTGGTACAGCGATACGGGAGAAATTTGCAATGAAACGGTGATAATAACCAGCCAAACCAAGAAATGATCTTACTTCGGTAGGTGTACGTGGCGCTTGCCATTCCTGTACTGCCTTGATTTTTGAGGGATCAACATGAATTCCCTTGTCATTGACGACGTGTCCAAGGAATTGTACTTCCCTTAACCAGAATTCACATTTCGAAAACTTAGCGTACAGCTTTTCTGTCCTTAAGAGTGTAAGGATGAGTCGAAGGTGCCGTTCGTGATCAGACTTAGACTTTGAGTAGATGAGGATGCCGTCGATGAAGACTATAACAAAACGGTCGAGATAAGGTTTGCAGACTCTGTTCATTAGATCCATGAAGACAGCTGGGGCGTTGGTTAAACCAAATGGCATGACCATGAATTCATAATGACCATAACGAGTTCGGAAGGCGGTCTTTGGGACGTCTTCGTCATGTACTCTGAGTTGATGATAACCAGAACGAAGGTCGATTTTTGAAAAACAGGTGGCGCCTTGAAGTTGGTCTAGAAGATCATCGATGCGAGGTAATGGGCAGCGAATCTTAACCGTTAACTTGTTGAGTTCTCTGTAGTCGATACACATGCGAAACGTTCCATCTTTCTTCTTCACAAAAAGGACAGGTGCACCCCAAGGCGATGAGCTAGGACGTATGAATCCTTTGTCAGTCAGCTCTTGCAGTTGACTGGCTAGCTCTTGCATTTCGGAAGGGCTAACCTATAAGGAGATTTTGCAACAGGTGTAGCTCCAGGTATAAGATCAATGCGGAATTCGACTTCTCTCACGGGAGGAAGTCCTGAAATGTCGTCAGGAAAAACTTGCGGAAAATCTTTTACTACTGGGATGTCTTCGAGTTTCTTCTCCTTGATTCCCTTTTTGACGACATGAGTTAGGAATGCGACATAATTCTTGCGGAGATATTTTCGGGCTTGAAGACAGGACATTAATTTGATTCCTTTCGAAGGGGTTTCTCCAAAGATTCATAGAGTCTGACCGTTTGTAAGAGGGATGCGAATAAACTTTTCGCGGCATACAACTTCAGCATGATGTTGGCTGAGCCAGTCCATACCAATTATAATGTCGAAACTTCCCAACTTCATAGGAATGAGGTCAACTGGAAAATCGTGATTGTTTAGGGTGAGAGTACAATTGCGTATAATAGAGTTTAATGAGACCGGTTTTCCGTCAGCAACTTCTACCGTTATGGATTCCATGAGTTTATCTCGAGTTTGGTTGAGGATGGGTTCAAATTCTAAGGACACAAAACTCTTATCCGCGCCAGTATCAAATAACATGGATGCATAACTACCATTGATAAGAAACGTACCGTCAACCACATTGTTGTCCGCCCTAGCTTGATTAGCGTTGATGTTGAAAGCTCTTCCTCTTGCAGGTGGAGGAGCTTGATTAGCCTGGTTTACTGGATTAGCTTGAGCTTGGGCATGAATGATATTCACCAGGCGTGGACAGGTGTTCCTGAAGTGGTTCGGGTCTCCACAGTTGTAATAAGCCCGCATAGGTTGCACCATGGGATAGTTGGGTTGGTAATAGGATTGGGCTACATGTTGGGCAGGTGGTAGGAGTAAAGGTTGTTGGGCTTGGCCCACTATCTGATGGTGGGTTTGGGTTGAGGGCTGATGGCGGTTCATTCACTGAAGCGCGCGAAAGGTTTGAATGGTGTGACCTGCGCGGCCACAGCCGGTGCAATGTTGGCAGGGATGATCAGGAAAGTGATGGTATTGGCAACGGTTGCATTTTGGGTATGGGTCGGAGTATGGCTTCTTATATGGTGCAGGTGAGGGGGCAACTTGAGTAATGGGTGCAGCAGGGATAGGGAAATTTGTTTGTGTGACAGCAAAGTTTCTGGTGTTTCGTTTCCTCTTACTAGCAAACTTTGAGGAGGAGGTGGAATGGTTTGAAGTTTGGCCCTCAATGGGGGCTTTCTTTTTCTCTTCCTTAAATTTGCCGTTGCGAATACGATTCTCGGTAAGCTCGGTAGCTAGTTCCATAGCAGCTTCAAGTGTTGCAGGCGAAGTGCTTAGAACTGAGTCTTGAATTTTCGAGGGGAGGCCTCGAATATAGTGTTCGACTAAGCGGTATACTTGGGTGAACAAGTTGGGGATCATTTGGTTCAACTCTAGAAACCTTTTGTTGTAGGATGTATGATCTCCTTCCTTCTGCTTTAACAAGTGGAATTCATCCTCTAACTTTTTGATCTCGCTTCTTGGACAGAAGCGTCTCGTCATGATTTCCCTTAACTCCTCCCACGTTAAGGCCATTGCATCTTCGATCCTCTCTTACCTTTTTCTGTATTCCACCAGGTAAGAGCTACTCCAAATAGTTTCCCGGCTGCGTAACGTACCTTGCGATCCTCGGGACAATCGCAATTGAGGAAGGTGTTTTCCATTTCCTCAAACCAGTGGAGGAGAGCAGTGACACCTTCGGTCCCTTCAAATTTCGGGGGATCGCAAGACTTGAAGTGTTTGTATGAGCACTTTTTGGAGGGAGGGTTGTCGACGTTCTGGTCTTCTTGCTGGGGAGGATTGATGGGATTTGCGGCGAGAGCATGTTGGACTTGAATTACGATGTCAGGAAGCACCGCGGCCATTTGTTTTGCGATTTGGGTGGCCAAGCGTTCGTTTGACCTTCCTGACCTTCTACCTCCACGTTTCTGCCTAGCTGACATCTATAGGAACATTCATAAGAAGATTGTGAGTTTAAGGAGTCTTTTTAGGTGTCATGTGTCGTAAAAAAAATAAAATAACATAAACATCAATAATGCAACTACATCCATAGGATGTCTTGGGTTTGCTCATGTTTGGGCCTCCAATGTCCCCTATACCATTACCTGTATAGTCATGTGGGCCCCCATGACTATTGGCTTAGTAGGATTCACATTGGTGTTGGCGGTTTAACACTCGCATCACCCGAATGAAAACCATGAACTATGTTTGCGAGATGTATGATCGGAGGGTGTCCAGGTGTAGACACAATGACAACTCAAAGTGGGGTTAGCTCACACGACGTTTGGTATAGCATGCTTTGGCCTAATAGGTCCTTCATACTCTCATCGTTAGTCCCCAGGTAGGCAAACTGGTCCTTTATTTTGGATTTATACGAATGTCAAGCCTAGACAGGACGTTCCGACTACCGGTACTTGTACCCTTCCAGTTACTACATGCCCGTCATGAGAACTCACTTTGATGTGATTTGAAAATACAAAAATCGTTGCAAAAATCATGGAAATGGAGTGGTGTGTGCTCTCATGAATATGATATGTTATGAGGATATGATTCATGATAGGCATTGTATAATAATATGTACTTATGAACATGCTTGCATAACATTGAATGTAACAATAAACATAAAGCATATAAACATCATGAATTTTGCATGTAACACACAAACAATTTAAAAATTCTAATCAACTATAGTATAGGCTCTAAGGGTCTAATAACCTATCCTATATCCCTATAGTCATGGCTCTGATACCAATCTGTCACCCCGACCCGCATCGGAATAAGAGTCGGGGCATAATTGGGTTATCACCAAAGCTCATGATGTTTACTAATATGTTTCATATTTATTAAATTCAAAATTACAACTTCAATATTCCAAACAAGTTCATACAATTACAAGGAAAAAGTAACTAAATAAACATCCAAAGCCTAAACCGATTTATTCTTCTAAGCCGTCCTATATGTTTCTTGCTGCAACTGGATCACCTGTATCATGTGTAAAAATGGGGGTTTTTGGGTCAACAAAAGTTGGCGAATGAACCTTGTTAGAAAACATTTATAATTGATTTCTTGTTGTATTTAATATGGAAAAATTGTGCAATAATCATATGTGAGCAAACGTAAATAATCATACAATAACATACAATAACAAACCACCTTGCATGAATATATGACATGAATGATAATGTAAATGTTGGCAACGTCACGTTCCGCTCATAGGTAATGGGGAACGGACGGCCTATGATGATGTATGTGCGATCAAGGCTCAATCAAACGGAGCCGATCGTATGTTGGCAACGCCTCGTTCACGCTCATAGGTAATGGGGAACGGTTCCGCTCATAGGTAATGGGGAACAGACGGCCTATGATGATGTATGTACTAAAAATGATAAATTTAATCTAAACATTAACCACACAAACAGTTGATACATATTGAATACACATTTGATCATTGATATGATGGATGCACAAGTGTTTAAATGTAATAAATAATAAGACACATGATACACCCAAAAAGTGATTAAAACGGGGAATTTGTAGAGATTCACTCACATTGGGTGCGTTCGTTTGATGATGTTGAATGCGCACGAGTTTAGAGGGTTGATCGACGAGTAATAACTAACCTAAATAATAACGAAAAGGTACGGTAAATAAGTGGATTTTATTAACAATTTTAATAGGATTTTTAGATATATTTTTGTGAGTTTAAGGTCATATTCTAACTTTAAAAATATTATTTTTAAGTGTTTTTAATTGATTTTTAAATTAAATAAATAAAAATATAAAAAAATTTGTTGACTTTTTGGGTTGACCATTGACTTTGACTGTTGACCGGTTCGGACCTTGTATTTGTTTGCGCTGAGTGAGGTTCGAACTTGTGACCTCACGTACGCGTGCACGCAGCTCTACCAACTGAGCTACGTGTCTAACCCGAAATATTTATGTTTTTAGTTATATTTATATACTAATTAATTTATTCCGAATTCATTTATTTTAAAAAGAATTTTAATTATGTCGAACCGTTGCACATAACAGGTCTCGAACCCGGGACCCGTTGTTTAACATTGCACACAGTCCACCGCTGGACTGTGTGTCTAACCTGGTTAAAATACTGGTTTTTATTAAACTTAACATCTTACAACGAATGAATACGATTCGGTTTAAAAAGAAGATTTTTATTTCAGAGGATAGGGTCGTGTCAGGGATCGAACTCGAGACGTGTGCTGTGTATTTGCACACAGTCCACCGCTGGACTGTGTGTCTAACCCGGTTTAATATCTCGTTTTAATTAAACTTATACATTAGGTTCGACTTCATCTTCTTCGTTCAAAGACACAGACAACGATATTCGACAGTTCTTGATTAATTTGATTAACGAACATATAAATTATTAAAATGTAATGGACAAAGAAGGTTTTGGAAATGAATGTACCGGAAAGATGGTTTTTCTCAGAACTCCGGCAAAGTCGTCGGCTCTGTTTTATGAACTCCGTCTGAGCGGACTAATTAACAATTTTTATTAACTAATTGTGAAATTGAATGACTAAACAAGAGTTATCAGAGAGTTTAGATGCTCATACCGATTCACAGCGTGATTTCGGAATTTTTAGAAATTTTCCGACAGTTGCAGATTATCCGGTATCGTCGCCTGGAACCGATTCTGATTGAAGGTTTTGAGTTAGTATAAGTCTAACAATAGATAGAAGATGAAAGAATTGAGAACTTTACCGTTTCGATGAATATCACGGTTTTCCGGCGAAAGTCCGGCAATTTCAGAAAGCGTTTCCGACGAACAGAAAATAGAGCGAAAGTGAAATTGGAGGTTCTGTGAGTGTTTCTGAGTTGCGAGATAATGATATTGATAGAGTAAATCAGGAAGTAAATGATTTCGGTTTTCAACTCCCAAAATCATATGAATCGAAACAAAAAAGACTGAATTTGATTAAGAACGTGGGTCGTAATGGATTCATCGGTTATAATCAGTAATAGCGACCACTCAAACAGATAGATTCACGGGTGAACTTAAGGTTTTATTTGTTTCCTTGATTACACAAAAGAACTAAGTGGCGGAGTGGTTAAATGTTTGCTGATTAAATCTCCCGGCTGACCCGGGTTCGAAACCCGGCAGCCTGATTTCTTTTTTATTCACTTTATTTTTACCTTTTAACAATTTAAGTTTCCATATTCTAATATGTTTATTAGTTATGTATTGTTTAAAATTAAAATGGGCAATAAATAAGCAACGAAAAATTGAAACTGATTATTCGATTAATAAACGAAGCGGGTTTTGAAAACCCGTTTTTCGACGGATGTTACAACTGATCCGGGTATATTTACGATTCCATGCCTATTCGGCGGCTCCATTGCTCCAGCTCATGCTTTAGCCGATCTCGGGGCGAGCATAAATCTGATGCCTTTCTCCTGTACGAGCGATTAGGTTTAGGGGAGCTCACCCCTACTCGTATGTCTTTGTCGTTAGCCGATAGGTCTGTTAAGTACCCGGGGGGAATCGTAGAGAACTTATTGGTTGAAGTCGATAGATTTGTCTTTCCTGTAGATTTCGTTATCCTCGATATGGAGGCCGACGAGAAGGTACCTATCATCTTAGGTTGCCCATTTCTGTGCACCGCGAAAGCGCTCGTCCATGTTCATGATGGCAAAAATCACCCTTCACGTCGGGGACGAGAACGTCATGTTCGAAATCGTAAGATCAATGCAACACCCGAGCGGTGGCGACAACGATAGTGGCCCTTGTCACTTTGTATACTTTCTGAATTCATTCATGTCGTGCGTTGATCACTGTTTAGACTATATTAGCGGAGCCGACTTAGTGAACGAGAGTTTAGTAGCCGAGGAGAGTGACAATGACGATACAGGGGACGATTTCCTAGAGATTCTCGAGACCCTAGACTTTTGTGAGGTGAGTGCAGCTACCGAGAGTACACCATCAGAGACCCTAGCAGCCGTAGAGCTTAAGGTCCTCCCATCTCACTTAGAATACGCGTTCCTAGGTGACAATTCGAGCTTACCCGTGATCATTTCTTCAAAATTGTCAACGGAGGAGAAGGAGCGTTTAATCGAGGTCCTAAAGTCTAATATGGAGGCCATCGCATGGAGAGTGTCTGATATCAAGGGAATTAGCCCTACCTTCTGTACACATAGGATCCTCATGGAGGACGTCTTTAAGCCAGTAGTGCAGCCACAGCGCCGTCTGAACCCGAATTGCAAGAGGTTGTGAAGAAAGAGGTGCTTAAGCTGATGGAAGCTGGTCTCATCTATCCGATCTCCGATTCCGCATGGGTAAGCCCCACTCAGGTTGTTCCTAAGAGGGGGGAATGACAGTGGTCATGAATGAGAAGAAGGAGCTTATCCCATCGCGAACAGTCACGGGCTGGTGGGTGTGCATAGATTATCGTAAACTAAACGACGCCACCTGCAAGGACCACTTCCCGCTCCTGTTTATCGATCAGATGTTGGAGCGACTCGCAGGACACCAATTTTATTGCTTTCTTGACGGGTTCTCAGGTTATTTTCAGATCCCGGTTGCCCCCGGGATCAAGAAAAGACAACCTTCACACTCCTACGGTACCTACGTGTATCGCCGCATGCCGTTCGTGTTATGTAACGCTCCGGCTACTTTCCAGCGATGTATGGTCGCTATCTTCCTGGACATGATCGAGACCTCGATGGAGGTTTTCATGGACGATTTCTCTGTCTATGGAAACACTTTCGATTAATGTCTTACTCACTTGGATGCGATGATGAAACGGTGTGTCGAGACGAGACTGATGCTCAACTGGGAGAAATGTCACTTTATGGTGACAGAGGGTATAGTGCTAGGGCACAAGATCTTGCGAGCAGGTATAGAGGTCGATCGGGCGAAGATAGATACTATCAGCAGACTCCCTCCACCCACTAGCATCAAGTCCATCCGTAGCTTTCTCGGTCATGCGGGATTCTACAGACGGTTAATAGAGATTTCTTGAAGATCACCCGCCCCATGACTCGACTCCTTCAAAAAGATGTACCCTTCGTCTTCGATGACGACTGCTTGAATGCTTTCACAATCCTTAAGGAGAAACTGGTGAGTTATCCTATCCTCATCTCACCTGACTGGAGCTCATGTGTGATGCGAGCGATTATGTTGTAGGCGCCTTTTTGGGTCAGCGACGTGACAAACATTTTCACCCTATTTACTACACTAGTAAAACCCTTAATGACGCACAGGAGAACTATACCACTACAGAGAAGGAGCTTTTAGCAGTGGTATTCGCGTTTGATAAATTCCGCTGCTACCTTGTCCTGTCCAAAACCATCGTTTACGGACCATGCGGCTCTATACTTCCTTTTCCAAAAGAAGGACGCCAAGCCTCGTCTCATTCGGTGGATTCTCTTGCTTTCCGAGTTTGACATAGAGATTAGAGATAAGAAAGGAGCAGAGAATGTAGCCGCTGACCATCTATCCCGATTAGAGGATCCTAGTAGGGAAGAAATTAGGGAGGAAGAGATCGGTGATAGATTTCCCCACGAGTCAATGGAGTTTGTGGCAGCGGAGAAGGAGGGAATGTTGTGGTTTTCCGACTTCACGAATTATCTAGCAAATGGAGTGGTACTACAGGGGATGACCACGCAGCAGAAGAAGAAATTCTTCCGCGATGTCAGGCGTAACATCTGGGACGACCCATTTCTATTTCGAGTAGGGGGAGACAAAATTCTGAGGCGCTGCGTTAGTAGAGAAGAGGGGGCGGAGATTTTGAGGCACGTGCATGAGGGACTGACAGGAGGTCATCATGGTCCGCACGTCACCGCACAGAAGGTTTTCGATTGCGGTTTTTATAGGCCATCAGTAGTGAAAGACGCTCTAGAGTTTGTGAAGACGTGTGATCATTGCCAGCGCACCGGCAACATCTCATCCAAGGACGAGATGCCCCAACATCCGATCCAAATTCTTGAAGTCTTTGATGTATGGGGGATTGACTTCATGGGACCGTTTCCCGTCTCTAGCGGGAATCGTTACATCCTTGTGGATTGACTACGTTTCCAAGTGGGTTGAAGCTCAAGCTTTACCCACAAATGATGCCCGAGTGGTGGTGAGATTCTTGAAGAAGCTGTTCACCCGTTTGGTACCCCACGAGCTATTATTAGTGACCGTGGCACGCACTTCTGCAATGCCGTCATGGAAAAGGCATTGGCGTACTACGGTGTCACTCACCGCCTCTCCACCGGTTATCATCCTCAGACGAGCGGCCAAGTGGAGAATGTGAATAGGGGGTAAAACGGATCCTTGAGAAGACGGTAGGCAAAAGTCGGAAGGACTGGTCCGACAAGTTAGATGATTCTTTATGGGCGTTTCGCACCGCCTATAAGACACCACTAGGCACCACGCCCTTCATGATCGTTTACGGTACAGCCTGCCATCTTCCGGTTGAACTTGAGCATAGGGCACTGTGGGTGTTGAAAACCGTGAATTTGGACTTTACTGAAGCTGCCAAGAGACGCTACTTTCAAATTCACGAGTTGGAGGCACTTCGGGATGCGGTGTATGAGCGTTCATGGAGCATTAAGGAGAAAACCAAGGCGCTGCATGACAGGAGATTGAAGAATGTGAAAGAGTTTCAAATCGGCGATGGAGTGCTCTTATATAACTCGCGATTGAAACTGTTTGCGGGCAAACTGAAGTCAAAATGGTCCGGCCCGTATGTGGTCAATGAGGTATTCCCGTATGGAACTATCGAGCTGAAGGATGAAGCTGACGGAGGGACGTGGAAGGTCAACAGGCATCACTTGAAACACTATTTAGGAGGACCACTAGATCCCACCGAGACGGAAGAGACTCCTCTCGAAGTTCCACCTCATACCGCGTAGGTTCTTGGGTTTCGGCTCAAGTGTAGAGTATGTACATTTCGGTAGTTAATTGCATTTCGTGCTTTTATTTAATTCATGTTTTCGTATTTTGTGTGTGGGTTGGTTTAGTTTGTTTTTGCAGGTCATATCATGCACCATTGATGGAGAGTGGGAAATTGTAGGTACGTCGTGTTAAATTCGGTCAAAAAAGGGGTGGTTCCTTAAGCTATTATAGACAAGTAAAGTTTTCAAAAAAAAAAATTTAAGGCATGCAACCTGAAAAAATTTAGAAACTTTTTGTGAAAACGACCTTCTCGCGGGGCGCGAGAGGCAACAGCCTCCTCGGTCGTGGCCCACGAGAGGCCAGTAATCTCTGGAACCACCACTCCCTCGGGGGCGCGAGAGACTTAAAGGTCTCTCTCGCGGCCCACGAGAGACCTTAACTGCAAGTTAAAAACCCTAGCCTCCATCTTATTCCCCATTTCAACCATTTCTTTCACTTGCAACTACGGCTTCTTCCCCATTTATCACCAAAAATCACCATTTTACACCTACATTCACTAAAATCTTCCATCTTTTCTTCACGACATCAACCTTCATCCATTTTTAAGTGATTACCTCTGTTTTTTCCCTTTCAACCGTGCTTTTTACCGGTGTTTCAACTTTTCATTTTTGTGCACTAGTTCTTACAGATCTGCACCAAGGTATGGTTTTTTGCAACTTTTATGTTTACATTTTCATCATATATCTAGTTTTTGCGTTTATTTTGGTGTTTGGTACTATGACAGTTGCATGCTCGGTTAATTTGCGGGTTGGGATAAACTTGGGGACTTGAATTTTGTTGGTGATAGTGGTTACGTTCTATGAGTAGATTAAGTATATGCAGGGTCTTTCTTGGCGGGTTTGGTGTGGTTCAACATTGAGTGTGGAGATGAGGGTTGGTTAACATTGTTACTAAAAATCCGATTTTTAAGATCGTCAACCATTACTTCCGCCATGTTCAAACTGTTGTTATCTTGAGATTTCCACTCAATGTTGGCTCATGTTCTGGCACATCGGTTTCATTGAGGGCAATTAAAGTGTCGAGAGGGGGGTAGTTGTATGGTTTTTGATATGTTTTCAGGGGGGTAGTAACATTTGGATGGTCATGCATATAAGATTCGGTCTCACCCGTACTCAATCTCCATTCAGGCGAGATTCGGTTTTTATTAAATTAATAATGTTAACTCTGTTCAAATGTATCTTAAATTATGTGGTAAATTGTTTATCTTTTGCAGACCATGACCGCGAATGAAATGCTATACGGTCATTTGTTTTATGTGGTTTCCTTTTTCTAATGTCGTGCTTGTCTTACTTGTGCTTTATGCAGATGTCAGGAGAGGGTAGTTCGAGCAGGGCCGGACGAAAGAGGAGGGGACCAACACCTCGTCAGAGAGGTGACCCCGCTGATGCGCCACAACAACCTTCATACTTTGGCCGACGCAGAATCAGATACCGGGGGGACGGTGTTCCCCATGGGCAGAGTACGAGAATAGTGGACAGTCCCCTTCTGCAGTTTTATCTAGACTCCCACGAGTGGGAAAGGCTTTCTAACCTCGTCACTTGTGAGCTGCTACCCTACAGGAGGATCGATTGGGATTTGATTGACAATTTGGGTCAAAGGGGTAGGATTGTACAGTTGTTGGCTGACAAGTTCCAAAGGGTGTTGGACTGTGGAGCTAGACAATATGAAGAGATCACCTACGAGTTTCACTCCACATTCGAATACCAGCAGGGTAAATTCAACGAGAGTGATGCTGTCTCGTTTGCCTTGAGGAGGCAAGTTTTTGAGATGACAATTCCACAGTTTGCGGTGGCCTCGCAAATATACTCGGAAGAGGAGGTTCAGGCACCGGACTTTGCCACTAGCCTTTAGGGGGTCTTCAAAAGGAAGCACCCCCATAGTGTTCAGACGGACGAGCTCGCCAGATTTTGGGGTACAATCTCTTCTGCTCCATATTCGAACAACATGGTGGCAAGTGATATTACTGATCCAATTCACCGGTTTCTCCATAAGATTCTTGTCGCTACGCTGGTTGGAAGAGGGCAGGGGGACAACAAGGTCAACCAGGTGAGTTTGTTTTGTCTGATGTGTATGGTGGAGGGACGGCCGGCAAACCTGGCCACGCTATTTGCATGGTCGATGAAGCGACTGTGGAGGGGGCCTCGGGGCAAGGGTTTATTGCAGGCCCTTGATCACATGTTTAGCCGAGAGTTTAGGGGTGTTCAACAGATCCCCAAGACAGATTGAGAGAAGGCCCCGCCCCCTGTGTCATGAGCATTAGAGACCTCCAGGCTGCTGGAATTCTGACGACCCAAGAGCCTGTTAGCTGGCTGCCAGTCCGCCAGGGACCTCAGGTGCAACCGCCTCCCGGATCCGAAGCTGTATCATCTATGCAGGCTGGCATCCCCACTCGATATCAGCGGCCGGTTATGCGCCAGGAACTACCAGGACGAAGGTATCCTCTTCGTGAGCCTCGCCCGAACCAATTGACTTTAGATTCATTTTATGACATGATGGAGACGGGATTCAGTGACTTGTGAGGCTATGTTGACCATCAGTTTGGCGGAGTTTGCCAGACCATGTTAGAGAGTATGCGCATACATGAGACTAGCCAGAGGAGGCTAGAAGATGGGATGAGGCATATGATGCAGAATCTGAACATGGGGATCCCGTCCTACTTTCAGCGTCCAAGTGGTCAGGCAGGGTCAAGTCAGTTTGCGGGCATGGAGGACGTTCAACCGTATCAGGTATTTGAGGCGTCGGAAGAGGACGATTGAAGCAGCGGAGGAGCTTTATCTTTATTTTTTTCTTTTCTGCTGTTTTAATTTATTAATGGTCTGTAATGTTAAACAATTTACTTTGTGGGTGGTGTTGGCTGGTTTGGGTATTTTGGTGTACAATCTTTCAAAACAGTTTATTTATTTTGCTTTATCATTATTATGTTTTGTAAGTGCATGGTGATAGGTCGATGTTGTATGTTGTTCCGTTCGCATGAAAGCTTTGAGAGTGGTACACT
This sequence comes from Scalesia atractyloides, assembly GCA_947069175.1. Classification (NCBI taxonomy): domain Eukaryota; kingdom Viridiplantae; phylum Streptophyta; class Magnoliopsida; order Asterales; family Asteraceae; genus Scalesia; species Scalesia atractyloides. The sequence goes on from CAMTDV010000026.1 coordinate 18,317,858, forward strand.
GAGCGCGTTCGGTTTGGAGAGCACGAGTGTTGTGACTGGCACATTGACAGTCTCGCATTTACCAGCTAAGTCGTTCCACTTTTGTATTTTCTTTGTTTTTCTTTCTTTATTTGGTTTTGTTTTATTTTAAGCAGTAGGCTGTCTCATCCTTGCATTGGGGACAATGCAAAAATTTAAGTGTGGGGATGAGATAGTAGAGTAGTGTGAGTAGTGTAGTAGTTGGATTAAACAAAAATCCGAAAATGTGTTTTGAAAAAGAAGTTTGCATGAAAGTAAACGGAAAATGATAGAAAAATTAAATTTTTATTTGGAAGGGTGAGTTTGTGTCTAACTTGGGATATGTGAGTAGGCTCAATTCGGTTCTTATTTTCTTTGAGATTAAATATACCTTAATTGTCGGTCTACTAGTGGGTACTCATCTAGGAAAATGGGAAACTAAAACCGCCAAAAATAGTATAAGGAATGCCGTTATAAACTAAAATATTTAGAGTTTTTAATCATGTAAAAAGAAGAAAAAAATAGAAAAAATGAGTTTAATTGAAAAGTAGACAAGGCCTGTGGAATCTCCCTTGGGGATGGTGACTCTGATCAAGAATCCCTCTAGGATTAGTTGAAATTTTAAGTATCGAAACCCACGTTGTCGCTCTCGGGGATGGTGACTCTGGTTGAGACAACCTCTAGGTTAGATATGCAAAAAGAAATCAAATGCTCAAATGAAAAAAAAAAAGAGAAGAAGAAAACTGCTTGGTTTTAAATTCTTTATATTTTGGTATGAAACAGTTAGAAAAGGGTTTAACTAATTTGTTCCTTTTGTTCCATAAGCTTGAGGTGGGATTAGGGATACTGTGGACTCTAGTGTGAGACCCTAGGTGGATTGACCGCACTTAAACTAAATTCACATAATAAGAGGTTTGAACCGAATTTTGAGTTTAAGTAGATCCAATACTTGCAATCGCGGTTAACATAAATCTTATTCCTTAATGAAAATAACCTAAATCTTTGAAATCGAGTAATTGTTTGGTTATGATTCCGTTTATGCACAATTCTTTTTCGAGGGCGAAAAAATAGCAAGTGTGGGGATATTTGATGTATTGAATAATACATCCATTTATCATGTAGAGTTTGTATAATTTTAGCGCATTTTTGTTTCGGTTTGTCAAGAATTTATCTACTTTTAATCCAAATGCGTTTTGCAGGTCTTGGTTCATGAAAACGGTTGGAAGGATGGGAAAAACGAGCGAAAATGGTGAAAAGAACCTAGTCGGGACGCGATTGGATCGAAAATGAGGAAACGAGACGTAAAATAGGGTTTCTTACCCGGTCGCGGGGCGCGACTGGCACCACATTACTCTCTCGCAAGGCGCGAGAGAGTAAGAATTATCTCCGAAATCTTGCTCGGTCGTGGGGCGCGACCGGAGGCCTCAAACCCTCTCGCGGCCGGCGACAGGGCGGTTTATCCAGAAAGCTTCGAATTCAGTTTTTGTTTGGCCTTGTTTGTTATTTAATCAATCATAATTGAAGTAAAACTCATCTTGGAACAAACTTGGACGAACTAGAGGTTTTGGGAGCACTTTTCTGGAGATTTTGAGCTAGGAGAAGGAGATCTAGGCTGCGAGAGGTATACGGGTGATCAAGGAAGTTCAAGGCAGGAGCTTTTCACAGTTTTATCATACCATTCTTGACCTTTGCATCCTTGTTTTGCTTGATTATGCTTACTTGTTATAAACCTTGTTTAATTTGCTTTTCAAACATGTTATGTGGCTAGATTCAATTCAGTTGCCTAGGTTTTGGATGATGGATTTTATGAAACTTTGATGTGTTTTAATTTAATTTGGGTTTGAATGTTTAATTGGTAAGTTCACAACTTTAATTATCTAGTTTAGTGTATTTGCATGATTTTGCTTGTTTTGTGATTGTTTGATTGTTTTGCATCAACTTAGGTGGATGTCTTAGATAGAATAGGTTTATGTTACTTTTTGTGTCTTTAGGGATTCGGGAAGTTGTCGGTAAAATTGGCCAATAAAACCGGGAAAACAATTGAATGAATTATAAAATCAATCTTGTCATTATACTTAAATTGATTATTGAGAAATAACAATTAGTTGGCTGAATTAATTAGATAAATTGTTAGGTGTAGGTTTTGAGAAATTCTCAAATCTAATTTCCTTGTCATAATTAGGTCAGTTAAATTAAACTAGAAATTGTAGTTGGTCTAGGTTAATTATTGAGAGGTAATTAATTAATTAGACACTTTGCTATTTAAAAGATAACTGAATAGAAATCTTTAGGACCGGCAAACAAATAAAATTGTAGGTTATCATAGGTGTCTTCCTGAGAAGGGTCGGGGGTCCTGTTTGGTAAACCTAGGATTTGTGTAGGTCCACCAGAGGATCAAGTTAAACCTATCCTTGTTCTAGCAACACACATACGAGTGCAGAATCCAAGTATGCATGCAAACCAAAGCAAAGTAAGAACACGAGGTAACCAAAGATTCACTATTTTGATTAAGAGATGAGAACAAGTACAAACATATACAAACAATGCTCATACGACTCAATAAACTGCCTGTGTTCTTATGTCTTCGTCTGCTCCAGAGATGCTAACTACTCAGCTCACCAACAAGTTGAACAACCAACAAAACCCTGACTGAGAGGTGCATGTCTGCTTATACGGTGTCCATGTTGTTCATTCGTGCGAAGCACGTTAGCAGACATACGGAACATTCTATTACCCACGAAGCACTGCTCCAAAAAGGGTTGTACGAAGCAATTGGTTCGTACAAAGCAATTGGTTCGTACGAACCATGTAAACCAACTTGTTTACAATGATTCCTTCGTACAGAGAATGTGGCTCGTACGGAGCATTCTAACTCGCATAGAATGCTTACTTTGGAGAACGTGTCACAGACATGACGTACACAAGACTCAACGGTATGCACACATGCACCCGTTTAACACAGACTAACTAAGATGTCGTACGAAACTAAGATAGAAGGATATCTTGATTTGGTCGACACAACCAAACTTATACAGACACTTGAGCAAAGACCGTACAATTACAATGTAACTAACAACAAGCGACAGACACAAAACTGTATCAACAAACTCCCCCTTGGGTGTTGCTTGGTCTTCGGTCTTCGATCTTTAGTCTTCACACTAGAATGGCTTGGAGTATCAACAAACTCCCCCTGAAGATCTGCTATCCACTGATAGAGCATCAGGTCTTCAAACTTTTCAGAAACGTCTTTTCTTTCGGTTTCTTCTTCTGACTTGTCAGTTCTCTTTGTTGCTGGTTTTCATTTATGTTCCTTTGTTCCATTCTGTACTCAATAAATAGATATATAATTAGAACATAAATTTATCAGGGAATACACACGAATAATTTATCATAACTTTTCCGTATGAATGTATTCCCTGAATGAAGAAATACCAAACCATACGAATAACACTTAATTCGTATGAAGACCAACTCATTTGAGTAAACAAAAGACCAAGTCAAACAACTGACCAGGTTCATTCGTACGAGATACACACACTCGTATGAATTCCTGTTTTTCAAATCTGAGCTTCGCACATATCCACACAAATCACACAGTTATGTTTAGGAAAGGCGCTTTTGAACAGATTTTGGTTTTCTTTGATGGGTAACCTATTGCAAGACCTTACTTTATGAAGTTGCGATATCAAATAATGGTTTTCTAGCGTATCTTGGTAGAAAAACTTTTGAGTGTCAACTTTGGCTAATTTTAAAAAGAGCTTAATCTAACAACATAGTAAACTAAAGATAAAAACAATTACTAACACTAAATATATATCAAAACAATCTTTTTCAGAGTTTCAAGGTAAAGGAATCATAACCAGCTTTTTAATCTTTGTCAAAAACGATATTCGGTTTTTAAACTTCAAAATTAAACAGATAAGTATTCAACTATGATTATTGGTATTGTTGTCCACGTAAGCTCGACTTATCAGATGTAATCATGATTAGGAGATATAATTAGGGTATGATTTATACTTACTAGCCGGTGTTCAACCACTTCACGACACATTCCCGTATCAAGATATGCACGAGAGAAATTCTTACCGGTGAGTATACTGCTTTATCATCTGTTTTGACGTATATGATGTGAGATACTCACTTATTTTGATTGAAAACAAGCCCTATGTGATTAAATCACTTATTGATGAGGAACCTGATCTTCATATGCATGCAGAGCACAGGAGTAAGTCCGTGAACAGGTTAGTACCATCGTACCCATAGAAAGACGAACTTAGCTCCCGCATAAAGCTGTGATATTTTATCACTTATTTTGGGGATGTGATATTTTTTCACTTATTTATGGTCCTATGCAGTATGTACACGTATATATGGTATGATGGAAGTTCTAGACTTGCGTCACCGTCATTTTTCAGATAGAAGATTCAACCATGATACCCAGATGATAAGTCAGCATAAAGACCGTATATCTCAGAACCTTGGCACTCTATCAAACGAAATTTCGGTACCAAGACCATATGCCAATGAATGGTTCCCACCTAACTTGTAGTCTATTAAGTTTATATCAACCTGCACATTTTAGTCTGATTGTGAGCCTACCGATACATCATAAGTAAAGCTACTTATCAATCTTCTTTCTATGCTTTTGACCATTTCTGACAGATTTACCGGTGTATTTCATCATCTTCAACTTATCCAAGAAACTCATTTTTTATTTTGGGTTTTCTATTGTTTTTGTATTTTTCTATAATTTTCTCCCCCTTAAATATAGAAGGTGAATAAGTAAAAGATATATTTTTGTATTTTCTTGAAAATTTCTCCCCCTAAAATATAAAACTAAGAAAATTAGAAAATTTTTTTGTAGTTTTAGATTTTTAGAAAAATATGAATAATTAGCCATGGTTGAGTTACTCGGTTTTCACCTTGATGCCATTTACCAAAAGTAGATAATCAAAACGAGATTTGTCAAAAGCTTTGGTAAAAAGGTCGGCACGTTGGTGATCGATGTGGATTTTAACAACATTGATAAGCTTCTTTTCATAACATTCTCGTATGAAATGATACTTAATCTCAATGTGTTTTGTTTTTGAGTGTTGTACAGGCTTCCAAGTGATCTGTAAAGCAGCTTCGTCATCAACAAAAATAGGAGTAGAGAGAAATTCAAAACCGTAGTCCCGCATCTGCTGTTGGATCCATAGAACTTCAGAGCAGAACTAGAAGCTGAAATATATTCAGCCTCACAGGTTGACGTAGCTACACAAGTATACTTTTTGCATTGCCACGTGACTAGGCGATTCCCTAAGAACTGACATCCGGCTGTTGTTGATTTTGCATCAATTTTGCAGCCACCATGATCAGAATCACTGAATGCTGTCAGACCAAAGTTGTCATCCTTATGGTACCAGAGACCAGTGTCCGGGCGACCCTTTAAATAATGAAAGATCCTTTTCACAGCCATCAAATGAGAAACTTTCGGACTAGACTGATAGCGCGCCAGAAGACATGTTGGGTACATTATATCGGGTCTTGAAGCAGTAAGATACATGAGAGATCCAATCATAGCATGATAGAGAGATGGTTCCACATGTTCACCATTCCGTCTGGAGTAATTCCATGATTCTGAGCTAATGGAGTTCCCAAAGGCTTGAGTCATCCATCTGAAATCGCTTTAGAATATCACCGATGTACTTGGTTTGATGAATGAAGATTCCTTCTTTTGATTGTTGAACCTGCAAACCTAAAAAGAAAGTCATTTCTCCCATAGCGCTCATCTCGAACTTCTCATGCATAACCTGTTTGAATTCTTTGTACATTCGATCGTTGGTAGACCCAAAAATAATATCATCAACATAAACTTGCACTAGCAGCAAATCCTCATTTCTTTCCTTGATGAAGAGAGTACAGGCGATCAAGCCTCGTCGAAAACTATTCTTCAACAGATAGGTAGACAACGTTTCATACCAAGCCCCTGGAGCTTGATGAAGACCATATAACGCCTTGTTGAGAAGCCAAACCTTGTCAGGATTTTTCAAAACCTGGCGGTTGCTCAACATATACTTCCTCTTCCACCACACCATGAAGAAATGCACTCTTCACATCCATCTGATAAACGGTGAACTTCTTGTAGGACGCATAAGCCAAGAAAATTCTTATGGCCTCAAGTCGTGCAACCGGTGCATAAAATTCATTGTAATCAATACCTTCGACCTGATTAAAGCCCTGGACAACCAATCGCGTTTTGTTTCTCATAACAACACCTCGTTCATCCTTCTTGCACTTGTACACCCATTGTGTACCAATCTTCTTATAGTTGTCAGGCCGGTCAACCAATTTCCAGACGCCTAACTTCTGAAACTGCTGAAGTTCTTCCTGTATGGCTTCAAACCAAGAGTCTTCTTTCATTGCCTCCTTCCAAGATTTTGGTTCTACTTGGCACACATAACAAGCAAAAGACCAATCATTCTGCTCCGCTGATTCTCTGATTTTCGAATACAATCCAGTATTTTGGTTGTTTCGAAGCTGATTACGAGTCTACACACCACTCTGGACATTTCCGATAATATTCTGCTGAGGATGGATATTATGAATTCGAGTTTCTGGAAAATCGGGAACTCGAGAGTTTATACCCATATTGTTGATATTCAGATCAACAGTCAAATCGAGTGCTGGATTTGATGAGGATGTAGATGCATGACCTTCAGTCGTCCCTTGAGGTTGAATATTTGACGTAACATCCGAAATTCCAGGAACCGCACCAGAGGTAGCTTCATTTGCATCAGAAACTCATATTCTTCTGATGAAACATTATAATCCGCATCATCTTCGAATTCCTCATTTTGAACAAGATTGTTAACCGAAGTAGACACTTGAGGGTTAACAATAATTGGTCGAACTAGTGACAAGTCAACTGCTGTATCTCTGAACCTTGACTTCACCCCATTCTTATATCTTCTTTGAAGAAAAATTCCACACCCTGAAATTTGGAGTAGCATATCCAAGAAAGAAAGCTTCGATAGCCTTCGGACCAAACTTTCCATGTGGGTCGATCATAGTGCATGGAGCTCCAAAAGGTTCTAAGAAAGAAACATCCGGTTTCCTTTTATGTAGCAACTCAAAACATGTCTTCCCATGTCTCTTAACCGTTAGAACTCTATTCATCGTGTAACATGCAGTAGCAACAGCTTCTCCCCAAAATTGAACGGGAAGTTCTGATTCTACTAACATAGTTCTTGCTATTTCAATCAGAGTTCTATTCTTCCTCTCAACGACACCATTCTGTTGTGGAGTGTAGTGAGAATTGTACTCATGCAAAATGCCTTTTGAAGAACAATACTCATACATAACATGATTCTTGAATTCGGTGCCATTGTCGCTTCTGATTCTCCTTACCTTCAGATTATTCAAATCTTCTAGCCGCGTCAGGAGATTCTTGAGGATATTAGGAACTTCACTCTTGTGTGCCAGCATATTTACCCATGAACATCTGGAATAGTCATCAGCAACTACCAGACAATAAGAATCACCAAAGGTTGTCTTGTGTTTCATAGGTCCAAAGAGTTCCATATGAAGACGTTCCAGTGGCATATTCACAATGTTGATCTTCTTCACGGGATGAGATTTTCTCGCTTTCTTTCCCTTCTGGCATGATACACAGACATCTTGAAGATGAAAATTCTTGACTGGTACACCATTCATTAGATTATTTTTCACCAAATAGTTCATTTTCCTTAGGTGAATGTGTCCCATTCGTCTGTCCCAAGAGATTGATTCCTTCTCGGTGGCTTTGGAGACAAAACATGTAACTTGCGCAGACGTTATAATAGCTTGACTCATATCAAGAATATACAAGTTAATTCTTGGAGCCGATAGGAGAATCAATTCCTTGGGGATCTTGAATCCAGGTTTCAGCACATAATAACCGGTATCATCAAAATGTACCGTGAACTTCTTGTCGCAGATTTGAGAAACGCTAAGAAGATTGTGATCAATTTGCCGCACATAATTGATCTTATCAAAACTCACAACACCATTGGAGACCATTCCTTCTCCAGTAATGTATCCACCTTTATCACTAGCAAAGGCAACATAACCACCCCTAATGCTTTTCACATCATACAGGAGTCGTAAGTCGCCTGTCTGTGCCTTGATGCTCCACTGTCAACAATTCAATGATTGTTTACAGTTCCTCCTGGAACACCCTGCACATTTCACAAACAAGATTAGTTTGAGATGGGGACCCAAGCCTTACTGGTCTTGGGTCGTCCCTTATCATCAAGAAACGTGATCTCTATTTCTTGATGATTGTCAAACTGAGTTCCTCCTCTTGAACCGCTACCGGTCTTCTGTTTCCAAGATCGTTGATTACTACCAGATTGACTATTATTTACAGTCTTAACAGTTTATGGTTTTATTAACTTTGAAGATCTTGAGTTCTTTTCTGATGAATCCGGTTTTAAAGCTTTTTCAATTGCTTTTACTTGTTTACGTTTTTTTTTCTCCTTTTGATCTTTAATAATTTGTTTATCTTATGTTGGAGAAACAGATCTATGTTGGGAAGTTGGTTCATGAGGGGTTCTTTCCACAAATCTTGATTGCTGGATTTTTACCATCTTTTATAATGTGGCCAAACTCTCCACATTTGAAACATGTTCTCCTTTCAACAAACCTAGGAGATCCTGTTTCTTGGCTTTATGTTGAACTTGTGGGTCTTGAGGTTCTAGGCTCATTTTCATTACATCCATCCGTGTGTTGGATATAATTGTTTTGACTATTTCTTTTCAAAATCTTAACTTTCTTTACAAAATCTATATTAGATTTTCCTTGAAAAGTTTCGACTTTATCGGTACCCTTGGAACTCACAAATTTAACATTCTTAAGCTTTTTCTTGTAGCGAGAGCCTTTTGCTTCAACCTTTGGTTGTGAAATGTTAGGCTTTTCAACTCGCTTCCATTTCTTTTCTGTTGAAGCGGATAATGGTTGTGATTTGGTTAACTTTTTCTTCTCTAAAACTTTGGTTGTTGATTTTTCAAACTCCTGATCTATAGAGATTGGATTTACGTTTTTAATTGGAAAATCTTTGTTTGAATAGATTTTCTTATCTCCAACCAACGTATACAACACATTATCTGCTTCATCTGTCGACACTTCTGTCTTGACAGGTTTCTTAGGAACGGTCTCTTGGATCTCAACAGATGAGTACTGGGAGTAGCAAAAAGTTGTACTCTTTTCCTTTCATCAAGAGGCTGATCCTGATCATCTTTTCTTGATTCATCATCTGATGTATCATTTTCCGCTTCATCAGATGGATTTTGAACAACATCAGACGATGAATTTTCTGGCTTGCTTGGTTCTTGAGAGGAATTGTCTAGTTTGAACCCTAATCCTCCTGCAAATTCTTCAGGATTCAGAGGTACTGAGGGTTCAAAACGATGTATCTCCTCTCCATCAGGCATTTTGGTATAGTTGTGTTTTATTGGGGGTGGACACGACTTATACCCTATGCATTGAACATCTCCCTTTAGTTTTTGAACATCAATGATATGATCAAGCACATAACGGGAGTTAGAGTAACTTTCCAATTTGAGCTTGATCAAATCATATTCGCATTTGGTGATGGCTAACTCTTTCTTAGTTTCTTCCAGGAGATTAATATAGTTGTTAATTCCTGTCTGTTTATTCAAAACTGTTTTTGTCAATTCATAAACGCTTTTCTTAAGGGTTTCTATCACAGATTTGAATTCTTTTTCATTTCGGGTTAGCGCCAAATTCACATCTTTGCACTTTGATAGTTCAATAACTAAATTTTGATTATGACTATTGACTGTTTCATACCTTATTTTCAATTCAACACAGTCATTGCAAACTATAGGAGGATCAGAATTTACCTGACTTGTAGAACCTGCAACATTTGCCATAAAGGCAGTGTGATGAGGAAATGTTGCACCATCTGTAGAGAGCGTCTGTGTCTCCTTCACTGCAGCTTCTTCTTTCCTCGTCATACCCATCTTTTCACACTTCATCATCTCAGCTTCACTCAGCAACTTGCTAACCTCAGCATCACTCTCATTTCTGATATCAGAATCAGATCCATAACCACCTGAACATGAACACTCTTCATCAGAACTACCAGCATACCCAGAAGTATCATCATTATCTGGAGTATTAAGGCTGTGAACATGCTTGATTTGATCGACGATCTTCGCATAGCATGCAGTTCTTCCGTTGTTCTCAGTTCCTAACTGAACTGACCAATCGCATCCTTCATCAGATTGAACTACCAAAGCTCTATGGGTGTTTGAAGGTCCTGATTTATTAACAGCTACCATTCTTCTCTTATTGTTGAATTGAGTTGTGTTGGGTGGTTGGGACTGATTTCAAAAGGGGTTGTGATTTCCTTCCTTGTTGGGTCTTGTGCGTTCCCATTTGAAGTGACCTCTTTCCCCGCAGTTGAAGCAAGTAACGACAGTTTTATCAAAGCCGTATTTTGTATCCTTTTTTCTCTCTAAACTGGTTCTTCCTGTTCTCCGCATGTAATCTTTCGATCTTCTCACAGCACTTGCAAATGCCCACTTGATATCCATCAGCTCTATCTCATCTTGGTCAATTTGTTGGTAGTCTTCATTTATCAAATTGATATTTCCTATTTGACCTGCAACTAAACCACAATAAGCACTGACCATGGTGTTTAGAAGTTCCATATGTTCCTGTGCAACTTCTACGCTGACTTTAGAGAGATTAGACGTGTCAAGTTTGACAGTGTTGGGATTTGCAGATTGACAATTGTTTCCATAGAAAGCTTGTTGAGAAGCTTGCTGTGGAGCTTGATGTGCTAAATCTCTTGGCTGTGGAAAGAAGGCTTTCGGATCAAATGCTTGTCCATAAGCTTGAGTACTTGAGCCCGCAGACTAACTTGATTGAAGAGGTTGTGGTAGGAAGGGGTTCACGTTTGACACAAACGCGGTTTGCAGCTTCGGTTGCTGGCTTGAGTTTGTACCTGCATTAATACCTCCAAAGTACATCTCAGGGTTTTGTGGAACGGTGACTCATTGTACCTTCCGGAGTTCTTCTTCATTTCTCCAGTTTCTGCACAAATTCCTAAATACTAATTGAGTCCAAAACACCTGTATGTTTTAATAAGTCAATAAATTGACCCCATTTCGGTGGTAAAGCATCAGCAAATAGCATCACAATTTCTTGTGGTGCTGCTAACACTTTGTAAGAGTACATCTTGCTGAGCAGATGATAAAACCGTGTGGTCATATCATTCAACGTTTCATTTTCCATAAACATGAAACCTTCAAACTCCTTCTTGAGTAAATCATGCCGAATTTTCCAGGTAGCAGCATTACCCTCTCCTCTTGCTTCCAAAGTATCCCACAGATTTTTCGTGGTTATACAGTACACAAACTGATGATAAATATCTTTATGAAGAGCTTGTGTGAGGATAGCAAACGCCTTCTTCTATAGATCATATGCCTTCTTGTCACTCTCGTCTAGATTGGCTAAGGAGGTTGGATTTGATCGGCTTCTTCAAGTGATTCTTTATAGGGTGTAGTAAAACACGTCCACAATTCTGTGTTCTATCCAAGAACATACGTATGCAAACGACTTTTCCAAGAAGGATAATCGTTCATGTGGTTTAGCTTCGGCGGACAGTTATTACTCCCTGTTTCACTTTCACTTATTAACAGAGTTTGGATGCTTTGATTCTGATTCGCAACACATGCCACTGATTTGCAGAGATCATAGTTGTATGTTGAGGCATCAAAGACTTAACCCATGATGTTGCAGAGCTTTGCAAAGACTCCAGGTTTGAGCTTGAACTACTCCAATCCCACGGATTAGAGCTCATTATATTTCTTGATTATGAAAAATTGAAAGGTTTAAAGTTTGAAAATAACAGTTCCCTCTTAAAAATTCACAATTTTGAAAATATTTGAAAAGCACACAGCTTTGAAAATTTGAAATACGAAAAACAAACAATCACGAAGATTATTCGTACGAACCAATGTTTCGTACGGATAAGTGTTCTTCGTACGAGCAACTTGCTTCGTACGGATAAGTGTTCTTCGTACGAGCAACTTGCTTCATACGGATGAGCTCCTTCGTGCGAACCAACTTGTTCGTGCGGATGAGTTTCTTTCGCACGAGCAGCTTGGTTCTTCGTACGAATGGGTTATTCGCACAGTCTGTTTTTCTCAGTGTTTTTCAGATGAATCTTTTGCAGGGTTGGTTTGGTGAAAACTTTCCTTTTCTTGTAAAACTGGTTTACGAAAGTAGCCTGTTGTCTTACCCAATTTTAGTTAAGAAACAAACATTCCACCAGCTTTTACAGTCATAACAGTCCAAGTCCAAGTCCAAATGTCAGAAAATTTGTCAACCCTACAACACTATTTTGATGAGTTTTCTGGTGAATTTCTTCTACAAATGTGTTCAACTTGAACAAAAGAAAATTTTAATGAAAACTTTCTGGATATAACAGATTTTAACCAAGTTTTAAGTTAGTTATCTATTTAAAACTTAAGTTTTCTGCTGAGAGTTCAAGAACACTTCAAGAAACCTTCAAACTAGCTCAGACACAACACTAAGCTTGGTTTTGAACAAGGAAGAGAGCCAAAGCTCTGATACCACTTGTAGGTCTACCTGAGGATCAAGTTAAACCTATTCCTTGTCCATGCAACACACATACGAGTGCGGAATCCAAGTATGCATGCAAACCAAAGCAAAGTAAGAACATGAGGTAACCAAAGATTCACTATCTTGATTAACAGATGAGAACAAGTACAAACATATACAAACAATGCTCATACGACTCAACAAACTGCCTGTGTTCTTGTGTCTTCGTCTGCTCCAGAGATGCTAACTGCTCAGCTCACCAACAAGTTGAACAACCAACAGAACCCTGACTGAGAGGTGCATGTCTGCTTATATAATGTCCATGCTGGTCATTCGTATGAAGCACGTTACCAAACATACGGAACATTCTATTACCCACGAAGCACTGCTCCAAAGAGGCTTGTATGAAGCAATTGGTTCGTACGAAGCAAATGGTTCGTACGAACCATGTAAACCAACGTGTTTACAATGATTCCTTCGTACGGAGCATGTGGCTTGTACGGAGCATGTGGCTCGTACGGAGCATGTGGCTCGTACGGAGCATTCTAACTCCCATAGAATGCTTACTTTTGAGAACGTGTCACAAACATAACGTACACAAGACTCAACGGTATGCACACATGCACCCGTTTAACACAGACTAACTAAGATGCCGTACGAAACCAAGATAGAAGGATATCTTGATTTGGTCGACACAACCAAACTTATACAGACACTTGAGCAAAGACCGTACAATTACAATGTAACTAAGAATAAGCGACAGACACAAAACTGTATCAACAATTTGATATTTTAAGATCCCGGTAAAATGTTCAACCATATTAATTATTCTTAAATCAAATGAGTAGTAGTCTAAAATCCAACCTAGGTGACTAGTTCATTATTTCTTGATTAAATTCCCAAATTTCCTAAAAAGTTCATAGTTTGGTTATTCCAATTTAGTAATTTAGTTTAATTGATAATTTAGATTTATTAGCAACCCCCCCCCCCCCTAAAATATACAAAGTGTGTAATTGAGTCTGAGTTAGGTAGTCATATTAATTAGAGAGTCATGTGGGTTCGATAATCCGGACTTGCTTAATGCTATTCTACAATTGATCGGTCCACTTGCCGGTTAGTAGTTTAGTATAGTTTAGGAGTCTAGAGTTTAATTTGAGTCTAGAATTAGGGTAATTTGAGTTGTTTTTAATTAACTACTTTTAGAATATCAGCCCTCAATTCCATTCGAAGCGACCACACTTCTCTCTAACATATGTGATTCTCCTTAGATCATTAAAAGCATTGTGGTTATCGTGATTTATCCAAATCATTTACCACATATTATGCTTAGCCTCACTCTTTGTCACTGAATATCATAGGAATAGACTAGGACGTATTTAAACACCCTTTCATACTTTGGGGTATGTATAACCATATTTACTAGCTTATGCATATCATTTATGTCCCCATAGTGACCACCCTTAGGCATATGAGTTCGTTGTCATATTGAACTTAGATCTTGGGATCTCCAGTCAACTAAGTTAGATTTTTTTCACATACCCTTTTTAATAGGCTTTAGTCTCATTCCACAACTTGATCTCTAATAAACCCTCAGGTTGTTGGATCCATAACATTATCTTTGACTTTGGCTAGTCACAGCAAATAACTTTACTTATTTGAGACATTTGTCATGATGTGTTCTTAACTCACAAGTTAATTTGCCTATTATCAACTTCTAATACTATAACCTCAGTGGCCATCTGAATCTAGTTATATATATCTTTCTAAGATAAAGATGGCATTTAAGGCAAACACATCTCCATTATGCACTACGACCTTTATGTCCTCCACTTAGTCGTATGTTTGAAATGTTAGATTGGATTACAAAATCCTTATTGCCAAACTTTTATGATACAAATGCAAGATGCCCCCACATTTAAGTGTTATAGGATATCATCCAGATGGGGTAATGAAAACCATTTCTACATACCCTTATAGGGTTGTTTCTAAATGGATCATCCCCCACACTTCTTGCCATTTGATCAACATTTCCGTAACTTCACTTATGACGACATTTATACACAATGATTGAACAAGATCAACGTCATTGTATCATGAATTCAACTCATATTGCATTAGCTTACATAAGCTTTCGAGCTGACCAAAGCAACACATGCCATTGTAATAAGATTGTCACCAACTTAGAATAATTCTAATTTAACATCTACAATAAGCCTAGACAATGAGTTCTCGTCATTAGCTTTTCGAACAAACTCTTCAAAAGTTTCATGTCTTTTCCTTATAATGAATGAAAATTCTCCCTCAACTTTGTCTGTACAGAAATTCATTTTGTGTTCATAAACATTTGAATGTTTAGAGTTAATTAGTCTCCGTCAAGACCCATAATTAACCAGGTACTAGTCTAGCATGCTTTAGACTACAATACTTTAGCATGTGAACAGAAGATGCATCATTCTGATTCTTCACAGCCCTAAGGATATCATAATATCACTTTGTAACATTCATCCCTTGTTAAGAGAAAATAATGAGACTTGTTCATAATCCTAAAACATCAATATTTAGAAAGGTCTCACAAATTATTGTATATAGCACATAGCTAATTTTTATCATTCAATTAAGAAAAATAATTTGTTTACCTTGATCTCTAACACTTTACCATTGACTCATAAGGACTTAAACATAAGTCTTAATCCAAGTCACTTGGCGATCACATTCATCACCGACAAGATGAATGTTCCTCGTCTACAATCACTTTATGTGTGAGATAGAGTCAACTAGATCGATACTCAACAACATGGCATTCATAATTTTGCCATAAGTGATTTGTGCACATCTATTGTTATTCATTAGGAGATATATATATTTAGGATGCTCTCTCAAACGAATATAAAATTTCCATATAGTTCTAACAATAATCAAGTGGTAGACGTATTTACGTATAGATCACTCGAAACAAATCTCGCAAGATTTATCAAATGTATACAATAACATATAGTACTGTTTCTTTCATATGTTAGAATTCACACTTGTGAATTTCCAATCACTTCTAACGAAATATGTCGGCATAGATCTCGTTTGTGTATTTTATCTCAATACACTGAGTACGTTCTTTCATAATTCTCTCATGATGTGGCTATACATTTGATGTTTCGTTTTTGACTTTCAGTCAACGCAACAACCCTCAAGTTTTTTATCTCCAAATACATTCATGTACTATTCGTTTAAAACCATATTCTTTTATACAATGTATAATTGACGTTGTAATTACTTTCCACAAAAATAATTTATACGTCACAAACATTAGTGATTTATTTCTTTGTAAAAAATTGCATGTGTTGTTCGAAGATATTGAACACAAAACAATAAAATACACTGGAAAACAAATCATAAGTGCCAAACACTTTTGAAATTTAAATGAAAGCATAGACGATATGTAGATATCAAATATCAAAGTGCTTATATCTTCAACACTTTATAATTTGACCGAAATCTTCTCAAAGATATCGTCTCATGGCATGTCTTGAGGTACTCCCTCAATAAAACTACATGCACTTGTAAGTACGAGTTCCCCATTTCATCATGAAACTTTAAACTTGGACAATTTTGATCAAAACAATACCAAGTTGTTACAAAGGCTACATTTAAGTAGTAAACTTGAACAATTAAATTTGTTCACAATAGCACCAAATTGTTTTCCATCAAATAATATTCACGAGATTGTTACTTTGTTCAACATATACTACTTCTAGCAAGAGTAGCAATCATTTGAATTCTCAAAACTGTGCCAAACTTTGTTTTAAAAATCATTTTAAAATATTTCATTAGTTTTGCAAAGTACAATATTCATAATATCAATTAGAGTTTATGATAACATAAATCAAAACCCAAAATATTAAATGGTTTTATATTGATTAGTCTTACTACGCATGTACTAAACGTTTTCTAACACGCATGTTAAAAAATGTTATAACGGGCACATTACTGAAACGAACGTTTACATAAAATGTTTTCCAAGGATAAAATTTATAAAATAAACCATTTCTCATCATTTTTAATTCACACATAGGCAATTAAATGTTTACATAAAACATTTTCATTCATTGCCATATACAATGTACAATCTCTACCACTGTATTTGTGATACACATTTTCTAGCATGCGTGTTAGAAAATTTAAGTCATCTTATTATAAAACATGACCATTTAGATTTAGAAATCACAAATTAAAGTTTGTGATAAATCTCACACAACTACACCATCACTTTATGGTGATTTAATTCTTGTATTTTTTACTCTTGTAGTTTTCCAATCTCGTCAAGTTAGGCACATAGCCTACTTTAATACAAGAGACATGGGTGAAAAGAGTCTCACTTAATTAGAGATTTTATTAGAGACATAAACTCTAATAAAAACTAATAAATTGACATAAAACTCTACTTAAGAGTTTATCTTTCATATGAAGAGTCCAGTAAATAATTATAATCTCATTAAATTTATATAAATAAAAACCATCACTTTATGGTGATTTAATTCTTGAAGTCAATCAAACATCAACTTCAATGTATTAACTTTTATTTCTAAACCATATAAAGCATAATATAAATGTTTATATTTATTAAAATCAATGTTATAACATATTACTTATATAAAATGTTTTCATAAAACATTTCAAAGCATTTGTATTTTAACCATTTTTAACAATCATGTTAAATGAAAAAAAAATTCTAACGCGCACGTTAGAAATATTAACATTTCCAGAAAATGTTAATTCGACTTGCTATAAACACATATATGGTTCAAATAAGTAAGTCATTTCAAATGCACATGTTAGAAATGAACAAAAAATTTGCTTCCAAACGAACGCTTTTCATAAACGTTTCTAACACACATGTTAGAAATAAATGATTACAAAAATTATTATAAGACTTATTAGTTTATATAAAATAGACTTATTAATTAACACTCATTTTTTTGAACCACATTATATAAATAATATGATCGTTTCTAACAAGCATGTTAGAACATGAAACATTTAAAAAAAACGTATTGTTTATAAAAATAAAGCCGGTGTAACGCACATGTTAGAAAATTTAATGTTTACAAAAACATATGGTTTACACTAATAAAACCGATCTAACACAAAAGTTAGCAGAGATTAGCGATTTCAAAATCGTTTAAAAAAAACAAAGGGTTGAACCAAAACTATTCGTTTTGTACCACGGTATAGGATTTAAGATTGTATGTCAATCTCAAGAAATCCAAACACAACAAGTTGTACTATATACATATTTCCCAAAAAAAATATTTATAAGATCATGATATCTAAAAATATTTATTTATTTATTTATTTTTTATTATAAATCTTTTCATGAACCCAAAATCATTATAAATAAGGTTTTAAGATTGTAGCAACGATCTCTCGAAATATGTTTTAAGTTTGTAGGAACTAGGTTCACTTTTTATAAAAATAATTACAAAATATATAATAACAGACTCTCGTTTTCATAGGAAATATCATAGTACAATATCATTTGCGATAACTAAATAAAAAGAATATAAAATATAATTATATATAACAATCTTGATTCAAGCCGCATCTCTAGTGGGTCCTTCACCTGCACTTTATAGCATCCTAGACTGCAACAAAGAGCACACTAAAACGTTGACGATTTTGGTTTGGGCACGTGTTCAACACGCTTCCCTTAAAACATATTTTGCGTCTCTACTAAAGACGACGCGACTGTTTCCCAGGGTACAACAGCCGAAGCAGTATGTACTGCCGAAGATGGCTCACGCACCCGAGGTTACATCAGGTAATTGTAGTGTTTGAACTTATGGAACAAATAAGGATGTGATGGTGGTGGAGAACAAGTAGAGAGTACTCATCTCTCTAGTTGGTCTTCAAGTGTTCATCCTCCTTCTAGTACTCTTTTTGTATCAAGCAATACCATATTCTTATATACACAAAAAGAAGCACATAGCCTACTAATTGTACATAAGTTAAGGATTAGTGAAAGGTTTTACTTAATTAGAGACTTAAAAACTCTAATAAAACTAATTAAATGTCATAAGAAGCTTTACTCAAGAGTTTCTCTTTTATTCACCACATGAAAATTCTAATTAATATTTATAATTTTATTAAATTATAAATATATTAAATATCCATTCACCAAATTTCTAAAAGTTTATTCATGAATCGACTATTTCTAGACCTTCAACTTTGTAGATGGATATCAATGATGAAAGATGAAAACTAGCAACGGCGACGTTTTTTTAATAAGTTTATAGGGATAGAGAGAGAAAGAAATTAAAGGGAGATGGCAGTGCTGGCAGTCATTTTTTAGATCCACATATGGTGGTGGTCCCTCTTGAGATGATGGTGACGGTGACAAGCGTTTTTCAGATCTAGAGGAGGTGGCAAGACAATTTCAGGTGACAGTGGTGGCGATTCACTATTATGGCCTATAGGAGATGGTTGTTGTAACTATTGGAGTTGGTTGTTGTCGAAGATGGCTGGTAGTGGCGATGATGGCATGTGGGGTTAGTAGTGGTTGGTGGCGGCGGTGATGGCGAAGTTTTGGTGGTGATGTGGGTGGTAGTTGTGGATGGATGGTGGTGGCAAGTGGAAGAGAGGGGGAGAGAGATAAAGACTAATGTTTGTTATTAATGTATGACCAAATTGTACAAATCAACCTTTATGTTATACCTAAAATGCATATAATACCTTTCACTATGAAATCGACTAAACCTAATCTTTGTGTTCATGTTTTGATACATAGTACAACCTTTATCAAAAACATAGTTTGCTTTCTTAGTTAAATTTCCTCACGTGCAGGCTTTTTGGTCTTTTCAAATCCATATATAATGTATATTTAAAAGAAAACATCACAACTGCTCACCATTCTCTGTTACCCCTAAATAAATAAATATCTAGAGAGAGAAAGAGAAACTAGATCGGAGATGAAGAGAGGGAGATCATAGAGAGAGAGAGATCAAATATGAAGAGAGAGAGATAAGAGATTAGAGATGAAGAGAGAGAGAGATCGTAGAGATAGATCAGAGATAAGGGTCTGCCATGGTCTCCGACCTGTCGGTTTCCCTGCTTGATTGACAGAGAACAAGTATCAGATACGGGGAACATCGGTGATGCTGGTGTTGGTTACAATAGTCAGAACATCGGTGATGGTGGTACTGAAGGCTATGACGATGGTGACGGGTGATGTTGACGATGAATAGTAAGCTTATAAATTAGAATAGATTTGGATATATGTAAACATTTAAACTAATCATCTTCGGTTCTTTCGACTCTCACAGGAACCATCTTAATTGAAAGAGAATGGTAAGTTCATACTTACTCAGCTTGACTCTGGAAGACAATTCGTCCTTTATTGAGCATAATTTAAGGGGAAATTTACAAAAATAGCAATTTCACCAAGTGCATTTTCAAAATTGTCAAGCCGTCCTTGAAGCGACTCACACCTAATAAAAAATTGACACGTGTCCTTTCAAATGTTTTAGATGGGTCATGACGCATCCCATGCCCTCCCCGACGCATCCAATGCCTCCCCGACGCATCCAATGCCTCCCTGAGCATCCCATGCCCTCCCTGACGCATCCCATGCCTCACCGACACATCCCATGCCCTCCCAGATGCATCCCCTGCCTCTCCGACGCATCCTATGCCTCCCGAACGTATCCCATGCATCTTGGTCAACGTGCAACATTTGAAAGGACACATGTCCATTTTTTATTGGGTGTCTGCATATGGACGCATCCCATGCTTGGTGCGTCGCTCCAAAGACGTGTGAGCGTGACATTTTTTAAAATGCACTTAGTCAACATGAATGGTGATGAGGCTGTTGCATTCGGTGCAGCAATATTGGCTGCAAAGCTAAGTGGAAATAATGATAATGATAACATGGTGGGGGACACTGTGTTGCAGGATGTCACCTCTCTATTGTTAGGAATAGCAACCAAGATAAATGGAGTAAAAGATTTCATGTCTGTAGTTATTCCTAGGAACACATCCATACCTGTAGGTTAATCTTGATGGGTCACAACCGGGTCAGCTGGTGCGAGTCAAGTCGGATCAGCAAGAGTTTTAGTTTAATGGGTTAGATAAGTTCTAATGTAGTCACATGTTTTATAAGTTTAATTAGATCATGGGTTAGTTTTATTTACGCATGTAGTAGGTCAAACAATACGTGGGATGAGTAGTGGGTATGTTGGTTCCGTTTCTTTAGTTGAAAGTGGGTTTAATTCTCTATTTATATTTAATATAGTAATGAATGAAGGTGTGGGTTTTTTTTCAAGCAGTACATAATCCTTGAGACTTGGTTTTGGTATTTCGTGTGATTAAACCCTTCAAAACCCAACAATACCCACAATCAAGAAAGACATATATTATTCTGACACTAACAAAACAGGAGTAGGTATCAACGTGTTTCAAGGCGAGCACAACAAAGTTAAGGACAACTTATTACTTAGCAGGTTCGACCTTTGTGGCCTTACACCAGGTTTCAATGGTAACCTCGCAACTAGAGGTTTGCTTCAATATAGATGCTAACAGAATCCTTCTAGTCTCTGTAAAGGAAACATCCACAGGTCAAAAAAAAATCAATTACAATTACTAAAACCTGAAATTGGGGATTTTGAAAATCAAAGGTTCCACTTACTTGGGGTTTTTTGATTTTGATATGAAATGCTACATTCATGTGTAAAATTCAACAACTTATTTTGTAAGTTCTAACTATCATGTGTTGATCTGAAATGTGTGCATTCGTTGTCTAGTTTTATGTTTTGTATTTTGCTTACATTCAAAGAGTAAACTATGAATTAAGTTGTTGTTTACCATAAGTTCCGCGCAGGAGCGATAAGAACTATTTCAAGGCAATTGCAGATTGGATACCAAATGAAGTCCTGGAACTAGAAAATTGAGGGAAAAATGTTAGAACAGTTGATCCTGGCGCTGTAACCTGGTTATCCTGAATGTGCCAAGCTCTCGTTAAGCTCAAAAACGACATACATGGACGTCCAGTATGAAACATGAAAAAAGACAGAAAAGCAAGCCTAGTGGGTCCTAGGTCATACTAAGCCTGTTGATGTCAAAGGGCTCCTGATGAAACATGTGAATAAGGGTTATGTTTGATTGTTTATACATGTATTATTGAGTTTTCATGATAATTATTGTTTCTGATGGTATAAGGTTGCTTTTCTAATCCTTTTTGATGTAGTTCTAAACAAACTTTGATGATTTTAAGTTCTTAAAAAGTAGAGTAAGTTGCAATTTGCGTCCCTTAAGAAAGAGCCTAGTGTCAAGTTGCGTCTTCATTTTGAAAATTTTGCTTGTTGAGTCCCCGGCATGTAAAAGCGCTACGATTTGAGTCCCTGAAACCAACACCCTTAGTTTTTATCAATGAAATAACTATATTACCCTTATATCATATTCGTTTGCGTCCTTATGGCCTTTAACTTTTATCCTTTGCGTCCTGGAGCTTAAAAATTTTAAGTATTATTATTATATTATCATTATTATTTTTTTGCAAACTACAATTTCAAGAAGCACACACAAATACACAATTACAGATCCACTTAATCAGTTTCTTTGCAACTCAAGAACCGGCTTCAATGGGGGTTCTTGATTCTTGAACGTTCTTGAAGATGAAAAAACTGTTGACTTTATTGATCAAGATCAAAAACCCATTTGACCATGCAATTAAATTTGGAGAAAACCTTGTTCTTCCTTTTCTTTTTCTTGCCACCCCAATCATTACCCACACATGCTAACATCTTTTTGAATGGATCTTTAGAACCCAATTCTAGATTTGCTTTCAAGATCTTACTCAGTTGAAATTGGTCAAATGCAACCTTCTAGAGAATTGCAAGGGGTAGAGATGTAAACTAACCGAACTTTTAATGAATAGTTTGTAAATTGTTCGGAGGGAAGTTCGTTTATATTCGTTCGTTTTGAACGAACACAAACAAGAAATTTCGTTCGTTAAACGAACGAACATGAACAGAGATTGAGTTCGTTCATTTTATGTTCGTGAACGTTCGGTAATTTGTTCGTTTATGTTCGCCCGGTTGTGTTCGTTTATTTAAAGGTTTTTATATGTTCTATCTTTGTTTTATTTTTTTGGATTTTAAAATTTTGAAACCCTAGTTATACTATATGCATCCCCTAACATCACTCATTTGACCATTTCAATTTCAATTTGTATTAAAGCTTGCAAACAGCTTAACTTTGTGTTAACCATGTTTGTGATAATTGTGAAAGTGTTAGGATAATTACGTGAAGGCCTTGTCTATTTTTTGGTGGATTCTTTAAAATCTTTATAATGAAAAATGCAAATTTTATTCTAAATGATATATACTTATGCGTATTCATTTTTGTTCATAAAACGTTGTTTGTGTTCATTTATGTTCATGAACATTTGTTTGAGTGCAATTGCATTTGGTAAGTGTTCATGAACATGTTCATTTCCTAAACGAACAAGAAATCTCGTTCGATAGGTGTTTGTGAACAGTTCATGAATAGACTTTTCGTTAGTGTTCGTATGTTCGTTTACAGCCCTACTAGGAGGCATGGAATCAATTATTTGAGAATGTAGGGGTAGATTCTATGGTAGATCCAACTGACAACGGCGGGCGGTGGTGGTCGTGGTGGTTCTTCTGGTTCGGTTTGGGTTTTTAAGTCGGGTTTGGTTCTTACGGTTGGATCTGTTCCCTGTTCTTGTTCTTGTTCTTGTTTTTGTTCTTGAATTGGTGGGTTTAGGTTTTGGGTTTTAGACTTATTGGAAGTAAAGAGGTGTTGGGTGTTCTTGAATTTGTGGGTTTAGGTTTCACTTTGTTCATATCTTGGAAGATGAGGATGGATGATTAAGATGTGTCCAGATTTTGAATGTTGTTTGTTCTTGAAGAAGATGATGATAATGAATTTTTTTGAAGATGATGTTGATAATGAATGTTCATGTTGATATTCTTGGATGTTCATGTTCATTTTAGGATGATGAAATCAGGCCTAGATCTTCAAGATGTTCATGTTTATATTTTGAATATTCATTTTCCTGTTGATATTCTTGAATTTTCATGTACATGAAAATGATGAAATTGATATGATATATGGACATAGGCCCAGATCTTCAAAGATGATAAAATTAGAATTCAGGATTTGTTATTTTTTTTAAATACTGTGAGATTACCAAAATACCTCTTGACCTAATGGTCAAACTAACAGAATTTTAACAGAATGACTCAATATGTAGCGCTTTTACATGACTAGGAATTCAACAAACAAAATTTTTAAAATAGGGACACAACTTGACATCACGTTCTTTCTTTAGAGATACAAATTGCAATTTACTATAAAAAGTAAAATTCTAATGATGTCAACATTTTTAGGTTGATTTTTATTTGACATTGTTTATATTTTGTAGTAAAATATGTTATGGGTTAAGAATACAAGTGCCGCTCTTGTAAACATTCGAAGTAGAGGGTTTGTTGATAATAACTCATAAATGGCAATAAGCATAATCTTGTTGATTATATTAGGATCGGATTTCACCACTATTGACCACCTAACAGTTAATTGGTTGATTAGATGAAAATTACTTGGTGAACATCCAACAAGCGATTTATCGGCGACAAATGTAAAATCGGGTGGACTAAGTGGTTGAAAAATCTACTCATTTATAGTTAAATGTTTGTTTGTTTTTTTCTCGGGTTAGTTGTTTGTTAACCGGGTATGTCGTTTTATATAAAGTTTGGCTTGTCATAACCAAGTCAATTAGTAGTTAATCTTTGTAAAGCAACTACGAAAAATGGATTCTGGATTAATAATAGATACGAATTATCTAGTCCCTATTCGTGAAATTTATTTGATATCATAACAAAACAGTAATATACTTTTAGCATTTTAAGACAATATACACTTATTATTTTACATAAATAATTCTAAGTTTTGTACATCCATAACTTTTTTTATGTATTTCAGTTGTTTGATAGCAGAACATTGATGCGTGATCTATTTCTGAATCATATATGGGTTGTAAACAAGTCAAGCCGAGTCAAGCCAGGGCGAGCTTGAGCTTGAAATTAAACAAGGCAGCTCAGCTCAACTCGAGCTCGAAGTTAAACGAGCTTAAAAACGAGCCAACGAGTTGAGCCAGACCCGGCTTGGCTACAAAACTAGTCGGTTCGGATCACGTCGTTCACATCGAGTTTTCTTATATAGCTTTTTTCAAGCGAGCTTGAGCTTTTTGAAGAGCCGGCCCATCTATTCCTTAAAAGTCTATATGCAAGAAGAAAAAAAACAAATTTGACATATTGTTAACAGTTCAAGGATCATCTATTTAACTCAATGGGTAACAACAAACAATTCAGGGATCATTTATGGAGCTCAACTAGGTGAGATATTCACGCAACGTGGCGGGGTGTCTTGTAAGAAAAGGGGTGAGTGTATTTTAGGTTCGTTAAAGTATTAGTATGATACTTGCACTCGCTATGGAAACCAAAAGACATACATCCAAAATGATATTAACTCATGTTTTACAATTACTTGTTTTACAATTACCGGTACAACTACCGATATTGTTCGGCGGAGCATCAGTTCCGTCACTTCACTGGCATTCGCTATTGCATTGGGTAAAAAAAACTTTATTGCCCATAGAACTTTATATTCCATCACTTTTATGCAGTCATGTAAAGAAAACCATAAAAAAGAATAAGATACTGGTACCGATATAGTTCTAAGAATATTGGTTAGATCTGTCACGGTGAAGAACAAAAGCATGTTGCAACGGTGTCTTCAAAATTTTATATTATGTTACTCAAGTAACAAAAAAAGGTAAACGATATAGCTATATATATATGTGTATATATATATATGCATAAAACTCAACGAGTTTTGTATTACCATGTTGAGGGAACCATAAAACCGAATATAACACAGTATCGATGTTTGTTGGAATAAATTTTTTATCGAATCAAAGATAAAAGTAAACACGCTGCAATGGTATATTCAAGATTTATTAAACGTCATATTATATTACTCAAATAATGAATAGGGTAAACAACTTACAAAACGTCATATTATATTATATTGCTTAGATAACCAAAATGGTAAACAACATCACTTTACGTTACTGTGTACAACTCGGTTTAATATAAATTTTATGTCTAAGCGTAGATAAAAATAAGAACATCCCAATGGCATATTCAGAATTTTATAAAATGTCATATTTCTTAAGTTATAAACGGAAAATAAAATCTACTTAAAAGAATTTACAAAAATAAAATATTATAATAGTTATAATAAAAATTAGTTATAGGAAAAAAAACTAAAAAAAAGTTTTGATAAACTCCCTTGTATTAATTCTTTTCAAAAAGTAATTAAAAAAGAAAAAAAAGCTATTTAAAATTATCTACTATACATGTCCTTTATATTTGTAAGATTTAAGAATAAGAATGTAAACAACTAAACGTTATCCATTGTCCAATATTATAATCCTACTTCTTTGTCCCTCACTAACATATCGTCTACAAAGAAAAAACAACATAAGAACATGAAAAAATATTTATTTTAAGCGAAAAAATATAAGGTTATACGAATCGTATAAGGGTTATACAACTCGTATAGTATTTTTTTTTAATCTTTAAACTATACGAGTTATATAACTCTTGAACCACTCATATAATTTTAAAACCCATATATTATACGAGGCTTATACCACTTATATGACTTTTAAACATGCCTTATGATGAACTATATGAGTTGTATAAGGGTTATATGACTCGTATAGTTCTTTTAACTACGAGTTTAATCTTTTGTTTCGATCAATCTACCCTATTCAACACAACGATTAACAAGTTTCGAACACAACGTATGCTATACAATCACGTTTAGCGTGTTGTTTGTTATGTTAAGGTGTTTCCTGAAAAGCAAGTGTTGATTCTCCACGCCATTGTACACAGACCAAAGTTGAGAAGTTAACCAGTTCATAATGATACAAACCTTTGTCTATGTGATTTTATCTAGGTTTTATGTAGATAACCAGTTATTAATAACTGAAAATAAGATAATTACGGTTGCTAATACATATGATTAATATGAGAGTTAGTAGGAAATTTACGTTCACGCTTTTTATCTAACAGGTTTCGTTGCAGCTTGTCATAGTAATAGTTGTATGACTCAATGGTAGTAATAGTTGTATGACCACATACGCGTGCAGATGCGCTCATTGAGGTCTATATTGCTTACTATAACGCGGGGCTCCACATTCTTGTTCAACGTACCTCTTAACTTCTCTAACACCCACATCAAGGTATTTCCCCGTTCGTTGGTTATAAAAACTTAGGCAATACAAAACGGGCAGTATGTTGATGTGACGCCAAAAATCTAAATGAGCGGCAGTTTATACTGGTGCGTTACGTATGTGGCATCTATTAGCAACACATGCAAGAAGGCACGTCACAACTTGTGTAGTGGTGGTGGATAAAGAAAACATCATGTACCTTGTCATCGGTTTCGTTTGACTGATTGTAGTAAATATATTCTTTCAAGTTCAACAAGTTGAAAAGAAACCGCATTGGAGTGTTGCTGACTTTCTCTAATTGACCTACTTTCACTCACACATTGTATATGGTATTTCTGGTGGACACGTCAAGTTCTGCTCCTCAATGGTCGGAAGTTCGTCTCGTGGTTTCATGTTCAAATGTATGAGTTGCCACACCATCCTTTCTTCATCTGGGCCAGCCTCATCACGGACGGATGACCCTCAATATACAACAAAAGTTCATGGTTATGCTTAGTGTGTCTCACCTCTAGCGTCCAAACATTTATCCTCTTTTTGAATAACCCTACCAATTGGAACTTGCACACGGGTTTTTTTTGTTCCACCACGTCTAACCGTGGTTGTTTGCTTGTGTTTACCACCACAACGTTCAGCAAACAGTTCGTGAACTGTTCGATGGGAAGTTCATTCTTGTTTGTTAGTCTAATAAATGAACAAACACAAACAAGAAATTATGTGTGACAACCGGCGTTCTCCGGTTGTAATCAAGCGCATAACAAACAGTAATACCATCATAATTAACGTAATTAGACGTAAATTAACTCGATCAGGCCTTTGGAAAGCCTAGGAACGTCTACTTGATTCACGTTACGCGATTTGGCGACAATCGAGAATTCTAACGCGAAATTTGAACGATAAGCGAACGGATGCCGAACGAATACTGACAACATCTTAAAACAAGAATTTTATACTTGTATTTATCATTCGGTTATAATTATGCAAAATAATTGGATAATCGGGCATCGCAAAGCACAACGCGAAAGTTACGCGGAAAATCAAGATGCACCGACAACGAGACGGAAGCCACGGACGAGAGTTACGTCTAAATATTAATATATTGTGATATATTTGACTTCGTTTTCAAAATTTAATACTCGTGGTAGAAACCGGATCGAAAAACGGATAAAAACGGTGACCGTAGCAAAATACGCGATTTTAACGCAACGAATGGATTTACGCGTCAAAACCCGACCTCCAATATAATTTTAAGCACTCTCGAGCCAAATAAATATAATACGACCCTAATACGATGTTTGGGTTTCAACAATGGGCCGTGGAAAATGTTGGGCTTCGACGCATTAACGGGCTTAAGGCCCGACCCACTAAACAAAACCCTAACATATATATATATGCTTATAACATATTCTCCCAAATTTCCCTCACTTAATCCCTAGCACACCTCAAGAGAACCCCCTGTTCCCTTTGCTCCGATCGCCGGAATCCGGCGGAATCGCCGGCGACTCCGGTCGTCTTCTCAGGCCGACCACTCCCCCGCAACACCCACCTCTTCTCCTTGTACCCCCTTATACACACACCTGCATACATATATTAGAGCGTGAGAGAGAGACTGGTAGAGAGACGCAGGCCGGAGATAGAGAGAGACCAGCGTAGAGAGAGAGAGCCGTGAGGGAGATAGAGAGACGGCGGCTGCAACGCCGTTTCGGACCAGCGGCGGCGGCAGTCGCCGCGTCTCAGCAGCGCGACTGTCGCGGCGGTGGCAGTGGTGCAGCGAAGGCGGCGGAAGCGGCGATTTCGGGGTGTGGAGCGGTCGGCGGCAGAAGTAATTCCGGCTCGACCGGCGATGGCGACGGTCCAGGTCCGGGTCACTGTGGTCAGATTATGGTTCAGGTTTTGTTCGGACTAAGTTCAGTTTTGGGGATTAACTCGAGTCAGCCTCGTGTCTCGGTTCAGTTCAAGATCGGCTCAGGTTTGGTCAACATCAGATTCAGTTCAAGGTTCGGATTCGGTTCAGATTTTAGTTCATGTTTCGATTTCTGGTTCGACTTGTTTCAGATCTATTTCGGGTTTTCGTTTTGGGTTTGATTGAAGCTGGGGTTAGTTGGGTTTATCCCGTTTCAGTTTTGATACAGGTCTCGGTTTGAGTTCGGCCGACTCAGTCACGAATGGTTCAACCAGTCAACAACAGTCAACTCGGTTCAGTTTCGGTTCGACTCGGTCAAACCACGGTCAACTCGGTCAAACCACGGTCAACTCGGTCAAACCACGGTCAACTCGGTCAAACCCGGTCAACTATCGGGTCAATGGGTCAACTAAGACTCGGATTTAATTACGACGCGAAATCTATTTATATTAGCTTATATAAATAATAATATGCAATATCGCGAAACCGAGCTAAAAACCGAACCGTAAACGATTACATATCGCCAAAAAAATTAAAAATAACAATAGATCCGACGCATAAAATTCGTGTAAAAGTCACTGGTTAAACATCGAACCGATGTCGTTAAATATAAAAATCGGAAATATTAATTGGCGAAACATTATATTGAACGCGACGGAAAAGTATTATATATTGTTTGCGTACATTGAATATTGCATTTTGATAAATAAATCGACAACTAGTATTGTCGGGATCGTCCGAAAACAGAGGAAACTCTGCCCGATTTTCGTAAAAAAACACGATACAAAACACATCGACTTTCAAAGGCAAAGCATCCGATTCAAAGCGATAGTTATAAAAAAATATCGTTACGTATTTATTTTGTCGACGCTATTAAAACTTTCAACAACGAGCCGATAACATTTCAACAAGCGCGATTACAAGATAACAAGATTCATATAATCGACTATAAAATAAATAATATTTATGTATGTTTAATTCAAAGTCGAAACTCGGAAATTAGTTTTGAAATATCAATAACTCATCCGAAAATCTCTAGAGAATAAATATAATGTTTATATTTATTTCGACACGTCAAACTTTTTCGAACCCTTTTACGAGGTAATTGTAAAGGGGTATAATTATTTCAAACGACGGAATTCGGAAATCATCTATTAAAGGCGTCTGGAATTCGGAAATCGTATCACACAAATATAATTATATATATTCGAATGTCGAGAAGTTGAATATTCTTATAAAGTAAATATAGTTATATTTATTTCAAACGTCGACGATTCGGGAACTTCAAATGCTATTTGTCATATTCGATTCCAACACCTAACGAAGTGCGACACGATACCGCAAGACTATAACAAGCGTACGATTACATCGTTAATTATTTATTATAAACGATACGCCAGACTCTTGCTCAGATACGAAATGTATATCTATACGAGTATATTTACAAGTGTATATACATTGTATCTTACGAAAACTACGAAGAGTCGTACTATTACCCGTCGACGTACATGACGACTAAATATGATTTCATGAAATATAGTTATGTTTATATGTGAACATATATTTCAAGTCGCTCGAAAACTAAAGCGTTTATAAGAAAACCATAGATTGGTTATTCCGAGTTAAGACAATGACAACTTCATATAATCGTATGGTTAACGATTCGGTAGAGCTCGGTGACACGTAGTTTAGCTACGTTATATCAAGAAACTTATAAGTTATTCCGTTTTAGAAATGCCTTAGATTGCATGCTAGCAAGTCAAGTTGTGGAGACAACACTATGGAATCACATTAAGCTAGCTTTGCACAAGGATATCAAGGTGAGTTCATAACCCCCACTTTTTAACCGTTTTACATTTTTATAAATGTTTTCGGGGTGGAAAGACATGCAAGTTTTACGAAAGCATAAAATGTTTCGATGAACGAAATCATATTTCTAAACCATGTTACAAACAGATTTCAATGAACTCAAATGGTTTACGAAGGGTTTATGCTAAACTTACCGGTTTTCACAGCTATAAAAAGCTTTTCGAAACATGCATGAGTTTTATGACTAGTGACGGATCGTCATAGTCACAACTAGGGGGCGAGGCCCCAATTTTATTTATAACATGGGCTAGGCCCTATGACAAGAAAACATGGGCTAGGCCCAATGACACGGATAACATGGGCGAGGCCCAATAACACAGATTTATAACAATTGGTATGTGGCTATGGGATTAGATGATAACAGATCACTGTGCGTAAGTAGGATGATGACAATAGTAACCATTAATGACGTAGTGACCAAGGTGCAAAAGGTATAGATCTATCGAGTTTGAGACACGCTCCACTCCTGGTAAGTTAACCGGTTAGGAGTGCTTTTGTGATCCCAATGATATCAGAGTTGTCTCGGTTTGGTTACTTACTTATGTCACATAGGTCTGTGTATTAGCTACACACTGACAGATCCTTAGATTCCATAGGCATACTACATACTACGATTTCAATACCAGTTTACAAATATAACAGATTTCAATATATGTTTATAGATTTAACAGAAACATTTCAATACCGGTTTACAGATACAATTGAAAACATTTTACCATCGGTTTATAAACATAACAGTTATATGCATGGATTTGCAAACGACATGGAAAACATCTCAATACTGTTACACAGACATGACATTTCAAATGCTTTGGGATACTATGATCCCACAAACCGGTTTTTCGAATGCAAAATGCTCAAATGTTTTATGACTCATTTGAAAACAAAAACAGACAAACTATGAACTCGCCAACTTTATGTTGACTTTTCGCATGTTCTTTCTCAGGTTATAATTTCAAGTATGGCACGGTTGGAATAGTGGAACCCATGGGATTCGAGTACTTAGCAGGTGTTCACTTATTAGAAGTCTTAGCACTCACTTTACTTCTGTTGTGCAATGAAGATACCAGTTTAGTTCACACCCAGCTCTGATGTGAAGGAATTACAGGGGATGTGACAGAGTGGTATCAGAGCTATAGGTTTCAGCGAATTAGGTTTCTGTGGAGATACCTAGGCTTTAACCTCACGTTCCTTTTGGGACATTAGATCAATAAGACTTGAATACATACAAAACGCCTAGCACTCGAATATGGGTTCCAACCGTGGCCAAAAACATTAAGTAAACATTATGATTTTAATCATACACTAGTGTTGTGTTTGATACACGGTACACGAAAACATCACATACCGTAAGCAAAACTTTGAGAGTTTTGACAACATGCATTTAAGACCTTTGGAAAACTTATGTCAATGTTCATTAAAGGTCATTACGTAGGAACTGCGACTGTTTACTCGGGCATACGCCATTATATATATTGTCGCTACTATTTTATTTACCCGAGCAGGTAGCCTACGCAAAACGAAACACTAGTGCGCAAATATACGTGAAACTTAAACGATACGACAACGGATGTTGAAGTACATCACATACGACTTTCAAGGCGCGGCCTTGAGAAAGCACGACATTACGACAACGATGCTAATCCCGTCAGCGGGGGAACTAATGGCTAGAATGCAACAACTTGTCACGTGGTCCTATAAGCGACACGAAACACGCTGAGGTACGTCCAAACGAGATTTCATAACAGTCGGTACTTATTACTATGGTAATCACCACAATTGGCGCTGCAAAAGAAATCACATGTCTTCGCATTCCCCCTACTTTATTAATGGCGATTACGCCATATTCGACATTCGGTGGTAATGTCACGAAACAATAAGTCATCACAGGAAATACCAGGTAAAGTCCTCGAATTCCTTTTGTTGAAATTTCAGCTTTGCATATAATGAGTAGATTTACACACCTCCACTCCTCATAACGGTCATTGTGTCACGGGAAATTCTTTCTTGATTAGCGAACACATATTGCATCATTTTTTGACAAATTTATACGATACACATGCTTTGTTGCTACGCATGTGGTTAACTTGATACGTGGAGACCATCGGGGTCTTCACTTCGAATGGTCATTTCATCAATAATTCAAAAGTTGGTTCGTTATACTCAAAAATTTTGCATTGTGATCTAGATGACCTGCCTTATTGCAAATATTGACTCCTTGGTATCGAGTCAACGAATTTCTTGAAATTTCTTTCCTTTCCAAGTTGCATACATGGGTTTTTGTAGTAACCATATCGAAACTTGTTCGAATCATGTATTTATTGTTGGATTGTGTCACACCAAGTTCAATTGTTTGAACTTGCTCACTGTGTACAAAATTCAATTCAAGGATTCCATATGATGGATTGAGGCCGTCATATTCAAAGTAATATCAACAAGCAATTCATGTATTTCGAACCATAGTAGACTGGTTCAGTCTGCATCCTTCATTAAATCATTGGTTGGCTACGACACCTTGTGGTGGCGTTACACTAGCTGAAGCTTGCGCTGACATCGCTTTCACAACTCACGTACGGATTTAATTACTTAATTATTTATTCATTTTAAATCCCCCTTGGATCATTTTCTTAAAACATTATTAATACAATTGTGTATTAAGAAGATGGTATACAAATTATGATCTATTTCAGTGTACCTCGTAACGGTTCTTTCATCATCGGTCGAAAATTTTGGGATATTTATTGTTCTTCCACTAGCGACCGAAAAATTTGTATTTATTTGTTCTTTCATTTTCAGTTGAAAATCCTATGAGATTATTTGGAACAAATATTCAGACTTACTTGATTGAACCTTTCATTAAATTGTAAACACGGTGAATTTGTTCAATCACCGCTATTATTGAATTACTTCAATGACTATGACGCCTTGTGGCGTCAATATAAACTTGTAGCTTGGGCTAATCATCAAAAGTGGTCTTAATGCAACTATGTATTAAGACAATGATACACTAACTTCGGTTGTAATTCGGTGTATCCTTGCAATTCAATAGTGTTACCTTATGGTTCAAAAAGTTAACAGATCATCTTCATGTTTCTAATTCAGTTGAGCTTGTTGAATTCTAAGTCTCACCGATCCAACAACCAACGCTAGTTTCCGTTGGTAGAAATTCAGTTGAGCTTGTTTACAGATTATGAACGTCTTGGAAATTTATTGTCGAGAATTCTCATTTGTATGACCCATTTAAACTTAGTCACATTGGTGATTATGTCATTACATTTCGTTCACTTGGCATTTATTCTGAAAACAGATTCAGTTGAACCAGTGGGTTCATGTTGTTGTAGTAAGTCATTGTATTCATATAATCTAGACAAGTCTCGATGCGATTACATGGTCATTTACCTGGGTAGTATTAATACTTATCTACGCATGACAAAAATCTAAGGAGATAACATAGCTTAAATTTCAAGGACGAAATTTTTATAACAAGGGGAGAATGTGACAACCGGCGTTTTCCGGTACCATCATAATTAACGTAATTAGATGTAAATTAACTCGATCAGGCCTTTGGAAAGCCTAGGAACGTCTTCTTGATTCACGTTACGCGATTTGGCGACAATCGAGAATTGTAACGCGAAATTTGAACGATAAGCGAACGGATGCCGAACGAATACTGACAACGTCTAAAAACACAATTTTTATACTTGTATTTATCATTCGGTTATAATTATGCAAAATATCTGGATAATCGGGCATCGCAAAGCACAACGCGGAAGTTACGCGGAAAATCGAGACGCACTGACAACGAAACGGAAGCCGCGGATGAGAGTTACGTCTAAATATTAATATATTTTGATGTATTTGGCTTTGTTTTCAAAGTTTAATACTCGCGGTAGAAACCGAATCGAAAAAACGGATAAAAACGGTGACTGTAGCAAAATACGCGATTTTAACGCAACGAACGGATTTACGCGTCAAAACCCGACCTCCAATATAATTTTAAGCACTCTCGACCTAAATAAATATAATACGACCCTAATACGATGTCTGGATTTCAACAATGGGCCATGGAAAATGTTGGGCTTCGATAGGTTAACGGGCTTTAGGCCCGACCCACTAAACAAAACCCTAGCAATATATATATATATATTCTTATAACATCTTCTCCCTCATTTCCCTCGCTTCAAACCCTAGCTCACCTCAAGAGAATCCCTCTGCTCCCTCTGCTCCGATCGCTGGAATCTGGCGAAACCGACGGCGACTCCGGTCGTCTTCTCCGGCCGACCACTCACCCGTGACACCCACCTCTTCTCCTTGTACCTCCTTATACACACACCCGCATACATATATTAGAGCGTGAGGGAGAGACTGGTAGAGAGAGGCAGACCGGAGATAGAGAGAGACCAGCGTAGAGAGAGAGAGAGAGCCGTGAGGGAGATAGAGACAGCGGCTGCGACGCCATTTCGGACCAGCGGCGGCGGCAGTCGGCGGGGGCAGTGGTGCAGCGGCGGCAGTCGGCGAGGGCAGTGGTGCAGCGACGGCGGCGGCAGCAGCGATTTCGGGGTGTGGAGCGGCCGGCGGCTGAAGTAATTCCGGCTCGACCGGCGATGGCGACGGTTCATGTCCGGGTCACTGTGGTCAGATTATGGTTCAGGTCTTGTTCGAACTAAGTTCAGTTTTGGGGATTAACTCGAGTCAGCTTCGTGTCTCGGTTCAGTTCAAGATCGGCTCAGGTTTGGTCAACATTAGTTTCGGTTCAAGGTTCGGATTCGGTTCAGATTTTAGTTCATGTTTCGAGTTCCGGTTCGACTTGTTTCAGATCTATTTCAGGTTTTCGTTTAGGGTTCGATTGAAGCTGTGGGTTAGTTGGGTTTATCCTGTTTCAGTTTTGATACAGGTCTCGATTCGAGCTCGGCCGACTCAGTCACGAATGGTTCAACCAGTCAACAAGTCACAGCAGTCAACTCGGTTCAGTTTCGGTTCGACTCGGTCAACACCGAAGCAACTCGGTCAAACCACGGTCAACTCGGTCAAACCCGATCAACTATCGGGTCAATGGGTCAACTAAGACTCGGTAAAAATTTAATTACGATGCGAAATCTATTTATATTAGTTTATATAAATAATAATATGCAATATCGCGAAGCCGAGCTCAAAACCGAACCGTAAACGATTACATATCGCCAAAAAAAATTAAAAATAACAATAGATCCGACGTATAAAATTCGCGTAAAGTCACTAGTTAAACATCGAACCAACGTCGTTAAATATAAAAATCGGAAATATTAATTGGCGAAACATTATATTGAACACGACGGAAAAGTATTATATATTGTTTGCGTACATTGAATATTGCGTTTTGATAAATAAATCGACAACTAGTATTGTCGGGATCGTCCGAAAATAGAGGAAACTCTGCCCGATTTTCGTAAAAAACACGATACAAAACACATTGACTTTCAAAGGCAAAGCATCCGATTCAAAACGATAGTTATAAAAAAATATCGTTACGTATTTATTTTGTCGACGCTATTAAAACTTTCAACATCGAGCCGATAACATTCAACGAGCGCGATTACAAGATAACAAGATTCGGTAATCGACTATAAAATAAATAATATTTATGTATGTTTAATTCAAAGTCGAAACTCGGAAATTAGTTTTGAAATATCAATAAATCATCCGAAAATCTCTAGAGAATAAATATAACGTCAATCTTTTTCGAACCCTTTTACGAGGTAATTGTAAAGGGGT
Source organism: Scalesia atractyloides (assembly GCA_947069175.1). NCBI lineage: Eukaryota > Viridiplantae > Streptophyta > Magnoliopsida > Asterales > Asteraceae > Scalesia > Scalesia atractyloides. Next base: position 18,354,301 of record CAMTDV010000026.1, read on the forward strand.
ATAATTATTTCAAACGACGGAATTCGGAAATCATCTATTAAAGGCGTCTGGAATTCAGAAATCGTATAACACAAATATAATTATATATATTCGAATGTCGAGAAGTTGAATATTCTTATAAAATAAATATAATTATATTTATTTCAAACGTCGACGATTCGGGAACTTCAAATGCTATTTGTTATATTCGATTCCAACACCTAACGAAGTATGACACGATACCGCAAGACTATAACAAGCGCACGATTACATCGTTAATTATTTATTATAAACGATACGCCAGACTCTTGCTCAGGTACGAAATGTATTATCTATACGAGTATATTTACAAGTGTATATACATTGTATCTTACGAAAACTACGAAGAGTCGTACTATTACCCGTCGACGTACATGATGACTAAATATGATTTCATGAAATATAGTTATGTTTATATGTAAACATATATTTCAAGTCGCTCGAAAACTAAAGCGTTTATAAGAAAACCATAGATTGGTTATTCCGAGTTAAGACAATGACAACTTCATAGAATCGTATGGTTAACGATTCGGTAGAGCTCGGTGACACGTAGTTTAGCTACGTTATATCAAGAAACTTATAAGTTATTCCGTTTTAGGAATGCCTTAGATTGCATGCTAGCAAGTCAAGTTGTGGAGACAACATCATGGAATCATATTAAGCTAGCTTTGCACAAGGATATCAAGGTGGATATCAAGGTGAGTTCATAATCCCCACTTTTTACCGTTTTACATTTTTATAAATGTTTTCGGGGTGGAAAGACGTGCAAGTTTTGCGAAAGCATAAAATGTTTCGATGAACGAAATCATATATTTTTAAACTATGTTACAAACAGATTTCAATGAACTCAAATGGTTTACGAAGGTTTTATGCTAAACTTACCGGTTTTCACAGCTATACAAAGCTTTTCGAAACATTCATGAGTTTTATGACTATTGACGGGATCGTCATAGTCACAACTAGGGGGCGAGGCCCCAATTTTATTTATAACATGGGCTAGGCCCAATGACAAGAAAACATGGGCTAGGCTCAATGACAAGAAAATATGGGCTAGGCCTAATAACACGGATAACATGGGCGAGGCCCAATAACACAGATTTTAACAATTGGTATGTAGTTATGGGATTAGATGATAACGGATCACTGTGCGTAAGTAGGATAATGACAATAGTAACCATTAATCACGTAGTGACCAAGGTGTAAAAGGTATAGATCTATCGAGTTTGAGACACGTTCCACTCCTGGTAAGTTAACCGGTTAGGAGTGCTTTTGTGATCCCAATGATGTCAGAGTTGTCTCGGTTTGGTTACTTACTTATGTCACATAGGTCAGTGTATTAGCTACACACTGACAGATCCTTAGATTCCATAGGCATACTACATACTACGATTTCAATACCAGTTTATAACAGATTTCAATATCTGTTTACAGATTTAACAGAAAACATTTCAATACCGGTTTACAGATACAATTGAAAACATTTTACCATCGGTTTATAAACATAAGTTATATGCATGGATTTGCAAACGACATGGAAAACATCTCAATACTGTTACACAGACATGACATTTCAAATGCTTTGGGATACTATGATCCAACAAACCGGTTTTTCGAATGCAAAATGCTCAAATGTTTTATGACTCATTTAAAACCAAAAACAGACAAACTATGAACTCGCCAACTTTATGTTGACTTTTCTCATGTTCTTTCTCAGGTTATAATTTCAAGTATGGCACGGTTGGAATAGTGGAACCCATGGGGATTCGAGTACTTAGCAGGCGTTCACTTATTAGAAGTCTTAGCACTCACGTTTACTTCCGTTGTGCAATGAAGATACCAGTTTAGTTCACACCCAGCTCTGATGTGAAGGAATTACAGGGGGTGTGACATTCTGTTTGGTAAGTTAAACAAACGAACATAAACAAAGGTTGCGTTCGTTTGTGTTTGTGAACGTTTGGTAATGTGTTCATTTATGTTCGCTTATTTATGTTTGTTTGTGTTCATTCATTTAAACATTTTTTATGTTATAGTTTTATTTTATTGGTTTTAGTTTTTAAAATTTGAAACCATGGTTATACTATACGCCTCTGCCAACATCCCCTTTTCTGATGAATATGCAAATTGTATTTTTAAATTATTCGTCTGTGTTCATTTACGTTTATGAACCTTGTTTGTGTTCATCTACGTTCGGTAAGTGTTCAAGAGCATGTTCATTTTCTTAATGAACGAACATGAATAAGAAATCTTGTTCGGTAACCGTTCATGAACATATTCATTCATTAATGCCAAACAAGAGCTTGTTCGTGTTTGTTCGGTTTTTTTACAACCCTAGCCACACTCACATCTAAGCCATATTCTTTCTCACCGATTTTATCTGCCTTTTTTGTTCGTTGGGTGACTATGGCGTATTCGTTGTCACGTCCTACTGCAATACACCAAATCCTCTAAGGTGACGAATCTCTAAAAACAAACTTGTGTTTAGACTACAATTCTATTAAGGTTATGACAAATAAGTGTAAAAAACTGTATCTAGTCGATTTGAAACACACTAGGTTCCTCATCACTAGGCCCTGGGTCAAGGTGCCCACTAGCAGACACCATCTCTTTCTTGGGTTCAATAAACCCAAACTCGTTAGGATACTCAACGCCATAATTCCCCTCATAGTTATTATACGCCTCAATGCGGATTTAAAAAAAAGGTCCAAGTCCCCCCATTTGGTATCAAACGACCTTGGATTTAAATCGAACGTCAAGAACTACAAATTGACATCTTGATTCAAATCATACGTGCCCTGATACGAATTGCTAGTAGATTCACCAAAAAAAAACTTGTCGTCTCAAAAAGATATCGCTACCTAAGATAACTTGAATATACAGAGAACTCAATAGAGATTAATAGAACCTAAATGATAAATGAAGAAGTTTATTGCCGTTTATATAGTAAATTTTGACAAAATATTTCTTACAGATAATTGGTGCGCATAACGAGGTATATTACGACTAGCCAAATAATTGATACGCATAACGAGGAATATTACGTCTAATCGCGTCAAATCAAATAATATGTTTAATTAAAAAAAACCTTATAACGATATATAGTTCGTATAACCCATCACAAACATATATATATGATGAACAAAAATCTTATTTTGCTACCTTATATATGGATTATATAGCCTTTCGATCCATATATAAAATATCAAAATAAGATCTTATTCATTAACCCCAGTGATATTGTTCCTTAACAAAAAAACAAAGTCCAAAAAATGTGCTCAATAAAAGAAGAAGCGGGAGATAATAAAATTATAATAACGATAATATATTGGAAAAACAATCAAAAAGAGAGAAGGGCGTGTTTGAAGTTAATAAACGTTTGGGCTCCCTTTATTCAAAATTCAAGATTAAAACCCTAAAAACTAAGGATAGAGGAGTCTAGTGTGAGAAATTAGGGCTTTGAGATCGATCAACTTTCGTTTTCTTTTGAGCTTTCTGCAGGAAAATATTATATGCTTTGATTGTACTCCCTCTTGCTTTTTTTTTTTTGTATTTTTTGTGTTGAAAGGTATGGAAAATGTGAGTAAGAAAATGTTGAAGAAGAGCTTTTTTATGGTTGTTTTCTCAACTTTCTCGTTTCTCCCATTTTTACTTCTTTATTGAAACTTAAAACACAACTAACTATTTACCATTTAGGGATACACAAAATAACTCTCCTTTTTTTTGTAATTGTTTATACATATTATGTATGTATCTTCTAAAAAGAATTTGATAGTAGGTTGAGTTTTCCATACCTCCCTGCTGGTCTTTTTGAGAATAAAACCCGAAGGTTTTGGGGTTATTCCTACTTTTGAACACCATACTTGTGAAATACCAACCAAACACCTATATAAGGAAGGGTCTACATAATGATACATCCATCTGCCTATCTAGACATCCTCTAGACGGGTCGTCTAGACCTAGACGGGGCGTCTAGGGATCCTTTTCTCCGACCACATTCCAGCGCTCGTACAATGTCAAATCAATCACATCAGACGGGGCGTCTAGCCCTAGATGGACCGGGAAGACGACCAGCACAAGACGGGTCGTCTAGGCCTAGACGACACGTCTTGGAGGTAGATATTGACTTTGGTAGTCTGCATGCATGTTAGTAAAGCAGTAGTGGCCTAGACGAGGCGTATAATTTTTGTTAAATAGAGCCATGCAGAGCATTTGATGTCGCAGAAATTTTTCACTTCGTCGTCGGAATTCTCTACGTCTTCTTCTATGGCTTATATTACTTCATCTGATATCATTCAAAGGTGGTGAAATGTCATCAAAGTGGGACGACAACTATTTCTTTGGGGCGTATTCTGGCGAGTCATGGGTGCCTGAAGCCAATCTGGTAACAGTTATTAGGTTAAACTAGTTGTTGTTTTAATTATTTACTAATGGTGATACCGTTGTTAGGGGGAGACCGTTGTTCCCGATTCTAACGAGCAAGAGGAGGTTGTGTCAAGTGTACAAGGAAATCAAAACAGGTCGTTTATAGATTTGAACGAGGTTCCTCACGTTGAAGTAACATCTCATGTGGACGACTCGTACAAAGTTGATGCACCATGTTATCCTGCGCAACATGGGTTTAAGGATTATGGATACGGGTGTGAATACTCGTACGTGCAACAATACGATACAGATGGATACGGAGGAGACTGTTACGAAAGTTACAACGCAACACAATCTTTGTACGGTCAAGAAGTCTATCCTAATGGTGGAGGATATGGTGGTGAGGCACCCCCATGCGCAGACAATCCGTACCTCACAGAGACGGTATCAAAAAAATTATTTATTTATGTTGTGCAATTGAGTAAACATAAAATCTAACGTAACGCTATCGATTTTACAGGTTTTCAACTCTCTAGATTAGCTAAAAAACTGGGCACAGGAAACGGCAAAGGCGGATGGTTTCGTTATTGTGACACGACGATCAAAGAAAATTGGTGGAAGGACCGGGAGGGTATGGCTTGAATGTGACCGTGGTGGTGAGCACCATACTACAACAACGCTTAGAAAAGCTGGAAGCAAGAAAACCGGTTGCCCGTTTTACCTGGTGGTTGTGCGAGACCATCCATATGAAACATGGGGGATAAAAGGGGGAAAGACTTAACATAACCACGAAGTCTGTCAGGACCTGTTGGGCCACACGTTTGTGCGAAGGTTTGCTCCCGTCGAATACAGATTGATCGAGCAGTTGACAGCACAAAACGTGGAGCCGCGCAAAAATTTTCAAACGATAAGGAAGCAGTTCCCCGACAGATTCCATGTTCAGAAAGACGTTCAAAACGCAGTTCAGAAGATTAGGGCGAACAAAGACACGGACTGACTCCCATGCAGTCGCTAGAAAACATCCTTATTACAAACGAATTTATTTACGAGACACGGGAGGAACCCGAAACAGAGGTCGTTACAGAGATCTTCTTTGTTCATCCCTACTCGAGTGAAATGTGGCGTGCGTTCCTGCACGTTTTGCTGATCGATTCCATGTACAAGACAACATGCCATTTGTCCAGATAGTTGGTATGACGCCCACCAACTATTCGTTTTGTATCACGCATGCCGTTATCTGCAAAGAACGTAATGATAACTTTGTATGGGTGCTTGAGAGGATCAGGTCAATGTTGGACGAATGTATGGAGCCACGTGTTATTGTAACGGATAGAGACCTGGCCCTAATTAACGTGTGTGCTAAAGTTTTTCCAAACGCCTCTCGATATCTCTGCAGGTTTCACATTCAACAAAATATTTGTAAGCACTGCAAGAGCGCATTCACAGAAGAAGAATGGCAAAAAAATTTGTCATCCCGGGGGAGATTGTGTGAGTCTCCATCAATACCCATGTATGAGTACAACTTGCGCCACTTGCAAAAGCGACTTCTGTAGTGCAAACGCTCAAGTAAGTTTTTGTAATAAAATGTGACCTACCTATGTACATTTAACTAATTATTGATACCTTTTAGGGGTGTTTACGTACATGTATAATAACTGGCTGAAAAACTATAAGCAAATGTTTGTCTTTGCGTGGACTAATCAGAGTCGCAACTTCGGGCAGTGTACCACAAACAGAGTTGAGAGTCAACACGCGAATTTAAAGAGATACGTCCAAGATAGGAGCTCGCTGGACCATATAGTAGTTTGTGTCAAGGATATAGTGGAAACACAATACGGGGAAATAAGGAGGAGCTTTCGAGAAAGCATCGAAGAAATAATGAACCACCACAAAAACCCGTTATTTGACCACCTACGTGGAAAAGTTTCCCATACAGCGCTTGACTTGTTGAGTGGAAAGCTACTTAGGAAACTAGACTTGTTGCAGCGCTTGCATTCATCTTGTGGATCTCAGATGTGGTACAGCTGTGGGTTGCCGTGTGCTTGCAGGCTGGAGAAGTACGTACGTGCAGAGCGTCCGATTCAACTCGAAGACGTAGACATCTTCTGGTAGAAGCTTAACTTTCAGCCATGTAAATTGACATCGGATGACGTTGACGTGGTAGAAGAGCTGAACATTGTTCAGCAACAGTTAGAGTCACACCCCCAGCTCAGAAAAAAAAGCTTGCTGGGAAAGATTAAAGCGGCGTTGACCCCAACCAAAATCCACCAAGAAACCACCGGTTGTCCAACATTCAACTCGTGGACGACCAACAAAAAAGCAAGCACAACTTCGGTTTGACGACGCCCCGCCATAGCTCGTACATTCCGTCCCAGGTTCCCAACAAAGTACATACGATGCCACCCGCCACAGCTCGTACGTTCCGTCGTAGGCCACTCAACAGTCGGTCATCAAGTTGCAAAAACCCATAGCGGGGCGAAGCCGTCCAACGAGTTCTAAATAAAGAGAGGTTCAAGACAATAACGGTTTTCCGTTGATAGTGGGCGACGAGTATGTGTCAACAATCAAACGGTTTAAGCCTCCCTTCCCACATTGTTTCACCTGTACATCTCGTGCATACAAGATGTGTAGCCAGACGGTCATTGTGGGTTTCGGTATGTGGCTGTGGGGTTAGGTATGGGAGAACGTGCGTGGAGCCACATTCGAAAAGACCTTTAGGAGGAGATGGATCAGAACGCATCGATCTGGGCGCCAGTATTTGAAGCATGGGAGGAAGGATACTTTTACGTGCATCGTCAGAGCCTAATCTGGGATTCAGTGGAGCGTTGTCCCCCCACTCACTGGATGGACTTCCCCCACGTAGGGCTTATTATCGCCCAAAGGTACGGTATCGTGGTTCATCTGTTAACCATCGATGGTTGTTCCACCTTCTTCCGATAATCAACCCTTCGAAGGATCGAGAACCACGAATGATAACGATTGCACATGTTAACAACAATCACTTCATACATATTAAGCTGGAAGGCCAATTTCCAATGCCTACAGTAAAGGGTTTGTGGTTGACCTACCAAAGCGCCGCTGCAGAACAATGGCTGGACATGTACACGCCCCGTCTAGAATGGTATACGTCGATAATGAATCCCCCACCAAATCCAAACCCGAGTATTAATTACGTCGACAGTGAATCGGAAGAATGAGGCTTTTTGGTACATCTAATACGATTTTTTTTTATATTTAATACGATTTTTTTATAATTAATACAAAGATTTTTTATACAATTAAATTTTTTTTGGTATAATTAACAGGATTTTGTTTACTTTATACAACTTTTATATAAGCCGACATTCCTTCAGTACACCCAAGGCACAGCAATTAAATCATACAAAGTCCATCTAAAACCCAACAAACTCCAGGCATTGACAAACATCAGCAATCATACTCTTCGAACTCTCACATCCCAACGTCAGCACCGGCAGATGACGAAATGTCAATACTGCCGGTGGCTACGGTGGGTTGTGATAGTTCGGAGAGTATGATTGCTGATGTTTGTTAATACCCGGACTTTATTGGTTTTTAGATGGACTTTGTATGGTTTAATTGTTGTGCCTTGGGTGTACTAGGGGAATGTCGGCTAATACCAAAGGTCATTTTAAGTAAACAAAATCCTATTAATTATACCAAAAGTAAATTATCATTTTACCACTGAGTGGCCACCCGTCTAGGCCTAATACGGGGGTAAAATGGTAATTAACCACATGAGTGTTTTACAGCTCAGCGTGGTTAATTACCAATTTAACCCTGAATTAGGCATAGACGGGTGGCCACTCAGGGGTAAAACGTAATTCGCCATTTATTCCATACGACCCGTCTAGACCTGGACGACCTGTCTGTTAGTCGTATATGACTAGCCAACCTAGACGACCAGCCACATACGACACCAAACACCCACACACTCAAACACACACACACGTATTCTACCTTTGCAACCGTATTTGGGCCGTATTTTTGAGGAATTCAAGCATCTCTGGTATGTATTTTCACCTAGACTTCATTAATCTTTGATGTATTATGCATTTAGACCGTAGGTTGTGTTTGAATTTGATGACTTTTGGGGTATTTTGGGCTGTGATCTTGAGTTTTTTGGGTTTTTTCATGAACAAAACGGGTCGTCTACCTCTAGACGACCCCAGTAGACGACTGGTTAATTTTTTTTAATTTAACTTTTATAACGTAATGTTTTAAGATTATGTGTTAATATTCGGTTTATTGTTATTATTTGTGTTACATTGCTAATATAATCGCAGATTAGTTACGGAGGAGGTTGGAGATCCGATACATGGGAAACCACATCCGCATGGTTCGCGACGGGCCCCGCCAGCGCCGGCGGATCCGCTCCATGGCCACCCCTATCTTGAGTTCCCGCCCGACACCGAGGCCGCCTGTTTTTGCGGGAAGCTGCGCCGGATGCATGTCGGATCGCACGCGGCGGTCGACTGGGATGCGATCGAGGCGATTGGTGAGACGCCGAGACTGCGTTTTTTCGTTCCCGTTGATTCCCCGTGTCACCGTCTGTTTGACTTGGCTGCCACGCCGAGTTATAGGGAGCTGCTCATCGAGTTCCTGTCGACCTTCACGCTCCACCCTCCACGGGTCGACCAACCGCCTCCCCAGCCACAGGGTCCTCCCCCTCCACCTGAGGTTTCATTTAGGCTTGCTGGTGTGTGGCGTTCGATGACGCTTGTTGAGTTTGCTGTTCATAGCGGCATATACCTGCAGGAGTAGATTGCTATGGATGTTTATACGGAGGGGCTAGTGGTGGTGGATAGACCCACTCTTTTGGGATTTTGGGAGGTGGTCGCAGGCCATGACACTTGGGAGCATGTCAGGGAGAAGGGGAGGATTTCTCACGTTGCCGACCTGTTGTACAGGTACGTACATTTATTACGGTAATTATTTGATTATTGTTGCTATGAATTAATTTCCGTATTTCGCTAATATAATGTGCAGGTATCTACATCGGATGCTCGCTACGTCTATTATCGCTCGCGAACACAGCCGTGAGTGGTGTACGAGCACCGATTTATTTTTCTACTAATGCCTTTTGTACAGGAGGTCGTGCGCACTTGCGCACGGTCTCGCCCAGTACTTCGCCTCCGCCCATCACCGGCAGGAGTGCGGATTTTTGTACGGCGGGGCGTACGTCACCGTGATTGCCCGGTCATTGGGACTTATGCCGAAGGCGGATCCGCACTTGCAGCCGCCCATTCTGACCACGCGGATGGGTTTTCAGACCTTGCGGGGGATGAAGCTGGTGAAGAGGTTCAACGTGCTAGGCGAGCGGTTTAAAACCCGCGAAGGTGAGCCATGGATTCCGGAGCTGCTGCCAGATCAGTTCGATCCAGTCTATCCGCTGGCAGATGAGGCAGCGGTCGTCTAGCACCCTCCGATTGATTTAGACGGACCGGCACCGCCACCACTACCACCACCTCATGGGGCGCCCCAGTTTTCCCAGCACGTCATTCTAAGTCATGCCCCGGGAGGTGCTGCATACACGCGCTTACGAGCCGACGTCGACAGGCTTCTGGATCTCATGGGCTGGGTGGTTCGAGAGGCACAGAATAAATAGAGAGAGGGGGGGTTACCTGCCATACCGCTCCCACCACCTCGAGCACCACATCAGCAGCAGCCGCAGCAGCCAGATCCCGATCGCGACTCCGAGGCCGACTCGTATGCATAGACGATTTGTATTTAGTATTCAGCTGTATAGATACATATTGTTATGGATGTACGAAGTTATGTTATATCTCTTATATTTAATTTTTTTTTTCAGTTATTCGATTACTTGATGATTGTTTGTGTTAAATCGACGTTGAAATATAATACGGAAACAACATATACTTGTTGCATTCTTCTTAAAATGTTGAAAACAGTATTAAATTTAATTATTATATATTTTTTAAATACAATGTAAAAACAATTAAATATTTAAACGATCGAAAACGCTAACTTATTTTAATACAATAAACAAAACTTTTTAAAAATCTCAAATTACACCACAAAAAAATCAACCTCCAACAACAACCAATTTACCACCAAAACACCCCTTTTTAAACCTACAACAACAACCAATTACCCCACCAAAACACTCCTTTCCAACTTAAAAAAGGTCGTAGACGGATCGTCTAGGTCTAGACGGCCCGTCTACAGACATCAATTTGTGCGCCCTGCCATGCACCTGCTGACCCCTAAAAATCAGTGTCCAGACGGGTCGTCTAGACCTAGACGACCCGTCTAGGGCTCAAGAGTGTCCAAATAGGCAGCAGGGATGTTTGGATAGATTGAGCCATAAGGAATCATACCATCCCTGCATTCCCATAATGTCAACTAAACAAAAGGTTTATATGTAAAAAAAAAAAAAGAGTACTCAGTGAACCTTTTTGAAAACTTTAGTTTTGAACTTAAGTGGATTTATAAATGCAAAGTTCATCAATTGTGAGTTATATTAATTGCAAATATTCCTTTTATGAGTTATGACCATATTTGTTAAACACTTGTCATTGCTAACTTTATCTTTGAATGCAAAATTTAGATATTCATGTTAAAGTCTAAATGCTTAGAAAAACAATATTTGAATATAAGCCATCTGTTTTGAAATTTGAATGACTCAACACACATTTTCAACACCATTGTATACGTTTGTTGTTTGGATTTGTCTCAACTCAACTGCCCTCGGTTCCCTTTCAGGTTAAAAATGTCTCAAAAAGTTAAGGGAGCCGCGATTGATCTTGGAACGACATACTCGTGTGATGCTGTCTGGTTTGACAGAAAAAACCGTGTGTATATATATATATATATATATATATAGAGGGTGAGGTTATTGTGAGAAAATTTAAAAGTGTGAGAAGGATAAGAAAGAATATAAACCATTAGATTAAATATCCAATGGTTGAGATCATAGTGGCAATTCTGTAAATAATGTTTCCAAAAATTGTAACTGATTGGAGCATTTAGGAGTATTTTCGAACTTTCAACCACTTTCAAAACAAAACCGTATCTTCTCCCCTTCACGATCAAAATCAATCCATCGAGAAATTAGGAGTTTAATCAGGAAACTATTTTCAATCCGAATTCCAATCGCAATTCTCTCAGCACAATGAAGAAGATTAAGCAACAATCAGCTGCCGACCGGAAGAAGGTCACAAAATCGCCATTTACGCCACCGGGCGATCAAGCAAAAACCCTTAAAGGTAAGTAATGTGTTATGAAATTAGGGTGTTTTTAAGTTATCTTCAAACGATTTATGGTGTTATTCCTAATTACTTTAGTTGGTATCAATTAGGGATTTCAATAGTTTCCTTATTTCATCCGATAAAAACTGTTATGGTGTTTTCAATGAGTTATGCTTTTTTTGGTGTTATTTTGTATCTATGGTGTTCGTTGTAAGTTGTATTCATTCAAACAAAAACTGATGTGGTGTGTTATGAAATTAGGGTGTTTTTTAGTTGTCTTCAAACGACTTATGGTGTTATTCCTGATTACTTTAGTTGGTATCAAATAGGGATTTAAATAGGTTCCTTATTTCATCCGATAAAAACTACTATGGTGTTTTCAATGAGTTATGCTGTTTTTTGGTGTTATTTATTGTCTATGGTGTTCGTTGTAAGTTGTATTCATTCAAACAAAAACTGCATTCTAAGAATTAGGGTTTATCTGTTAGGGTGTTTCTTGGTTTCTGTGGTGATTTTTATAAGTTGTAGGGTTTATGATGCATTCTAAGAATTAGGGTGTTATTTAATGGTTATGGTGTTATTTCTGTTATATCTAATGTCAGCACGAAGGGGGTGTTTTTCCGAACTTGCAAAAACATATTGCATATGTGTGTTCCCATATACATTTGAATGCAGTCAATAAAACAACTGACTATGTGTTTTACGTGTTATTTGATATCTATGGTGTTATGAATGTTAGGGTGTTATTTAATATGTATTGTGTTATTACTGTTAGGGTTTTATTTAATATCTATGTAAGCACAAAGGGACTTGCATTGTTACACATGTGTGTTCTTTTACAACATTTTTTTATATGTTATTAGATATCTATGGTGTTCTTTATAAGTTCTATTCATTCAACAAAAACTGTTGTGGTGTTTTTATGGTTTATGATATTATTTCTGTTATCTATTGTAAGCACGGAGGGTGTTTTTTCAAACTTGCATAAACATATTGTACATGTGTGTGCTCATATAAATTAGAATGCATTCAATAAAACTACTGTCTATGTGTTTTACGTGTTATTTGATATCTATAGTGTTATTATTGTTAGGGTGTTATTTGATATCTATGATGTTATTACTGTTAGGGTGTTATTTGATATCTATGGTGTTATATCTGTTAGGCTGTTATTTAATATATGTGTAAGCACAAAGGGCCTTGCATTGCTGCACATGTGTGTTCTTTTACACCAAGTTTATGTGTTCTTTTATTTATGTTTTAATTATGTTTTGGACTGTTGACTGGTGTTATAATACATTTGTTGTAATAACTTGGTTTAAATATACGTTTGTTATAATACATTTGATGTAATAACTGGGGTTATAATACATTTGTTGCACATGTGTACTCTATAGTTAGGAAAAGCCAGCGTCTCAGATAAAAAATGTACCGATCAAAATATAATAACACAAACGAAATGCCAGTCATCTGTTCACATTCAGATGCAGAGGAAAATGAGAAAAAAGGTACTTGCATTACAACTAAATGTCACGCTCATGTAACGATTGGAACATAAAATTAACTGATAAGACTTGACTTTATTTACAACAGATGTGCATGCTCATATAACTGAGCGTATGAGTGAGATTACAAATAAAAAAAAAGAAGTGCCACCACAGCCTGAACCAGAAACAACAAAAGTAATGCTTCTGCCAGGGAAGCAATTTAAATCAACGACATGATGGTTGGTATCAGAAACAAGCACAAATGGTATGCATTTTACGTTGAAATTATGTTGAACTAAATGTCTATATTGTGCGGGAATACTAATAGTATGTTTGTTTAATGTAGAATCAAAGTTAATCTCAAACAAGCCTGCAAAGACATACCATGAGCAGGGGATTTCATTGCCGTCCGACCCGGATGATGACTTTGTTGACATCCCACCAGGAAAGCGAAAGAAGTCACTATCAAAAAAGTCGCTGATACATGCAAAACGCCAAATACGAACTCAACCTTACAAACCATTTACGGGAGCAAAAAGTAAGCCAAAAGTTTCAATAGATAATTTGATAAATCTGACGCATGGTTTGAGTGCGAAGCAGCGAGAAAAGATTTACGAAATTGGATTTAGCTCCATTTTCAGCCTTCAAGTTACTGGTGTCCCAACGACAATAGCACACTGGTTGGTCTCAAAGACCCAGATGCGTGTGTCTTGAATATTGGAAACGACCGACTAGTACCCATTACAGCTGACCTTGTATACCGTGTATTCAAGCTGCCTCGTGGAAAAACTATGTTGGTTGAACAAAAAAAAGGCAAGCAAGAGGAGGGATACAGTTATGTAGGAGTTTAGGGATGAGTTTAAAGATCTACAAAGCAAAAGTCGCCATTACAGTTGATGCTATACATATTGGGTATAGACAACTATGGGCGGTTGTTCGTCCTGAATTTCCTAGTTGTATACTTTTTGTTCCTGGGAGAAAATACAAGTAACAAGTCAGTTAATGTCCGATATCTTCCATGCATAAAACCAGAAGTTGAAATTAAAAGTTTTGATTGGTGTACTTACATGGTGGCGTGCCTCAACTGCATCAAAAGATTATGGCATGGTGACGATGATCATTTCAGTGGCCTAATGGTTTTACTCATGGTAAGTTGATACTCATTAAAACATAAACAAAAAGAATTCAGGCATTAAACATTTGTAGAAATGTAATAAACTTCTTTTCCATGCAACGTGTCAGATGGCCTATGCAATTGAGAAGAAAAAAAGACCTTCAACACATAGTTCGCCTCTCATGTCATTAGTAACTGATGACGTGTTTGAAGAGCTGGCTTCAGAGATGGAACATAAAAACAAATCAGCTGGAGATGTTGAGTTAGAAGAAAATGGAGGAAAAAGGAAGCGTGGATCGGAAAAGAAGAGCGGTGAAAAGGAAAAAGGAATGTGAATGAAGGTACTACAGAAGTTGAAGATGATGACGCACACCTTGGTATATACAAGCATTATGCGGACTACTTACTAACACAAACTGACACCCAAACGTGTGCCATGCTTGTAGGTCCAGATGGAGCATTCCGTGTGCCAATGGTATCGCAATACGGAGACACACCATCGCCACCATCCACATCTGAAATCTGATGTGGTAAGTAAACAATATGTTGTAAATAGATTGATGTCATATATATTGTTTTATCAAAAATGTTGTTTAACCGGATTTTGATACAGGATAAGTGCAACCTTTTGGATAAATTGTTCAGAGATTTTAAAGGATGCGTACGCAGCATCAATGACACAATTGCGGAATCGTGTGCCATGTACCCAGAAAGTGAGATATTGAAGAAAAAAGCATTGAAATGGAATGCAATGAAGTTGAAACATCTTAATTCGGATGAGGCCAGCACGCATGATGTCAAAACTCATGAAGGTAGTGTAACATTTACCAGTGATAACACTACTCCAAAAATGAAAAATCATGAAAGTATGGCACAAAAAAAATCTCCCTTTTCACCAATGACATCATCATTTGTGGCAGAGGTAGAGGCAGCGATAGATGCGGTGTATACTTAAAAGACACCCCAAACACGGTTCAATGTTTTAGGGCTTGAAGCCTTGAACTTGTCAAAGAGGCTTGAAAGTGTTTGGGTTCATGAAGAAAGTAGTGAAGTGGCGCAAACTGCGATGCACGCTAAAACACCACGGCCAAAAAGGACAATCATTTTGCCGCCAACGCTACGGTCGCCGTATGTCAGTCGCGTAGTTTCGTTGAGGGCCGGACGAGAAAAGGCTAAAGAAACCGTTGCACAGTGTACATTCTACGGAGTACGTAACGCGTGGTACGTATCGATCAAATATTTATAATTATTCATTAACATTATTTATTTAAAATAAGTCTCTCGTGTTATAGGGATGTCTTGTACAACAATAATGGTCAACTGTCGGTGATGAGGGCACCATTCGAGTCAATGATACCGGGTGTCACGGTACATGTTGATGTCATAAGTGCATGGGCTGTAGTCTTGAACTACGAGGAGAAAATGAGGAAGATGGGAACAGCCCCAAAATTGTTCTGCAACGCTGGAATGTTGGTATGTAATCTTTGATATGTTTCAATAATGTTTCTGGTGTCTAAAAATACTTAGGGTGTTTTTTGGAACCTGCATTGATTCTATGTTCTTTCTACAATAATTGTTGAAGTGTTTTTATATGTTCTTTATTATTTATGGTGTTAACTGTGTTTTTATGCTGTCTAAAGTGTTGACATGTGTTATACTACTGTTCTGGTGTTTATATGTCTGCGTATATATTTGTGGTGTGAGTTCTGTTAAAACTGATGTTCTTTCATGGTGTTATAACTAAATGTAAGTTGTATGCCATCTAGTGTTTCTATGTGTGCTTATATATTTGTGGTGTTATTTCTGTTACAACTAATGTTCTTTCATGGTGTTATTTCTGTTATAACTGCTGTAAGTTCCAAACAATGTTTTTATGAGTTATGGTGCATACATATGACTTGATGTCGTTAATTCTGTTTTGGTGTTGTTTAAAAAGTTGACCAGTGTTATAATACTGTTTTGATGTTACAACTGTTGTGGTTTAAAAAAACATAATAACACCATATCATCTAACAGTGTTTGACAAAAATATAAACATATGCAGCTAGAAAAAGAGTTCGACTTGCCTGAAAAAGACCGGATATCAAAGTTTGCTGAGAACATGAAGTATGTGCTAGTCGGTACGGAACAAAAAACCTTTAAAGGTTTCAAGATGGTATACATACCTATCTTGAATGGGGAACACTACTTTCTGCTTTTTTTCAACTTAGCAACGAGCCAAATATTGATCATCGACAACATGGAGGGGGATGCGGGTATAGAAGAAAGATACGGCGGGACGATCGAAAAGATGGTACGGTCAACTAAGATATATACATAACTATATTTATAGATTGTAAAAAAACAATAATATTTGACATTACAAGATGTATTATTTCAGGTAAGTGCATTTTGTGGGTTCCTTAGCCATATACAGCCAGTAGTAGCTGCGAAACAAGAGTTACCAAACCCGTTAGACTGGAATTCCCATGGCAGACACTATTTAACGGGACCGACTGTGGTATTTTTCTTGATGCGACATATGGATACTTACAACGGTAAGCTACAGGTTACCTCGTATATTGAAAAAATACCTGTAAGTGCACATGAGTGTATCCGATTACGAAAACACATGTCTTTTGTCTTTTATAGGAACAAGCGTGAAAGAGTGGAAGTGTGGATTATCAGCAGAGAGAAACACAAAGGGGAAAGTCTTAGAAAATCAAAGAAAGGAAATCACCAATCTACGCAAGAAGTATGTATAAAAAATGCTTCTTAGTGAGGTGAACACCGAACGAGTAATTGTAGAGAAAGAAGTTAGAGACTTTGCATGTTTTGACGAGGATGAAAGGGTGAAACTTGAAGAAAATGCAATCCAGAGGATTTGTCGCAGGTTGGATGGTATAATGTAGGTTTCAGACAACAACTTAATCCAGTTGGTACATATTTCGATTTGGTTGCTCTAAACAATGGTGTGACATATGATCATTTTTTGGTGTTTTTTAGATTAAAAGATGGTGTGACATTTGATCCTTTTTTGCGTTTTTTTAGTTTCTAAAATATTTTGCTGCAATAAACTAATTTTATATTGTTCAAAACAGATGGGATTACCCTATCAAGGAGGATTATGACAACAAAAAAAATGACAACATAACGATACAATATCACAATAGAAGTATATATGCTTAAAACAAAACCCTATTACATAAAGACACGATAACAACCATGCAAATTACAAGTTATACCATTAGTACATATTTCATTTTGGTTGCTCTAACTCATGGAATAAACCTATTCAGTTGGCTAAACTACTCTTTAAATAAAAAGAACACCGTAATAACCAATTGAAAAGACACCATACGATATATAAAAACACCATGCATTCCGATACATGAACAAAATACATTGTTATAACACCATGCAATATGTACACTTTTGAAATTGACACGTAAAAAAACACACATAAAGAAAAAACTAATAGTGTATAACGTTTAAAAAAATGAAGTTTAGGCGTCCAACCGAAATCCACTTTGGACAACACAAAAAAAATGACTTATCCAACAATCCCTAATCCTCTCCTTCCTCCTCGTCTGCTTCATCCTCGTCTACTCCCTCGTCAGATTCGTCCGAATCTTCCCCTCGTCTTCCTCAGAACTAACATCTTCTTCTTTCCTTTTAGGGTGTTTACAAGTACGTTTGTTATGACCGTACCTAAAACAATTTGACAACGACGTCGCTTATTACCCGTTTAGCTTTTTACAATTTCACATTTAGACTTCATCCGTTTCGGCTTACCCATACCTTTATATCTAGTTCCAACAGGGACCCGAACAGTAACTGTGGATGGTTGTGTATTGCCAGTTATTTCAGCAAACCTTTCCCTACGACTCTTGCGAGGTGCATTACCCACGGCCTCGTCAGCTGAATCGAAAAACTTAACCACATGATCCCTAAATGAGCACAATGCATCGAAATTGGTAACAAGCTTGTTAATAACCGACTCAGTATATTGTGTGATCTCACGTACAACCCGGTTAACTTCATTATACCGATCTTCATTCTCGTTCATACCAAATAGCACCAGGAGCGCTATTGGGAACAGCCTCCCTCGTCCAACGTCTAAGGTTATATCATTGTGGGAATTCCATGACGTCAAGCATCCTAAGCACGCAGAATATGTGTGAGCACAACAACCCAAACTGTTTGAATCTTTTGCATGTACAGTATATCGTCATGTCGGCCTTCCACACCATTACCTATGAGACAACAAAAATAGAAAAATTCACACAAAAGGCATATAACTACAATTGTTTATATATAACACCAAATGACACCATACTAATTCATGTGTCGGGACCAACCATATTTAATCTTGGTATATAACACCACAAAAAAAATGTAAGCAAAACCAACAAAAATAAAGTCTATTGTATACCTCGAAGAAAGAAAGTGGTGCATGGTTGTTCCCAATCCTTAAAATTTTTTTTAACGAAGTTATCAATAGTTTTCCACTTTCCAATAGCACATATATGTATACCATTTTGTATCTCCAATTGGACATCAAAAAATATAGTGCGTGTGTATAACCTCGCGGCCTGCTCCTCCAAAACAAAGTCTACCGCCCATATGTCAGCAATCGTGTTTCTAGTGTCATGGTCGTTCTTCCTATGCTCGTATCTTTGAGCTTCAATTGCAGAATCAAAATGCCCCAAAAATTCAACAAGGGTACACTCTGGGTTGCAAAATTGTCCAAAAAAATGGTTCTCACTCTCTGAACGAGATGAGGTGCGCATGAGCCCAGACATGTACTCATCACGATAAAACGCGGGTATCCAACTATCCCTAATCTGATAAGTTGACTGTAGCCATTATGCTCAGACATATTAAAATCATTCATTATGTACCCCAGTCGCTTTCAAACTGCTCGGGTAGGATAGAACCGGTCCACACAATGGCACACAACCTCTTCTTGAAATCTGTACTATTACAAATTGTAGGGCCAACCTAAAACACCATTGAAAAAACATGTAAAAAAATTAAGGACCATAAAACAAATGGAAAAATCTTAATACATCAAATAAGCAAAAACACCTTAACATAAGCTTGTCCATTATATGCCACATGCATAACCTATGCCTACTCTCAGGCCATGTATCTTCAATAGTCTTCTTCATGGCTGGGTCTTGGTCGGTGACAACAACCGGAGGAGCACGACCAAAAGACACCTTAAGAAACCAGCTATACGTTTCAGCGATTCGTTTCCTATTATAGCAGCGCCAAATGTAACGTTACGATTGTGATTGTCGATACCAGTAAATGGTACGAACATCATTTTGTACCTAACACAAAAAGAAAAAAATACCATATAAATGTCTTTTATATATAACTAAAAAGAATTTAAAAAAAAACAAACAAGATATAATTAGTAAACAAACTTGTTACGCCGATATGTTGCATCAAATGAAACAACGTCACCAAAAACTGAATTATTCGGCTTGGCCTCCTCTTCTGCCCAGAACAAAGCCCTTAAAATACCATCTCCAGTGGTTGTATACTCCATTGAAAAGTTTGGCATATACTCTTTCTTTCTCAACAACCGTTTAATCATCATATCAGCATCAAACTCAGATTTGTACATGTTTATATCTCGTTTAAAATTCTTGAAATCGGATTTGGTTGCCCCCACCTTGTCAAAGCCACCATACAGTGTCCTCATGATATTAAATGCTTTAACAGTCCAATATTTATCGCACTCAAAGCATTAACCGCTTGCTCTTGCGTATAGTTCATTCCTCGGTTAACGGGGAGTCAATACCTATCCTCGTCAGCAACAAAAGAGTGGTTGTGGTCCTCCTTGAAATAATATACCTCATATAGATTCGAATCATTTAACTTTAAACACAGACGGGCATCGCATCCAGTCCTAATAGAAGGGACCCGCCGAATAGATTTCCTTTTGAACCAATATTAGAAGTGTCGACCACTTTAGATGAGTCAATCACCTTAAAAGGTTTGGTTCCTTCCTTTGAGCAAATGAAATATTTGGATTTAATAACATCATGCAGCTTATATTGTGAAGACTTCCTGGCGGTAAAGCCTGCAGCCATCGCGTACTTTTGATTAAAAAAAGGAATGCATTATTCAGTGTGTCGAATGTCATTTTCTCTCTCGGCCTAAGCGACTCTTCCACCTCAGGTAAAAAAGTCCTCTTACCGGATTTGGGAGACAGACAGGACGCCCAACAGGCTGGTAATTCTGAAGCCCTGCATAAAAATATAATCAGTTTACAGAAAACACAACAACAAGTCAAAAAAACAAGTAAACTACAAATTATGCCCTTAATTCAGGACACCAAACCGACACAAAAAACCACCCCATAAAATAGATCCCTTGTCAAAAAAAAACACCATAACAATATATATATTTAAAACCGGCACCATAACTCATAAAACCATTGTTTGGAACTTACGGTAGTTAGAACATAAAATGAAAGAACATTAGTTATAACAAAAATAACACCACAGATATATAAGCACACATAGAAACACAAGATGGCACACATAAGCACACACACAACTTCCATTAGTTATAACACCATGAAAGATCACCCCATAAAAAGACACCATAACAATATATATATTAAAAAACGGCACCATAGCTCATAAAAACACTGTTTGGAACTTACAATTGTTATAACAGAAATAACACCATGAAAGAACATTAGTTATAACAGAAATAACACCATAGATATATAAGCACACAAAGAAACACCAGATAGCACACATACAACTTCCATTAGTTATAACACCATGTAAGAACATTAGTTATAACAGAAATAACACCACAAATAGCATTTAAAAAGTTATACACTTAATCCATTAGAAAAAGACACCATAATACCATTTAAAAAAACACCATAACTGCTAGTAAAGGTTTAACTGAAAGTCATATTGATCAACTAAATGTCACGGTCTAAAAGAACACCTATTAAATAAGACACCCATACCTTGACTCATTGAGTACACCTATTTCCGAACACTAAAACACTCTTTAAATAAGACAACATAACACCAATTAAAAAAACACCATGCGATACATGAAAAACACCATGCACTCCCACGTATATGAACATAAGAAAACAAAAGACACCATAACAACAAATTGAACAAACCATAACAACACCACACTGTTGGAAACTAAAAAATCATTCAAACTAATTGAGAACAAAGTTATTCATTCTGATCACAAGAAAAACAAAAAAGATGAATTAGATCGCGGTCGGATACAAAACAAACACCTTAAATTCATACCTGGTTCATGGTTATCCATAAAAAACGAGATATCAGTGCAAATGGACTCGAATTTCAATCGCAAAATCACGTATGCAGTCAACCAAAAATTGCTGAATTATCAAAACAAAAAAATTTCTCTGCCACAATAACATAGAAGGTCGAAATTATCACAATATTCAAACCAATTTGAATTGATAAAAATCCCGAAAATAAATGCCTTGATTGGTTGAAACATATAAATTCCATTATTAGATTTTATTAGTGAAATTACACTTATACCCTAAATCTACCAAAAAAAGGACACATGTCACCTCCATATTCTTTCTTACCCTTCTCACACTTTCAAATTTTCTCACATGAACCTATACCTATATATATATATATATATATATATATATATATATTCTAATCTTACTTTTTTAATTTTACTTACATTTTTACATTATTTTATAGTAAAATTTTAAAAAAAGACACGACTCGTAAGAAACTTTATTACTTTTTTGTAGAAGTACAAGAATATATCGGAACAGTATCTGTTTAGACTGTTTAGGACGAGGCTTTGTGTGCCTGTGCAACTGTCTGGAATTTTTTTTTAAATTTTTGTTGCTAATCGTTCTTGTTTAAATTACAGATGTTAAACGTTTGATTGGGTGCAGATACCATGATCCTCAAGTGCAGAAGGACATGGAGTCGTGGCCTTTCAAGGTCGTTGAAGGGCCTGCTCTGAAGCCAACTGTTGTAGTGGAGTTGAAGGGTGAAGAAAAGAAATATGTAACTGAAGAATTATCTGCCATGGTTCTCAAGAAGTTGAAAGAGTCTGCTGAAGCATTTATCGGAAAAGAGGTAACATATGTTGTCATTACCGTTCCTGCTTATTTTAATAACAACCAAAGAGAGGAAACAAAGAAAGCAGGAGCCATTGCCGGCCTCCATGTGATGCAATTGATAAACGAGCCTACTGCAGCTGCAATTGCTTACGGTTTGGACCATATGGCTGACCAAACATGGCATAGTGATAAAAACGTTTTGGTCTTTGATTTGGGTGGTGGCACCTTCGATGTATCTCTTTTGAAAATCAGTAAAACGGGAGTGATTGATGTGAAAGCGGTCGGGGGTGACACTTATTTAGGTCGTGGGGACTTTGATATGACACTCGTAAATTATTGCATAAAAGAGTTTGAAAAAAAAAACACCGAGTGAATATAAGTGGAAATCCAAGAGCGTTAGGGAGGTTGAAAGTTGATTGTGAGAAAGCAAAGAGAGATTTATCGTCGACTACTTTTACCCCAACTGAAATCGACTATGTGTATGAGGGGATTGACTTTAACATTAAAATCAGTCGAGCCAAATTCGAGGAGCTAAATTCACGTTACTTTGCGAAATGCATTTAGCTAGTGGAAAAATGTTTGTTAGATGGAGAGATAAAGAAGAAGAATGTGGAAAAGGTGCTAGTTGTTGGGGGTCCACTAGGATTCCAAAAGTACAAGAGTTGGTGGAGGAGTTTTTTGATGGGAAGACGGTTTGGAAGAGCATGAACGGCAATGAGGCTGTTGCCTATGGTGCAACAATCTTGGCTGCAAAGTTAAGTGGAAACAGTGATAATGTGGTCTGGGATGTTGTGTTACAGGATGTCATTCCTCTTTCAGAAAAATGTTTGGATAGTCCATGTGATTTGCTCCTATTTCACCTTTAGTCCTTACATTTTCAAAATTACAGCTATAGTCTCCAACTTTCATAAATTTATTCTCGAATAGTCTCTGAAGCGGATAGATGTTAGTTTTTGGTGTTAAGTGGATGTGAAATGACGAAAATGCCTTATCATAAAAAATAACCATTAAATCATTAAAATAAAATAATTAATATCTTAATTCAGGTGGGGCCCACATGATTTATTTTAAACCTATCCTTCACAGCCAACAAACGCTACCTTCCACCGCCCCACCTGCCTCCATTGCCGCCGGGTTCTTCCTCCGCAAAACCAAATCAAAGAAGAGCATCTGGAACTTAAACTCCTATAAAACATACGTATAAACACGATACACAACGGTTTTCGCCTACCTATTGTATCAGGATCTGACTTTTGAGGATCTTCAGCTTCTTTCATCACAACATCAGGTTGAACTTCAACAATAACAGGTTTTGACTTTGTGGCAACAGTTGTAGAAGGACCTACTTCATCAGTTGACTTTATAACAGTAGCATAAGCTTCTTCTAACACTCTAACCTCATCTTCAAAATTAATGTTCAATTTGCCTTTTAAAACTTTGAAGTAACCAACAAATTTCTTCAACAAACCACTGCACATTCTCCTTTTCTCAGTTATTTCTTCAATCTGCTTTTGTTGTGATTCGACAATTTTCTTCGGTGTTAGTGTAGGAACCGGTACACTAGTAGTCTTTCTCACATTCACAACAACCTCTTCAGTAACAGGAGTACTTTCTTGAACTAGAACATTCTCTGTAACAGCTGGTTCATCGGTAGTACTTATTGGTTCATCTTCATCACGCAAATGTAAAGAACAGGAAAGAGAGGAAAGAGAGAGAAGGGATGGTGGTGGTCGGAGATGCGAACAGGTTTGCGGTGCATACAGAGGTGGTGAGGGTGAGGGTGGTGTTGCAGATAAAGAACAGGAAAGAGAGGAGAGAGAAGGGGTGGGGGTGGGGGTGAGGCCCACCACTTGAGTTAACTCTATCTTTTAATATTTTAATAATTTTTATAACACTAAGGTTAGTTTTGTCATTTCACATTCACTTAACTGAGATAACTAACCTCCATCCGCTTCAGGAACTATTCGAGAACGAATTTGTCAAAGTTAGAGACTATACTTGTAATTTTGAAAATATAGGGAATAAAGGTGAAATCGAAGCAAACCTAGGGATTATCCGGCACTTTTTTTCTTGGTTAGGAGGAATATGGTAGGTGGAAGGCAAGAAAGAAAGGGGTCACATGGATGTTGAGCACATCATCCATACCCATTAGCAAGAAGAAAATATATCGACATGACTACACGTCAGTAACTATCTCAGTATCAAGGGGAGAGCAACAAAGTTAAGGACAACATATTACTTGGCAGGTTCGAGCTTTGTGACCTTATGCTAGATTCCAGTGGACATTCACCCGTAGAAGTTTGGTTCAATATAGATTCTAATGGGATCCTACATGTGTCTGTAAAGGAAGGAGGTCAAAGAAAATCAATTTAAATTGCTAAGACCTGAAATTGGGGTTTAAAAATTAAAGGTTCCACTTACTTTGGGGGGTTTTGCTTTTGATATGAAATGCTACATCCATATGTAAAACTAAACAACTTATTTTGTGCAACTATTATGTGTTGATCTGAAATGTGTCCAATCATTTTCTATTTTTATGTTTTGTAATTTATTTACATATAGAGAGTTAACTACAAATTTACCACATTTATTTCAAGGCAATTGCATGTTGCATTGGTGGTGGTGATCTAGAAGGTGGTATGACTGCCGAATTGTGCAGAATGTGTTAAGGGTTCTCGTTAACCTAAAGAAGACACAAATGTCCATAATATAAAACGATAAAACATGTAAAAAGACAGCAAAACATGGCTAGTTATGGTGATCTTTAGCAGCCCGCGGGCGGCTCGGCTCCTTTATAACACAAGTTGGTTATGTTTAATTGTTTATATCCATTATTATTGAGTATGCATGGTAATTATTGTGTTGTTCTAGACGAATTTGCATTGTTTTTGACGCTATAAGGTTTGGTTTCTATCATAGTAATGACAGTAATTCTTTAAAAATGTTATCGTGTAGTGTAGTTCTGGATAGACTGTAAGGATTGGAAATTCTAATGAAGAAATTGTCTTTAGGCTATGTGTTGTGGTAGAGGTGTGGGGGCGCGAGAGGGTATTTTGGAAGAGGTGTGGGGCCTGATAGGGAGACTGCGCGAGTGGGGGATGAGAACAAGGGAAAGGTGAGTGATGGCCACGTATGCATCTTCAACCTAAATCGCTAGATTTTACAATAATGAGGGTGCAATTTAAAAGTGCCACTGCTTATGTGACACTTTTTTTTGTTTTTCATATATTATATTCACCGGAACACATAGTTTCAGGTTAATTTATTATTGATATTGTTTAATCTTTAAGATAAAATAGTAGCACAATTTTCATTCCCTTTCCTTGCTCCCGAAGCTATCGGTTTTCTGGATAGTATAGAAGATCGTGCAAAATAATTTCTTGACGTCGAGGAACCAAAATTTTGTTTTCGGTAGGATCGGATTTGCTATCCAAAAGGCCGTTTACCTGCTATTCTGCTGTAAATTTTCCGATTCTTTAAGCTGTTAGATATATATTTTCCAGTAACAAAAATCGAAAAGTTTCCAAAAAAAAAAAATTCTAATATTTGTTCTATTGGTTGTCATTGTCATCGATTTTTTTTTCTTGTCCCAAAAACATGTTATCCACTTTGTTAACCCATTCAATTTTCAACGTAAACAGTTCTATATTTCGTTCTGAAAAGTTGGTCTAGTGGTTAGTCATTTGATTTTTTTTCTTGAGGTCCTATGTTCAACTCTCACTAGCATCGCTTTGAAGGACATTTTTAGTGGCAATGAAGTTTTGGACTAGGCCTCTTTGGAGGTCGGCAATTTGATACCGAGCCAAATCGGGTTTTACCGCAGTGGGCCTTTGGACGGACGGGTTTTCTTCGGAACTGGTGGCTTGGGGGGCTCGGGTATACATCAACTCTGACCGAGGAAATCTCAGGATACTTCTTCGATGATTTAGTCGGCCGTTAAAAAAAAGTTCTATATTCCTTAAAAGTGTATAAATGCAAAAATTAATGGATAAAAAGAAAAAAAAAAACAAATTTGACATATAGGTAACAGTTGAGGGATTATTTATGTTACTCAGTGTAAACAACTTAACGTTATCCAATATTATAATCCTTCTTCTTTGTCCGTCCCTAAAACCCTGCCGAGATAATTTTGCAGGTTCCAATCGAACCTCACGAATATCTTCTCTTGTTATGAAATTCGCACCAAAATCTGCATATATCAGTAGCCAATTGTAATCATCAATTCAATTTTGTGCTTGATTTATTTCTGTTTCTTCTTGTTCTGAAATGCTTCTTGTTATTTGCGCAGGCAGAATTCAGGAACATGATTGCTGGATGTGGCTGTTTGCCTAATAATTCCCCGCTCTTCTTTCAGGTTAGGTTAAACGATGTCGTTTATGTATCTGATTATTAGTTAGGGTCAAATAATTAGTTTAGGAGTAGCTGCAAAAGTAATTTAATTCAGATTATTTAATTATTTTTCCTTAATAAGTTAAATTTCAGTTATTTGATACAGTTGTGTTATTTACTGTATTTTGTATAAAAAAAAATACTTTTAATGTGAATTTTAGGCGCATTTTGAAAGACACCTGTTTAAATAGTTTATACTGATGCATGTTAATAAGGTTAAAAGAAAGATAACTAATTTAACTTCCTGGTGGTATTATTATATGATGCTGAGTAGTGTTTGTATGTTTGTTCTATGAATTCTACAGACATCTCTTTCGGGTTCATTTCCAGCATCAGTATGGCAGCCTAAAGTTAGGTTAAACACCGCTAAAAGGGCTCCTTTATTTCCTTGTGTAAAATGTGAAAAAAAGGATAAGGACGAAGACTCTTCCGAGAAACCATCTTTCGAGAAACTATCTGTTGAGCGGGCCCCATATCATAGTTACCGGGATTCAATATCTGGGCAGGTTGAGCCAGCTTCTGGTGCTCGGGCAAGTATACTCGGGCAGGATTACTTACCCGAAGGCACAGTCGGTCAAGCCCGGGCTGCTGCTGCCCCTGGGCCAAGTGATGCATCATCTGGGGCTTCATCTTACGGCAAAAATCCGGGAAGCAGAAGAAAAACGTATAAGGCTACAGGTGCTGTTTCTGAGTCAACTGAAACGAATACGGTTGTTGACCAAGTAGTGGAGGATGATGGCTTGTTTGAGAGATCCGAAGACGCGAATGATGAGTTTTCGGATTTTGTGGTTTATCAGAAGGAAAATGAAACGGATGAGTTGACCAGGTATGACCTTGACAAGAAACTTGGGCGCCCACACCCGTTTATTGATCCTAAAGTTCGGAAGCCGATAAAGGAGCCGCTTACAAGTGAAGAATTATGGTGGAATTGGAGAAAACCAGATAAGGAACAATGGTCCAGGTGGCAGAGGAAGCGTCCCGATGCTGAAACGGTTAGTAAATAACTAATATATTAGTAGTTGTCATCCATTTACCTTAAAGATGGGTCGATTTGAGTCATGTATTTTTAATAAGCGGCTATATAAATTTTCACGGCTTTTGTTTGATTGACAGGTGTTTCTCAAGGCCATGGCTAAGAGTGGTCAAATTAAGCTTTACGGTGAAGAGCCGACGTTGACCGAAACTGCACTTTACAGAGCTAGGAAGCATTTATACAAAGAAGAAAGGTTTAATCGAATTCTTCTTGAACTAATAATTTTGCTATTATTTTCAACATTATTTTATCCAATAATTGATAGACTATATGCTTGGAGTGAGAGCATGTAAAAAATATATATAACGTAACAGTTTTGTTTTTATGTTTTTTAGTAAAATGCCATTTTCGTCCCTAAGGTTTGGCCAGTTTTGCGACTTTCGTCCAAAGGTTTGTTTTTCGGTATCCGGATCCAAAAGGTTTGAAATCTTTTCATTTTCATCTGACTCGTAAACTCCATCCATTTTTCTCCGTTAAGTCAGGGGTATTTTCGTCTTTTTTGTTTACTTAAAGGGGCAATTCAGTATTTTTCAGGCGTATTCGATCATTTTACATAAAGTGAAAAAGACCGAATTGCCCTTTAATTTAACAAAAAAGGGGAAATGGATGGAGTTAACAAGTCGGATGAAAATGACAAGATTTCAAACCTTTTGGATCCAGATACGGAAAAACAGACCTTTGGACGAAACTCACAAAACTGGCCAAATCTCAGGGACGAAAATGGCATTTACTTTTTTTTATTTATTTAATATCGACATTTTAGTGTATCCCATGAAAAAATGAAGTGGTTGGTGTCTCGTATAGATTGCAGGCCGAACACGAT
Source organism: Scalesia atractyloides (assembly GCA_947069175.1). Taxonomy (NCBI): domain Eukaryota; kingdom Viridiplantae; phylum Streptophyta; class Magnoliopsida; order Asterales; family Asteraceae; genus Scalesia; species Scalesia atractyloides. The sequence continues at coordinate 18,382,851 of CAMTDV010000026.1, forward strand.
AGATTGGAAAAAGAAGGCCCGATAGCATACTACTCAGAATGGGTGAAAGCCTGGAAAAAAGATACATCACGTGAAGCTATTCAAAAACATTATGAGGAAACCGGTGAAGATGAAAACACACAACTTATTGAAATGTTTTCTTGTCAAACTGCACGTGAGTATCGTATAATGATGGGTACCGATTATCGTGTGTCTAGAGATCCATTGGCTATGCGAATGAAAGAGGATGAGATAAGACAAAGTATGTTCTTCAACTTTGCTGACGTATTTTCTCAACTTTGTGTTACTAAGGGGTACTTTACTTGTAGTATGGGGTGGAGATCCGGTTTACCCAACGGTTAACTACATTCAAGACCCAGACCAAGTGATTGATTTCAGGGGTCCTGATTTTCACGAGCCCACACCTAATGTTTTGGCTTATTTGCAACAGGTTTGTATATTTCAACTGAAATTTTAGTTATTTATAGAGTAAAATGCCATTTTCGTCCCTGAGGTTTGGCCGGTTTTGCGACTTTCGTCCAAAGGTTTGTTTTTCCGCATTTGGATCCAAATGGCTTGAAACCATTTTCATCCGACTCGTTAACTCCATCCATTTTTCTCCATTAATTTAGAGGTATTTTTGTCTTTTTGCTAACTTAAAAGGGCAATTCGGTCCTTTTCACTTTGTGTAAAAATACTGAATAACCCTGAAAAAGATTGAATTGTCCTTTAAGTTAACATAAAGGACAGAAATACCCTGACTTAACGGAGAAAAATTGATGGAATTAACGAGCCGAATGAAAATGACAAAATTTCAAACCTTTTGGATCCAGATGCGAAAAAACAAACCTTTGGACGAAAGTGGCAAAACTTACCAAACGTCAGGGAAGAAAATGGCATTTTACTCTTATTTTTATTTATGTTTATGCTCATGCAAGCTTTATGGGAATCTGAAAATATTAGTTAGTCAACTGTTAATAATTTGTTCAATTGTTTGTTTAATGCATTCATCAAAAATGACGCTTTTATGTTGTTTATCGTAATCAGAATGGCAATATAACATCAAGGGAGGAAATGGATAAAATTTTAGCTGGAGAGAAAGTTGAACAAGTAAAGGTAATTATTATTATTATTCATTTTTTATTTTTAATTATGAACTTTTGTAAACAGTTGTTCTGTTTTTCCACCCCATATTCTATCAATGATAAAATTTTCTTTTGCTCACTTTTGAATTTGGGATTTTTTTGTAAATAGGTGAAGACACAATTATCTGATGATGAAGCTATGGCTAAAGCTGTAGACATTGGTGAAAAGGAGGTAAGTTGGTGTGCCATTTCCGTTGTCGATTTCACCATTATGTTTTTTTTTTTGTAATTGTTTTTCTTAATATTTGTTGCGTCACTTATGTTGGTTGCATTTATTTTCTTTTAACAGGATAGTGATGATGAGGGTAAATTTGGCGATGATGAAAATATCACACGTAATTGGAGTGTCTTGAAAACTACTCCTGAGCTTCGCAAATCAAAGGTAGTCTTTTTTATAATTTCTGATTTTATTTGATTTTGTATGTTAGTTAGCCTCTTATTGATTTACAGTGTGGGTCAAAATGCGTATAATGTTGGATGGACCAGTCAACGCTTTTTGTCTAAGGTTTTTTAATTTTTGTAAATAATACATGTATTAAATATGTTTGCAAAAACTAAATTATCAAAATAATTTTGGACTTTTTATGAATAAATTAATTTTAGAGTTCGTAATTTTGGGAACTTTTGATTCCTTCGATAGTTCGACCCATTTCGTTTACCGTTCCACATGGGTAAAAGTTGCCATCTTTACTAAAGAGTTCAATGAAACAAACATGTAAAATTTACAAAATTGATGTAAAAATTAAACAATTTCTGGATTATTCTAATTTGTTTTATAATTTCACTTTTTATTTGCAGCCCAAACCTGCAAAAGGTAAAGGTAAGATGACTTTGGAGGAAGCTATAGCTGACTCTGAAAATTTGACCGATTTCTTGCTAGACTTCGATCAGGATAAGTGATGTTCGAAGCTATCTTTACATGGTATGTTTCTATCCATGTTAGTTTTAGAGATAAATCACATTAATATACCTTAACATGCCTGAAATATGGTAATAAGCAGAAGCATCAAACATTCATATGCTGATTTACATTGAAGTTGATCTGTAATTTGCAGTCTTTGTACAATTTTCAATTTTGCTGGTTATATGATCATCCAGTTTATTAAATGTAACAATATATATATATATATATATATATATATATATATATATATATATATATATATATATGTTACAATCCTATCATGATGTTTTCCTTCTTAGATGAAGTGATTTTTGTTTATTCAGTTACTTACAATATTTGTACTTGATGCTGATTGTATGAAACATCAAGATTTTGATAATTGATATTGATTATAACTTAAATAATATCTATATCATCGCAGAAGGAGAAGAGGCGAGTCAGTTGTTTTATCTGCATTTCACCCACAGAAGATCTTAACCGTATGTTCAAGTTTTGGTTTGGAGGATGCATGATTTCATATTATGGCATATCGTTATTGTTGGTACTATGTTTTCTCGGTGAGCAAGTATCACAACTCACAAAAGTAAAACATGTAGCAGTAATTAAAGTTAACATGGGTGGAGAAAATGATATGTGGTTTTCAGACATTGTTATGGTTGTTCTGTACTAAAGTTTCGTGTGAATGATGATTGGTTACGTTATACCCTCCTTTTATAAATTCTTAGAACAGATGTCATACAAGGATGAAGGATCTAAAACAGTTTCAAATAGAGTTGGTAAATTGAATGGTACGGGTGAAAACAGGTTCAGGTTGAAGTAGGTGGCAACCACTAACATGTCATTTACGGCGGTAACCACTAACCTGTTGTCGATGTCGGCTGGCGATTGAACTACACGAGAGCTACACCATATCATATAGGAAGTATATTGATAACATAGAAATGAGAATTCAAAGAGAAGGAGTATCGATCAAACCAAGCTTATCCACTGATTCGTTATTACAGGTATTTAACGACCAAACAGACCTAACAGATTAACAGTTCGTTAAGCTAGACCTGTTACATCTTTAGTCCTTGGCTTATACAATATAACATTTTAAGTCCTTCAACTATTCTGTATGTAACAATACTTCCCCGTTGAGAAAATTCTTGTCCTCAAGAATTGAAATCAGGGAATCTGAGCTGCAGTGCTTCCAAGTCTTCCCAAGTGGCTTCTGTAACTGGTAGATTATGCCAATGAACAAGGGCGCGCATGCCCGCACGATTACCCTTTTTGACCAACTGGCGATCTAAATTTGCACGAGGATAAAGTGAGAATCTTGGTTCTGTAGGAAGAGGCACCACTGCAGAAGAAGGTCCTGAAGCCCCCTTGAGTAGTGAAACATGGAAGGTAGGATGAATCTGAGAAGTAGCCGGCAAATCTAACTTGTAAGCGACTGTACCAATTCTTTCTAGAATTAAAAATGGCCCATAATACCTTGGACCTTGTTTCTGATTATGATGCTTTTTTAGAGTAGTTTGAACATAGGCTTGTAACTTGACATATACCCAATCTCCCACCTTGAATTGTCTATCTGATCGTTTAGCATCTGCAAATTGCTTCATTCTGTTCCTTGCTTTAGCTAAGTTAGCTTTCAAAGAGAACAACTTTGCTTCTTTATCTTGAACCAGTCTTCAATAGATTCTAGCTTAGAATCATTAGGGATATAGCGTAAATGGAGAGGAGTACCATACACTGCTTCAAAGGGAGACATCCCAATAGCTGAGTGTGTAGTGGTGTTTTACCACCACTCAGCCAATGTCAACCCTTTAGACCATTGCAGTGGTTCATCCATTATCATACAACGGAGATAAGATTCAAGGCATCGATTAAGGACTTCCGTCTGACCATCTGATTGGGGATGGTAGGCTGATGAAAATGCCAACTGGACACCTTGCAACTTCATGTAATCCCTCCAAAAAAGACTAAGGAAGATTGGATCACGATCTGAAACAATTGTGTTTGGGCAACCATGTAGCTTGAACACATTGTCAAAGAATATCTGTTCGATCTGAGCTGCAGTAAAAGGGTGAGATAGAGCAATGAAGTGGCCATATTTGGTGAAACGATCCACAACGACTAAGATTGCATTTTTTTCCAAAGGATTTAGGTAAGCCATGGATAAAATCCATAGAAAGATCAGTAAAGGCTGCTTGTGGAGTAGGTAAGGGTTGTAACAGTCCTGAGTAGCCACTCTTTCATATTTAGCCCTATGACAAATAGAACTGTCTTTGACATATTCTCTTACTTAGCACATTTCTTCCAATAAAACAATAGTTTAAGCCTTTGTAGGGTGGGTTGATACCCTGAATGACCCCTAATGGGTGAAGAATGAGAAAGATGGATAATGTCACGCCTTAATTGATTGTTATCACCAATAGCCACCTTATTTTTTCTTTTCAAAACAGTACCATCCCAAGACATATGCTTGCACTCATTACTTTTCAGCTTTGTTAATAAAGCTTGAAGCTTTATATCTGTTCCCCAACTATCCTTGATTCTTGGCCATAAGCAAGGATTAATAGAGCTTATTCCCATCGGGCATCTGCTACTAAGTTTTCTGATCCTTGTTTGTACACTTTCATAATCATAACCCAATAGCTTTGCTAACCATTTTTGTTGTAAAGGAGTGCTTACCCTGTGCTCCAACAAATACTTCAAACTTCTTTGGTCTGTCTTGATAATAAAGTGTTGACAACCAAGTGATGGTGCCAATGCTTCACAGCCATTAAAATTGCCAGTACTTCTTTCTCATAGACAGACATGGCCTGTTGTTTAACTGAAATACCCTTGCTGATGAAAGCTAAAGGGTGACCATCTTGCATCAAAACAGCCCCCAACCCTTTGGATGAAGCATCGGTTTCTATGACAAATACCTTAGAAAAATCAGGTAAAGCCAATACAGGAGCAGTGGTTAGAGCAGTTTTAAGGTCAAGGAAAGTCTGTTGAGCCTCTTCATACGAGCTTTCATTTCCTAATCGAATAATCCAAACTTCAAGCCATGCTACACCATTGCCCACACCCATGTCACCACGCAGGGAGTTGGATTTCGGTGATTAATCATCGCACATGGGGACATGAGGGAAGATGAGAGAGAGGGGTGTATAGTGGGCCCCACTCTCTTCCAACCAATCACACATTTTTCCTTTTTAAAAAAAAAAAATGGTTTCGGTGAACCATCCCTTATGATTAAGGGCAAGAGGGGAGTTGGAGAGTGGAGTTGACATGACAAGAAATCATTGGGTGAGTGAAGAGTTTACCACCTCTTCCCAAGAGGTGACCACCCCTTACACCTTAAAGGTCATGGAAACTACTCTCCCAACCGATGATTGCATATAGTAGGCAAACACTTATACTTTGGGCTATTCATAATCAGACCAACAAGCTCCTAGCTGTAGTTACCGTTAATATGCATTACATTGCTAGATACTACAAATTCAGATGGGAAATGTTCGTAACTGTAACATATAAATATGTGCACATAGGAGAATCATGCACACATGGTAACTCCACACTTGGTGGGGGGCCACATTCCTGCATCAAGAGTTGAGAAATCAATATTCTGAGATAACCAACTCCAAACTAATACTATATTTGCTTCTTAGATGATGGATTTGATGGGAAAAACGATGAAACACGGTCACAAATGGTAAACAAAAACGCGAAAGCAAACTTCACGTGACCAAGAATTTTCCCAAACTTGAATGAACCTATGAGGATGCAAACAAATAGGGTATATCGACTACAATGTAAACAACTCGAAAACAATAATAACAAGACACCAAATTTTAGCTTGGAAAACCTCTCAAGACGAGAGTAAAACCACTGGACTACTAGAGCCGCTTCAAATCCACTATCACATAATAAAAGCAATACAAAGTCTTCCCTAGTGTACTAGAGGCATACAATAAACATCATATACTTGGAATCAACAACTTCAAACATATGGAATAAAAAAAAGACAAAAGAAAGAGATATCACCAAAATTTGCAACTACGAACAGAGGGTCTAAAACCCGACTTCCAGACGTGATCAACACACACCCACCATTGGATAAGGTCGCCCAAGTGTTGTGATGATTGTGTCCAAAAATGCTTCTTCTTTCTAAAGCTTGTGCAACACTTTTCTTGTGATTTTGTGGCTAGAATATAAGCTGATACCTTATCCTATATTCTTATAAAATCACCTTAATGGTAACCTAATGCGCCATAAGAAATTGTTAGGCTTCTTCATGGGCCCAAAAAACCAACAACTCCCACTTTTTGGCCTATGAGAAAGAGTTCGCCATCCCGGCGATTGAGCAACATATCTTCAACTTCTCCCTTGCCAAAGCTTTTGTCAACATATCGGAACCATTATCATCGGTATGAACTTTATCAAGTTCAAACAATTTGTCTTCAAGCGCATCTCTAATCCAATGATACTTCACATCAATATGTTTTGTTTTCTTGTGAAATATAGAAGTCTTAGCAAGGTGAATAGCGCTTTGATAATCACAAAGAACCATGTAGCGTCGTTGCATAAAGCCAAGCTCCTGCATAAACCTTTTGAACCACAATAGTTCTTTGCATGCTTCTTTTGCTGCCATATACTCAGCCTCAATGGTTGTAACATTTGTAAAAATCGGGTTTTCAAAAACCCGCTCCGTTTTGTAATCGAATATCAAGTTATAAAAGCTACGTTGAATATTTATGATTATTTTGATTTAAAACGATACATAATTAATAAATAAACTAAACTATAAAAATTATATTTGATAAAACAGTTAAAACAAAATAAATAAAAAAAATTTCTTGCTGCCGGGACTCGAACCCGGGTCAGCCAAGACACACTTCAACGACTTAACATACACTCACATCACCACTCCGCCACTTTGTGTTTTCTGCTATCTCTAGGAAACAAATGAGACTTATATACAAACTTGGTTAAACCGGTTGCACTCAACTGAGAAACGGAAATCGGCAAATCAATCGTCAAATCGCTTTTTCACTCGCACATTCAGTTTATAACCGATGCACCGACGATTTTTAATCAAGTCGGAATTGATTGAGCATCAAGTCTCATCATTATCGGTTTTTATAACCGAAAAGTAATCAAGTCCAGATTGCTTCAATTCAAGACCACTCTAGCGACTCAGAAATATCATACCAATACTCCATTTCACTTTCATCACATTTTCAGACCATCAGAACGCTTAAAACAGCTCTCCGGAATTTTCTGCAAAAGTCGCCGGAAAACCGTATTCATCCTCAAACGGTAAATCTTTCAATGTTCGTTGTAGTTCAACAATTATTAGACTATTTCTAACCTAAACCTCTCAATTGAAATCGAATTCAGGCGCTGTATTCAACTAATTCCAGTTCGCCGGAACTCCCCTGAAAATTTCTAATTCCGTCTGTGAAACGGTAAGGGTCTTCAAACACATCGTTAACGTTTGTTTATCACTTCAATTCCACATTCGACTAATCAAAATAGTTAATTATCTTGTTCAGTCGAAGAGCATAAAAACAGGAACCGACACATCGCCGGAAACCTGAAATAAACCGTTCATCGGTATGTTCACCTCTAATTACCGTCTCTGCCTTTTCATTTAAGCTTTAATAATGTCTGTAAATCGTAAACATAAGGAACGAGTTAGTAAATCAGTTGACGGTAATTTGAATGAAGAAGACGAAGCTAACTAAGTTATAAGTATAATTAAAACTAGTAAAATGAACGGGTTAGACACACAGTCCAGCGGTGGACTGTGTGCAAAATACAAACGCACGTCCCGAGTTCGATTCCTGCTATACGCACTCCTTGTATAATAAAAGGCCTTTTTGTTTAAAAACTAAATCGGGATAACCCAGTTAGTTGTTAAGTATAATAAAAACCGATATAATAACCAGGTTAGACACACAGTCCAGCGGTGGACTGTGTGCAACATAAACCATACGTGCGCGTTCGAAACCCGTCACTAGCACCGGTCCGATTGAATTAAAATGTTTTTGCAAATAAAGGAAATTCGGTTAAATTGAATAAGTGTATAAATATAATTAAAAACAAGATTATTACGGGTTAGACACGTAGCTCAGTTGGTAGAGCTGCGTGCACGCGTACGGGAGGTCTCGGGTTCGAGCCTCACCCAGCGCAAACCATGTGATTGACCGAACCGGTCAACAGGTCAACAGGTCAACGGTCAACGCAAAATAAACAAATTTTTTTATATTTTTCTTTATTTAATTTAATTTAAAAATCAATTAAAAATACTTAAAAATAATATTTTTAAAGATAGAAAATAGCCTTAAACTCACAAAAATATATCTAAAAATTTCATTAAAATCCTTAATAAAATCCACTCATTTAATATATTTTTCCGTTATTATTTAGGTTAGTATTCCTCGTTGATCCGCTCATCTAATTCGTGCGCATCTCACCATCTCCAATCCAACGCACCCAATGTGAGTGAATCTTACAAATTCCCCGTTTTAATCACGTTTTGGGGTGTATCATGTGTCTTTGTATATATATTATAGTTAAACCATAGTGCATACATCATATCATGAACATGTGTATTCAGTTTGTTTCTGTTGTGTAATTATTGTTGGATGCAAGTTTATTATTTTCAGTACATGCAATTTCATAGGCCGCCGCTCCCCATTACATTATGAGCGTTGAGCATGTTCCCCATTTCATTATGAGGTTGAACCTGGCGTGCCCACATACGATCGGCTCCGTTTGATTGAGCCTTGATCGCACAGACATTTTCATTTTCAGTACATGCAATACGATCGGCTCCGTTTGATTGAGCCTTGATCGCACAGTTTCATTTATGTTATTTACCGTATGATGTTGGTATGTTCATGTATGTTGTCATGTGCTATTGTATGTTATAGTTGTGACTGCTATTTGCCATTGCTTGATTATTTACATTTGCTTATCTATGATTATGCACAATTTTTCATTGATAAACTAACAATTAATTCATTAATAAATGTTTATCTAATAAGGTTCACTCGCCAACTTATGTTGACCCAAAAACCCCCATTTTACACATGATACAGGTGAACCAGCAGCAGCTAGGAACACATAGGACTTGGACTAGAAGAATAAAACGATTTAGAGTTGGGATTGTTATGCTTGGTTTATTTTCTTTGTATTGAATGAACATGTTTGGATTTTTGGAAATGTAACTTTGACTTTATTAAATATGAAACATATTAGTAAATGTCATGAGCTTTGGTGATAACCCAATTATGCCCCGACTCTTATTCCGCTACGGGTCGGGGTGTGACAGATTGGTATCAGAGCCATGACTATAGGGATGGAAAACACCTTCCTAAACTGCGATTGTCCTGAGGATCGCAAGGTTCGATACGCCACCGGGAGACTATTTGGAGTAGCTCTCACTTGGTGGAATACCGAGAAAGGGAAGAGGGGAACTGAAGATGCGATGGCCTTAACTTGGGAGGAGTTAAGGGAAATCATGACTAGGCGTTTCTGTCCTAGAAGTGAAATTAAGAAGTTGGAGGATGAATTTCATGCTCTAAAGCAAAAGGAGGGTGATCACACTACCTACAACAAGAGGTTCTTGGAGTTGAACCAAATGGTTCCAAATTTATTCACCCCAACCTATCGTCTGATCGAGCATTATATTCGAGGACTTCCCTCGAAAATCCAAGATTCAGTTCTCAGCGTTTCACCGGTAACACTTGAAGCTGCTATGGAGTTAGCAACTGAACTGACCGAAAACCGAATTCGCAACGGGAAGTTCAAAGAAGAGAAGAAGAAAGCCCCTGTTGAGGGACAAATTTCAAACCACCCCATTCCTTCCTCTAAGTTTGCTAACAAGAGGAAGCGCAACACCAGAAATTTTGCAGTTACCCAAACCAACTCCCCTATTCCTGCTGCACCCATTACTCAAGTCACTCCTTCACCCGCACCATACAGAAGACCCTACACTGGCCCGTTACCAAAATGTAACCGTTGCCAATATCACCATTCCCCTGATCATCCTTGTCAATATTGCACCGGCTGCGGTCGCGCGGGTCATAATGTTCAAACTTGCCGCATGCCTCAACGAACGAACCGCCATCAACCTATAACCCAAACCCACCAACAAATAATGGGCCAAGGCCAACAACCCCTACTACCACCCACTCAACATTTAGCCCAAACATATTACCAGCCCAATTATCCTATGGGTCAACCAATGCGGGCTTGCTACAATTGTGGCGACCCAAGCCATTTCCGAAACACTTGTCCAAGGTTGGTTAATATTATTCATGCTCAGGCCCAAGCCAACCCGGTGAACCAAGCAAACCAAGCTCCCCCACCTGCAAGAGGGAGAGCTTTCAATATCAACGCTAACCAGGCCAGAGCTGACGGCAATGTGGTCAACGGTACGTTCCTTATAAATGGTAGATATGCATCTATATTATTTGATACTGGTGCGGATAGAAGTTTTGTATCTTTAGAATTTGAACCTATCTTAACAAAAATCGGGATAAGCTCACGGAATCCATAACGGTAGAAGTTGCGGACGGGAAACCAGTTTCATTAAACTCTATTATACGCAACTGTACACTCACCTTAAACGACCACGATTTCTCAGTCGACCTTATCCCTATGAAGCTGGGAAGTTTTGATATCATAATCGGTATGGATTGGCTCAGTCAACATCAGGCAGAAGTTGTATGTCGTGAAAAATATATTCGTATTCCTCTTTCAAACGGCCAGACTCTTCGAATCATTGGAGAAACCTCGTCGAAAGGGCTCAGCTTAATGTCTTGTCTTCAAGCTCAAAAATATCTTCGCAAGAATTACGTCGCGTTTTTAGCTCATATCATCAAAAAGGGGACCATGGAGAAGAAACTTCAGGACATTCCTGTAGTAAAAGATTTCCCGCAAGTTTTTCCTGACGACATTTCAGGACTTCCTCCAGTTAGAGACGTCGAATTCCGTATTGATCTTATACCTGGTGCTACACCAGTTGCAAAGTCTCCATATAGGTTAGCCCCCTCTGAAATGCAAGAGCTAGCCAGTCAATTGCAAGAGTTGACAGACAAGGGATTCATACGTCCTAGCTCATCGCCTTGGGGTGCACCTGTCCTCTTTGTAAAGAAGAAAGATGGATCTTTTCGTATGTGCATCGACTACAGAGAGCTCAACAAGTTAACAATCAAGAATCGCTATCCTTTACCTCGCATTGATGATCTTCTTGACCAACTACAAGGTGCCAGCTGCTTTTCAAAAATCGATCTTCGATCTGGCTATCATCAACTTAGAGTGCATGAAGAAGACGTCCCTAAGACTGCTTTTCGAACTCGTTATGGCCACTATGAATTCATGGTTATGCCATTTGGATTAACCAACGCACCAGCTGTCTTCATGGACCTAATGAACAGAGTCTGCAAACCTTATCTTGATCGATTTGTTATAGTCTTCATCGACGATATTCTTATTTATTCAAAATCTAAAGCTGATCATGAGCGTCATCTTCGACTCGTTCTTGCACTTCTAGAAAAGGAAAAGCTTTATGCCAAGTTCTCCAAATGTGAATTCTGGTTAAAAGAGGTGCAATTCCTCGGGCATGTAGTTAATGACAAGGGAATACATGTTGACCCTTCAAAGATCAAAGCAGTTCAAGAATGGCAAGTTCCACGTACACCAACTGAAGTAAGATCTTTTCTTGGACTAGCTGGCTATTATCGTCGGTTCATTTCAAACTTCTCTCGCATTGCTGTCCCACTCACGGCTTTAACTCATAAGGGAAAACCTTTCACATGGGGACCCAAGCAAGAAGAAGCCTTTCAAACTCTTAAACAAAAACTTTGTGATGCATCAATCCTCACTCTTCCTGAAGGTTGTGATGATTTTGTAGTCTATTGCGACGCATCAAGGCAAGGATTAGGCTGCGTTCTCATGCAAAGAGGAAAAGTCATAGCTTATGCCTCGAGACAACTCAAGTCGCATGAAAAGAACTACACCACTCATGACCCAGAACTTGGGGCCGTTGTATTCGCTCTTAAGATATGGAGACATTATCTCTATGGCACTAAGTGTGAAATATACACTGACCACAAGAGTCTTCAACATATCTTCAATCAAAAAGAGTTAAACATGAGGCAACGAAGATGGGTCGAACTTCTGAATGATTACGACTGTGAAATTAGATACCACCCTGGTAAAGCAAATGTGGTGGCTGATGCACTTAGTCGAAAGGGTTATGCGAACTCCATTCATCTTCTATGTTCGCAAATTATAACCGACATTAAAGATCAAATTCGAGAAGCCCAACACGTTTCAATAACAGAAGAAGATGTACGAAAGGAGATGTCTTGGGAGCCGAGCTAAAACTTGAAACTAAATCAGACGGTATTCTGTATTACCTAGATCGTATCTGGATTCCTAACCACAACAATCTTCGTGAAACTCTTATGAATGAAGCTCACAAAACGCGATATTCTATACACCCAGGAGTCGATAAGATGTATCAAGACCTACGATACACCTATTGGTGGCCTGGAATGAAGAAGGATATTGCCGTTTTTGTTTCCAAGTGCCTCACATGTTCCAAGGTGAAGGCTGAACACCAAAGACCCTCAGGACTTCTAGTCCAACCGGAAATACCTGTATGGAAGTGGGAAAATATAACCATGGATTTCATTACCGGGTTACCTCGCACTTCTGGTGGGTATGACACTATATGGGTGATTATAGACCGACTTACAATATCAGCTCACTTTATTCCTATCCGCGAAGATTTCAAGAACGAAAAGCTTGCACGTATTTATATCAACGAAATCGTAAGCCGGCATGGGGTACCGTTAAGTATTATTTCTGATCGTGATGGTCGTTTCACCTCACGAACATGGCAAGCAGATCTCAGTACCGCCTATCATCCTCAAACTGATGGACAGTATGAGCGCACCATTCAAACTCTTGAAGATATGCTTAGAGCATGTGTCATAGACTTCAAGGGAAATTTGGACGCCCACCTACCATTAGTAGAATTTTCGTATAACAACAGCTATCATTCGAGCATCGGCATGGCACCTTTTGAAGCCTTATATGGACGTAAGTGCCGATCTCCTGTATGTTGGCACGAAATTGGGGAAGCACAAATTACTGGTCCAGAATTGATCCAAGAAACCACAGACAAGATCCATCAAATTCGAAACAATCTTCTAGCGGCTCAAAGTCGTCAAAAGAGTTATGCAGATAAACGACGGAAGCCCTTAGAGTTTAACATTGGTGATCATGTGCTTTTAAAAGTATCACCGTGGAAGGGAGTAGTTCGTTTTGGTCAAATGGGGAAGCTAGCACCTCGTTACGTAGGACCTTTCAAGATACTCGAAAGAGTAGGTCATGTAGCATACAAGCTTGACCTACCAGAAGAACTCAACAGGATTCATCCCACATTCCACGTGTCGAACTTGAAGAAGTGCCTCGCTGATGAGAATCTCCATATTCCGCTGGAAGATATTCAGATTGATGAATCTATGCATTTTATTGAAAGACCAGTGGAGATCATGGACTACGGGGAGAAACATCTTCGACGAAGTCGCATTCCAATTGTTAGGGTACGCTGGGAGTCGAAACGGGGACCTGAGTTTACTTGGTAATGTGAAGACTCAATGCGTGAAAAATACCCGCATCTTTTTCCTACTACTTCAACTACTTAAATTTCGGGACGAAATTCCTAAAAGTAGGGGATACTGTAACATTTGTAAAAATCGGGTTTTCAAAAACCCGCTCCGTTTTGTAATCGAATATCAAGTTATAAAAGCTACGTTGAATATTTATGATTATTTTGATTTAAAACGATACATAATTAATAAATAAACTAAACTATAAAAATTATATTTGATAAAACAGTTAAAACAAAATAAATAAAAAAATTTTGTTGCTGCCGGGACTCGAACCCGGGTCAGCCAAGACACACTTCAACGACTTAACATACACTCACATCACCACTCCGCCACTTTGTGTTTTCTGCTATCTCTAGGAAACAAATGAGACTCATATACAAACTTGGTTAAACCGGTTGCGCTCAACTGAGAAACGGAAATCGGCAAATCAATCGTCAAATCGCTTTTTCACTCGCACATTCAGTTTATAACCGATGCACCGACGATTTTTAATCAAGTCGGAATTGATTGAGCATCAAGTCTCATCATTATCGGTTTTTATAACCGAAAAGTAATCAAGTCCAGATTACTTCAATTCAAGACCACTCTAGCGACTCAGAAATATCATACCAATACTCCATTTCACTTTCGTCACATTTTCAGACCATCAGAACGCTTAAAACAGCTCGCCGGAATTTTCTGCAAAAGTCGCCGGAAAACCGTATTCATCCTCAAACGGTAAATCTTTCAATGTTCGTTGTAGTTCAACAATTATTAGACTATTTCTAACCTAAACCTCTCAATTGAAATCGAATTCAGGCGCTGTATTCAACTAATTCCAGTTCGCCGGAACTCCCCTGAAAATTTCTAATTCCGTCTGTGAAACGGTAAGGGTCTTCAAACACATCGTTAACGTTTGTTTATCACTTCAATTCCACATTCGACTAATCAAAATAGTTAATTATCTTGTTCAGTCGAAGAGCATAAAAACAGGAACCGACACATCGCCGGAAACCTGAAATAAACCGTTCATCGGTATGTTCACCTCGAATTACCGTCTCTGCCTTTTCATTTAAGCTTTAATAATGTCTGTAAATCGTAAACATAAGGAACGAGTTAGTAAATCAGTTGACGGTAATTTGAATGAAGAAGACGAAGCTAACTAAGTTATAAGTATAATTAAAACTAGTAAAATGAACGGGTTAGACACACAGTCCAGCGGTGGACTGTGTGCAAAATACAAACGCACGTCCCGAGTTCGATTCCTGCTATACGCACTCCTTGTATAATAAAAGGCCTTTTTGTTTAAAAACTAAATCGGGATAACCCAGTTAGTTGTTAAGTATAATAAAAACCGAGATAATAACCAGGTTAGACACACAGTCCAGCGGTGGACTGTGTGCAACATAAACCATACGTGCGCGTTCGAAACCCGTCACTAGCACCGGTCCGATTGAATTAAAATGTTTTTGCAAATAAAGGAAATTCGGTTAAATTGAATAAGTGTATAAATATAATTAAAAACAAGATTATTACGGGTTAGATACGTAGCTCAGTTGGTAGAGCTGCGTGCACGTGTACGGGAGGTCTCGGGTTCGAGCCTCACCCAGCGCAAACCATGTCATTGACTGAACCGGTCAACAGGTCAACGGTCAACGGTCAACGCAAAATAAACAATTTTTTATATTTTTATTTATTTAATTTAATTTAAAAATCAATTAAAAATACTTAAAAATAACATTTTTAAAGATAGAAAATAGCCTTAAACTCACAAAAATATATCTAAAAATTTCATTAAAATCCTTAATAAAATCCACTCATTTAATATATTTTTCCGTTATTATTTAGGTTAGTATTCCTCGTTGATCCGCTCATCTAATTCGTGCGCATCTCACCATCTCCAATCCAACGCACCCAATGTGAGTGAATATTACAAATTCCCCGTTTTAATCACGTTTTGGGGTGTATCATGTGTCTTTGTATATATATTATAGTTAAACCATAGTGCATACATCATATCATGAACATGTGTATTCAGTTTGTTTCTGTTGTGTAGTTATTGTTGGATGCAAGGTTATTATTTTCAGTACATGCAATTTCATAGGCCGCCGCTCCCCATTACATTATGAGCGTTGAGCATGTTCCCCATTTCATTATGAGGTTGAACCTGGCGTGCCCACATACGATCGGCTCCGTTTGATTGAGCCTTGATCGCACAGACATTTTCATTTTCAGTACATGCAATACGATCGGCTCCGTTTGATTGAGCCATGATCGCCCAGTTTCATTTATGTTATTTACCGTATGATGTTGGTATGTTCATGTATGTTGTCATGTGCTATTGTATGTTATAGTTGTGACTGCTATTTGCCATTGCTTGATTATTTACATTTGCTCATCTATGATTATGCACAATTTTTCATTGATAAACTAACAATTAATTCATTAATAAATGTTTATCTAATAAGGTTCACTCGCCAACTTATGTTGACCCAAAAACCCCCATTTTACACATGATACAGGTGAACCAGCAGCAGCTAGGAACACATAGGACTTGGACTAGAAGAATAAAACGATTTAGAGTTGGGATTGTTATGCTTGGTTTATTTTCTTTGTATTGAATGAACATGTTTGGATTTTTGGAAATGTAACTTTGACTTTATTAAATATGAAACATATTAGTAAATGTCATGAGCTTTGGTGATAACCCAATTATGCCCCGACTCTTATTCCGCTACGGGTCGGGGTGTGACAATGGTAGACAAAGCAACACGCTTTTGTAGTCTTGACTGCCATCAAACAACTCCCCCTGCAAAAGTCATCAGATATCCAGAAGTGGATTTCATGTTGTCTTTGTTTCCCGCCATATCAGAATCTATATAACCAATAAGCACCGGCTTTCCATTTCCAAATGTTATACCCAATTTGGAAAGAACCACGTAGCGTCGTTGCATAAAGCCAAGCTCCTACATAAACCTTTTCAACCATAATAGTTCTTTGCATGCTTTTGTTGCTGCCATATACTTAGCCTCAATGGTAGACAAAGCAACACACTTTTGTAGTTTAGACTGCCATGAGACAGCTCCCCCTACAAAAGTCATCATATATCCAGAAGTGGATTTCATGTTGTCTTTGTTTCCCGCCATATCAGAATCTGTATAACCAACAAGCATGGGCTTTCCATTTCCAAATGTTATACCCAATTTGGAAAGAACCACGTAAATATTCACTTAACTGCTTCCTAATGCTTCTTACCTGGATTTGACGGAAACCAACTAACAACACCTACAGCAGGGCAATATCAGGCCTTGTACACACCATTGCATACATCAATCTTCCAACCGCTGATGCATATGGAACTTTATCCATGTCTTCAATCTCTTTCTTAGAAGAAGGGAAATCTCTATCAATAAGTTTAAAATTAGGAGTAAGAGGTGAACTAACCGATTTGGCTTTATCTATGTTGAACCTGCGAAGCACCTTCTCAATGTATTGCTCTTGTGCATGTGCAACTTCTTTGAAGCTCTATCTCTAGTAATCCGAATACCAAGAATTTGTTTTACTGACCCCAAGTCTTTCATAGAAAAAAGTCTTGCTTACTTCTTTCTTCAGCTGAACAATTCTATCAGCATTCTTACCTACAATTAACATGTCATCAACATAAAGAAGTAAGATGATAAAATCATCATCACCAAACCTCTAAAAGAAAACACAGTGATCTGAAATAGTCTTTCGGTAGCCCTGCTTCCCCATAACGGACTCAAATTTGTTGTACCACTGTCTCAGTGCTTGCTTCAACCCATAAAGACTTTTCTGAAGCTTACAAACATAGTCTTCTTTACCCTTAACCTGAAAACCTTTAGGTTGCTCCATATAGATTTCTTTATCCAAGTCACCGTGAAGGAAAGCTGTCTTGACATCCATTTGCTCAACCTCAAGGTCAAGACTAGCAGCCAAACCAAGAATCACCCGAATGGAACTCAGCTTCACGACCGGAGAAAAGATCTCTTCAAAATCAATACCCTTTCTTTGAATGAACCCTTTGACCACCAATCTGACTTTGACCTAGGCAGCGAGGTATGCTATTCAGTCTTCACTTTGTAGACACACTTGTTCTTCAAAGCTCTTTTGCCCTTAGGCAACTTTACTAATTCAAAGGTATTGTTCTCATACAAGAAATTCATCTCATATTGCATGGCTTCAACCCACTCGCTTTTGTGTTCATCTTCCATGGCCTCTTCATAACACTTGGGTTCTTCCCCATCAGTGAGCAAGACATACTCATCAGTAAAATAACGGGTGGAAGGATGACGGTTTCTTGTAGACCGCCTGAGTAGGACAAATGTTGGCATACCTTGTACTAGTAACTCTGGATGAGGACTCTCATCTAACTCTTGATGCTCAAGAACATCATTATCGGTACCATATTGTTCATTATTTTTATTATCATCTTCATTGTGCGGCTCAGAGTGTTGTGGAGGAACTCGATCCAAATCTGTAAAATCATCCGTATATTGAGGAACTAACTATCTTTGTCTTCTCAACATCTTTCAAACTTTGATCTTCAATAAAATCAGCATCGAAACTTCTTGTGAGTTTCTTCGAGATTGGATCATAAAGTCTATATCCAAACTCATCTCCCTCGTAACCAAAGAATATACATGGCTTGGTCTTTACATCAAGCTTTGTTATTTCATCTTTGGGGATATACACAAAAGCCTTGCATCCAAAAACCCGCAAATCATCGTATAAAACATCTTTGCCACTCCAAACCCTGTCAGGAACATCAAAAGACAAAGGAACACAAGGAGTACGATTAATAACGTTTACTACGGTGTTCAAAGCTTCACCCTAAAGCAATTAAGCAACCCTGCATGTGACAACAAACATCTAACCCTTTCAGCTAATGTTCTATTCATTCGCTCTGCTAAACCATTCAACTGTGGTGTCTTTGGAGGAATCTTTTGGTGCCGAATACCTTTCTCTCTACAATAAGCATCAAAAGGACCAATGTACTCCATTATCTGTTTCGAATATATCTGAGCTTCTTCTCAGTTTGTCTCTCGACTAAGGCATGAAATTGCTTAAACACATCTAATACTTGATCTTTAGATTTCAAAGTATAGGCCCAAACTTTTCTCGAATGATCATCGATAAAAGTGACAAAGTACAAGCAGCTCCCAAGTGTTCTAGTCTTCATAGGACCACAAACATCCGAATGTATTAAATCAAGTATATTGTCTCTCCTATGAGGAGGATGACTCTTGAAAGAAACTCTTCTTTGCTTACCTGCAAGTCATTGAGAACACTTCTTCAAATAAACATCATGCAAATCGGGCAAGGCATTCTTCTTCAACAAAATAGACATCCCTTTTTTCACTCATGTGAGCAAGTCTCCTATGCCACAAGTCAGTCATATGGGCATTCACTAACAAATTGATCGAGTCTTTAGAGATCTTCGGATGTGTTCTGTATAATTTTGAACTTCTTTTACCTCTTGCCACGATCAAAGAACCACGAGTGAGTTTCCAAACACCATCACCAAAGGTACTATGGTAACCATCATCATCAAGTAAACCTACGAAGATCGAATTGAATCTGATATCTGGAACATGTTTTACATTGTGTAAAACCAACTCCATCCTAGTGTCAAACTTTAAGCAAACATCCCCAACACCTACAACCTTTGATAGCCCGTTATTACCCATCTTAACAACCCCAAAGTCATCAGGGTATAAGATGAATAAAATTTCCTTTGTGATGTCACATGGCATGTAGCACCACTGTCAACAACCCAACTCGAATCATCACGTGCAATGTTCACCATATCATAATCACAACAAATGAAGAACTCTTCGGTAGCAGTATTAACTTCAGTAGTGTCATTGCCACCATCATCTTTCTTATGATTGTTCTTTTGATTGTTGTAATTAACCTTCTTATTCTCCTTTTTCAATTGCCTACAAAATTTAATTGTGTGTCCTTTCCTACCACAATGATGACACTCATAATCAGCAAACTTACCTCTGGACTTACTACGATGCTTCCCTTTGTTACTCGGACCTCTACTCTAACCTCTCCCCCTGCTCTCTGTGACCAAGACATCTGATTGTGAAAAGGAACCCTGTGATTTTCTGCTCATATCTTCATTTAAAATACCGCATTTAGCCAAATCCATAGTAATGATACCATTAGCTGCAGAGTTGGACAATGATGTCCTAAAAGTCTCCCACGAGTTCGGTAACGTACCAAGAAGCCATAATCCTTGTATCTCGTCTTCAAACTTAATACCCATTCCTGCAAGCTAATTAATGAGACCTTGAAACACATTCAAATGATCAGTGATAGGAGTCCATCATTGTACTTCAAATTTATCAACTGTTTAATCAAGAACAGTTTATTGTTTCCGGTCTTCCGAGCATACAACTCTTCAAGCTTGTTCCACAAAGTACGAGCGTGAGTCTCACTGCTAATATGGTTCAAAACATCATAATCAACCCATTGGCGAATATAACCACAAACCTTTCTATGCAATATATTCCGCTCTTCGTCTGGTTTGTCGGTATTAAAAAACAGATTTATAATAATCCTTCACATAAAGGAGATCTTTCATCTTGCCTTTCCAAACATGATAATTAGAACCATTCAAATTAACAATCCTACTTGTATTAGCTTCCATCCTTCAAAAAAGTCTTAACTTAATAACAAGAGCCAAAAGAGCCTATGACGGATCTGATACCACTATGATGGAAAAAACGGCGAAACACAGTCATAAACGGTAAACACAAACGCGGAAGCAAACTTCATTTGACCAAGAATTTTCCCAAACTTGAATGAACCTATGAGGATGCAAACAAATAGAGTATATCAACTACAATGTAAACAACCCAAAAACAATAATAGCAAGACACCAACTTTTAGCATGGAAAACCTCTCAAGACGAGAGTAAAAACCACGGGACTACTAGAGCTGATTCAAATCCACTATCACACAATAAGAGCAAATAGAAGTCTTCCCTAGGTATACTAAAGGCATAAAATAAACATCATATACTTGGAATCAACAACTTCAAGCATATGGAATCAAAAACAAAGACAAAAGAAAGATATCACCAAAATTTGCAGTTGCGAACAGAGTGTGTAAAACCCGACTTCCAGATGTGATGAAGACACTCCCACCGTTGGATAAGGTCGCCCAGATGTTGTGATGACTCTTTCCAAAAATCAGAATGATCCAACGGTTCAATCTCCGGAAAATTGACAATCTCTGCAGCTAGGTTTGAAGGTGAGAAAATGCTTCTTCTTTCTAAAGCTTGTGCAACACTTTTTTTGTGATTTTGTGCTAGAACATAAGCTGATACCTTATCCTCTATTCTTATAAAATCACTTAATGATAACCTAATGGGCCATAAGAAATTGTTGGATCCTCATGGGCCCAAAAACCCAACAGGACTAAACGTTGCATTCGCCATATCAGAGATTGTCAATTCCTACAAAAAGAGCATTATTTCTAACGAACACAGATCTATAAGTAGAAATAAAAACTTTAAAATGGAAAATATGTGTTTGAAGAAAAAACAACTGGTTCGTGTGTATCAAATCTGAAGAAAGACTCTGGCGAAACTAATTATTGGTCTTTAAGCATTGACGGAATCGACGGATTAATGAAGACTTCTTTAATTTAGGGAAAAAAATATATCCATGGAGGAAAGTCTATTTATTTATTTATTTTGTTATGAGTTGAGGAAAATAATGAAAGTGTCGGTTCGTCCCAAACCTCTTTGTAACCTTATTACAGACCTTTAGAAACATTTTTCTAGTAAAAGCCCAATTATTGAAATCGCCGGAAAACTTCTTTTTGGCCAGAAAACTCAACTTTTTGGCTAGAAAACTTAACATCTTCGTCCCAAACCTCTTTATAACCTTAGATCGGACCTTTAGAAACCTTTTTTTTTGCCAAAAACGGTTTTCCGGCGACCGGAGACTAACGGTGTTAACGTTCTGTTAGTCAGGGTCTATTATTGGCCAATATGTCAATAATTGGGACTGCCAGTGGTTATTTTTAAGTTGAAATTATTGGCGGCCAACAACGAATAGTTGGTATTATTAAAATCTAATATTCCTTACTTAGTAATATGAAAGTAGCGAATAAGTGTTAAGGGGAAGGTTCATTTGAGAAGAAATTTAATGTGAGAAGAAAAAGAAGAAATGGCATAATGGTAAAACATTAAATAGTTTATAACTCATCTCATTAATTATGTTATCTCTCATTAATAAAACAAAAACATTATATCCTACACATTTCAAGATTTATCCTATATCTTATACTTATCGGAATTTACCCTACACACATGTGAAAATACCCCACACATTTCAAAATTCATCCTACAAATACTAAAATTTATTCTACACATGTTAAAAATTGTCCTTCACCATAAATTATTTTATCTTGAAAAATCTATTAAAAAATGAGTTACAAATTTAACTAATTAGTTAATTAATGACAATTATAGATTTACCTATATGCCCTTTTTCATAATATTAAATACACACATGAAGTAAATGGAGAATTTCTATTGGTTTAAAAGTTATTCTTTTTATTCTTACAAAATTTTTCTTCTCATTTGAACTTTCCATTAAATATTAAATCGTAATATTATACGGTCTTTCTAGTTTATTTTATTATTTAGGGCCAATGTGTCCAATATTGGCTTTTCTAGATTTGTTTTATCCCTGTAATTGAAGGTTCTTCTCTGTTGAAGGTTTCTTCTCTAATGGAATTAATTCATATGGTTTTACTCATTTTACAAGGCATTACTCATTTTACATGGTATTAGAGAATATTCTTACACAAACCCTAGTTTTAAATTTTGCATCTTCATATTGCGTTGGATGCTTACCTTACACTATATATCCTTTTGGTTTTTAGTATTTTTATTATTACCTTTGTTGATAGGTATACTTTCATATTTAGGTTAGATGGTGTAGAATAAAACCTCTATATTATTTGAGACCTTACATCTTCATCACGTAGACAGTGAAGATTTGAAGCCCCCATACTTTAACAACCATTGTGTGGTTTATAGCTGCCAAATCATTTCCCAATCATTTATTAACTTAGTTTCAATATAATTTTAATTCATTCTTTTATTTAAAAACTAATAAATTCAAGTTAAACAATAAAGAAAATATATTAACATACTAAATTTTATTTTACCAATTACGATACTAACAAAATACGATTATTCTACTAATCGTTATCTTCATTATCGTCAAGGCGATTCAATCACATATGTTCAACTAAATCTGCACGAAGATTTAAGTGTGTCTCCATGTGTCGTATTTTCAATCATACAGTGATGCAGTTTCGAAAGCAATCAAATGGCTCAAGAATGATAGTTAAACAAAGTCTTAAAGAGAACCAAAAGGTTTAGAACAAAGTTCTTTATATTTATAATCAACCAAAAACTAACTAAACAATAAATCATAGCTCCCTAGTAGAATCATAATGTAACTAGGAAGCAAATAAAATAAAATAGGAAATTAAAATCAAAATAATTAATAAAAATAAATATTAATATAATCCTGCATCATACTCCCGATTTTCAAAAAAAAAAAAACTCGTCCTCGAGCTTTGCATCCCTATCAAAACCACCCGGGTCGAAGGGGACATCAATCTGATTCATATTTATTATTATCACGAACCACCTAAATAGTTCAACTTTACGAGTTGTGGCTCAAGACTTGAGAGTAGGGATTACAAAAATACCCGAGCCCGATGGGTATACCCGAAATCTAAAGAATTTGGGACGGGTATACCTGTACCTGACGGGGCCGAGTACGGGTATGGAAAAAAATATTCCGCGGGTATGGGCCGGGTATGAGATTAGATGATACCCGAAACCGATTACCCAAAACTATATACCTGTTTACCTTAAATATATACCCAAAAACTTTTAAGTTTTATATATATTTTTTCCTTTAACTATAGCTTAATAATCTTTAATTGTTGTAGATTTATTATTTAAAAAATAAACTTTTCATTTCAAATATATATTTTGATGGCACAATTCATATAAATGATATGAAATACAACATTATCTTTTTGAGATTAACATTATAATATATCAAATATTATTACGGCAAAGATGATATGAAAGCTATTTATTATATTTTGATATATTATTTATATTTTTTTAAACATAAAATTATAATGGAAAGTAAAAAATATATATATGTAAACCCTAACGGGTATATCCGATACCCGACGGGTAAATACCCGCCAAATACCCTAAATACCCAACAGGTAATGGGCCGGTCATGGTACAAGATTTTACAACCGAGTATGTGTATGAGACTGGCCATACATAACCTATACCCGACTCATTGCCATCCCTAAATCCCCCCCTCTCCTTGTGGGAATCAAACTCAGAACCTGTTAATCCCAAAATCTTATATTACCTCCGTGATGTCACTAGGCTGTAAAGCCATTGAAAATAATACTTTACCTTAATTGAAAATTCAAGCATACTATTTTATCATTTTTTTTTTGCAAATTTATTCAAAATAAAAATAGAATACCTAAAGATAAGTGAAGAGTGTTGAATGATTTTCGTCTCCGAAGTACCCTTCTTTACATGTACATGTGCAGTTCCCCTCAGTATTCTTGCAAACTCCATAACATGGAAACTGTTTCACATCACCACACTCGTTAATATCTACGAACAAAAGAATATCATGTTTATTGCAACGTCATAATATACAATCATATCAAGGAAATTATTTAATTTCAACGGTTATATACATACAATAATATATGGCACTACTCACATCACTTTATTAGCCCACACACGTGTATTTAATCTAAAGTCTAATTTATTTTTATGTCATCTTCATTGTATATATTAAACTACTTTGTATTAGCATTTGATATAATAATGTTAAGTAACATTTGACGCAACTATCCTAATATAATAGAAATAAAACGTTATCATGTCCCATCATCAACAAGTCAAAACTTGATGCCTAGTCTTTTTTTTTTTAATTTGTTATATAAACTTTACAATCGCCACTAGGGTCACAAGTTCATTTGATATTTTCAAAGTCAATGGTGCATGTTTGTGAATGCATTTATTTATCACAATTGAGTGTTGAATCAAGAGACAAAATTGTGTATTATGTAAGTTTTCACACTATAGTTTCTTTAATTTTATTTGTCAATTTAGGGTAAATATTATAGTGCTTGTGAATTATATATAATTCGCCCATAAGTACAAATAATGACTTTTAGTGTCGTCTTTTTTATTTTCTTCAAAACCACTATACAAAGAAATAATGCAAAAAAATTGTAGCTATCGACATGGTCATCAGTTAAAATTAAACTTTATTAATTAAAGTTTGTATTACCATTTGATATAAATTAATATTTTATCAAAAAGAAATAATGAATTAACCTATTATAATTATAATAAAAATAACATGTAATCATGTCACATCACCAACAAGTCAAAGCACCTTTTGTGTGTTTTTTATTTAGTAGGAAAATATCCTAGTAATTAGACTTTGTAGATGTTTGTTTAAAAAAAAATTGACATGGTAAACTTCAATTATATTTTTAATTTATAGATTATTTATTTTCTTGTGATATAAATTTTATATGTATTTTTATTTCGGATATTAGATTTAAATAACCCAAATTTTCACCCATTTGTCGATACATATTATCATGTCACATAGCAACAAGTCAAAGCGTCTTTTGTGTCTTTTTTTCTTTAGTAGGAAAATATCCTAGGTAACTAAACTTTGTAAACGTTTGTTTTAAAAAAAAAAAATTGACATGGTAAACTTCAATTATATTTTTAATTTATAGGTTATTTATTTTCTTGTGACATAAATTTTATATGTATTTTTAATTTGGATATTAGATTTAAATAACCTTAACTTTCACCAATTGGCCGATAACACTCTCAACTTTCGATTTGTACACCAACACTCCCAATTCTCAACTTATTAGCGAATAAAACTCTCCAACTAACTGAACCCTAAGCCAGTTAGTTTTTGCTGATATGGCTCTTTTTGCTGACGTGACAGTTGATTTGGCATTTTTATGACGTGGCAGCTGATGTGATAGCCTATGTGGCATTTTTCGATGATGTAGCAGGTGACGTGACATTTTTGATGATGTGGCAGCTGACATCAGCTAATTGGGTTTGGGTGAAGTTAGTTAGGGAGTGTTATCGAACAATAAGTTGAAAGTTGGGAGTGCTGGTATACAAATCGAAAGTTGAGAGTGTTATCGGCCAATAAGTTGAAAGTTAGGAGTGCTGGTGTACAAATTGAAAGTTGAGAATGTTATCGGGCAATTGATGAAAGTTGGGATTATTTAAATCCAATATCCCTTTTTAATTTATAAATATACACTTATACATATACAATTATTTAGTAGTGATTCAAAAGATCTCAATTTTATAAGTTGGGATACCGGTAAAATTACCTTTTTAAAAATTGTAATACTTTAAGATATAATTTGTAACTCTAAATGTTATTCACGTCAATTATTAATTTACAAATCGTAAATACTATTCACGTCAATTATCATCACTTCAAATATATTTTGATTACGAGAAATTACATAAGAATGGTAGGTGAACGTGCAACAAGTGGCGCAGCAACCCTTTTTGAATAACAAATCCAATTCTAATAAAAACAAAACTCCGGTTCTTAGGTGTGATTGAACTTTCTTTATAAAATACATGAAAACATTTATTCAACTTGTTTAATACATGAGTTTCTACCGTACCGTTAATTATATATAGTTAAACTTCTGCCAGTTTGTATTTCGTAAGTTTCTTCACAACTTCATTTGACACTTACTATAAAATGACAGCCAACGTACAATTATTTCCTTTTAAGATATGAATTTAGACAGCTAACTAATGGCTAAGATGATCGTGTGTGGCAATTTCCTAATAATATATACATATGTTGTAATGTTCTATTGTTCTTTATTCTTGGCAGCCTTGAGACAGATATGGATTTCCTTGATAGCCTTCTTTACATGCACATCGGTACCCACCGGCTTCCCTTCCAGAGTCAACACACGTGCTATTCGATTGGCACGCAAAATTTTTAGTTCCCTTGGCTTGAGCACAATTTAGATTACCGATAGCCCAGTCAAGCACTAATGGCACAGTGTCTTCAATCCTATTTTTGAAGCTATTGTTGCTCAAATCAACTGCCCCCTTAAAGTTTAGTTTATGGATGTCACCAACAAAGGCACATGTAGAAGGAGCAAACGACCTGCTACTTATTTCCCTTGAATTCAGCAAGCTATTGATGCGAGTTGTATAGTAGTTCATATCCTTGGGTCTGGGTGATTGACAACAACCATTTCCTGAGCACTCACTGCCAATAACCACTCCGGTTTTGAGCAAAACACCATACAACCTGTGTACATGCTCCTGTGCTTTGTTGCTGAGGCCATCCAAGCAGAACCATCACACAGTGGCGGATCTAGCCGGAGCGTCAAGGGGTAATGTTTAAAAAAAGGGGTAACGAAATCGAAAAAACGTCAAATTTTTCCAAAATTTACACTACCGCCGGAGCGCCAAGGGGTTGTTATACACTAGATCCGCCCCTGCCATCACAACCAAGGATTGTGAACTTGTTTACTTTTGAGACGGTGTCTGTCCCAGGCGTAAGATCGAAGGAGAATCTGGATGAATTTGAAGAGCCATCCAGAAAATCACATTTCCTTTCCACTGCATTGGAAAGCCAGAGGGTGGAGTCGGATATCCGTTTGATGGAGGTGTAACTTGTTTTACGAAGGGAGGCCTTCGGAGGGTTTAAGGATATATATTGCAGTAGATATCAAACTCCTTGCTTATAGAACAATTTGAGCCGATGCCAATGCCAAAAGGATAGGGAACAATCACATCCCCACATCGGCTTTCGCAGCCTGGCTTTGATAAGTTGGTTGAGTTAACGAGGTTGTAGATTTCATTATTTGATGTTGTAAAGGCGAACCTTAGAAATACTGCCCACATTAGAACAACCTTTAGTTTGTGGTTTCCTAGTACGGTGTAGGATTTGAATGGTACTAACGCTAACTTTATATATACATGCCACCTTCCAATATTTGTTTTGACTTGGTAAAAAACGAATATAACGGGTAGATGAAGATGCATATGCATCTTATTATTTAAAATCAATTATTATCCTTAATATTTAGTAAACGGTCTTCTCCAACCTCTTCTCATATGTATAATAATACTTGGATTATGCATGGTGGGTTAAAAAAAAGTGAAAAAGCAATTGTTACGTCCCAACCACATAGGCAGTGAGACTTTAACAAAATCACTGTATTTCTTTTAAAAAAAACACTATTCACAAGGTTATAGTGTTTAAAAAAAATTAAATTAAAGAAAAAAACCTAACTAAAAAAAAGTTAATGTGTGTGCATGTTAGTGAAAGGTGATGGATCCCTTTCAAATTTATCTTCATGTTCGTTATGCCCATGGGCCATGGCGAGCAGCCCTTGGCGCTAACCTTTTGCTTTGCTCTTGTTGGTGTATGGCGCCGTGATGGGTGAGGTGGCAACTGGCAAGGCATCATGTCCATTAGACTTAGACCACACGGTGTGGAGGGGCTTGAAATTTGTCACATCCTCAAATTTTCACGTGAGGAGTTTTACCACGAGAGGTGCGACCGACCAGGATCAAGCCACTAATCAATGTTGAACCACCATTAAAGATATCAAAACGTATCACCATCAACACAATTAGTGATCTAAAGTTTAAATGTCCAAAAATATAGTTCAACCGACAGCGGAAGCATACAGTTAAAAAAAATCCAAACGATGTTTAAAAACCATAATTGTTTAAATAAAACCAATTCAAATAGGTAACACGGCCACGACAATCCTCCAATGCAAGCTCTTGTGCTGTATCTAATGACCTGCATAGCATTTCAACCTAATAGCGCTATCAACTAATATCTCGTTCGTCAGACCCCAGCGATTAATCGGTATAATATGTGAGGACTTTCAGATAGAGTTCGTTTAGTCCGCTAAAGACATGCAATATAAATAGCATTTAGCAGTAATCCATCCCCAGGAATGCTAGGCTATCCCATACCCGGGAAAGTGATGTTCCCAGCCACCGGAATACATGTTTTTAGTAAGGTGTGAACTCACCTTTGTTTTGCTCGGTAAGAATTAAAGTGCAATTAGTAGCGAAAACGATCAACCGCGTCCTAAGATAGTTATCACGTATTCCATTAGAATGAATTCATGCAACACTTATATTCCTACATGAAATCTAGCATTTTGCACGTAACATGTGTATACATGAACCATTTAACCAAATGTATGCATACATAACACTATAGCATGTCACCTACTAAGTATCGATTATGTCGTCATCAAACACAATGGGACATTATATGATCTCACACGCAAGAAACAAGCACGTTAAGTTAACTCATCAAAATTCAGCTTTGACACTTAATTATGCGCAGTTTTCAGGAATTTTTCTAATATAGTTTCAGAACTGCAAAAATTCCCAGAAAATTACAGAAAGTGCCCAGCAGTCCCTTTCATTTAATGTAAAATTTTCAGAACCTAATTCTTTAAAGTTTTTCTACGAAAAATCAAACACTAAACAGTGGTCAGATTCGTCAAAATCTTACCCCTGCCCACTAAATATTTTTTTAAAAATTCCTCATTTATCCGATTGAAATTGAAACCAGCGACAAAATTCTTAAGACATCAACGGCTATCTACAGTAGAAATTTCATAGGAAAACTCCATATAAGCAGCAAGTTATAACGCAAAACATATCGCGTAAAATCTGCAAGAAAACGCAGCTTCTGTTGCTGAAACGAATCAAGTTATTTAAAATAGCAAACGACGTCTAAAAATCATGATTCCAACGCCATTAGAAGAATATTTCAAAATAGCACATAATAGACTCAAGAAATATAAATTCGTTAAGTATGACCCGGTTACAGCCCATTAAAGTCGGCTGTAACTACCGGACAGATTCTGTCTTTCGTTACCCGGCCCTGTAAACACACCAATAGTGAACCCGTTCCGTTACGCCATGAATCACAGTAGGTTTTAGGTTATTCTTGTCAAGTTTATCACTATAATTCGTTAAAATTATCAAGACTACTCAACCTTAATTACCATGCAGTAACATAACCAAAACCAAATTACAAGTCATAACATCTCCTAATACTCTTTCCCCATAACCCGCTTCTAACTGAGTCCCCTAACCCACCAGATTTACCCCCACATTTATCATGATCATCACATAATAAAGCACACCAAAATCGACAACCCCAAATTCATAAGATAATCCTACTATAATCACACCCATAAGCAGCTACGGTACCAACAAGAAACAAACAAGAAACAAGATCATGCACCACATTAAACCGAAATCATGTAACCCTACAAGAACACCTACGATACATATATATTATATATGACCATTTATGGATCGAGATGTTACCTAGCGAGTTGTGGGTATCACTGGTCGAACAGAACGAGAGGAGAGCGAGAGGATGAGGAGCAGCGAATGGGACAGAGATGGGAGCTGTTGTGCGTGAGTGGGTTAGGGTTTTAGGAAGTAAACTCTTAATCACCTGCATGATACGTAATATAAGGAATCATAATTGGAATTGGTTTGTGATTGAGTTGGACAGTAAACTGCAAGGGTTGGACTGGGTTTGTTTGGGCCAAGCATTAACTAAAAAAAAGTGGGTTGCCATCGATTTTATACCTATATATATATATATTTAAAGTAACAACTAGCATATGTATAATATATTGGTAATTGTACATATAATATATTTAAATATATACTATACACGCTATGGTTTGGACTCCAAAGATTTCGGGTTTCGCGAGTGGGTTGAATCGACATGCACTTGGTTCAAACACATCGGTGCAGTGCAGTGTGACATGAATAAAATGTAATTAATTTAAATAATAAAAGCGCAAGGTTTTGATTTATAAAAGTGAAACAAACGGGTTTTTACCTTAACGTTACGGGTTGTCACAAAATTTGGGCATGATTCGACATGTGGAGTCCACGTCAGCGCGACTAAAAAATGTGGTGTGGTGGAAAAAAAGGAGGTGTGGGAAGGGGCGTGGAATGGTGTCGTTATCCGGCACATGGTACACACTTTTTTATTATAAATTTATACTAAAAATTATATAAATCCATTAAGTTTAAATAAAAACCAATTCATACTAATTAATCATATAACTTAAAAATTAAAGACATTACATAACATTAAAAAATAAAGTCTCGCCCGTACACATTATGGAACTCGACGAGAGTGGCTTGGATGATATCGACTGCGTTTAGTTCACCATTTTCGTTGTCCACACCGTCGAGAATCCCTTTATATCTCGTATAATCAATATGAATCATCCAAAAACTTTAATAAAGTGCATCCTTGGATCGGCTGGCCTCACCCCCTACGAGTACAAAATTCTTGATAAACTCGTTCCAAAAAGAAGACGAGCGTAACGGAGGCCCTTGGTTGTTCACCACCGGGACCCAGGATTCGCATAACATGATGTCCACTTCTGGGATCCATAGAATAACCAACATTGTAATAAGATGAAAGTTTAGATTTTTGAGAGAGTGTTGAGAGTTATATAAAAAGTTAAGTTTTTTTTTTTTTGAGAGAGTGTAATAGTGTATTTATATATAAAAAGATTGAATTTTTTTTGAAAATTTGTTTTTTACTAGCCGTTGGGTAAAACAGCTACTTCCACAGCCCAATGAAAAGATGACACATATACACATTTATTAACTCAACGACGGTGAAATTCTCCAAGCCCATAACTCAACGCCGTAGACAATGCCGGGTGCGGTGTGATGTGTACAGCGTAGAAAGACATAAACGCCATTAATCCACGCCCACACCGTATGATCTTAGCCTTATTGTTCTCTGACGATAGAATCTCCCACCCCACTGCTTCCTCAGTTGTTGATATTATTCTCCTATCGCATAATCGTATACCACATTTTTCAAGATAGGTCCATTGATTGAAGAGTGGGGACCGCACGATGGAATCTTAGGATTTGGGTACTGGTCTCTCCTACACAATATCCTAGGGGCAATGTCCTCCTTAGACTCTCTTTAGACTAAGAGTAGTGGTCTTAATTGTACATTATTAAGTGTTGCATTCCTATCATGTAGGCGATGACACTCTACTAAACCACCTTTTCACAAGGGTATAATGGTTTAACAAATATAAATTAAAATAAAAATAAAAAATACAAGATCGGTTGGTTTTAAGGTTGCCCCACACCCTCCTTCATTGACGATAGGTGTGAATTTGTGATAGCCCGAAAACACGACACGAACATAACACGAAATTCGTGGGTTTGGGTTTAGTTTAAACGGGTTCGGGTCAGTTTCAGGTTGAACCCCACGTACCCGTTTAAACGGGTCAGGTTCGGGTCAACCCGGTCGGTTGGCAGGTTGACTCGTTTAACCCATTTCTATTATATAATACTTTTACAATATTTTTATGTCATAAACTAAATTGAATATGTATTTTATGCTATAATTATAACTTAAAAGGTAAATTGACATAAGATTTTATGATTTTAATGTAATTTTATTATATAAATTTATGTTTTTTTTGTAGTAGACGTTAATTTTAATATATTAATTTGATGAAAAAAATAAAAATAAAAAAATTCGGGTTGATCGGGTTCGGGTTCATAGTTATGACATGATTTTCAGGTTCGGGTTCATAGGTATGACACGATTTTCAGTTTCGTATTCATCTAAAATTTTCGGGTTTGGGAGGGTTGAACCCGGCAACACGACCTGTTTAGCACCCCTAATTGACGCCCGTTATTGGAATAACAACAGACCCAATGGTGCCACCTTCTAACAATCGCGTAATGGTGTTGGGGGTGTGAAAAGGGTGAGATGGCAACCCTTTACGCCCCCTACACATAGGCTTACATCTGTATCACCACCTCCTACGACACGCCAGCTGCACATGGAACTACCCACGATGACTGAAAAGTTGGGACCGCACGATAGAATCTTAGGATTTGGCTACTATGGTCTCTCATACACGATATCCTAGGGGCAGTGCCTCCTTGGACTCAAGTGTAACGGTTTTAATTGCGCATCATTGTTAAAGTGCTACGTCCCCACCATGTAGGCAGGGAGACTCACTAAACCACCTTTTCATGAGTGTATAGTGCTTATAACAAAAATAAATTAAAATAATATACGATCGGTTGGTTTTGAGTTGGCCCCACACCCTCCTTCATTGACGCTCATTATTGGGATAATGAAGGACTCAATGGTGCCACCTTCTAACAATCACGTAATGGTGTTGGGGCGTGAAAAGGGTGAGATTGTAGCCCTTCACGCCCCACTACACAATGGCTTACATCTGTACCACCACCTCCTACAAAACGTCGGCTGCACATGAGACTCCCTTTCCTGAACCTTAACATGACTGAACCAACCACTGCTAGTCTGCAGACAAACTTCAAACATATACAAATAAAAACAAAAGACAAACTAATCCACGACCATTGAACCCACTAGGCACATGTTAATGTCACTGAAAATATTGTTAGTTAAGATATTTCTCAGGAGGGGGTAGAATGGAGAGAAATATAAAGCTTTAGTTTTCTCTTCATATATTATTATGATGATCAGCTATAATACCGCAAATAAAACCCGATAGGAGTTTGCACTAGGTTCCATATAGTTCCACTAAAATCATAAAAACAAGTATTCTGTACATCCTATTTCCCTTTTGTTCTCGCAAAACCACACATGTTATAGGAACACGTGACCTTTCAGTCAGAAATCAGCAGTTTTACGGTCTTATCAGTTGGTCAAAGGCAAAGACATACCAAATGTTGGAGATAGAAAAAAATAATATTAGAACCTACTAACCACCCCTACTAACCACATTCGACTATACAGTTATAAGCAGCAGATCATGAGAGCGGATCAAACATCATCTGCATCACTTCCATCAACCTGAACCTCTTGCCCAAGCATATACATGCTCCCATCAGGCCCCAAAACCTTAAACCTACGCAAAAGCCCCAATACAACTTTTTTTTCTCGGGACAGTTGACAGAATGGTTGTATGCAAACGTAATACAAAATTTGGGTCACAGGTCAAAACAGGTTCTTGTTTACTTATTTGGTAGAACTTGAAGCAGATCGGGTCAGGATGGGTGGCCCATGGCCCGTGGCCCATATACACTGTTTTTCTTTTCCTCATAAACAAAAGTAAAATTTATTCAAAATTATAATGCCAACTTGTATACCTCTCAAGAATAAACTTCCCTTCCTTGTACTTCTGTATTTTTTCATGCGCGGATTCCTGAAATTAACATTATTTCATATCATTCAGAATGGTGTTCGACTATTCTCTGAATTATCACCTCCATCGCAAGAACATAGCACATTTGACTTTTGAAGTCAAAGTAGAAACTATAAATATAAAAGAAAATGGTCTGATTACTAGATAAACTCGGTTAACCATGTGGAACTAATATAAACTGCTTTAAGTAAAAGACCACAACCCATGAAAACTATTTTGACAGATGTCACGTTCGAGACTTTTCAAAATTTTAAGCGAAAATAGGCAAGTATTAATGAAAAGAAGATCTCACATATTTCCACCAGACAATTGATCCACATCCAACACAAAATATGTCAACAACAGTATGCATTCCAGTTATCATCATCCGTTCTTCTTTCTCTCCAACTGTCACATTTACACTGGAAACATATAGATTATTTGAGGCCGATTTAAGGAAAAACATTGGCATGAAAGCAAAAGTCAAAACAAGAACGCTTACACCTTATCGAATAAATAAGCTTTCCCATGTCGACAGTGGAAAGCCTGCCATTAACCAAAGCAACAAAAATTCAGGATTGGTCAAAACAGGGTTAATTTCTGAAATTAATGATCTGTTAGATATGATAAGAGTAAAGTACACGGATGGTCCATGTGGTTTAACAAAATTGTGGATGTTACAGTCCCTTAGCTTTCTTAAAGTACATGTATGGTCCTTGTGGTTTGCACTTTGTAACGTATTTAATCCTCAGCCAACAAATCTAAGCGTTTTAGCATGTCCAAGTTAGGGACTGAATGCGTTACAAAGTGCAAACCACAAGGACCATCCATGTACTTTTGGAAAAAGCTGGGGGCCAAATGCATTACAAAGTGCAAACCACAGGGACCATCTGTGTACTTTTGAGAAGTCAAGAGACCAAATCCAAAATTTTGGTAAGCAACAGGGACTATTTGTGTACTTTTTACTCGATATGATAATAAACACTGTTATCAAAACTGTACATTAAAACTTAAACTCAAATACTAGATAGAACTCAACAAGGTTTTTGCGCCCTAGGCAAAAACAGGTCTAATCGCGTCTTATACAAGTGACCTAGTGCCAGCCCTAGGCAAAACAGGCAATATTGTTTGGTATGAGGGGCCAAATGTTACAACTAATGCATCTCTTATCTAGTTATCCACAAGATAAAGGGGATATAGGATGGCTTCCATCAGATACACATAATAATCTCACGAGAGCAACTTTGATTTACAGTGACCTCAAGATACTGCAGTATAATTAAACATTGGGCTACAGAGGAAAATCATTTTATTTAACAAATCCACGTTGAATTCTTACTTCGTAGGCCTTGTGGGCCCTGAATGGACTTAACTTGGGGAGCAAGTTTGCTAAACCCTGACTAGTTGCCATAAACATATATTTAATGTACTAGTAATGGCGTGACCGAACCACGTAAATCTCTGTGTTCATTTATTGCTTTCGCATTTCGTGTTAGGTTGCGTTTGACCCTAAACTAAAACTATTATAACAACAATAAGCTATATATTAGATTAATTAAAAAGAGAAAATCACTAAAACCCTAAAAAGGCACAAACAGATGTTAACAACCAAACCATCTGATTGGATCATATAACATAAGCAACCACATAAAAAATAAGCAAAAACAATATTGGAAATACCTTAGAGATGATGTCATCAGAGAGGCCCAAATGAGTTTTGCAATGCAGATGCTCCCTTCGAGACTTACAACAAACAGCCTACCCATATCTTTTCTACAAAACGAATATTTTACATGAAATACGAGTGACAAACCATCAATCATCGATTCAATGATTGAAGTGAAAATGAAATAGAATGCTTGCCGGTATATTATTTTTCGTTATATAAGGCTCCTATGAGAGTGAGTCACAGACTGGATGGGTTGAGGAAGCGTTTTTTTTATAATTCTCTATTTAAAATTATTGCGTATTAAATGTCAGCCCTTTAACATTGTATTTGAAATTACACCCTTTTTTCTTTATTAACTTATGAAGATGTATTTCATAATTTTGTATTTGCAATTACACCCTTTTTTCTTTATTAACTTATGAAGATGTATTAATTTTGTATTTGAACTTACACCCTTTTTTCTTTATTAAATTATAAAGATGTATTTCATAATTTTAAGATAGCATCTAATTAAAAAAAAAGTTATGGATACTTTTTTTTTTACTACCTATACTAACCTTTTCAATTTCTGGAGTTAATATCGTAACTTAATAATTACTTTCTCGGTATCTTATAATAGTTTTTATTCTTTGATCAAAGTCCTATTAGTCACTAAAATTTATAAAATATTCCATTTTGAAAGTATGTTTGTACTCATGGTACAATTTGTAACATGATCCACATCAAATATATACCCGGTGTACCGGGTTTTGGTAGGATTCGCGTTTTCAATATCCGAGTATTAAAATACCCTATTTCCAGGTCCGTGCAGGATTCGGGTATTGGCTGGGTAGGGTTCAGGTATTGGTCGTGTATGGTTCGGGTATGGTTCGGGTATTGGTCGGTTATGGTTCAGGTTCGGGTATAGATCGGGTTTTTGGATTATTTTTGGCATAAAATACAGAAATATAATGGAAACCTTTATTTATACATATTGTCCTCGAAATCTGCCTAAATAAGCCTTAGACAGGCTCTAAACATTCAAAAAGAAGTTGTGGTACACAATGGATCCGAGTATTACGAAAACCCTGGTACTAAAAATCCCGGGTCGGGTTCGGGTATTGAATAAAATATGCATATCCGGTCCCTATCCTACGGGTAGGTTCGGGTTTTACAAACCCGGTTTTTCTAATACCCGGGTTCGATTTTTTCATGTTCGGGTATGGGTTCGGGTTTTTGTGCACCTAACTAGACCTTGCTCACCATGACCCATGAGCCATAAGCCCATAACTCATGCTATTTCTATTCGAAATAAACAAGTAAACAACATAACAAATTCACAGGCTAAAAAGGAAAGCTTATGCATGAAAAAAAGAATACACCAGAAAGGATTTCAACACTTTATATATATCTTTTTTCTAACACCAATTCATGCCACAAACTCTCACTCACCAAAGTTGAACAGAATATCGTATAACTCAAGCACTCGTGCACGATGGGCCCGGCCAGATGGTCGTGTGAGCCTAGGCAAGGCCATATGAACTCCACGCAACGGTAACCTAGGTAGCTCACGTACACCATTTACACGTTTTTCCAAATAATAGGAACACATGTCGGCAACAGCGAGGAGAATTCCAGAGAAACGTGTCATATCATAGCCTAAACATAAGATCATGTAGCACTGCAACAGAATACGCATTATAGATATATCTTCACCCCTGGCATCACTGGTGAACCTTCTCACAAGTTTCTGATGGCGTAGAAGCCCATTAGCAAATGCATTCTGAGCAAGAAGAGGTAAATCATGTTCCAAGATCATGCGCCAGAAAAAAGCATCATTTTCCAGAAGAGCCTGCCAAATATCAGATCATTAGTTGCAAAATCAAACGGGCGGTTTGGTAAGATTTCAGGCCAAACGGAACATTTATTAAGACAACCTTTCCCAGCATGGACTGAGCAGCTTGATTTCCAGCCCGTGCACACAAACAAAGAAGGTCCTTCGGATCATGATGCTCTTCATAATCATCAACGGATATTCTCCTAAAATTCACGACCTTTAGGATCTTAGTATTTCGAGAGAGGAAAAGGAACTTGTGACAGCTGCAAAAAATTTGCAAGAAAAACAGTTTTAAATATCTTATCATGTCCGAAAATACAGAAAAAGACTATAACAGAATCGAAGCCCATCATATTCGTTGCTGCTTAAAGAAAAACTTAGCATAGTTTAAAGAACAAAAAAAACAAGCTAAGCATGTTGCTTACGTGGCACTTAACCGGGCAATATCAGTAGCCCCATTGGCTGAAGTCGCTAAAAGAGTTATTATGAAGCTCAGTAGCTCAGGGTTCAAGTCGTAAAACTCTGCCATTTTCTGCTTTCTGGATTGTCAAACATAATCAGATAACTTTAACTTCATAAGGATGATGTTCAAAAGACAACACACATATATCTACGCACACACGCACACACGCACACACACACGCACACACACACACACACATAAATATGCGTAACGGATTATAAATTCTGTATAATTTCTTGTTCAAGCAGAGGCATAGTTGTCAATTGCGAATAGCGGATGATAGCGACAAGCTACGTATATGCTACGTAGCGGTAGCGATGAAATAGCGGCCGCTATTTCATGTTTAGCGATACATTAGACGAAAATTTTAGAAATATTTTATATGTATATTTTACCAAAAAAAAATTTAAAATTACAAAAAATCTCGCTATTTGTCGCTGCCAACTATACAGCGACACATGAGCGCTTCGCTACACTATTCTCTATGATGGGCGATATGCTCGCTATTAACAACTATGAACAGAGGTATAGATTCATACACTGATATACCAAATTAAGCTTCCTAATAAATCTAATCATAATTACTTTAATTAAAAAATCACACTCGAGCAACATCAATTTGAAACATGACTAGATTTGAAAAACTTGGAGCAATAACTGACACAATTTGGAAAGTATTTTATATATCAATTCACAAAGCATCAAAAACCGATTTCATTTCCGTTGTGTTTAGTATTTGCAAAATAAAGAGCAAGCAAAAGTGCAACATTGATATTTGGTGCTCTTACTTCTGATCGAAACCGGATATCTGAAATGAACTTGAATAAAACTTGTGATATAAACTACTTCGAAGCCTCCCCTTATATTATATGAATAAAAGGATGCTTACATATGCAGCTTAATTGTGTTCACAACTAGAGCTTTTAATGAATGAGAAATATTAAATAAGTATATTGAAGTGTAATAGTATTATCATTATTCATGTAAGATGAAAATGCGCTCGTTTTAGGATACGTTACATTGACTTTTCAAATTCAGGATTTATGAGGATAAGTTTATTCGGGAGTAAAATGCCAAAATGGTCACTGAGTTTAGGCCACTTTTGCCACTTCGGTCCAAAAATGGAACTTTTTGTATCCTGGTCCCTGAGGTTTTCATTTTTGTTGCCATTTTCATCCAATTGGCAAACTCGGTTAGAATTTTCCGTTACCTTCTCCCCTTTTTTGTCGTTTTCCTCAATTAATTAAAATATATTATGGCATAAAATGACGATTTTAC
The DNA here is from genome assembly GCA_947069175.1 of Scalesia atractyloides. Taxonomy (NCBI): domain Eukaryota; kingdom Viridiplantae; phylum Streptophyta; class Magnoliopsida; order Asterales; family Asteraceae; genus Scalesia; species Scalesia atractyloides. The sequence continues at coordinate 18,422,129 of CAMTDV010000026.1, forward strand.
CCTTTATTTAAACGAGGAAAACGACAAAAGGGGAGAAATTAATAGAAAATTCTAACCCAGTTTACCAATTGGATGAAAATGGCAACAAAAATGAAACCTCAGGGACTCGGATACAAACAGTTTCTTTTTTGGACTACAATGAAAGTGGCCTAAACTGAGGGACCATTTTGGCATTTTACTCTTTATTCGGTGGTGTATCGATATAATTAGGGGTGTGAATTTCTAACACGGCTTGAACTTAACATAATGTTTGTGGAATTGGGCTTAGTCTAAACATATTTGCGTTAGTTTCGGGTCAAATCGGCGAACACATTTAGCTAAACAGGTCATGCTGATCTCAACCTGACAGCTATGGATGTAGCCCATTAAATATTTTTTTTTCTTAAAATGCATTTATGTCATAACTTAAACTCATTGGGTATTTTACGCCAGTAATGAGCATTAAGATTTAAACGGAACTAATTTATCTACATATGTATATTTGGTATTAAACTTGTGATTTAATAGAGTTAACTATTATTACCAAAATATTAAAAAAAAACTAAAAACTAGTAAAACAAATTTTGCGTTAAATGGATCGTGTTCGCATCAGCTCACGAAACTCATGTCGTGTTCGAGTTCTGACACTATTTTCGGGTTCGTGTCGGGTTTGACCTGTCTTATATTTGGTTTAGCCGCGCCGGGGTTAAGCCAGTTAGCTTATCCCCTTGGTTTAGAAAGGGGTGAGGCGCTCATGGCATTTAGGTCCCAAAAGCCAACTAAAAAATTGATATATGGATAATATTTTAATCTGTTACTTTTTATGTGGTTATTTGCTTTCCCCTTTTCCTAATTTGTTTTCTTGTCTTTTCCTTCTAGTTGTTGGCTGCCGTCGCTTTTAATTGGTTTGACAATGTTTGAATTTAGATATACTTGGTAACTGTATTGTAATTGTATATCATATTACGTTATGATTACATAGGATATAAATAGAATACATAATTACACATTGAACCAGTAACATCCCGCCCCTCTCACAATCAATATTGTCCGCTTTGCCCCCGATAGGTTGTCCATCTAGGAACTCATGGATTGTTTTTGGTTGCCCTAGTGGAGACTTCCAAGGAGGTCACAAATCTTGGGACTACTCCCACTTGAGCACGCTTAACTATGAAGTTTTTATGTGCTGCACAGCCAATGCGCCCAAAACGCATTGATGATTTAACAGGCGGGGCAATGTGGGATTTGCCTAGGGTGTCACACTAGTCCACGTAAATCTTTTCTGTATCGTTACAGAAGCCATGAACTATGTTATTATTCGTCTAATATTCCCCCACAAGCTAAGGCTATGATAGCAATCGGAGTCAGCAGCGGGTAGGATATTTAAAATTCTAAAGAAACGGATAGGCTATGGGTCACTCGAGAAACAGATACACCACTCGATCAATCCGTAGGGCCTCTAATACGAATTTAGGATACAGAAATCACCAGCTAAACTTGTGATTAGATTCCAAAGAACACCACACAACGAGCCAATTTGTGCTAGCAATGGATAAATCTGGTTGCTCAAAAAGAGAGGAAACACAGAACCAATTTTTTAATCATTAACTCACTGCCTTTTCATTAATCATTTGAAGGTTTACATAAAGAAATTAAAACAACTGCTGCCCACGTTCCTATTCCTTAGGGAATTGAAAAACATTAACCGACCCGCTACTGATAAAAACATTAACCAACATGCAAAAAAGTTAAAACATAAAAACTAGACGAGATAATAAATAAAAACATAAAATTAAATGGAAAAATAAGCATGGGGAACGTGGATAAGCATTCAGTGCATGGGCCATCTTTAGCTACATTTACGGGTACCCAAAGTGACCCGGCTGATGCACAAATTTGAATTGGATCCACTTTTTGATGACCCGTTTTGTTCCTCTTCAACGGCTAGTGACACGTTACTCGGGTGGCTCCTATCAGGCTAGGTAAGGACCTGTAGCTTGGACCTTAGTTGAGCAAATCGTTGTGTTGACAAGGGCTTGGTAAGATGTCAGCAATTTGGTCACTAGTAGAAATGAAATGAACTTCTAACAAAGTGGAAATCAACATCAACATGTTTTGTACAAGTGGTTTTAAAAAGCGCGCCTGGGCAGGCTAAGGCGCAAGGCGCCCTAAGGTGCAGGCCTCAGCGCCTCAGGCTACACAAGGCACGCAAAATACAAGAAGCGCACCTAAGGCACACTTTTCTGGCAAAAAAACCGCACGAGGCGCGCACCTCACGTATTTATTAGATTTTTGTGTAGCAAACTGTTTGTACAATAGGTTTTTCGGCTTTTACATGTAGGTGAAATCATACATAAACCTTGTTTATAGCTATATTTTGGATAAGGAATGAATATATATAAAAAATTATATAATCACTTTGCGCCTCGGGTACGAAAAGCATGTCGCTTTTGCACTTTGCACCTCGTTTTTAGACTTCGTCGCTTTTGTGCGCTTCTAGCTTTTTAAATCCAAGTTTGTGCGAGCATAGAATACTAGGCTGGTAACCACGGGGTGTCAGCCCAGTGGCCAGCCTCACCCATTCCAAACGGGAGGATGCGGGTTCGAGTCCAGCTCGGCCCGAATAATCCTGCTGGGTAGTAACCGCCAGGCAGCTATGGGGCTAAGCTAGCTTGGGGAGGGAGAACCCTCCCGCGGTCAGGGGTACTGTGCATTTACCCTTTTTTTCCCCTAGAATACTAGGCTGGCTGACAAGTATGTAGCCCCTAGGTTACCACACCATAAAACAGGGACTCATGCCATTGGAAACTTATGTTCACGTAAAAGGGCTCCGGGCCACGTTCGTTCTGCCACCGTGTCGGCTAAGGTTTTGTACTCAGATTCCATAGATGACCGAGTGACAGTACGTTGTTTTCTAAGTTGACCACGAGATCAGATTGGAAACATGATAGATGGCAAATCCGACAATGGATTGACAGTCATCGGGTCAACAGGCCTAGTCAACATCTGAGAAGGCACGCATCTTGGTTTTAAAAAGCGTGCCTGAGGCGCGCTTAAGCGCGAGGCGTAATAAGGCAAACACTCTGGGGCTTTTTCGCTCAGCGCCAAGAGTAATTACAAGAAGCGCCAAAAAAGCGCACTTTTTTGGAATTTTTTGTGGGCTTTTTTGGCCTCAGGCGCGCGCCTCTCGTACCCAAGGCGTTTTTATGCATCTAACTGTTGTACCTTGGGTTTTTTGGCTTGTACATGCAGCTAAATCATACAAAAACCTTACTTATAGCTATATTTTGGGTAGGGAAAGCTAAAAACCTATCGGATATATGGGATATATAGAAAAATATATATAATTAGCTTGCGCCTCGGGCATTAAAAGCACACCGCTTTTACGCTTTGCGCCTCAGTTTTAGACCTCGTTGCTTTTGTGCGCCTCTCGCTTTTTAAAACCAAGGCACGCATAGATGGAGAGTAAGCATCAATATGGGCATGAAGAATATAACCAAAATTTTGTGTGATCAACAGACCATAATCCGATGTTCCTTGAAGATACCGAAGAATCCCTTTGATAGGGGACCAATGGTTTTCTAACAAGGAATACATAAACTGATTTGTTAGCTGCAAAGGTGATGTCCGGGCGTGACAAATTGATATACTAGAGGGCACCAACTACTTGACGGTATCGAACTGGATTCTCAAATAAAGGGTTGTCACCTAGAGATAAGTTGCAGCAGCGGTGGTAATCGATTTTGTGAATGGTTTAGCTTGTGAGAGACCAGCCCGTTGTAGAAGTTCCAAAATATTTTTCTTTCGAAGATAAGATCATATCTGATCCTTTGGAAACCACCTCAATACCCAAAAAAATACTAAAGACAGCCCAAATCCTGAATATAAAATGTTGGTCTCAGACTTTGAATGATCTAATCAATCATATCCAACAAAAATTATATCATCAACATAAACCAGCATATATACTAGTGTGCCTCAAGATGAATAAATGAAGAAAGAAGGGTCAGTTTTGGACCCTTGGAAACCGAGAGAGTGTAAGAGCCCAGATAATAACAGATGAAACCAAGCACGTGGAGCCAGCTTAAGTCCATATAAGAATTTGTGAAGCAAATAGACATGATTTGGTCTCTAGTGATTAATAAGCCCAGTGCTTGTCACAAATAGACTGTCTCGATCAGTTCACCGTGCAAGAAAGCATTATGAACATCCAATTGTCGAAGATGGCACCGTTGTATCAAGTGTATGCATAGTAGTGGATTTTACAACAGGATTGGAAGTTTCATGGCAATCAACCCCCAGTCGTTAATTAAATCCTTTGACCACTAGACATAATCATGGGACTCGACTCGGTCATTCCACTTCACCTCGATCATCTGCCACCAACTTCACTCAACGGCCACAGAGATCAACAACAATCGATGGTTCTCGCGCCAAACCAAAACCACCGCCTCTAGGTGGCTCCTTTGCTTTCCTATAGGCAAGTGCAATGAGTAGCGGATTCTTCTAGTCATACATCTTGTACCTCATGTATGATTCCTTTAAGCTCTGCACATTCATAGCCATTCTTCGATGCCGCAACATGTTCTCCCAAGTTCTAAATATTTACCCATTCCTCAAAATGATGTCCTTTAATTGGCTTAGATTCTCTAAATTGTTCCAAATCCTAGCGATACTTTTCACAACAATCTATTGTGTGCTGTACAAATAGAGATTTCGGATATATATGTTATAAGCTTATACACTCCAACTTGAGGGGGAATGTTAGAATATAGCAGGGTTAGCAGTCATTATAGTTAGGCCCATTAGCTTGGCCCACCAAGAATAGGGTTTTGCATTCTTTCTATATATACCGTATAGACTGTCACATACTAGGTATCTCTAAAAAGCATCTCAGTTGTTCCATTTTCATCCAATTGGCAAACTCGGTTAGAATTTTATGTTACCTTCTCCCTTTTTTTGTCGTTTTCCTCAATTAATTAAAATATATTATGGCATAAAATGACGATTTTACCCTTTATTTAAACGAGGAAAACGACAAAAGGGGGAGAAATTAACAGAAAATTCTAACCCAGTTTACCAATTGGATGAAAATGGCAACAAAAAGTGAATTGGATCCACTTTTTGATGACCCGTTTTGTTCCTCTTCAACGGCTAGTGACACGTTACTCGGGTGGCTCCTATCAAGCTAGGTAAGGACCTGTAGCTTGGACCTTAGATGAGCAAATCGTTGTGTTGACAAGGGCTTGGTAAAGATGTCAGCAATTTGGTCACTAGTAGAAATGAAATGAACTTCTAACAAAGTGGAAATCAACATCAACATGTTTTGTGCAATTGGTTTTAAAAAGCGCGCGTGGGGCACGCTAAGGCGCAAGGCGCCGTAAGGTGCAGGCCTCAGCGCCTCAGGCTACAAAAGGCACGCAAAATAAAAGAAGAGCACCTAAGGCACACTTTTTTGGCAAAAAAAACCCCGAGGCGCGCACCTCACGTATTTATTAGATTTTTGTGTAGCAAACTGTTTGTACAATAGGTTTTTTTGACTTGTACATGTAGGTGAAATCATATATAAACCTTATTTATAGCTATATTTTGGATAAGGAATAAATATACATAAAAAATATATATATAATCACTTTGCGCCTCGGGTAAGAAAAGCATGTCGCTTTTGCACTTTGCACCTCGGTTTTAGACTTCGTCGCTTTTGTGCGCTTCTAGCTTTTTAAATCCAAGTTTGTGCGAGCATAGAATACTAGGTTGGCTGACAAGTATGTAGCCCCTAAGTTATCACACCATAAAACAGGGACTCATGCCATTGGAACCTTATGTTCACGTAAAAGGGCTCCGGGCCACGTGAGTTCTGCCACCATGTCGGCTAAGGTTTTGTACTCAGATTCCATAGATGACCAAGAGACAGTACGTTGTTTTCTAGTTGACCACGAGATCAGATTGGAACCATGATAGATAGCAAATCAGACAATGGATTGACAGTCATCGGGTCAACAGGCCTATTCAACATCTGAGAAGGCACGCATCTTGGTTTTAAAAAGCGTGCCTGAGGCGCGCTTAAGTGCGAGGCGCAATAAGGCGAACACTTTGGGGCTTTTTCGCTCAGCGCCTAGAGTAATTACAAGAAGCGCCAAAAAAGCGCACTTTTTTGGAATTTTTTGTGGGCTTTTTTGGCCTCAGGCGCGCGCCTCTCGTACCCAAGGCGTTTTTATGCATCTAAATAAACAACCAAACCATTTACTGATTCCAGCAAATTGCATAATCCATAATAAAGAAGCATAGAAAAGTAGCCACAAATGTTTGATCCGTTAATGATGAAGTCTCTTAAGAATCAGGGAACAGTACATGTGTCATCTATAAGACCCTTGACCAAAATCTAAAGTTATACTTGTGTTACATAACATTTTTTTCAGCAATGGGAACCCCTTAAACATGATACATTTCATAAACTGGAACTATCAGAGAGAACACAAGGGTCTTTCCTCAAAGATTGTTTGTTCATAAACATGAAAGTAGCAAATTCTCAACATGGAATGTTGGGTCATTTGTAATGCAATAAAAGCAAATAAGCAACATATAAAGTAACATGGGAAGAGAAAAAACAAATAAAAAGGAAAACTTGTTAACAACAACTCACATGTAATTGGCAGCCCATCTTCGCATATTTGCAAAATGCCCCCATTCCATCATCTGGAGAAAGAACTGGTAATTAATTTGCAAAGCATTTCGTACCCTTATTCATCACTTGACTGTGAAGAATTCTCGTTACTGATGAGTCCATTGGAATTGATCGATTTGGGGGCAAGGGGGGATTCATCTCCTTAGAAACAGAATGAACAGGACTAGGTTTCGGTATGGTTAAGTGGGTTAGAAAACAGGGTACCCAGCGGAGAAAGCAGTCGGGATTTTTCGGTTCCGGGTCCGGGTTTTTTGTGATTTGGTCGGTGTGGGTCGGGTATATTACCAGGTTGGAACCGAGTCTGAAGCATAGAGGAACTAGTTTTTTAATACCCGGTTTCAGATTTTTCCGGTTTGGGTTTAATGTATGGTTTTTTTTGTGCACCTCTACTTGGAACCCAAAATCTTTTTAAAAAAAAGAACAAAAAAACCATAGGTCCAATCAATCTTAACGGGATTGGCCGTTTTTAGCTTTTACAACGGGTCGAGTCTCATAAGTGCTCTTTTAAACTAATGTTTCTGACCAGTAATTAAATGCATGATTTATCGATTTGGTAGCAGGACTAGTCTTAAAACCCAATTAGGGTCATAATTGTTTAAAAATACATAAATATTAGAAATAATAATAAGACAAAATTATAAAAATCATCCTTTATGTTGACACTATATTTCAAAATCTGTCGTTTGTCTTCAAAAGTAAAAAAAAACGTACTCGATATTTGCAAAGCCTTGCATTGTTTGTCCTTTAGCCCTAACTCAGTCAGTTTTCATGGTTAAATCTAATCAAGTGAACCCCATACAAAGGTGTTTTGGTCATTCCACATATTCAATTATTATTTTTAAACAAACTCATTTAATCTCACCCAACCCTACATCAAACAAACACATCTTCAGCCACCACCATTCTAACCCCCCCCTTCCCCTCTCCACCACCAACAAGCACCACCTCAACCACTATTAACACCACCACCACTACTACACCACCGTACCTTCACCCTTAACATCACCATCACCATACCTTCACCCTTAACATCACCACCACCTCCCCTACAACCATACTGACAATTGGCAAACTCCACCCACCATACTCTTCCCTCTATCTTTCTTCACAAACCCATCTTTAGCCACCAAATTAAAACCTCAGATCTTGATCTAATCTTTCTCCATCTAAACCGTAACTCCTGAACATATTTACAGCCACCATCGAACCCTAATTTCATCGCTATCTTATCATTCTCGATCTCAATTGATCTAGTTTCGCTGAATGCCTTCAGCATCTGTAAAGGCATTGATATTGCATGATGTGGGTAAGGTTTTTTCTTATTAGAGATGGTATCTTCTAGGGTTAGCTTAAGTTTTTTCTGTGTTGCTTGATTTAGGGTTTTTTTATTTAAGTTTGCTTCATTGAATAGTGCACTAGATCTAGTACGACACTCTTGATTTAGGGTTTTTTTATTTAAGTTTGCTTCATTGAATAGTGCACTAGATCTAGTACGACACTGGAGGATTGGACTAGGGTTTGACAGTGGAGTAGATCTCCATGAAGATTTGATGCGATGGTTGGGATTTGGCAGTGGTGGAGGTGCGTGGTGGGATTTGTGCAGCGGTGGTCGGCCGCCAACGGTGGGGGTTGTGCAACAGGAGTGGAGGTGCGGTGGTGATGGTGGTGGGTGTGAGAGAGAGGGGAGGAGGAGGAGTGAGAGCTGGTCAGATTTGATTTTGGATCTTGATTGTGGGTACGATTAGAGATGTACAAAAAAGCCGGTTGTATAACCGTAATCGACAAAAAAACCGAGACTGGATTTTTTATAACCGGTCCGATTAGTAACCGGTTATAGTGTTTAACGTGAAACCGGGTTATAGAACCGGTTATAAACCGGATGAAACAAAAAACCGGTTTTTTAACTGGTTAACCGCTAACGTATATAAAAAACCGATTAAGCCGGTTTTTTACGCCAGCTATGAATTAACGGTCATATGACTGTTTGGGCTGCATGTTACGGTTTTTTTGGGCTAGAAACCTTATCCAACTAGTATAAAAGGGTTGTGGGTGTTTAGGTTCAATCATACCACTATCTAAATCTCAAAAGACTCTTAAAAACGCTCACAATCTTCTTCGATAATTCTTAAAAAAAGTATGGCAAGCTCTAGTGTTCATGATTCGGTCAATGTTAGCGAGTCTACAACCGACACGGTGGTTCGTGTTAGTCCCACGAAGCGCAACCCCGAATTTTGGTCACCTTTTGATTTGTGCGAGATGGCCAATGGGAGAAAAAAAGTGCATTGTCATCATTGTAATGGTTTTTACGCTGAAGGAGCAAACACCACCTTGAGACAACACATCGAAAAACCGTTTTGCAAGGCGTTAAAACAACAACCCGCTAGTGGTCAAGCTTCCATGGCAAGTGAAGGCGCTTCTTTGTTCGCCTACAATTACGAAATGGCTAGGGTGGAAATGGCGAAGTTTGTAATCCAAGAAAGTTTTTCGTTCAACCATTTCGACAACCAACGTTACACAAAGATAGTTCAAAAAACTCTCCATCTACGATACACCCATGTAAGTCGTGCTACTCTTAGGAGGGATTGCTTAAAATTGTGGAAAAATGCTAAAAAAGAATTAACTTCTCATTTTGAAAAATTAGAAACTGGTGTTAACTTGACTAGTGACGTTTGGTCCGCACCGGACGGTTCACCCGACTCGTATATTTGTGTCACCGCCCGTTAGATTGAACCGGCGACGTGGCAAATGATGATACGCATGATTTTGTTTAAATTATTTGATTACCCTCACAACGGTGAAGCTATTTATAAAGCAATCGACAAATGTATTACAACATACAAATTGGAAAAAAAAGATTTTTTCAATATCCTTTGACAACGCCTCAAACAATACGGTTTCGGTAATGCACTTAAAATTAAAATACAAACCGATTTGTGACGGTATTTTTTCCATAGTCGATGTATTGCACACATCATAAATTTGGCCGTTCAAGACTGTTTAAAGGTTGTTGAACCACAAAAAGAAGCTTTCAAAAAAATGTTACATCATATATATAGTCACACGCATAGACATTCAAAATATGTAAAAATGTGTAAGGAAGCGGGTCGAATATGCTTATGACCCAATTGGGACGTTGCTCATAGATGGAACTCGACTTGCACTATGTTTGAAAAAGCTATTTTGCAAAAGAAAGTTTAATAGAATTTAATAACTCTTTGTCTAGTCGTAGAAAGGTTTCGCCTTACCACCCATCGGTTGGGCTACTATTGAAACGGTTACACAATTGCTTCAAGTTTTCAAAACATCAACAAAAACTTTATCGGGGGTTTATTATCCAACAAGTTCATTGGTGCTTCACAATTTGTTTAAAATTAAACGAGATTTCGGTTAGAGGTAGACCATATTGTGATATGGTAACCCAATGAAGGAAAAACTTGAAAATATTTTACAGAACTACTCGCGGTTTTCACTTGTGCCGCCGCTTTAAACTCTTACTTTAATGTTTTTGGAACCAGGTCTTTGATTGAAAAAATTGCAAACGAGTTGAATTTAAACACCGAACAAGAACCTAACTTTGGTGAAGCTGCAATAATTCATTTCAATGATCAACTTTCAAAAATGTTTAATGTTTATGTAACAAAATATGGTTCAACCTCGTCACACATTCACCAGTCAATGAGAAATGCCGCTTTCGGCGAAGGTTAAAGTATGGAAGATCAAGATTTGTATGTTTATAACCAATTGTTTGATGAGACGAGTCAAATGCAACGTGGTAACACTATTAGTAGTGAACTTGGTCGGTATGGTGGGTCGAACTTTCTACAAACGATGACTTCACAGGAATTTAAGAATTTTGATTTGTTGGCTTGGTGGAAAAGTAAAGAAGATCTATTTCCGATCTTAGCCACAATGGCCCGAGATTTACTAACGGTCCAAGCTTCCACGGTTGCTTCGGAAAGTGCTTTTTCTATTAGTGGTAGGGTGATTTCGATAAGGAGGCCTCAACTAACACCAAAAGCGGTTGAGATGTCGATTTGCTTGAAAGATTACTTGGATGCGGCGGAGAGATGTCAACACATACGCTCACTCGAGGGAGAATTGGAATATGAAGGCGAAGTGTACGAGGACGAGGTCGAAGCCGAATTGACAACCCTAATGACCGACGAAGAAATCGCATTGGATGACTTCCTACGCAATAGTTAAGTTCGGGTTCGAGCGAAGAATATTAAACGAGGCTTAAGATATATTATTACTATTGTAGTCGTAAGGATGTATGGTCCCAAATGACCATACCCTTGACTACATTTCACAAGGATAACCTTGCATGCAACATGCAATGGTGCGCTTTCCTTATAATCAATAGGTCGTACGATGAGCCTTGCACACTCAGTGCAACGGTGAATTAGACCAACATCAATAGGTCATACAATGAACCATGCACACTCAGCGCAATGGTGAATTAGACCAACAACAATAGGTCGTACAACGAACCTTGCGTACTCAGCGCAACGGTGAATTACACCAACACAATTAAGTCACACAACGAGCCTTGCGCATTCAGCGCAACGGCAAGTTAGACTAAATTCATACAAGTCACACAACGAGCCTTGTGTACTCGGCGCAACGGTAAGTTAGACTTACGCGCGCAGGCTACTAGACCCTGTGCACAACAACATTCCTCCGAGCTGCGAATCCCAAAATCTTGCAAGGACAAGACACACATGAGAAGCACCTCATAGTCTTGGGACATAAGGATATACCCCTGACACCCTGCGTTGGTGGGAAAAACCTTAACAGCCTCGCAGAAGGGGTAATCACTAAGAGATGTTGACCATACCTTAGGGTACGAAGTGGCAGAACTATGAAGGTTACTCGGCAGGTTGCGTGTGACAAGGCCCATGACCAGTGAGGCAGGTGTCAGACCATACACCAACCACGTCTCTGCCAGTGACTGTTCCACCTTCTCCACTTTCGGATGGCAACAGGCCTGACACCAGAAACGGCTGCCTTTACACGTGGCACCACTCAACATCCGACAAAGCACACCTCCTGACAGTGGACATTAATTCTCCTGTAGGGAGCATTTAATATCTGATGCAGAGGGACAAAAAGGATGTCTCTGGCTGTATGGGCCGGGCCCAAGGCCCACCAGCACTTTTCCTGAACATACCCTTTTCGGCTATAAATAAGTATCGGATCTCCAGGTAAAACCACAATACTTTTCACAACACACACAAGCTTTCGCTTATACTTGCAACTGCTTGCTTACCATCCCACATATACTTATTCTCACGCCGGAGTGTGGTCAGAGAGAAAACCACCCTTTTCCCCGTGGGCGAGACTAACGGCGCTGCTAGTTTTGCAGATCAGCTTGAGTGAGCTTACACCCAAAAAGTGAAGTGACAGGATAACCTTTTGTACAGAAACACCTTGGTTGTGACTTATATATCCGCGAATATCACTAGGTTCAACCAGTGCTTCTTCATTTGTGCCATCTGTGGTTTTCTCACTCTTTCCAGTTTTTTCCTCCCATTTTCACCTTTTCAAGCCTCATCTCCTTATGGCTGATTTCCCATCAAGCACCCCACGAGGCCCTCGAGGCGAAGGCAAGAACCAAGTTCATGCCTCTCGTATCGAAGGGCAAGTGAGGGAAGACTCTTCTGAGGATACCAGAGCTTAACACGGCTCTAGCCGAATAAACATCCCGGTCACTCCCGGAGCTCAGCTGGAGACGCCCTTTGTTCCGATCACATCGGTCTTACCCCCAGGTGAGACCCCGATGTCATGGTTCATAAAGTCTCAAATGGCCTGGAACGCCGTCTATGCGCAGCTCTGTGCGCAGACAAACACCCCTGCTGCCCAGTGCAGCCCGCTGTCCAAGTACATGCTTCGCCCAGGATTTTGAGTTACGACTCACCAACGGGGGCGAGCGTACCGTATAGTCTCCATACCCAGGAGACGAGTACACACAACCTCCGCCTAAACCGGGGTCTCGTTCTCTTAGTCGAGCATCTATTCACTCACGATTGGGTCTGCGTCCCCAAGGGGAGCGGTACACCTAGCGTGAGGAGGACAGAACTTACGGTGAAGGTGATAGCGCCAGCGTTTTTCACCGGATACCCAAGAATCATGCGGCATACAGATCCGCTCCACATGGGGTTACAAGCCGGAGGCCGAGCATGATTACAACTTGATTTACCGACCGGCAGACGCAACCGAACACTCCAAATTCATCAAGGAGATAGCTCTCGCACCGTTGGAGCGTGCAAAGTTGCCCTCCAATGTCAGGAAATACAACGGGTTAACTATCCCAGATGACCACCTGTGTCTCTTTACTGGCGCATCACTGATTAGAGGATGGACACTACTGATGTGGTGTCAGCTGTTCGCCCAAACCCTCACAGGTGCTGCACGCCTGTGGTTTGATAACCTGCCCACGGGCAAACTCGCGTCCTGGAACGACTTAAAGGACAAGTTCCTTGCGCATTTCAGTTAGCAAAGGCGTTATGTCAGAGACTCCTCTGATGTAATGAATATCTGGCGGCGGAACGATGAAAATCTCGAAGACTTCATCACCCGCTACAACAAAGAGGTGCTGGAGATAGGGGATGTGCATGAAGACCTAATTTGTGCACAGTTCAAGTACGCCGTACGCTGTGACGAGATGATCAAAGTCTTGTCAGGGACTACAAGTCTCTCTCAAGAGCTGTGAGAAACTTATGGCAGCTGCAAAGGTCTATGCGCAAACGGAGCGCAACCTCAACAACAGTAGACCTCCTCTACCTCACCATCGTCCCCAAGACTTGAGCAGGAGTTTTGGGAAAAAGAATAAAGGGTGGAGGGACCACAGCTAGAACCCTCCCCCACACACCGGTCGACGCTCGCGCGACCATTAATAAGCTCCCTACCCAGCGAGCAATAAAACAAGATAATCGCGATTGACAGTGACCCCACTGACGAAGACACCGGCAGAGGTCATCAGCACAGAAGACCATCTGTTTAAACTACCACCGCCGATGCACAACAAAAAGGGTCAAGACCCCAACCTCTTCTGCGATTATCATAAAGACACGGGGCACACAGCCGATTATTGCATCTCCGTACGCATGGAGATTGAAAAGACGCTCAAAAGTGGGAAGCTCACCCACTTGTTACAAAACGCGCGCAAGGAGGTGCACCAAATTACTCGAGGCGGCGAGGGCCCGATTAACAAAAAAATGAAATATGTTCATATGATTCAGGGTGGTCCTTCACGCAAGCGTAACCACCAGAAGAGCTGCATGTCTCACCGGCGGGAGCAGCAAGTTATCTTCCCCGTCGTCCCCAGGGTCCACAAGAAGACCGACCAGTATTGATAACTGGCATCTTCGTTCACTACCACACCGACTACATGTTCATAGACCCTGGAAGCTCTATGGACATTATCTATGAATAGTGCGTCCAACAACTTGACCCGGAAGACAAAGCACGCCTGGAGCCGGTGGATTTCCCACTCACTGGTTTCTGTAATGAGGTTGTTTCCCTTTGGGACATATTTCTTTTCCGGTCACTCTCTCTGATGGGCGCCACACTCACACCGTCCAGGTCAATTTCATGGTCATGCCCGCAACCTCGCGCCATGACGTACTATTAGGACAGCGCGCCCAGCGGGATTTCAGCATGATTACTTCCATCCCTCACGCCGCTTGCGGTTTTCCCATAGAAACCGGAGTGGCTAGCATGTATTCAAGGAAGGAAATCATGTATGTGGACGAGGAACCACCAATAAAGCAACCCAAGCCATCTTCCGACGGTGAGCCAGAAAAGTGGGTACCTAACAACAAGTACCCTGAACAAACCGTGCTCTTGGGACCCGCCATTGCCCCCCAGTCAAGGCGTGGTTGAAATAACTGTTGTTCCGAAATTCTGATATTTTTGCATGGTCACCGGCGGATATGACAGGGGTGCCAAGGGATGTAGCTGAGCATGTACTGCACACATTCCCTTTGGAGTTCAGCCTATTGTTCAGAAGAAGCGCAGCTTTGGGCCCGAAAAGACCCGCGCTTTGAACGAGCAAGTCATATAGCTTCTCCAAGCAGGAATCATCCGAGAAGTGCGTTATCAGACATGGGTAGCCAACCCAGTCATGGTCCAAAAGTCCAACGGCAATTGGCGCATATGCGTCGATTTCAAAGATCTAAATGAGGCATGTCCAAAGGACTGCTACGCCTTACCGGAAATCGACAAAAATATGGACTCTCTTGCTTCATTCAGGTGGAAATGTTTCCTTGATTGCTACAAGGGCTTCCACCAGATCCAAAGGAAGAAAGAGGACAAAGACAAGACCGCTTTTCGAATAGACAAGGACATATACTGTTACACAAAGATGCCCTTCGGACTGCGCAACGCAGGAGCCACCTATCAACGGTTAATGGAACATATCTTTGGGGATGACATTGGTGAAACCATGGAAGTATACATTGATGACCTAGTCATCATGAGCTCGAATGAGGAGAAGATGTTGGCAAACATCCAAAAAACGTTGCCTCCTTGCACAAGGCAAATCTGAAGCTGAACCCCAGCAAGTGCTCTTTTGGAATGGAAGAAGGCAAATTATTGGGATTCATCATCACGTGCGACGATTTCAAAGCGAATCCCGATAAAGTGGAAGCGATTCAGTGCATGCCTTCACCCTCAACTATCAAAGAAATGTAACAGTTGGCAGGGTGGCTGGCTGCGCTGAACAGGTTCTTGGCCAACCATGCGATGAAGTCCTTCCCATTCATCAGCACTCTGCGGAATTGTGTTAAGAAGAACAAGTTTCAGTGGACTTCGGATGCAAAGAAGGCCTTCACCCAAATGAAGGAATGCTTGATTCAGCTACTAACGCTCACCTCGCCGTAGAAGAACGAGCCGCTAATACTTTACCTTTCCGCATCAGATATCGCTCTAGGAGGAGTTCTGCTAGTAGAACACGTTGGAGTCCAGACTCTGATCTATTATGTCAGCAAAATGTTCACTGACCCAGAGACCCGATATCCCATGATGGAAACGCTAGATCTAGCTTTAGTGCATGCATCCCAGCGGTTGCGCCGATATTTTTCAGGCCACGAAATAACAGTTCTCTCGAACTACCATCTAGGCCAAATTTTGTCCAAAACCAGATATATCTTGCCGCTTAGCGAAGTGGGCGATCGATCTTGGAGGATACAATGTCATGTGTAAACCACGACCAGCAATAAAGGGCCAGATATTGGCTTATTTAATCGCGGAAGTCCCACAGAATATAGCGCATGAATGTGAAGATGTATAGAATCCAATGCCGGTTACAGATGACCGCGCGTGGACACTTCACACAGACGGCGCATCCAACGATGATGGTGGAGGGGTAGGTCTTCGCCTAATAAGCCCCAATAATCAAGAATTCACCTATGCCATCAGGTTGGATTTTAAAAGCACAAATAATGAAGCTGAGTACGAAGCGTTCCTGGCAGGTCTTCGGTTAGCAATCAAAATGGGTGTGCAGAATTTGGGGGCCCATGTTGACTCACTTCTGGTCGCCGGACAGGTCAACGGCCTGTACGACGCAAAGGGCGAGATAATGGCCTTGTATCCACAACAGGCGCAAGCCCTAATAACCAAATTCCAACATTTCAAGATTACCCATGTTAACCGGAGCGAGAACAAACACGCCGACGCTCTCAGCAAGTTAGCTGCTACAAGCTTCAAGCACCTTGCGCGCGAGGTGCGCATTGAGGTACTGAAAAACCCTTCTGTTCCTTTGCACAAGTCAACATCATAGATGTCACACCCTGACCCACAGCGGAAATGGTAGTCCAGGCGTGATTGGGTTTTCATTAAAGCTCATGACATTTACTGTTATAAAATTTCATATTTATTATTCCAAATTAAAAGGGAGAATTCCAAAAAAACACATAAATCATACAAGCACAAAATGTTCTAATCATGACATTTAAGTAACTCTTTATTTTTCTTCTAAGGGCCAATCCTATGTGTTCCCTGCTTCAACCTGTTTACCTATATCATGCGTAAAAATAGAGGTTTAGGTCAATAAAAGTTGGCGAGTGAATTCCATTTAAATATTTGGAAGAAAAGATATGTTGATTAATTTAAATATAAAAAAATATGCATAAACCAAATATGAGCAAACGTATAGGTAAACAATTCACAAACCACATAAGTATCTTACAATGTACACATGAGCATGATAAATGATAAACTGTGAGATCAAGGCTCAATCAAACGGAGCAGATCTAATGAGGCACGCGATGCTCAACTCGTATCCAACGAGGAACTGATGGGCCTAATGTGAATGATTGCACTAAAATGAGAAAATAAATAATGAGCTGTGGGATCAAGGCTCAATCAAACGGAGCCGATCTAATGAGGCACGCGATGCTCAACTCGTATCCAACGAGGAACTGATGGGCCTAATGTGACAGCTTGACGGTATTGAGAAAGTATAACCACAAATAACAATAAACAAAATATCACATAGCACGTTAATTCATATAACGGTAGTTGCACAAATGTTTGAATAAAGGATTTAAATGAAACGACACATGATACACCCCAAAACATGAATAAAAAGGGGATGTTTGTAAGAATTAACTCACAGTAGGTGCGTTTTCTTGAATTGATGATGAATACGCACGATTTAAGATTCAATCGACGAGAAAACTAACCTAAATAAACATGTTTAGTTTGGTAAATATATTTCTTTTGTTTGAAATTAATATTTTTATTTTAGGACTTTATTAGACTTTTAAGACAATTTATGTTGTGTTTATTACAATATTTATTACTTAAAAAGTCTTGTGTTTATATATATATTTTTAAGGATTTTTAGAGAAAAATAAAGAAAAGATTTATTAAAAAAATATACCCCTTTCAAGGGGTCGAACCGGTCAGTAATGTGGTTTTTGGCAGCGTGTAAGAATCGAACTCGTGACCTCCCGTATATGTGCACGCAGGTCTACCAACTCAGCTACATGTCTAACCCAAAATAATCTGAATTTTAATTACATATATATACTAACTTAGTTAAATGATATTTTGGTTTTATTTTAAAAAGATTTTATTTATTTCAGAACGCATATAACCGTGCTCAGACCCGGCTCGAACTCGCGACCTCTGACTTGTGTTGCACACAAACCTACCAATTGGGCTGTGTGACTAACCCGATATAAACTAGACATTTATTACATTTATATACTTACTCGATTAAATCATGATTTTGTTTATTTAAAAAGGTTTGTTATATGAACGGATCATTGCACATAAAGAGACTCGAATCGGGGTACTCTTGTTTGTAATGCACACAGTCCATCACTAGACTGTGTGTCTAACCCGGTTTAATCTAAGATTTTAATTCTATTAATATACTAACTCGACTTTATCATCCTCATGTTTAAACCCACTGAACAGAACCCGATTAGATAAACTTGTGGACTGGTTTGTTTTGTATTAATCGGTCATAATGTAGTTGAAAAGAAAACAAAATTCAAATGATTGTACCGAAATAAAGATGCTTGATTCTTCCGGCGATAGCAAGAATATTCCGGCGAGTGTATAAATCGAAGATAGAGAGTTTGCAAAGTGTTTTGGAAAGTATGTATGTGTGTTCTAAACAAGTCCAAGCTCTCAATTTATTGTTGATGAAGGTAGCATTTCTCAATTTCAGTTTCGATCAAAGGAGTTAATGCCACAATGATTGTGTGACCGTTTTATGAATCGATGATTTCACTGATTGACTCGCGTTTATGATTAGAAGCAGTTACAAAGGGGTTAATTCGAGGAACAAAACAGAATTTGATGCCTTGATGATTTCAGTCGTTTCTTGGGCGGGTGTTTGGGTTATAATTACAGGAAGTTGCACCGAAATAAAAAAGTTATTTATTTTGGGTTTGTTTAAGATATGTGTGTGTGGTGTAGTGGTGTGTTGTGTGCATTGTTTGGGTGGAGACTCGGGTTCGATACCCGCGGTCTTCATTTTTTTATTAATTATATATTTTTTATTAACATTTATTATTTTACTTTATTGTTTTATTTAGTATTAAATACTAATAACAATATAACAAATTTTGAACTTTTAACATAAATGCGTACGAAACATCATACGTATTTTTGAATTACAAAACAGAGCGGGTTTTAGAACCCCTTTTTCGTCGGATGTTACAATAGAAGTGGGAAATCCATCCTGGATGTCTCCCATCATCATGTTCTTGCAACACGGGAGCCTCCCCGAAAACAAAGTGGAAGCCAGGAAGGTCCAGAACAAGGCACTCAACTATGAAATGGCGGACGGTATCTTATACCGAAAGTCATACCTTGGGCCGCTCCTCCGTTGCGTTGATGTGCAAGACGCCAAGTACTTGATCCGTGAAATACACGAAGGGTTATGCGGAATTCACGCCTGCCCACGCATGGTCGTGGCAAAGATCATGAATGCCGGATATTATTGGCCTGGCATGCACCTTGATGCAGTTGCAATATTACTCAAATGCGCATCATGCCAACGCCATGCCCCAAAGACACTGCGACCCAAGAATCCATTGATCCCAGTGACAACAGCGTGGCCCTTTCAGCAATGGGCAATCGATATGGTGAGACCATTCCCAGACGCTCCAGGAGCGCTGAAATTCATAATCGTTGCAGTCAGTTATTTCACAAAAAAGGCAAGGTAATTGCTTATGCATCATGATAGTTAAAGGTACACGAAAGGAACTACACCACCCATGATTTGGAATTGGGTGCCATTATATTTGCACTAAAGCTATGGAGACATTACTTATATGGCACAAAATGTATTATATACACTAACCATAAGAGTCTCCAACATTTATTCAATCAGAAAGAATTGAACATGCGACAACGTCATTGGATGGAAACACTTAATGATTATGATTGCGAAATTCCCTACCATCCGGGCAAGGCAAACGTAGTTGCTGACGTCTTAAGTCGCAAAGAAAGAATTAAGCCCATTAGGATTAATGCGAAGAGCATTGAGCTCAAAAATAGCTTGAATGAGAAGTTATTAGATGCGCAAAAGCAAGCGTTAGAGGCTAACATTCCTAACGAGGGATTAGGTGGAACTTTTAATCAGTTAGCGTCTGGAAAAGATGGATTTTTTAGATTTAATGGAAGAATTTGGATTCCAGTCTTTGGGAGACTTAGAGATCTAATCCTCCAAGAAGCACATAATACAAGATACTCAGTTCACCCTGGAGGTTACAAAATGTATCAGGATCTAAAAAGGAATTATTGGTGGATGGGTTTGAAGAAATCCATAGCCACTTATGTAGCTAAGTTTTTGACGTGTTCGCAAGTTAAAGCCGAACATCAGAAGCCGTTAGGACTTTTACAACAATTGGAAATTCCCACATGGAAATGGGAAATGATAACTATGGACTTGATTACCAAGTTACCTAAGACCAAAAGTGGAAATGACACTATTTGAGTCATTGTGGATAGGCTGACTAAGTCAGCATATTTCTTGCCAATAAAAGAAACGTATAATTCAGACAAATTGGCTAAGTTGTATGTGGACAAGATTGTGTCCCTACATGGTGTGCCAATATCTATTGTATTTGATAGAGATACTAGATATATCTCTCATTTTTGGAAAAGTTTCCAACAATCTTTAGGCACACGATTAAACTTTAGTACAGCTTACCACCCGCAGACGGATGGTCAAAGTGAGCATACTATTCAGACACTGGAAGACATGCTTAGGGCATGTGTGATTGATTTAGGCGAAAGTTGGGATGACCACTTACTCCTAATAGAATTCTCCTACAATAATAGGTATCATACGAGCATCAAGGCTGCTCCTTTTGAGGCCTTGTATGGTAGAAAATGTAGAGTGCCCATGTGCTGGGCAGAAGTTGGGGAAGCCCAACTATCAGGACCAGAAATTGTCCTGGAGACCACGGAAAAGATTGTGCAAATCCGTGATCGTCTCAAAACTGCAAGGGATAGGCAGAAGAGATATGCTGACAAGAGGCGTAAACCTCTTAAGTTCCAAGTAGGGGACAAAGTCATGTTAAAAGTATCACCCTGGAAAGGTGTGATGCACTTTCGGAAGAAGGGCAAGTTAAGCCCAAGATATATCGGACCATTCGAGATAGTCGAATGTGTCGGCACTGTAGCTTATAAGCTCAGATTGCCAGAGGAGCTTAGTGGAATCCATGATGTGTTTCGCATCAGTAATCTTAAGAAATGTCTAGCCGATGAGTCGCTAGCAATGTCAATAAAGATGTGCAAATAGATGAAAACTTGAGGTTCGTTGAGAAACCAATTTCGATCAAGGATCGAGAGGTTAAGAAGCTCTGAAGGAAATTAATACCTATAGTAAAGGTTAAATGGGATGCCCTTCGAGGTCCCTAGTATACATGGGAGGTTGAGTCCACTATGTGACAAAAGTACCCCCATCTTTTTGAATAAAATCTCGAGGTCAAGATTTCTTTTAAGGGAGTGAGGATGTAACACCCTGTAAAATTGTGTCCAATAATATAGCGACACGTGTTATATTTTTATTTTTAGTCTACTAAAGACTAACAGAGACTAAAAGCGTCAACATGCTCAAACTAAGTCTCTGAGTGATCTTCTGATGTCAACATGCATAAACCAAGCCTCTGAGTGACCATTAGTGTCAACATGCTTAAAACATAGCCTCTGAGTGACCGTTAGTGTCAACATGCTAAAACTTGGCCTCTGAGTGACCGTAGTGTCAACATGCCCAGCCTCTGAGTGACATCAGAGTCAACATGTTTATAATAAGTATCTGAGTGATCTTTTATGAAGTCCTAACTCTCACAGGTCCCATTTGTTGGACGAGAGGGATTAAATTTGTAATTTTATAAAAGTTGGACATTGGAGGGATTAAAAGTGTCAACATGTTAAGTTATACCTCTGAGTGACCTTTTAACGAACCGAGAGCTCGACAACGTCCGGGCATAATCCCGGGTACGCCAAGTATTGGCTACGGAGGGCTAAAAGTGATAAAAAAGGTGTTTTAGAAGGTTTAAAGGAGTTTAATAAGTTGAGGGGCTAAATGTGGCAAATTTTGAAATCTGACATGGGGCGCTCGCGGGGCGTGAGAGGCTAAGGCCTGGCCTCTCGCGGGGCGCGAGAGGTCTGTGTCTGCAGAAAATTTCCTTGACCACCACTCAAAGGTGCCAAAAACCACTAAATCGAAACCATGGTCTTCCAATCTGCTATGCCACGTTTTAGGACACTTGTAAGCTTCCTCTTACACCCCTTAACACCTGGCATCACCTCCTTCAAGCTCTCCAACTATAAATAGGTGCCAAGGTTCACCATTTGATCTTGCACCTTTCTCATTTTCAACTCTTCTCCCACCTCTGGAAGTTCCTAACTGAAAGGGGCATCCAACTTAGTTCTCTTGCATTCTAGGAACCTCTTGTAAGAGTTCCTTGCTCTTGCATTTTCGTTTATAGGCTTTTATAAACCAAAGTCAAGCGTTTTACAGAAAACGCCTTGACTTTCGGTTAAGACCACTATGGTCCAGCCATTGTTTATAATGAACATGGCTAAGTGATCGTAATAAGGTAGGTGTTTATCCCTATAAAGGGCACCTCCTGAAGATCACGTTTGATAGACCAATTGGCGAGTCAAAGTTATGATATTAAAAAGTCAAACAGGTCATTTTCGGAAAAATCATGAATTGATCTTATATATGTTATGAAACCTGTTTTGACACTTAAACAAGTTGGTAATAATTATTAGAACATGTAAGAACATGTTCGGCTCGTCAATTTCAGTTCTAGGGTCGGTTCGCAACCGAAAGTCGCAAAGTTTGACTTCTACTTTTACTTTCAATTCTGACCCGATTTAGATTAGTTACCTACTAATCTAAAGTTACATTATGATCGTAATATAATGTAGCATAACCCTTTGAGGTTATATTACATGATCATAATCAGAATCTAAGTTTATGCACACGTTCCGTAATTATGCCATTTTGACCAAAATGCCCTTTTTGCATAAAATAAGGTTTGAAAAATAATGAACTTGAAAATAAGTTTCCTACTAATATAATATTATAAGTAGGATTATTTGGGATGTTAAATCAGTTTATAAACTGAGTTTATGAGCTAGTCCTTATAATATGTTGGTAAATGACAATAAAGCCCTTATGGCTTATAAAATGGTTTTAATCATATCTCTTCAAGGTAAATCTTTTACCTACTGATATGTTATATTAAATAACATATCTAAGACATTTTAATCGGACCTTAACATCAGTTTTGTTAAACATCGCATAAATCATCATTTTACGACATAAGCGTCGTTTCGGCGCATAGTATGGTTTTAAACCATAACTATCAACCAAGACTTGTTACCTACTGATTTTAAAAATTATTTTAAATATTTTTACTGTAGGTACATGAGCACAAACTCAGAATCCCAAATAATTTATAACTATGTGTAAAATGACCAAAATGGCCCTTCGGTGCATAGTTTGGTCATAAAGGATAAAATTACACATATCATTAATATCCTACTGATATTATATCATAAATAAATTATTTTCCAGAATATTTATAATTATAACATTTAATTATTTTTAAGTTCCTTTTATACGGTATGAAATTACCGAAATGCCTTTATGGGGCATAATTTCATTTTAAAACCTTAACGGGCATATAATTGATATCCTACTGATATTACAACCTAATTAAAGTATAATGGCATATAGAACTTATCCATGACCCATCCGGTTACCCGATATCGCTAATATGTGCACGGTTAAGTATATCTAACTAGTTTATGAAAATTAACCAAAACGGGTTTAACCTTATCATTTTAAACTCAAAATCCAGAATGTTAATTGTTTACCCATTTTATACAAGTCAAAGTACTTGTTGGGTTTAAACTATATTCTATCCGATCATCGTTTAATCAAGCGTTATACGTTTTGATCCTGTACACTACTCGGTCTAAGTCTATGACTTAAATAAGACCGTTAGTATTTAATTGGTTAGCTTATGCCATAATCCAGACTAGAGCCTTCTAGTAAATGCTATCTGCACTTAGATCATTTTGGATACGGCTATTAAATCTTGCATTTTTAAGTCAAGACTAACTCAGGTAAATACTCTTGACTTATTTTCCCTATACGGGCTTGGGATACGATAAAATAATTACCGCTTGGTCGGAAATGGGATCAATCAAATGCCAGATTGTGGCTAGTAAATCCGCGTATTCCATTTTAATCAGTTTTGTTTGATAACTTAAACATCAGGGGTTAAATTACCATGTCCTGGATATCCACGGCTCATTACATTAGATAATGGCCACGACCTTAGTGCGGGGTGTAGGCATACACCTGACAGACGCTCAAATGCAAATTTCCCAAGACGTTGGGGATAACTCCTTCGTGAGTTCTAGGTGTGTGTATTAATCATGCCTCGGTCTCTGTACTGGGCCTTGTATGTATGGACAAACATGTGAATCTGTTAACAAGGTTACAAAGTAACTTTCCCAAGTTATAAAAGATTTGTGCCCCGTGCAATTAAATCTAATTTCTTAATTTTTTTAAAGTGAGTCAGTCGGGTGTATTTACCAGCGAAAGCTGATGTATTTTCAAAAGACTAAGTTTGCAGGTACAATACAAAATAGGCCAGAAGCTGCTCGGTATGAAATAAGAGGATCTTGAAAATCCTTAGATCTGCCCTAAAGTCTGTTTTATATTCTTTCTTTGTACATTTTATGATTTGCCTGTGGATCTTCTATCACAAGCCTGTATATTATTTTATTTCGAACATTCGGTTTGTAATAGTAATTTTATTCCAAGACTTCCGTTGTGCCGTGTTTAATGATAATGATGTTATCAACTGACGTCACGATACTCCCCACCTGGGCCCACCGGTGTATGGATTTAGATTGAAAATCCGGGGTGTGACACCTCGCATCCACCATAGCAACTGTAGTGCAAAAGTTCATATGGGAACACATCATATGCCGTTTCGAGTTACCCTTGCGCATAGTCAGCGATAACGGTCCCAATTTCGCAGCCGAAGAACTACAATAATGGATGAAAGAGATGCATATCGAACATGTTTTCACTTCGGTTGCGCATCCCCAAGGGAATGGCCAAGTGGAAAGGATTAACAAAAGTATAGTCGAGGGAATCAAGACAAAGTTGGGAACGACGCGCAGAGGTTGGGTAGATTAGCTGCCAAGCATCTTATGGGCTTATCAAACCATGCCTAAAATCAGCACGGGCGAGACTTCCTTTAGCCTTGTGTATGGGACGGAGGCAGTGATTCCTGTAGAAATAGGCCTTCCATCACCGCGCATGTTAGTTGCGCAAAAACAGAACAACGAGGATGAGCGCAGACTACACTTGGACTCACTAGAAGAAAGGTGTGAAAATGCTGCCATCAATGAAGCAAAATACAAGTCCAAGCTAGAGAAATATTACAACGCGCGAGTCCGCATATGCACTGTTTTACCCGGTGACTTCGTTTTACGCGACAATGAGGCATCCAACGCCAAACGTCCTGGAAAATTGGCACCCAAATGGGAAGGTCCTTATGTTATCCATGAAGTCCTGGGAAAAGGGCGCATACACACTTAAGCGATTAGATGGAACAAGTATCCCTAGGACATGGAATGCGCATCAACTAAGACGACGCTACATGTAAACCTACAAGTTCATTATCTCTTGTCTATTCCAAAATGGGGATCTTGCGCCCAATTATGTAATAAAGATAAGAGTTACTTCATTCATTTTTATTTTAATGTTTCGTTACAAATGCGTGGAACCACTTTGAGTATACGCAAAAACACCTTGGTGCACAATGACTCGTAAAACATAAGTCACTACCTATGAAGCACGCATAGAAGCTGATATCCACGCGCGAGTTCATTACCAGTTTCATTCGCTATACTTACACAAAGTTGGTCCATTTCACGCAATTATTGTAACAAAGAAGAAACGTTTCATTAAAGGATAAAATGTGTACATAACCGCGTCATGCGCGGCACAAACAATGATCCTACAAGAATATTATGTTAAGGATCCTACACTAGTCTTCTTCTTCAGCAGCGACCTCAGCATCTTCCGGAAAGATATCCTTCAAGCGATCGACGAAGTCATCATGGGTAAGCGCCTCGCTTACCAACTCCAAGGCCGGGATATTAAGACAATTATACCCCTGCTGCGCCTTCTCGAAGACAGCTCCAGTATTAACTCCATGAGTGGAGGCATGGCTAGAATCCCATGGAGTATTCAAGGCATGAGTGACTTTTTGCGCACACTCAGCATAGCCTTGCGCATGCCCATCATGGCGCGCAGTAACCACCAGCTTAGCACCTGCACCATCCAACTCTGCAGAGTTCACAATGGAATTGGCAATCTGCAAAGTCAAGGGAAAGGTCAGAATCATCACATAAGGGTCACACACAAAAAAAAACAAGCGAAACACTTACATGGCCAATCCTATGCTGTTGAAGCCACATCATGTTGTTGGTGAGCGACTCCACCAACGATTCAGAGATGGCGTGGGAGCTTTCAGAATCCTCCAATTTTTTCTCTCCCGCCTCCACCTTCGCCTCCGCTAACCGCAGCCTACGCAGAAGGTCAAGCATTCTCCATCGAGGCTGCTTGGAGATCTTTCCTAGCGCTTGCTAAAGCAGCGCAAGCTTCGACCTGTTTGTTTTCAATAAGGTTAGCATCACAACTTAGTGGTATCAAAAGAGAATGAACACAAACACAAGGGGTACCTCTCTCTGCTCGCTATGCTCGCGTTGCACACTGGCTTGTGCATCCGAGGCAGCCGCCGTCTCCTTCTCTTTCCTCTCGCGCGCCACATCAGCACGCATTTGGGCCAGTTTATCCCTCAGGGATTTCTTCTCCCTGTTATCCCTTTCATAACTTGCATTCCTTAGCAAGTTTGGCATCCGAGGCTTCGGCCCGATTCTTCCACCCGTGCGCAGACCACCCTTCAATTCGCTAATTATCGGTGAAGGCAGTCTCCCTTGCCAACATCGCAGCTTCACGCGCAGCCACTTGGGCTCGCTCTTTACCAAGGGTCTCTTGAGCAGCCTCAAGATCTCTCTTTTGCTTCACCAGGCCCCGCCATTCACGAACAATCTTGTAGGTCACAGAGGCGGACGTGGCAGCTGCCTGGAGGTAAGTATGATATGTCTCTTCTTCTTCATGATCAGAAAGCAAACATACCTCCGCTGGGGGGAAAGCTCCCTTAAAAAACTCACGGCACGCCGGCCAGTGAGAAAAGTCGTCTGCTTTCTTTAATTTCCACACAGGAGTGTGGATCTCTTCAGCTTGAGCGGAGGAGAACACCCTATAATAATAATCCCCCAGAGTTTCATCCGGGCGGATGGGGGACAAACCAAAGGCGGCAGACCCCACGCCACCCCCGGGTAACGGTTCCTCCACATGCCCTTGTGGAGCACCGGTCTGAGCATCCTGGGCGGACGCCGCTCCCGATAGCCTCGCCTCACCAACATTAACCACGCTACCCAGATGCGCGTGTTCTGCCCCCACTACAACGGGTTCTTGCACAACGAACCCCGATTCTTCCACTTCCACGGAAGGTTCCCCAAGATCTACCCGTGATTCCTCAACAACAACCACAGGTTCTTCAATATCCAGCTGTGGTTGCATCAATGGAACACCCAGAGTTTCCAAAACCGGGGAACCCACATTAGTACCCGTTCCAAGACCTTCCACCTCCACGTGAGGCCCCTCCCTCACGCCGACCAGTTCTTCTGCCCCAGCAGCAGAATTTCCTCCCTGACCACCGGCTTGGGTCATTGGAGAATCTGTGTCCCCAACGCATGTGCTGGAATCCACAAAAACCGGCTCACCCCCCACTGTATAACAATAAGGGTTAGTTATGTACAACATGAAAACCGGAAGGAAATATCAAAGGGTACAAATACTTACCAAGGGATATTCTAGAAGTTAATGATCCTAAATCCGCCCGCTTTCGAAAATGTCTCTGCAACCTTTTTAGGGGGTTGCGCAGAGAGGTCCTTCTTCGGGCGCCTCTTTCGCTTCAGAGGCACTTTTGGGACCTCCTCAGGATTCTCCAGGCTAGCAGGTATGGCGGTAGGGATAACTGTCTGCTTTGGTGCAGCCCTCATTGCACCTACAGGTTCAAGATCCTCCCATGAGTCAGAAAAGACTACATAAGTATCCCACTTTTCAGTAACAACACGCTTACCTTTGGGAAGGCCTGCCCCGGGTTGAGTTGCGTCTCCCTCTACCACCGCGCTCGACCCTGCGCGTCGCTTCTTTTTTGGATCTGGGCCAATGCCCAAATCCCCCAGAGCGCCTGCATGTACACAAGAACAAAAAATAAGTCACCTGCAACGGTGCACAAATAAATAGTCAAGACTCACCAGTTTGGTGGTACGGGGATCTCCATGTCCGCATCCTTGACCAAGGCAAAATTGCCCAGGACCTGCGGGGTACCAGATGGGCTCATCCTCCCCCAAGTGGAGCTTTTCCATCCGCCCTTCCTTCCTCTGGAAGGCAGCCAAGAACAATGGGGCTCCTACAAACAAAACACATGCATGATGAAGCAATCGATAAGTCAAAACAAAGGAAACACAAGGGAATAAGAGTGCTTACTGCGATTGCCCTCAACATACACTGGTCGAGACCGGCGGTCGAGTCCCCACTGCAGGCTCATCCCCGCTGCCACCAGTACCCTATCCGACAACTAAATCGTCGGGATTTCTTTCAAATCATAATACCATGTAACATTTGTGTAAAACGGGTTCCAAAACCCGATTCATTTAATAATTCAAGAATTTAATTCGAAGTTTCGATACACATTTATTTATCATTCAAACTCGTATTATTTAGTTTTGTGACTAATAACTAAACTATATAATTAAAATATTAAATAAATAAAAGAAAAAGTAAAAATAACACAAAGTTTAAAAAAATAATAAAATAAATGAAAAGGGGCAGCTGGGTCTCGAACCCGGGTTCCCAACAAATACACACACATCCTACACCACCAGACCACACGCACATTATGAATAAACTTGGAATTTATTGAGTTTTACGCAAATAAAACATCAACCTGCAAATTCAAAATTGGCAGCCCTGTAACCGTCGGCAATCTTCGAAATCAAATTAATTAACGTCCTCATGATTAAACATCGGTTATAACCGATTTTGAACAATAAGTTATAACCGAAAATCTTAAACAATTTGTTTGAAACCACAAAGTAATCATGGACTTTAAAATTTTAAGATTTGAAACTGTTTTTGAGCATTATAAATATCGATCCATCATTTCGTCTAAACTCGCCAAAATTTACAAACTAAATCCTCTGCTCAACTCTCTGTTCGAGTTCTACGTCGCCAGAATTTTCAGTCACTCGCCGGAATTCTCAAAACCATAGCGTTTCTTCAATCGGTATAATTTCTACAAATCTTTTTTAAATAAATAAAGTATCAAACTAAGCAAGTATACATATGGAATAAAAATTTAGATTATATTGGGTTAGCCACCCAGCCCATTTGGTAGGGCTGGGTGCAACGTAAGTCAGGGGTCACAGGTTCGAACCGGGTTTGGGGCAGCGACCGAATGCATTTTGAAGAAAAATAACACCTTTTTAAATAACAGCAAATTATAATTAATCCTAGTTTGTATATATATGTAATTAAAATGGAGAATATTTCGGGTTATACACGTAGCTCAGTTGGTAGAGCTGCGTGCATGTATACGGGAGGTCACAAGTTCGAACTTCACACGATGCCAAAAACATACGCGATCCAACCGGTCAAACCGGTCAGATCTGACAAGGTCAACTAATTTTTTATTATTACTATTTTCTTTATTTTTTATTTAAAAATCATTTAAAAGTACTTAATAATAAGATTTTAAGTTTAAAAATTGTAATAAATACCACAAAAATAGATCTAAAAATCTAATAAAAATATTAATTAGAAATATGCATTTTTAAAATAAAAGTTTATATATTTATCGAATTATTACGTGATTATTTAGGTTAGTTTCGTGCCCAATCGTCATCAATCCCAAGAAATGTACCCACTGTGAGTGAATCCTTACAAATTCCCTTTTTATTCATGTTTTTGGGTTTGTCATGTGTCGTTTACATATTTCGTTTATTCAAACACTTGTGCTATTACCATAATATGATCTCACATGTTATGTATATGTTGTTGTTATATGTGGTTATATTTTATCATTTCAGTGCAATCATTCATATTAGGCCCATTAGTTCCTCGTTGGATACGAGTTGAGCATCGCGTGCCTCATTAGATCGGCTCCGTTTGATTGAGCCTTGATCTCACAGTTCATCATTTGTCATGCTCATGTGTTCATTGTTTGATGTTATGTGGTTTGTGGATAAATTTACATATACGCTTGCTCATATTTGGTTTACGCACATTTTTATTTAATTAATCAATATAAATAATTCTTTCAAATGTTTAAATGAGATTCACTCGCCAACTTTTGTTGACCCAAATCTTTATTTTACACATGATACAGATGGACAGGCTGAGGAGATGAACACTTACGATCTGGCTTTAGAAGAAGAATAAAACATTTCTTGTAGAACAATTTTCTTGTGTTTGTTTGTTTTTATATGTTTGTTGGGATATTTTCTTTTAATTTTGAATTAATAAATATGAAACTTAATTATAGTAAATGTCATGAGCTTTGATGAAAACCCAATCATGCACCGACTTCTATTTCCGCTGTGGGTCAGGGTGTGACAGATTGGTATCAGAGCTCTTGATTATAGGGATATAGGATAGGTTATTAGACCCTTAGAGCCTATACTATAGTTGATTAGATTTTAATTGCTTATGTGTTATTTGGTTATATGCAAACTCATGATATTTATTTGTTTCATATTTATTTCACACACAAATACATGCAAGCACTCTCATTACTAAATATTATTTTGTGATATTTATTGTGGTATATGTATTATCAACATATCATGCTTATGCAAACACACACGTCTCAATTCCACATATTTGAACATCTATCATGATTTCCTTTTCAAGAATTTTATGATGTTTCATGTTTTTCAATCTCATCAAAGTGAGTTCTACGACGAACATGTAGTAACTGGAAAGGTACAAGTACCGGTAGTCGAAACGTCCTATCTAGGATTGGCATTCGTATAAATCCAACATAATGGACTAGTTTGCCTACCTGGGGACTAACGATGAGAGTACGAAGGACCTATTAGGACAAAGCATGCCACACCAAACGTCGTGTGATCTAACCCCACTTTGAGTTTTCACTATGTCTACACCTGGACACCCTCCGACCATATATCTCGCAATCATGTTTTACGATTTTCATTTGGGTGGTGCGAGTGTTAACGGGCCAACACCAATGTGAACCTTACAAAGCCCAGTAGTCATGGGGGCCCACATGGCTACCTAGGCCAAAGTATGGGAGACATATGGGGGGCCAAACATGAGCAAAGCCCAACACATCCTATGGATGTAGTAAACTTATTTTCTCATTTATTTTGTGAATGTTAATTTTTCTTTTACAACACATGACACCTAAAACTTTCAACTCATAATCTCGCTATGTATTTCCTGTAGATGTTTGCTAGACACTCACGAGGAGGTAGAAGGTCAGGAAGATCTGGCGAGCGCATGGCTGCTCAAATAGCCCAACAGATGGCCGCCGTACTTCCCGACATCGTAGTTCAAGTTCAACAAGCCCTTGCCGCTAATCCTATCAATCAAATAAATCAAGAAGGTCAAAATGTTGCCAATCCTCCCACCAACACCACCAAGTGCACCTACAAGCACTTCAACTCCTGCGACCCTCCAAAATACGAGGGGGCTGAAGGTGTCACCGCCCTCCTTAGTTGGTTTGAGGAGATGGAAAGCACTTTTCTCAACTGAGATTGTCCTGATGATCGCAAGGTGAGATATGCTATTGGTCGTTTGTATGGGGTAGCACTTACATGGTGGAACGCGGAGAAAGGTAGGCGAGGTGTTGAAGCCGCTATGCCCTTAACTTGGGAAGAGTTGAGGGAGGAGCTCATGACTAGACGCTTCTGTCCAAGAAGCGAAATCAAGAAATTAGAGGATGGGTTCTACTTTTTGAAACAAAAGGAGGGAGACCACATAACCTACAATAAAAGGTTCCTTGAGTTGAATCAGATGGTCCCCAACTTGTTCACCCCACTCTACCGACTCATCAAGCACTACATTCGAGGTCTTCCCACGAAAATTCAAGATTCTGTGATGAGTACTACGCCGCAACTCCCAAGGCTGCTATGGAGCTGATGGTGAACCTATTACGTTAGGCTCAATTATTCGTGATTGCACTCTTACTCTCAATGATCAAGACTTTCCAATTGATCTCATCCCTATGAAGTAGGGTAGTTTCGACGTCATCATTGGTATGGACTGGCTTAGTCAGCATCATGTTGAAGTTGTTTGTTATGAGAAGATTATTCGAATCCCTCTCGCTGACGGCCAAACTCTTCGTATTTTTGGTGAAACCCCATCCAAAGGACTCAAGTTGATGCCATGCCTTCAAGCTCGAAGATACATTCGCAAGGATTACATAGCATTTTTAGCTCACATCATCAAAAAGGAAGGCAAGGAAAAGAAGCTCGAAGACATTCCAATCGTCAAAGAATTTCCTCAAGTTTTTCCTCATGACGTTTCAAGACTTCCTCCTGTGCGAGAAGTCGAATTTCGAATTGATCTTGTACCTAGTGCTACGCCAGTTGCAAAATCTCCATATCAGTTAGCCCCCTCTGAAATGCAAGAGTTAGCTAGTCAGTTGCAAGAGTTGATTGACAATGGATTTATACGTCCTAGCTCATTACCTTGGGGTGCGCCGGTTCTGTTCGTAAAGAAGAAAGATGGAACTTTCCGAATGCGTATCGACTATCGAGAGCTCAACAAGCTGACTATCAAGAACCGCTATCCTTCACCCCGTATTGATGATCTCCTAGATCAACTTCAAGGTGCCACTTGTGTCTCTTTAATCGATCTACGTTCTAGTTATCATCAACTTAGAGTATGCGAAGAAGACATTCCAAAGACTGCTTAACTCGATATGGTCACTACGAATTCATGGTCATGCCTTTTGGTTTGACCAATGCTCCTACCGTTTTCACGGATTTGATGAATATGGTGTGTAAACCTTATCTCGATCGTTTTGTCATAGTCTTCATCAATGATATTCTTATTTATTCTAAGACCAAATCCGATCATGAGCGACATCTTCGACTCATCCTAACACTTTTGAGAACCGAAAAGCTTTACGCTAAGTTTTCGAAGTGTGAATTTTGGTTAAAAGAAGTTCAATTTCTTGGTCCTACCGAAGTTAGGTCAATTCCATGTCTAGCTGGTTATTGTCGACGTTTCATCACAAATTTTTCTCGTATTGCTTTACCACTCACAGCCTTAACTCATAAGGGCAAACCCTTCATTTGGGGGCCCAAGCAAGAAGAGGATTTTCAAACTTTGAAGCAAAAACTTTATGATGCACCTATTCTTACTCTTCCTGATGGTTGTGAAGACTTTGTGGTTTATTGTGACGCATCAGGGCAGGGATTAGGTTGTGTCCTAATGCAAAGAGGAGAGGTGATAGCCTACGCCTCAAGGCAACTCAAAGTGCATGAAAAGAACTATACCACTCACGTCCTAGAACTTGGAGCAGTCGTGTTCGCTCTAAAGATATGGAGACACTAACTTTATGGTACCAAGTGTGAGATTTACACTGACCACAAGAGCCTATGTTGGAACTTTTGGAGACCGTTGGTACTTGATAAACCATAGTTTGAGCTGATTCTGTAACAGTTAGAAAATCAAAAGGGTCAAAAGTGTTATTTTGTGAAACATATATGTACGCGGCGTAATTAATTGCCCACCGTATTTAATAAATACGCTGGGTGATCAGTCTGTATAAATACTATGTTCAATGAAGTTATGTCCAAGTTTCTTGGACAGATTTTGGTGATCTTCTTGTGTTATGATTTTTGCTATTGTGCTTACATCCGAATATCCAGGTGCTGTTACTGATTACATGTTATTGGGATTTCATATACAACACTAGTTGTTTGATCCAAACAAGATTCTTCATCTTCTTTGCTTGGTTTTTCTTAGTATTTGCACATTCAAACAACTAATCTATAGTTGTTTGGGTGAAAACAATCAACCACTGTGATCCGAATCTGTTTTGGGACTCACAATTGGTATCAGAGCCTTTTTGCTCTTGATTATTTGAGTTTTTGTTAAGATTTGTCAAGTTTTGAAGGTTTTACAAAAGTTTTCAAAGTTTCATGGGTTTTCAAATTTTTGGGATTAAAATGGCTTGATCTGGTGCATTTAATCTTTGGGTTGTTGTTAATCAGTAGTTTGGTAAACATTTTGGTCATTTAGCTGCAAAGAAACATGAATTTTGGGTCATTTTTGGGTGATTAGAGGGTTTTTGTTCATACTAAAACCCTTCTGGGCGTATTTAATGTTGAAGCTAGCGTAGATATATTTGAAGTTGGCGTATTTATTTTGAATCTAGCATAGTTAACTTTAATTTTGCGTATTTCACAACTACGCTGGTTCTTAAATCAGCGGAGTTATAAGATTGTCAACGTAATTGTCCAGCGAATTTACTCGAAGGCGACTTCAAAATCAGTGATACTAATCCTCAGCGATTTTATCATGGTGTTCAGCGAAATTAACTAAACCTTTGCCTGTTTTCAAATATCCAACGGATTTAGCTTTTTGTAAGAAAAAATTGTCGATCCCATCAGCGTAATTGTTTCCAAGTGCAGCGTATTAGATTTCTGGTCCAGCGTATTACCTCCGAGCGAGCGTATTTGTTCTCTGATTCACCAAAACCCAACGTATTTAATCACCATTCATCCATTATGTCTCTCAATCAACTCATCTGATTGCTCAATCCGAACTAGAAACTGGAACTGCTACAAGGCCACCAAAGTTGAAAGGTTTGAAAGATTTCAGCAGCTGGAAAAACAGGATCAAGTCCTTTTTTGAGTATACCGATTATACTCAATGGATGTCAGTCACTGTGGGCCCGCATGTTCCCATGATAATACGTGACGACATCCGTACTATCAATGAAGATCCTTCAACGTTCACAGATGAAGATATGACAATCATTCAACGTGACCAGAGGGCTCATGCTGCTCTTACTATGGCTCTGTCAAAGGATGATAACAATCTGTTTGAAGAATACACCTCGGCACATGAACTGTGGTTGGCTCTAATCGACCATTATGAAGGTAATGAGGAACTCAGGGAGAACAAACGAGACATGGTGCAGAAAGAATATGATATGTTTGGAAGTATTCGTGGCGAAAGCTTGTCCGACCACATAAGCAGATTTTTGGGGGTGTTGACCAAGATGAAGAAGGTGGAAAACCCAGTTGCTAATTATGCATCGATCAAGAAGCTGCTAGATTCTCTACCAAAAGAATGGAGTCTTCAATGCATGATGATTAAGAGAACTTTCCTCACCAGCACAACTCTAGTTACTCTCTCAGAATTGATTAACAGTTTAAAAGCCTTTGAAATGGACATCGTGAAACGAGAGATGAATCAAACTGGATATTCTCAGAAGACGTCTCAGCAAGCTGCTGCAACCTCGGTCTCCAAGAATATGGCATTTCTTGCTCCTATCACCTCATGTGGATTAAATTCCCAAAGTGCTGTCGAATCCTATTCAAATGCTTCCGCAAACTCTGTGAAGGCCTAGTCATCTTCCGAGAAGACCACCGTGGCCAGCGACACTCAAGCACTTAAAATTTCCACAGAACATGTAGCTCTTTTTAATACTTTCTTAAGTAGCTATGAGGCCCTTATGTCAGGAGAGTTGAAGAGAGAATTCCTCACAGCAGAGGACATGTATCAAGTAGATCCAGACGACATGGAGGAGATGGATCTGAAGTGGTAGATGGCAATGATCGCTCTACGGTTGAAGAAATTCCAAGATAAAACAGGAAAGAGGTTGGCTCTCGGAAAAGCTGGATTTGACAAGTCCAAGCTTAGATGTTATAATTGCAAAGACTTGGGCCATTTCAAAAGAGAGTGTCCGTTGCTAAGAACGAGAATACCGAAATCAACCAGACAAGGAGGCCAATCGCCATTGAAGGAAATAATATGCTGCTGAAAATAATCATAAGGTCTTAGTGGTGGAAGATTATGATTGGTCGGAGGAGATAGATGAGGCAAAGGGAGAAGTAACAAGGCCATCATGGCAAACATCACCACTGTCTCTGCCACGTCTGCTTCAAATGGTGTTGCAAAACAAACCTCCAAGATTCCAAAAGATGACACTGGTTTGAAAAGCATCATCTCTCCTGTCTCAGAGAAGAGACAACAGAAAGCTGAAATGATTGAGTCGAAGCCTGCTTTTCAAGAAGTCATCAGTGCCAGCAAAAATGAAGCGGTTGGAACATCCTCTACCGCCATGAAATCAGAAGCCGAGGATAAGGATTTGGTAAACAACATTCCATATGAATTCAAAGCAAAGTTGTGCTCAAAACCATGTTTGAACATTGTGGCACACTACAAATCACTCAACCGTGATATAATTAAGGAAAAAGAAAAAATTTTGAAAATAAATCAAGAACTAAAAGAAAATGAGGCTGCATATCAGCAAAAGTTGAATTCAACCATAGCTGAAATGCAGACTCTAAAGGAATTTGTTTTTAGATAGACTTTATCATAAATGATTTGACAGAAAAGCTAGAAAAATCCCAAAACGAAAATAACAAATTGCAAATCACTATTGATAAATGGAAAATTAGTCAAAAAGCACTGGTTGATATTGTAAACTGCCAACGACTGACATTCATAAAGGATGGAATTGGATATAAAGATAAATTCGGAAACGAAAGAAAATTATTTCCTCCTCCGCACAGCAAAAATTATGTTCCTATGCCATCTCCTCATCCTAAAAAGGACATAATCAATAAAAATGATCTTTTGGATCAAAGATCTTTTATAAATCCGAAACAAAACTAACTTTTCTGAAAGTAATGCAGATCTGTGCGAGAGTAAGGAAGATGTTTGCGATGGGGAAGATGATTGTTGAGGGATGAAAATAGGAATAGGCTATTCAGGCGAAAGTTATTCAACTGTTAACTGGTTCGCTTGGAATTGTGATAAGACGAACAAAATTTCTATTCGAGATAACTGTAATAGTTTATCTAGGATGGATGATTGTAATGGTTGTATGCCTAAATTGACAATTCGGGATGACTGTAATGGCAATGTGCCTACACTTAAGGCTCACAACCAAGGGATTGCTAAGGTTGAGGGTCATGGCCTAAACTTTGTTCTTAATGATGAAAATGTTATGCTTGAATCTACTGTATTTGTGCCAGAGTTAAAGAAAAACAGTTTTGGAAAATTCCTTACAGAGGGAATTCCAGAATTTGTTCCATCAGTTGCAGGTACATCAGAGACTGATAAAGATTTCACTAAAGATTCAAGCACAACAACTTCAGAAAGTGATGAAGAAAGGTCAGATGAAAGTCAAGAATCAAGCTCCTCATCAGACAGTGAGCATAGTGAAGTTGACATTGAAGATAAACATTATCCTGACAAGAAACTGAAGAAAGCTAAAGATTCAAGCCACATTACATCATCAAACTCCTCAAGATGCTCCAGACTCTCATCACATACATCATCATCACACTCAGCACCCAGGAAGAAAAGATCGAGTCAAAAACAATGTTTTCGCTGTGGTCATTTAGTACATACGGCGAAACATTGCAAAAGCAAGAAATTTTCTAAACCTAGTCAAGATCTCGTTAAAAGTTTAGCTGATCAATTTGACAATTTAAAGAAATCAGTAAAATGCATAGTTGATTCAACCTGTTTTTGGAAAAGAAAAGACCACAATCTTGCTCAAAATCATGATAGAACTAATGTAAAGCAAGTCTGGGTTCCAAAAACTAGCTAATTTGTACATATTTTTGTTGTTGTTGTTGTTGTTGTTGTTGTATAACAGACTAAAATTCAGAAATGGCTTCGGATGCTCATGGAATATATCTAGCATTTGGACAGTGGTTGCTCCAGGCACATGACCGGGCTAAAGGATCTGCTTACCAACTTTCGAGTTATTGATGGTGACTTTGTATCCTTTGCCAGAGACGAAAAGGGAGGAAAAATCGCCAGAAAGGGTGGCATCGGGTCAGAAGCACTCACTTTGGAGAAGGTGAATTATGTTCCAGAATTGTGTTACAATCTTATGAGTGTTTCACAAGTCTGTGACAAAGGAATCGCGGTGCTGTTCAATGACACGGAGTGCTTATTCCTCAAACCCGGTTACTCCGTCCCTAAAGATATGATCATGCTTAGAGCTCCCCGTCAAAATAACACATACGTGCTAAATATGAAGAATGCCAAATCAAATGAGCAAATGACATGTCTTATGTCAAAAGCATCTGAATCGGAATCACTGCTGTGGCACATGCGTTTGGGGCATGTGAATTTTAAGAACATAAATAAACTTTCTAAATTAAATCTAGTAAGAGGTTTACCTATGAAAGATTTTCCTTTTTCAGAAAAGTGCATCGCATGTGCCCAAGGAAAGCAACATAAAAAGCCTCATAAGTCCAAAGCAGTGAATACGATTTCTGCCCTCTGCAATTACTTCACATGGATCTTTTCGGCCCAAGTAGCGTTAAAAGTTTAGCTAAAAGATCTTATTGTTTGGTGATTACAGATGATTTCTCACGGTTTTCATGGGTATTCTTTCTTGAAGCCAAAAGCGAAACGGCATCCATTCTGAAGAGCTTTATTCCCATGATTGAAAACGTGATCAAGCTGAAAGTCAACTCCATCAGAAGCGACAACGGAACTGAATTTAAAAATCATACGTTTGTCTCCTTCTGTGAAGATAAGGGAATTCGCCTCCAACACAGCGCTGCCAGAACTCCTCAGCAAAATGGGGTAGCAGAACGCAAAAACAGAACTCTCATCGAAGCTGCAAGAATTATGCTTGTCGACTCTAAGCTTCCCATAATCTTCTGGGCTGAAGCGGTCAACACAACATGCTACATTTTGAATCGTGTTCTGATTGTCAAACCTCACGGAAAGACAGCTTATGAACTACCCTTCAAACGGAAGCCTCTGATAGATTTCTTCAGACCGTTCGGATGCTCATGCACACTTCTCAACACTGAAGACAATCTCATCAAGATTGAAGCAGTCGGTGACGTGTGCTACTTCATGGGCTATTCATCTTCTCAAAAGGCATATCGAGTCTACAACAAATGGACCAAGATGGTGATTGAATCGTACTACGTTGATTTTCAAGAAGGAAACTCCACTAACACTGGAAGCGCTCCAAACTGGTTTTATGACGTGGATATTATATTCAACACTTTTAGCATCGATGAACCCATCACTGAATCCGAACATGCAGAATCCACTCCGTTGGAACCTTTGTTTGATGCCTCAGACATTGGTTTTACTCCTTTTACAACCCGTTTCACCCCTGCCTCTGCCTATCCTACTCTTCCTGGGTTTGAAGTAAATGGTGACACATCTGCTGAGAATGCATCCGCCCATGATGATTCTTCTTCATAGTAGGCTGTGGATGA
Source organism: Scalesia atractyloides (assembly GCA_947069175.1). Lineage (NCBI taxonomy): Eukaryota > Viridiplantae > Streptophyta > Magnoliopsida > Asterales > Asteraceae > Scalesia > Scalesia atractyloides. The sequence continues at coordinate 18,461,406 of CAMTDV010000026.1, forward strand.
ACCACCCAAAGAAGACGAAACTCCACTTATCTACGTCAATGAACGTTTTTCTAATCTGCCTCATCAAATTGAAACTCACACCAATGCAGGGTACAAGACCAATCGAAACCATCCAATTGAGAATGTCATTGGTTCTGTTGAAGATGGAGTTCGAACACGTGGACAAACACATACCATCAACACAGGATTGTATGCAGCTTTTCTCTTGCAGTATGTCCCAAGAGATATCGAAGAAGCTATTCAAGATTCAAGTTGGGTACAAGCTATGCAAGAAGAATTAGCCCAATTTCGGAAGCTCAAAGTCTGGGAACTCGTTGACCTACCAGACGGAAAGTATCCAATTGGTACCAAGTGGGTGTTTCGTAATAAGATGGACGATCGTGGTGTAGTTATCAAGAATAAGGCTAGATTAGTGGTTCAAGGGTTTCGACAGGAAGGAGGGATTGACTACGAGGAAGTTTTTGCACCGGCTGCACGCTTAGAAGCCATCAGAATCTTCCTATTAAGGTGTTTCAAATGGATGTAAAGAGTGCTTTTCTGTATGGGAAAGTGAAAGAAAAAGTTTATGTTTGTCAACCTCCAGGTTTTGAAGATCCTCATTCTCCCACGAAATACTTCAAGCTTGACAAAGCTCTCTATGGTCTTCACCAAGCTCCTAGAGCATGGTACGAGACTCTGTCAACATATCTTCTGAAGTGTGGATACTCAAGAGGCAAAATTGACATGACTCTCTTCACAAAAAGGATTGGAGAAGATGTGATGTTGGTTCAAATCTACGTAGACGATATCATTTTTGGGTCGACAGATGAAGCCCTTTGCAGAGAATTCGAGAAGGTGATGAAAGCGAAGTTCGAGATGAGTATGATGGGAGAACTCACGTTTTTCTTAGGACTAGAAGTGAAGCAATGGAAGGATGGCATCCTCATTCATCAGGCTAAGTATATCAGATATATTCTTTCCAAATACAACATGAATGACTGCAAATCCGCCAGCACCCCTTTTGCTGCTCAGACGAAACTCACTTCAGATCTTCATGGAAAGCCAGTGAACAAATCTCTCTATCGCTCAATGATTGGCTCGTTAATGTATCTGACCGCTAGTAAGCCTGACATAATGTGGGCTATCTATCTCTATGCCCGCTTTCAGACAAATCCCAAAGAATCGCATGATGCTGCCATCAAGAGAATCTTTCGCTATCTCAAAGGAACTCCAAAGCTTGGTTTGTGGTATCCTAAAGATAGTAATTTTGATCTAATAGCTTACTCTGACAGTGATCATGCAGGTTGCAAAGTAGACAGAATCCGGAGGCTGCCAATTCTTGGGAAATCGTCGTATTTCGTGGCAGAGCAAAAACCAGACAACAGTCTTTACATCTACCGCTCAGGCTGAATACACGACAGCTTACAGTTGCTGTTCACAAGTCCTTTGGATACATAATCAGTTGTTGGATTATGGGATCAACATCATGAAGACTCTGATATTCATCGACAATGAAGCGTGTCTGGGGATTGTGAAGAATCCCATCCACCACTCAATAACGAAACACATCGAAATTCGCATTCATGCGATTAGAGATGCGTACGAGAAAGGATACAACCAAGTGGTGCCAGTGGATTCAGTGCAACAAAAAGCTGATATATTTATGAAAGCCTTCGATAAAGCTCCATTCAACCAGTTGGTAACCTGGTTGGAAATGGTGAACTTCCTTGAGTGGAATTGACTTTTGGCATAATATATATATATATATATATATATATATATATATATATATAATGGTCTTTATAATAAATAACAATCTCATAAAATGTGTCAAACAAAAAGATTTTCTACAAGGTTAAAATTTCTTTTCAAGTAATGGATTCTCGAAAATAAAATTTTAAGGGGGAAGTTTTCCAAAAAATATTGTTGAGACTGATTCCTTCTTTGGCACCTGCACGAGAAATGATAGAAAAACTGCTAACAATTTTGTTCTGATCTTAAAACAGAAAAAGATTAAGGCCTCAAGCAACGACGTGTCGGTAGATTCAACAATACCTTGAAGTAAACTGCGAAACGGAGACAAACCCTAATGATCACACAAGAATTCTGAATACCCACAATGTTGTGCAACTTGCGGGTAACACGTTGCGGCGTATGGCTTAATGGTCTTAAATCTTGCGTTGATAGATTGCCAAAGTTTGAGATTTCGGGTCTTTATATTGGCTAATCATTCGGGGATATCATAGTTGCTCTTCTGCTGCATCCAGATATATGCTGACCTAGACACAACTATGATATCTTTTCAAAAAGAGCCTATGCAGCCAAAACCCTACACAAATGAATCTCTCATTGAGAATCATTCAAGTGCTTAAATCGTACCACATCTGATATCTACCATAGCCCTCGTTAGACCTTGGTCTCTCTGCTATACGGAAGTACTGACCTGAACACCAACTGTCTAACGTTGAAATCTCAAAAACGAATGAAGTCAGTATACTCACCTGTTATGAGGAATTTTTGTACATATCTTGATCGCGGGGTAATGTCCTGATGTGGGACTCACGTGCATAACATTCTCACTATTTCAGCATGAGTGGGGAACATTGAAGTTCTTGTCAATATTGCCGCAACATGGTGAAAGGGCTCTCCGATCGCATGTTCATGGATTTAAAAGGACAAACATACTGACAGTTTTTCTTGTGTCTTAATTATTTATTGTATCTAATATTCTATTTCAAACGAACGAAGTGTTACCAGTATGATCTTTTGCAGGAAAGTCACAGGATTCAAGTAAGTTAGCATAAATCTGGTGTGAAAAAGGAGGCTTTCGGACCTAAAAACAACTTTTAGGATCCAAAATTGCAACTTTCTATTTTCATTAAGCTTATTTTTAATTTCTTGCAATATTTTTAACCAAAAAGGGCACATTTTTCGAGAAAATTTGAAGTTTTCGAGTGTAATTATTTGTCCAGCGTAATTAAGTATTACGCTGGAATGTAAAATAGTATAAATACTTAATTTTTTCACCATTTGTAAATATTTTCAAAAAGTTATCCAAATCATCATCTTCTTCTTCACTCAACAAACACCCACACTCTCTGTTTTCTTTTCAATCCGAAATCAGTATATCTATATCAGAATCGATATCGGTATGTTTTTGATATTCTAATATACATCGGTCATTGCTTGAATGTATTTCAAACATCGATTTCAGTTTTCTGTTCTGTCTAATAGTGTTTCTGATCGGGTCAGTTCTGTTTTTAAAAAGGGTTTATCAAGAATTTTTTGAATATGGCGTATTTATTTTTGAATATGGCGTATTTAATATGAAGATAGCGTAATTACGTTGGTCAAGGATTGGCGAATTTAAGTCTTGAACGCGAGTTCAATCAACCGACGTATTAGACAAATACACCGGCTAAGCTAAACGTAGATAGTCATCTACGCTGACACTTAAATACGCTAAGCTGTAATCAGCGTAATTATATCCGAGTGGCGTATTTGTATGAGACATTTAATAGCGGATTTAATTAAACCGGCGTATTAGAGTAATACGCCGGTCAAACCAGCGTAATAAATCTTTTTCGTCTAATATCACTTAATTTCGCTAATTAGATGTTTCCGCGTATTTATCCTCAAGCTCAGCGTATATATCAGCGATTTTAATTGTTTTATATATATATGTATTTTTTAATTTACTTTAATATTTGTGTGTATATATATATATATATATATATAATTCTAAACTTACATTGCTGTATGAAAATCTAACTTGACTCGTTTCCACATTTCAGACATGGCTCAACAGTTGGTATGGGACGGTACGAGAAAGCATAATATAACCAATTACTCTAGTTCCTCCGGAGCCAGATTTTGAAGACGTGATGGATTGGTTGTCACATAGTAAACTTAGCTATGCAATCCAAGCTAATCCTACTATTTAATCCATTCACATAGAAGAATTTTGGAGAATGGCAAGAGCAAGAACGCTGAACAACGTCAAACATATCACAGCGACTGTTAGAAACAAAGAAATTAGAGTGACCGAGGAACGAATTCGGAAAGTTCTGAGCCTAGGAGATAATGCAAATGATCCATTGAAGCTAAAGAAGGAGGAAATTCTAGAGGGATTTCGTGGAATGAACTACATCGGAGATTTTTGTCACAAAAACGAAATCAAAAAGTCAGGGCTAATGAAAGACTGGAGATTCATTTTGCACACGTTTTGTATGAGCATCTGTCATCGAAAGGGCGGTTATGATGGCTTGAATCTAGAGTGGTCCGCAGCTATGTTGAATCTGTGTACAAATCAGCCGTTCAACATTTCTGGATTGATTTTTTACTGCATGATTGACAACATCAATAAAGGTGCATGGGCGATGTATCCTAGATTCATGCAATTGCTCATTGACTGTCACACCCCGACCCGCAGCGGATAAGGTGATCGGGGCATGATTGGGTTATCATCAAAGCTCATGACATTTATTAAACGTTTCATATTCATTAATACAATTTAAATGGAAATTTACAATGATTGCTACAACATGATCTAACTACAATTTAAACTTCTTTGTTCTCTTCTAAGGCATATCCTATGTTTTCCTTGCTTCAACCTGTTCACCTGTATCATGTGTAAAAAGGTTTTTGGATCAACATAATGTTGGCGAGTGAATCCTATGGAAAACATTTGAACAATTTATTTAAATTGATTATGAAATATGTGCACAACCAAACATGAGTAAAATTAGATGTAACTTGATCAACAATCATAAGATGTTAAATGAAACACTCATGAATAATAATGGAAACAATTAAAGGCACGCGATGCTCAACTCGTCTCTCACGAGGAACTGAGGGGCCTGATGAATGAATTGCATAAACATGATAATATGAATAACACAACTACAAACAATATAAACTCAATGAAAACACACATGAACAATAATGAATTTGAATTGAAGCACGCGATGTTCTACTCGTTTCCCACGAGGAACTGATGGGCTTAATGTATGAGTTTCATGTAATTTGACCAACGGAATATAAATAAATCACCACAATAAATCAATCTAAGTTCAAGTCATGATGTGGTATGGCACAAGTTTAAATAAATAAATTAATTAATTCATAACACATGACACACCCCAAAACGTGTAATTTAAAAGGGGGAATTGTAAGATTCACTCACAGTGGGTGCGTTCGGTTGATGACGTTGAACGCACGCGAAGTGGTTTTAACCACGAGTGAGATTTAACCTAGATAAATCGCATTATGGTTTGGTAAGTAAACGGATTTTATTAAACTATTTTAGTAGGATTGTTGGGTGTATTTTTGTGAGTTTGAGGCTATTTTCTAATCTAAAAAAAAAATGTTATTTTTAAGTATTTATAATTGATTTTTAATTAAAATAATTAAATAAAAATAATAAAAATATTTTATTTTTTTCTGCTACAGTGACATTGACCTGTTGACTTTGACTGGTCGTTGACCGGTTTTGAGGTATATTGTTGTGCGCTCGGTAAGGCTCGAACCCGAGACCTCCCGTACGCGTGCACGCAGCTCTACCAACTGAGCTACGTGTCTAACCCGTTATATATCCGATTTTAATTTCATATATACATTAATTAGAATTAACAGAAAATCATTTTATTTTAAAAACAGTTTAAGCGGACCGGTTTTGCACTCCACAGGTCTCGAACTCGGGACCTGTGGTTTAATCTAACACACAGTCCACCGCTGGACTGTGTGTTCAACATGTTATAACATTCGATTTTTATTATACTTAAATACTAATTATTTATTTCCTTTTCTGCCTTAATTAAAAAGAGAAGATAATTGTCCGAGTCGGTGCTGAAGACCGGACTCGAACTCGTGACCAGCGATATAATCAAACACACAGTCCACCGCTGGACTGTGTGTCTAACTTGGTTATTATTCCGGTTAACAATTTATTTAACATATATCTGTGGCGATCCGGTTCAGTTAAACAAAAACTTGATTTTTATTAAGGCAGCGTGTACGAGCCGGGATTCGAACTTGAGACGTTAGCGTTTTATGTGCACACAGTCCACCGCTGGACTGTGTGTCTAACCCGATTAATTTCTTGAATTATATTATACTTATATGTTAACGGAAGTGCGTCGTCTTCTTCGTCAATGTTGAACCAGAAATCGGGTCTGACTGGTTCGAGTTTTTATTCAAGTTTCATTAATGTTTTAGGTTAATTACTGGTAAGATAGAAGTAAAAAGAAAGGAAAATAAGCGTGAGGTATACCGACTCGCTTTCCTCTGTTTTCCGGCAGAACTCCGGCGACAGAAAACAACTCCGGCGTCTGGTGTCTTGCAGCAGCAAGTCTCCGAAAAACTTGGAAAGAGTATGGGTATCTCCGGTATAAGCTTCAGAGGTTCAGAAAAGCTCGGCAATGGGGAAACCGGTTTTCCGGCGACGAACAGGTTTATTCCGGCGAGTGGAATTACGCCGAGAAAAGGTGTGATTTTTGAGCGAAAGTGTTTGTCGTCGGTTGTGGGTCAATTTATAGGACAAATCGTCAATGCACTTGGTCTGAATTCCGACTGTGTTCGATATTTAAATTTTCCGGCGGTTATGAATTTGGTCGCGGACTTTAAACATCGGTTATAACCGATATGTAGTTAATGGTTTACGTTATAACGTAAATCGTAGTTAAGACTCGCTAATTTACCGGGATTCCGACGACTGAATCGTTTGGGCGCCGGTTTTGAATTTGTAACGTTATTATATCAATTAGATGATTGAAATATATAACAAACAGAACAAGCGGCGCAGTGGTTTGTGTGTGAGGTGATAAGTCACTGAGTGACTCGGTACAGACCCGGGTTCGAAACCCGGCAGAAACATTTCATTTTTATTTTGCGATTTTTGACAGTTTTTCAAAAACTAAATATATATTCCCGTATAATAATTGATTACGGATCGTTTAAAAATATTTTGGGCATTTAATTCGAAACGAAAATTTTGACTGACTGTTCGGTTGATAAGCGGAGCGGGTTTGGTAAATCCGTTTTTGACGGATGTTACATTGACGACCAGCATCGAAACTTTCCACATGATGGAAACACGTACCAGTTTCAGCTACCAAAAGGAAGGCAGATTACTGAGCTAAAAGCCAAAGAGTGGGTGATGTTGCACCACGGGATGTTTCATGAGGAAAGACTTCCAGTTGTTCTTGCTGCTTACAACAAATATCGAGAAAAGACAAGAAAAAGTAGGGAAGGTGGAAGTCATCCAGTTGATGTCTCTGAAGAAGCTGAAGAAGAAGAAGAAATTCCTCCGGTACGTAAGCGGAAAGAAAAGGGAAAGAAAGTAGTAGAAGAGGAATCTTCAAGGAAGAAGAGCAAGAAAGATACGCCAAACCCAGAGCGAATCATGGCTGACAGCATTCACGCTGGATCGACCAGGGAAGAGATTGAAAGGATACAAGCCATCCATGCGATGGCAGAGGCTGAGAACGGGAGAGGAGAATGAAAAGAAGGGAAATGATCGAATCTGAAACCCCGAAGGTTGTTACATCAGAGCAAGAACAGTTAGATAGATTCGTGGAGGGACTTTTTGCTGATCCACTGGAGCCTTCTCCAAGCGAAGCTGCAGCGCCAAAGAAGAGAAAATCAGGAGAAGGATAATCTGCAAGCGTTCCACCCATACCTCCAGTATCGGCACAACCCCCTCGTCAACAAATTCCTTCTCGACCCAGACCTTTTCAAGAGCTCTACAACCGTCTAAAGGAAATCGGGTCTTTCTCTGCTAAGGAATTCTGTCTGTTGAAGAATAAAGTCAATGACACCGATGTTCTCAAGAGAAAGTTGAAAGAGCAAAGGTTGAAGAACAAAGAACTGCATGCATACGTTGCTAAGCAAACAGAATTCATTAGATTTCAGCAGGAAGGGATGGAGAAGCTTCATGAAATGGTTCAAGAGCTATATGGTGCTGCAAACAGAAAGCCAAAGTACTCAAATGAAGACATCTTTAACTTTGACTTATTTAAGGAAAGAGAACAGAAAAAGAAAGCAGACAAAGCTGAAAAGAAGGAAAAGCGTCTTGAATCAGCGGTTGATGTTGGCCTTAATGATGACAGCGACGAAGAGGAAGTTGATAAAGCAGAAATGCCTGCAAAGTTCTTAGAACGGGGGTTGGAAGAAGATGTGGTGTATGAAACGGATGTGGTAGATGAATTTGAACCACAACATCTAGAGTGGTTCAAAAAGGAAAGAGCAAAAATGCCTAACTTTTATCAGGTAATTACAGTTGAGAAAACTGAGATTACTGATAAAATCATTAGTTGGAAGTACTGCAATCTGACCGGGTGGTTCGTTGTAAAACGAAGAGGTGGAGTGATTCAATATTTTCAAAGCGCTCAAGATATGCAGAGCTTACCCACTTGTGACATACGAGAGCTTAGAAAGCATGAGCTGATTAATCTGACAAACATCAGCATAGGCGGAGATTTAGAAAGATTAATATAAAGAGAATGCTTGCAAGGATTTTCAGTTTTCAAGCCTCAGCGCCCCAGAAAACGTGTGTCTAAAACCACCAAGGATTCTTCACCGGTAAGGGAAAGATAAAGTGGGTTATAAACCAAGCAAAGGTGGTTACCAGGGTGAAGCTTCCTCCAGAGCAACCTGTGACGCTCACCAATTCCAAGAAGTGGTTCTATGACGGTAAAACAAGTGAGGCAGTCATAAGGTCTAATTCAAATGAAGACATTCGCCTTCTGGACCCTATGGATGTTTTTATGTTCTGTCTTTCCGACCTGAACATCTTGTATGGACATAAGATAAATGTTGGGGCCGGAAATGAATATCTTGAGGAGGGAATGCTCTTTCAGAGGGCAGTCGAGCGTGGTAAAGCTCGAAAGATTGAAATAATGGAAATCTTGCTTCGAATGGAAGCGAAAAAGGAAAAAGAAGCGTCAAGCAAGAAGAAAGCAGCTGAACAAGAATCATCCTCTCCTCCAACCAAAGATCCATCTCCAGATTCAGACGTCCAGATCATTCAACCACCTCCGACTTCATCCACATATGGAGTCACAATGGAGGCCCAGCAAACCATTAATGAAGCTTTTATTCAACAATCAACTGATGCAACAACCAAACAGCAAACAGAAGATCCAGCCGCAGACCCTAATGCTCGGAAACAAGACTGAAGAAAATCAAGCATGCAACGGTCTAGGTGGGATATTGTTGGAACTTTTGGAGACCGTTGGTACTTGATAAACCATAGTTTGAGCTGATTCTGTAACAGTTAGAAAATCAAAAGGGTCAAAAGTGTTATTTTTTGAAACATCTATGTACGTGGCGTAATTAATTGCCCAGCGTATTTAATAAATACGCTGGGTGATCAGTCTGTATAAATACTATGTTCAATGAAGTTATGTCCAAGTTTCTTGGACAGATTTTGGTGATCTTCTTGTGTTGTGATTTTTGCTATTGTGCTTACATCCGAACATCCAGGTGCTGTTACTGATTACATGTTATTGGGATTTCATATACAACACTAGTTGTTTGATCCAAACAAGATTCTTCATCTTCTTTGCTTGGTTTTTCTTAGTATTTGCACATTCAAACAACTAAGCTATAGTTGTTTGGGTGAAAACAATCAACTACTGTGATCTGAATCTGTTTTGGGACTCACAGCCTCCAACACATCTTCAATCAAAAAGAGTTGAACATGAGGCAACGAAGATGGGTCGAACTCTTAAACGATTACGATTGTGAAATTCAATATCATCCTGGCAAAGCCAATGTTGTGGCTGATGCTCTTAGTCGAAAAGAGTATGCGAACTCCATCCATCTTTTGTGTTCTCAAATTGTAACCGATCTTCAAAACCGAATTCGAGTAGCTCAACATATTTCTGTCACATAAAATGATTTACGAGATGAACTGTCTTGTGGAGCTGAAAGCAAATTAGAATCCAAGTCCGACGGTATCCTTTACTACTTAAATCGTATTTGGGTACCTGATCGTGATGATCTTCGTGCTTTTCTTATGAACGAGGCTCACAAAACACAATTCTCTATACATCCAGGTGCTGATAAGATGTATCAAGACCTACGATACTCATACTAGTGTCCTGGCATGAAGAAGGATATCGCCATTTTTGTCTCCAAGTTCCTCACATGTTCTAAGGATAACGCCGAACATCAAAGACCTTCAGGATTACTCGTCCAACCTGAAATACCCGTTTGGAAGTGGGAAAACATAACCATGGACTTCATTACCGGGTTACCTCGCACCTCCAGTGGGTATGACACAATTTGGGTTATCATCGATCGTCTCACTAAATCAGCCCATTTCATTCCAATTCGCGAAGATTACAAGAACGAGAAGTTAGCTCGTATCTATATTAATGAAATTGTAAGTCGTCATGGTGTGCCTTTAAGTATCATTTCAGATCGAGATGGCCGTTTTACTTCATGAACATGGCGAGCCGTACAATCAGCATTGGGTACACGTTTAGATCTCAGCACTGCTTTTCACCCTTAAATTGATGGTCAATCTGAGCGCAACATACAAACTCTTGAAGACATGTTGCGAGCATGTGTCATAGACTTCAAGGGTAATTGGGATACTCATCTACCGTTAGTTGAATTGTTGTACAATAATAGCTATCATTCAAGCATCGGCATGGCTCCTTTTGAAGCCTTGCATGGTCGTGAGTGCCGATCTCCAGTATGTTGGCACGAAATTGGGGAAGCACATATCACTGGACCTGAGTTGATTCAAGAAACAACTGATAAAATTCTTCAAATCCGCAATAATCTTCTAGCAGCTCGAAGTCGTCAAAAGAGTTACGCTGATAAACGACAAAAACCGCTGGAGTTTTGTGTTGGCGATCAAGTACTTTTGAAAGTATCACCTTGGAAGAGAGTAGTTCGTTTTGGTCAAAAAGGCAAGCTAGCACCACGTTATGTGGGACCATTTAAAATACTCGAGAGAGTTGGTCCTGTAGCTTACAAGCTTGACCTACCAGAAGAACTCAACAGAATTCATCCCACGTTCCATGTATCAAACTTGAAAAAGTGTCTTGCCGACAAAAATCTCCATATACCGTTGGAAGATATTCAGATTGATGAATCCATGCATTTTGTTGAATGACCTGTAGAAATCATAGACTTCGATGAGAAACGTTTAAGACGAAGTCGTATTCCAATCGTCAGGGTGCGTTAGGAGTCAAAGCGAGGACCTGAGTTTACTTGAGAACGCGAAGACTCAATGCATGAAAAATACCCACATCTCTTTCCAGTTACATCTACTACTTAAATTTCTAGACGAAATTTCCAAAAGTAGGAGATACTGTAACATTTGTGTAAAACGGGTTCCAAAACCCGATTCATTTAATAATTCAAGAATTTAATTTGAAGTTTCGATACACATTTATTTATCATTCAAACTCGTATTATTTAATTTTGTGACTAATAACTAAACTATATAATTAAAATATTAAATAAATAAAAGAAAGAGTAAAAATAATACAAAATTTAAAAAATAATAAAATAAATGAAAAGGGGCAGCCAGGTTTCGAACCCGGGTTCCCAACAAATACACACACATCCTACACCACCAGACCACACGCACATTTATGAATAGACTTGGAATTTATTGAGTTCTATGCAAACACAACATCAACCATTAAATTCAAAATTGACAGTCCTGTAACCGTCGGCAATCTTCGAAATCAAATCAATTAATGTCCTCATGATTAAACGTTGGTTATAACCGATTTTGAACAATCAGTTATAACCGAAAATCTTAAACAATTTGTTTGAAACCACAAAGTAATCATGGACTTTAAAATTTTAAGATTTGAAACTGTTTTTGAGCATTATAAATATCGATCCATCATTTCGTCTAAACTCGCCAAAATTTACAAACTAAATCCTCTGCTCAACTCTCTGTTCGAGTTCTACGTCGCCAGAATTTTCAGTCACTTGCTGGAATTCTCAAAACCATAACGTTTCTTCAATCGGTATAATTTCTACAACTTTTTGATATCTGTTGTACGTAATTGATTGTTTTAATCAGTTAATCAAAACTGATTAACCAAGTTATCACGCGGGTTTAAGTTCTGGGTTTTTGTTATGAAGAAGATGAAGTCTAAAATGTATATTAATATAATAAAAATCATAAGTTTACCCGGGTTAGACACATAGTCCAGTGGTGGACTGTGTGCAACACAAACAGAGATTCTCGGGTTCGAGTCTCTTTATGTGCGGCGGTCCGTTCATATAACAAATCCTTTTTAAATAAATAAAGTATCAAACTGAGCAAGTATATAAATGGAATAAAAATTTAGATTATATTGGGTTAGCCACCCAGCCCAGTTGGTAGGATTGGGTGCAACGTAAGTCAGGGGTCACAGGTTTGAACCGGGTTTGAGGCAGCGGCCGAATGCATTTTGAAGAAAAATAAAACCTTTTCAAATAACAGCAAAATATAATTAATCATAGTTTGTATATATATATATATATATATATATATATAATTAAAAAGGAGATTATTTCGGGTTAGACACGTAGCTCAGTTGGTAGAGCTGCGTGCACGTATACGGGAGGTCACGAGTTCGAACCTCACACGATGCCAAAAACATACGCGATCCAACCGGTCAGACCTGACAAGGTCAACTATTTTTTTATTATTACTATTTTCTTTATTTTTTATTCAAAAATCATTTAAAAATACTTAAAAGTGAGACTTTAAGTTTAAAAATTGTAATAAATACCACAAAATAGATCTAAAAATCTAATAAAAAGTATTAATTAGAAATATTAATTTCAAATAAAAATTTATATATTTATCGAATTATTACGTGATTATTTAGGTTAGTTTCCCTCATCGGTTAAATCCTAAATCGTGCGCAATCGTCATCAATCCCAAGAAACGCACCCACTGTGAGTGAATCCTTACAAATTCTCTTTTTTATTCATGTTTTGGGATGTGTCATGTGTCGTTTACATATTTCGTTTATTCAAACACTTGTGCTATTACTATAATATTATCTAACGTGTTATGTATATGTTTGTTTGTTGTTATATGTGGTTATATTTTATCATTTCAGTGCAATCATTCACATTAGGCCCATCAGTTCCTCGTTGGATACGAGTTGAGCATCGCGTACCTCATTAGATCGGCTCCGTTTGATTGAGCATTGATCTCACAGTTCATCATTTTTCATGCTCATGTGTTCATTGTTTGATGTTATGTGGTTTGTGGATAAATTTACATATACGTTTGCTCATATTTGGTTTATGCACATTTTTATTTAATTAATCAATATAACTAATTCTTTCAAATGTTTAAATGAGATTCACTCGCAAACTTTTGTTGACCCAAATCTTTATTTTACACATGATACAGGTGGACAGGCTGAGGAGAGGAACACTTAGGATTTGGCTTTAGAAGAAGAATAAAACATTTCTTGTCTAGAACAACTTTCTTGTGTTTGTTTGTTTTTATGTGTTTGTTGGGATATTTTCTTTTAAATTTGAATTAATAAATATGAAACTTAATTATAGTAAATGTCATGAGCTTTAATGAAAACCCAATCATTCCCCGACTTCTATTTCTGCTGCGGTCAGGGTGTGACATACCAGGGGTCCAACACTGGTATTGGTAGGGTCTCCTCCGGAATCTCTTCCGGCCCCCGGAACGTTAAAGGCACACGTATTACACCGACCTTCACAAAAAAAATTGCCTTCAATCGTGGAAGGACTTTGGGGGAGAGAACAAAATTTTCCGTGCTTGCGCACGGTGCTGAAAAGTATAAAACCCCGTTGAACAATGGAGTTGATAAAAATATGAAACCGGTCGACGGTGGGAACAGACCCCGTCGACCGGCAAAGAAACTCGAAGTGTTTGATTCTCACCATTCCATCGAATTCAACTAGGAAAGGTTGAAGCCATAGTACTGCAACACTTCAAGAAAAAATTTGGTGGCGGGCAACCGAAAGTTACCCTCACCGGAAAAGTCATAAAACAGGGTGATATAGCCCGCCGGAGCATCGGCGGCTGTCTCACCCTCAGCCGGCAACCGGGCATCCCAGTTGGGAGGAAAGCGGAAACCGGAAACCAGACACAAGATCCTCAAGAGCCTGCCGGCTCAGCTTACAAGCCGGCAAAGGAGGCGGAGCACCAGCACCAGAGGCAGCCTCAGGCCCTCTAGATGCATTCAAAGACAAAGAAAGACAGAAAAAAATTTTGAAAAAAAATTGAAAGACTTAAGAACTTAGCAAACTCAAAGAAAAAGTTTGAAGGAAATTTGAATGAATGAAGAAAGCCCTAGCCGGAGCACCCCTATTTGTAGCGCTCACATTTAATGCGCTCGGAGAACGTGTCTCACACGTGGTAATAGCACCCAATCATAGACGCATGCGTGGAGAGCAAGTGGGGATAGACGGTTAACGTGCGCGCGTGGCCACTACGCTCTCTGCCAATCATTAATGAATGGCAGACGAAGCGGCTGAGTGCACGCTACAGCTGTCAGACATCTTTTAACTCCCATTTTTCTCACCAACTCACCTGCAATGTCAGAAGATCAGTTTTCGAATTCCAAGAGCTCGATGACAAAATGTTTCCTTCACACAAACGTTTCCTCTCAATACTTATCAAAATTTTCGCCATCACATTAACAGCGCAAGCAACAACTCTTCTAGTCCAACACTCCTTCCACCTTACAACATGCGCATAGGAGCAGCACTGGACTGGGGGACTTGATGAGGTATGGTCCCAAATGACCATACCCTTGACTACATTTCACAAGGATAACCTTGCATGCAACATGCAATGGTGCGCTTTCCTTAGAATCAATAGGTCGTACAATGAGCCTTGCACACTCAGCGTAACGATGAATTAGACCAACATCAATAAGTCATACAATGAACCTTGCGCACTCAGCGCAACAGTGAATTAGACCAACAACAATAGGTCGTACAACGAACCTTGCGCACTCAGCGCAACGGTGAATTAGACCAACACAATTAAGTCACACAACGATCCTTGCGCATTCAGCATAACGGCAAGTTAGACTAAATTCATACAAGTCACACAACGAGCCTTGTGTACTAGGCGCAACGGAAAGTTAGACTTGTGCGCGCAGGCTACTAGACCATGCGCACAACAACATTCCTCTGAGCTGCGAATCCTAAAACCTTGCAAGGACAAGACACACATGAGAAACACCTCATAGTCTTGGGATATAAGGATATACCCCTGACACCTTGCGCTGGTGGAAAAAACCTTGACAGCCTCGCAGAAGGGGTAAGCACTAAGAGATGTTGACCATACCTTAGGGTACGAAGTGGCAAACTCTGACCAAAGGTTACTCAGCAGGTTGCGTGTGACAGTGCCCATGACTAGTGAGGCAGGCGTCAGACAATACACCAACCACGTCTCTGCCAGTGACTGTTCCACCTTCTCCACTTTCGGCTGGCAACAGGCCTGACACCAGAAATGGCTGCCTTTACACGTGGCACCACTCAACATCCGACAAAGCACACCTCCTGACAGTGGACATTAATTCTCCTGTAGGAAGCATTTAGTGTCTGACGCAGAGGGACAAAAAGGATGTCTCTGGCTGTATGGGCCGGGCCCAAGGCCCACCAGCACTTCTCCTGAACATACCCTTTTCGGCTATAAATAAGTATCGGATCTCCAGGTAAAACCACAGTACTTTTCACAACACACACAAGCTTTCGCTTATACTTGCAACTGCTTACTTACCATCCCACATATACTTATTCTCACGCCGGAGTGTGGTCACGGAGAAAACCACCCTTTTCCCCGTAGCGAGACTAACGACGCTGCTAGTTTTGCAGATCAGCTTGAGTGAGCTTACACCCAAAAAGTGAAGTGAGAGGATAACCTTTTATGCAGAAACATCCTGGTTGTAACTTATATATCCCCAGATATCACTAGGTTCAACCGGTGCTTCTTCAAGTCGCACTAAAAAAATATATATTAGTGGACGTTCTTGTGGATTAATATTTGAAGTTATGTATTTCATTTGTTATATTCATCGTTCGTATTTTCATTGTTATGTAAAACCGTTTGTTCCAAGAATTAATGATATTATATTTTTAAGTTTTTATATTTTCATAGTTAAGTTTTTATATTAAAAAAACTACATTTTTTAGCAAAAGAAAAACAAAAGAAAAACTGAGAAAAAAAGAAATCAACATTTTATAATGAACCGGTTTTTTATCGGTTTTAACCGGTTTTAATATGAGTTACAAAACCGGTTTTTTTTATAACCGATTAGTACTGATTACATGTTTTCGGTCTTAAAACCGATTACTAACCGGAACCAGTTTTCTAAAACCGGTTTTTATATGCGAAGAAAATAACCAAACCGGTTAAAAACCGTAACCGGTTTTGAAAATTAACCGATTTGTACACCTCTAGGTACGATCCATATCTTGATTTTGGATCTTAAAGGAAGGGATAAACTTTTATGTGATTTTTATAATATTGTTTCATATAATTAAATGGTAAAAAGATTAATTTACTCTCAGATAGGGTTCACTTGGTCAGTTTAACCATGAAAATAAACTTAGCTAGGGCTAAAAAAACATAACTTGCAAGTGTTTGCAAACATTAAGTACGTTTTTTTGTACTTTTTAAAGACAAAACATACACTTTGCAATCTAATGTCAACATAAAGAACAATTTTTGTAGTTTACTCTTATAATAATTAACCCAGATTCGAACCAACTTTGGTATGTTTGGCCCTTTATTTAGCTTTGGCAATTGGGTGAGTCGTAAATATGAATTTGAACTAAAGAGGAAGGGTGAGTCATAAATATGATTTTTAACTAAACAGAAATGTGATTTTTTTTTATTGAAACTTATGATATAAATGAATTTACTTCATGTTGATACAATTATTAGCTGAGGCTTGCTAGGTAGTTGGGTTAGACCGGTTCTAACTTCTAGCGCGCTTGAACAAACAATAGAAATAACTGTTAGAAGGGGTCCTTGAACTGTACTACGTGTCAAGTTAGCATATGGGCATATGTGTAATAAGTATACATTATAAGTTATAAGTGGGCAGGTTGTTGCGTCTTCTTTACAAAGGTGAGGGTAAACCAGCCGAACGCCAGTCTTCTTTACAAAGGAGAGGGTAAACCAGCCGAACGCCAGTCGCATACATTGAGCCTAATTCAAGATACACTTCTTCACGTCAATTTAGAAAAAGAACTTTGAGTAAAAAAAATGGTGGATTTTAAAGTATTCTAAATCTTTAAACTTATTCAGAACTTCAACTAAACAGCACATCCACTAATGACTTAGTATATAAGTTTTAAACCGAAGTAGCATGCCCGCCCACTAATGGTTTAGTATTTTAGTTATATCTGCGCGGATCAACCTTTTCTCTTGATAGAGAACTTCATTCTTTTCGAGTTTGTGTAATGATGAAGTTTAATCATATTTTCATAATAACTGTAAAACATATTAATTATTTATGAAATTCATAAACCCAACCCAAACTAGAAGAGTTTCTAAATAACAAACACGCTGCTAACAGCATTTATTCATATATTGTTATTATTATTGATAGAAGTCCCATCCAGAACTCAAACAGGTCTGGATGGAAAGAGTTGATCAAATAGCACAAGCACTTTCTTCCGCTCTTCACGCACTTGATAGCTTTGTTTAGTGGGGATAGTGGTGCTCTGAACTGGAGGAACACACCTACGACGATGTTCTTGAAGTAATTTAACCATTTCAGAACACATAACGTAGATAGCATCAAGGATACCGAATCTACGAGCCACTTTGTATCCAACAAACGAGAGCACATAGTTGACCAAGTAGTCATACATCTTTACCAAATCTGCATAGCTACCATGGAGGATAAATGATCTCACAATCGAATGGTAATCTAGAAGCCCATTATATGAAACCCTTCCATGGAGCGCGTCTTGATTGCTTACTACTATCAATTGCTTGAACCACTCGTCATTGTATAAGAGCGCCTGCAAAACAAAACAAGACGCAACGCATTATTGTGGATGAGTAAATTTGACCCGCTTTTATTATATAGATGTGGGTCCTACATTATTACCTTCGCGAAAATGTTCTTGGCAGCCAAATTTCCAACTTGGGTACACACACAAAGGAGGTCTTTGGGGTGACGGTGCATGGAAAAGTTCTCAGTCAAAGTCAAACGACGGAAGTTGACTTCCCTTAGGATGTGTGCTCGTTCTGTAATGTTTTTAAAGAGCTTGCATCTGGAGAAAGTTTGCAATGAACTCATTAATTAAAACAATCTAAGTAGCATTATAAAAGAATAAAGAAATAAATAAAAAAGCAGTGAATATTTACGTTGCGGAAATGTTTGCAATTTCGAGGACCCCGTTAGAGGAAATCGCTAACATGATGATGATCAATTCCACAACTTCAATGGGTAATTGCGTAAAGTAAACCATCTTCCTTCTTTTGGATCGGCAAGCACATGATAAACATGACAAAAAAATCATTAATTAGTACAATTCTTTTAATTTCAAATAGATGAAGAAAGACATACTTAATATTTTCTTGAACAAAAAAATCAAATAAATGGGAAGAAAAATTAAGATTAAGAGTTACATTTCTCTATAATTTCCATTTAACAACAAAAATCCGTTCTAAATTCTTCGATAAAATTTACAAACACTTTAAGACAACACGACCTATGTATCCATTTACAGACAAGAAAGTAAACCCTAGATTTTAAATATTTAAAAGGATTGCCATTAAGCATGGGAAGAGGATCTAACAAGATCATTCTATCTAGTTAAGAAAATAATTCGTATTCAATCAAAATTAATTTGAATCATAGACAGATTTATGAAATTAGGAACCATAAATTTACCTCAAGAAATTGTTATCCTCAGGTAAACGACTAAGGTGCCAAAGCACCGCTAATTATGCTTGTGTGGATTATCTTCCTCTCAGTGAAAGCAAAATCACATACGATTTATAGAGCTAATGGTGACATAACCACGTGTTCAATACCACAAATGCAACGAAAGCAGATAGCTACCATATTAAATCCATATAAGAAAAACAAGAGGTTACACACGTCAGACATCAACAAACTCACCGTATGCATTGATTGATGAGTTGATTAAGGTATATGGAACTAAAGTTTGTCAATTTCGGATTGGTCAAGGCAGGATCGGTCGGTGAGTCGGTCCATTAATCCAATTTCCAAGAGGAAAAATAGTCAGCTTTCCAAGGTGTCCTTAATTACTAATTTTAGGTAGTTGTTGGTACAACGGTGTTGCATATATGAAATTGCATTGAAGGTTCGGATGTCTCCCTGAGGGTTAGACCTCATGACCAAGCTCTAGCGTGAGAGTAAGTCAGGGACGAGGGGTGTCTCGTCACATGCCATGTGTAAGAACCTAGAGGGGTGAATAGGTTTTTTTAACGGCCACTTGAGGAGATATTTGTTTGAGGAACATGTGTTTAGAAGACGATTTTGAACAAGTTAAAGATAAAGATAAATCAACACAAGACACATAATTTATAGTGGTTTGGATGGGTGTTAAGTAACCCACCTTGTGTTATTTGCTTGATGGAGTTTATGTTTCCTTAATAAGGTCTCACTAATCAAGGAGGTGCTCACCTTTACAATCTTCTCACTAATAAGGTACAAATTACCTCCCATGTCTCTTTAAGACGGTAATGATCACCATTTCAACGTCTCACTAATGATAATAGTGACCCCTCGTACAACTTACAAATCGTCACACTAGGTGCGTTTTAAAATGGGTGTTTGAGGCGTGCCTAGACAATCTACTACTAACACCAAACTAGCTTTGCCGCCCAAGGTTTAAAAGTATAGAATCGTGCCTCGACGCATTTTCCCTTTGCCTCACAAGGTGTACGCCTCGAGGCGAACCAAGGCAGAATTAAAAAATAAATATAAAATTATATATCCTATAAAAATAAAATACTAACTAATTTCATCATGAGATTCATCAAAATCACACAAAAAAGACATGAAATGTTTAAAATTGACACAAAAAGTCAAAACATCAAAACCCACTGTCTCAGCCCTATTAGGCGCACGTACAAAATAACCCCTTGAGGTGCCGCCTCAGACTTGTTTTTTGGGTCTCTCGCCTCGAGGCGCACGCCTCAGCCGTTTTTTCAAACTATGTTGCCACCCAAAAAACTTCATTAATAAACCAATATGTTATTACTTCTTAAATGTAATTGCATCTTTGTGAAGAAACCAATCATTGATGATCACTAATCTTTTGATTAGTCAAACAACAATTACCACTAACTGAACAAAGCACACCCTAAATTGAAGAAAGATATAGATATAAATATAAATGTAAAGGTCACTAGACATCCCCAACTCCCCCTTTTAGCACAAAAGAAGCTTACCACTGTGTTAACTTGTGCTGAATGACAAAATACGATATCAATTACTAACACTAGATCCGACTCTGACTTATAACCTTTTCAATTCTAAAGCTGAAAAACTACAAGAGTTAATTAATATAACAGGTTCTATCGTTTAAAACTCCGAACATCTATGATCTATTATTTTCTGAACTGTTAGGCCCTTTGCAGTACTTTCTTTGTACTTTGATACTTCTACACTCTCCTAGTCTCCTAATACTACACGCTTCCCCTTTTCTATTCTTATGAACACTTTTGACTTGAGGAGTTTCATATGAAGGAGAACTCAAATAATAAAGCGCAAATAAATAACAATCAACAATAAACACTTGAGAGACAGAGAGTGAGAGATATAAAAACCTGAGAAGATATGCTTAAGCCCGTTGCTAAATTGCAAATATTTATAAAATCTCAAAAGTGCCACCCTTTAGCTCTCCAATATGTCCGTGCATTTTCATCACGACGACTTTTTTTAACCTTTAAAAAAAGCTTATAAGCCATCTCAACTTTATTCGAATCAAGCAGTTTGTTATTCAACTTAGCACAAATAAGTCTACTAGGGCAAAATCCTTTCTTCAAACAATCCTCCATGATGGCCACAGCATTTTCAAGTTGACCATTGTTGCAAAGCCCGTTGATAATCTGTTCATAAACTTCTACATCAGAAACATAACCACTTTGTTCCATTTCATCCCATATTTTCAAAAGCATACCACATTTCCCAAATCGTGAGTCGCATAAGCAGTGTTTTATAAGCGTTTAATGATATTGTACACTTTGCGTCTTTTGCTTTCTTATAAATTATCATGGCAGCATGTGGTGGGCCGTAACTACATAACGATTCAATGATAGAGGTTACTGTCCCTGTAGCGGGCATAATATCCCGACCTAGCATTTCATCGAACAGTTCAAGCGCATCCGCTACCCTTCGAGCTTTAAGAAAAGCAAAGATTATCGTTACATACGTGTCAATGTTTGGTTCACAGTTATTCTTCAACATAGCATCGTAATACTTTAAACATTCGTCAATATCTCCAATCGATATAAAATTAAAGATCATCGCATTGAAAATAGCAGCATTCAGCACACACAGTTTCCGTTCTTTCAAATTCTCAAACATCTTAACCGCGTTATCGATTTGCCCATTTCTCCCCAAACCCTCGAGCAGGTAGCTAAAAGTCAAACTATCAGGGTCAAACCCGTCTTCCACCATGTCCTCTAAAACCCGCTCCATTTCATCAACCCTACCGAATCTAGACCACCCACGAATAACTATATTATACGTTTCACCATCATACCGCACTTTCCCTTTCATTTTATTCACCAATGCGCTCGCAGCGGCTACATGAGAACGCCGACAAAGGCATCGAAGCATAACTTTTAAACAATCCAAATCAAACCCCATCCCAAACTCTTCCAATTTCCCGAACATACGTAGAGCTTTCGAGACGCATTTAGCTTTAACAAAACTATCCATAAAAATAAACAAAGTTTCGTTATCCGGCTTCAACCCTTTACTCCTCATCTCACTTAACATACTCTCCATAAAAGCGAAAAAACTTTCTTCTCCCTAATGCTTTAAGAACCACATTATAACTACCAACATCCTCAACTATGATCCTACGCTCGATCGCCCACTCGAATAACATAACCATAGACCCTCCATCTAAGTTCCCTCTGTTGAGAACTTTAGCAACTATGTTATTATTCACATTAACATCAACAGCAGCTGCTGTTAGTGCTTGTTTAACAGCAACTTTTCCGCTCAGTTTCTGGATGAAAACACCTCTTAACTTATCTTCAGGTGATAATAACATGTCCTGATTTTGAGTCAGTTCTGAAGTATGTTTTTTAATTGAAGATTTGTTGTGGTGGCGGATGGGTAACAAGGCAGACAATTGATCTAACACGTTGATGTTTACCGTTGGTTTGTTGTTATTTGCGGTTGTTAGATCGAATGTTTGTGCTGTAAAGGGTAGTGATGAAATTGGGGAATGGAGAAATTGACAAGTGTACCTGAGTTTGTTGAATCTAGCGAGAAACATGATTGCTGTTAACAGGCGCGGTGGGTGAAACACCTGGTTGCTAGTTGCAGGTCACGAAACAAAGAACAAGTGTTAAACTGATTTGATGATATTGGGCCAGCCAGCTATTGTACTTGAGATATTGCCATTGGGGGGTTACAAAGAGAAAGGCACAAACAGATGTTAACAACCAAACCATCTGATTGGATCAAATAACATAAGCAACCACATAAAAATAAGCAAAAACAATATTGGAAATACCTTAGAGATGATGTCATCAGAGAGGCCCAAATGAGTTTTGCAATGCAGATGCTCCCTTCGAGACTTACAACAAACAGCCTACCCATATCTTTTCTACAAAACGAATATTTTACATGAAATACGAGTGACAAACCATCAATCATCGATTCAATGATTGAAGTGAAAATGAAATAGAATGCTTGCCGGTATATTATTTTTCGTTATATAAGGCTCCTATGAGAGTGAGTCACAGGCTGGATGGGTTGAGGAAGCATTTTTTGTTGGGTGGTAAAGAGGATAAGAATTGTATTTATTGGGTTAGCTGGGATAAAGTGCAGAGACCGGCTAATAAGGGTGGTCTGGGATTATCATCGCTTATAGATTTCAACATCAGTCTCTTGTCTAAGTGGTAATGGCGCCTTAAAAAGGAGGAGTCCAGATTGTGGAGTAAAGTTGTATCGGCAATTCATAAATATTCGTCCAATGGTTCCTATGTTACGGTGCATCCGAGAGCAACGGGTATTTGGAAGGGTATTGCAGGTATAGATAAAGATCTGGCTAGGAGCAGATTCATTTTTGGTTAAATAATTGGGTTGGGAACGACGTCTTGGGGGATCAATTTCCTATGTTGTTCAGTTTGGAAACAGTTAAAAGACACATCGGTGGCGAGTAGGTTGCGATTGGTGGATGGGAATCTTGAGTTCGTTTGGGAATGGGATTGGTTTTGTTAACTGAGACGAAACAAGTTGCGTTGGGAGGTGTCAAAACATTCTGTCTCAAGTAAGTTTGTCTGACAGAGAAGATACATGGACCTGGGAGCCGGATAAAAAGGAAGGTTTTTCTGTTAAATCGGTTAAGAAGATGTGCTTGGATGCTAGTATTGCAGTGGATTTGGATCCTTTTCTGTGGAATAAATGGCTGCCAAAGGTCAATGTTTTTGGTTGGAGGGTGTGGCTTGAAAGGTTGCCTACTAGAGTTGATCTTCGGAAAAGGAAGGTGAATGTGCTGTCTTTGTTCTGTCCGTTTTGTGAGGAGGAAACGGTAGATCATTTATTCATGGGTTGTCGCCTCGCTGAAGGTGAGTGGCAAGGCATAGCGAGGTGGTGTAGTCTGCCGCCTTTATTCGCTTTCTCCACCTATGACATTCAATCTGGTATGCTTATGGCGTGCTGGCTTAGATGGAAGTCAAGCACCGGGCTAGGAAGGGGTTAATCTAAATGAAACTAATTGGTGTCGTTTCTTTTTTGTTTGATGTATTGTTGTTTCGTTTCGTGCTTGCTAGCTCCTTACTAGTGGTGTCTTAATAAAATTCTGCCGTTCAGAAAAAAACCCAGATAAAGTCAACATTTAATTCAAACTAAATGAAATCATAGGGTACATAAAAGTAAAGACACTATGTAAACCTAAGCTACCGCACGATGAGCTGAATGAGGAAATGCAAAGCATCAAGCATAACAAAGTATAAACTATGAACATCAAGTTCAAGTCTCTGGCAAACATTTGGCCTGAATCAAACAAACTTTGCCATTGAAAAGCGTAGATCTCAATCATCATCATCATCCTCATCGTCTTCTTCATCATCGCCCCCTTCCTGTAATGATAATAGGTCAGAATAAAAAAAAACCTGGCTAAAAGGAATAGTCGAGAGACTCCTAAAGTGCACTTTCAATGCAATTAATTTAGATTATTATCATAATAATATAGTATATGTGGCATCTTTGGCAAATCGCGCATCGTTCAGTTCTGTCCACATGAGAGATACTAAACCCCGGTGACCAAAACAAATCACTAAACTCTTTGTGGGTAAAACAAACAATAATGGTTGGTAGCTTGAGAGCCAGATGTTGACATCCGATTTGTATTATAAAAAGAATACACATATTTTTGACAAAAGTTTTCCTCATCAACACACCATTTCAAAAGACAGCTAGAAATGTGCATTTTTTGAAAAATATGAGCAAACACTGTCCACTAAAAAGTGACAATTTTCATATAGATAACTACTAAACGAATCGTTAAATAATGAGTTTATAAAGTCGGTTCTTATTTTGGTGCAACATCCATATGTAGAGTTATGTGCATTAATTCAGATTAATACCGTCCAAACAAGTTTCCTATACAAGTAGGTTGCAATAATAATTAGTCACCTAATATATGGTCCTTTATTTCTTATGATTAGAATTAATGTGGTTAGTTAGAATTTAGAAACACATGATGTTGTGGCCAAATAACCTTACCTTAAATCTTAACTCTTAATTAAGTTTCCTAATAATGAAAGAAAAACACATGTAAAAGAAAAGGAGAGAAGTATACCTGGCCGCTTTCCTCATCTACCTCAGACTTGGATTTTTCAGATTCTTCGTCCTCGTCAGCAGCGCTCTCCAATAATTGCACATAGATTAGAACTGGCAATTTTGACCCATTAATGAGTCAAATGGATAAAATAAAAATATGTATCAAAGATCACCTGTTTCTTGTTGTAAGCAGTCATTAGTTTCTCATAATCAGTCTTCCTTTTTGCAGCTTTGGCTTCATATGGTGCTTTCTCCTGACATGAGTAAATACAATAACTAAATCAAGTCTTTGAACCTTGCAGTTATCTGTTCACTTCTGATATGTATATATCCATTATTAAATTTAGACTTGTATTTTCTATGAGAACAGAAAAACAAGAAGAGAAATGCATCTTTTAAGTAGTCCGATACTATCATATGGTGATAACTACATGCATGAGTCCAATATAAACCTAGAAGCTGCAATGTGAAGTGGTTGGGCTACAAAAATAATAGGATCAAAAGCCCAACTGAAAACAAGGTATTCGACCCCAAAAGGCCTAATCTCACGAAAACGAATGCACAGGACCCACTAGTGGCATGAGAAAAACATATGTGATGATTGATAGGATTACTACACAACTACTTGATTGAATCACAGAAGTTAAAAAAGTATGGCATATGTATGAAACTATGAAAGATCGGAAAACATATTTTGCTTACAGCTGCACTCAAAGATTTCCACTTCTCTCCACCAGCTTTCCCAACCTATATGAGCAAAATTAACATACGCTTAAGACGTAAAATCAAAGCAAAAACCCGGACAACAGTCGTGTAACCCTGATACAAAGTACTTACAGCTGAAACAGCTTTCACATTTGAATTCTCTTTCTTGAATGTCTTCCTAAACTCCTCACTGTAACCATATTTATACACCCCATCAGAAGCAATATAATATAAGTTTATTTAGATTTTACAATACCAAATAAGCCCTTTTAAAAATTATACATACAGGAAGACGAAGAAAGCACTTGGAGGTCTCTTTGGCTTGTTAGGATCTTTTGCCGCTTTACCCACCTTAGCCTTGCTTTTGCGACAGCCTTAGCGGGTGCCTTTCTCTTCCCTACCTTTCTGTAAGATCAAAAAGACGATAACAAACCGTTCAACTTCATCAACATGCCGTTTTTCAAATATACCCAAAAATTATCAATTTTGAAAGTACAATTGTTTTATTCAACCTCATCATAATGAAGTTAAAGAACCTTTGCTACTAATTGCAAACTTTCCCCATCAATATTACATATGCTTAATATTTTACCCTAGAAATACACCATATTATGATACTAAGCTTATTTCAACAATAACAACTATAAAATGATGGATCTACGATAAAACATGTCAATCATTTTACAAAAGATATTCTTGTTAACTTTTATATATCAGTTGATCTACAATAATAATAAGAGCATGAGATTAAAATGGATCTTAGCTTGTCATCAACAGGCTTCAAGCTGTCCTTCTTTGCAGCTCCTTTACCCTTGGCACCCTTCATATCTAGAAAGACAAGTTAAAAGATGTATATTAGTAATATGTTTATAGGTTGTTTATATAGCAACTTGTATGATTAATAATTTGATATTGATTCAGTACCCTTAAAAATTGCAACTAGCTTACAAAAATGTCTAACAAAACATCAAAATAGCATTTAATATCATGAACCAAAAGCAAATGCATCGAAACCGCAATCATTGCAACCGAATAATGTTATTCCAAAGCAAATGGAGAAGGAATAAGCATCACTAAAAGATGACAACAAGAATATTCATCTATCACAGAGAACAAATGAACAAACTTCTAGAAAAAGGCTACAGAAACCCTAATTTCATTTGTTACACAAAAAAAATACCAACTTTAAAATTTTAAAACTCCAAAAATCAAATATAAAATAAAAACAAAACAGAATAACAATCAAATCAGCAAATATCAAACCAATAATGAATAAATCACCAAATTCAAATAACTAATAGAGTAATTACACACATGTTTTTAAGTTTAAAAATTCACAAATATAAACATATAAACAACAAAACATATGAATAATCGAATTAGCAAAAATCAAAACATTAAACGGAGATATTAACAAACTTTGAAGTGAATTACAAAATTAATTATGCTTTAATTGTTCAGTCTGGAGAATAGAATTATATAAATAACTAAAAAACAGATCTGAAGAAGAAGAAGATATTCCTGAAACTAGAGGATTGAAAGGAAGTGAAGCACGAGAACTGAAAGAACGAAGGAGACTTTTATGAAAGAGTGACCGGACAAGCCGATCAAGATTTTTTTTGCAACGGCTCTATAAAAAACTGAATATCTGATGGGGGGAGCGGTTTACCGGGTGTAGCCGGTTTCCAGACAAAAGTAGAAGAAGTAGTGGTACGAGAATCTGGGTTGTAGGTGTTTTAGACAGACCCCCATCTTTTATATAAGGTTGTATTTAGGGACAAAGTTATTGAATAAAGTAATAAAGATCTCAAATTTAACATGGCTAAGTGTTTTTAACTTCATATAACTTTATTTTCTTAAAACAAGCTTAGCTTTTAATGGCATCCAATGATGTGAAACTAGTTAACCTGAATTTGTTTTTTTTTTTTTTTTCCTAAAATGTAAAACTTAGTTAATCACTTAAAAACTTTAAATGACAAATAATATAAATACATCTGAAATCCAAATATTCTCTTTCTTGTAAATAGAGGTTGTCACTTGTCATCTCTACCACCGTTGTAACACTTGAAAATGTCTACTTTGTCTTCCATTTTCACCACTTTAAGAGAGGCTATATCATCGGTTCTCTCTTTTTTTTCCTTAACATTATACCTCTCTTAAAGATGTACAAAACTAAATTCGTCCTCATTTGGCTCAACAACAACCTCCTTTAACAATTGTTCGCCTCTGTTTTTGTGCATCTTCTTTTATCTGTTTGTTTTTATAAAACTAGCGTATTTATTTGATATTTTTAATTTTGTTGTGTTATGTGTTTGGATTAGTTGTTGGGCGAAGATGTGGGTTGTGTTGTACCCTTGTTAAATAAAGATGATGGTGACAATGGTTTATAATATTGGTTACTAGTTACTGATGTTTGTTCAAGATTTAACAACCAAAAGCACCGATAGTAAATCTACTTCAATTCATTTGAAAACTAAAATCCCATGACCATTATTATGGTTGGTCTTATAAAAATAAAAATGTACCAAAAGTCTACCTAATTAAATGAAATACAATACCAATTATTATAATTGGTCTTACAAAAAAGATCATAGGTCTACTTAAATATATTTGAATAATGAAATATGGTAACACTTATTATTATTTGTTTAAAAAAACAATGCGTCATGGATCCGATTACGTGAGGAATGCGATTGTCAAGTTAAGGTACATATTGGGTATGTTTGGCAAAAGTAGCTGGTGATTAGTGGCTGGAAGCTGGTGACTGGTGTCTGGAAGCTGGTAGCTAGTAGCAGTGGCTGTTTAGTTATATTTAGGTGTTTGGCAAAGTAGTTGAAGCTTTTAATTAAATGACCAAAATGAACATTAAAAAGTTGATGCATTAAAAAGTTCATTATTTTGGAGGTTAAAATAGTCATTTTTTTCCTAAAAGCTTGTAGCTCCTTCTAAACGCTACTAGCATGAGCGTTTAACCAAAAACTTTAAACTTCTAACCTAAAAGCTTAAAGCCCCTTCAACCAAATAAAGCTTTTTATTAAATAAAAACCTTTTCTTAAAATCTTAAAGTTATAAAATTCTAAAATCTTCGTGCCAAACATACCCATTGTATAAATATATGATATGCCTCACAACGCTACTGACTTTAAAGTCACCTGTTGTATCCACCATCATTGACTTTGCAATTGGTATTGTCGCTGTCACTCTTCACGAAATAAAAACAAATATTACAAGTGAACACATTTGTGCTTTTTTTCTTCATAAAACCTACCATTCTCAAGGCAAATTTAAATCCACTCAAACCAAATTCATATTGTTTAAAATAGTTTGTGATATTATTTTGGTCAGAACTTGTTTTGACAAGTTACCTAAACCGTCTAATCCTTTTGATTTTACCAGGCTTAATTTTGCTAATTGTTTTTATTAAAGTGGAATTTTTATATAGTAAAGATTCGAATTTTAATGTATATCCATTTCCCTCATTTTTAGGTGTGTATTTACTTATGTTTGATTTCATTTAAAGAGTAATATTGTATTGTGTTTTATAAAAAAAAATTAAAGCATCTAAAATAATAAGGTTTTCTTGCTTTATTAAACAATCAAGCGATGAACACAAAAGAGTGACTCAGAAGTTAGAACTTCGACTTTGCATAAGAAAAAGATCCGTATTTATGTATGAGATTAGGTGAACAAGCTACATGGGTGACGAAAAAGTCTATATAAACGTGGATGAGATCGATAAAACTTATGGTTATTAAACTGGCCAGGCTGCTTTAAAAGTTGCGTCACGTAAAGTGACCAAAAACGAAAACATGTATTGACAACCAATACGTGTTTGTACCATTTACATTCGATACTTTTGGCTTCCTTACTGCTTTAAAAGATGCTTCTTCATTGGCGTCATCCGCTATTTTCTCATTTTTTTCCAAATAGTTCGTTTCATTTTCACTTTTTCAAACCTCGCTTTCATATGCCTGATTTCCCATCAAATATCCCACGAGGTCCTCGAGCCGAAGGCAAGAACCCAGTTCATGCTTCTCGAATCGACGGACAAGTGAGAGAAGACTCCTCCGAATATACCGGAGCTCAACACGGCTCTGGTCGTATAAACATCCTGGTCACTCCCAGAGCTCAACTGAAGACTCCCTTGTACCGATTACATCGGTCTTACCCCAGGGTGAGACTCCAATGTCTTGGTACATAAAGTCCCAGACGGCCCTCAATGTCGTCTATGCGCGACTCCTCGCCCAGACGAACACTCCTGCTGCCCCAGTGCAGCCCGCTGTTTAGGTGCACGCTTCGCCTGCACTAAGGATTTTGAGTTACGACTCGCCAGCTGGGGCGAGCGTACCATATAGTCTCCATCCCCAAGATACGGAGTACACATAACCTCCGCCTAAACCGGAGTCTCTGTCACACCCCGGATTTCCAACCCGAAATCCATACACCGGTGGGCCCGGGTGAGGAGTATCGTGACGTAAGTTGATAACATCATTGTCAATTAAACATAGCACAGCGGAAGTCTTGGAGTAAAATTACTATAACAAACTAAATGTTCAAAATAAAATAATATACAGGCTCCTAATAGAAGATCCACATGTTTGTCAATACATACAGGGCCCAGTACAGAAACCGAGACATGATTAAATACACACCACTTAGAACTCACGAAGGAGTTATCCCCAACGTCTTGGGTAATTTGCATATGAGCGTCTGTCAGGTGTATGCCTACACCCCGCGCTAAGGTCGTGGCCAATAACTAATGTATTAAGCCAAGGATATCCAGGGCACGGTAATTTAACCCCCGATGTTTAAGTTATCAAACAAAACTGATTAAAACGGAACATGTAGGTTTACTAGCCACAAACGGGCATTCGATTCACCCCATTTCAGACCAAGCGGTAATAGTTTACCGTATCCCAAGCCCATATAGGGAAAATAAGTCGAGAGTATTTACCTGAGCTAGTCTTCTTCTTTTATTTTTAAATAACTCAGTCGTATACAAAAGTACCAAGTGCAGATAGCATTTACCGGTAAGGCTCTAGTTTGGATTATGACATAAGCTAGCCAATTAAATACTAACGGTCTTATAAACCGAATAGTGTACATGATCATTACGTATAACGCTTGATTAAACGATGATCGGATAGAATGTAGTTTAATCCCGACAAGTACTTGACTTGTATAATATGGGTAAACTATAAACATTCTGGCTTTTGAGATTAAAATGATAAGGTTAAACCCGTTTCGGTTAATTTTCGTAAAATAGTTACATATACTTAACCGTGCGCATAATAGCGATACCGAGTAACCGGATAAGTCATGGACAAGTTCTATATGCCATTATATTTTAAATAAGTTAAGATATCAGTAGGATATCAACTTGTATGACCGTTATGGTTTTAAAACGAAACTATGCCACATAAGGGCATTTCGGTAATTATATACTGTAGAAAAGGAACTTTGAACATAATTTTAAGTTTATAACCATGAGTATTCTGGAAAAATATTTTATTTATGATATAATATCAGTAGGATATCAATTATATGTGTATTTTATTTTTTATGACCAAACTATACACCGAAGGGGCATTTTGGTCATTTTACACATAGTTTATAAATTATTTGGGATTCTGAGTTTATAACATGTACCTACTGTAAATATGTTTAAAATAAGTTTCAAAATCAGTAGGTATCAAGTCTTGGTTAATAATATGGTTTAAAACCATACTATGCGCCAAAAGGGCGCTTACGTCGTAAAATGGCGTCTTTAAGCGATGTTTACGAAAACTGATGTTAAGGTCAGATTAAAATGTTTTTAAATATGTTATTTAATATAACATAGCAGTAGGTAAATGAAATATCTTGAAAAGATTGATTAAAATTATTTTATGAGCCACAAGGCTAAAACCGTCATTTATCGACACAGTTTAAGAACTTGCTTGAAAACTCAGTTTATAACTTAGTTTAATATCCCAAATAATCCTACTTATAATATTACATCAGTAGAAACTCATTTTAAAGTTCAATACCATTTAAAACCTTGTTTTATACAAAAAGGACATTTTAGTCAAGAATGACATAATTATGGAACTTGCGCATAAACTTGGATTCTGATTATGATCATGTAATATAACCTCAGAGGGTTATGTTACATTATATCATGATCATAATGAAACTTTAGATCAGTAGGTAACTAATCTAAATCGGGTCAGAATCGAAAGTCAAACTTCGCGACTTTCGGTTGCGAACCGACCCTAGAACTGAAATTGACGAGCCGAACATGTTCTCACATGTTCTAATAATTATTACCAACTCGTTTAAGTGTCAAAACAGGTTTCATAACATATATAAGATCATTTTTATGATTTTTCTGAAAAATGGCCTGTTTGACTTTTTAATATCATAACTTTGACCCGTCAATTGGTCTAGCAAACGTGATCTTCAGGAGGTGCCCTTATAGGGACTAACACCTACCTTGTTACGGTCATTTAGCCATGTTCATTTCGAACAATGTGTTGATACAGTTTTGTGTCTGTCGCTTGTTCTTAATTAAAGTTGTAATTGTACGGTCTTTGCTTAAGTGTCTGTATAGGTTTGGTCGTGTCGAATAGATCGAGATATCCTTCTATCTTGATCTAGTATAACATCTTACCTTGTCTGTGTGTGCGTACTGATAAGTCTTGTAAACGACATGTCTACACACGTTCTCCAGAAAAATGGATTCTGTGCGAGTCAAAGAATTCGTACGAATTACATGATTCGTACGAAATAATTTGAGTAACAAGTGTGTTACTTGTTTCGTACGAAATAAGCATTTCGTATGAAACACTGACTCGTACAAAATCCTGGAGTTGTAACTCGTGTGAAATAGTGTGTTCAGTATGTCTAGACTCGTATTTCGTACGAAACTAGACAGACACTATATAAGCAAAGATGTACCTCTTAGTTGGTGTTGCCAGAGAACTAGTTGCCTGATAGCTAGTTGGTCAGCCCAGAGAGATTGTTACCCTTTGAGTTGGTTATCTCTGAAGACGAAGTCACAAGAACACAACAAGTTTGTTTGAGTCATACGAGCATTGTGTGTATATGTTTGTATTTGTTCTCAATCATTAATCAAGATAGTGAATCTTTGCCCCGTGTTCTTTACTTTGCTTTGGTTGCATGCACACTTGGATTCCGCACTTGTGTGTGTGTCACATGAACAAGGAACTGGTTTAACACCATCCGCAGGTGGACCTACAAGTGGTATCAGAGCTTTGGCTCTTTCCTTATTCAAAACCGGGCTTAGTTGTGTCTGAGCTAGTTTGAAGATTTCTGAAGTGTTCTTGAGCCTCCAGCAGAAAACATAAGTTTTGGATAGTTAAATAACTTAAAACTTGGTTAAAATCTGCTGCATGCAGAAAATTTTATGGTAAAATTTTTCTGAAGAACACCCTTGAAGAAGAAATCTGCAAAAATTTGAATCTGATTAGTTTGGTAGGTTTGACATTTTCTGACTTGGATATGGACTTGGACTGTGGACTGTTAAAAATCTGTGTTTTAACTAAAAGTGGGTAAGACAACAGGTATTTTCGAAAAAGCAGGTCTACACAAGAAAGGAAATTTCTCACCAAACCATTTCTGAAAAGATTCCTCTGAAAAACACTGAACAAAACAGTTTGTGCGATTGAAAAGTTTAGTGTGAAACATCTGATTCGCACGAAAACACCTTGTCTCACACAAAACAACTGTTTCGCACGAAACTGTGTGGTTCGTATGAAATAGGGTGTTATCCGCACGAAATTAGTTTCGGACGAATAACTTTGGTTTTTGTTTGTTTTTCGTGTTTTTCAAAGCTTTGTGATTTTAAGAATTTATCATATTTTCAGATCTGTGAATTTTAAAAGGTAATTATAATCGTGAAATTTTAAAACCTTTAAATTTTCATTAAACAAGAAAATATAATGAGTTCTAACCCGTGGGATTGGAGTTGTTCAAGCTCAAATCAGGGGTCTTCGCAAAGCTCCGCAACATCATGGGTAAAATCTTTGATGCCTCAACATACAACAATGATCTCTGCAAATCAATGGGCGTGTGTGGCGAATCAAAATCAAAGCATCCAAACTCTATTAATGAGCGAAAGTGAAACAGGGAGTAATAACCGACCGCCGAAGTTAAATCACATGAACGATTATCTTGCATGGAAAAGTCATTTTCATACGTATGTTCTCGGTCAAAACACGGAATTGTGGACGTGTTTCACCACTCCCTACAATGAAGCACTTGAAGAAGCTGGATCAAATCCAACCTCAGTGGCCAATCTAGTCGAAAGTGACAAGAAAGCTTACGATCTAGAGAAAAAGGCATTTGCTATCATCACACAAGCTCTACACAAAGACATTTATCATCAGTTTGTGTATTGTACTACAACAAAAAATTTGTGGGACACTTTGGAAGCAAGAGGTGAAGGTAACACTGCTACCAGGAAGATTCGGCATGATCTGCTCAAGAAAGAGTTTGAAGGTTTCATGTTCATGGAGAACGAAACCTTAAATGATATGACCACTCGATTTTATCATCTTCTCAGTGAGATGTACTCGTATAAAGTGTTAGAAACACCACAAGAGATTGTGATGTGATTTGCTGATGCTTTACCTCCAAAATGGGGTCAATTTATTGATCTATTAAAACATACAGGTGTTTTGGACTCAATAAGTATTTATGAATTTGTGTAGAAACTGGAGAACAAGAATGAAGAAGAACTCCGGAAGGCACAACGAGTCTCTGCTCCACAAAATCCTGAGATGTACTTTGGAAGTATAAATGCAGGTACAAGCTCAAGTCAACAACCGAAGCTGCAAACCGCGTTTGTGTCAAACGTGAACCCTTTTCTACCCTAGCCTGTCCAATCAAGTCAATCTACAGGTTCGAGTAATCAAGCCTATGGACAGACTTTTGATCCGAAAGCCTTCCTTCCACAGCCAAGGGATTTAGCGCATAAAGGTCCACAGCAAGCTCCTCAACAAGCTTTCTATGGAAGCAACAGTCAATCGGCAAATCCCAACACTGTCAAACTTGACACGTCAAATCTCTCCAAAATCAACGTAGAAGTTGCAGAGGAACATGCAGAACTTCTAAATACCATGGTCAGTGCGTATTGTGGTCTAGTTGCAGGTCAAATAGGGAACATCAATTTGAAGAACGAAGACTACGAGCAAATTGACGGAGATGAAATGGAGCTGATGGACATCAAGTGGGCATTTGCAAGCGCTATGAGAAGAGCAAAGGATTATATGAGAAGAACGGGTAGAACCAGTTTGGAAAGCAAGAAGGATACAAAATACGGCTTTGACAAAACCGCCGTTACTTGCTTTAACTATGGAGAAAGAGGTCACTTTAAGCGGGAATGCACAAGACCCAGCAAGGAAGGAAATCACAACCCCTTTCGAAATCAGTCTCAACCATCCAACAGAGCACAGTACAACAACGAAAGAAGATTAGTAGCTGTTGGCAACTCTAACAACACCAATCAATCAGGACCTTCAAACACACATAGAGCTATGGTAGTTCAGTCTGATGAAGGATGCGATTGGTCAGTATAGTTGGGAACTGAGAACAACGGAAGAACTGCATGCTATGCGAAGATCGTGGATCAAATCAAGCATGATCACAGCATCATACTCCAAATAACGATGATACATCTGGGGATGCTGGTAGTTCTGGTGAAGAATGTTCAAGTTCAGATGGTTATGAGTCTGATTCTGATGTGAAGAAAGGAAGTGAAGCTGAGGTTGAAGAGTTGCTGAGTGAAGCTGAGATGTTGAAGAGTGAAAAGGTAGGCATGACGAGGAATGCAGAAGCTGCGGAAAAAGAGACAGAGGCACTCTCTACAGATGGTGCAGCTTTTCCTCATCACACTACCTTCATGGCAAATGTTGAAGGTTCTTCAAAACAGGTAAATTCTGACCCTCCTACTGTTTGCAATGATTGTGTTGAGTTGAAAATAAAATATGAAACTGTCAACAGTCATAATCAGAATTTAGTTGTTGAAATATCAAAATGCAAAGAGGCGAATTTAGCGCTAACTAGAAATGAAAAAGAGTTCAAATCTGTAATAGAAACCCTTAAGAAAAGTGTTTCTGAATTGACAAAAACAGTTTTGAATAAACAGACAGGAATTAATAATTACATTAATCTCCTAGAAGGAACAAAGAAAGAGTTAGCCATCGCCAAATGCGAATATGATTCGATTAAACGCAAATTGGAAAGTTAGTCTAACTCCCAATATGTGCTTGATCATATCATTGAAGTTCAAAAACTAAAGGGAGATGCTCAATGCATAGGGTATAATTCGTGTCCACCCCCAATGAAACACAACTATACCAAAATGCCTGATGAAGAGGAGATGCCTCGTTTTGAACCATCTGTACCTTTGAATCCCGAGGAATTCGCAGCAGGGTGGTTAGGGTTCAAACTAGGCAATTCCTCTCAAGAACCACGCAAGCCAGAAAGTTCATCGTCTGATGAAGAAGAGGATGATACATCAGATGATGAATCAATAAATGATGATCAGGATCAACCTCTTGATGAAAGGAAAAGAGTAGAATCTTCTGCTACTCCCAGTACTCAATCTGTTTAGAATCAAGAGACTGTTCCTAAGAAATCTGTGAAGACAAATTTGTCTACACAAGAAGTAGATAATGTTTTATATAGTTTGGTTGGAGATAAGAAAATCTATTCAAACAAAGATTTTCCAATTAAAAACGTAAATCCAATCTCTATAGATCAGGTGTTTGAAAAGTCAAAAACCAAAGCTTTAGAGAAGAAAAAGGCCACCAAAACACAACCATTATCCGCTTCAAAAGAAAAACAATGGAAGCAAGTTGAAAAGCCTACAGCTTCTCAACCGAAGGTTGAAGCAAAAGGCTCTCGTTACCAGAAAAAAGGCTAAAACTGTTAAATTTATAAGTTCTAAAGGTACCGATAAAGTCGAAACTTTTCAAGGAAAATCTAATGTTGATTTTGTAAAGAAAGTTAAGATTTTGAAAAGAAATAGTCAACACAATTACACCCAACGCACTGATGGATGTAATGAAAATGAACCCAGTACCTCAGGATCCACAAATTCAACATCAAGCCGAGAAACATGATCTCCTAGTTTTGTTGAAAGGAGAACATGTTTCAAATGTGGAGAATTTGGCCACATTATAAAGGATTGTCAAAATCCAGCCAAATCAAGATGTATAGAGAAAACCCCTCATGAACCAACTTGCAAACGTAAATCTGTTTCTCCGACACTAGATAAACGAATTATTAAAGATTAAAAAGAGAAACAAAAACGTAAACAAGTAAAAGCAGTTGAGAAAGCTTTAAAATTGGATTCTTCGAAAAAGGATCAAAGATCTTCAAAGTCAATAAAACCAGACACTGTTAAAACTCTAAATAATAGTAAATCTGGTAATAAACAAGGATCTTGGAAACAGAAGACCGGAAATGGTTCAAAAGGAGTTTCTCAGTTTGTTAATCATCAAGAAATTGAGATTACATTTCTCGATGATAAAGGACGACCCAAGACCACTAAGGCTTGGGTCCCCATCTCAAACTAATCTTGTTTGTGCAATGTGCAGGGTGTTCCAGGAGGAACTATAAACAATCATTGGATTGTTGACAGTGGAGCATCAAGGCACATGACGGGCGACTTGCGGCTCCTATATGATGTGAAAAGCATAATGGGTGGTTAGGTTGCTTTTGCTGGTGATAAAAGTGGATACATCACTGGAGAATGAATGGTCTCCAATGGTGTTGTGAGTTTTGATAAGATCAATTATGTGTGACAAATTGATCATAATCTTCTTAGCGCTTGATATAAATCACGTTTTGATTATCTACTTTTGGTCAATGGCATCAAGGTGAAGCCCGAGTAACTCAACCATGGCTAACTATTTTTTTCTATACTTTTCTAAAAATCTAAAACTACAAAAAGATTTTCAGTTTTATATTTTAGGGGGAGTAAATTTTAAGAAAATACAAAAATATGTCTTTTATTTACCTTCTTTGTCTAAGGGAGAGAAAATTCAGAAAAATACAAAAACATTAGAAAAATCGAAAAAAAATTTTCTTGGATAAGATGAAGATGATGAAATTCACCGGTAAATCTGCCAGATATGGTTAAAAGCATAGAAAGAAGATTGATAAGTAGCTTTACTTATGATATATCGGTAGGCTCACAATCAGGTTAAAATGTGCAGGTTGATATAAACTTAACAGACAGAACGCCAGGTGGGAACCATTCATTGCCATATGGTCTGGTACCGAAATTTCGTTTGATAAAGTGCCGAGGTTCTAAGATATACGGTCTTTATGCTGGCTTATCATCTGGGTATCATGGTTGAATCTTTTGCCGAAAAATAACGGTGGCGCAAGTCTAGAACTTCCATGATATCATACATACGTGTACATACTGCATACGACCATCAAATAAGTGATAAAAATATCACATCCCCAAAATAAGTGATAAAATATCACAGCTTTATGCGGGAGCTAAGTTCGTCTCTTTGTCGGTACGATGGTACTAACTTGTTCACGGACTTACTCCTGTGCCCTGAATACATATGAAAATCAAGTTCCTCATCAATAAGTGATTAAATCACAAAGGGCCTGTTTTCAATCAAAAATAAGTGAGTATCTCACATCATATACGTCAAAACAGATGATAAAGCAGTATATTCACCGGTAAGATTTTCTCTCATGCATATCTTGATACGGGAATGTGTCGTGATGTGGTTGAACACCAGCTAGTAAGTATAATCCATACCTTAATCATATCTCCTAATCACGATTACATCTGATAAGTCTGAGCTTACGTGGACAACAATACTAATAATCATAGTTGAATACTTATTTGTTTAATTTTGAAGTTTAAACCAAATATCGTTTTTGACAAAGATTAAAATGCTGGTATGATTCTTTTACCTTGAAACTCGAAAAAGATTGTTAAATAGATATATAGTTTATCTGTATATTTAGTTTTTCAGTCTAGTTTACTCAGCTGCTTATGTAATTACTTTTTGAAAGTTAGCCAAAGTTGATAATCGAAAGTTTTCTACCAAGATACGCCAAAGAACCTTTTGTTTGATATCGCAACTTCATAAAGTAATATCTTGCAACAAGTAACTCATCAAAAGAAATCCAAAATCTGAAATTCGTTTGAGTGTGTGTATCTCATACGAATGAACCTAGTCATTTAATTGACTTGGTCACTTGTTTTTCTCAAATCTGCTGCTGGAATTCATACGAGTGTGTGTATCTCGTTCAGGGAATACAATCATACGAATAATTTATGATAAGTTTTTCGTGTGTATTCCCTGAGAAATTTGTGTTCAAATTATATTTGTCTATTGAGTACAGATTGATACAAAAGAACATGAACAAAGACCAACAACGAAGAAATCTGACAAGTCAGAAGAGGAAGCAAGAAAGATTTGAAGTTTCTTAGAAGTTCGAAAACCTGATACTCTAATCATTAGATAGTAGATCTATCAATGGATAGCAGATCTTCAGGGGGAGTTTATTGATACTCCAAACCATTCTATGTGAAGACCAAAGTCTGAAGACCAAAGACCGAAGACCGAAGACCAAGCAACATCCAAGGGGAAGTTTGTTGATACAGTTTTGTGTCTGTCGCTTGTTCTTAATTACAGTTGTAATTGTACGGTCTTTGCTCAAGTGTCTGTATAGGTTTGGTCGTGTCGAATAGATCGAGATATCCTTCTATCTTGATCTAGTATGACATCTTAGCTTGTCTGTGTGTGCGTACTGATAAGTCTTGTAAACGACATGTCTACACACGTTCTCCAGAAAAATGATTTTGTGCAAGTCAAAGAATTCGTACGAATCACATGATTCGTACGAAATAATTTGAGTAACAAGTGTGTTACTTGTTTCGTACGAAATAAGCATTTCGTA
Organism: Scalesia atractyloides; assembly: GCA_947069175.1. Lineage (NCBI taxonomy): Eukaryota > Viridiplantae > Streptophyta > Magnoliopsida > Asterales > Asteraceae > Scalesia > Scalesia atractyloides. The sequence continues at coordinate 18,501,020 of CAMTDV010000026.1, forward strand.
CGAAACACTGACTCGTACAAAATCCTGGAGTTGTGACTCGTGTGAAATAGTGTGTTCAGCATGTCTAGACTCGTATTTCGTACAAAACTTGACAGACACTATATAAACAGACATGTACATCTTAGTTGGTGTTGCCAGAGAACTAGTTGCCTGATAGCTAGTTGGTCAGCCCAGAGAGATTGTTACCTTTTGAGTTGGTTATCTCTGAAGACGAACACACAAGAACACAACAAGTTTGTTTGAGTCATACGAGCATTGTGTGTATATGTTTGTACTTGTTCTCAATCATTAATCAAGATAGTGAATCTTTGGTTACCCCGTGTTCTTTACTTTACTTTGGTTGCATGCACACTTGGATTCCGCACTTGTGTGTGTGTCACATGAACAAGGAACTAGTTTAACACCATCCGCAGGTGGACCTACACAATGGCTGGACCATAATGGTCTTAACTGAAAGTCAAAGCGTTTTCCAAAAAACGCTTGACTTTTGGCTATAGAAGCCCATAAACGAAAATGCACAAAGAAGGAACACTTACCAGTGATTCCTAAGGTGCAAAAGAATTATGTTGGATGCTCCTTTTAGCTAGGAACTTCCAGAGGAGGGAGAAGAGTGAATAAATGAGAAGGTGCAAGTTAGAATGTGAACTTAAGCACCTATTTATAGTTGGGGAACTCAAAGGAGGTGAAGCTAGGTGTTTAGGAGTGTAAGAAGAAGCTTACAAGTGTCCCAAAACGTGGCATAGCAGTTTGGGAAGCCATGGTTTCGGTTTTAATGGTTTTGGCATTTTTGTTTGGAAGCCAAGCAAACTTTCTGTAGAAGAGGGCTTCTCGCGCCCCACGAGAGACACAGGCATGTCTCTCGTGGCCCGTGACCGCCCCATGACCACTTTAAAACTTTGACACTTAAGCCCTTTAACTTATAAAAGCTTATAAAAGCCTTCTAAAACACCTTTTTGGCACTTTTAGCCCTCTGTAGCCAATACTTGGCATACCCGTGATTATGCCCGGATATTGTCAAGCTCTCGGTTTTTTAAAAGATCACTCAGAGGTAAGAATTAATATGTTGAGACTTTTAATGCCTCCAATATCCAACTTTCAAATATTACTGGATTTAATCACTCTCGTCCAACAAACAGGACATATGAGAGTTAGGACTACGTAAAGGATCACTCAGAGGCTCAGTATAAACATGTTGACTCCGATGTCACTCAGAGGCTAAGCATGTTGACACAACGGTTACTCAGAGGCCGAGTTTAAGCATAACGACACTAATGGTCGTTCAGAGGCTACGGTTTTATGCATGTCTGTAACGCCCCAAAAATCTAGTTATTCCTACATATATGTATGATTTGGATAAACTATAAATAATAACTAAGAGTGTGAACTTAATTAGAGTATAATGGAAGTTCTAGCTTAAAAGAGTAAGTTTTTAACCTTTTAAAAATGAATGCATATACTTGAGGGACCAAAAATGGAAAGAATGAAAGTTAATTTATATAATGACTAAAAAACACACACCACACACAATTGGTGTGTGTGTGGTCGACTGGAACAAGAAGAAAGAGGGGAAAACCCTTATTGTTCACAAAATCAAGAAATTAGAAGAGAAGTTATGACCAAATTCACTGCATGAGCTTGTAAATTGATCATCTAAGTACACTAGAACACTTGGTAAGTAGAATTTTATGTTTAGATGATTTTGTATGAAATGAATTTCTAAGGAACCCATGAAATTATGCTAAATTAGAATGACAATGGGTGAGAATCATGCTTGAAATTCTGATTACTCTGATGTTTTGATGAAAAACCCACTTGTAGTAGTTATGATATGAAGATGATGATGATGAATGTGAAATATTAGTGTAAAGATCATGTATGATGCTACTTATAGTGATTATATGCTTAATACAATTAATATAATGTGAAAGTTTGGTGAATTTGATTATAGATGATGATTTTAACATGAACTAGTAAGATTGTGCATAAAATTCTTGTACATCATGCTTTGTTTGTTGTATGCACACCAAGTGTTTGATGAAATGCTTAGAATAGAGGTTTTTGTGTGATTTCTATGATCAAATGTAATTATGTTACTAACTGGCTCATGTCAAGAATGTGAAGAAATCACTATATATGTTATGTCAAGAAAGGAATGAGTTGAAAACATAAGGTTTAAGCATGTTAAATTTGTTATTTTAGGAGTGAAAGAGGAAGGAGCGAGCAATACCAGATCACCATCAAAACGGGACAAAGGTAAGTTCTTATACTTACTTTATTGGCGATTATAAGGTTTTAACAAACTTTAAACTGAGTTAAAGTGGTACATTTAATTGTCATGAATGGATAAGTATGTAGAAGCATGGTTAAGAATGTGATTCGTTCCCAACGAGTCAATGAATGAAAGAGTTCATAAAGAATGTATAATACAATTGTGTAAGTTAGAATTATGAAGTTAAAAGTGAGTTAATATTGACTTTTGTGATTGTGATGTAGGTAAAGTTGATGTTTAATTGTCAAGCGAAGCTCGGATCGAACACACCTTGTTACTCTTATACGCTTCCGGTTATGTTTTGAACGCCAAACAAGTCATAAACTTTTGGGTTGTAAAAATATGAACTTTAAGCTCGTGTTTTTTGTAAGTGAATTAAGTGGATATTGTGGTATGGTAGTTTGGTTAAATGGTATTAAAAGACTTTTAACGATAACGATTGCTAAATCTCGTTATAAGGGTAATTTGGTCAAAAACTTTATGTGTAGAAGGAAACGTTTTTAAATCTTCGGCGTTTTGATCTTGTATGGAATTATGAAGCTTACAATGACGACGCTAATGGTCGTTCAGAGGCTAGGTTTATGCATGTTGACATCTGAAAGTCATTCAGAGACTCAGTTTGAGCATGTTGTCACTTTTAGTCCATATTAGTCTTTAATTGACTATATTAAAAATACAACATGTGTCACTATATTATTGGACACGATTTTACAGGGTGTTACATCCTCACCCCCTTAAAAGAAATCTCGACCTCGAGATTTTATTCAAAAAGATGGGGGTACTTTTGTCGCATAGTGGACTCAACCTCCCATGTATACTCGGGACCTCTGAAGGCATCCCATTTAACCTTTACTATAGGTATCATTTTTCTTCGGGGCTTCTTAACCTATTGATCTTCGATCGAAATTGGTTTCTCAACGAATCTCAGGTTCTCATCAATTTGCACATCCTTGTGTGACATTGCTAGCGACTAATCAGCTAGACATTTCTTAAGATTTGATATGTGGAATACATCATGAATTCCACTAAGCTCCTCTGGCAACCTGAGCTTATAAGATACAGTGCCGACACGTTCGATTATCTCGAAGGGTCCTACATATCTTGGGCTCAACTTGCCCTTCTTTCCAAAACGCATCACACCTTTCCAGGGTGATACTTTCAGCATGACTTTGTCCCCTACTTGGAACTGAAAAGGTTTACGCCCTTGTCAGCATAGCTCTTCTGCCTATCTCTGGCAGCTTTGAGACGATCACGGATTTGCACAATCTTTTCCATGGTCTCCAGGACAATCTCTGGTCCTGATAGTTGGGCTTCCCCAACTTCTACCCAGCATACGGGCGTTCGACACTTTCTCCCATATAAGGACTCAAAAAGAGCCGCCTTAATGCTAGTATGATAGCTGTTATTGTAGGAGAATTCTATTTGGGGTAAGTGGTCATCCCAACTTCCACCTAAATCAATTACACATGCCCTAAGCATGTCTTCTATTGTCTGGATAGTACGTTCACTTTGACCATCAGTCTGCGGATGGTAAGCCGTAGTAAGATTTAATCTTGTGCCTAATGATTGTTGGAAACTTTTCCAAAAGTGAGATGTGTATCTAGTATCTCTGACAGATATATTAGATACCGGCACACCGTGTAGGGACACAATCTTGTCAACATACAATTTTGCCATTTTATCTGAATTATACATTTCCTTTATTGGCAAGAAATGTGCTGACTTAGTCAGCCTATCCACAATGACCCAAATAGTGCCGTTTCCACTTTTGGTCTTAGGTAACTTGGTAATCAAGTCCATAGTTACCATTTCCCATTTCCACGTGGGAATTTCCAATTGTTGTAGAAGTCCTGATGGCTTTTGATGTTTGGCCTTAACTTGTGAACACGTCAGACACTTGGCTACATAGGTGGCTATTGATTTCTTCAAACCTATCCACCAATAATTCTTTTTCAAGTCTTGATACATCTTGTCACCTCCCGAGTGAACTGAGTATCTCGAACTATGCGCTTCTTGGAGGATTAGATCTCTAAGTCCTCCAAAGATTGGAACCCAAATTCTATCGTCGAATCTAAGGATTCCATCCTTTCCAGGCGCTAACTGACCAACAGTTCCGCCTAACCCCTCATTAGGGATATTAGCCTCTAATAGGGCTTGCTTTTGCGCATCCAGTACTTAAGATATTCCTGAGCTCAATGCTCTTGGCGTTAATCCTTATAAGTTTAGCCCGTTCCTTACGACTTAAGGTATCGGCAACTACATTTGCCTTGCCTCGTTGGTAGCAAATCTCGCAATCATAACCATTAAGTGTTTCCATCCATCGGCGTTGTCGCATGTCCGATTCCTTCTGATTGAACAGATGCTGGAGACTTTTATGGTCAGTGTATATAGTACACTTTGTGCCATACAAGTAATGTCTCCATAGTTTTATTGCAATTACAACAGCACCCAATTCTAATCGTGGGTGGTGTAATTCCTTTCGTGCACCTTTAACTATCGTGATGCATATGTAATCACTTTGCCTTTTTGCATTAGCACACAGCCCATGCCAGTGTGCGATGCATCACAGTATACCACAAAATCATCAACACCTTCTGGTAGAGATAACACAGGTGCATTGCTTACCTTGTGTTTAAGAACCTCAAAAGATTCTTGTTGTTTTGGACCCCAATTATACTTAACATTCTTACGGGTCAAGGTAGTTAAAGGAGTGGCTATTCTTGAAAAGTTCTCAATGAACCTCCTATAATAACCGGCCAATCCTAGAAAACTACGAATCTCCGATGGGGTTTTGGGTACTTCCCAATTCATGATGGCCTCAATTTTGGCGGGAACCACTTGGATACCATGCTCACTTACCATATGTCCAAGGAATTGGACTTCTCTAAGCCAAAATTCACATTTAGAGAATTTGGCATAAAGCTTCTCTTGCCTTAACAGTTCCAGAATGCACCGAAGGTGATTCCCATGATCAGCTTGATTACGAGAATAGATAAGTATGTCGTCAATGAAGACAATAACAAACTTATCCAACTACGGTTTGCAGACTCTATTCATGAGATCCATTAACGCTGCTGGTGCATTTGTGAGCCCAAAAGGCATCACTAAGAATTCAAAATGACCATAACGGGTCCTAAAGGCTATCTTAGGAACATCCTCACTCCTAACCTTCAGCTGATGATATCTAGATCTCAAATCAATCTTGGAGAAATAACTAGCCCCTTGAAGTTGGTCAAATAAATCGTCGATCCTGGGCAGATGATATCTATTCTTGATTGTCAATTTGTTCAGCTCCCGATAATCGATGCACATCCACATTGAACCGTCTTTCTTTTTAACGAATAGGATAGGAGCTCCCCAAGGCGAGGAACTAGGCTGAATAAAGCCTTTCTCTAAAAGTTCGTCGAGTTGCGTCCTCAATTCCTTCATTTCCGTTGGTGCTAGCCTGTATGGGGCTCTAGCTACGGGTGCTGATCCTGGTATAATATCAATCTTGAATTCCACTTGTCTATCTGGAGGTAGGCCTGGTAATTCCTCAGGGAAACATCGGGATATTCAGAGATAACTGGTTGATCTTCAAGGTTTGGCTTAGGTTCATTTATGGTTACTTGTGCCACGTAGATGACACAACCTTTTCTCAAACACTTGGATGCCTTAAATAACGACACCTGGTCCGGCAATCCATAGTGTGAGTCTCCGGGAATGGTGATCACTTCACTAGATGGGGTCTTAATTTCGATGAGCTTCTTATCGCAGGCAATGCGGGCTTGGTTATGAGATAACCAATCCATACCTAAGACAACATCAAACCCCGCCAATTTCATTGGTAAAAGAGAGTCAGGGATGGAATGATTCTTAATGGATATAGAGCATTCATCAAGAATGGAAGAAGTAGTTTCTAAGGTTCCATCGGCAAGTTCTATCTCATAAATTTTATCTAGAGTTCTTATGGGTAAATTTAATAGTTTACTAAACTTATGATCAACAAATGATTTATCCGCTCCCGAATCGAAAAGAACTCTAGCATAAATATCATTAATGGGGAAAGTACCTGTTATGACGTTATTGTCATTAACAGCTTCCTTAGCAGTCAGTCGAAAAGCGCGTGCATTCCCCTTCTTGGCCTCTCCAGGCTTCGGATTATTATTCTTTGAATTCTTAGGGCAGTTAGTTGCAATGTGCCCTTTTTCATTGCAGATATAACATACAACATCCTTAAGATCTTTACAATCTAGGGTCTTATGCCCTCTCCTTTTACAAATACCACAAGGTCTAGCTTGTGAATCTGATTTACACTGTCCCCAGTGTCTGCGGTTGCAAGTCTTGCAAAATGGCATCACAACCGACTTGCCTTGGTTCACTTTGAACCCGAATCTCCCTTTATTTTTCTTATTAAATCTTTGGGAGTTGTCTTCATCTCTCTTCCTTTTCCCAATGGCATCACAACTGACTTTTGCCTTACAAGATCAAGGGTGAGAGAGAGATAGGTCTACAGCAGACCTATAGATATTAGGCTGAGCAGCCTTTACCATGCCCTTTATCTCGGGCGCTAATCCATTGATAAAATGCGCAGTGCATTTGGATTCATGGGTGATTAGGTAGGATACTAACCTAGATAGGGAATTGAAATCGGAGACATACTTCTGACAGTCTAGGTTTTTCATTGAAAGAGACAAGAAGTCTGTCTCTATTTTCTCCACCTCATGGGGTGGGCAGTAGGTTTCCTTAATAAGGTCCACAAACTTGGACCACCCCAAATTATAGAGGTGTATTTTACCTGTAGATTGTATCATGGCCTTCCACCAGATTAGGGCATCGCCCTTAAAGGATTGTGATACATACTTGACCACATCCTTTTCAGCACAGCCGCTGATGTCTACGATGGTTTCCATCTCGTCCAGCCACTTTAGGGCTTCTACAGCTCCTTTTTCCCCATTAAAGTCTCGGGGTTTACAGGAGACAAAGTACTTGTAGGTGCATCCGTACTTAGAAGAACGAGACTTATCAGCATAGTCTATCCTCTTAGGCTTAGGTTCACTCTTTGCATTTGATGAGTGAACATAGCTCTCTTTATGAGCTGAGGATGGGGTAATCGACATTGGTTTAGAGCGAGTAGCACTCGATTCTCTTAGCTTTTCTATGGCCTTACCCGTGGCCTTTTCCACAGCCGCATCAATACGCGCTTGGAAATCATTATTATCTATGGCTACACTTTCGGCGTCCTTAGAGTTGACATTCTGATGGCTACTTTGTGCTTCATTAGAATTAGCCATTCTTCAAATCTTCTATATACCAAATAAAATTTGCTTTAGCCATGGTATACCAACCAAGTCGGCTTTAAACATTGGATATAAAAATCCATCGCATAATCATGCTAATGTGAATAACATCACAACTCTTAGGCTTAAAATATCTATATTTGGCCTAGGTCTTAATAGGACCATTAAAGGAAAGTTACAATTTGGACGTAGTCCATATATTATTGGACAGTGGATCGCAATGTCACAACTGTCATTGTCACATAGACAATTATACATATAGCACATAGGCTTGTCACAAAGGACATTTAAAATATGGCATATAGACATAAGATTAAGGCACATAGGCCTGTCACTAATGGACATAAGATTATGGCACATAGGCCTATCACTAATGGACGTAAAATAGGGCACACAGGCACTACATCGCTAATGGATGTTTTATTTATTTATCACCGCACTGGTGTTATTAGCCGGGATCAAATAGATCACATAGGCTATATAAAATTTAATCATAACCCGAAAGGGTAATACATCACTAATGGATGTTTTATTCATCACCGCACTGGTGGTATTTAGCCGGGATTAAATAGATCACATGGGCTATATAAAATAAATCATAACCCGAAAGGGTAATACATCGCTAATGGATGTTTTATTCATCACCGCACTGGTGATATTTAGCCGGGATCAAATAGATCACATGTGCTATATAAAATAAATCATAACCCGAAAGGGTAATACATCACTAATGGACGTTTTATTCATCACCTCACTGGTGATATTTAGCCGGGATCAAATAGATCACATGGGCTATATAAAATAAATCATAACCCGAAAGGGTAATACATCACTAATGGATGTTTAATTCATCACCGCACTGGTGATATTTAGCCGGGATCAAACAGATCACATGGGCTATATAAGGTTAGGACATAGTCCATTACCTTGAAGGCTAGCGTGATTCCTCAAGTTACACTACCAAGAGTATGAACATTACTTGAATGTTATCATAAGAGGACCTTAATGGTTGATTAATAGTCCCGATCGCATTGACCTTAATGACTTGGAGGCTTGAACTTAGTCCACCACCTCTAGATAGAAGGATAACTTCCCTTAACTATCATGATAGAAGACCCTTCCGTTCTTAACTATCATTTATATATTTGGCCAAATATGTGGCCTGTGCCACTTGGCAAATCAAAACCATTAAGATCTTTTTGAAATTATATAGCTGATAAAAAATTTCGAGTAAAATCGAGATGATCGCTTGAAGAGGACGAATATATATATATATATGTAATTCCAAAAGTACTTCATTAAATTCCAAATTGAATTTACAATACTAGAAAACTGAAATAAATTGTCTATGCAAGGACTTTAAAGAAAATAAACATGTCCATGCAGGGACTAAAGAAATAACAATGTCCTCGTAGGGACTACATATAATTAGAAGAGATTTTACTCGTCCTTCTTTCCCTTAACTAGCTTGGAGAGTTTCTTGAAGAACTTATTGTCTTCTTCTCCGTCTTCTCCTCCTGCTGTTGCATTTCCTTCATTCTTTCTAAGGCCTCATTTATGGCCTCAAGTGGTGGCGGAGGTTGTGGTTGTAGCATAGCCGGATACTGGTACCCATAAGTTGGATATCCAGTCGACGCCCTTCTTGTTCTGACGCCTTGATGGACTGTCTACAAAAGAATTTCAGCGATGCAAATTTCCAGGGTGTGTCGGCGATGCGTTATTGGACCGTCGCCGATGCCAATTACTGAAACATGTTGCTGATTCATTATTTTATTGTATTAAAATTTTCAAAATAAGTCCCAAACCCTCGTTAAACTCTAGAATGGGCACCAGAATGTAAATGAAACCATGATAACAAGCTAGCTAACCTATTTACATAACGAATGCGCGAATGAATAAGAAAGTTGAATGCACAAACGAAAGTATATTGTAAATTGGGACATTAAGAATGTTGTGATAAGAACTATTCGAACCCGTAACCTACAAGAATGAGATTTTGAGATTTTGCAACGTATAGAATGATATATGTATATAGATGTATACATACATATGAATGAATAGTATGATATCTAACACAAGTATGTGATTGTAGATGACGGATGAAGGGGGTTCAAACGCTACGGAACAAATAAGCCAAGATGAATTAAATAAGCTGATTGCAGATGAAGTAGTAAAGACACTTGATGCGAACATCCCTCGTATATCACAAGAAGTTGAAAGTCAAGTGCTAAACATAGTAGAGACTATGATGACTAGCAAGATAAACGACCGAAGGAATTGATAAGTGGAATACAAGGCAAGAAAGAAGCACGTCGGTGTACGTACAAGGAATTCATGGCGTGTAAACCTGCATCTTATAATGGGAAATAGATCCTATAGAATGTAAAAGATGGATCTCTAATATAGAAGGGGTGTTTATTCCAAGCCATTGTGGAAAGGAAGAGCAAGTGATGTTCACTACAGGGCAACTGCAACGACAAGCGAAGGATTGGTGGGATGCGTATAGTAAGGAGATAGGTGAGGATAAGCTACAAACTATAACATGGCAAGAATTTAAAGAACCATTCATGAAATATCATTGTCCGCAATCAGTTGTAGATCGGATTCAAGAAGACTTTCTCCGTCTTCGACAAAAGAATGAAACAATTGATGAAATTACAAACATTTTCCTTGACAAAATGAAGTTTTGTAAGGAATTCACAAGAACAGAAAGGATGAAGATTAACCGTTATCATGATATGCTAAAGGCCGAGTACAGAGAGTTCATCACCCCGTCTAAATGTGAAACTTTGAATGAGCTCATTAATTGGGCAAGGGATAGGGAGATTGAATTCAAGAGGCAAGAAGAGCGAGGAGAGAAAAGACAAATTGAAAAGGGGTCAACTTAAAGCACTCCTAAAAGGCCCAAGATTAAAGATCATAGTAAGAAGGAAACCCCGAAAGGATGATTTCCACGATGTAATACATGTGGAAAACTTCATTCGGGTGAATGCTTAATGGGAAGAAGGGGATGCTATACTGTGGTCAAGAAGGACATCCATACTACAACTGTCCTAATGTGACAACCGGCATTTTTCGGTTGTAATTAAGCGCGCAATGAACAGTAATAACATTATAATTAGCGTAATTAGACGTAAATTAACTCGATCAGGCCTTTAGAAAGCCTAGGAACGTCTACTTGCTTCACGTTACGCGATCTGGCGACAATCAAGAAGTCTAAACGTGAAATCGAACGATAAGCGAACTGAATGCCGAACAAATACTGACAATGCCTAAAAACACGAATTTTATACTCGTATTTATCATACAGTTATAATTATGCGATAAATTTGGATCGTTGAACATCGCAAAGCACAACGCGGAAGTTACGCGGAAAACAGGAACGCATAGACAACAAAACGGAAGCAACGGACCAGACATACGTCTAAATATTAATATATTATGATATATTTAGCTTTGTACCTGAATTTTATTATTCGTGGTTGAAACCAGATCGAAAAACGGATAAGACGGCAACCGTAGCGATTTTTACGCGATTTTTAACGCGATGAACGGATTACGCGTCAAAACCCGACCCCCGATATAATTTAAAACGTTTTGGCTTCAAATAAACGTTACACGATGTTCGGTTTTGATAACGGGCTGAGGAAGACATATTGGGCTTGAACGACTAACGGGCCTTGGGCCCGGCCCATTTAAACAAGCCCTACATATAAATATTTATTAAACTCATCTTCCCCCTCATTTTTTTAAGAAACCCTAGCCCCCCTCACCGAAAAAAAAATCACTGCCTCTCTCTCTCATCGAATCCGGTCGCCGGACTCCAGCGAAGGCACAGGCCGGCGCCGGTAATGTCTCCTCCGTCTGCACACATAACCGAACACCACCTGCAAACTCCCTTGTACCATCGTATACACATACACTCGTATATATATGTGTGAGCGAGAGAGAGAGTAGCGGGTAGAGGAGAGAGGCGGCGGAGGGAGAAGGGCGGCAGTCGCCGCGTCTCAGCGGCGACGACTCCGACGGCGGTGGAGGAACCGGACGGCGGCGACGTGTCTCTGCAGCGGCGACTATACTGTTTCGGGTTGGGGGCTTTCGATCGACAAACAGAGGCGACAGCAGCCGTCGCCTCCGGCGGGCGACCGACGGCGGCGGTGATGGTGGTTGCATGCGGTTCAAATCTGGTTCGTTTCAGTTTAACTTCCGATTGGGTTGTCCCGGGTTCGGTCAACGAAGTTTTCGGGTTCGAATCGGTTCATGATACGGCAGTTCGGTCTAGCTCCGGTTCAACTCGGTTCAGTTCAGATCTCGGTTTCAGGTTTCGGTTCGGGTTCGATTCAAGATTTGGTTTAGTTGGGTTTATCTCGGTTCTGATGCATGTTTGTTTCAGGTTCGGTTCGGCGTTCAGTTCGGTGCGGTCAACAAAAGTCAACGGGTCAAACCCGGTCAACGGGTCAACCCAAGACTCGGTAAAAATTAATTATGACGCGAAAGTTAATTATATTAGTTTATAATTACTAATATTTAATTATCGCGAAACCGAGCTCGACCCGACCATAAACGATAAATTATCGCCACAATTAAAAGTGAATAATCAAGCCGACGTACACAATTCGTGTAAAAGTCATTAATTAAAAATCAAACCGACAATAGTATAAAATAGATCGGACAAACTAAATCGGCGAAACGTTATATTCGAACCACGACGCTAAATTATATATATTGTTTACATACATTGCAGGTTGTGTTTTGATAATAAATCGACAACTAGTATTGTTGGGATCGTCCAAAAACAGAGGAAACTCTGCCCGATTTTCATAAAATCCGTAATACTAAAACGTGTTTCATTATAATAACGAAATCAGTCGGAATTCAAAGTATCTATTAAAATAAATATGAGTATATATTTTCTTTCGACGACTCTTTCTAATCCGCAAAACAAGTTTACGACATCTCGACGAACAAGGTTTACAAGATAACCAAAATCGGGAATTTTTATAAAATAAATATAATTAGTTATATTTATTTCAAACGACGGAATTCGGAAATTATATTTCAAATGTTTAGCATTCGAAAATCATATAAGATGAATATAATTATTTATATTCAAACGTCGAGATTTTTAATACTTTTATAAAATAAAAATAAATTGTTTCAAACGTCGTAAATTCGTACACTTTTATAAAATGATATAATTGTTCATATCTACTATAAACGTCTTGAAGTCGAACCTTTATTTACTTCAAACGCCTAGTATTCGGTAATTATATAAAATAAGTATAAATATCAATATTTGTTTAAAACGTCTAGAATACGGACGTAATACAAAATAATTATAATGATTTATATTTATTTCGAACGTCTAAATGGAATACGACGCGTTACCGTATGATCTTAGCAAATAATATTATTCGAGTTATTTTGGTAACGAACAAATGAATGTCGATTCTAACAAGCGTACACTTTATAATTATTTTATTAATTATAAACGGGACGTGAGACTAGTTCGACTACACGACATTATGTACATATACATCTACGCTTACATTTACACATATAAATATATATGTGTCTACCTTATTATCTGACAACGTATATGACGACTAGCCGGGAAATACGTGAACAATTACGAGGTTACAATGTATTATTTTTATATAACTATTCGTTACATACATGTACTACCTCTCGAGACAACTAGCACGATCTTATAAATATTTATATTTTATATAAATATATACCCTAAACCTCTTGGAAACTAAGTGTATCCAAACTTAGTAACTATCACCGAAATTAAATGGAACTTAACAAGTATATCTTATCCGTTCCCATGTAGATAACTTACCATCGAATCGTTCGGTTAGCGATTCGGTAGAGCTCGATGACAAGTAGTTTAACTATGTCATTTGTTAGAAACTTATAAGTTATTCCTTGATAGGAATGCTATAGATTGCATGCTAGCGAGTCACATTTTGGAAACGACATTACAGAATCATTTAAGCTAGCTTTGCACTGGATTATCCAGGTGAGTTCATAACCCCCACTTTTTACCGTTTTACATTTTTATAAATGTTTTGGGGGGTGGAAAGACATGCAAGTTTCGCGAATGCATAAAATGTTTCGATGAACGAAAATCAACAGATTTCTAAACCATGATACGAATGAACTCCAACCAACTCAAATGGTTTACAAAAGGTTATTTCTAAACCATGTTGCAAATGAATTTCAATGAACTCAAATGGTTTACGAAAGGTTTATGCTAAACATACCGGTTTTACAAACACTCACGTATTTTCGAAACGTGCATGAGTTTCATGACTAGTGACGGGAAGGTCCTAGTTACAACGACACTAGTTTGTCCTGCATACAAATAAGGGACTGGTTGGTCCTGCTTACAGACTCAGATGGGCTAGGCCCATTCTCACTTGTGCGAGGCACAAAGACTCGAGTGGGTTAGACCCACCTATACTCGTGCGAGGCACGAAGACACAAGGACTGGATTGTCCTCTACTCAACAATAAGGGTCGTAGGGTCGCTTAAAATTGTACAGTGAAGTCCTCGCTACATATCGGAACTATAACGCCTGCTAGTCTACCGTCTTGAGTAAACGGTTCGGCGAGCCACTTACTAGCTTGAGGTGGGTTATAGGCTCATGCGGGCATGTTGTCTTTGTCGTACGCGGACATCGACGGTTATTCAAATATTACAAAAACAAGGTTTTCAATTGACATACCGGGAAAAATGGTTTTATTACGTTTTCTCAACAATATTTAAACCGGTTACCAAAAAGATTTATTTTAAATCTTTTCGAACAAACTATGAACTCGCCAACTTTATGTTGATTTTTCGCATGTTTCTTTCCCAGATTATAGTTTCAAACTATGGCACGGTTGGAATAGGAGAACCCATGGGGATTCGAGTACTTAGTGGGCATTCACTTTCTAGAAGTCTTAGCATTTCAACCACTTCCGCTGTGCAATGAAGATACCAGTTAGATCATGCCCGGCTCTGATGGCTAAATCGGGGTGTGACAGATTGGTATCAGAGTTATAGGTTCTAGCGAATTAGGTATCAAACCTGACTATGATAACAAATAGATTTCTATGGAGATGCCTAGGCTTTAACCTCACTTTCCTTTGGGGATATTAGATCATTAAGACTTGAATACATACAGAACGCCTAGCACTCGAACATGGGTTCCAACCGTGGCCAAAAATAGTACGTCAACATTTTGATTTTTAAACATACACTAGTGTTGTGTCTGATACACGGTACACGAAAATATGACATACAGTAAGCAAAACCTTGAGGGTTTTGGCATCATGCATTTAAGACCTTTGGAAAGCTTATGTCAATATCCATTAAAGGTCAGTACGTAGGAACCACGATTATTAACTCGGGCAAACACATTACATATATTGTCGCTACTATTTTATTTACCCGAGCAGGTAGCCTACGTAAAACGAAACACTAGTGTGCAAAATACACGCAAAAGTTAAACGATACGAAAACCAATGTTGAAGTACATCACATACAACTTTCGAGGCGCGGCCTTGAGAAAACTCGACATTACGGCAACGATGCTAGTCCCGTCAGCGGGAGAACTACCGACCAGAATGCGACAATTTATCACGTGGTCCTGTAAGCGACACGAAACAATGCTGAGGTACGTTCAAATGAGATATCACAACAGCCAGAACTTATTACAATGGTAATCACAATAATTGGCGCTGTAAAAGAAGTCACATGTCTTAGCATTCCCACTACTTCATTAATGACGATTACGCCATGTTCGACATTCTGTGGAAATGTCATGAAACAATAAGTCATCACAGGAAATACCAGGTAAAGTCCTTGAATTCCTTTTGTTGAAATTTCAACTTTGCATATACTGAGTAGGTTGGCATACCTCTACTCCTCATAATGGTCATTGTGTCACGGGAAATTCTTTCTTGATTAGCGAACGCATATTTCATCATTTCTTGACAAATTTATACGATACGCATGCTTTGTTGCTACGCAAGTGGTTAACTTGATACGTGGAGGCCATCAGGGTTCATCAGTCGTTCAAAGGTTGGTTCGCTATATTCAAATTTTCGATTTGTGATCTAGATGACCTGCATTATTTTGAGTATTGACTCCTTGATATCGAGTCAACGAATTTCTTGAAATTCATTTTCTTTCCAAGTTGCATACATCGGTTTTCGTAGTAATCATATCAAAACTTCTTGGTCGAATCATGTATTTATTGTTGGATTGTGTCAAACCAAGTTCAATTGTTTGAACTTGCTCACGGTATACAAATTCAATTCAAGGATTTCATATGACGGATTGAGGCCGTCATATTCAAAGTAATATCGACAAGCAATTCATTTGTTTCGAGCCATAGCAGACTGGTTCAGTCTGCACCCTTGTTAAGTCATTTATTGGTTACGACACCTTGTGGTGGCGTTACACTAGTTGAAGCTTGCGCTGACATCGCTTTCACAATTCATGTACGGATTTAATTATTTGATTTTTTATTCATTTTTAAATCCCCCTTTTGAATCATTTTCTTAAAATATTCTTAATGCAATCGTGTATTAAGAAAAAGGTACGCAAATTCATGATCTATTTCAGTGTACCACGTAACGGTTCTTTCAATATCAGTCGAAAATTTTGGATATTTCTTGTTCTTCCACTAGCGACCGAAAAATTATATTTATTTGTTCTTTCATTTTCAGTTGACCTATGTGATTTATTTGGAACAAATATTCAGACTTACTTGATTGAACTTTTCGTTGTAAACACAGTGAATTTGTTCGATCATCGCTATTATTGAATTATTTCAATGGCTATGACGCCTTGTGGCGTCGGTATAAACTTGTAGCTTGGGATAATCATTGAAAGTGGTCTTAATGCAACTATGTATTAAGACAATGATACACCAATTTCGGTTGCAATTCGGTGTATCCTTGCAATCCAATAGTGTTAACTTATGGTTCAAAAAGTTAACAAATCAACTTCATGTTTCTAATTCAGTTGAGTTTGTTGATTCTAAGTTTCACCAATCCAACAACCAACGCTAGTTTCCGTTGGTAGAAATTCTTGTTGTATAATGAAATTCATTTACAGATTGTGAACGTCTTGGAAATCTATTGGTTGAGATTCTCATTTGTATGACCCATGTAAACTCAGTCACATTGGTGATTATGTCATTACGTCTCGTTCACTTGGCATCAACTCTGAAAACAGATTCAGTTGAACCAATGGGTTTATGTTGTTGTACTATATCATTTTATTCATATAATTTAGACAAGTCTTGATGCAATTACATGGTAATTTACCTGGGTATTTTTAATACTTACCTACGTATAACAAAAATCTAAGGAGATAACATAACTTAAATTTCGAGGACGAAATTTTTATAACAAGGGGAGAATGTGACAACCGGCATTTTCCGGTTGTAATTAAGCGTGCAATGAACAGTAATACCATTATAATTAGCGTAATTAGACGTAAATTAACTCGATCAGGCCTTTGGAAAGCCTAGGAATGTCTACTTGCTTCATGTTACGCGATCTGGTGACAATCGATAACTTTAAACGCGAAATCGAACGATAAGCAAACTGAATGCTGAACAAATACTGACAACGCCTAAAAACATGAATTTTATACTCTTATTTATCATACAGTTATAGTTACACGATAAATTTGGATCATTGAACGTCGCAAAGCACAACGCGAAAGTTACGCGGAAAATAGGAACGCACCGACAACAAAACGGAAGCAACGGACCAGTCTTACGTCTAAATATTAATATATTACGATATATTTAGCTTCGTAACTGAATTTTATTATTCGTGGTTGAAACCAGATCGAAAAACGGATAAAACGGCAACCGTAGTGATTTTTACGCGATTTTTAACGTGATGAACGGATTACGCGTCAAAACCCGACCCCGATATAATTTAAAACCTTTTGGGCTTCAAATAAACGTTACATGATGTTCGGTTTCGATAACGTGCTGTGGAAGACATATTTGGCTTTAACGATTAACAGGCCTTGGGCCCGGCCCATTTAAACAAACCCTCCATATAAATATTTATTAAACTCATCTTCCCCCTCATTTTTTTTAAGAAACCCTAGCCCCCTCACCTAAAAAAAATCACTGCCTCTCTCTCTCTCATCGAATCCGGTTGCCGGATTCCGGCGAAGGCACCAGCCGGCGCCGGTCATGTCTCCTCCGACTGCACACATAACCGAGCACCACCTGCAAACTCCCTTGTACCATCGTATACACATACACTCGTATACATATGTGTGAGCGAGAGAGAGAGTAGCGGGTAGAGGAGAGAGAGAGCGGCGGAGGGAGAAGGGCGGCAGTCGCCGCGTCTCAGCGGCGACGACTCCGACGGCGGTGGAGGAACCGGACGGCGGCGACGTGTCTCTGCAGCGGTGACTATATTGTTTCGGGTTGGGGCTTTCGATCGACAAACAGAGGCGACAGCAGCCGTCGCCTCCGGCGGGCGACCGACGGCGGCGGTGATGGTGGTTACATGCGGTTCAAATCTGGTTCGTTTCAGTTTAACTTCCGATTGGGTTGTCCCGGGTTCGGTCAACGAAGTTTTTGGGTTCGACTCGGTTCATGATACGGCAGTGCGGTCCAGCTCCGGTTCAACACGATTCAACTCGGTTCAGTTCAGATCTCGATTCAGGTTTCGGTTCGGGTTCGATTCAAGATTTGGTTAAGTTGGGTTTATCTCGGTTCTGATGCATGTTTGTTTCAGGTTTGGTTTGGTGTTCAGTTCGGTGCGGTCAACAAAAGTCAACGGGTCAAACCCGGTCAACACGAGTCAATCCAGTTAAACCTGGTCAAACCCGGTCAACGGGTCAACCCGAGACTCGATAAAAATTAATTACGACGTGAAAGTTAATTATATTAGTTTATAATCAATAATATTTAATTATCGCGATACCGAGCTCGACCCGACCCATAAACGATAAATTATCGCCACAACTAAAAGTGAATAATCAAGCCGACGTACACAATTCGCGTAAAAGTCATTAATTAAAAATCAAACCGACAATAGTATAAACTAAATCGGCGAAACGTTATATTCGAACCATGACGCTAAATTATATATATTGTTTACATACATTGCACGTTGTGTTTTGATAATAAATCGACAACTAGTATTGTCGGGATCGTCCAAAAACAGAGGAAACTCTGCCCGATTTTCATAAAATCCGTAATACTAAAACGTGTTTCATTATAATAACGAAATCAATCGGAATTCAAAGTATCTATTAAAATAAATACGAGTATATATTTTCTTTCGACGACTCTTTCTAATCCGCAAAACAAGTTTACGACATCTCGACGAACAAGGTTTACAAGATAACCAAAATCGGGAATTTTTACAAAATAAATATAATTAGTTATATTATTTCAAACGACGGAATTCGGAAATTATATTTCATATGTTTAGCATTCGAAAATCATATAAGATAAATATAATTATTTATATTCAAACGTCGAGATTTTTAATACTTTTATAAAATAAAAATAAATTGTTTCAAACATAAATTCGTACACTTTTATAAAATGATATAATTGTTTATATCTACTATAACGTCTTGAAATCGAACCTTTATTTACTTCAAATGCCTAGTATTCGGCAATTATATAAAATAAGTATAATTATTTATATTTGTTTAAAACGTCTAGAATACGGACGTAATACAAAATAATTATAATGATTTATATTTATTTCGAACGTCTAAATGGAATACGACGCGTTACCGTACGATCTTAGCAAATAATATTATCCGAGTTATTTTGGTAACGAACAAATGAAAGTCGATTCTAACAAGCGTACAACTATATAATTATTTTATTAATTATAAACGGGATGCAAGACTAGTTCGACTACATGACATTTATGTACATATACATCTACGCTTACATTTGCATATATAAATATATATGTGTCTACCTTATTATCTGACAACGTATATGACGACTAGCCGGGAAATACGTGAACAATTACGAGGTTACAATGTATTATTTTTATATAACTATTCGTTACATACATGTACTACCTCTCGAGACAACTAGCACGATCTTATAAATATTTATATTTTATATAAATATATACCCTAAACCTCTTGGAAACTAAGTGTATCCAAACTTAGTAACTATCACCGAAATTAAATGGAACTTAACAAGTATATCTTATCCGTTCCCATGTAGATAACTTACCATCGAATCGTTCGGTTAGCGATTCGGTAGAGCTCGATGACAAGAAGTTTAACTATGTCATTTTGTTAGAAACTTATAAGTTATTCCTTGATAGGAATGCTATAGATTGCATGCTAGCGAGTCACATTTTGGAAACGACATTACAGAATCATTTAAGCTAGCTTTGCACTGGATTATCTAGGTGAGTTCATAACACCCACTTTTTACTGTTTTACATTTTTATAAATGTTTTGGGGGTGGAAAGACATGCAAGTTTTGCGAATGCATAAAATGTTTCGATGAACGAAAATCAACAGATTTCTAAACCATGATACGAATGAACTCCAACCAACTCAAATGGTTTACAAAAGGTTATTTCTAAACCATGTTGCAAATGAATTTCAATGAACACAAATGGTTTACGAAAGGTTTATGCTAAACATACCGGTTTTACAAAACACTCGCGTATTTTCAAAACGTGCATGAGTTTCATGACTAGTGACGGGAAGGTCCTAGTTACAATGGCACTGGTTTGTCCTGCATACAAATAAGGGGACTGGTTGGTCCTGTTTACAGACTCAGATGGGCTAGGCCCATTCTCACTTGTGCGAGGCACAAAGACTCGAGTGGGTTAGACCCACCTATACTCGTGCGAGGCACGAAGACACAAGGACTGGATTGTCCTCTACTCAACAATAAGGGCCGTAGGGTCGCTTAAAACTGTATAGTGAAGTCCTCGCTACATATTGGAACTATAACCGCCTGCTAGTCTACCGTCTTGAGTAAATGGTTCGGCGAGGCACTTACTAGCTTGAGGTGGGTCATAGGCTCATGCGGGCATGTAGTCTTTGTCGTACGCGGACATCGACGGTTATTCAAATATTTAAAAAACAAGGTTTTCAATTGACATGCCGGGAAAAATGGTTTTATTACGTTTTCTCAACAATATTTAAACCGGCTACCAAAATGATTTATTTTAAATCTTTTCGAACAAACTATGAACTTGCCAACTTTATGTTTATTTTTTGCACGTTTCTTTCCCAGATTATATTTTCAAACTATGGCACGGTTGGAATAGGAGAACCCATGGGGATTCGAGTCCTTAGCGAGCGTTCACTTTCTAGAAGTCTTAGCATTTCAACCACTTCCGCTGTGCAATGAAGATACCAGTTAGATCATGCCCGGCTCTGATGGCTAAATCGGGGTGTGACACCTAATCCTAAGAGAGTATGTTACAACTGTAACGAGTCAGGTCATGTGAAAGCAGAATGCCCAAAACTCAAACAAGGAACAAGAAAAGAAGGAAAGAAGGAAGAACCCATCAAAGCCAAAGGCAGAATGTTCCAAATTTCGACGGAAGAGGCAAGGACACACCCGAAGATACTATCAGGTATATTTATGCTAAAATCTATACCAACATATGTATTGTTTGATGGGCGCTAGTAGGTCATTTGTGTCAAGTGAAATTATACATTCCCCCTCATTTGTAATAGAAAGAATGCCCATACCTCTAGAAGTAGAAATAGCCGATTGCAAAAGTTAGATGTTACACAAGATATGTAGAAAGTGTAAGATCACCATAGAGGATGAAGAATTTGATATCGATCTTATTCCCATGGTTTTGGGAGAATTCAAGGCGGTGATAGGTATTGATTGGCTATCCCTTCACCATGGGGAAATTTTATGTTAAAGCAAGGTTATACACGTTATGTCGCCTAAAGGGAAGCGGGTAAGCATTTATGGGGAAAGAAGAGTAGAGACTAAATTATGCACCATTGTCGAAGCAGTTAAGTATGTACGAAATGGAAGTAAAGCCTTTTTAGCATATGTAGTTGATACAAAGCAAGCTACTTCAAGAATAGAAAACACAAGAATTGTGAATGAATATTCGGATGTATTTCCGAATGATTTACCCGGTCTTCCCCTGAGCGAGAAGTAGAATTCCGGATCGAATTAGAACCAAACGCCAAACCCAGTGCCAAAACTCCTTATCGACTGGCACCCACTGAAGTGTGGGAATTAATGGTTCAATTGCAAGAACTTTTAGATAAAGGATTTATACGTCCTAGTGTATCTCCTTGGGGGGCACCAATCTTGTTTGTAAGAAAGAAGGATGTATCGATGCGCATGTGTATCGACTATCGGGAGCTCAATAAACTCACGGTAAAGAATCGATACCCCTTACCAAGAATAGATGATCTCTTCGATCAACTACAAGGGGCAAGTTGGTTTTCGAAAATTGACTTGCGTTCGGGATATCACCAGCTACGGGTAAGGGAAAAAGATGTAGCTAAGATGGCGTTACTCGTTACGGAGATTATGAGTTCTTAGTAATGTCTTTCGGGTTAACTAACGCTCCGGCCGTATTCATGGATTTGATGAATAGAGTATGTCGAAATATGTTAGACAAATTTGTAATAGTGTTTATAGACGATATTTTGGTACACTCTCAAAGTGAGTTAGAACATGTTCATCACCTACGAGAAGTACTTGAGACACTCCGTAAAGAAAGGTTATACGCTAAGTTTTCCAAATGTGCATTCTGGCTCAGAGAGGTGCAATTCTTGGGCCATGTGATTAATGAGAAGGGAATTTCAGTAGATCCATCAAAAGTAGAGGCTGTGACTAAATGGTTACCCCCAAAGAATGTTAATGAAGTACGAAGTTTTCTAGGCTTAGCTGGCTATTATAGGAGATTTATCCAAGATTTCTCTAAAATAGCTTTGCCTATAACCAGATTAACGAAAAAAGAAGAAAAATTTTTATGGGGTCTCGAACAAAAGAAGGTTTTCCAAATGCTAAAAGAAAAATTGTCAAGTTCTCCGGTGTTAACCTTACCAGAAGGAATGGAAGATTTGGTGGTATACACGGATGCATCACACCAAGGGTTAGGGTGTGTCTTAATGCAACGAGGTAAGTTCATTGCTTATGCTTCACGACAACTTAAACAGCATGAAGGCAATCCGACTCATGATTTAGAGTTGGCAGCTATGGTTTTTGCATTGAAGATTTGGAGGCAGTATTTGTACGGAACGAAATGTACAATCTACTCAGATCACAAGAGTCTCAAATACTTCTTTGAACAAAAAGACCTTAATATGAGACAAAGAAGATGGCTAGAATTGATTAAAGATTATGATTGTGACCTTCTTTACCATCCAGGTAAGGCTAATGTCGTAGCAGACGCTTTAAGCCGGAAGGAATATCCGCCGCCAATCCGAGTAAAATCAATGAGAATGATAATTACACCTAACCTTATCTAACAATAAAGGAAGCTCAAACTAAGTCGCTGAATGCGAATGATCAAAAAGGTGGAAGGACGAAAGGATTCATCAACGAGCTTGAGATGAATGCAAGCGGAATTAAGACAAGATATGGCCCGACTTGGATACCACGCCACTGTGATGTAAAGATTCTATTATTAGAAGAAGTGCACAAGTCCCGCTACTCGGTTCACCCGGGAGCCACCAAAATGTATCGAGATCTGAAAGGAAATTATTGGTGGCCGGGAATGAAACGCGACATTGTTAAGTATGTATCCAAATGCTTGACATGCTTACAAGTGAAGGCGGAACATCAGAAGCCGTATGGGAAACTCCAACCGTTGGAGATTCCGGTATGGAAGTGGGAAGACGTGATCATGGATTTGATAACCAAACTTCCCAAAACGAAGAAAGGTCATGACACCATATGTGTTCTTGTGGACCGTCTCATGAAACGTGCTCATTTCTTACCTATACGAGAAACGTACTCTTCAGAAAGAATGGCAGAAATATATGTCAATGAAATAGTTTCTCGCCATGGAGTGCCTGTGTCCATTGTTTCGGATCGTGACGCCAGATTTATTTCTCGTTATTGGAAAGAGTTCCATGAAAACATGGGTACCAAGTTACACTTAAGTACCGCATATCATCCTCAAACGGATGACCAATCAGAAAGAACCATACAAACATTGGTTGATATGCTAAGAGCGTGTGTATTAGATTTTGGGGGAAACTAGGATGACCATTTACCATTAGTGGAGTTCTCATACAACAATAGTTATCAAAGTAGTATTCAAATGGCGCCTTACGAAATGTTATATGGGAGGAGATATAGAACCCCAGTTTGTTGGGGAGAAGTGGGGCAAAGAACTCGCTCCAAAGGATATAGTGACAAGAACTAATGAAAAGATCGACCTAGTACGAGCTCGATTGAAAGCGGCGCAAGATCGACAAAAGTCCTATGCGGACAAAAGGAGGCGTCCTATTGAATTTCAAGTTGGGGACCGAGCATTATTGAAAGTCTCCCCATGGAAAGGCGTAATTCGATTCCGTAAGCGAGGAAAGTTGGGTCCTAGATACATTGGGCCATTTAAAATTTTAGCTCGTATTGGGAAAGTTGCGTATCGGTCAGAATTACCCCCAGCATTAGATGGTATTCATAACACTTTTCACGTGTCACAATTACGAATATGTCTTGCGGATGAAATGTCACAATATACCATTTGAAGACATTGAGGTGGATGAAGGAATGAATTATATTGAAAGACCAATAGCCATAAAAGATTTCAAGGTAAAAACCCTTCGTAACAAGGAAGTTAAGCAAGTGCTAGTTCAATGGCAACACAGGAAAGGATCGGATCTCACTTGGGAACCAGAGGATGAGATGTGAAAGTTCTACCCGACTTTATTGGTATGTATACCAGTTTCGAGAACGAAACCTTCTTTAAGGAGGGTGGACTTGTAACGTCCCAAAAATCTAGTTATGCCTACATATATGTATGAGTTGGATAAACTACAAATAATAACTAGGAGTGTGAACTTAATTAGAGTATAATGGAAGTTCTAGCATAAAAGAGTAAGTTTTTAACCTTTTAAAAATGAATGCATATACTTGAGGGACCAAAAATGGAAAGAATGAAATTTAATTTATATAATGACTAAAAAACACACACCACAACAATTAGTGTGTGTGGTGGTCAACTGGAACAAGAAGAAAGAGGGGAAAACCATTATTGTTCACAAAATCAAGAAATTAGAAGAGAAGTTATAACCAAATTCACTGCATGGGCTTGTAAATTGATCATCTAAGTACACTAGACCACTTGGTAAGTAGAATTTTATGTTTAGATGATTTTGTATGAAATGGATTTCTAAGGAACCCATGAAATTATGCTAAATTAGAATGACAATGGGTGAGAATTATGCTTGAAATTCTGATTACTTTGATGTTTTGATGAAAAACCCACTTGTAGTAGTTATGATGTGAAGATGATGATGATGATGAATGTGAAATATTAGTGTAAAGATCATGTATGATGCTACTTATAGTGATTATATGCTTAATATGATTAATATAATGTGAAAGTTTGGTGAATTTGATTATAGATGATGATTTTAACATGAACTAGTTGTGCATAAAATTCTTGTACATCATGCTTTGTTTGTTGTATGCACACCAAGTGTTTGATGAAATGCTTAAAATAGAGGTTTTTGTGTGATTTCTATGATCAAATGTAACTATGTTACTAATTGGCTCATGTCAAGAATGTGAAGAAATCACTATATATGTTATGTCAAGAAAGGAATGAGTTGAAAACATATGGTTTAAGCATGTTAAATTTGTTATTTTAGGAGTGAAAGAGGAAGGAGCGAGAAATACCGGATCACCATCAAAACGGGACAAAGGTAAGTTCTTATACTTACTATTATTGGCGATTATAAGGTTTTAACAAACTTTAAACTGAGTTAAAGTGGTACATTTAATTGTCATGAATGGATAAGTATGTAGAAGCATGGTTAAGAATGTGATTCGTTCCCAACGAGTCAATGAATGAAAGAGTTCATAAAGAATGTATAATACAATTGTGTAAGTTAGAATTATGAAGTTAAAAGTGAGTTAATATTGACTTTTGTGATTGTGATGTAGGTAAAGTTGATGTTTAATCGTCAAGCAAAGCTCGGGTCGAACACACCTTGTTACTCTTATACGCTTACAGTTATGTTTTGAACGCCAAACGGGTCATAAACTTTTTGGGTTGTAAAAATATGAACATTAAGCTTGTGTCTTTTGTAAGTGAATTAAGTGGATATTGTGGTATGGTAGTTTGGTTAAATGGTATTAAAAGACTTTTAACGATAACGATTGCTAAATCTCGTTATAAGGGTATTTTAGTCAAAAACTTTATGTGTATAAGGAAACGTTTTTAAATCTTTGGCATTTTGATCTTGTATGGAATTATGAAGCTTACAATGACGACACTAATGGTCGTTCAGAGGCTAGGTTTACGCATGTTGACATCAGAAAGTCATTCAGAGGCTCAGTTTGAGCATGTTGTCACTTTTAGTCCACATTAGTCTTTAATTGACTATATTAAAAATACAACACGTGTCACTATATTATTGGACACGATTTTACAGGGTGTTACATCCTCACCCCCTTAAAAGAAATCTCGACCTCGAGATTTTATTCAAAAAGATGGGGGTACTTTTGTCGCATAGTGGACTCAACCTCCCATGTATACTCGGGACCTCTTAAGGCATCCCATTTAACCTTTACGATAGGTATCATTTTTCTTCTGAGCTTCTTAACCTGTCGATCCTCGATCGAAATTGGTTTCTCAACGAATCTCAGGTTCTCATCAATTTGCACATCCTTGTGCGACATTGCTAGCGACTCATCGGCTAGACATTTCTTAAGATTTGATATGTGGAATACATCATGAATTCCACTAAGCTCCTCTGGAAACCTGAGCTTATAAGCTATAGTGCTGACACGTTCGATTATCTCGAAGGGTCCTATATATCTTGGGCTCAACTTGCCCTTCTTTCCAAAACGCATCACACCTTTCCAGGGTGATACTTTCAGCATGACTTTGTCCCCTACTTGGAACTGAAAAGGTTTACGCCTCTTGTCAGCGTAGCTCTTCTGCCTATCTCTGGCAGCTTTGAGAAGATCACGAATTTGCACAATCTTTTCCGTGGTCTCCAGGACAATCTCTGATCCTGATAGTTGGGCTTCCCCAACTTCTGCCCAGCATACGGGCGTTCGACACTATCTCCCATATAAGGCCTAAAAAGGAGCCGCCTTAATGCTAGTATGATAGCTGTTATTGTAGGAGAATTCTATTAGGGGTAAGTGGTCATCCCAACTTCCACCTAAATCAATTACACATGCCCTAAGCATGTCTTCCAGTTTCTAGATAGTACGTTCACTTTGACCATCAGTCTGCGGATGGTAAGCCGTACTAAAATTTAATCTTGTGCCTAATGATTGTTGGAAACTTTTCCAAAAGTGAGATGTGTATCTAGTATCTCTTTGAGATATAATAGATACCGGCACACCGTGTAGGGACACAATCTTGTCCACATACAACTTAGCCATTTTATCTGGATTATACGTTTCCTTTATTGGCAAGAAATGTGCTGACTTGGTCAGCCTATCCACAATAACCCAAATAGTGTCGTTTCCACTTTTGGTCTTAGGTAACTTAGTAATCAGGTCCATAGTTACCATTTCCCATTTCCACGTGGGAATTTCCAATTGCTGTAGAAGTCCTGATGGCTTTTGATGTTCGGCCTTAACTTGTGAACACGTCAGACACTTGGCTACATAGGTGGCTATTGATTTCTTCAAACCTATCCACCAATAATTATTTTCAAGTCTTGATACATCTTGTCACCTCCCGGGTGAACTGAGTTTCTCGAACTATGCCTTCTTGGAGGATTAGATCTCTAAGTCCTCCAAAGATTGGAACCCAAATTCTATCTTGAATCTAAGGATTCCATCCTTTCCAGGCGCTAACTGATCAACAGTTCCGCCTAACCCCTCATTAGGGATATTAGCCACTAATAGGGCTTGCTTTTGCGCATCCAGTAGCTTCTCACTTAAGCTATTCCTGAGCTCAATGCTCTTTGCGTTAATCCTTATAGGTTTAACTCGTTCCTTGCGACTTAAGGCATCGACAACTACATTTACCTTTCCTGGATGGTAGCGAATCTCGCAAGTAATGTCGCATGTTCGATTCCTTCTGATTGAACAGATGCTGGAGACTTTTATGGTCAGTGTATATAATATACTTTGTGCCATACAAGTAATGTCTCCACAGTTTTAGTGCAAATACAACGGCACCCAATTCTAATCGTGGGTGGTGTAATTCCTTTCGTGCACCTTTAACTATCGTGATGCATATGCAATCACTTTGCCTTTTTGCATTAGCACACAGCCCATGCCAGTGTGCGATGCATCACAGTATACCACAAAATCATCAACACCTTCTGGTAGAGATAACACAGGTGCATTGCTTGGCTTGTGTTTAAGAACCTCAAAAGATTCTTGTTGTTTTGGACCCCAATTATACTTAACATTCTTACGGGTCAAGGTAGTTAAAGGAGTGGCTATTCTTGAAAAGTTCTCAATGAACCTCCTATAATAACCTGCCAATCCTAGAAAACTACGAATCTCCGATGGGGTTTTGGGTACTTCCCAATTCATGATGGCCTCAATTTTGGCGGGATCCACTTGGATACCACGCTCACTTACCATAAGTCCAAGGAATTGGACTTCTCTAAGCTAAAATTCACATTTAGAGAATTTGGCATAAAGCTTCTCTTGCCTTAACAGTTCCAGAATGCACCAGCTTGATTACGAGAATAGATAAGTATGTCGTCAGTGAAGACAATGACAAACTTATCCAAATACGGTTTATAGACTCTATTCATAAGATCCATGAACGCTGCTGGTGCATTTGTGAGCCCAAAAGGCATCACTAAGAATTCAAAATGACCATATCGGGTCCTGAAGGCTGTCTTAGGAACATCCTAACTCCTAACATTCAGCTGATGATATCTAGATCTCAAATCAATCTTGGAGAAACAACTAGTCCCTTGAAGTTGGTCAAATAAATCGTCGATCCTGGGCAGAAGATATCTATACTTGATTGTCAATTTGTTCAGCTCCCGATATTCGATGCACATCCGCATTGAACTTTTCTTTCTTTTTAACGAATAGGATAGGAGCTCCCCAAGGCCAGGAACTAGGCTGAATAAAGCCTTTCTCTAAAAGTTCGTCGAGTTGCGTCCTCAATTCCTTCATTTCCGTTAGTGCTAGCCTGTATGGGGCTCTAGCTACGGGTGCTGATCCTGGTATAATATCAATCTTGAATTCCACTTGTCTATCTGGAGGTAGGCCTGGTAATTCCTCAGGGAAAACATCGGGATATTCCGAGATAACTGGTTGATCTTCAAGGTTCGGCTTAGGTTCATTTATGGTTACTTGTGCCATGTAGATGACACAACCTTTTCTCAAACACTTGGATGCCTTAAATAATGACACCTTGTCTGGCAATCCATAGTGTGAGTCTCCGGGAATGGTGATCACTTCACTAGATGGGGTCTTAATTTCGATGAGCTTCTTATCACAGGCAATGCGGGCTTGGTTATGAGATAACCAATCCATACCTAAGACAACATCAAACCCCGCTAATTTCATTGGCAAAAGAGAGATACGGATGGAATGATTCTTAATGGATATATAGCATTCATCAAGAATGGAAGAAGCAGTTTCTAAGGTTCCATCGGAAAGTTCTATCTCATAAATTTTATCTAGAGTTCTTATGGGTAAATTTAACAGTTTACTAAACTTATGATCAACAAATGATTTATCTACACCCGAATCGAAAAGAACTCTAGCATAAATATCATTAATGGGGAAAGTACTTGTTATGACCTTATTGTCATTAACAGCTTCCTTAGCAGTCAGTCGAAAAGCGTGTGCATTCCCCTTCTTGGCCTCTCCAGGCTTCGGATTATTATTCTTTGAATTCTTAGGGCAGTTAGTTGCAATGTGCCCCTTTTCATTGCAGATATAACATACAACATCCTTAAGATCTTTACAATCTAGGATCTTATGCCCTCTCCTTTTACAAATACCACAAGGTCTAACTTGTGAATCTGAATTACATTGTCCCTAGTGTCTGCGGTTGCAAGTCTTTCAAAATGGCATCACAACCGACTTGCCTTGGTTCCCTTTGAACCTCCCTTTATTTTTCTTATAAAATCTTTGGGAGTTGTCTTCATCTCTCTTCCTTTTCCCGTCAATTTCTGGCTTAACTGACTTTTGTCTTACAAGATCAAGGGTGAGAAAGAGATAAGTCTACAACAGACCTATAGGTATTAGGCTGAGCAGCCTTTACTATGCCCTTTATCTCGGGCGCTAATCCATTGATAAAACGCGCAATGCGTTTGGATTCAGGGGTGATTAGGTAGGATACTAACCTACATAGGGAATTGAAATCGGAGACATACTTCCGATAGTCTAGGTTTTTCATTGAAAGAGGCAAGAAGTTTGTCTCTATTTTCTCCACCTCATGGGGTGGGCAGTAGGTTTCCTTAATAAGGTCCACAAACTTGGACCACCCCAAATTATAGAGGTGTATTTTACCTGTAGATTGTATCATGGCCTTCCACCAGATTAGGGCATCGCCCTTAAAGGATTGTGATAAATACTTGACCACATCCTTTTCAGCACAGCCGCTGATGTCTACGATGGTTTCCATCTCGTCCAGCCACTTTAGGGCTTCTACAGCTCCTTTTTCCCCATTAAAGTCTCGGGGTTTACAGGAGACAAAGTACTTGTAGGTGCATCCGTCCTTAGAAGAACGGGACTATCAGCATAGTCTATCCTCTTAGGTTCACTCTTTGCATTTGATGAGTGAGCATAGCTCTCTTTATGAGCTGAGGATGGGGTAATCGACAGTGGTTTAGAGCGAGTAGCACTCGATTCTCTTAGCTTTCTATGGCCTTACCCGTGGCCTTTTCCATAGCCGCATCAATACGTGCTTAGAAATCATTATTATCTATGGCTACATTTTCGGCGTCCTTAGAGTTGACGTTCGGATGGCTACTTTGTGCTTCATTAGAATTTGCCATTCTTCAAATCTTTGGTTCTATATACCAAATAAAATTTTCTTTAGCCATGGTATACCAACCATATCGGCTTTAAACATTGGATATAAAAATCTATCGCCTAATCATGCTAGTGTGAATAACATCACAACTCTTAGGATTAAAGTATATATATTTGGCCTAGGTCTTAATAGGACCATTAAAGGCAAGTTACAATTTGGACGTAGTCCATATATTATTGGACAGTGGATCGCAATGTCACAATTGTCATTGTCACATAGACAATTATACATATAGCACATAGGCTTGTCACAAAGGACATTTAAAATATGGCATATAGGCCTGTCACTAATGGACATAAGATTAAGGCACATAGGCCTGTCACTAATGGACATAAGATTATGGCACATAGGCCTGTCACTAATGGTCGTAAAATAGGGCACATAGGCACTACATCGCTAATGGATGTTTTGTTTATTTATCACTGCACTGGTGTTATTAGCCCGGATCAAATAGATCACATAGGCTATATAAAATTTAATCATAACCCGAAAGGGTAATACATCACTAATGGATGTTTTATTCATCACCGCACTGGTGATATTTAGCCGGGATCAAATAGATCACATGTGCTATATAAAATAAATCATAACCCGAAAGGGTAATACATCGCTAATGGGTGTTTTATTCATCACCACACTAGTGATATTTAGCAGGGATCAAATAGATCACATGGGCTATATAAAATAAATCATAACCCGAAAGGGTAATACATCACTAATGGACGTTTTATTCATCACCTCACTGGTGATATTTAGCCGGGATCAAATAGATCACATGGGCTATATAAAATAAATCATAACCCGAAAGGGTAATACATTACTAATGGATGTTTTATTCATCACCGCACTGGTGATATTTAGCCGGGATCAAACAGATCACATGGGCTATATAAGGTTAGGACATGGTCCATTACCTTGAAGGCTAGCGTGATTCCTCAAGTCACACTACCAAGAGTATGAACATTACTTGAATGTTATCATAAGAGGACCTTAATGGTTGATTAATAGTCCCGGTCGCATTGACCTTAATGACTTGGAGGCTTGACTTAGTCCACCACCTCTAGATAGAAGTATAACTTCCCTTAACTATGATGATAGAAGACCCTTCCGTTCTTAACTATCATTTATATATTTGGCCAAATATGTGGTCTGTGCCACTCGGCAAATCAAAACCATTAAGATCTTTTTTGAAATTCTATAGCTGATAAAAAATTTCGAGTAAAATCGATACGATCGCTTGAAGAGGACGAATATATATATATGTAATTCCAAAGTACTTCATTAAATTCTAAATAGAATTTAAAAATACTAGAAAAATGAAATAAATTTTCCATGCAAGGACTTTAAAGAAAATAAACATGTCCACGCAGGGACTAAAGAAATAACAATGTCCTCGCATGGACTACATATAATTAGAAGAGATTTTACTCGTCCTTCTTTCCCTTAACTAGCTTGGAGAGTTTCTTGAAGAACTTATTTGTCTTCTTCTCTGTCTTCTTCGCCTGCTGCTGCATTTCCTTCATTCTTTCTAAGGCCTCATTTATGGCCTCAAGTGGTGGCGGAGGTTGTGGTTGTGGCATAGCCGGATACGGGTACCCATAAGTTGGATATCCAGTCGACGGAAAAGTAGGTGGGAAAGGAGATGTGTAAAGTGCATTGTGCATAACTGCTTGCATGTAGGGGTCTTGCGACCATGCTTGATAGTCTACCGGTGTAGACGGGTTAAAAGGATCATATCCAGACGTGTCCGGATATGTGGAGATTGGGTTAGTATAACCCGATGGTGGTGGTTGAACAGTAGGTGTTGGTGTTGGTGTTGGTTCCACTATAGGTGAAACATTTGAGGGTCCACCCATTTGTGGGTCCTCTTGTATTGTGGGGTAGGAGTTGGGCAAAGGTGGCAGCGATCCCGACCTTTGTCCGGCACGTACCGACATACGTGCTCCACGCTTCCTTCTTGGTGGTTCAGGTGTTGGTTGAGGTTGGTCCACCGGTTCCATGTGGACATCTTCTTGTACTGGGGTGGTTGAGAGTGATGAGAAGGAGTGTGGGCGAAGGTGAATTGGTTCCAATATTGGTCCCACTCATTAGGACCTTGGTAGGGTGATCCGGCATAGGAGTTCGAATCACTTGATATTTCTATGGGATGCGCGTTCGATCCCGACGGCGGCATCTCCGGGTCGGAGTCCTCGTCCATAGGGTTTGGTTGGTCCAACTAATTTTGATCGGCTGGAGGTGGTTTAAAGTAATGGTTAGGTTAAATTCTTCATGGTAAGAGTGATGAGAATGGGAATGGTGAGAATGGTGTGAATGATAAGAGTGGTGAGAGTGGTAAGAATTTTGGGAATGTGAGGGCGAGTGTCTATTAGAGACAGAGCGTCTTGCTGGTTGCCAAGGAGATGAATCTCCTGATTCTTGGTAAGCATCTGAGTTATGAGGTTGAGGGGGGATGCGCCCGATGGTCCTCCCTTCATTGGACCTTTTCCTCTCCCACTTTGTCCTCGTACACGTGGTGGCATTTTCCTGTCAAAAAATCAATTCAAAAACAATACTAATAACTTAATAATGAAATGAGTAATCCTAGGTCAATGCCTAGACTCGGAAGTCTAAGGAATGTGCTCATGTAAGTTTGTGATTAAACACAAAAGGCTAGTGTTTATTTCTCTCAAATGTTGGCTCTGATACCAACCTGTCACACCCCGGATTTCCAACCCGAAATCCATACACCGGTGGGCCCGAGTGGGGAGTATCGTGACGTAAGTTGATAACATCATTGTGAATTAAACATAGCACAGCGGAAGTCTTGGAGTAAAATTACTATTACAAACCAAATGTTCAAAATAAAAAAATATACAGACTCGTAATAGAAGATCCACATGTTTGTCAATACATACAGGGCCCAGTACAGAAACCGAGACATGATTAAATACACACCACTTAGAACTCATGAAGGAGTTATCCCCAACGTCTTGGGTAATTTGCATATGAGCGTCTGTCAGGTGTATGCCTACACCCCGCGCTAAGGTCGTGGCCAATAACTAATGTATTGAGCCGAGGATATCCAGGACACTGTAATTTAACCCCCGATGTTTAAGTTATCAAACAAAACTAATTAAAACGGAATATGCGGGTTTACTAGACACAAACGGGCATTCAATTGACCCCATTTCGGACCAAGCGGTAATAGTTTACCGTATCCCAAGCCCATATATGGAAAATAAGTCGAGAGTATTTACCTGAGCTAGTCTTCTTCTTTTATTTTTAAATAACTCAGCCGTATACAAAAGTACCAAGTGCAGATAGCATTTACCGGCAAGGCTCTAGTCTGGATTATGGCATAAGCTAGCCAATTAAATATTAACCGTCTTATAAACCGAATAGTGTACATGATCATTACGTATAACGCTTGATTAAACGATGATCGGATAGAATGTAGTTTAATCCCGACAAGTACTTGACTTGTATAATATGGGTAAACTATAAACATTCTGGATTTGAGATTAAAATGATAAGGTTAAACCAGTTTCGGCTAATTTTCGTAAAATAGTTACATATACTTAACCGTGCGCATAATAGCGATATCAGGTAACCGGATAAGTCATAGACAAGTTCTATATGCCATTATATTTTAAATAAGTTAAGATATCAGTAGTGTAAGTCCCGTTAATCCGGATCTAACACTGATATCACACAATCACCAAGGATGGACGGAATCCAAACTTGATGATCTTCAAGGAAAACCGAAATGATGAAGAACAATACGAATTCACTTTAACACCTTACACACGATTCTATTACTTGAATAAGCAAAACCGTCTGGTACAAGATGAAGGTTCTCCAGAGAAAACCTAAGAGTCTCCAAAAGTCTAACCCTAGGAAATGACATAAGCTTAGCTTATATACCTAGGATAAGGCATAACCCTAATGGGCTTGCCTGGCCCACATGGCCTATGGCATTCCCAAATGACCTATAAAGGTCCAAACCTAACACAAACTAACCCAGTTAAGCCCAGTTAGCTACCATAGACTGTTGCGTATATTTGATGCTTCAGTCTCAAACTTCTAGGACCTAACAATCTCCCCCTAGACTGATGCATCAAATTGTCTTCATAGTGAAAATTTAGCAAAGTCTTCAACAGAGACTATGGTTTTCGCTTTGCTGTAAGTGTTGTGGAAGTCAGTCTCATACTTCTTGGACCTCATACTTCAACGAACTCTTAGCACTGGGTCTCTTTCTTTAGCTCTCGTGGTTAGCTTCATATCAGGATCTTGATCAGCTTTGTTTGAAACATCTTTGTCAAAAAGAATGTGAGAGGAGGAACCTCAACAACTCTTTTCTTCTTCAATCGTTCTCTTTCAAGCAAGCAGATTCACAGGTACTTCTTCAAATGTACTATCACTGTCAGATGAAGACCTGAATCTGATTCTTCTGACTCAGGTACACTTTGCTATTGCGATGCTTCATGCTTTGTCGGCAACTAACAGCATCTCAATTTCAGCAACCCCTGTTTCTTGATCTAAATAAAGATTTGCACAATTCTCATAAATTTATAAGCAAACATTCTTATGCAATAAGGAGAGTACCACATGAACACTTGGTACACCCAAGTACTTGTACTCGGATCACATTTCAAATTTCTTTCATCTTTAGATGATTAGTCAAATCTTCAAGAACGGTTAATAATTTTTAATAAAACAAATAAAGCACTCTATTTTTGGATTTTTGAATAATCAATTTTATTTAATTTTTAATTTTTATTTTAAAATATAAGAATATTAACAGAAACACAAATAAACAAAGAAACTAACTCAATAGTTACAACTATACAATTGCAATGGGATCAAAATCGTTTTCAGGCAGACCAAGGAACACTTTTCGGTACGAACTTATTCAGACTGGTCTAAGTGATTGCCAATATGTTTGTCCACTTAAACTTTAACGCTCAAGTTTCATTTTTTCAACTTCGTGATATGCTTAAGGTAGTATTATACTATAATACCCATGTGTCCCATACCATGACATACCCCCGCGATCAAGTCAAGCACAACGATTCATCGAAGCAGGTGAGTATACTGAGATCATCCTTTATCTTTTACAACTTCAGACTATAGGTGAACAGGTCAGTACTTCCGTACAGCAGAGTGACCAATAGTATCTGACGAGGGTTAGGCAAATAGCTTATTTGGTATGATTGAATTTATGGAAGTTTCTCATGATGAGATTTCATTTCTTTTAAGGTTTTGGCCCTTTTGATTTGGCTCTTTTAAGAATATCCTGACTGTGCCTAGGCCTGCATGTAATCTGGATGCAACAGAAGGGCAGCCAAGATATCCCCGGATGACTCAACAGCATAAAGACCCGAAACCTCAGATGTTGGCTATCTATCAACACAGGATTTAAGACCATAAAATCATACGCCGATGGTATGTTACCTACAAGATACATAGTTCGTATTGTTTATATCACTTAGTATCTTTTAATCACTTTGAGCGTAAGCCTACCGACATATCACATTAGTCTTTTCAGCTACGACACCTTACATGTGTCAGTCATTACCTTTATCACGAATATTCATTTCATTTCCCATGAATTTTTAGGTGCGAACATTTTTCAAATATTGTTTTTGTATTTTTCTAATTTTTCTCCCCTCAAACAATACATATATACATATATCGCCCTCTTCCCCCCTAAATTTGTGCATCATACTTTATGCACAAATTTACCTAATAAAGAAAACATATGCACAATGTTTTAAACAAAAGGGAAAGGAAAATATTTTTGTTGTTTTTGCTTAACCATTCATTCATTAGATTAAAACTAATCAATTTCAACATTAACACACGAAATTTAAATTGTACCTTTTCGCTGATCTTTTCTTACCTCATCTCCTCCAAAGGAAACATCACAATCGTAAAAATTTGAACCTTTTTGCAACAGTGAGATGTTATCCTTCATGTCCCTGGAACAACCGCTATCAACACTTCAGAGATTGTCAACAACTCCTCCTTGGCTGTTCCTAAGAAAATAAAGAGATTAGTAAAACAGTGGGACCTGGCCATCATGGTCCTGGGTTTCCCTGAAGCATCAAAATAAGACACTTCTTTAAGACACAAGCCCCTTTTGTTTCGAGGATTGGTGATGTTGCTACTGATTTAGATTTGGGTTTCCAAATCTGTTTCGGTTTAACAAACACGGTTGTTGCCTTTTATTGAGCAACTGTGGCTGTTTTAGGTTTAGTCGTTTTAGAAAAAGATTTTTGTTTCTGAACAGCCTTGCGTTTGTTTTTGGCAACATTCCAATCCTCATCAGATGGTTTAACCTTGGAATTCACATTCTTCATTGCCTTAGGTGATGATACCTTCATCGGCTTGGAATGATTGTTATTCTTTGGTGTAGCCTTCTGATTTTTAGCACACGGAACATGGGGACTATGTGTGCAGTTTCGAGCAATGTGACCAGGAATGCCGCAATTGAAGCACGTTTGTCCTCTTCACATGTAAAGCATTCTGATCAGCGTGATTTGCTCGTACAGGCCTTGAAGGATGAACTGCTCCCTTCTGTGCTTGATACCCTTGCACGTTTCTTGCAGACGAAGATGAATTTGGATGTCTGTACTTGTCGGTTGCAAGGGCCTTCTTCTGTTGTGGAGATTTCTTTGGATTCTTCTTCTTTCGTTTAGACTGCAAGTCTTGTTCAGAAATCTCCCCAACCTTTCCAAAAGATTTGGTAGCACGGTCGAAGGCATATTTGTCACATCTGCCATTAATAACCGGCTTAACAAAAGCATTTTTCACAGCACCAGCCTTTTGAGGGCTATTGCTGCCCACTGATGATCTTGGAGAACGTGACTGTCCTTGACGTTTGGAATTCTGCTTTCTTCGTCTCCGATTTGCTCTTTTCTAGTTCTTTTAGCTTGCTCTGAACCTTTTCATCAGTAGTAGAAGGTCCAGATTGTTCAATTTGCACACTTAGAGCCTTGTTCACATCAGTTCTCTCTTCATCAGCTGAATCATTTGAAGAGTCAACAGCACCAAATGGTTCCCGTGCGTCTGGCGTATAATCACTGGGTTTGCCATACACCATATGCTGTGCTTTCTCAATATCTTTGTCGGTTTCAGGCGTTGTTGTGTAGTTGTGATTATACGGTGGGGCAACCTGATTGAATCCCAAACCTTTCCCCTTGTTCTCTTTATATGCCAGCTGCACATTGCACACGTCCTGAACAAGCTTGCTGGATGTATCAAACTTCTTTATATTGACTTCGTTTTGTTGATATTTTCCAGTAAGAAGTCCCAGCTCAACTCTTACCAAGTCGTATTCCACGGTTTTTGATTCTAATATGGTTTTGTAATCATGGACCCAACATTTCTATTGATTTACGTCCAGGTGGAGCTGAGCTATATCTTTCTTTTGTGCTTCAACCTTTTCTTTGAGTCACTTGTTGCTTTCTCGAAGGCTGATGCACTGAGCCATTGCATTGTTGTATTCACCAGTCATTTTGGAATTAAGAACCCGGAGTTGAGCAACCCTATTCCTGCAAGGTTCAGTGCACAAAAGATAGTTGACTGTGTCAATGGACGAGCTAGATTTGTCAGCGTTGGTTTGGGCTTGAGGTCGAGTTTGGGGTGCTGGACTACTGATGGCTGCTTGCTGTGGTTGAGGTTTCTGTTCAGACACTTCTTCAGAATTAGACTCAGTTGATTTTGCACATCGATCGTGGAGATCTTGGTATAATTGTAAACGATCCCATAACCAAGATACAAAAGAGTCCTTGCCATCACCCAAAAAGCTATTCAAATCATTCCTTACATCCTCTTTTTGCCTTCCACGGTCAAGCAAACGCATCACATAGTCAGCAACCGGATCAACATTATAGTCTCCGATAAACTCATTCAGCTTTTCCTTCACTTCATCCCGCAGGCTCGAGTGCTGAATTTGGGCTGCAGACATCTTCGGATAATCGAAACCGGACCGGTAAACACGATAAAAAATGTCCGAAAACTATTTTTACCAAAATGTACCGTTAGACTCGTCTCGACGATATGATTCCAACGATATATACTGTCCGATGGTGATTTCAGGAATTTTCATTCCTTTTTTTGCCCCAAAAATCACACGAGTCTAGCCGTGCAACCGGTTTATTAAAATTGTCTAAGGATCAAATTCTGTGTAAGAAAACGTTTAACTCCGGTTACGTCAGCTGGTTAACTTTCCACCTTTTTGGGTGCAACTCGGAACAGTACCAAATTTGGAACAGTAACTCGGATTAACAATCCGAGATGGAATCCGGAAACAGTGATCCAAGATACTAATCCGAAATGGTAATTCGGAACAGTATCCGAGATGGAATCCGGGATGCACTGTTTTAGTTTGGAATGAGAATCTGGAATGAGAATCCGGAACAGTCCTCCGAAAGCTATCAGATACTCAGCAACAGTGACAATCCGGAACATTAATCCGGAGTGAAAGTCTATCTGAATTCGGAACAGTTACGAATCCGGAATCTTTGAAGATTATCCGAAATCCTTGAAGAAAATCCGAAATGCTTGAAGATTTATCTGAAATCCTTGAAGAAAATCTGAAATGCTTGAAGATTTATCCGAAATCTAACAGAAATTCAAGATTTTTATCCGAAATGCAGCAGATTTCAATCCGAAATACAACCAGAAAATCAGAAATCCTTGAATGTTGATCCGAAATGCTTGAATCTTCTTCGTGTTCTTCGGCAGAAAACCAAACAGAATCTTGTAACATCAGATCTCAGCCTGGAAAACAGGTTTAAACAGGCTCTGATACCACTTGTAAGTTCCGTTAATCCGGATCTAACACTGATATCACACAATCACCAAGGATGGGCGGAATCCAAGCTTGATGATCTTCAAGAAAAACCGAAATGATAAAGAACAATACGAATTCACTTTAACACCTTGCACACGATTCTATTACTTGAATAAGCAAAACCGTCTGGTACAAGATGAAGGTTCTCCAGAGAAAACCTAAGAGTCTCCAAAAGTCTAACCCTAGGAAATGACATAAGCTTAGCTTATATACCTAGGATAAGGCATAACCCTAATGGGCTTGCCTGGCCCACATGGCCTATGGCATGCCCAAATGACCTATAAATGTCCAAACCTAACACAAACTAACCCAGTTAAGCCCAGTTAGCTACCATAGACTGTTGCGTATATTTGATGCTTCAGTCTCACACTTCTAGGACCTAACAAGTAGGATATCAACGCCCATTATGGTTTTAAAACGAAACTATGCCACATAAGGGCATTTCGGTAATTATATACCGTAGAAAAGGAACTTTGAACATAATTTTAAGTTTATAATCATGAGTATTCTGGAAAAATATTTTATTTATGATATAATATCAGTAGGATATCAATTATATGTGTATTTTATCTTTTATGACCAAACTATACACCGAATGGGCATTTTGGTCATTTTACACGTAGTTTATAAATTATTTGGGATTCTGAGTTGATAACATGTACCTACTGTAAATATGTTTAAAATAAGTTTCAAAATGGTATCAAGTCTTTGTCAATAATATGGTTTAAAACCATACTATGCGCCGAAAGGGCGCTTATGTCGTAAAATGACGTCTTTAAGCGATGTTTACGAAAATTGATGTTAAGGTCAGATTAAAATGTTTTTAAATATGTTATTTAATATAACATATCAGTAGGTAAATGATTTATCTTGAAAAGATTGATTAAAATCATTTTATGAGCCACAAGGGCTAAACCGTCATTTATCGACACAGTTTAAGGACTTGCTTGAAAACTAAGTTTATAACTTAGTTTAATATCCCAAATAATCCTACTTATAATATTACATCAGTAGAAACTCATTTTCAAGTTCAATACAATTTAAAACCTTGTTTTATACAAAAAGGGCATTTTAGTCAAGAATGACATAATTATGGAACTTGCGCATAAACTTGGATTCTGATTATGATCATGTAATATAACCTCAGAGGGTTATGTTACATTATATCTTGATCATAATGCAACTTTAGATCAGTAGGTAACTAATCTAAATCGGGTCAGAATCGAAAGTCAAACTACATGACTTTCGGTTGCGAACCAACCCTAGAACTGAAATTGACGACCGAACATGTTCTCACATGTTCTAATAATTATTACCAACTTGTTTAAGTGTCAAAACAGGTTTCATAACATATATAAGATCATTTTTGTGATTTTTCCAAAAAATTGCATGTTTAACTTTTTAATATCATAACTTTGACCCGCCAATTGGTCTAGCAAACGTGATCTCAGGAGGTGCCTTTATAAGGACTAACACCTACCTTATTACGATCACTTAGCCATGTTCATTTTGGACCATAATGGTCTTAACCGAAAGTCAAAGTGTTTTCCGAAAGACGCTTGACTTTTGGCTATAAAAGCCTATAAACAAAAATGCACAAAGAAGGAACACTTACCAGTGATTCCTAAGGTGCAAAGAACTATGTTGGATGCTCCTTTTAGCTAGGAACTTCTAGAGGGGGGAGAATAGTGAATAAATGAGAAGGTGCAAGTTGGAATGTGAACTTAAGCACCTATTTATAGTTGGAGAACTCAAAGGAGATGAAGCCAGGTGTTTAGGGGTGTAAGAAGAGGCTTACAAGTGTCTCAAAACGTGGCATAGCAGTCTGGGAAGCCATGGTTTCAGTTTTAATGGTTTTGGCATTTTTGTTTGGAAGCCAAGTAAACTTTCTACAGCAGAGGGCTTCTCGCGCCCCGCGAGAGACACATGCCATGTCTCTCGTGGCCTGCGACCGCCCCACGACCACTTTAAAACTTTGACACTTTAGCCTCTTTAACTTATAAAAGCTTATAAAAGCCTTCTAAAACACCTTTTTGGCACTTTTAGCCCTCCGTAGCCATTACTTGGTATACCCGGGATTATGCCCGGATATTGTTGAGCTCTCGGTTCGTTAAAAGGTCACTCAGAGGTAAGAATTAACATGTTGACACTTTTAATCCCTCCAATATCCAACTTCAAATATTACTGAATTTAATCACTCTCGTCCAACAAACAGGACATATGAGAGTTAGGACTACATAAAGGATCACTCAGAGGCTCAGTATAAGCATGTTGACTCCGATGTCACTCAGAGGCTAGGCATGTTGACACAACGGTCACTCAGAGGCCGAGTTTAAGCATAACGACACTAATGGTCGTTCGGAGGCTACGTTTTTATGTATGACGACGCTAATGGTCGTTCAGAGGCTAGGTTTATGCATGTTGACATCAGAAAGTCATTCAGAGGCTCAGTTTGAGCATCTTGTCACTTTTAGTCCATAGTAGTCTTTAATTGACTATATTAAAAATACAACACGTGTCACTATATTATTGGACACGATTTTACAGGGTGTTACAGTCTCGCTCTCTTAGACGAGCATCTGTCCACTCACGGTTGGGCCTGCGTCCTCAAGGGGAGCGGTACACCCAGCGTGCGGAAGACAAAACCTACGGTGAAGGTGATAGCGCTAGCGTTTTTCACCGGATACCCAAGAATCATGCGGCGTACATATCCGCTCCACGCGGTGGTTACAACCTGGAAGTCGAGCATGATTATAAATTGATTTACCAGCCGGCCGACGCGGCCGAATACTTCAAGTTTATCAAGGAGATAGCTCTCGCACCACTGGAGCATGCAAACTGCCCTCCAATGTCGGGAAATACAACGGGTTGACCGACCCGAACGATCACCTGCGTCTCTTCACCGGCACAGGACTGATTGGAGGATGGACACTACCAATGTGGTGTCACCTGATCGTTCAAACTCTCACAGGTGCTGTACGCCTGTGGTTTGATAATTTTCCCACGGGCAAACTCGCGTCCTGAAACGACTTGAAAGATAAGTTCCTGGCACACTTCAGTCAACAAAGGCGTTATGTCAGAGACTCTTCTGATGTAATGAATATTTGGCGGCGGGATAATGAAAGTCTCAAAGA
Organism: Scalesia atractyloides; assembly: GCA_947069175.1. NCBI lineage: Eukaryota > Viridiplantae > Streptophyta > Magnoliopsida > Asterales > Asteraceae > Scalesia > Scalesia atractyloides. The sequence continues at coordinate 18,543,712 of CAMTDV010000026.1, forward strand.
TTTCATCACCCGCTACAACAAAGAAGTGCTAGAGATAGGGGACGTGCACAAAGATCTGATTCACGCATAGTTCAAGTACGCCGTACGCTATGACGAGATGATCAAAGTCTTGTCAGGAACTATAGGTCTCCCCAAAAGTTGGGAAAAACTTATGGCAGTGGCAAAGGTCTACGCGCAGACGGAGCGCAACCTCAATAATAGTAGACCTCCCTTACCTCATCACCGTCCCCAAGACTTAAGCAGGAGTTTTGGGAAAAAGAATAAAGGGTGAAGGGACCACGGCCAGAACCCTCCCCACACACCAGTCGATGCTCGCGCGACCATTAATAAGCTCGCCACCCAGCGAGCAATAAAGCAAGATAATTGCGACCGTCAGTGGACCCCACTGACGAAGACACCGGCGGAGGTCCTCAGTACAAAAGACCATCAGTTCAAACAACCACCACCAATGTGCAATAAGAAAGATCAAGACCCTAACCTATTCTGCGATTATCATAAAGACACGGGGCACACAACCGATAATTGCATCTCCTTGCGTATGGAGATCAAAAAAGCACTTAAGAGTGGGAAGCTCACCCACTTATTGCAAAACATGCGCAAGGAGGTGCGCCAAATCACTCGAGGCGGCGAGGGCCCGACTAACAAAAAATGAAGTCTGTTCATATGATTCAGGGTGGTCCTTCGTGCAAGCATAGCCACCAGAAGAGCTGCACGTCTCATTGGCGTGAGCAACAGGTCATCTTCCCCGTCATCTCCAGGGGTCAGCAAGAAGACCGACCGGTGGTGATAACTGATATTTCTGGTCACTACCGCACCGAGTACATGTTCATAGACCCTGGGAGCTCCATGGGCATTACTACGAACAATGCTTCCAACAACTCGACCCGGAGGACAAAGCACTCCTGGAGCCGATGGATTTCCCACTCACTGGTTTCTGCAATGAGGCTATTTTTCCTTTGGGAAAGATTTCTTTCTCGGTGACTCTTTCTGATGGGCGCCACACTCGCACCGTCTAGGTCAATTTCATGGTCATGCCCGCAACCTCGCGCCATGACGTACTATTAGGACGACGTGCCCAACGGGATTTCAGCAAGATTACTTCCATCCCTCACGCCGCTTGCGGTTTTCCCACGGAAACCAGAGTGGCCATCATGTATGCAAGAAAGGAAGTCATGTCTGTGGACGAGAAACCGCCAATAAAGCAACCAAAGCCGTCATCCAATGGTGAGCCAGAAAAGTGGGTACTCAACCACAAGTACCCAGAACAAACCGTGCTCTTGGGACCCGCCATGACTCCCGCAGTCAAGGCGCGGTTGAAACAACTGTTGTTCCGAAATTCTGATATTTTTGCATGGTCACCAGCGGATATGACGTGGGTGCCAAGGGAAATAGCTGAGCATGCATTGCACACATTCCCTTCAGTTCAGCCTATCGTTCAGAAAAAGCGTAGCTTCGGGCCCGAAAAGACCCTCGCTCTGAACGAGCAAGTCATAGAACTTCTCCAAGCAGGAATCATCCGAGAAGTACGTTATCAGACATGGGTAGCCAACCCAGTCATGGTCCAAACGTCCAACGGCAGTTGGCGCATGTGCGTCGATTTCAAGGACCTCAACAAGGCATGTCCCAAGGACTGTTACGCCTTACCGGAAATCGACAAAAAGGTGGACTCTCTTGCTTCATTCAGGTGGAAATGCTTCCTTGATTGCTACAAAGGCTACCACCAGATCCAAATGAAGAAAGAGGACGAAGACAAGACCGCTTTCCGAACAGATAAGGGCATTTTTTGTTACACAAAGATGCCCTTCGGATTGCGCAACGCATGAGCCACCTATCAACGTTTAATGGACCATGTCTTCGGGGATGACATTGGTGAAACCGTGGAAGTATACATTGATGACCTAGTCATCATGAGCTCGGATGAGGAGAAGATGCCGGCAAACATCCAAAAGACGTTTGCCTCCTTGCGCAAGTCAAATCTGAAGCTGAACCCCAGCAAGTGCTCTTTTGGAATGGAGGAAGGCAAATTGTTGGGATGCATCGTTACGCGCGATGGCTTCAAAGTCAATCCCGATAAGGTGGAAGCGATTCAGCGTATGCCATCACTCTCAACTATCAAAGAAATGCAACAGTTGGCAGGGCGGCTGGCTGCGTTGAATAGGTTCTTGGCCAACCACGCAATGAAATCTTTCCCATTCATCAGCACTCTGTGGATTGTGTTAAGAAGAACAAGTTTCAGTGGACTCCGGAAGCGGAGAAAGCCTTCACCCAAATGAAGGAATGCTTGATCAAGCTACCAATGCTCACCGCGCCGCAGAAGAACGAGCCACTGATACTTTACCTTTCCGCATTTGATATCGCTCTGGGAGCAGTCCTACTAGTAGAACGTGCAGGAATCCAGACTCCGATATACTATGTCAGCAAAATGCTTACTGACCCAGAGACTCGATATCCCATGATGGAAAAGCTAGCTCTAGCTTTGGTCCATGCATCCCGGCGGTTGCGCCGATATTGTTCATGCCACGAAATAACAGTTCTCTCGAACTACCATTTAGGCCAAATTTGTCGAAACCAGATATATCTTGCCGCCTAGAAAAGTGGGCGATCGAGCTTGGTGGACACAATATTGTGTATAAACCACAACAGCAATAAAGGCCAGATATTAGCTGATTTCATCGCGGAAGTCCCGCCGAATAAAGCGCAACAATGTGAAGATGTACATAATACAACGCCGGTTACGGATGACCGCGCATGGATACTTCACACCGATGGCGCGTCCAACGATGATGGCGCAGGGGCAGGTCTTCGTCTAATAAGCCCCGATAATCAAGAATTCACCTATGCCATCAGATTGGATTTTAAAAGTACAAAGAATGAGGCTGAGTATGAAGCGTTCCTGCCAGGTCTACGGTTAGCAATCAAAATGGGTGCGCAAAATTTGGAGGCCCATGTCGACTCACTTTTAGTCGCCGGACAGGTCAACGGCCTGTATGACGCAAAAGGCGAAGTAATGGCCTTGTATCTAGAACAGGCGCGAGCCTTAATAACCAAATTCCAACATTTCAAGATAACCCATGTCAACCGAAGCGAGAACAAACACGCCGACGCTCTTAGCAAGTTAGCCACCACAAGCTTTAAGCACCTTACGCGTGAGGTGCGCATTGAGGTACTAAAAAACCCTTCTATTCCTTTGCGACAAGTCAACATCATCGAAGTAGGAAATCCGTCTTGGATGTCTCCCATCATCATGTTTTTGCAACACGGGAGCCTCCCTTAAAACAAAGCGGAAGCAAGGAAGGTCCAGAACAAGGCACTCAACTATGAAATGGCGGACGGTATCTTATACCGAAAGTCATACCTTGGGCCGCTCCTCCGCTGCATTGATTCGCAAGACGCGCAATACTTGATCCGAGAAATACACGAAGGGTTATGCGGAATTCACGCCGGCCCGCGCATGATTGTGGCAAAGATCATGAACGCCGGATACTATTGGCCTGGCATGCACCTTGATGCGGTTGAAACATTACGTAAATGCGCATCATGCGAGCGCCATGCTCCAAAAACACTGCGCCCCAAAAACCCTCTGATCCCAGTAACAACAGCGTGGCCTTTTCAAAAATGGGCAATTGATATGGTGGGACCATTCCCAGACGCCCAGGAGCGGTGAAATTCATAATTGTTCCAGTTGATTATTTCACTAAGTGGGTCGAAGACAAACCACTTGCATCCACCACAGCAACTGTAGTGCAAAAGTTTATATGGGAACACATTTCATGCCGCTTCAGGTTACCCATGCGCATAGTCACTGATCACGGTCCCATTTCGCAGCCGAAGAGCTACAGAAATGGATGAAAGAGATGCATATCGAACACGCTTTCAGTTCGGTCGCGCATCCCCAAGGGAACAACTAAGTGGAAAGAATTAACAAAAGCATAGTCGAAAGGATCAAGACAAGGTTGGGAACAGCGCACAGAGGTTGGGTAGATGAGCTGCCAAGCATCCTATGGGCTCATCGAACTATGCCTAAAACCAGCACGGGCGAAACTCCTTTTAGCCTTGTGTATGGGATGGAGGCAGTGATTCCTGCAGAGATAGGCCTCCCATCACTACGCATGCTAGCTGCACAAAGACAAAACAACGAGGATGAGCGTAGACTTGACTTGGACTTACTAGAAGAAAGGCGTGAAAACGCCGCCATCAATGAGGCAAAATACAAGTTCAAGCTCGAAAAATATTACAATGCACGAGTCCGCATATGCACCTTTTTACCTGGTGACTTTGTTCTACGTGACAATGAGGCGTTTAACACCGAACGTCCTGGAAAACTGGCACCCAAATGGGAAGGTCCTTATGTGATTCATGAAGTTCTGGGAGAAGGCGCATACACACTTAAGTGCCTAGACGGAACAAACATCCCTAGGACATGGAATGCGCAGCAGCTAAGACGATGCTACATGTAAACTTGCAAGTTCATTATCTTTTGCTTACTCTAAAATACGACACTTACGCCCGATTAGGTAATAAAGACAAGAGTTACATGAGTCATTTTTATCTTAATGTTTCGTTACAAATGCGCGGAACCACTTTGGGTATACGCAAAAACACGTTGGTACACAATGACTCGTGAACCCTAAGTCATTACCTACGAAAACACGCATAGGAGCTGATGTTCACACACGAGTTCATTACCAGTTTATTTGCTACATCTACACAAAGCTGGTCCACTTCACGCAAATATTGTAACAAGGAAGAAACATTTCATTAAAAGATAAGAATATTTACAAAGCTGCGCAACATGCAGCGCAATCAAAGATCCTACCAAGATATTACATTAAGGATCCTACACTAGTTTTCTTCTTCAGCAGCGACCTCGGCTTCTTCAGGATAGATATCCTTCAAGCGATCGACGAAATCATCGTGGGTGAGCGCCTTGCTCACCAATTCCAAGGCTGGGATATCAAGACGGTTATACCCTTGCTGCGCCCACTCGAAGACAGCTCCAGTATTAACTCCATGAGTGGAGGCATGACTGGAATCCCATGGAATGTCCAAGGCATGAGTGACTTGTTGCGCAAACTTAGCATAGCCTTGCGCATGCCCATCATAGCGTGCAGCAACCACTAGCTTGGATACTGCACCATCTAACTCCTCATAGTTCACAATGGAATTAGCAATCTGCAAATTCAAAGAATAAGTCAGAGCCATCACGTAAAGATCAAAAAACACAAGCGAAGTATTTACATTGGCAATTCCATGCTGCTGCAGCCACAGCATGTTGTTGGTCAGCGACTCCACCAACGACTCGAAGATGGGGCGGGATTTTTCAGAATCCTCCAATTTTTTCTCGCCCGCTTCCACCTTCGTTTCCGCCAACCGCAGCCTGCACAGAAGCTCAGCTTTCTCCACCGAGGCTGCTTGGAGGTCCTTTTTAGCGCTCTCTAGAGCAGCGCAAGCTTCAACATGTTTGTTTACAACAAGGTTAGCATCATAACTTAGTAATATTAAAAGAGAACAAACACAAAGGCAAAGGAGTACCTCTCTTTGCTCACTGTATGCGCGTTGCACACTAGCTTGTGCAACTGCGGCAGCCGCCGCCTCCTTCTCTTTCTTCTCTCGCGCCACATCAGCGCGCAACCGGGCCAGTTCATCCCTCATGGATTTGTTCTCCCTGTTGTCTCTTTCACAAGCCTCTTTCCACAACTTACGCTCCTCAAGAAGTTTGGTTTCCAAGGCTTCGGCCCGTCTCCTCCACCCCTGCACGGACCATTCTTCAATCCGCTGGTTATCGGTGAAGGCAGTCTCCTTTGCTATCACAGCAGCCTCACGTGCAACCACTTGGGCTTGCTCATTAGCAAGGACCGCTTGGGCAGCCTCAAGATCTTTCTTCTGCTTCACCAGGCCCCGCCATTTACGAATAATCTTGTAAATCACAATGGCAGACCTGGCAGCTGCCTGGAGGTACGTATGATACGTCGCTTCTTCTTCATGATCACAAATCAAACGTACCTCCGCTGGGGGGAAAGCTCCCTTAAAAAACTCACGGCACGCCGGCCAGTGAGAAAAGTCGTCGCCTTTCTCTAATTTCCAAACAGGAGTGTGGATCTCTTCAGCATGAGTAGAGGAGAACGACCTATAATAATAATAATCCCCAGGAGTTTCATCCGGGCGGATCGGAGACACATCAGGGGCAGAAGGCCCCGCGCCATCCCCGGGTGCCAATTCTTCCGCATGCTCCCCTTGTGGAGCACCGGTCTGAGCATCTTGGGCGGAAGCTGTTCCCACCGACTCCGCCTCACCAAAATTAACCGCGCTATCCGGATGCGCGTGTTCTTCCACCGCCACAACGGGCTCTTCCACAACGAACCCCGTTTCTTTCACTTCCATCTCAGGTTCCCCAAGATCCACCCACGATTCCTCAACAACAACTACAGGTTCTTCAATATCCAGCTGTGGTTGCGTTAATGGAACCACCGGACATTCCACCAGGGGAGAACCCACATTAGTACCCATACCGGAACCTTCCACCACCAAGTGAGGCCCCTCTCTCACTGGGACCGATTCTTCTACCCCAGCAGCAGAGCTTCCGCCTTGACCACCAGCCTGGGTCATGGGGGAATCAATGTCCGCGGCACATGACCAGCTCATCCCCCACTGTATAATAACGGAAGTTAGTCATGCACAACATGAAAACCGGGGGAAGAAGATAGTGAAGGGTATAGAAAATTACTGAGGGATATCTTAGCAGTTAGTGATCCTAGATTCGCACGCTTCCCCATATGCTTCCTCGCAACCTTTTTAGGTGGTTGAACGGAGAGGTCCTCCTTCGGATGCCTCTTTTGCTTCAGAGACACCTTCGGGATCTCCTCAGCGTCCTCCAGACTAGCAGGTTTGGCGGTCGAGATAACCGCCTGCTTTGGTGCAACCTTCCTCGCACCTACAGGTTCAAGACCCTCCCATGAGTCAGAAATGACTACATATGCATTCCACTTGTCAGACACAATGCGCTTACATTTGGGAGGGCCCACCCCGGGTTGAGTCGCCTCTCTCTCCACCATGGCGCTCGACCCTGCGCGTCTCTTTTTCATATGATCTAGGCCAATGCCCAAATCTCTCAGAGCGCCTACATTAAACAAGAACAACAAATAAGTCACCTGCAAAGGTGCAATATTAAACAATCAAGACTCACCAGTTGGCGGCGCGGGGGCCTCCAGGTCCGCATCCTTGATCAGGGCAAAATTGCCTAGAACCTGCGCATACCAGGTGGGCTCATCCGATCTCAAGGGGAGCTTCTCAATCCGTCCTTGTTTCCTCTGAAAGGCGGCCAAAAATTGAGGGGCTCCTACAAGAAAATACATGCATATTAGATTACAAACAACTCGAAAATCAAGAAAATACAATGGAATAAGAGCACTTACTCCGGTCACCCTCCACGTACATTGTCGGTGCCGGCGGTTGGGTTTCCACAGCAGGCTCATCCCCGCCGTCACCAGTACTTTCTCTGGCAACTGGATCGCCGGGATCTCCTTCAGATCACAATACCAGGGGTCCCACACTGGTATTGGCAGGGTCTCTACCGGAATCTCATCCGGCCCCGAATGTTAAAGGCACGGGAATAACACCGGCATTCACAAAAAAGAATTTTGCCTTCCAATCATGGAAGGACTTGGGAGGAGAGAGCAAAATTTTCCGCGCCTGCGGATGATGCTGAAAAGAATAAAACCCCATTGAACAATGGAGTTGGTAAAAAATACGGAAACGGTCAACGGTGGGAACAGATCCCGTCGACCGGCACAAAAACTCAAAGTGCTTTATCCTCACCATTCCCATCGGATTCAACTGGGAAAGTGGAAGCCATAGTACTACAACACTTCAAGAAAAAACTTGGTGACAGGCAACCGGAAGTTTTCATCACCGAAAAAATCGTAAAACATGGTGATATAGCCCGCCGGAGCATCTGCAGTTGTCTCACTCTCAGCCGGCAACCAGGCATCCCAGTTGGGACGAAACCGGAAACCAGCAACAATATCCTCAAGAATTTGCCGGCTCAGCTTACACGCCGGCGAAGGAGGCGGAACCCCAACACCAGAGGCAAATTCAGGCCCTCTGGATGCCATAGAAAAGAAACAAAAGAAAAGTTTTCTTGAAGACAACTTTGAAGAACACAAGGACTCAAAGAACAACAGAGAAGAAATTGAAAGGAAACAAACTTTTCTTTTGTTTCTTTCTATGGCATCCAAAGGGCCTGAATTTGCCTCTGGTGTTGGGGTTCCGCCTCCTTTGCCGGCGTGTAAGTTGAGCCGGAAAATTCTTGAGGATATTGTTGCTGGTTTCCGGTTGGAGAAGGTGTCACACACGTGATAATAACAACCAACCAGAAATGGACGCGTGGCAAGCAAGTTGGTAATGACGGTGAACGTGTGCACGTGGCCGCCACGCTCTCTGCCAATTCATTAATGAATGGCAGACGAAGCGGCTGAGTGCTCGCTACAGCTGTCAGACGTCTTTTCAACTCCCACTCTCACCAACTCACTGCAACATCAGAAGAGCAGAGTTTCGAATTCCAAGAGCTTGATGACAAAATGTTTCCTTCACACAAACGTTTTCTCTCAACCATTGTCAAAATTTTCACCATTACATTAACAGAGCATGCAACAATCCTTTTAGTCCAGCACTCTTCCCACTTTACAACATGCGCGTAGGAGCAGCACTGGACTGGGGGACTAGAGGAGGTATGGTCCCAAATGACCATACCCTTGACTACGTTTTACAAGGATAATCTTGCATGCAACATGCAACGGTGCGTGTTCCTCAACACCAATAAGTCATACAATGAACCTTGCGCACTCAGCGCAACGGTGAATTAGACCAACAACAATAGGTCATACAATGAACCTTGCACACTCAGCACAACGGTAAATTAGACCAATACCAATAGGTCGTACAATGAGCCTTTCACACTTAGCGCAATAGTGAACTAGACCAATACAATTAAGTCACACAACGAGTCTTGCGCACTCAGCGCAACAACAAGTTAGACTAAACCATACAAGTCACACAACGAGCCTTGTGTACTTGGCACAATGGCAAGTTAGACTTACAAGGACAAGACACACATGAGAAACACCTCATAATCTTGGGACGAAAGGATATACCCCTGACACCCTGCGCTGGCGGGAAAAACACTGACAGTCTCGCAGAAGGGGTAAGCACTAAGAGGTGTTGACCATACTCAAGGGTACAAAGTGGCAGAACTGTGACCAAGGGTTGCTCGGCAGGTTGCGTGTGAAAGTGTCGCATGAGCAGTAATGCAGACATCAGACTGCACGCTAACCATATCTCTGCCAGTGACTATTCCACCTTCTCCACTTTCGGCTGGATGCAGGCCTGACACCAGAGACGTTGCCTTTACACGTGGCGCCACTCAACATCCGACAAGACACACCTCCTGACAATAGACATTAATTCTCCTGCAGGGAATATTTAATGTCTGACACAGAGGACAAAACGGATGTCTCTGGCTGTATGGGCCGGGCCCGTGGCCCACCAGCCCATCTCCTGAACAGACCTTTTTGGCTATAAATAAGTATCGGATCTCCAAGTAAAACCAAGCTTAAACACACACAAGCTTACGCTTACACCAGTACTTGCATCTCGCTGCCTTACTTACCATCCTTAAAATACTTATTCTCACGCCAGAGTGGGGTCACGGAGAAAACCACCATTTTCCCCGTGACGAGACTAACGATGTTGTTAGTTTTGCAGATCAGTTTAAGTGAGCCACCCAGAAGAGCGAAGTGAAAGGATAATCTTTTATGCAGAAATACACTGGTTGTAACTTATATATCCCCGGATATCCCTAGGTTCAATCGGTGCTTCTTCAACAACCAACACGTGTTTGTACCATTTGCATTCGATACCCATGGCTCATCGCACCTGAGGTTGTGGAGCTACTTAGTCGAGTCAAGCGGATCATGCATAGTCATGTTACGACTGCAAGATCTATAAATGTTGTTTTTAAAAAAACTTAACTATTCAAAAAGGGTTAGTAGCGCAGCTTGTTGCCCGTTTGCCTTCTATTATTTCGATGTATTAAAAAAATTATATGAAAAAATACCAAGTATCATAGAACAAATACGTTATTATTCTTATAATTAGCGTATACCACCTATATGTGCCTGAACAAATATTATGTTAATCTTTGAAGTTAAATGAATGAATTTGTCATATTAACCATCTCTTAATACTTTTCTTAATTAAAGAAATAAACAAATATTATATTCATGTACATGATTACAAACCAAAGCTGGTGCTTTATTCTGTGGTCTTGAGATTGGATTGCGCCTTTTATTTTACTTTTCTGGGCTTCTTTGTTGTTGACTTGTTGCTGTTATTGTCGTCTTGAAATTTGGGTTGGGCTTCTCTTTTGGGCTGTGGTAAGCGTAAAATAATTAAATTGGCTGGCCATGTTTCATTTTAAGAGTTAACTTAATTTATATAAAAAGGTTCTCACTAAATAATAATTTCAGTTATCATTGGTCAGTGGGTGTATTATTGTCATCTAACATGCATATATATAGTATAACAGGTTATAACCCCATGTAATACAAGGGGTTAAATAAATAAAAATCGAATAGTTAATAACGAAGATTTAACAATTATAAAACGATATTTTTAAGACGCTTTTCTGATATTCAAACAAAATTTTGTGTCATGTATGATCAAACTTGTGATGTTTGTCAAGTTTATAAATATGAAAACATTTGAACCATCGATTAGAAGACAAACTGATCATCGGTTTTTTCCCGAATTTTAACAGTCATGTGAACATACATTTAATAACCTAAGTTTTATTTAAATAATAGTGGTCTTAATTTATTAGTTCTAAAAAATATTGAAATGTCCAGATTAAGCATATAGCAATTAGCCAATTAGATAAACTTATAGCTACAAAATAGTATTTAAATTAATTAGATATTATAAATTATCGGTAATTATTATATTATATAACTTTAAAATTTAAATATCTAGATGTGAGTTGCATCTTAAAAGGATGGTGTTTTTGGATAAATTTATTAGTATGGTAAATGTAATTATTATTGTTAGTGTATTTTAAACACATATTAAATTTAATAATTTAAATTAAATAATAATTATCTGCAATTAAGGAATTAAGATATAATTTCTAACCTAATAATTAATATAAATAAATAATAAGATATTTTATGGAACTTTATCCGTACTTTCTTAAATGTTTAAAACATATATTAAATTTAATAATTTAAATATAAATAATAATTATCTACAATTAATGATGGTTTAGAATAATTACAAGTATCCTTTCATTGATTTATTTTATTATATAGTATATCATAGGCTGATATTCGATGAGAACTGAGTTCTTCTTGTTTTATTGATTTTGTTCCTCTATACTGACTATTTCAATATTATCATGATATATATGTCCAGAATTGGTAACCAAAGATTGCAACAAATCAATAAACAAAGAAACTTGAATTGCGATGAGAGTCGGTTATCCTCTGATTCAAACTTGAATTGGTAAGAGGGTCACTTACCCTCTGATTCTTTAGGTGATGTGTAATTGGCATTATATGGGTATGAAAGGGTTTGATAATGCTTTCAACGTCGTCCCCTAGGGATTGTAGAGGCATGAAGATGGAGGGACATTTCTAGAATAATGCTCAAAGAGAAGAAAAATAATGGAAAGTAATAAATGAAATGAGCATTAACCGTTACACATTTTTTAAAGAGGCATTATAATGGTGATGTGGTGAAAAATGCCCGTTAGTAAACATTAACCATTAGCTTATATACGGATATACAAGACCGACGCGAACCGTACACATGTTCTAATAGTTACAATCTTTCATTGTTTATAGAAAGACCCTATAACTAATAACAAACACATAGTAGACTTCATATATACAACTTACTAATAATTATACATTTAACCCGTAACCTTATTAAACGAATGATCGAGATTGTGTCCAACTTATTTAAACAAATGACTAAGATTTTCCGTTGCGAAAGAATATTTTTAAAATCTAATATTTTTGGTAAAAATTTGGGGTGTAGGGCTGTAAGCGAAACGAACGAGCACGAACAAGGCCATGGTCGTGTTCGTTCATTAAGGAAATTAGCATGTTCATGAACATATGTTTATGTTCGTGTTCGTTCGTTAAGGAAATTCAGTTGTTTACGAATAGTTCATGAACACTGGTCTCGAACACAAACGAACACAAGCAAATAAAAAAGAACGTAAACGAACATTTAACTAGAAAATAAAAAATATAAACATTGTTATCCTATACAACCATCAAGTGATAAATCAAAACACAAGAATTCTATTACACAACCAAACGATGTATCAAGTTTAACTAACTTAGACATAATTAACCCAAATGTCTTAGAATGTCCAAATTTTAGCTAACTTAAAAAAATAGGGTCTCAGGTTTTCAATATGTTTAGACAAAACGGTTATATTTTTTTTAATTTAATCAAACGAACACGAACGAACGTAAACGAACGAACGTAACTAAACATATTAACGAACGTAACCGAACATATTAACGGACTTTCACGAACGCAGCAACAAAAGAGACTCGTGTTCATATTCGTTCGCTAAGCTAATCAAACGAATTCTTTTGTTCGTGTTCGTTCGTTAAGCTAATTGAACGAACATAAACGAACTTCCTACTGAATGGTTCACGAACTGTTTGCTGAACGTTTGGTTCGTTCACAACCCTAGTGGGGTGTTACATATATAATCTGTAAAAAAACTTCATATAACTGACGTATATTTCTCATCATGTGACAGTTCATACAACTAACTTAAGTCTATCACAAAAACCAGCTATGTTAATCAGTAACACTGAAATACAAGAATATGACATGCATTACATGGGTTAAATGCTGAAAAATATGTATTACACAAATATATATTCTTCATATCATTGAAATTACATATAATATTATATATAAATAGTATTATTTTTTAAATTTGTGTATCCTCTAAATATAACTTTTACTAAAATAAATGAAAATAAATTTATTAATATATCATAAATAGATTTGTTATTCTTATTAATAACTATTATGGAAATTTAAATAACAATTAGTTATTATAATAATCTAATCTTAGTTAAAGGTTTATACATGCCGAATAAAATATTTTTTTGTGAGGTACAAATTAGGTTATCGCTATAAATAATGTTCATATTCATTAACTATGGACATATGATATTTAGAACTACGTACGAGTCTTTATTGACTTAGGTTTTGTTCTCTGTTATTCACATACTTTGTAAGATATTTTTTATTGAGTAATTTTGAAAACAAATTTTCCTTTTAAAATGATATAATTGTAATACATGCGAAAAGAATACATTATAATTATACTTGAATAATATTTAAAATAATATTAATGCAATTGATGATGAAGATGGCTTTATTATTAAAAATATCACTTCATAGAAAAATAGAATTAGTTATCTATAAAAAACAAAAATTCTTACAGTATAAAAAAAATTAATCCATATGTTTTTTATATACATATATTAAGCATTTTTATGATATATGATACGATTTGTAAGCATTTATATTCTATTATATATATTAATTATGTATATTAAATAGAGGGTGGGAGTTGCTATAAAATTTATTTTTCTTACAAAGTGTAAGAAGTCATAAAACATACTCAAAACCTATAAATAACATAGTGAAGATTACTAAAATACAATATTTATGGGTTTTATGTTGTTTTGAATGATAAGGCTTTGATTATCGAATGATAACATAAGTGCATTTTATGTTGATTATCATGTTGTGTTTTATATTTATAGTTCTACGATGGTGTGTTTGAAGTTTCAAAAGACTGTTAGGGTTTGGATATTGTGTTTTAGTGATCTTCATTATATTAATTGTGGGTTTTGAGTGTGTTTTATGGCTGAAATTGTGGTGTTTTATGACTTTGTACACTTTGTAAGAAAAATGGACTTGGTAGGCGAATCTCACTCATTAAATAGGTTATAGCTCCGTGTATCACACATGTTGAATGAATGTAATTTTATATACTAAATAATAAAACAATATATTTTTAAAACCTCGTTAGTTACACGGGTTGAATTAATGCAATTTTATATATTAAATATAAAAAAGTTATATAGTTAAGAACCTCGTGTATGGTATGAGTTGAATAAATATAATTTATATACCAGATAATAAAGGGTTTATCTTTCAAAACCCCATGTATTACAAGAATGGATTAAATGTAATGTTGTATGCTAAATAATAAAAGTTAACACAATAAAAAAAAACTCTGTGTATCACACGTCTCACCAATCCCTAATGACGTCATTGAGTAATAACGACAACCACAGACTCAAAGATCTAAAGAAATGATGTTGGCGGCCTGGTTTAGAGATTTTAGAATGAACAATTGAGTATGGTTTGCATTGTCTAAAAAACAATTGAACTATACTTTATTGAACAACATTATCGTATCATATGTGTGCATCATATAAGAGAGCTTGTATATGTTAAATTTAGGTATATCTCGTATGAGGTAAACCATATGTTGAATTTTCATATAGCTTAGGTTGTGTGTATCATTTGCCATCCAATCATTTGATCATACTTTTTAAATATAGGCCCGATTATAGTTGATTTAAAAAATATAGGTCCGGTGATAGTTATTTATAACACAAAAATCCTACGTCTGTGCAAGGAACCATACCCTCAACAACATACCACAAGAATAACCTTGCGCGCAATGCGCAATGGTGCACCATTCTTGGAACCAACAGATTGCCTAACAAACCTTGCGCGCAACGCGCAACGGTATTGCAACCTTAACACTTGCAGGTCACACAACGAACCTTGCGCACTCAGCGCAACGGCAAGTTTGACCAACACATGCTGGTCACACAACGAGTCTTGCGCACTCTGCGTAACGGCAAGTTAGACCTGGAAATATGTCACACAACAAACTTTGTGTACTTGGCACAACGGCAAGTTAAACTTCGACGCGCAGGCCACTTGATCCTGCGCGGGCCAAACAACCCTCTAGCCGCGAAGTCCCAAACCTTGCAGAGGACAAGACAAACATGAGAGAAACTCATAGTCTTGGGGATAAAAGGACTTAATCCCTACAACTCTGCGCTGGCTAGAAAGCACTGAAAGCCACGCGGAAAGGAAAAGCGAAAAGAGGCGTTGACTACATACAAGGGTACAAATGTGGAAGAGCTGTGACCCAATGGTTGCTCGGCAGGTTGTGTCAGACTGCGTCGCATAAACAATAATGCAGAGGCCAACTTGTGCTCCAACCATACTTACGCCAGTGACTGTCACACATTCTCCACTTTTGGCTGATGACAGGTCTGACACCAGGGACAGCTGCCATAACACGTGGCACCATTTAGCATCCGACAAAGCCCACTTCCTGCCAGGGATTATTTAATGATCGCTGCAGAGGGACAAAACGGATATCCCTGGTCGTCTGGGACCATCAGCCCATCTCCTAAACCCACTTATTTTCGGCTATAAAATGAGTATCGAACCACAAAATCGACTCCTAGATACGAACTTACGACTTACTTGCTATTACCTTGCAATACAAAATACTTATTCTCACGCCGGAGTGTGGTCACGACGAAAACCCTCCCCTTTTCCCGTGACGAGACTAATGGCGTCGTTAGTTCTGCAGATTAGCTCAAAGTGAGATCACATAAAAGAGCGAACGAGAGACAAACTTTTATGCAGAAAAACTAGGCGGTAAATAAGATATCTTCGGATACCTGTCAGTTTAGCCAATGTTTCTTCATTAGCGCCATCCGCTTTTTAATCACTCTCACATCCGTTTTCTCGTTTCGCTTTTTCTCAATCCTCACTTACAAATGGCTGATTTTCCATCCAACACACCACGAGGTCCTCGAGCTGAAAGCAAGAACCCAGTTCATACTTCTCGACTCGACGGACAAGTGGAAGAAGCTTCTTCCGGGAATGCTGGGGCTCATCACGACTCCAGTCGTGTGAATATCCCGATAACCCCCGGAATCCAAATGGAGACTCCATGCGTACCAATCACTTCGATTTTACCTCCGGGTGAAACTCTGATGTCTTGGTGCATCAAGTCTCAAACGGATCTGAATGTCGTTTACGTGTAACTCTGCGCACAAGCCAACACTTCCGGTGCGCCGGTGTAGCCAACTACTCACGTGCATGCTTCTCCTGCACCTCAAGTTCTCAGCTATGACTTGTCGGCGGGAGCGAGCATACCATCACAACTCCGTACACGAAAGACGGAGTACTCTCAATCGCTTCCTAAACATGAGTCTCACACTCATAGGCGAGCATCCATCCACTCACGGCTGGGCCCGCGTCCTCTAGAGAGGCGGGACACCCAGTGTGAGGAGGACCGAACTTATGGCGAGGGTGATAGCGCCAGTGTGTTTCACCGGCTACCAAAAGATCATACTGCTTACAGACCTACGCCACAGGCTGTTTACAACCCGGAGGCAGAGTACAACTATAATTTGATCTACAGGCTGCTGAAGCAGCCAAACACTCAAAATTAATCAAGGAGATTGCGCTCGCACCGCTGGAGCGCCCCAAACTTCCCTCCAATGTGGGAAAGTACAATGGGTTGACAGACCCAGATGATCACCTGCGCCTGTTCACCGACGTAAGACTAATCGGAGGCTGGACGCTGCCCATGTGGTGTCACTTGTTCGTCCAAACCCTTACAGGCGTTGTGCGCCTGTGGTTTGACAACTTGCCCACGGGCAAGCTCGCGTCATGGAACGACCTTAAAAATAAGCTCTTGATGCACTTTAGCCAACAACGGCGGAGCTTCCTCTGACGTATGAACATCTAGTGGTGTTATGACGAAGTCTCGAGGACTTCATCACCCATTACAATAAGGAGGTATTGGAGATAGGGGATGTGCACGAAGACATGATTCATGCACAGTTCAAGTATGATGTCAGCTGCGACGAGATGATCAAAGTCTTGTCAGGAACTACCGGCCTCCCAAAAAGTTGGGAAAAACTGATGGCGGCAGCAAAGGTCTATGCGCAGACAAAGCGCAACCTCAATAACAGTAGACCTCCCCTACCTCATTAACGTCCCCAAGACATGAGTAACAGTTTTGGGAAGAAGAATAAAAGGAGTTGGAGGGAAGCCAGCCATAACCCTACACACTCACCGGTCAACCCTCGCGCGACCATCAATAAGATTGCTACCCAGAGAGCAATAAAGCAGGATAATCGCGATTGTCAGTGGACACCACTGACGAAAACACCGCCGGAGGTACTCAGCACTGAAGATCACCAATTCAAGCAACCGCCACCGATCCACAATAAGAAAGGTCAAGACCCCAACCTTTTCTGCGATTATCATAAGGTTACAGGCATACAACCGATAACTACATCTCCTTACGCATGGAGATTGAGAAGGAACTAAAAAGTGGGAAGCTCACCCACTTACTTCAAAATGTGCTCAAGGAGGTGCGCCAGATTACTCGAGGCGGCGAGGGCCCGAGTAATAAGAAGATGAACTCTGTTCATATGATCCAAGGTGGCCCGTCGCGTAAGCGCGGCCATCAGAAGAGTTGCACGCCTCACTGGCACGAGCAACCGGTCATCTTCCCCGTAGTCCCCGGGGGCCCACAAGAGGATCGTCCGGTCGTGATAACTGGCATCTTTGGCCATTATCGCACCGATTATATGTTCATAGACCGGGAGCTCTATGGACATCATATATGAACAGCGCTTCCAACAACTTGACCTAGAAGACAAGGCGCGCTTGGAGCTGGTGGATTTCCCACTCATTGGTTTATGTAACGAGGCCGTCTTTCCATTGGGCCAAATCACGTTTCCGGTGATTCTTTCCGACGGGCAACCCTCGGGCACGGTCTAAGTCAATTCATGGTCATGCCCGCGACTTCGCGCCATGATATGTTGCTGGGCCGGCGCGCCCAAAGAGAGTTAAACATGATCACTTCCACTCCTCATGTTGCCTGCGAGTTTCCAACGGAAACCGGGGTAGCCATCATGTATGCAAGGAAGGAGATCATGTCCGTCGAGAAGGAACCACCGATGAAGCTACCGAATTCATCATCCAACGGCGAGCCAGAGAAATGGGTACTAAACAACAAGTACCCGGAACAAACAGTACTGCTAGGACACGCCATGACCCCCACAATTAAGGCGCGGTTAAAACAACTTTAGTTTCGCAATGTAGATATTTTTGCCTGGTCACCGGCAGATATGATAGGGGTACCGAGGGAAATCGCTGAGCACGCGCTGCACCCATTCCCTTCAGTTCAGCCTATCGTTCAGAAGAAGCGCAACTTTTGTCCTGAAAAGACCCGCGCACTGAACGAGCAAGTTTCAGAGCTCCTCCAAGCCGGAATCATCCGAGGAGTACGCTATCAGACATGGGTACCCAACCCAGTCATGGTCCAGAAGCACAAGGACGGTTGGCGCATGTGCGTCGATTTCAAAGATCTAAACAAGGCATGTCCCAAGGACTGCTATTCTTTACCAGAAATCAACAAGAAGGTGGACTCCCTCGCTTCATTTAGGTGGAAATGCTTCCTTCATGAAGAAAAAGGATGAAGACAAGACCGCATTCCGCACTGACAAAGGGATCTTCTGTTACACAAAGATGCCTTTCGGATTGCACAATGCAAGAGCCACCTATCAGCGTTTAATGGACCATGTCTTTGGGGACGACATTGGCAAAAACGTAGAAGTGTACATTGATGACCTTGTCATCATGAGCTCGGATGAGGAGAAGATGCTAACAAACGTTCAGAAAACGTTTGCATCCTTGCGCAAGGCAAACCTGAAGCTGAACCCCAGCAAGTGCTCGTTTGGAATGGAAGAAGGCAAATTTTTGGGATTTATCGTCACTCGCGACGGTTTCAAAGTCAATCCCGAGAAAGTGGAAGGGATTCAATGTATGTCTTCCCCCTCAACCATCAAAGAAATGCAACGGTTGGCGGGGCGACTGGCTGCGCTGAACAGGTTCTTCGCCAACCACGCAATGAAGTCCTTCCCATTCATCAGCACTTTGCGGAATTATGTAAAGCAAAACAAGTTCCAGTGGACTCCGGATGTGGAGAAAGCCTTCACATAAATGAAGGAGTGCTTGATTCAGCTGCCCACGCTCACGACACAGCAAAAGAACGAGCCGCTGATACTTTACCTTTCCGCATCGGATATCGCTCTGGGCGCAGTCCTGCTAGTAGAGCACGCAGGAGTCCAAACGCCGATCTACTACGTCAGCAAAATGTTACCCGACCCAAAGACGAGATATCCTATGATGAAAAAGCTTGCTCTAGCTTTAGTCCATGCATCCAGTAGGTTGCGTTGGTATTTTTCCGGCCATGTGATAACAGTTCTCACGAACTATTACTTAGGCTAAATTTTGTCTAAATCGGACATATCTGGCCGCCTAGCAAAATGGGCGATTGAGCTTGATGGACACAACATCGTGTACAAACCACACCCAGCAATAAAAGGCCAGATATTAGCAGATTTGTTACAGAAGTACCAAGCAATAAAGCGCAAGAGTGTGAAGCTGTATAGAACCCAGCGTCGGTTACAGACGACCGCGCATGGATACTTCACACAGACGAAGCATCCAACGATGATGGCGCAGGGACATGTCTTCGCCTAATAAGCCCCGACAACCAAGAGTTCACCTACGCCATCAGGTTGGATTTCAAAAGCACGAATAATGAAGCTGAGTACGAAGCATTTCTGGCAGGCTTTCGGTTAGCCATCAAAATGGGCACATAGAGTTTGGAAGCACATGTCGATTCCCTTTTAGTCGCAGACAGGTCAACGACCTATACGACGCAAAAGGCGAAATGATGGCATTGTATCTTGAACAGGCGCAAGCCTTAATAACCAAATTCCAAAGCTTCAAAATAACCCATGTCAACCGAAGCGAGAATAAACATGCCGACGCGCTCAGCACATTAGCCGCTACAAGCTTCAAGCACCTCGCTCGCGATGTGCGCATTGAGGTACTCAAGAACCCTTCTATCCCTTTGCGTCAAGTAAACATCATCGAAGTGGGGAATCCTTCCTGGATGTCTCCCATAATCATGTTCTTACAATACGGGACCCTCCCCAAAAACAAAGCGGAAGCAAGGAAGTCCAGAACAAGCACTCAACTATGAAATGGCGGACGATATCCTTTACCGGAAGTCGTACCTTAGACACTCCTCCACTGCGTTGACCCGCAGGACGCGTAGTACTTGATACACGAAATACATGAAGGGTTATGCGGAATTCACTCTGGCCCGCGCATGGTCTTAGAAAAGATCATGAACGTCGATTACTACTGGCTTGGCATACACCAAGATCCAGTTGAAACACTAGGGAAGTGCGCATTATGCGAGCGCCATGCGCCGAAGACTTTGCACCCCAAATCCTCTGATCCCAGTGACAACAGCACGACCCTTCCAGCAATGGGTGATCGATATGGTGGGACCTTTCCCAGATGCCCTGTCGCGTTGAAGTTCATAATCGTCATAGTCGATTATTTCACCAAATGGGTAGAAGCAAAACCCCTTGCATCCACCACAATAACTGTAGTTCGGAAATTCATTTAGGAGCACCTCATATGCCGTTTTGGGTTACCCCTGCGCATAGTCAACAACAATGGCCCCAACTTTGTATCTGAAGAACTACAGAAATGGATGAAGGAAATGCATATCGAACATGTCTTCACTTCGGCCGCGCATTCCCAAGGGAACGACCAAGTGGAAAGCATAAACAAGAGCCTTGTTGAAGGGATCAAGACAAGATTGGGCACGGAGCAAAGAGGCTAGGTAGATGAATCGCCAAGCATCCTTTGGGCTCATCGAACCATGCCAAAAACCAGCACAGGCGAAACTCCTTTCAGCCTCGTGTATGGGACGGAGGCAGTGATTCCTGCAGAGATAGGCCTCCCATCACCACGCATGCTGGCTGCGCAAGGCCACAATAATGAAGACGAGCGCAGACTCGAATTGGGCCTTCTAGAAGAGGCGTAAAAATGCTGCAATCAACGAAGCAAAGTACAAGCCCAAGCTCGAGAAACACTACAACGCACGAGTCCGCTTATGTACCTTCTTACCTGGTGATTTTGTTCTACGCGACAACGAAGCGTCTAATGCTGAAAGTCCTGGAAAACTTGCACCTAAGTGGGAAGGTCCCTACATTATCCATAAAGTCCTAGGAAAGGGCGCATACACCCTTAAACATTTGGATGGCATAAACATTCCTAGGACATGGAATGCGCAACAGCTACAAAGGTGCTACATGTAAATTAGCAAACCTATTATCTTATTATATACCTTATACATGGCTCTTAAGCCCTATTGATTAATAAAGACAATGGATACACATATTTCTTTATCTAGATGATTTGTTACAAATGCGCGAAACTACTTTGGGTCTACGCGAAAACACCATGGTACACAATGACCCGTGAACAAAAATTCACTACCTACTGCATGCGCATGGGAGGGGATGTTCATACACGAGTTCATTACCAGTTTTATTCGCTATACCTACACAAAGTCGTTCTCTTCACGCAAATGTTGTAATTGGAAAGAAACACTTCATTAAAAGATAAAGGTATGTACAAGCATGCGCAACGCGCAGTTACATTCAAAGAGATTACATTGAAGATATTACAATAAGCATCCTACACTAGCCTTCACCCCTAGCGACCTCGGCTTCATCCGGAAATATGTCTCTCAGGCGATCAACGTAATCATCATGCTGGAGCGCCTCGCTCACTAGATCCATAATCGTGAGCTTCAGACGGTCGTACTCCCGCTTAGCCTGAGAGAAGGAAACTTCGGTATCAATACCATGAGTAGCAGCGTGGCTGTTGTCCCATTGTACATCCAATGCATGAGTGATATGATGCGCACACTCAGCATAGCCCTGCGCATACTCGTTGTAGCGCGCAGTGACCATTAGCTTGGCCACTGGGCTGTCCAGCTCCGAGGAATATAGGATGGAGTTTGTGATCTGCAATACAAGCAAAAAAAGATTAGAATCAAGACAAAATGATTACAACACAAGCGAAGTACTTACATTGACAACTCCATGCTATTGCATCCACAACATGTTGTTGGCCAGCGACTCCACCAGCGACTCGGAGATGGCGTGGGCAGCCTCAAAATCTTCAAGTTTTTTCTCGCCCACGCCCACCTTACCCTTGGCCAATCGCAGCCGCTAATTATCCTCCAGATGCCTGCGTTGTAATTCAGCCTTTTCCACCAAGGCCACATGGAGATCCTTCTTTGCGCCCTCCAAAGCGGCGCAAGCTTCAACCTGGTTATCCAACAACAAGGTTAGTATGACAGCTTATAGATCATCCAAAACAAATAAATTTAGAAGGGTAAGTTTTTACCCCCTTCTGTTCACTGTGCTCGCGGTGCGCCCTGGCCTCCGCGGCCGTAGTAGAAGCTGCCTCCTTCTCTTTTCTCTCGCGCTCTACTTCTTCGTGCAACCGGGCTAATTCATTTTTCAATGATTTTTTCCCGTGATTGTCCTTTTCACAAGCCTCCCTCCACAACCTGCGCTCTTGAGCAAGTGTGGCAGCGAGGTTTTCGACCCTCCTCCTCCACCCCAGCGCGGACCACTCCTCGGTCGATTGAGTTTCGGCAAATTAACCTTGTCCGCCTCTAACTCAGATTTTTGCACAGCCACTTGGGCCCGCTCTTGGACCAGATCCGCCTTGGCAGCTTCAAATTTATCTTGTTCTTTTTGCATGCTCCGCCATTCCCTTACGATCTTGTGTGTGATCGAGGCGGAGTAAGTTGCTGCATGGAGGTATGCCCCGTAGGTTTGTTCATGACCCTGTTCAGCACGTGCGCGCACCTCTGCTGGGGGAAAGGTTCCCTTGATCCACTCACGGCACGCCGACCAGTGAGAGAAGTCATCTCCTTTCTTCAGCTTCCACACATGGGTGTGGAGTTCTTCAGCACGGCCTGTAGTATAGGACCTGTAGTTAAAATCACCCAGGTCTCGTCCGGGCAGATTGGAGATCCTTCTGCGGAAGGGCTTCTACCAGATCCCCTGGCCTTACCCCCGGGTGCCGGCTCTTCTGCATGAACCCCCTGTGGAGCATCTTCTTCAATTGCCTCTTCACCGGCAACCACCATCGATTCTGTCTCCTCAAAAACAACCCCGACTTCTTCCACCACCACCTCAGGCTCTACAGCCTCAACCTCCACCTGCACCTCTGCCGCCCCGGGCAGTTGACTCCCCACCCTGTGCGCTGGACGCTTGCGCGGTTTCAACCACAGGTGAGGGTATTGGAATATCCTTAGGCGCGGCCGGAGCGGTGGGAGCCACAAAAGTTGCTTCACCTTCTCCTACAAGATGACAAACAATTAGATAAATACAAAAGAAAGAAGTGGTATGACAAACAAGTTAGAAGGTGTTTACCTAAGGAGATTTTGGCGGCAAGCGTGTCCAGGCTCCCGCGCTTTCCTATCACCCTCCGCGCAGCCTTTTTGGATGGCTGCACGGAGATATCGCTCTTCGGATCCCTCTTCCGCCTGAGGGGCTCCGGGCTGGACTCGACCTCCACCGGGTCATCCGGGTTGGCAGTCGGGATCACCACCGCTCCAGTTTGGGTCTCCTCATACCTACAGGCGCAAGACCTTCCAATGAGTCAAAGACTACCACATAGTTAAGTGTTTTGTAAGTCCACGCAACTACAAACTTTTCATGATATGGATCCAAGCAAGATTTCTTAATATACTCAAAAATCTCTAAAAATATAACCATAACTTGACAGGTATGTATGTATGTATGTATGTATGTATGTATGTATGTATGTATGTATGTATGTATGTATGTATGTATGTATGTATGTATGTATGTATGTATGTATGTATGTATGTATGTATGTATGTATGTATGTATGTATGTATGTATGTATGTATGTATGTATGTATGCATGTATGCATGTATGTATGTATGTATGTATGCATGTATGCATGTATGTATGTATGTATGTATGTATGTATGTATGTATGTATGTATGTATGTATGTATGCAATGCATTACATTGCATGCATGCATGCATGTATGTATGTATGTATGTATGTATGTATGTATGTATGTATGTATGTATGTATGCATGTATGCAGGTATGGATGTATGCATGTATGTACGTAATTATGTAAGAAATACTCACGTTGATATGCGCCAAATGCAACATATAAATTAATGTTAGGCGTGTCTCTTTGTATACTTTTGATTTTCAGGATTAAAAGAACTTAAATATACAAAAGGAACAAATTAACGGCAAAAACCAGCATGAATACAGGAGAAGGAAAGATAATACACCATACCAACCCTCCGAGCTTCAGCCGAAGAACAAAAACAATGGATCAGAAGATAGACACGGGGTCGTGCCTTCCCGGCATTGGGCCGTGCCCCACTTAAGATTCCAGAAAGAAGAAGACAAATAGAAGCAGACAAGAGACACGGGGTCGTGTCTCTTCAACACGGTCCGTGGACAACTTCCAGATATGCAAATCTTGGATAATACAACAAATACAGTGGCCACGGGGCGGTGCAAGCATCCGGACTGACAAGCTCATTAAATAAAGACAAAGAAGATGGAGAACACGGGGTCGTGCCCACCGGGCACCGGGCCGTGTGAGGCTTCTGTTTCCAGCTATAAATAAGGGTGCTTCGTTCCATTCCAACTCATCACTTGGCAAACCACTTCTCTCACACCTACCACCACTCCACAACCACAATGCCACCATCATCCACCACATTCATCCATCATTAATATTTAGAGTGTGTGTAGTAATCTCGGGATTCAAGATTGATCGTAAGAGTTTTTGTCAAACAAATGCCATGCTTGGCTAATCTCTTACATCACTTGGTGAAGACAGTTATTTATGTATTACTTTTGATTTCCAAGCTTTGGTTAACTTTTTAATTGGGTATGTATTAACAACTTTAATAACTAGTTTTTTAAATGGAAAGTGAACTTTATTCTATCATCTATTCATGTTTTGTTGATTCACTCAGTCTTTATGGTCTATATAAAGCGCGTTAACTGCCTGGAACAAGGCTAGAAGGGTGGTATGGGTAAAGTTCTTGCCTCGTTCAGTATATAGATCATGCGAGGACTTGATTCAATCTTATTAGGATTTCTCTTGAGGCAGATAGCCTCAAATCGGTGGAAGTAAGAACGACTAGAATCCCTTATAAATAAATTACTATTAAAACTTTAAATCGACCTTGCGGGACTATATCTCTACTGACTTTGACCAATATGGCCGAAGGTAGCGTCGCCTCCAAAAGAGGGACATGTCAAATTTTGCATTAATAACTTACTTAATTATCTTTCAATATTCCGGCCTTACGGGACTGTATCTCTACTGACTCAGACCAATATGGCTGAGGATAGCATTGCCTCTAAAAGAGAGACATGCCACTTTAACCAAGATAATCTCTTAAAAAACCCAAAGTACGTAAATCATCAAAGGATATGTAAATAACAAGTCGGAACCAAGTGATGCTGTCTTATCTATTTGTCTCTTTTATTACTTAAGTTTATTTCGTTGCTCACTAAAAATTTGATTAGATTAGACGTCGACGATATTCCGATATTAAAATATCTTGTGTTCTTGGACGATCTCGGTATTTTACCATCACTATACTACGCCAATGATGAGTGCACTTGCCCTAGCATGTTGTAGAGAGTGATAATGTTATATCGTTTTTTTTTATAAATTTAAAGCTTGAATAAACGAGTGAAAAGTACCAAAAAAATATATCTAAAATATACCCACGCTCGCAAACACGTCACATTTCCACGACCAACTTCTTTCAGCTGTGCTTCAATGTTTGCCAAATTATACTTGTATATTTCCTCCGTTGAAGACTCACACAATGCCGACATGAACGAGGAAATTCTTTCCACTCCTTCTCAATAAATTTCTCCTTGCTATTCTTATTAATATTTTGGTGAATATGGAACCGAAAAAGATACTTGAACGCTTTTGGGAAACCTTGTTCACACACATTCATTAGTGCCAAGGCCCTGTCTGTTAAAATGACAAGTGGCTCATATAGTCTACCAACATAGACTTGGTCCTCTCCAACACCCATATGTAGTTTTCTACCTTCTTAGCAGAAATTAACGCATCCGCAATCGAAAATAACTGGTTTGTCGACGTCATACCTACAACCTGAACAAACGAAAGATTGTACAAGTTTGTTTTGTAGGTGGCGTCAATTATTAGCACCTGCAGGAATGCACACTCATGAAAGTTTGTGAACAAAGAAAATATTATCAACTGCGTTCGTGGTCTGATTCTCGCGTATGTAATAAGTGAAATCTTTTTTGACAAGAAAGTTTTCGAGTTGATGCATTATAGATTTGCCGACCCTCTTTCCGACATTGATCTTCTGAAGAACATTGTGTATATCTTTCGGAATAATCTTTTTTATCCGGGTTCTTTTTTGTCAATGTTCGCCAGATACTACGGTTTGGAATATCTTGCTCTATCAGCTGCTCAATCAGTCTTTTATCCTCTGAAGAAAGCCTTCTCGCATAAGCGTGACCCTCTAAGTTTTCAATAGGAGTGTGGTTGTGTGTCGGGTTCGTCACCTCTAACCTCCAAACACTTCCCTTTGATTATGTAAACCCTATCAACTCAAACGGGCAACCTCTTTTCTTGCTATTTGTTTTCCTCACTATAGCTACACTCTTATACTCCCCACCAAGAGTGCATTGAAACCAAACCTTGAAATTATTTCCTCTTTTATTCGATCTTTTAATCATAATGATGCAACCATTGGCCTTTCCCATTTTTTGTACCCAATCCACCAACTCATTAAGTCACGGAAAGGTCCGATTTGCCTCAAATGAAAATATAATTGGGTAAGAGCCTTCCTCATCAACTAACAGATCTTCTTGCTCACCACAGTCTCCCTGGTCCGGATAGTCTTGCTGTACAAAGTTCTGCTCACCACCATCTCCCTGGTTCGGATAGTCTTGTTGTACAAAGCTTTGCTCACCACCGTAACCATGGTCGGGATAGTCTTGATGTACAAAGCTCTGCTCACCACCGTAACCGTGGTCGGGATAGTTTGGCTGACCGTACGAACATTCAGCTTGAGGATATGGTTCACCTCCGTATTCGTAATTTGAATAGCTGTGTTGTGCGTTCGAGTCCTCCACAGGGATATTTAAGTCCAGCTGAGCCATATTTTCACGATAACGAATGCAAGAGAGAACCTCCTCCTTCATGTTGGACGGGACCGGTTTCCCGTACAAGTCAGAAATAGCGGTCGCCTCGTAATAATCCGGAACAACGGACTCGTCAGAATATTCACTGAAAAGGTAGTTGCTAAACGACATCGGTAATCACTGAAAAAATGCTCAACACAACAGAATTTGAAAATCTTGCAAAACCCGTATGCATGGTCAGTCAGATTAAAAAGGGAGACAACATCGTACTGGAAACGCTACGCTTTGGCCAAAGCGCAATGTTTAGGGTTCTCCGTGACACTGTGCCTTTGTCAGCTTGTCACTTTTTTGTCAACAGTCATAACGGTCACCTCACATTTTGTCGAAGAGAAACCCTATATGCTACGCTCTGATCAAAACGCAGCACTTCAAGAAATGTGAAAATAAGATATACGTGTATGGTTATCATGATCCATTTTAAAAAAACAAAACATAGAGATACTATTTAAGATTTTTTTGTGACCCATGTGATATTTGATAGCATATAGTTCCTAGGATCTTATTACTTTATGTCAACCTAAGATCTATGTCGTTTGCACGTCATACTTTCTTTCTCTTTTTTAATCATATACATTAAATTTTCAAACCTCATCATTTCTCTCTCAAATAATTACAACAAACATATAGTATCTTTCATTAAAGTTGATTTACTTTAGTTATTGAGAGTAGGCAAATATTTCTATATAAACAGTTAAACACGTTAAAAAACCACAATACTTTTATCATATAATAATATTAATAAAAGACACTTTGCAATAACATCACCAATACTAATGCTCGATGATTCAACAAATAGAATATCGTAGGCAAAAGCTTTTACTGAGGGTTCGGGGGACGGCTATTAGCAGCCGAAACTCTTGAACCCCACTCGAGTAACTCTTTGCTTGTATCATCCTTGTGAGCCATCACTTCAATGAAGCAAAAACAATCCTTTTTCGCTCCGGTTGCAGTCTCTATTGCTTCAATCAGATCTTCTTCACAAACCACCTTTAAAATTTTAACAAGGTTATTGTAAATAATCAAGAGTAAATAGTTTAAAATGAAAATGTATAACGGGTCTAATTGGTTTCATTTTAGCTAGTTGACCCGATAGATATAAAACACAATCTAAATCGTCATATTTATAAATAAACGTGTCAAAATAACAATCTTACCTTTGTAGTCCAACACTTGCCCTCTCCATTGTGGATTGCATCAACCAATCCGGTGTAGTTCCAATTCTTGATCACATTGTACGGCCCATCATGGATTTCAACTTCAATGGTGTAGCCACCATTGTTTATCAAGAAGATGATGGAGTTCTGCCCACATCGCAGCATTGTGGACACATCTTGAGCAGTAACCTGTAACGTAATCGACAAAAACAAATCAGTTTTAAAAAAGTGGATTTAGATCAATGAGTCTTAAGGTTAAGTTGTATATACCTGAAAGCTGCCATCACCAATGCAAGCAATCACCCTCTTATCAGTAGCAGCCTGTGCATACCCAAGAGTAGCACCAACAGACCACCCAATCGACCCGTATTGCATCTGGAACTCATACCTACATCCTTGTGGCAGTTTTAGTTTCTGGCAATTGAACCAGGAATCTCCGGTTTCAGCAATGACAGCTGTGTCAGGAGACAACATCTTCTGTATGTGTTCAAACAGAACATTAACCCTTAACGGCTCTCTAGGAGCACATTTCAGAGGATGACCTTCGGGTACGAAAATCCGATGGTGATTTTCATATGCAGTGGTGTTTTTCGTAACCCTTTTAGCTAAAGCTTGCAAGAAATCCTTCATAAGGATACAACCAAAAGTGGGCCCGTTTCCAACTACAACCCGATCGGGGTGAACAATCAGCGCTTTCTCCTTCTTAAGAAGGAGAGAGTAACCTACAGAGCTGTAATCGTTGAATATAGGACCAGCGAAGATGTAAGCATCAGCTGATTCAACAATTTCTGCACAGAATGCTGTGCTTACAGCACCCCAATATGTTCCAATGAAGTGAGGATGGTACTCGGGGACCAGCCCTTTTCCTGCTGGTGTCACCGCAAGAGCATAGCCCGAAGCGTCTGCCAATTCAACAAATGCATCACAGGCATGCGAAACGCGTAGTTTAGGTCCACCAACCATCACAGGCTTAACTGCTTTGTTCAAGAACTCTGCTGCAGCCTCCACAGCTGCTTCCAAACCCATCTTATTACTCATCCTACACAATCAAACAACCCTCGTTAGCATGTATACAATTCTACTATCATATATAAGTTAAAATTTTGTAGTACATACTTGGGGGCTAAAGAAAATGGAACCGGTTCTCGGCTGAACGTAGGATGAGGAATTGCAGCCAAATTACAACCTATGCTGATGTAAACAGGCTTACTCTCTTTCAAAGCCGTCGAGATCGCGGTATCGATCAGTTCATGTGCATCCTCCAAGTTATTCACCACAGCCTACCATAATTAAACAGAACAGTTTAAGCTAAAATATAAATAAATATATAGCCGTTTATTAGTTTATACACAAATTAAAACCTTAGAAATTAGTCTCTCTAGTCTCTAATCTTCCAGTACAAGTTAAGCTATTTTTAGTAGTAAAATAATTATCTCATTTAATGTACAATGTATATATATACACACACATAGACATTTACATTTCTATATATGAACTTCTACATCGCTTGTGAACTACAGTTTCAAGTAAGCTTTTCATAGAAACATCTATGGCGGATCTGACTAATAAACAGTTAAAATCATTATATTCAAATTACACCACAGCCTATGATGATTAAACAGCATGTTTATAATCTTCAGGCACAAGTTAAGCTACTTTTGGCAGCAGTACAACTATCTCATTATACATACAGTATATATACGGACATATTCATTTCTATCACAGATCTGAAGCATCAACAGGTAAAATGATTATACCTGATAACAAGTAACAGTCTGAAAGCAACGAAGCTCCTGGCTAAAATCCGGCAATCCAATCGTATGATGAAGAATCCTGTTAGTACCGTAATCATTCGAATTCGGTCCACCGACAATACAAATCAACGGAAGATTCTCACTGTACGCACCGGCAATAGCATTGAGAACACTAAGTCCACCAACAGTGAAAGTAACAACACAAGCACCAACGCCACGAGACCTAGCGTAACCGTCGGCAGCGTAGCCTGCATTGAGCTCGTTGCAGCAGCCGACGAGGTTGAGCCCTGGCTCAGCGATGAGGTGGTCCAGCAAAGTTAGGTTAAAGTCTCCGGGAACAGAGAACACGTCGGAGACTCCGATCTGGACGAGACGGCGAGCGAGGTGGCGGCCGAGTGTGGCCTCGCCGGAGTTGAAGGGGACGGTGGAGGACTGGATGCAGCAAGTAGGGCTGAGTTTGGGTGGGCTACCGACGTTGCCGTTGGTAGCAGCAGTAGCTTCTAGAGCACCGATTTTGGTATCCATGATTTTGATAAATATATGTATGGTTTTGAATGTTTAGTGTGTGGGAAATGAGAGTGCGTTCAAGAGTATATATATAGTGTTTGGGTGCGAGAGGGGGAATACTAGGGGCGGTTTTTTAGTGTGTGTGTAAAACGGGAAACCGGTTTTAGAGTAGTATTTATTCACCGCCTCTGAAAAAATTTGGCAGATTATTATTTCGTACGAATGTACGATAGACCAGGCTGTAAATTCTTTGTTTTTATTTTTATTTATTTATTTCCTTCTATGATGGTAACATATATTGTCCATTATGTACATTAATAAGAAATGTAAATGATCATTTTTGTAATTAACTGATTACATTATGGTATGTCTTTGGGAAACAGAAAAGAAATATAAACCGCCCTTCTTTAATTCTCTTTTCAAAAATGGAAATTATTATAAACTCAATAAATCAAACAAACTGTTGTGTAAAAACTAAAACCTATTAGCAATATCGAAAGAAGAACGAGAGAATGAGAAATACTTTTCTTATTGATGTATATGTATGAAATACAAACCCTCTATCTATAGGTTCAACATTAACATAAGAGTAAATAAAATGAGGAGTTAAGAATGTGAAGAGTCACTATAAATGATATATTCATAACACTCCCCATTGACTATCCACATGATGTTTGTAATACGCTTCCTAATGCTGCCTCATAAAACAATTTTGCTAGGAAACACAGTGGGATAAAACATAGCTAAGAGAAAAAGAGTGCAGCGCGTATTTTCTCCTTCTGATACTTCTGGATCAAATTTGTTATCTTGTTAAAAACCTTACTAAGAAAACCTACTGGGAGAAAACATAGTGAAGGGAAAAAGAGTGCAATGTGTATGTCACTCCCCCTCATTGTAATATGTATCTTTTAAGTGGCAATGTTGATCTTCTATAAAGTTGCTCAAAACTTTGGTAGTCAATGAATTGTTGCTTGATCTCTTGATGTGCAATCCTTTAAACTAATTAATGATGTATGATATTCATATCAAACTTCTAGTGCCTCATCTCAAATACGTATCACAAGATCAACAACCATGTTATGTTCCATTCCCTGCATCAACAAGACTAACCAAACTCTTTGATGGGTTAGTAAATATATAATCATATCTTCCATACCTTAAGGGTATCAAAGTATTGGTTTTTGAGTCATTTCAATGTCTCCTCATTAACATGAGCTATATCTTGTCATAAATTTTAAATAAATGATATACCAGTCATGAATAAAACTCGAAATAAAAAGGTGCATTTCTAAATAACTACCAATAATTTATATTCTGGAGATAATAAGAGTAATTTGTTCTATAACAAATGATTTAACCCTCTTCAACTTTCTTATAAATGAACTTTGCCCATATTAATGTATTCCAACATGTTCTGGATGTCGTTTGATTGATATATAAAATTATCATTATACAAATTCTCGACTCGCTTATCATCTCTTCAGGAGATACAATGCTATCATCAATATATACTTTCATATTTCTAAACATGATGGTGTCAATTTTAAAATACACGGACTGAGTACATCATATCCGTATCTTTGTTTTTTTTTTTGAGATAATCTCCGAGTTGATTATATCATGTTTAACTCGGATATTTTATTCCGTATACAGAACTTGTTGCATTCATATAATTTTCTTCTAGGCTACAGTCTATCATGGACTTCCATCCATATTGAAAAGTGATGTACGTGAACGCACTCTTCAAGAGTATGTCGTATAAACTTCATCAATTAAAATATCAATTTCTATATCATATATTCATAGAAGTTGTTAACAATTATTTCATTTCCAATTGTACAAGAATTAGATATCATAATCACCATATGTATTTCTCGTTTTCGAGCTCACTGGTGAGTCAATTATATCATATTTGACTCGACTATTTTAGTCCACACATATTTTGTCAACTTCATATAGTATGTTGTTGAGGTTTTGACATCAATGCTTCTAGCATTATCAATCCACGAGGGAATTCGTTCCATCTTATCCATATATGCATGTGCTTTCACTCTTCAGGAGTTCTGCTATATAAATCTGCCCATTTAACACATAGATATCTATATCATGTAAAGTGTCATGAACACTTGCTTTTATATCCAAAATCCATATTGTACCATGCGTATACACTAGTTATTGAGATATCACAATGACTGGGTACAAGTTTTCAATATATGTTTATTGGTGCACAAGAATTACATCGTTAAGATGTTTTGATTCACCTTTAAAGAACGCAATTGCTTTAAGAAACTCATCAGGGGTTCAATCGTATTCAAAAATGAATTTGTATACAACGATCATATTGTTCTCGAGAACTTACTTTACATGAATTACATAATTTAAATCCTTCAAGGACTTGCATGTAAACTTCAGTATCTAAATGATATATAACATTTATAAGATGCATATCAATTCTCTCTTTATATTACCAGACTAATCAAATACTGGAAAGCTATTGCATCCACCACCTGAGAATACATCTCCTCATAATTAATCATAGGTCTTTGTGAAATCCTTGTGTCATCAATTGTTGATCCACATAAAAGACATAAATATATTAAATATATTTTACAATTTTTTATATGGACTACTGACCCGTAAGCTTTCCATTTTAATAGAGAATTCAACTCTGCCTCATTTGCGTCGTTCCATTTTTTGCCAATCATTTCTTTGTATTTATTCATAGACAGATTTTAAATCTTGATCCTCATCATTTCATCTTTTCAAGCGCTATATATACAAAAGTATAACGACGTCGATTTTGTTTCGATTCCATACACTTCTAGACATGATATAATTTACTAAGAGCTCTTTATTTTCAGGTACCTAAGATTCTTCCAGAACCATCATGTCTAATGTCTCTTCAAGAGACCCTTTTTTTACTATAACCTCCACTTGACCATCTTCTTCATTATTTGCTCCAAATTTTCGAGGAATTTTTATTTTCTTGGAATCGACTAGTCTACCACGCTTCATGCGTGCAATAGAATCATTAATATATGGTTTGCCCTACTAGGACAATTAACTTAATTGGAGCATTAGCAGTTGACTACGTGACTTACTTAGTCACTGTATTTAGGTCAGTGAACATGTCTGGTGATTGATTCTTTAATCTAGGTAACGAATTATCTTTTGAACTTCTTGTTCACACAATTTAGTTTGAGGATCAATGATAATTCATGCATACCCATTCCTTTTTCAACTGCCATTAATCTCCATCTAATGTTGAAAATGTTAATTTACTTAAAGTAAGATTTAACGAGCCATAAATAAATCTCTCGTTAATTGCTCTAAGTATGTAATAATAAATAGTATTTTCATCTAACATATATTCCCAACATTATTTGAGTTCCAATCTTTATGCGTTGTGGTGGATCAATTCCAATGTATACCGCACAATAAAAGGTTTGATGGAAAATATTTGATTTCTGACCAAAACCAACTATAATGGGGAGAAAGTTTAATTACTTGCTTTCTTGATGTGAATATGAACTTTTGCTCTCATGATTATTGGTTTCGCAATCAATCAAAGACGTTTGGTCATCGTTTTCAAGAAAAGCAATTCATGTAACAATATTTGTCACATATAGTTTAATATTTATTCCAATAATCATAAGTAAAATGGGAATCAAGATCACCGCATTTATTAAATTAATATAATAGTTTAGAATAATGTGCTTGCTATCTTATCAAGTAAGCCACATTCAAGAAAACTTCAGGTTGCGAATTTGATAACCATTTAGACGATGCATCGATTTAAAAATACTAAATGGTATATACGATGTCATTTCCAGAATACTTTAGGGATTTACGCCCAACTTGTTGTTGGTAAATAATTAACTTCCCTTTGAGAGCAAACATTACATGTATAATTATCTTGAAGACACTTCAGGTTCTTTAGTGGATTTCACATCATCATTGACTCGGTATGGTCTAACCAGTCATACCAGTCATTAAATAATTATGATCCATAAGCTTCAGGTTTATGATCATTATATATGCCTTTCGTTGCACTCGTGTTTGTTTAATACACGATACAAGATACAAGAGAATAATAATTATTATTTCAATCATTTATATTATAACATATTTTTCATACTTTATTCGTCTATAGTCACTCCCTTAGTATGCCACTTCGTGTGGTCAATTTCAATATTAACATGGTTGATCTTATTATCAACATTAAGATCATTACAATTTCCTCGTTCACCATGATCATGACCTTTATAACAATCATTGTATAATCATCACAATATTAACTTACTTGATCTCATTATTAACATGAGCATCATAACAATTTCCTCAACTACCATGACCACGAACTTTACACATATCATTATATCATCACATTCACCTTAGGGAATGAATTATAAATACACAACTTTCATGGTGGCACTATTACAATTGCCTTTGTTATGTACATGATCATGACCCAGATCATTATATCATCATATTTATTTCATGGAATGGATTAGAACCACACAACTTTCATTCTGGTCATTTCAAACCTTATATATTCTTTAGTAATGTTGCTACTTTATGAGCATATTTTAGGTTTGACAAATGGAAGTTGTTTTATTCAATGTATTCTTATAAATAATCTTCTCATCTCATGATGTACATCGAGAAGTAATTACATGACAAAGTCATTATGATCTATTAGTGTAAAATCATACAAGCTTCCATATATTTATAATAGTTCACACTTCGGGTGTCATGTCTTTACCTCGAAATGTTTTAAATAAGTAAGCACGAATTTAAACATGCTTATAAGATTTCAGAAATAATAATAAACAACTTTGTATATTATCCAAACATACAAATAATAGTCTGCTGAATATAATGTCAAATTATATAGTATATGGTGTTATAACATATCATTATATTAAACAAGTTATACAAAAACTTTATGAATTAAGAACATATGCAAATATGTGTGGTTTATATTTTTA
This sequence comes from Scalesia atractyloides, assembly GCA_947069175.1. Classification (NCBI taxonomy): domain Eukaryota; kingdom Viridiplantae; phylum Streptophyta; class Magnoliopsida; order Asterales; family Asteraceae; genus Scalesia; species Scalesia atractyloides. Next base: position 18,579,433 of record CAMTDV010000026.1, read on the forward strand.
TCTCGTATAGATGCCTTCTCATCAAATATAATAAATTACACATAATTAATTTTCTTTATTATCATAGTTTAATATTGAAAATATATCAAGGACACTATAAAAAGGTTTAATGTAATGCATACAAATTATATCTTTTGCTATGATTAATGTGTTATTTGCAAAACACTATGACACATTTCATAGGTTTTCTAAACAAAAGTTCTTGATCATATATAAATATTTCAACATAATCAAAGGAAATAGTAAACATATATATGTACATACATCATGCGTTTAGTGATAATGGTATAATATAATTGTTTAAATGATACACAATTGTATATGAAAAGATATTTTCCTAAAACACACAATACTGAATGATAAATCATACACATTTATTATTTAGTCATAGTAACTAGATCACTTCAATACTGATTTATTTTTAATTTATTTTTTATCCACTCAGAAGATTTATAAAATCATTAAAATATTAATATCATTCGTTTAACTTCTAATTACATGCCTATAAAACTACATAATTTTTAATTGTAATAAAATAAATGATAAGCGATAGCAAATCTTGCAATCTATAGAATTTTTAAACATGGCCAAATGATGGATATCATACAACATACATTTTTTTCATACAACATTTCAAATCTTTAAATCTCATGTAATCAATAAAAAAATTTTTAAGTTAAAACATATATGTGTGTGGTAACATCGACCAATGTAAATTATGCTTTCTACATGATAACATAACTACATCATATTATCATAATGTGGCAAATAATAATCTTCCGATAATAAAACAATTAAACAATTAAGCTATTATACATGTATACTTAAACAATTGCGTTATTATACATCTACACTTCTACTCATATTGAACTTTTATTTACAAATATCTATGATATATATTAATATTAGTACCACATTCACATGTAAAAGCTTTCAAGAAAAATATGGTTCCAGGTATTCTAACATAATCTCATATTTCAAAATCTAATAAGTTAGATGATAGAAAATTGGAAAAGAAAAGGAAATCGAATCATACCTTGATCTTTGTTTATGTGAGATTTTCAAACAAAACTTGTTTGTGTAACATTGATGGATTTCAGGTTCCTTGTAGATCGATGTAAAGAAAAACTGATATAAAGATATAAAGATGGTCACTTTGACTTATGATAACATGGTCAAACTTTAAAAGCGCTCATGCTGATAACGTGTTGTGTAACAACTAAAACCTATTAGCAATATAGAAAGAAGAATGAGATAATAAGAAATAGATTTTCTTATTGATGTGTATGTATGAAATACAAAGCTTCTATTTATAGGTTCAATATTAACATAAGAGTAAATAAAATGAGGAGTTAAGAATGTGAAGAGTCACTATAAATGATATACTCATAACACAACATCATTTTAAATGAGAAAAAGGATTGCAAAAATCTTGGTTCAGTTTTCAAAATCAAAGTTATCGAAAAAATCTTGCTCAATTTTCAAAATCAAAATCATCCCTAGTTCCCTGTATCACACATATATATAATTGAATTTTAAGTTTTATGTTATTATTTTTTCGAAAACAATATTTGAGTCAGTTTCATATGAGTAATGTAAAACCTACTCATAGTGGCTACCTCAATGTTGTTCAAATTCAAACCATGAATTAATTTTAGGTTTTCTTCGTATATTTTATACTAGTTTAAGTTCCCGTATGTTACATAGGTTGTATAAAAATATATTTTTTATAATTAGAATTACATTCTATGATCTTGAAGAACGACGACTATAGACCATGCAATATCACATGTTCCCGAGATGCGTTCGTCGAGTTAGTTTTTGACGAAAACATCCTTACGAAGCTGCGTGATAAAGACATACATTTCAGGATTCGGTATGATCTTGTGGAAGATCTACCCTACCTTAAGAAGTTAAGACTCGGAATAGTTTATTTATGTTTTTATTATTTTTTATATATAACAAACGTCATATAATAACTTGTTAGGTAAAACAAAACAATAATATACTTACATAAAACAAAAAAATATAGTTGTGTCAAATCATCATTTTTTAAATTAAGAAACCTCTTTTTAGTTGCAATTATAAATAACAATAAATAGCAAAACTATCTACAAAATATACATGTACTATATTAACAAAATTCACTCGCAAGTTTTAGAAAATAGTAAATGTAGTCAAAATTAATGGAATTTGATATTTGAATGTTAACAAATTTGTTTTTTTGAATGTTAACAAACGCTGACCACGATTATTTGAATGTTAACAAAAATGTAATTATATTTAAGGTTAAAAAGAAAAAGGATCTAAAGGAAACGGATTATTAATTTAGGAAACTCGAATTTGATTGAGAGAATATATGATACGGGATTAAATAGCAGTGAAGAAAAAAAGTCTTGAACATCCTTGTTTTCTCCTCAAGTTTAGTCAATGTCTCATAATACACTGCCACGTGGCAATTAAATATTTAAGAGAAAGCATGCAGCTTAAGATGGTTTTGATTTATTAGAATTTATAAATTATAGAATGATATAATGAAATAAGGTAAAGGTTGAAGAACATTAGGTGAACAATATGAGGGTGCCAACTATTCATTTGAATTTGGAAGTGCTTATTTTTTCTCTCCTCTTCATAACCATTTAAAGCTCTCACTATAGTTAAGCTTTACTTAACTCGACCTTCAATCAAACTTTTACATTTCTTTTATAACTAAACTATATGCGTAATACTAACCTCATGCTCGTCATTGATGCAATACTCTTCTTATCCTAACTATCTTTGTTATCAGGGTTTTTGCAAGATTTAACAACAATAAAAAATGAACCCGCGCCACTTCTCAAACCTCCATTTTTACCCGTTTATTGTTTAGCCAACAATAGTCTATACAAGAGTGTAAGGCCCCAAACTCAGGCAACCTCAAAGTCAGATTTATGTATCAAAACATAGTTCTTAAATTGACAAATGTCATACAGTAACAACAACAAAACATTAAATATCTGAAACATCGATCTTTAATTCAAACATAACAATCAAAGTTCATATATAAATTAATTATGGTCGATAAGATTCATACTTCGGGATATGGTAGACTTCAATCCATCCCAAGGTAATATCCTATCAATAATCAAACATACTTAGCATGTGTGATAGCTTCCATACTTTATACGTTGAACCATCTAACCTTTGGACACTTGGTCAATCTAGTCGAGAGTTCACCTGTAAACTTGGTTAACTTTTAGCATACATCATAACTGTTACCCATCCATGCAAGAAACATAGTTTTCAAATCAAACATTTCATGCGAAGACCAAGATTTGCCACACAAGTCTCGAACACTAGGGATGATGCGAAATCGAACATGAGCCATTTTCCCTCGATGAGTCAGCTTTAGTGGCTGCGCATCACTATCAAAACTAGTAGGGCGAGCTCGTGTTTGGGATGGAGCGAACCCGATGGATGATATTGGTTGTTAATGATCTCTTAAAGGATACTAATCTTCATCTTTTAACTTTCAAAATTAAATATTTTGATTCTTCTTCTTCTTCTTCTTCCGCATTCTCTTTCTTTAGATTCTTCTTTTATATATATGCGTTTGAATTCTTCTTAACTCTCAGATTTTTAAAATTCAGGGTTGGTGTTTGGTTTTTAAACATCAATGTTGCAATTGTTGTTTCTGATTCTAATGTTTAATATTGGTGTTTGATTTATAACAAGTAAAAGAATTCAAACAGAAAAATGATTTGTTTGTAATAAGAAAAAGAAAGCAATCAGAAAAACAGAAAACAACATATGACTAATTAGTCCTCATCTTCACAAGCGAGATCGAATCCACGATACCACATGAAAGACAAAAATAATTATAGAGAAATTAAGCATGTATATTAAACTCTAGTTTCTATCTCAACTTGAACATGAAAGTAAATCTGCCCACTACTAAAAAAGAACAAATTACTCTCAACAAATAATAATAATAATAATAATAATAATAATAATAATAATAATAATAATAATAATAATAATAATAATAATAGGCAAAAGATCAAATACAAATAACATTAACATACAAAACGTACGAACTGAAGGTTTTCCTGAAAAAACGCGGTGACATTTTCGTAATTATTTGCTCGTAGGGTAATTATCAAAATTACTTTATAAATGATCTTGTAGAGTAATTTTGTAAAATGTTCTTGTATGGTAATCTTAATCTTATAGAGTAAGTTTGTAGAGTATCATAATTACTCTACAAATAATTTTGTATGGTAATTTTGAACTTGTAAGGTAATTTTGTTGAGCATCATAATTACTCTACAAATGATTTTGTAGAGTAATTTTGAATTGTATGTTGTTTGATAGACTTGCAGAGTAATTTTGATACACTGTAGAGTAATTTCGATGCAGTTAAGTTTTGATGTTGTAGGCTAATTATGATAATTACCCTACGAGATCAAAATTACTTTACGAGATCATTTGTAGAGTAATTTTGATAATTATCCTACGAGCAAATAATTACGAAAATGTCACCGTGTTTTTTTTTTGCTTTTTCATGTCTTTCATACGTTTAGTACGTTAAAGTTATTTGTACGAGAACTTTACGTAATAATAATAATAATAATAAACAACTTAATAAATTATATATAAAGACGTTTACACACAAATAATTTTACAATTGCGGATTAATTAACAAAAATAAAGAAGGGTGGATAGAGTTTTTTAACGAATTTTCTTTTTTCAACTTAGTGAATATAGAAATGAGTTCGCTTCTTGTATATTGGACACATAGCAAAGTATTCATAGGATCCGTAACAATAACAAAGAATAGCTTCTTTTTGAGAAGTTTTACTCATAAAGTGGCTCCTCTGGTCATGTTTCAATGATATTCAACAAACAAACTCAAATCTCCTTTTCCACTGAAAAAAATATTTAATGGAGATAAAAGAAGTGATTAATCTAGTGTTATAAATGTACCTTTAATATATAAAAAAATCAATTTGCTTAATAAACCTCTTAATTAATAAAGCAAAAAGGGAATCGCATACGAAAAGCAGAGAATCTATTTTTGTCAAATAAATCGGTGGATTCCACGGAAAAGAAAAAAAACAACTCAACGGTATTATGGTAAAGACCACGGAATCAAGACTCAACATATAACGTGGCCTCCACCAACAACAGAGGCAAGAGTCACGAAATATGTAATTCGTAATACCCTATAGTTACCAATTTTATATTTCTCTTAATTAATTATTAAATTAACTATATTTTTCATTTATTAAACGTATGTCAGTTGGTGAATGGTTGTCGTATATTTCTGTAAAGTAGTGAATTCCCTATGGCCTCTAGTGTCGTATCGAAGTGTGAAAAACTGATCAGACTGTGCCAAGTCGTTTGCTATACGTAAAAACAGTCGACGACTCTTTGGAACCGACGTTTAAACATCGCGTCCGTGTATACAGGTTCGTTGGCAAAATAATCAGCCACTAAACTATCATGCCCACCTGAATATTAACATCGAAAAATAAATTAAATACATTATTAACACTAAAAAAATTAAATTTATTATTTTCACAAAAAAATAAGATAACCTTCTCGGTCTTGGTTTTAAACGGCTGTCCTAGTTCGCGATTGTGATGACGTTTCTTTCTCTTCCTCCATAATCATCTGTGTTGGCTATATTACGGCGTTTGCAAAAAATAAATTGCCCTCACCCCGAAGATGACAAACACCACGATGATGAAGAAGACGTGCCTAAAACTTTATAAAAATATGACGGTGTATAAAAAAGTGAGAGATATTGGAAGTATTTGGGTTAAATAGGGGAATAAAGGATATATATTTATAAAGTGAGAAAAAAATAAATTTCTTTTTTAAATCTAGCTGTTTGTAACGGCCTTTTTTTTGACTTTTATTGCTCGGCATAAACGTCTAGCGGAGGATGCTCAAGACGAGCCGGTACCCATGAAAATGGTGTTGAGGGGCAACGACGGTGTATAACCTAGATGTCCCCACACCGATTAGCCTAAGAAAATTCAGTAACCGAATTCATTAATGAATCAGAATTTTATGCTGACTCCGTTATTGTTTTAATCGTGTCACGTCTATAATAATATATACCAATAAATAAAATAAGGTGTCATGTAACCATTTCTCTCATACATACGTACGTATTATATACATGCATGCATAAATACATAAATAAACGTTGAATGGTAGTCAATGTTCAACAAAGGTAGTCCCAATGATGATCTGACGTCCCTGTCATGCACTCCTGACCAAGACACTGGATCCTATGAATCAGAGGATTCAGGGGGAGGTTTTATCAAGATTAAATACCCATAGAAACATATATTATTTCCAGAAAAACAAAATAAATAATTCTTTTAATTAGTAAATCTACCTTTTTCTCTCTTTTTGTTTTGAACGGCAAGTTTAGATAATTAACGGATTATTGAAGTAAAATTATGTAATCAGCAGAATCATTCGATCACATTCATTTCTACTAGGTATAATGTCTATACATAAATTTAAAAGAAAATCCATAAATATGAGAAAAACTTCGCCCCCTTAGGAAATCAAATTCGGAACCTATTGATCTCAAAGTCTTACCCTAAGATGCCATTAAACTATAAAGCCATAGGCTCTACCTACAGAAATTTTCACATGATATATTTCAATGATAAATTTGTAAGTTAAATATCAAAATACTTTAAATAGAAACTAACATCACATTCATATACTGATAACATTAGTGTGATATCAGAGTATTAGGCCGAGGTGGGAGTCCCTCAGCGTCCTGACACCACCCCAAGCGTTTATTCTACATGGCGTTGTCTCTTGAGGTGAAGATGCCAATTGCCGGCTTGATTTCTTTGAATTTGATTTTTTTTCAAAGCTTCTTCATGTCCCCAACACCACTCTATGCATTTTTTGAGATGACGAAGAAAGCCCACATGATTTATATTATAACTACTTGATAGTGTGAGAGCTTTACCCTTACCCCATAACTCCATTGCTTATTTTATAAAAAAAAATTAAGAAACATGATTCTAAATCTTGATTACTTAACCCACAATTTCTTATTGTTACACCATCTTCAAGTTCTTCTCTAATTTAAAAAAAAAGATACTTTAGTGTAAATATTCTCCGATCAATATATCATAACTTCACCACACCACACCAGATCTTTATATTACTATTATTATTTTTAACTCTTTATCATTTTATTTGATACCCTTGTCAATGTATAATTAATTTTTTATAATGGTGATAATTAATATAACATGGAAAATTTAAATTATAAGTTATGTATTTGAAACAATCTAATTGAAACTTTTAAAGAGAACCCAAATTGTGAAAAATATTACAAATTTTTATTGTTCATTTGTCCTTGTTATTAAGAACTAGATTAACTAATTAATACTTCTAGTTAACTATATAAGTGTAAATTAATATTGCACAAAGATAGGTAAAAACACTAGGATTATATAATTTAAACTATAGGCGTTCATGGTTTGCTTTTGAGGGTATTTTTAGCACAAAACATAAGCCTAGATTTCAGCATCAGACAGGCTCTGTTATACAATAACACCCGTAAATAAGTAGTATTTTGTAGTAAAGCATGTTACTTTAATTGTATATACTTACAAAGTTGAAGTTTTCATAGTATGTGTATTATAGTACTTCCACAACTAAGTCATCTTCAGTTCTTTCCTTTTTAGTCAAAACAACTTCAACTCCTCTACGTTAAACTGTTAACTCAAACGTGGCACTGTCCATTTTGATCAACATGAGTATATCTTCATCTTCGTTGGCAAGATCATCAAACAACTTCGGACTTCCTTTTGTAAAAACATAGCATTCGTTGATTTTTTCTGTCTCAACTTTCCAATGCTCACCTGCTGCGTATATATGATAACAATCAGGATGTAAGAGTAAAAGTTTCTGACATAAGCTTCTGGAATCACCTGAAAAGATTTAACATTTTATTATGAGACAGATTTATATCATTTAGTTGACAAGTATAGCAAAATAAATTTGATACAAACATATTAGTATACTTACTATAATTTTTAAAAGTCCGTAACGGTTAACTGTGAAGAATGATTCACCACAAAAGCTTTCTACAAAACAATGGATCTGTAGTGATTTTTCATCTTTTGTCCTCAATAGCAATAATGTGTTCTGTGTCAGTGCAAGATCATTTACAACATTTACCCTTCCGTCGATGATAACAGATTGTCCAGTTACACTTCTCAGCCACGTAGGCCAAGTTCCTCCACTTTCATGATGGATCATTACTTTGGTCCGTTGCCAATAATCTCCCCATACGTTCTCAACAAATTTAATTGGTAGTACCTGCATGTATATTTACGTATTTCAGTTTATATAATAAAATTTAAATCTACTTATTGTAACCAGTATAGCATACCAGTTTCGATGAACATGGCTCTTCTAATACAGAAACTGTTGGTCCCAGATGGAAAAAATGCTCTTTTAACTTAATATGGCAATTGATTTCCATAGATATGAAAATAATATGCGAAAATAGAAATTGAACTTTCGAGAAACAACAACTATAGAATTTTCAAGTTTATATCACTTTGAAACAAAATGGTTTACAAGGTGATTGTGAAATTATTGATTAGTACAAACGAATATTTGTATAACTCTATGGTAAAAGGGTAATGGAGCTTTTGTAGTATGTACTAAGTGCTTGGCTTGACTCACTCCCTTTCGGTGGTTTTAACTCAATTTATAGAGAGTTCTTAGCATGAATAAACAAATTGTTATTCATGTACTTGCTCTGCATAAAGTGGTTTCTTGGCATATTTATTGAATCCACTAAAGTCAACTTGCTACTTTAGGAAATAGGAGAGCCTTATTTTTCAGACAAGTTGGTGTCTCAAAAGTCTTGAGATCCATCTCATCAGAAAATCTGATGAACAGATCATTAGAAATTCTGATGACCAGACTTTACCATAAACTGATGTTATTCATCAGATGCATCAGAATGGTCTCTTCTAATTGTCCTTACTTTTTCTTGATCTAACTCTGATAAATGTAGAAGATGTGTTGTCCTTTTTCTTCTATCCAGCCTCGTCTCTTCGTTCTGTTTAACCTTCATGACTTTATCTTCATCAGTTGATCAGATAGATCACGTTTTTCTTCAATACTTACATAAAAGTTTCCTAACAATTTTCCCCTCAGTATTGTAAGAAAAACAACAACTCATATCAAGGAACATTTCAAAAAGAACTTTCAACATCAAAATCCAAATAACAGACAAAACATTGCTTAGAACAAAACAAAGTAACATAAATGTTCTCAAATATTCTCGAGTCCACTCTTGTAGAGATATCCTTTTTTCAGTTGCTTCTTGTATTCGATTAGCTTATGACAAACCTTGTACATATCCTTATACCAACCCCTGGCTGTGATCCATTCGTTTATGATGTCTTCTATTTCTTTCCTCGGCTTCTCCTTATTCTTTCCTTTAGGCTTGAGTTGTTTCTGTTTCTTATTCATGCAATCTTTGATGTAATTAAGTGTTTGGTTTGAGTACTTGCATATTTCATTTAATCTGAATAGAGCCTTTTTGTCTTCAAATTCCCTAAACACAACAAACAATTTAGTTTTTCAAATATGACTCCTGTTCTGGCTTCAGGTTCAAGTTCAAGTTCAGCTGGAATAGATGTGTCAGGTGGAGGTGTTTGCCCTTGCTGTAGCCAAAAGAAATGCAAAGGTCAAAATCAGCATGAGCCATCCCTGAGTACATCTTTTGTCCTGCTTCTCTTAAGCTGTAGATAGCCCTTCTGTTGACTTTTTATCTCCCTTTTCCTTATCAAAAAGTTGATTCAACTTTGTTAAGTCTATATGATGAAGTTCTTCTCTTAGATTTACATCTAAAATTGTTGTTACATTACCATCTTTTCTGATCAGACTGTACTTGTTTTGCTCATGAGTTCCCATTATCTTCCCTTCAAAGGACTGAGTGTTCACCTTGTGTACACTCACCATTGGATTTATGAGAGCAGGATGAAAACGGTTCTTTCCTCTTTTTAGCTTCTCTTCTTTTATCCTTGTGCTTATTGAACTAAGAGGCCTGTCAAGCTTATCTTCTTCACTGTTCCAGTAGTAATTCAGGGAACATCATACTGTCTTGATCAATTTGTTGTACTAGGATTTTTTTTCTTTTCCTTGTGGATCTTTACTGAATTCAACTCTTGGTCTCTTTGAAGAAGTAGCTGAATCTTCTCATTTCCTTTTCTCTGCCTGATTTAGCTGTGCACTAAATGTTGTTCCCCAGATGAGGTTATTTTTGGTTGCTCTTGTTGTGTACCTCTTGAAGAAATACTGCTTGGCTTAGGAATTATCACAGGAGTAGCTTCTAATCTCTTCAGCAACTCTGACTTTGACACAACAGGTGGAGGCCCCATTAGTGCAGGCCTAGATGGACTGAGTGGTGTTGTTTGCTTTGTTTGAGTGTGTTGGGTGGCTTCTGGCTCTTTCTGGTGTGATGTCTCTTTAGGAATGGGGGTTCTAAGTTCATGAACATCATTGTTTGCCAATCTGGCAACATTTAACTATAGCCTTTTTATAAGTGATTGCACATCACCTAGTAGTTTTGCATTTCTTCTTTCTTCATCATGCATCTTCTTGAACTCCTCCATATTTTAATTTTGATGTGTGGCCCATTCTTTCACCAATTTGTCAAGAGCATCAGTCAGACTATTGTTATTGGCTCTTAGACTATGAATTTCTTCTAGAATTTTTCCAGAGCTTGTGGTGTCTCTTGTTTCCACAGCTTCAGTCACCTTTGTTTTTATGTCCTTCATTTCTTTAAACATTTTCTCAAAGTCTGCTGCAAATTCGCTGTTGTCTGATGTCTTATAAATCTGCTGCAAGTTCTTTAGAGCTTCAGTATTTCTTCTGGTTGCTTTCTCATGGTTTCTACCAATTCCGACAGAACTTTCATGTCAGACTTCTAACTTCTGATTTCTTCTATTAGCATATCCTGCTTTGTTTCAATAGGGGATTTTTCTCCACAGACTTTGACAACACTTTCTAACATATGTTAAAGCTGTTTCTAGTGATATGATTGGTTTAGTGGGTAAAGTTGGAGGAACAACAGATGTTCCTTCTCGCATACCAGCAGAAGACAAACTTGTTGCTATTGTAAAGGGATTTGGTTGGTCAAAATACAATCTGCACACCTTAACCAGAACTGTGAAACTTATCACATCCTGGATTTCTTCACTTCTTGGAACCATTACTGAGAATGATTCTCTTTGAATTGTTGAGAAACTCTTATCTTTCTCACTCAGGTTTCCTTGATCATCATGTTGATCTCTACCTGTTGCCGTCTCAAGCTCCTCCTCATTAACTGATTTAGAGACTGGACCCATTGAACTACTAACCTCTTGGTTTACTGTCGTTGGTTTTCTAAATTGTGTAACATATTTTCCTCTAACACATTCATCTGAATCAGAATCTGTTGAGTTTGCAACATTAAATTCATTAAGGTTAGTTTGTGCACCTATTTCTACTATATGAGATGCCTCAGCATGATGTTGTTCAGTTCTTGGATTTTGTTATATCTGCTCATCAACCTCCATTGGTTCTAGTGATATTCTAATGTCTTGATGTTGAAATTACCACGTTTCATCAGTTTGTGAGCCACTGATTATGGATCAACATGATCTGGTGAAGAGTTGATGTCATACACCTCAGTATTCTCTGGTCCTCTGTTTAGAATTTTCAAATACTGTACCCTGTAGGGTGAGTCTTGTGCTATTAGATTCATCATACTTTCTGGTAAGTTAGGAACGTCTTTGTTTGACTTCCATGCTGATGCTGCATTCCAGGCTTCATAACTGTTGTTTTCCACATGTTTTCTTCTGTAGGAAGTTCAACATTCATTTCAACAAATGTTTCAGCTATGAGGATTGACTAGAATCTAGGAAATGGTTAATGAGAGTTAATTCTTCCAGACTTGGTCAATACAGATCTCATCATCAGATTAAAAATCTCCATCCCATAATCAATGTTGGTCCCAATGATGAGTCCATACATGATTGTCAGAACAATTATGTTAATCTGATCAGTGCCCCCAATTTTTGAAGCTAGACACTTGGTTAGGATTTCCACCATCACTTGCAAGAAGGCAGACAACTTATTCCTTTTGAATTCCTCAATTAAAGAAATCTTCCTTCCATATCCCATCAGAACATCAAGGTGTCCCAATAGTTCCTCCTTCCTAGGTGCTTCGACATAGGGATCATTGGTTGGAAGTTCCAAACATTCCCTGATTCTTTTGGTGTAATGGCAACAGAGACGTTACCCATATATGGGCTGTGACTTAGTTCACACCGGTTTCGCTAAGTGTGTTGATGAACTGCTGCATAATATTCACCGGCACTTCTTTGGTTTTGGTCAAGACTTGAGCAATAGGGCATCTTAGCAGAAATTCAATCAAAATTTGACATTTTTTGTCGTAGGCTTCATGGTTGGTGTTCATCAACAAGTTGTTCTTCTTCAATGGCAAGAAGTTATCATCTCTAATGAATGGGATGGAGTGTTCTACGTCCGGAATTGTGAGATTGACGAGGTTTGTTGCGTCCATGGTGAGTTTAATTTTGCTTTTAAAAAAACGTAACTTTTAGGGCTTCTAAGTTAGGAAGTTGCAGGTTGTTTTGATATACGTTAAAATATACATATTTAAGTCCCCCATTTTGGCCTCGTTTTGTGCGTTTTTGGCTAAAACTTCGTCGTTTAGGTACTTAATCAGTCACTTTTATATTTTCAGGTCCAAAACGGCGTGCCACAGACAAAGTTGGTGAAAAAGTGGGATTAACGAACGTTCCGGATGAATTCTACAGAAACTGTTGAAGTTACAGCTCAAGCACGACCGTGCAAACCATCGGCACGACCGTGCGCGACTTGCGATCTCGGAGCACTGGCAGTGCACAAGGCAATGCCGCTCATTTCTCTGCGTGCACGACCGTGCGACCCATGTGCACGACCGTGCACTAGCTGATCATCGATCAACAGGTTATCCAGAGACCCTGCACGACCGTGAGATCCAAGTGCACGACCGTGCACATCTGAAGACTTTGCCGCCCAAACGTCCACTTGTCGACCCATACCCTGCAGCCGACGTCATGCTGACGTGCACGGCCGTGCGGATATGAATTTCTCTGTAAAACAGAGCAGACACTACTGATCGAAATATTGGGTAATTTTCCAAGCTTCTAGGCGATTTCTGAGGTCCGAGAGCCTCTTGGTTGGGATGATTTCAAGCCTCAAGGTTGCAAGAAGCTTATCCATCATCCAATCCATCAAATCCTTGCTTGTTTATGGTTTGATTTCTTGTTCTTAACATACATTTTAAGCACATTTGCAAGCATTAAGCTGATGTTTATGTATTATTATTATTATGAATGCTATTAAGATACTTGTTTTATGAACAATCTTTAGTTTGTAATCTTGTTTGAATGAAGCTCAAGCAACTTGTTCATGTTTGAATCTTGATGATCATGTGGCAAACTTGGTTCATTAATGTTAGATTCTTGATTATGGTTGTTTAACCTGAATGATTAATAAATGGTTAGTTAGGATACGTTGATAAAACCCCTCAATTAATCATTTGTCAGTAAACTGTTAACTTGTTAATGTGTTTACACCATAAAAATAGAAATGGGTATTGGTTTAATAAAAGATAATTTGATTTTGTTTAAGAATGCTTTGTTACACGTAAGAGCTCTAATGGGTTAGATGGTGTTATTGCGAGTTTTTAACATGAGTCATAATGTTTGTTTAGTATTTTTGGTTAAAATGGCTAACTTAGTAGATTTATGTTCAAGACTTGCAAAATGAATAAGTTTATGATATGATCTACTTTATGCTTGTCTCGGTGGTTGTATTGTGTTATCGGTATTACTTTCCTTGATAAAGTGTGGTTAGAAAACTCTTAACGGATGACTAACTTATTTTTAAAAGATTCGCATGAAAATATATCAATTGGTCGTTAATGAATAATTTTAGGTGGTTAAAGTGTGTTTATCGCGTTAACTTTCCGAAGAATTATCATGTTAGGATTCCCGAAAGGGATACTAATTGTCTTTGTAATTGAAAGATTAATCAAGTGCCTTTGCGACCTCTCCAACTTAGTTAACATGCTTAGGTTGTTTATAAAACAAGACAAAAGAAAAAAATAAAGTATGTTTTTATTTTTGGAATCTTTTTGTTTTAAAATATATTTTTAGAAAATTTTAGTAAAAACTCTTTCACATATCTTTTTACCGGTAGATTAATGACGACGGTTTAGTACATAAGCGCCCACCCACGTCCATGGATCGACATCTGGTTCTTACCCATACTTTACTACATATACGATAGGGTACACTTGTCCTTTTGTGTGTGTTTTAATGTTAAGGTATAAATCATTTTAATAAATTTTAAAACCGAGTTCGTGTGTAAAATTCATTGAATATATACGCACACGTTAAGTTTTTGGCGCCATTGCCAGGGAATGCGGCGAGTTTTTGGAACGATCCGAGTCACTTCTTTACCGGTGTACATGCTTGTGAATATTTGTTCATACGTGTTTATTTGTTCATTTATTGGTATATATATATTTTTTCTGCAATATTATTTATTAAACTATTCTTTTCGAATTCGAGTTAATTGATTGGCTATTTATTTGATGAAGAAAAAAAATAATAGAAATAATAATAAATATTCATTCTTCCATGTCGTGCAGCAAAATAATAATAACACTAATTAATAGTATATTATATTTATTTTTTCGGGACGTGCTTATCCCTTCCTTACAGGTTGATGTCCTCAACCCCCGCGCCTGCTGCTGCTGAGCCGTCTGACGATCAAGACCGTGACTTGAGGAGGAGTAGGAGACTTCGAGAAAGGTCCCGCATTGTTGCACAACTAATCTCAGCTGCGGTTGACGAGCCGGAGATACCTACTTAGAGTGAGAGCTCAGAGGTCGAGGGGGAAGCACCATGGCAGACAATGACCGGCCATTGAATGAGACCGGTCGTCCGGGAGGCGAAGGCCTGTAGCCTAGCATCGCCCGACGTACTGTGGTGGCGCCGAATTTCGAGATCAAATCCAGTATCATCAACATGTTGCAAAATTCGGTGCAGTTTGATGGAAAGGATCACAAGGACCCTGGTCAACACATTGCTGCATTTCTCGAGGTGTGCTCTATTTTTAAAATATGAGACGTTTCTAATGACGCGATCCGGTTGCGACTCTTCCCGTTCTCATTGCGAGACAAAGCCAGAGCTTGGCTTTTATCACTTCCCACAGGATCCATTACCACTTGGAATGAGATGGCGGAGCTGTTTATGCAGAAGTACTTTTTGCCAGAACCGTATCATGACATTCCGACAGGATGATGGAGAATCCTTACATGCGGCTTGGGAAAGGTTTAGAGATCTTCTCATTGATGTCCCACATCATGGTTAGTCCAAACGACAGCTGGTATTAACATTCTACCAAGGACTCAACTATGATTCTCAAGAGCGTTTAGACGTGTACGCAGGGGGTGATCTTAGAACAAAGATGCCAAATGAAGCCTACGCAATTATTGAGAAAGCTGTTTTGAAGTCGAGTTCTCGTCAAGCCAGAGAGAGAGCTAGGACATCATCTCGTTTTGGGGTACATACTGTTGATACATACACGGCTCTTACTACGTAGATTGGAACCCTTACTAAAAAAATTGATCAAGCCCATAATGTTTCGCAGGTTCAATCTTCATGTGAGCAATGTGGGATTTCACACGAGCTAGGTGCGTGCGAGCAGGGTGTTATGTTTACAGGCCACGAGGAGGTGCATTATTTAGGAAATCAAACTAGACCCCAAAATAACCCTTATAGTAACACGTACAATCTGGGATAGAAGAATCACCCAAACTTTGGGTGGATGGGTGGTTCAGGTAACCAAAACCCACCCGGGTATGCTCAGCGCGCTCCTGCACCACAGCAATCCTACGGTTAATCTTTTCAGTCTCAGAGTCACTCCTACCAGCCGCATTCGAATATGTACCATAATCAGGGTGCCGGGAGCAGTTCCCAACAACAAGCCCCTCAAAATAACTCTAAGCTGGAGGAAATGATGGCACAACTTTTAAGCAACTCTAACAATGCGAATCAGTTGGCTGAAAAGCGCTATCAGCAACACGAGGAGCGTTTCATGGCCCAAGAAGGGGAGATGAGGAGTCAGAAGGCCTCCATTCAGGCCATTGAGAATCAGGTTGGCCAGCTGGCTAAGATTTTATCTGAGCGGCCTCAGGGCGGTCTTCCGGGCAATACAGAGCCAAACCCAAGAGGGCATGTTAATGCAGTGATGACGAGGAGTGGTAAAGCCATGAGACCTGACATATCGGACTCACCACCGGTCACTGAGACGGTCCATACTGACGCTTCGGACGAGGTGCACGCTAGGCGAGTCCCAGCAAGTATAGCACAGCTCAAGAAGCTAGTTACAGATTATACTCCTCCAGTTCCGTACCCGGGCAGGCTGAAGAAGGAAAGGAATGAAGAAAAATATGGTAAGTTTTTTAAGATGTTCAAGCAATTTCATATAAATATACCATTTGTTGAAGCGTTGGCTCAAATGCCTAAGTACGCGAAGTTCTTGAAGAACATCCTCACAAACAAGAAAAATCTCTAGGACATGTCTTGTGTGTTGATGAACGAAAACTACTCAGCTATTCTCCAAAACCCTTTACCTAAGAAAATGGGAGATCCAAGCAGTATTACCCTTCCTTGTCTTATTGCAGCATGTCTGTCAGCCACGCATTAGTTGATTTAGGAGCAAGCATAAACCTTATGCCGAATAAGGTTTTTTCTAAGCTAGATCTGGGTGAACCATCACCCATGAGGATGAGCATTCGACTTGTTGATCGTCCAATCAGATATCCTCGCAGGTTCGTTGAAATATGCTTGTTAAGATCGATAATCCGTGTTTCCCGTGGATTTTGTTATTCTGGATATGGGTGAAGACTCAAAAGTGCCTTTGATACTCGGACGCCCGTTTCTCAACACCGCGAGAACGATTGTTGATGTGGCTGCTGGCCAAATCAGACTCCGGGTTAATGACGAGCATGTGACCTTCGACATTAAATGGTCGATGCAGCATCCGCAAAGTCAGGACGATACGCTCTATTATGTCGATATTGTTGATACTTTTGAGAGCTCTCATTTCCAAGGCACGATTGAGGAGATCGATTTGGACACTCACGCATTGTGTGGGAGCCTAGATGGCATTACGCAGGAGGGCCACGAAGTTGAGCATCCGGTTTATCAAATCGGTGACGATGATTCCCAGAGTCCGGATAGATTTGGGGAGATTGATCGTGAGGTTGAAGAAAAGTCGAAGCCTTCAGTGGAGGACCCACCATCATTGGAGTTGAAAGAGCTTCCACCGAATCTCGAGTATGCATTCCTAGACGAGGAGTGTTGCCTTCCGGTCATCATTTCATCATCCTTGGAGGAAGAAGAAAAAAGAAAACTTCTCGAGGTTCTAAAACGTCATAAGAAAGCCATGGCGTGGAAGATTATGGATATCAAGGGCATCAATCCTTCCTTTTGCACTCACAAAATTCTAATGGAGGATGATTACAAGCCGTGTGCGCAGCATCAGAGCGGCTGAACGCGAATATGCAAGACGTCGTAAAGAAGGAGGTAATTAAGTTGCTATCTGGATACTTAATATATCCTATCTCTGATTCAGTTTGGGCGAGCCCTGTGCAAGTGGTGCCCAAGAAAGGAGGCGTGACTGTAGTCTCAAACGATAGGAATGAGCTTATTCTAACCCGTACCGTCATCGGATGGTGAGTTTGCATTGACTACCGCAAACTTAATGACGCCACCCAGAAGGACCACTTCATGCTTCCATTCATCGATCAGATGTTGGAACATCTGTCGGGGAAGTCGTTTTATTGTATTCTGGATGGGTTCTCTGGTTACTTTCAAATTCCGATCGCTTCTGAGGATCAGGAGGAGACTACTTTTACCTACCCCTTGGGCACATTCGCCTACTGGTGTATGCTTTTGGGTTATGCAATGCACCGGCGACATTCTAGCGCTGCATGGTTGCTATTTTTCATGACATGATTGAGGACTCCATGGAGGTGTTCATGGATGATTTTTCTGTTTTGGGAGTTCCTTTGATCATTGTCATGAAAATTTGATAAAGATGTTAATGAGGTGTGAAGAGACAAATCTTGTGCTCAACTGGGAGAAATGCCACTCAAGAAGGGTTAGTTCTCAGGCACAAAATCTCGTAAGCGGGGTTAGAGGTTGATCCAACCAAAATGGATTTCATTTCTAAACTTCCACTTCCGACCTCAGTACGAGCAATCAGGAGTTTCCTTGGTCATGCCGGGTTCTATAGGAGATTCATTAAAGACGTTTCAAAAATCGCGAGACCCATGACCCATTTGTTGGAGAAGGATGCTCTGTTTGTGTTTTCGGATGAATGGTTTGAGGCATTCAACTTGTTGAAGTGAAGGCTATCGAAGCCCCTATTTTGGTAGCACCAGACTAGGCATTTTCCATCTGAGATTATGTGCGACGCTAGTGATTTCACGATAGGGCAGTCTTGGGACAACGGAAGGAGAAGCACTTCCACCCGATATACTACGCCAACAAGACCTTGCATGATGCGCAAGAGAATTACACTACCACAGAACAGGAGCTTTTGGCTGTAGTTTTTGCGTTTGACAAGTTCAGATCATATCTCGTGCTGTCCAAGACGATTGTATATACAGATCATGCAGCTATTAGATATCTCTTCAGTAAGCAGGATGCGAAACCACGTCTAATTAGATGGATTCTGTTGCTACAAGAGTTTGATATCAAAATCCAAGACAAGAAGGGTGCGTTGAATGTAGCGGCCGATCATCTCTCGAGGCTTGAG
The DNA here is from genome assembly GCA_947069175.1 of Scalesia atractyloides. Classification (NCBI taxonomy): domain Eukaryota; kingdom Viridiplantae; phylum Streptophyta; class Magnoliopsida; order Asterales; family Asteraceae; genus Scalesia; species Scalesia atractyloides. Next base: position 18,598,369 of record CAMTDV010000026.1, read on the forward strand.
CATAGAGATTCTGAGGATGTGCGGGAGGAACCGATAAAAAGTTCCCCCATGAGTTCCTCATGAGTGTGGAAGTGAGTGATGAGTCGCCTTGGTTTGCTGACTTTGCGAACTACCTCGCCTGTGGAATCCTTGTTAAAGGATTGACGCATCAGCAAAAGAGGAAGTTCTTCGCAGATCTTAAGCATTACATTTAGGATGACCCGTTTTTGTTTCGAGTTGAAGCGGATCACGTGATTCGTAGGGGTGTGTTCGGATAGGAGGCAGCTGACATTTTGCGCCAATGTCATGAAGGGCCCACCGGAGGTCATCATGGAGCGAACTACACTGCGAAAAAGGTGTTAGACGCCGGTTTTTATTGGCCCACGATCTTCCATGATGCGCAAAAGTGGGTGAGAGCGTGCGATGCGTGCCAGAGGGCAGCAAATATATCTGCGCGCAATGAGATGCCTCAAAATGCAATTCAGGTCTATGAGGTATTCGATATATGGGGTATCGACTTCATGGGCCTGTTCCCATCCTCACGCGGTAATAAATATATCCTAGTGGCAGTGGAGTAGGTGTCGAAGTGGGCTGAGGCGCAAGCCTTACCCACAAATGATGCCAGGGTAGTCGTGAGGTTTCTGAAAAGTTTGTTTGTCCGGTTTGGTGCCTCGAAGGCACTCATCAGTGACCAAGGAACGCATTTCTGCAATGCGCAGCTGGAAAATGCCCTGTCTCGCTATGGTGTTCATCACAGATTATCCACACCATACCATCCCCAAACGAGTGGGCACGTGGAGGTCACAAACCGGGGATTGAAGAGAATCCTTGAGCGGTCGGTGGGTCAGAACCGCAAGGATTGGTCAGAGAAGCTAGATGACGCGCTTTGGGCTTTCCGAACTGTATATAAAATGCCTATAGGGACTACTCCGTATAGGTTAGTTTACGGAAAAGCGTGTCATCGGCTGGTCGAGTTGGAACATAAGGCGTTGTGGGCATTAAAGACAACGAATATGGATTTGAAGAGCGGCGATGAGGCTCGCTTCTTGCAAATCCATGAGCTTGAAGAATTGAGAAATCATGCCTACGAGAACTCTAGCTTGTATAAAGAGCGCTCTAAAAGGTTACATGTCAAGCTAACGTGTGCGTATATATACATGTTTTTACAATGAATTTTACACACGAACTCGGTTTTAATATTTATAAAAATGATTTATACCTTAACATTAAAACACACATAAAAGGACAAGTGTACCCTATCGTATATGTAGTAAAGTATGGGTAAGAACCAGATGTCGATCCATAGACGCGGGCAGGCTCTTATGTACTGAACCGTCGTCATTTATCTACTGGTAAAAAGATATGTGAAAGAGTTTTTACTAAAATTTTCTAAAAATATATTTTAAAACATATATGACTCCAAATACAAAAATATAGTTTCTTTTTCTTTTGTCTTGTTTTATAAACACCCTAAGCATGTTAACTAAGTCAGAAATGTCGCAAAAAGCATTTGATCTTTTCCAAATATAAAGACAATTAGTATCCCTTTCGGGAATCCTAACATGATAATTCTTCGGAAAGTTAACGCGATAAACACACTTTAACCACCTAAAATTATTCATTAACGAGCTATTGATATATTTTCATGTGAATCTTTTAAAAATAAGTTAGTCATCCGTTAAGAGTTTTCTAACCTCACTTTATCAAGGAAAGCAATACCGATTAACACAATATAACCACCGAGACAAGCATAAAGTAGATCATATCACAAACTTATCCATTTTGCAAGTCTTAAACATAAATCTACCAAGTTGGTCATTTTGGCCAAAATTACTCAACAAAGATTATGATACATGTTAAGAACTTACAATAACAACATCTAACCCGTTAGAGTCCTTACGTGTAAGAAAGTATTGTTGATCAAAATCCGATTTATCTTTTATTAAACCAATACCCATTTCTAGTTTCATGGTGTAAACACATTAACAAGTTAATAGTTTACTAGCAAATGATTAATTATCGGGTTTTATCAACTTATCCTAACTAACCATTTACTAATCATCCAAGATAAACAACCTCAATCAAAAATCCAACATCAATGAACCGAGTTTGCCATATGATCATCAAGATTCAAACATGAACAAGTTGCCTGAGCTTCATTCCAACATGGTTACAAACTAAAGATTGTTCATAAAACAAGTATTTTACTAGCATTCATAATAATAATAATACATAAACATCAGCTCAATGCTTGCAAATTTGCTTAAAATGTATGTTAATAACAAGAATTCAAACCATAAACAAGCAAGGATTTGATGGATTGGATGAAAGATGAGCCTCTTGCAACTTTGAGGCTTGAAATCGACCAGAACCGACAGCTCTCGGAGCTCAAAAATCGCCCAAAACTTGGAAAATTACCCAACATTTTGATAAGTAGCGCCTGCTCTGTTTTATAGAGAAATTCATATCCGCACGGCCGTGCACTTTACGTGCACGCCCGTGCGCATCAGCGTGATGTCAGCTGCAAGGTATGGATCGACAAGTGGATGTTTGGGCGGCAAAGTCTTCAGATGTGCACGGTCGTGCGCTTTGGCCGCACAGCCGTGCAAGGTCACCAGATAAGATGTTAATCGATGATTAGCTAGTTCACGGTCGTGCGAGCCGAGAAATGAGTTGCACTACCTTGCGCACTGCCAGTGCTCCCGAGATCGCAAGTTGTGAACGGTCGTGCCGATGGTTTGCACGGCCGTGCGTGAGCTGTAACTTCAACAATTTCTGCATAATTCATCCGGAACGTTTGTCAATCCCACTTTTTCTCCAACTTTGTCCGTGGCACGCCGTTTTGGACCTGAAAATATAAAAGTTACCGATTAAGTACCTAAACAACGTAGTTTTAGCCAGAAACGCACAAAACAAGGGCAAAATAGGGGACTTAAATATGTATAGTTTAACATATATCACAAGCGCTTGAGAGATCACAAGGAATTTCATGCGGGAGATCTCGTATTGTTGTTCAACTCGAGGCTTCAGTTATTCCCCGGTAAGTTGAAGTCCCGATGGATGGGACCGTACACTGTCAAAGAAGTATTCCAGTACGGAACTGTCGTCATCGAGGACTCAAACGGGGTAACTTTCAAAGTCAACGGTCACAGGTTAAAGCTCTATGTCAACAGAGCGGTTGACTCGACGGTGGAGGTCATCGAACTCCACGCCCCGCACGCGTGATAAGTGTGGGGAGGAGAGTTTAGCTATCGACTCGCTGAGAAAAAAATTTAGCGGGCGTGATTAGGACGCTATGGGTAAATATGTAATTATTTTAATTTCTAGACTTCCTTCTATGTTTTCCGCATTTTTTGGTAATGTGTAGGTTCATACGTTTTGATTCATGCCTTATAAATTTCTGAAGTGGAAATGTTGTCTAAATAGCTGAAAACTTGAAAAAATGGTGATTTGTGTTGAAAAAATGGAGTTGGAAACATTTTGTGTAAGCTGTCTGCAGAATGCCCAGATGTTGCACGACTGTGCACTTCAAATCTGCATCTGCACCGAACGACCATGCGGCTTGTTTTCTCAGACACGCACTACCGTGCGACCCGAGATACTGCGAACCAGATCGTTGCAATATTGAATCCGAACGACCGTGCACATCTGCGCATGGCCGTGCGCGAGTTTTTTTGAACAGTCGGCAGAACATTATAAATACGTATGTTTCAGAAAAAAAAACACCCTTCTCACATGCAACCCTAGCCGCACTGCCATTCCTACTTCCGCACTCTCCTAAAATTTACCGCTTTTTGCAAGGATTTCGTTCAATCTTCGGTTAAGGTATGAATCCCTTCATGTTCTACACTTTTAATCTTGTTTCAGTTGTAGATTAGGGTTCTTGTTAAGTAATTTTGGGGTTTCTCTTCATAAATGCCAATAAAACCCTAGTTCTTGACACATTGGGCAAATCATAGTCTAAATCATGAACCCTCGTTCCATTCACTGAGAAAATACCTTGATTTTTTATAAAACGACCGAAATCAGTGAATGGAGCCATTTTCTGAAACCTACAGATGACGCACGACCGTGCGCTTCATCCGCACGGTAGTGCAGCCTTGAGTCGCCGCGGTGAACCCGGTAACCAGGTTTGAGTCTTGGATCTACACGACCGTGCACATGGCCCGCACGGCCGTGCGCCACCTGAAACAGAAACATAATGATCAGAAAACACAGTTCTGGTGCCGGGATCAAAATTCTTTAAGTCTGGTCTGATTTGTTGTATAACTGCGTGTAGATGGATCATCCTTTCCTCCAATTCGACACCGATAAGCAAAAGGAGTGACCTTGCATCAATAGACTACGTACACTATGGAATAGAAGAGGCTAGAATGGCGAGCCAAGGAGGCTAAGTTGGACTGCAATGCAAGCCCTAAACGAATCCGAGAGGCTTCAAGAAATGATTTCATATCCGATGGCGAGGTTGTTAAATTTGGAGCAACCCGTCTACCTCGAGCTCACACTAGAGTTCTTCGTTTCTTACGCATATGATAAACCAAGAAGTGAGAACCCGGATTTCAAGAACATGAAAATTATACAATTCAGGCTCGGAGGTAGGTGGCATAAGCTCGGAAGAAAATTGGGTATTTATAATGATGAAGACATATACACCAAGCTCTTACCAATATATATAAGTTCGACAGTGATGAAGATAGAGCAGACTTCTAGGCTCATGTGGCAATCAAGCCACCTAACAAGGCTAGAAGGGCCAAAGCGTCGAGACTGAAGGACCCACTTCTTAGGGTTCTTCACCAGGTAATGAGCCACACCATTTGTGGGCGCATGGACAGTTCTGGGAATTGTCCCACACTAGACTTGCTATTTTTGTACTCCATAGTGAATGGAGTGCATGTTAGCCTCGTCGACCGTATGGCTGAATTTTTTATAAATAGTGTAGGGAGGTCGACGAGTAGCGAGATTCACGGTGGAGAGTATGTGACCCAACTCGCTCACGCCATTGGGATTATGACCGAAGATGTAGTTAATAATTTGACTCTGGATCACTTCGGAAGTGATGTGGACATTGGTTCTCTAAGGGTGATGGGTTTAATAGTGGACACCGGGAACGACCCAAGGTTGAGGGGCCTAAATGGGGGAAATCTGGGACCCACTACCACTGCTACCAGATGACGAGGAAGAAGAGGATGTCGAAATGGAGCATGTCCACGAGGCACATGCTCACGAGGATGCATACATAGAACCACCACAGGGTCATCAGCAGCAGCACCAGTACCAACACCAGCAAGAGTATCAGGCACACCAGGATTGGCCACATGGCATCCCTTCATACCCAGAGTTCTACCGACAATTCCAACAGATGCAGGTGAACCAAATACAATGAGAGAAGAGATGAATGCCGGATTCTCCTACATTTTCGGAGGGCTACACAACGCCTTCCCAAACTACTTCGGCGATCCTCCACAGTTCCCATTTGGGAACCCGGGACACGACGAGGCGGGCCTATCGGGTGCGCGCCAAGATGATGAGGAGGATTAGTGGGAGGACAGAGTGTAGAGTCTGAAGTCGCTAGTATCATTATTTATTTTTATGGTTTCATTTGTCGTTCTTTAGGGTTTTTCATTTTGACAGTATTTTCTTTAAAAACCCCGCATATATGTATTACTTTTTGAAACACTTTATGATTACTTATTTTATTTAATTTTCAATTAATGGATGAACCTTTATTTATCTCATCTCTTGATCAATGGCGTTGCCTGCGTTTTGGTTAGTTTGACAAGCTTTGCAGGTACATGGAAACGCACATAGAGTTGAAAAGAAACCCGGTCAAGCAAAATATCTCCAAGTCTTCTTCAACTCGAGGGGAGTCTTATTCACCCTTTTTCACACTTTAGTTTCGCTATTAATAGTTGCGTAACTAATTTTTGGTTCACATTGGGGACAATGTGAAATTCAAGTGTGGGGAGGGGTTTAACTTGCGTAACTTTGTTTGTCCTCGTAAAAAAACTTTATATAAAAACGGTCAGTTATGTTTTTTTTCAGAAAGCATCAGAGATGATCAAATCTGACAAGCTAAATTGATTTTAATAGAGATGATAACTAAAAGTGTGACAAACAAAAAGAAAGACTTGCATGGTTATCTTTACATTTATACCCATTCCCTCAGTTACGTTAGCATATTTGAGCCTTTCAATTCTTAACATGCTTGTTTTTGTTCGGAATACGAGTAAGCCGGATGTTTCATGTTATACTTTTCAAGATCATGAATATGTAAAAAGGGCATGAATGTGATAGAGGCACTTAGGATACCCCTTTTGTGTTAGCCTTTTTCTTTGTTTATTATCCGTAACCACCATCATTCCATTAGTTAAACCATGTTGAGCCTATTTCCCATGTTTTTCCATTTACACCCTTTAACCCACTTAGCCAAATTTAGCCTTTTATTGTTGAACCTTTGTGTTAAAACTCGATTATGGTTATTGTCTAACTTGTTCATTTGAAAACAAAAACAGAAAAACACAGAAAACAACAACCAAAAATAGAAGAAAGAAGATCAAGTCGGAGCAATTTTAGGTGCTGAACAATACCATCTCGTCAACTAGCTCGATATGGTCAAAATCGTCCATTTATGCTTTACTTATGTATAGTTTAATTCATTTACATTTGTTAGAAATAACCGTCGAGTTTTAACCATTTAACCACTTTTAGATATCCCTTTTCCTACCCAAAACCATTGCCTATCATTACAACCCTTAAAGACCTCTTGATTTATGTTTCTTTTTCGCATGCTAGTTGGTGGAGATTAGATATTTTGACAAGCTTATGACATTGCATGACTCATCGCCTTGGCGTCGAGTGTTTTACGCATACACTTACATGTATGACTCATAAATATAACCGAGTGTATGTGAACATTGTGAGAAATGTGAGGATTTGCATGTTAAGTCGATTGGAAGTGGAACCATTGCTTTTTGGTTATCTTTGCTTATATTTTCATATGCTTGTTTGGTTTGAAATCTTTGATGTTGATTTTTTTGAATAACTAATTGACCACCAAATATTTATGTAGTGTTGTAAATATTTGACATTCGGGTCCTTCGCTGGCCCGCGTTCCTTAGCTTTTAGTTTGCTTGAGGACAAACAAAATTTCAAGTGCGGGGAGGTTTGATATACGTTAAAATACACATATTTAAGTCCCCATTTTACCCTCGTTTTGTGCGTTTTTGGCTAAAACTTCGTCATTTAGGTACTTAATCAGTCACTTTTATATTTTCAGGTCCAAAACGGCGTGCCACAGACAAAGTTGGAGAAAAAGTGGGAATAACGAACGTTCCGGATGAATTCTACAGAAATTGTTGAAGTTACAGCTCACGCATGGCCATGCAATCATTGGCACGACCGTGCGCGATTTACAATCTCGGGAGCACTGGCAGTGCAGCTCATTTCTCGACGCGCACGGTCGTGCGACCCATGTGTACGCCCGTGCACTAGCTGATCATCAATCAACAGGTTATCCAGAGACCTTGCACGACCTTGCGACCCAAGTGCATGACCATGCACATCTGAAGACTTTGCCACCCAAACATCCACTTGTCGATCTATACCCTGCAGCTGACGTACACGAGCGTGCACATAAAGTGCACGGCCATGCAGATATGAATTTTTCTATAAGATAGAGCAGACGTTACTGATCGAAATATTGGGTAATTTTTCAAGCTTCTGGGCGATTTCTGAGGTCCAAGAGCCTCCTGGTTGGGATGATTTCAAGCCTCAAGGTTGCAAGAAGCTTATCCATCATCCAATCCATCAAATCCTTGCTTGTTTATGGTTTGATTTCTTGTTCTTAACATACATTTTAAGCACATTTGTAAGCATTGAGCTGATGTTTATGTATTATTATTATGAATGCTATTAAGATACTTGTTTTATGAACAATCTTTAGTTTGTAATCTTGTTTGAATTAAGCTCAGGCAACTTGTTCATGTTTGAATCTTGATGATCATGTGGCAAACTTGGTTAATTGATGTTGAATTCTTGATTATGGTTGTTTATCTTGGATGATTAATAAATGGTTAGTTAGGATAAGTTGATAAAACCCCTCAATTAATCATTTGTTTGTAAACTGTTAACTTGTTAATGTGTTTACACCATGAAACTAGAAATGGGTATTGGTTTAATAAAAGATTATCTGATTTTCATCAAGAATGCTTTCTTACATGTAAGGGCTCTAACGGGTTAGATGGTGTTATTGCGAGTTCTTAACATGAGTCATAATGTTTGTTTAGTATTTTTGGTTAAAACGGCTAAATCAGTAGATTTATGTTCAAGACTTGCAAAAATGATCTACTTTATGCTTTTCTCGGTGGTTGTATTGTGTTATCGGTATTACTTTCCTTGATAAAGTGTGGTTAGAAAACTCTTAACGGATGACTAACTTATTTTTAAAAGATTCGCATGAAAATATATCAATTGGTCGTTAATGAATAACTTTAGGTGGTTAAAGTGTGTTTATCGCGTTAACTTTCCGAAGAATTATCATGTTAGGATTCCCGAAAGGGATATTAATTGTCTTTATAATTGAAAGATTGATCAAGTGCCTTTGCGACATCTCTAACTTAGTTAACATGCTTAGGTTGTTTATAAAACAAGACAAAAGAAAAAAGTAAATTATATTTTTTATTTTTGGTGTCTTTTTGTTTTAAAATATATTTTTTGAAAATTTTAGTAAAAACTCTTTCACATATCTTTTTACCGGTAGATAAATGATGACAGTTTAGTACATAAGCGTCTGCCCGCGCCTATGGATCGACATATGGTTCTTACCCATACTGTACTACATATACGATAGGGTACACTTGTCCTTTGTGTGTGTTTTAATGTTAAGGTATAAATCATTTTTATAAATATTAAAACCGAGTTCGTGTGTAAAATTCATTGTAAAATCATGTATATATCAGAAATGAGAGTTTCCCTTTAAGAAAGCAATTTTTTTTTATGATGAGAGGGAATGAGTAGAGCAATAGAGATGTACTTACAGTGTTAGCTCCTGTGGTCCTTCTTTGTCTTTTGTTTAAAAAAACTACCTTTAACTTTTCTTTTAAAATAAAGATTCAGTGGGGAGAAAGAGAATTTTTGTCAAATCTTATCAGATTTAAGTTTTTCATCATATTATGGTCTGTTTTATCATAGAAACATCAGGTTTGACTTAGTTTTTTCAGATCTCTTGATATTCACCCTTGGTTTTAACAGATCTGATAGTGTTCCCCATTTCTGATTTATTCTTTAAACTTTTAGGACTCGTTTCCCCTTCTCACACTTTTTGACAGAAAACATACTTATATAGATTAATATTTACAAGAAAATTAGCAAAAAGGAAAAGAAAGGAAAACTTACGGAAAAGAAGAAAAAAATATAAACAACTACAAAAAAAAATATAAACTAATTTTTATCATACATAACTTCAGCACAAAACCACTAGTAGGTCACCACTCCGGAATAGTTGGCAGTTGGTATCAAGCTAGCATTATGCATGTCTTCTTGAAGGATAGCATGTGCTCTTGGATCTAGTTTAGTACTCCTCCGAAGTCCATTTGATGTCTGGTTACCCTCGTTAAAAAACGAGGGTAGATCAGAAATGGTTTTTGACACTTCAAGTTCCCCTCAAAGTCTCTCATAAGATACCTAGAGAAATTATAGGGGACCTCTTGCATTACTGCATGCACCACCTCCATCAACCTGTATGAGATCTCATGAAAGTTTACATACTTTCTAGAGAAACATACACCAAGTTGTGTGACCAAGAACTGCCATGGTTGGATGAATCCGGACTTGCTGATCCCCCTTTGCATGATTTTCTATTGAGTACCCCGTCACCTTCAGGGTCTGATCTAGAGTCTCGCGAGTGAAGAATATGTCACCGTGGTTGTCCTCAAGGTGTAGAGCCTCTCTGATCATCTCCTCGCTCAGAATGATGTCCTTCCTCATCACCTAACTTTGAATCCAGACTTTCATTCCTTGGTAATGGTTCGTGCATTCCACCAGAACTCTTGTCATCGAGGTGTAGAGCCTCTCTGATCATCTCCTCGCTCAGGATGATGTCCTTCCTCATCACCTGACTTTGAATCCAGACTTTCATTCCTTGGTAAATGGTTCATGCATTCCACCAGAACTCTTGCAGAAGACTTGGATGGACCCAGATATATGATGACAGAGCATATGCTAGAGGACTTTGCATCAACATGTTGAGGATTATGCCACAACCTTCCCATGCTTGACCGTTAAGATTTCTTTGGATCTTCATATTATGAGTTATGTAATGTGGAAGTGGAAAGAGTGCAACACTTATTTTTTCCATTGTTAGGGTTTGTGGAGTAGTTTGTTAGAGTTTCTGAACGAAAAGAGAGAAGTTAAGAGTGATAGATGAGATGAAGTTGATCTTTAGGTGGTGGGTGTATATATAAGTGAAAGTGATAGTTCCACCATAAATGGTATTTACCAACTTAAGATTTTCTTTCTTTTTATACTCACTATCCTTTAATGCACTAGATCCTCAGTCAGAGGCAAAGAGAACTGTGTGAGGTAAGATTTTCTACATTAAATGTTTTAGGCGACTATTTTTGTAAGATTACAATGATTATCTTGCCTATGTGTCTCCCTTTTACTCTTCAATCTTGATGACTAAGCTTTTAAAGATTAGCCAAGAGTGCGTGTGAGGAATGAACTTTTGTTCAGAAATCTTGCTTTTTGACGTAATGTACCCTAATACTCAGAGATTTGTGGTGGATTTTTTGTTGAAAGAGAAAGAGAAATATGAACACAAATAGACGAAAACAAGAACAAAAATTATATGAAACTGTTGAGCTATTAATGTATATGTATGAAGCAACTTTGGAAAAGAACACATAAATTATGAGCAATATCAGATTTTCTTATGATTTTGACATATCTGATAGTTTATTAGATTTTCTGATGAATTTATACAGTTTCTGATGGATTATCAGAATTTCAACAGAAATTCGGCTCATTTCTGATGATTCATAATTTTGATTATCCTTTCTTCATATTTTATATTGACCGTTCCTAATTTGCCGATTAAAAAAAATTGTGTCTCTTTTCATCGTGAGGTTTTGTAAAAATGTCAACAATTGGTTTTCTGTTGGAAAAAAATACATTTCAATTTTACCTTTTTCCACTTGATATTTTATGAATTGATATCTGACATCAATGTGTTTGGTTCTTGAATGATGCACCAGATTTTTTTTTATGGCAATGACACTCTTAGAATCACACAAGATAGGTATTTTGGTCAGATTTACTCCATAGACTCTTAGCTGATTTTACATCCACAACACTTGTGAACTACAGCTTGCTACTGCCACATATTTTGATTAGCTATTGATGTGGAAACACATTTTTGTTTCTCGCTTGCCCAACAGACTAGCTTTTCTCCCAACACTTGATAGGCACCAGATGTGTTTTTTCTGTCTATTTTGCATCTTGCATGACCTGCATCTATTTATGCTATTAGTTCCAAATTTGTATCTTTAGGATACCATAGACCAAGATCTGATGTGCCCTTCAAATGTTTAAAACTCTTTTTATAGCTTTCAAATGGGTATCTTTAGGATTACATTCGTATTTAGCCAGGAAATATGTGGAAAACATTATATCTGGTCTACTGGCTGTTAGATACAACAATAATCCTATCATTCCCCTATTGGTTTTAATATCAAAACTTTTGCCAACTAGATCAAAATAAAGTTTATTTCCACTTGTCATGGGAGTTGTAGTATATTTTGGCTTTCTATCGTCTGTTCTTTTGAAGGGTTCAATTCCAACACGTGTTTTATTATAAAACGAAACCTATCGGGATTCAAAGTATTTTATAAAAATAAATATAAGAATATATTTATTTTTGACGACTCTTTATAACTCACGAAAACAATTTAATATTGCTCGATAAATGCGGTTTACAAGATAACAGAACCTGGAAAACTTATATCGTATAAATATAATTTTTCGTATATTTAATTCAAACGTCTATCATTCGACGATTATTTAAAATAAATATAGTTAGTTATATTCAGTTACAAAAACTACGACTTGAAAACTTATATAAAATAAATATAATTATTTATATTTATTTCAAACGTCTAGTATTCGACAACTATGTAATATAAACATAATTAGTCATATTCATTTCCAACATCTACAACTCGAAGATTTTATAAGATAAATATGATTATTTATATTTATTCCAAACGCCTAAACGGTATACGATATATTACCATACGATCACAACCGAGTTATTTGATAACAAACCAACGAGGTCGATTTCACACGCATAGCACTATATAATTATTTTGATAATTATCCAGGAGTTGCAGTATTATTATTTCGGCCACACGACGATTATATACATATACACTTAAGATTACACACACACACTCATATATATATATACTTATGTATATTATCTGTCAACATATATCACGACTATTCGAGAAACTCGTGAACACATTATACGAGTCTATAAGTATTATTCTGATATAAACATATATATATATACTTATGTATATTATCTGTCAACATATATCACGACTATTCGAGAAACTCGTGAACATATTATACGAGTCTATAACATGTATTATTCTGATATAAACATTTGGTTACATAAACGCACGACCATTCGGGACGACTAACACGATTAATATATATATATATATATATATATATATATATATATATATATATATATATATATTCTAAATCTCTCGGAAACTAAGTGTTACCAAAAGTTAGTAATTATCATTGACTACGAATGAAACTAAACAAGTATATCATTATCGTTCCACCAAGTTAGCAACATCTTCCCATCGAATCATTGGTTAACAATTCGGTTAAGTTCGGTGACATGTAGTTTAGCTACATTTTAATAGAAACTTATAAGTTTATTCCTTAATAGGATTGTTATAGATTGCATGCTAGCGAGTTACATTTTGGAAACAACATTATGGATTATATTATGCTAGCTTTGCACTGGATATCGAAGTGAGTTCATAACCCCCTCTTTTTACAGTTTTACATTTTTAGGAATGTTTTCAGGGGTGGAAAGATATGCAAGTTTTGCAAAGGTATTCAATATTTCGATGAATTGGAAATTTCATTTTTCTAAACCCTACCATAAACAAGTTTCAACTAACACAATGGTTTATAAAAGGTTTACGCTAAACATACCGGTTTTTACAAAACATACGCGCCAGGTTGTTACCACATGCTCCCAATGAGGTGGAAGACTTATGAGCACCTTCCTCTGTATGGCTATTGAAGTTGCTGCAATCTGTGAAAAGACTTTATCATGAACCGCTTGCTGAATCATTGAGTGCTCTCCCATCCTCCTTCCTGTTCTCTCGCAACTTTGGTCGATCATTATTATGCTCATTGAACACTTGTGAGTCCGTGTCCTACTGATCATATGATATGAGCATTGTCTTCAACTGTGTTCCCTGGAAATCGTATCCCTCAGCTTTGAAGATTGGGAGAGGAGTTAGTAGAGTTGTCATTGGATTATTTGTTGTTGCCATTGTGACAACCGACAATTTTTGGATTTAATTATGTTATTGCGAACATTAAGACAATTATAAGTATTTTTTTTACGACACAAATTAACTTAATTGGGCCTTTGTATGCCGAGGAACTTCTATCCGGCTTTATAGTACGCGAATGTAATTTGCAGGAAAACTGCTGAACGTTAACGGTAACGAACTGACACCGAATGAATTACTGAAAACGTTGACAAATACGAGTTTTATACGTATATTTTATACACGTGAAATTGGTTTGGAGCATCACAAAACACATACGTGAATGAAAAATGTGACTGTAGGAATGCACTGACAAAGAAAAGGAAGGATCAGACTCGTGTATTACCTGAAAAATGAAATATTATGATATATTTTGCTTCGTAATTGATTTTTGATATTCGCAGTTGGAAACGGACTAGGAACAACAACCGAAGCACTTTACGCGATTTTAACACAACTGGCGAACGTACGCGATTAATATCAACTACCGAAATTATTTTACATGTTTTGACCCTAAAACAATATTATACGACATTTCATGAAGTTCGGGTTCGAAAACGGGCCTTGCAGACGCACATGTGCCGCTCAAAACACTAGAAACGGGCTTATGGTGTTGATGTAGAATGTCTATTGCCTACGTCTTTGAGTCATGTCGTATATGTAATAGGGCAAAATGTTAGAATTATTTTGGTTGAATCTTCACTTCGTACGAAGTGACCACTTCGTGCGAAGTAGACAAGTTCACTTCGTACGAAGAGAACTCACTTCTTACCAAGTAAAGACTCACCTTTGCATGAAGTGCCAAGTCTATAAATTGGTGTGCTTAGGTCTTGAGTTTGTAGCAGGTTGGTTGACTGATACGGAGAAGCCCTATCAAATTTATCTCAGGCTGTAAATGTTGACCAGATTAATGAAGTATCGAGATTAAAAAGTAAATCTTGAACTTATCACTAGTTTAAAATGAATTCTGCGTATATTGAACTAGTTTAAACAAATTAGGACCTGAGCTTATTAGATGATCAGATCCTCACAAGTGGTATCAAAGCTTGGAGGTCTAATTTGAAGATATTTCATCAAGATTCTACTTCTCTTCTACCAATTTTTCTTATCTTTTATCATTTTACAAAGATCTAACAACCAAAATGGCCTAATTTTCTCAAGGAATACGTAAAATCATGTTTTAACAAACTCTTGAAAGAATTGGACCTAAAATCAACCGAAATCATGATCAAAATGGCAAAAAACAAAGTGAAAATTTGTCATTAAAAATAAATTCAACTTCGTTTAAAGTAAAATCTCACTCCATACGACGTAAACTCTTGAAAATTTTGGATTTTTTTCTTCGCACAAAGATAGATCTAAAATTGGTATTTTAACTTCGTACGAATTGGAATTTTCTTGAATTTTGTGTTTATCTTCACACTAGGTCAACTTCGCATGAAGTTAACTTCGCACCAAGCTGATTTTCATCAAATTTCTCGACAAAATGGAAAACAAATTTTTCAATGCCTTCGCGACCTCAAACACTACGACATCAGCTGTTCAAAGTTTAAATCTCGACAACGAAATGGGGACAATGACGAAACCCTTGAAGCTTATGTGTTTAGAAGATTTTCACGGATGGCAGGAAAGATTCATTAATTGGGTACAAGGAAATCATCTTGATGCTTGGTTTGCCATTGAGGAGAATTATACTATACCCACTGGAGAGAACGGGTTAGAAAATACATTGACTCAGCTGAATGAAGTAGAGAAAGTTAAGTTCGTGAGGGAAAAGAAAATGCTAAATATTGAAACAAGCAATAAAGGAAGACATTTTCACTTTGTTACAACATGATGGCGATGCTCAATCGTTATGTAATGCTTTGAAGGTGAAATATCAAGGATGTACTCAGATGATCAAATGTAAAAAGGCACTGATCAAAAAGGAGTTTGATATTTTCACTACACTAAAAGGTGAATCCATGAAGCAGCTTATAGAAAGATATTGCCATCTGGTGTTAGAGATAAAGAGGTTGGGTATTAAAAAAGAAAATGAAGAGTTAGTGGACAAATTGGCTGATGCGTTACGAGAAGGAAAATGGTCGACGTACTTGACGATTTTGAAGAATGGATCAGAATATAGTACTTTCAGTTTATCAAGATTCATAGAAAAACTGGCTAAAACCAAAGGATCACACATTCAACAAGATGTGAATCTGTATTACAAAGGTAGTTCAACAACTAACATTCAAAGTCCAAAAATAATACTGCTTTCAACGCAGATAATTCTTCAAGTACTTCTACAAATCATTTAAACACTTGTGGTGGTTTTCAGTCATTTCCAACTTTTGATCCTACCTCACCACAAACACCTCAATCTTCACAAAATTCGAACAATTATCAAAGCAGCCAAACCAACTCGAACCAACGAATCTTATAGTGCAATATTGCTGTGAATTTAGAGAATGCTCAAGATTTATAGAGAATATCGTTAAGCAGCACATGGCTTTACTTGCCTCTATTTTAGAATCATATGAAAGTTTGGTAGCTGGAAAGATTGGTAACCCTAATATGACGAAATAATATTATGACCAAATCGATTCAGAAGAGTTGGAGCTAATTGATATCAAATGGTGCATGACCAGCATAGATCGCAGAGTTTAACAATTTATGGAAATTACTGGAAGGAATAGTTTGGGTGGTCCAGATGGAAAGCTACAATTTGACAAATCGAAAGTCACGTGTTTTAAATGTCGAGAGAAGGGACACTTGAAGAGAGAATGTCCGAACCGCGAACTAAATGGAAATCAAAATCCATTTGGAGATGACTACTACAAATAGGCGATCTATCACAAAACTTCGCCACCTCAGACTATATCAAGAATGATTCAAATTGAGGATCATTCGTCGAGTTCCAAAGATTAAGCTCTTGTTGTTTCCCAGGAGGAGAAAGGATTCAACTGGAACTAGTACATTTCAAAGCCTGAAAGTATTGCACTTTTGGCAGAGATTAGAGAAGAACCTTAACCAGTTGTAGAGGAAGTTGTCGAGGATATGTTAAGTGAAGATTCCGAAGTTTTTTTGATGAACCACCAGATCAAAGTCTAGAAGAATTTGCTGAAGCATATTATTACGATCAGTGTGCTGAGAAAGATATTTTTCACAGTGCATTTAAAAATTTAACACCGCCTGATGTGTATAAATCTTTTGCAGGTTTCCTTGAACCGAACTATGCAGTGCGTTGTGATGAAGAGACTAAGCCAGAGGTAGAAGAAACGATTGATGTGAACAAAGAGATGACTACTGAGAATCTCACTGAGATTGCAAACAAAGTGATGATGGTGAACTTGAAAGAGGTAGTTTCTTAAAAGGTTCAGGAGAGGGTAAATGAGTCGGTCAAGGAAGAGGGTAAGGTTCAGATAATTGAAAAACCTTGCAAGAAGTGCTCAAAGCCATGCAAAGAATGTTCGGAAAAAGATGAAAAATATAAAAAACTGAAAAACTTTCTGATAATTTGTTGACTGATTATAAAGAAACAAAAGAAGCACATGATAAATTGAGTAAAACTATAAATCAGTTTCGACAAGCGAGTAGGGAAGACAATGATGCACTTTTTATGCTAAAAGCAACTGTTATGGATAAAACAAATGGCCATAAATATTCATCTTAACATGATTGCTAAGCTAAAAAGTGGCCTAGAAACAATGAAAATTGAAACGGAAAGGGTTAATAAGTTGTTGATCAGTTATTCAACTTCTTCGTTTGTGATTGATCATATTCTTCCAAAACAACTAGAAAAAATTGAAAAGGAAGCAAATGATACTATCTCTCAAAACAAAGGTACAGGCTATAATCGAATTCTACCCCCAATGTGGATATTCGAAGAAAAAACCTGACGGGATGGAGAAGGCGCTAAATCTGAAACTCAAAACTGAAACAAAAGTCGAGTTGCCTGAAAATATTGATGTAACCTACACCAAATCTGAAAACGAGTGTGAGTTAGATGTGGTCAAGAATGTAGTTGAAAATGTTTTGGGAAGTGAAAGTAAGAGCACTGAGTTTGAAAGTGCTGAGTCTAACTTGGAGAAAACAAGTTAATGTTCACATTCTGAAAATGAAAAAAGTTTTCACAAGAATTATCTTCAAAAGTCAGAACATGGTTTGAATAATGATCTAAATGCTGTTGTGTACAAAATGAAAGGATTTGACAAGCTATATTCCGATGAAGAATTTCTGATTCAGAATGTAAATTTTTACAAAGGTGAAAAAGTTTTCAAGTTAATTGAAATGAGTTTGTCTGAGCTTGAAAATCTAAATGCATCTTACTATTCCAAACCAAAACGATCTTTTTCAAATAATCAGAAAGGTAAGAATTATTCCGAGAATAAAAGAAAAGGTTTGGGACATGTCAAGAAGAATAAGAACAGGTTTCGAAAACTAAATTTTCAAGAACATAAACTTTGTTTTTGGAACAAGCTTAAAGAGAGAAAAGGAAAGTTTGGCTGAAGAACAATCAAACGATGAATTTATGTAGAGAAAAAAATATGCCGTGAACATGTTATAAGATCCTCTGTTGGAAACGACAGTAGGACATGCTTCAAATGCAACCAAGTTGGACATATCACGAGAAATTGTTCACAAAATGTCTCTAAACCTGTTTACATTGCTAAGAAATCTTCAGGAGATGTGAAACAAAAATCTTCAATGTTTGTTCCAACACATATTCTTAAAAGAAACAACGAATCTAATAATGTGAAACCAACAGATTCTAATGTTTCAAACAAAGGAGTTGGTAAATCATCAAGCAAAAATAAATAAAAAGATTCGAAATTTTATTCCATAAAGGCATTTTCAAAACAACAAACTTGGGTGGTTAAAGCAAAACCATCTTCTGAAGAAGTCAAAACAACTGTTCCAACCATGACTGCTAAAAAGGTTGAGGTTGAACAGAATGTTGGAATCAAGAAAGAAAGTATTTGTGAATTAAAGAGGAATGCCCAAACCCACCCAAGACTGTCAAGGCTTAGGTCTTGCTATTTAAATAATCACTTAATTGCATGTGTAGGGGCTCCCGAGATAAATAATTCCAAGCGGATAACGGATAGTGGAGCTTCTCGGCACATGACGGGAATGCTGGCCTTGTTATACGATGTCAAATAAATCTGTGGAGGCTTTGTTGGGTTTGAGGGAGGATAGTCGATGAAGGAATTCTAACAAACGGTGTGGTGTCTTTCAATAAAGTCAATTATATAGTGGAGTTAGAGAACAACTTGCTGAGTATTTCTCAGATTTGTGACAAAAAATTCACGACACACTTCGCAGATTGAGAATGTCTCATTTTGAAGTCTGGATCCGAAAGAATGGATCCTGATGTGCGCTCCCCGAGAGAATGATTTAGATGTTTTAGATATGAGCGTTGCGACAACGACAAAACCTAGGCTATGTTTCGTGTCCAAAGCAACAGAAAATATCGATCTTGTGGCACTGGAAGATGGGTCATATTAATCTCAGAAAAATGAACTTCTTAGTTCACAACAATCTAGTGGAGGGAGTAAATTTAAAGAGTTTTGACTTGAGTGACGATTGCTTAAGCTGCAAAAAAGGCAAACAACATAAAAGTTGCATCCGAGGAAGCTCCTGGACTCAATCGAGCTCCCACTAGAGAGACTACACATGGATCTTTAGACCTGTCAACGTTCGAAGTATTTCATGGGATCTGTATTGTCTTGTTGTGACTAGAGACTACTCAAATTTTCGTGGGTGATGTTCCTAGAAAGCAAAGAAAACGTTTAAAAAATCTGATGATTCTGTTCTAAAAATTGGAGAACCTGTATCACTTACTGATTTGACGCATAAGAAGTGACAACGGTACAGAGTTCAAAAACAATCGGATGTTAGAGTTCTGCAATGAGAATGGAATTTTGCATGAATTTAGTGCACCTTATACACCACAGCAATATGGTGTAGCTGAACGTAAAAACAGAACCCTGATAGAGACAGCTAGCACCATGCTCGCTGATTCGAAACTGCCAGTTAGTTTCTGGAGCGAAGCCGTGGCGTCTGCATGCTATACACTGAACCGAGTTTTGACAGTCAAGCCACATAAGAAAACGTGTTTTGAGCTATTTAGTTAGCGAAAGCCAAATCTGAAGTATTTAGAACCGTTTGGGTTACTATGCACCGTAATTGATGCTAATGGAAAATTTGGAGCTAAATTAATGGAAGGATTCTTCGTGGGATATGCTAGTCCAATTCTAAGAGTATATTTACCTAGCATAAACCGGGTTATTGAAGCTCAGAACGTAGATTGTAAAAGTGACAACTCTCCAACAGAGAAACCAGGAGATGCTTAGCTGTTCAACTATGATAGTCTCTAGGATTCTTTCGAGCTTCCAGCCAAACCAAAAGAAGAGGAACTTTTGGTTCTTTACCAACAACAACAAGCTTCATCGCAAGAACAAGTTCCTAGACCAATTGTCATTACTCAAACACCTGTTGGTACTCATGATGCTGAAGCAGGCCCTAGCACTCAAAATCCAGAATCACATACTGCTTGAACAAGTGATCCCACTTCAAATCAAGAGATGAATGAACCTGCTCCCACGTTTGATCAAAGTGACGATTTTGATTATGATGCTGAACCGACACTTCTGATGATGGTGCAGAAAAGATTGAGAGTTTGTTAAACAATGAAGTTGTTCCAAGTGCTCAGAATGAAGCTTCTACAAGTAATCATGGTGCTGATCGAAATATCACAAATCTAGAACATGAAGTGAGTGTTCCAAATGAAGTTATTCCGAGGACTTTGTCATACCACCCATCAGAGAATATTATTGGAGAGTTGAAGATTGGTGTTAAAATGGGAAATCAGATCAATTAGGATCTTAGTTGTTTTTATACTAACATTGCACTTGTACAAGAAACGGTCTCATATAAATGTTTCATCTCGCAGGTTGAGCCGAAAACATACAAAGAAGCTCTTACCAAGGAAAGTTGGGTAACCGCTATGCAAGAAGAGCTGCTATAGTTCGAGAAACTCAGAGTTTGGAAGCTTGTCGATCTACCTAACGACCACAAGAAAATTAACATTAAGTGGGTCTTCAAGTGTAAAAGGGACGATAGAGGAGTGATTGTACGTAATAAAGCTTAACTCGTTGTTCAAGGATTTCATCAACAAGAGGGAATTGACTATACTGATGTCTACGCTCGTGTCACTAGATTGGAAGCCATCCGCATTTTCCTGGCATTTGCGTCATGGAAAGGTTTCAAGCTGTAACATTTAGATGTAAAGTCCGCGTTCCTATACGGCAAAGGGAAGTAGGAGGTATACGTCGGCCAACTACTAGGGTTTGTCGATCTGATACAAAAAGAAAAGGTTTATCTACTGGATAAGGTGTTGTATGGTTTACACCAGACCCTGAGAGCCTGGTACAAGACGCTTTCTCAACACCTTCTGGAGAACGATCTCAGCAGAGGTACAATAGACAGTACCCTCTTCACACGGGAAGCTGAAGGACACATCCTAATTGTGAAAATATTTGTGGATGACATTATATTTGGTTCGACCAATGATGTGCTGTGTAAAGACTTCGGGAAAGTCATGCAAAACAAATTTGAGATGAGTTCAATGGGAGAAATGAAGTTCTTTCTGGGATTTCAGGTTGATAAGTTGCCTGTTGGAATCTTCATCCATCAGACGAAGTATGTACACGACGTTTTGGAGAAATTCAAGATGTCGGAATCATTACCATTATCTACTCCATTGGCTCTCAATCATGGCATCAGACCAGATGAAAAAGGAGTGATGATTGATGAGACCTTATATCGATCAATTATCGGATCTTTAATGTACCTCATAGCATCAAGGCGCATATTATGTATCCGACATGCGTCTGCACCCAATATCAGTCAGGTCCACGAGCATCATACATGCTGATTCTACGAGGATTTTACAATATCTGAAGGGTTGCCCAAACGCCGACTTGTGGTATCCACGAAACGAGGATTTCAACCTCGCTAGATATTCCGATTCTGATTTTGGGTGTTGCAAATTAAAAGCTAAATATACAATTGCTGGTTGCTAGTTCTTTGGCACATGATTAGTAACGTGGCAACGCAAGAAGCAAACCATGGCCGCTCTCTCTACTTGCGAAGCATAATACGTTTCAGCTTCCAGTTGTTGTTCCCAAATCTTGTGGATACAACAACAGATGAGAGACTATGGGTTGTAGTTTCTTGATACGCCTATATATGTAGATAACGAGGTTTCCATAAACATAACGAAAAATCCGGTTCAACACTCTAAAACTAAACATATAGAAATTCGACACCACTTTATCCCAGATTGCTATGAGAAAAAGTTGGTATGAATAGAAAAGATCCACACTGATGAGCAAAAGTCAGATTTTTACACAACCGTTTGATCAAGCTAAATTCAAATATCTTATGAAACTTAACTGGATGAAAATCTGACATCGGGGGGGATATAGAGGTTGAATTCGAGATGGATGACGAGTTGACGTGATCCTTATGGGTTTGTGAAGTTTTTAGTTTTCAAACTTCTTTCTTTAAAAATAAAAATCCAAAAATCTATTTTTGATTTTAGGGGAGAAATATGTTGTGAAAAATAAAAAAACATATGAAAATATGAAAATGTACAAAAACATGAAAAATACAAAAAGTGTTTTTGTGTAAAAAGAGGAAATGATAGTACATCAGTGGACTATCACAATATGCTAAAAAATGCAGTGTTTAAAAAGTGTTAAACATGTCTCACTGATGATGTGTCAGTAGGCTTCGGACATTCAGTAAATTGTTTCTGAGATATAAACATAAAGAAAAACTTCATAATTAGTGGGTTAACATCTCTCGGATATATGGTCTTAGTACACCGAAAAGGTTGTCGGATTCTGAGATATTAGGTCTTTATAGATAATTGACATCTGGGGTATTTTAAAAGTTCTTCTGATTTTGCGTTAGTAATGGCCTAGAACTTGTAGAATACTTTTGCTTTTAAACCCTAAAACTGTAGCAAATTGAAAGTATCGAAAGATCTAACAATTGCAGTTCAAAAGATTCCAAATTATGGAACACCACTTTTAAGTCGCGCCTTCATCTCTCTGTCTGTACGATAGTACTAACCTGAGCTCTCAAGGTCTCGCATAACCAAGATACAAATATTAGTTAGATATATTCATCTATAAGATGAAATCTAGGGAATGTTGATATGGGAGTATATTTTGAGGTGGGAAATACTGTTAAGTTAAGTTCTAAGACCTCTAATTAACGTATCTCGGAACAATTGAGAAATGTGTAGAGGTTTAAGTGGATCAGTATACTGACAATCTAAGTGAATCTGTTTAGAACTTAAAGTTTTCAAGATCAACAGTACTAGCGATATGCCTCAAAAACTTATATGATCCTCTAACACAAACTCACAAAAAATGTCTGTAAAAATGTTTTTACATAGTTAATACATTTCATTTTAGAAAAACCCAAAAAGATTTTTAGTGTGTTTTAGCATAAACTTTGGAAATTCAAAAATATTTTCTTTTCATCTTAGTTTCGACTACCGATGATGGAGAATTGATCTTCAAAATCCAAAGATGCTAAATGCTGAGAGAAATCTAGAAAATAATGGATTGAGAGTTAATCTAAAATGAGAAAATGATTTGAAATGATCAAAGTTTTATTAATTTGAAACTTAACTTTGTTTGAAAACGTCAATTTGTTCATAAATTGTTCAAACAAGGTCATTAACTTGGACTAAGGGACATGATGTCCGAACTTGCATGTGATCAGAGTTTGTGAATGAGGATTCTATGTTGGTTTCGATTTTATTATAAAACAGGGTATGGTCCGAGTATGTAAGAGTCCGAATTTGATATGATTGACTATGTAGTTTGAGTTTAGGACTAGCCCGAGTTTATACATGTACCATATACACTAGTCTGAATTTGTATGAAAAGAAGGGTTCCGGGTTTGGTGGATCCGAGTTTGTGTTTAGTTGAATGGGTCTGGGGTTAATTTAAAAGTTTCTGAATTTATATACGAACGCATAGGAAGTCCGAGTTTGGCATGTTGAGGTTCGAACTTATATACATATCACCTGTGTTGTCCAAGTTTACATATAGATGCATAGGGAGTTCGAGTATGGTCTAGTGAGGTCCGAACTTATATATATATATTCCCTATACAGTCCGAATTTGTATATATATGTTTATACTATGCCTGAATTTATACGCATGACCACATTGGGTTCGAGTTTACAAGGATTTCATGCGTGTGTCCAGTTTAACAATCTAGGTTGGTGTGTCTATGTGCTTAATTGATCCGTATATGTATGTACGATGTTCGTGTTCCCAAGATCCCATTACATGTCCCCAACTAGAAAGATCCACCTGTTTTATTGTATGATAAAATACATCAATTTGATCACAGCAAATACTTAGTTGTTTGGACAGTTAGGGTATTGCAAAACCCTACTCGTATACATACTCAAATTTATTGTACATTAGGTCGCATGTAACGGATCTGACTTCTACTTAACGTGTAAAGGCACGTTAACACTTACCGAGCAACTAAGTTGAATTCACTACTCTTTCACACGCATGCGTCCCGGGGGGATAAACGAATATTCCTGGAAGGAATACTTTTAACTTTTGTAGTCGAAATTCGATGTTAGTTAATAAACTCAAACTCTATCATGAAAGTCCCTACTTACTACCGAGCTAGTTGCCTGGGAGGCAACGGGGTATTAGTTGATTTTAGGTTTGACAAACCTCACACTGTGTTGGGAGCCGAGTGTGAACTAAGGACCTTAAACGTTTTTATCAATGTTGATAGACATTGATGAGGGCACAACAAACATGACAGTCATATTGGTACCGAGTTTATTATTCTTAACATGTCTTTACACTGAACACTTACATGATTTAAGTTGAACTAAAACTATAAACTCGCCGGCTTTATTGTTGATACACTTACCTGCATGCTTGCAGGCCGTTAGATACATCATTGGATTGGGACTTGCAGTCTGAGGAGCTAGATCTGTCATGGGTCATGTCGCTTGAAGAAACATTTAATACTATGTTTTGAAGCAATTAGATTTCGATTCATTAAACGATTACTTATGCTTCCTCTGAACACATGTTGGTTTTCGAAAACGTTTAATTGAATTATACTAATTATGTTGGACATGCCATGTGTGTCTATACTTTACTATTAGTTCAATGTGATTAGTGGCTAGATCCTGGTACGTCACACGCCTTGTGGTAAAACCCCGCGGGTGGTAATTTGGGGGTGTGACAATTAAGATGTTTGGTTCATCACACAAGGATGCTAGACCATGTCTCAACGTGGGAGCCTTATCTTAACTACTAAACAAAGATCAAGCACACAACAATAAATGTAGAATGAAAACACAAAATCAATCAAGAATGCAAACATAAGCAAAGTCTAAATAGGGTGTGGCTCTCATTGTATCCCAACAAGCAGGTCCCCCTAACCTGGCCAAGAGATGCCTAATGCAAGAAATCAAAAAATACAACAAGAATACGATGGAACAATCTCACCAGATCTGAAGCCAAAGCTAGAGTTTCTTCGTTCAAGATTCAAGAAACACAACCTTTACTTAGGGTTGTGATTTCAAGAACCTAAATAGTAGCTTCAAGATCCAAGAGGTCCTTTTCCGACTGGTTCTACACCACTTCTTAGTAAGAAACAAACACACTTTGGAAACCCTAGATTCAAAAGCCCCAATTATCTGAGATGAAACCCTAGATCTAGAACAAGAACACACACCCTAGAGTACCTCTGATACCATGAAAAATATGGTATATTGATCGGAGTGTCGCGCCCCGTTCAAAGATAGTATTTATATGCCTTATTTACCCTTAACTGTGTGTTAGTGGTAGTAAGGGGTCGAACCACGAAGAGTTTGTGGTTTGTGTATGGACGAGATTTATTGTCAATATTGTCATAATTATGAAACTTGCAATTTGGTTTAATTGTTTGTTTGTTGGAAAAAGGTGTCGGAACGTACCAACATTTTGATGTTAACTACTAAACAATGATTACTCAAGATTATTTGAAAACTTGATACTTGGTTAAAATAAGGTTCACATCCGGTTCAACAATTGCAAAGCCTAGGGTTGCTACACATTTTTAAGTTGATTTAGTTGAATTCGTCATTAATGGTTTTAATATCACGAGGCTTAGGTGCCAATTGCTATCAACGTTCACAACGGATTGCAATGCACTTCATTACCTCAGACAAGTAAATCCTTTCGAAAGATAAGGCATAAATATACAAACTTATTTTGCAAAGTCAAATTTTATAATCACTCGGCAATTCGCAAATCTAGTTCAAATGCAAGACAATTATCCATCAATTCATATACAAACTCAACTCGTCACAAATCAACTAATAAACATAAAGCAAACCCTAAACCTTACAAAATTCTATATCGGGGTGAAACCCGAGAGGATTAGCCTCTCATGACGAACGACACACGATCACCAGATGATTGAAACTCGAACACGAACATCTTGAAGCTTGATGATGGAGATGGATGATGGTTAGGGTTTATGGTTGGTGATGATGGTGGATTAATGGAGATGGATGATGATTAGGGTATTGGTTGGTGGTGATGGTGGATGGATTTGGGAATAGGGTTAGGATGGACCAATGGATGATGATTGTGGAAGATGGTGATGATCGTTGATTAATTGGATGGAATGAACATGGTGTTGGGGAGGTTCTTGGCTCCAAGAGTGGTGTTTCAACTTCAAAAATATGTAACCTCTTGAAAATACACCAAAACAAGTTATATAACCCATCCCCAAACATTCAAATTCAATTTTTAGCGTTTTGCTTCAGCGGAGGGCGTCGACGACGGCTTGTAGTTTCTTGAACCTTCTCTGATGCACTAACAAGCTGTCCACGATCAATCCACCCGACGTGAAAATCTGAGGGGCATCACCGACGGCTCAGCTGGGCGTCGTCGACGGTTTGTCCAATCTTCATTTTCTGTTTTCTTTGTTTCGCGTTCCCGTTTAATCATGTTCGCTCCCTTATGCTCTGTAAAGCTCCTGAATAGCTCCTTAGACATGAAAAACACAATTCTTATCAAAGTAGCGAAACCAAAAGTCACGTAAAAACATAAACTTAATTACTAATAAACATCAATTTTTGACCACGCATCATATATATAACACCCCGCCCAGATTAGGGCTAAAGTGTCACAAAATGTAGTAATCAGAGATAACTAATAGCTTACTTAAAACATAAATTCCACAGGTTTAAAAATAAAAATCCCCAAAATAATATAATGGTTTCAACAGGAAGACAAAGTGTCTAAATAAATATGAAATTTTATTAAACTCATTTTTCCAACTCTAGCATTAATTATCACTCTTCACACATTCCCTTGATTTCCCTGAATACCTATTTAAAACATAAAAAACAACAAAAAGACACGGCTGAGCCAAACTTTGCCTAGTAATGGAGAAATAATATAACACTTTAATGATAGAAGCAATACAAGATCAAAACAATACGATATGCTGAATGATCACTGATGAATACCATGAAGGTATATCAGAACTACTCTTGTGAGCGAATAAAAATAAACACTAACACTTTATATATTAGTTGTAGTTCTAATGAACCAATATATAGAGGGGATGTGGGCATTCACACTTATCCCACTACCACTAACAATTACACTCATAGGATTGATCCATGCGCCTCTTAATAATCAATAAATGCTATCACTTAGCATACAATACAATATAGAGACAGCGTGGCCTTTCGCACCGCCATGGATGGTGCACGTCAACTGTGCCGGTAATGACGCCCTATGTCCCCATAGGTGGATATGCTCAGGTATTGATGTCAATATAACAATTTACTCAAGTCAAGGCAATTATAATAAGTTACAGTAAGGCTATATCACATCTAGATTATGATCAATAATAACTAATAAAAGCTCACGTGAACATGCGACCATGAGTGTGAAAATGTAACCTATCACATGTTGATTAAAAGCAATAATTCAATACGACATGTGACAATAAATAATAGAATGGTGATGTAACCATTTTAAATAAACGATTTTCAATAACTATGATATTATAAAACGAATAGAAATATCACGCTTCGAGTGACGGACCGAATATTCGTACACCATGTACACTTAGAAAACAATATTATGGTAAAGCCAAGAGAGCATAGAATCAGTGCCTTATATAACAAATAGCAACAATCGTAGATTCCGACTAGTGTGACCCTAGCGTCTCTCTTAAATAATATGGTAACCTAAATTATATCGGCTAGGGTTATTGTTTCGAACCGTTATGGTTAGTTTATACGTATAATTATATATTTAAAATTATA
This sequence comes from Scalesia atractyloides, assembly GCA_947069175.1. NCBI lineage: Eukaryota > Viridiplantae > Streptophyta > Magnoliopsida > Asterales > Asteraceae > Scalesia > Scalesia atractyloides. Next base: position 18,626,311 of record CAMTDV010000026.1, read on the forward strand.
GATTTGATCAGTGTTGAAATGAAATTATTGAGAATGATATTTTTTTTGTAGCTATTAATATCAAGTTTCACAAAGAAATAAAACCAAACACTTATGAACCACTAAGTAATACTAGTATATCTACATTAATATGCCAAAACATATAATCATCTATCGATTTTTTATTCTTATTTTCCTCTTCACCAGAAACAAACTTTAAAATAAAAAGAAATCATTATCTTACCATATGTGGGTGTCATCTACTAAAGTCGACACTGAACACCCATATGATCTCGTAATCAATTCTAAAGTACTAAACTTTTCTTGGGTTCACATAAACGTATAGAACTTTTATGGTCACCTTAGAAACATTTAATAAACAAAAGGAATTTAGATCATTTTGGTAGGCATTGGTCGATACCATAGATTGCAAAGTAAAGTGTAAATACTCAGCAGAAAGAAAGCTATGAGTAAGTGTATTAAGGTTTTAGTTTGTTTCTGAAGTTTACTATTCGCTTCACCTCCTTCATTTTTCTTTAATTAGGCAGCCAAAATTTATTGTTTTATCCGGTTAAACATATATGTGTTGTATTAAACAGAGCCATGAAGGTGTTCAAAGAATAACCTGTTAGTTTCCATACCTTATGTAGAAACGAATAGACGGCCTGTGCGGTGAAGTAGCTAGGTTCCTGGGAGATCTTTAGACGACGAGTCGATGGGTATGTAGTGGTGGCTCGGAGTCATCGGTAAGGCTCCAGTGCGAACGAACATAGATGGCTGGCGGCAAAGAAAAAATATAACGTAGGTCAAATTGTGGAGCTACCAAATGAGAGACTACCGAATTAATAACGAATCTAACCGGAAAGCTGATCGTGGGCTTTTGCTTCGTTGAACACACGAACCGAAAGTCGGGATGAGCAAGTTGGTCGGTTCTAACTGGTGGCCTGGGGCGTCGTTTATGTCGACGCACTTTGAAGATTTATAGAATGGTTTAACGACACAGGAGGGCTAGCTTTGAAAGGGTTTGTAGGCTTGAATGAGATCGATTAAAAATGAACAACTCATTGTTGGAAATGAATAGGAAATCCCGTAATCTACATCAATGAAATCTTAGAAAAGAGAAGAATAGTGCATCATATTTGATCGGAATTTGGAAAGGATAAATATTGAAAACTGTAAGTTTGATTCTTTCTTGATTAATTCCCTTATTTAATTAATTATTTTTCTTTTACTTGGGTTTATTTATCTTTTTTTTTTCTTCTGTCGGTTCTACATAAACACATTAGTTTTTACCGACTCTTTAATTCTTCGTATGTTTTAGTTGCATTTTTTATAAGATATTATTATTATTATTATTATTATTATTATTATTATTATTATTATTATTATTATTATATTATTATTATTATTATTATTATTATTATTATTATTATTATTACAATACCTTTAATATTATACATTGATTATTTTGGGTTAAAATTGACCAATATTCTAGACAATGAATATCCGACATACTAACATGTCGTACTACTTATAACATTTATCATATTAGGGCTTTAAAGGTTTTGTATATTACAGTATAGAACACTAGATTCACAAGATATGTTGAAGGTCTAACTTCTTTGATTGCTGTATCATACTTCTTTGATGTTTTCAAACATGGAAAACTAGTTACTTGATAGAGGATAAGATATTTGTGCGGGAAGTGTTTACATGTATAGTCCCAGGTGTAGTATACAGAAAAAGTGTTTATGCTTATGGGCACCACAATGGTTAAGTGTTAAGGTTTGAGTACAAGGCACACGGAACCAGTAAACTTCGATCACATACGAGGTGGAAAGATGATTCTTGTGGGTGAAAAAGAAATAAGCCTGGTCGATCAAGTCCATCGCTGTTGGTATTAAAGCACGTAACCATTCTGAACAATGTGGTGTGTTTATGTTGTTCTCAAGTTTACGTCGTGGGGCATTATCTAAAAAACGACACCCAATTATGTGAGTCAAGCTAGTGGGTGAGATCACTAACCATGGATGGGTTGATATTATGTATAACTATAATATCTCTATCTCTGGTTTTAGGTAAACCCTATTTGCAATTTTAACATAAATTACATTTTCTTGAACGGTGGATTCTATGATTATAGAACGAGCCAACATGTGTTATCAAACCCAACAAGCTACAGTTCATGGAAAACAAACAAAGACATACCACATGCTAACTTAACTTACTTTACAATGTTCCTTTTATTAAAATCCACCCATCTATCCCTTGCTATTTCTTCGAACATCAACCTACTTTTCATCCATAAGAATGATTCTGTTTTTATTTCTATAGTTACCTTATTTCCAGATCTAAGACAACCGTTGAGCTCTAGATCATTCCTCGCCTTCCATATGTTCAACATAGTAGTTTGAAAAAACCAAGTTAATAATTTTATTCCACTCTTTTTATCCCTTAATAATTTCCTACGTTGCCCCTTGACGCTCCGTCGGTAATGTAAATTTTGGAAAAAATTAACGTTTTTTCGATTTCGTTACCCATTTTCATTGAAACGTTACCCCTATGCGGATTTTCTAGATCCGCCACTGCCTCGATATGCAGCAAAGCCTCTTTACTCGAACTGAATCTGGCGTTAACCGGGAGTTTTAACAATGCTAAAGTGTTCCACCAAATAGATTTTGACATTGTGCACGATATAACGTGAATTACATGCTTGCTTATTTAAGGGTTTTATTATGATATCCTGCATCCAACATTTCACATGTGAAAATAACAATTAATGCATAATTTATAATTCATTAATACATTTACAAGGCAAAACTAATTAATTGTGTGTTCGTTTGCATTTAATTACACAATAACGTGATTTTACATTTTTACATTGGATGCCTACTAGTTAATTTTGAATAAATAAAACTTATTAGTCAAATTATAAAAAAAGATTATTCAAAGGAATTAAAATAAAAGAATTAATTAAAAAAAATCTAGAATGTTCCTTCTATAAAATTCTACAACTTGGTGAACAAGTCATAAACGCTAAGATTCTTCCATAAGACATTATCAAAATTACCAAAACCAATTCATATATTGCCACCCTTATCCCAAAAATCCCGCATAGGAACCTAGATTTGTTTCTAACATTCGATTAGGTGGAAACTAATGACATGTTAACCAAATAACAAGAATTACTTATTTAATGTTTGTTTATTGATCTATATCATCTTTTTGTATCACTATCCAAATGAACTCAAAAATCGGATTAATTAATGTTAATGATAAAATGAATATAAATAAACTATGATTATTACCACACCTCATCTCTGCATCCTCTTTTAATTTTGCAAATTATAGAAACCCTAGCAATCCCGCCTCATTTCTAGTATAAATAGAGAACTCCCCTTTCATTTGTTTTCACACCAAAACGCAACAACAAAGCATCTTAGAAACTTTAGGAAATCCACCATCTCCAACGTTCAAGTAAGTCCTCTTCAATGTTCTTATTTTATTCTTCTATTATTCTTATTTTCGTTTTTACTTTCTTTTCAACATTCTTAGTTAATCTTGTTCATGTTAACAATTACTTTTAAATATTGTTTCTCTTTAATTATATTCAATGTTAATACATGGTTACACACCTTAGTTGTAACAAACAATGAATTAAAACACGAAACAATCATGCTTTCACCATAGCATTCATCTTATTGTTCTTTCTTCATAAGTTTGATTTTCAATTTATATAAGATGATCCATGATAATATATTATCAACATGTAGAATGATGGATCATAGTTTCAATCAAAACCCTAAGATAATTTAGATCTTTAAACAACATCATACATATATTTCAGAAAATTCTAGAAAAGTTTGTTCCAGTTTAAACCCTCGTAACTTAATCAATTATGATCCAAATCAATTGATTCCTTTTTCTTTTCAAATCAAGCTCTTTAAGTTGGAGACTAAACCCAACGGACGACACTAAAAACATGGACTTTTCGACCTTCAAACAACTAAAACAAAAGGCATGGTTTTAAACATGGAAAAACCCCACCAATTAATATTTTTTTATAAACCCTAAAAAGCTCATCGTATGACTCACATATAATTAATGTTTTGATGCCTTAACTTTTGAAACCATGTTTTCAGCTTTCAACTTGAGTTCTTCCTTAGATTTTCATTCCTCAATTATTCTTTGGTATTAAAGATGCTTTTCGCAAATAACAACCTTCTATAGTAAGTTAACCGATTTAGAGCACCCATAACCGTTTCACGCAACAAGTTCAAGTACAAGTTTGTAAGTTGAGTTTTATAGCCCCTTTTCTACAACTTTTCAGTCTTGGGGGAGGGGACATGCATACATGACAATAACTCAATTCTTTTCATAAAATAGTTCACATATATTGGCAATGGCTAAATGACTCTTACATGTTGTAATGCTTCGGTTATCACATTTTCAAAAGTCCCCTCATCACAACAACATACACTACTTGCAAAGCTAACAAAAGTACATTAATAGACCTTTGGTTTGACAAAACCGACAAAATACTCAAGTAGGACCCGCCAACCAACTGCGGGGTTCTCAGGTAGGGAGCTGGATGTTCGAAATCCGACAAGAAGTAACAACAAGTTTGACGTCCCTAAGATAAGGGGTCAGACATTTGGGTGTATACAATTCACCAAGGTTGGTTGTAGATGATAAGTATTTGAATTTATGTACCTATATACTTTAAACTTATATATGTATATGATAAGTATTTGAATTTATCTACCTATATGCTTTAAACTTATATATGATACTATACAACTCTATGTTCATATCAAACTTATGATCTCACCAAGTTTTTAGTTGATACATTTGATCATGTTCTTCAGGTGATGAAAACAAGAGGTTAAAGACATGTTGATTGCTCACGTAGAATTATAGATGATTCGATTTAATAATAATAAAAGTAATTTATCCCAAGAGTATGATTCAATTCGTTGTGCTCCCGTGTTTTCCCCTTAGGTAGAGGTGTGACAAAAACAATGGTTGGAGCGTTGATTTATGATGAGTAGGCAGGTGCCGGTGAACTATGGTGGTTCATATCCAGAGAGCGACAGTGTTCCTATGGTGTGCATGATTTGGTGATGGAAGAATAAGAAATGTTTATATATAAGAGTTGACACCAATTCGTGCATTGGAGCAGGGTGTGAGATGTTGATTGTGAGATGTTGATTATGAATGGCTCTTTAGCTTTTTGAAAACAAACTTTTCCTGTTGCCGCCTTGTCAGTATATTAGATGTGTAAATTCTTTAGTTTTTTCAAAACATTCTTTTCGTGTCGCCTAACCTCCAAAATGTCTAGAATGGGTAAGACTTATTGCTTTTAATATAGATATATAATATATAATTTGTTGTATGACGTTTTACACGGGATATATTGTATGACGTATGTGTTGACTAATTATGCTATCCATGGACCCTATACTAGGGGTGTGAATTTCTGACACGACCTGGAAACCTGACACGAACCTAACACAAAATCGCGAGTTTAGGGTTGAACACGCGAACCCGTTTAGGTTTACGGGTCAGGTTCGGTCAACCTGGTCGGGTTGGCGGGTTGACCCGTTTAACACATTTATACCATATTATATTTTTTTACAATATATTTTATCTCATAAATTAAATGGGGCGTGTATTTTATGCCATGATTATAACTTAAAAAGAGAAATTAACATAGCTTTTATAATTTAAATATGATATTATTATATACATCTGTGTTTTTTAAGTAATTTTTAGTTTTAATATATTAGTTTTAGAAAAAAATAAAAAATTCTGGTTAAACGGGTCGTGTTCGGGTCAACCCACAAAACTTCGGGTCGTGTTCGGGTTCATATATATGATACGATTTTCGGGTTCGGGTCGGGTTCGGTTTCGTGTAAAATTTTCGGGTTCGGGTCGGTTGAACCCGCCAACCCGCTAACACGACCCGTTTAGCACCCTTACCCTATACATTTAAGACCTTAACAAGTAGACAGACTTTAAGTGTCTTGATATGGAACTTAAAAATTGGACCTGCTTCAGCATTTTATTTGGTACGCAGCTAAAATAGCCCATGTGTTTAAAGCTTATATACTGTAGTGGAGAGTTTAAATGATAAGAAAAATTTTGTAGGAATAAAAAAAATAACTTTTAAATCAATATAAATTCTCCATTTAATTCATTTAATGTGTGTATTTAATATTATGAAAAAGGGCATATAGATAAATCTATAATTATCATTAATTAGCTAATTAATTAAACTTGTAACTCATTTTTTTTCATATACTCTTGAAAGATAAAATAATTTATGGTGTAGGACGATTTTTGACATGTATAGGATAAATTTTAATTTGTGCAGGATAAATTTTGAAATTGTGTAGGGTAAATTTACATGTGTTTAGGGTAAATTCCGGTAAATGTAAGACATATGTAAGATAAATTTCGAAAATGTGTAGGATAAAATGTTTTTGCTTTATTAATGAGAGATAACATAATTCATGAGAGAAGTTATAAACTATTTAATGTTTTACTATTATGCACTTTCTTCTTTTTCTTCTCATATTAATTTTTTTTTCAAATAAACCTTCCCCATATTTTGTATTTCCTTATCGATAATCATATCTAATAAAAGGTTGACTTTTCAAATTTTTTGTATTCCATTAATTTTTTTATCAGCTTTGAATGATTATTTTACCCGTGGAGGTTTCCACAAATCCTCCTAAAAGTATCTATACATCCCCAAATCCTATACACCCCACATTATTCTATCTATATCTGAAAATGGGTTCATTCATACGCCTCTCATAACTCTATACAACTGCCTCTGACCCATCTAATTAATTTCAATCATTGGCTGTCAGCCAATGATGATTACTTAATGATTAGAATGTACCATATGAAACTTTATTTAATTTCATGTATGTTTTAGTATGGAAAGATGTGAAATATGTATGTAAGAAAATTAACAGAATTTTTTTATGAAATGTTGTTATAAAAAGTGTGTTAATATTATAAAACGTCATGTTTTATTTGTTTTTTATTTATTAAGTATTATTAGAAATATCATCTTTTTTAATAAAAATGTGCATATGCTTTTTTATCAAGTATTATTATCAAAAGTTTCATATTTTATGAAATGTTTTTATAGAAGATGTGTATATATTATAAAACTAGAGTTTAGGATTTAGAGTTTAGGGTTAAGAGATCCTAGTTAAGATTTGACGAGCTGGTTTTAATGTCGTTGGAATGAGTCTAATCGAAGTTATTTGAGTCGGCTCCTCACTTTTTTAGTGTTCACCAATGAACCTTCCCATGTATATAATAGGGTTAGGGTAAAACGAAAACTTATACGAGTTGTAAGAACTTAGAGAACTCAGCCTTACGAAAGATTTTTCCAAAAAAAATTACCAAAAAATCCTAAAATATCCACATTTTCAAAAAAAAATAATAAATTCGTTTTTTTTTTTTAATTTACAACAGCTATAAATATTGCAAAAAAGGTGATGTTATGCCTATGTTATCTGCAGAAGTAAATGCTGTAAGAGTGTATATTACGAAAAGCTTAGCAAAAATGTGTGGTCAAGAATGTTTCTTAAGTTTCTCAAGCTTGGTGTTTCTCACATGATTCTAACCATATATATACATACATACACGAAAATATTTAGATGAGAACGCTAAAAATTGTGAGTAAGAGTGAGAACGAATGAAAACACCGCGAGACTTTGTCAAAAACAACTCAAATTCAAATTTTTTTACACTTATTATTATTATTATTCGAATACAATGTTAGAAATCTGATTTACATGAATTCGTAAATGAAGAAAATTTACACATGTGTAAAAAATCTAATAAAAAATACTTTTGAGAGAAGAAATAAATTATTTGATGTTGTAAACTTTTTCTGATGCTGCAAATTCTTTTTTATGTTATATTTTAATTATAATGAGATTTATATTAAAAAAATTGATTTATTTATTCATTGGTTTCACAATTCTCGCATTATCCTTTTTTGACTTTTTTATTTTCATTATAAACATGAAGAATGGAAAGAAAACATTGACACTTTGACTATGTGAATGAGACGTTAATTTGTGCCCTAGCAACATTGATATTATTTACATGAATAGAATTAAACAATATCGAGTAAAAGATAGACTGTGGGAAAACAGACACATCCCCAATATAACAACCAACAACAAATATATATCTTAGGCCTCAATCCTACTAGTAGCAAGCAGGCTATTGGCCATCTATACCACTTCAACATAACTTTTATTTTTCCTTTCAAAGTGGTTGACTTTAAAAACACTTTAGAAATATTCATATAGGACAACCTTATAACTTTTATTTACAAGGAAGTGTAGTTTTTGCATTGCATAGGTTGAACGCCAAGCAAGCTAAAAGTGGCCACATAACCTGAAAACATTAAAGACAACATTTATAACCTTATTAACCATAATTTGTGCAAGCAAGGTGTGGTGATGCTCACACAATCGACACTGTGAGAAGCACCCACGTGGTTTGTTATCTTCAATCACCATGTGTGTCCAAGCTTAGTAAGATTCTGAATCGTTATTACCATATGAGACTAATGGGACGTCGTAAAGATCAGATTGTTCAACTTCTAGGACCCAGTTTTTAGTCTCTTGATATTTATGTTGTTGGACCCATTGATGAGTTGTGAATTTCCTTAAGTTGTCTAGCTCCACTGCCACCTTTTTCATTGTAGGTCTATCTTGGCCTTTTAAGCTTAGGCATCTCTTTACCAAATCACCTAGAGCCTGTATCTGCCCAAAAGTCCCTTCACGTAATATTCGAGGTTCATCAATTTCAAATAAGCGATTTTCTCTAATTGCATTCACAAAATATGCTGCTAAATTTTTTTCAACATTGGCCCTATCAACACCAATGGGTTTTTTTCCTGTTATGAGTTCTGCAAGAACCACTCCAAAGCTATATACATCACTTTTCTCAGTTAGTTGGCTTGTATTGAAGTACTCTGGATCTAAATACCCTAATGTGTCTTGAATAAGAGTAGTTACTTGTTCATGATCTATTGGGAGTAGCCTTGAAACACCAAAATCCGAAATTTTTGCTGTGTAGTTATCATCTAGTAATATGTTTGTAGATTTGACATCTCTATGTATGATTGGCATAATAGTTTCCGAATGGAGGTATGCGATTGCTCCAGCAGCTTCAACAGCTATTCTTAATCGATTCTCCCATGATAACCAACTCATTCCACCCAATCTAGAATGAACGTGATGGAAAAGAGTGTTATTGGAGATGAACTCATAAACTAGTATAGGGACTTCCTCTTCCAAGCAACACCCTAAAAGCTTTACGACATTCTGATGGATGACTTGTGTTAGGATCAAAACTTCATTTATGAACTGCTCAGCTTGGCTCTCATCCACTATTTTAGACTTCTTTATTGCAACTACACGTTTATCAGACAAAACACCCTTGTACACAACGCCATAACCCCCTCGACCAATAATGTTCTCTTGAGAATAGTTATCAGTGGCTTTACGAAGTTGGTGAGTGCTAAACAAAGTCATTGCCTCATGAGACCCTTGTGAATTGATCTTCTTTTTGAGCAACACACCACCATTTTGCTCAAAGAACTTTTCTCTAAGGTTCATTAGATTCCTCCTCCTTATACCAAAGAAAATCCCCACATGATGGATATTATTGCTAAGAGGCCAAGCATCGCTCCTACATGTGATTGTAAAATTCATAAAAACACTTCATCTAACGAGTAACATGGTTTTCGGAAACCACAATCTTGAAACGATTAGCGAACATACACACATTTATACTTTCAGGAAAGAGATACCTATAATGTATATGGTTGAAGAAAATTGTACACACATTTATATTTTCAGGAAAGAGATACCTATAATGTAAACGGTTGAAGAAAACTGAGAATCTTTAGCATACTGACACCCATTTACTGCTTTAGCATCACCGAAAGATCCTAGCGGACAACTACAAGTGTAACCTCCTAGAGTGTTCATGCAATCACCATAGCAAGGGTTGGTTTCCAGATCTTCACACTCATTGATGTCTGTAAAGAGAAAGAAAATTGAAATAGCCTTTTCAAGGAAGCATAGAACATCATAATTTATATTTTCTTGACAAATAACAAACTATATGATTGAAACTTTTACAAATTTGAACTGACATCTTGTACCTTTTAATAACTACTTCCTCTCTCCTCTCATCGAGGCCGTGGACCCACATAACTTCCAAAGACACGTAAATTTCATTTTTAAGCATTAGAGAGAACAATGCTAAGTAAGATTACAAAATACAACCACCTTTTAACTCTTCTTATTAGTATCAGGTTGTTTTAAAACGTGTTGTATTATTCTAATTAAAAATTAAACAATTAATTTAGTAATTTAATCAATATATGTGTTTACAATCAATTAATGGATAACAATGACCTAATGAGCTAAGAAAGGGAAAATTACTAAAATATTAGTTGTCTAAAACTTTTTCTTGAAAATGTCAACCTCCTGCGTCGGGTGGATAGGCGTATCATGCACGGGATGCGTCTATGAAGCGAAATCCAATAAAAATGGACATGTGGCCACGGGATGTGTCCTTGGAGCGAGGCATCATGCACGGGATGCGTCCGGCGAGTTTCTGAAGTGTCTGACGAGTTTTCCGGCGAGTTAATGTGTGTATATACGTTATCATTTACTTTGAAATTGTTTCATGGCCATATAACCTCCAACTCCACATGCAAAGATGACTGCTTTGGAAACCTCCAACTTACCGGAAAACTTGCCGGAGACCTGTAACTCGCCGGACGCTTCAGAATCTCGCAAGACGCATCTCATGCATGATGTCTCGCTCCAAGGATGCATCCGTGCATGATGCCTTACTCCAAGGACCTATACCGTGACCACATGTTCATTTTTTGATTGGTTCCGCTCCACAGACGTATCCCGTGCTTGAAAGATGCATCCCACGTATGATGCTCCTCTCCAGCAACACAGGAGTTTGACATTTTTGAAAAAAAGTTTTGGGCAACTGATATTTTGAAAATTCTCCTGCTATGAAAAGTTATTTTGTTAATTTCTTAAAAAGAAAAGAACAATAATAAATATCATATTTTATTTAAATTTTAATATATTCTTATACGATATGAGATAAAAATGATGAGTAATTAATAAATAATCTAAATTAAAACAATTTAATAAAATATATATTTTCTAACCGTAAATATACACATTTCCTAAAATCCACTTTAAAAAAAACCCATTTAATTACTATTACTACTTTAGATACTTGAACTCGCATTACGATTGTTAGTATAGTTCAAATGGCATTCTAGATGATGTGGCTTTGAAGTTTTGGATCTGAAGCTTAGCATTATGTTTAACATTTTCTGTTTTATGTTTATTTGGTAAACGTGAGTCATTAAATGTCATCCTGGTCATGAGTCCGAGTATTGAGATACTCATGCTCATAGAGTGGTAAAGTTAGTTGGAGTGGTGTTTACGTTTCTGTTTTCTTTTCGTGTATTTAAAGTTTAAATAGCTTGATATATGTCAATGAAAAGATTCATTCCAATCACAACACTTTTTGTGATCTTTTAGCCTGATCAACCAACAACGATATATGCCTAATGCCATTAGGTCAAGAGCCGGGGTGTGGCTTCCTTTAGGCCCGAGGTGTCCTGGCCCCTCTGCCAAAAATTTCTGAAATTCTATTTTAATGTAAAATATTAAATTTTTAAGAGTCCAACCCCCACCAATTTGAATTTTAAGAGTCCAGCTCCCATACAAAAATAAAAAGACATGACACAGATTAGTTAGGTCCCCATAAATTTGACGTAAACTAGTAATAATACTTGCCATAAATGTTGAGATTGCCATTGAAAATGATTTTGATGTATATTGGAAACTAACTGACTTTGGCAGCCTGGATGAAGATAAGGGTTACCCTTGTAACCATTGTTGCATTTACAACGATATCCACCACCATCCACATCTACCACCTCATCAGAGGAACTGTTTCCCTTGCATTCTGAGCAATTCCCTGCAACTACCCAATCTACCACAACGAGGACAGTCGACAATATCCTCTCCCAAACACTCCATTCGTCGGTTAAATCACTCGCACCTTGAAACTTATAGCTGCCTTCCTCACCAAGAAACGCATAGCCACAGGTGTTGAAAGACCAAACATCCGAGTGGTTACGGAAGGTGTAAAGTGTCACGTTGTAGTAGTCTAGCCCCTTGAGTATAGATGTCTCACAACACCCCATTCCTAAGCATTGCCCCTCTGGGCCATGTCGTGCTTGGCTACACAATCCAACACAACCACCAGAAAAGCCTTCACCCCTGATCATAGAAAAATCATCGCACCCAATCACTATAAACTTGTTCTTGGGAGAGAAACTGAATGGACTAATCGAATAATTCATTGGGAGATCCCAAGTTAGAGTCTCGTCTTTGTTGTAGCACTTATAAGCAACGTCTGTTGCTATGCGGAATTTTGAATCCGAAATGTTGTATATTTCTTTGTTGCTTGAAAGGAGGAACAATCTGGGCTCTGAATAAGAGGTGTTACAAAAGACGGAAAATGAGTCGTCTAGAGAACAACCTGTGTCTTTACCGATACCAAACGGGTATGGAACCGATAGATTCCCCTGGCTTTCCGATATTGTTTGTAGCGCTTAAGGTAGAACCTTGAAGAGTTCCCATGTAATAAGGAAATAAAAACAGATATAGCATAAAGTAAAGAAGCATCTCTATTTCTCTCTTAAATTTTTAACAAGTATCGTAGAGATTTATCAAGTGGCTTCAAGCAAGTGGTACAATCACGGTTTTGTTATTACTGAAACCAGGGTATTTTGCATCGACTAGTTAGCAAGGGCGGATGTATTTGTTGACTAATTATGATATCCATGGACCATGTACATTTAAGACCTTAACAAGTAGACAGACTTTAAATAAATGTTTTGATATGGACCTTAAAAATTGGACCGCTTCAGCATTTTATTTGGGACGCTACTAAAATAGCCCATGTGTTTAAAGCTTATATGTTGTATTTCCTTATCGATAATCATATCTAATTAAAGGTTGACTTTTCTAATTTTTGTATTCCATTATTTTTTTTATCAGTTTTGAATGAATATTTTATTCATGGAGGTTTCCACATATCCCCTAAAAGTATCTATACATCCTCAAATTCTATACACCCCTCATTGATCTATACGTCTGAAAATGAGCTCACTCATACGCCCCTCATAACCTTATACGACTGCCTCTGACCCATCTAATTAATTCCAATCATTGGTTGTCAGCCAATGATTGCCCAATGATGATTACCCAATTATTAGGATGTACCATATGGAACTTTATTTAATTTCATGTATGTTTTAGTATGGGAAAGATGTGAAATGTGTATATAAGAAAATTAATGGATTTTTTATGAAATGTTGTTATAAAAAGTGTGTTAATATTATAAAACGTTATGTTTTTATTTGTTTTTTATTTATTAAGTATTATTAGAAATATCATCTTTTTTTAATAAAAATGTGCATATGTTTTTTTATTAAGTATTATTATTAAAAGTTTCATATTTTTATGAAATGTTTATACAAAAGATGTGTATATATTATAAAATGTTTTGTTTTTATTTGTTTTTTATTTATCAAGTATTATTATAATATATCATCATTTTTAATTAAAAAATGTGCTTATGTTTATTTTATTAAGTATTATTATTAAAAATTTCATATTTTTATGAAATGTTTTTTTCTAGAAAATGTGTATACATTATAAAATATCAAGTTTTTATTTATTTTTTATTTATCAAGTATTATTATAAATTATCTTCGTTTTTAATAAAAAAATGTGCATATGTTTTTTATTAAATATTATTATAAAAAAACTTCATATTTATTATAGAATGTTTTTATAAAACGAATTGTATATATTATAAAATGTCAGTTTTTTTATTTATTATCTATTATTATGTCTTTAATTGTCTTTCACTTGTCATTTATAAACCATAACGCAACAAAGAAACGTAACTCAAAATGTAATTAACCATCGGTTTATATTAACACACAAAACTTGTCACTTTCATACAAAATGTAAACCCTAAACCCGAAACGCTAATTGTTACATTTTCTTAAATCCTTGCACAGGAAAACGATGGGTGTAACAACCAGATACCAAAATAGGTCGGCTATCTTGGAATTGGATACTGGTACCCTAGCTTCCAACTGGCTTTCCGCATCCCAACTACCACATCGAAAGGCTCAAGGCAGGAGGGGGTTGGCGCAGGGGAGTCAGGATTTCCTTTATTAACCACCGTCCAATCTGGCGCGCCATATCGGGATAGTGAGTGTAGTGGATACCCCGTTGGTGGATACCTCATGAGAACACTAATGAACGCCTCCCTTGGAATTACATGTGACGGGGCAAATTGCATTGGCTGGCGTCACTAGGAGCTTAGAACAATGTAATCCACTCCAATCACACATAATCCTAGATCAACGTCCTAGTGCATGAATCTGAAATACGAACGCAGGTAAGCGTTTAAATCTGAAATATGAACGCGGTGTGCTTCTCCATAAGGATTACGCTACCACCACCCTCAAAACACCGACTTTCGATATCCTGTTAATAAACATACAATTATAGCATTAGACTCGGCATTCGAAAGTATATTGTAAAAAATAAAATAAAACAGAATCCACCACCCCAGCCGACCCCACCACCACCATAGCCGAATCACCACCACCACAGCCGACCCACCACCACTACCGCCACAGCCGACCCACCACCACCACAACCCCACCCTAACTACCGTCAATCTCCACCACCGCCAAACCCTAACCACCGCAGCCCCACCGCCTACCCCTAACCTAGTCAAACACCCACCATCGTTCGATCCACCTCCACAGCCCACCCACCACAACCACCGCAGCCCCACTGTTAAACCCTAACCACCATCAAACCCTAACCATCGTCAAAGCCCACTACCCCACAACCACAACCCCACCACCACCACAAACGACCAAAATAAAACAAAAAATAAAAAATAACATTGAATATTCCGCCCGTATAGAGCAATACGAGAGCGAGAACTATACGAGAGACAAAGAATCTGTGTGTATATGCACTTCCGGATTGTCATCGTGTGGTCCAGAGTTCCTCTAATTAGGTCCACAACCCCTTTTTGGTTTGTACTTGCGGATAGGAACTTGTTTGTAGCTTTAAAAGGCAATAAAAGTTCTATACGCCACTCATAGGTCAAAGAGGGGCGTATAGAAATACACTTTCTGCCAACTTTTCATTAAAAGTAAGTATATACAACCCTCATCACCACGTACACAGCGTATAACCTGAAAAGGTGTCAGAATCTGTATATATATATATGCGCATCTCATTGCCTTATGAGCGGAGTATAGACGTTTTTTTAACTCGTGATACGTATGAGAAGTTGTAATAATCCGTGTCCATCTTTACAATCACGATGGTAGTTTGCAAATGTGGTAGACAAGCTGCAACAAAAATATCTTGGACTGAAACTAATCGCGGACGTCAATTTTTTACACTTGCTCTTAGTTGGTATGCTTTTTAAGCACTGTTTTTTTACACTTTGAAACACTAATTCGTCTTCTGTTTCAGTGTTCTAAGTGCAATTTCTTTGCGTGGATCGATCCTCCCTTGTGTAATTGGTCATGTGTGGTCATCAAACGACTGATGTACACGGAGGTTGTTCTTGAATACCAAGTCAACCATTTGAAAGAGGAAGTTCTAATGTATAAACTGCAAGTCGTAGTATTGGAAGATAATCGTTCAAGGGTTGTTCATAAGAGGGAAACCTGTTTGATTTTGTGTTGGTTGTCTTGGCATTTGTCATTTGTAGGATTTAAGTTTATGCAAGTTATGTAATCGAATGTAATGACTCTCGTATTTTCGGTGTTCTAGTGAATGTTTACTTTTGAGTTTCCGGTTGTTACCTTTTATTATAAAAAATAAAGATTTTAAAACCAATGAATGTTATTATTTAAAATTAACAACTTTAAAAATGTTGTTTTTTAACATTATTATAAATATTCAGCTTTTAAAAAATGTTGTTTTTTAACACTATTATAAATATTCAGCTTTTAAAAAAATGTTGTTTTTAACAATCTTATAAATTTTCAGCATTTAAAAAATGTTGTTTTTTTAATAAGTCAAGTAACAAAAGATATCAAACATTCATAAATAAATACAAAGAAATAAGTAACAAAAGAAACAAACATTCATCCATCCATCAAGTTCTTACAAAATGTTTAAACATAACAAAAGAAATAAATATTTGTTCATACATGCCCAAATCATCATAATCAGAATAAACAAACATAAAAAAACTACTCTATCGCCATGTCATCTTCGTTATCGTCAGAATCATCACCACCACCTGTCCCGGACGGGCCTGCATGCGTCCCGGACGGACCTGCCTCCATGTCGATATCCGGATACACTCGTGGACGTGGCGGGGTCGAACCGCCAACCCCACCTAGGTACGTCTCCCGGCCTCACTAACCATCATCCACTCCATTGAATCCTCCAGTTGGTCCATCTGCCGACTCTGCTGTGTCCAGCTCGCCATCATATTGGTCTAACTCAGCATAAGCCTCTCGAGGTGATGGTGGGTGGACAGAGGCAACCTCACCGCATGATAAACGCATCGAGGAATCTGTAGCAGCTCCTATGGATGCCCCTGGTCAACCTCAGGCTCGATGTCTCCCTCTCCAATAGGCACGTCAACAACATGAGGCATCTCCACCTCCCCAGCCTCCAGCCATGCCTTGTGTATAAACTGCTGGGGTACAAAAATCTGGCCGTCCAAACCAACAAACCTATACCCAATATCTGGAAAGTTCATCGCTATGTGCATCCCTATCATCGTCCTAAGACCCAAAAGCTCAAAAGCTGCCGGGGCTGCCAAGTCATCGAGAAATGGAAAATATCAGCCTCAATGCTGGGCAATGCGCGTGATGAACGTCCCTCCATACAAACGGCTACGCGTCTTCCATTTGTTTTATGAGGCGAAATACTCCGCCAAACAGCGATGGAGCCGTGAATAAACAGTAAAAATAGAACATGTCGTTCTTCATGACCCACTCGTTGCTTTTTCCACGTGCAAAGATCGACGTGGCAATGCAGCGGTGTAGGTAACAAACGAGTGGGTTAGGTATTAGGTCCATAAGGTTTATGCATTAGTGTTTTAGTATGTTTGGGCTTGCTTGTATTAGAATGGGCTTGGGAAGGCTAGTGGGCCTAGGGTTTGGGGTAATGTTGGACTAATCCCTTACTATAAATAGTAAATGATGTTTTGGTGGTTCTCTGTTAGCTTGTATTAGACAAATTCCAATTTGTGTGCAAGTTAATCATTGACCTATTCTATTTCATTTAATTTCTTCTATCTCGAATCCATAACTTGTTTGTGTGATTCCACCACCGAACAAGATTAGTGTGATATTGTTAGATCCGGTTTTACGAGACTTACAATTGGCATCGGAGCCTGTTGAAACTGTTTCCAGGCTCAGATCTTATATCACACTTATTCGGGTCGTTACTATTGCTGGTCTGCTACTGTTTTGGCGATATTTGAAGGTTCTGTTCGCATTTCGGATCATCCTTTGAAGACTCGAATATATTTCAGATCATCCTTTGAATATTCGAATACATTTCGGATAAACAGCTTGAATTTCAAGTGTAATTCGGACCAACAGTTTGGGTTTCGAGTTCATTTTAGATAAATAGCTTGAGTTTCGGATCATTCGGATCACAAGCTTGCATCTCGAACTCATTTCGGGTCATCTTTGTTGAAGTTTGCCTTCATTTCAGATAAAGCTTAGTGATCTCGGATCATTTCGGATAAATCTACTTTTCCGAATTGGTCGCACTTGCATTTCGGATAGAATACTGTTTCGAGTGGACCATTTCGATTGGACTATTTCGATTAGACTATTTTGGACTGTTCATTTTTAATTTTTAAAATTACTTAATTCCTATTCGGTAAACTTAAAATGATGAACCCGAACGGTGTTTTGACTACTTCGGATCTCGCCAACGCTACCTTAGCTGCCATCTAGTCTCAGTCTCTAGCGTTACATCAGGAACTCGATCAGATTATCGGCACGTCTACCAAAATTCCGAGGTTGCTGTATGGAGACGTCTACTTTTAGTGGACCTGACGTTTTGAGTAGTATTGTAAGGCAAAGGAGCATGGGGTCTGGAGGTGTATTCGGGATGGTCCTCATACCATTATGTACGGTACTGAAGATGATCCTCCAACTCAAATTCCTAAACCTGAAAATCTGTGGAAGGACGATGATCGAAGAATCAAAGACGAAGATGATAAGGCAATGGCAAATCTCACTATGGCTCTTGGTCCGGATTTATCAGTCATTGTCAGAAATTGCACGAATGCGAAGGAGGTTTGGGATGTGGATAAAAATCTGTATGAAGGAAACACTGACATGAAAGTCAACAGGGTAAACATGTTGAACCAGTAGTTCAGTTTGTTCAATCACATTTACGGAGAGACTGTGGAGAACCAAATCAAAAAATTCGTAAAACTGGTCTCACAAATTATAAGTGCTGGCATCACTATCACTAACAATGGATTGAATCGCCAACTTCTGAACTCATGTCTAAAAAGTTGGGATACTGATGTCTTGATGATAAAGCGTACAACAAACCTGAATGAAGTCACACTCACCGAGCTGATTACTACAATCAAGTCATGTGAGATTGACAATCAGTAGGAGCTTGTCACGGATCCCCCCGGGCCCTTTGTGATGAGGCTAACTATGTTCTTTTTGTAGGAACTGTTCCCGTGAAAAAGTGAACGCCGGTGAATCTCCACTGACGGACTCGTCATTCCATTTTTCAGGGATTCGACAGGCATGTTTGGGTCTATGTCCAGTGGCTAGTTTGGTGCAATTGATTCATCTGAGGGGCTTCTCAGCGTTCAAAAAGGGGCCGCATTGGTCGGTTGTTTTCATAAGTTGTGCTTTCGAATTCAAGATCATCAGGGGGAGAGTCTCTTATGTGTTTGTAGTTCCTTTAGGAGTTTTTGCATTTGTTTTTATTTCTCAATCTTCCAAGAATCTTCATCCGGTTGGACACAAATAACAGCTTCACCTGTGCTTGAATCATAGTGCCACCATTTGAATATCTTGAAGAAATCTTGCTCCATCTTAATCAGAGGCATGTTTTTCATCACTCTTGGCCTCTTAACGATCAACTTCCCATCCTTCTCTTTCATAGCAGGATCAATCTTCGTGACTCTTTTGGGCATATGTGGCTTCTAGTGTCTAAAACCATGAGTAGCTTCCAGCTTTATCAGTTTCCACAGCCGCTGGTCATGAAATTTCATCTTTAGATTTATCATCTTAGTCTGCACCAGTTCTTTAATATCCCAAAACGGCAGGGTCCTAATATCGCTCAAGTGTCAGAAGTATTGGAGCCCATACTCCCTCTTTATCGCATATACATCAACCATCCCCAGCAAATGATGTCCCCCAGAGAAATATCAGCATCTCGTGTGAAGAATGCTAGGGACGTTTTAATTTACGTTCCCTTGGTAATTCCTTGAACCACAATTTCCTCATCTCATCTATCTTTTCTTTGGATAAACGTTGAGGAACCGTTCTCTGTTTCACAGCCTCTTCTACTTTACGCTTTAACAAATCATCACTTTCGGCTGCAAACATCTCACTAAAGGTTGGGAAGTCATCCGTACCTCTCCGGCAATATTAGTAGTATCATCGTCATCGGTATCATCCTCCACGACAACCTTATCTTAATCGTGTGCTTCAGAAAAGTGTTTGAAGATATAATCTTCAGGCTGGAAAGCACTGATGTCGGTCAGCTCGTCTTCAAAGTCAAATTCAAACGTTTCTTCGTCCACACACCCAACATTCTCGCAATCTCTCTTCGTGTAACTATGATAAACTCACATTCTTCCACATCATGCTCCAAATACAAAATCTTCGGGTTAGGCACGGCAGGAACAGTTGACATATCAGTCACTGTGAGGATTCCTGCCTGTTTAGAATCCTTCGAGCTATCATACGTCTTTCCCTGATCTTTGTCATCGTCAAATTAGTTGGTTGAACCGTTCAAGTACACAGAAAAATCAATGTTTTCATTCAAACCAGATTCTGTTACAAGAATTGCCGAACCACCCATATCACTATCATCATCACTATTCTAGGAGTAAAGCATTTATCCACCAATAGTAAACGGTTACTACTCCCCCGGGTTAGTTCGTCACGATAGCAAGGAGAAAAGGCTAAAAGATGAAATCCTAAATGAAATAAAGGTAAAGAGACTAAACATGTACACAACCGAAGTTGAAGTAGAGGCACTAAACACGCATATGAACAAAGCTAATCAATAAAAATATAGTTTTTTTTAAACAGGTAGGCTAAACATAAAAGCAAGATACAAAAAGCCGCGATCAATCACTAAAAGGAATAAAAGTAGAAGGATTAAACAGGTACACTGCTAAAGTTATAGCAGAAGGACTAAACACATAAATAAACAAAATTAACTAATATAAAGAAAACTTTTTTAAAAGCAAAAAGGCTAAACACGTATTTTTCAACGAAATTAAATTTCAATAGAAATCACAAAAAGGAAGGACGAGTGCAACTCAACCGAACAAAAGCTGCCTTTGATACAAATATATATATATATATATTTAGCTGGCAATTAGGTGTCGATGATACCATGGTCAAAGTTCATTCACAGCAAATTTACAACTTCAAATAGTAGAATATTTTAGAGCAATCTTGCATACACTCGATTTATATGCTAATGGAATGGATAAATACGTATTGTGTAAGCAACAGATGGTCAACTTCCTCCATCTTATTAACCCCTCTTGGAACTATGCCTCAAATCAAAATCACCATTCAAACAAACCCAATGTATACACTCGCAGATCCTCAAGTCCAGATTTTGCTCCGAAACATTCATCCTAAATAGGCTAGTTGATGTTTATGGAAAATCCGGTTCGGTTGATGATGCATACAAGGTGTTCGATGAAATTCCTGAGAGAAACATATTCTCTTGGAATGCTGTGTTATCTGCTTTAACGAATGCGGGTCTGTTAGATGAAGCAAGCTGGGTTTTTCAGGTCCATGCCTGTGACTGACCAGTGCTCGTGGAATTCTATGGTGTCGGGTTTTGCTCAACATGATCGGTTCTCTGAGTCGATTGAGTTTTTTGTACATATGCATGCTAAAGATTTTGTGCTTAACCAGTATTCTTATGGGAGTGCTCTTAGTTCGTGTGCGGGTTTGAGGAATATGAAAATGGGTACTCAGATTCATGCTTCTGTTTTGAAGTCTCCTTATGAAGGAGATGTTTATATGGGTAGTGCTCTTATAGACATGTATTCGAAATGTGGAAACGTGGGTTGTGCTCAAAACGTTTTCAATGGGATGAATCAACGAAACACGGTTTCTTGGAATAGTTTAATCTCATGTTATGAACAAAATGGTCCGGCTGATGAAGCTCTTGATGTTTTCAGGAGAACAATGGGATTGATCCGGATGAGGTCACTCTAGCGAGTGTGATTAGTGCATGTGCGAGCTTGTCAGAACTGAATCTGGGACGGGAAATTCACAATCGAGTTTTACTGCATTTAGGTACATATCAACCCATGTCGTAAAACACGGGTTTAGATTCGAATCCAGACCCGAAAGCGATATCTTCGTAGGAAATTCTCTTATAGATATGTATGTCAAATGTGGATCTATAGAAGACGGGAAACGAGCTTTTTAAAACATGGCTTGTAAAGATTGGATGTCGTGGAACGCAATCATAGTAGGGTTTGCTCAAAACGTTACGGGGTAGAAACGATTGAGTTGTTTAAAGAAATGTTGGCGACCAGTGAGAAACCGGATCATGTTACAATGATCGGATTACTTTCTGCTTGTAGTCACGCTGGTTTAGTTAACGAGGGCCGTTATTATTTCAACTCAATGAGTAAAGAATTTGGAATACAACCGAGTGACCATTATGCGTGTATAGTTGATCTACTCGGTCGAGCTGGTTGTCTTGACGAAGCCAAAGACCTGATTGATAATATGCCAATGCAACCGGATGCTGTCGTATGGGCGTCTTTGCTTGGTGGTTGTAAAGTTCATGGTAATATAGAGTTAGGAAATATGTGGCAGAAAAGTTGATAGAGATAGATGGTAATAACTCTGGCCCGTATGTTTTGCTTTCGAATTTGTATGCTGAAATGGGAAATTGGGGGAGCTTAAACGGGTTAGAAAGCTTATGAAGCAAAAAGGTGTTGTTAAACAACCGGGCTGTAGTTGGATCGAAGTCGAGGGTAAAGTTCATGTTTTTATGGTGAAAGATAGACGACAAGCTAAAAAGAAAGAAATTTACCTAGTGTTGAGAACACTTAGTAAAGTAATGAAGCTGTTTGGTTATAGTCGTAATGCTCATGAGTTGGACGGAAATGATGGAGTTTAGATTTGGAATCATTGGATGTACCGACTACTCTGGAAGCCGCATAGTTTTGCTGCTGAGTTTTTCTTTTTACATTTATTAGAAGGTGTCGTATTTTGTTGTAAGCTGATTCTTATTTCTGTAGAAGTACCACCCCTCACTGATTGCATCACCGAATCTCTGTTATAACGGCTGGATTCTGGCCAGGTAATTTAGACTTAAAACTGTGTTGGAATGTATTAAACTTGATTATGTTGTAGTTATATCAGCTCATGTCAATCAGGTATAACGATTCCGGTTTATTTTTAGGCCATCTACAAGTAAACTTCACCAGTGACTGCATTGTGCTTTGTTCAAAACCCGTGGAGATAGTCAATGGGTCGTGTACAGGATGCCAAAAATCGATCCAAAAGTACTCAAAGTATTACTATACTTGTGTTGGTGCTATGATCAATAACCACACTATCATCTGTTCTTTTGTAGATAATTTGAATAACTTATTACAGAAGTTTTAAACAAATTTAAATTCATTAATACTGTTATTGTTATATAATATTATTACCAGGGAGTTTACTTGTGGAAGTGTAAATCAAAATGAAACCTTTTGACTTTTTGATAAATTTAATTCTAAAATTTACATGATTTACAGTTTATTTAAGGATAACTTTTTTAAAGAAAATGAAATAAATTAAATATAATAGAAGTGAAAAATTGAGTGATGATGGAAGTAAGTGAAAAAATGAAATAAATCAAGTTTGAAGAAGGTTTTCAAGCGGCTACCGTTCCTCTTTTGTGACCGAAATTTGGCAACCCTCATGATCACTATGTCTCTCTATTCGTCACCATACTTTCGTACACCAAGCTCTCACACGATCCCGTCCCTCTGTTTCACTGCTGCCACCGTACACCACAACTCTAGTCAGATGAAAGAAAATGGGAGGAAGATTGATGGTTTTATACTTGGATGGTACCTCCTCCACACATCCCATACACACAATATCATATACATGTATAGGGGTCCCTATAAAACTTGATTAATTGTAAAAGAAATATTAGAAAAATAAATTAAAATTGCAACCATTGATCATATTTGATCAAGGGTTCAAATTACTTAACAAAGTTTATGCTTTCTAATTACGGAAAGGGAGATTAAAATTTTAAATGCATTTAGGGTATGATGGGAAGATTTGAAAGAAGCAATTGAGAATCCATTTGTCTCTTCAGGTTCTCCAATTCTTAGTGTATATATTCTCTTTGCTTGAAAAAATAGAAACTTTTAAGGATTGTTCTTCTTACAAAGGAAAGAGCATTTCTAATTAGGTGCTTAGTGTGTGGATCATATTTATGATGTAACAACTCAATTATGCATAAGTGGGAATACGAGGTTCGAATTTGTTGTGCAGAATATTTCAAAAGATTGTGGGTATCGACACAAGTCACTAAAGGATTGAAAACTTTATTTTTTTCTATTATTATTTTTATAATTGTTGATTACTTTTCCATATTCATATATTGACGACACGGATATAATAACCAAATTACATATATATATATAATTTTCTTTATTACATATGTAAATATATATATATATAATATATATATATATATATATATATATATATATATACTTTTTCCCTCTTAATTTATAAATACGTTCCTACAATGAGGATAAATTAGTCTTTTAAACAATAATTATATTTTAGCCCCCCCCCCCCCCCCCCCCCCCGTATTATTACGCTTAAATCCCCGGGTTTTAACATAATTATAGGTAATTAGCTACACTTCCCCTTCACAATAAACTTATAATTTTTTACGTATTCTTGTCATATCTTATAAACTATAATGTTTTAAAATAATCCAAAAATACCGTGATGACCTACTCATTTTTGTCGACATTTCGATAGTTATCTTGGTCAGTATTGACATGTAGATTAAAATGTACAAGTAGATGACGCCTTATTGTACAAGTGACTAAAGTCCAACGTATTTAGTCCTTATCCCATAATGATTAATAGTTACAGAATGTCAAGTGATTAAATGTTGTTAATTTAATCCTCTCATCTATATTACATTTTAACCACTCATCTTTAACAAAATTATAGATAATTAGTTAGTAATTACACTTTACTAACTTATAAAAAACTAACTCCCCCCCCCCCCCCTCTTGATTTTTAAACGGTCATAACTTTTTGGTACGTTTATATTTTTTAAAAAATATTACAACATATAAATGATTATTTTTTTTAATTTGAGTACAATATTGTTATAGTTTTTTTAGTTAAAAAATTAATATGTTACGTGATTAACAGTGTCTAAGAATGAGTAATAACTGAACTGCTAACCGAAACCGAGCGGAATCAATCAAAAATTGAATTAAATGACAACTGATTAACCGAAGCCCTCACTTAACCAAAAACAATTATCGAAATTTTCGTACCATCATTCAACCAAAATTAACTGAACCGAACAATTCATATTTTCATATATTTCTAGATTTTAAACTTTCAGTTCATATATTTCATATTTATACGCCCATTTTATGTATTTATACCTCCATTTCATGTACCTATACATCTATTTCATGTATTTATACCTAAATTTCATGTATTTCTAATCAAAAATTTTAGCCCAAATTTGGTTTTGCCTATTAACCGAAATTAAATGAATTAAACAAAAAATTGTCAATCTAACAGAATAAACCAAACCAATTAACTAAAAACGGATTGGTTAATAAGATAGACTAATCAATGACCTCGATTTCGGTTGATGATAATAATCTAACCAACCAAACAATGCAGATTGTGGCAACGTCTGTGTTTCCTGTTGCATCGCTCACACCTATGGTTATTAACCGCCAAAATCGGTTATCTGTGAGCAATAATTAAATCATTAACCTAAACCAAACGGAAGACAGACAAAACAGAACCAAAATCAACAAAAAACTGAATTAACTGAAAACTGAATTAACCAAATCTGGTTATCCATTTTTCTGTACTCTCGTGTAACCAAATCTAGTTAAACTGAACCGAATGATTCATATTTTCATATATTTCTAGCTTTTATACATTCAGTTCATATATATCGTATTTAATATCTCCGTTTCATATATTTATACTTTCATTTCATGTATTAATACCTCAATTTCATATATTTCCAAGCAAAAGTTTTAGCCCAAGTTTGGTTTTTGCTATAAACTGAAACTAAACGAACTAAACAAAAAACCATCAATCTAACCTAATAAACCGAAGTGATTAACCGAAAACCGATTGGTTAAAAAATAATCTAACCAATGACTTTGGTTTCGGCTTCGGTTGAGGATAATAACCGAACTTACCGAACCATGCACAACACAATGAAATGGATTACCCGATTACTTCGCTTTTGATGTATATCTATCATATTGATGCTACAATAAATATTAAATGAATAGAAAAACTACAAAAAACGAGTATCACAATACGATGTGTTACTCTCACCACATCTACTAATAGACCTAAATGAACGTGATAAACAGTAGTCTTTAATTTCTAATGTTATATGATTTTTAAGATATAAACAGTAAAACAAATAACAAGTACTGATTAAAAGGAAAACATTTTATTCCACGTATAAAAAAGAACATTTTAAAGAAACAAACACTGGAAAATGTGTGTAAGAATAATTAGACAATTAGACAAAATCAAAATGTACGCAATAATTATTAGCAAAATTATGCTAACCAAAACATAATGTCTATAATCAACTCTCTATTTATTCCACACATCCAAAAAACAATATAGGTATGCATATAAAGTATTGTGAAATAACGGTCTATTAGCAACTAATATATATGTATATAAATATGAGAGCTAGACTATGAAATCATGTAGAGAATAGAACATGGAGAATTCTTACTCATTGATCTAACATCATATATAAAGGTCATTATATATAGGCACTCACATTAGTACAATAGTAAATAGAGAAAGGGGTTATACATGTAGAAAGTCACAACATAATGTATGCATTCATAGATAGGGGTTATACATGTGGAAAGTCACTACATAATGGATGCATTCATAACACTCCCCCTTGACTATCCACATGATGGAATACTATTCTTTAATACGCTTAATGATGTTGTCTCATTAAAAACCTTGCTAGGAAAATCCAATGGGACAAAACCTCAGCTAAGGGAAAAAGAGTGCAACGTGTATTGTCTCCCCCTGATACTTACGGATCAGGTATGTTGTCTTAAAAAAAAACATTACTAAGAAAATCTAATTGGATAAAACTTAGTGAAGCGTAAAGAGTACAATTTATGTAAAAATCTCCCTCAGTATAATATGTATCATTTCAAGTAACAAGTGACAATCTTCTATGAAAGTTGTTGAAAAGCTTTTGTAGTGAGTGATTTGTCGCTTGATGTGCAATCTATTAATGAACTTGATGTATGATCTTCATGTAAAACTTTAATTACCTCCTCTTGTAAGTGGATACCATAAGATCCATGAATGTGTTTTGTTATAATCCTGCATTTACAAAACTAACCAAACTTATTGATGCGTTAGTAAAATATGAACCCATACCTTTCGTACCTTAAGGGTATAGAAAATAAATGTTTTACTCATTACACTATCTCCTCATCGTACACGAGTTAAATCTTACCAATGAATTTAATGGTATATGTTCGTATATAGCTAGCAAGATATATTAATACAATTTGTATTAAATTATGGTACTTTATGACCAAGGATCTTTGCTTCTTTGATAGAAAATGATAAAAGTCATTTTTATCTATATCAAATATTTGAACATCATTAAATGTACTTACACCAAAAGCTTTGTCTATATGAAAATGTCCAACATTTTCTAGATGTATTATGATTGATGGATTATAATATAAACGTATGTTCTACGTATCGAGCCATAAATTTGCAATATTGTATTTCATTTGCAAAATCTTGCTTAAATATTTGAGCTCCTTTTTTTTCTCTTTGTGAGATTCAATGACATCATCAACATATATTGCAATACTTGTAAACATCATATCGTTCTTTTAATGAAAACAAATGGATCAACTTCACCATATGTATTTTTCGTTTTTGAGCTGACTGGTGAGTCAATTATATCATATTTGACTTGACTATTTTAGTCCACACATATTTTATCAACTTCATATAGTATGTTCTTGAGGTTCTGAAATCAATGCTTCTAGCATTATCAATCCATGAGGGATTTTGTTCCATCTTATCCATATATACATGTACTTTCACTCTTCAGGAGTTTTGCTATATAAATTTGCCCATTTAACATATAGATATCTATATCATGTAAAAGTGTCATGAACACTTGCTTTTATCTCCAAAATCCATATTGTACCATGCGTGTACACTATTTATTGAGATATCACAATCATTGGTTACAAGTTTTAATGTATGTTTATTGGTGCACAAGAATTACATCGTTAAGATGTTTTGATTCACCTTTAAAGAACTCAATTGCTTTAAGAAGCTTATCAGGAGTTCAATCGGATTCAAAAATGAATCTGTATACAACGATCATATTGTTCTAGAGAACTTACTTTACATGAATTACATAATTTAAATCCTTCAAGGACTTGCATGTAAACTTTAGTATCTAAATGATACATAACATTTATAAGACGCATATCAATTCTCTCTTTATATTACCAGACTAATTAAATACTGAAAAGTTATTGCATCCACCACTGGAGAATACGTCTCCTCATAATTAATCATAGGTCTTTGCGAAATCCTTGTGCCATCAATTGTCGATCCACATAAAATACCTAATTATATTAAATATATTTTACTACTTTTTTATGGACTACTGTCTCGTAAGCTTTCCATTTCAATAGAGAATTCAACTCTGCCTCATTCGCGTCGTTCCATTTTGGCCAATCATTTCTTTGTATTTATTCATAAGCAGATTTTAAATCTTGATCCTCCTCATTTCATCTTTTCAAGCGCTATATATACAAAAGTATAACGACGTCGATTTTGTTTCGATTCCATACACTTCTAGACATGATATAATTTACTAAGAGCTCTTTACTTTTAGGTACCTGAGGTTCTTCCAGAATTATCATGTCTAATGTCTCTTCAAGAAACCCTTTTAATTTACTATAACCTCGACTTGACCATCTTCATCATTACTTGCTCCAATTTCTCGAGAAAAATTTATTTTCTTGGAATCGACTAATCTACCACGCTTCAGACGAGCAGTAGACTCATTAATATATGGTTTGCCCTACTACGACAATTAACTTAATTGGAACATTAGCAGTTGACTACGTGACTTACTTAGTCACTGTTTTCAGGTCAGTTAACATGTCTGTTGATTGATTCTTTAATCTAGGTAACGAATTATCTTTTGAACTTCTTGTTCACAAAATTTAGTTTGAGGATCAATGATAATTCATGCATACCCATTCCTTTTTCAACTGCCATTAATCTCCCCCTAATATTGAAAATGTTAATTTACTTAAAGTAAGATTTAACGAGCCATAAATAAATCTCTCGTTAATCGCTCTAAGTATGTAATCATAAATAGTATTTTTATCCAACATTTATTCCTAACATTATTTGAGTTTCAATCTTTATGTGTAGTGGTGGATCAATTCCAATGTATACCGCATAATAAAAGGTTTGACGGGAAATATTTGGTTCCTGACCAAAACCAACTATAATGGGGAGAAACTATTACAACATGTTGGCTTGATGTGAAATAATGTTACCGCATGTAAAATCACATGTGCTCAAATATGAACTTTTGCTCTCTTGATTATTGGCTTTGCAATCAATTTGTAGACGTTCGATCATCGTCTTCAACAAAAGCAATTTGTGTCTTAAGCATTTAGAAAGTTCAATACTTATTCCAATAATCATTAGTAACATGGATACTAAATTCAGTGTTATAACCACCATAAATATGAAAATATGGAATAATATGTTTGCTATCTCATTAGCTAAGCTACACACAACTTCAAGTTGTAAATTTGATGACCATTTAGACGATGCATCGATTTAAAAACACTAAACGGTATCATATTTGGATATATACATCCTTCATTCATTCCATAATATTTTAGGGATTCACACCCTACTTTGGTTGGTAAATAATTAACTTTTGTTGAGAGCAACTATGACATGTTTAATTATCATGAAGAATCTTCTGGTTATTCATTAAGTTTCACATCATTATTGGCTCGGTGTGGTCTAACCAGTCACGCCAATATATAATTAAGATCCATAAACTTATAGTTTATGATATTGTATATGTATAATACAAAACATAAGATATGAAAGAATGTATTATAACTTCAAAGTTCAAAGCATCGTGTTATGTAATCACTAGTTTACCACTTTTGGTGGTCGATCTCATCATAATTATCATTATAATACTGATATTCGATCTCATTATTAGCTTGGCTATCTTATAATTTCTGATAGTTTGATCTCTTATTAACATGATGATTGTTGCACTTCTAATGGTCAATCTCATTATTAACACGATCATCATTACAATTTTCTCAATGATGCCCATGACTACAATGATCAATATATATTCACTTCATGAATCAGAGTAAAACCATACAATTTTTACGGTTTTCCATTATTTTCTCGAACATATAGATATACAGTCGTTTCAAACCGTTTAAACCCTTTAAATGATATTGCTACTCCAGGAATATATTTGAGGTTTGACAAACAAAATTTGTTTATCCGATTTCCCTTTTAAATAAATTTCTCTTCGTATAACGTCAATTGAGAAGTAATTATATGTCCGAGTCATATAATATTTCTTTAATACTTGATAATGAGATACAAGGAGTATGACGCTTTGGGTGTCAAATCGAAGCATATTTCTACTTTTTCATGAGAATGACAATAAACCACAACTTTGGTTTAGTCGTTCTATCTGGTATTATCGATGCAAAGAAGTGATAGCATATAGAATACAATGTATATAGCAACAAATCATACAATACATGACCTTATAGCATGTCATCATATCAAAACAACTTATAATGGGCCTTTATAAAATAAGAAACCTTTTTATCACTAATAAGCAAACGCATATAATTTATGTAATAACTTATTATGGTATAACCAAATATAATATCTTATATATTTTGAACACTTACTTAAAAACTTAAACATATATCTCTTTCAAGTTCTCAGATAATTTATTACTTGTATTTGAATATTTTATTTGAAAACTGTAATACTGATGAATTACATAACATACTCATTTTTTTCTTCTCAAATATTGATACTTAAACAACTGATGACATCATATAAGCAATCTATACATTGTACATATGAAGCAATAGCAATAGTCACTATTTTATACTAGCATAGTAATAGTTAATATGCAAATAATTTGTTAAACATTATGACATGGCATAATGAATGCATGAGAGGACATCGCTAGAAAATGTTTCTCTAAAATAACTAATGATATCTAGCAATATTAATCTATTATATGAATTTCTTATATGCAAAATTTGTTATAGCATTAACCTTAGATAAGTACCAAACGATATTTGCATAATCATGTTATAATAATAATAATAATAATAATAATAATAATAATAATAATAATAATAATATATATTGCATTATAAGTTGTATAGTTTATTTAAAACTAAATCAATTGATGTTTATAAACAGAGGATTAATATCCAATGAGCACTACTCACATAACTCATTTATATCTAATTATGTAAAAGTCTTTTGATATGCTATGTATTAACAATGACTAATAAAAATAATTAATTACAGAATTCATATACATTTATATTATAAACTATACAAAATGAAAATATAGTACATACATTATGTATATATTACCACCAATACAAGCATATATACCTAATACAATTGCATTGTTTAGTCCATAAATATTGAATTCCATACTTTGTAATATTGAATATTGAATTTAATTATTTTTCATGGATTCTAAAAGCACATATAATATTCTCTAGATTGCAAATTAACTTCCTCAAATCAAAATAATTCAACAATTTTATTTACAACTTAACAAGGTTAATAAAGAAGCATAAATATATGATTATGATGGCTCAAAGAATATGTACATGATCATCACTAGATTGTAAGAGTCCTAAACAATATATATTAAATTAACTAATTAAATGATAATCCAGCCAATTTAGAATAATAGAAGGGATCATTTGTAAAAGAGAAAAATAAAATAAATATTCGTAATATCGTCGTCGTCAACGAAAACTATAGTTATTCAATTAATAATGAGTATTAGAAAAAGATGAATTAGTTAATTGTAACGTCATAATTTATGATGTAACATCTAAATCCTAATGAATACCAACATGCTAATATATATAATAACTTCTAAAGCAAATGAAAAAAAATATATAGATAAGAGTTCAATCATGAGACTACATCCTAGAATTTATAGTAATAATCAGTTTTTGTTTATATATGTATATTAATAAGTGTCACCAGTAAGATTGATGTATCATCATCAAATATAATATGAAATAATCATACGAAGAATCATACCTTTATTAGTAGAGATTGCAGATCCGAAGATCTAACGTTTTGTCAGCAGTGGCTAC
This sequence comes from Scalesia atractyloides, assembly GCA_947069175.1. Lineage (NCBI taxonomy): Eukaryota > Viridiplantae > Streptophyta > Magnoliopsida > Asterales > Asteraceae > Scalesia > Scalesia atractyloides. The sequence continues at coordinate 18,658,417 of CAMTDV010000026.1, forward strand.
GCATCTATGGTTTCCAACTTTCCATCGCATAAGAAACCCATCTTTCATCATTTTGGATAATTATTGGGTTGTTTTCTCAACGTGCGAGATTGAGTTAGGCTGGAAAATAATGCACATCAAAGGCAAGGAAAAAGGGATACCAAGGGTGGCAAAACACATAGAGCACGTTCGTGCTGATAACGTGTTGTGAAACAACGGTCTATTAGCAACTAATATGTGTGTATATAAACATGAGAGTTAGACTATGAAATCATGTAGAGAATAGAACATGGAGAAATTCTTACTCATTGATCTAACATCATATACAAATGCCATTATATATAGGCACTCACATTAGTACAATAGTAAGTAGAGAAAGGGGTTATACATGTAAAAAGTCACTACATAATAGATGCATTCATAGATAGAGATTATACATGTAAAAAGTCACAACATAATAAATGCATTCATAACATATAGTATATAATGAAATAGAAAGCACAAAGTAGTGGCCCAAACTAAGAAAGTCCAATTGGTATTTCTATTGTTTCATATTTCTCTAATGAGTCTTTAAAAAATTGCCCTCAAAGTTTTCCAACAAGTGCCCCCTCAGTTTTCCAACATTTAAAAAATGGCCCCTCAAGTTGTCTAAAACTTAAGTAAGTACACCTCATGTTATTTAAAGCTTAAAAAGTATATTAAATTGGTCTTCCATAGCAAATTTGGACATTCGTACCAATTTGGTTTTTAGTAACAAATTTGGTTATTCGTCCCTAATTTGGTCACAAGTACCAATTTTTCCATACGTGCCAAATTAGTCATTGGTATCAATTTTGTCTGTACGTGTCAAAGTAGTCATTAGTAGCATAACATATCCGTAACAGGAATGATGTAATTGTCAATTGACGATTATGGCGGTTATCATTGTTAAATGTCATGAAGGGTTGCAATGTATCATTTTTTTTTGTTTACAAATTTCTTACATAGTATAGATTCGTTATTGATCTCTCTAAGAATTATCTAATTGAATATTCATAAGTATCAAAAATATCAATCATAAATCAAAATCGATCAAATAGAACGATGACCAATCTAAGGTTAATAAAATTGTAAGCTTTGACGGTTATTTATAAGGAACGTATTAACATTGTCATAAGCATTAGTTAGCCAATGCTCCTAATACTAACAGCTTACACTTTATTTTTGTTGTATGAATACCAACTTTTTTCTAACATTTGTTTTAGGATAGATAGGTAACTTTTTCATAATTGTAATGTTACACCTATATGCTCATTTTTTGTGCCTGCTCTAGTATGAGCGTTTGATTTTCTCTCGCTCCGCCTATGGAGCGGTATGAGAAATAATATATTAGCTGAGGTTTATTGTTATATTATTACTGTATAAAATTATGACATGTCTGTCACTCAATTGGACCAGCAACATGTTCATGTGGAAGGGGGCAGGTTGCATCTTTATGGGAAAGATGAATAAATGGAGGACATGGTTGATTATAAATAAAAGAGTTAAAAGTAAAGTAAAGTGGAAAGTAGTAGCGATATATTAAGTAGTAGCGATATATTAATTCAAATATATAATTATTTTACAAGAGAACATATCAAATCACTATCTTAATAGTGCATTACAAAAGGTTTATGTAAGTGGAAGCGCCTTGGTGGTGTGGATTAACACACACCTTCACCTCAGCCTTAAAGCCCCTTTAACACCACCTTCTTCATAGTCAAAGGGGATGCCGTCAACACTTTTGTCATTTCACTCGCGACTGTTAACAATGTGATGTGTGTAGGGGCGAATCTAGGGGGAGTTGAGGGGTGTCAGGGATACTTCTCAACTTTCTTAGCGAAATGCAAAAAAAAGAAAACATTTTTTCTTCTCCGGTTTATGTAGATATGACACTATATACACTATTTTTTCCCAAATCCGCCACAATATACACTTAATTGTTTCTTGGGATACTATTGAATGTTTCTTCCGGATCCACCACTGGATGGGTGGAGACCACCATGAATAAGCCGATCAGAATTCTTCTTTTTTTTCCGTTTGACCTTTAGCCAAACCACACATGGATGTTAAAGTGTGGGTGAGTTAAAACTCATTGTCTATGTGGCATAGACGCGACACTTTAACTAGCATGGAGGCTTTATTCCACATTGCTAGGCAAACTTACTTTTTTTAATGGCTGACGAAAAAAAAGTTCGGCTACCCAGGGTAACCCAATGGCACAAGGAAACTTCATACGTTCGCGACCGCAGACAGCGCTCGGTAGCCCAAGCTCACTATCTCTAGTTCCGGGGAAAACCGGCCGCCCGAACGACCAATACGGTAAACCCAGTTAAGATCGGATTCAAACTTGATACCTATGTCCTCAAACTCAAATATTCAATTCCCCTCCAATCCAGTTGAGCTATAGCTCATTGGCGCTAAGCAAACTTACTAGTGCGGTCGTTCTCGAAAATCCTAAAATAAAAGATGATTGGGCCTTGGACGAGTAAAAAAAATGGACCCTTATAATAAATAGCCAGAACTCAATTTTAAAAGGAAAAGATAAATATATTTGAATTAGTACATATTTAAAACATAAGAATAAATAAAAAAATTGGGTCCTAAAATAGAATTATAAAAAATGTATAAAGTAATTAAAAGAATATATAAACTAGTGGGGTTAGACCTATGCGTTGCGCACAGTGAAAATTTGTCTGTTTCAATGCATTTGCTATAGTAAACAAATAAACCAGTGAGGTTAGACCCGTGTGTTGCGCACGATAAAAATTTGTATGTTTTAATGCACTTGCTATGATAAACAAAAGTGAAAACCATGAAACTTTGTTTGTTTTGATGTACTCGCTATAATAAACAAAAGAGAGAACCTAAAAAATATTGTCGTAAAATGCTTAAAATGTGTATGTTTCATTAGTTTTTGTATAATAAAAAGGAAAGATAAAACCATTTCAATAATTGTTAAAAATTGTTAATTAGATTTAACTTAAATAATAAACAACACAAAAAAGTAAATAATAAATCGGGGGAAAATGGAAATGGATAAATTTGTTTGAACATCCTAAACAATGTTTTAATAACCAGACCGGATTTCGAACCGGTCGCTTTACCGGTCCACTGGTCGAGCCGGTCAGACCGGTCAAGCCGTATTTACAAACCGAAGAGTTGTAATGTGTATTATATTATATATAATATATACATTAGTAGGCATCCACCAAAATACGTTTTACCAACAATTATGTCTTCGTATAATTCAACATCTTAGTGATTTCTCTCATTATTCAATATCTAAATTTAAAAAGTAGTATAAAAGATATGTAACAAAAAGAAAGAAAGATATCTGAACAAAATAATATAAAAATTTACAATATAGAAAACAAATGTAGTTATTTTAAATTTAAATGAACTTTCAATGAAAAAGAATACAAATATAATGATTAAAAAAATTGAAAAGAGAGTAAGCTATGTTTTGTGCTTTTGTAGACTTTTTCAAATCTAGAACTTAGAATCCTGTTTTCTAGTCTTGCTTAATCAATAATGTGTTATGGGTCGTTGGATCTTATCTTCATTTGTAGTATATCTAGATAGTTTTAAACTTCACAAAATTAAAAACCAATGCCCTTCCCGAATCCATATTGAGAGACAACAGAAGTTAGCCACGGCGGAGGCACCAACAACCTCTTAATCGGAAGACGCAGAAGTTGGTGATGAGGTGGCTTGGCCAAATCAGTGATGGCTAGAACCTCCGTTGAAGCAACGGCCGGTCCGACATGTCACCGGTTTTTCAGCCGAACCGCCGGCTACTGGCTGAACCTCCGGACGATTGAAGAAATGGTCTATTGCAGTGAACCGACCCGGCTTTTGTAGCGGATCACGGCCCGACCGGTCAGATCGGCCGGTCCAGTCCGGGTTTAAGAACATTGATCCTAAACTTTATTTTTACAAATGAAACGCGCGCATGAATTTTCAACCCTTCTAAGTCCAAATTGAAAACCAATGCAACCTATCACTTTGACGAATGGTTTCGAAACTATATATAAATACACACTCTTTATATATACTTTCTATAAATAAAGGTTTCAGACCTCATGAGGTTTGGGCCCTGAATAATCGCTCACCCTTCCAAATATAACAACTCAACTGACCATCTATGGCGATATGAGTACACAATGATTAGGAGGTGTAGATATAATAATGGATAATAATACATTGAAATTTTGGAATGTAGCCATTTTAACAAGTGTGAGTTGGACCTATAGGCTTTCAAGGTTAGGCAAGTATCTAGTGTCATAAAAATAAGGGTCATCAATTTTTTAAAAACCTTTTATACAGAATATGTGTATTAGTGTATCGGGCTTAAATAAGCTAAACAAAAATTATATTTATTACAACACCCAACTAAAGAAGCAATTTAAAAATAAAAAGGGCCTAATTCTAACTCCAAGAAATACGTGGTTTGTTTTTAATTTAGAATGCCATCGTCATTCTCGCTAACGTAACGCTATACGTGCTCATTTCACTCAATGGCGCCGTGAATTGAGGAGAAATTAGAGGCGAAATTAGGTGAAATCAATGATGTTTCAAGGATAATACAGGTTAGTTAACAGTTGTTTTTTTAGTAAACTTTATATATTGTGATATACTACGTCAATGTTTTCCTTAAATATTTAATTGATACTTCGAATCTTTAAATTTTGATATTTTGCTTGTGATTGAGGCGTACTTGCGAATTTCTGATTGAGACTTAGAAGGCAAAAAGCGATTCTGATTTTTCTTTATAACAATTCATTCAGAAAGGGCGCCGACTTTATAGTTCGCTTAGGGTTTCTAAAAACGTTAGACAGGCCCCTGAGTCTCTTATGCCTATTTTGTAACACTCGGCTTAGGTTGTTATCTTTCTTATAAACATTTTGTATGTGTGTGTATATATATGGCGGATATATATACATATTAACTAGTTTAACAAGTTTCATAAATTATAAAATAAGTTAGTTTAACAGTCTTATGATCCTATAAAAAGAATATTTTTCGTGAGAAGTGTGAGAAGGCATAAGAATTGATATGTAGGTATCATGTTTTGGACTGAGGTATGATGTTTTGGGTTGTTTTGTCAAGAAAAACACCAAACATAACAATTTATGACATAATGCAACGAATTCTAGGCTTAAAACTTAAAACACCATGCAAAGAACGTTAAGTAGTGTGTTTTAAGTGTTAAGCATTGTGTTTTAAATTTCACACCCATAATGCATAGCATTGTGTTTAAATTGTTCTGTTTGGTGTGTTTCTTGCTAAAACAACCTAAAACATCATGCCTAAGTATAAAACATGATGCCTACATGTCAATTTCTATATCTTCTCACACTTCTCATTAAAAAGGTCCTTTTTATAGAAACCACACCCTTAACATGTTTCATAAATTATAAAATAAGTTAGCTCTAGGCTTATAAGATATTCGAATTCTGAATGGAGACAACTTGGAAATTAAGTTAGTAACCAACTCAGTGACTCACCCATTTTGTGGGAGTCGATCATCACATACAAGAGCAAAGCTTCATGGGAGGCAGGGGTGCTCCTTCCTCTATTTTTTTGCTTCGCAGTGTTAGTTTTATAAAAAATTCTGAAACTTTTTTGTAGTGTAAACTATTTAAAAGTCCACGCCTCTTATTTGGATTTTGAGTGTTTGGCCACTTCCCCCTTATTTTTGTTCCACCATTAATCACATATATCCTCTCCTCCTCATTGATCGAACAACACAAACCCTATATTCCTGAGTTTAATAAACTAAAGTAAAGAAAGAGAATTATGAAACAAAAAAAGGGAAAAAAGTTAAGGGAAGGTAATTAAAGAAAGAAAAGAAAAGGAAATAAAAGAAATAATGTAATTTCTGTTCTGGAGTTTGAAAAAAAATATTTTGGGAGTAAAGTCAAAGGGGAAAGTTATTAAAAAAATTCTGTCTTTAAATCTTTTCATTTTGGAAAGAAAGTTAGTAGTGAATATTATTAAAAATCCTCATTTCTCTTCTTTCCGCTTCTTATCTTTAAAAACTCATAAACACTTCAATGTCTCTACACTTCTCGCTAAAACAATTTTTTTAAAACTTTTTTTCACTTCTTTTCAATCACTTTTTGGTACAAATACACTTAAACCCTATATTGTTGTTTTCCTTCTTGCTCTCAACTCAACCATGAGTGTAAATCATTTAGGCGGTGTTTGTTTTTCTAAAAAATATCCAAGCATGCTCTTTTGTCTGCGCCGCGCAGACTGTTTGTTTTTCGAAAATGTTTCATTAAAATACATTTGCGCGAGCTCTTCTTGGTAAAGACTTAGCCCAGTCACTTTTAAGATCTTTTAAAGTCTGTAGAGGGTTAAAAGTTTGCGCGAGCTCTTCTAAGGCCAATTTGCAAAGGTCGATTTGATATTTTGATCCTACAATTTTCTTACTGTTTTGGTTTGTGCTATTACAAATCCACATGTAAAGGATGTGTTTCATAATTCTACAATTATTGTTTGTCAATTGCAATTCATGCAAAGGATCATAATTAACTGTTGTGATTTTTACCCGCAGCCCATGAAGAAAAAAAAGAACATCCAACATGGGATATTAAAATAGTTGAAAATTTTGTCCACTAAATGTTTTGAACCTGGATATGTTAAAAGAGATGGAAGGACCTTGCCAACCAGTCTAGGCAAATGATGTGTTATAAGAATTAGATTAATATATCAGTTATCTCGGTTCGATTATTTTGATTACGAATCGGTTTTTCAAGTTCATACACATCCCTACTTGACACACTTTTTTTGCTTGCACCCAACACATACGTTTTTTACACGCACACACATCTCGGGCGCCCAAATTTTCACACGCACAAAGCCTGTGAACGAACATCCACAAATTCTCAAATACAACCGTGAGTGCATGCATATGCTATTACAAGAATAAATAATAGTAAAAGTATATTAGAAGAATAAATAATAGTAAAAGTATACATGTCGAAACACATCGGATTTAAAACTCACAGCCACTAAATGTACAGACTCAGCATTTTTCATGTGCTCCAATTGTTGTTCACAGTCAGCCACAGGATACTAAAATTTATATATTCTCAATTGCTAACCACTAAAAGCTGAAAGGATAAAACCTTTTTCTTATTTTTTATTATTAAATAAAGGGAAAACATCTTGACCAAGGGTTTGTTGTCATCCGTATCTATCAATGTTTGCACAATATAAATGTTTGTCTTACTCCCGTTTAAACTCCGGTATTGTAATATGTATAGTAAGTTATGGTTTATGTTGATTGAGGGCATCCCATGATACTTATCTGGTGATTTAATTAGTCGTTTAAAAAAATTTGGTTTAGACCAGCAGGTTTTTCACATATTTAAGTATTCCTTTATAGACGCACGAAAAAAATATACAAACCTTCACTATGAATATTTAAAGCGATAGGAGAAATATGTTTTTTTTCGTGAATATATCCTATAGTTGTATTTGTCTTAGAACTTCTTACACTCAAATTATGGGTATGGTTAGTAACCAATTACATTCGTTGACTATATTTAAACGAATATAAGCATAAACCACTCTAATTATTTACTTGCTCCTAAAATAATGATAAATGTATAAAACCAAACAAAAGCTACCAACTTTAGTTATAAATAAATACACTTGAGCTAAATTTCTATTTTCTAAAACATACAAAATATAAAGGTTATTACTTCAATTAATATTGTAAAGCAAATACAATTTTTTATTTTTAAAATATATATTAACAAGGAAAATATTTACAACAAGTACATAATTACACTCATCAAAATATACAACTTATATTATTTTCATCTACTTTAGAAAATGTATATATTACACATCCACCGTATTTAGGACTCTAATTTTTCTTTCGTGATCAATTGTTAGTTTGTTAAAAAATGAAACTAAAAGCATGATACTTTAAATCATATGACCCTCATACTTAATTAGTTTTGTAGATTCACATTAAATTGAATTCAATAATTTGCCGTTCAAAAATAATTAAATTAAATAATCATTATATAACAAAATTACAGCCACGGGTTTTTGAAAATTCATGCTTATAGCTATTTGACCCTTTTTAATGGAATTTTAAGTACCTATGAATTACTTTTTATTTTCTTTTCATGCCATCTTGTAGTTTTATATTAAGGATTGAAAACTACATATTTAGTGCCTAGTGGAAACCACGACAGTTATTCATTAATATATGATGATATAGCAAATTAATATAATGTCCTTTATCACTATGTGCTTTAGTGAACTGGACAAGTTAATAAGATAGTAAACTTTGTGTTTAAGGTTTGTTAAGTACGGTTTCGTTAATAATAAATATTTAAGTGTTCAAATCCGTTTGATTTTGGCTGTTTGAATCGGTTTTTTTATTTGACCGCGCAAACCGATTTGGTTATGGTTATTTGAATCGATTTTTTTTTATTTCATTCAAACTTTTTAGTGTGTGATTATTTACTTTGAGACATAAGAGCTAAATGTGGTTAGTTGATATTTGATAACTCATAATGATATTGGGTGCATGTAGAGAGAAACTAGAGAAAATAGAAGAAAACAATGGGAAAGGCAATTTAGGGATATTAATCAAAAACATGTTTTGATATTCATAGTTGAGGAAGATTAAACATATGAATGATTTCAAGTTAAAAGATTTGGTTAATGTGTGAAAATGATAACTTCTAGTAAACATTGTGTTTTCTGCCTAAGTAGTTATTGACTAAGTTAAAAGATTGGTTAATGTCTCTAAATGACTAAGATGTGTTTCAAATCATCATTCGTAGTTGTTGAATTATGTTTGAAGTATTAATGGTGGAATTGGAAGTATCAAATATGACTTTTTACAAAATTAAACTCGAGGGATCAAAAGAGTTAAACAACGGGCCAAGATGGTTAAACTCAAATCTAAGAGTCCAATTGATGTTTAATAAATGTTAATTAGGGGTATGGTTAGTGATGGAATTAGTTAGTATTATGGTCAAAAGTAGCATATTGATGAGGAATCATGTCTTACCTTAAGAAGTCAACATTAGAGGAATAGAACTTGCTAGATTTAACGTGAGGATAATCCAATTAATAGAGGTATACGCTTGTTAGATGAGATATCTTAGATTCAAATATGAGCAAATTGAGTACTATAAAACAATTAATGTAAAATAGTTAGATGAGAAATCTGAGATTCAAATATGAGCACATTGAGTACTTTAAAACAATTAATGTAAAAGAGAGTATGTAACATTCATTGTTACAAAAAAATGAAAACCCAAAAGAGCATAACCAATGCGATGAACTCCTGATGTGTGTTAATATATATATATATATATATATATCCCATCATAGTAATATTATCCATATAACAATAATATATAAGGTTACTATGGGTGTTTTTAGGTAGACAGATCGGGTCGGGAACACCGACGTTGACGGTTTGGATATGATGGTTCGGGTAGGCTTATCGGGTAGATGTTATCAAGTTTGTTTAAAAATTTGAACATTGGAGAAGGTATCAACGGTCAAATAATCGTTATTTAATTAAAAAAAAAAAGTTTACCAAAATTATTCACCATCTCTATTTAAACTATTTTTTACTATCATTTCACCATCTTTATTTAAACAATTTTTACAACCATTTCACAATCTCTATTTTCAATCAATTTTTACACCACGTGTGATTTTCATGGGCGGTGGTTATTTGACTCCAACTGAACATGCACCACCTTCAAACCCTCGGTGATCATCCCGTCTGTAAGGCCTCCAAACCGGGCACCTTACCGTCGGGTCAGTCACAGTGTACTGTTTAAAAATAAGTTTTTGCACATTTATACGCAGTCGAAATTTCGATTAGAAACAATACATGATTAATTAAATCAAAATGTTATTTAGTCTTTACTATATCGAATGTCTTCCACCATATCACGAGTAATCCTATCCGCTAACCAAGAGCATCACTGACTCGAATCACACACTTACAAAACAATCTAACATACATGCAAAAGTCAGCTACGCTAAGAGAGTCCCCATAGTTTAAGTTAAAACATTTGAAACACAGCGCGAACGCTTTATTTGAAAACTTAGACACTATTGCTGTAAAATCACCAACATTGTATTAAAATATGTTAACTTCCATTTAAGTTTAACGATTCCAACCTGTCACCCAAAAACTTGCAACTCCACCCGTAACTTAGAACTAACACCCTTACAAGTAATAATTTCCGGTGTGGATTACATTACCTAAACACTGAAGGACAACCCTCAATGCATCTTAATTCATAGGCCAATTAACCAAACCAACCCATACCTAGGACATAACAGTTAATGGCCTAAAAGACGTGTTTATCATTAAGCATAATTACTCGTCAAAACTCGTTCCCCAAAACCTGCAAGATATTCCTTATAATAAATTCAGTTGTAACTTAACCTCGGTCTACAACTTAAACAATAAGACATCATTCATCACCCGCATAAATAAACATCATACGTCGCCCACATAATGTATCATCATTCTTCATTGTACAAATAAACATCATTTACCCACCATTAAACTAACGTGAAACAAATAAGCACATAAGGTGGAAACCTAACACATCAATTGTTTCTCGTAGGCTATCATCATTGCCCTTGTCAGGTCACCATCATCAGGGTTTCGTCACTTCCAATTTGACCCTGTAGAGTTTGACACCTGCATATTACCCCGAATGGTCCGTTATTGCCACCAGGGCTAATCATTTACACACCTCAAGGGTGTTTCTCATGACCCTAGACGACACCTTGAAGGTAACACCCTCATCACGAGTAATCCGCATCCAACACCTCAAGGATGCTAATTCACATAAAGGCATATAGACACACATATTAGGTCTAAAGCAAGTCAACTACCCGACAACTACTACCTTCATATCCCAATCATCGCTAAGATTTGAATCCTAGAGAATCAAAATGTTTTTTTTTTCAAGATTATAAAATATTTAAAAAGTACAAAAGGTTTTTTCTATATTCGTTGGGTTTATGGTTTACATGTTCGTTGTGTTTACATTGCTAAAAATGTGTTTTACAGTGCTTGTAAATGAGAAAAATGTTTTGGTTTGGGTTTTGTACTGATATCAAGTTATATACATATACCGTTTTTTAAATTTTCAATGCTTGTAACTAAGAAAAAAATTTAGTTTGTATTTTCTACCTATCAATTAAAATGTGTTTTACACTACTTGTAAATGAGAAAAAATGTTTGGGTTTGGGTCTTGTACTTTACCTATTAACGAAAATTTGTTTTACACTGCTTGTAAATGAGAAAAAAGTTTGGGTTTTGTACTGATATCAAGTTATATACATATACAATTTTGTTTACAGTGCTTATAAATGAGAAAAACGTCAGTTTTTATATGTGTAATTTTATCGGACCAAATGATATTTTGTGTAACGATTTTAAAAACGATTTTTTAATGAAGTATGATTTGGTTTGGGGGTTACAATGGTAGTCTTGGGCTTTTTTTTTTTTTTGGGGGGGGGGGGGGGGGGGGGGGGGGGGGGGGACGGGGTTGTGTTACGCTTACGTTGGTGTAAATGTTTTCGGAGAATAATTTTTAACAAGGATATACTATAGTGATAAGATATAAATCAAATAAAATAGAACCAACCCGAATGATCTAAAAACATAAAATATAAAAAAAACTGAAAAACTTGGTTGACATGATAGAAAATTGGATGTAAAAAACCGGTTGAAAAAAATTGGATAGAAAATCAGATATAATTGATGATAGAAATTAGATATAAAACACATTTACATCAGGGTAAAAAAATATTAAAAACTTGTAAATTTTGTTTTGGGTTGTGTAAAAATGGTTTTGGGTTTTACGGTTTAGTTCATGTGAAATTCATGATAGAATATCGATGTAAATTTACATCGGGCTAAAAATATTAAAATCCTAGAATTTTTGTTTTGGGTTGTGTGTTTGTTGTTCATGTGCAAAACGATGATAAAAAATTGGGTAAACATCAGATGTAAAAAACATTTACATCAGTGTAAAAAATATTAAAAATATATAAATTCTTATTTTGGGTTTGTGTGTTTGTAGTTCATGTGCAAAACGATTATAAAACTTGCGTAAATGGGATCTAAAAAACATTTACATTTGTGTTTTTTGATTGTGTTTGTAGGTGTTGTGTTTTTGCAAACGAGGATACTAAGGACCAAAAAGCGATGAACTTCTTTTTTGTTCTATATTTTTCAAATATGTTTGTAGGTGTTGTTGTGTTTTCTTATAGTTCCTTTCTCTCGGCCAGTTTTTATTTTACCCTAACCCTATATATAAGTTTTTAGAAACCTTTTGGGTCCTTTGAAAATTTGGGCCTCGATGGACGATACAGGTAGGGCAGCCCAAAAGCCGGCCCTGATTTGACGGTATAAGTTCTTGTGACTTTAAGTTTCGATGTCACCACAACATTTGACGGTATATAAATGCATGATAGATGTTTGGAGTGAGTAAACGAAATTGTGATGGGAAAACTTTAAGTGAAAAAGATTTAAAGAAGTGAGAGATTTGTAGGAAACTGATACAACTCGATCCGACCCGTTGCCGTAAACCTACGGGCCAACCCACCACCACCGTTTAAATATTGTTGCATGAAAGCTAGTTTTTAATTATTAGTTAGTTGTTATTAGTTTAGAAGTCACGTTTATTATTCAGTAATATGTATGCATGGGCATGTGGCATTAGGTCCATGTTCACATTTCATGGTGCATGATCTCCTAGGAGAAACCACCATTGTTTTCCTATTTAAGCTAAAGCATCCAACGAAAATACTTGTTTGGAAACTATTCTTGTTGTTTATCTTTGTTCTTGAAGTTTGACCACCTCCACTCTTAATTGCCAGACATAGCAGCTAACACAACCCAACTCAATTATTGCTAATGAGGGTATTCACGAAAGTGTTGAAACCGACCACCCCAACCAAAGAAAGTCGACCATCCTGAAATATGTATATGCTTGTTTAACGGTTTGATGGTTTATGGTTCGAAACTGGGAACCAACTGTGTAAACCAAATGATCGTTTAACATTTATTTGTAAATTTTATGTATATGTGTTATATTCATGAACGGCCTTTTATAAATATATTTAAAAAAATAATATTAGATTATGTGATTGAGTATGATTTGGTCGTCCAACCGATTTAGTATGTCTCTATTCCAAAATCGTAGTTGGTTGTTCGACGTAATTTTTTTTATTAAAACCTGTCAAATCAGACCATAAACATCTTTACTTGCTACAAACATGTTTGGCCTCCATATCACGTTTCACTTTTTTATAATGATTCTCCACTTTATAGGGATAGTTGTTTGAGGAAATCTTACTTTGCTCGTTTCACGCCTTGGTTGGAACACTTAAGTAACAATTAAAAGAGTGATGACTAGAACTAGTAAGCTGTAGGTGAAAGTGGTTTCGAACTATAAACCCTAGAGTCACCTATCTCACAATGGATACATAAGTTTGGAGCACTGAAGTAGCATCCAAAACAATGATGGTTTGAGTGGTTGGTGAAAATGGTTTCGAGCTAGATATCCTAGGGACTCACCTGTCTTTATAGTCTATATGGATAAATAAGTTTATAGAACTGTAGGTTAACTTATTGATTATTTCAATGATCATCACTATAAACCCTAGAGAGTAACCTATCTCTCAATCGATACATAAGTTTAGAGCACTGAAGTAACATCCAAAACAATGATGGTTGGAACCAGTGAGTGGTTCGTGGAAATGGTTTCGAGCTAGATATCATAAGGACTCACCTATCGCTATAGTCTATATGGATAAGTAAGTTTATTGAAGTGTAGGTTAACTTGTTGATTATTTCAATGATCATGGCTTTGTATTGATTCGTGTTAGTTGTTATTTGATTGTAATCAGCTACTTTAGCGAGGACCTCAACTGTTAGTGATTTATTGTTCTCTTACCAAAACATTTTTTTTTTCACTTATATCGTTGATAAATTCCTTTATTATAAACGCAGTTTTGGATTTTGTTGCATCTTGATTAGTTGATTAAAGTTATCATCAAGCCGACTTATACTAAGCTCCTTGTTAATTTGTGCAATCTCTTGAATTGGTGATAGGAGTTATCTTATATGATTATTTGTGTTCTATAATTGAGAAAGAAGAAAGAGAGGGACACCTTTTATTTAGTTTATCCTTTAATAATGATCATATCACATGATAACATTTTAATAATGTACTATCACGAAAACATACATTGTTGACAATTTTTATTTCAATATTGACATCCTCACGGCCGGCCCGGAGGGGTGTGGGGTGGGTAACGGCTCAGAATCCAAATTCTTCGGGGGCCTGAAAATTTATTTTTTAATAAAGTTAAGCTGTAGAACTTATAACATATAAGTACTGAATTGAGAAATAACATGATGAGATCTATGGTCTGGTGGTTCTCATGCCACCTTATTAACAAGTAGACCTTGTGTTCTAATCTTGTTAGCCTCATTTTTAGTTGATTTTTTCCTTTATATTTGTTTCCTTCCATTAAATACAAATAACATTAATTGACTAATTTTATGTGATGATAAATCAAAATGAGAATCATAGTTACTTCTCAATTTTAGTTTAAAAAGGATTATTTATGTTAATTTCTTAAAATATTATTAAATCTATAATTAGTTTTGTATATTCCATTTTTTATGAAAAAAATTCTTATTCTTTTCTTCAACTCTGTGTATTTTCTAAATTAATTTGGATAGGTTACCATGATTTTACATGATCGTAAATAACGATTTTTAAAGTTACAACGTAACTATTGCGTATTTTCTTACCCTTACATTGTGTTTTTTCTACGTTTCGTTGTCCAAATGCGCGTGTGATCTGTTTTTTATCTACGTTTCCACGGGAAAAAACAGCCCGTCGCAACATGCCAGTGATTCCACAAATTTTTTATTCATTTTCATATATTTAAAACTTTTTTGTATATTCTTTTTAAAATGTTTAAATTTTAGGGGCACGTATTTTATCTTCGCACAAGATCCACAGATTTTCGAAGATTTTCGTAGACGGCCATGTACATTCTTATTTAGCCTTCACAAAAGTAGTCAGCCTCATTTTCATAAATCAGAAGGTGATACATCAAATATGTCGGCTGAGATGACTAAAGTTTAGCCTACACTTTTAGTGATGTGTCTAAGACGCCTGAGCATCTGCTTATTGTGTGACAATTGAGACTACTCTGGAAATGACTTAAAAAGGATGTCTACATTGTAAATTTTTTTGTCAGCGTCATTTATATTTTTGTAACTTTCTCTTTAAAAAAACATGCTATAATGTGTAGAAAAAGACTAAATATTTATATTTTCGTAATAAAGATGTTATGATGTGTAAAAAAAGACCAAAATATTTATATTTTCCTGATAAACATATTATATGTGTAAAAAAAGACTAAGTATTTATATTTTCGTAATAAACATGTTATAAAGTGTAAAATATGACTAAATATCATATTTATGTTTTCATAACTTTCTCTTTTAATAAACATGTTACAATACATAAAAAAGGACGAAATTCATAATTTCCTAATAAGTAAATGACTAAAACATGGACACCTTTATTTTATCTTGAATGAAAATGACAAGAAAAGTTATAAAAAGGAAAATACCATTGTGAAAAGGGCACGTGGTAAAATGAACCAACATTATTAGAGAGAGAGAGGGCCACTACTCCACCATTGTATAAAGTTCAAAAAAGGGGTGGGACCCATTTTATCAAAGTAAACATAATCCATTCGCCCTATAAATACATACAACATTTCATATCTAATCCTTCAAGTAGGGTTTTAAGTTTTCATTTCTCCCAAATCTATATATTTATATATACACATATATACATACATACAGACAGACGCTTGTGAGTGAATCAGAGACCAAATGGACGCTTATGCGTTGCATCTAGCTATGGCAGCACTAGTCGGAGCCTCCTTTGTGGCAGTTTCGGCTTACTATATGCACCGGAAAACCCTAAATCAGCTGCTGGAGTTTGCAAAATCTGTTGAAAGAGACAGAGACGATGTAGAGGATGAACATTACAAGAAGCCGGAGAAGCCGTCGCAGCGGCGGATCCACGGTGGCCGGAGAAATGTTGTTTACCGTCGAGCTTCTACTTCGTTGCCTGACGTCACCTCCATCTCTCGTGCTCATGATGATGATGCTATTCCTGCTGGGTTTCATAGACTCCATACGCTTCCTGAAGGTAACAAGATTTATGTTTTTTGTTGCAAGATTTTAACTTTTTGTTTTAGAAGGTTAAAGTTAGTGAATTACCTGCTTTTTACATGATGGCTTTGTGTTGTTAAAGATTATATATGCTTTTTGTACTTTTAAGTTAAAGTTTAGGTCTTTAGGTCTCTTTTAAGTCTTCCTGTTATCTAACTTTTAAACAAGGGGCATGGAGTTTTAAAGAAAAAAAAGAACAGGGGACTCAATACATATAAAATTTTTCTTTCAAATTTACACTTAGAAGTGAAAAAAGAGGGGCTCGGGGCTCCCACTCCTCCCCTGCTCCTCTTGTCCTTACAGTTGTTTAATTAACACCTTAAGTAGGTTGCAAACGAACCGAACGAACACGAATATGACCTTGTTTGTGTTTCGTTTGTTAAGAAATACATTTGGTCACAAACTGTTCATGAATAATTACCGAACGGGATTTTGTGTTTGTGTTCGTTTCTTAAGGAAATGAATGTGTTCATGTTTGTCAATTTTAGGTAAGAACGTTGATGAACACAAACTAACATTGATGAAGACAAACTAACGTTGATGAACACAAACTAATGTTCATGAATGCAAATGGAAACAAACAAACACAAACAAGCGTTCATGACAGAATATATAATACACCAACACTTGTTAAATATTTTATTTGTCGGAATTTTGAAGTATTTAAATAAAAGATAAAAAGTAAAAACAATAATGAACTATCGAACACGTTACCGAACATTCACGAACATAAATGAACGAATGCGACCTCTGTCTATGTTCGTTCATTTAACTAAACGAATGAAATTTCTTGTTTGTGTTTTGTTTATTTAATAAATGAACAAACACAAACGAACTTCCAGCCGAACAGTTCATGAATTGTTCGCTTAACGTTTGATTTGTTTGCAGCCCTAACCTTAGGTATGGTGTTTGTTATTTGTTTTCTTCTTTTGTTGTAGAGTTGCATTTTATGATGCTTAATTGGTTGAATTATCATAGGTTATTTTATTGTAAGGTTAATATTATTGATGCATGATTGCTCTAATTATGATAGGGAAATCTTCTAGCCATACTGGTTTGGCAGAAAGAGCTTCACTCATTCTTAGACCGACTTCTCCAAAATCTCCGGTTGCAAGTGCAAGTGCTTTCGAAAGTGTTGAAGGATCAGATGAAGATGTTGATGTCAATGACAATGTAAATTTAGATGCCACATATCTTAACACAAACGGGAATGCGGTAAACTTTTATGCCACTATGAGACACATGTTGTATCCTATTTGGCGAACTTACAACTAAATACATTTACTTGGACATAACTGAGCAGGGCCCAGAGGGCGCAAGTGTTAATGCAAATGGCGAACAATTGCCCATAGCTGCAGCCGCTTTGATCCGGTCACATAGCGTATCGGTGATCTACATGGTGTACAACCGTATCCTGTTGCTGCTGATATTCTTCGAAAGGAGCCAGAGCAGGAAACGTTTGTACGGATTAGAATCTCTCCATATGGTACTCATATCTCTTTTCTAGTTCATCTGTGCGTAATAATAAGTTCTTTTATAAACAATTGTACCTGACATCGTACAATTTTGATTATTTGCAGACACACCGTCACCTGATGAGGCAGAGGTTTACAGGACTATACAAGATTGCCTTGAAATGAGGAACAGTTATGTGTTTAGAGAAAGCATTGCACCATGGGAAAAAGAAATCATATCGGACCCTAGTACCCCTAAACGCAATCCAAATCCTTTTTCTTATGTTCCCGAACCAAAATCTGAACTAAATCAATATAAGCTGTCTTGACACAACATTTTAATCATGCTACAGCATTACTTTGAAATGGAAGATGGTGTCGTTCACGTTTACGCAAATAAAGATTGTAAGATCCCGTAATTCAGTAATTCCTGATGGTATTGTTTTTGTTTATATATAATTTTTTTTATTTTTTTATTGTTAACTTTTGCAGCAAAAGAGAAGCTTTTTCCCGTTGTTGACGCAACAACCTTTTTACTGACCTACATCACCTCCTTAAAGTGATAGCTGCTGGGAATACACGAACAGTATGTCATCACCGGCTCGGTCTTCTAGAACAGGTTTGTTGAGTTTGACTTTTTTGTGTTTGTTATGTTTTGCAATTGTTTTGGGTTATGTATTTAACTATTTATCTGACTTTGACTTTTTTATGTCAAGAAATTCAACCTTCATTTAATGCTAAACGCGGATAAAGAGTTTTTAGCTCAGAAAAGTGCACCACACCGCAACTTCTATAATGTTCGGAAAGTCGATACCCATGTTCATCATTCTGCATGCATGAATCAAAAGCATTTGTTACGGTTCATAAAGTCTAAGTTGAGGAAAGAACCTGATGAGGTTGTAATATTTCGGGATGGGACGTACCTGACTTTAAGAGAAGTTTTTGAGAGCTTGGATTTAACTAGGTAATAAAATAATCATTTGTTGCATCATGCTGGATTAAAAATTGTTTTCTATATCATGATAACTTAGTCTAATGGTATTCACGTTTCTGGATGCAGTTATGACCGCAATGTTGATCTGTTAGATGTGCATGCAGACAAGAGCACCTTTCATCGTTTCGACAAATTTAATCTCAAGTATAATCCCTGTGGTCAGAGTAGGCTTCGGGAGATTTTCTTGAAGCAAGATAATTTAATCCAGGGTAAGAAAATATTACTGCAATCTCCGAAACAGAATTTTAGAAATTCTATATGAATATTGAATACCATTTTTGTCAGGTCGCTTCCTTGCTGAGTTGACCAAACAAGTATTCACGGATCTTGACGCAAGTAAATATCAAGTAAGTTCTGAATTTTGAACTTGTATCATACTATCATTTTTATTATCATAATTGTATTTGATGGCAATTTTTTCCGATTTAAAAAATGTTGTATTCTATAGATGGCTGAATACAGAATATCGATATACGGGAGAAAGCAAAGTGAATGGGACAATTTGGCAAGTTGGATTGTGAATAACGAACTCTACAGTGATAACGTTGTCTGGCTGATTCAGGTTATTTTTTTTCTTATCATAAGGCATAAACGTTAAACATCATTATCCTCACTTCCGAATTCCGAATCTCGTTTTTTCTTGTGCAGCTGCCTCGACTTTACAATATATACAAGGAAATGGGTATTGTGATATCATTTCAGACCATTCTTGACAATATATTCCTTCCTCTTTTCGAGGTTACAGTTTACCCAGGATCACATCCGCAATTGCATGTTTTCTTGAAACAGGTTTGCCTGCTTGACTCATAATATTTATGTGCTGTATAATGTATATATTGAGGCACTTTTTCATATAAACTTGGTTTTATTTAAAACTGCAGGTTGTAGGTTTGGATTTAGTAGATGATGAAAGCAAGCCTGAAAGACGCCCTACAAAGCACATGCCAACACCTGCACAATGGACCAATATATTCAACCCTGCGTTTTCATATTAGGTTTACTATTGCTACGCTAACCTCTATACCCTAAACAAGGCAAGTATGCTTATGCAGTATCATGATTGTTAATAGCGCTCATAGCGAGCGATATAGCGCAGCGAAGCGCTCATTCATCGCTATCTTATTTTGGCGCCTCCATAGCGAGCAAATAGCGGGATTTCAGGTTTTTTGTTTATAATATTAATAGCGATAAAATATACGTATACAATAGCGGGATTTTAGGATTTTTTTGTTAAATATACGTATAGAAACACTGTATTCGGATACAATATACATATAACATATATTTTTTTTTCTAGTGTATCGCTAGACATAAAATAGTGCCTGCTATTCCATTGCTATCACTACGTAGTGTATAGGTTGCTTGTCGCTATTGTCCACTATTCGCTATTAACAGCTATGTGCAGTATGCACAATCTTGTAAAAGTCCATTTTTTATTCAAATACATTCCGACAAGAAAGATATATGAATCTTGAGTTTGTTGATGTTATAGCTTCGTGAATCAAAAGGCATGACTACCATCAGATTCCGCCCTCATTGTGGTGAGGTATGTATTGCCGTTTGCCGACCCGTTCCGCTCTTTTTTATTTTTAACTTTTGGAATTATCTATTGTTGAGTTGAGTTTTTTTATTTTTCTTTCAGGCTGGTGACATTGACCATCTTGCTGCTGCGTTTCTTACAACGCATAACATCGCACACGGGATTAATCTGAGAAAGTCTCCTGTACTTCAATATCTGTACTACCTTGCGCAGGTAATACAAATGAGACTTTGACCCGTTTTGGTTTTTGTTGACTTCAAATTAGAAGTATATCTGATGACCTGTTACCTTTGTAATCAGATTGGTCTTGCAATGTCTCCTTTGAGCAACAACTCGTTATTTCTAGATTTTCATCGGAACCCCTTTCCTATGTTTTTCCTCAGAGGCCTTAATGTTTCTTTATCTACTGATGACCCGTTACAAATCCACCTAACAAAGGAGCCGTTAGTGGAGGAGTACAGTATTGCTGCTTCTGTAAGCACCGGCCTTCGTATCTTTCCATTTTGAGTTTTAACGAGGTTGAAAATGGGTATCACGGGTTTACTAACGTTTTACTTTCACAGGTGTGGAAGTTGAGTGCTTGTGATCTCTGTGAGATTGCGCGTAGCTCAGTATACCAATCAGGTTTCTCACATGTTTTGAAGGTAAAAGCTTCTCTATAAATTACCTTTTTTATGGATTAATTTCATATATACCCTTATCATATATGCGGTTACAAAAATAGGTTTCCCATGAACAACAGTATTCTCCATATATAATATTTAAGCTAGAAATGAGTAAATATAATATTTGAAATTAAAGTCATATACGAGATTTCAAAGTTCTAGAAAAATAAGGGTAAATTTGTATTTTATTAAATTGTTTCTTATGAATTGGGTATATATGATATTTCAACTACTTTGTAAGGGTATTTATAATTTTACATGGGTGTATATATATATATATATATATATTGCAAGTTTGTAGGGGAAAACGTTTATTATTTTTTATGGTTGTGTATGTCAGATATATTGTTGTAATTGGTAACCGAGTTTCTTCTTTTCAGTCGCATTGGATCGGTCCGGAGTACTATAAGAGAGGACCAGATGGAAATGATATTCACAGGACGAACGTGCCACATATTCGTCTTGAATTCCGTGACATGGTATGTATCGTAATGAAACATAATATTTTCTGTGATTTTGTTATCTAATATTTAAGGATAATATATACAGATCTGGAGAGAGGAGATGCAACAGGTTTATCTAGGGAGAGCCAAATTGCCTGAATACATCGAGACTTAGCCTCTTTCATGTCATTCCCACCACTTGTCGCTTTCCTGAGGTAACTTTTGATTGTAACTTTTTTAAAGCGAAGTACCATATCTGAGATTCATCTACACATCATTTATTATTGTAAGTAAGAATAACATATACTACTTGTCTTTGCAGTTAGTTCCGTTGGCCAACTTTTGGTGAATTCCTGAAGCTCAAGAACTAATGTGAGAGTTCAGTGAAAGCTTTAGGTCAATCCATTAAGTGTATATTATATAAGAGGACCTGAGATATATTCTGTATCACAAGATGATGATCTTTGTAAGGCTTTTGGTGGTGTCTTAATGAATAACCAGAACACGTATTGTAAGATATGTTTAATAAGCATTTTTATCAGCAGTCCATTTAAACATGAAGATGTTGAGATTCTCTTTACCATTTTCAACTTGCTTTACATCTTGTTTGTGATAAGTAAAGGTTTCAATTAATAGTGAATAGCAAACTACTTGACATGAAAAGCAATTGCTTGAATGTTTGATATGGCCTAATTAATAAATCAGGCATAGTTGTAACGTATATGCCAAAAAAATATCTCCATGGAAAGTTCATTATATCATGCCATCAAACACATTGATGCATATCTAACATAAAAACAAGCATTCACAAAGTCATATCATTTGTACTAGCAAGCACTGATGATACAGCTGGCTGCAACAGTTTCAACTCACACTACAATCTATAAACAAGAACAGAGTGACAGAGTTTGGTCTTGTAACCTTGGATGTTAAAATGTAGACTTGTTCATCAATGGTTCTTGGACTGCGACACAAATAAAACATAAATCAGATTTACTTTTGAAGAAATTTCAATGCTTGTTAATCTATTTAAAAAAGAGAGCAAAAAAATGTACCTCAATGTTCCGAGACATTTCCTTCACCTCCTCGGCAATTTCTTGCCTCTTCTTTGCAGCTGCAGAAATCAAATCCGGAACAACATAAGATGCATGCATATTACATGGGTCAACTTAGTTGACAGAAGCGGGTTGAGTGGGTGAAACAGATTCTGAATCAACTTATCATTTCTTATAGTGCATTTTGGGTCAATGGGTTAAACAGATTCTGAATGAATCTATCACTTCATATCGTGCATATTGGGTTGACCCGCAAACATTATTACTCATCTAAAATATTTAAATCTTTCGATAAAAACAGTTTAGACCCATCACCTTTTAGCTAATTTTCTTTGAACAAAACCCAAATCAACTCATTCATAAGTAAATGGCTTGAAATTGGCAACCAGTAAATCTATTATGTTTTTGTTTACCTAGGCTCGCCATTTCTTCCATCGACTTTGAAGTCTTCACAGCAAATCGTTGGAACGCCCGGCTAAGAAATAGATTCCATGGAAAAAAAACATTGGCGTCACATAAGAAGCAGCGTAAAAAAAGAAATAAGCGTAACACAATATTGTGTTCTAGCACTATGTAGTAACAACTAACAACCAAATGTATACTATTATTGTTTAAAAGAACCTGCAAATCAAAACAGAGGTTTTTGAAACATTCTGCACAATATTATGCAATTACTGAATAACACAATCAACTAAGACCATAGTTATAGATGGCGAATAGCGACAAATGGCGACAAGGTACCTATATGTTACGTAGCGATAGCAATGAAATAGCGCTCGCTATTTTGTGTATAGCGATAAGGTAATAAAAAAATAAAAAACTAGATATTTATAATTTATATATGTATATAATGTTAAGTTTATACTTTTTATGCATAAATTTTGAAATTTAAGGACTAAATATAAAGTATGGAAGATAGAGGGGGTAAAATGGTAAAACACACAAAACTGATTTTTCACTTTAATGTTAAAACTATAAGTTTTAGGAACTAAATATAAACTAGTGAAAGATAAGAGGGGTTATATGTTGAAATACTTATTTAACCCTAAAAGTCTAAACACACCGCTATGTCTTCTTTCTTCCTAGTACGCATCTCCTTCTCACTGGTTTCTGGCCAAAAAGCAGCACCGGCGCCGAAATTTACAGCTGCAGGTCGCTATTTGGTCGATATGTGGGCGATATGAACCTTGTAGTGGCCTATAGGCGCCACACCACGCTATTCGCTATAGCGTCCGCTATGGACGCTATTAATAACTATGACTAAGACTACCCGTTGTGGCTCACTTGACAACCTGGATGCATCCTCTAATATTGCGACACATGGTGCTGACTAGACGCGTACTCATCACCTCCACTCGCGCCTCCCCTCACTTGAGCTTGTTGTGGTTAACCTCTGCTCGCCCAAGCTACCACACCCCCAAACACTCCCAAACAGGCGCTCGCCGACCATGCTCACCCCGGCACTCACGGGTGACCACTTGCGGCACCCCATTGTGGTGCTCGCGAGTCACCTGGCTGCGTACGTGGCTCACCCCGGCGCTAACGGGTGCCACAACGCACAGTCTAAGCAAGCCCCTCAAACATTCACCACAATATGTTCTATTAATTTCCTGCTTGATTATTGTGAGTTTCTAGAAAGCGAGAGAAAGCAACTAAACATTCGAATTCATACACCAAAAGAAAAAGAAATATAATAACAAGATCAAAACCCCATAACTCAGCTAAACATTCAAAGCTTCTTTGTGACATAACCAAAAATACACTTGTTACATGAAATCTGTGGTATAATTTGTTGTGGAAAACTTTGAAGTGGCCAAAGCATAGTGAAAAGTTTGGAAACGTGTAACCTTCCAAATATATGATAAACTATCTTGAGTTATATATAATAATAATAATAATAATGGACATTATATAAATAGCATCTAAATCATAACTGAAAGAGATAAGCAAGCAACCTGTTGGCGAGACTTTCGACAAGGAGCTCATTAACAAGGTAAGACATAACACGTTGCACAAAATTTCCTCCCGCCATGAATGATCTTCTTCCTGTTCCTGTAATAAACAACGATGATCAAATCAAATAAAACCTAATTCTTTATGGATTGCACTATAATACGATTCGTGGTCGCAATCTTCGAATTAACGCAAAGATTAAGGTCGATTAGATGATATTATTGCACCTGATGGATTATTTGTGCCCTAGTTTCTCGAAACGTCGAGAGAGGGAACCAAAAGAGAAACAAGACTTGTGTTCCGCCTGGTTTGTTATTTTATCACTCGGTGCGGGTTGGGCCTCCTTTGGCCCATTATTGATCATCATATGAGTTGATCTTAAATCAGACAAAAAATACAACAAATCATCTCTATGAATTAAAAACCAAGGGTCAAATTACTTCTATCCTTATCTAAACATGAATAAAAAATAATAATTCATTAATCTTTATCTAAATAAACTAGGTAATTAATAATAATCTTACTAATTCAATCTTTTACTAATATTACCCTACTATTTTAAATATATCTTCAACCCGGGCCGGTCGTAGCAAGCGCCAGGTGGGTGACCGCTCTAGGCCCAAATCAAAATAGGGCCCGAAAATCTTTTTAATATAAATATATATATATATATATATATATATATATATATATATATATATATGGTCAAGTTATTGTGAGAAAATTTAAAAGTGTGAAAAAGATAAGAAAGATTTTGGAGGTGACATGTGTCCCTTTTTATTTTGGTAGTTTAAGGGTATAAGTGTAATTTAACTAATAAAATCTAATTATGGAATGAATATATGCAATCGATTTTTGGCAGTTATTGTAGGATTTTTCGAATTTGAAATAACACCCTAACTTATAAAACACCACAGCATGCATATTGAAGGCATATATCTTATAAAGAACAGAAATATGACAGAAACAATACCCTAACTCATAAAAACACCACAACATGTATATTGAAGGCATACATCTTACAAAGAATAGAAATATAACAAAAATAAAACCATAACTCATAAAAACACCACAACAGTTATATTGAAGGCACACATCTTATAAAGATCACCCTAACATTGAATATAACAGAAATAACACCCTAATATAACACCAGACAACACTTTAATCAGAATCAAACAGAAATAACACCCTAAATATATAAAAACAGAAATAACACCCTAACTCTTTGAAGGTAACTGAAACGTACTGAAGACACCAGAAACCACGGCAATGCAACGACCTTTGTCCTCACATTAAATATAACAGGAATAACACCCAAACTCATAAAAACACCACAACATGTATATTGAAGGCATACATCTTACGAAGAACATAAATATAACAAAAATAACACCCTACAATTAAAACACCATTGTATGAACATAGAAAAACACCATGGACTAAAACATCCAAGCGAGACGTAATTTTTTTCTCTACATACATATATCAATATGGTACTTATATTAAAGATAAAAAAACACTCGTTATTATGGTGTAATTTTTTTTTTAAAAAAGAGTTACGTATAAAAAGTTATTGACGTTTAAAAAAGAAGGAGGAAACTTTGCATGTGCATTAATGTTAGTTTCTTAATTTAAAAATGTTAAACTTATTTTTATACCTTTAATCTAGAAAATTAGTTAGTTTAATAGTCAACACTATTTACAGAATTGCCACTATGATTTCAGCTATTAGATTAAATATCTAATGGTTTAGTTCTTTCTTATCCTTCTCACACTTTAAAATTTTCTCACATAGACCTATACCTATATATATATATATATCTAAAAACAAAAACTTTTTCTCATTTTTCTTAAAGGACCGGGATTTATAAAAAAAAAAAGATTTTTGCCCTTTTCATAAATTTTGCATATTATTTTGTGACCCAATTTGCCTAGATTTGAATGTATGGAGATTTGCAAATAGGGCTCAAATTTTTTTTATCTTACATAGTGCCAAAATTTTTATTTTTGTGGTTTTCAGAGACGACCTTGCCTTTAACCACCATTTGAAAACAAACCTAATCACCCTTTTACTTTCCACATTAACCGTACGTGCCATTTATGTTAGTATTGCACCAAGTTTTACACTTCAGTTCAAGTGTGACTGTAAGCATTAAAATCATGTATTAATTGACAACCAAGGACATTATTGGGAGTGCTTGTGCATGTCTACTGTCATTCGACACTTAACAAATATTAATGAACTCATGAAGACTCAAGGGGTTTCGTGATTGTTTATTTGTTGCTTTGACAATTGGACTGGTGCTTCACAAATCATGAAAAAAGAAGAGGGATAGGATCTCACTTGGTGCACAATTCATGAAAAATGAAAATATTTGCTTGCATGTGTTGTAGTTTTGGTCTATTAGCCCCTAAATATATCCTTAGGATCAATGTTAAAATCAACTCAAATACATTACGCTACGCTTAATGTCAATTCGTTATACAAAGGTAATTCATATCCAACTGAACACTATCTTTTTGAAACTTTAAACAACTTCCTAAAATAAAATATAACCCGTTCTACTTTCTTAAGTACATTTTTAGAGATCAATGAACCCAACTCAAATCTCTTTCCAAAAGGACAACCAACTCCTAGGACACTTAACTAGGGGTGAGTTTGGTCCTTTTTGCAACTCAAAACTAACCTACAAGTCTACCAGTGAGATTTCGGTTTTAAAGATTTGATAACAGATCGTTTTCGATTATAAAGCATTTGTTTTCTTAGAGGAAAGCAGTTCATAAGTTTAGTTAGTACATGTTAATCGTCGGTTATGGGTCAACTTAAGCCCTTTTCAAGTAATAAAAATCCAGTTAGGTTTTTGGTAAAAAAATTAAATAAGTAAAAAAAATATCTCTCAACTTGTAGAAGATAAGTAGCATGCATACCATCTAAAGCATAAACTTTGGGCGCAGAATACCGTGACATGTAGTAATCATGCAAACTTCAAATCAGATGTTTGTTGGTTTACATGAAAAAATGCTTTATTGTACAAGGATATGGTAATTTCAGAAGCTGAAGTTCATTCTTTAAATTGCCATTCCCTACGGCACAAGGGACAATGTGCTTGAGGAGTCTGTGAATGCACCCATTTCAGAATGCAGTGAAGATGGAAAGCGTGATTGCAAGCACCCCATACTGCATCAATCAAGTAAATCCAATTAATTAAACCGTTTATTATTAATACTTGAACACAAAAGATAACAATATACTTATGAATGGGTCGACTTGGGTTTTATTTGATGTTTCAAACAAAAGATATAACTAAACAGGAAAATGGGTAAAAAAAACTTGTATAAAAATGCCTTTACTCCCCATATATTTTTATCTGCACTTCAAATTACACAGGCTGAACCCAATTCACCGCCCATTTTGCTACCTCATATTGGGTCAAAGGCTTCTTGGTAGCATGAAACCCACTTCTAAGTTCTACATCTCCACACATGCTATAAACTCATTTATAACTATTGCATAGCTATTTTGTTGTTCTAATCCTATGGTACATAACATCCACGATCCACATTCGGTTTTTAGCTAAGAATTTTAGAGAATAATTGTATGCTTTTTTTTCTGATGTACAAAATATAGAAGCAACGCATGAAGCATAATAGATACTATATTATATAAGTTTGGTTACTTTATTTCAAACGCTACTTGTTTATGAAAATTCCAAAGATTTTGAAGAAAAACAAAAGTTTCAGGTCAACGGAAACCATCTTGACCCATACCAAAAAATGACTTGTTTGGCAAGTTACACAACCTGCTCATTACAACACCTTTCAGTTCTCATTAAGAAGCATGTAATTTATATATCAAACATTTCAAAAAGAAAAGTTAGAAAAATGGAAACATCCAACGATGAAGTGAAAAAGTAGAAAAAAGGGACTTACTTGGCGGGCAATCATCACCAGGGAGTTTACAAGCATCACAACAACCATCAAAAGCCCTCTTACATATCGCACATGTTTCGTCATCAACACCCCATGTCCATGAAGCTACTGCATGCCATCTATACATCACAAACAACAACTTGAGTTCCTACCCATAATAAATAAACAACATATAATCTGGAATGAATGGCAAGAAACATACTCTATTTTGTAGGTCCACCCGAATTCATAGGCAATTGGTTAAGAAAGATCAGAAGCAACAGCAAGAAATGAATTTATCCATCACTTTTAGAATTATAGTGTCAATACCAAGTACCCCTAGACTTGGTTTTAAAAAGCGCGAGCGCTCCGAGGCGTTTAGGTCCCGAAAGCCTGTGAGAGGCGAGAGCTTCACATACACGAAGTGTTTCTTTTATGTACAACTAGAAGCTGCATCTCTCTCGTCTCTTCAACATATCATTAGCCTTTTAAAAAGTAAACCATTCATAATTTTGGTTGCTTTTACATATCAGCCTCCTACACACCCTGAATTTGACCAATTTTGACCCAGATGTGCATGAGGCACCGCCTCAAGGCCCTGAGGCATTTCCTGATAGCTTTGCATGCCTCGCGCCTCAAACCTGAGGCACGCTTTTTAAAACCAAGCTCCTACACAAACTTTTCCTTAAACAATATGCACCTAAGAATTCTGTGTCACATCTATCTTGTAGGAAATCTAGTATTGATTTGTCAATATTATCGAACACAGAACAGATATTATCATTTAAAATTATATGACCGGATAATTTCTTTACATATGTTGACCACAAGAAGCGATTAAACTTGGTGTGGAACCATGGTTCATCGAGAGGACAAGCTCCACAAACAACAAAACAAAAGATCCGTACAATATTCCGAGAATAATTAATTAAATCTGGTGCAAAACATATAATCATGTCACATAACATACTTAACAATACCGAAATGTACACAGTAACGTGGTAAGGATACGCAAAAGCTTAACCTTCATGTCTCCTCAACAACTGCCAAAATTCTTACATCAGCATGCTTAACCTTCATTTGTGGTTTAAAAGATTGATAATAATTTCAATTTCATATTAATGTACTAAGTTAAATTGTTCTTTATTGAAATAATGAAATGTGTTACAGCATCTCTCAACTGTTGTAAAGTTAATAACAATATCGGAAGTTAAATAACATCTGTTAAGAGAAAGTGATTAAATTTGAATGGTAAAACAGCTGATTAATGGTGACAAATCACAAGATAACATTTGCGATAGATGACTTACAAACAAGCGGAAGAAGTAGCTACTGTGAAGAATCGAGCACAAGGCAATTAGGGTTTTACACTTGACTTCACGAAAGTCAAAATTAAATGTTTGAATCTCAAATTTATAGCAGGGTTGGGCCCAGACGACTTGCACTGTTTCAAAATAGCAATACTTCAAATCTTGCTATAACTTTGGTATATTTCTGATTTTTTAGTGATTTTGGCCATTTGTTTTCACTAAATCCGACCTTAACTTTTTTTTTTATCTTTTCTTGGCTAGGGTTGTAAATGAATTAAATGTTTGGCGATCAGTTTTTGAACCGTTTAGCAGAAAGTTCGTTTGTTTATTAAAGAAACGGACACAAACAAGAAATTTTGTTCGTTTAGTTAAATGAACGAACATGAATAGAAGTCGCGTTCGTTCGTTTATGTTCGTAAACATTCAGTAACGCGTTCGTCTGTGTTCGATAGTTCATTAGTGTTTTTATTTTTATATTTTATTTAAATACTTTAAAATTCTGACAAAGAAAAATATTTAGTAAGTGTCAGTGTGTTGTTATATATTCTGTTCTTGAACGCTTGTTTGTGTTCATAAACATTAGTTTGTGCTCATTTGTGTTCATCAACGCTTGTTTTCGTTCGTTGCCTAAAATTAACAACAAACACAAACGAACATGAACAAGTTCATTTACTTAACAAACGAACACGAACATAAAATCTCGTTCAGTAAGTGTTCATGAACAGTTTGTGAACACATACATTTCTTAACAAACGAACACGAATAAGGTCTAGTTCGTGTTCGTTTAGTTTGTTTGCAGCCCTAGTTTTGACCATTTGATAAGAATACAATTTAAGCCAAACAAAATTTTGATTAGAACCTATTTTGACCTAAACCAAATTAGGCATATTATAATTAATGGACCTGTGATCCAACCCACCCATTTTGCCATACCTAGCAACTTTTAGGTTTTTGTAAAACTAGTATTTTATACATACGCTACGCGTGCGGGAGGCTTGGTTCGTGTAACGCTCCGCGTTTCTATACTTTCTATATTTGGAAATCTTGTATCGTACTTCTATTTTTAGTAAGCGTTGTATCTTGTATCTGTCTTTCGTTGTAAACGTAGAAAACCGAGACTTGAATCGTAGTGAGAAACTCGTATTTTAACTATAATCATGTTATCCTTATACTTGTTCATACTTTAAACGTGTAAACATATTCGTGGTACTCTCAATCGTAAACGTGAGATAACTCGCAAACTTGGTTTGTATCGCGTAAACGAGACTCAAACGTGAAATTTTTAATCGTTAAACTAAATTCGTTACGAAAATATAATTATCTATTCATTTATTAAGTTAATTAATTAAATTAATTAATTAAATTTAGTTAATAAAATTAATTGATTTATTTTACAAAAATTTAAAATTCCATTTTTTATAAATGTTAATATATATCCTTCTTTAAATAAGTCCAAGGTTTAACGAGTAAATATTGAATTCTGGAACTACAGGGACCATTCCTGCCATTTATGAAACTGTTTAAAAAAAATAATAATAATAATAATAATCAAGCAAAACCGGATCCGCGGGACTCGAACCCGGGACCTCCGGTTAACTTACAAGCGCCTTAACCACTCCACCAGCCGCCTCTCATTCAAACAAACCCGGAAACAAAAGCTTCTTATGCTTTGTTTCCGGGCGAGGCTGGTCGCGACCAGCTTTCAAACAGCCATTTTGGGCGCGGTTTTTTTGTATTTTTTCGAGTTTTAAGCAATTAATTAACTACCTAAACTTCACCTAACTAACCCTAATCCTTCCCCTATAAAACCCACCTCTAATCCAAGTATTTTCACACTTTAATCTCTCTCAAATCACTCTCAAATCACCTCAATATCCTTGCAACATCAGATTTTCGAGCAGATTGTATACCTCTTACTAAAGTGAGTGTAACTCACTCATTTCTTAATGAAATCACTCCATTCTTTTTCCTACTTGCTTGGATAAACTTTGGGTTGAATTCCTAGGTTTCTCCATGGAGAATTCAGACCTGGAATTGCCCCAAAATGTCCACAAACTTTCTGTTTTGTCTAAACTTTTATCAAACTTGTGTTTTAACTTCAACAAACTTGTGTTCTTGTGCTTACAATCAAGCTTATGATTAGTAAAGCCTAACCAAGCTTGTTAACATGAACTAAGGGCTGTTTTAACACCCTAAACTTTCTGTTTTTAAAGAGCATTGAGCTCACAAGTGATGCAAGTTCTTAAACTTGTTCTTGTGTGTCCACCAAGGAAGCTTGGGCTATCCTAACTTGAGACCACACATCACTTGATGATTTTTCATCAAGATCCCAAGATAGTTTGCTAGACTTAAAGTGTCACAACCCCACAAAGCCGTTGACGATTGTCCTCGTGTGCTCGTCGGGTTGTTGAATACTTGCTACTTGGTATCTAGATGACACCTTATCATTCTTGTATAGTATATAGTTCTTGTACCCTCCTTGTTACCAATGGTAACTTGTGTAGTGGTGAACATAATCCGAGGTTCAAAGTGGATGGTTTAACCTCCCACCTCATGCTTGACATACATGACACTAGAGGTTACAAAGTGGATGGTCATCCTCCCACCTCCTACATGATTATAATGATATATATATATAACTATATTATAATTTTAAAACCGAAACATTGATAATGAACTTATAATCACCTATCAAGTTATTAAGTTTAACACTAAAGTATGTAATTCCTTGTCACGATTTTAATAGGCCCCGAACCTATGAAATCACACCCAAACTCGTAAGAGTTACTATAGTGTCAAGAACGAGTGTTACATCTTAGTGAATACTTTCGTATCATAATACTTTATCAAACATATTTTTTTTATCATGCTCGAATACTCCTAATCTCCCGTTGAAACTCTATACTCATACGCCTCATTTCCTCTTGTAGGATACTTCGGCGTCATCCTCGAACCAACGTCTTCACGGATTGTCAAGTGTAGAAAAGACTTAGCAAAACCGTGAGTACACTCGACCCACATTTGTTTATATCACTTTTTGGGTGTAACATGTTTCCATATACAAAAATCACAAACACTTAAACTTTATGAAACGCACAAACAATCCTATACACATGACTACTTGAATCGTATACTTGTTGCTTGTCTAGGGATAAACGTTGTGCTGTGCTTTAGTCATTAACTATTTTTAGCCTTTGTTTGACATGCTTAGCGCTATAGGAATTCACGCATCCACCTCCATCGCTTTACACGTGAGGTCATGTTAAAACATCGTGATTGCGTTACTGGTTTGATTATTAGCATTGCATGCCTTGATATTGCTCTTGTATAGATTTAGTTGCCATGAGGATTGTTAAAACTTTATTCGTATACGTATGCTATGCTTAAACTTGTGTACTCGCCTTTGCTTTTGCATTGACTTTATTTTAAAACATGTTACAGGTTGAAGGAGATGACGCTATGAAAACAATATAGCAAGGACTAGATACACACAAATTAGACGTTAGGTTTAATGTCGATGTATCAATTTTGTTATGACTTTGCAAATGTTAGATTGTTCTTTGTTTTGTTACATTGATATATTTGACAATTCTTATGAAATGAAATATGGTTTAATTAATTATTGTCACTTAATAATGTTGTGAGCAATGAGCAATCTCGTTTTCGTCTCATCCCGATGTTTCCGCCATCGGTTGGGGTGTTACAGTTCGTTACAGTATCGACGCTTGATAACTTTATAGACTAAGTAAAGTATAAAGGTGCAACGTCCAAAGGGTGTAAACGAAAATTCACTAAATGACAAAAGTGTAAGATGCAGATGACATAAATAAAAATTCGCTAAATGACAAACGAGTAAAGTGTCAAAACCACAGTGAAACCTAAAAAATCAACTATTAATGAAGTTCATGTTTACAATGTAATATAAATAACGACATAAATAAAAATTCGTTAAATGACAAACGAGTAAAGTGTAGAGGAAACAAACGTAAAAATCACACTGAAACCCAAAAAATCAACTATCATAAGTTCATGTTTACAATGTAATATAAATATAAATAAATATAAATAATACAATATAATATAAATATAAATATAGATATAAATAAATAAATATATTTGCTGTTAATTAGTCCCTTGTTCCTTCGATCATCAACTACCGTTTTTCAATCATACAGACCATTTTCTTTCTTTCTTTCTTTCATTTCTGTCAGCATAACAATGGAAATCGAAACAGATTCTTCAACGCTATTCAGCGAACTAGAGTTGCACGAATTTCAAGACAAATTCGTCATCGGATCACTTCAATTTCCCGATCGAGCCTTTTCTATCGCTCGCTCCGATGGAACCTTTCATAACTTTCACGGTTTGTTTGTTTCATTTTTCTCATTTCATCCCTTATTATTTGCAGAATAACTTAATTATTATGTTAAAATAAAGAATTTTGAAATGCATATATAATTTTCACAAAGCAATGTAACAGGTGAAGTTAATCTGGAAGGTGCTTCCAAGGTTTATACTGTTTTCGGAGTTGCCGGATCAATTCGGTTGCTTGCAGGTCTGTTTCTTCATGCTCTATTATTAGGGTACATGATAATATATTGCTGCCATAGCCATTCAAAACTCTAGTTTGTGAAAAACAACCTAGTAAGTATATTATGAAAGAAGATGCCAATTGAGTTGAAAGAATATCCAATAAGTCGAATCGGTTGCTTGTATTACTAAGGCCTAGGAGTATGCATTAGAAAAACATGTCAAGATATTATGTTTACAAGATACAAATCTTGTGTAAGAAAAAAAATTGTTCGTTTACGTTTGTGAACCGTTCGTTTATACTATTCACAAGCGAACACTAACACGAGCACATTCCTTTTATTAACAAACAAACAAACACAAACAAGAAAAGTCTGTTCGTTTAATTGTCTGTGTTTGAGCGTTTGTTTGGTTAAAGTTTAAAGAAAGAACACAAACATGCTTCGTTTGTGTTCGTTCAGGTCGTTGACAAGCCTAGAAAAGCATGTTAAGATATTATGTTTAGAAGATACAAATCTTGTGTAAGAAAAAAAAATGTGTAATTACCTTGGTTTGCATATATGGAGTGCGATGATCTTATTTTGTTTCTCTTAACGGGTTCCATGCACACTAGAGTAATGAAGGGTTTAGGTTAACGTATTTCCTTTTTCATTAACTAAAGTTCCTTATGTTCAACTACGACTAAAGAAGCAAGTTTTTCAAATTCACAATATGATATATGTAACGTACCTTTTGGATGAAAGACCATAAACCATCCATACGTTTAAAACTTACTATTGTAGTATTCATTTATCTTCATGTATTTTGATTGTGTAACGTATTCCTTCTGTGGTCTTCGCGTAGGAA
The DNA here is from genome assembly GCA_947069175.1 of Scalesia atractyloides. Lineage (NCBI taxonomy): Eukaryota > Viridiplantae > Streptophyta > Magnoliopsida > Asterales > Asteraceae > Scalesia > Scalesia atractyloides. Next base: position 18,693,413 of record CAMTDV010000026.1, read on the forward strand.
CATACGTATTGGTTGTAACTTCTCGCAAAGAGGTTGGCGCTTACCTTGGTTACCCTGTCTTCCGAGTCATGTCTATGAAGTTTTTATCTTGTAATGAAGGTTTAAAAAATTTAACTAATCAGCAAGTAAGTTCTGTTTGTCAATACTATTTTCCATTCAGCAGATATGAAATCCCAAGCTTAATCGATTCATAAAACCATCGTTATACAGAAAAAAGATGAGGCATACTTCCAGACATTGTTGAGAATTGTGGAAGAGACACCTGGCTTGTATTATTCCTATGAAACTGATATTACACTAAAGTATGTTTTCTTAAAGCATGATGAATTATTCCATAATAGAAAATATAGTTTTAAGTTTTAACGGAACTTGGTATCTTACAGCTTGCAGAGAAGATACAAGATGGCTGATGGGTGGATGAGTAAACCAATTTGGAAGCAGGTATGTACACATATGACTTCTGACCGACATGTATTATCATCTAATAATGGTTTACAACTCTTATTGTGCGTGTTTTTCAGGCTGACCCACGCTTTGTTTGGAACAGGAATATCTTAGAGGAGCTAATTGAGAATAAGGTTACATATAATCTAGTTTACATTTTCTTCTTTCCACAACTGCTTATATATTAACTGTGTAGATGGTGTATTACATTTAATATTATGTTGTTGAAATATTATCTTCTCTGAGATATTCATATTTGTTATCACAGGTTGATGAGTTCATTGTGCCACTATTACAAGGAAATATCCTTTCAATGTGTCTTGAGTGATACATGTACATATTTGTATACATGTAGTTATCTACCAATGAATTATAAAGAAAATACTGTTATCACTTATCAGATTCTATACATTTTATGAGACTCTCCCTTAACTAAGAATTAAGCTTCCAAATGGGACAGCTGAAGCTAAATAATTTAACATCCACAATTACATTAATATCAAGGAGGTGCACAAGGCGTCTTGGTAGGTGAAGATGATTTTTTTTATTTATTTTAATCTAAGACGATGCCGTTTATATTTGCCAAAATTTGAGTTTTATTGATACGAATCAGGTACTAGAATGTGGAGACGCGGAGCAAATCTTGAAGGGGATACTGCTAATTTTATTGAAACCGAACAATTGCTGGAGCATGACAAATTCAAGTCATCATTTTTGCAGGTAATTAAATATCTTGTGAAAGATATCAATTTACTATAGACCTAAAGAGTTATATGTTTTACAAATATTGAGGATGTTACGTTGGCTGATTAATAAAGTTGCCTTCTTTTTTCAGGTTCGAGGTTCGATTCCGCTCTTGTGGGAGCAAATTGTTGATTTGAGTTATAAACCTCATCTTTCTGTCATCGAGCATGAAGATACGGTGTGGACTTTATTAGACCATATTACTATTATTTTATTAGGATTCTTTAGTAATCTTATTCATTAACAATCAATATACAAAAGCCTTTATTATTATATGGTTCTATATAGCATATAGACTTCCATTATAAATAGACTAGTCTTCATTTTTTAGCTATATTTTACTGAGTACGGAGTACAGGCAGCCGCTGATAACATTGTATGGTTAACTTATGGCAGCCCATGGTTGTTAAACGCCACTTTCATGATCTTATGCAAAGATATGGAAATACTATTGCTGTTGACTTAAATGATAAGGTAAGAGTTGACCTAAACCTCATTACATTAACTTGATTGCCTTGTTATATTATTACTGTAATTTATACATATAAAGTGCTCGTTTAGAGCATTGACTTTGGCCACCAAACTATGTTTGGTGGTCAATTTGGCCCTTATTTTTTTGTTTTGTTTTTAGCAAAATGTTTTTTGACCGGCTTAACTTTTTATTATGTAGTGAAATGTTTGGAAATGAGTCAGGTCAAATATAATACGTTTTTTTATACAGTATAAATTTGAGTTGGTTTACATTTCATGAGTGATATCAAATATAATACGTTTCTGTGCTTATTTTATAGATGTTTTCAGTTAGTCTATGTTTTAACGTTTATGTACGTGTCGGTATAAATTCAAGTTGGTTTACGTTTCAACATACTTTTTTCGAAAATGAGTCATATCAAATATAATATGCTTTCGTGCTTATTTTTATGGACGTTTTTAGTTTGTATACGTTTGACGTAAATTTTGATCGGAAACGAATCAGGTCAAATATAATACGTTTTCATTAGACAGTATAAATTCGAGTTACTTTACATTTCATGAGTCGTGAAATATAACACATATTCATGCTTATTTTTATGGATGTTTTTAAAAGCGTTTATGGTTTAGAATTTTTGATGATCTTTATTGATTTACAATACCCTTTATATAGGGAGAAAACAATAATTGTTAATAAGGAAACGATATACAAAAATATGCACAATAAATAAGAGATCATAATCTATTCCTAAAATAATATTCTGCTGTAAATATTCTTCGGCTAAGACTCCCCCGCAGTTTGAGCGGGCGGAGGACAGACGCTCAAGCTGGATCGAAAAGACTGGAAAAGTTGGCGAGCGAGGCCCTTAGTGAAGATATCCGCATACTGTAATGACGTAGGAACATGACGGACACGGATCTGGCCAACAGGAACCTTCTCACGAACAAAATGAATATCAATCTCTATGTGTTTAGTCAGCTGATGTTGAACCGGATTGTCTGACATATATACCGCTGAAACATTATCACAATAAACCACAGTAGCTTGCCGAAGGGGAAGATGTAACTCAAGAAGTAAATTTCGTAGCCAGGTTGATTCAGCTACGGCATTAGCAATAGCACAATACTCAGCCTCAGCACTGGAACGCGAAACGGTAGGTTGCCGTTTAGAGGACCATGAAATAAGATTGTCGCCTAGGAAAACACAGTAACCACTAGTTGAGCGACGAGAATCCGGGCAACCACTCCAATCAGCATCCGAATAAGCTACCAAAGAATGAGTAGTAGACTTGACAACCCGTATACCATAGTTAATTGTGCCCTGTAAGTACCTAATAATCCGCTTTAGGAAAGCAAAGTGCGGTTCACGAGGTTCATGCATAAAAAGACATACTTGTTGTACCGCATAGGAGATATCTGGCCTTGTGAACGTGAGGTACTGTAAAGCTCCAGCTAGACTACGATAAAGAGTTGGATCATGAAACAAAGGACCATCCGAAGCACTGAGCTTGGAGGATAAATCAACTGGAGTAGTGCATGGTTTACATGTGATCATAGATGCTCGTGCGATGATGTCTTTTGTATACTGAGCCTGATCCAAAAATAAACCTGTAGTATTTTGGGTCACCCAAATGCCCAAAAAATGATGTAACTAGCCCCAATCAGTCATTGCAAACTCTCGTGAGAGCATGCGAATAATATTCTGTAGTAGCGCGTCAGATGAGGCTGTGAGGACGATATCATCAACATAAAGTAGCAAATAAGCAGTATTTGTGCCATGGGTGTAAACAAATAAGGAATTGTCACAGACACTACTGCGAAATTCCTTGGACAAAATATGATATGCAAATCTAGTGTACCATGCCCGTGGAAGCCTGCTTTAAGCCATATAGAGACTTTTTCAGTCTGCAAACAAAATTAGGGAAACGGCGATCGGTAAAACCAGGAGGCTGATGCATAAACACTAATTCATTCAGTGTCCCATGTAAGAAGTATTAGCCGAGAATTATGCTTGTGATTGTGTTTCCATATATTCGTAATTGTATTGTTATTAGGTTATGATTATTGTTTCCATGTTTAGTGCTAGGGTTCAATCCCTATATAAAGGGATCCTTTGTAAACATATTATTCATTCAGAAAATACAATACATAACCACTTTTATGGTATTAGAGCCCTAGGTTCTGAATACCCTCTTCCTTTTTTCCCTTTTTTTTTTCCGATTGTCTGCTGTTTCGACAGCCTCTTTCCTTTGTTTCATAAACCCTAGCACATCTATCCTATGACAGACGATAACAAAAAGGATGACCCCGAGTCATCTTCTTCCGATAAACCCACCAAAAATCTGCACCCGGCCTACTCAGTAACAAACGTGCAGTCCAAGATACGTACCCTCGACGGCGTTAAGGTTACGTATACGTCTTGGGTTAAACTTTTCCGGCTCCACGCTGTGGCTTATCAGGTTCTCGATCACATTGATGGATCCAAACCGCCACTAGCCACCGCAGCAGATTACCAATCCTGGAAAGAACTGGATGCTCTCGTTCTCCAATGGATTTACAGCACTGTGTCCGACGACCTCTTGCCCCGGGTTCTTGAAAGCGGCCCTACGGCTCGCCATGCATGGGTGAAGCTCGAAAAAATATACCTGAGCAACAAAATGGCTCGGGCCGGGGCGCTTGAAACCAAGTTTTGTAACCTCACCTTGTCCACCTGCTCGTCTTTGGACGACTACTGTCAGCGCCTCAAAGATCTCGCAAACCAGCTCAAGGACGTGGACCATCCGGTTACTGAAGAACGTCTTGTGCTTCAACTTGTTCGGGGGCTGCCTGCAGAGTATTACACGACTGCCTCTCTTATCAATGCCAATAATGCAGATTGGGATCTTGCAAGGAGTATGTTAGAGGATGAAGTTATTCGACAAGAAGCCCGCCAAAAGACCACACAGTCCATTCATGTTACAACCTCTCAAAACCAAACCTCCCACAACCAACAACAACCACACCCTCCTACTGGATCAAATACCGACAACAACCAACCCTTTTATAACCGATCTGGACGTGGCCGAGGACGTGGTCGGGGCGTGGTAACCGCGGCCGCGGTTCTGGACGCGGCAACAACCCTTCACCACAAACTTGGGCCCCAAGCAACTTCTCCTACCCTCAATGGGATTGGTGGAACACTCCACCTTGCCCCTACCCGACCCAACCCGCCTTCCAGCCCCCTGCTCCCTATTCCCAACCCACGGCCCAAAATCAGTCGGCCCACTATACTGCAGCCCATTCGACAAACCTGAACCAAACCGCACCCGCCTACGGCCCAACCCCATACCCTTCCACACCTTACACACCGCAGGCTCACTTCAGTTCCATCCAACCCACTGGTTACAATCCGATGTGTCCATCAGATCTTACTGCAACCTTCTCCTCGATGCAGCTCCATTATGACCCGAACTCAATTATGGACACGGGAGCAACATCACACGCCACAGATGAACAAGGTATGATCAAAACTCCCAACTCTTTTCCTATTAACAGTAACATTTTAGTCGGCAATGGCGCGTCCTTGCCAGTTCAAGGGTCTGGAACGGGCTATTTAACCTTACCCAATCGCACTTACATACTACCCAGAATCCTTTACTGCCCACAAATCATTAAAAAGTTAATTTCTGTTAGACGATTTACTCGTGATAACAGTGTTTCCATTGAATTTGACCCCTTTGGTTTTTCTTTGAAGGACCTTCGAATTGGGCGTCTTCTCTCCCGCCACAATAGCACCGGGGATCTCTATCCTGTCACACCGCCAGAACTCCCACCTCAAGCAGCATTCATCACTTCCACATCTCTTCCATGGCATGATCGTTTGGGGCACCCCGGTGCTCAAGTCTTGGATGTTCTTAGTCGTCATTTTAATTTCTCTTGTAATAAGAACAAAACATCTAGTCTTTGTCACTCTTGTCAGCTTTCCAATAGCAAACGTTTACCTTTTTATGCATCTAATTCTTTTACTTTTGCACCATTTGATATCATTCATTGTGACCTTTGGACTTCCCCCGTGTTAAGTAAATCTGGGTATAAATATTATCTTGTTTTGATTGACAACTTTTCACATTTCAATTGGGTATACCCTTTAAAATACAAATCAGAAACTTTTCCAACTTTTGTTAAGTTTCACCGCCTAATTGCCACCCAATTCAACATAAATATTAAAACCTTCCAATGTGACCTCGGTGGTGAGTTTGACAACAATGCTTTTAAAACCTTTGCCAGCCAGCACGGCTTGTTATTTCGTTTTTCCTGTCCCCAAACTTCTTCCCAAAACGGCCGTGCCGAGTGCATGATCCGTTGTCTAAACGACATCATTCGCGCTCTCCTTATCCACTCACACCTTCCACTTAGTTTCTGGGTCGAAGCCCTTCACACCGCCGCTTACCTCCACAATATTCTTCCTACAAAAAGACTTAATTTTTTTACTCCTACCTTTGCCCTCTACCTTCGTCACCCCAAATACGACCATCTTCGGGTGTTCGGATGCGCCTGCTATCCGAACACATCCGCAACTCAACCCCACAAACTTCACTCGAGGTCCATCAGGTGCATATTCCTTGGTTACCCACCTGACTTTCGTGGGTATCGGTGCTTTGACCCCATGACCGGGAAAGTCTTTATTTCTCGGCACGTTTCGTTTGATGAAACCGTCTTCCCTCACACCATACCCACACCCACTCCATCATACCGGTTTCTAGACGACAAAACCCCTCCCGGATTTACCTTTGCTCCACCCATGGCCTCCAACAACCCCCCACCACCACCCACGGCCCCCCTCGGCCCACTACTACTTCACCTTTTCGCTACACCTATACTCGCCGCCCACGACCATCACAAAACCCACCAGCCCCCCAATCGACCCAAACATACCAGGCCCCCATACAGCCCACTACCCAACCGCATCCTACAGTCCCACAGCCACCCACGCATGTTACACAGCCACCTACGGCTGTCCCACAGCCCACGGTTGTATCACAGCCGCCGACCCAAAACCAATCATCTCACCCAATGGCCACCCGATCCAAAACCGGAAGCCTAAAACCTCCCATATATTCCCTTAACACCACTACCATCTCTCCCGTCCCTAAAACCTATCACCAGGCCTTCACCGACCCGAACTGGCTGCGCGCCATGCAGGCTGAATTTACTGCTTTACAAGAAAATGAGACGTGGGATTTGGTCCCTAGACCGGTTGATAGACCGGTGATCAGATGCATGTGGCTCTTTCGCCACAAGTTTAAATCAGATGGTACATTAGAGAGGTATAAGGCACGATTGGTTGTTAATGGGAAGTCGCAAACTGTGGGCATCGACTGTGAGGACACTTTTAGCCCTGTTGTGAAACCTGCCACAATTAGAACAATATTATTTCTTGCAGTTTCCAAATCATGGCCTATTCATCAGTTAGATGTCAAGAACGCTTTCTTACATGGCCACCTAAACGAGACAGTCTTTATGCACCAACCCCCTGGGTTCATTGATAAACGGTTTCCAGATTTTGTGTGCAGGTTAAAGAAATCTTTATACGGGCTTAAACAGGCACCACACCTTGGTACACACGCTTTGCGAATTATATCTTATCCCACGGGTTTAAGAGTAGCGCGTGTGACAATTCCTTGTTCATCTACAGCACCGGCCATGATATAGCATATCTTTTGTTATATGTTGATGATATTGTCCTCATAGCATCCTCTGAGAAATTGTTGCATGACATCATTCAAACACTCTCCCGAGAGTTTGCCATGTCTGACCTTGGTGAATTACATCATTTCTTGGGGATCAAGGTCACCCACACGGCTAATGGGTTGTTTTTGGACCAGACACAGTATGCCAAAGAAATTATTAATCGGGCCAATATGACATCTTGTAAGCCTTGTGCCACTCCTGTTGACCTGTCTTCCAAATTAAGTGCCACGGATGGTCCTTTGTTTCATGATCCCACTCTATACCGTAGCCTTGCGGGAGCCTTACAGTACCTCACTTTCACCAGGCCGGACATTCTTATGCGGTACAGCAGGTCTGCTTGTTTATGCATGAGCCTCGTGATCCACATTATGCTTTCATGAAGCGCATTATTAGATACATTCAGGGGACTTTGGATTATGGTATTCGAATGGTAAAATCCGATACATATTCCTTGGTTGCATACTCGGATGCTGACTGGGGCGGGTGTCCTGATTCCCGTCGATCTACAAGTGGATATTGTGTTTTTCTTGGGAATAATTTACTATCTTGGTCGTCTAAGCGTCAGCCTACTGTATCTCGTTCTAGTGCAGAGGCTGAGTACCGCGGGCTCGCCAACGCAGTGGCTGAGGTCACTTGGATTCGTAATCTTCTGTTTGAGCTGCGTGTCCCCCTTCTCCAGGCTTCGGTCGTATTTTGTGATAATGTTTCAGCAGTATATTTGTCTGATAACCCCGTGCAGCATCAGCGTACAAAACATATCGAAATCGATATACATTTTGTCAGAGAAAAGGTGCGCCTAGGTCATGTTCGGGTCTTACATGTTCCTGCTCCGTATCAATACGCGGATATATTTACGAAGGGTTTGTCTCGACAACTTTTCAAGTCATTTAGATCCAGTTTGACCGTTTGTCCCATGACCGATCAAACTGCGGGGGAGTATTAGCCGAGAATTATGCTTGTGATTGTGTTTCCATATATTCGTAATTGTATTGTTATTAGGTTATGATTATTGTTTCCTTGTTTCGTGCTAGGGTTCAATCCCTATATAAAGGGATCCTTTGTAAACATATTATTCATTCAGAAAATACAATACATAACCACTTTCAAGAAGGCGTTCTTGACATCCAACTGATGGATAGGCCATGAACGAGAGACAGCAATAGACAAGACTGTCCGAATAGTAGCCGGCTTAACAACCGGGCTGAAAGTGTCCTCACAATCAATACCAACTGTTTGAGATTTCCCATTAACAACCAGCCGTGCCTTGTATCTTTCCAAAGATCCATCGGATTTAAACTTATGCTTGAATAACCACATACATCGAATAATCGGCCGATTGTGTGGGCGTGGCACCAATTCCATGTGTCGTTTTCCTGCAAAGCACTAAACTCTGCCTGCATGGCATGTAACCAATGAGGGTCGGCAAAGGCCCTAGCATATGAGGTGGGAACTGAGCTAATGGAGGTAGTATAGAGAGTGTGGTGAGATTTAGACCGGGTGGTCATGGGGTGAATATTTGTGGAGTTTGTGGGCCGAGAGGTTTGTGGGGCAGTGGTTTGCTGGGAAGTGGGAGGGGGGCTGTAGGTTGTTGACTAGTATCAGGTGATGGATTGGCTGCAGGAGGGGGTTGGACTCGTGGTTTGGTTAGGGTTGTGTGGCGTTGGTTTTGGACAACGAGAGTATGTAATAGGGAATGGGGAGGTGGTGTGAAGATGTGATGGGGTAGGTGATGGTGTGGGTAGAGGCGGTGGGAAGTTAAATCCCAAGGGTATGGGGTCGTCTAAAAAAGAATATGTGGTGGGTGGGGTAGGTATAGTATACGGAAAAGTATGTTCGTCAAAAGTTACATGACGGGAGATGTGTACCTTACCCGTAGTGGTGTCAAAGCAACGGTATCCTCGGAAATCAGGTGGGTAACCGAGGAAGATGCATCGAATGGCTCTCGGGTGAAGGCGGTGGGGTTGTTTGGCGGATGTGTTGGGATAACAAGCGCATCCGAAGACACGTAATTTGGTCATAGGTAGGGTGACGGAGATATAGAACGAAGGTGGGAGTGAAGAAATTGAGGCGTTTTGTGGGTAAGATGTTGTGAAGATATGTGGCGGTGTGGAGGGCCTCAACCCAAAAAATAGGTGGTAGATGCGCATGTATGAGTAATGAGCGGATGATGTCATTAAGGTGACGGATCATACGCTCTGCGCGGCCGTTTTGGGAGGATGTTTGGGGACAGGAGAAACGGAATAAAAGTCCATGTTGGTGGGCAAATGTTTTAAAAGCATGATTGTCAAATTCGCCCCCTAAATCACATTGGAATGTTTTGATGTTGCGATTAAATTGTGTTGCAATTAAGCGGTGAAATTTGGTGAAAGTTGTGAAGGTTTCGGATTTGTATTTCAAAGGATATACCCAAACAAAGTTTGAAAAGTTATCAATTAGGACCATGTAGTATTTGTACCCGGTTTGACTTGGTATGGGTGAGGTCCATAAATCAAAATGTATAATATCAAAAGGAGAGAATGTAAAAGAATTGGAATCATAAAGTAAACGTTTGCTATTAGATAAATGGCATGAATTACAAAATGATTGTTTATTGGAATGATAAGGAAAACCAAACTTTCTTGTTAAAACATCTAAAACTTGACTGCCAGGGTGTCCGAGACGATCATGCCATGGTAACGCGTTAGAAGCAAGGAAACAAGCTTGAGGCGGAAGAGTGGGTGGAGTAACCGGGTAAAGGTCGCCCGTGCTATTATGGCGGGAAAGGAGCCGTCCAGTTGTGAGATCCTTCACGGAAAACCCAAACGGGTCAAATTCAATGGAAACATTGTTATCCCGTGTAAAACGTCGGGCAGACAATAGGTTTTTAATTATGTGGGGACTGTAAAGCATGTTGGGTAGGATATAGGTTCGGTCATGTATTGGTAGGAATCCTGTGCCCGAGCCCTCAATTGGTAAACATTGCCCGTTGCCGACTAAAAGTTTAGTGTTAACAGGAAAAGAGTCAGGGATACGAATCATACCTTGGTTTTCTGTCACATGACGCTCCGCACCGGTGTCCATGAACTTAGTAGGGTCAGTGTATGAAAGTTGCATAGTGTTAAAAGCAGCGCTTAAGTCGGACGGGCTCAATGCATCATAACCTGGTGGTGCCGTGAACTGCTGTGTTGGACCTGAAAAACCATTGTAGTGGGCGGCCGGGTTTTGTTGTTGATTGGGCCGCCAAGTGGATTGGGTCGGATAAGGACAAGGTGGCGTGTTCCACCAAGCCCATTGTGGGTAAGTCGGGGGACCGGATTGGTTCTGGAATTGCCACGAGGACCCCGTAGGGTTGCCGCGGTATCCGCGTCCCCGGTTGTTGCCACGGCCCCTGTAGTTGCTGTTGCGTCCTCGTCCGCGGCCCCTGGTGCTGTACTGAATGGGATTGTTGGTCGGCGGCGGTTGTTGTTGATGGTTGGGCAGTGCTTGTTGGGATTGCCGCTGCTGGTCCGGTGGTTGATTAGTGGTTGTTTGGGCAATGAGGACAGAAGATGGAGACGCCTGCTGTCGAGCCTTTTGCCTGATAACTTCATCTTGTAACATTGTTCGTGCAAGATCCCAATCGGCTTGTGGGGAATTAATGAGTGAAGCAGTAGTATCGAACTCTTGTGACAGACCACGAACAAGCTGTAGAACCAGACGCGATTCTGTCACCGGTTGATCGACATCTGATAATTGATCAGCAAGTTCCTTCAATTGTTTGCAATAATCATCAACTGAGCTGCAGGCGGCAAGAGTCAAGTTCACGAACCGGGTTTCCAAAGCTGCAGCCTTGGCTCTCTTATTGCTTAAAAAAAATTTCTCGAGCCTCAACCAAGTCGTGCGGGCAGAGGCTTCGGTGTTGAGAATACGTCCGAGCCAATCATCACTGACAGTGCTGTAAATCCACCGGGACACCAAAGCGTCCACTTCTTTCCAGGCTGAATAGGTCTGGTCTGTAGATTCGGGTGGGTTGGTGGTGCCATCGATGTGATTAAGAACACGATAGGCAACTGCATGAAACTTAAAGAGTTTGACCAAGGATGAGTAGGTTACAGAGGTGCCATCGAGCGTGCGGATTTTGGATTGGATATTGGTGACCGAATACGCCGAATGTAGGGCCGTCGAGGATTTCTGGTCGGAGGACTGTTCGTCCGGTTTGGTCATGGTGACCGGTTGTGCGAAAAAATAGAGGGAAAAAAAAGGAGAAGATGGTGTATCTCAGAACCGAAGCTCTGATACCATAAAAGCGTTTATGGTTTAGAATTCTTGATGATCTTTATTGATTTACAATACCCTTTATATAGGGAGAAAACAATCAGTTAATAAGGAAACGATATACAAAAATATGCACAATAAATAAGATATCATAATCTATTTTCCTAAAATAATATTCTACTGTAAATATTCTTCGGCTAAGAGTTTTCAGTTGGTCTACGTTTTTATCGATGAACAATTACAAAAAGTTCAGTACATTCAAATCACATTAGAAAAAACCGACCCCACAACACTGGGAATCAGTTCTAGTTTTTATATAACGGCATGCTTTGTTATTCACAATTATAGTAATCTCATATGTTATCGGTTACATGCAGCACGGTAATGAGGGCCAACTAAGCCTTGCATTTGCCACCGAAATGGAAAAGCTGCCGGACGTTAGGTGATACTTTATTAATGTTTTTACTTTACTATATAATTGTTTACAATCTTGGCCCCTTTCATTACATGTACACACTAAAGGAAACATTAATGTGAATTTATTATTGATTCAGATATGTGTCATTTGATTTCCATCAACGCTGTGGCGGATCAAATTTTGACGGTTTGAAACTTCTCTATGATGAAATAGCCGATGACTTTGACAAACAAGGGTAATAGCAAAACTTGACTACAATCTTTACGAGTTATTCTCCTGAATAGTTTCCTTAAATGGAACTATGATGGTTTTTCATAATACAATTTATGATATTCACTGTTCCAGCTCAGCAGATACTTCCTCCAAACCAGTGACGGAGAGTTGGTAGAAGAGCAGAAAGGAATAGTTCGATCCAACTGTATTGATTGCCTTGATCGAACAAATGTTACCCAGGTTCAAGAAAACACACTTTCGCTTTACACAGTTACATAGAGTCAAACATGTAAACTTTAAGCTTAAAAAAAGAGTAAAATGCCATTTTCGTCTATGAGGTTTGGCTAGTTTTGCGACTTTCTTCCAATTCGTCTATGAGGTTTGGCTAGTTTTGTGACTTTCTTCTAAAGGTTTGTGTTTCCGCATCTGGATCCAAAAGGTTTGAAATCTTGCCAATTTCATCCGGCTCATTAACTCCATCCATTTTTCTCAGTTAAGTCAGGGGTATTTCTGTCTCTTTTGTTAACTTAAAGGCCAATTCGATCTTTTTCACTTTATGTAAAAAGACCGAATACTGCTGAAAAAGACTGAATTGTCATTTAAGTTAACAAAAAGGACGGAAATACCCCTGACGTAACGGAGAAAAATAGATGGAATAAACGAGTTGGATGAAAAATCGCAAGATTTCAAACCTTTTGGATCCAGATACGAAATAACCAACCTTTGGACGAAAGTCGCAAAACTGGCCAAAACCTCAGGGACGAAAATGGCATTTTACTCAAAAAAAAAAACAGGACGCATGGGTCGAAGTGACTGAAGTGTATTTAAACGCCTAAAAGAACAATGTTGTCATTGCAGAGCTATCTTGCACGAATATCGTTGAACCAACAGTTGCAACGGATGTGTGCGCTAACATCTTCAGAACACGTTTGTACTTTCACAGGGGATGAAGGTCTCGAGATATACAGAAACTGTGCGTACCGATAATATTATCATGCATGTTCTTTCCGAACATAAAATTGTTTTCACTAATAATATTTGCAACTCTTTTTTCTATAGTGTGGGTGAATCAAGGTGATGAGATCAGCCTCGAGTATTCCGGAACAAATGCTCTAAAAGGAGACATCGTCAGGTAATGATATAATATCTGAAGAACGATTGAGATACAGTAATCATTCTGTTTTCGTTTTTGTGACTTTTTTCCATTTTTTGCAGATATGGGAAACAAACTATATCTGGATTGATAAAAGATGGGATTAGTGCTCTTTCGAGATATTATTTAAATAATTTTCAAGATGGAATTCGACAGGCAAGCTTTTCTATACCGAAACTTTGCATTGCTAATTGTGTTAAATATTTTTCATGAGTATTAGTATTTTTAAATTTTTCAGGATGCAATCGACCTCATTTCCGGAAATTATACCGTCAGCGGAAACAGTCCTTCGGGGAATTCAGCTAAACAAGTTTGAGTCACGCACTGTAAGTAATCATTTTTTTGTCCGAATTATATATGTATATATGTATTATAAGGTTAACGACTTAATGTACAATAGACCCTTAACGTACGACCAATATGCGACTTAATTACGCATGTTCATTTGTAAATTACGCACGTTATAAATTTTAAACCCTAATTACACATGGTCAAACACAAACTCATGCATAGGTTAAAACACAAATCACACATGATCAATTTTTAAACCCTAATTACGCATGGTCGAACACAAAATCAATCATAGGTTAAACACAAATAACGCATGGACAAAAACACAAATCACGCATGATCAAAACTGTAATTACGCATGTTGTACGTTAATTATTCTGTTGGTCGCGTACGGTCGCACGTTAACAGCCTTTTGTATTTTAAACTTTCTCTTATACTTTATATATAGTCTCTAAACAATATGGGTTATCTGCAGTTATTTCCGGTGGCATCAGTTCTATTGATTGGAAGCTTGACAGTTACATCCATTACTCTTAACCGAGGTATTGCATGAACTCCATATTAACAAAAGATCATCTACGCGTCTCACTTTTATAATTGTGGGAGCCCATTTATTAGGCTTAGTTCACAATACAAATTATCAATCTTTAAAGCACTATTTGTAAAATAATCAGAATTTGACAAGCACTTGAATATATTATAACCATGCATTTTGTTACAGCTGAAAAAAATATACGGTTGGTTTGGAATTTCATGAGCTGAATTTGTTTGGTTTTGAAACTGCAGCGGGCCAAAATGTGCAGACGGTTATATCTTCAGTTATATGTGCTGGTGCAACTGCAGGAATGATGGCTCTGGTAAAGGCTAATGGAAGACAAATCTGTTCTAGGCCTCGTCTTTGCGGCCTTTTGTAAATACATTTCATGTTAGTCGTAGTATTTAATAATGTCATGGGGTTGACACTTTGTATGTTTTAATAATGCTGAAGAAATGAAATTTGAAAATGTATGGTTTTATTTGAAATTTCATACATGGAATGTAAATTTATATGTTTTTCTTTTATCAGTGGTAGTGTTGAAAAAATTAGAAAAAGAAAATAAAAGTATCAGTGTCTTTGTGTTAGTTACTATCATTATAAATTATAATATGAAAAAATAACAAATTAAATAAAAAAAAGAAGTGGAGATGCGGGGTATCGATCCCCGTACCTCTCGCATGCTAAGCGAGCGCTCTACCATCTGAGCTACATCCCCATTGATACCATCTGAGCTACATCCCCATTAATTAAAGGCTTTAATAATTACTCAAATCACCTGAAACTTATCGTAATTTGCAAAATGTACCCTAGAACTGTGACGACAAATTAAAGAAAACATCAACTCAGAGTATTGTAATGTTTACCTCCTATTAACTATTCTAATAAAACATTGATGATGATAATTATTGTTATTAACATTTATATTTACAGGATTGCGTTTTTAAACTAATAAAAAACTGATAAGCTTCTAAACTTTGTAAAATAGAACGTTCATTAAGTTTCATGTTACTTAGGATATTATCCTGCAAAATATTAAATCTTCAAAATTAAGGTTTGTTTTTTTTTTTTTTTCTGGGAATGTATCTTGTATTTGTGAATACGCTGACATGTATAGTATCTGTGAATATCCCAGTAAGGTTTATATGCTCACATGTATATGCTGGGATGAAATTATTAGTTTAAAAAGTTCAATCCATCAAAAATGTTTTTGTTGAACGTATCTATGTACAAGATAAGATTAATTCTCTTTTTTCTTTATATGAACAAACAATATGTTTTGTTTATCATACATGATTTTAAGGTGTTGCAGGAGGGTGTTTTCAAGTAGTTAGAAATTTAAACCAACATTTCTTGTAACATTGAAGTGCGATTGGGTTGTAAACGAACCGAACGAACACGAACAACGCCTTGTTCGTCTTCGTTCGTTAAAGATATAATGTCTTTACGAATGGTTCACGAACACTTATAGAATGCGAGTTTTTGTTCGTGTTTGTTCATTAAGGAAAGGAAGATGTTTAGGAACGGTTTACAAAGACAAACGAACAAAGATAAAATCGGCAAAGACGACTGTGGCTAGAGGTAGATGGTGAGAAGGAACGACGCTAGACCTCGAAGCCCTGATTGTTGAACGAAGATCGATAGTATTTTTTTAATGTGAATAATGAGAAATAAAGTTGAATGGTGCATAAATAAGGTGGAGATAGGGTTTTCTATATTATCTATTTGTGTAATGAGACAAATAAGAATTAAAGAATATAAAAAGTTTAGATAAAATAAATAAATAAATAAATGCTAAAAAAATCCTTAATGAACAACATAAACAAACGAACATGAACGAATGTTCACGAACACATTACCGAACGTTCACGAACGCAATTGATTGAACAATACATTTGTTCGTGTTAGTTCATTTAATTAACCGAACGGAATTTCTTGTTCATGTGCGTTCATTAATTAAACGAACGAACGTAAATGAACATCCTACTAAAACAGTTCACAAATTGTTCGCTAAACGTTTGGTTCATTTACAGCCTTAATGTGCAACACACTTTGCATAACATAGTAACATCCGTAAACTAGTAATTTCCTAAAAAATAAAGTATTTATAAGAACAGTGAGTAAGCTAATCATATACCACATGACATCATAATGTTCTGTGAAAAAAAAAGAATAATGGATTTTAATAATTTTAACTATCAGTCGTTGACCGGTAATAAGCTCTACTTAAAAAATAACCAGTGGTAGTTCTACTTTTTCATATATTGTAAACCAAAAGACCTTTGTTAACAAAACCTTTATTCTATTCGCCCCCTTATCCTTTTCAGTTTAGTAAAAGTCCATTAGTTTACAATATGTGAAAAGATAAGACCATCACTAGTTATTTAAAGTTGAGACTGAAACCGATCAATGACTAATAGTTGAATCATTAAAATCCATTATTTCAATAAAAAAGGTAAGTAGTTATGGAGAGATGGTAATGGTAATAGGCTTTACTCTTTTATTATTAGTAATTTTGTGTTTATTAAATTTTTTGAAATCACACAGTTGTTGTGTTGCTGAGTCAAAGAGAGACCGGAGAAGACTTCAAAGCTTAGTTTCTCCTAATATTCGTTAGCATATCAAACACTTTCACCAAAACAAGAATCGGCTGGCGGTATGTTTGCCAAGAAACTGCTACAGAAGGATACCAAGCATCATCATCATCATCATCTTCAGCAGCAGCAGCATCAGGTACACCTTCTTCAAATCATGTTATTTCATCCACGATCATTTATTTTCACGATTCATCAACTGATTCTTACTTTCAATTCTAAATCTTTTCAGAATATATGGACTGTGGTTTAGTTGCTAGGGTTTTTGTTAGCAATTGAAAGCCTAAACAATATGTGTTGGACTGTGGTTTAAATTAAACCTTAATGTTAAGCCTGATTTGCTACTTATTTTTTTTTTGTATGTATATAAGCAGAATGCTATTAATTTGGGCGTGTTTGGGATATCTTATTAAATAAAACTGCTGCTTGTTGTGTTTAATGTTTATACATCAATCAGTAGTTAGGAAGGTCTTATTTGTGAGTGAAAACTGTAAAGCTAGGAGTTTGAAGTTGCTTAAATCGAACCGCTTATTTCAATAAGCAATATGCCAATAGCCAATCCCGAACTATACCCAATTTGATGTAGAAATTAATTCAAAACGAGTAGGTTTTTTGAATGGATGGAGTACATATGCTCCAAAACTAAAAGACAATATTCCTAGTTTGAAAATTTTAGGGATTTTAGACGCTATAGAAATTGATTACTTACAACATTTTGGTGTATTATAGGCCTGTAAACCAACCGAACGTTCATGAACTGTTCGTGAACTTGTTCGGCGGGAAGTTTGTTTATGTTTGTTTATTTAATAAACGAATGAACATGAACACACTTTTTTGTTCTTTTAATTAAATGAACGAACATGGACACACGTTTTGTTCGTTCATTTATGTTCGTTGATTTACAATTGTTTATGTCCGTTCATTTATGTTTGTTTCAAGTTAAATACATAAATAGCTATATTTATATAAATATTAAACATAAAAGGAACTTTCTAACTACTTATATAAATATACTAATTGTTAATTGGCTTTCTAGTAATAAAAATGGGTTTCTAAGTGAAATTTATCGTAATTAATCACTAATTTATATAAAAAATTACTTCCAATATGTTCTTTATGGTTAGTTAATTATGTTCATTGTGTTCATTTATGTTTGCTCAATAATATTCAATAGTTTTTTTTAATTGTTTGTTAAATTATGTTCAGTTTGTTTATGTTCGTTTACTTTCGTGAAGTGTTCGTTTAGGTTTAAACGAACGAACATAAACGAACACGAACATGCCCATTTTCTTAATAAACGAACACGGACACAAAATTGTGTTTGATTATGTTCGTGTTCGGTTAAAGTTAAGTAGACAAACACGAACATGCCTGTGTTTGTGTTCGTTCGGTTCATTTACAGGCCTTAGTGTATACATATCTTGAAGCGTTTTATGTTATTAAATTATGTGTCTTTTGGTACCAACTACCAAGGAAGTCAGAAAATAAGAGAACCGTGTGAACCAAATTCTAAGACAAGCGCTTCTAACCTGAAAATAATAAACTAGCAAATGTGTAATTACTAGAAATGGGGGGAGAAAAAAAAATTTAGAACCACAATGGGAAATTACGAGAATCGGAAGCTGACGGTTGGACGCATCTTTTTTTGTTCTTATACATGTTTTCAGCAAACGGAATCTTGTTGTTCACTTGTTTGTTTCCTAGCAGAATCTAAAAGGCTGCCTCACACCAGACATTTTGGACTTTCGTATAGCAATCCATTACGGTATCCCATCTACCGCATCGATTCTTGCCTTTGATCCTATTCAGCGTGTATTAGCCATTGGAACATTGTAAGTCTTTTTCTACTCATTTTTTATAGAACATAAAAAATTGAGTTATTTTGGGGACATATTAAGTTCATATATTTTGAGTTTGTATGTAAACGATTTCAAGTCCTTTTTCTTACACCAACGAAGGTTACACTCTTACTTGAAAAGAAATATGCCCAAATAATATAATAAATTAATTCAAGATATAATAGCAGGAACATATAAAGTTCATATATTCTTTTTAATACCATGCAGAGATGGCAGGATAAAAGTGATTGGTGGTGATAGTATTGAAGGACTCCTAATTTCTCCAAAGCAAATACCTTTCAAGTATTTGGAGGTTTGTTATTTTTTCATCAAACCTTTTCGTTTTGTCGACTGATGGTTCTTATGTCAAGTGTGTTCTTTCTGTTTTCCCCTAAGCAAGATACGAGTGCAGAAACATTCAAGGATACGGAACACATGTACAATTATAATGTTATATGAGAATGATACAGACTAAACTTCTTGATAGAAGTGAACAACCAATAGAATACATCTGTTTTTTGATTCTCTACATACAAATATTACTAAGGCTGCAAACGAACCGAACGAACAAGAACAAGGCCTTGTTCATGTTCGTTTGTGTTGGGCTTATATTAACAAAGGTTTATACATTAGAGCTACATTTGGGCTTTAATGGGGGTTTTTGGGCTTCTTAGTGCCTTGTGGGCCTAGGGTTGTAAATGGTGGGCTTATTGACTAGTATAAATATATGTCTTAGGTCAAGGTTAAAGGGTTAGAGAGTTGTATTTGCAAAACTTGTATCAGACACTTTTCCAGTGTATGCAAGCTGTTCTTAATTCAAGAGATCATTCTTCTTCCTAATCATTATTTCCGCTACTGATTAGGTTTGTGATACCTGTTAGATCCGATATCGGGACTTACAATTGGTATCAGAGCCTGCTGTTCAATACAGGCTCCAGGTATCGCTGATTGAAGAATTGTTTCGAAGTGGTGTTGCTGCTGTTCATCCGGATTAATGTTCAGAATCGAAGAATTACTGGTTTTTCTTCGGAATTGCTACTGTTCCGAAGAACTCGAAGACGATTTGAAGATTTCGGATCTGCTACTGTTACAGATTCCGAAGAACTCGAATAAGATTCACGTATTTCGGATCTGCTACTGTTACGGATTCCGAAGAACACGAAGGAGATCATCCATCTCGGATTGATCCCGGACTATTGTTCAATCCGGATTTCTACTTTTCCGGATCCGAGATCCTGTTGGTGGTTATCGGTTGGTTGAAAGTCGGATTATTGTTGCTTAGATTTCGGATCACTGTTGCATTCGGATAAGGATTGGATTCCGGATTCTCTTTATTTCGGATCAACATCATTTCGAATTTCTCATTTCGGACACAAAGGTTTTCGGATCATCAATTCGGATTTTTCAGTTTCGGTTTGACCATCTCGGATCAATATCATTCCGGATCAATCATCTCGGATTCATCCAACCCGGATTCATCCATTTCGGGTTTGACCATCTCGGACTGTTTTCGGATTTGTCCATCTCAGAATTGGCCATTCCGTGTTGATTTTGGACCAATCACTGTTCATATTAGAAAACTTGAAATTAACTGAATTTAAATCTGTTTGGTAATTTTAATTAATGTAATCATGATGAACGGCTACATGACAACACAAGATTTAACCAATGCCACTTTGGCTGCCCTGCAATCACAGACTCTGGCCCTCCATCAAGAATTAGATCAAGTGATTGGTACTTCAACTAAAGTGCCTCGTCTGTTGTATGGAGATGAGTATTACGAATGGAAGTTTAGATTCGAGCAATATTGCAAGGCAAAAGAGCCTGGTGTGTGGAGATGTATTATGAATGGTCCGCGAACGATAGTTTATAGTACCGATCAAGATCCGGACACAGATTCGAAAGCCAGTCATCTGTGGACTCCAGAAGATGTTAAAATAATTGAGGAAGATGAAAAGGCCTCGGCTGTACTGACTATGGCGCTTGGACCTGATATTTCTATTGCGGTAAGAAATTGCAAGACCGCTAAAAAAGTATGGAGTGAACTGAAGAATCTCTATGAGGGAAATGCAAATATGAAGGTGAGCAGGGTAAATCAGCTGAATCAACAATTCAGCTCATTTAATCACATTTACGGGAAACCATTGAGAACCAGATTCGTAGATATGTAAAGCTTGTTTCCCAGATGATATCAGCTAAGATTA
The DNA here is from genome assembly GCA_947069175.1 of Scalesia atractyloides. Taxonomy (NCBI): domain Eukaryota; kingdom Viridiplantae; phylum Streptophyta; class Magnoliopsida; order Asterales; family Asteraceae; genus Scalesia; species Scalesia atractyloides. The sequence continues at coordinate 18,714,281 of CAMTDV010000026.1, forward strand.
CTCTCACAAATAGTGCTATGAACAGACAGTTGTTAAATTCACTGCCAAAGAGTTGGGATGCGGATGTTGGAATGATCAAGAAAACGAAGAACCTGAATGATGTCACTCTCACAGAAATGCTTGCTACTATTAAATCGTGTGAGATCGATAACAAGCAGAGAGACATCAATCATCAGAGCAGTCTGATGGCCGCCGGGATAACAGGGCAAAATGCAGCATTGATGTCACAAAATCTGGTTTATAGCCCTTTGCAAGGAAATTCTCAGACACCGGGTAGCTCAAATGTGGTTTACTGTCCTCTTGCCACGCCACAGAAAACCTAGTACGTCTATGGTCTTCACTCTCAGACTCCCACTATGATTTCTACTGCTCAAGTTCAGACATAGTACCATACTCAGTATCCCAACATGGTTTTCAGTCCTGCCATTCCTCAAGCAGTTCAACAAGGCGGCATTCCCCAATCTGCTGCTTCAGCGCCTGCACCTGCTCAACCTGTGTCCAACTCTGCTTTTCTCACTATAGAAAATGAAGAGAAATTGGCTATTGCTGCTTCGATGATCAACAGCTTGAACGCCTTTTTAGCCGGTGATCTGACTCCTCCATCCATTCTTCCAACCGAAGTAGATCAAATAATGGAGGAGGATCTGGACGAGATCGATGTGTCCTGGAATCTTGCAATGGCTGCCTTTCGTGTCAACAAGTTTCAAAAGAAGTATGGACGGCAACCATTGTCAAATCTGAAGACTAGTCTTACAAAGGATAAACTCAGATGCTACAGATGTCACGAGCCAGGACACTTTGCAGGAATGCAAGAAGCCGCCATCCGGATATGTGTCATCCAGAGTGGCAGACATACAGAGCAGCGACAGACAACTGGTGCCAGTCTCTCCCTCAAAGTCTACTACGAGTCCCTCAAGCAGCTCGGTCGGAAAATCAACAGCATTGGTGGCACAACAGCACGAAGGATTTAACTGGGCAGATGCTGCAGCTCAGATGGAAACTTTGAATCTCTCCAAGAACAGCAACCACTGCATGATGGCGCAGACAACTGAGACGCCCGATCTTTCGGAAACGGTAAATCGAATTCTCTGTTCTGATAGTTATCGTTTTAAATTATCACAAATGCGCGAACAGGGAGGAGATTCAAGTCAGTGATGTGGCCGCCAACGGATAAGGAATTGGTTATACCGGTCGCTCCAACTTTTCCACGAGGGATTTTGAAGAACTTTAACTTCTGGCTGTATGATCCCAAGGTTGGTAGCGTCGCGATTGTGACAAAGGAAAAGGCGTTTAGGGTGAATGCCGTAGTTGACTTAGTAAGCTTTCACGATGAAGACCTGCAGGTTCTTGCTTCTCATCAGATCCGAACTGCAGAGTTATATGAAGTATGTGCAAAGGATTTGACAGCCGCTGTGGCGGGTATTATTGCTGGAAGGCTAGGAGTGGATGCGCAACCGAAAGACTAGAAGGCCTAATGTTGTAAACCTGGGGGAGATTGTTGGGCTTATATTAACAAAGGTTTACACATTAGAGCTACATTTGGGCTTTAATGGGGTTTTTGGGCTTCCTAGTGTCTTGTGGGCCTAGGGTTGTAAATGGTGGGCTTATTGACTAGTATAAATATATGTATTAGGTCTAGGTTAAAGGGTTAGAGAGTTGTATTTGCAAAACTTGTATCAGACACTTTTCCGGTGTATGCAAGTTGTTCTTAATTCAAGAGATTGTTCTTCTTCCTAATCATTATTTCCGCTACTGATTAGGTTTGTGATACCTGTTAGATCCGATATCGGGACTTACAATTTGTTAAGCAAATAAGTGTGTTCACGAACTGTTCATGAACACTTGTCTAACGAGATTTTGTGTTCATGTTCATTCATTAAGGAAATGAACGTGTTCGAGTTCATTCGTTAATTTTAGGTAACGAACATTCATGAACACAAACGGACACATATTAAATTGCATAGATCCACCCATAGTGTACTAATCTAATATTTATGAAATAGTTTATGTAAAATACAATACACTTGTAGTTATTATATATTTTATAGTGGGTATTTTGAAGTATTTAAATAAAATATTTCAACTTTTAAAAACCTAATGAACCATCAAACACAAACGGACATAAATAAACAGAGGCCACGTTCGTTCATTTAACTAAACGAACAATGTTCATGTTCGTTCATTTATTAAATGAACGAACACAAACGAACTTCCCGCCGAACAATTCATGAACTTCCCTAGATAATACTAAAACCTAAGATATAGTTAAAGAAGATTACAAGTAGAAAGCAGTCTCAGAAATATCAAAACATTGGTTTGAAATCTTTCATATGTCATACTGTTTGATTCCGTCGGTTGTCCTATTAAATTCCTTAGTAAGTTTATGATGTCGTCTGTCAATAGTTCAAAACATGTTTGATATACTAGTTCATTATTCTTGCAGTTTCTATCGAACAAAGGTTTCCTAGTCAGCATCTCCAATGACAATGACATACAGGTGATGACTAGTTAGTTAATCATTATTAATCTTTTTTAGAATCGAGCTGACTTGATGCTACTTTGTAGGTGTGGAATTTGGAAAACAGGTCTATTGCTTCCAGTATGCAATGGAGCTCCAACATTACAAGTTTCTCTGTGATATACGGATCTTTCTTCATGTAAGATACTTGAAAAATGCGATAATACTTGCTACATAGTGCTTCTCTCCTTAAAGTTTCTGAAAATGTATGCGTGATGCAATAATTAGCTAGCGCGTTACTTATTATAGGTATGTTGGAGATGATAATGGTTTGATGTCTGTTTTAAAGCATGAAGAGGACGGAGAACTTTTATTACTGCCGTATCATCTTTCAACCAAATCCCTTACTGGTAATATCTTATACACTAAATAATTGGTATTACTTTATGAATTTGGTGACATCAAAATTATTTTCATTTTTCTGTTTGGGATATTACCATAGCGTATGTGTATTTACTCCACAGAAGCAGCTGACTCATCGTTTCCAGATCGCCAGAATGTCGTTGGAGTTTTGCATCAACCTTGTTCTTCTGAGAATAGGCAAGATACAAGTATTGTTTGAAGTTCTCTTCTTTATGTTTGATGGAGACCGTGTCAGATTTCAGTTTACGTATATTATACTTTTATCATTATCTTGTTAACTTGTTTCCAAGATAATTATTAGTTGAGTATTTAATTCAGAGTTAAGTATTATTATTAGTTTCCAGATTAAATTATTAGTTTGAGGTAACTTATATTAGAAAATAAGAGGAACTAGATAACCATTGGGATTGGTTTCCCATGCCTATATATTTACGTGTTTATATAGTTATATAATATTACAATAATATGAGTTTTCCCAAGTTTCCTATGCCTGTAAACGAACCGAATGTTCATGAACTCTTCGTGAACATTCGGCGGGAAGTTCGTTTATTTAAACGAACGAACGGACATGAACAAAATTTTTTGTTCATTTAATTAAAAGAATGAACATGAACACGCGTTTTTTGTTCATTTATGTTCGTTCATATATGTTCATTTATTTACATTTGCTTATGTTCGTTTGTTTATGTTCGTTTCAATTTAAATGCACAAGTAGTTATATTTATATAAATAACTTTCTAACTACTTATATAAATATAAGTACTTGGTAACTGGGCTTTCTAGTAATAATATGGGTGTTCAAGTGAAATTTATGGTAATTAATCACTAATTTATATAAAAAGTTACTTTATGTTTATGCTCAATTGTGTTTATTTATGTTCATTTGTGTTGTTTATTGTTTGTTAAATTATGTTTTTTTTAAGTTTGTTTGTTTATGTTCGATTACGTTCGTGAACTGTTCGTTTAGGTTTTAAACGAGCACAAACATGCCCAGTATCTTAATAAATGAACATGAACAAAAAAATGTGTTCGATTACATGTTCATGTTCGTATTCGGTTCAAGTTAAACGAACAAAAAAAGAACATGCCTCTGTTCATGTTCGTTCGGTTCATTTATAGGGGGCCTAAATAATTTGTTTGGGGATTTGCCAAATACTTGACAGATACCAACATTACCAAATTCTGATTCACCGTTCTTTTTGCAGAGTTTTGGTTGCATATGAGAGTGGATTAATTATATTATGGGATATTTTCGAAGCTCAAGTGGTTGTAGTTCGAGGTGATAAGGTTCTCGAACTAAAGGATGGAGTTGTTGACTGTTCTGGTCAACCCGAATACGATTTGGACGAAAAAGAAATAACTGCTCTTTGTTGGGCATCGTCTAACGGGACGGTTGTTGCGGTTGGATACATAGATGGAGATATTATGTTTTGGAAAACGTCAACCACGGGATCTAGTAAGAAACAAAAAACCGCATCGTCAAACACTAATGTTGTAAGGTTACAGTTGTCATCTGCCAAAAGGAAACTACCCGTCATTGTATTGCACTGGTCGGCAACCACTAAATCCCAAAATGACTGTGATGGTCAACTGTTTGTTTATGGAGGTGATGAAATCGGGTCCGAGGAAGTATTAACGGTGAGTTTAACACGTAGAGATGGTAATTTCGACCTGTTCGCTTACAAATGGGTTGGTTTTTGTGTTTATCTTTATCTCACATGGGTTAAATTTTCTTTTAAAAATTTTTAGCTAGAAGGGAAGCGGATCAAATGGGTTGACCATGTTAAAAGTCACCCTAAGTAAATTTTAATGCATACAACCTCCTAAATCCTTTTATTTTAATATCTAGGGTTATTATTGTAATCAATTGTTTCAGTAATCATAATCAGTGCATCCATATTTTTAGGGAAATTGCATTTTACGTCCTTTAAGTTTTAGCAAATTTCAGGCGATGTCCTTTAACTAACGAAATTTAGGCGGATGTACTTTATGTTCTAATTTCTTTACAGGCGGTGTCCTTTCTCCCTAAAAGAATTACAAAATAAAGGACATCCGTTGTAAAGAAATTAAAACATAATGGACACCCGTTTTAATTTCGTTTGTTAAAGGACAACGCCTGAAATTATGCTAAAAGTTGAGGACGTTAAATGCAATTTACCCATATTTTTATAAAAAAATTGATAAAAAGTATTTGCAAGTCAATCCAACCCGGCCCTTTTTGAACTAGAGGTGGCAATTACAACCCATTGCTTCTTAGTGTTTCAATATTTTTTAATGTCAAGCGATTCAAATAAACAGTTTTTAGCTAAAAAGGGATCATTCGATGTGGTGTTTTGTTGCATACAACTTACAAGTATGATACCACCTCCTAAATCATTTTATTCAACTATTAGATTATTTTTGTCATAATATTATTTTTATAATCATATATAATTCATTGAAATTATTTTGAAAATTTTAAAAACTGGACAAGCATATATTATTTTTATGGATATTGCAGGTTTTGAGTCTTGAATGGAGCCCTGGGATGGAAACCCTAAGATGTGTGGGTCGTGCAGAGATCACTCTTATTGGCTCGTTTGCCGATATGAGTTTATTACCAAGTGCAATAAACAATCACGGTGCTGATTTATTAGTTCTCACAAGCCCGGGACATCTGCAAATCGTCAGTCATAAGAATTTATCCGCCTTAACAACCGAGCATGAAAAAAGAATTACTATATCTTCTCTCGATTGTCCCGTAGTCGTACCAACACTCAATCCAGTCCTAAGTGCCGCAAAACTCATCTCGTTAGTTGGTAGTGAAAACACTTCAAAGTTCCTTTTGGAGGTAATGAAGATACTTGAATGGTTGTATCCTAAATTTATGGTCTTATGTTTACTTTTGTATTATTAATAGAAAAACTTGTTTTGCTTAGATAGCCACGAACGTGAAGGTTAATGCAACACAAAAATTGGCGGACGGGAGTTGGCCCATATCGGGAGGTATAGTACATCAATTTAACTCTCCTGACGGTTACGTGATAGAGAGAATTTACGTTGCTGGTTACATGGATGGATCTGTTCGAATCTGGGATGCGACCTCACCAGTCTTGTCGGTTCTTTGCGTTATAGGAGCGGTGAGTCACTACCTTGTTTTAAATTTCTCATGGTAATTGATATATTTTCTTAGTTATTAAGGAATTGAGATGGAAAGTGGACGGGTTAATATGGGTACTGGTTGGGTTGACGTAAAACACTTTGCATCAGAATTTCGTAATACTTTCAGAGATAACTAGTGTTTAGGGGTGCGAACGAGCTCAAGCTGAGCTCGGCTTGAAACGAGCTAAGCTTAAACGAGCTTGAGCCTGAGCCTAGAAACAAGCTCGTTTAGTAGACGAGACCCCGAGCCGGCTCACAAGCCGAAACGAGCCCATTGTTTATATAATTTCTATTAATGTATTACATATATATTAAAAGGGAAATTTTATAGAGTTGCAGTTAGACCTGCTATGTTATATGGTACAGATTGTTGGGCAATCAAGAAGACACAGGCGCGTAAGTTGGAGGTAGCAGAGATGAGGATGCTAAGGTGGATGTGTGGGCACACTATGTTAGACAAAATAAAAAAATGAGTCTTTTAGGAAAGATTAGGGGTGGCCAGTATACAAGATAAGATTAGGGAGGGGAGGATGAGATGGTTTGGACATGTTAGGAGAAGATAGACGATTGCCACGGTTAGAACAGTGGAAACTCTCACTGTGGCAGGAAAGAGGGGTAGAGTTAGGCCGAAACTAACTTGGGATGAGTAGATTAGGCGGGATTTGCTAGACTTGAACCTCTCTGAGGACATGGTCGAGGATAGGAATTTGTGGAGACGTAGGATTAAGGTTACAGTCATTTAGAAGGATTGCCTGTTTTGGTATTAGTTTCTTGTTTTAGGAGCTTAGTCTTTTCTTTGGGGGGGGGGGGATCGCTTGCATGTGTCTGTATATGGTGTTAGTGGTCATTAGTCTATTTTGTGTGGTACTTATTAAGAATTATTTTTTGTTTATTATTATTATTATTATTATTATTATTATTATTATTATTATTTATATTTGAAGTACACACCATGGTTTTTTTTACCTATTTCTTGCTTTTATGATGATGACTCATATGCCCTTGATATGTCTTCGGAGTCGGGGGTCTCTTTGGAAGCGGTCTCTCTGTCCTTAAGGATAGAGGTAAGGCTTGCCTACATTAACCCTCCCCAGACCCTATTGATAGTTTGACTATAGGTGGGATTATACTGGGTAAGGTTGTTGTTTATATTCAAATTATACTAGGTAAGGTTGTTGTTGTTTTATATATTCAAATAATAATTATTATATATAAAATTATAAAAAATAACTAAATCATATATAAAATAATAATTATAATTAATATAAATAAAAAACGAGCTGAGCTGGGGCTCGGTTCGGCTCAGCTCGTTTGCACGCCTACAATAGTGTTGAAAGTATGATTACAAAATTTATATCGTCTAAATAATAGTCTTTTAAGTTTTTAATAAAATGATTTACTGGGTTCTAGGCATCGTAAATTACTTTGGATACCTTCCGACCCGTTCCTTTGAAGATATAAACCTACTTGACATGTTAAGAGATAAAAAAGATACAGAATCAACCCGTTAACAAGTAAATGGGTCAAAGAGGATTCATTTAACATATCTGATGTTGACAGATGAAAGATGTTAAAGTGAGTGGTTCAGTTTCTCCAGTTTCGGAACTGAACTTATGCTCTTCGACTTCACAATTAGCAGTTGGGAGTCAACTTGGTTTGGTAAGAGATGCTTGATGCTTCTACGCCAATGGTTTAACTGTTGACCATGCTTGACCTAATCGCATACTAATATTCTGAGTTTGTAGATCCGTGTATATAATCTCAATTCCAGCTCAAACGCAATGGACCTTCACATTGTAACCGGAACTAAACAAGAAGGTAAGCTTATTTATTTCCAACATATATTTCAACTGTTTTTTGTTTTACTTAACACAAGTTAGTACTGTTTTCAGTTCACAAACAACCTCAAAGTGGCGTTCCCGCTTGTATCGCTTCTTTCCACCTTCTTGATTCCCCCGTTCAAGCTCTTCAGTATATAGACCATGGAGCTAAACTAGCCGCTGCACATGAATGTGGTCGTGTAAGTCAACATTCTATCTTTTTTTTTCCGAGTAAAATGCCATTTTCGTCCTTGAGGTTTGGCCACTTTTGCGACTTTCGTCCAAAGGTTTGAAGTCTTGCCATTTTCATCCAACTCGTTAACTCCATCCATTTTCTCCGTTAAATAAGGGACATTTCTGTCTTTTTAGACATTTTTTATTATAATAAAAGGCAGTATAAGAAATAAAGATCCAACTCTGTTGGCTTTCTCAGTTTCTCCCTACCCAAACCCTTTAATCATCACAAAAAATTGTCTAAAAAGATGAAAATACCCCTGACTTAACGTTAAAAAGTGGATGGAGTTAACGAGTTGGATGGAAATGGCAAGATTTCAAACCTTTTGGACCCGGATGCGAAAAAACAAACCTTTAAACGAAAGTAGCCAAACCTTAGGGACGAAAATGACATTTTACTCTTTTTTTTCAAATAAGATTACTGTATACTAATTTAAGTATTTACCACATCATGTAACGGTTATTCTTTCTCTAAAACGCCCGCATTGCAGGTTGCAGTGCTTGATATGAACTCATTCTCCGTTTCATTCCTAACTGAATCTCTACCTAACCTTAGCGGTCCGGTGATTTCAATGACCTGGAAATCATTTTTGTATAATCAAGGTCATTTTAAAAGCCCCAAAGATGCGGGCCCAAAGAGTCTCGACAAAAATCTAGAGAAATTGATGTTTGTAACCACCAAAGATGCAAAGTTATATGTGTTTGATGATAATAATCGCATGGTCAACTCTAAACCAACACAATTAAAGAAAGATACCACTGCTATATCCATGCATATTATAGGCAAGTATGACTGTTATTTTGTGTTGTGCTAAAAAGAGTATAATTAAAAAAATAGCTAAATGGTATATGTTTTACAACTGTGATATGTTTAACAATAATACCAGCGTTATGTATATTCTTTCAGAGGGAAGTACTTCGGTGGAACAAAAGGAGTCAACACAGTTGACCAAGGATGTTGCAGCAGGAAACGAACCTACAAGTGAAATAGACCAAAATAAGACCGAACATATCAATTCAGGACATAATGCAATGGATTCACTCATTTTACTTTGTTGCAACGATGCTCTGTGCTTATATCGTTTAAAATCTGTGGTTCAGGTGTGACTTATGGCCCTCCCGTTTGAGCATATAGAAATAAAATACAACCTAAATAAGTAAATGGGTCAAATTTGTTGGTGGTGAGCTGATGATAACTTCTGTTTTGCTAGGGGAATGAAAAACCGTTGCTTAAAGTAAAACTCGAGAAACATTGTTGTTGGACTTCAACTTTTAGGAAAGATGAAAAATCGTGTGGATTAGTATTACTATATCAAACTGGAGAATTGGAAATCAGGTCTCTGTCTATTTTTTTCGTTCTTACAGGCATACAAAAAGAATATCTGTATTTGTATATACATATGTATATTCAAAATGGTATATTGACACATCTTCTATACAGATCTTTGCCAGACTTAGAACTGGTAAAGGTAACCTCGTTAATGTCAATTTTAAGGTGGAGTTACAAGGCAAATATGCAGAGGACTATGTGTGCAGCGGAGAATGGGCAGATTGCCATGGTATTACTCTAGAAAGAGTAAAATGTCATTTTTGTCCCTGAGGTTTGGCCAGTTTTGCGACTTTTGTCCAAAGGTTTGTTTTTCCAATCTAGATCCAAAAGGTTTGAAATCTTTCCATTTTCATCTGGCTCCTTAACTCAATCCATTGTTCTTCGTTAAGTCAGGGGTATATTCTTCTTTTTTGTTAACTTAAAAGGGCAATTTGGTCTTTTTCACTTTATGTACTAGCATTTAGCATAATGTACAAGTATTCAAAATACTCTAAATAAAAACAAAAATTATTCCTCTGACTTAACAGAGAAAAATGGATGGAGTTTACCGAGCCGGATGAAAATGGCAAGATTTCAAACCTTTTGGATCCAGATATAGAAAAACAAACGTTTGGACGAAAGTCGCAAAACTGGCCAAACCTCAAGGAGGAAAATGACATTTTACTCTTCTAGAAATTTTGTAACCTTTGAAGTTTACATGCGCAATTTAAAAAAAAAATTGTTTGATGAATTTTTCTTATTCATCAACGTCTTTACTATGTAGATAACTGGGTCTGAAGTGGCATTGCTCTCTTTACTGAAAAGTGATGATGGTCTCAGGTATTCTTATCTTTGTTTTGTCGCACCGTGCTTTGTCCACATAAGATGTCAAATAGTCAATATAATAACGATATGTTGCTTTCGTTACTGTAGGGGTACGGAATCTTTTCCGTCACTTCATGATAAAGTTCTTGCGGCTGCGGTAGAAGCTGTGATTAGCAGTTCTCATAATCAAAGAAAAAAACAGGTTGAAACTCTGTCTAATTACTAAAATGATAGTAATTAGAGGTTTTCAGTATGATCAGTGACTATGTTAAAATGTTAATAATGATTAGTGATCTTGCGATACGTTTTTGTTGATACAGGGTATCCCCGGAGCGCTTGTGAATATTCTTAAAGGATTTAAAGGAGGAAAACCTAATAACAACATCAACGTTCATGAAGATTTTAAATATGGTTTTAGCAATCTGGATGGAGTCTTTTCAAAGAATCCGTTTCCCGATCCACTTGAAAGTAATATTGATAATCAAGATGTAGAGCTTGATATAGGTACGATTGGCTATCTATCTAAATAGCTTAACAAGTATACACTAGTACACTACAGATGGCAAAATGGACGGATTGGGTCACACCGTCACGGGTCAAAAGGGGCAATTGTTGGTACATGACGAAATAAGTTGACCCGAACCACTTTTGTCCCGAATTCTATTTTTTTCTTAAGAGTAGAGTACACGGATGGTCCTTATGGTTAACCAAAATTTTGGATCTGGTCCCTAGCTTTTCAAAAGTACATAGATGGTCCTTGTGGTTTGCACTTTGTAACACATTTAGTCCCCAAATTTTACCAAATGTACATGGATGTAAAGGTAATCGTAATTCCTTGATCTCTTATTCAGTAATATCTAAAATATATATACAGGACTAGGACCGACTTCTTAGGAGCTAAAATAGGAAACAGATAAACACAAATAATACATGATACTAATCTTCTAATATATTATCCTAAAATAATATACACGCTAATACACCCCCTCAGTCTGAGCGGAAGAAGGCTGAATGCGCAGGCTGGACTTGAAACGACAGAAAAGTTGACGAGGCAGCCCTTTTGTAAAAATATCAGCGTATTGGTAATCAGCAGGAACATGGAGGACCCGAACTGCGCCAATTTTGACCTTTTCGCGTACGAAATGGATATCCAACTCAACATGTTTAGTACGTTGGTGCTGAACGGGGTTCTCAGATAAGTAAACGGCTGATATGTTGTCACAGTAGACAACAGTGGCTGTACGAATCGGAACATGTAGTTCTGTCAATAAGTTGCGCAACCAACTCGTTTCAGCAACGGCATTAGCTACCCCACGGTATTCGGCCTCAGCACTTGAACGAGAAATGGTAGCTTGCCGTTTTGATGACCATGACACAATATTATCGCCAAGAAAAACACAATAGCCTGACGTAGAACGCCGGGAATCCGGACATCCCCCCAGTCAGCATCTGAATATGCAATTAGAGCATTAGACTTGGAGGGACGAATAAGAATACCTTGATCACTCGTGCCTTTCAAATAACGTAGAATACGCTTCAAAAATTGAAAATGGTGTTCACGAGGATCATGCATAAACAAACAAACTTGCTGGACTGCATAGGTAATGTCAGGACGTGTAAACGTAAGATATTGCAGTGCACCAGCAAGGCTACGGTATAATGAACCATCTGAAAGCGGGGGACCAGATGAAGCACTTAATTTAGAAGCTGTGTTCACAGGTGTGGCACATGGCTTACAGTTTGTCATGTTAGCCCGAGCAATAATGTCATGTGTGTAATGCTCTTGCGATAAAAATAGACCACCTTGTTTAGGGGTGACGTGATACCCAGAAATTGATGCAAAGAGCCCAAGTCCGTCATAGCAAATTCATTGGATAGTGAGCCAATAATTTGACGAAGTAATGTATCAGTGGAAGCTGTGAGTATAATATCGTCTACATATAAGAGAAGATACGCCATTTGATTACCGTGTTTGTAGACAAATAAGGACGTGTCACTAACCGTGCGGATAAAACCACAAGAAGTAATAAATTTTGCAAACCGTTGGTACCATGCCCGAGGGACCTGCTTGAGGCCATAGAGAGACTTTTGTAGCTTACACACATGATGTGGTTTAGAAGGGTCCTTAAAACCTGGTGGTTGATGCATATAAACAGTTTCGTTCAAATCACCATGCAAAAACGCATTTTTAACATCTAACTGATTTATTTGCCATCCCCGCGAAACCGCAAGACTAAGGACAGTGCGTATAGTGGATGGTTTTACGACGGGGCTAAAAGCGTCATCACAGTCAATACCAACCTGCTGGGATTTCCCATTCACAACTAAGCGTGCCTATAACGTCCAACGTGCCATCAACATGGAACTTATGGCGAAACAGCCACATACAACGGATCACATGTGCATCCGGAGGTCTAATCACTAATTCCCATGTATTATTATCCTGTAAAGCTTTGTATTTAGTTTTCATAGCATCAAGCCAATTAGGATCCGATTGGGCATCAATATGGGATTTAGGTACCGGTGAGATAGGTTGGTTTGCGGAAGTATGTAATGTGTAGGGTGTGTTGGTTTTGATGGTTCCATCACGAGTGCGTGTGACCATCGGGTGTCTGGGTGGGGGAGGGGGCAGAGGAGGTGTAGGGGCTGCGGGATACGTGGGAGACGGTGAACCCGAGTTAGCGGGCTGAGTAGAAGGGCTGGTGTAGACAGGTTTTGGTAGGGGAAGGTTTTTGTTTCGTTGCTGGTAGGTAATAGGTGAGGGAGGCGGCTGATGCGATGTATGAGAGGGCGAGGTTGGCGGAGAAGAGTTGGGTTCAGGCTGGTTAGGAGATGGTGGATCCGTAGGGGTGTGTGGGGCATGCGGAAAAGATGTAGGTGGTGAAAGAAGTGGTTAGATGTCACTTTCTAGAAAGGTATGGTCTACAGGTGAGGAGGGTTTAGAAAACGGGAACACGGTTTCCGCAAAAGTGACGGGCCGTGAGAGGATTACCTTTCCGGTAGAAAGGTTGAGACACCGATAACCCCGAAATGAGCGGGGTATCCAAGGAAAACGCAAAGGGAGGACCGATGGGTTAATTTATGGGGTCGGGTTGAGGACGTGTTCGGATAACATGCGCATCCGAAGACCCGGAGGTGGTCGTAATCAGGTTGACGACCATAGAGAGAAGCCATTGGGGTTATAAACCGTAGTTTGGCGGACGGTAGGATGTTATGAAGATAGGAAGCTGTATGAAGCGCTTCGACCCAGAAATTGGATGGAAGCGAAGCATGAGTTAAGAGACAGAACATGATTTCGTTTAGACGACGAATCATGTGTTCGGACTTCCCATTTTGTTGGGAAGTGTGTGGGCATGAAAACCTAAAGTGAAGACCATTTGCCGTAGCAAAATTTCGAAAATTTGTGTTGTCAAATTCACCCCTAAGTCGCATTGGAACGACTTAATATCAATGTGAAATTGGGTTTTAACATATTTATGGAATTGGGCAAATTTGAAAAAAGTTTCAGATTTGTATTTCAATGGAAAAACCCAAGTAAAATTAGTGTAATCATCAATCAACACCATATAATATTTGTAACCAGATTTACTAAGAACGGGCGACGTCCACAAATCACAATGAACAATATCAAATGGTAATAAAGTAGACGAAGTTGAATTAGCAAATGGTAATCGTTTATGTTTCGACAATTGGCATGAATGACAAACGAGCGACCGTGATCGCTTATTACACGAAATTAAATGACTAGAATGAAAAAAATCCATAATATGATGTCCTGGATGTCCAAGACGATCATGCCAAAAATCGGTTGATGAAGATGAAGCAACAAAAGCGGAAGCTGAAGCAGTGTTCTTGGTGAGAGGATAAAGTGGGCTGGAGCTATCATGCCTGGTTAGGATCTTCCCACTCTTGTAGTCCTTCACAGAAAAACCATACGGATCAAATTCCACAGAAACATTGTTATCTTTAGTGAATTGTTTGACAGATATAAGGTTTTTGACGATGTGTGGTGAATAAAGAACATTGTTAAGGACAAAGTTTTTGGTAGGTGAGGTAATGGTGGTGTTACCGGATCCGTGAATTGGTACTCGATTACCATTACCAACTTTAACAAATTTAATAGGACAAAAATCATGGAAAAAGGAGATTTTACCTTGGTCCCCAGTGACGTGATTAGTAGCACCAGTGTCCATATCCCATGGGTCTTCACCATCATCAGTTTCTTGAACATTTGGGACATGAAAAGCATTAGCAAGGGCCTGAGGATCCATTGGGTTCACTTCTGTTAAATGCGCCTGAGGTGTTTGGGCTGCTGGTGATTGGGACTGGTTGTGCTGTGAGCCAAAACCTTGAGGCCAAGGGGAAGCCCACCCTGGCATCGTCGGGTATGGGCAGGGTGGTGGTGGATACCATGGGGCTGGGGATTGGGCCATCCACCAGTTTGGCCAAGGACCCATGGGCCCATTTGATCGCCGATTACTGTTGTTATTGGGCCAGGACCCATTGCAATTAGGCTGACCCGAAGAACCCGAAGAACCCGAAGATCCAGAATTTTGCTGTCCATATTGCCTGTTGCTGTTACGCTGTTGTTGACCCGAACCACCGCCGCGACGGTTACTCCTGCCGCCGCCCCTGTATGAGCCACCACCTCCGCGTGTAGGCTGTTGCTGCTGCCTGCGGTGTGGTGGTTGCTGATCTTCAGAGATAGTCATGATGTTTGACGAGGCGGCTGAAGTATTAAGGGATTCCCGTGCCTCTTATCGCTGCTGATCAGACTGAAGCAAACTAACAGCCTCTTCCCATGTAGGAATTTCCTTGTTGATGATGCTTGCAGTTGTGTCAAATTCAGATGGTAGGCCCCTAACTAATTGAAGGATGAGGCGCTGATTGGAGACCGGTTGGTCAACATCAGCCAGTTGATTAGCAATATCCTTTAATCGTTGGCAATAGGCGTCGAGAGAGAGCATGGATTTCAGAGTCAGATTAACAAACTGATGTTCTAGGGTGGCTGCCCTAGATCCTTTGTTGTTGGTGAACAGGCCTTTGATGCGTAACCAGGCCTCTAAAGCAGTAGATTTAGTTTCAAGAACACGAACCAGGAGATCGTCGGAGAGGGTACTGTAAATCCACTGCAGAACAATGGCATCGATCTCCATCCATGACTCGCAGTCAGGATCAGTTTTCTCTGGTGGAAGGGTTCCATCGATGTGGTTTGTTAGCATGGATTTCAGAGTCAGATTAACAAACTGATGTTGTAGGGTGGCTGCCCTAGATCCTTTGTTGTTGGTGAACAGGCATTTGATGCGTAACCAGGCCTCTAAAACAGTAGAGTCAGTTTCAAGAACACGAACCAGGAGATCGTCGGAGAGGGTACTGTAAATCCACTGCAGAACAATGGCATCGATCTACATCCATGACTCGCAGTCAGGATCAGTTTTCTCTGGTGGAAGGGTGCCATCGATGTGGTTTGTTACCTTGTAACCACGAGCAGTCAACTGAAATAGTTTCACCCAAGACGAATAGGTGACCTTGGTACCATCCAGAACCCGCACCTTGTTCTGGATGTTTGTAACAGTGTAAACAGGATGGAGAGTAGGTGTTTTAGGGTCGGATGATGAACCAGCATCAGTTCGCTTGGTATCGACCATGGCTGATCTGTGAAGATAATACGGGTGTTGAAAAAAAAAACGAATAAAAGAAGGCTGGGGCAGCAGACTCGTAGTCTGGGATCTGTGAAGAACTAGGGTTTAGAGCTTGAAAGCTCTGATACCATAAAGGTAATCGTAATTCCTTGATCTCTTATTCAGTAATATCTAAAATATATATACAGGACTAGGACCGACTTCTTAGGAGCTAAAATAGGAAACAGATAAACACAAATAATACATGATACTAATCTTCTAATATATTATCCTAAAATAATATACACGCTAATAGGATGGTCACTGTGGTTTGCACTTTGTAACGCATGTAGTCCCTAACTTGGACATGCCGAAACCTTTAGATTTGTTAGCTTTTCAAAAGTACATGGATGGTCCTTGTGGTTTGCACTTTGTAACACATTTAGTCCCCAAATTTTACCAAATGTACATGGATGGTCCCTGTGGTTTGCACTTTGTAACGCATGTAGTCCCTAACTTGGACATGCCGAAACCTTTAGATTTGTTAGCTGGGGACTAAATGCGTTACAAAGTGCAAACCACAGGGACCATCTGTGTACTTGTGAAAAGCTAGGGACCAAATCCAAAATTTTGGTTCACCATAGGGACCATCCGTGTACTTTACTCTTTTCTTAAAGAAACTATAGTCACAAAAGTTATGTTTTTTTTTCAATAATAATCCGAGTTTTAAATAATTGGTTTAAGAGGCTGTATACTTTACAAAAATACCCTTGGGTAAATAGGGCTTTAGAGATGAAGCATAACCTGAATCGACCCAAATATGAGTTAATGGGTCAAAATTATCACATTTAGTTATATGCATGTTACTACTTCTGGTTTTGTATTTGTACCTCTAATTTACTTCAATATATATATATATATATATATATATATATATATATATATATATATATATATATATATATATATATATATATGTTATTGCAGACGACATTGAAATCGATGAACCTGTATCTATATCCATTCCTACTTCATCACATACAAAACAAAAGGAGGAAACCGGTATGTTTGGAAATAATTTCTAATCCACGATTAATTTGGCCTCTAGATTAAACATATTATTATTATAATTATATATCTTATGATGCAGGAAAGAGAAGTGACAGGGAAATGTTACTTGATGGTGATAGTGATGAGCCCAGAGTCAGGACACGTGAGGAGATTATCGCCAAGTATAGAAAGAATGCAGGGGTAACTAAACAAATGTGCTAATTTGGCTAAAATATAAATTCTACAAAAGTTACAAATTATGATACAACTATTTTTTTTTTCTTTCTAGGATGCTTCTTCGGTAGCTGCACAAGCAAGAAACAAGCTTTTAGAGCGCCAAGAAAAGCTTGAGGTAGGATTTTTTTATTTGTCATGTAGACATAGCATATGACATATTCATATATAAATTTGCAATATTCGATTAGAAATTGGAAATATGTCATTTCGAAAAGATTAAAATGCCAAAATCGTCCCTGGGGTTTGGGCACTTTTGCATGTTAGATTTTTTTGTAATTGGACCCATGGCGTTTCATTTTTATAATTCGTCCCTGAATTAACAAAATTGCCAAAATCGTCCATGAGTTAACCATACATTTTAATTGCATTAGTGTTTTGGATGGAAATGGCAACAAAAATGAAATATCAGGGGTCCAGTTACGAAAAATCTTATTTTGGATGTAACAAGCGAAAGTGCCCAAACCTTAGGGATGATTTTGGCATTTTACTCTTTCAAAAAAATAAGGTTCCCAAAATTGATTTTTTTTTTGCGTTTTTTATATTGAAAAATGACCGGGTTGGGTAACATGTCAAACGGGTGACTTTTAGTACACGTGAAAATGGGTATCGGGTTGACCACCAACACTTTTTTGTCACTGTATTAGTTTATAAAGAATTGATGTATCAAACATGATAACAAAATATATATATTATCAACCTAAGAATCTAACGCCTTTAAATAAAGTGATTAAGGAGGTTGTAAACTTGTAATATACACCTTGGGCACACTTTTGACCATTCAACCTATTTGACCCGTTTCTATTCAACCCATTTTTTGGGAAATCAACCGAGCGTTTACTCATGAAGCATCACTTGCTTTTAACAGCTTCAACACTGTAAAATTCACATCACATGATTTATAACTTGGATTGGTTTAGTCATTTTGTCGTTTTTCATTCATTTGTCAGAGTATTAGCAAAAGGACCCAAGATCTAAGCAACGAAGCGGAAGACTTTGCATCCTTAGCAAACGAGCTTGTAAAGGCAATGGAACGGAGAAAATGGTGGCAGATATGATTCACTGTTTGCAGGTTGCAACCACATTTCCTCTTTTTCACTGTATTTTCTCTAAAGCTTATGTGAGAAGTTTCTTGCCAGTATGAAAAACGATACACACTACGGTGTTTTCTATCACATTCCATCATTTCTGGACAAGTTTTATGAAGCTCGTTTCAAGTATATATGCACTATACAAAGTTAACATATTATAATTGTGTTTTTTTTTATGGATTTGTCTTGCATTTCAAAAGAAAATTTGTACATTTTTAATTGTTGTATCTGACCGACCTTCAAACTCCAATGTTTGTTAAATTTTATGTAATTATAGTGAAACTATGTTAGCTAACATTCGGATAGAAACACATGTTTGGAGTAATGTCTTGTCTTATGTTGTTTAGCTATATTCAACCTTTTAATTTATTAATAGCAAATTTGAGCTTCCCAAATAAATCTCAAGGTACTTGACATTAAAAAAAATGGCACGTTGGGTTAAAAATAATATATTCGATTTAAATGCTACAAATAGAAGAGC
This sequence comes from Scalesia atractyloides, assembly GCA_947069175.1. Classification (NCBI taxonomy): domain Eukaryota; kingdom Viridiplantae; phylum Streptophyta; class Magnoliopsida; order Asterales; family Asteraceae; genus Scalesia; species Scalesia atractyloides. Next base: position 18,732,968 of record CAMTDV010000026.1, read on the forward strand.
CCAAAGGTAGGTTATGAAAGTTAGGTTAGAAGATCAACTTAACTTTTATCATCAAATTGTACGAGAGAGTTAGGCAAGAAGATCAACTTAACTTCTATCTTTTTTCATCAAATTAAAAAAAAAGGTTTCATAAAAATTTTAACACGTATCAATTTAATGTATATATAAGGGTGAGATTAACTTTTAATCTTTTTTCATCAAATTCAAAAAAGGTTTCATAAAAATATTAACACGTATCAATTTAATGTATATATAAGGGTGTGATCTGGTGTAAGTAACCTCTAGCCTAAGAAGTGTACTAGCTGAACAAAAAAAATAGGTTGTGATTATTACAAAACACTATTTAACAAATAATTATTTTACAATAAAATTCTACTAGAGTAATGATTATTACATTTCAACAAAATGAAGCAATAAAATTACGTCAAGTTTTCAAGTAACGTAATTTTATTAGTCTACTTTATTTGTTGTATCAAAATAATAATAACTCTACAACAAAATTGTACTAGAGCAATAAAATTACATTACTTGTAAAATGTAGCGTAATTATTATTACTATAATACAAGTCTTAACCCTTCAAACTTGTTTTGGTGCAAACCATTTTATTTTGAAAGAATTATATGTTGAAACAACCGTTCTGTTTAAAACCTGAAGCAAAAGACTTAACACTACAAGAATTTATTATTTTGATGCTAATGGACAATCCAAAACCAAGATAGCCTGGGTTCCACTCTCTTATTAGTTTGTTAAATGAGTGTAGGACAACTAAGGAAGCCTGTTAATAATGATCGACAATGGTTGTTTGTGAAAAATATTTGAGGATGATAACAAAAGTTTGAGATGGTAGCAAATTATTTTACTCTTTGAGAACGCTATTAGCTTTGCGCATTATATTGTCATTTGTTTGTCATATCACAAACAAACACACGTTTTCTCGAGTTTTACGTTTAAAACTTTTTGTAAGTTTACTGTGGGAGATTATTGATCGGAGTGTCGCACCTCGGTCAAAGATAATATTTATGGTCCCGAATTACCCTTAACAATGCGTTAGTGGTAGTAAGGGGTCGAACTACGAAGAATTTATGGTTTGCGATCGGATGCACTTGATTTTTAATAAGATTGTCACTTTATGAAGCTTGCTATTTTGATTATTTAAATAGTTGTTTGTTTGAAGGAATGTCGGAATGATCCGACGAATTTGTTTCTAATTGACTAACTATGAAAAAGCAATTGATGGCAATAAAACTTGATTAATTTGATTAAAACAAAGATTTAGTAACAAGGTTCACACCCGGTTCGGTAATGCAAATCTTAGGGTTCCTACACGCTTTTAAGTTCAATTCATTTGTAGCAATGACCAACAAGTTTAGTGTTATATAATTTAGATGCCAAGAGCTATCGACGTTATGAACAATGGACTACAATTCACTTTATTATCACAAACAAGTAAACTCTAACCTAGACAAGGCATAATTGCATATAAACATTTCACAAAGTCAAATTAATCTTCATTCGACAATTCATGAATTCAATACAAATGCAAGTCAATTATCATAGGTTTCAAAATTAAAGTACAAATTGTCACAAATCAATATTCAAAAGCATGTCAAACCCTAGAACTTACAAACCCACACCGGGGTGAAACCCAAAAAAATTAGCCGAACGGAACTTGATCACCGGATGATTGGAGCTTGATCACAAACATCTTGAAGCTTCGAATGTAGTGATGATGATGGTTAGTGTTTGGGATGGGAGATGAAGATGGATGGATGATGAATGGGATGATGATGATAGGCTAGGGTTATGATCAACGGTTGTGATTCAGATGATGGAATGAATTGGATGTGATGGGGGATGAAGATTGGGGTGTTCTTGGCTCCAAGATGGGAAGCTCACAAACTCGTAACTCCCTCACAAATGGTCAAATCTCTAGTTAAAACCCGTCAAAAATTGAATTTCAGCGACACGGAGCTAGGAGGGGCTTCGCTGACGGCCTCTGTTTGGTCTGTTTTTTCTCCGACGCTCTAATCCATTGTCTACGACCCATTATTTCCGACGAGGACTTCTGAGGGGCGTCGACGACGGCTTCTCTAAATCATGTTTTCCTGTTTTTCCATTTTGCGGTCCGAGTTGACCCGTTTCTCGTCCTGATGCTCCAAAACGCTCCCGAATAGCTCCTTTAACTCCGTAAACCTGTAAAACGCAAATCCAATCAAAAGTAGGCTATTCGAAACTAAAAGTTACGTAAAACATTAACTTAAGCTTAATAGAAACATCAGTTTTCGACCACGTATCACATCCCCACACTTGTCTTTTGCTTGCCCTCAAGCAAATCTGTCTTTCACTTTCACGTGGGTCGAATGAGGAACACACTTCCCATTCTTGAGACATAAGTTAAGGTCTATTGTTATACTCGGTTCATAAGTTTTATCATTTTCAAAATATTTAACGTTAACATGATTAACACATAAAAATGGTTATCCAAGATTAACCCGCCCTTGAAACTCACAATTCATACACATCCCTCACAATGTTCTCTCCATTCGGCTTATAAATTGGCTAATATTTAATGCATTAGCACTTTTGATATAAACACACAAACCGATTAGAACACATACCCGCATAAGCTTGCAACTCTATCGTTCTCCACCACCGAACACAAATATTAAACACAAGTCAAAAGGTCTTGAACGGGTCGAATTGGGGCTAGTCTAAGGGTATGGAATAGGATATTTTGAAAGTGGCTAAGGTGATGAAAACTCGATTTTTTTATTACAAAAACAACTTTTCTAACACAACCGACTACGAAACAATAAACTAAGAGGCAAAAGTCTTTCTTTATTCAACAAACTATCAATACATACATTTTTTTTCTTTTCTCAATTATATTCTGTTTTTTTCTTTCAACTATTCCTAAAATCAAGTTTTCATCACACGGGTTAAAAATAAAAGGTTCAACGGTCAAGAGCTAAATGGGTTGGTCAAACGAAGGGTTTAGGCTCCAAAATTGGCGACTAAGGGATTGATTTCGGGTAAGGGTAAATAAATGGTGTAAAGTAAAAAGGTTTACCTAATGCCTTAATCATTCTTGTGCTCATATTCGGTCTATGGTCTCAAACGTATCAAAAATTGCAAGTTCTACAATACATGACTAATGGTCCACTCAACCAAAGAAATATATGCATATATGATATGTAAAAGTGGCTCAAAATCTCACGTATATAAGGTATGGTATGCGATATGTATAAAAATGCAAGTTTCTTAGGCGGATTATTCCAAAATAACCACCCGCTAAATACCCGTCATGTTATTAATTTGAACTTGACCATGACAAAAGACCACATGGGTTATGCCATCTCTCACTAACTTAGTTACTCATGCTTTTTAGACTGCTTCAACCAAAGACATTATGAATTTTTTTTTTGAAATTTCCTCATCCCCACACTTGAGGTCAACATTGTCCTCAATGTGTAGTATTTAAACGAATGGGTCAAATTGATAAACCTTTTCTTCTCCCCATCCCACACTTGAGGTCAACATTGTCCTCAATGTATAAGAATAGAGCCATTTAAAACACATAAGGGATGTGATACGGCTACCTTCCCAAAATTTCACCCCGGAAAATAAAATACAAAATACAATCCACTTATTAAAAAAACAAATCAAAGCTAAAGGAAATGTATGCACCTGATTTTTCGCTCACTCATCGTGTGCCCTTTATCTTCAACAAAAACGGTTGTCTCGCGAACACAGTTTCCTACAAATTTCAACCTTCGTGTAGAAGCAAACTTCTCTCAACCATTAAAAATTTGTTAGTTACTTAGTTCTACCTTTTTTATTAAAGTAATTACCAAGTCATGTAATTTTATTCAGCTTTGATTTTCTTGTGGAAAAAGATTTTACAACAACAACAAACTAAACTCACTTTCGTAGGAATCACGGTTGCATTTAACATATGCAACAAGCCCTTTTAAAACTTCTGATAGCTCGGAATGACGAGTAGGTCTCGTGAGGGTTATCTAGGGAACACACCCACAAAGTTCATTTAACTACTAACAAGAAACTAAACATAAAATAAAATTTACACAAAAATATACAACAACAAAAGAAAACATACCGGTGATCATCGCTGGTATCGCTCGTTGGGATATGGCAAAGTAGAAATAACTTGCACGTTCGCCCTATCAACCTCTATCCCACGACTTGACACCACGTGTCCCAACACGATTCCCTCTTGAACCAAAAAATGGCTCTTTTCCCAACTCAAAACCAAATTTTTCTCAACACATCTTTTTAAAACTTTTTCGAGTTGTGTAAGACAAACATCAAATGACGACCCAAAAATTAAAAAGCCATCCAAGAAGATTTCTAAGGACTTCCCCAGTATATCTGAAAAGATACTCATCATACACCTTTGAAAGGTGGCGGGAGCATTACATAACCCAAACGGCATTCGCCTAAATGCAAAGGTACCGTATGGGCAAGTAAAAGTAGTCTTAGCTTGGTCTTCCGGATGGATAGCAATTTGATTGTACCCATCCAGGAAACAATAATACTTTTGACCCGCTAACTTTTCAACAATTTGGTCAATAAAAGGTAAAGGGAAATGGTCTTTAGAAGTTGCGGAATTCAACTTCCTATAATCAATACAAATACGCCACCCGGTTACCAGCCGAGTGGCAACCTGCGTGATTTGTGATGACTTGGATGCCCACCTTCTTGTGAACAGTCTGTGTCGGGCTCAACCATTGGCTATCAGAGATGGGGTATATGATACCCACATCTAACCACTTTAGTACCTCCTTCTTGACAACTTCTCTCATGTTCAGATTCAATCTCCGTTGTGTGTCACGAGAAGGAGTGCTACCATCTTCGGTGATGATTTTGTGCATCACTATGGATGGGCTAATTACCTTTAAATCATCATGGTCCACCCAATAGCGGCTCTATTGGGACCAACACCTCCATCAATTTCTTCTCTTGCTCCCCGGTCAGATTTGCCGCAATGATGACCGGTAGCGTGTTGCCCTCACCCACATAAGCATACTTCAAATGCTTAGGCAACACCTTCAACTCAACGGTAGGAGGTTCTATCAACGATGGCTTAAGGTTTGTATCAATCTTCTCGGGAAGACTTTCCACTTGGTGTGTCCAAGGTGGTCTTCCTTCCTTCACCGCCATCACCTCCATCCTTTTCTCTTCCTCATCCATGTTCCGATTTGTTTCTGCTTGTAACCTATCAAACATAAAGTACTCCTCTATTGTGTTTTCCTCCTCGACACCCATGTCGCAAAGAGGTATACACTCGTCAACAACGTCCGCCATATAGCATTCGTCATTAACTAGACATCAGTTGTAAAACGGGTTCTAAAACCCGCTTCGTTTAAATAATCCAGGTATTTTAAGTTTCGTTACGCATTTATTAATCGTTCAAATCCGTATTATTATTTTATGGTTATATAATAAGTTAAATAGTTAAAATATAAAATAAATAAAAGTAATAATAAGAATAATAAATAAGGGTTAAAAATAAAAAAAATAAATGAAAAGGGGTAGCCGGGTTTCGAACCCGGGTCCCCATCAAACACACACACACACACATCCTACACCGCTGGTCTACACATATTTTTGTTATAAACTTGAAAACAAATAATTCTTATAGTGAAACTGACAATCAAATCAGCAAGTTCAAGCTGTAACCGCCAAAGATCTAAATCAGTGCAATCAAGTTGAAGTTACGAGTTCTTTTTGTTTTGATAAAACGGGTATAACTGATTGCCAAGTATCAGTTTCAAAACGGAAATTGGAATCAATGATATGAAACCGTTGAAAACAATGATTTTAAAACTGAAATTGAAACCGAAAACAAGGTAATCTTTGCCTATAAGTTTCGACCTCAAACCATTTTAAACTCGCTCATTTTCTACACTCTCTGAAATCTACTCTCGCTGCTCGAATCAAGTGTCGCCGGAAATCTTGCTCTTCGCCGGAATTCACAACCGGAAAAATCAAAACACTTCTCCAAATTGGTATAATCATCTTACTCTTTTTGATATCAGATGTTTAGTAGATTGATGTTAATAAAAAACTGTTTAAACAGTTTATTCAGGCGGGTCGATGTTTCTGGGTAATTTTTGCGAAGAAGATGAAGTTTTGTCAATGTTTAAGTATACTTAAAAACGGGTTTTTAATCGGGTTAGACACACAGTCCAATGGTGGACTGTGTGCAATATCATTAAACACGTCCCGGGTTCGAGTCTTTCTTGCCACCGATTTCTGAAATAAAAACTAACCTTTTTAATCCCTTCTCAGATCAATTTTCAATAAGTATATAAATATAGTATAAACTCAACTTATACCGGGTTAGACACCTAGCCCAGTTGGTAGGGCTGGGTGCAACATAAGTCGAAGGTCACAAGTTCGAACCGGGTTTAGGGCAGCGGCCGGATGTATTTTGAAGAAAATAAAAATATTTTTAATTAGATAAATTCTGTATTAACCTAACTAGCATATATATGTAATTAAAATTGAGATTATTTCGGGTTAGACACGTAGCTCAGTTGGTAGAGCTGCGTGCACGTATACGGGAGGTCACGAGTTCGAACCTCACACGCTGTCAAAATTAAATATGATCCGACCGGCTTGACCGGTCAGACCTGACAAGGTCAAACATTTTTTAAAATTTTTATTTTATTTATTTCTTTATTGTTATTACATAAAAATCATTTAAAAATGCTTAAAAATAAGACTTTTTAAGTTTAAAAATTATATTAAATACCACAAAAATAAATCTAAAAATCTAATAAAAAGAATTAATTAAAAATATTAATTTCAAATAAGAATTAAATATTTATCCAATTGAAACGTCATTATTTAGGGTAGTTTTCCTCGTCGGTTAAATCTTAAATCGTGCGCTAACGTCATCAATCTCGGTAAACGCACCAACTGTGAGTGAATCCTTACAAATTCCCCTTTTTATTCATGTTTTGGGGTGTATCATGTGTCGTTTCCATATTTTGTTTATTCAAACATTTGTGCTACTACCATCTTATGATCTAACGAGTTATGTAATGTTACGTGTTGTATTGTGTGGTTACATTTGTCTCATTTGCGTGCAATCATTCACATTAGGCCCATCAGTTCCTTGTTGGATACGAGTTGAGCATCGCGTGCCTCATTAGATCGGCTCTGTTTGATTGAGCCTTGATCTCGGTTCATCATTTGTCATGTTTGTGTGTACATTGTTTGATATTATGTGGTTGTGGTTAGATTTACATATGCGTATGCTCATAATTGGTTACTGCACATTTTATTAAAATAAACAATATAACTGTTTCTTTCAAATAATTAAATAAGATTCACTCGCCAACTTTTGTTGACCCCAAAACTCTATTTTACACATGTTACAGGTGAATAAGTTGAAGCAAGAACACATAGGAATTTGCCTTAGAAGAAAAACAAAGAGTCCATAAATGTTGTGTTGTGCGTGTATGTTTGTTGTAATTACTCCTTTAAATTGGAAATAATAAATATGAAACTTTATTATAGTAAATGTCATGAGCTTTGATGAAAACACAATCATGCCCCGACTACCATTTCTGCTGCGGGTTAGGGTGTGACAGATTGGTTTCAAAGCTATTGACTATAGGGATATAGGATAGGTTATTAGACCCTTAGAGCCTATACTATAGTCGATTAGATTTTTATTGTTTATATGATTTTTTGTTACATGCAAACTTATGATGTTTATTTGTTTCATATTTATTTCACACACAAATGCATGCAAACACTTCCACTATCATTTTGAGTGATACTTAATGTGTTATACATATTATCAAACATAACATGCTTACATACACATTCATCACGCACGTTTAAATTCTCACATATTCAAAACATTCTCATGTTTCTTTATTCAAGATTTTGTGATGTTTTCATTTTTCAATCTCATCAAAGTAAGTTCTATGACGGGCATGTAGTAACTGGAAGGGTGCAAGTACCGGTAGTCGAAACGTCTTGTCTAGGTTGGCCTTCGTATAAATCCAATATAACAAACTAGTTTGCCTACCTGGGGACTAACGATGAGAGTACGAAGGACCTTTTAGGCCAAAGATGACACATCAAACGTCGTGTGAACTAACCCCACTTTGAGTTGTCACTGTGTCTACACCTGGACACCCTTCGACCTTATCCCTTGCAATCATGTTTTACGATTTTCATTCGGGTGGCGTGATTGTTAACAGGCCAACACCAATGTGTGACAACCGTGGCGAAAACAGGTAAACCCTAATCTATACGTACGACTTATACGGACAACGAAAGGATAGTAAGTAGGACTCGGAGGAATCCGAGGGTACGTATGAGAAACATGCAAACAATAATACCTAATAGTGCGATGTGGAGGCCTCAGTGTGCTAAAAACTGGTTAAACAGAAGCTTTTTGTTCAACAGTTCGCAAACCGTACAATAACGATTTAGATGCAAACGTAAGCGTCAGAGACTATTCTAAGAGTACAGAATTACCTAGACAAGGTACTTAGACAATAATATAAGATTTGAGGCCTTATCAGTTAGTGGCAAGCTAAACGAAACAACTTCCGGTTAGCGGAAAGTCTTTGATTTTAGCGCAACCGGAAACGACCTAACATGCAACGAACAGTCAGTCAAACCTAAAAACACTTATAGAAGTTGTTCTAAGTCAAAATATCAAATTGTTCCGGTTTCGTTGTCGGTGGGTTCGGTTTTCAAAACTGTTGAAAACCGCGCGAAAAAAAACGTTTATTTAGCGACCATTTACCAAACTGAGGAAGTGTTTGAGACCTGATAACAAACCTAAACATTAATTCTCAGCCATACTTATCAAGTGGTATCAAATTATGTGCCTTTGACTAATTCAAAGGGATCTAGAACCACCGAACAAGTTCGATCGATCAAAAGGGGCACATTTTCCATTTCACACAACTTAAGGCACATTCAAAAGGCTTTTATACTTCTGCTTTCAGCAAGAATATAACATTTTCCAGCATAAACTTTAAGGTATGAGACCTAATCGTTATGTTTTTGAGCCCTTTTTATACAAAAACATAGTATAAACAAAAAAAAAAAAGAAAGAAATTATTTTTGATCCATGAATTCTTGAGTTTTTGTGGACTTAGAGGCTATTTAAACATGATAAACATCTAATAAGATCATACATGTTAACTTATGATGAAAAATCTTGGATTATGGACAAAACAAATGCGAACTATTCGACAAGAATCGTACATACAAACGGTAACCGAAAAAGAACGGATTTAAGGCTTGATTAACATGGGTTTTTGCATGTTTGTGTTGTATATGGTATATAGATACTGATACTAGCTTAGCACTGCCTTTGGAAGGGTAGAGACCGCTCAGTTGATCGAGAAACACGAGGTATAACACCCGAAAACTGAAACTAGTAGCCCTAAACTTAGTTTTTGTATAACATTTTACGTGGGTATTGTTAGGACTTGAAAATTTACAGGATGGTCATCCATGGTGACAGTAATACTCGATAGAAATTTTAGAATTTTCTGAAATTTTGGTGAGTTTTGGTGAATTTTTAACTGTTTAAAGGAATAAATTCGGATAAAATATAAACAAGCTCAATAAATCACCAAAATTTATAGGGATGTTGTATAACATTCTGGAAAAGTTTGGGGATCATTGAATTAGTTTGAAATGGGTATCAAAAATCGCGTTGTCGCGAAGTTTCGGTAGCCGGAAAAGCTGTATAACGAATTCAGAAAAATCTCAAATTTCTGCAGGAGGTTCCTACAGATATTGGGACACTTCTTTAAAATTTTGGGAATTTTTTTAAGGTTGGATCATTTTGGATGTAAATTGTTCGGTTAAAATACAGTTTCTCGTGAATTTATTAAAATTAATATCTTAGTTTATGAATTCTGAAAATATTTTTTCCAGAATTCTATATATTTTTACCAACTTATATAAATATTTTCATAATTTTATGAAGTATATCCATTGAGTAGTGATTTTTGGAATTAAAAATGTTATTATTTTATACAAAACCGGCAATTGGAAACGTAGAACGAACCTGCCAGGACCGCGAAATGACCAATGACTAAATTGGCAATAAGTGGAACACTGGAGTCATTTTGGACTATTCCGGGGCAAAATGGGTACTTGGGGTACATTACACGCCAGTTTGGGAGATTCCTCGACGGCGAAAAAGGAAACTTAAAATCGGGCAACCTGGGATCCCCAAACGACTGAACTCCCTTAATATAAAGTTAATCATTAGTACAATCCATATGATCATACCACTTTCCGAACATCTAAAACAAACGACTTTGACTGGCACGCAAAACGGTGCCCGAAACCCAAACTGAAATCTGACACTAAGATATATACCCACAACTTTAGTATTAGGATATAAGTCTAGTCTCAGATAATCATCCTCATCTAATCCATAGTTATTTCGATTACCGAATTGAAAACTGTATTCGGTAATAACCAAACATGAACTGATATCAGGACTGAAGGGATAGAGCATTGATACTTACCCATCCTGTGATAGTCGTGCTATATACTAGGTGAGTTTCACTGCCCCGTTTTCAAACTGTTAAACTGTTTTACTTGGGGTGAAATGCATGTTACATACAAACATACTTGCACATACATATATGTTGTGATATGAATTATCTGAGTTATACTAACACACGAAAAGTCCCCACAAACACGAGTGATCAACAATATGCCGGTGGATATGTGAATAGTACTATTGGTCTGACGAACCCAATTAATCTGGCACAATTGCCATAGCTTCTACTGCAATTGCACATGTCCATGCAATTCTGTGAACACGCTATGTGGTGTTAGACATAGCTACTTGGGGTGGTAAAGTGTTGAGGTGTCGGTTGTGGGACACGACACTTGAGAACAGTCAAGGTTTCACTTGTGGGCTTAGTATAATTTCATGTCAAATATGCAAAATCAAACGGTTCAAACTATATTGTGAAACACCCTAAAACAGTGAAATTCACCAGCTATTTGTAGTTGACCATTCAAACATAACATGTGTTTCAGGTAAAGCTAAAGTACGTATGGGTTTCAATTTTTGTTGATCGGATACTACTGTACACAGAAGCATGCTTAGCAAAGACAACCGCTTTTGGGACATTAGTGCCTGTACAGTAAACCTTAGTGTGTAATCAAACGTTGTAACCGATGCTTGTGTTGTGTAATAAAATATCTTTTTAAATAACGTATTCATACCATGTATCTGTTGCACCCCGCGTGCGCTTCCGCTGCGAGTCGGGGTGTGACACAATGTGAACCCTACAAAGCCTAGTAGTCATGGGGGCTCACATGACTACCTAGGCCAAAGTATGGGAACATATAGGGGCCCAAACATAAGCCAGGCCCAAGACATCCTATGGATGTAGTGAATTTGTTTTTCTCTCATTTGTTTTGTGGATATTAATCTTTTATACGACACATGACACCTAAAACGTCAAACTCATACTCTTGATACGTATTCCTTGTAGATGTCTTCTAGTCACTCTCATAGAGGTAGGAGATCAGGAAGATCCCACGATCGCATGGCTACCTAAATCGCTCAACAAATGGCCGTCGTACTTCCGGACATCGTAGTTCAAGTCCAACAAGCCCTTGCCGCTAATCCCATCAACCCAATCAACCAAGAAGGTCAAAACATTGCCAACCCTCCCCCAAATACCACCAGGTGCACTTACAAGCACTTTAACTCATGTGACCCTCCCAAGTACGAAAGAACAGAAGGGGTTACTGCTCTCCTTCGTTGGTTCGAAGAGATGGAGAGTACTTTCCTCAACTGTGATTGTCCCAATGACCGCAAGGTGCGCTATGCTACTGGATGCCTGTATGGAGTAGCCCTCACATGATGGAATGCTGAGAAGGGCAGACGAGGCGCCGAAGCTGTTGTAACCCTAACTTGGGAAGATCTTCGAGAACTCATGACAAGACGCTTCTGCCCAAGAAGCGAGATTAAGAAACTAGAGGATGAGTTCTATTTCTTAAAGCAAAAAGAGTGAGATCACATAACCTATAACAAGAGGTTCCTCGAGTTGAATCAAATGGTTCCCAATTTGTTCACCCCTCTCTACCGTTTGATCGAGCACTACATTCGGGGTCTTCCTTCGAAGATTCAGGACTCTGTGATGAGTACTACACCTGCAACTTTGGAAGCAGCTATGGAGCTAGCTACAGAGCTCACCGAAACCACATTAGGAATGGGGATTTCTAGAATGAGAAGAAGAAAGATAAAACACACCAACTGAAACCTCAAACTCAACCCAAACTGAATCCTCTTCCCAACTCACTACCAAGAGAAAACGAGACGGGCAAAATTTCGCTGTCACTCAAACCAGTCAACCAGCTTCACAAGTCATACCCCTCCAAGTTATCCCAATCACTCAAGTAGCACCCAACTCTGCCTACCCAAATAAGAAACCTTACATTGGTCCTCACCCTCAATGCAACACCTGTTTTTATCACCATCAACCCACCATACCCTGTCGATTGTGTGCTAAGTGTGGGTGTTATGGTCATCTAAGTAAAACTTGTCGCACTCCCCAAAACCAAGCTACACCCCCTACCCAAAACATGATCCAACCCTATCAGCAACCTCAATACCCCATAGTTCCACATGTTCGAGCTTGCTTTAATACCCACTTTAGAAACGGGTGCCCTAGATTGGTTAACATCATTAACACTCAAGCTCAAGTGAATCCGGTGAACCAAGCAAATCAAGCAAACCCAACACCTCCACCAGCGAGAGGAAGAGCTCACAACATCAACGCCAATCCAGTTGAAGTCAATAACGATGCAAACGAGCAACCCAACTAGCCTTCCATCACCAAGAGACAAGACTTCGCTTCAAATTCTTAATGTTTCCTATAAATCTCAATCTTTGTATATCCCTGTTTAAATTTGATAATTTATGTATCCAAAAATTTTAATGCTAATTGATATCATTGTTTTATTTCAAGTCACTACTCATCTATTTAAAATTTCATTATACATCACGACTCACCTCGTCTCGTCATTTAAAGAAGTTGGATCGTGTCTCATTTTTTCATAGATTGATCCCTTCATCATAAAACACGAGAGAGGTACCGTCGTCATTCAGTCATGTATTCTTTCAGATTTGAGACTCAAGCTTTGGCTGTTGTGTTTGTTTATGTTTTGTAGATTGTAGGATGAGTCACATAGAACTAATCATAACTTACTGACAAAGCCAATGAAAATTTGACAAGAATATGGTGGATACGCCGCTGGTACTTCCTATATAAGTATTCTTGTCAAAGGATCAAAAGCATTGTCAGGCGGTTATGAGAGGTTCCGTGTAGGTTTTAAATATCGGCATGTTGAAGATTTCATTTTGGGATATAACTTTATTTTTTCCGACTCTTCGGTTTTATCAAAACTATTACGCATGAGATCATATCCGGTTAATCAACTCTATGTGTCGACGTTTCTCACCTTAGGCATCAAAAAGCGATTCCTGTAGCAGGGTACTCAACCCTTACTAGGAACGTTACCGCCTCAATCAAAATCCAAACTTCATCCGGTTATGTAAACCTTTAATGTCAACTCCAAACCTCACACTCCCTTTTTCTGTTAAAAGATATTCATATTCCTGAATCGACGCATTTTGTATAGAAACCTGTAGAAATCATGGACTTCAGTAAGAAACATTTAAGACGAAGTCTTTCCGATAGTCAGAGTACGTTAGGAGGACCTGAGTTTTTCATGGGAACGCAAAGACTCAATGCGTGTAAAATACCCACATCTCTTTTCAGTTACATCTACTACTTAAATTTCGGGACGAAATTTCTAAAAGTAGGGGGTACTGTAACATCCGTTGTAAAACGGGTTCAAAAACCCGCTTCGTTTAAATAATCCAAGTATTTTAAGTTTCGTTACGCATTTATTAATCGTTCAAATCCGTGTTATTATTTTATGGTTAAATAATAAGTTAAATAGTTAAAATATAAAATAAATAAAAAGTAATAATAAGAATAATAAATAAGGGTTAAAAATAAAAAAAATAAATGAAAAGGGGCAGCCGGGTTTCGAACCCGGGTCCCCATCAAACACACACACACATCCTACACCGCTGGTCTACACATATTTTTGTTATAAACTTGAAAACTAATAATTCTTATAGTGAAACTGACAATCAAATCAGCAAGTTCAAGCTGTAACCGCCAAAGATCTAAATCAGTGCAATCAAGTTAAAGTTACGAGTTCTTTTTGTTTTGATAAAACGGGTATAACTGATTGCCAAGTATCAGTTTCAAAACGGAAATTGGAATCAATGATATGAAACCGTTGAAAACAATGATTTTAAAACTGAAATTGAAACCGAAAACAAGGTAATCTTTGCCTATAAGTTTCGACCTCAAACCATTTTAAACTCGCTCATTTTCTACACTCTCTGAAATCTACTCTCGCTGCTCGAATCAAGTGTCGCCGGAAATCTTGCTCTTCGCCGGAATTCACAACCGGAAAAAATCAAAACACTTCTCCAAATTGGTATAATCATCTTACTCTTTTTGATATCAGATGTTTAGTAGATTGATGTTAATAAAAAACTGTTTAAACAGTTTATTCAGGCGGGTCGATGTTTCTGGGTAATTTTTGCGAAGAAGATGAAGTTTTGTCAATGTTTAAGTATACTTAAAAACGGGTTTTTAATCGGGTTAGACACACAGTCCAATGGTGGACTGTGTGCAATATCATTAAACACGTCCCGGGTTCGAGTCTTTCTTGCCACCGATTTCTGAAATAAAAACTAACCTTTTTAATCCCTTCTCAGATCAATTTTCAATAAGTATATAAATATAGTATAATTTTGGTACCCCCCTGGATTACCGCCTTGACGGTTTTGATAATTTTGGCCACTTCATTGATTGTAATTTCTTTGGTACCCCAATCGTCTTCCTCATGGTTGTTCAACAACGTTCCATTACCAGCCGATTGCAGATACTTGTGATTATCGGCATCCAACCCCCTCACAAAGCATTTAAGTAACTCCCACCTTGGAATTTGGTGATGAGGACACTCCCTAACCAATTCCTTGAAACGAGTCAATGCCTCATGTAACAATTCCCCTGGTAATTGCCTAAATGACTGAATCTCATCCCTTGCATCATCGGTCTTTGCAATAGAGTAGTATTCATCCAAGAAGACTTGTTGCATCTCCGCCCAAGTGTGAATACTGTTTGCTGGAAGTGTGAGAAACCATTGCTTAGCTTTGTCTTTTAGTGAAAATTGAAATAGTCTCAATTTCACTTCTTCCAACGCAAAATCATGACCGCCAATCGTGCCACATATGGCCGAAAATTCCGCTAAGTGTGTATAGGGCTCGTCATTCGTTATACCATTGAAGTGGGGTAAAATGTTGATGTAGTTCGGCTTATAATCAAATACCCTTCTTCCTCGAGGTGTAGGCACCGTGGGTGAGTCATTTTCGGTGACCACCGGTCTAAATCGCCCATTAACACCCCTCGGAGCTTGTTGATGCATTTGGCGTCTCGGACCATTTACCTCTTGATTCATCGGTCTATTATTACCCCTTCGGTCACCACTCCTATTTCTATCTTGATTCCCGCCGCCCACAGATTGTGGAATTCGGTTACGGTTACGGTTAGTATTGTTGTTGTTACCGTAATCCCGATTCCTTCGATCATTTCGTGGTCGACGGTTATTCCCGTATCCGTCATCTCTACCAAACTCTCGCCCAAATCCTTCATTATTCCCCACAAAGTTGGAATTTTGATAGCCAAAATCGTCATAATCAAACCCCCGAGCATTGTAAAAATTCCCCATGTTGTTATCCCCCCCATTCATCATCCACAACTCTTTCATTGTAGTTCCCACCGTCATTCGAATATTCTGAGTGGATGCTCACATGATTCGGCCATTGATAACCA
Source organism: Scalesia atractyloides (assembly GCA_947069175.1). Classification (NCBI taxonomy): domain Eukaryota; kingdom Viridiplantae; phylum Streptophyta; class Magnoliopsida; order Asterales; family Asteraceae; genus Scalesia; species Scalesia atractyloides. Next base: position 18,748,931 of record CAMTDV010000026.1, read on the forward strand.
GGGACAGTATACGGTGCATCATCGGGAATATTATGTCTCAACTTATCAAGGTCGAGAAATTGGGCTTCGTTTGTTGGATTGCCACGACTATGTTTAACCCCACGATTGGCGTTAACATTTCGGTTGTTGAGATTGGGTGGTACTGGCTTTTGTCGGTTATGGTTTGGAGGAGGAGGTGTGGGTGTACGTTGGCGGTTGTTTTAGTTTCGGCGACGAGATTGGAATGGTGGTGTTGGTGGTCTTGAGTTGTTACCACCGCCCGATTGATAGTTTTGGGTATTTGGGTTTTGGGGGGATAATCGTAATATTGGTTTCGGTTGTTGGGTTGGTTAGAGTTTTGAGGATCCGTCGGAATGGGTCCAAAGGATGGTGTAGGTGGTGAGTTGGTGTTAGGTGGATTAGAGACAAGGGTTGCCTCTAACCGGTTGGCTAAGTTTCTTCTAACGACCCGCTTATCTCCGGTTCGAACACTAACGAAAAGGTCCTCCTGGAATTCCGTGTATGCATGCACTACCTGTAACCTACACAAGTAACACACCCGCGTAACAAAAAATCAATGACGGTATAAAGAAACAAGCACTTTTAAACAGTTAATCACAAAATCAAACAAATCCAAACGCAAAACGCACGAACTCCCCGGCAATGGCGCCAAATTTTGATCAGAGTGTCGCGCCCCGGTCAAAGATAATATTTATAGTCCCGAATTACCCTTAACAATGCGTTAGTGGTAGTAAGGGGTCGAACTACGAAGAGTTTGTGGTTTGCGATCGAATGCACTTGATTTTTAATAAGATTGTCACTTTATGAAGCTTGCTGTTTTGATTATTTAAATAGTTGTTTGTTTAAAGGAATGTCGGAATGATCCGACGAATTTGTTTCTAATTAACTAACTATGAAAATGCAATTGATGGCAAGAAAACTTGATTGATTTGATTAAAACAAAGATTTGGTAACAAGGTTCACACCCGGTTCGGTAATGCAAATCCTAGGGTTCCTACGCGCTTTTAAGTTTAATTCATTTGTAGCAATGACCAACAAGTTTAGTGTTATATGATTTAGATGCCAAGAGTTATACACGATGAACAACGGACTACAATGCACTTTATTATCACAAACAAGTAAACTCTAACCTAGACAAGGCATAATTGCATATAAACATTTCACAAAGTCAAATTTAATCTTCATTTGACAATTCATGAATTCAATACAAATGCAAGTCAATTATCATAGGTTTCAAAATCAAAGTACAAATTGTCACAAATCAATATTCAAAAGCATGTCAAACCCTAGAACTTACAAACCTACACCGGGGTGAAACCCAAAGGAATTAGCCGCTCATGGTGAACGGAACTTGATCACCGGATGATTGGAGCTTGATCACAAACATCTTGAAGCTTCAAAGGTAGTGATGATGATGGTTAAGGTTTGGGATGCAAAATGAAGATGGATGGATGATGAATGAGATGATGATGATAATAGGCTAGGTTTATGATCAAGGGTTGTGATTCGGATGATGGAATGAATTGGATGTGATGGGGGATGAAGATTGGGGTGTTCTTGGCTCCAAGATGGGTTCAAAAGCTCACAAACTCGTAACTCCTCACAAATGGTCAACCTCTAGTTAAAACCCGTCAAAAATTGAATTTCAGCGACACGGAGCTAGGAGGGGCGTCGCCGACGGCCTCAGGTTGGCCTGTTTTTTCTCCGACGCTCTAATCCACTGTCTACGACCCATTTTCTCTGACGGGGACTTCTGAGGGGCGTCGCCGACGGTCCAGGGGGCGTCGCCGACGGTCCAGGGGGCGTCGCCGACGGCTTCTCTAAATCATGTTTTCCTGTTTTTCCATTTTGCGATCCCGGTTGACCCGTTTCTCATCCTGATACTCCAAAACGCTCCCGCATAGCTCCTTAAACTCCGTAAACCTGTAAATCACAAATCCAATCAAAATTAGGCTATTTGAAACTAAAAGTACGTAAAACATTAACTTAAGCTTAATAGAAACATCAGTTTTGGACCACATATCAATTATTGTTTTGTAATATATATATATATATATTTGCGTGATGTTTTATATCTTTGCGTGAGTTTAGGGGAGCTAATTTTTTTTTCTTGTTTGCTAAAATTCAAAAATGGGTTCATGGAGCGAAAAAAGGAGAATTTATAGTCACTCTAAACCTAAAATTGTTGAAAAGATTAGCAGTTGATAAGCTCAACATTCATTAAAAAGCTTGCATAAGTGATATAAAGATAACGGAATACTAGCTAAGTGTGTGAACACCTCATGCGCATATGACCTTAGTGTCATAATTTCATGATGTATTGCCAAGATCCTGATACTAGGTCTTTATGTTGCCTGTCATCTAGCATAGTTCTTCTTCTGTCTGCATAGCAGTGTTAACCTAGAACTTTAATGATACTTTATTAAAACGCATCATTGCGTAACCATGAGCAGATTCCTTTTTTTGTTGCGCACGGTATATACATTACAATCATGCCAAATCAAATTTCAAAAGATATGAAATTTTTATAGAAAAGATACATTTATTGTGCATTTCCCTAAGTCGAGATTCAATATTTTTATTTGTGCGGTGGCACTGACCTAAGTTCTTGAAGTCTCGCATTCACCAAATTACAGATACAAGTAGTATACTCACTCGTAAGATGAAATTGTTGTGCATACCTTGATACGTGTACGTAGAGATGTACAAATCGTTTTTTTTTTCAAAAACCGGTTACGGTTATTAACCGAACCGGTTATTAAAAAACCGGTTTCAGTTATTAACCGGTTTTAAATCTGAAAACATGTAACCGGTCCTAACCGGTTCTGAAGAAAAAAAATACAAAATATAGACGCTTTTTGTTTTATTTGCTGTTTTTGTAGCTTTTTTTTACTGTAAATGCAGTTTTTTATATAAAAACTTAACAATGAAAATATAAAAACTTAACAATGAAAATATAAAAACTTAAAATATAATATCATTAAGTCTTGCTGTATGTGTTGACATCTCTCTACTGCATCTAAGTAATCTTTCAAGCAAATCGACATCTCAACCGCCTTTAGTGTTAGTCGAGTCCTCCTTATCGAAATCACCCTACCACTAATAGAAAAAGCACTTTCCGAAGCTATCGTGGAAGCTTGGACCGTTAGTAAATCTCGGGCCATTATGGCTAAGATCGAAAATTGATCTTCCTTACTTCTCCACCAACCCAACAAATCAAAAATTTTAAATTCTTGAGAAGTCATCATTTGTAGAAAGTTCGACCCACAATACCGACCAAGTTCGCTACTACTAGTGTTACCACGTTGCATTTGACTCGACTCATCATACAATTGGTTAAAAACATACAAATTTTGATCTTTTGAAAACTTGAAGCAATTGTGTAACCGTTTCAATAGTAACCCAACCCGATGGGTGGTAAGGCGAGACATTTCTACGACTAGACAAAGAGTTATGAAACCCTATTAAACTTTCTTTTTGCAAAATAGCTTTTTCAAACATGGTGCAAGTCGAGTTCCATCTATGAGCAACGTCCCAATTGGGTCCTAAGCATATTCGACCCGCTTCCTTATATGTTTTAATATATTTTGCATGTCTTTTAGTGTGACTATATATATCACGTAACATTTTTTGAAAGCTTCTCTTTGTGATTCAATAACCTTTAAACCGTCTTGAACGGCCAAATTTATGATGTGCGCAACACATCGACTATGGAAAAAATACCCTCACAAATCGGATTGTATTTCAATTTTAAATGCATTACCGAAATCGTATTGTTTGAGGCGTTATCAAAAGATATTGATTTTTTTTTCAATTTGTATGTTGTAATACATTTGTCGATTACTTTATATATAGCTTCACCGGTGTTAAGGAATCGAATAATTTAAACAAAATTGTGCGTTTCATCATTTGCCACGTCGCCGCTTCAATCCAATGGGCGGTGACACAAATATATGAGTCGGGTGAACCGTGCGGTGCGGACCAAACGTCGCTAGTCAAGTTAACACCGGTTTTTAACTTTTCAAAATAAGAAATTAATTCTAGTTTAACATTTTTCCACAATCTTAAACATTCCCTTCTAAGAATAGCACGACTTACGTGGGTGTATCGTGGTTACGAAGAGTTCTTTGAACCATCTTTGTGTAGCGTTGGTTGTCGAAATGGTTGAACGACAAACTTTCTTGGATTACAAACTTCGGCATTTCCTCCCTAGCCATATCGTAATTTTAGGCTAACAAAGTAGTGTCTTCACTTGCCATGGAAGCTTGACCACTAGCGGATTGTCGTTTCAACGCCTTGCAAAATGTTTTTTCGATGTGTTGTCTCAAGGTGGTATTTGCTCATTCGGTGTAAAAACCATTACAATGCTGACAACGTTGTTTTTTTTACCGTTGGTCATCTCGCACAAATCGAAATGTGACCAAACTTCGGGGTTGCGCTTCGTTGGAAGAACACAAACCACCATGTCGGTTGTAGACTCGCCAACATTGACCGAATCATGAGCATTAGAGGTTGCCATGGTTTCTTCTTTTTTGAGAAATATCGAACAAGAAAGTGAGCGTTTTTAAGAGCTTTTTTAGAGATTAGAGAGTTGTGTGATTGAACCTAAACACCCAATACCTTTTTATACTAGTTGGGAGTGAATTTAGGACCAAAAAAAGACAAAAAAAGCCAAAAAACAGCCCCAAGAGTAATTTCGATTATTAACCGGTTTCGCTTCAGGACACCCCGAACTGGTCTGTAACCGGCAGTTTCAATTATTAACCGGTTTCGGTTACAAAAAAACCGGCTTTTTTATTAACGGGTTTCGGTTTTTTGGCGGTTCGGTTTCATAACCATTTTTTTTGTACATCTCTACGGGTACGTCATATGTGTGGGAACCACTAGTTAGTTATTATAAAACTTACTCTAATGATATCACATAAGCAATGCATATAATTTGATGCTTGAGTTTAAGTGGACAACAATATTGGTGGTCATCTTGAGTTGTCTAAAATTTTATCTAAGTGAACAAAAGTTTATTTAAATACTGGTATGATTTTCTTTCACATGACACTTACACAAATAAGTGTTGGAGGAGTTGATAGAGTTGGAGGAGTTAGTAGAGTTGAAGTAGTTTTGAGAGAGTTTTTGTGAGTGCATTATAAGTGTGTTTGTGTGTTCTCTATAAATGTTTGTACACACTTTCAATCAATACATAAACAAGTTTATTTACCTGTTTGTGTTTGTTTATATGTGTTCATACAATCGTGTGTTGAATTCCGCACATCACACGTGTGCGTGACTTAGAGGATGCATAGGGATTTTCAAGTGGCATGAGAGCTTAGCTCTTGATTGAGTGTGCTTTGAGTCACTTTGGACATTGGATTTTACATCATTTTCACGTTTTTTACTTAATTCTACACAAATTCTTGTCTAGATTGGATATAAATGGATTGTTTAGCTGGTTTTATTGACTGGGGGTGTTCTGGACTAAGTTGTTAAAATTCGATACAAAACATCGAATTGTTTAAACCCACCCTTGTTTCTTATGATTGACTATTTTCTAAATAGTTTTTTTTACAATACATTTGTTATTTTGTTGGTATTTTATCTTCTTTATCAACTATCAATTGTTTAAACCTATCCTTATTTAATACATACACCCGATTTAGAATACTAGAAAACTAATATTTTATTTCTAGCCTTGAAACAACAATAATCACTTTTAAAGCCAAGATTAAACATGAACATTAAAGAAAGTTCCGTCTATTTAATCACCCACATTATTAAAATATTTTAACTTTAAGTATCTAAAAAACTAATGATAATAGTTTAATATTTCAATAGAATTTTTCTAAAATAACATTAACATAATCAAATTTCAAATTCAAACTTATTTAAAATAAAAAGAATTAGAAAATTTTAGTGAAAAAATATGATGTGACAGGTAATATTAGTTGGAATCATTTATTAGAATAATAAAGATATCTTCATCAAGTCAACAAGCAAGGTATATTTGAACTTTAAGGGTGCTCGGTGTAGAGCTTGGGGAAGAGGTAGGGAGCTCCAACCTTGGGTGGGAATATCACCCCCGGTTTTGGGGAAGATTTTTCACCAGAAAACGGGAACCTCTAACCGAACAACAGGGAAAGTGGGGTACTTGTTTTTTGTATATTTTTTTCATTTTCTATTTAAAAATTATATAAGCATTGATTTTTTAAAAGTTTAAATATTTTATACTAAAGATTTTTTTTAATTATCTAAATACTAATTTTCCATTTATAAATTATCTAAATATTAGTTCTTTTTTCAAACGGTTACTATTCCAACAACTATATTTTTCAAACAGTTATTGTTCTAACGTCTATTATTTCAAATAGTTATTGTTCCATCGGCTATTTTTTTCAACGTTTACTGTTCCAACGACTTTTTTTTCATATAAATACACCATTTCGTTTTACATCCCACATTTGCATCTCTGATTTCACAAATCAATGCAACTACATAACTAATTCAAAGAGATGGGTGGTGGTTATCATCCAAGTGGTTCAACTGGATTGTCAAACCCTAAGCGATCGTCTCGTCGTTTTAACCCTCGACCTATTACATCAAACCCACCACCGGTAGCAGTTTACCACCTCCTATAACAGTATACCCACCCTTGTAGCAAGGTCACGACGATCACCCCGTCTAAATCCTCATCTTTTTAAGCTTTCACCTCCACAAGATGATGATTGGGATGGTATCAAGGATGAGGAAGCGAACATGGTGTATGAATACACCATGGCACAACTCCAATTTGATCGTCTACGACTTAGGGAAGTCGAACAAACTCTAACACAAACTCTCTACCCACAAACCTTCGTCTAACACAAGTCGTACCCAGCTGTGCTGAAGGGTATGAAACCGACCCGGGTGAGGAATACCTATCACCGGTGCACAATGAACCGTCCCCTTCAACTCCTGACTTTGGATGCCTTTGTCAAATTGCGAGGTCGGACGGTCGCGATAGCGATTGTAGCATACCATCTTCAAAAACCGGCCTATTTGATTGGGATGGGATGTATTAGCTTTGTGTAATATTTATGTAATGTATTAGGGGCTTTTATGTGTTTAATTAGGTTTGTGTAGTGTTAGGAGCGTGTAATATTATAATATTAGGTTTGTGTAATATTTATGTAATTTGTTTTATCAAATTTATGTATAATCTTATGTGTTTAATAAGAATTCCCTTTATAAAAACATAATTTGTTTTGAAAATTTTAATTAAATTACAGTAGTTTAGATTTGGGGAAATCTGGGACATTACGGCGCAATCTGCTTAAAAAACGTAGTTTGTTTTAAAATTTTAATTAAATTAAAATAGTTTAGATTTGTGGAAATCTGGGACAACATGGCGCAATCTGCTAAAAACGGAAAAAAACCTGAAGTAGCGCTGATGTGTCACACGAAAAAAACTAGGAAAAACGGAAAAATACCTCCACTCTAAACACAAAAACTTGAAACACAAAATGTTAGCTTTAAATTATAATTGTAAGCTATGAACTGTATGGAGTACATATTCTTTCTATACATTGGTTTTTCCAAAATCACACAAGTCAAAATGAATAGGCTACATGATGAATTTACATATTATCTTTTCCTGTTACATATATCCCAACAACTTAGACTATCTCCAATGCAAACGACGCTCTTAGGTGCCTTTAACTGCCTAATCAGCTGCCACATCATATCCTTAAAAATCCTTAAAAACCATCAATTTTATCTCCCACCATACAAACATCCTTACATATCCTTACATTTTCCAATCATCACCCATTTTTATTTTAGTTTACCAATTTTTTCTTTAAATTCACTTACTTAAATTATTAAAATGTATTCAAATAAATTAAATGATTATAAAATTAATTTAAGTAAAATAAAAAAACATAAAATATAGAAATTGCATTACCTAAAAACAAAAGTAAACTAGATTTAAAAACAAACATTTTAAAAATAAACATAAACTACTTAAATTATTAAAATATATTAAAATATATAAATGGTTAAATTTTTAATATGGGTAAATAAGTAATATCTAAAATAAAAAATAAACCAGCTCCAAAAAATAATAATTAAATGATTAAATGGTTAATCTAGTTTAACAGCACCTTAAATGGTTAAAATAATATTAAATGATTAATTTATCGGCATGGTCGAAAAAAATTAATTTATCCATCATCTCACTTTTCTATATCATTTTTTTATCCATCCATCACCTCTTGTTCTCTCTTCTTTTATCATATCTAAGCTTATCTTTTTCACCTGCAACTTACACTCTTTAAAAATAAAAAGAAACAATAAAATAAAAGAATGAAAATGACACAGTTACCAAGAAATGCCAAGCCCTTAACTTTGGGCGTCTGACAAACGGGCATGACCAGGCGGTGGCTTCCAACGCCAACCCAAATTTCAGACAGGTCCTATGTGGCTCGGACGGTACATATACGGGCGCAATGAAGTTAGCCTTAAAGTTAAAGTTGAAAATTTTAAAACCTTAACTTAGATATATTTGTATAATTTTAACCATTCAATGTTAGAACTTTAATAAGTCAAATAAGGGCTGCAAGGTATTAAAAACTAGTTAAAAGAGTTAGGTGGCAGATACTTGATGAATTCCATCTTGTTCTTTGAGCGTTTTTTTTCATCAAATTGTTTTGATAAGCTCTCTAGACAAAGTCATCAAACTCCAACTATGTATTTGTTTTTATCTATGCTTCAAAACTTTATCACAGCTGCATCCAATAACAAAATATATTAAATATAACTCAGTTTATGATAACCTGACATCAAATTGAAAATTTATGTAAATCGTCATATATTATAAAATATAAACAAGAAAAAAAAACTATTACATCCATTGAAAAAGAAATTAAAGTGCTTAGTTTCTAAGGTGTTGTAGTATAAAACGACTTTTAAGTAGTTTGACCTTGATGAAAGTATTTGACCATCTCATAAAAAAAACCTTGACCATCTCATGTTTTAAGTAGTTTGACCTTGATGTAAGGTATTTGATCATCTCATAAACACCCTTATCATCACATAAAAAAAACCTTGAAGGATTTCATAAAAAAAACCAAACCATCTCATAAAAAAAATAAAAAAACTTGGAAGGATATTCTTTCAATTCGATGAAAGTACAAATGACCTACAACTTAATTGGCATTAGAGAAGAAGTGAAGATTTAAGTTTGAGATTAGAGTTCTCTCAACCAGGTTTTATAGTAGTGGGGCTTTGAGGTGACGGCTTTTTCCCTAGAACTAGTGATGATGAGCTTGAACTACCCAACGCTGTCGGGTGTATGAGATCGCCTTTTATCTGGGGTTTTATTTCGTTTTCCTTTTTTATTTTATGAAAATGAAAAACGATTTATTGGATGGCAATATAACAGACCCATATGATCTAGTCGCACCCCATTCGGCAATTGGCCAATCTGTCTCCGGTTCTCTATAAATATATATATACACTTACAGGCATATATACTTGCTGCATCTAGCCAGCCATCTAGGGTTTAGTGGGACGAGAGAACAGCACCATTCTGGTCTCTTACAATGGCAGGATTGGTGCTATCAGGGTGCGCTATGAAACCCTTTTCCCAATCTTTACCCATACCCACAAAAAGGTTCATCACCACCCCATCAAATATCAATCTTTTACACCCTAAAGATCCAATCTTTTCACCCAACTTTCATGGGTTTTCAAACTGGGTAGTCAAAGTTAGTGCCCCACTAAGGATTCCATCAATAGATGAACAAGATTTAGATTTAAAGAGAGAAAGAATCAGTAGTTTAAATGTACAAGAAGAGATATTTGATGCAGGGGCCCCACCGCCATTCAAACTGGCTGATATTAGGGCTGCTATACCAAAACATTGTTGGGTGAAGGATCCATGGAGGTCAATGAGTTATGTTGTAAGGGATGTTGCTATTGTTCTTGGCTTAGCAGCAGCTGCAGCTCATCTCAACAATTGGCTTGTTTGGCCACTTTATTGGGCTGCTCAAGGAACCATGTTTTGGGCCCTTTTTGTGCTTGGTCATGACTGGTAATCTCTCTTGATTTTTCTGTAATTAGTTTGTCTTGTTACTTGTTAAAGTGGTTGGTTTTAGGGTTCAAATGCTCAATTAGGATACATGTTGGTGCAGATGTAGCTAAAAACATCATAGATATCTACTCTTTTATATAAAAGAACTATTGATGGCTATTTTTAACCATTCTGGACTTAAAGAATCAACCATATGACTACAAAAAGTCTTAATGGGTATGCTTGAACTGCCGGCTTTTTTTCTATTTTGTTTATCTTTTTCTGGGTTATTTTCATGTTTCTGGTCATGATTGGTAATCTATATTTTTTTCTATTTTCTTTGATATTAATCTTGAGTTTTTGTTATTAGTTTTGACTTTTTAATGGTCAAACAAGTAATTTTTTGTTCGAACTTGATAGAAAGTCATATAGATGTACATGACACAAGAACTGCATTGATATCAATATAGCGATAAATGTCGACTTGTTTCTACTTAAGTTCAAATTTGGTGACTAAGTTATAAATACCCTGTATTTTTGAAATAAAAAATTTAGCATAACCTTTTACCGTCAAACCTGTATCTTGCTGGCTTTGACTCTTTAATGAATTATTTTTCTAACAGTTTTTTGAAAGTTTGATGGTTTTCATAACATTTTCTGAATTTGATGTTCTTACACGGATTGCAAAAGCCGAAAGGTATATTAGTAGCAATATGTGAGGTATAATGACCAAATTAGAGATGACGTGAGCGCATAGTTAATAATAGCGCTCATAGCGAGCGCTATAGCGAATAGCGTAGCACTCATGTGGCGCTATTTGATTTTGGCGCCTACATAGCGCACAAATAGCGGGATTTTAGGTTTTTTTGCTTTAATATAAATAGCGGGATTTTTTACGTATAAATAGCAGGATTTTAGGTTTTTTTTTGTCAAGCATACATATAAAACAGCTTATTTGGATATAATATACATAATACATATCTCTAAAATTTTTTCCTTGTGTGTCGCTAAACATAAAATGGTGTCAACTATTTTGTAGCTATCGCTACGTAGCGTATAGGTAGCTTGTCGCTATCGTCCGCTATTCGCTATCAATAACTATACGTGAGCGGTGAGTGTGTTGCTATTATTGCAATTTTCCAAGTATTATATAAAAGGGCTACCAGTAAAAAATGTTAAAATCTTTATAGATAAAAACGAATGCCCATCAATTTAGAATACAACCAAATTAACCATTTGACTACAAAAGTCAAAAGGGTCATGGTTGATTTTTTCAGATTTTGATCTCGTTTAAGTGTTGTATCAATTTGTAGTGGCCATGGAAGCTTCTCCAACAATCCGAAGCTTAATAGTGTGGTTGGGCATCTTCTACATTCTTCAATTCTTGTGCCTTATCATGGATGGTAAGCTTTAATTAACTTCACTTGTGTTCACTTATAATCTCACTATTTTACAATATGAATTAAAGTACACTGATGGTCCCTGTGGTTGACCAAAATTTTGGATTTGGTTTCTAGCTTTCCAAAAGTACATGGATGGTCCTTGTGATTTGCACTTTGTAATACATTTAGTCCCCAACTTTTGCCAAAAGTACCTTGATGGTCCCTATGGTTTGCACTTTGTAACGCTTTCAGTCCCTAATTTGGACCAAAATGAAACCTTTAGATTTGTTAGATGGGGACTAAATGTGTTACAAAGTGCAAACCACAGGGACCATTCGTGTACTTTACTCTATGAATTATTACTCTATGAATTATTACAGTCGAGTATATAGACGAATGAGAAGAATTTCTACATAATTTTTTATGTTGTTATTTGAATAGGATTCAGTTCATAATATTTGCTTCACAAATTAAACTGATCATGAATTAATATTTTCTTATTACAGGAGAATCAGTCATAGAACGCATCACCAAAACCATGGACATGTGGAAAACGATGAATCATGGCACCCGGTATCTTTCTTATGGTTATATTTAGCATTATGTTGGTATTTCATGATCCATTGGAAGCAGCCTCTCTATCTCTAGGGATAGAGGTAAGGTTTGCCTACATCTCACCCTCCTCAGACCCTATCAATAGCTTTGCTATTTGTGGGATTTACTGGGTTTGGTTGTTGGTATTTCATGATCATTTTATATAGTTTCCTGACTTTTTTTTTCTATAGTTAACCGAGAAAACATTCAAGAGTTTGGATTGGATGACACGAACCCTACGCTTCACCCTCCCTTTTCCAATGCTTGCTTATCCATTTTACCTAGTAAGTTTACTTCTTTATACTTTAAAAGATCGATTACCCGTTCCATAGTAAATAAAATAAAATCATAACATTCTGGCTAACTAAATAAACAAATACGAAAACAACAATTTGTGGAATTGGTGATATGACAACATGCATGTTCATTCTTGTGTAGTGGAATAGATCTCCCGGAAAGAGTGGTTCACACTTCGATCCGAGCAGCGATTTGTTTGTTCCCGCTGAGAAAAAAGACGTGATCACTTCAACGATTTGTTGGACAACAATGTGTGCTTTGCTTTTCGGTTTGAATTTTGTTGTTGGTCCAGTGCAAATGCTAAAACTATACGGCATTCCATATTTGGTAATTTTAATATTCATGATTGTATTCCCGTTTTTTTTGTTATCTTGGTTTTAAAATGTGTGATGCGCTCCGATGCGTTTTGTTCCCAAAAGCCGATGCACAACGCGTGATGCGCGCGCATCATGTATGTGAGGCGTTTGTTATTTAGGGCGCATCAGGGGCACATCGGGTTCGATTTCAGAAAAATGGCCGCATCAGGGCGCATTATGCGATTTAGGGCCATCATGTGCTGTAATCGCAGCGCATCGCATTATCTGATGCGATCTCATCAGCGCATTGTGCGCATCACGCATTATGCGCACATTTTAAAACCAAGGTTGTTTTAGTAATAAGACGGGGCTCGAATTTGGTGATAAGAAATTAAAAGGAGTTTCTCATTTGGGATTTTTGTTTAATTTCAGATAAATGTTATGTGGTTGGATTTTGTTACTTACTTGCATCACCATGGTCATGAAGATAAACTTCCTTGGTATCGTGGAAAGGTATTCGCTCCTTAAACTAATTTCTTGTTATTTGGCATGCTACATATGTTGCTTAGTTGTTTATGTTTATATTTTGCAACCTGATAGTAAAATCTATTTAAAAAATGTTCCAAAAATACGGTAGTAGTTTTGATCAGTTTTTTGTTTTGGATTTTGCAGGAATGGAGTTATCTAAGGGGAGGATTGACCACCATTGACCGTGATTATGGTTGGATTAATAATATCCATCATGACATCGGAACACATGTCATTCACCATCTCTTTCCCCAGATCCCGCACTATCATTTAATTGAGGCGGTTAGTACCCCTTCATGATTCATAATTTTTTTATTCATGTTTTTGTATTACATGTTTCCACATTTCAAAAAGCTTGAGTTCAATTCTAGGAAAAGAAAATTATACTTTTTTCTCAGTCAAACTTAGAGGATTCTTAAATATGACTGGGATATGCCGTAATGTTTGAGAAATCACAAGATTTGCTTAAATTAATTTGAAAAAGCTTACAGAATACGTAGCAAATTTGGATATGAAAGTCACATGGTTTGACCCTTCTGGTCAAACTATCTCTTCTTATCTTCAAAGATTTTTTCAACTCCCATGGGTCCCAATTTTTAAAGAGAAGCCATCATTTGAGATGAGTCAAACCTTTTTTTTAAATAGTTAAACGTGACATGGATTTCGTTACTGTTTAATTAAATATTTTTCAATCTTGCAATTAAATCATCTTAACTTTGTTGAAAATCTTCAAGAAATTCAATGGCAACTATTGACAATATGATTTGGTCCCTTTGACCATCATAGTAAAATGTTAAGCTTCTTACTAAAAATATAAGCTTGATAGCTGTTCAGCTAGATTCCCGCAACCCTGCTTTTGTGTTCTTCATCTGTAATGACTTCTTACATGTAGCAATCGGATACATTTTGACATATGCTCAAGAAAATAGACACACTTTGACTTTTTTTAGTCAAATATTTTGTTCCTAAAACGGATAAAAATGATACAAGTGTGTAACATTTTCTCAGAAGATGTTCTGTTGGCAATTTGAAGTCGAAAAATTATACATCTGATCCCCAAAGTAAAAAAAAAACTGCTCACTTGTACTTGTTAATTTATTTGTAGTTTCCTATTGATGAATTCTTGCATTTGTATCAATAATAATAATTATTTCATTCTTTCTTGTTGTAGACGGAGGCTGCAAAACCTGTGCTCGGGAAATACTATCGTGAACCAAAAAAGTCATCGCCTCTACCTTTTCATCTACTGGGTGAACTAGTTAGAAGCTTGAAAAACGACCATTATGTTAGCGACACTGGAGACCTGTTATACTACCAAACTGATGATAAACTTGGCAAAGAAAAGTAGATGCATTTGATCATTCTAGCAACATTCTTTTTGAAGAACAATTGTTTGATAAATGAAGGGATTATGTCAACAGGGTTTACTGATAAAGAGTTTATTCATTCAGTTTATTGAACCTTACCATTCTTTCATGTAAACATTTAATTATTAAGAAAGAAAGTAAGTCATTTTGGTCCATGGTCAAACTTTATTCAAACAGTTAATAAAGTCAGGTTAGGTAAATTATTTGTGCACCCATATTTGTATTTTATAATGTACTATGTTAATTTCTAACATTGGAATTGGAAACTTGCAAAATAAATAAAAAACTTGAATCTATTGTTGATTATTTTAACTAGACAATACTTATTTTGTTAATTTTGAGTGTCGGTATGTGTAACATCAAAGCTTTCATTTATGTTTTAATTTTCTTTATAGCTTAATTATTACTTCTTTAACTTCTCATTCTCTTTTTGGGTTTCTTCAAATAATCTTTGTTCTGCATTCCTGTCTTTTTATTAATCAATTTCAGCCATGATCATGTGCAACCATTTGACTTGTATACTAATATAAAATAAAAATTAAAATATACGTATAGAACAAGTGATAAGGAGAAAATATAACTTGGGATTAGTTATAGATAGGTCCTTACACTAATACTTAGCAAAAATCATTGAAGCCATCATGTATGTATAAACAATTTGTTTTAACATTTTAACAATACGTAGGGTTGGTTTTTCTCTTTTACTATATAACTTAAATTTAACTAGTTTTTGTTATCTAACTAAAATTTACTTAAGAAAAATAAAGATTGAACCGAACACATGTCAATTCCCTTTCAACTATATCACGGCTATACTTTTTTGGTTTTTCTCTTTCGTTTGTCAATCTGCGATACCCAACAAGTCCTCGCTGTGCCGCGGCATCCACCGTAACATGAGGGCAAAAATAACTAGTTATGATTAATTGGTGATATGGACTACATAGGCATCGGCCAAATGACCATTAATAATTGTGGTTTGGAAATTTTTTGGTTGATAGTTCGAAAATGTCAATATAGGATTAAATATGATTGGGAAATAACAGAAATTAGTACTTTTTACAAGAAAAAGACTTAAGTATAAAATAAAATCAAATTTATGATTTTCTATTTTTCTTCATCATGTGAACATTTCATTAACATAACGAGTAGATTTGATATATAAGAATTGAGATGTACGGCATAGTAATGATAACAAGAATGTGTGAATACTAATAAAAAGGTCAACTCAGGGTTGGCAGTATTGATTTTTAAGTCATTAATAATTAACGCTAGTATATTTCTTACAATGGGTATTTGAAAGAAATGTTTGCCCCTTCAAAGTATAAGGTCAATAATTTTTAAAGGTCATAGGTAGCTTAAGCCTTAGGCCACTCGGTGTGGGGCCGTTCCAGGCCCGTCGCTGGCCGATGGCGCCACTAACACCATGTCGGGTGGCCTGTCGTCGTCGGAGGTGTCTCTCTGCGGACGTGTAGGACAGAGCGATTAAATATATATTTTAAATATATAGCCGTTGATAACGGCTAGTTTTAATAATTTTTTTTAAATTAATAATTTTACCTATAAATACCCCAATACCATCCCATTTTTTTACACACTTTATTCACCTCTATCTCTCAAATATATAAAACCATTCCCATCTTTTTATAACTCTCCAACCTTTTATAAAATCTTCCAACTTTCGTCATGGATCCATACAACCCGAGCAACCCGAACCCAAATCCATACAACCCGAACCCGAACCCAATTCCAAACCCGAACCCAAACCCAAACCAAAACATTTTCTCCGTACCCAGCTACTATCCTAGTATGGAGCCGAGTTGGTCATCGTCACAATTTTCATTCAACGCTTTTGGGGGTTTTTAACAAAGCACGAACGCGCTTTAGCGAATGAGCCAAGTGCAACAAATGCAGTCGGTTCAACAAATGATGATACGAAACCCTTTCAATTCGCAATCACAACCCGAAGAAGATGTTCAAGAATTTGTTCCGGGGAGCAATCGTCCAAACGAAAAAAAGGGAAACAAATTATGGTTGAGAAAGAACAACCTTCGAGAGGGAAGGCGAAACTCTGGACGAAGACGGAGGAGGCCTTAGCCAAGGCGTGGGTTAGCACTTCCAAAAGCCCCATTATTGGTACATAACTTTTCCCACATTTAAAAAATATATCAAAAATTGATACACTATACTTTTTTTTAATATAACTTTTGCTACAATTTAAAAATATAGGTAACAACCAAACCGGCGACGAGTTTTGGAAAGAAGTACTGTCGAAGTTTCTTGCGATAATGGAACAAGGTCATTATCGCGACATTGATTCCTTCTCTTCCAAGTGGAGAAAGATGTATCCGGTCGTGAATCGGTTTTCGGCGATTTATAATAACTTATATGCTGGTCGCCGTAGTGGGATGAGTGATGAAGACGTGTTTAAAGAGGCGATGCGTCGATATGAAGATACGCGTGGAACCGTTTTCCCCCACATACGTGCTTGGGAAATTTTGCAAACCAGCAACAAGTGGGCGCCGGTCCCAAATGAGGTTGTAACGGTCAAAAGAACAAAAACCTCGGAGACCGGTAGTTACAGTGCGGGTGGAGGCTCGGACGCACGATGTCAGATAAATATAAACGACGAGTCCGAATTCGATGATGAAGAGTTTTTGGTTAGAGAAGAGGAGCGTCCCCCCGGGTAGGGACAAATCAAAAAGGGCGGCAGCTGGAAAAAAACATGCCGCGCCGGGGGCAAGTTCCAAAATGGACGAGCTTATGAATCAGTTCAGAGTGTTCACCGAGGTCACGGCTCAAAAGATGAAAGCGACGGAACGCGAGGTCGAGTTTAAAGAGTGGGAGATCATGACAGCCGACATAAACGCGTATTCTGAAGAAGATCGGCCGATTTTGCGAAGAATGAAAGAAAAAATCGCAAAAAAGTGGAGTTCATAGGATTTTTTTAGGTTATGTTTTTTTTTTATTTTTTCGGTTATTTTTTATTTTTTACTTTTTTAGGTTATGTAATATGTGGTTTTTAATATAAAATGATTTTATTTATATAAGTAAATGTTAAAAACTAGTTTAATTAATAAAGAAAAATAAAAAACTAGGTGGGTCGGGTCGTCACCCATTTCAAAGCTTCCATCCCTGGAGGGACGTCCTCCAAAGTCTCTGACGCGTTTGCTGACGTGGCGGGTCGTCCTGAAGAGAGACCCGACACCCACACCGAATAGCCTTAAGGCATGTAGTTTCATATATGGTACGCGTTACATTCAATAATGACCAATGAGGCAATTCACTTTGTATAATATTATAAATATAAATAGCGATTGCCAAATAATTATTCAAAAAGATTATTCTAAGATCCAATAAAATGACATTTGTTTTCTGGTACTTTGAATAATATTAAAATAATGAGGTGGCTATTGTTCATTGATTAAAGGGACACAGTTTTGAACCAATGTAACCCTTTTTGATGTTTTCTTTAAAAGAAATAATATAAATCTACTATATCTAACTAGACCATCTTCCTCGCCCCTAGTTTATGGACAAGCCCCTCCGGCTATGGGAACTCATTTTCACATATTCCCTCAGTATATGCGCCCCCCCAACTGTCGGCATGTAACTCTCTCTTCTCGTCACGTTTGCAACTCCTCTCTCTTGGGCGCGGGCTTAGAAACGTGCTCTTAGCCTTGTGGTCTAAGCTTGTCTAAAAGAATAGTTATAAGAGCATCTCGTTTCTCAGATCTTGTTTCTTCTCTAATCCTTCTTTGTTCTTCCCTCTCTCGCCATCGCCTATCAAACATAATCTTCTCATTCTCCAACGCTTCCATTTTTTGCCTCCACTCCATGTCCCTTCTCCTCCTTTCCTCTTCCTTTGACTCATATAGTTTCATCCATTGCATTTCTATTTGCATATGTTGTTTCATCAAGTCCTCCAATATTTCTTTCAAATTAACCGTTAATGTACTACTATCTTTGTTACTAATCTTCTTTTTCTTCTTACTTGCCTTGTCCACATCACTCTCCTCATTCATGTCATCCTCATCATCAGAAGATAAGAGTCTCTTCTTTGATGACCCCCCTTCTGCTTCCAACCATAGCATCCTTTGCATTCGGCTTGTGAAGATCGCCTGCAACTCGTTATAAAATGGGAATTGTTGCCTCATACCTTCTTGTTCCATGGTCTCAAATCCCTAAACCAACATGCATCAACTCAATCATTAAACATATAGCTTCTTCCACAACCATATTTATTTAATTAAGCTATATATGCATTCTAGGGTTTTTCTTCAATATAAAATACACACATCATGAAAATCTTAAATCATCAACTATGGCATATATGTATTTCCATGCTAGCTTTAGTTTTACCATGGCAACTTTAATTTCTTTCATCATAATTTGTATATACTTCATTATCAGCAAGACGGAATTTTGTATCATTATAGTACATTTTTTTTTGAACTGTAGACCAACTAGATTTACAACTGACTCCAAAGGGCCAGCATATCATTATAGTACGTAACCTATATCTAAAACAATTGTAAGTATACACACATTTAATATATTTGAAGTTTAATTTTCCCTTCCACATAAAAAGTTCTTGTTTCTTGGAGGATTAAATGTATTTCTTTTGCTTTTTTTTCTGTATAATATATATAAAAAATATGAACCTTCAATCATAATAATAAATGGTTATATATATATATATATATATATATATTGCGTTTAGATAGATCTTAACTATGATATAATTAATGATTAAAGTGAAGTATATGGAAGAAGCTAGAAGTACGTACACACCTTATAACGTGTAACAAGATTCTTCCATTTGCATTTACACTGCTCACCACTTCGATTATACCCCCTCTCCTTCATCTTTGTAGAAATAACTCCCCATAACACCTTATTACGTTTCGTCTCCATGAACGTCGGGTCCAGCTCGGCTCTAAGCATCAAGAAATCCCTCGTTTCTTGTACGCTCCATTGCGGAAGCCGATCACCACCGCCACCTGAATCCATATGAAGGTGGTAGATCAAGAAAAGGTACGTTTAATTAATTATATTTCTAGCCTCTTTTGTTAGATAGCTAGATTGATTGAGAAGGAAGAAAGGGATCTTTTTTGGTTATGGTTTGAAAGAGAAAGAAGAAAGAGTCGATAGAGAAAGCATTGTAATGGTCAAACATATAAAGAAAAGGAATCGTATATTTATATATGTGTCATTGTATGTACATAAATAATATGAAACCATTTCTTTTGTTTACAAATATTTAATTTTTATTTATGATTTACTTCCTTCCACTCCTTTAACATAAAGAGGAGACATGTAATTAATTAATGACAGAAATTTTCGAATAAAAGTTGGTATAAAATCAAATGTTGTAGTAAAAAGGTAATTTTAGATTAAATGAATAAAAAAGAAATGAATGGGAAATACCTGGACAAAACTAAAAATTTGGTTCTCATCCTTCTACGCGGAAACTCAAGTATTTCTCTCTCTAACAATTCTTGCAACTATTCAAATTTTATATCTTTTTCGTACACATTTGTTCATTGGTATGCTCATCGTCATGCTTACGAAGGATTTCTTCGCCTTTGGCCTTTTATGAGATGATGTTATTTATAAACAAATGAAACTTACTCAGAAATCTTTATATTTAGTTAAAACCAAACTAGCAAACTAACTCCCAAATTCTAATCAAGTTTTTTAAGTGTTATCATAACTCTCAAATTCTAATCAAGTCTTTTAAATGTTACAAAAGTAATTATCAGACGTGGTTTGAAAATATTATTAGACACGGTTATACGCAAAGTCATGTCTAAAAATACATTCAAAATCACATATTTAACAAATATAAAGAAACATACCTTGTAAACCATAACTTAAATTAATTTTTCATATTTTTAGTATGAAATAAACAAACCACGTCCAATGAATCGCAAAACTCATAAAAAAATATTCGTAACCCTAATCCATCCAAATCAAATCATTCAAAATCACCTAGCTACCATCTCCACCAAACTTCTTTATTCTATTAACCCACTAGTGGTAACTTTCAAAAGCTACAAGGTTAATAACTCTTTTCTTTTTAATGACATTAATGTCATATTTAATTGTATAATTAGTAGTTATGTGAATTTATTTGTTTTTTACTTGCTTTCAATTGTTATACAGATATTTTTTCATTTAACTATGTCTTAACATCAAACTTTGTTTTATACATAGTAACAATGTGTGTTTTTAAGTATTTTTTATGTGTTTTTAGCTTGCTTTTAATTGTTATATTTTTTTGTATTTATCACTATGTTTTAACACCAAACTGTGTTTATATATTGTAAAAATGCATGTTTAAGTTTTTATAATTTATTTCATTTAAAAATATTTTTTATTAAATGTATATAAAAAGTATGATATATATATATATATATATATATATATATATATATATATATATATATAGGGTGGGGTTCTAGAGTGAACACTAGGTTGAGAGTGAACTGTGTAAACTAATCTAAGCCATTGGATTATATCATCTAGAGATTTTTAAACAATGACAAGATCGTAACTATAATGTTGTAACTTCCCTTTAAATTAATTGACAGAAGGGTATTTGCGTCTTTTGTAAATTGCATTTATTAAACAATATAATAAAAATTCTTAAAATCTTGCTAGTTTCTGTATATACAAGATACACAGTTGTTAGTGTATACACATGTGTACAGTCTCGATAATATTATATACACATGTGTACAGTCTCGCTAACTATCAATTTATACAAATACACAGCTGTTAGTTTATACACATATGTACTTAAGTAATACATATGTGTATAAATCTGGTTTATACCAACCTGTGGGAACAAGTTGTAATTATACACAAGTGCATAAGTCTTGTAATACTGACGTGTATACACATATGTAAAAAAACATAATTTAATTAGGTTTAATATTTAATTTTAAAAAGAACATAAGAGTTTATTTAAAAATAAACATTAGCCCTTTAGTCTCTTATAATTAAAATAATAGAGAAATAATTAAAAATGTGTGAGAGAGAGAGAGAGAGAAAGAGTTAAGAGATGAGAAAATTAAGGAATTTTAATTAAAAGTACTTGAATAATATCAATCTTACCTTTCTAATTTAAAAAATGATCAAAGGTCAAGATTAGTTCAATTAATTCACTCTCAAAAAAATGTTCACAAATGATCCTAATCATATATATATATATATATATATATATATATACACACACTTACACCTATATTAAATGGGTATAAATATAATATTTACATAATACACTCAGGTTAACTCTTTAGAATACAAGAACCTGTTCAAAATTTTATCTAATAGAGATAAATTTTGATTTCTCTCGTTCAATACTGTTTTTTTGAATATCCAATCTCATTTAGTATATGTATACAATTTAACGAGACGACATTAAGAAAAATCGGTTAGTATTTCCTCTACTCTCACGAGTTTGCATTTTTACGCATTCTTGGGGAGTTTAGGGGAAATACTGCCGATATTTTCTTAAATGTGGTCTCATGGAAATGTATACATGTGAGATCCACCTTAGAGCACCATTTTACATCATTTGCATACATTCATATCATTTATTTGTTTATTATAATTTTCAGATGGACCGTGGCGATTGGATGTACAAACAAAGTCCTACCAGTACAATATATATGATGGGTGTTCAAAGTTTCTTAAGACCGCCGAAGCTTATCGGGTAAATGCAGGAAATCAACTCATTTTTTTTCCTTGTGCATCGTGTAAAAATTTCTAGAAATATGATCTTAAAGACATAAGTTTCATTTGTTGAGAGATCATTTTATGACTAGATATACTTGTTGCTCCAAATATGAGGAATCGTTTTTCTAATGATAGCACGTCATCGTTCAATATAGACAATGATAAATCATATAATAACGAACAAGATATTGATTACCAAATGACACTTTAAAGGAAGACAATGACAACTTTAATGAAATGTATAATGATTTAGAGACTAATACTGGTGATAATGAGCAAGAAAAATTAAGAAAATTACTTAAAGACGAGGAAAAACCATTATATGCTCGTTGTAAGAAATATTCAAAACTTCATGCTATTTTAAGGTTGTCTTTCTCAAAGTCAACGGATGGAGTGATAAGAGTTTCATAGATCTATTGGTGCTATTAAATTACATTCTCTCGGAAGGTAACGAGTTACCACTTTCGTTATACAAAGCAAAACAAAAATGATGTGCGCAATAGGATTGGGAGTTGGAAGAATACATGTATATCTAAATGATTGTATGTTGTATAGAAATGAGTTCAAAAATCATCATAAATGCTTTAACCGTAACACATCCAAGTATAAGTGTAAAAGCGAAACTGATGAAGTCGACGATGATGTGACGAAACATGGATTACCAGCTAAAATGTTGCGGTATTTCCCGATTATACCAAGACGAAAATGCTTATTTGCAAACAGAAGGAAGCAAAATTGTTGCATTGGCATTCAGATAACCGTATAAATGATGGAAAATTAAGACATGTGGCAAATTCACCTCAATGGAGACCTATAGGTATCCAGAATTTGGTAACGAGATTAGGAACATATGGTTTAGAGTTAGCTTGAACAAGATAAGCCCTTTCGGAAACATAAGCAATCATCATAGTATGTGGTCGGTTCTTCTTTGCATCTACAACCTTCCAGCATCGTTATGCATGAAAAAAATATATAATGATGTCGTTGTTGATTTAGGGTCCGAAAGTACCTAGTAATAATAATATTGATGTTTATTTGTCTCCATTGATAGATATTAAAACTCTATGAAGTCCAGCTAGTCATCGCGTGTGATTCTTATAAGAAAGAATATTTTTGATTTGCGTGCCATGATATTTTGCACCATAAATGATTTTCTAGCATACGGTAATTTGTTAGGATATAGTACAAAGGTAGACATGCTTGTCCTATTTGTGAAGATGACACGAGCCCGAGGGTGAACATGAGCCAACAGAGACAATGTATAGACGTGGGCCCGAGTTTGTGTGGCTCTAACTTCGGTTCTAGTTCATCACATATGATATATCTGGATATTGAAGTAATATATACATATAGAGGCTGTAAAATATCAATGTGACAAATATAGACATATATAGAGGCCGTAAAATATCAATGTGACAAATATAAACATATACTAGTTTATTAAAACGTTATATGGTTTTGTAGAAGGTATCCCGATGTGAATTATTATGTTCATTTAATGCCTAAGCCATCATACAAGCATTTCCTAGTTTTGATAGAGACTTGGATGGCATTTCCATGGATGAACATTGCAAAAAGGTTCATGTCGATGAACTCTATCCACGATATATGGGAATTCAGATCCTTAACGAGACTTTTATAGAAGGTAAGATAGAATAGATTTACGAAACAATTTGGAAGTATTTTCAGTGTCCAAGAAAGTCAATAAAGGTATAATTGGTTAATAAACAATTTATCATTTGTCTATTATATTACAATTTTCTATAATATTTTCTGTTAGTTCTAGATTTTGGACGCGTTGTGTATATCAACCCAAGTGTTAACCGTTTTATACTAGAGGTAGTTTATATTACATTATTTTATTGGTTTTATATTATAATAAATTGTGTATTATTTTTATCAGACAAAATATAATATTGTGTTAGTATATGGTTAGAAATGTAACATTGTGGTCTATATAAAACACATCTAATGTAACCCTAATTATAACTTCTAATACAATACAATTCTCTGATTTAATTTGGTATCAGAGCTTTGGAGTACAACCACCGGTGGGGGCGGCCGACCACCACCGCCCTACCACCACCACAAAACTGCGCGCGATCTTACTATTCTACCCTTCTGTCGCCCTTAACCATCACAACACCAACATCACCGAAATTGCTTCCACCCATGACGAAACCCTAGCCGCCATCACAAATACCATGGTTTACACTAAAGCCGACAACCACCACCGCCACAACAACCAGAACCCTAGTTGCCGCCGGTAACCCTAACCCTAGCCGCTGTCGTCATCACCATGAAACCCTAGCTCCATCAGTTGCCGTTGATACAAACAAGCAGTCGTTGCTGCTACAAACAACCATACCTCCCAGCGTTTAGGGTTGCAGAAATAACCTGCAATAATCAAAACCCTAAGTCGTCGCAACTGCAATACAATAGTGGCCTTTTTTCCGGCGATTAAAACCTCAAAAACAAAACAAAACAAAGAGGTCTTGATAGGAGAGAAGACCGACAAGGGGAAACAAATTCCTATTAAAATTGTCGGTTGAAAAAAAAAAACAACTAAAAAAAACCCTACACAAAAGTGTTGCTGTCTGAGAATTATTGCGGTAGAACAAGGTGTTGCTGAAGAACAAGGCGAAAGCAAGGAGGAAAAAAATGAAGACCAACTATCATTCTTTTTTATGTTTTTATGTTTTTAAGTTTTCAAACAAAGTCACTCCCGTGTGCTTAGTTTGCGGATACCAAATTCAATCAGAGAATTGTATTAATTGTAATTAGGGTCACATTAGATGTGGTTTATATAGACCACAATGTTACACTTCTAACCCTATACTAACACAATATTATATTTTTTCTAATAATTTTAGACGTAGCATTTGTTGAACATGGAAGTAATGATTTATACAAAGATGATGTTTTTTAGTTGATAATGATGCATTTATTGACACTAGAATTAGTGTGTTGGAAAAGCGCCAAACCCAACATGTTGAAATGGTAACTAATCAAGTCATATATATATATATATATATATGTGTGTGTGTTTGTGTACATACATACACACATATGTACATTAAATTTAAACTAAGATAACAAATAGTTTGATATTTAGGCTATAATGGTTGTAGTTCAAAGCCCAGAAGCTGATAATCAAAACCGAAACAACCTAAACCAAAACAAAGTAAGGCCAAAGGCAAAAAAGGGCTAAAGCTAAAGTGACAGCCGATCGAAAAAGTATAGCTAGGCTTGAAATTAATCCAAGTAAGATTCAAATGGTTCGTCACTTGATGAACACATCAAGGGTGATTGGACTACTCAACTGACGTTTAACATAGATGAAACTATGTTTCCTATCGAGTTGGGTCCGACTCATATTGAAATTGAATCATTATTAGCACTATTCATCAACGGGTGGATTGATATCATTATTTTGTTTTGGTTTACATCGTAAGTTGTTAACACTATGATATTTTAAATATAACTGAATTTATTAATTTTTTCATAGTTTTTTTTTATTTAAGCTACTTGCATAACGCGTTGAAAGCTGAAAAAGACAACCAATGCTTGTTCTTACACGTGAACACAATTATTTGTAATATGTGAAAACATACAAAAGCAAAAGTTGAAGAACACATTAGGACTATGGTGATTTATCATGACGAGAAATCACCGTATTTAGTCAAGTAAGTCTAATCTAATTAACTTTTCTTTGTTTTAACTATGCAATAACTTTACTTTTTGTAGCGGATATTGGTCTTTGTTTATGATTGCAAGAAAAGAAAAGTACGATGGTTATATATTTTAGATTCAACATTGATAACGGGAAACAAACATCCTAAATAATATTGTCTTAGAGTATGATTTTTAATGCCTTACCAATAGAACTCACATTTCGTATGGTTCCGGCATGTTTGTTTTCTATTTCTGAGTTTGTAGTGCAAGCAACAAGCGACGGATGGGAATGCGGATATATAGTTCTTCAATCTATGTTCGACTTTGTCAATGTGTATCAAAACCAATTTCCCAAAGAAATATATCTCTATAATTACTTTTAGACATGCATAAATATATACAAAGATAACACGCACACACATATACGGTTATACCCGAATCCAACTCGACAAAACCCGAATACCGACAAACTCAAAACCCGAAAAAACAAACAATATTTTCGTCGATATTAACATTTTCTTTAAATTATTTTTACCTTTTCTCTTTTTTTTTTTATTTTAGATGTGGAACAACACGAAAAAGGCTACGAATGAAGAAATAGAAAAGTCTTTGAAGGATTTGATGCCAATTTTATTAACGGGTCGGGTATTTCTTAGTTTAAATCTAGTTTATTTACGGATATTAATATAGTTTGAATAGAGTTAGTAATGAATTGTTATTTTACCCGTTAATATTGCATACTTTTGGGTTGAATATGTGTTGGGTCGATTTTAGCATGTATTTTTGTTTTAAGAACTGTATTTCTGTTTCTCCAACCATCGTTACTTTTTTCATTCACAAAAGTGTTATTTTTTTATCATTTTATTTGTTAATTTCTTTAAAATATTCCATTTGATCCATTGGTTATAGGAACACCTTAAACAACCTGCTTTTAGATAAATGGGTGCCATCTACATCGACAGGGGCGGACCTACCTTAGGGGAAGGGTTAGCGAGCCTCCGCTATCCCTTGGCGCTCCGACGGCAGTGTAAATTTTGGAAAAATTTGACCTTTTTGACGTTTTTTCGATTTCGTTACCCTTTTATTATATAACGTTACCCCTACAAATATTTTCTAGATCCGCCACTGTATACCGGTTCAAATTGTGCAAATTACATATGGTTTTGGTGAGCCTTGCGTTGTTATTATGTGATTACCATAAGTTTGGATATACTTTTAGGTCAAAGGAAATGAAGAAATACAATGCTGTGGATAAATGGAACATACAATTTAGGTCACTTTATCAATGTTTTAGTAATAGAGTTGGTTGATAGGTTTAAGAATATGACTTTTGATGAGAGATTGTTATTTACTTTCGACATTCTTTTTGTCATGTTCAATTGGTAAAAGCTTCTATCTTAAGAGAACATGAAGAGGATTATTGAGTTAGAAAGGGGACATTGGTTGCATTTGTGTTTTTCCTAATCGTGAAGTTTACGGGTTATAGCCTAGTTGAATATATATAAGGATGGGTTAAAATGAGAACCAATTTGAGTTGTGAGAACCGTGAGAACTATGTCATCTAAAAGGTTTTTCGAATTTTTTTCTCAAAAGTCATTAAAAATCACTTGTTTCAACAAAAAGAATTAAAAAAAAAAATGCCGCATACCCACATTTACATGAGGCGTAAAAAAAATATTTATCTTCGTACAAAATTTACATCAGCGCGTAAAAAAAACTTGCATCAGTCAAAACTACCGACTCGACATTTTTTACTTTTTTTTACAGATTTGCTTATAATATTTCCATAAACGTTTGTGTAAAAAATATTTGGCCCAACTCGCACGGGATGAAAAAGTTCTCACAGTTCTCATAACTCGTGGTGATTCTCAATTGAACCGAGCTCTATATATATGTGTGTGTGGAGTGATTTGTATGGAACTTGGACAGGTTTAGATTAATAAAAATATATTTTTTTTATAAACTGTTTATAAGTCGCGGTTTCTATATCACCGACTAACAAGTGTTATAAAATATAAAGTAATTTTAAGTCACGGTTCAACAAACCGTGTCTCATAAATAGCACATTTTAAGGCGTGCATTTTAAGTCGTGGTCCAAAACCGTAAGGCGTGCAGTTTAAGTCGTGGTCCAAAACCGCAACCGAAGACTATTTTAACCACTTCTGAAGGTCAATTTTGTACTAGTATTAAAGTCACTTATGATTTTTTAACTTGCTCAACTTTTATTAGATTTTCCCGTCTTAAACAATTATTTATAAATGTTAATATATAAGAACATAAAGTAAACCAAAAGAAACATATATAATCTTTGTTAATATTTAATGATTTTTTTTCAAATTAACTTGAAACTAGTATTCGGATCCGTCCGCGATGCAACGCGACATCTAAATATGTCATGTATTCTCTTTTACTAAGATGTGGCACAAGTTAATAGAAAGTACTTGAATTGCGTATAATAAAATGTTGCCCCCAAAACAGAAAAAAAAAAACAAATTATGGGGTGAACTGCAAGCCTACATTAAGTTCCATAGATGCTATTTAACCTCGGTTTATTAAACTTTCACATTTGATTCGGTATCTGTATATGTCGTGTATTCTTACATAGAATTTTTACAACACAAGGATATACAAAGCTACAAAACTGTTGTTATATATTCATACGATTAGTAATATACAACCTAAAAACATACAAGGTAGAATATATAATTCAATAACAAAAGCATTGATTGTATACGACATACAAAATTTACATTCAGTTTTACATACGCGCTACAAAGTAATGTTAAAGCTAGACTTTAACATCCTTTTGGCCTTCGTAGCGCGCATACTACGCACCAATGGAGACTTGTAGTTCCACTTGTTTCTCACATATGCTAGCAACGCTCGCAATTAAGTCATTAAGCTTTTCAGATAACAGTCGAACTGATTTGATAACATCTTCTAAAAGCTTCTCAAGTTGTTGTAAAACAGTAGGGTCCATGCGTGAAGAAGACATCCTGCAATAAAAGATAAGTTCTTAGGATCTGAGTGTGTATTTGTGTGTGTTATCAATGAAACAGTGAAATGTTGTTGATCATATTTAATTATGAAATAATTAAATATGTTGGGCTTATATTAATAAAGGTTTACACATTAGAGCTACATTTGAGCTTTAAGGGGGTTTTGGGCTTCCTAGTGCCTTGGGGGCCTAGGGTTGTAACTGTTGGACTTAGTGAGTAGTATAAATACATATCTTAGGTCAAGGTTTGAGGGTTAGAGAGTTGTAATTGCAAACTTGTATCATACACTTTTCTAGTGTATGCAAGTTGTTTTGAATTCAAGAGATTGTTCTTCTTCCTAATCATTATTTCCGCCACTGATTAGGTTTGTGATACCTGTTAGATCCGATATCAGGACTTACAATTGGTATCAGAGCCTGCTGCGCAATACAGGCTCCAGGTATCGTAGATTGAAGAGCGATCGGAAGTGGAGTTGCTGCTGTTTCAACCCGGATTACTCTTCAGGATCGAAGATTTGCTGTGTTTGTTCGGAGTTGCTACTGTTCCGAAGAACTCGAAGAAGATTTGAAGATTTTGGATCTGCTACTGTTACAGATTCCGAAGAACTCGAAGAAGCTTCAAGTATTTCAGATTTGTTATTGTTGAAGATCCCGAAGAACACGAATGGGATCATCCATCTTGGATTGATCCCGAACTACTGTTCAATCCGGATTGCTACCATTTCAGATCCGAGACACTGTTGGTGGTTATCAGTTTCTTGGAATTCGGGTTACTGTTGCTTGGAATTCGGACTACTGTTACATTCGGATAAGGATTAGATTCCGGACTGATTTCATTCCAGATCTACTCATATTCTGGATTATTCCTGATTCCGGATTCATTTCGGACTAGTTTTCATTCCGGATTCTTCTTTATTCCGGATCAACATCATTCCGGATTACTTATTTCGGATACACACTGCCTTTCGGATCACATTTCAGATTTTCTCCAATTTCAGATTATCCATCTCGGATCAACATCATTCCGGATC
The DNA here is from genome assembly GCA_947069175.1 of Scalesia atractyloides. Taxonomy (NCBI): domain Eukaryota; kingdom Viridiplantae; phylum Streptophyta; class Magnoliopsida; order Asterales; family Asteraceae; genus Scalesia; species Scalesia atractyloides. The sequence goes on from CAMTDV010000026.1 coordinate 18,778,884, forward strand.
CGGATTCATCCATCTCAGATTCATTCATCTCGAATTTGTCGATCTCGGATTTGACCATCTAGGATTGATTTCGGATCTGCCCATCTCAGAGTTGACTATTCCGGACTAATCATTGTTCATATTATAAAATTTGAAATTAACTGAATTTAAATTTACTTGGTAATTTTAATTAAGTTAACCATGATGAACGGCTACATGACAGCTCAAGATTTAACCAATGCCACTTTGGCTGCACTGCAGTCACAGACTCTGGCCCTCCATCAAGAATTGGATCAAGTGATTGGCACTTCAACTAAAGTGTCTCGTCTGTTGTATGGAGATGAGTATTACGAATGGAAGTTTAGATTCGAGCAATATTGCAAGGCAAAAGAGCCTGGTGTGTGGAGGTGTATTATGAATGGTCCACGGACGATAGTTTACGGTACCGATCAAGATCCGGATACAAAGATTCCAAAGCCCAGTTACTTGTGGACTCCAGAAGATGTTAAAATCATTGAGGAAGATGAAAAGGCCTCGGCTGTATTGACAATGGCGCTTGGACCCAATATTTCAATTGCGGTCAGAAATTGCAAGACCGCTAAAGAAGTCTGGAGTGAATTGCAAAATCTATATGAGGGAAATGCGGATATGAAGGCGAGTAAAGTAAGTTAGCTGAATCAACAATTCAGCTCATTTAATCACATTTACGGGGAAACCATTGAGAACCAGATTCAGAGTTATATGAAGTGTGTGCAAAGATTGGACAGCTGCTGTGGCTGGTATTATTGCTGGAAGATTAGGAGTGGATGCGCAACCTAAAGGCTAGAAGGCCTAATGTGGTAAACCTAGGGGGAGATTGTTGGGCTTATATTAATAAAGGTTTACACATTAGAGTTACATTTGGGCTTTAAGGGGGTTTTGGGCTTCCTAGTGCCTTGTGGGCCTAGGGTTGTAATTGTTGGACTTAGTGAGTAGTATAAATACATGTCTTAGGTCAAGGTTTGAGAGTTAGAGAGTTGTAATTGCAAACTTGTATCTGACACTTTTCTAGTGTATGCAAGTTGTTTTGAATTCAAGAGATTGTTCTTCTTCCTAATCATTATTTCAGCTACTGATTAGGTTTGTGATACCTGTTAGATCCGATATCGGGGCCTACAAAATGAATGCAATAGAATTTAAACACAAACACAAACATGGAAAGTTGTCATATTGTATTTCATATATAATCAAAAGATTACGATTACATGTATGAATCTCATTTTCCTTTAGCATGATCACTAACGTTCTGTTTGTACAAAAAGAATGCTGTGAAAGTGATAAATAGATCTTAACAGAGAAGATCTATTTATAGTAAGTACAAACATCTGTTAGAAAACCAGGGCTGACATCACCCTGATTGTGGTATCTAACATTCCTAACAGAAAAGATTCTTAGTTGTTACAAACATCGGATCATTCTTAACATATGTTCTAAGACTCATAAAAACTGTTTACAAACTTTCTTGTGGTACTAACATCTGTCCCGGAAACCTTTGTTTGTGATCATCAAACATCTGTTCAGGTTAAATAGATGTTTGGTCTTCTCATCAATGCTTAATCTTTAGCAGAGCTTTGACCTTTAACATACTTTCTTTCTTTTCCATTTTAGAGCTTTCAATTTCTCAACAGAGCTTTCAAAACTTCAAATAGATCTTCTGTTAGTTTTCAAGATTCATTATCTTTGGGAGGACCAGATCTTCATAACTTGATTTATTCCTGATCAGATTAGCATATTTTGGTTTACAATCATCTGTTCTTTTATAGGTTCACCAATGTCCCCCTAGAACAGATGATGCTAAAACTAAACTTTATTTTGATCATTATTTAGGTCTCATCAACTTTTCTCTTATCTTACCTTTAAATTGTAATTCAAACTTCATAAGTAAAGATCTTCTAGATCCCTTTCAAGTTCAAGACCCAATAGGTCTTGTAGATCTTCATTTTTCAGGTTGAAAGCACTATTCATAGAGATCTTTTCAACTTCTCATTCTACCTCGAGCAAAGTTAATTCACGGCTAATCTTGATTGATTTCCATTTCAAAATTTTGGAGCTGGAAGGATTTGTTGGGGCAAAAGTTATTGGATATGAGTTGGGAGAAGGTGGTCTACCTGTTACTTGACCAATGAGATCACCAGTATTTGTTATTACATACAAGAATTGATTCCTGATTCCTCTTTCCTATAATAATCTTCATATTCTTTCATTTCTTCTGTAAACATCTCTTTCTGTCTTTTCAAATAAGTTCTTACAGCTGAAGGAATGTTTTTATTAGATGGAAGTTCAGTTGGAGCAACCAAAGTTTTGATAGGAAAGTCTACTTGATCACATGCTGGCTTTCTTGGAGTTGAAGGGTCTTTTACCGGAAGTTATTCCAACATTGTGTAGTTTTCTTCAATAGTTGCTTCACTCCATCTTGCCATTGATCTTAAACTTCCAAACTTGGTAGCAACCATCTTTTCTTTCATTCTCTTTAACTGCAAAACCCTTGTATCATTTAGCCTTTTGCCAACCTTCCGGTTTAGAGGTGTAGGTTTGTTCAGTGGGTCAAAGATCATCTTTTCTATCCTTAGGGTTTTATCCAGTCGGCTTCAGTTGTCCACCCATAGAGTTGAGCTCTTATTGCCTTGTATAGTTTGTTCTTCATTATGTGATCTAAGTAATCCTCACTCATTGTCTTTTTAAGTTCCGGATCTGTGACTGGAGCATGAGAGAGTTTCATACATATAATTATGCATAATCTTCAAGATTATTTATGTCAACTTGGGGTATATGCGTGACGATTGATATCAGTAATCACAATACACAGCGAAAGATGGGAGTTTAAAGTAAAATTAATAAAAGTACAAACCAGAAATAAAGTACAAAGATTTATACAAGTTGTTCGTACGAAAAGATCCACAGGGGGATCAGATGATATAAAATAAGACTTAAGACTAACAGGGTCTTTTTCTGTGGAGTTGCAAATTCCAATAACTAAAGACCAAGCAGCTCCAGCCTATTCCATACTTGTTTTGTCACACACGCTTAGTCTTTTGAAAATACGTCAGTTTTCACTGGTAAATACAATTAACCAACTCTTTTGAAAATCTTTTCAAAATGATTTTGATACCATTTGGTATATCATTTTTTAAATAACTTGAGACAAACTATATCTCTTGTTATCGGTTTTACATGCTTGTCAATACAGTTAAGGATCGGAACTAAACGTCGATACATGATTAATCGACACACCACATTTCCAATATGATATAAATATAGCATAAGCGTTTGTCAGGTGTATGCCTACACCCTATGCTTAGGTCGTGGCCATTTGCAATTAAATGAGTTGGGAAATCCAGGACACGGTCATATTAACCCCCCCATGTTTAAGTTATCAAGCAAAATAGATTAAAACGAGTTATTTTAATTTCATGACATCATTCACCCTTTGTCCAACACACGACCAAGCGGCTAGTGCCAGATCCCAAGCCTTTATAAATTAAAATAGGCTAAAAGTAATTACATGTGCTAGCCTTTACAAATAAAGATGTTTAGCACATCTGTATCTCAAAAACAACCTAAACTAAGGCATAATTTACAGGAAGGCTTATAGTCTGGACGGAAATATATCCGTTAGAATGTTAACGGGTCATATAAAAATCATTAACTTTGACCGGTTAACTTAATTGATACGTACGGTTCACTAGATTAAGCATAGACCTGATAGAATGTGGTTTATACCATCCGAGTGTAGGGACTTGTGTAATATGGGTCAAATAACCAAACATTCTGATTAGAACCGAATTTGAAAGGTTTTGACCCGATTCGGCTAGTTTATTTATTTTATTCTATATAAACTAGCCGTACACGCATATGCAGTATCGGGTGGTCGAATAGGTTTACGACAACTCCATTATGCCAAAACATATTTCATTATGTTATAACTTCAGTTTCAAACTCAGCTCACGAGTTTATTTGGTTTCAAAACCCATTTTATACCATAAGGGCTTTTGGTATTTTTAAGGAATAATATGCGGACTTATCAAATGATATGATCAAAAGATTTAAGCTCAGAGGGTTATTCCCTATAATATTATGATCATATAATAACCTTAATACATGCTCTAAAATTGACCAAACGGGTCAGAATCGAAAGTCAAGGCAGAAGTCAAAGTGTTAGACTTTCCATTACGAAATGAGCTCTAAGTAGGAAATGACAAGTTGGACATGATTAAACATGTCCTAATATGTTATATAAACTATTATAATGTTAAAAATTAAGGTTTTGATACTTAGAAACTCATTTAGCGTAATTTGCAAAAATTTACGTTTTGACTTTTATTTAAAATAGCGTTGACTCGTCATTTCGTCTACTTAATGTGATCTTTAGAGGGTTTAATCACAAGGAATTAACACCTTCATTATAATGATCGCGTTGCAAAGTACGATTTGAACTTTGACTTGACCGAAATGGTCAGAACTGAAAGTCAAAGTAAAAGTCAATTTGCTTGACTTTCGGCTAATAACTAGCCTAGAAATAAAAATAGAACTAGGGAGAACACTTACAATTGTTCAAGGGAAGTTTAGACTTTAGGTAGGATGCCTATTTTGAGCAGAAGCAACTCCAAAGATAGAGAGAAAGAATTTTTGAAAGTGCAAGTTTGAATGGTGAACCTGATCACCTATTTATACTTGAATTCAATCCCTCAAATCTTGCCAAGTGCGTCAATGAGTTTTAAGAGTGGATTAGTGGGAGGAAACATGTCTTAAAAAGGTCAGAAGGTAGCACAAGTCGAGCAAAGGTGGCAGGGGACAGCTGCAGCAGCTGCAAGCTACAACTGTTGTGCCAGCGACACCCTAACAGACTATAAGGTTGATGGCTTACGGTCCGAAAGGACCTTTCTGGCACCCATGGTTTTCAAATGCCTTACAGACCATAAGACATATGCCTTACGGTCCATAAGGGACCGTCAAAAGCCAAAAATTTGGCATTTTGTCACATTTGACCCCTCCATTTATCATCTTCCATATTTTATACAAAAATTATCCCTCTCATCCAACATATTTGGAATATTTTGATAGTTACAGACACGTGTTACCATATTATATGATAAGATTTCTGAGGTGTCACATCCTCACCCCTTAAAAGAGATTTCGTCCTCGAGATTTTATTTAAATAGATAGGGGTACTTTTGTCTCATACTTGATTCAACCTCCCATGTAAATTCTGGGCCATGACGGGAATCCCGTGACTTTCATGATTGGGATCAATTTCCTTTGGAACTTTCTAACCTTTCGATCCTCGATCGATAGGTTCTCAATAAACCTTTGGTTTTCATTAATCTACACATCATGGTGCGGCATAGCTAGCGATTCACCGGCTAGACATTTCTTCAGATTTGAAATGTGGAATACATTATGAATTCCACTTAGTTCCTCAGCTAGATTAAGCCTATAAGCTACGGAACCGACAAATTCAGTTGTCTTGAATGGTCCAATATATCTTAGGCTCAATTTGCCCTTCTTTCCAAATCTCATAACACCTTTACAAGGTGATACTTTTAATAAAACTTTATCTCCAATTTAGAACTTAACAGGTTTTCGTCTCCTGTTATGGATTTGTATAATTTTATCTGTAGTCTCAAGGACTATCTCAGTCCCATATAGTTGGCTTTCTCCAACCTCAGCCCAACAGACGGGCGTTTACATGTTCCCCAATATAAGGCTTCAAATGGAGCGGCATTAATACTCGTCTGATACTATTGTAATAGGAGAATTCTATGAATGGTAGGTGATCATCCCAACTACCACCAAGATCAATGATACATGCTCTCAGCATGTCTTCCAATGTTTAGATTGTACACTCACTTTGACCATCTGTCTGTAGATGGTAAGTCGTATCTAAATTTAATCGCGTGCCTAAAGCTTGTTGGAAACTTTTCCAAAAATGTGATGTATACCTGGCATCTCTATCGGATACTATGGATATTGGTACTCATGTAGGGACACAATATTGTCCACGTACAACTTGGTCAATTTGTCAGAACTGAAAGTTTACGTAATCGGTAGAAAGTGAGTTGACTTAGTCAATCTATCGACTATCACCCATATCGTGTCATTGCCACGTTTTTCTTTTAGGTACTTGGTAATCAAGTCCATGGTTATGATTTCCCATTTACACATGGGAATTTCAAGTTGTTGTAGCAAACCTGACGGTTTCTGATGTTCAGCTTTAACTTGCGAACATGTCAGACATTTAGTTACATAGGTGGCTATGGACTTCTTCATGCCCATCCACCAATAATTCTTCCTCAGATCCCGGTACACTTTATCTCCTCCAAGATGTAACGAATATTTGGAGTTATGTGATTCTTGAAGAATCAGATCTCTGAGTCCTTCGAAAATGGGAACCTAAATTCTATCGTTAAATCGAATTCCATCATTTCCATATGTCAACCGTTCAAGAATTCCATCTAATCCTCCATTAGGAGCATTTTCTTCTAATAAGGTTTATTTTTTTAACCTCAAGCAGTTTTTCATTTAAGTTGGTTCGTAGTTCAATCCTTTTTGAATGAATCCTCAATGGTTTGATTCTCTCTTTGCGGCTCAAGGCATCACAACGACATTAGCTTTGTTAGGATTATAACGAATCTCACATTCGTAATCATTTAATGTTTCCATCCAACGGCGTTGCCACATATTTAATTCTTCTTGATTAAATATATGTTGGAGGCTTTTATGATCTGTGTATATGACACGCTTTGTGTCATATAAATAGTGCCTCCACAACTATAGTGCGAATACCACTGCACCTAATTCCAAATCGTGGGTGGTGTAATTATTTTCATGCTCCTTAAGTTGTCATGATTCATAGGCAATCACTTTGCCTCTTTGCATTAACACACATCCTAATCCTGTGTGCGAAGCATCATAGTAGAGTACAAAGTCATCAATTCCTTCGGGTAATGATAATACTAGGGCATTTACTCAATCTTTGTTTGAGAATCTCAAATGATGTCCCCAGTCAAAGCTTGCATTCTTACGTTTTAACGTGGTTAGCGGAGTGGCTATTCTCAAGAAGTTCTCAACGAACCTTCTGTAATAACCAACCAATCCCAAAAAGCTGCGAATTTCGGAAGGTGTCTTGGGTGCTTCCCAATTCATGATTGCTTCAATCTTAGCTGGATCCACTTGAGTTCCACGTTCACTGATCACGTGTCCTTAGAATTAGACTTCTCTAAGCCAGACTTACACTTAGAGAATTTTGCATAAAGCTTCTCTTGCTTTAGCAATTAGTGAATACATCTAAGGTGTTTATCGTGATCATTCTTGCCACGAGAATTAGATAAGTAGGTCGGCTATATAGACAATGACAAACTAATCCGAATAAGGTTTGAAGACCCTATTCATGAGATCCATGAAAGTTGCTGGAGCATTAGTGCGTCCAAATGGCACAACCAAGAACTCATATTGTCCGTATCTCGTTCTAAAGGCAGTCTTTGGAACGTCTTCACTTCTTACCTTCAGTTAATGATAACCCGATCGAAGATCGATCTTCGGAAAGAAACTTGCCCCTTGCAATTGATCAAACAAGTTGTCAATTCTTGGTAAGGGATAACAATTCTGAATCGTTATCTTATTCAGCTCATGGTAGTCAATGCACATCTTCATTGAACCGTCCTTTTTTTTGACAAATAAGATAGAAGCTCCCCAATGGGATGAACTAGGTTGTATGAAACCTTTTTCTAGTAGCTCCTCAAGTTCCGCCTTCAATTCCTTCATCTTGGTCGGCGCCAAGCGATATGGAGCTCTAGCTATTGGAGCTGACCCAGGCAATATGTCGATTCTAAATTCGACCTTGCCTTTCAGGGGTAATCCTGGTAAATCTTCTGAAAATACGTTGGCGTATTCAGAGATGATCGATATACTTCCATCTTAGGCTTTGGTGTATCCATTGTCACCTGTGCCATGTAGATGACACATCTTCTCTTCAGACACTTAGATGCTTTAAGCAAGGTTGCGTTCTTGGGTAACCCGTAGTATCGATCTCCATGAATGATGAGCGTCTCGCCAAATGGGGATTTAACTTCGATTAGTTTTTTATCGTAGGCAATGCGGGCCTGGTTATGGGCTAACCAATCCATGCCTAAGACTATATCGAATCCCGCAAGATTCATAGGTAAGAGGTTTATTGGAATGGATTAATTTTTGACGGATATGGCGCATCCCATTAGAATCTTAGAAGCTATTTTGATTGTACCATCAGCATTTCTACTTCATACGAATGATCTAGAGTTCTTAAGGGTAGTTTTATTAGTTTACTAAACTTATGATCTATGAAACTTTATCAGCTCCAGAATCAAATAAGACACGTGCGAAAATTTTATTAACAAGAAACGTACCTGTTATAACATTTGTGTCCTCTCCAGATTTGGAATTTCCACCGGTTGCACGCTTGGTGCAACTAGTCCTGATGTGGCCTTACTCGCCACACTCGTAGCATAGCACATTCTTTATTTCTTTACACTCGTGGGTTTTGTGGTTGGTCTTCTTACATATGGCATAAGGCCTTTGTGGTTGATCCGACCGACATTATCCCCAATGTCTTTTTCCACACAATTTGCATTCGGTCCTATTATCATTGGACCTTGATTGGTTCTTGTTTGAACTGAACCTTCCTTTCTTCGAGTTTTGAAAGCGGTTATCCTCTCGTTTCCTTTTCCCGTCAACCTCTTTTTTAATTATCCTCGGTGTCACTTCATCCTCAATCAGTGAGAGAGCAAGACCCAATGCCGATCTGAAAGTAGCGTTGTTGGAGGATTTCACCATCCCCTTGATCTCTAGTGGTAAACCACCAATGAAACGCGCAACGCGTTTGGATTCAGGTGTAATCAGATATGGAACCAATCTGGACTTGTACTTATAGTTAGACACATACTTCCTACAGTCTAAGTTCTTCATTGTGAGAGTCAGAAAATCTGACTCTACCTTCTCAACCTCATAAGGAGGGCATTAGGTTTCTTTAATCACTTCAACAAATTTGTCCCATCCCATGTGGCAAGAAACTTTCCCTGTAGACTAAATTGTGGCTTTTCACAATGCCAGAGCATCATCTTTAAAGGATTGAGACACATACTTGATCGTGTCTTTCTTAGAACATCCGCTGATATCTACAACAGTTTCCATTTCGTCTAGCCACTTGATGGCGTTAGTAGCTCCTTTTTCCCCGTGAAGTCACAAGGTTTACAAGAGACAAAGTATTTATATGAGCATCATTCCTTAGATTCCGACCTTCCTTCTTGGCAACATGTTTTGACTCGCTCATCTCACTTTTAGTAGAAGAGAAATATGAGCTTTGAGTCTTATGTGTGAAAGATTGAGGGATATATGTAGATTTAGGATTTGTTTGTCCTAGCTCTTTATAATTAGCGATTAACTCTATCGTAGCTTTGCTGACTTTCGCAGCGATTAGGGACTAGAGGTTATTTCCTCCGCCCTCTCGACCAGCGTGCTCCACATTGTCACACCTATCATTGTTGTTGCTAGAATCTTGGTTTGTCATAATATTGATAATTGAGCTTCAGGCCAACATATAATTATTATTTTGGGCATATCAATTAAATATTAAGGTGAACACTTGAATATTTTAGAAGGAGAAATTAGAATTTCAAAATTTATAAATTCATAATTTCAAATTACAATGCTCTGTCTAAAATGGAATTCTTGGAATAAATAAAATACAACATAATGTCTGAATTTACTTTTGGAATGAAAATTACAATACTATATCCTAAAAATGACTTTTGGAAATATAATGTAACAATAAATAATAATTTAATATCTTCACTCATCTCTTGTAACACCCTGTTTTGTGAACAAATAAAATATATATGAAACTTGTATTTCATATATGATAAAACGAGTAAGTAAGTTACGTTTAGAATGAATTAATTGAAATATGAGATATCTAGACGAGTCATTGGTATTACAAGAGACCGTTTAATAAGAACAATAAAATATATTATATTTGACTATGCATTAAACAAAAAGTGTATTATATTTGACCATACTCCGTTCTAAATTAGACTTAGGTCAATACATAGATAAAAATGAGCTCGTCTCGGTGGCATATCTCTAATTTTATAAAACGTTATAGTTTAAAAGTTACAAGAGAAAAACGATTGAATCAGCTGAATTAATTATAAAATAATAATAATAATAATAATAATAATAATAAAAATAATAATAATAACTAAAATGTGCATGTATATACGATGTATATGTAAATGAAATCCAATTAGTTATAACTTTTGCCGACTATGGTAAACCGACTGAACAATACGGTGTAAAATGTTCTTATAAATAAGTATGTTAGTTTAATAACATTCACATTCAATCTTTTCCTCAAACTAAAAACAGGTACGTAAGTTTTATGTTTATTTACATTTATAAATAAGTAATATAAGTTTAATATAACATTAGGAGAAGTTATGATATTACAAATAAGGTTTAGGGTTATAATTTAAGTAGGTGTTAGGTAACTTGATTCTAGTCTAGACATAGACTGTGTACTCGTGCTTAGACTAGGTGGGTTGCTCAAAGCCGACCATGATTATAACTAGTTAGTACCGCATTATTAAACTATCATCTAAGATTGTCTTGGTACATGTTCAAGGTTAAAGTTCTGATCAATTAATTATCGTATTGCCTAAAGCTAAGGTGAGTTTTACGAATGCTTTCCAAACGTGAGCATGCTTATCCTAAACTGTAACTGTTATAAGTATGTCAAACTCATGATTGGTTGTACGAATGTGATATATCATGGATAACTCCCAGGCATGCATACACATGTATATATGTGCCGCTACGGCGGGAATGATTGGCGAATTACACCAGTACGGTGTAGTTGAATCTGATTGTATGTGGGGCTAAACACCGATGGTCATCTAGTGATTTCCATTGTAGGGAAACATCGTGAATATTGCATGGGCGGGTACAAGTCATGAATGAGTTAATGTGATTGTTATAAACTATTGATATTCGTGAACTCACAACCATAAGCTGACGTGCCTTTTAAGCATGTGTCACAGGTAACGAGGCTTGAGGGCTAGGTACCATAAATTTCCGAGCCTACATGGCCGAAGGAAGCTTTGGACACTAGATCCGAGTGTCTTGTGAAATTTTGTGAATCAGAAAATAGTTAGCCTAATGTAATGTTGTTTCGTTTAAGTCTCCAACTTTTGTACCTTATAGCTTTGTGTTAATAAAATACGTGTTTTCCGCTTAAGTGGGTATTAATTGTGTACTTTTCATCCTTTTGTGGGTAAGGTGTCACAGTTCATATTAGAGCCAAAGATTTTAACGAATTAGGTATTCGGTAGGGATATCTAGGCTTCGACATTTGAAATTAGGCCTACCTAAAAAAAGTTATATACTCTTATAAGTAGTTTACAAATAAGGATGCCAAGGGTAGGCAAAAGACCTGACTTTAAACATTAGAAGACCCCAGCTAATTTTGATTTACAAGTAGTATACGAGTCCAAGTATCAACCTTCTAAGGATACAAAATCATAAGTAGATACTTATAATGACAACAATAGCTTATGAACCCTCATTAAGTTACCACTCTGTACCCACCACCTGTAGCAACAATTACCCTTATATCATGTCCCTTTACTCATTAAGGAACTTAGAAAGGACACATCTTAAGGCATATACCATATTTGAAGTGAAAAAAAAAATTCAAATGAACCATTTAAGCACCCGATGCATACTCCTCCTAGAGAGAAAATTCCACCCCTACCAGAGCCTGAACCATTTTGTATAATACAAACTAACCCTCATGGACCTATAACTATATGCACTCCTCGTAAGACAGTATGTTGATGGGTGGACCATAGGACAACCCTTATGTGGCATAATCGATATAAAATCATACGTTTAGTAGGGTTATTGTCCATAATTAGATAACTACAGGTTATTGTCATTTCAGGTATAAACAAGTATAACGGAGCAGGAATGAAGTGTGAGAAGGAAGTTTGGAAACTAATGGATGTGAAATGGAAAAGATGGAATTTTGAAGGAAATCAAGATTGGACAAACTGCCCTTACCGTAAGCTACGGTAGCCTTAGATAAACAAATTGCTATCGCAAGACAGTTTATACTCACCATAAACTATTTAATGACCACCGTAAGCTACGGTGACCATCGTAGCTTACAGTGGCGTCTGACGAGAATTGTGTAACTCCTATTTAAATGTTGGTGGGTGTGACTTTTGAAATATCTTATCATTGTTTTCGATCAAGAACTTATGGGAGGCGAATTTGGGGGGGGGGGGGTGACAAAACACAATTTTGGGCTTTTCATTCATAGCTTTTCTATCTTTGATTCATATGAACATTGGAATTGAAGTGATGATCAATCGAACAATGTGTGGCTAAGTTCTTATATGTTCCCCCCTGGATTGTAAGGTTTCAAATTGAATGTTTTGTGATTGTTTATGTTATTTCTGAGATAGTGTTTAATGATTTTTGATTATACTGCTATGGTGATTATGAGTTTGATTTGTAATTGTTGATATTTGTAACATTCGTCGGAAAACGGGTTTCAAAACCCGCTTCGTTTATTAATCAAATATTCCGTTATATGTTATTTATTGATTCAGTTTATTTTTCAATAATACATAATTAATAAATATTTAAAATTTAAAAACCAAAATTTTAACCAACAATAATAAGTATCAAAAAATAAAATTTGGGGGCAGCCGGGTTTCGAACCCGGGTCACCCACAAACACAAACACACACCACACCACTCCGCCACACACTTCCTTTGTGACAAATGCTGAAACAAATAACATTTAAAGTAAAACCCGAAAGTCAAATCCGGTAAACAACGCGCCAGAACTCGCAATCACAGGAGAAAACATAAACTCCGTGAATTTGGCTGTTTCTCCTTTGACCGAAACGGATAAACTGATTTCGACATCAGTTATAACCGATGCCGGCACTCAATTCCAGTCATAACCGTCGGAAAATCATTGACCGCGGACTTTGATCTTAATTCAAACTCAAATAAGATGATCTTCCTTATAAATAATCACTCAAACATCTGGTAACCCTTTCGCTCAGAACCGCACACTCTTTCGAAGCTTTAATCCTTCCAGAGCACGTCGCCGGAGTTCCTCTGCACTCACCGGAATCACTGAACCTAAAACCGCAGTTGTCTTCAGACGGTATAATTGTCTAAACCTCCATGCTATCTCTTGATTTATACTTTAATTGTTCAAATCAATAATCGAATCTGTTAAACCGTTCACTCAGCCGAAATCCGCAAATCAGAGCCGACGAATTTTGCCGGAAAATCTGAAGAAAACACTCTGTGTTGGTACATCTTATTCCTTAATCTTCTTCTTCTATTCCAATTCAATCAATTATAAGTGTTGTTGGTCAATTAAACAAACAGTCGGTTTCACTGTTCTGTATTTCTATAAGTGAAGAAGATGAAGTTAAACATGTGTATTAGTATAATTAAAATCGGGTATATAACCGGGTTAGACACACAGTCCAGCGGTGGACTGTGTGCACATACAATACACACGTCCCGAGTTCGAATCGCACATGTTACCTGTCACACCCCGACCCGCAGTGGAATAAGAGTCGGGGCATAATTGGGTTATCACCAAAGCTCATGAAATTTACTAATATGTTTCATATTTATTTAAGTCAAAATTACATCCTCAATATTCCAAACATGTTCATACAAATACAAAGAAAATAATCAACTAAACAATCCAAGCTCTAAATCAGTTTATTCTTCTAAGCCAATCCTATGTGTTTCTTGCTGCAGCTGGATCACCTGTATCATGTGTAAAAATAGGGGTTTTTTGGGTCAACATAAGTTGGCGAGTGAACCTTGTTAGATAAACATTTATTATTGATTTCTTGTTATCTTTATCAAGGAAAAATTGTGCAATAGTCATATGTGAGCAAATGTAAATAATCATACAATAACAATAACAACCACAAACAATAACATACAATAACAATAACAACTTGCATGAATATATAACATGAATTAAACTGTATATGTTGGCAACGTCACGTTCACGCTCATAATGTAATGGGGAACGGACGGCCTATGATGAATGTCTGTGCGATCAAGGCTCAATCAAACGGAGCCGATCGTATGTTGGCAACGCCCGGTTCACGCTCATAATGTAATGGGGAACAGCTCAACGCTCATAATGTAATGGGGAGCGGCGGCCTATGATAATGTATGTACTGAAAATGATAAATTAAATCTAAACAATAACCTCACAAACAGTTGATACAAGCTGAATACACATTTGTTCATGGATATGATGTATGCACAATGATTTAAATATAATAAATGGTAAGACACATGATACACCCAAAAAACGTGATTAAAACGGGGAATTTGTAGAGATTCACTCACATTGGGTGCGTTCGGTTGAATATGATGAAATGCGCACGAGTTTGGAGGATTGATCGACGAGACTTAACTAACCTAAATAATAACGGGAAGTATGGTAAATGAGTGGATTTTATTAATAATTTTAATAAGATTTTTATATATATTTTTGTGAGTTTAAGGCTATTTTCTATCTTTAAAAACATTATTTTAAGTATTTTTAATTGATTTTTAAACAAAATAAATAAATAAAAATATAAAAAAATGTTGACTTTTGCGTTGACCATTGACCGTTGACCGGAACTGTTGACCGTTTGACCGGTTTGCTAAAGTGTAAGTGTGCGCCGGGTAAGGCTCGAACCCGAGACCTCCCGTACGCGTGCACGCAACTCTACCAACTGAGCTACGTGTCTAACCCGAAATAATTCTGTTTTTAATTATATTTATATACTATTTTAGTTTATTCAAAATTCTTTTATTTTCAAAAAGGGTTTTGATCATCGAACCGGAGTGTGCAACAGGTCTCGAACCCGGGACCTGTGGGTTAGTGTTGCACACAGTCCACCGCTGGACTGTGTGTCTAACTTGGTTAATATACCGATTTTTATTATACTTAACAACTTCAGTTAGTTAATCCGGTTCAGTTAGAAAAAGAAAACATCTTTATTACAGAGCATACGTGTGTGTCAAGGATCGAACTCGCGTCGTGTGATATATGTGCGCACACAGTCCACCGCTGGACTGTGTGTCTAACCCGAGATAATATCCAATTTATATAAAACTTATAAACAACCTAACTTCATCTTCTTCGTTACAAAATCACAGACTACGATTACTCTACTGTTTCTTGTTTAATTCGCTTGACAAACATTCAAATGACTAAAATGAAATGGCAGAGAAGATTTTGGAAGTAAACATACCGGACAAACGATCTATCTCAGAATCCCGGCGAAGTCGTCGGCTCTGTTTTTATGGATTTCGTCTGAGCGGACAGATTAACAATTTTGATTAGCTAGATGCGGAATTGAAGCACTGAACAAGAATTACCAGAAGGTTTAAAAGGCTATACCGTTTCACAGCGAGAATTGGGAACTTTCAGAAGTTTTCCGGCGAGAGTTAATTATCCGATATCGTCGTCTGAAACTGATTCTGATTGAAGGGTTTGAGTTAGCAAAAGCTTAACAACTGATAGACGATGAAAGAATTGAGAAACTTATTGATTTGATGGAAGACACGGTTTTCCGGCGAAAGTCCGGTGAGTTCAAAAAGCTTTTCCGACGAACTGAAAGTAGAGCGAAAGTGAAATTGAAGGTTCTGCGGATGAGTTTGAGTCGCGAGAGGGGGCTATGGTTGGAGTAATTCAGGAAATGAAGATTTTCGGTTATTAAAACCGATCATCACATAAATTCAAGTCCATTCAAGACTGAATTGATTGAAAGTGTCGGTGTATCGGTTATTGTCAGAAAACCGCGAACACTCAAACGTTTTGGACGTTTGGAAACCGGTTACGGTTTCAGATGGCGTAACCAGGTTGATTCGCGATTGAAGTTATGAATTAATTGATTCCTAGAACTAACAGAAAACATCAAGTGGCGGAGTGGTTATAAGTGTGCGTGTTAAGTCTTTAGACTCACCCGGCTGACCCGGGTTCGAATCCCGGCAGCCGGTTTTCTTTTTATTAATTTTCTTTTCACTTTTTATTAATTATAGTTTTTAAATTCTAATTTGTTAATTAATTATGCATCATTTAAAATTAAAATAAACATAAATACGCAACGAAAAATTTATAACTTGTTATTCGATTACAAACGAAGCTGGTTTGGAAAACCCGTTTTTGACAAATGTTACAGTATCCCCTACTTTTAGAAATTTCGTCCCGAAATTTAAGTAGTGGTGGTAATAGGAAAAAGATGCGGGTATTTTTCGCGCATTGAGTCTTCACGTTCCCAAGTAAACTCAGGTCCCCGTTTTGACTCCCAGGGTACCCTAACAATTGGAATGCGACTCCGTCTTAAACGTTTTTCTCCGAAGTCCATGATCTCTACTGGTCTTTCAATAAAATGCATAGATTCATGAATCTGAATATCTTCCAGAGGAATATGGAGATTCTCATCAGCGAGGCACTTCTTCAAGTTTGATACGTGGAACGTGGGGTGAATTCTGTTGAGTTCTTCTGGTAGATCAAGCTTGTATGCTACAGGTCCTACTCTTTCGAGTATCTTGAAAGGTCCTACGTAGCGTGGTGCTAGCTTGCCTTTTTGGCCAAAACGAACTACTCCCTTCCACGATGATACTTTTAAAAGTACATGATCACCAATGTTAAGCTCCAAAGGCTTTCGTCGTTTATCTACATAACTCTTTTGACGACTTTGAGCTGCTAGGAGATTGTTTCGAATTTGATGGATCTTGTCTGTGGTTTCTTGAATCAATTCTGGACCGGTGATTTGAGCTTCCCCAATTTCGTGCCAACATACAGGAGATCGGCACTTACGACCATATAAATCTTCAAAAGGTGCCATGCCGATACTTGAATGATAGCTGTTGTTGTACGAAAATTCAACTAATGGTAGATGAGCGTCCCAATTTCCCTTAAAGTCTATGACACATGCTCGAAGCATATCTTCAAGAGTTTGAATGGTGCGTTCAGATTGTCCATCAGTTTGAGGAGGATTAACGGTACTGAGGTCTAATCGTGTACCCAAAGCGGCTTGTACGGCCTGCCATGTTCGTGAAGTGAAACGACCATCACGATCTGAAATAATGCTTAATGGTACACCATGTCGGCTTACGATTTCGCTGATGTAGATACGAGCTAGCTTCTCGTTCTTGAAATCTTCGCGGATTGGAATAAAGTGAGCTGATTTTGTAAGACGATCAATGATTACCCATATAGTGTCATACCCACCAGAAGTGTGAGGTAACCCGGTAATGAAGTCAATGGTTATGTTTTCCCACTTCCGTACAGGTATTTCAGGTTGGACCAGAAGTCCTGAGGGTCTTTGATGTTCAGCTTTTACCTTGGAACATGTAAGGCACTTGGAAACAAAAACAGCAATATCCTTTTTCATTCCAGGCCACCAGTAGGTGTATCGAAGGTCTTGATACATCTTGTCGGCTCCTGGGTGTATAGAGTATCGTGTTTTGTATGCCTCATTCATAAGGAATTCACGGAGGTTGTTGTGGTCAGGAATCCATATGCGATCTAGATAGTACAGAATACCGTCAGATTTGGTTTCAATTTTAAGTTCAGCTCCACAGGACAGCTCCTTTCGTACGTCATCTTCTGTTATTGACACATGTTGGGCTTCCCGAATTTAATCTTTGATGTCGGTTATGATTTGCGAACATAGAAGACGAATGGAGTTCGCATAACCCTTTCGACTGAGTGCATCGGCCACCACATTCGCCTTGCCAGGTTGATACCGAATTTCACAGTCGTAGTCATTAAGAAGTTCGATCCATCTTCGTTGCCTCATGTTTAACTCCTTTTGGTTGAAGATATGTTGAAGACTCTTGTGGTCACTGTATATTTCACACTTAGTACCTTAGAGATAATGTCTCCATATCTTAAGAGCGAACACAACGGCTCCAAGTTCTAGGTCGTGGGTGGTGTAGTTCTTCTCATGAGTTTTGAGTTGCCTAGAAGCATAAGCTATCACCTTTCCTCTTTGCATTAGAACACAGCCTAGTCCTTGCCCTAACGCGTCACAATAAACCACGAAGTCATCACAACCTTCAGGAAGAGTGAGAATTGGTGCATCACAGAGTTTTTGTTTAAGGGTTTGGAAGGCTTCTTCTTGTTTGGGTCCCCATATGAAGGGTTTTCCTTTATGAGTTAAAGCCGTGAGTGGTACAGCAATGGGGGAGAAATTTGAAATGAAACGGCGATAATAACCAGCCAAACCAAGGAATGATCTTACTTCGGTTGGTGTACGTGGCGCTTGCCATTCTTGTACTGCTTTGATCTTTGAGGGGTCGACATGTATTCCCTTGTCATTGACGACATGTCCAACGAATTGTACCTCTTTTAACCAGAATTCGCATTTGGAGAATTTGGCGTAAAGCTTTTCATTCTCTAAGAGTGTAAGGATGAGTCGAAGGTGCCGTTCATGATCAGACTTAGACTTTGAATAAATGAAGATGTCGTCGATGAAGACTATAACAAAACAATCGAGATAGGGTTTGCAGACTCTGTTCATTAGATCCATGAAGACAGCTGGAGCGTTGGTTAAACCAAATGGCATGACCATGAATTCATAATGACCGTAACGAGTTCGGAAGGCGGTCTTTGGGACGTCTTCTTCATGTACTCTAAGTTGATGATAACCAGAACGAAGGTCGATTTTTGAAAAACAGCTGGCGCCTTGTAGTTGGTCAAGAAGATCATCAATGCGAGGTAATGGATAGCGATTCTTGATCGTTAACTTGTTGAGTTCTCTGTAGTCGATGCACATGCGAAACGTTCCATCTTTCTTCTTCACAAAAAGGACAGGTGCACCCCAAGGCGAGGAGCTAGGACGTATGAATCCTTTGTCAGTCAACTCTTGCAATTGACTGGCTAGCTCTTGCATTTCAGAGGGGGCTAACCTATAAGGAGACTTTGCAACTGGTGTAGCACCAGGTATAAGATCGATGCGAAATTCGACTTCTCTCACGGGAGGAAGTCCTGAAATGTCGTCAGGAAAAACTTGCGGAAAATCTTTTACTACTGGGATGTCTTCAAGTTTCTTCTCCATGGTTCCCTTTTTGACGACATGGGTTAAAAATGCGACATAATTCTTGCGGAGATATTTTCGAGCTTGAAGACAGGACACTAATCTGAGCCCTTTCTATGAGGTTTCTCCAAAGATTCGTAGAGTCTGACCGTTTGCAAGAGGAATGAGTATAAACTTTTCGCGACATACAACCTCAGCCTGATGTTGGCTGAGCTAGTCCATACCAATTATAATGTCAAAGCTTCCCAACTTCATAGGAATGAGGTCAACTGGAAAGTCGTGATCGTTTAAGGTGAGAGTACAATTTCGTATAATAGAGTTTAATGAGATCGGTTTCCCGTCAGCAACTTCTACTGTTATGGATTCCATGAGCTTATCACGAATTTGGTTTAGGATGGGTTCAAACTCTAAGGACACAAAACTTTTATCCGCGCCGGTATCAAACAACATGGATGCATAACTACCATTGATAAGGAACGTACCGTTAACCACATTGCTGTCAGCTCTAGCCTGATTAGCGTTGATGTTGAAAGCTCTTCCTCTTGCAGGTGGAGGAGCTTGGTTAGCTTGATTCACCGGATTTGCTTGGGCTTGAGCATGTATAATGTTCACCAAACGTGGACAAGTGTTTCTAAAGTGGTTTGGGTCTCCACAATTGTAGCAAGCCCGCATAGGTTGCACCATGGGATAGTGGGTTGGTAGTATGATTGGGCTAAATGTTGGGTAGGTGGTAGTAGTAGGGGTTGTTGGGCTTGACCCATTATTTGATGGTGGGTTTGAGTTGAGGGCTGGTGGCGGTTCGTTCGCTGAGGTATGCGACAGGTTTGAACAGTGTGACCTGCGCGACCACAGCCGGTGCAATGTTGGCAGGGATGATCAGGAAAGTGATGGTATTGGCAACGGTTGCATTTTGGTAATGGGCCAGAGTATGGCCTTTTATATGGTGCAGGTGAGGGGGCAACTTGGGTAATGGGTGCAGCAGGGATAGGGTAATTGGTTTGTGTGACAGCAAAGTTTCTGGTGTTAAGTTTCCTCTTGTTAGCAAACTTAGAGGCGGAGGTGGAATGGTTTGAAGTTTGGCCCTCAACGGGGGCTTTCTTTTTCTCCTCTTTAAATTTACCGTTGCGAATTCGATTCTCGGTCAGTTCAGTAGCTAGTTCCATAGCAGCTTCAAGTGTTGCTGGCGAAGTGCTGAGAACTGAATCTTGAATTTTCGAGGGAAGACCTCGAATATAATGCTCGACTAAACGGTAAACTGGGGTGAACAAGTTAGGGACCATCTGGTTCAACTCTAAAAACCTCTTGTTGTAGGAAGTATGATCTCCCTCCTTTTGCTTCAATGAATGAAATTCATCCTCTAACTTTTTAATCTCACTTCTAGGACAGAATCGTCTCGTCATGATTTCCCTTAACTCCTCCCACGTTAAGGCCATTGCATCTTCGGTTCCTCTCTTACCCTTTTCAGAATTCCACTAGGTAAGAGCTACCCCAAATAGTCTACCGGTTGCGTATCGTACCTTGCGATCCTCGGGACAATCACAGTTGAGGAAGGTATTTTCCATTTCCTCAAACCAGTGGAGGAGAGCAGTGACACCTTCGGTCCCTTCAAATTTCGGAGGATCGCAAGACTTGAAATGTTTATATGAGCACTTGTTGGTAGGAGGGTTGCCGATGTTCTAGTCTTCTTGCTGGGGAGGATTGGTGGGATTTGTGGCGAGAGCTTGTTGTACTTGAACCACAATGTCAGGAAGTACCGCGGCCATTTGTTTTGCGATTTGAGTGGCCAAGCGTTCGTGTGACCTTCCTGATTTTCTACCCCCTCGTTGTTGCCTAGCCGACATCTACAGGAACATACATAAGAAGATTGTGAGTTTATGGAGTCTTTTTAGGTGTCATGTGTCTTAAAAAAATGAAAATAACATAAATATCAATAATGCAACTACATCCATAGGATGTCTTGGGTTTGCTCATGTTGGGCCTCAAATGTCCCCCATACCTTCACCTGTATAGTCATGTGGGCCCCCATGACTATTGGCTTGGTAGGATTCACATTAGTATTGGTGGTTTAACACTCGCATCACCCGAATGAAAACCATGAAATATGTTTACGAGATGTATGGTCGGAATGTGTCCAGGTGTAGACACAATGACAACTCAAAGTGGGGTTAGCTCACACGACGTTTGGTATAGCATGATTTGGCCTAATAGGTACTTCGTACTCTCATCGTTAGTCCCCAGGTAGGCAAACTGGTCCTTTGTTTTGGATTTATACGAATGCCAAGCCTAGACAGGACGTTCCGACTACCGGTACTTGTACCCTTCCAGTTACTACATGCCCGTCATGAGAACTCACTTTGATGTGATTTGAAAATACGAAAATCATTGGAAAAACAATCATGAAAATGATGTGGTGTGTGCTCTCATGGATATTGTCACACCCCGACCCGCAGCGGAATAAGAGTCGGGGCATAATTGGGTTATCACCAAAGCTCATGACATTTACTAATATGTTTCATATTTAATAAAGTCAAAGTTACATTTCCAAATATTCAAACATGTTCATACAATACAAAGGAAATAAGCCAAACATAACAATCCCAACTCTAAATCATTTTATTCTTCTAGTCCAGTCCTATGTGTTCCTAGCTGCTGCTGGCTCACCTGTATCATGTGTAAAAATGGGGGTTTTTGGGTCAACATAAGTTGGCGAGTGAACCTTATTAGATAAACATTTATTAATGAATTACTTGTTAGTTTATCAATGAAAAATTGTGCATAATCATAGATGAGCAAATGTAAATAATCAAGCAGTGGCAAATAGCAGTCACAACTATAACATACAATAACATATGACAGCATACATGAACATACCAACATCATACGATAAATAACATAAATGAAACTGTGCGATCAAGGCTCAATCAAACTGAGCCGATCGTATTGCATGTACTGAAAATGAAAATGTCTGTGCGATCAAGGCTCAATCAAACGGAGCCGATCGTATGTGGGCACGCCAGGTTCAACCTCATAATGAAATGGGGAACATGCTCAACGCTCATAATGTAATGGGGAGCGGCAGCCTATGAAATTGCATGTACTGAAAATAATAAATTGCATCCAACAATAACTACACAACAGAAACAAACTGAATACACAAGTTCATGATATGATGTATGCACAATGGTTTAAGTATAATATATATATCAAGACACATGATACACCCCAAAACGTGATTAAACGGGGAATTTGTAAAGATTCACTCACATTGGGTGCATTGGATTGGAGATGGTGAGATGCGCACGAATTAGATGAGCGGAACAACGAGAAATACTAACCTAAATAATAACGGAAAAATATATTAAATGAGTGGATTTTATTAAGGATTTTAATGAAATTTTTAGATATGTTTTGTGAGTTTAAGGCTATTTTCTATCTTTAAAAATGTTATTTTTAAGTATTTTTAATTGATTTTAAATTAAATTAAATAAATAAAAATATATAAAAAATGTTTATTTTGCGTTGACCGTTGACCGTTGACCTGTTGACTTGTTGACCGGTTCGGTCAGTGACATAGTTTGCGCCGGGTGAGGCTCGAACCCGAGACCTCCCGTACGCGTGCACCAGCTCTACCAACAGAGCTACGTGTCTAACCCGAAATAATCTTGTTTTTAATTTTATTTTTATATACTTATTCAGTTTAACCGAAATTCTTTTAATTGCAAAAACATTTTAATTCAACAACCGGTGCCAGTGACGGGTTTCGAACTCGCGACGTGTGACTTAGTGTTGCACACAGTCCACCGCTGGACTGTATGTCTAACCTGGTTATTATCTCGGTTTTTATTATACTTAATAACTAACTGAGTTAACCCGGTTTAGTTTTTAAACAAAAAGGCATTTTATTATATAAGGAGTGCGTGTATCAGGGATCGAACTCGGGACTTGCGTGTGTATTTTGCACACAGTCCACCGCTGGACTGTGTGTCTAACCCATTTAAACTACCAATTTTAATTATACTTATAGTATTGTCAAAGTTCGTCTTCTTCACTGGATTTTTACCGACAGCAGTTTACATCATTAAAACTTGTTAATTCGATTGCTAAGCATTACACAAACTGATAAGAGATAGCAGGGATGACAATTAGAGGAAAAATATACCGGTGAACGATTGGTTACAGAGTTCCGGTAGGCGTCGGTCTCTGTTTTTGTGCACCTCAATTGAACAGACGATTAGCCGTTTTTGATTAGTCAATTGTGGAATTGAAGTGATAAACAAACGTTAACGATATGTTTGAAGGTCCTCACCGTTTCGCAGACGAAGATAATGATTTCCAGAAACTTTCCGGCGAACTGGAATTATCTGGTATCGGTGTCTGAATTCAATTTCAATTGGAAGGTTTAAGTTAGAAATAGCTTAATAATTGTTGAACTACAACGATATTGAAAGATTTACCGTTTGAGGATGAATACGGTTTTCCGGCGAAATTTGCAGAAAATTCCGGCGAGCTGATTTAAGCGTTCTGATGGTCTGAAAATGTGACGAAAGTGAAATGGGATGCTGGTATGATATTTCTGAGTCGCGAGAGTGGTCTGGAATTGAAGTAATTGGGACTTTGATTCTTTTCGGTTATAAAAACCGATAGTAATGGAAATTGATGTTCAGTCACCTCTGAATTGATTAAAGACATCGGTTCATCGGTTATGAACGTGAATGCACGAGTAATCAAACGATTTGACGATTGATTTGCCGATTTCCGTTTCTCAGTTGGTGAAACCGGTTTAACCTAGTCTGTATATACGTGTTATTTGTTTCCTAGGGATAACAGAAAATAACAAGTGGCGGAGTGGTGATGTGAGTGTGTGTTAAGTCGTTGGAGTTGTTCTTGGCTGACCCGGGTTCGAGTCCCGGCAGCAACATATTTTATTTATTTATTTTGTTTTAACTTTTTATCAAATATAATTTTTATAGTTTAGTTTATTTATTAATTATGTATCGTCTTAAATCAAAATAATCATAAATATTCAACGTGACTTTTATAACTTGATATTCGATTACAAAACGGAGCGGGTTTTGAAAACCCGATTTTTACAAATGTTACAGATATGATATGTTATGAGAATATGATTCATGATAGGCATTATATAATAGTATGTACTTATGAATATGCTTACATAACATTGAATGTAACATTAAACATAAAACATATAAACATCATGAAATTTGGCATGTAACACACAAAAATTTTAAAAATTCTAATCAACTATAGTATAGGCTCTAAGGGTCTAATAACCTATCCTATATCCCTATAGTCATGGCTCTGATACCAATCTGTCACACCCCGACCCGCAGCGGAATAAGAGTCGGGGCATAATTGGGTTATCACCAAAGCTCATGATATTTACTAATCTGTTTCATATTTATTTAAGTCAAAATTACATCCTCAATATTCCAAACATGTTCATACAAATACAAAGAAAATAATCAACTAAACAATCCAAGCTCTAAATCAGTTTATTCTTCTAAGCCAACCCTATGTGTTTCTTGCTGCAGCTGGATCACCTGTATCATGTGTAAAAATAGGGGTTTTTTAGGCAATATAAGTTGGCGAGTGAACCTTGTTAGATAAACATTTATTATTGATTTCTTGTTATCTTTATCAAGGAAAAATTGTGCAATAGTCATATGTGAGCAAATGTAAATAATCATACAATAACAATAACAACCACAAACAATAACATACAATAACAATAACAACTTGCATGAATATATAGCATGAATGAAACTGTATATGTTGGCAACGTCACGTTCACGCTCATAATGTAATGGGGAACGGACGGCCTATGATGAATGTCTGTGCGATCAAGGCTCAATCAAACGGAGCCGATCGTATGTTGGCAACGTCCGGTTCACGCTCATAATGTAATGGGGAACAGCTCAACGCTCATAATGTAATGGGGAGCGGCGGCCTATGATAATGTATGTACTGAAAATGATAAATTAAATCTAAACAATAACCTCACAAACAGTTGATACAAGCTGAATACACATTTGTTCATGGATATGATGTATGCACAATGATTTAAATATAATAAATGGTAAGACACATGATACACCCCAAAAACGTGATTAAAACGGGGAATTTGTAGAGATTCACTCACATTGGGTGCGTTCGGTTTAAGATGATGAAATGCGCACGAGTTTGGAGGATTGATCGACGAGACTTAACTAACCTAAATAATAACGGGAAGTATGGTAAATGAGTGGATTTTATTAATAATTTTAATAAGATTTTTATATATTTTTTTGTGAGTTTAAGGCTATTTTCTATCTTTAAAAACATTATTTTTAAGTATTTTTAATTGATTTTTAAACTAAATAAATAAATAAAAATATAAAAAAATGTTGACTTTTGCGTTGACCATTGACCGTTGACCAGGACTGTTGACCGTTTGACCGGTTTGCTAAAGTGTAAGTGCGCGCCGGGTAAGGCTCGAACCCGAGACCTCCCGTACGCGTGCACGCAGCTCTACCAACTGAGCTACGTGTCTAACCCGAAATAATTCTGTTTTTAATTATATTTATATACTATTTTAATCCGGTTCAGTTAGAAAAAGAAAACATCTTTATTACAGAGCATACGTGTGTGTCAAGGATCGAACTCGCGGCGTGTGATATATGTGCGCACACAGTCCACCGCTGGACTGTGTGTCTAACCCGAGATAATATCCAATTTATATAAAACTTATAAACAACCTAACTTCATCTTCTTCGTTACAAAATCACAGACTACGATTACTCTACTGTTTCTTGTTTAATTCGATTGACAAACATTCAAATGACTAAAATGAAATGGCAGAGAAGATTTTGGAAGTAAACATACCGGAGAAACGATCTATCTCAGAATCCCGGCGAAGTCGTCGGCTCTGTTTTTATGGATTTCGTCTGAGCGGACAGATTAACAATTTTGATTAGCTAGATGCGGAATTGAAGCACTGAACAAGAATTACCAGAAGGTTTAAAAGGCTATACCGTTTCACAGCGAGAATTGGGAACCTTCAGAAGTTTTCCGGCGAGAGTTAATTATCCGATATCGTCGTCTGAAACTGATTCTGATTGAAGGGTTTGAGTTAGCAAAAGCTTAACAACTGATAGACGATGAAAGAATTGAGAAACTTATTGATTTGATGGAAGACACGGTTTTCCGGCAAAAGTCCGGCGAGTTCAAAAAGCTTTTCCGACGAACTGAAAGTAGAGCGAAAGTGAAATTGAAGGTTCTGCGGATGAGTTTGAGTCGCGAGAGGGGGCTATGGTTGGAGTAATTCAGGAAATGAAGATTTTCGGTTATTAAAACCGATCATCACATAAATTCAAGTCCATTCAAGACTGAATTGATTGAAAGTGTCGGTGTATCGGTTATTGTCAGAAAACCGCGAACACTCAAACGTTTTGGACGTTTGGAAACCGGTTACGGTTTCAGATGGCGTAACCAGTTGATTCGCGATTGAAGTTATGAATTAATTGATTCCTAGAACTAACAGAAAACATCAAGTGGCAGAGTGGTTATAAGTGTGCGTGTTAAGTCTTTAGACTCACCCGGCTGACCCGGGTTCGAATCCCGGCAGCCGGTTTTCTTTTTTATAATTTTCTTTTCACTTTTTATTAATTATAGTTTTTAAATTCTAATTTGTTAATTAATTATGCATCGTTTAAAATTAAAATAAACATAAATACGCAACGAAAAATTTATAACTTGTTATTCGATTACAAACGAAGCGGGTTTGGAAAACCCGTTTTTGACAAATGTTACATTACCGACTTTCAGAAATAAAACCAACATTTTTAAAACCTAATCAGATCAAGTCACAGAATGTTTATAAGAGAAATAATTCAGTAGTCAAGCAGATTAGACACACAGCCCAAATGGTTGGGCTGTGCGCACTCGAACCGAACGTCCCGAGTTCGACTCCGGGTCTCTGAAGCCGGTTCGGCCATATTAAATCATTTTTATATAAACTAAATAAGGTTAAAGTTAATTAGTATATATATATAATTAAAACAGAGAATATTTCGGGTTAGACACGTAGCTCAGTTGGTAGAGCTGCGTGCACGTATACGAGAGGTCCCGAGTTCGAACCTCACTCAGCGCATAGAAAACACAGTCTGACCGTCAGACCCGGTCAACGGTCAAAAAGTCAACTTTTTTTATTTCTTTTTATTTAATTATTTAATTGAAAAATCATTTAAAAATACTTAAAAATAAGCTTCTTAAAGTTAGAAAATTTTCTTAAACTCACAAAAATAAATCTAACAAACCCATTAAGAGCACTAATTAAAAATATTAATCTCAAACGCATCCACTGTGAGTGAATTTCTACCAATTCCCCGTTTTAATCATGTTTTGGGGTGTATCATGTGTCGTATAATCCTTTTATTTTATTTAAACACTTGTGCATACATCATATCCGTGATCAAATGTGTATCAATTGTTGTGTGAATTATATGTAGATTGGATTTATCATTTCCAGTGCACGCATTTCATTAGGCCCATCAGTTCCACGTGGGAGACGGGTTGAGCATCAGGAGCCTCATTAGATCGGCTCCGTTTGATTGAGCCTTGATCTCACATACATCATCATTCATGTCATATACTCATCCAAAGTGGTTTGTGATTGTTTATCTATATATATTTGCTCACATGTGATTATTGCACAAAATTTTCCTTATTAAATAAAACAAGAAATTAGTAACAATGTTTTATCAAGGATCACTCGCTAACTTTTGTTGACCCAAAATATCCCCCGTTTTACACATGATACATATGATCCAACTGAGACAGGAAACACTTAGGAAGGCCTAGAAGAATAAACAAGTTTATGCTTTGGAATGATTATGTAGTTTCATTTTCTTGTAATTGTATGGATTTTGTTTTGGATATTTAAGTTGTAATTTGAATTTAATAAATATGAAACATCTTAGTAAACATCATGAGCTTTGGTGATAACCCAATTATGCCCCGACTTTTATTCCGCTGCGGGTCGGGGTGTGACAGATTGGTATCAGAGCTTATGACTATAGGGATATAGGATAGGTTATTAGACCCTTAGAGCCTATACTATAGTTAATTAAAATTTTAAATTGTTTATGCGTTACATACAAAATTCATGATGTTTATATGCTATATGTTTATTTATACACTCAATGTTATGCAAGCATGCTCACAAATACATGTTATTATACAATGCTCATCATGAATCATATCCTCATAACATATCATATCCATGAGAGCACACACCTCACGATTCCCATGATTTTTACAATGATTTTTGTATTTTTCAAATCACATCAAAGTGAGTTCTCATGACGGGCATGTAGTAACTGGAAGGGTACGAGTACCGGTAGTCGGAACGTCCTGTCTAGGCTTGGCATTCGTATAAATCCAAAATAAAGGACCAGTTTGCCTACCTGGGGACTAACGATGAGAGTACGAAGGACCTATTAGGCCAAAGCATGCTATACTAAACGTCGTGTGAGCTAACCCCACTTTGAGTTGTCATTGTGTCTACACCTGGACACCCTCCTACCATACATCTCGCAATCATATTTTACGATTTTTTTCGGGTGGTGCGAGTGTTAATCCGCCAACACCAATGTGAATCCTACCAAGCCCAATAGTCATGGGGGCCCACATGACTATACAGGCGATGGTATGGAGGACATTGGAGGCCCAAACATGAGCAAACCCAAGACATCCTATGGATGTAGTTAAATTATTGCCAATTATGTTGTTTTTCATTCTTTTTACGACACATGACACCTAGAAAATTCTTAAACTCACAATCTTCCTATGTATGTTCCTGTAGATGTCGGCTAGGCAATTACTTGGAGGTAGAAAGTCAGGAAGATCAAATGAACGCTTGGCCACACAAATTGCTAAACAAATGGCCCAGTGCTTCCTGACATCGTGATTCAAGTTCAACAAGTTCTCACCGCAAATCCATCAACCCTCCCAATCAAGAAGACCAGAGCGTCGCCAACCCTCCTTCCAAAAAGTGCTCCTACAAACACTTCAAATCTTGCGATCCCCCAAAGTATGAAGGGACCGAAGGTGTTACCGCCCTCCTTCACTGGTTTGAAGAAATGGAGAACACTTTCATCAATTGCGATTGTCCCGAGGATCGCAAGGTACGTTATGCAACTGGAAGACTGTTTGGGGTAGCCCTTACCTGGTAGAACACGGAAAAGGGTAAGCGAGGAGTTGAAGATGCCATGGCCTTATCATGGGAAGAGTTAAGGGAACTCATGACAAGACGCTTCTATCCAAGAAGCGAAATCAAAAAGCTGGAAGACGAATTCCACTCACTGAAACAAAAGGAAGGAGATCACACTTCCTATAATAAGAGATTTCTCGAGTTGAATCAGATGATCCCAAATTTGTTCACCCCCGTGTACCGCTTGGTTGAACATTACATTCGAGGTCTTCCCTCGAAAATTCAAGACTCGGTTTTAAGCACTTCGCCTGCAACACTTGAATCCGCGATGGAGTTAGCTACAGAACTCACTGAAAATCGCATTCGAATCGGCAAATTCAAAGATGAAAAGAAGAAAGCACCCATAGAGACCTCAACTACAAACCACTCAGTCTCATCCTCAAGGTTTGCTGGTAAGAGGAAACGTAATGGCAAGAATTTTGCTGTCACTCAAGCCAACCCTCCTATCACTGCTGCACCAATCACCCAAATTACTCCTTCAGCTGCACCATCCAAAAAGCCATACACCGGCCCACACCCAAAATGCAACCGTTGTCAGTACCATCACCCTCCCGCAAAATCCCTGCCAACATTGCACAAGCTTTGGCCGTGCGGGTCACACCATCCAAACCTGTCGTACCCTTCAACGAATGAACCGCAATCAACCCCCAACCCAAACCCACCATCAGATAGTGGGTCAAGCCCAACAACCCTTACTTCTACCACCTGCACCACACGCAGCCCAAACTTACTACCAACCCAACTACCCCATGATGCAACCCATGCGAGCTTGTTACAACTGTGGGGACCCAAACCACTTCAGGAACACTTGTCCACGCTTGGTGAACATCATCCATGCCCAAGCTCAAGCAAACCCGGTAAACCAAGCTAACCAAGCTCCTGCACCTGCCAGAGGAAGAGCTTTTAACATAAATGCCAACCAAGCTAGGGCTGACAACAACGTGGTCAACGGTACATTTCTCATAAATGGTAGTTATGCATCCATATTATTCGATACTGGTGCGGATAAGAGCTTTGTGTCCTTAGAATTTGAACCTAGCCTCAACCAAACTCGTGTTAATCTCATGGAATCTCTAACGGTGGAAGTTGTTGACGGAAAACCCGTTTCATTAAATTCTATTATACGCAATTGTACCCTCACTCTAAACGATCACAATTTTCCAGTTGACCTCATTCCTATGAAGTTGGGAAGTTTCGATGTTATAATCGGTATGGACTGGCTTAGCCAGCATCACGCTGAAGTAGTGTGCCACAAAAAGTTCATTCACATTCCTCTTGCAGGCGGTCAGACCCTACGTATTTTTGGGGAAACCCCTTCGAAAGGACTCAAATTAATGTCCTGCCTTCAAGCCTGAAGATATCTCCGCAAGAACTATGTCGCATTCCTAACTCACGTCGTCAAAAAGGGAAACAAGGAGAAGAAACTCGAAGATATCCCGGTTGTGAAAGAATTCCCACAAGTCTTTCCCGACGACATTTCAGGACTTCCTCCTGTGAGAGAAGTCGAATTCCGCATCGATCTTGTACCTGGCGCTACACCAGTCGCAAAATCTCCTTATAGGTTAGCCCCATCCGAAATGCAAGAGCTGGCCAGTCAACTGCAAGAGCTGACCGACAAAGGATTCATACGTCCTAGCTCCTCGCCTTGGGGTGCACCTGTTCTCTTTGTGAAGAAGAAAGATGGAACGTTTCGCATGTGCATTGATTATAGAGAACTCAACAAGTTAACGGTTAAAAGTCGCTATCCACTACCTCGCATCGATGACCTCCTAGACCAACTTCAAGGCGCCACATGCTTTTCAAAAATCGACCTTCGTTCTGGTTATCATCAGCTCAGAGTACATGAAGAAGATATCCTAAAGACCACCTTCCGGACTCGTTATGGTCATTACGAATTCATGGTCATGCCATTCGGTTTAACCAACGCCCCCGCTGTCTTCATGGATCTAATGAATAGGGTATGCAAACCCTACCTCGACCGTTTCGTCATAGTCTTCATTGACGATATTCTTATCTACTCCAAGTCTAAATCCGGTCATGAGCGACACCTTCGACTCATCCTTACACTCTTAAGGACTGAAAAGCTCTACGCTAAGTTCTCAAAATGTGAATTCTGGTTAGGAGAAGTACAATTCCTTGGACACGTCGTCAATGACAAGGGAATTCATGTTGATCCTTCAAAAATCAAGGCAGTGCAGGAATGGAAAGCGCCACGTACCCCTACTGAAGTTAGGTCATTTCTTGGTTTTGCTGGTTATTATCGACGCTTCATTGCCAATTTTTCCCATATTGCTGTACCACTCACGGCCTTGACTCATAAAGGAAAACCCTTCATATGGGGACCTAAGCAAGAAGAGGCCTTCCAGACTTTAAAGCAAAAACTATGTGACGCACCTATCCTCACACTCCCTGAGGGTTGTGATGACTTCGTAGTTTATTGCGACGCGTCAGGGCAAGGACTAGGCTGTGTATTGATGCAAAAAGGAAAAGTGATAGCCTATGCTTCTAGGTAACTCAAAGTTCATGAGAAGAATTACACCACCCACGACCTGGAACTTGGAGCCGTTGTGTTCGCTCTCAAGATATGGAGACATTACCTCTACGGTACCAAGTGTGAAATATACACTGACCACAAAAGTCTCCAACATATCTTCAACCAAAAGGAGTTGAATATGAGGCAACGAAGATGGGTCGAACTTCTCAATGACTACGACTGTGAAATACGGTATCATCCTGGCAAGGCAAACATGGTGGCTGATGCGCTCAGTCGAAAAGGTTATGTGAACTCCATTCGTCTTCTATGTTCGCAAATCATAACCAACATCAAAGATCGAATCCGAGCAGCTCAACATGTCTCTGTAACAGAAAATGACGTACGCGATGAGCTGTCGTGTGGAGCTGAACTAAAAATCGAAACCAAATCCGACGGTATTCTATACTATTTAAATCGCATATGGATTCCTGATCGCGATAACCTTCGTGATTTCCTCATGAATGAGGCGCACAAACCACGATACTCTGTACACCCAGGAGCCGACAAGATGTATCAAGACCTACGGTACACCTACTGGTGGCCTGGCATGAAAAAGGATATCGCTGTTTTTGTTTCCAAGTGCCTTACCTGTTCCAAAGTAAAAGCTGAACATCAAAGACCTTCAGGACTTCTAGTCCAACCCGAAATACCTGTATGGAAGTGGGAAAACATAACCATGGATTTCATTACCGGGTTATCTCGCACCTCCAGTGGGTATGACACCATATGGGTAATAATCGATCGTCTTACAAGGTCATCTCATTTCATTCCGATTCGCGAGGACTTCAAGAACGAGAAGTTAGCTCGTATCTACATCAGCGAGATCGTAAGCCGTCATGGTGTACCATTAAGCATCATTTCAGACCGTGATGGTCGTTTCACTTCACGAACATGGCGAGCCGTGCAAACCGCCTTGGGTAATCGATTAGACCTCAGTACCGCCTTTCATCCTCAAACTGATGGTCAATCTGAATGCACCATCCAAACCCTTGAAGACATGCTGCGAGCATTTGTCATAGACTTCAAAGGGAATTGGGACGCTCACCTACCATCAGTGGAATTTTCGTACAACAATAGCTATCATTCAAGTATTGGCATGGCTCCTTTTGAAGCCTTATATGGTCGTAAGTGCCGATCC
This sequence comes from Scalesia atractyloides, assembly GCA_947069175.1. Lineage (NCBI taxonomy): Eukaryota > Viridiplantae > Streptophyta > Magnoliopsida > Asterales > Asteraceae > Scalesia > Scalesia atractyloides. The sequence continues at coordinate 18,811,970 of CAMTDV010000026.1, forward strand.
CCAGTATGTTGGCACGAAATTGGGGAAGCGCAAATCACCGGTCCAGAAATAATTCAAGAAACAACCGACAAGGTCCTTCAAATTCGAAACAATCTTCTAGCGGCTCAAAGTCGTCAAAAGAGTTATGCAGACAAACGACGAAAGCCCTTGGAGTTTGGCATTGGTGATCAAGTACTTTTAAAAGTATCACCGTGGAAGGGAGTGGTTCGTTTTGGCCAAAAGGGAAAGCTAGCACCACGCTACGTAGGACCTTTCAAGATACTCGAAAGAGTAGGTCCTGTAGCATACAAGCTTGACCTACCAGAAGAGCTCAACAGAATTCATCCCACATTCCACGTATCAAACTTGAAGAAGTGCCTCGTCGATGAAAACCTCCATATTCCTCTAGAAGACATTCAAATCGATGAATCTATGCACTTCGTTGAAAGACCGGTAGAAATCATGGACTTCGGAGAGAAGCATTTAAGACGAAATCGTATTCCAATTGTCAGGGTACGTTGGGAGTCAAAACGAGGACCTGAGTTTACTGGGGAACGTGAAGACTCAATGCGCGAAAAATGTCCGCATCTTTTTCCAGTTACCACTACTACTTAAATTTCGGGACGAAATTTCTAAAAGTAGGGGATACTGTAACATTCGTCGGAAAACGGGTTTCAAAACCCGCTTCGTTTATTAATCAAATATTCTGTTATATGTTCGTTGCGTATTTATTGATTCAGTTTATTTTTAAATAATACATAATTAATAAATATTTAAAATTTAAAAACCAAAATTTTAACCAACAATAATAAGTATCAAAAAATAAAATTTGGGGCAGCCGGGTTTCGAACCCGGGTCACCCACAAACACAAACACACACCACACCACTCCGCCACACACTTCCTTTGTGACAAATGCTGAAAAAAATAACATTTAAAGTAAAACCCGAAAGTCAAATCCGGTAAACAACGCGCCATAACTCGCAATCACCGGAGAAAACATAAACTCTGCGAATTTGGCTGTTTCTCCTTTGACCGAAACGGATAAACTGATTTCGACATCAGTTATAACCGATGCCGGCACTCAATTCCAGTCGTAACCGTCGGAAAATCATTGACCGCGGACTTTGATCTTAATTCAAACTCAAATCAGATGATCTTCCTTATAAATACTCACTCAAACATCTGGTAACCCTTTCGCTCAGAACCGCACACTCTTTCGAAGCTTTAATCCTTCCAAAGCACGTCGCCGGAGTTCCTCTTCACTCGCCGGAATATCGCCGGAATCACTGAACCTAAAACCGCAGTTGTCTTCAGACGGTATAATTGTCTAAACCTCCCTGCTATCTCTTGATTTATACTTTAATTGTTCAAATCAATAATCGAAACTGTTAAACAGTTCACTCAGCCGGAATCCGCAAATCAGAGCCGACGAAATTTTGCCGGAAAATCTGAAGAAAACACTCTGTGTTGGTACATCTTATTCCTTAATCTTTTTCTTCTATTCCAATTCAATCAATTATAAGTGTTGTTGGTCAATTAAACAAACAGTCGGTTTCACTGTTCTGTATTTCTATAAGTGAAGAAGATGAGGTTAAACATGTGTATTAGTATAATTAAAATCGGGTATATAACCGGGTTAGACACACAGTCCAGCGGTGGACTGTGTGCACATACAATACACACGTCCCAAGTTCGAATCGCACATGTTACCGACTTTCAGAAATAAAACTAACATTTTTAAAACCTAATCAGATCAAGTCACAGAATGTTTATAAGAGAAATATAATTCAGTAGTCAAGCAGATTAGACACACAGCCCAACTGGTTGGGCTGTGCGCACTCGAACCGAACGTCCCGAGTTCGACTCCGGGTCTCTGAAGCCGGTTCGGCCATAATAAATCATTTTTATATAAACTAAATAAGGTTAAAGTTAATTAGTATATATATATAATTAAAACAGAGAATATTTCGGGTTAGACACGTAGCTCAGTTGGTAGAGCTGCGTGCACGTATACGAGAGGTCCCGAGTTCGAACCTCACTCAGCGCATAGAAAACACAGTCTGATCGTCAGACCCGGTCAACGGTAAAAAAGTCAACTTTTTTTTATTTCTTTTTATTTATTTATTTAGTTGAAAAATCATTTAAATATACTTAAAAATAAGATTCTTAAAGTTAGAAAATTTCCTTAAACTCACAAAAATAAATCTAACAAACCCATTAAGAGCACTAATTAAAAATATTAATCTCAAATATAATTTATTTATTTACCGAATCATTTCGTTATTATTTTAGGTTAGTTTTTCCCTCGTCGGTTGAGTTATAATATTCGTGCGCATTCATCGTCATCAAGAAACGCATCCACTGTGAGTGAATCTCTACCAATTCCCCGTTTTAATCATGTTTTGGGGTGTATCATGTGTCGTATAATCTTTTTTATTTTATTTAAACACTTGTGCATACATCATATCCGTGATCAAATGTGTATCGAATGTGTATCAATTGTTGTGTGAATTATATGTAGATTGGATTTATCATTTCCAGTGCACGCATTTCATTAGGCCCATCAGTTCCCCGTGGGAGACGGGTTGAGCATCAGGAGCCTCATTAGATCGGCTCCGTTTGATTGAGCCTTGATCTCACATACATCATCATTCATGTCATATACTCATCCAAAGTGGTTTGTGATTGTTTATCTATATATATTTGCTCACATGTGATTATTGCATAAAATTTTCCTTATTAAATAAAACAAGAAATTAGTAACAATGTTTTATCAAGGATCACTCGCTAACTTTTGTTGACCCAAAATATCCCCCGTTTTACACATGATACAGGTGATCCAGCTGAGACAGGAAACACTTAGGAAGGCCTAGAAGAATAAACAAGTTTATGCTTTGGAATGATTATGTAGTTTCATTTTCTTGTAATTGTATGGATTTTGTTTTGGATATTTAAGTTGTAATTTGAATTTAATAAATATGAAACATCTTAGTAAACATCATGAGCTTTGGTGATAACCCAATATGCCCCGACTTTTATTCCGCTGCGGGTCGGGGTGTGACAATATTGTTGATTTTCGTATTCTAAACCATCAGTTCTTGGTGCCATAGGCAATCAGGATTAATTGGGAGGGACTTGGAGTTGGCTATTAAACTGGTTATCGGGTGACTACCTTGCATTATTGTAATCTAAGTACTTAGTCCCCTTTTATCACAATTAAACACACATTCACGAACTACTCTATGTAGTTCATCTCAGATTAAACTTTCACATTAACATTCATAGAAATCTGAAACCGAGGGAGAACATATCATCCCATCTCTAAATCAAAACTTTGTTAAGTGCTTTTAAGTTCATTTTAGTTATAAAACCAAACAACCATATCATTGAAATTACTTTTATGCATTTTAGTTCTAATTTAGTAAACACATTTTCCACAAACTCCCTATGTTCGATACCCATTTACCACTATCTATTTAGTGTAATTGGTTTATTTTTGAGTGAGTCTTCGACCTCACGTCATATGTTTACCTTGAAAAAAAGAACCCGACAAATAAGAGCTATGTGATTTAGAATGGCCGAGTTCAAAGATGAAAACTAGAGGTTAGCAAATATAGAAGCACAAACAAGATACTTCAGTAAGAACTAGATGAGGCCCGAGTCCGGGGAGGGAAGTCAATTTTTGTTTTTGTGTGTTGTATTTGAAAACATGTTTTATTATGTGAAAAGTGTTTAATAGTATTTGTAATTGTTCGTTGATGAATAATGGAATCCTTATGCTTGATTTCTAAGAATACGACTTCTAAGTAATAATAGGACTTAATAGACGGGTTGCTAAAATATTGTCGTAGGTCTTTATGTACTTGACTAAGAAGAGTGGTCGTTATGTGCTCCTCGGTGGTGGTGGTTGTTGTTGCTCCACCGGTGCCTCATCTTGTGGAGCTGGTGGAGTTTGAGGACGTGGACATGGGGGTGTTTGTAGCTGGTGTTCCTATGTGTAGTAGAAATTAAATTGATTAAAATATTGGTCCCATTTATCTAGACCTTGGTATGACGAACCTGCTTAAGATACGGTATTGTTAGGTAGCTCAATTGGATGTTGGTTGGTTCTAGAAGGTGGCATCTCCAGGTCAGAATCATTATCTAGTTGGTTTTGACTTGGGTGTGGAGAGCTTAGGTAATTAGATGCATGAAATGAGTCATGGTGAGAATGGGAGTGGGAATGGGAATGATGTGAGTAGGAGTGGGTAGGTTGTGAATATGAATGTCTTGCTGGTTGAGATGAACAGGATTCATTCAAATGTTGCGAATGCTCCGAGTGGAGGGAGTGTGATGGTTGCAGTTGTGAAGGTGTGTGTCCTCTCACGGGACCTTTTGCCATTCCTCGTCCTTGGTGGCATGATGACTTGTCAAATATTCATATTCAAATATCATTAATAACTATAGGGTTTCTAGCCTAGCCTTACTTATAAGACATAGACACATAATTTCCTATGGGATATGTAATTGTGATATTTGAGCTTAAACACAAAAGGCTAGTGTTTAATTCACTCAAATCGATACTCTGATACCAACCTATCACACCCTGATTTCCCGGTGGGACCAGACTTGGGGTATATGTGTGACGATTGATATTAGTAATCACAATACAAAGCGGAACATGGGAGTTTTAAGTATAATAAATAAAAGTACAAACAAGTACAAAGTTTTATACAAGTTGTTCGTACGAAACGATCCACAAACGGATCGAATGATATAAAAATAAGACTTGAGACTGATAGGGTATTTTTCCATGGAGTAGCAATCCAATAACTAAATGTCACACCCCGACCCGCAGCGGAAAAGGTGATCGGGGCATGATTGGGTTATCATCAAAACTCATGACATTTATTATAACGTTTCATATTCATTAATACAATTTTAAAGGGAATTATACAATCATTATTACATCATGTCCTAACATCAATCTAGGCTTCATTGTTTTCTTCTAAGGCATTTCCTATGTTTTCCTTGCTTCATCCTGTTCACCTGTATCATGTGTAAAAAGGGTTTTTGGATCAACAAAAAGTTGGCGAGTGAATCCTATGGAAAACATTTGAACCCGTTTATTTAATTGATTATAAAATAAAGTGCACAACCACACATGAGTAAAAATAGATGTAAACTTATTCACCAATCAATTTAATATTAAATAATACACACATGAACAATAAGGGATCGTTTTGAGGCACGCGTTGCTCAACTCGTCTCTCACGAGGAACTGATGGGCCTAATGAATGAATTGCATAAACTTGACAATATGAAATACGTATCTACAAACAATATAAACTAAATAATACACACACGAACAATAATGGATTTGTTTTGAGGCACGCGTTGCTCAACTCGTCTCACACGAGGAACTAATGGGCCTAATGAATGATTGCATATAAATTGACAATATGAAATACATAACTACAAACAATGTATACAATCTAAGTTTAGATCACAATATGGTATGGCACCAGTTTAAATAAACGAGTTAATTTCGTGACACATGACACACCCCAAAACGTGTAATTAAAAAGGGGAGTTGTAAGATTCACTCACATTGGGTGCGTTCGGTTGATGATGATGAATACGCACGAAGTCGGATTTAACCACGAGTGAAACTAACCTAGATAATAACATAATGGTTTGTAAATAATGGGATTTTATTAATCAATTTTAGTAGGATGATTGGATATATTTTTGTGAGTTTAAGGCTATTTTCTAACCTTAAAAATGTTATTTTTAAGTATTTTTAATTGATTTTTAAATAAAATAAATAAATGAAAATAATAAAAAAATTGACTTTTTGGGACAGTTGACCGTTGACCGTTGACTTGTTGACCTGTTGACCGGTCAGGCTGTGAAATTGTTTGCGCCGGGTGAGGCTCGAACCCGAGACCTCCCGTTCACGTGCACGCAGCTCTACCAACTGAGCTACGTGTCTATCCCGAAATATTTCTGTTTTTAATTATATTTATATACTAATTGAATTAAACTGAAAATCATTTATTTTTAAAAACGATTTTAATGTATCGAACCGGCGTCCTCCACAGGTCTCGAACCCAGGACCTGTGGTTTAGGTTAACACACAGTCCACCGCTGGACTGTGTGTTTAACCTGTTATATAATCTGATTTTTATTATACTTATATACAATTAAATAATTTCTTTTCTGCCTTATTTAAAAAGTTTGATAATTGTCCGGATCGGTGCGGTAGTCCAGACTCGAACTCGTGACCTGTGCTTTAAATGCGCACACAGTCCACCACTGGACTGTGTGTCTATCTTGGTTATTATTCTGGTTTTTATTAAATTTAACATCTATGTGAAATGAATCCAGTTTAGTAAAAAAAGAACATTTTTATCAAGGTAAGCATGCGCGGGACAAGAATAGAACTCGGACGTGAGCGTGTTTAATTTGCACACAGTCCACCGCTGGACTGTGTGTCTAACCGGTTATATCTTGAATTAAATTAACTTATAGACAACAGAAAAAACTTCGTCTTCTTCGTTGGATTAACCAGAATCGGAAGCGACTGGTTCGAAGATTTATCAAGTTCGTTAGTGTCTGTGGTTAATACATGCGAGATTATATAAAAGAATGAAGGATTAGGCGTAAGGATACCAAAACTGGACTCCTCTGTTTTCTCGGCGAAACTCCATGACACAGAAACTTCCGGCGACGTATGTCTTGCGGAAGAGTCTTCATACGAGTTGAGATAAATGTGGTTGGACTTCGGTATAACTCATGGGTTCAGTAAGGCTCAGAAGGAAGGGCTCGATTTTCCGCAGAGGTGCCAGAACTTTTCCGGCGAGTAGGAATATGTCGGGTAAAGGTGTGATTGTGAGCGAAAAGCTTAGCAGAGGTTGAGAGTATTTATAGGGCGGGACATCGATGAATTTGGTCGATTTCCATCTTGATTCGGGCCGGTCTCATTTACGTATTTTCCGGCGGTGTTATGACTTGCGTCGCGGGTTTAGGGTCGGTTATTTCATCTGATTGTATGTGTAGTGAATGTTTAGTTTAAAACTGAAGAAACCGTCGAATCTTGGCGAGATAGTCGGGATTTCCGACGACTGCAAATAGGCGCGTCGGTTTTGAAATTTAGTGTTTCCATTTATTAACAAGAAACATAAGTGGCGCAGTGGTTGGATGGTTAAGTGTTAAGTCTTTGCTTGTAACTGGTTGACTGACCCGGGTTCGAAACCCGGCAGCAACTTTTTATTTTTAAATCACTATTTTTAATACTTTTTCAAATATAAATTATATATTCAAATATATTTATTAATTATGTATCGTTTAAAATTATTTTGGGCATTAAATACGCAACGAAATTTTAACTGATCGTTCGGTTAATAAACGGAGCGGGTTTGGTAAATCCATTTTTTGACGGATGTTACAGTATCCCCTGCTTTTTAGAAATTTCGTCCCGAAATTTAAGTAGTGATATATTTGACTAAAAAGAATGATGGTGTTTAGTTTGACAGTTGCATACTTAGAAGAAGAGTAAGAGTTTAAATTTTGTTTGAGGCGGTAACGTCCCTTGTAAGGGTTAAGTACCCTGTTACAGGAATCGCTTTTTGTTGCCTACGGTAAAATATTGATAAGCAGAGTTGATTCGCTAAATATGATATCATGCGTAAGAGTTTTGATATGTTTGGAAGGATATGGTTATATTCTAAAGCAAAACTTCTAATACTACAACCTACATGGAACTTCTCATAACCGTCTAACAATATCTCTGATCCTTTGACAAGAATACTTATATATAGGAAGTACCAGCGGCGTATCCACCATATTCTTGTCAAATTTTCATTGGTTTTATCAGTAAGTTATGATTGGTTCTATGATATGACTTCTAGAACATAAATAAACACAACAACTAATGTATCAAGAAATTACTAAATCCTACATAGAACTTTTCATAACCGTCTGACAATGCCTCTGATCCTTTGACAAGAATACTTATATATAGGAAGTACCAGCGGCGTATCCACCATATTCTTGTCAAATTTTCATTGGTTTTATCAGTAAGTTATGATTGGTCCTATGATGTAACTCTAGAACATAAATAACACAACAACCAATATTTGAATCCACATTCTGATAGCATATATGTTTGAATGGTGACAGTTCCTCTCTCGTTTGTTATGATGGAGAGGTTAGTTTATGTGGAAATAGGACACAATCCAATTTCTTTAAATGGCGAGATGATATGAATGTAACTCAAATTTCAACCAAAACAATACTAAATCCTACATGGAACTTCTCATAGCCGCCTGATAATGCCTCTGATCCTTTGGCAAGAATACTTATATATAGGAAGTACCAGCGGCGTATCCACCATATTCTTGTCAAATTTTCGTTGGTTTTATCCGCAAGTTATGATTAGTTACCAAGAAACTACTAATTCCTACATAGAGCTTCTCATAACCGCCTGACAATGCCTCTGATCCTTTGACAAGAATACTTATATATAGGAAGTACCAGCGGCGTATCCACCATATTCTTGTCAAATTTTCATTGACTTTATCCACAAGTTATGATTAGTTCTATGTGACTCTACAACAAACACAACAACCACAAGATACTGATAATGAAAAATGTCTGTGCGATCAAGGCTCAATCAAACGGAGCCGATCGTATTGCATGTACTGAAAATGAAAAATGTATGTGCGATCAAGGCTCAATCAAACGGAGCCGATCGTATTGCATGTACTGAAAATAATAAACAATAATCACTCAAACAGTTTATACATGGAACCTCTCATAACCGCCTGATAATGCCTCCGATCCTTTGACAAGAATACTTATATATAGGAAGTACCAGCGGCGTATCCACCATATTCTCGTCAAATTTTCATTGACTTTATCCGCAAGTTATGATTAGTTCTATGTGACTCTACAACAAACACAACAACCACAAGATACTGATAATGAATAATGTCTGTGCGACCAAGGCGCAATCAAACGGAGCCGATCGTATTGCATGTACTGAAAATGAAAAATGTCTGTGCGATCAAGGCTCAATCAAACTGAGCCGATCGTATTGCATGTACTGAAAATAATAAACAATAATTACTCAAACAGTTTACACATGGAACTTCTCATAACCGCCAGATAATTCCTCCGATCCTTTGGCAAGAATACTTATATATAGGAAGTACCAGCGGCGTATCCACCATATTCTTGTCAAATTCCCATTGGCTTTATCCTTAAGTTATGATTGGTTCTATGTGATAAAGAAAAACATAAAACTAAACGATTGGAGTTGAATCTTGATTTCCGGTGAAGAGGACTAGTTGGGTGGTTTCGTTTGGGCCGTCATTATCTTCGTCAGGATTGGCGTTGATGTTGAAAACTCTTCCTCTTGCTGGTGGCCTAGTGATTTGGTTTTCTTGATTTACTTGGTTAACTGGATTTGATTGAGCTTGAGCGTTTTTGATGTTAACCAATCGAGGGCACGTGTTTCTAAAGTGGGTAGGGTCGCCACAATTGAAACAAACTCGAACATGTGGGATCATGGGGTATTGAGGTTAATGATAGGTTTGGATCATGTTTTGAGTAGGGGGAGAGATTTGGTTTTGAGGGGTGCGGCAAAACTTGCTCATATGACCATAGCGTCCACAATTTGCACATAGCCGACAAGGTAAGGTAAGGGGATGGTGATAAAAACAGGTGTTACATCGAGGGTGAGGTCCAAGATATGGTTTCTTATTTGGGTAAGTTGAGTTGGGTGCCACTTGAGTGATTGGGATAGCTTGGATGGGTATGGCATGTGAAATTGGTTGATTACGTTGGATAATAGCGAAAAGTTGCCCGTCTCTTTTTCTCTTAGAAATGGGTTGAGAAGGGGATTCGGTTTGGGTGGAGTTTGAAGTTTCAGTCGGTGTTTTATCCTTCTTCTTCTCCTCCTTGAAGTCTTTGTTCCGGATTCGGTTCTCGGTGAGCTCTGTTGCTAGCTCCATTGCTGCTTCCAAAGTTGCAGGCGTGGTACTTATTACAGAGTCTTGAATCTTTGACGGAAGACCTCGAATGTAGTGCTCGATCAAACAGTAGAGATGAGTGAACAAATTGGGAACCATTTGATGTAACTCGAGGAATCTTTTGTTGTATGTGGTGTGGTCTCCTTCTTTTTGCTTCAACGAATAAAACTCATCTTCTAATTTCTTGATTTCGCTCATTGGGCAAAATCGTCTGGTCATGATTTCCTTCAATTCATCCCAAGTTAAAGTCATAGCATCGTCAACGCCTCGTTTGGTCTTCTCTGTATTCCACCAAGTAAGTGCTATTCCATATAAACGACCGGTAGCATATCGCACTTTGCGATCATCGGGGCAATCGCAATTTAGAAAAGTGTTCTCCATTTCTTCAAACCAATGGAGGAGAGTGGTGACACCTTCAGTCCCTTCGTATTTTGGTGGGTCGCATGATTTGAAATGCTTGTAGGTGCATTTAGTGGTATTTGGGGGAGGGTTGATAACGTGTTGATCTTCTTGATTGACAGAATTAGCGGTAAGTGCTTGTTGGACTTGGATTACGATGTTGGGTATTACGGCAGCCATTTGTTGAGCGATTAGGGCAGCCATGCGCTCGCGGGCTTTTCCTGCTCTCATCTTCCTACGGGCGAGGCTAGAAGACATCTACAAGGAATACGCATCATGAGTATGAGTTGGATGTTTTTTTGGGATCATGGGTCGTATTTAGGAATGAACATTCATAAAATAATTATAGAAAAATAAATCTACTACATCCGTAGGATGTCTTGGGCTTTGCTCGTCATTAGGCCCTGCATGCCGCCATACTTCACCTTCGTAATCATGTGGGCCCCCATAAATACCGGGTTTTTCATATGGTTCGCATGTGTTAGCCTGGTTACGTACACTAAAACCCGGAGAAAATCGAGAAATATGTATATAACGTATGGTATTCGGAATGTGTCCAGGTGTAGACACGGTGACACCTCAAAGTGGGGTTAGTTCGAACGACGTTTGGTGTGGCATGCTTTGGCCTAATAGGTCCTTCGTACTCTCATCGTTAGTCCCCAGGTAGGCAAACTGGTCCTTTATATTGGATTTATACGAATGCCAACCTAGACAGGACGTTCCGACTACCGGTACTTGTACCCTTCCAGTTACTACATGCCCGTCGCAGAACTTACTTTGATGAGATTTGAAAATTGCAACAAAATCTTTGAATAACAAAAGTATGAAGATGAATTGAATATATGAACATTGAAATATGTATGATGAATGTGTATGTAAGTATGTATGTTTAACTATAAGTATAAACAAATATGGGCCTAATGAATGATTGCATATAAATTGACAATATGAAATACATAACTACAAACAATGTATACAATCTAAGTTTAGATCACAATATGGTATGGCACCAGTTTAAATAAACGAGTTAATTTCGTGACACATGACACACCCCAAAACGTGTAATTAAAAAGGGGAGTTGTAAGATTCACTCACATTGGGTGCGTTCGGTTGATGATGATGAATACGCACGAAGTCGGATTTAACCACGAGTGAAACTAACCTAGATAATAACATAATGGTTTGTAAATAATGGGATTTTATTAATCAATTTTAGTAGGATGATTGGATATATTTTTGTGAGTTTAAGGCTATTTTCTAACCTTAAAAATGTTATTTTTAAGTATTTTTAATTGATTTTTAAATAAAATAAATAAATGAAAATAATAAAAAAATTGACTTTTTGGGACAGTTGACCGTTGACCGTTGACTTGTTGACCTGTTGACCGGTCAGGCTGTGAAATTGTTTGCGCCGGGTGAGGCTCGAACCCGAGACCTCCCGTTCACGTGCACGCAGCTCTACCAACTGAGCTACGTGTCTATCCCGAAATATTTCTGTTTTTAATTATATTTATATACTAATTGAATTAAACTGAAAATCATTTATTTTTAAAAACGATTTTAATGTATCGAACCGGCGTCCTCCACAGGTCTCGAACCCAGGACCTGTGGTTTAGGTTAACACACAGTCCACCGCTGGACTGTGTGTTTAACCTGTTATATAATCTGATTTTTATTATACTTATATACAATTAAATAATTTCTTTTCTGCCTTATTTAAAAAGTTTGATAATTGTCCGGATCGGTGCGGTAGTCCAGACTCGAACTCGTGACCTGTGCTTTAAATGCGCACACAGTCCACCACTGGACTGTGTGTCTATCTTGGTTATTATTCCGGTTTTTATTAAATTTAACATCTATGTGAAATGAATCCAGTTTAGTAAAAAAAAGAACATTTTTATCAAGGTAAGCATGCGCGGGACAAGAATAGAACTCGGGACGTGAGCGTGTTTAATTTGCACACAGTCCACCGCTGGACTGTGTGTCTAACCCGAGTTATATCTTGAATTAAATTAAACTTATAGACAACAGAAAAACTTCGTCTTCTTCGTTGGATTTAACCAGAATCGGAAGTCCGACTGGTTCGAAGATTTAATCAAGTTCGTTAGTGTCTGGTGGTTAATTACATGCGAGATTAAATAAAAAGAATGAAGGATTAGGCGTAAGGTATACCGAACTGGACTCCTCTGTTTCTCCGGCGAAACTCCAGTGACAGCAGAAACTTCCGGCGACGTATGTCTTGCGGCAGAGAGTCTTCAACGAGCTTGAGATAAATGTGGGTGACTTCGGTATAAGCTCTAGGGGTTCAGTAAGGCTCAGAAGTGAAGGGCTCGATTTTCCGGCGAGGTGCAGAACTTTTCCGGCGAGTGGAATTATGTCGGGTAAAGGTGTGATTGTGAGCGAAAAAGCTAGCAGAGGTTTGAGAGGTATTTATAGGGCGGGACATCGATGAATTTGGTCCGATTTCCATCTTGATTCGCCGGTCATTACGTTTTCCGGCGGTTATGACTTGCGTCGCGGGTTCAGGCGTCGGTTATAATCGATGTAGTAGTGAATGTTTACGTTAAAACTGAAGAAACCGTCGAATCTTGGCGAGATAGTCGGGATTTCCGACGACTGCAAATAGGCGCGTCGGTTTTGAAATTTAGTGTTTCCATTTATTAACAAGAAACATAAGTGGCGCAGTGGTTGGATGGTTAAGTGTTAAGTCTTTGCTTGTAACTGGTTGACTGACCCGGGTTCGAAACCCGGCAGCAACTTTTTATTTTTAAATCACTATTTTTAATACTTTTTCAAATATAAATTATATATTCAAATATATTTATTAATTATGTATCGTTTAAAATTATTTTGGGCATTAAATACGCAACGAAATTTTAACTGATCGTTCGGTTAATAAACGGAGCGGGTTTGGTAAATCCATTTTTTGACGGATGTTACAGTATCCCCTGCTTTTTAGAAATTTCGTCCCGAAATTTAAGTAGTGATATATTTGACTAAAAAGAATGATGGTGTTTAGTTTGACAGTTGCATACTTAGAAGAAGAGTAAGAGTTTAAATTTTGTTTGAGGCGGTAACGTCCCTTGTAAGGGTTAAGTACCCTGTTACAGGAATCGCTTTTTGTTGCCTACGGTAAAATATTGATAAGCAGAGTTGATTCGCTAAATATGATATCATGCGTAAGAGTTTTGATATGTTTGGAAGGATATGGTTATATTCTAAAGCAAAACTTCTAATACTACAACCTACATGGAACTTCTCATAACCGTCTAACAATATCTCTGATCCTTTGACAAGAATACTTATATATAGGAAGTACCAGCGGCGTATCCACCATATTCTTGTCAAATTTTCATTGGTTTTATCAGTAAGTTATGATTGGTTCTATGATATGACTTCTAGAACATAAATAAACACAACAACTAATGTATCAAGAAATTACTAAATCCTACATAGAACTTTTCATAACCGTCTGACAATGCCTCTGATCCTTTGACAAGAATACTTATATATAGGAAGTACCAGCGGCGTATCCACCATATTCTTGTCAAATTTTCATTGGTTTTATCAGTAAGTTATGATTGGTCCTATGATGTAACTCTAGAACATAAATAACACAACAACCAATATTTGAATCCACATTCTGATAGCATATATGTTTGAATGGTGACAGTTCCTCTCTCGTTTGTTATGATGGAGAGGTTAGTTTATGTGGAAATAGGACACAATCCAATTTCTTTAAATGGCGAGATGATATGAATGTAACTCAAATTTCAACCAAAACAATACTAAATCCTACATGGAACTTCTCATAGCCGCCTGATAATGCCTCTGATCCTTTGGCAAGAATACTTATATATAGGAAGTACCAGCGGCGTATCCACCATATTCTTGTCAAATTTTCGTTGGTTTTATCCGCAAGTTATGATTAGTTACCAAGAAACTACTAATTCCTACATAGAGCTTCTCATAACCGCCTGACAATGCCTCTGATCCTTTGACAAGAATACTTATATATAGGAAGTACCAGCGGCGTATCCACCATATTCTTGTCAAATTTTCATTGACTTTATCCACAAGTTATGATTAGTTCTATGTGACTCTACAACAAACACAACAACCACAAGATACTGATAATGAAAAATGTCTGTGCGATCAAGGCTCAATCAAACGGAGCCGATCGTATTGCATGTACTGAAAAGAAAAATGTATGTGCGATCAAGGCTCAATCAAATGGAGCCGATCGTATTGCATGTACTGAAAATAATAAACAATAATCACTCAAACAGTTTATACATGGAACCTCTCATAACCGCCTGATAATGCCTCCGATCCTTTGACAAGAATACTTATATATAGGAAGTACCAGCGGCGTATCCACCATATTCTCGTCAAATTTTCATTGACTTTATCCGCAAGTTATGATTAGTTCTATGTGACTCTACAACAAACACAACAACCACAAGATACTGATAATGAATAATGTCTGTGCGACCAAGGCGCAATCAAACGGAGCCGATCGTATTGCATGTACTGAAAATGAAAAATGTCTGTGCGATCAAGGCTCAATCAAACTGAGCCGATCGTATTGCATGTACTGAAAATAATAAACAATAATTACTCAAACAGTTTACACATGGAACTTCTCATAACCGCCAGATAATTCCTCCGATCCTTTGGCAAGAATACTTATATATAGGAAGTACCAGCGGCGTATCCACCATATTCTTGTCAAATTCCCATTGGCTTTATCCTTAAGTTATGATTGGTTCTATGTGATAAAGAAAAACATAAAACTAAACGATTGGAGTTGAATCTTGATTTCCGGTGAAGAGGACTAGTTGGGTGGTTTCGTTTGGGCCGTCATTATCTTCGTCAGGATTGGCGTTGATGTTGAAAACTCTTCCTCTTGCTGGTGGCCTAGTGATTTGGTTTTCTTGATTTACTTGGTTAACTGGATTTGATTGAGCTTGAGCGTTTTTGATGTTAACCAATCGAGGGCACGTGTTTCTAAAGTGGGTAGGGTCGCCACAATTGAAACAAACTCGAACATGTGGGATCATGGGGTATTGAGGTTAATGATAGGTTTGGATCATGTTTTGAGTAGGGGGAGAGATTTGGTTTTGAGGGGTGCGGCAAAACTTGCTCATATGACCATAGCGTCCACAATTTGCACATAGCCGACAAGGTAAGGTAAGGGGATGGTGATAAAAACAGGTGTTACATCGAGGGTGAGGTCCAAGATATGGTTTCTTATTTGGGTAAGTTGAGTTGGGTGCCACTTGAGTGATTGGGATAGCTTGGATGGGTATGGCATGTGAAATTGGTTGATTACGTTGGATAATAGCGAAAAGTTGCCCGTCTCTTTTTCTCTTAGAAATGGGTTGAGAAGGGGATTCGGTTTGGGTGGAGTTTGAAGTTTCAGTCGGTGTTTTATCCTTCTTCTTCTCCTCCTTGAAGTCTTTGTTCCGGATTCGGTTCTCGGTGAGCTCTGTTGCTAGCTCCATTGCTGCTTCCAAAGTTGCAGGCGTGGTACTTATTACAGAGTCTTGAATCTTTGACGGAAGACCTCGAATGTAGTGCTCGATCAAACGGTAGAGATGAGTGAACAAATTGGGAACCATTTGATGTAACTCGAGGAATCTTTTGTTGTATGTGGTGTGGTCTCCTTCTTTTTGCTTCAACGAATAAAACTCATCTTCTAATTTCTTGATTTCGCTCATTGGGCAAAATCGTCTGGTCATGATTTCCTTCAATTCATCCCAAGTTAAAGTCATAGCATCGTCAACGCCTCGTTTGGTCTTCTCTGTATTCCACCAAGTAAGTGCTATTCCATATAAACGACCGGTAGCATATCGCACTTTGCGATCATCGGGGCAATCGCAATTTAGAAAAGTGTTCTCCATTTCTTCAAACCAATGGAGGAGAGTGGTGACACCTTCAGTCCCTTCGTATTTTGGTGGGTCGCATGATTTGAAATGCTTGTAGGTGCATTTAGTGGTATTTGGGGGAGGGTTGATAACGTGTTGATCTTCTTGATTGACAGAATTAGCGGTAAGTGCTTGTTGGACTTGGATTACGATGTTGGGTATTACGGCAGCCATTTGTTGAGCGATTAGGGCAGCCATGCGCTCGCGGGCTTTTCCTGCTCTCATCTTCCTACGGGCGAGGCTAGAAGACATCTACAAGGAATACGCATCATGAGTATGAGTTGGATGTTTTTTTGGGATCATGGGTCGTATTTAGGAATGAACATTCATAAAATAATTATAGAAAAATAAATCTACTACATCCGTAGGATGTCTTGGGCTTTGCTCGTCATTAGGCCCTGCATGCCGCCATACTTCACCTTCGTAATCATGTGGGCCCCCATAAATACCGGGTTTTTCATATGGTTCGCATGTGTTAGCCTGGTTACGTACACTAAAACCCGGAGAAAATCGAGAAATATGTATATAACGTATGGTATTCGGAATGTGTCCAGGTGTAGACACGGTGACACCTCAAAGTGGGGTTAGTTCGAACGACGTTTGGTGTGGCATGCTTTGGCCTAATAGGTCCTTCGTACTCTCATCGTTAGTCCCCAGGTAGGCAAACTGGTCCTTTATATTGGATTTATACGAATGCCAACCTAGACAGGACGTTCCGACTACCGGTACTTGTACCCTTCCAGTTACTACATGCCCGTCGCAGAACTTACTTTGATGAGATTTGAAAATTGCAACAAAATCTTTGAATAACAAAAGTATGAAGATGAATTGAATATATGAACATTGAAATATGTATGATGAATGTGTATGTAAGTATGTATGTTTAACTATAAGTATAAACAAATATGGGCCTAATGAATGATTGCATATAAATTGACAATATGAAATACATAACTACAAACAATGTATACAATCTAAGTTTAGATCACAATATGGTATGGCACCAGTTTAAATAAACGAGTTAATTTCGTGACACATGACACACCCCAAAACGTGTAATTAAAAAGGGGAGTTGTAAGATTCACTCACATTGGGTGCGTTCGGTTGATGATGATGAATACGCACGAAGTCGGATTTAACCACGAGTGAAACTAACCTAGATAATAACATAATGGTTTGTAAATAATGGGATTTTATTAATCAATTTTAGTAGGATGATTGGATATATTTTTGTGAGTTTAAGGCTATTTTCTAACCTTAAAAATGTTATTTTTAAGTATTTTTAATTGATTTTTAAATAAAATAAATAAATGAAAATAATAAAAAAATTGACTTTTTGGGACAGTTGACCGTTGACCGTTGACTTGTTGACCTGTTGACCGGTCAGGCTGTGAAATTGTTTGCGCCGGGTGAGGCTCGAACCCGAGACCTCCCGTTCACGTGCACGCAGCTCTACCAACTGAGCTACGTGTCTATCCCGAAATATTTCTGTTTTTAATTATATTTATATACTAATTGAATTAAACTGAAAATCATTTATTTTTAAAAACGATTTTAATGTATCGAACCGGCGTCCTCCACAGGTCTCGAACCCAGGACCTGTGGTTTAGGTTAACACACAGTCCACCGCTGGACTGTGTGTTTAACCTGTTATATAATCTGATTTTTATTATACTTATATACAATTAAATAATTTCTTTTCTGCCTTATTTAAAAAGTTTGATAATTGTCCGGATCGGTGCGGTAGTCCAGACTCGAACTCGTGACCTGTGCTTTAAATGCGCACACAGTCCACCACTGGACTGTGTGTCTATCTTGGTTATTATTCCGGTTTTTATTAAATTTAACATCTATGTGAAATGAATCCAGTTTAGTAAAAAAAAGAACATTTTTATCAAGGTAAGCATGCGCGGGACAAGAATAGAACTCGGGACGTGAGCGTGTTTAATTTGCACACAGTCCACCGCTGGACTGTGTGTCTAACCCGAGTTATATCTTGAATTAAATTAAACTTATAGACAACAGAAAAACTTCGTCTTCTTCGTTGGATTTAACCAGAATCGGAAGTCCGACTGGTTCGAAGATTTAATCAAGTTCGTTAGTGTCTGGTGGTTAATTACATGCGAGATTAAATAAAAAGAATGAAGGATTAGGCGTAAGGTATACCGAACTGGACTCCTCTGTTTCTCCGGCGAAACTCCAGTGACAGCAGAAACTTCCGGCGACGTATGTCTTGCGGCAGAGAGTCTTCAACGAGCTTGAGATAAATGTGGGTGACTTCGGTATAAGCTCTAGGGGTTCAGTAAGGCTCAGAAGTGAAGGGCTCGATTTTCCGGCGAGGTGCAGAACTTTTCCGGCGAGTGGAATTATGTCGGGTAAAGGTGTGATTGTGAGCGAAAAAGCTAGCAGAGGTTTGAGAGGTATTTATAGGGCGGGACATCGATGAATTTGGTCCGATTTCCATCTTGATTCGCCGGTCATTACGTTTTCCGGCGGTTATGACTTGCGTCGCGGGTTCAGGCGTCGGTTATAATCGATGTAGTAGTGAATGTTTACGTTAAAACTGAAGAAACCGTCGAATCTTGGCGAGATAGTCGGGATTTCCGACGACTGCAAATAGGCGCGTCGGTTTTGAAATTTAGTGTTTCCATTTATTAACAAGAAACATAAGTGGCGCAGTGGTTGGATGGTTAAGTGTTAAGTCTTTGCTTGTAACTGGTTGACTGACCCGGGTTCGAAACCCGGCAGCAACTTTTTATTTTTAAATCACTATTTTTAATACTTTTTCAAATATAAATTATATATTCCAATATATTTATTAATTATGTATCGTTTAAAATTATTTTGGGCATTAAATACGCAACGAAATTTTAACTGATCGTTCGGTTAATAAACGGAGCGGGTTTGGTAAATCCATTTTTTGACGGATGTTACAGTATCCCCTGCTTTTTAGAAATTTCGTCCCGAAATTTAAGTAGTGATATATTTGACTAAAAAGAATGATGGTGTTTAGTTTGACAGTTGCATACTTAGAAGAAGAGTAAGAGTTTAAATTTTGTTTGAGGCGGTAACGTCCCTTGTAAGGGTTAAGTACCCTGTTACAGGAATCGCTTTTTGTTGCCTACGGTAAAATATTGATAAGCAGAGTTGATTCGCTAAATATGATATCATGCGTAAGAGTTTTGATATGTTTGGAAGGATATGGTTATATTCTAAAGCAAAACTTCTAATACTACAACCTACATGGAACTTCTCATAACCGTCTAACAATATCTCTGATCCTTTGACAAGAATACTTATATATAGGAAGTACCAGCGGCGTATCCACCATATTCTTGTCAAATTTTCATTGGTTTTATCAGTAAGTTATGATTGGTTCTATGATATGACTTCTAGAACATAAATAAACACAACAACTAATGTATCAAGAAATTACTAAATCCTACATAGAACTTTTCATAACCGTCTGACAATGCCTCTGATCCTTTGACAAGAATACTTATATATAGGAAGTACCAGCGGCGTATCCACCATATTCTTGTCAAATTTTCATTGGTTTTATCAGTAAGTTATGATTGGTCCTATGATGTAACTCTAGAACATAAATAACACAACAACCAATATTTGAATCCACATTCTGATAGCATATATGTTTGAATGGTGACAGTTCCTCTCTCGTTTGTTATGATGGAGAGGTTAGTTTATGTGGAAATAGGACACAATCCAATTTCTTTAAATGGCGAGATGATATGAATGTAACTCAAATTTCAACCAAAACAATACTAAATCCTACATGGAACTTCTCATAGCCGCCTGATAATGCCTCTGATCCTTTGGCAAGAATACTTATATATAGGAAGTACCAGCGGCGTATCCACCATATTCTTGTCAAATTTTCGTTGGTTTTATCCGCAAGTTATGATTAGTTACCAAGAAACTACTAATTCCTACATAGAGCTTCTCATAACCGCCTGACAATGCCTCTGATCCTTTGACAAGAATACTTATATATAGGAAGTACCAGCGGCGTATCCACCATATTCTTGTCAAATTTTCATTGACTTTATCCACAAGTTATGATTAGTTCTATGTGACTCTACAACAAACACAACAACCACAAGATACTGATAATGAAAAATGTCTGTGCGATCAAGGCTCAATCAAACGGAGCCGATCGTATTGCATGTACTGAAAATGAAAAATGTATGTGCGATCAAGGCTCAATCAAACGGAGCCGATCGTATTGCATGTACTGAAAATAATAAACAATAATCACTCAAACAGTTTATACATGGAACCTCTCATAACCGCCTGATAATGCCTCCGATCCTTTGACAAGAATACTTATATATAGGAAGTACCAGCGGCGTATCCACCATATTCTCGTCAAATTTTCATTGACTTTATCCGCAAGTTATGATTAGTTCTATGTGACTCTACAACAAACACAACAACCACAAGATACTGATAATGAATAATGTCTGTGCGACCAAGGCGCAATCAAACGGAGCCGATCGTATTGCATGTACTGAAAATGAAAAATGTCTGTGCGATCAAGGCTCAATCAAACGGAGCCGATCGTATTGCATGTACTGAAAATAATAAACAATAATTACTCAAACAGTTTACACATGGAACTTCTCATAACCGCCAGATAATTCCTCCGATCCTTTGGCAAGAATACTTATATATAGGAAGTACCAGCGGCGTATCCACCATATTCTTGTCAAATTCCCATTGGCTTTATCCTTAAGTTATGATTGGTTCTATGTGATAAAGAAAAACATAAAACTAAACGATTGGAGTTGAATCTTGATTTCCGGTGAAGAGGACTAGTTGGGTGGTTTCGTTTGGGCCGTCATTATCTTCGTCAGGATTGGCGTTGATGTTGAAAACTCTTCCTCTTGCTGGTGGCCTAGTGATTTGGTTTTCTTGATTTACTTGGTTAACTGGATTTGATTGAGCTTGAGCGTTTTTGATGTTAACCAATCGAGGGCACGTGTTTCTAAAGTGGGTAGGGTCGCCACAATTGAAACAAACTCGAACATGTGGGATCATGGGGTATTGAGGTTAATGATAGGTTTGGATCATGTTTTGAGTAGGGGGAGAGATTTGGTTTTGAGGGGTGCGGCAAAACTTGCTCATATGACCATAGCGTCCACAATTTGCACATAGCCGACAAGGTAAGGTAAGGGGATGGTGATAAAAACAGGTGTTACATCGAGGGTGAGGTCCAAGATATGGTTTCTTATTTGGGTAAGTTGAGTTGGGTGCCACTTGAGTGATTGGGATAGCTTGGATGGGTATGGCGTGTGAAATTGGTTGATTACGTTGGATAATAGCGAAAAGTTGCCCGTCTCTTTTTCTCTTAGAAATGGGTTGAGAAGGGGATTCGGTTTGGGTGGAGTTTGAAGTTTCAGTCGGTGTTTTATCCTTCTTCTTCTCCTCCTTGAAGTCTTTGTTCCGGATTCGGTTC
The DNA here is from genome assembly GCA_947069175.1 of Scalesia atractyloides. Classification (NCBI taxonomy): domain Eukaryota; kingdom Viridiplantae; phylum Streptophyta; class Magnoliopsida; order Asterales; family Asteraceae; genus Scalesia; species Scalesia atractyloides. The sequence goes on from CAMTDV010000026.1 coordinate 18,833,772, forward strand.
TCGGTGAGCTCTGTTGCTAGCTCCATTGCTGCTTCCAAAGTTGCAGGCGTGGTACTTATTACAGAGTCTTGAATCTTTGACGGAAGACCTCGAATGTAGTGCTCGATCAAACGGTAGAGGTGAGTGAACAAATTGGGAACCATTTGATGTAACTCGAGGAATCTTTTGTTGTATGTGGTGTGGTCTCCTTCTTTTTGCTTCAACGAATAAAACTCATCTTCTAATTTCTTGATTTCGCTCATTGGGCAAAATCGTCTGGTCATGATTTCCTTCAATTCATCCCAAGTTAAAGTCATAGCATCGTCAACGCCTCGTTTGGTCTTCTCTGTATTCCACCAAGTAAGTGCTATTCCATATAAACGACCGGTAGCATATCGCACTTTGCGATCATCGGGGCAATCGCAATTTAGAAAAGTGTTCTCCATTTCTTCAAACCAATGGAGGAGAGTGGTGACACCTTCAGTCCCTTCGTATTTTGGTGGGTCGCATGATTTGAAATGCTTGTAGGTGCATTTAGTGGTATTTGGGGGAGGGTTGATAACGTGTTGATCTTCTTGATTGACAGAATTAGCGGTAAGTGCTTGTTGGACTTGGATTACGATGTTGGGTATTACGGCAGCCATTTGTTGAGCGATTAGGGCAGCCATGCGCTCGCGGGCTTTTCCTGCTCTCATCTTCCTACGGGCGAGGCTAGAAGACATCTACAAGGAATACGCATCATGAGTATGAGTTGGATGTTTTTTTGGGATCATGGGTCGTATTTAGGAATGAACATTCATAAAATAATTATAGAAAAATAAATCTACTACATCCGTAGGATGTCTTGGGCTTTGCTCGTCATTAGGCCCTGCATGCCGCCATACTTCACCTTCGTAATCATGTGGGCCCCCATAAATACCGGGTTTTTCATATGGTTCGCATGTGTTAGCCTGGTTACGTACACTAAAACCCGGAGAAAATCGAGAAATATGTATATAACGTATGGTATTCGGAATGTGTCCAGGTGTAGACACGGTGACACCTCAAAGTGGGGTTAGTTCGAACGACGTTTGGTGTGGCATGCTTTGGCCTAATAGGTCCTTCGTACTCTCATCGTTAGTCCCCAGGTAGGCAAACTGGTCCTTTATATTGGATTTATACGAATGCCAACCTAGACAGGACGTTCCGACTACCGGTACTTGTACCCTTCCAGTTACTACATGCCCGTCGCAGAACTTACTTTGATGAGATTTGAAAATTGCAACAAAATCTTTGAATAACAAAAGTATGAAGATGAATTGAATATATGAACATTGAAATATGTATGATGAATGTGTATGTAAGTATGTATGTTTAACTATAAGTATAAACAAATATGAAACAAATAAATATCATAAGTTTGTATGTAACCACCTAAACAATTAAAATTTAGGCAAACTATAGTATAGGCTCTAAGGGTCTAATAACCTATCCTATATCCCTATAGTCATGGCTCTGATACCAATCTGTCACACCCCGACCCGCAGCGGAAAAGGTGATCGGGGCATGATTGGGTTATCATCAAAACTCATGACATTTATTATAACGTTTCATATTCATTAATACAATTTTAAAGGGAATTATACAATCATTATTACATCATGTCCTAACATCAATCTAGGCTTCATTGTTTTCTTCTAAGGCATTTCCTATGTTTTCCTTCCTTCATCCTGTTCACCTGTATCATGTGTAAAAAGGGTTTTTGGATCAACAAAAAGTTGGCGAGTGAATCCTATGGAAAACATTTGAACAAGTTTATTTAATTGATTATAAAATAAAGTGCACAACCACACATGAGTAAAAATAGATGTAAACTTATTCACCAATCAATTTAATATTAAATAATACACACATGAACAATAAGGGATCGTTTTGAGGCACGCGTTGCTCAACTCGTCTCTCACGAGGAACTGATGGGCCTAATGAATGAATTGCATAAACTTGACAATATGAAATACGTATCTACAAACAATATAAACTAAATAATACACACACGAACAATAATGGATTTGTTTTGAGGCACGCGTTGCTCAACTCGTCTCACACGAGGAACTGATGGGCCTAATGAATGAATTGCATATAAATTGACAATATGAAATACATAACTACAAACAATGTATACAATCTAAGTTTAGATCACAATATGGTATGGCACCAGTTTAAATAAACGAGTTAATTTCGTGACACATGACACACCCCAAAACGTGTAATTAAAAAGGGGAGTTGTAAGATTCACTCACATTGGGTGCGTTCGGTTGATGATGATGAATACGCACGAAGTCGGATTTAACCACGAGTGAAACTAACCTAGATAATAACATAATGGTTTGGTAAATAATGGGATTTTATTAATCAATTTTAGTAGGATGATTGGATATATTTTTGTGAGTTTAAGGCTATTTTCTAACCTTAAAAATGTTATTTTTAAGTATTTTTAATTGATTTTTAAATAAAATAAATAAATGAAAATAATAAAAAAATTGACTTTTTGGGACAGTTGACCGTTGACCGTTGACTTGTTGACCGGTCAGGCTGTGAAATTGTTTGCGCCGGGTGAGGCTCGAACCCGAGACCTCCCGTTCGCGTGCACGCAGCTCTACCAACTAAGCTACGTGTCTAACCCGAAATATTTCTGTTTTTAATTTATTTTATATACTAATTGAATTAAACTGAAAATCATTTATTTTTAAAAACGATTTTAATGTATCGAACCGGCGACCTCCACAAGTCTCGAACCCGGGACCTGTGGTTTAGGTTAACACACAGTCCACCGCTGGACTGTGTGTTTAACTTGTTATATAATCTGATTTTTATTATACTTATATACAATTAAATAATTTCATTTCTGCCTTATTTAAAAAGTTTGATAATTGTCCGGATCGGTGCGGTAGTCCGGACTCGAACTCGTGACCTGTGCTTTAAATGCGCACACAGTCCACCACTGGACTGTGTGTCTATCTTGGTTATTATTCCGGTTTTTATTAAATTTAACATCTATGTGAAATGAATCCGGTTTAGTGAAAAAAAGAACATTTTTATCAAGGTAAGCATGCGCGGGACAAGAATCGAACTCGGGACGTGAGCGTGTTTAATTTGCACACAGTCCACCGCTGGACTGTGTGTCTAACCCGAGTTATATCTTGATTTAAATTAAACTTATAGACAACAGAAAAACTTCGTCTTCTTCGTTGGATTTAACCAGAATCGGAAGTCCGACTGGTTCGAAGATTTAATCAAGTTCGTTAGTGTCTGGTGGTTAATTACATGCGAGATTAAATAAAAAGAATGAAGGATTAGGCGTAAGGTATATCGAACCGGACTCCTCTGTTTCTCCGGCGAAACTCCGGTGACATCAGAAACTTCCGGCGACGTATGTCTTGCAGCAGAGAGTCTTCAACGAGCTTGAGATAAATGTGGTTGACTTCGGTATAAGCTCTGGGGGTTCAGTAAGGCTCAGAAGTGAAGGGCTCGGTTTTCCGGCGAGGTGCAGAACTTTTCCGGCGAGTGGAATTATGTCGGGTAAAGGTGTGATTGTGAGCGAAAAAGCTAGCAGAGGTTTGAGGAGGTATTTATAGGGCGGGACATCGATGAATTTGGTCCGATTTCCGTCTTGATTCGTCGGTCATTACGTTTTCTGGCGGTTATGACTTGCGTCGCGGGTTCAGGCATCGGTTATAATCGATGTAGTAGTGAATGTTTACGTTAAAATTGAAGAAACCGTCGAATCTTGGCGAGATAGTCGAGATTTCCGACGACTGCAAATAGGCGCGTCGGTTTTGAATTTAGATTCATGTTATGAATTAATTGTTTCCATTTATTAACAAGAAACATAAGTGGCGCAGTGGTTGGATGGTTAAGTGTTAAGTCTTTGCTTGTAACCGGTTGACTGACCCGGGTTCGAAACCCGGCAGCAACTTTTTATTTTTAAATCACTATTTTTAATACTTTTTCAAATATAAATTATATATTCCAATTTATTTATTAATTATGTATCATTTAAAATTATTTTGGGCATTAAATACGGAACGAAATTTTTAACTGATCGTTCGGTTAATAAACGGAGCGGGTTTGGTAAATCCGTTTTTTGACGGATGTTACACTAAAGACCAAGCAACTCCAGCCTATTCCGTACTTGCTATGTAACCTCCGCTTAGTCTTTTGAAAATACATCAGTTTTCACTAATAAATTATCGACTCTTTTGAAAATCTTTTCAAAATGATTTTGATACCATTTGGTATATCATTTTTTGTAAATAACTTGGGACAAACTACATCTCTGATTACCGGTTTCACATGCTTGTCAATATAGTTGGGGACTAGAACTAAACGCTGGTATATGATTAATCAACACACCACATTTTCAATATCATATAAGTATAGCATTAGCATCTGTCAGGTGTATGCCTACATACGACGCTTAGGTCATGTCCATTTGCAATTAAATGAGTCGAGATATCCAGGACACATGGTCGTATTAACCCCAATGTTTAAGTTATTAATTAAAACGAATTAAAACGGGTTATTTGAATTTCATGACATAATTCACCCTTTGTCCAATACCCGACGAAGAGGCTAGTGTCGTATCTCAAGCCTTTATAAAATAAAATAGGCTAAAAGTAAAAACATGCGCTAGCCTTTACAAATCAAAGATGTTTAGCACATCGGTATCTCAAAACAACCTCAACTTAGGTGCAATTTACTGGAAGGCTTCTAGTCTGGAATGGACGGAAATATATGATCTGTTAGAATGTTAATGGGTCATTTGAAAGTAATTGATTTTGACCAGTTAACTTAATAGATACGTACGGTTTGCTAGATTAAGCGTAGACTAGATAGAATGTGGTTTATACCCTTTGGAGTGTAAGGACTCGTGTAATATGGGTCAAATAACCAAACATTCTAATTAGAACTGAATTTGAAAGGTTTTGACCTGATTCGGCTATTTTACATATTTTATTCTCTATAAACTAGCCGTACGCGCATATGCAGCATCGAGTGGTTGAATAGGTTTATGACAGGTACATTATGTCAAAACATATTTCATTATGTTATAACTTCAGTTTCCAACTCAGATCACAAGTTTATTTGGTTTCAAAACCTATTTTATGCCATAAGGGCATTTTTGGTATTTTTAAGGCATAATATGCAGACTTATCAAATAACCTATCAAATGATATGATCAAAAGATATAAGCTCAGATAGTTATTCCCAATAATAATATGATCATATAACCACTTTAATACATGCTCTAAAGTTGACCAAATGGGCGAGAATCGAAAGTCAAAGTAGAAGTCAAACTGTTTAACTTTCGATTACGAAATGAGCTCTTGCAGGAAATGACGAGTTGGAATGAATTAACATGTCCTAATATGTTATATAAACTGTTACAACGTCAAAAATTAAGGTTTCGATACTTAGAAACTTATTTAGCGTAATTTGCAAAAATCTATGTTTTGTCTTTTATTTAATATAACTTTCACTCGTCAGTTCGCCTACCTAATGTGGTCTTCAGAGGGTGTAATCACAAGGGATTAACACCTTCATTATAACAATCACGATTCAAAGTTCGATTCGAACTTTGACTTGAGCGAAATGGTCAGAACCAAAAGTCAAAGCAAAAGTCAATTTACTTGACTTTCGGCTAATAACTAGCCTAGGAATGGAAAAAGAACTAGGGAGGAAACTTTCAAGTGTTCAAAGGAAGTTTAGACTTTTGGTTGGAGGCCTCTTTTGAGCAGAAGTAACTCCAAAGATAAAGAGAAAGAATTTTTGAAGGTGTAAGTTTGAATGTTGAACTTGATCACCTACTTATACTTGAATCAAGCCCTCAAATCTTGCCAAGTATGTTTAGAGTGTTTCGGAGTGGATTAGTGCTAGGACACATGTCTTTAAAAGGCTAGAAGGTGGCACAAGTTGAGCAAAGATGGTAGGGGACAACTGTAGCAGCTGGCAGCTACAACTGCTGTGCTAGCGACACCCTAATGTACCGTAAGGGTGATGGCTTATGGTCTGTAAGGACCTTTCTGGCGCCCCTAGTTTTCAAATGCCTTATGAACCGTCAGAAGCCAAAAATTTGGCATTTTGTCACATTTTCACCTTCCATTTATCATCTTCCACTTTTTATACAATATTGTCCCTCTCGTCCAACATATCTGGAATATTTTGAGAGTTCCCGACACGTGTTGCCATATTATTTGATAAGATTTCTGAGGTGTCACAATTTACCTTTCCGAGTTCTTCAAATAGAATAAATCTTGCCTATTTGTCAACCTTCCCTTTACTCTTCTTAGCAGCTATCTTTTTAGCCTGTTTCACTTTTAGATCCAAATATTCTTTGACATTTGTAAGCTTTGGAAAGTTGTGTAAAGATGGGAAGGTTAATTGGCTTGAATCATCAATATAGTAGAAGGATTGTATTTCAAAAGATATAGATGGTACCTCCAACGGATGTGTAATGGCAGTTAAAGTTGTGGTATGTCACACCCCGACCCGCAGCGGAAAAGGTGATCGGGGCATGATTGGGTTATCATCAAAGCTCATGACATTTATTAAGCGTTTCATATTCATTAATACAAATTAAATGGAGATTTACAATAAATGTTACATCATGATCTAACTAACAATCTAAACTTCTTTGTTCTCTTCTAAGGCATATCCTATGTTTTCCTTGCTTCAACTTGTTCACCTGTATCATGTGTAAAAAGGTTTTTGGATCAACATAATGTTGGCGAGTGAATCCTATGGAAAACATTTGAATAAATTTATTTAAATTGATTATGAAATATGTGCACAACCAAACATGAGTAAAATTAGATGTAACTTAATCAACAATCATAAGTTATTACATGAAACACTCATGAACAATAATGGAACAATTAGAGGCACGCGATGCTCAACTCGTCTCTCACGAGGAACTGAGGGGCCTGATGGATGAATTGCAATAACATGATAATATGAATGACACAACTACAAACAATATAAACTCAATGATACACACATGAACAATAATGAATTTGATTTGAAGCACGCGATGTTCTACTCGTCTCCCACGAGGAACTGATGGGCTTAATGTATGAGTTTCATATAATTTGACAAAAGGAAATAAGTAAATCACAACAATAATACAATCTAAGTTTAAGTCATGATGTGGTATGGCACAAGTTTAAATAAATAAATTAATTATTTTCATAACACATGACACACCCCAAAACGTGTAATTTAAAATGGGAAGTTGTAAGATTCACTCACAGTGGGTGCGTTCGGTTGATGACGTTGAATGCACGCGAAGTGGTTTTAACCACGAGTGAGATTTAACCTAGATAAATCGCATTATGGTTTGGTAAGTAAACGGGTTTTATTAATCTATTTTAGTAGGATTGTTGGGCGTATTTTTGTGAGTTTGAGGTATTTTCTAACCTTAAAAATGTTATTTTTAAGTATTTTTAATTGATTTTTGATTAAAATAATTAAATAAAAATAAAAAAAAATTATTTTTTTCTGACCGTTGACCGTTGACCTGACCGTTGACCGGTTCGATCATGTATACAAGTGCGCTGAGTGAGGCTCGAACCCGAGACCTCCCGTACGCGTGCACGCAGCTCTACCAACTGAGCTACGTGTCTAACCCGTTATATATCTGATTTTAATTATATATATATATTAATTAGTTTAAACCGAAAATCATTTTATTTTAAAAACAGTTTAAATCAATTCGGCGGTGCGCTCCACAGGTCTCGAACCCGGGACCTGTGGTTTAATCTAACACACAGTCCACCGCTGGACTGTGTGTTAAACATGTTATATAATTCGATTTTTATTATACTTAAATACAATTTAGTTATTACCTTTTCTGCCTTATTAAAAAGAATAGAATATTGTTCGAGTCGGTGCAGAGGACCGGACTCGAACTCGTGACCTGTGATATAAACAAACACACAGTCCACCGCTGGATTGTGTGTCTAACTTGGTTATTATTCCGGTTATCAATATACTTAACATATACCAGTGACGACTCCGGTTCGGTTTAACAAAAAAATGATTTTTATTAAGGCAGCGTGTGTGAGACGGGAATCGAACTTGAGACGTTTAGCGTTTTATGTGCACACAGTCCACCGCTGGACTGTGTGTCTAACCCGATTAATTTCATGATTTATATTCAACATATATGATAACGAATACATCGTCTTCTTCACTGAAATATAACCAGAGGTAAAATCTGACTGTTTCGAGTTTTATTCAAGTTTCATTAGCGATTTACAGTCCATTAAGGTGAGATAAGGGTGAAAAGATAAAGAAAATAAGCGAAAAGGTATACCGACTGAACCCTCTGTTTTCCGGCAGAACTCCGGCGACAGCAATAAGCTCCGGCGTCAGGTGTCTTGCAGCAGCGAGTCTCCGGAAAGCTTGGAAAAGGTAAGGGTGACTTCGGTATAAACTTAGGAGGTTCAGTGAGGTTCAGAAATAAGGAAATCGGTTTTCCGGCGACGAACAGAAAAGTTCCGGCGAGGGAGTTTTCGCCGAGAAAGAGTGTGGTTTTGAGCGAAAAGGTTTTCAATGGACTGAGGGTGAATTTATAGGGGAAAATCGAGGTGTATTTGGTCTGATTTCCGACTGGATTCACTGATTTAAATTTCCCGGCGGTTATGGTTTTGGTCGCGGACTTCAAACAACGGTTATAACCGATGTCTGGTTAATAGTTTACGTTATAACATAAATTGTAGTTAAGACTCGCGAGATTTCCGGGATTCCGACGACTGAACTGTTTGGGCGCCGGTTTTGAATTCGTATCGTTACTTTATGATTTAAATGATTTCATTATATAACAAACAAAATCCGCGGCGCAGTGGTTTGTGTGTGTGAGATAAGTCTGTTTGTTGATTCAGTACAGACCCGGGTTCGAAATCCGGCAGAGTACTTTCATTTTTATTTTGCGATTTTCAACAGTTTTTCAAAAACTAAATATATTTTCCCGTATAATAATTGATTACGGATCGTTTAAAAGTATTTTGGGCATTTAATTCACAATGAAATTTTTGACTGACTGTTCGGTTGATAAACGGAGCGGGTTTGGTAAATCCGTTTTTTACGGATGTTACAGTATCCCCTGCTTTTTAGAAATTCCGTCCCGAAATTTAAATTGTGATATATTTGACTAAAAGAATGATGATATTTTGTTTGACAGTTGTATGCTTAGAAAAATAAAGGTTTAAGTTTTTGTTCGAGGCGGTAACGTTCCTTGTAAGGGTTAAGTACCCTATTCAGGAATCGCTTTTTGTTGCCTACTGTATAAGTATTGATAAACAGGAATGATTTGCTAACAATGATATCATGCATAAGAGTTTAGATACGTTTGAGAAAGTATGGTTATATCCTAAGGCAAAACTTCTAACACTACAACCTATATGGAACATAAATAAAAACACAACAGCTGATATTTGAACATAGGTAAACACAACAGCTCATATTCGAACATGAATAAACACATCAGCAAATATTTGAACATGAATAAACACAACAGCAAATATTTGAATCCACATTCTGATAGCATATATGTTTGGATGATGGAAGTTCCTCTCTCGTTTGTTATGATGGAGAGGTTAGTTTATGTAGAAATGGAACACATTCCAATCTCTTTAAATAACATGATGATGTAAATGTAACACAAATTCCAACCAAGGCAATACTAAATCCTACATGGAACTTCTCATAACCGCCTGATAATGCCTCTGATCCTTTGGCAAGAATACTTATATATAGGAAGTACCAGCGGCGTATCCACCATATTCTTGCCAAATTTTCATTAGTTTTATCCACAAGTTATGATTGGTTACCAAGAAACTAATAAATCCTACATAGAACTTCTCATAACCGTCCGATAATGCCTCTGATCCTTTGACAAGAATACTTATATATAGGAAGTACCAGCGGCGTATCCACCATATCCTTGTCAAATTTTCATTGACTTTATCCGCAAGTTATGGTTAGTTCGATGCGACTCTACTACAAACACCACAACCACAAGATACTGATAATGAAATTGTCTGTGCGCTCAAGGCTCAATCAAACGGAGCCGAACGTATTGAATGAAATTGTATGTGCGCTCAAGGCTCAATCAAACGGAGCCGAACGTATTGAATGTACTGAAATTGAACAACTTAATCTAAACAACCATCACACAAACAGCCTATGCATGGAACCTCTCATAATCGCCTGATAATGCCTCCGATCATTTGACAAGAATACTTATATATAGGAAGTACCATCGGCGTATCCACCATATCCTTGTCAAATTTTCATTGACTTTATCCGCAAATTATGGTTGGTTCGATGCGACTCTACTACAAACACCACAACCACAAGATACTGATAATGAAATTGTATGGGCGCTCAAGGCTCAATCAAACGGAGCCGAACGTATTGCATGAACTGGAAATGTAAATTGAAATGTGCGCTCAAGGCTCAATCAAACGGAGCCGAACGTATTGCATGTATTGAGATATAAAATGAAATAACCGATCAAGGCTCAAACAAACGGAGCCGATCGTGCGGGCACGCCCTGATCAACCGCATAATAAAATGGGGATCAAACTCAACCTCGATGGATGGGGAGCTACGGCCTCGGCAAAAGCATATACTGAAAACAATATATAATATATAATATACCATAATTACTCTAACAGTCTACACATGTGATAAGGAAAAACATAAAACTAAACGATAGGAGTTGAATCTGGATCTTCGGCGAAGAGGACTAGCTGAGTATCTTCGTTTGGGCCGTCATTATCTTCGACAGGATTGGCGTTGATATTGAAGACTCTTCCTCTTGCTGGTGGCATAGTGGTTGGGTTTTCTTGGTTTACTTGGTTAACTGGGTTTGATTGGGCTTGAGTGTTGATAACGTTAACCAATTGAGGGCATGTGTTTCTAAAGTGGGTAGGGTCGCCACAATTGAAACAAGCTCGAGCATATGGGAACATGGGGTATTGGGGTTGGTGATAAGTTTGGGCCATGTTTTGAGTAGGGGAAAAGGTTTGGTTTTGAAAGGTGCGACAAACATTGCTCAAATGACCATAGCGTCCACAAGTTGCACATAGACGACAAGGTAGGGTATGGGGATGGTGATAAAAACAGTTGTTGCATCGAGGGTGAGGTCCAAGATATGGTTTCTTATCTGGGTAAGCTGAGTTGGGTGCCACTTGGGTGATTGGGATAGCTCGGATGGGTATGGCGTGTAAAACTGGTTGATTTTGTTGAGTAGTAGCGAAAAGTCGCCCGACTCTTCTTCTCTTGGGGTTAGGTTGAGAAGGGGATTCAGTTTGAGTGGAGTCGGAGGTTTCAGTCGATTCTTTATCCTTCTTCTTCTCCTCCTTGAAGTCTTTGTTTCGGATTCGGTTCTCAGTGAGCTCTGTTGCTAGCTCCATTGCTGCTTCCAAAGTTGCAGGCTTGGTACTTATTACAGGGTCTTGAATCTTTGACGGAAGACCACGAATGTAGTGCTCGATCAAACGGTAGAGGGGAGTGAACATGTTGGGAACCATTTGATGTAACTCGAGGAATCTTTTGTTGTAGGTGATGTGGTCTCCTTCCATTTGCTTCAATGAGTAAAATTCATCTTCTAACTTCTTGATTTCGCTCCTTGGGCAAAATCGTCTGGTCATGATTTCCTTCAATTCGTTCCAAGTTAAGGTCATAGCATCTTCCACACCTCGTTTGGCCTTCTCTGTGTTCCACCAAGTAAGTGCTATCCCATATAATCCACCGGTAGCATATCGTACTTTGCGATCGTCAGGGCAATCGCAATTTAGAAAAGTGTTCTCCATTTCTTCAAACCAATGGAGAAGAGCAGTGACGCCTTCAGTCCCTTTGTATTTCGGAGGGTCGCATGATTTGAAATGCTTGTAGGTGCATTTAGTGATATTTGGGGGAGAGTTGAAAATGTTTTGGTTTGCTTGATTGACAGGATTATTGGTAAGTGCTTGTTGAACTTGGATTACAATATTGGGTATTACGGCAGCCATTTGTTGAGCAATTAAGGCAGCCATGCGCTCGCGGGCTTTTCTTGTTCTCGTCTTCCTACGGGCGAGGTTAGAAGACATCTACAAGGAATACATGACAAGAGTATGAGTTGGATGCTTTTGGGTTCATGGGTCGCATTAGGAATGAACATTCATAAAATAATTTAGATAAATAAATTACTACATCCATTGGATGTCTTGGGCTTTGCTCGCTGTTAGGCCCTTCATGCCGCCATACTTTACCTGTGTAATCATGTGGGCCCCCATGAATACCGGTTTTTCATATGGTTCGCACGGTTTCTGCCTGGTTGCGTACACAAAAACCCGGAGAAAATCGAGAAATATGTATACAACGTGTGATATTCGGAATGTGTCCAGGTGTAGACACGGTGACACCTCAAAGTAGGTTTAGTTCGAACGACGTTTGGTGTGGCATGCTTTGGCCTAATAGGTCCTTCGTACTCTCATCGTTGGTCCCCAGGTAGGCAAACTGGTCCGTTATATTGGATTTATACGAATGCCAGCCTAGACAGGACGTTCCGACTACCGGTACTTGTACCCTTCCAGTTACTACATGCCCGTCGCAGAACTTACTTTGATGAGATTTGAAAATTGCACAAAATCTTTGGATAATGAGAGTATGAAAATAAATGGAACACATGAACATCGATATATGTATAATGAATATGTATATATGTATAATGAATATGTATATAAGCATGTATGTTTGACTGTGAATGTAAACAAATATGAAACAAATAAATATCACAAGTTTGTCTGTAACCACCTAATCAATTAAAATTTAGGCAGACTATAGTATAGGCTCTAAGGGTCTAATAACCTATCCTATATCCCTATAGTCATGGCTCTGATACCAATCTGTCACACCCCGACCCGCAGCGGAAAAGGTGATCGGGGCATGATTGGGTTATTATCAAAGCTCATGACATTTATTAAGCGTTTCATATTCATTAATACAAATTAAATGGAGATTTACAATAAATGTTACATCATGATCTAACTAACAATCTAAACTTCTTTGTTCTCTTCTAAGGCATATCCTATGTTTTCCTTGCTTCAACCTGTTCACCTGTATCATGTGTAAAAAGGTTTTTGGATCAACATAATGTTGGCGAGTGAATCCTATGGAAAACATTTGAACAAATTTATTTAAATTGATTATGAAATATGTGCACAACCAAACATGAGTAAAATTAGATGTAACTTAATCAACAATCATAAGTTATTACATGAAACACTCATGAACAATAATGGAACAATTAGAGGCACGCGATGCTCAACTCGTCTCTCACGAGGAACTGAGGGGCCTGATGGATGAATTGCAATAACATGATAATATGAATGACACAACTACAAACAATATAAACTCAATGATACACACATGAACAATAATGAATTTGATTTGAAGCACGCGATGTTCTACTCGTCTCCCACGAGGAACTGATGGGCTTAATGTATGAGTTTCATATAATTTGACAAAAGGAAATAAGTAAATCACAACAATAAAACAATCTAAGTTTAAGTCATGATGTGGTATGGCACAAGTTTAAATAAATAAATTAATTATTTTCATAACACATGACACACCCCAAAACGTGTAATTTAAAAGGGGAAGTTGTAAGATTCACTCACAGTGGGTGCGTTCGGTTGATGACGTTGAATGCACGCGAAGTGGTTTTAACCACGAGTGAGATTTAACCTAGATAAATCGCATTATGGTTTGGTAAGTAAACGGGTTTTATTAATCTATTTTAGTAGGATTGTTGGGCGTATTTTTGTGAGTTTGAGGCTATTTTCTAACCTTAAAAATGTTATTTTTAAGTATTTTTAATTGATTTTTGATTAAAATAATTAAATAAAAATAATAAAAAAATTTATTTTTTTTCTGACCGTTGACCGTTGACCTGACCGTTGACCTGACCGTTGACCGGTTCGATCATGTATACAAGTGCGCTGAGTGAGGCTCGAACCCGAGACCTCCCGTACGCGTGCACGCAGCTCTACCAACTGAGCTACGTGTCTAACCCGTTATATATCTGATTTTAATTATATATATATATTAATTAGTTTAAACCGAAAATCATTTTATTTTAAAAACAGTTTAAATCAATTCGGCGGTGCGCTCCACAGGTCTCGAACCCGGGACCTCTGGTTTAATCTAACACACAGTCCACCGCTGGACTGTGTGTTAAACATGTTATATAATTCGATTTTTATTATACTTAAATACAATTTAGTTATTACCTTTTCTGCCTTATTAAAAAGAATAGAATATTGTTCGAGTCGGTGCAGAGGACCGGACTCGAACTCGTGACCTGTGATATAAACAAACACACAGTCCACCGCTGGATTGTGTGTCTAACTTGGTTATTATTCCGGTTATCAATATACTTAACATATACCAGTGACGACTCCGGTTCGGTTTAACAAAAAAATGATTTTTATTAAGGCAGCGTGTGTGAGACGGGAATCGAACTTGAGACGTTTAGCGTTTTATGTGCACACAGTCCACCGCTGGACTGTGTGTCTAACCCGATTAATTTCATGATTTATATTCAACATATATGATAACGAATACATCGTCTTCTTCACTGAAATATAACCAGAGGTAAAATCTGACTGTTTCGAGTTTTATTCAAGTTTCATTAGCGATTTACAGTCCATTAAGGTGAGATAAGGGTGAAAAGATAAAGAAAATAAGCGAAAAGGTATACCGACTGAACCCTCTGTTTTCCGGCAGAACTCCGGCGACAGCAATAAGCTCCGGCGTCAGGTGTCTTGCAGCAGCGAGTCTCCGGAAAGCTTGGAAAAGGTAAGGGTGACTTCGGTATAAACTTAGGAGGTTCAGTGAGGTTCAGAAATAAGGAAATCGGTTTTCCGGCGACGAACAGAAAAGTTCCGGCGAGGGAGTTTTCGCCGAGAAAGAGTGTGGTTTTGAGCGAAAAGGTTTTCAATGGACTGAGGGTGAATTTATAGGGGAAAATCGAGGTGTATTTGGTCTGATTTCCGACTGGATTCACTGATTTAAATTTCCCGGCGGTTATGGTTTTGGTCGCGGACTTCAAACATCGGTTATAACCGATGTCTGGTTAATAGTTTACGTTATAACATAAATTGTAGTTAAGACTCGCGAGATTTCCGGGATTCCGACGACTGAACTGTTTGGGCGCCGGTTTTGAATTCGTACCGTTACTTTATGATTTAAATGATTTCATTCTATAACAAACAAAATCCGCGGCGCAGTGGTTTGTGTGTGTGAGATAAGTCTGTTTGTTGATTCAGTACAGACCCGGGTTCGAAACCCGGCAGAGTACTTTCATTTTTATTTTGCGATTTTCAACAGTTTTTCAAAAACTAAATATATTTTCCCGTATAATAATTGATTACGGATCGTTTAAAAGTATTTTGGGCATTTAATTCGCAATGAAATTTTTGACTGACTGTTCGGTTGATAAACGGAGCGGGTTTGGTAAATCCGTTTTTGACGGATGTTACATGGTAGTTGATGGAGTAGGTGTTGGTAAAGATACTGGATTAGGTTTAGAAGTGGTGGATGGTTTTGTAGTAGTGCTGAAGTGACAAGGATGGAAGTTTTAGTTTTAATGGGTATAGCTGGTGGAGTTTCTTCATCATCACCTTGGATGATAAATTTCTGTCTTCTTCCCCAAGTGTAAGGAGTAGTGCTTTTGGTAGTGGAGATGGAGTATGAGTTGGTGGTTTTCTTTTTAGATAACCAGTAGGAGCCCTTTGTTAAATGGGTTTGACTAGTTCAGGTTGTGGTTGTAACATTTGTTTGCATATTTTCTGAGAGTCTAGGATCCGGCAGTTCTAGACGGAAGTTTGGGTATAATAGTACTAACTAATAGTACTAATTTGATAAAATGTTATTAAGAACGGAGTAGAAGCAGAATTCGGATGATTCATTCATTCATACCGAATTCTTGACAAGCTGGCGAAATTCTGGAGAAATTTCGCCAGCTTTTCCCCTTTGGGAACTCCAAAACTTACAAAACTATGAACACAAGACACTATTTATAGACACTTACCCTTGTGCGAAGTGACCAATTACATTCGTACGAAGTGACACATATACACCTCTCACATTCACACTTAAGTCGTGTGTTCGTATCTAATCTATACAATATTCAACACACACTCTATCTAGCCTATTCGCACAGTGATGGACATAATATGCACCACCATTTTCAATGCTAACCTAGTTTCAATGGTTGTAATAGTGGTTTGGCGTGTTTGGATGGGTTGGGTTGGGTTGTGTAGTTTGAGTGGATTGAAGAGTAGTGATTTGGGAGTGGTTTTGACTTGCCTTACAGGTTTCTTCTAGCAGGTGCTTCTGTTGAAGTGCCAGAATTTTCTTGAGCATTTAGCCTTTTAAACTTCTCTTCTACTGCTAAGGCATATTTGGCTTATTTGGTATATTTCCTCTTCTCTTTCTCTATAGCATTCTCCGGTGCCTTTTTTGTTAGCAGACAACTCAGGTTTCTTTGAGTTGTTTTAACATGAGGAGGTAATTTCTCATTCCTTCCTCACTTTCCCCCTTTGGCATCATCAGGATACACAATGTGAGGATCAAAGCATGTAGTTTGAGAAGATGATCCTTAATTGCCTTGATCTCAACTTGAGTATCTTTGTACCTAGGTTCAACCATAGTTCTCATAAGTTCCATGTGAATGTTGTGGGTGGCATCTTCAAACTTTTTTGTTCAATTGTCCATACCTCGTTGCCAAGATCAACAATAATGGTGGGGGCTTTGAGTTTTGCACCAAAATTTTTTCAACATGTCTTTCATTTCATCTATGGAAGATTCTGTCTTGGTAACTCTCTCTATCAAATCCTTATATCTTAATCCATGTGAGTCCCAAAACTGAATTAGGTCAAGTGGTTTGATTGTTAACACACAAACAACTATAGATTAGTTGTTTGAATGTGTAAAAGTTAAGAAAACCAAAAGATGAAGAGGAAGATTCTTGTTTTGAATTCAATAACAAGTGTTGTATACGTAATCCCAACTGACAAACACACTTAATGCACCTGGATATTCGGATTTAGCACAAGAACAATAATCACAACATAAGAAATCACCAAAACTTGTCCAAGAACCTTGGACTAGGTTTCATACATTAGATATATATACAACTGACCACCCAACATATTTATTAACTACGCTGGGTCCTTAAATACGCCAGTATAGGGAGATTCTCTGTAGATACACTTTTAGACCCTAAACTATCTAGAACATTATAAACTATTACAAAACTATCCAAAACCTGCTAAAACCAAGTACCAATGATCTCAAAAGTTCTAATAATATCCCCCTGGATCGTTGCGTACTTATTCGTTATTCATTCTTGAGTTTCGGTTTATGGATTTGATGCAGCTTGATCTACAGTCGGTTTAGGCAGTGCTTCAGTTTGATTTTTCAATGCTTCACTTGATTATGGGTCCTCCATCGTGACTTCATATGTGGATGAAGTCGGAGGTGGTGGAATAACTTGAACATCTGATTCGGAAGATGGATCTTTGGGTTTAGGAGAGGAGGATTGCAACTCTGGTTAGACTTCTCAGTAGCTTTCTTCTTTCTAGTTTCATCCTTTTCCTTTTTGCTCGTTGATTCTGAGCATGATCTCCATCATTTCTTTCTTTCTTTCTCTTGCTGGCTCAACAGCTCGCTGAAAAAGCATGCCTTCCTCCAAGTACTCGTTTCCTGCACCAATGTGTATCTTGTTCCCATAAAGAGTATTCAAATCAGAAAGGCAGAACATGAACACATCTTTTGGATCCAGAATGCAGATATCTTCCTTTGAGTTGGATCTGATGACTTCTTCACCTGTTTTAGCGTCATAGAACCATTTCTTGAAATTGGTGAGTGTCACAGGTTGTTCTGGAGGAAGTTTCACCCTGGTGACCACTTTAGCTGGGTTGATTACCCAAGTAACTCTGCCTTTTCCTGGAATTGGTCTTTGGTTGTTTTGACACGTGTCTCCTAGGCGTTGAGGCTTGAAAACAGTGAATCCACGCATGCATTCTCTAAGAATAAGTCTTTCAAAGTCGCCGCCAATGCTGCTGTTAGAGGGATTTAACATATCGTGCTTGCTTATCTCCGTATATCCCATGTGGGTAGACTTTGCATGTCATTTCCATTTTGGAGATACTGGATTACACCTCCTCCACGCTTTACAATAAACAACCCGGTTAGATTGCAGTACTTCCAGCTTATGATTCGATCAATGGCCTATGTTTTCTCAACTGTTATGACTTGATAGAAATTTGGCATTTTGGCTCTCTCCTTCTTAAACCATTTTGGGTGCTGCGGAGCGAACTCTTCTCCACCGTAAGTTTCATAGACAACTTCATCATCTAGACCCCATTCGATGAATCTGGGAGGCATTTCATCCTATCAACTTCCTCCTCATCACTCTTTCCATCAACATTCACATCAACCGCATATGCTAGTTTTTCTTTCTTCTTTTTAGCTATCTCAGCTTTATGTTTTTCTTCCTCTTCTCTAAATATGTCAAAATTGAAGAGATCTTCATCGATGAATTCTGGTTCTCGATTAGCAGCCGTGTAAAGATCTCTAACCATTTTGTGTAACTTAATCATTCCTTCATGCTGAAACATTATAAATTCTGATTGCTTGGACACGTAGGAATGTAATTCCTTGTTCTTCTTTCTCTGTTCTTTCAGCTTCTCTCTGAGCATGTTTGTATTGTTGACCTAATTCTTTAATAAGGAAACAACCTGATTTCTTTGGATAACTGATCATACAGATCTTGAAAAGGTCGAGGTCTTGTAGGAACTCGTTGAGGAGGAGCTTGAACAGCTGAGGTTGGCTTGGGTGGAACATCCTTGGACGATCCCTCTCCTGTTTTTTGTTTCTTGTGTGCAGGGGACTTGCTTGGAGTGGACTCTGAGGGATCAATTAGCAACCCTTCAACAAACTGATCTAACTGTTCATGCTCTGATGTTTCCACAATGGGTGTCTCTGACTCAGTCATTTCTCTCATTTTCAGCCTTCGTTCCCGTTTTTCTGCCTCTGCAACAACATGAATTACTTGCATTCTTTCTATATCCTCCCTTGTTGACCCTACACGAATGTTGTCACCCTTAATCTGCTCTGGGTTTGAGGAGTCTTTCTTGCTTTTCTTCTTCGAGGGTTCTCCTTCAACCACTTTCTTCCCTTTATCTTTTCGTTTGCGTATTAGTGGTGTTTCCTCTTCAACTTCTACTGCTTGCTCTCCAGCCGCGTGTTTTTCTTGTCTTTCTTGTAACGCCTCGCTTTTTTCGTATTTTCCTTAATTAGAAAGTGTAACGTATTTCTATTTATGGAAACTTGTATTCGTATCATATTCGTATTTCATTCCCAAGCTTGCAATCCGAGACTTTGATCGTGATAAAATTCATACTTAATACATACTTATCTTACATGCATACGATCATTAAATACATGTTTGCATACAAACCGATACTTATTATACGTGCAAATACTCATACATACGTACTTGATACTCAAAGTATACTTACATACATGTTATACACTTCAAAACATGCCAAAACACCAAGTTTTAACGTAAAATGAAGGAAAACGAAGTTCGGGGACTAAAAATGACAAAAATCAAATAAGTTTCATGACCAGAGGCTCTTGCGCCCCGCGCCCATCTCTCTCCCTTTCTGTCGCGGCCCGCCAGAAACCCCAATCCGAAGAAAGTAAGGATCAGCTCATGGATTGGGCAAAATTGTGTTAGTTTAGTTGTGTTTCTTGCATTTAATCACCACCTAACTCACCCTAAACCTCAACTATAAGACCCACCTCATTTTCCACTCACTTTGCACCTCACAAACACAATCTCTCTCTCACAAACCTCCCTAAACTCAGCTCCAATTCAGAAAGTTCAAAACTTTCCAAGTGAGTTCTAGCTCACCTCTACTTCACTTTTCCACTCTTTTCTTTCTCTTAACACTTGGAACACCTCTAGGAGTGTTTCCATAGGTTTTCCATAGAAAACCAATATGGTGCATCACCATATTTGAGGTCAAAAGTGTAAGAAACTTTCTGTTTTTGCATAAAACTTTAAGAACCTTCTTTAAAACTATGTTTTCCTTAAGCAAACTTGTGTTCTTATGTCACTAACCAAATCCATGATTAGTGACCTTGACCAAGGTTGTTTCACACGAATTAGGAGGTGTTTATTCACTCTAAACTTTCTGTTTTGTGAGGGTTTTGTAAACCCACAAGTGTTGTATCCTTCCAAGCTTGTCCTTGTAACAAGACTTGTGTTGGTTGTGTGTGATTACTTGGAAGCCTTGGCTATCCTACCTTTAATCCACCACCTCACTTGATGATTGTCCCTTGAATAATATGCACTTTCATTTCCATTTGAACTTATTCATGACCATCCTTGTTGTCCTTGCGACAACTTGTGCATTGGTGAACATACGAAAGAGGTTAAATGGAGGTTATCCTTCTACCTCCATGCATGACTTCTATGAACTTCCATGATAAACATGATAGACTTATTACTTATACTATGTATAGAATATAAAATACACATACGAACCGAACCCTTGATGATAATCAAAAGACTATTCGTCATGGTACTAAGTTACATCATCTAGATACTTAACTTCTCGTTACGATTTTAATGGGTATTTTAACCCATGAAAACACATCGACCCAAATGGGATTTATAGAGTCAAAGACGAGTATTAAACCTAGATGATTATTTTCTCGTATACATACTTAGGTATATTTAAATTCATAATCCTCCATTATCATCTAAATACTTACACACATATGTTTCCTCATGTAGGATAACTCGGTGTTCCATCCTTCAAACTCTTCACGGAATTAACAAGTGGAAGATTGCAAAACCGTGAGTACACTTGACCCATGTTCCCTTTTTCTACACAATTTGGGTTGTAATATGTTAACTTACAAAACACACAAATACACAAAACATCTTTTATACACTCAATCCATTATACATGCTTATTGTTATGCTTAGGTTCATGCTAGATACACACATGCTTCTTGTCATTAACTTAGCTAGCCCGAACTTAACATATATCGCGCTATAGGAGAAGCACGCCGCCCGCCGGGGTATTGTTAAGCTTATTTTTATTCATAACTCGTCTCGTTACTTTGTGGTGAGGGACACTTAATTCTTATGGACACTTGGGTTTAACATTTAGTACTGCATGCTAGTTTACCTTGTATACAATAGCCATGTGGGATTTGAGCGAACTCTTTTATACTTATGCTATGTAACCAAAAACTTGTGTACTCGCCATTACTTTTGCATTGAACCATATTTTTAGCATGTTACAGGTTGATGATGATGATGTTTAAGGCGAATCTAGTAGGGACGACATAGAAACACACAAGAAATACTAGATTTGAATATTTTGTTTTGTTGAACTCATCATACTTGTCTATTAATTGTTGTAACTTGAATTTCGTTGTAATGTACTTGACAAGTTTTGATATGCAATGAAATCGGTTTTGGGTTAATAATTGTCGCAAATAGTGTTATGTGTGACGAGCGATCTATTTCGTCTCACCCCGATGATTCCACCATCGGTTGGGGTGTGATATTTCTCGGGCTTGCCTTACACCCTCTCGGTATTTGTTGTATGCGGCAAGAACGATTGGAAGTTTTTTCTCTATACATCCAGTTGTGTAGCATTACCCATTCTTTTGTTTTCAGCTTCGTGATTTGTCTTCCTTTGGGAAACTGAAATTGGTATAAATTTCCATCATGTGTCAAGTTCTTGTGTTGATCGTCAATGAACAATTGTACGAATCTTGGGTACATAGCCCATGGACCTTTGTTTACGTTGTCCACCATGCAATGGAAGATCAAACCAGAAATGTTGAATGGCTGGTTTGTACACAGATTAAGCATTGCAGCAGACCACTCCAAGTTGAGACCGTCGCACCCTCCTTTTCTGTGAGCTAGGCTCATGCAAAATGTGTGCAGAATAAATCTCTAATCCTTCGTCAGACCGTTTCCATTAATCTCATTCTTTCCTCGAAAATTCCCGACAT
Organism: Scalesia atractyloides; assembly: GCA_947069175.1. Lineage (NCBI taxonomy): Eukaryota > Viridiplantae > Streptophyta > Magnoliopsida > Asterales > Asteraceae > Scalesia > Scalesia atractyloides. The sequence goes on from CAMTDV010000026.1 coordinate 18,855,891, forward strand.
ACTTCATTCCCCGGAATCCTTCAAGTACTTCTTCTTTGCTCAACTTCATTGGGTCTTTTGAACTATCTTCGAGGCTTAGCACCTTTGGATTCTTGCTTCAGTCACTTTTACTTCTTTGTTTCGAACTGTAGTTGCGATTGTTTTGACTTTCTCGATAGTCTTCACCTTGGCTGTTCTTTAGAAATCTTCTATCTGAATACAGTAGATCTTCGGGTTTGCTTGGAGTGTATAACGAATTTTGCTCCTTGATAGCCAATCCATTACGTCCTTGAAATCGTCCTCTAGAGGAACTAGAGTAATTGGCTGTTTATGCTTTCTCTTACCATCCTATATTAATTGTTGAGCCATTCTGAGACATGAAAATGAGTCAAGTGAGATCTAGGTTTCGAAACATAACTGTTAGTTGGTTAGGATATATACAAGGTATTTATATATATAAACAAAACTATATATAAATATTTACAAAATATATATTTACAAAAGAATTAAAATCAAAATAAGTAAAAAGTAAAACTAAAACAGGTTATAAAATGCGTTGTGTTATAAATAATTTCGCTGGAGTTAAACTATTTACCCCGACCAAAAATATTAAAACCGCCGAGATATTTACGTGAATAGTTAATTACACCAGTCATTTACGCTGAGGTTTGATTAAGTTGTAGACTAATACGCTGAGTTTGTGTCGCGTATTTAACTCTCGTTCTGAGACAACAGTCAATGTAAATACATGTTAGCCTGAGTGACTAGCGTATTTGTCAAATACGCCGGTTGCTCGAACTCGCATTCGAGACTTAAATGCACGACAGTTTTGATCTTCTCAATTGCATTGTATTCATCTTAAATACCATATGTTCATGTTAATTCCGCTATATTCAAGGGTTTCTTCATAAACCCTTTCAAAATCCCAAAACCCGATCCCATCAATGTCTTTGTCTGTCTTCATTCTATACATAGTTTCTTCAGTTCGATCATTTAACAATCAACTCGCAAACATGATGAACATACCGTATTTGATATTGGACACTAAGCTAATCGATTCTTGAGATTGTGAAAGTGTTTTTGTTAGCTGTTTTAGAATGAAGATGATAGTAAAGATGATATTAAAGAGATGAAACTGTTCAAATAAAAAATTTGAATATATATACACAAATATCTGCCATCGTATTTATTAAATACGCTGACTAGATAAATACGCCGCCATGTTGATTTGGAAGGTTTCTTCAAAGTTAAGAAGTCCAACCAAATACGCTCGAAAAGCTTAAACTTTCTCAAAAAAAGTGCCCTTTTCAGCTAAGAATAGTGCAAAAATCAAAAATAAGTTTAGAAAAATAAAAAAAAATTGCAATTTGGACACTAAAATTCATTTTTCGAACTGAGAGACCTCCTTTTTCACAGCTTTCTTTTTTTTGAAATTCCATGACATTCCTGCAAAAGATCATACTGGCAACACTTGTCAGTTTGTTATATTAAAATATTGAATAACCGAAGCACAAGAAAAAAAACTGTCAATAAGTTTGTCCTCTTAAATCTATGCATCCTTCTTTCAACTTGCTTTCGGTGAGCGTTTTATCATGTTGTGGTAATATTGACAAAAATTACGATGGCCCCCACTCAAACTAGACTTGTTAGAATGTTGTGCTCGTGAGTCCAACGTCAGGACATACCCCCGTGATCAAGGTATGCACAAAGATTCCTCATAGCGAGTGAGTATATTGACTTCATTCGTTTTGTGTTTCAACAATAGACAATCGATCACCAGGTCAGTACTTTCGTACAGTAAAGAGACCAATGCTTAACGAGGGCTAGGACAAATACCACAGACGGTACGATTTATGCATTTGAATGACTCTCTATGAGAGCTTCTTCAGTGTAAGGTTTTGGCCACATTGGCTCTTTTTTTTTTTTTTGAAAAGATATCATAATCATGTCTAGGTCAGCAAATATCTGGATGAAGCAGAAGAGCAATTATGATATCCCCGAATGATATCTAACACCCATACTTACTAACTACATATTCTTTATAAAATTATACATTCATTTAAAGAAAAGAACAAGTTTGTCATACATTTTAAGTACCAAAGTTAATACATAAAATAAGCGGAACAAACGGAAGCATTGGATTATAGAAATGTCCGGTTCTTCGTCTTAACTTGATCTTCATCCATGATTGCTTACAATCACCACGATTATCTAAGATTTTGTTTTAAGAATTGTCAGTATCATGTTGAATGAGTAAATTCATTAAATAAATAAAAATCAGAAAAAGTTTTAGAATATATGGCAAGGCGTCGGCGACGGCTGTATGCCGCGTCGGCGGGCTGTATCGTTTGTAGCGTCGGAACTGAACTACCGTAGGCAGTAGCATAGGGCGTCGGACAATATAGCTGCTTCGGCGACGGCCTTACATGGCATCGGCGATGCCATCTCCTGTAGCAGTTTTGCTGTTGTGTTGTTTCTCTTGTCCGTTTGACCCGTTTCAAGTTCCGTACATCAAAACATGGCTCGGGACTTGCATAAAAAGTCTGTAAAATATTATTTTCTATTTTCATTTCAGTAGTACCTTTATTGCGAGTATTTATATTACTCGATTCTAATTTCGTAATTCTAACAATTTTGACCCGTTTGCACATTTTAACAAACAAACTTATCAAACCACATCCTTTTATGAAAATCGTCATTTTTATGATTGCGCCTCATTCCCTGGCCCCCTTGACTTACAATCCCCGTTCCCATTACCCGGCTTACACCTATATTCCGATTTTACCCCTTTTACCGCATTAGATACAAATTAAGCATTTATACTAATTCCGGTATGCATTAAAACTCCATTTTTACCTATTTGATCGCCTTAGCGAATCCCATCGCTTTAGTCATCAACACTTCTATATATCTTATGATTTTAAATCCGTTTGGTTGTCTTAGCGAAATCTGTCGCTTTTATTCAACTAAACTTATTCTATCATTTCATTTTGACCCGTTTGGTTGTTTAGCGAAAATCCAGCGGTTTTATTCAATCAAACTTATTCTATCATTTCATTTTGACATGTTTGGTTATTTTAGCGAAATCCATCGCTTTTATTCAACCAAACTTATTCTATCATATCATTTGACCCGTTTGGTTGTTTTAGCGAAATCCATCGCTCGAACTAACCAAACTCGTCAATATTCTTTATCTTCCTGTTTAGCATACATCAGAACAAACATTTATATATGTTAAAAAAATACTACGAAGAGCAAAACCACGTACCTTAGAGCTTTCTTTTGAGTCGCGTATCACTTCCGATCTTATCGTCAGCCTTATCACTCGAGTTGCCTAAAGACCATAACCCGACAATTTCATCATTATGACTATTTCACCACATTTTCAAATGGTTGATTTGTTATGGTTTACATCAAGATTTTCCACACATAACTAGTAATCAAATTTCACTTAGGCATTACATCAAATACCTTATAGGCATGGATTTAGAGCTTTTCTTTATCCTAGGTTTATGAACTTCATAACCCAATTTTCATCCCATCATGAATATATATATATATATATATATATATATATTCATTAGAATTAGATCATTGATATAATTGATCATTGATATAATTGCAATTATAAGGATCATCATATCAAGCTAATACTCATAGCAATTTATCTTCGTTCATGTAATAATAAAAAACCCATTTATTCATTCAAACACATGAACCCTACATCTTAATTATGCTAAGTTTCTCCCAAATTTAGCACACATAGCGATGTTAGGTACTTATTCGTCATGTATTCTACCATACAATCTATAATTCAGTCAAGAATTGAGATTCATGGTCTTTCTTTATCATTCTTACTTCACCAAAACACAAAATTCAACATTCTTATGATCCTTTGAACTAGATGATCACTAAAATGACACATACACGAATTTATACACCTAATCCAACTTCAATTTTGATGATTATGGTTCAAACAGGGGTTTTCCCTTCTTTCTCCTCTCTGGTCGTCCTGAGCACACACACAGGTGTGTTTTTATTTATTATTTTTTATATACTATAGTTATCAAATTAACCATTTTTGATGTTGTTATAATGCCCACAATCTAATGTTTATTAGGCATTAACATGTTATTAACCAGGTTACGTATTACTAGTGATTATGCTCTATAATTTTTTCATGGCAATATTATATTATATATATACAAATGCGCTATTATAATCATTTAAGTTAATATTTTCGGGGCGTTACAAATTAGTCAACATAAACACCTAAAATCTCATACTTTGGCAATCTATCAACGCAAGATTTAAGACTATTAAGTCATATGCCGCAACGTGTTACCCGCAAATTGTACAACATAGTGGGTATCCAGAATTCTTGTGTAAGCTTTAACGTTTGTCGCCTATCGAAGTTTACTCGATGGTATTGCTGAATCTATTGACACGTCGTTGCTTGGCACCCCGATTTTCCTTGTCAGTATGTTGATTTTCTTTTCTTTTTCTGTTTCAAAAACAAACAAAATGTCAGCAGTTTTCTATCATTTCTTAAGCAAGTATCAGCCGGAGGATCAAAACTTTAAGAATGCTCATTTTCTGGAAATCTTCCCTCCTAAAATTTTATTTCAAATGTCCATTGCTTGAAAATGAAATTTTAGTTTTGCAGAAAATCTTTTCGTTGAGCACAGTTTTAAGATATTCATTTATTTTGAAAAGTGGTTTTTTTAATATGTACAATCGGTTATGAATTTATTTCCACTCAAGGAAATTGATCATTTCCAACCAGGTTACCAACTGGTTGAAATGAGTCTATCAAAGGCTTTTGTGAAGATGTCGGCCTTCTGTTGCGTGGTATCCACTGGTACCACTTGAATGTATCCTTTCTCGTACACATCTCGAATCGCGTGAATGCGAATCTCGATATGTTTGGTTCTTGAGTGATGAATTGGATTCTTCACAATTCCCAGACATGCTTCTTTGTCGATGAATATTGGAGTCTTCATGATGTTGATTCCATAATCCAGCAACTGGTTTTGTATCCAGAGAACTTGTGAGCAGTCGTGTATTTAGCTTGAGCAGTAGAGGTGGACACTGTCGTCCGCTTCTTGCTTTGTCACGATATGAGACGATTTCCTATGAATTGGCAACCTCCTAAGAATTTGCAACTTCCTATCAACTTTACAACCTGCATGGTCACTATCAGAATAAGCAATTAAATCAAAGTTACTATCGTTTGGATACCAAAGCCCAAGCTTGGGCGTTCCTTTTAGATAACGGAAGATTCTTTCGACTGCCGTCTTATTAGATTCTTTGGGATTTGTCTGAAAACGTGCACAGATGCATACAACCCACATAATGTTAGGCCTACTTGCGGTTAGATACATCAACAAGCCTGTCATTGAGCAGTAGAAGGACTTGTTCACAGGCTTTCATTGAGGATCAAGAGTGAGCTCGGTTTGAGATGCGAACGGAGTGCTTGCAGTTTTGAAATCATTCATATTATACTTAGCAAGAATATCCCTGATGTATTTTGCTTGATGAATGAGGATTTCGTCTTCTCATTGCTTCACCTCCAAACCCAAGAAAAATGTGAGCTCCCCCATCATGCTTATTTCGAACTTTGCCTTCATAACCTTCTCAAACTCCTTGCATAGCGCCTCATCGGTTGACACAAAAATAATATCGTCCACATAAATCTGAACCAGCATCACATTGTCTCCGATCCTTTTCGTGAAGAGAGTCATGTCGATTTTACCTCTTGTGTATCCACATTCCAAAAGATATGTTGACAGAGTTTCATACCAGGCTCGAGAAGCTTGATGAAGACCATAGAGAGCTTTCTCAAGCTTATAATATCATTTAGGGAAATGTGGATCTTCAAAGCCAGGAGGCTGACAAACATAGACTTCCTCTTTCACCTTCCCATATAGAAACGCACTCTTCACATCCATTTGAAACACCTTGAAGTTTTTTGTTCGAAGCATATGCCAAAAATATTCTAACAGCTTCCAAACGTGCTACCGGAGCAAAAACTTCTTCATAGTCAATCCCTTCCTCTTGTCAAAAACCCTGACAACCAATCTCGCCTTATTCTTTATAATCACCCCACGATCATCCATTTTGTTACGGAATACCTCCTTTGGTCCGACCGGGAACTTCCCTGCTGGTAGGTCAACCAATTCCCATACTTTAAGTTTCCTGAAATGAGATAGTTCTTCCTGCATTGCTTGCACCCAGCTGGAGTCTTGAATGGCTTCTTCGATATCATCAGGTACAGATTGCGATAGAAAGGCGGCATACAATCCTTTGTTGATAACTCATGTCTGGCCACGAGTTCGTACATCGTCTTCCACGGAACCTATTACGTTCTAAGTGGGTGATTCCGATTTGTCTTGTATCCTACATTGTTGTAGGATTCAATTTGTTGAGGTAGATTGGTGAAGTGTTCATCGACATAGATGATGGGTGTTCCATCTTCCTGTGTTGGTTCATTCACATTCGTCTGTGAGGAAGAAGCATCATTTCAGATGTGTTCTCAGTCGAAGTGTCCCCATTAGTTTCATCCACAGGAAGGATTGGATCAGCTAAAAAGGGAGTGAAACGAGTAGTGAAAGGAGTGAGTCCAATGTATGACGAATCAAACAGTGGTTCCACTTGAGTGGTTTCAGTGGGTTGGGTTTCAGGAATAGGTTCGGGAATGTCGAAGGAGTTGAAGACAACATCTACATCATAAAACTAGTCGGGAGAACTATAAATTAAGTGGTTTGATTGTTAACACCCAAACAACTATAGCTTAGATATTTGAATGTGTAAAAGTTAAGAAAACCAAAAGATGAAGATTCTTGTTTTGAATGCAATAACAAGTGTTGTATATGTAATCCCAACTGATAAACACACTTAATGCACCTGAATATTCGGATTTAGCACAAGAACAACGATCACAACACAAGAAATCACCAAAACTTGTACAAGAACCTTGGTCTAGGGTTTCTATACATTAGATATATATACAACTGACCACCCAATGTATTTATTAAATACGTTGGGTCCTTCAATACGCTGCTACAGGGAGATTCCCTGTAGATACACTTTTAGACCCTGAACTATCTAGGACATTATAAACTATTACAAAACTATCCAAAAACTGCTAAAACCAAGTACCGACGATCTCAAAAGTTCTAACAATCCCTCACCTAAATTAATAAGATCATCTAAATTCCCACTAGATGTGGTTGTCACTAGGCTAGACATAGGAGAAAACTCACTGTGTTTAAAACCAGAGAGCCCTTGTTCTTAGTTCTGGTGACTTCCAACCGTCACTGAGTGTACAATTATAGACTCTACACTTATTGCCTTCAAGGAAGTCTTAAAGATGTAATCACTGTCCAACAATAGGACTGTTTTCTATACAGTTTTAGTGGCTGCTTTACTTGAAATACCAGTAATAGACATGTATGTCTCAAGAGGTGTAGCCTCCTTTGCTTATAGCTTAACAATGGCCACTGGACTTGACCTAGGAGAGGCAACCATGGGAGATGGGCTTGATTATAAATGTTCAACTGAATCATGATACTCATTATTTGGTTCCCTAGTGCATACAACATTCTCCTTTTGTGAGGAGAAGTGAGGAGTTTGGATAGGAAGAGATGTTTGCTTCTGTTGAGAGGAAGTATCAACAGATGTTGTAGCTTTGGTGTTACGACAAATTCTGTTGGCATCTTATCCTCCAGAGGTACCCTTGAGGTTCATTTGGCTTTGGGGATATAAATGGTCTTTGTGGAGACAGCTGGTGTGGGTTCCACTGTGTTGGGTTGAACACTGTGGTCACTAGTAGTAGTGGGCTTAGTAATAAATGTGGAAGCAACATATGTTACTTCATTTTCTAAAACATTTTCTTTTTCTGCATTTGTAACAAATGTTCTTTTGGCTTTTGGGATAGAAAGGGTCTTAAGTGTTGCCTTGTTTAAGGGAAAACTTTGGCAAAAACTGAAATATTGTATATCCTCCAAAGATATTTTTATTAATTTTAAGCTGAATATTCTAGGTTATATTCCGAGTATTAGTATCTCTCGATAATGTGTAGTAGGGGACATCACAAGTGGAAATCAAAAGATTAGAAGTAATTACTACAGTCTTGTATGATCTTCCAAGTTTATTTTGACATTGTATCGGATCTATGAAAACGAACTTAAGGTAATTTATGATTTTGAAAATTTTTTAACTCATAGAAGTGTTCCTTTTATAACCTAACATTTTCCAAGCAAGTTTTTCTCTATCCAGTGAAAGCATGAGATTTTTGGAAATAAAAAAAATATCAAACAAGACATGATGTTAAAAAGTTAGGTTACCATATTATTTACCAAAATCTAGCATCCCTGATGTCAACCACCAGAGATACCGAGGGATCACCATAGTCTACGATAACTATAGGCTTCATCCTAAAAAACACATGATCCCTCCACCTTTAGTTATCAATTGTCTTAAAGCATAAAATTAAAATTGTTTAAATCACAACCACAAGCAAAACAAGAGATTGTTTGACCAACAAACACCATGGTAGTGGGGCTGTGTGATGAGGATGATTTTGTTCGTTTAGCAACCATAATAGCAATGAAATGTGTGTTCATAAGCAGGAGAAAAGAAACAAAAAGTTCAGAGATAAGAAAGAAGAATACCTTATTTTTCTGGAAGATAGGAAGATATAGATAGATAAAAGATATTAAATGAGATGTGATGTGATAGGCGGATTTTTGAACCAAAACGATATCATTTAGCGCGTTGGAAGTTGCACCAAGTCCAATCTGCCTGCATGCGCCTGAAAACACTCAAGTTAGTTTGAAAAATAGACCATCTAGGGTGTAGATATACCAGTTGTCCTATTTTTTGGGGACAATTGTTACGGGTGAATATTGCTACTAATATTATGGATCATGACTGCCAGAGGTTATATATTCTGAACTTGTTTTTTGTTCTCAAATTAATCTATTTTGCACGTGAAATTTATTAACGCGGGTCTATCAATAAGAGACCAAGTCTTAGCATACTTTTCACTGACTTGGTTGATGGAACCGACCGTTGGACTCGACAACCTAGACTCCAACATTCGAAAAAGTATATACCGTAGCATGCATCCCTGGAATATCGGACATATAATTAGGCTTTTATCTTAAATAAGGAGGTCATGTAATCAATTAGAACCTTACGAACACTGCTCACACACACTCGCGAGCTCTAACATTTTCTTTTGCAGATTATACATTCCCTACACATAATCACTTACACTTTAGCGATCATTGTACCGTTGGTCACATTGGTTCTTGAGTTGTACCTTTACTTCTTATTGCAATATATTGATTGTGGTAGATGACTTATACCGAGGTTTTGTGCCGACGATCTATATTGATCATGGGCTTTTCTTGTAATTCCTTGTGTTCTTAGTTATTACATTACTCAGTTTCACTTCCAATATACACTGAGTCATATTCCAATATTCCAAGCGGTATCTTTAGCAATTCAATGATATTCTGTCAAAAACTCTCAATACCTCTGTCCAACGTATTGATTACAATTTTTATAGCAATTTTCTTAATTAATTAAAGTCTAGCACACTATCACACATAACGGATTTGATTGATAAATTGCTTAGATAATTTTTGACCAAAACACATCACATAATTTACAATTACATTTTTTACACTTTAAAGTACAACACAAACTAGTATAGGATGTCGGTAGTCCTTGTCAGATAGCCCGAAGATATCCTGCCATTGTTCATACATACTTAAACCTGCACTAAAATAAGTCAGTTTTCGTTGGTGAGTCTATAGTTTATAAAACAGACAACTATATCGAACAACATTTAATAATTCAAAACACACTTTATTAAATATATAATTTAGATAAACAAAGTACCATATTCATCATACAACCTACACTAACTATACTACACACACCACACTTAGCTCTTCTCTCTCTCGACACACTTCACAACGCCTCTTATTCATCTTTGTTTAATCTCACATTTGTAACTTCAAAAACTCAATGTTAGCTATATATATGCATTAAATTTAGTTGGGACTCATTATCAACATGAGAGCCACATTGCTTTGCCACCGGCCCACCATCATGGACTTCATACACTCACACATACAATCAACATGTTATTCCACATTCAGGCCACAACATCCCAAACGTTTAGTTCATCATTATTTAAAAAACAGAAAACAATCTTTGTTTCATAAGTGATTAACTCAACTATTAATCACACACAACTACGCATTCTTGAAAACTAACTTACATAGACTGGAGCAGGATAAAAAAATGTAAGGTGAAGGACAGGTTTAACGATGTTGTGGGATCTTTCTCGGGCTGCTGGAAGTGGAGTCGTGATTTGGTTTCTGAAGTGGAAATGTAGGAAATAAGATGTTGTTCAGGTATTCTATCTAATGTTATTCTGTCGGATAAGTTAGATAAATGGTCACGGGTTGGAGGAGAAGATTTTGAGTTCTCGGTTGGGGCCGTTAAGCGGTTTTTGGGCAGCGAAATTGATTACAGCAGTAGATATGTGTTCGAATGGAGAAAGTGGGTCCCAAAGAAGTGTAATATTTTTATGTGGCGTCTGGTTCAGAATAGAATCCCTATGGTTGATGCGCTTCGGGCTAGAAATTGTTATAACGGAGATATGGGGTGCGTTTTATGTAACTTTGTGGAAGAAACAGCATAGTATTTATTTTGTTCTTGTTATGTTGTTGCTGCTGTTTGGAATGCCATAAGTGCATGGTGTAAAATTGGCCCTTTAGTTCTTTTCTCAATCAAGGATCTTGTAGAAGTGCATAACCATGTGGGGTTGGATTTAAAGGATAGCATAGTGCTGAAAGGTATCATCATCGTGCTGTCTTGGTGTTTATGGAAGGCTCGTAACAACAAGAGATTCGCTAATGTGGAAGTGAAAATCGACAGCATCATTCAAGAGATTAAATCGGTTGGTTTTTTTTATGGTATAAGCATAGAATAAAAAACAGTGGGGTGTCATGGGATAGGTGGTGTAAGTTTTCTCTTATGTAAGTTCTCTGTTTGTTGTGTTTTGACAGCCTGTTTATGGTTGTGATGTGTGAATAAAGTATACATTTCAAAATTTAAAAATAAAAGCTATATAAGCTTATCTTTGCAAATAATTTTATAATAGCTCCTTAATGTGAACTTCCCTGCATAGCCTCATTTACACAAACAAATTAATGTAAAGTTACCTATCTAAGTTCATTCCCATTAACTCACTAATATAACTGCATTCATAAACCTATTTTTAACACTAATTGTACCTAAGTTATTCCAATCCTCAAAACACACAACTTATTGCGCACACACGACTTAGACACACTTATCACACACCATCTACATACATCAATTGAATAACACACTATACATGAATCATGATCATTAGTCGTTGATTATTTATCATGCAATAACACACCAATGGCTAACATACATCAAAACCCCATCCACACAAAAATCATGCTGAAACAACGCACTTTAATAAATATTGTTCTTATAACCAAACCACCTCCTTAACACACGCATTAAGCATGAACTAAACACATAATAAAGGCTAAATATAAACCTACTTCCAAAACAGTACTGGAAATCCCACATAAATCACTTTCCAGATAAACTTGTTAGACAGGCATAAAATAGTTTAAACACCATTAACACACTTTGTACAGAATCAACTCAAAACCTTTAAAAGCATAAAGTTGGCCTATAGAACAAACGGTCGTTGCCAGCTTCCACTATTCATCACCACTGCCTTGACTGATGATCTCGTGAACCACCACCACATTTAGAAGCTCCTAATAATCCCTTAACAACCCTTGAACATGAGCATATTAAACCTCGTTTAAAACATTGAAAGAAGTTAATACCAATAATAACAACCATTCCTAGCAAATCATACAAATAACAAAGTTATTGGCAAGGTTTGAAAAGGCTGAGATTTAGGCAAACTTTACCTCTAAATCTGGAGATAAAGAGATGCTCCCAAATACCCCTGACTCCCAAAACAAATGATAGACGAACAAACAAAACTAAAAACATAGAAATAGAAAGCTATCAATAGCAAAAACAAATGTTATAAAGAGTGACATATTTTAAAATTAAAAACAAGTGAGCATCATAAAACAACATATACACATACATATTAAAAGACAATCACATGCATGGTATACCTAAAGTGTTAGAAAAATCTAAGTCCCTAAGACATATATGTACTCTCCACTAAAAGTACTTAACCTTACTTTTATGTCTCTGTAAACTCCTATCACGGATTATGTCTTTAAAGATATGAAACTCTAGTAAATCATGATTAATCTGCTCATCCCAAGAACTAGCATCATCGCCTGTCTCCTCTTCACATGTCCAAACCATTTCACTCTCCTCTCCCTTAAACAAATAAATACCAAAATTGTCATTTATTTTAATTTGATTGAAAACTAAATTCATAATTCATAAATTAGTTAATAAATCAACGATTATATGAGATCGATGTGATTTATATGATGTTAAATCTTTTGATACAACAATTACAAACTGGAAAGAAAATGTGATGTTAAATCTTTTGATACAACAATTACAAACTAGAAAGAAAATGATGTAAAAGCAACGTCATTAAAGTAGGCTAAATGACACTATCAAATAATTATTATGATATTTCAAAATCAATACGAACTTGATTGAAATTCAGATTTGTATATTTGTGAGAAAACGTGGAGTAGAAGCAACAACCTTCTAGATGTTTACGTGCATCAATAACAAATTTATCAATAACTAGTATTAAACTATAACGGGGTGTAGAACCATGTCAAATAGTAGTGACGTCTTTAAGAATTCATGTATCCTGTTCGAGCTTGAAAAATGTGCCCTTATGCCTTCAAGATAAACAATGCAATTACGAAAATGACAAAATCATAGTAATCAATAAACAATACAATTACGAAAAAATTAGAAAATTATGGTATTCCAATGAGTTACATACCGTAATAATGGCTAACCAATGATTCGTACAGCCATCCTTGCATTCTTCATAGCAAATTGGTGGATCAACTCTTCACGGTTTATATTATCTAAGACTTTGTTTTCAATTAGTAATGGGCTCAATTAACCTAGTGGGCTAAATTCTAAACCATAAAAAATGATTTGTAAATGTTACTTGAAATTTTATGGGTTTACTATTTAAAAAAATTTAACATATCGGATTTCTTTTTAAATTTATGCCTCGCGAAATCATATGCCATGTGCCGAAGTCCTCCCCGCACACCATCCAAGCCTCCCATGTCAAATAGCGTCAATGTCACACCTACAATAGAGACCACAAACAACGAAAATGCTTGTAAACATAAGAAATAAAAAAACAAAAAAAACCGCACAAAAAGTAGATTTAAAAACATTAAACCATGCATAGTTGTTGCGGTGTGTTAATGTACAAAAATTAAACCGAAATGTGAAACACAAAGCGACCGTTAATAGAAAAATGGAGGTAAAAAGGTGAACCACATACGCACATTGCGGCGTGTTAACTGGAAAATTTTAGATCGAAACGTAAAACGAAAAATTTGTAAAAAATGAAAAGTTTATGTGATCAACGTTGAAAGTGAAAAAGTGTTGTAAGTAAATATAAAAGATGAAAACTATTAGGGTTAAAAGTAAAAAAAAGATAAAGAAAAAACAAAATAAGGCACAACCTACAAAGCATTAGGTAGTACGAATCAAAACGCGTATTAATAATATACGACTATTAAGCCTCCTGTGTTACGGCGGGGAACATCAAGTCGTGTCAAGTTGCACCAATGCTACCGGAAAAATGGTAAGACAAAATCAATAAAAAAATTTAAAAAGTAACACCGAACGAAACGTTGACGTAAAATCGTTAAACCACATATGACCATTGCGACATGTTAATGCTAAGAAATTAAACTGAAACGTAAAACATAGGAAATATAACTAAGTTGATCTAGGACCAGCGAGTTACGACGAACTTGTCAAACGAGAAATAATAGGCATAAAAACATTGAACTACAGTAGCACATTGCACCGAGTATAAAAACGATAAAATTTCATTTAGATAAATCAATGTGTATTACAAAAATAAATACATAATTTAAAAAAGTTAATAAAATAAAAACAAAGAAATTAGAAAATATATATAATAATACGAATAAAGATAATAATAAAATATTATGTTTCATGGACCTACAATCAATTATTTTTTAAAAACTCATAAGTATAAGATATAATACCTTCATGTCCAGAGAACTTCCTAATTAATAGTATGAAAATATAATATTTTCAAAAAGTACAAATATATTCAAAACAACATAATATATACATATATACACATATATAAAATAACACAAAACTATATTTTTTACTTCATTTTAGAAAGTGACTTAGGAAGAATATTAACATCCATATATTTTAAGAGGCGTTTGGTACACAAAATGTTTGAAATTGAAATTGAAATTTATACAAGAATTAAAACTTGAATTTGAATTTAAGGAATTCCTCTGATAACCAACGCCTGCCACCACCATCGCGATTAGCTCTAGGTGAAATCATATGCCTTTAATTTGAGATAAAAACTAAGGAAACAGGGTCGCATTTTATAATAATGTTATTTTTGTCTACATGGCTTAATAGATAAAAGGAAACATATTTGTTACTGATTTGAAAAAGGAGATGGATATATCCCTAACCAATTTGAAAAGGAGATGTCGTTATTCCCAAGATACGAGGAAGACGGAAATAATCTCTATAAATACTTCCCGGCAAAGTTAACACATTCGTGTGCACTCTCCCAAAGCTAAAACTTATACTCACATTAAGGAGCGGATACTTACTCTCACGTCGAAGGGTGGTCATAGGAAGAACATTATTCATGTTGCGAGACTGATAGCATCTGTTTTACAAAGATTAGTGATCTAGGATTTGTAAAGTGTTCAAAGCCAAGGATAAGTCAGAAAAAATCACTTAAAGCCAAGTATCCGTTCATAATCCATTTTAGTATTTGTTTCTAAAAACATCAAAAGTCCTCCCAATGTAAGCAAATTGAACCCTAAACATGGTTATCTTTTTAAATCTCAATTTATCGTCTATTATCTATTATCTAATCTAAATATTAATAAAAGACTCTAATTAATGCCACATGGCAATTTCTTCGGCAATCTCTTCTTCAACCTCACAATTTTACTTTTAATTTATTTAAAAATAATTTTGTTATCATTATTCTTATATTATTATTATTCTTATCATTGTCCTTATTATTATTATTATTATTATTATTATTATTACTACTATTTACTATAAGTTATCTCAATTTTAATTTTAAGATCTCTCCATCAACTTTAGTAAAATTATATATTACAACATCTTCCTAATATTATAAAATGATATTAGGAAATTTTGGTTTATTTAACCTCTTATAAATAAAACTAATAAAGCTTTTCACTGATCCATTGAAAGTCCTTTTGATAAATGGTGAATTTTTATTATGTATGCTTACTCATGGTCAAGTATGGTTATGTTTGACGAATTTCAATTGTGTCTAATTAATTGAGACTACTGATGTATATGACCAATTATAACTAATCAATAATATATAAAGATTAAGAAACAAGAAATCTTTATAAATATGTTACGTGAAATATACATAATACATAGATATTAAAAAACAAGCTGTTTTAAAACTAAAATCATGAATTATTTTAACTTTATAATATTATTACATTTGGAGTTTACATTTATTAACGGTTACACACTTTTTATAATAATATAGTTTATATTTCCTCAACATGTGTGATAAATTATTAATTATGAATGCATAAGATTATATTATGATATGCTTTAATCATGTGATAATGATTATATAAAAGTTTATGATTTATATTTAACCCATGTAATACACGGTTTATAACACCTATAAATTAAATAAACTATATAGTCAATAAGATTTTTTTATATTTAACTCGTGTAATGCACGAGCTTATACCATGTGACATTTTCTTCTTTAATATAGGTCTTTTATTATTAAATATTATTATTAATATAACATAATAACATAAAGGATATTTTCCAATAATTCTAATATTATTATTAATTAATATATAACAAAAGGATATTGATCTAATTCACACGGGTCTAATCTAATTATAATATTATTTTATTAATACATATATATATATGCTATATAAATGTAAATTATTTCTAAATATCACTATACTTATTAATTAATAGATAACATAAGGATATTGATCTAATTCGTAAGGGTTTAATCTAATTCTAATATTATTTTATTAATATATATATATATATACATATATAAGTATAAATTATTGTTGAATATAACTATAGAAGGTTGGAGAATTAACAAATATACACTTTTGAATTTAAATTAATTTTATATAGTTACTAAATTCTATTTAACTTATGGCTGTAATCTATTTACGATCAATCATATATATAAGCTATTTTTCATTATTGTAAATAATATTTACATAGCGCCTTGAGTTTACATTTGATTGGTGGAATAAATTAAAAAATTAAATTATACTATTTTTTGCACAAGAAAAAAAAAACAAAACATGATATGAAAGTGAAACTCATTAATGAAATATGTGCTCTAGCTAATATTAAGATTTAGGCGTACTAGCAGATTTATCATGTGTAGCTTTCCATTTCAAATTATTCATAATTCAAGTTGTCTAAATTGTAAGTTTTAACTTATGTATATATTGATAAATAACAATAATTATCTATGATATACTAGCATTTTAAATTGTGTTAATTTATTTTGATTTTCTTCAAATTTCAAAACAAAAAATAACATTTTTCTAATTATATATGGTCTTAAACAATTTTTATGATATTTATCATTTTTTTTATGTAAGATATTTTTTATTTAATCCGTATAAAACACGAGGTCCATGAAACCTAGTATTTAATAAATAAATAAATGATGCAACCTCACTAAGTTTTGGGCGCGAAAAATGGATGGATCATTGTTTTTTTTATACGGGTCCCGCGTTTTTGACCCGGTTATATAAACCATGTAATTTTCGCAATCGCCTGCCTCTGTCACGTTTTCTTTCTTCTTCGTCTTCTTCAATGGAGTTCGAATCCAGATACATGATTTCGCCCGTAGCCACCTTCATTCGCACCCATGTCTTTCAAAGATTTGCTTTACAGGTACTCCATTTATGTTTTATTCAATACCACATTTTTGAAGTATAACTCTGAACCCTAGAAAATAAGGCCTCTTTGTCGTTTCTCTTTTACTGATGTTATTAATAAGTTCAAATCGTTACATATCCCTGTTCGTGCTATTTCCCCATCGCTATCACCATTTCAAACATGTAAATCTTATGCAATTCGTGATGGCTAAAAAGGTTCTACTTTTATCATGAAAAAGGTTAAATCGATGAAAAGTTTCAGCGATGGGATGCTGATGACGTTAGTAGGTGATGTGGAATGTTGTTTTTGAATGTCAATCTGGTAGGTGATGTTGGTTGATGTAGAGGAAACCCTAATTTTGATCTTCAACACCTGGATGTAGAGGAAACCCTAATTTTGATCTTCAACACCTAAAGGTTAGTATTCAATATCTCTGAAGTAATGTGTCTCACACAAATCAAACTGGATTTTAATCATCTTCGACATACAGAGTTCAAGTCTTCTTCTAACCGAGATTTATTTATCTCTGAAGTTGCACAAATCAAACTGGATTTTAATCATCTCCCATCGATTTTGTGTATTGAACCATTGGTAAGAAGTGACGACTCCTCAATTGTGTTGTTATGCTGCTCTACGTTCTCTTGATTATTGAATTGTTTCTGTTTTTGGATATGAGTATTGTATGTCACTGATGATATTACAGTTGAATCTTTAAGGTGTTTTCTCAAGAACAATGGTTTATTTAAAACTAAATTACTTTTTCATGTTTCTATGTGTTTCACTTTTCTATTTTCCTATTAATTTATCATTTTAGTTTGATAAATTCTTCATAGTTTATAGTTTTTTTTTTGTTTCCTTAGGAGTGTAGATTTTGAAGTTTGATGTATTGAATGACTTATGTTTCAAATGGCAAGGTGAGTTCTAATCCTTTTAATTCAATATATTATGTGGCGTTACAGTGTGGTTTAGAAGTTTTACATCATTGTTTTTTATTTGATCCGACGTGATTGTAATTAGTATCCGGATCTTGTTAATGGATCAGGTCATATCCGTTTGATTGTTTTATCATTAATTTCTTTCCAATTACTGTGGTGAAAAAATGGAGTTGTTTGAATTTGAAATTTGAATTGGAGCTTATTTTGGAAGTCAAATGTCGTGATTGATTCAGAATTGATGAAATTGTTTTAGTTAGAGTTTGATTGGTTTTTCTTTTATGGAGGTGATTGGGTAGATAATTGAACCTAGAGAGGTTCAAGGGATATAATATTGCAATTAAAAAAGACTCTAATAGTCTAAAACTCTAATCTATGGGCAACGTAAGGATTGTAGAATATAAATTCGTTGTTTGCTTAACCTACCGTAAGGATTGTAAGTCATTTCACTTATTTTGTTTAATTTTCCAGGTTAGTGTTCTTTATTGTTCATCTTCTTTTTAAGACAAATCACAAGTTTGTCTTGGAGATTGCTTATGGAGATTAAGATCCCTTTGTTGCATAAGCTACCGGTTCTTATATGGATCGTGAACTTTTACTTTTGTTAGCTTTGGGATTAAAATTGTGAAATAACTCAAACGTCCTTGTAATGGTTTAATGGCAAAATGTTATTAGATTCGTTGCACTTCTGATTATTGGTCGATTTAGATGTTAATTTCTATGATAAAGTGACCATACACAATTGCATCCGCCAGTTGTTTGATAAAATGCCTGAGTTGCACTGCTATCTTTTTTTGTTTTAATTAAGCATTCTAATATTCATTCTAAAACATTCTATTTCGTTCTTTTTGTCTCTAACAAAATAATGTACTTGCAGGCGTTTAAAATCACATTGGAGAGACGTCTAAAATCACATTGGGATTTCGCTCTTGAACATAGAGAATCAATAGTTCAAGGTTTATGACAACATAGTATGTTACTTAAGAAAAGGATTTTGAGTTGTTTGCTGAAATGCAAAAACATGATTGGTTGCCTAATGCTGTCACTTATAATACAATAATCAATTCTCATTGCAGGTTAACCAAGGTGGGTGGCTGATAGCAACCAATTCGAGATGGCTAATCTCCAAGAGACCCATAGAGTGGGTTAGACTCCAAGAAATAGATAAAGAACAATAAATAACTTTTACTTCAATATTCTTCTCCTCTCATTCAACAAAACATAGGGCCTTATATAGGCTTACGTGGATATGCATGACATAAAAAAACGTGGATGCAGTAATATGAAATATGGCTAAAACATGGGAACGTGGATCTTAAATTCTACATGCATGCAACAAAATAAACCAAAAGAAACATGCAACAAAATAAACCAAAAGAAACATGCAACTTTGAATGGGTCAACTTAAATGTGTAGGTTGTCGATGGATACAGTTTGACATGCTCCAAAGACAGGTCATAGTGATTGGGTTGTATCACGCTTTGAAATTGTTTTCTCACAAATTGTTGGAACTTTACTATGGGTTTTTTTTATTAGCAGTTGAAGCCATTGCTATGGATTTTGTTGAAGTAATTATTGGCGAATTTGATTGATTTTCTTTTTAATGATGTTCTGGGAGTGTTTGGATGTTAGTTTTGAAAGTGGTTATTGCGACTTGAAGTCATAGCAATCGGTTTTGTATGTGATAATTCTGTTGGCCTCACTTATAAGTACTGAGCTATAAGATCATTGACGATGTAACATGTCTAAGATGCCCTCACATAATATTTAGTTTGTTTGTTTTATATAAGATTTAAGATGGAATAATGGATATGGACTTTAATTACCTGTTTTTGTATCTTGATTGCGGCCAAACGAGGTCATACATTAGTTAGGCATAGGAAGAAGAAGAAGAAAAGGGTGTATATTGGATGCATGAAGTCTGGCCCAATACTCGCGCAAAAGTAAGCAAACTACTAATCTTTAAATTGTTGAAAATTTTTAAAGAATGTTGCATTTTTCTAACTAACATTTTTTTAACTAATTTGTGATGCAACAGAGCAGAAACAAGTATTTTCCCCATGTCACGTGACAGTTATATGTCGTTTTAATAGATTTGGCTACTTATATCTCATTAAATAAGTTAAGTTTAAGTTTCGTTTGCGTAATTTTATTTGTTTATTCATTTATTATGTTGGTTTATCTAACAATGTGTTACACATTATCTCAGACACGTATTACATAAGTACACAAGTGAGGAGGTTACTTTAGGGTCTTGGTTTATCGGGCTTAATGTTAAGCATACCGATGATCGAAGATTATGTTGTGGGAGCCCGCCTTGTAAAGCTTTAAATTTTATGATTTTAGAAGTAAATAACATATATATTAACAGGTTTGGGTCAACTATGTAACTTTTGTATGGGCCAGTTGATATGATTTCACAATAATCCAATTTTTTGGAATGAAGTTATGGATAATTGTCAAAATAAAAAAGAAAACTTGTAAGCTTTTGATACATCTTACACAAGTTCGTACACTTTATTTTTGCACGTTTATATATGTTAACTTTTATAATTCATGACAAAGCATTTTTTTTTGTAAAGTTCAATGATACTTAAAATCTCTTTGCGTAATTACCGTATCCACTATTTTTAACATGAATATATTCTATGGCTGTTTGTGCATTTGTTTTTTTAAGGAATATGCTTGACCCATTTTTTTAAACCATTGGTTTAACCATTTGATCAATTAGTAAAGTGATTTCAGGAGGTTTACGCTCCTGTATACATAGATGGCTTTTTATCCATCCAACTATTTGACCTGTCTTCTTTTTAGTTGAGTTTTAGGTTGTAGATGTCTTATTATCTTTATGCATGAATCTTTTCTAGAATTACTAAGTTTCACTAGCTCAGTCATATGCCAAATTTTACTTCACTTTTAAAAAAAAAAGTTATGTTGCTATACACTTCTTATATATGACATGAGTGTTGATATACATGAAGGTGCTTTTGCAGACATTGATACCAAAGTGAAATCCATGATCAAGCTCATTAAAGTAGATGCATATTCCTTTGCAAGAAGAGCTGAAATGTACTATAAGAAACGCCCCGAGCTCATGAAACTGGTGGAGGGATTCTATTGCGCATACCGTGAATTAGTTGAAAGGTATGATTGTGCCCCCAGTGAGCTCCGCCATGCTCAGAAAACTTAACAAGCAGCTTTCCCGGATCAAGAGGTGTTTGACTTTTTCGGATCTTCAAACCAAGTACTATATTTTTGGATCTTAAAAACTTGTGTTTCTTGTATTTTTGTATGTTAAAATAGTGAGCTACAACACCCATGGGTATCGGAAGAGTCCAGATGATAATGAGGCAACTTACAGCTGTTGGTGAAACTTATGCAAATTTCCTTTGAAGATTCTTCATGGAACCTGTGGCCTATAAGTCAATTTCAGGCTATCACATCTACTTCAAACATCATTACGACGACCTCAAGTTTTGTTTTCGCAATCACCACTAAACATTAACAAAACACCTATTGCAGCTACAACAGTTTATACAGCAGCAGCGGAGGTCAGTTTTGTTTTATATAACTTGAATAAAAGAAAACAAATACATTTCCTATTTGCAAGTTTTGACATTTATTCATTACAGCTACCATATAGGCATATGTATTGTAATTGAAGCATATAACTGAAATCATCAAACGAATGGAAGTCACATAAACAAGATTTATAGTGTGATGGAGTTGTTATATTTGTGAATATAGGCTTAAAAGGTGGAAGGCGCATTCTATTAC
Source organism: Scalesia atractyloides (assembly GCA_947069175.1). Taxonomy (NCBI): domain Eukaryota; kingdom Viridiplantae; phylum Streptophyta; class Magnoliopsida; order Asterales; family Asteraceae; genus Scalesia; species Scalesia atractyloides. The sequence goes on from CAMTDV010000026.1 coordinate 18,877,796, forward strand.
TACTGCAGAAAGGAAATTAAAAAAGGGTTGGTTTCTTTTTTTATTTTTGTTGGCGTTATTGTTGAACGTTTATCTACTTTAGATATCTACGAGTAACTCTCTTTTTTAATACAAATTGTTTGTTTTTCTTACATCTATAAACTTTAACATTTAGGTTATAGAGTCATGTTTGATGCTAATAAATAATATTCAACATTTGTTTCTTATAAATTGTTTTATAGGTGCCCCTTACATACCTCCATATACACAACGTTTGTGAACTAAAATCTAATTAAAAACATAATCCAAAATGAGATGCCATAAAAAGTCGTGGGTGATAGTTTCGTTATTACCATCCTTCGTTGCAAATTATCTTATCTACACAAGTAATTTAATTAAAAATTAACATAATTGAATAAAACATTTGTAAAAACATATTTTTATGTCATTTAACGACATAAATCTATTAATTTAAATTAAACTTCCTGCCTGCGAAGTTCGCGGGTGATAACCTAGTGTAGTATAAACAAATCCTTATTATAGATTTTGTAGAAAATGCGGTATATTCTTCTTCATATTACAATAAAAATGACTCAAACCAATAATGGAGTTGAATCTTGAGTAAAAAAAATGTTGTATGGTCTTAGAACAAAAATGATTCATAAAGATTGTGTTTTAAAATTAAAAAGAACGTTTTAAAAGATGATTATGAAACCACTGAACATAAACAACACAATCAGGTGGTGTTAAATGCTTGTATGGATGGTTTTAAAAATTGGATCGAATCGGAAGTCTGACCATTCCGGTCTGCCCTATCAGCGGATTTGAAGGGTCGGACCGGAAAACGGGATGGTCGGACCAAATTTATAAGGGTTGGACCGGGTTTTGTTGTTTAGTTTTCATTTTTATCTTATTTACATTTATAATATTTACGGCATATCATGATTCTTTCATCCAATACGACCGGAGCACCGGTGATGAGAGCTGTTCAACTTTCAGTCCGATTCTAACAACATCGCTTATATGTAACTAAATTGTTTATCCAAAATCTAATTTATAACATATTAAAATTTTCATTTTAGAGTAATAGAACCATAACTGCCTATAAAAACTGGGCATTTACATAATTGAATAATTTAAAATTAAATAGAAATACAATTTTTACTGGAAAACGAGTCTATTATTAATTTGTTACAAACCGGGTCATGTTATTTTATTAGCCCCATCAATATTTTATATAAGCCCTTAGGGTGGAAGGGGTATTCTAGGGTAGTATTCTAACCCCGTCCAATCCTGCGGTGCCATGTTAATTTTATATCTAAGTACCCTGGAATCACGAAAACACTAATGGCGTCTACCCACAAGTAACCTAAAACCATGAAACCCGCCCTTTTACTCCACCCACCAATCACACACACCTTAAAGAGATAGACTAAAGCCGATCCTTAGAATTTAAGAACCCTGTACGAGGCGACTACAAAGGCCCTTAGAGACTAACGAAATATATAAGCTATTTTTTCAAACGGCGATTTATGTTATAGCAATAAACATAGTAAAATCATAGCATTTATATGACATACCATATAATCGTATAATGTATGACGGGCGACTTTTCTAAAAAACTGAAACAAAAGGTAATGTATAAAGATAAAAAATGTTAGAACGTTATATTTGGAAATCAAGAAAAAAGTTTTCTTGTGTAAAAAGGTTAGCGTTAAGAAACACGCAACCGTATTTAAAATAAAAAGTACAAATGTATGATATTTGGCGCGGCTCAATTTTAAACAAAATTCGTCAAAACGAAGACCAGCTTGGTTTAGAATAAAACTTATCAATATATTCTAAACATAATCACATGATTTACGAAAGAACTAAGAAAATAATGATGTGTTCTTTGAGTATAAAATTACTAGATAAACAATTGTTTAATCTTATATATCTAGAAAGCCGTGGCCGAAGAAAGGTGCATATGCGGACTCGCACGTTGTAATATTTCTCTAGCTTGGATTTGTATTTTGCTTCATTGACGGCCACGGTACAAAGGGAGTCTCCAGTTGAGCTCCGGGAGTGACCGGGATGTTTACTCGGCCAGAGCCGTGTTGGGCTCCGACCTCTTCGGAGGAATCCTCTCCCACTTGTCCGCTGACTCAAGAGGCATGAACTGGGTTCTTGCCTTCGGCTCGAGGACCTCGTGGGGTTTTTGATGGAAAATCAGCCATATGGAAATGAGGTTTAAAAAGTGAGAGTAAAAAGGAGCATTTGGTAAAGGAGAGAAAGTAGCGGATGACGCCAATGAAGAAGCACCGGTTGAACCTATGGATATCCTGGGATATATAAGTTACAACCATGGTGTATCTGCATAAAAGGTTGCCCTTTCACTTCACTCTTCGGGTGTAAACTCACTTCAGCTGATCTGCATAACTAGCAGCGCCGTTAGTCTCGCCATGGGGAAAAGGGTGGTTTTCTCCGTGACCACACTCCGGCGTGAGAATAAGTATATGTGGGATGGTAAGCAAGCAGTTACAAGTATAAGCGAAAGCTTGTGTGTGTTGTGAAAAGCATGTAAGGCCTGTGGTTTTACCTGGAGATCCAATACTTATTTATAGCCGAAAAATGTATGTTCTAGAGAAGTGCTGATGGGCTTTGGGCCCGACCCATACAGCTAGAGACATCCTTTGTCCCTATGTGTCAGACATAAATGATCCCTGCAGGAGAATTAATGTCTACTGTCAGGAGGGGTGCTTTGTCGGATGTTGAATGGTGCCACGTGTAAAGGCAGTCGTTTCTGGTGTCAGGCCTGTTGCCAGCCGAAAGTGGAGAAGGTGGAACAGTCACTGACAGAGACGTGGTTGGTGTATGGTCTGACGTTTGCCTTACTGGTCGAGGACACTGTCACACGCAACCTGCCGAGTAACTTTGGTCACATTTCTGCCACTCTGTACCCTTAGGTATGGTCAACACCTCTTAGTGCTTACCCCTTCTGCAGACTGTTAAGGTTTTTCCCGCCAGCGCAGGGTGTAAGGGGTCTTATCTTTTGTCCCAAGACTATGAGGTGTTTCTCATGTGTGTCTTGTCCTTGCAAGGTTTTAGGATTCGCTGCTTAGGAGGATGTTGTTTTGCGCAGGGTCCAGTAGCCTGCGCGCGTAAGTCTAACTTGCCGTTGCGCCAAGTACACAAGGCTTGTTGTGTGACGCGTTGTGGCCATCACGTGTGGTCACCCGGCCACCACGAAGCGCCCTCACCCACTTATGGGTTAGATGAAAAAAAAACATTGAATTGATTCATTAAAAACATAAAAGTATGATAAAAAATTTTTTAGATATTATAGTAATGGAATTAAAAAAAATATAAAAGAGTCTAATATGTTGGTTAAAAAATAAAAGATAAATACAAAATAAATAAAAAAAATACCAATTTAGTAATATTTTTGAAAAAGTACTATTTTGATAAATATTTTTTATTTCAGGAAAAAAAACTCTCATATACTCATATGAATAATTTGGTGAAATTCCCTTAAATAGGATTTAAAAGAATCTAACAAAACAAATGCTAAAGCTAACAAATAATCAAATCATATTACATACAAAATTTGTACCTGAGGCTAGAGACCCAAAATCGCACATAATTAACCAACAAATCAAACCTATCATTTATTATAGGGTTGACCCATAGGCCATATTAAAATAAATATTCAAATCGGCCAAGCATACAAATAGAGTTAACATGGAGTGATTATACTATTACAGATTGTGTCACATTATTATTGTTGTAACGACGACTTTATACTGCTTTGTAAATAATTATAGCTCATGGCCATTGTAATATAGTCTAGTGACATTTTAGAGGTGAGATAAGGTTTAGTGATTATTAGGTTCTAGGTTCAATTCTTATAAGGTTTTTTTCATGAATTGCTGTATATGCATTATTTTCTAGTGGAGATAAATATGATCGACTAGTTTCGCTGATAACACTATGATACTCTAGTGGTCTGTTAATAGTCTCGTTTAAAATTAAAGCTCATGTATGAAAGTCCAATCAAAATAATGCAAAGTCAAGCTAGTCATATTCAGATGTGTTGTATTGGTATACGTATAAAATCAGACGTTCATATTCAAATCTGACGATCATAGTGATTTCGTAAGGATTAAAAATAAGAAACGAAATTGGGCTTCAAATAAGAAACGAACTGGATTGGCCGTTGAATTGGGCGGTTACGTGACTATCTAAAATGACTATGCGGGCAGACCCAAAAACTAAAGGAGAAACATAAATAATTTAGATGTTGTTTCTTTAGCTCTTAGAGGCTTTTAATAATTCATATTTATTACTGGTTTAACAGTTAATGGTTCAGACTATTTGTTTCGTAAGCAGATGTCTAAATGATTCAGACAATTGTCTCTGAATGGTTAAGTATTATACTAAGCTTGAATGGTTAAGACATCTAATCTGAATTGGTCAGACTTTTACCTCTGAATGATTTAGCATCATACTAGCTCTTAATAGTTTAGACCTCTTACTGGTTCAGTCTAAACTGGTCAGATATTTGCTTAAGAATTGTTAAACATTATACTGGCTCTTACTAGTTTCAGATGATTCAGACCTCTTAGTTGGAGTGGGTTTTAATTTTAAAGCTATTCTAGTTCTTCATATGATATCCCCTCAGAAAACATTTATGTCGGGTCAATCAACTCTAATTACTTTTCAACTGTCTGTGAGTCTGTCTTTAAGATGCGGATATTGAAAGCCACAACGTCATACGGATATCCCTATTAATAGAAAACCGGTCCCCCTCTCGTGTATACTTTTATGCTTTCGCTATTGAACATATGAAACGGTTTTAGAGCTAACGAAATCCGATGAATACTCGGTGGCAATCAAAGGTAGATTTATGTTTATTGAAAGTAGTGTTTTTGAAGCTTTAAATAAAGAAATTAAGAAAATGTATCGTGAACAAATTTAAACTCGAACCAAAATACTAGAGTGAAAAAGACGGGTTGGGACGAGGCCCTCCCCTCAACCATGTAAAAATATAAAGCCTCGTGGGATGTTTTTCTCTTTCCATCTTTCTGAGATAAACTATCTATTTCAAAACGTTGTTAAATATACATTCAAATAATAATTTATGGTGTACATTATTATGTATGCTTTTTAGCTTTATGATTATTTCCTTCTTTTTAAAACAATAATATCAGATGTTAATGGATGGTGCTGTTAACTTAAGAGTCACCATATATGAGTTTGCACTTGCTTTTCTGAACGTCATCTCCCTTCATCTTTCCGTCTATTCAGGATTTTGGATTGGTGTAATACCCGGCCGGTACTGGTAAATTCGGATACGATACCAATACAATCAGGTTTCGGTTGCTATATATAACACATTTAATATACAGATTATGGTCAGGTTGGCTTGTTTAATTAAACATGTCATGTACTAGTTGATTTGTTTAACTGATTTGATTAGATAGACCGACTCACATACGTGTTTAACTGTTTATGGCTCATCTAACCTGGTTACTTTGCAACCATCCCCCAATTAATACGTTTACAACTTGATTATTACCTGTGAACTCATTTGACTCATTTAGGTTTTACAACTTGATTATTACCTGTGAACTCATTTGACTCGTTTAGGTAAATAGATTAAACGGGTTGTCTTCGGGAGTTTGGGTTACATGATTTTAAAAGTGTGTGCGTTAGGGTTGATGTACTTAACACACATAAAAATACAATTTGCGTTTGAGTTGGACAATATAACTCAACAACCCAACACGACTGACACATCTAATCGCACCCTCGTATTAAACACAACATATTAGAGCATCCACAATGTGCCTCTCTCCACTAGTTCGGATCCTAGGTGGCAACCAAGTGGACTTCACCACTCGTCGGCACAAACATAGTGGAGCCAGGGTTTTTATGAAGTCCCGAATGATGGTCTTTATTTGAATCTTGTTTTGTGTTGAAGTGATAGTAATAGAAACATGAATTTATAGTGTTAAAATTGTTCAGTTTTATCACTCGTTTAATAGTTTTGTTGTCATATAATAAAGAAGATTTAGGAGAGTTGCAAGTAATTCATCATATAAGTGGGTTGGGTTTAGAACCTAACAAAGAAGAAGGTTAAGTAACCATACATTCAAACAAATATTAAAGAGAAAAATAACTAATATCTGTATCGTGAATAAATGATGAAGGAAACAATGGTAGATTGTCTTGTTTTGCTGATAAGAAGTGGAAAAAGCGTTGAGAAAAGACTAGAATAATTATTTGTAAGTGTTGGGTCTAAAACCTAACAAACAAAGAGGGAGGTGGGAGGGAGACAAGTTTGGAGGGGTTCAAAAGTTGTAGCCCTTGACATTATCAAGTTGGTCTAATTCCTAACTCTTGGAAACCTTACCTTGTTAGGTTTATCTAAGTAATCATTGAAATTCCTAATTCATCCATTCTTATACCCGATTTCTTTTTCTAAACAACTTTACGTTTGTAAACTAAAAAACATGATATGATAATAATTCCAATATTAGACCTATACCAAAATCTTATTTCATACACACACACATACCAATACAACTTTAACTCCCTTGGAGGTATATATTTACAAGGGGATGTTATGTAATTTTGATATTCAAATTCTTTTGTTACATAATTGTTAAATTAGTTCAACATAAAATATGCAATAGAGATGAAAAATGGAAGATATATACAAGACTAGGTTAGAAATCGTGTATAACACGGGTTAAATAAATGAAATAGTATGCAATTAGTAATAAAGATTTATAAATTACAAAACGGTATATAAATGACATAACATACAATTAGCAATGAAGATTTATAAATTACAAAACGTTATTTTGAAATAAACATATATTTACAAAAATAAAAGATATAATACAAAGGATGAAATACAAGATTAAAATATGCGGAAAAGCATTCTTGGGCTCACAGTGTTGAGGAACGCGACGTAACCAGTTACGTATTTAAAGTAAAATTCCTATACAAATAGCCTTATCGTACAAAACGTACGAAAGACATGAAAAAGGTTAAAAAACACGGTGGCATTTTCGTAGTTATTATACTCGTAATTACCCTACTTGATCAAACTTACAATATAAGATCATTTGTAGACTAATTATGATGCTCTACAAAATTATCCTACAAGATCACTTGTAGAGTAATTATAATACTCTACAAAATTACACTACACGATCAAAATTACCCCATAAGATCATTTTACAAAATTAACCTACAAGATCAAAATTACCCTACAAGATCTTTTGTAGGGTAATTTTGATAATTACTATACGAGTAAATAATTATGAAAAATATCACCGTGTTTTTCTACCTTTTCATGGTTTTCGTACGTTTTGTATTTGTATTTGTATTTGATCTTTTGCCTACTTATTTAATGAATACAGATATGAAAGAGATTGTGAGTGATATTAGAAGATTTTGTTCAAGAGATTGAAGGATACTGTCGACGAGAGCCCCTCGTTTGGGCCGCTCGACTGGGCTTCCCAAGAGGCCCAAATCTTATTCTCGAAGAGTAACATACACGATGAAAGAATGGGAATAAAAAGAACCACCACCTCATCGTCCCTGCAAGAACAATTAATGACCTGCAACTAGAGAGATAAAGTTGCAGTCGGAGCAAGTAAGAGGTTGGTACTAACCTCATTAATGGCAAAGGCCATCTCTCCGGCAAGAAGGGGACACGTATTTGATGCTGCCAAAGGTCCCAGCTGGCATATAGAAGATCATTAGATCGCCTAGAGATCTCTACCGACTGATAAGTTTATCTCTCTATATAAGCTATCCTCATGATCGTCCAAGGTAAGCATTGAATAACCATTACTCACATATACGAGCAGACATTTACTTCGAACATTCTTTGATTTGCATTGAATACTCGAATCTTAGGATTCACACCATAATTCCGGCAACTTCATCACGCCGGGAATATCATTTCTTCTTCGGTAAGTTTACTTATTCTCATGCCGAAGTTTGGTCACGAACTCCCCTCTAGGGCCCTCTGTGACGAGGCTAATGGTGTTCTCTTTTGCAGACCCTAGAGAAGATTTCTTTGGACGTAGACGAATCTCTACAACTTCGATCCGGAGTTAGGGGATTCAACATTGGCGCCACCCGTGGGACCCTTGTCAACAGAGGTATCCCAGCAAGAATACTTACGTTCAGAAAGGTCTTCCCTCAGAGATAGGACACAAGATGATGACACCACCTCCCATCAACGCCAAGATTTCAAAGGTGACCAAGACAGCCAAGAAATAGATCACTGTCAGGACATCACCGGAGAGTTCAAAAGCACCACGGACACAGACCCACCACCATCCAAGAAGAATGATATCACCCCAGAGTTTGTGTCAAGACACAAAGATGAGTTACAAAACGGCTCGACGACCTAGATAAGGCGGAAAAATGGAAAGCCTACGAGCAAGGCTCGTTTTTGCCACACCTTAGAATGAAGGTAACACCTCCTCTTACGACGGGGATGTTAATTCAAATCCGCTGGCCACCTTCAAGGCGATGTTCAAACAAATGACGCCAGAAGAAAAGGCTGCAATAATGGAAGAAAAGGGAGGTGATAAAGAGAGAAGAGACCACAAGCATGTTGAGGACAAAGACAATGATGTGCTAGACAGGCCTTACTTACCAAAGGACCTTGTAGAGGTCTCCAAGTTCACTAGACGAATAGCTAAAGCACTACTAGCCCTGAAACTCAAACCACCCAGTAACCTGGACAAGTATGACGAGACCAAGGACCCTGAGGATCACTTGCATGCCTTCAGGGGAGCCGGCCAAGTGGGCCGGTGGTCCATGCCCACATGGTGTCACATATTTGTAAAAACCTTGACCGAGGGAGCCCGTCTTTGGTTCGATAGCCTCCCGACATGAAGCATAGACAGTTACGAAGACCTATGTGAAATCTTACTGAGGAACTTCAACCAACAGAAGAAAGTAGTGAAAACCCCAAATGAGATCATGTCAAAGGGACGATGAACGGGTGGACCAGTATATAGAAAGATTCATCAAGGAGAGAATGAATATAAGGGGGCCGTCGAGATAATGAAGATAAGTAGCTTCATTAATGGACTAAAACACACTCAATTGTGTGAGAAGCTAGGAGAGGAGTTCCCGAAATGTGCGATGGCCTCATGGACGATGTCAGGGCCTTTGTCAGGGGAAAGGACACCAACAGCAAGGCTAAGGAGCTGGATACTGGATCTTGGAGAACCAACATCGCTCCCCGACCACAAGAAAAAGGTAACCTTCACTCTAAAAGACCTCATTATGATAAAATGCAACATGACTGGTCCCGACCTACCTTTTCCCCTTACAACCCTCGGGGAAGGGGACCAGCCCCCTATTATGACAGTTTCACTCCTGTGACCAAGACGCAAGCGAAATATTGGCAACCGAAAGAATTAAAAATTCCTTCCCAAAACCACCTCCCCCTCAAGCCCGGAGCAAAAGCCTACCCAAAAAAATATTGTGAGTTCCATAAAGGATGCGGTCACAAAACAGCCAATTGCATGTATTTGAAAAGGGATGTTGAACTAGCGGTGAAGACTTGGAAGCTATCTCATTTGATAATGGAAATAAAGGAGGGGGAGACAAGGAAGGGAAGGATATAAAGGCGGAAGATCTGGAAAGACGCATTGTAGACATGATCAGGTAAAGAGACGAGTACAACTCTACCCGGAGTGTTAAGGCTAGGGTGCTAGGACCCCCGGATTGCATGAAAGCACCTATACTCGTGCCTCATTTGGAGGAACATGAAATTCAGAGGCTCCCCTCAACATCTCCGTAAAGATAGTAGGACATAGGGTAGCACGAATACATGTAGGCGGGGGAGCGGGGTAGAAGTGATATACGAACACTGTGTCCTCATATTTGATAGAGATGTAAGGACATGCTAGAGGAAGACTCCATTCCCCTTGTAGGTTTCAACAACAGTATCTCTCACCCCCTAGGGAAGATAAGACTCCCGTTCACGGTCGGTGTAGGTGACAGGGTGAGAACGATATAGTTGGTTTTCAATGTAATAAGGTTACCTTCAAAGTACAATGCCATACTAGGGAGATCCGGTATCGGGGACCTTGAGGCACAAGCCTCAACTCCCCAAGCGGCCCTGGTATTCTAGACTCCCAGAGGACTCACATGGGTAAAATCCTCTTACGAAGTGGTATCCTCAGTCTAAGAAAGGGGGACTGAAAAGAAATCAAGGAAGAACGGATAGAAGAGTGGGGTTTGAATGAAAGATTCCCAGAAAAAATTGTACGGGGCCCACCTGAGTGACAAATGTAAAAGCGCCCTCAAGGAAATGCGGCTTTTTAACATAGACGTCTTCGCATTTCAGCACGGGGACATGTGTGGTATACCTCGAAGCCTGACAGAACACCAGCTCAACATCTATAGTTGGGTAAGACTAGTCAAGCAAAAGAAACGAAGCATGGGGCCAGAGAAAAGAAGGGTGGCATGTGAAGAAACAAGGAAGCTCCTAAGAGTCGGCATCGTAAAAAAGGTACGGTACCCTACCTGGGTCTCAAACCCAATGATGGTAGGCAAAAAAGATGGAGGGTGGAGAATGTGTGTGGATTATAAGGACCTCAACAAAGCGTGCTCAAAGGACTGCTACCCCTGCCAGAGATCGATGTTCAAATAGACTCCTAGTCAAGTATCCCCTAAAATGTTTCCTGGACGCATACAAGGGGTACCACCAGATTCAGATGTCCCTAGAATATGAAAAGAAAATTGGAATTTGTAACAGATGAAGGAACCTTTTGCTACACCAAGATGTTGTTCGGGCTAAAACGTGCAGGTGCCTCCTGCCAGAGGTTCATGAACACATTGTTGAAGGACCAGTTGAAACGAAACCTGGAGGTATACATGGACGACATTGTAATCAAAAGCCTCACAAAAACATGATGCTAGAGGATGTGGCAGAGACAATCAGAACCATGCAAGAGGTAAACATAAAGTTAAACCCAGGAAAATGTTGTTTCGGGGTAGAAGAAGGGAAGTTCCTGGGGATAATAGTAACTAAAGAAGGGATTAAAGCCAATCTAGAAAAAACGTAAGCAGTAGCGGAAATGAGATCCCCAAGATCCCTCATGGATATCCAGTAGTTAAACAGGAGATTAATCGCACTCAATCACTTTTTATCAGACATTGCCGATAAAACCCACCCTTTTATAAAGGTCCTGAAGTAATGTTTGCAAACAAGTAAGTTTCGATGGAGCAGGGAAGCTGAAACAACCTTCCAAGAAATGAAAAGGCTAATGTGCAATTTACCCACTCTTGCCACACCCGTAAATGGAGAAGACCTTCTATTGTACTTGTCAGCATCCAAGACGACTGTCAGCGCTATCATGATGGTGGAAAGACATAATAAGCGGATACCAATATATTTCATCAATAGAACACTTAAAGGACCGGAAGAAAGGTATATCCCAATGGAGAAACTGATTTTGTCACTGGTCTTTGCATCATGAAGACTTAGAAGGTATTTCCATCCACACAAGGTGGTGCTGCTGTACAGACCAATCCCTTCAGAAGGTCCTAAGAAGGCCGGAACTTTCAGGCCGGCTCGCTAAGTAGGTAATAGAGCTGGGAGAACATGCCATCAAATACAAAGCAAGGACAACCATAAAAGGACATGTTTTAGATGTAACATCCGTCGAAAAACGGGTTTTCGAAACCCGCTTCGTTTATTAACCGAACAATCAGTTTTAAACTTTTGTTGTTTATTTATGACTTATTTTAATTTTAAACGATACATAATTAATAAACAAATTAGAAGTTATAAATTATAATTGTTAAAAAGTAAAAATAAATTAATTAAAAAGAAAAACCGGCTGCCGGGAGTCGAACCTGGGTCAGCCGGGAATCCACAAATCTTAACTCTCACACATTCAACCACTCCGCCACTTTGGTTATTTGATAACATATCGAAACAATTAATTCAAATGATGAATCACGGAAATCAAATCCAGTCAAAGTCGCGCTCAATTCGCAGTCGTCGGAAATCCCGACGATTTCGCCGATAATTGACGGTTTCTTCTAATTTAACCGAAGAATTAACCTCAACGACGGTTATAACCGATATCTGAACCTGCGACATCAGTCGTAACCGCCGGAGAACGGCTGACCATGAATCGAGACTGAAATCAGACCCCATGCGTCTCGATTCTTCCCTATAAATTCACCCACACTTCACTGGTAGCCTTTTCGCTCAAAATCGCACCTTTTCTCGACGAAATTTCACTCGCCGGAAATATCCTGCCATCACCGGACTTTCGCCGGAAAACCGAGACTCACATCCACACGGTAATTCCCTCGACTCTTTCTGTTTCAATCCATTGTTAGACTGTTACTAACACAAATCCACCATCCAGAATCAATCCCAGACGACGTTGTCGGAATTCCTGCCTTCGTCGGAAAATTTTTGAAACTTCCAGAATCACACTGAGAGCCGGTATGATCATTCAAACTTCTGTTAATCTTTGTTTAAGTACCTCAATTTCATAACTAATCGAACAGAACTGTTAATTGATTCTAACAGCCGAAGTTCACTATCAGAGCCGACGGACCTTTACCGGAGTTCTGTGAAAGACACGGATCGGTACCTCCTATCCCCAAACTCTCTCCATTCATTACCTTTCAATTACTTATAATGTTTGATAATCAAATTAGACATAAATCAGTCAAGTTATCACTGTCTGTGTTCTTGAGCGAAGAAGACGAAGACGGGTTATGATATAAGATTAACTAAAGTCAGATTTAAGAACGGGTTAGACACACAGTCCAGCGGTGGACTGTATGCAAACAAATACACATACGTCGCGAGTTCGATTCCTGTCCCAACCTTACTCTCTTGAAATAAAAATGCCTTTTTAACTGAACCGGGTTAACTCACAAAATCATGTTAAGTATAATAAAAACCGGATTATTAACCAGGTTAGACACACAGTCCAGCGGTGGACTGTGTGCACGTTAACCCACAGGTCCCGGGTTCGAGACCTGTGGTCAGCACCGGTTCGATACATTTATAATCCTTTTTAAAAATAAATAATTTCTGGATAAATCTAAATAGTATATAAGTATAATTAAAAACATAATTATTTCGGGTTAGACACGTAGCTCCGTTGGTAGAGCTGCGTGCACGCGTACGGGAGGTCACGGGTTCGAGTCTCACCCAGCGCACATATATAAGCGACCGGTCAACGGTCAACGGTCATGGTCAAAAGTCAACATTTTTTTATTATTTTTATTTATTTATTTAATTTAAAAATCAATTAAAAATACTTAAAAATAACGTTTTAAAGTTAGAAAGTAGCCTTAAACTCACAAAAATATATCCAAAAATCCTATTAAAATAGTTAATAAAATCCACATACTTACCGTACCTTTTCATTATTAATTAGGTTAGTTATCTCTCGTCGATCAATCCTCTAAACTCGTGCGCATTCAACACCTTCAAACAAACGCACCTAAGGTGAGTGAATCTCTACCAATTCCCCGTTTTAATCACATTTTGGGGTGTATCATGTGTCGCTATTTACTTATTATAATTAAACACTTGTGCATCCATCATGTTCATGATCAAATGTGTATTCAATATGTATCAGTTGTTTGTGTGGTTGATGTTTAGATTTAATTTATCATTTTTCAGTACATACATTTCATAGGCCGCCGCTCCCCATTACCTATGAGCGTGAGCTGTTCCCCATTACCTATGAGTGTGACCGTTATGTTTATATACATTTGTTCATATATGATTGTTGCACAATTTTCCTATATTAATTACAATAATGAATCAATGACAAATGTTTTTAACAAGGTTCACTCGCCAACTTTTGTTGACCCAAAATTCCCTATTTTTACACATGATACAGGTGATCAAGTTAAAGCAAGAAACATATAGGGCGGCCTAGAAGAATAAACCAGTTTAGATTTTGGATTGTTTCAATTAATTTTCCTTTCCTTGTATTGTATGAATTTGACTTGGAACTTTGAGATGTAATTTGAATTTAATAAATATGAAACATATTAGTAAACATCATGAGCTTTGGTGATAACCCAATTATGCCCCGACTCTTATTCCACTGCGGGTCGGGGTGTGACAGATTGGTATCAGAGCCATGACTATAGGGATATAGGATAGGTTATTAGACCCTTAGAGCCTATACTATAGTTGCTTAGAATTTTTAAATTTTTGTGTGTTACATGCAAAATTCATGATGTTTATATGCTTTATGTTTATTGTTACATTCAATGTTATGCAAGCATGTTCATAAGTACATATTATTATACAATGCCTATCATGAATCATATTCTCATAACATATCATATCCATGGGAGCACACACCTCACAATTTATACAATTGTTACAACGATTTTTGTGTTTTCAAATCACATCAAAGTGAGTTCTCATGACGGGCATGTAGTAACTGGAAGGGTACGAGTACCGGTAGTCGGAACGTCCTGTCTAGGCTTGGCATTCGTATAAATCCAAAATAAAGGACCAGTTTGCCTACCTGGGGACTAACGATGAGAGTACGAAGGACCTATTAGGCCAAAGCATGCTATACCAAACGACGTGTGAACTAACCCCACTTTGAGTTGTCATTGTGTCTATACCTAGACACCCTCCGACCATACATCTCGCAAACATATTTCGTGGTTTTCATTCGGGTGATGCGAGTGTTAAACCGCCAATACCAATGTAAATCCTACTAAGCCAATAGTCATGGGGGCCCACATGACTATACCGGCGATAGTATGGGGGACATTTGAGGCCCAACATGAGCAAACCCAAGACATCCTATGGATGTAGTTGCATTATTGACATTTATGTTATTTTCATTTTCTTTAAGACGCATGACACCTAAAAAGACTCCATAAACTCACATTCTTTCCTATGTATGTTCCTGTAGATGTCGGCTGGGCAGCTACGTGGAGGACGAAAGTTAGGAAGGTCAAACGAACGCTTGGCCACTCAGATTGCGAAACAAATGGCCGTGGTACTTCCTGATATTGTAATTCAAGTCCAGCAAGCTCTCACCGTGAATCCTGTCAATCCACCCAATCAGGAGGATCAAAACATCGACAACCCTTCCTCCAAGAAGTGCTCCTACAAGCACTTCAAGTCTTGCGATCCCCCAAAGTTCGAAGGGACCGAAGGTGTCCCCGTTCTCCTCCACTGGTTTGAGGAAATGGAAAACACCTTCCTAAATTGCGATTGTCCCGAGGATCGCAAGGTACGTTACGCAACCGGGAGATTATTTGGGGTAGCCCTGACCTGGTGGAACACCGAGAAGGGTAAGAGAGGAGTTGAAGACGCGATGGCCTTAACCTGGGAAGAGTTAAGGGAAATGATGACAAAACGCTTCTACCCAAGAAGCGAACTCAAGAAGTTGGAAGACGAATTCCACTCGCTGAAGCAAAAGGAAGGGGACCATACTTCCTACAACAAAAGATTTCTTGAGCTGAACCAGATGGTTCCTAACTTGTTCACCCCAGTATACCGCTTGGTTGAACACTATATTCGAGGCCTCCCCTTGAAGATTCAAGACTCAGTCCTCAGCACTTCGCCTGTAACTCTCGAAGCTGCTATGGAATTAGCCACCGAACTTACCGAGAACCGCATCAGAAACGGTAAATTCAAAGAGGAGAAAAAGAAAGCCCCCGTTGAGGGCCAACTTCAAACCATTCCACCTCCTCCTCAAAATTTTCAAACAAGAGGAAACAAATACCAAAAAATTTTGCTGTCACCCAAACCAATTTCCCTATCCCTGCTGCACCCATCACACAAGTTGCTCCTTCACCCGCCCCATACAAAAGGCAATACTCTGGCCCTTACCCAAAATGCACCCGTTGTCAATACCATCACTCCCCGAACACCCCTGTCAATATTGCAACCGGCTGTGGCCGTGCAGGTCACACCATCCAAGCCTGCCGCTCACTACATCGAATGAACCGCAACCAACCCACAACTCAAACCCACCATCAAATAATGGGTCAAGCCCAACAACCCCTACTACCACCACCTACACAACATACGGCCCAAACCTACTACCAACCCAACTACCCCATGATGCAACCCATGCGGGCTTGCTACAATTGTGGAGACCCAAACCACTTTAGAAACACTTGTCCACGCTTGGTGAACATCATACATGCTCAAGCTCAAGCAAATCCGGTGAACCAAGCTAACCAAGCTCCTCCACCTGCTAGAGGAAGAGCATTTAACATCAACGCCAACCAAGCTAGGGCCGACAATGTCACACCCCGACCCGCAGCGGAATAAGAGTCGGGGCATAATTGGGTTATCACCAAAGCTCATGATATTTACTAATATGTTTCATATTTATTAAAGTCAAAGTTACATTCCAAATAATCCAAACATGTCCATACAATACAAAGAAAATAACCAAACAAAATAGTTCCAAGCTCTAAATCATTTTATTCTTCTAGTCCAATCCTATGTGTTTCTGTCTGCAGCTGGTTCACCTGTATCATGTGTAAAAATGGGGGTTTTTGGGTCAACATAAGTTGGCGAGTGAACCTTGTTAGATAAACATTTATTATTGATTTACTTGTTAGTTTATCAATGAAAAATTGTGCATAATCATAAATGAGCAAATGTAAATATTCAGGCAATGGCAATAGCAATCACAACTATAACATACAATAACATATGATAGCATACATTAACATACCAACATCATACGATAAACAACATGAATGAAACTGTGCGATCAAGGCTCAATCAAACGGAGCCGATCGTATTGCACGTACTGAAAATGATAAATGTCTGTGCGATCAAGGCTCAATAAAACGGAGACGATCGTATGTTGGCACGTCAGGTTCACGCTCATAATGTAATGGGGAACATGCTCAACGCTCATAATGTAATGGGGAGCGGCGGCCTATGAAAATGCATGTACTGAAAAATAATAAATTGAATCTAACAATAACCACATAAACAGTTGAAACAAGCTGAATACACATGTTCATGATATGATGTATGCACAATGGTTTAAATATAATATATATAACAAGACACATGATACACCCCAAAACGTGATTAAACGGGGAATTTGTAAAGATTCACTCACATTGGGTGCGTTTGATTGGAGATGATGAGATGCGCACGAGTCGGGAGAGTTGAACAACGAGAATTACTAACCTAAATAATAACGGAAAATATAGTAAATGAGTGGATTTTATTAAGGATTTTAATGGAATTTTTAGATATATTTTTGTGAGTTTAAGGCTATTTTCTATCTTTGAAAATATTATTTTTAAGTATTTTTAATTGATTTTTAAATTAAATTAAATAAATAAAAATATAAAAAAAAATTGTTTATTTTGCGTTGACCGTTGACCGTTGACTTGTTGACTTGTTGACCGGTTCGGTCAGTGTGCATGTATGGGCTGGGCGAGACTCAAACCCGAGACCTCCCGTACGCGTGCACGCAGGTCTACCAACTGAGCTACGTGTCTACCCGAAATAATCTTGTTTTTAATTATATTTATATACTAATTCGATTTAACCAAAATTCTTTTAATTTCAAAAACATTTTAATTCGTTCACCCGGTGCCAGTAACAGGTTTCGAACCCGGGACTTGTGCTTTAACATCACACACAGTCCACCGCTGGACTGTGTGTCTAACTTGGTTAATATACCAATTTTTATTATACTTAACAACTAACGGAGTTAACCCGGTTTAGTTTTAAACAAAAAGGCATTTTATTACATAGGGAGTGCGTGTATCAGGGATCGAACTCGTGACATGCGCGTATATTTTGCACACAGTCCACCGCTGGACTGTATGTCTAAGCCGTTCATATTACTGATTTTAAATAAACTTATAACTTAACTAACTTCGTCTTCTTCATTCAAATTACAGTCGACTGAGTTACTAATCCGTTTCTTGCGTTTACGATTATCAAACATTCATAAGACTAAAATGAAATAGCAGAGACGGTGTTGGAAGTAAACATACCGTAGGAATGATTTATCACAGAGTTTCCGGCAATGCGTCGGCTCTGTTTTTTTGCACCTCAATTGAACAAAACAATTAACCGTTTTGATTAGCCAATCATGGAATTGAAGTGATAAACAAACGTTAACAGTGTGATTGAAGGTCCTTACCGTTTCACAGACGGAAATAAAGATTTCCAGAAATTTTCCGGCGAACTGGAATTATCTGATAACGGTGTCTGAATTCGATTTCAATTGAAAGGTTTAAGTTAGAAATAGCTTAACAATTGTTAGACTACGACGGTATTGAAAGAATTACCGTTTTGATGATGAATACGGTTTTCCGGCGAATCTTGCAGAAATCTCTGACGAGTTGATTTAAGCGTTCTGATGGACTGAATGTATGACGAAAATGAAATGGAAGGTTTGTATGATGTTTCTGAGTCGCGAGAGGGGTCTTGATTGAAGTAATTCAGTCATTGATCATTTTCGGTTATAAAAACCGATCATGATCAAAATTGAAGTTCATTCAAATCCGAATTGATTAGGATTTGTCGGTGCATCGGTTATAAACCTGAATGTGCGATTAATCAAACGATTAGACGGTTGAATTGCCGATTTCGGTTTCTCAGTTGGCGCAACCGGTTTAACTAGGTTTGTGTATAAGAGTTATTTGTTTCCCTAAGTTGACAGAAAAAAAAAAACAAGTGGCGGAGTGGTGATGTGTGTGTGTGTTTAAGTCTTTGAAGTTATAAACCGGCTGACCCGGGTTCGAGTCCCGGCAGCAACATTTTATTTTTATTTATTTTGTTTCCACTTTTTATCAAAAATAATTTTTATAGTTTAGTTTGTTTATTAATTATGTATCATTAAAAATCAAAATAATCATAAATACACAACGTGACATTTATAACTTGATATTCGATTACAAAACGGAGCGGGTTTTGGAAACCCGTTTTTGACAAATGTTACAGTATCCCCTACTTTTAGGAATTTCGTCCCGAAATTTAAGTAGTAGTAGGAAAAAGATGTGGGTATTTTTCGCGCATTGAGTCTTCACGTTCCCAAGTAACCTCAGGTCCCCGTTTCGACTCCCAGCGTACCCTAACAATTGGAATGCGACTTCGTCGTAAACGTTTTTCTCCGAAGTCCATGATCTCTACAGGTCTTTCAATAAAATGCATGGATTCATCAACCTGAATATCTTCCAGCGGAATGTGGAGGTTTTCATCAGCGAGGCACTTCTTCAAGTTTGATACGTGGAATGTGGGATGAATCCTGTTGAGTTCTTCTGGTAGATCAAGCTTGTATGCTACAGGTCCTACTCTTTCGAGTATTTTGAAAGGCCCTACGTAGCGTGGTGCTAGCTTGCCCTTTTGACCAAAACGAACTACTCCCTTCCACGGTGATACTTTTAGAAGTACATGATCACCAATGTTAAACTCTAAAGGCTTCCGTCGTTTATCTGCATAACTCTTTTGACGACTTTGGGCCGCTAGAAGATTGTTTCGGATTTGATGGATCTTGTCTGTGGTTTCTTGGATCAATTCTGGACCAGTGATTTGAGCTTCCCCAATTTCGTGCCAACATACAGGAGATCGGCACTTACGACCATATAAGGCTTCAAAAGGTGCCATGCCGATGCTTGAATGATAGCTGTTGTTGTACAAAAATTCAACTAATGGG
This sequence comes from Scalesia atractyloides, assembly GCA_947069175.1. Taxonomy (NCBI): domain Eukaryota; kingdom Viridiplantae; phylum Streptophyta; class Magnoliopsida; order Asterales; family Asteraceae; genus Scalesia; species Scalesia atractyloides. Next base: position 18,897,469 of record CAMTDV010000026.1, read on the forward strand.
AGATGAGCGTCCCAATTTCCCTTGAAGTCTATGACACATGCTCGAAGCATATCTTCAAGAGTTTGTATGGTGCGTTCAGATTGACCATCAGTTTGAGGATGATAGGCGGTACTGAGATCTAATCGCGTGCCCATAGCGGCTTGTACTGCTTGCCATGTTCGTGAAGTGAAACGACCATCACGATCAGAAATAATGCTTAACGGTACACCATGTCGGCTTACGATTTCGCTGATATAAATACGAGCTAGCGTTTTGTTCTTGAAATCTTCGCGGATAGGAATAGAGTGAGCTGATTTTGTAAGTCGATCAATTATTACCCATATAGTGTCATACCCACCAGAAGTGCGAGGTAACCTGGTAATGAAGTCCATGGTTATATTTTCCCACTTCCATATAGGTATTTCAGGTTGGACCAGAAGTCCTGAGGGTCTTTGGTGTTCAGCTTTTATTTTGGAACATGAAAGGCACTTGAAAACAAAATCAGCAATATCATTTTTCATTCCAGGCCACCAGTAGGTGTATCAAAGGTCTTGATACATGTTGTCGGCTCCTGGGTGTATAGAATATCGTGTTTTGTGCGCCTCATTCATAAGAAAAAAAAAATATCACGAAGGTTATTGTGGTCAGGAATCCATATGCGATCTAGACAGTATAGAATACCGTCGGATTTAGTTTAAATTTTAAGTTCAGCTCCACAAGACAGCTCCTTGCGTACGTCTCCTTTCTGTTACTGAAACATGCTGGGCTTCTCGGATTTTGATCTTTGATGTCGCTTACGATTTTATTTATAACAGTTTTGAGGGAACCGATACATTTGTAATGATAAGGTATGTATCATAAAACAAAAACTTCAACCATGACGATATTTAAACCTACACGGAACTTTTCATAACCTCCTGGTAATGCTTTTGATCCTTTGCCAAGAATACTTATATATAGGAAGTACCAGCGGCGTATCCACCATATTCTTGTCAAATTTTCGTTGGCTTTATCAGTAAATCATGATCAGTTCTATGTGACTCTAAAACATAAACAACACACGAACAAAACTTGAGTCTCAATTCTGAGATGATACATGACTAAATGATGACAGTACCTCTCTCGTTGGTTATGATGAAGGGGTCAGTCTATGTAAAAGTGTGATACAACCCAACTTCTTTAAATGATAAGATTGAGATACGTCGAGATGTATGATGATATAAATGTTAAATCAATGAGTATAGAACAAAACTGTAATATCAAATCGCATTAAAATTCTTGGATACATAATTTCCAAATTTTACAACTGAGATACGGAAAGATTGAGATAACATAAAGAAAACATTAAAACTAGACGATTGGAGTTGAGTCTTGATTCTTGGCGAGAAAAAAATTAGTTGGGTGATTCGTTTGGGCCGTTATTATTTTCAACAGTATTGGCGTTGATGTTATAAGCTCTTCCTCTTGCAGGTGGTGGAGCTTGGTTAGCTTAATTCACCGGATTTGCTTGAGCTTGGGCATGAATGATGTTCACCAAACGTGGACAAGTGTTTCTAAAATGGCTTGGGTCTCCACAATTGTAGCAAGCCCGCATAGGTTGTACCATGGGATAGTTGGGTTGATAGTATGTTTGGGCTAAATGTTGGGTAGGTGGTAGTAGTAGGGGTTGTTGGGCTTGACCCATTATTTGTTGGTGGGTTTGGGTTGAAGGCTGGTGGCGGTTCGTTCGCTGAGGTATGCGACAGGTTTGAACAGTATGACCTGCGCGATCACAGCCGGTGCAATATTGGCAAGGATGATCAGGAGAATGGTGGTATTGGCAATGGTTGCATTTTGGTAACGGGCCAGAGTATGGTATTTTGTATGGTGCAGGTGAAGGGGCGACTTGGGTAATGGGTGCAGCAGGAATAGGGTAATTGGTTTGTGTGACGGCGAAGTTTCTTGTGCTTCGATTCCTTTTACCAGTAAACTTCGAGGAGGAACCAGAATGGTTTGAAGTTTGAGCCTCAATGGGGGCTTTATTTTTCTCCTCTTTGAATTTACTGTTTCGAATGCGATTTTCGGTCAGTTCAGTGGCTAGTTCCATAGCAGCTTCAAGTGTTGCTGGTGAAGTGCTGAGAACTGAATCTTGAATTTTCGAGGGAAGACCTCGAATATAATGCTCGATCAAGCGATAAGTTGGGGTGAACAAGTTAGGGACCATTTGGTTCAACTCTAAGAACCTCATGTTGTAGGAGGTATGATCTCCCCCCTTCTGCTTCAAAGAATGAAATTCGTCCTCCAACTTTTTAATCTCACTCCTAGGACAGAAACGCCTAGTCATGATTACCCTTAACTCCTCCCACGTTAAGGCCATTGCATCATCAATTCCCCTCTTCCCCTTTTCAGTATTCCACCAGGTAAGAGCTACCCCAAATAGTCTTCCGGTGGCGTATCGAACCTTGCGATCCTCCGGACAATCGCAGTTGAGAAAAGTGTTTTCCATCTCCTCAAACCAGTGGAGGAGAGCAGTGACACCTTCGGTCCCTTCAAATTTAGGAGGATCACAAGACTTGAAATGTTTGTATGAGCACTTGCTGGTAGGAGGGTTGTCGATGTTCTGGTCATGTTGTTGGGGAGGGTTAGTAGGATTTGTAGCGAGGGCTTGTTGTACTTAGACCACAATGTCAGGCAGTACGTGGCCATTTGTTTCGCGATTTGTGTGGCCAAGCGTTCCTGAGACCTTCCTGATCTTTTACCCCTTCGTTGTTGTCTGGACGACATCTACAGGAACATACATAAGAAGATTGTGAGTTTATGGAGTCTTTTTAGGTGTCATGTGTTTTTAAGAAAATGAAAATAACATAAATATCAATAATGAAACTACATCCATAGGATGTCTTGGGTTTGCTCATGTTGGGCCTCAAATGTCCCCCATACCTTCACCTATATAGTCATGTGGGCCCCCATGGCTATTGGCTTGGTAGGATTCACATTAGTATTGGCGATTTAACACTTGCATCACCCGAATGCAAACCACAAAATATGTTTACGAGATGTATGGTCGGAATGTGTCCAGGTGTAGACACAATGACAACTCAAAGTGGGGTTAGCTCACACGACGTTTGGTATAGCATGCTTTGGCCTAATAGGTACTTCGTACTCTCATCGTTAGTCCCCAGGTAGGCAAACTGGTCCTTTATTTTGGATTTATACGAATGCCAGCCTAGACAGGACGTTCCGACTACCGGTACTGGTACCCTTCCAGTTACTACATGCCCGTCATGAGAACTCACTTTGATGAGATTTGAAAACACAAAAATCATTGTAAAAGCAATCATGATGTGGTGTGTGCTTTCATGGATGTGATATGTTATGAGAATATGATTCATGATAGGCATTATATGATAGAATGTACTTATGAACATGCATGCATAATATTGAATGTAACATTAAACATAAAACGTATAAACATCATGAAGTTTGGCATGTAACACACAAAAATCTTAAAATTTCTAATCAACTATAGTATAGGCTCTAAGGGTCTAATAACCTATCCTATATCCCTATAGTAATGGCTCTGATACCAATCTGTCACACCCCGACCCGCAGCGGAATAAGAGTCGGGGCATAATTGGGTTATCACCAAAGCTCATGATATTTACTAATATGTTTCATATTTATTAAAGTCAAAGTTACATTCCAAATAATCCAAACATGTCCATACAATACAAAGAAAATAACCAAACAAAATAGTTCCAAGCTCTAAATCATTTTATTCTTCTAGTCCAATCCTATGTGTTTCTGGCTGCAGCTGGTTCACCTGTATCATGTGTAAAAATGGGGGTTTTTGGGTCAACATAAGTTGGCGAGTGAACCTTGTTAGATAAACATTTATTATTGATTTACTTGTTAGTTTATCAATGAAAAATTGTGCATAATCATAAATGAGCAAATGTAAATAATCAGGCAGTGGCAATAGCAATCACAACTATAACATACAATAACATATGATAGCATACATTAACATACCAACATCATACGATAAATAACATGAATGAAACTGTGCGATCAAGGCTCAATCAAACGGAGCCGATCGTATTGCATGTACTGAAAATGATAAATATCTGTGCGATCAAGGCTCAATCAAACGGAGCCGATCGTATGTTGGCACGCCAGGTTCACGCTCATAATGTAATGGGGAACATGCTCAACGCTCATAATGTAATGGGGAGCGGCGGCCTATGAAAATGCAAGTACTGAAAAATAATAAATTGAATCTAACAATAACCACATAAACAGTTGAAACAAGCTGAATACACATGTTCATGATATGATGTATGCACAATGGTTTAAATATAATATATATAACAAGACACATGATACACCCCAAAACGTGATTAAACGGGGAATTTGTAAAGATTCACTCACATTGGGTATGTTTGATTGGAGATGATGAGATGCGCACGAGTCGGGAGAATTGAACAACGAGAATTACTAACCTAAATAATAACGGAAAAATATAGTAAATGAGTGGATTTTATTAAGGATTTTAATGGAATTTTTAGATATATTTTTGTGAGTTTAAGGCTATTTTCTATCTTTGAAAATGTTATTTTTAAGTATTTTTAATTGATTTTTAAATTAAATTAAATAAATAAAAATATAAAAAAAAATTGTTTATTTTGCGTTGTGTCACACCCCGACCCGCAGCGGAATAAGAGTCGGGGCATAATTGGGTTATCACCAAAGCTCATGTCATTTACTAATATGTTTCATATTTAATAAAGTCAAAGTTACATTTTCAAATATCCAACTGTTCATTCAATACAAAGGAAATAAACCAAACATAACAATCCCAACTCTAAATCGTTTTATTCTTCTAGTCCAAGTCCTATGTGTTCCTAGTTGCTGCTGGTCCACCTGTATCATGTGTAAAATGGGAGTTTTTGGGTCAACATAAGTTGGCGAGTGAACCTTATTAGATAAACATTTATTAGTGAATTAATGGGTAGTTTATCAATGAAAAAAAATTGTGCATAATCATAGATGAGCAAATGTAAATAATCAAGCAATGGCAAATAGCAGTCATAACTATAACATACAATAACACATGACAGCATACATGAACATACCAACATCATACTGTAAATAACATAAATGAAACTGTGCGATCAAGGCTCAATCAAACGAAGACGATCGTATTGCATGTACTGAAAATGAAAATGTCTGTGCGATCAAGGCTCAATCAAACGGAGCCGATCGTATGTGGGCACGCCAGGTTCAACCTCATAATGAAATGGGGAACATGCTCAACGCTCATAATGTAATGGGGAATTTGTAAAGATTCACTCACATTGGGTGCGTTTGATTGGAGATGATGAGATGCGCACGAGTCGGGAGAATTGAACAACGAGAATTACTAACCTAAATAATAACGGAAAAATATAGTAAATGAGTGGATTTTATTAAGGATTTTAATGGAATTTTTAGATATATTTTTGTGAGTTTAAGGCTATTTTCTATCTTTGAAAATGTTATTTTTAAGTATTTTTAATTGATTTTTAAATTAAATTAAATAAATAAAAATATAAAAAAAATTGTTTATTTTGCGTTGACCGTTGACCGTTGACTTGTTGACTTGTTGACCGGTTCGGTCAGTGTGCATGTATGCGCTGGGCGAGACTCGAACCCGAGACCTCCCGTACGCGTGCACGCAGGTCTACCAACTGAGCTACGTGTCTAACCCGAAATAATCTTGTTTTTAATTATATTTATATACTAATTCGATTTAACCAAAATTCTTTTAATTTCAAAAACATTTTAATTCGTTCATCCGGTGCCAGTAACAGGTTTCGAACCCGGGACTTGTGCTTTAACATCACACACAGTCCACCGCTGGACTGTGTGTCTAACTTGGTTAATATACCAATTTTTATTATACTTAACAACTAACGGAGTTAACCCGGTTTAGTTTTAAACAAAAAGGCATTTTATTACATAGGGAATGCGTGTATCAGGGATCGAACTCGTGACATGCGCGTATATTTTGCACACAGTCCACCGCTGGACTGTGTGTCTAACCCGTTCATATTACTGATTTTAAATAAACTTATAACTTAACTAACTTCGTCTTCTTCATTCAAAATACAGTCGACTGAGTTACTAATCCGTTTCTTGCGTTTACGATTATCAAACATTCATAAGACTAAAATGAAATAGCAGAGACGGTGTAGGAAGAAAACATACCGTAGGAATGATTTATCACAGAGTTTCCGGCAATGCGTCGGCTCTGTTTTTGTGCACCTCAACTGAACAAAACAATTAACCGTTTTGATTAGCCAATCGTGGAATTGAAGTGATAAACAAACGTTAACCGTGTGATTGAAGGTCCTTACCGTTTCACTGACGGAAATAAAGATTTCCAGAAATTTTCCGGCGAACTGGAATTATCTGATAACGGTGTCTGAATTCGATTTCAATTGAAAGGTTTAAGTTAGAAATAGCTTAACAATTGTTAGACTACGACGGTATTGAAAGAATTACCGTTTTGATGATGAATACGGTTTTCCGGCGAATCTTGCAGAAATCTCCGACGAGTTGATTTAAGCGTTCTGATGGACTGAATGTATGATGAAAGTGAAATGGAAGGTTTGTATGATGTTTCTGAGTCGCGAGAGGGGTCTTGATTGAAGTAATTCAGTCATTGATCATTTTCGGTTATAAAAACCGATCATGATCAAAATTGAAGTTCATTCAAATCCGAATTGATTAGGATTTGTCGGTGCATCGGTTATAAACCTGAATAACGATTAATCAAACGATTAGACGGTTGAATTGCCGATTTCGGTTTCTCAGTTGGCGCAACCGGTTTAACTAGGTTTGTGTATAAGAGTTATTTGTTTCCCTAAGTTGACAGAAAACAAACAAGTGGCGGAGTGGTGATGTGTGTGTGTGTTAAGTCTTTGAAGTTACAAACCGGCTGACCCGGGTTCGAGTCCCGGCAGCAACATTTTATTTTTATTTATTTTGTTATCACTTTTTATCAAAAATAATTTTTATAGTTTAGTTTGTTTATTAATTATGTATCATTAAAAATCAAAATCATAAATACACAACGTGACATTTATAACTTGATATTCGATTACAAAACGGAGCGGGTTTTGGAAACCCGTTTTTGACAAATGTTACAGTATCCCCTACTTTTAGGAATTTCGTCCCGAAATTTAAGTAGTAGTAGGAAAAAGATGTGGGTATTTTTCGCGCATTGAGTCTTCACGTTCCCAAGTAACCTCAGGTCCCCATTTCGACTCCCAGCGTACCTAACAATTGGAGTATTTTGAAAAGCCCTACGTAGCGTGGTGCTAGCTTGCCCTTTTGACCAAAACAAACTACTCCCTTCCACGGTGATACTTTTAGAAGTACATGATCACCAATGTTAAACTCTAAAGGCTTCCGTCGTTTATCTGCATAACTCTTTTGACGACTTTGGGCCGCTAGAAGATTGTTTCGGATTTGATGGATCTTGTCTGTGGTTTCTTGGATCAATTCTGGACCAGTGATTTGAGCTTCCCCAATTTCGTGCCAACATACAGGAGATCGGCACTTACGACCATATAAGGCTTCAAAAGGTGCCATGCCGATGCTTGAATGATAGTTGTTGTTGTACGAAAATTCAACTAATGGGAGATGAGCGTCCCAATTTCCCTTGAAGTCTATGACACATGCTCGAAGCATATCTTCAAGAGTTTGTATGGTGCGTTCAGATTGATCATCAGTTTGAGGATGATAGGCGGTACTGAGATCTAATCGCGTGCCCATAGCGGCTTGTACTGCTTGCCATGTTCGTGAAGTGAAACGACCATCACGATCAGAAATAATGCTTAACGGTACACCATGTCGGCTTACGATTTCGCTGATATAAATACGAGCTAGCTTTTTGTTCTTGAAATCTTCGCGGATAGGAATAGAGTGAGCTGATTTTGTAAGTCGATCAATTATTACCCATATAGTGTCATACCCACCAGAAGTGCGAGGTAACCTGGTAATGAAGTCCATGGTTATATTTTTCCCACTTCCATATAGGTATTTCAGGTTGGACCAGAAGTCCTGAGGGTCTTTGGTGTTCAGCTTTTATTTTGGAACATGAAAGGCACTTGGAAACAAAATCAGCAATATCCTTTTTCATTCCAGGCCACCAGTAGATGTATCAAAGGTCTTGATACATTTTGTCGGCTCCTGGGTGTATAGAATATCGTGTTTTGTGTGCCTCATTCATAAGAAAAAAAATATCACGAAGGTTATTGTCGTCAGGAATCCATATGCGATCTAGACAGTATAGAATACCGTCGGATTTAGTTTAAATTTTAAGTTCAGCTCCACAAGACAGCTCCTTGCGTACGTCTCCTTTCTGTTACTGAAACATGATGGGCTTCTCGGATTTTGATCTTTGATGTCGCTTACGATTTTATTTATAACAGTTTTGAGGGAACCGATACATTTGTAATGATAAGGTGTCTCTCATAAAACAAAAACTTCAACCATGACGATATTTAAACCTACACGGAACTTTTCATAACCTCCTGGTAATGCTTTTGATCCTTTGCCAAGAATTCTTATATATAGGAAGTACCAACAGCGTATCCACCATATTCTTGTCAAATTTTCGTTGGCTTTATCAGTAAATCATGATCAGTTCTATGTGACTCTAAAACATAAACAACACACGAACAAAACTTGAGTCTCAATTCTGAGATGATACATGATTAAATGATGACAGTACCTCTCTCGTTGGTTATGATGAAGGGGTCAGTCTATCTAAAAGTGTGATACAACCCAACTTCTTTAAATGATAAGATTGAGATACGTCCAGATGTATGATGATATAAATGTTAAATCAATGAGTATAGAACAAAACTGTAATATCAAATCGCATTAAAATTCTTGGATACATAATTTCCAAATTTTACAACTGAGATACGGAAAGATTGAGATAACATAAAGAAAACATTAAAACTAGACGATTGGAGTTGAGTCTTGATTCTTGGCGAGAAAAAAATTAGTTGGGTGATTCGTTTGGGCCGTTATTATTTTCAACAGTATTGGCGTTGATGTTATAAGCTCTTCCTCTTGCAGGTGGTGGAGCTTGGTTAGCTTGATTCACCGGATTTGCTTGAGCTTGGACATGAATGATGTTCACCAAACGTGGACAAGTGTTTCTAAAATGGCTTGGGTCTCCACAATTGTAGCAAGCCCGCATAGGTTGTACCATGGGATAGTTGGGTTGATAGTATGTTTGGGCTAAATGTTGGGTAGGTGGTAGTAATAGGGGTTGTTGGGCTTGACCCATTATTTGTTGGTGGGTTTGGGTTGAAGGCTGGTGGCGGTTCGTTCGCTGAGGTATGCGACAGGTTTGAACAGTATGACCTGCGCGACCACAGCCGGTGCAATATTGGCAAGGATGATCAGGAGAATGGTGGTATTGGAAACGGTTGCATTTTGGTAACGGGCCAGCGTATGGTCTTTTGTATGGTGCAGGTGAAGGGGCGACTTGGGTAATGGGTGCAGCAGGAATAGGGTAATTGGTTTGTGTGACGGCGAAGTTTCTTGTGCTTCGAGTCCTTTTACCAGTAAACTTCGAGGAGGAACCAGAATGGTTTGAAGTTTGAGCCTCAATGGGGGCTTTCTTTTTCTCCTCTTTGAATTTACCGTTTCGAATGCGATTTTCGGTCAGTTCAGTGGCTAGTTCCATAGCAGCTTCAAGTGTTGCTGGTGAAGTGCTGAGAACTGAATCTTGAATTTTCGAGGGAAGACCTCGAATATAATGCTCGATCAAGCGATAAGTTGGGGTGAACAAGTTAGGGACCATTTGGTTCAACTCTAAGAACCTCTTGTTGTAGGAGGTATGATCTCCCTCCTTCTGCTTCAAAGAATGAAATTCGTCCTCCAACTTTTTAATCTCACTCCTAGGACAGAAACGCCAAGTCATGATTACCCTTAACTCCTCCCACGTTAAGGCCATTGCATCATCAATTCCCTTCTTCCCCTTTTCAGTATTCCACCAGGTAAGAGCTACCCCAAATAGTCTTCCGGTGGCGTATCGAACCTTGCGATCCTCCGGACAATCGCAGTTGAGAAAAGTGTTTTCCATCTCCTCAAACTAGTGGAGGAGAGCAGTGACACCTTCGGTCCCTTCAAATTTAGGAGGATCACAAGACTTGAAATGTTTGTATGAGCACTTGCTGGTAGGAGGGTTGTCGATGTTCTGGTCATGTTGTTGGGGAGGGTTAGTAGGATTTGTAGCGAGGGCTTGTTGTACTTGGACCACAATGTCAGGCAGTATCGTGGCCATTTGTTTCGCGATTTGTGTGGCCAAGCGTTCCTGAGACCTTCCTGATCTTTTACCCCTTCGTTGTTGTCTGGACGACATCTACAGGAACATACATAAGAAGATTGTGAGTTTATGGAGTCTTTTTAGGTGTCATGTGTCTTTAAGAAAATGAAAATAACATAAATATCACTAATGCAACTACATCCATAGGATGGCTTGGGTTTGCTCATGTTGGGCCTCAAATGTCCTCCATACCTTCACCTATATAGTCATGTGGGCCCCCATGGCTATTGGCTTGGTAGGATTCACATTAGTATTGGCGATTTAACCCACTTGCATCACCCGAATGCAAACCACAAAATATGTTTACGAGATGTATGGTCGGAATGTGTCCAGGTGTAGACACAATGACAACACAAAGTGGGGTTAGCTCACACGACGTTTGGTATAGCATGCTTTGGCCTAATAGGTACTTCGTACTCTCATCGTTAGTCCCCAGGTAGGCAAACTGGTCCTTTATTTTGGATTTATACGAATGCCAGCCTAGACAGGACGTTCCGACTACCGGTACTGGTACCCTTCCAGTTACTACATGCCCGTCATGAGAACTCACTTTGATGAGATTTGAAAACACAAAAATCATTGTAAAAGCAATCATGATGTGGTGTGTGCTTTCATGGATGTGATATGTTATGAGAATATGATTCATGATAGGCATTATATGATAGAATGTACTTATGAACATGCATGCATTATATTGAATGTAACATTAAACATAAAACATATAAACATCATGAAGTTTGGCATGTAACACACAAAAATCTTAAAATTTCTAATCAACTATAGTATAGGCTCTAAGGGTCTAATAACCTAACCTATATCCCTATAGTCATGGCTCTGATACCAATCTGTCACACCCCGACCCGCAGCGGAATAAGAGTCGGGGCATAATTGGGTTATCACCAAAGCTCATGATATTTACTAATATGTTTCATATTTATTAAAGTCAAAGTTACATTCCAAATAATCCAAACATGTCCATACAATACAAAGAAAATAACCAAACAAAATAGTTCCAAGCTCTAAATCATTTTATTCTTCTAGTCCAATCCTATGTGTTTCTGGCTGCAGCTGGTTCACCTGTATCATGTGTAAAAATGGGGGTTTTTGGGTCAACATAAGTTGGCGAGTGAACCTTGTTAGATAAACATTTATTATTGATTTACTTGTTAGTTTATCAATGAAAAATTGTGCATAATCATAAATGAGCAAATGTAAATAATCAGGCAGTGGCAATAGCAATCACAACTATAACATACAATAACATATGATAGCATACATTAACATACTAACATCATACGATAAATAACATGAATGAAACTGTGCGATCAAGGCTCAATCAAACGGAGCCGATCGTATTGCATGTACTGAAAATGATAAATGTCTGTGCGATCAAGGCTCAATCAAACGGAGCCGATCGTATGTTGGCACGCCAGGTTCACGCTCATAATGTAATGGGGAACATGCTCAACGCTCATAATGTAATGGGGAGCGGCGGCCTATGAAAATGCATGTACTGAAAAATAATAAATTGAATCTAACAATAACCACATAAACAGTTGAAACAAGCTGAATACACATGTTCATGATATGATGTATGCACAATGGTTTAAATATAATATATATAACAAGACACATGATACACCCCAAAACGTGATTAAACGGGGAATTTGTAAAGATTCACTCACATTGGGTGCGTTTGATTGGAGATGATGAGATGCGCACGAGTCGGGAGAATTGAACAACGAGAATTACTAACCTAAATAATAACGGAAAAATATAGTAAATGAGTGGATTTTATTAAGGATTTTAATGGAATTTTTAGATATATTTTTGTGAGTTTAAGGCTATTTTCTATCTTTGAAAATGTTATTTTTAAGTATTTTTAATTGATTTTTAAATTAAATTAAATAAATAAAAATATAAAAAAAATTGTTTATTTTGCGTTGACCGTTGACCGTTGACTTGTTGACTTGTTGACCGGTTCGGTCAGTGTGCATGTATGCGCTGGGCGAGACTCGAACCCGAGACCTCCCGTACGCGTGCACGCAGGTCTACCAACTGAGCTACGTGTCTAACCCGAAATAATCTTGTTTTTAATTATATTTATATACTAATTCGATTTAACCAAAATTCTTTTAATTTCAAAAACATTTTAATTCGTTCATCCGGTGCCAGTAACAGGTTTCGAACCCGGGACTTGTGCTTTAACATCACACACAGTCCACCGCTGGACTGTGTGTCTAACTTGGTTAATATACCAATTTTTATTATACTTAACAACTAACGGAGTTAACCCGGTTTAGTTTTAAACAAAAAGGCATTTTATTACATAGGGAGTGCGTGTATCAGGGATCGAACTCGTGACATGCGCGTATATTTTGCACACAGTCCACCGCTGGACTGTGTGTCTAACCCGTTCATATTACTGATTTTAAATAAACTTATAACTTAACTAACTTCGTCTTCTTCATTCAAATTACAGTCGACTGAGTTACTAATCCGTTTCTTGCGTTTACGATTATCAAACATTCATAAGACTAAAATGAAATAGCAGAGACGGTGTTGGAAGTAAACATACCGTAGGAATGATTTATCACAGAGTTTCTGGCAATGCGTCGACTCTGTTTTTGTGCACCTCAACTGAACAAAACAATTAACCGTTTTGATTAGCCAATCGTGGAATTGAAGTGATAAACAAACGTTAACAGTGTGATTGAAGGTCCTTACCGTTTCACATACGGAAATAAAGATTTCCAGAAATTTTCCGGCGAACTGGAATTATCTGATAACGGTGTCTGAATTCGATTTCAATTGAAAGGTTTAAGTTAGAATATAGCTTAACAATTGTTAGACTACGACGGTATTGAAAGAATTACCGTTTTGATGATGAATACGGTTTTCCGGCGAATCTTGCGGAAATCTCCGACGAGTTGATTTAAGCGTTCTGATGGACTGAATGTATGACGAAAGTGAAATGGAAGGTTTGTATGATGTTTCTGAGTCGCGAGAGGGGTCTTGATTGAAGTAATTCAGTCATTGATCATTTTCGGTTATAAAAACCGATCATGATCAAAATTGAAGTTCATTCAAATCCGAATTGATTAGGATTTGTCGGTGCATCGGTTATAAACCTGAATGTGCGATTAATCAAACGATTAGACGGTTGAATTGCCGATTTCGGTTTCTCAGTTGGCGCAACCGGTTTAACTAGGTTTGTGTATAAGAGTTATTTGTTTCCCTAAGTTGACAGAAAACAAACAAGTGGTGGAGTGGTGATGTGTGTGTGTGTTAAGTCTTTGAAGTTATAAACCGGCTGACCCGGGTTCGAGTCCTGGCAGTAACATTTTATTTTTATTTATTTTGTTTTCACTTTTTATCAAAAATAATTTTTATAGTTTAGTTTGTTTATTAATTATGTATCATTAAAAATCAAAATAATCATAAATACACAACGTGACATTTATAACTTGATATTCGATTACAAAACGGAGCGGGTTTTGGAAACCCGTTTTTGACAAATGTTACAGACAACAACGTGGTTAATGGTACGTTTCTCATCAATGGTAGTTATGCATCCGTGTTATTTGATACTGGCGCGGATAAGAGTTTTGTGTCCTTAGAATTCGAATCCATCCTCAACCAAACTCGTGATAAACTTATAGAATCCATAACGGTAGAAGTTGCTGACGGAAAACCGGTCTCATTAAACTCCATTATTCGAAACTTTACCCTTACTCTAAACGATCACGATTTTCCTGTTGACCTCATTCCTATGAACTTGGGAAGTTTTGACATTATAATCGGCATGGACTGGCTCAGCCAACATCATACTGAAGTGGTATGCCGCGAAAAGTTCATTCGCATTCCTCTTGCAGGCGGTCAAACCCTACGAATCTTTGGAGAGACCCCTTCGAAAGGACTCAAACTGATGTCCTGTCTTCAAGCCCGAAAATATCTCCGCAAGAATTATGTAGCATTTCTAACCCACGTTGTCAAGAAGGGAAATAAGGAGAAGAAACTCGAAGACATACCTGTAGTGAAAGAATTCCTGCAAGTCTTCCCCGACGACATCTCAGGACTTCCTCCCAAGAGAGAAGTCGAATTCCGCATTGATCTTATACTAGGCGCTACACCCCTCGCGAAATCTCCTTATAGGTTAGCCCCATCCGAAATGCAAGAGCTAGCCAGTCAATTACAAGAATTGACCGACAAAGGATTCATACGCCCTAGCTCATCGCCTTGGGGTGCACCTGTTCTGTTTGTGAAGAAGAAAGACGGAACGTTTCGCATGTGTATCGACTACAGAGAACTCAACAAATTAACGGTCAAGAACCGCTATCCATTACCTCGTATCGATGATCTTCTAGACCAACTCCAGGGTGCCACTTGTTTTTCAAAGATCGACCTTCGTTCCGGCTATCATCAACTCAGAGTACATGAAGAAGACGTCCCAAAAACCGCCTTCCGAACTCGTTATGGTCACTATGAATTCATGGTCATGCCATTTGGTCTAACCAACGCCCCAGCGATCTTCATGGATCTAATGAACAAAGTTTGCAAACCCTATCTTGATCGTTTTGTTATAGTCTTCATTGATGATATTCTCATTTACTCAAAGTCTAAGACTGATCATGAACGACACCTTCGACTCATCCTCACGCTCTTAAGAACCGAAAAGCTCTACGCTAAGTTCTCCAAATGTGAATTCTGGTTAAAAGAAGTACAATTCCTTGGACATGTCGTCAATGACAAGGGAATACATGTCGACCCCTCAAAGATCAAAGCAGTGCAAGAATGGCAAGCGCCACGTACACCAACCGAAGTAAGATCTTTCCTTGGTTTGGCTGGTTACTATCGTCGTTTCATATTAAATTTCTCTCGTATCGCTGTACCACTCACGGCTTTGACACATAAAGGAAAACCCTTCATATGGGGACCTAAACAAGAAGAAGCCTTCCAAACCCTTAAGCAAAAGCTTTGTGACGCACCTATCCTCACACTCCCCGAAGGTTGCGATGACTTTGTAGTTTATTGCGACGCATCAGGGCAGGGACTAGGCTGTGTTTTAATGCAAAGGGGAAAAGTGATAGCCTATGCTTCTAGGCAGCTCAAAACTCATGAGAAGAACTACACTACCCACGACCTAGAACTTGGAGCCGTTGTGTTCGCTCTTAAGATATGGAGACATTACCTCTATGGTACCAAGTGTGAAATTTACACTGACCACAAGAGCCTCCAACACATCTTTAATCAAAAGGAGTTGAATATGAGGCAACGAAGATGGGTCGAACTTCTTAATGACTACGACTGTGAAATTCGGTATCATCTCGGCAAGGCAAATGTGGTGGCCGATGCACTCAGTTGAAAGGGTTATGCGAACTCCATTCATCTTCTATGTTCGCAAATCATAACCGATATCAAAGATCAAATCCGAGAAGCTCAACATGTTTCCATAACGGAATACGATATACGAAATGAGTTATCTTGTGGAGCAGAACTTAAACTCGAAACAAAATCTGACGGCATTCTGTATTACCTAGATCGCATATGGATTCCCGATCACAATAACCTTCGCGATACCCTTATGAAAGAGGCGCACAAAACACGATACTCTGTACACCCAGGAGCCGACAAGATGTATCAAGACCTTTGATACACCTACTGGTAGCCTGGCATGAAAAAGGATATTGCTGTTTTTGTTTCCAAGTGCCTTACCTGTTCTAAAGTGAAAGCTGAACATCAAAGACCCTCAGGACTTCTAGTCCAACCTTAAATACCTGTATGGAAGTGGGAAAACATAACCATGGACTTCATTACCGGGTTACCTCGCACCTCCGGTGGGTATGACACTATATGGGTAATCATTGATCGTCTTACAAAATCAGCTCACTTCATTCCGATTCGCAAAGACTTTAAGAATGAGAAACTAGCTCGTATCTACATCAGCGAAATCGTAAGCCGTCATGGTGTATCGTTAAGCATTATGTCAGATCGTGATGGTCGTTTCACTTCACGAACATGGCAAGCTGTACAAGCCGCTTTGGGTACACGATTAGACCTCAGTACCGCTTATCATCCCCAAACTGATGGTCAATCTGAATGCACCATTGAAACTCTTGAAGACATGCTTCGAGCATGTGTCATAGACTTCAAAGGGAATTGGGACGCTCACCTACCATTAGTTGAATTTTCGTACAACAACAGCTATCATTCAAGTATCGGCATGGCACCTTTCGAAGCGTTATATGGTCGTAAGTGCCGATCACCAATATGTTGGCACGAAATTGGAGAAGCTCAATTCACCGGTCCAGAATTAATACAAGAAACAACAGACAAGATTCATCAAATCCGAAACAACCTTCTAGCGGCACAAAGTCGTCAAAAGAGCTATGCTAACAAGCGACGAAAGCCCTTGGAATTTAACATTGGTGACCAAGTACTTTTAAAAGTGTCGCCGTGGAAGGGAGTAGTTCGTTTTGGCCAAAAAGGCAAGCTAGCACCACGCTACGTAGGTCCTTTCAAGATACTCGAAAGAGTAGGACCTGTAGCATACAAGCTTGACCTACCGGAAGAACTCAACAGAATTCATCCCACATTCCACGTATCGAACTTAAAGAAGTGCCTCGCCGATGAAAATCTCTATATTCCTCTAGAAGACATTCAAGTCGATGAATCTATGCATTTCATTGAAAGACCAGTAGAAATTATGGACTTCGGAGAAAAACGTTTAAGACGAAGCCCAAGGATGGAAACGGACAAGGGGGTCATCAGAGCTCGGATACGAATATAAAATTAAGTGGCTTAAAGGACAAGGGGGAGTACATACTAGTAGTAAACTAAATCTATAAAATTTAATGTCCATTTAAACGAGAACTGTGATTAAAGATAATGTGGCATTAGCCTTTTATGTAATGTATATATTAGAGTAAAATGCAATTTGCCACCCTGTGTTTTGGTCCAAATTGGTTAAAGAAACCCTATCTTTCACTTTTTGTCAGATGAAACCTTGAGGTGGATAATCCATCACACCCTGCCACAACATTATTATTAGATGTCTAAAATCCATGTGAAAAGACAATCTTACCCCTTTACTATTTCAATATGCCACCTAGTGGTTTCTACACTATCACTATATGCAACTCCTTCCAAAATGGAAATTAAAACACCTAGTATGACTTAAATTAGTCAATGAATTTAACATAATTTCAAAATTCTTTGACTTTAATATGTCAAACCGATTGTGTCTCCACCTGCAACATGAACAAACCTATGTCGAACCAATCATGTCGTGACCACCACCATGAATAAACCGATTGTGCCATTACCACCACCATGAACAAGTGATTCTAAACCTTCTACCTAAAATCAAGGGATCCTAAACCTGGACTACCATTGTGGACTTACCACCTGATGATCATCAAACCTACATACTACAATTGTGCACTACCACTGTGGGTATACCAATTAGGCACCAAAACTGAATCCAAGCGATCCTCATCAATTGTGCATACTACAATCCTACACTACTACCTAATTATACAAACTTTAATTATAGATATCATGAATTGTGGATACTACAATCCTGCACATCAAACAAGAACTATTTGACATGAACTGTGTGACATCGAAAAATTGTGTTCAAAACCTGAATTACACAAACTTTAATTATAGATATCACGAACAAAAACTCATCGAAAGTTGAATAATTATACATATCATGAACAAATACACATCCACAGATGCATATCAAATCTTAATTATAAATACATATACTAAAACATAGTTACTTGCATAATTATATATATAAAGAGTCAATCAAACCACATAGTACCAAATCTAATGTTGCAAAAATTATACATATCAAACCTTAGTACCTAATACTTAACCATAATTAAAAAATAAAACCACTCTAATGTTGGTGAAAAAGGTTCTATGATGATGGTGGTGATGGTAGACCGGGGATGGTAGTGGTGATAGCATTACGCTGGTGACGGTAGTGGTGATGGCGGTGATCTGGTGGTGATGGCTGGAAGACGACGCAAAGGTTGAACGTGAAATCGTTCAACTACCTCAAAACAACCATGAGCCGCACCATCGTGTAGTGGTTCTAGGTCTGCAACACCTACAATCCAGTTACATTGTACAAGGAAAGTGAAACAAAGCTTAATCAGGTGTATGAACGGCATGATTTTAGTACTAAGAAAGTGAAATAAAGATTGGGGAATCATACCTATGATCGATTCGTTCTACATTTCCACATTGAACACCATTGACCCGTTGGTGGTGTTTGTAAATGCAGTGCGAGGAAAAAGATGAGTGTGTGAGTAATTTGAGGGTGTTAGAATGTGAAGGGGAGAAGATAATGGTGCTCCTAAGGTGTGGTCCATAAGGTTCATCAATGAAATGATTTCCATAACCCTAAAAGTAATAATCAACCTAATGATTAACGAACGAACTGTGGCAAGGTGTGATGGATTACCCACCTTAGGGTGTCATCTGTCAAAAAAGTGGAAGATAAGGTTTTTATCAGGCAATCTGGACCAAACCACAGGGTGGCAAGTTGCACTTTACTCAATATATTATATATGTGGATTGACTTAATATTAACCATGTATGTGATTGCACATATGATGAACAAGTGTGTGACCGAAATTGTATGTTTTAGAAACATGATATTCACATAGTAGAAAGTTATAAAACTTTTTATACTTTAATACTACACACAAGTACACAAATGAACATATCGTATTTGTAATTAGTGTGGTGATATGAGTAAAAATGCGCATGTTTTTATGTTAAATTATCACCCATTTATAATATGTTTTGTTAATATATGTTCAAAATAGACTTAAATTGGTTTATATTGAATTTTCAGAACAAAAATAACACAAAAATAAAAAAGGAAGCAAAATCGTGCTAAAAATGGAGTAAAACAGAAGAAATTGTTCAGACACGCCCATGCCTCGATAGACATACCTTGCGCCTCGGATCCCTACACCACCAGACAACTCCGGAAGCCCACTGCGCGATGACCAAGCGAAAGAAGCCAGGCATGCCTCGTGCCTCGGCAATACAATAAAAGATAAAGCTTCTAGAAGATTTGGAAGATCTCGTGGGGCCCACAAAGTTGACCAAGATCTGTGCCTCGAATACTGGCTAGAGAAGGTCATCTGACCGGGCACGGGGACCTAACTAGCCTGTAAATAGAGGCCCAATTCCACCATTTTCACTTGCTCATTGTCCCCCCGGTCCACTACATACTTTTGTTCTACCCACACTCTCTAACCATAATAATCATTAGCGAGAACTCAAGAATTATTAGTGTTGTCACACCCCGGTCATAGCGGAAGCGCAAGTGTGTGACTATTGGGTAATCATTGCATCCAATTTAGTAAACAGTATTAAACAACAATGATGTCATGCCATTACTAAGTTTCATTAAACATTTACAACCTTCAAAGGTGGAATCACATTGTTATCTGTTTCAGATTACCCTTACAAACATAGTTTAAAACACATTGTTCCAAAATAGACATTGTTTTCATCACAAATTCATCATTGAGGCTTTGACCTCTATATAACCATACAAGGTTGGGATATAAAAGGCAAACCCTCCAAAAGGTAGTACATCGTTGTCTTGACTAATTCCCATACCGGATCCCATCACCAGCTCAAGTCTTGCGTCCTGAAATACATGTAATTTTAAAAATGCCAACATAAAGTTGGCGAGTTCATGTAGTTTAATTTTTTCGTATCAAAATGTCATCTTTGAAATCCTGTAATGAAATTCAAGTATGTTATTAGCATCAATGAGTTATTTAAGGATCTATCAATGTGTCGTGAGCACCCTGACATACTTGTGCCATAAGTAAGTAACCAAACCGAGACTACTTTGATATCATTGGGATCCACAAAAGCACTCCGAAGGGTATACCAACCAGAAGTGGAGCGGGTCTCAAACTCAATAGATCTACTTCTTTTGCACCTTGGTCACTAAGTGATTAATGGTTACTATTGTCATCATCCTACTTACGCACAGTGATCTGTTATCTACTAACCCATAGCTAACATACTGTTTTGACATGACATGTATTTCCCCTCGATAGTTTAAAACAAAACTTGAAATAATTGAAAGGAGGGACATGAACTCACATTTTTTGCGTTCCGTTAAGTCATACTATTTATCGATCGGTGTCCGCGACGTATGTAACCTACATGCGTATTGGTTTCATTAGACACCTAGGTCTCAATGGACCTTGTACTCGTTGTTCATCTTGAATCCTTGTTATGTTTCTTTTCGTTATGATTGAACAACTTAAAATGTTATCATAGTTTGGTAGTTTGTTTGTTCGATTAATATTGTTATATATTTTTCTTATATATATATATAGTTTTCAAACCATGTGTGAACTAGACCTTGCCCTTAACATGTCATTGGGCCTAGCCCATATTTTCTTCTCATTGGGCCTAGCCCATGTCATCTATGTCTTTGGGCCTAGCCCATGTTTTCTTGTCATTGGGCCTAGCCCATGTCATCTATGTCTTTTGGCCTAGCCCATGTTTTTTATGTCATTGGGCCTAGCCCATGTCATCTATGTCTTTGGGCCTAGCCCATGTTTTCTTGTCATTGGGCCTAGCCCATGTCATCTATGTCTTTTGGCCTAGCCCATGTTTTTATGTCATTGGGCCCATGTTTTTATGTCTTTGGGTCTAGCCCATGTTTTATGTCTTTGGGCCTATCCCATGTATTTTATATTTTTGGGCCTTTATTCGTTGTGGGCCTCATCCATACATATTTGGAATTGGGCCTTGTCCAAGACTTTTACGATTTGAACCTAGCCCACATTTATTTATTAAAAGCCCATGTTCTTATAAGTATTTACTTTTAATTTTCTAGCCTTTTATATTTTTAACTTTCCGGAGCCTAGCCCATGTAATTTATATTTTTGGGCCTAGCCCATGTAATTTATATTTTTGGGCCTTTGTTCATTGTGGGCCTCATCCATACATATTTTGGAATTGGGCCTTGTCCAAGACTTTTACGATTTGGGCCTAGCCCACATTTATTTATTAAAAGCCCATGTTCTTATAAGTATTTACTTTTAATTTTCTAGCCTTTTATATTTTTAACTTTCCGGATTTTGATTTCGATATAACATATATATATATATATATATATATATATATATATGTTGAACGTCTAAATATATATTTAGACTCGTCATCGCCGTCGTTCATTACATGTTCGTTTTCATCGAGAAGCGCCCGTTTTTGTAATGACCTTTCGTGCTCGCAACTCACCCGTTGGTCGTCGACGCGACAGTGTAATCTTGAATGTTCGCCTAATATTCGCATCGTTTCGATTGTCCGATTATTGTTTCGACGCTTTTCAAGAATATATTTGTTATGTCACCAACACTTAGCGTATTAATCAAGTGTTTGTATTTTGTATATGATTGGGTATTTTTATTGTGAATACCCTAAGTTTCTAGTACATACACATACAATACACATATGTATACATACAAATTTATTGGTAACAAATGTATAAATATATACTTGTATTATTTTCCAAGTAGAGAAATATATATTTGTAAAAAGCATTTATTTTTACTTATAAATATATATTTGTAACTTTGTTAAACACTTGGCCATTTAGGGATAACACTTGTCATTAGAGTCTACTTAATGACGATTTAAGTTACTAATCGCATTTAGTCCCACTAATCACCCCACTAATCATGTCTTAATCGTGATTAGATTTTTAGAAAATTTCGCCATAGTTTTCCCTAAACTATGGCATTTTCCACGTTTTAAAAACGTATTTAAAACTGTTTAAGCTCATAATCATCATCAACAATCCATCAATATTTATTTTACATAATTAAACTATCATTATCCATGAATTTTTATGGTTTAAAATCCTATTAAATCAAGTGGGTTTTTAATATTTATTAACCATTTCAAAACACTACTTTATCATGTGATTTAACCAAATCCATGCATTTAACCCCTTGATTACTACACATTTTTAAGGTGATTACAACTTAAATACAATTGTTTACTTCTTATAAAATTATTCATATGCATAAAAATTATCTTTAAATTGTAGTATTTTTCATGGATGATGTAGTTGATGATCTTGTTTAGATGTAAACCTTATCATGTTTAAATCTTCATTTTTATACTAAATCACACAAGATTATCCAACTTTTATATCATACTTTTAACACAAACAACTTCAACATCTTAACTAGCAATCATATAAACATATAATCAACACAAAATAAACAATATTTAGTGTTATTATTATGTGGTAAATTAGGATTTTTGGTTTAACTTTTCTTGACTTTCAAGATGATCAACTTGTACACTAATAATCTAAGCATAAAAATAAGCTAGATTATGGAGGAGTTTAGCTTACAAAGGGTGCACAAGTTCCTTGATGACTATGGAAGAAAATGAAGCTCTTTAGGAAGCCCTAATGCTCTCCATCCTTGCTAGCTTCTTTAGTAGACTTGATTAGGCTTTAAGATGTATAAAATGTGGTGTTTTTGGGTGGCCAAATGATGGTCTATGGTGGTGGTGTTGAGCCGTGAGCAAGGGGTAGAAAGGAAGGAGAAAATGTTGCAACTTTGTGAAGAAAAAAAAATGATGAACATTTGTTGAAAATGATGATATATATCTAATCTTTCATTCAAGATCACCACACATCAAGACCCTACTTCAAATCTCTTAATTTTCAACAAAATCAAGTGGCATGGGGCCCACTTGTAGCCGTGAATTGGAGGGGGGTAAAGTGTAACTTATAATTTTTACACATGTTATAATTATAGTATATTTTGGTAATTATGCTAAGTATAGTGATTAGGGTTAATGATCTAGCATCTTAAGCATAAGAGTAGAGTTTAGGGTGTATTTACATGGTATTTAATCCACATGATCCTCCAATATAAGTTTCGGATGACGGAAACGTCGCTAGATCACTCATCGCCGTAATATTCGCTAATAAAGGAAACTATTTATTTAGTACCGGAAGCTATTGTTTTCGACCACCACAATTAATATGGTTTCGACTTGGTGCATTTCTGATCCAAAAATATATATGACTAGTTCGCTGGACGAATATACGATAAGTTATGATGGCCGACATGTCTTTCGTTCGATCGTTCGATCGATATCGACACTTTTATGTTCCGCCGTTGAACTTTTCTGAAAGTTGTGTGTCACACCCCGACCCGCAGTGGAATAAAAGTCGGGGCATAATTGGGTTATCACCAAAGCTCATGATGTTTACTAAAATGTTTCATATTTATTAAATTCAAATTACAACTTAAATATTCAAATCAAATCCATACAATTACAAGGAAATGAAACTAAGTAAAACAATCCCAAGCTTAAACTGATTTATTCTTCTAGGCCTTCCTATGTGTTTCTTGCCTCAACTGGATCACCTGTATCATGTTTAAAACGGGGGATATTTTGGGTCAACAAAAGTTGGCGAGTGAACCTTGATAAAACATTGTTATTAAGTTCTTGTTGTATTTAATATTGAAAAGTTGTGCAATAATCACATGTGAGCAAACGTATTTATATAACAAACACAAACCACTTTGAATGAGTATATGATATGAATGATGATGACTGTGAGATCAAGGCTCAATCAAACGGAGCCGATCGTATGACATGAATGATGATGTATGTGAGATCAAGGCTCAATCAAACGGAGCCGATCGAATGAGGCACCTGTACTCAACCCGTATCCCATGGGGAGCTGATGGGCCTAATGAAATGCATGTACTGAAAATGATAACTTAAATCTAAACATAATTCACACAATAATTGATACATATTGGATACACATTTGATCACGGATATGATTGATGCACAAGTGTTTAAATATAATAAGGAATTAAACGACACATGATACACCCCAAATGTGATTAAAACGGGTAATTTGGTAGAGATTCACTCACCTTGGGTGCGTTCTTTTGATGACGTTGGATGCGCACGAGTTTTGGGATTTGATCTATGAGGAAAACTAACCTAAAATAATAATGAAATGGTTCGGTAAATAAATGGATTTTATTTGAGATTAATACTTTTAATTCATAATCTTAATAGGATTTTTAGATTTATTTTTGTGAGTTTAAGGACATTTTCTAACTTTAAAAATATTATTTTTAAGTATTTTTAAATAATTTTCTGATTAAATAAATAAATAAAAAATATAAAAATGTTGACTTTTGACTTTTGACTTTGACCGTTGACCATTGACCGTTGACCGGTCGGATTCGGTTTATTCATGCGCTGAGTGAGGTTCGAACCTGAGACCTCTCGTACGCGTGCACGCAACTCTACCAACTGAGCTACGTGTCTAACCCGAAATATTCTCTGTTTTAATTATATATATATACTAATTAGTTCTTATTTTATTGGGTTTATATTAAAACGATTTAAAATGGCCGAACCGGTTGCAGGGACCCGGAGTCGAACTCGGGTCCTTCGGTTCGTATGCACACAGCCCAACCAGTTGGGCTGTGTGTCTAATCTGTTTAACTCACGGATTATATTACTCTTATAACATACTGTGACTTGTTCTGATTCAGTTCTAAAAATATTGATTTTATTTTTGAAAGTCGGTATGTTGTGTGATTCGAACTCGTGACATGCGTGATACGATTGCACACAGTCCACCGCTGGACTGTGTGTCTAACCCGGTTTAATATTCAGTTTTAATTAACTTATACACATTTCGACTTCGTCTTCTTCATTTATAAAGACACAGAAAAAAGATGTTCGACTGTTTTTGTTTAATCGGTCATCGAACATATAATTGATTGAATATAAATGGATAAAGAGGGTTACGGAATCGAATGTACCGATCAGAATGTCTTCTTCAGATTTCCGGCAAGAGTCGTCGACTCTGATTTGTGACATCCGTCTGAGTTAATCAATTAACAGTTTTGATCAACGAGTTGTGAAATTAAGTTACTAAACAAGGGATATCAGGGGGTTTAGATGATTGTACCGATTCACAGCGAGACTTCGGAATTTTCAAGGATTTTCCGACGAGTGCAGAAATTCTCGGCAACGTTGTCTGGGACCGATTCTGGTTGAAGGATTGAAGTTAATATAAGTCTAATAATGGATTACAAACAAAAGAGTCGAGACATTTACCGATTTTAAGTAAGTCTCGGTTTTCCGGTGAAAGTCCGGCGAATGCAGAATATCTCCGGCGAGTGCTAAAGCTTCGGGAGATTGAGCGATTTTGAGCGAAAAGGTTACAAGAGGCTTGGGTGGTTATTTATAAGGAAGAATTAGGATGAATTGAGTCCGAATTTGGTCTTGATTCGTGGTCAAGGTTTCTCCGGCGGTTACGACTAAAATCAAGGGTCAGACATCGGTTATAACCGATGTCTTAGTCGGTTAGCGTGTTTTGGTCAAAAGGAAATTGGCCAAAGTCGCGGATTGCCGGATTTCCCGGTGACCGCGAGTTCTGAGCGCGGTGACACTCCGGTTTTGAATTCGGATTTCATATTAAGTATTATTTGTTTCGTAATATTCACAAAGAAGGCAAGTGGCGGAGCGGTGTGTTGTGTGATTGATCTTATGGGCGACCCGGGTTCGAAACCCGGCAGCCGCATTTTATTTTTTATTCACTACTTAATATTAATTATCAATTAAAGTTTTTTAATTCTAATATATTTATTAATTATGTATCGTTTAAAATTAATTTGAGCAATAAATGTGCAATGAAAAATTATGACTGGATATTCGATTAATAAACGAAGCGGGTTTGGAAAACCCGTTTTTCGACGGATGTTACATTATCCCCTACTTTTAGAAATTTCGTCCCGAAATTTAAGTAGTAGTGGTAACAGGAAAAAGATGTGGGTATTTCTCGCGCATTGAGTCTTCACGTTCCCAAGTAAACTCAGGTCCTCGTTTTGACTCACAGCGTACCCTGACAATTTGAATACGACTTCGTCTTAAACGCTTCTCACCGAAGTCCATGATTTCTACTGTTCTTTCAATGAAGTGCATAGATTCATCGACTTGAATGTCTTCTAGAGGAATATGGAGGTTTTCATCGGCGGGGCACTTTTTCAAGTTTGATACGTGGAATGTGGGATGAATTCTGTTGAGTTCTTCTGGTAAGTCAAGCTTGTATGCTACAGGACCTACTCTTTCGAGTATTTTGAAAGGTCCTACGTAGCGTGGTGCTAGCTTGCCCTTCTGGCCAAAACGAACTACTCCCTTCCACGGTGATACTTTTAAAAGTACTTGATCACCAACGTTAAACTCCAAGGGCTTTCGTCGTTTGTCTGCATAACTCTTTTGACGACTTTGTGCCACTAGAAGATTGTTTCGAATTTGATGGATCTTGTCTGTTGTTTCTTGAATTAATTCTGGACCGGTGATTTGTGCTTCTCTAATTTCGTGCCAACATACTGGAGATCGGCACTTACGACCATATAAAGCTTCGAAAGGAGCCATGCCGATACTTGAGTGATAACTATTGTTGTACGAAAATTCAACTAATGGTAGATGAGAGTCCCAATTTCCCTTGAAGTCTATGACACATGCTCGAAGCATGTCTTCAAGAGTTTGGATGGTGCGTTCAGATTGTCCATCAGTTTGAGGACGAAAAGCGGTACTGAGGTCTAATCGTGTACCCAAGGCGGTTTGTACGGCTCGCCATGTTCGTGAAGTGAAACGACCATCACGGTCTGAAATGATGCTTAAAGGTACACCATGACGGCTTACGATCTCGCTGATGTAGATACAAGCTAACTTCTCGTTCTTGAAGTCCTCGCGAATCGGAATGAAGTGAGCTGATTTTGTAAGACGATCAATGATTACCCATATGGTGTCATACCCACTGGAGGTGCGAGGTAACCCGGTAATGAAGTCCATGGTTATGTTTTCCCACTTCCATACAGATATTTCAGGTTGGGTTAGAAGTCCTGAAGGTCTTTGATGTTCAGCTTTTACTTTGGAACAGGTGAGGCACTTGGAAACAAAAACAGCGATATCCTTTTTCATGCCCGACCACCAGTAGGTGTATCGTAGGTCTTGATACATCTTGTCGGCTCCTGGGTGTACAGAGTACCGTGTTTTGTGCGCCTCATTCATAAGAAATCACGAAGGTTATCGCGATCGGGAATCCATATGCGATTTAGATAGTATAGAATACCGTCGGATTTGGTTTCGATTTTAAGTTCTGCTCCACATGATAGCTCATCGCGTACGTCGTTTTCTGTTACAGAAACATGTTGAGCTTCTCAGATTCGATCTTTGATGTCGGTAATGATTTGCGAACATAGAAGATGAATGGAGTTCGCATAACCCTTTCGACTGAGCGCACCGGCCACCACGTTTGCCTTGCCAGGATGATACCGAATTTCACAGTCGTAGTCGTTAAGGAGTTCGACCCATCTTCATTGTCTCATATTCAACTCCTTTTGATTGAAGATATGTTGGAGGCTCTTGTGGTCAGTGTATATTTCACACTTGGTACCGTAGAGGTAATGTCTCCATATCTTGAGAGCGAACACAACGGCTCCAAGTTCCAGGTCGTGGGTGGTGTAGTTCTTTTCATGAACTTTGAGTTGCCTAGAAGCATAGGCTATCACTTTTCCTCTTTGCATCAGTACACAGCCTAGTCCTTGCCCTGACGCGTCGCAATAAACCACGAAGTCATCACAACCCTCAGGGAGTGTGAGGATAGATGCGTCACAGAGTTTTTGCTTTAGAGTTTGGAAGGCTTCTTCTTGTTTAGGTCCCCATATGAAGGGTTTTCCTTTATGAGTCAAAGTCGTGAGTGGTACAGCAATACGGGAAAAAATGGCAATGAAGCGTCGGTAGTAGCCAGCCAAACCAAGAAATGACCTAACTTTAGTAGGGGTACGTGGTGCTTGCCATTCCTGCACTGCCTTGATTTTTGAAGGATCAACATGAATTCCCTTGTCATTGACGACATGTCCAAGGAATTGTACTTCCCTTAACCAGAATTCACATTTCGAGAACTTAGCGTACAGCTTTTTAGTCCTTAAGAGTGTAAGGATAAGTCGAAGGTGTCGTTCATGATCGGATTTAGACTTTGAGTAGATGAGGATGTCGTCGATGAAGACTATGACAAAGCGGTCGAGGTAGGGTTTGCATACCCTATTCATTAGATCCATGAAGACAGCTGGGGCGTTGGTTAAACCAAATGGCATGACCATGAATTCGTAATGACCATAACGAGTTCGGAAGGCGGTCTTTGGGACGTCTTCTTCATGTACTCTGAGTTGATGATAACCAGAACGAAGGTCGATTTTTGAAAAACAGGTGGCGCCTTGAAGTTGGTCTAGAAGGTCATCGATGCGAGGTAATGGGTAGCGGTTCTTGACCGTTAACTTGTTGAGTTCTCTGTAGTCGATACACATGCGAAACGTTCCATCTTTCTTTTTCACAAAAAGAACAGGTGCACCCCAAGGCGATGAGCTAGGACGTATGAATCCGAATTCTGCATTTCGGATGGGGCTAACCTATAAGGAGATTTTGCGACTGGTGTAGCGCCAGGTATAAGATCAATGCAGAATTCGACTTCTCTCACGGGGGGAAATCCTGAGATGTCGTCGGGAAAGACTTGTGGGAATTCTTTCACTACAGGTATATCTTCGAGTTTCTTCTCCTTATTTCCCTTCTTGACGACGTGAGTTAGGAATGCGACATAGTTCTTGCGGAGATATTTTCGGGCTTGAAGGCAGGACATCAATTTGAGTCCTTTCGAAGGGGTTTCTCCAAAGATTCGTAGGGTCTGACCGTCTGCAAGAGGAATGCGAATGAACTTTTCACGACATACTACTTCAGCATGATGTTGGCTGAGCCAGTCCATACCGATTATAATGTCGAAACTTCCCAACTTCATAGGAATGAGGTCAACTGGAAAATCGTGATCGTTTAGAGTGAGGGTACAATTTCGTATAATAGAGTTATATGAGACTGGTTTTCCGTCAGCAACTTCCACCGTTAGAGATTCCATGAGATTATCACGAGTTTGGTTGAAGATAGGTTCAAATTCTAAGGACACAAAACTCTTATCCGCGCCAGTATCGAATAACATGGATGCATAACTACCATTGATGAGAAATGTACCGTTAACCACGTTGTTGTCAGCCCTAGCTTGGTTGGGGTTGATGTTGAAAGCTCTTCCTCTAGCAGGTGGAGGAGCTTGGTTAGCTTGGTTTACCGTATTTG
The DNA here is from genome assembly GCA_947069175.1 of Scalesia atractyloides. NCBI lineage: Eukaryota > Viridiplantae > Streptophyta > Magnoliopsida > Asterales > Asteraceae > Scalesia > Scalesia atractyloides. The sequence continues at coordinate 18,927,068 of CAMTDV010000026.1, forward strand.
CTTGAGCTTGGGCATGAATGATGTTCACCAAGCGTGGGTAAGTGTTTCTAAAGTGGTTTGGGTCTCCACAGTTGTAGCAAGCTCGCATGGGTTGCATCATGGGGTAGTTGGGTTGACAGTAAGGTTGGGCTACGTGTTGTGTAGATGGTAGAAGTAAGGGTTGTTGGGCTTGACCCACTATCTGATGGTGGGTTTGGGTCGAGGGTTGATTGCGGTTCATTCGCTGAAGTGTGCGACAGGTTTGGATGGTGTGACCCGCACGGCCACAGCTGGTGCAATGTTGGCAGGGATGTTCGGGAAGGTGATGGTATTGACAACGGTTTCATTTTGGGTATGGGCCGGAGTATGGCTTTTTAAAGGGTGCCGCTATGGGACCAAATTGGGTAATTGGTGCGGCAGTGATAGGAGGGTTTGTTTGTGTGACAGCAAAATTTCTGTTGTTTCGTTTCCTCTTACCAGCAAATTTCGAAGAGGGGACTGAATGGTTTGGGGTTTGGGCCTCAATGGGAGCTTTCTTTTTCTCATCCTTGAATTTGCCATTTCGGATGCGATTCTCGGTGAGTTCTGTGGCTAATTCCATTGCGGCTTCGAGTGTTGCAGGCGAAGTGCTTAGAACCGAATCTTGGATTTTCGAGGGGAGGCCTCGAATGTAGTGTTCGACTAAGCGGTATACTGGGGTGAACAAGTTGGGAATCATTTGGTTCGGCTCGAGAAATCTTTTGTTGTAGGAAGTATGATCTCCTTCCTTTTGTTTTAGCGAGTGGAATTCATCTTCCAACTTTTTAATTTCGCTTCTTGGATAGAAGCATCTCGTCATGATTTCCATTAACTCTTCCCATGTTAAGGCCATGGCATCTTCGATTCCTCTCTTACCCTTTTCTGTGTTCCACCAGGTAAGGGCTACCCCAAACAGTCTCCCAGTTGCATAACGTACCTTGCGATCCTCGGGACAATCGCAATTGAGGAAGGTGTTCTCCATTTCTTCAAACCAGTGGAGGAGAGCAGTGACACCTTCGGTCCCTTCATATTTTGGGGGATCGCAAGACTTGAAGTGTTTGTAGGAGCACTTTTTGGAGGGAGGGTTATCGACGTTCTGGTCCTCTTGATTGGGAGGGTTGATGGGATTCGCGGTGAGAGCTTGTTGGACTTGAATTACGATGTCAGGAAGCACAGCGGCCATTTGTTTTGCAATTTGGGTGGCCAAGCGTTCGTTTGATCTTCCTGACTTTCTACCTCCACGTAGCTGCCTAGCCGACATCTACAGGAACATACATAGGAAGATTGTGAGTTTAAGAAGTTCTTTTTTTAGGTGTCATGTGTCGTTAAAAGAATAAAATAACATAATCATCAATAATGCAACTACATCCATTGGATGTCTTGGGTTTGCTCATGTTTGGGCCTCCAATGTCCCCTATACCATCGCCTGTATAGTCATGTGGGCCCCCATGACTATTGGCTTGGTAGGATTCACATTGGTGTTGGCGGTTTAACACTCGCATCACCCGAATGAAATCCATGAAATATGATTGCGAGATGTATGGTCGGAGGGTGTCCAGGTGTAGACACAATAACAACTCAAAGTGGGGTTAGCTCACACGACGTTTGGTATAGCATGCTTTGGCCTAATAGGTCCTTTGTACTCTCATCGTTAGTCCCCAGGTAGGCAAACTGGTCCTTTATTTTGGATTTATACGAATGCCAAGCCTAGACAGGACGTTCCGACTACCGGTACTCGTACCCTTCCAGTTACTACATGCCCGTCATGGGAACTCACTTTGATGTGATTTGAAAAATACAAAAATCATTGCAAAAATCATGGGGATTGTGAGGTGTGTGCTCTCATGGATATGATATGTTATGGGGATATGATTCATGATGAGCATTGTATAATAATATGTACTTATGAACATGCTTGCATAACATTGAATGTAACAATAAACATAAAGCATATAAACATCATGAATTTTGTATGTAACACATAAACAATTTAAAAATTCTATTCAACTATAGTATAGGCTCTAAGGGTCTAATAACCTATCCGATATCCCTATAGTCATGGCTCTGATACCAATCTGTCACACCCCGACCCGCAGTGGAATAAAAGTCGGGGCATAATTGGGTTATCACTAAAGCTCATGATGTTTACTAAAATGTTTCATATTTATTAAATTCAAATTACAACTTAAATATTCAAATCAAATCCATACAATTACAAGGAAATGAAACTAAGTAAAACAATCCCAAGCTTAAACTGATTTATTCTTCTAGGCCTTCCTATGTGTTTCTTGCCTCAACTGGATCAGCTGTATCATGTGTAAAACGGGGGATATTTTGGGTCAACAAAAGTTGGCGAGTGAACCTTGATAAGACATTGTTATTAAGTTCTTGTTGTATTTAATATTGAAAAGTTGTGCAATAATCACATGTGAGCAAACGTATTTATATAACAAACACAAACTGTCACACCCCGACCCGCAGCGGAATAAGAGTCGGGGCATAATTGGGTTATCACCAAAGCTCATGATGTTTACTAATATGTTTCATATTTATTAAAAATCAAATTACATCTCAAATGTTCAAGTTAAATTCATACAATACAAGGAAAGGAAAATTTTAAATAAACAATCCAACATCTAAAACTGATTTATTCTTCTAGGTCGTCCTATATGTTTCTTGCTTCAACTGGATCACCTGTATCATGTGTAAAAATGGGGGTTTTTGGGTCAACAAAAGTTGGCGAGTGAACCTTGTTAGAAAACATTTATTATTGATTTCTTGTTATAATTAATATGGAAAATTTGTGCAATAATCATATGTGAGCAAACGTAAATAAAGATACAATAACAATAACAATAACAATAACAATAACACCTTGCATGAATATATGACATGAATGATACTGTATATGTTGGCAACGTCACGTTCACGCTCATAGGTAATGGGGAACGGACGGCCTATGATGATGTATGTGCGATCAAGGCTCAATCAAACGGAGCCGATCGTATGTTTGCAACGCCTCGTTCACGCTCATAGGTAATGGGGAGCGGCGGCCTATGATGATGTATGTACTGAAAATGTTAAATTTTATCTAAACATTAACCACACAAACAGTTAATACAGATTGAATACATATTTGATCATGGATATGATGGATGCACAAGTGTTTAAATGTAATAAATAATAAGACACATGATACACCCCAAAAACGTGATTAAAACGGGGAATTTGTAGAGATTCACTCACATTGGGTGCGTTCTCTTGATGATGTTGGATGCGCACGAGTTTAGAGAGTTGATCGACGAGGAATAACTAACCTAGATAATAACGAAAAGGTAGGTAAATAAGTGGATTTTATTAACAATTTTAATTGGATTTTTAGGTTTATTTTTGTGAGTTTAAGGTCACTTTCTAAGTTTAAAAATGTTATTTTTAAATATTTTTAATTGATTTTTAAATAAAACAAATAAATAAAAATATAAAAAAAATGTTGACTTTTTGGGTTGACCGTTGACCGTTGACTTTGACCTTTGACCGGTTCGGACTTGGTATATATGTGCGTCGGGTGAGGCTCGAACTCGTGACCTCCCGTACGCGTGCACGCAGCTCTACCAACTGAGCTACGTGTCTGACCCGAAATATTTCTGTTTTTAATTATATTTATATACTATTTAATTTTTTCAGAAATCATTTATTTTTAAAAAAGATTTTAATTAGGTCGGACCAGTGCACACAACAGGTCTCGAACCCGGGACCCATTGTTTAGCGTTGCACACAGTCCACCGCTGGACTGTGTGTCTAACCTGGTTAATATACTGATTTTTATTAAACTTAACATCTTACAGCGAGTTGATCCGGTTCGGTTTAAAAAGAACATTTTTATTTCAGAGAGTGAGGTTGAGTCAGGGATCGAACTCGAGACGTGTGTTAATTGTTTGCACACAGTCCACCGCTGGACTGTGTGTCTAACCCGGTTTAATAACTTGTTTTAATTAATCTTATAAACATCGTCGACTTCGTCTTCTTCGTTCAAAGACTCAGACGACCGATATTCTTCTGTTTTGGATTAAATCGTTCATCGAACATATTACTGGTTGAAATGTAATGAATAAAATGAGTTAAGGAATCGAATGTACCGATCAGACTGTATTTTCTCAGAATTCCGGCAATGGTCGTCGGCTCTGATTTGTGTATTCCGTCTGATTGAATCAATTAACAGTTTTGATCGATTAGTTGTGAAATTGGGTTACTAAACAAGGATTAACAGAAGGTTTTATACCGATTCACAGCGTGATTTTGGAAATTCTAGAGGTTTTCCGGCGAGTGCAGAATATTCCGGCTTCGTCGTCTGGGATTGATTCTGGTTGATGGATTGAAGTTAGTAATAGTCTAACAATAGCTTGAAACCGAAAGAGTCGAGGTATTTACCGTTTTGATGTGAGTCTCGGTTTTCCGGCGAAAGTCCGGCGGTTGCAAAAAATCTCCGGCGAGTGAAATTGATTCGAGAAATGGTGCGATTTTGAGCGAAATGATTTCCAGAGACTTGGGTGTGTGTTTATAGGGAAGAATTGCGTTGAATTGGGTCTGATTTCATTCCTGATTCGTTGGTCAGCTTTTCTTCGGCGGTTATGACTGATGTCACGGGATTAGACATCGGTTATAACCGACGTTAATGTTATTACATCCGTTAAGTCAAAAGAACCCGTCAATGATTGGCGATATCGTCGGGATTTCTGGCGAGAGTGATTTGGGCGCGCTGAGTGACTGAATTCGACTTCGAGTTTTAATATATATGTTATTTGTTTCACTGGATAGCACAAGTGAGTCAAGTGGCGGAGTGGTTAAATGTTTGTGTGTTAAGACTTCCGACTGACCCGGGTTCGAAACCCGACAGCCGGTTTTCTCTTTTATTTAGTTTATTTTCACTTTTTAATAATTATAGTTTTGAAATTCTAAATTGTTTATTAATTATGTATTGTTTAAAATTAAAATAACTCATAAATACGCAACGAAATTTTATAACTTGGTATTCGATTAATAAACGAAGCGGGTTTGGAAACCCGTTTTTCGACGGATGTTACACAAACCACTTTGAATGGGTATATGATATGAATGATGATGACTGTGAGATCAATGCTCAATCAAACGGAGCCGATCGTATGACATGAGTGATGATGTATGTGAGATCAAGGCTCAATCAAACGGAGCCGATCGAATGAGGCACCTGTACTCAACCCGTATCCCACGGGGAGCTGATGGGCCTAATGAAATGCATGTACTGAAAATGATAACTTAAATCTAAACATAATTCACACAACAATTGATACATATTGGATACACATTTGATCACGGATATGATGGATGCACAAGTGTTTAAATATAATAAGGAATTAAACGACACATGATACACCCAAAATGTGATTAAAACGTGGAATTTGGTAGAGATTCACTCACGTTGGGTGCGTTCTTTTGATGACGTTGGATGCGCACGAGTTTTGGGATTTGATCGATGAGGAAAACTAACCTAAAATAATAACGAAATGGTTCGGTAAATAAATGGATTTTATTTGAGATTAATACTTTTAATTCGTAATCTTAATAGGATTTTTAGATTTATTTTTGTGAGTTTAAGGACATTTTCTAACTTTAAAAATATTATTTTTAAGTATTTTTAAATAATTTTCTGATTAAATAAATAAATAAAAAAATATAAAAATGTTGACTTTTGACTTTGACCGTTGACCGTTGATCGTTGACCGTTGACCGGTCGGATTCGGTTTATTCATGCGCTGAGTGAGGTTTGAACCCGAGACCTCTCGTACGCGTGCACGCAACTCTACCAACTGAGCTACGTGTCTAACCCGAAATATTCTCTGTTTTAATTATATATATATATATACTAATTAGTTCTTATTTTATTGGGTTTATATTAAAACGATTTAAAATGGCCGAACCGGTTGCAGGGACCCGGAGTCGAACTCGGGTCCTTCGGTTCGTATGCGCACAGCCCAACCAGTTGGGCTGTGTGTCTAATATGTTTAACTCACGGATTAGATTACTCTTATAAGATACTGTTACTTGTTCTGATTCAGCTCTAAAAATATTGATTTTATTTTTGAAAGTCGGTACGTTGTGTGATTCGAACTCGTGACATGCGTGATACGATTGCACACAGTCCACCGCTGGACTGTGTGTCTAACCCGGTTAAATATTCAGTTTTAATTAAACTTATACACATTTCGACTTCGTCTTCTTCATTTAAAAAGACATAGAACAAAGATGTTCGACTGGTCTTGTTTAATCGGTCATCGAACATATAATTGATTGAATATAAATGGATAAAGAGGGTTACGGAATCGAATGTACCGATCAGAATGTCTTTTTCAGATTTCCGGCAAGAGTCGTCGGCTCTGATTTGTGACATCCGTCTGAGTTAATCAATTAACAGTTTTGATCAACGAGTTGTGAAATTAAGTTACTAAACAAGGGATATCAGGGGGTTTAGATGATTGTACCGATTCACAGCGAGACTTCGGAATTTTCAAGGATTTTCCGACGAGTGCAGAAATTCTCGGCAACGTTGTCTGGGACCGATTCTGGTTGAAGGATTGAAGTTAATATAAGTCTAATAATGGATTACAAACAAAAGAGTCGAGACATTTACCGATTTGAAGTAAGTCTCGGTTTTCCGGTGAAAGTCCGGCGAATGCAGAATATCTCCGGCGAGTGCTAAAGCTTCGGGAGATTGAGCGATTTTGAGCGAAAAGATTACAAGAGGCTTGGGTGGTTATTTATAAGGAAGAATCAGGATGAATTGAGTCTGAATTTGGTCTTGATTCGTGGTCAAGGTTTCTCCGGCGGTTACGACTAAAATCAAGGGTCAGACATCGGTTATAACCGATGTCTTAGTCGGTTAGCGTGTTTTGGTCAAAAGGAAATTGGCCAAAGTCGCGGATTGCCGGATTTCCCGGTGACCGCGAGTTCTGAGCGCGGTGACACTCCGGTTTTGAATTTGGATTTCATCTTAAGTATTATTTGTTTCGTAATATTCACAAAGAAGGCAAGTGGCGGAGCGGTGTGTTGTGTGATTGATCTTATGGGCGACCCGGGTTCGAAACCCGGCAGCCGCATTTTATTTTTTATTCACTATTTAATATTAATTATCAATTAAAGTTTTTTAATTCTAATATATTTATTAATTATGTATCGTTTAAAATTAATTTGAGCAATAAATGTGCAATGAAAAATTATGACTGGATATTCGATTAATAAACGAAGCGGGTTTGGAAAACCCCTTTTTGACGGTTGTTACATTGTGTTTCCGTGACCTCATGTTAGTTGAATGGATTCTGAGTTCCTAGTGAGGCTTAACTAGTTCACTAGATGCTCGGATGATGCTATCGGCCACTAAAATATTCGTCGTTTCAACAATCGACCGCTTTCCGGTCGAATTGTGCATTGCCTGACGAATGACCGGAAACGATGTCTTTTGTGCATTCTTGTTATTCTCACATTATTTTAGGATGTTTAACATTGTTTTATTCTTATCTTTACATCCGGAATCCTCCGAATTAGTCTTGCGGACAAACCGACATTTGTCGCCTTTTTGGTCGAAACGGACAATTTTGCAATTTAGACGTTATGCCGGAAAGTTATGTATTATTGTAATGATTGATCTCAAATATGTATTTTCATTAGTATATGGACTCAGATATGGCTTTAACATGCCGTTATTCCTTGTTCTGATATGTTTTAGCGGGTTTACCGACACAGTTAGTGTCACCGCAATTAGTGCGCCCAACACTTTCTACCAACACTTTTAGGGCATTGTTTTGGTTTGTTTCGCGTCGTAATCGAAACCAGTATATGTTATGATCAGATTTACTTGCCCTAATGACGTACGACTCAGTTATACAATTAAATTACGATAACTATGCATGACATTATAGTATAAAATTAGTGATTAAATTGTACGGAATTACTAGTTATTTGCCATTTGTCACATACTCCCCCTGTTAAAAAGAATTACGTCCCGAAATTCAGCTTGAGGCATCCATTGAAGGAATCTTCTCGAACAGGTGGGGGTATTTTGACTTGATTTGATCTTCACGCTCCCACGTATACTCGGGGCCGTGACGCGAATTCCAGCGAACCTTCACCAGTTTGATTTGGCTTTTTCTTGTCTTTTGGACCGTCCAGTCAATGACTTCAACTGGTTCTTTGGTGAATTGTAATTTGTCATCAACATGAATCTCATCTGCTGGAATGATAACAATGTTATTAGTCGGACTTTTCTTCAGACTGGACACATGAAATGTGTCATGAACGTTATTGAGTTCCTCTGGCAGGTTTAGCTTGTAGGCCACTATACCAATCTTTTCCAAAATTTCGAAAGGTCCGATATATCTCGGGTTGAGCTTTCTGCGCTTCCCGAATCTAGCTACGCCTTTCCAAGGTGAGACCTTTAACAGCACTTTATCTCCCACCTCGAAGGATAATGGTTTGTGTCTTTGATCTGCGTAGCTCTTTTGTCTATCTCGTGCCGTTTAATACGCTCACGGATCTTGAATATCTTGTATGTGGTCTCTTGTACTAGTTCGGGACAAATGAGTTGTCTGTCACTGACTTCCGCCCAACATAATGGCGATCGGCACTTTTGTCCGTATAGTGCCTCGAATGGCGCTGCCTTGATACTGGTGTGATAACTGTTATTGTAGGAAAACTCTACCAACGGTAAATGAGTATCCCAGTTTCCGCCCAAATCCATCACACAGGCCCGAAGCATGTCTTCTAATGTTTGGATGGTTCGCTCGCTTTGACCATTGGTCTGCGGGTGAAAGGTTGTGCTTAAATCCAAGTGAGAACCAAATGAATTTTGAAATGATTGCCAGATCCGTGACACAAAGCGACCATCTCTATCAGAGATTATCGAGATTGGCACACCATGACGTGCCATAATTTCCTTCAGGTACAGTTCAGCTAGTTTCTCCATATTGTCTTTCTCGCGGATGGGTAAAAAGTGAGCTGATTTGGTTAGCTGGTCAATGATAACCCAGATCATGTCATGACCTCGAGAGGTCCGGGGTAATTTCGTAATGAAATCCATTGATATCTGTTCCCACTTCCAAACCAGGATCTCAGGTTGTTGTAATAACCCAGATGGCTTTTGGTATTCGGCCTTGACCTTTGCACAAGTTAGGCATTTCCAAACATAGGTCGCAATATCTCCCTTGAGATTAGGCCATCAATAATATTCTCTCAGATCCTGGTACATTTTGTCCGATCCTGGGTGTATCGAGCTCCTGGACTTGTGTGCTTCATCCAACACCAAGTCTCGCAACTCACCATAATAGGGAATCCAGATCCTCCCCATGAAATATAGAGTTCCATCCTTGTTCGGTTCCAATTGTTTTTCCATTCCCTTTAATGATTCCGCTGGAATGTTTTCTGGTTTTAATGCTTCTTGTTGTGCTTCACGCACTCGAGTAGTGAAGTTTGTCTGGATTGTCATTTCTAAAGCTCGCACCTGTAATGTTTTGACTCGTTCTTTTCTGCTCAAAGCATCTGCTACAACATTTTCTTTGCCCGGGTGATACTTGATCTCACAGTCATAATCATTCAACAGCTCCACCCAACGTCGTTGGCGCATATTCAGTTCCTTTTGGTTGAATATATGTTGAAGACATTTATGATCCGTGAATATGGTACACTTAGTGCCATATAAATAATGACGCCAGATTTTCAAGGCAAATACCACTGCGCCTAATTCTAGGTCATGTGTAGTATAATTCCTTTCATGAACTTTCAACTGGTGTGACGCGTACGCGATGACTTTTTCACGTTGCATTAACACGCAACCCAAGCCTTGATGCGATGCAAATACACCACAAAGTCATTGGTACCGTCTAGGAGTGATAGTATCGGTGCTTTACATAGTTTCTCATTCAATACTTGGAATGCCGATTCATGCTTTTCTCCCCAATAAAACTTTCTATCCTTCTGGGTAAGCGAGGTTAGCGGTTGAGCAACCTTGGAGAAGTTCTCAATAAATCTCCTGTAATATCCCGCTAATCCTAGGATTGTCGTATTTCCGTGGGGGTTCTTGGCGTGGTCCAGCTCTTTACAGCCTCGATTTTTGAAGGGTCAACATGTATACTGTTCTCGTTCACCACGTGACCGAGAAATTGTACCTCGCGAATCCAAAATTCGCATTTCGAGAACTTAGCATATAATTGCTCCTTCTTTAGCAACTCCAATATAGTTCTCAAGTGTTGACCGTGTTCTTCCTCAGTTCGTGAGTATATCAATACGTCATCTATAAAGACGATCACAAACTTGTCGAGGTATAGCTTACATACCCGGTTCATCAAATCCATGAATATTGCAGGGGAATTTTCCAGACCAAAAGGCATAACAAGGAACTCATAATGACCGTAACGGATCCTAAATGTCGTCTTAGGAATACTTTCCTCTTAGATTCTTAACTGATGATACCCGGATCTTAAATCAATTCTTTGAATAAAAACTCGACCCTTGTAATTGATCGAACAGATCATCAATCCTCGGTAATGGGTACCGGTTGAGGATAATTAACTTGTTTAGTTCCCGGTAGCCTATGCACATTCGGAAGGTTCCATCCTTCTTCTCGACAAAAGGCACCAGAGCTCCCCATGGCGCGGAACTCGTTCTAATGAATCCTTTGGCAAACAACTTTTGAAGTTGTGTAGATAGTATTTGCATTTATGACGGAGCTAATCGGTATGGAGGATTCGTTACTGGTGCGGTTCCTGGCACCAAATCAATGCGAAAGTTGGCGTGTCGTTGCGGAGGTAATCCAGACAAGTCTTGTGGAAAGACTTTGAGGGAATTCCTTCACAACGGTTATTTCCTCTAATTTTGTCTCCTCAGTTTCCTTGTCGACTACATTAGTTTGAAAGGGTATGCAACCTTTCTGTAGGCACTTCTAGCCTTCATGCAATTAATGATTCGTAAGGGCGTATCGTGCTTCTCTCCTTGTAGTACAAGTGTTTATTCATCTGGCAGGGGGATGCGGATAGTTTTCTCAGGACAACCTACTTCTGCTCGGTTATACGTCAACAAGTCTATGCCAAAGGCTATGTCGTAACAACTCAGATAAAAGGGTAAAAGATCGATATTAATTCTTATTCTCCAAGTTCCAAAGTGCATCCTTTTTAAAAAAAACTAACCCTGACTTGACTAATTTACCGTTAGCAAATTCTATAGAATGAGGGAACGTCTATCTTACTTGACTCTAGGTCAAGTATATTTTGAATTCTATGGAGATGAACTAGAATTGGCACAGGTATCCAACAAGATGGATGCGAGATGTTGGTTGATAGGAAACGTGTCAGTGACCTTTTAATGATTCCCCATGACTCAGGGATCAAAACAGTGTATCTCAGATCTTTGGTATTGATTTCGGACCATCTCGGATTACTGTTCCGAATTACGTATCGGATACCTCATTTCAGACGGATTCCCATCTCGGGTCACCATCTTGGATAGCGATTCGGATTACCATCTCGGACCATTGTTTCGGATTGGGTACTGTTCCGAGTTGAACTCAAAAAAAGGTGGGAAGTTAACCGGATGAGTACTAAATGTTTTGGTACACAGAAATTGATCCATAAACAATTTTACAAACCGATTGCATGGTTAGAATCGTGTGATTTTTAGAAAAAAAACTGACATTATATATCATTGGATTCGTATCGATAAGACTAGTCTAACGCTAATTCTTCATTAGCTATCTTGATAACGCGGTTAATTTACAAGACTCTAATTCGAGTATAAGCTTAACATCTAAAAACACTAGCTAAGCTCGGTGTTGGTATCAAAAGAATTGACACGTAATGAATGTAGAGTAGAACGTACGCATGACGACATCAGGATGTTGTGGGGTATCCATAGTTTCTGCTCACCCACACTTTAATTCACTTGCTAGATTCATTCTTGAGACGTTCATGCTTGAAGTGGCCTTCATGCCACACTTAACATCCTTGTTCTTGGTTGAGTCTTACTAACTTATTGGTTTCTGTTTTGTGTCTTCATTCACCACACTTCTACTCTTGGCACTTTTGCAAGTGCCCTCTTGAGGAAGTTTTCACTTATCACTTTTAGGATTTCAGTAAGTTATTGGAATATTTCTTGGTGCTAGAATCAATTATGGCAGCAATTACCTTCGTTTTTATCATCACGGGAGGTTCCTCTTTCGTTTGTTATTCCCTCTCGATCCTGCCTTAAGGGGTGGTATTTTTGCCTCCCGTCGCTAGTAGGTTCCACATGCGTTTCCTTCCTTTCCGCACCTTTCTTTGATAATTCTCATTCTCATCGCATCCTTGGTGAGACTAACTTCGAGAGTTACCGTTTGAGTGATGAAGGTAGGGTGGGATAATGTGGTCATGTTTTGGTTCTTAGAGGCTAAACCCCAAATGTAGTGCTCAATGCGTTTGATATCAGGTGTTCCCCAGTAAGGAACCACCCTTGAGAGATCGTGAAAGCGTCGGGTGTAACCAACAGCGTTGGCTGCAATCATGATTGAGTTCTAGGATCCCGTTTCTACCCTTGAGTTCTAGTTAGTGAGTAATACACTTCTCGCATAGGATTTTTGAGTTCTTCCCATGATGACCTCTTCATAGTGTCACTCCTTAAAGTTTCTACTTGAGGATTTCACCAAGTTAATGCTGCTTTCAGCAAGAGACTCTTTGTTTACCTAATCGTTTACTCAGGAGTGCATTTACTAGCATTGCTAACCGATGTTGTCTTTATTGAGTGGACCTAACCTACCGCACCTCTCGCACCAATGAGGTCTTGCGGGTTACCGTGCGGGAAGGCCTTAGAATTTAAAACCTTGTATGATCGCATCTTCAGGTGTAGCGCTGCCACTCGTTCTCAATCTATCGGGATCCGAACCATATGAACTACCGGTACCACGAGTATCGTTACTAGTGTCGAATAAGTTACCCTCGTGTCGTACGATTTCTGCAACCGTATGTCCTTCCATAAGAACTCTAGTTCGGCTTACCCAGTAAGTCATGGATTAACTAACCCCATTTGGGTGTAGACCTTCCTTTTGGCGCCATGTTTCTTCTTAATACCTAATATTAAAAGAAGCTAGACATATATTTGGATAAATATAGTCTACCATGCATCTAAGAATAAAGAATGCCATCGGTCATGGAAACCTCAAGATTGCATTGTTCATACATGTTTGAAACAATGATAACGTGAATAACAACAGTCCAAAACTCGTGGTACCTCTTGCGTGTATCAGCCATATGTCTAATTAGAAAGGAAATAACTCGTTGAGGAGGAGAAAACAAACGGTCGTCTCCAATCTTGTAGCATGTACCCCATACTCCGTGGACTTCGATCGTCCAAAGTAGGAAAGAAAATCCTTCGCCACACCAACCCATGTGACGAATACGTTGATATCCCTTGAGCTCCACGAGCTACAGCTAGATTGTTATAATTTCCATAGACTGCAATGAAGGTGTTGAAGCATGGCTTGTGCCATACTATCCCTTGGAATGAGACAAATACGATGGAGTTTAATGTAATCTCTTTCCAATAAATAAGATGAGGTACCATAAACACCATGGAACCAACCCAAGTACAAGAACTCTAGACCGTTGAGAAAATATCCTCCTTGGGTGGCCAACCAGTTTTTCTTTGTTTAGATGACTAGTCTCAATCGAGTCGTGATATAGATCGAATGTTAGATGCGAACAAATACGTCTGGTGTTTCTGTATCGTAGGGTGTTATTGCAACCACCCCGGTTAGTGTCCCACTAGATAGAAACTCGAACAACCTTACAATTTCGAATGAGTAGTGATCTTTAACTTGACCTGCATAGCCCACCAGGATTCTCATCCACTGCAACTTATTATTACGTGGGCCCATGATAATAAATTGCCTTGCATGGTCACCCTAGTGTTCTACCGTTCAAAGATGACGATCAGTAAGAGGGAGAGGACGCTATTGTCAACATACCTTCAACATAGAAGGGACCTTCGTGATGGTTCACGTGCTACCGTCCCTTGACATTACTCGCGAAAAGGCACGTCGTTAGACAGATTTAGAAATAGATAGAATTTGCAGTAATAATAACTAGAGGGGCACCTTCAAGATGAGTACTTCACCTTTCCTTGTCTGGAAAAAGTGTCGTTATCAATGATTAATATGGGTCACAGGGACCCCGTCCTGCTAATAGAGTTGTTGTCCAAAGCTAGCACCTCCGCCTCTCCGTCACTACCGAAGCCAGGCATCTCCGCATCCGCGGGAAAAGCAACCACCTTATGTAGAATCGATCCTACGGTCTCACTTAGGAATCACGTTCGCCCTAAGCTCCGGAATAGATGCGAGGTCGATATTCTCATTGTGCAAGTCACGGATAATAATAATATCCATAGTCGAAGGTATTTCGTTTTTGGCAAAATATTCCGTACAACACATATATAAATAAATTATATATATAATCACTTAAAATCCCATCTAGCCAAGACTTCTATCTTTGTAACATGTCCATGACACATAGTCTTATAATGTAATGTGTCTCTTTCTCATAGACTAATCATGTATTGATCCTGCTTGTTACTTATAGTTGAGCTCGTGTGATAGATCCTTGTGTTATCGTGACACAATGAAAACCTTTTTGTTATCTTTTTATAATTCTAAAACATTTCTATCATGTTTTAAACTTTGTTTTCATGTGTGAGCCCCTGGTGATTGTAGACCAACTTTAAATAAAAGTTTTTCCCGGGTTCACTACAATCGGAGCTCTGATACCAACCTGTCACACCCCGGTCGTAGCGGAAGCGCAAGTGTGTGACTATTGGGTAATCATTGCATCCAATTTAGTAAACAGTATTAAACAACAACGATGTCATGCCATTACTAAGTTTCATTACACATTTAGAACCTTCAAAAGTGGAATCACATTGTTATCTGTTTCAGGTTACCATTACAAACATAGTTTAAAACACATTGTTCCAAAATCGACATTGTTTTCATCACAAATTCATCATTGAGGCTTTGACCTCTATATACCCATACAAGGTTGGGTATAAAAGGCAAACCCTCCAAAATGTATTACATCGTTGTCTTGACTAATTCCCATACCCGGATCCCATCACCAGCTCAAGTCTTGCGTCCTGAAATACATGTAATTTTAAAAATGTCAACATAAAGTTGGCGAGTTCATGTAGTTTAATGTTTTTGTATCAAAATGTCATCTTTGAAATCCTGTAATGAAATCCAAGTATGTTATTAGCATCAATGAGTTATTTAAGGATCTACCAGTGTGTCGCGAGCACCCTGACATACTTGTGCCATAAGTAAGTAACCAAACCGAGACTACTTTGACATCATTGGGATCACAAAAGCACTCCGAAGGGTATACCAACCAGGAGTGGAGCGGGTCTCAAACTTAATAGATCTACTTCTTTTGCACATTGGTCACTAAGTGATTAATGGTTACTATTGTCATCATCCTACTTACCCACAGTGATTTGTTATCTACTAACCCATAGCTAACATACTGTTTTGACATGCCATGTATTTCCCCTCGATAGTTTAAAGCAAAACTTGAGATAATTGAAAGGAGGGACATGAACTCACAGTTTTTGCGTTCCGTTAAGTCGTACTATTTAGCGATCGGTGTCCGCAACGTATGTAACCTACATGCGTATTGGTTTCATTAGACACCTAGGTCTCAATGGACCTTGTACTCGTTGTTCATCTTGAATCCTTGTTATGTATCCTTTCGTTATGATTGAACAAGTTAAAATGTTATCATAGTTTGGTAGTTTGTTTGTTCGATTAATATTGTTATATATATTTCTTAAATATATATATATATATATATATTGTTTTCAAATCATGTGTGAATAGGGCCTTGCCTTTCACATGTCATTGGGCCTAGCTCATGTTTTTATGTCTTTGGGCCTAGCCCATGTATTTTATGTTTTTGGGCCTAGCCCATGTAATTTATATTTTTGGGTCTAGCCCATGTAATTATATTTTTGGGCCTTTATTCGTTGTGGGCCTCATCCATACATATTTTGAATTAGGCCTTGTCCAAGACTTTTACGATTTGGGCCTAGCCCACATTTATTTATTAAAAGCTCATTTTCTTATATGTATTTACTTATAATTTTCTAGCTTTTTATATTTTTAACTTTGCGGATTTTGATTTCGATAACAATATATATATATATATATATATATATATATATATATATATATATATATATATATATATATATATATATATGTTGAACGTCTAAATATATATTTAGACTCGTCGTCGGCGTCGTTCATTACATATTCGTTTTCCTCGAGAATCGCCCATTGTTGTAATGACCTTTCGTGCCAGCAATTCACCCATTGGTTGTCAACGCGACAGTGTAATCTTGAATGTTCGCCTAATGTCCGCATCGTTTCGATTGTCCGATTATTGTTTCGATGCTTTTCAAGAATATATATTTGTTTTGTCACCAACACTTAGCGTATTGATCAAGTGTTTGTATTTTGTATATTGGATATTTTTATTGTGAATACCCTAAGTTTCTAATACATACACATATGTATACATACAAATTTATTGGTAACAAATGTATAAATATATACTTGTATTATTTTCCAAGTAGAGAAATATATATTTGTAAAAAGCATTTATTTTTACTTATAAATATATATTTGTAACTTTGTTAAACACTTGGCCATTTAGTGATAACACTTGTCATCAGAGTCTACTTAATGACGATTTAAGTTACTAATCGCATTTAGTCCCACTAATCACCCCACTAATCATGTCTTAATCGTGATTAGATTTTTAGAAAATTTCGCCATAGTTTCCCCTAAACTATGGCATTTTCCACGTTTTAAAAACGTATTTAAAACTGTTTAAGCTCATAATCATCATCAACAATCCATCAATATTTATTTTACATAATTAAACTATCATTATCCATGAATTTTTATGGTTTAAAATCCTAGTAAATCAAGTGGGTTTTTAATATTTATTAACCATTTCAAAACACTACTTTATCATGTTATTTAACCAAATCCATGCATTTAACCCCTTGATTACTACACATTTTTAAGGTGATTACAACTTAAATACAATTGTTTACTTCTTATAAAATTATTCATATGCATAAAAATTATCTTTAAATTGTAGTATTTTTCATGGATGATGTAGTTGATGATCTTGTTTAGATGTAAACCTAATCATGTTTAAATCTTCATTTTTATACTAAATCACACAAGATTATCCAACTTTTATATCATACTTTTAACACAAACAACTTCAACATCTTAACTAGCAATCATATAAACATATAATCAACACAAAATAAACAATATTTAGTGTTATTATTATGTGTGTAGTTAGGATTTTTGGTTTAACTTTTCTTGATTTTCAAGATGAATCAACTTGTACACTAATAATCTAAGCATAAAAATAAGCTAGATTATGGAGGAGTTTAGCTTACAAAGGGTGCACAAGTTCCTTGATGAATATGGAAGAAAATGAAGTTCTTTAGGAAGCCCTAATGCTCTCCATCCTTGCTAGCTTCTTTAGTAGACTTGATTAGGCTTTAAGATGTATAAAATGTGGTGTTTTTGGGTGGCCAAATGATGGTGTATGGTGGTGGTGTTGAGCCGTGAACAAGGGGAAGAAAGGAAGGAGAAAATGTTGCAACTTTGTGAAGAAAAAAAAATGATGAACATTTGTTGAAAATGATGATATATATCTAATCTTTCATTCAAGATCACCACACATCAAGACCCTACTTCAAATTCTTAATTTTCAACAAAATCAAGTGGCATGGGGCCCACTTGTAGCCGTGAATTGGAGAGGGGTAAAGTGTAACTTATAATTTTTACACATGTTATAATTATAGATATTTTGGTAATTATGTTAAGTATAGTGATTAGGATTAATGATCTACCATCTTAAGCATAAGAGTAGAGTTTAGAGTGTATTTATATGGTATTTAATCCACATGATCCTCCAATATAAGTTTCGGATGACGGATACGTCGCTAGATCGCTCATCGTCATAATATTCGCTAATAAACGAAACTATTTATTTAGTACCGGAAGCTTTTGTTTTCGACCACCACAATTAATATGGTTTCTACTTAGTGCATTTCTGATCCAAAAATATGTATGACTAGTTCGCTAGACGAATATACGATGAGTTATGATGGCCGACATGTCTTTCGTTCGATCGATATCGGTACTTTTATGTTCCGCCGTCGAACTTTTCTGAAAGTTGTGTTTCCGTGACCTCATATTAGTTGAATGGATTCTGAGTTCCAAATGAGGCTTAACTAGTTCACTAGATGCCCAGATGATGCTAACGGCCACTAAAATATTCGTCGTTTCAACAATCGACCGCTTTCCAGTCGAATTGTGCATTGCCTGACGAATGACCGGAAACGATGTCTTTTGTGCATTCTTGTTATTCTCACATTATTTTAGGATGTTTAACATTGTTTTATTCTTATCTTTACATCCAGAATCCTCCAAATTAGTCTTGCGGACAAATCGACATTTGTCGCCTATTTGGTCGAAACGGACAATTTTGCAATTTAGACGTTATACCGGAAAGTTATGTATTATTGTAATGATTGATCTCAAATATGTATTTTCATTGGTATATGGACTCAGTATGGCTTTAACATGCCGTTATTCCTTGTTCTGATATGTTTTAGCGGGTTTACCGACACAGTTAGTGTCACCGCAATTAGTGCGCCCAACACTTTCTACCAACACTTTTAGGGCATTGTTTTGGTTTGTTTCGCGTCGTAACGGAAACCAGTATATGTTATGATCAGATTTACTTGCCCTAATGACGTACGACTCAGTTATGCAATTAAATTACGATAACTATGCATGAGATTATAATATAAAATTTGTGATTAAATTGTACGGAATTACCGGTTATTTGCCATTTGTCACAAGTCTAATCAAGCTTTTTATGATTTATATAATCTTCACAAGTTTGATCAAATTTTCTTTCATGACCATTCTTGATTAGATTCTTGAGGGTTGTTTTAGGAAACTTACCCCTATGATGTCAAGCTAGCTAAGGAAGATCATCAGTAAGCAAGGGGGTGTGCGTTAATGACGTTAATTAATTAAATAGTTTATTGAAAGCGAGTGGAACAATAATGTCACCATTAACTTGGGCCATTAGAGTTTCCGCCTAATCCTTCAAATCTACCAACAATCTTACAACGCCATTAACTTGGGTCGTTTATGTTTTCTATGTCTATGTAGAGTCAGAACATGTTAATGCTCTTAGCGGAGGTTAAAGGTTTTGGATGAGACTTCGGGTTGGGTAAGCTCTTGCCTTTGTGCACAGATAACACCAAAGTGTAAATGACTTGATATACATAAAAGTAACTACCTTAGGGGAATTGATGACTCACCGGCAATGGGTGCACTTGCCCAACGTGAGTTGTATTGGATAGTAATTTATCATGTTTTTAAAAGTATTAAAACTTGAACTTGTACATAAAACAACCTAAAATTAACCATTTGTTATAAGCACACCGAACCACGTCATGTCCCAAGAAGCAAGTATCCTCCACAAGACAAGACATGATGTGAAGCTTTTAAATCTAAATTGTTATTGATAATTTGGTATCTAGTCTCATGCTTTAAATTATGGGGTTTGGTGATTGATAAAGAAAAGAAACGAGAAAACTATTTTTTACTAAGATTGAAATCATATAGGAGAAAACTATATCATCTAGATGTTAAATCAACTTAACCTAATGAATGATTATCAAGAATGATTTTTTTGTTATGACGGTTATTCCCTATAAAGCTAGTTAGGGGCGGATCTTGCATACTCGAGGGGTAGCCTGCACTACCCCTCAATTTTCTTGGTGAATTACATTTTTAGTGTAAATTTTTTATTTGTTTTCATTTTGTGTATCCGCTACCCCTGAATAACATAATTTTGGCCAACGTTATCCATTAACTTTTCTTCTAGATCCGCCACGGAAGCTAGTATAGCGCTAGAGAAACCTAGGCGATTCAAAACATAGGACTCTATAACTCTTAGACCTTGTGCCTAGCTTCCCTATGACCTAATACAACAAACAATCCTTCATTTGAAGTACTAATGATAAGAGGTGTATTAGTACTATAGACACACACAAACTCCTCAAAACAAAAGAAAGAATTTATTATTACTTTAATTTTTATAATTTAGAAAATTCTTACACACACTTAATGGTGTATAAACTCGCTTCAGAATTCTTTACACCAACAGAGTTGCCTAGGAAAACCCTAATAGATTTCCAAACCCCTTTGTTCATATTAGTCCAAATGTAACACACATGATTCAACAATTAAACATATAGATTTATCTTGCACTCGTTAGAGATCTTGAGCCGTATATTGTAAACCTAGAAATAGAACATATCAACTCCAAATCATCTGTATATCTAGAATCAACACATCTGTATAAATCATGGATAATCAGTATAATCAGGCACGCAAACACACCATAAAAGTAAGTACCAAAAACTTTACTAATAAAATAAGAAGTTCCGAATTTGGCCAAACAATCAAATTAGTCCTAGTTGAAATTCATTTATACCTAGATGAATAACAAAATTGTAATGAAAATAGATAGATAAAAATGATGCATCGGCTCGACGTCTCTAATCTTTAATATGACAACATCTCCTAACGAATGTAAGGTAATCGGCCTTCAAAGTCTGTACTTCCTCCTTCAAATACTCTCTAATAGTGGGACAGTTGGTAAAATTTGTAATCCCCAAAGTTGTTGCCATTGCATTCCTTTAAAAAGTGAATACTAGGGTTTTTTTTCAATTTACGATGTGCTACTTGTGTATATACAGTTATATGGTCTCTTCAATGTCGATTGTTAATCCTGATTTCCGGCTATACAGATCGTATGCATCTATATAGTAGTACGCAAGCTTCTTCAAATCTATAAAACTGCAACCAAGTCCTCCATTTTAAAGTCCACCCAGTTGAAAACTGAATCTTTATAAACCATCTCACAGACATGCAAATTCACTTGTGACATGACTAAGTACAATTATTTAACAACTTCATGGTATAATTACAAACAAAATGAGGATACATTAATGTATAATTTATTAGACATCACGCGCGTTAAAGTGGCATACACATATGTCACCTTTAATGTTGCACCTTCGATGTATGCTGAAAATACACCCAAGTGAGAAATGGAGCCAAGGTACGCATATTCAGCTTCCAGCATAAGCACATATAAGCATGTTTGTAAAAAGGTGTTGCTTATTAAATGGTGCCCTTATTTTTAGGAATCTTGTTTTGAAATTAAGTGTGCGTCTCATTTCTAATGTGTTATTCAAATGTATATTTCAGGTAACAAGCTTCAAGTGGATGACAAGGAATGGTCAAGTCTTGGAGTGGGGGCAAAATCTGAAATTTCTGAAATGCCTAAATCCTAGGGGGTCTCGGCTGTTGGATTTACTCTTCGGTATATAATACTTCAACCATAAATTTCAAGAAAATCTAGCAACGGAATAAAATTCTTATAATCCGTGATAAAATTCAAAAGTTTATGCCCATAAGATAAAATATAATTATCTAAAAAATATAACGTTGTACTACTCCTGGATGGGGGAGTAAGCCTTCAACCAATTCCCTAATATCCACAAGTTGACCAATACTTTATCCTGATGTGCACACTAAAGGTCAACTATGCTGAGTGGGTTCCGGTTTATTAAGGCAACTTTAAACTTTAAAACAAACATACCATACACGTATGGCACATAAACATAACACATAACTTTGCATAATGTAACACAACATTATACCATCAACTATAACATATATAACTATACTTTATGTAGTCGTACAATCATTGGCAAGACACAAAGTCATTGCCACTATTTTGTGTTCATGACGTTATTATAGACTTGTTTTGACAACACTGATTGTCTAAACATGCATAGTTTTGATACTTTATACTTTATCACTTTAGCTTTGTACATTAGCTTTATGAAAATCTTGAGTAAGTCTCCTTAAACATTGATAGTTATGAATACTATGAGTTTGAACGCCCAGAGAAAGTTATGACAAATCTTGACAAAGATTCACGTGAGAAACAGACAAATTCTTGCATAAGTCTTGGATGCAAGTTCTTTAGAACTTTTTTGCATGCGCTAAGTCAGTTGTGCAGCATAGCTTTTCACATCAACCATGCACAAACTATCTAAGTGAATACTTTCAAAGCCATGCGAATACAATCTATTCGCAAACTATCTATTAGCAGGTAATTATTTTCAAAATATCTATTTTCAATAAAATGATTGCGAAAACTATATATACACGTAAACTATGCAAGCGAATACTATACTTTTCGTAGGTTAAGAGGTGCAAAAATTTACTATATTCTCTGTAGAAACCCTAGAATAGTTGTTGGTAGCGGCACCACTATTTAGATCTTAAAACACATCAAAATTCCAACTTTATGTACCCAAATACTTCGAAATAGACTTCTATCAAGTTTCCAGGCATAAAAGTTTCCATAAACTCGAACTTTATCGAGACAGCTTACCTTTAAACTATGATGCTTGAATCTGATCTAAACAACTTGATGTTTAGTTTATGCCCTTTAACTTGTAAACATTCGTGGATGACAACCCGCACCCCAACGTGCTTTTTCTGACGAAACATCTGTGGAAAAAGGTGATGTTTGAGCTTCTTTGGTGATTCTAAAACCTCAATATGAAAAATACACAAAATGAGATGGAGGCTACTAAGGTTCCTTTTCCCTTTTTTAGGTTTGTGATAGTACTACTACATTGCCCCCCATGGGCTTTCTAAGCCTTTTCTTTTACATAAATGGGCTTTATTTCCTTAATAAAATTTCAAACGCCATATTCTATTCTTTAGGGGGCGTTTGGGATTGCTTATGAAAATTTTTTATGACTTTTCAAAAAGTTAATAAGTCATAATAGAGTGATTTTTCAAAACTCCTTATAACTTTTCCCCTCATATACACTCATAGTACCAAACACAATTTCACTTTTCAAAAAGTCAATAAATTATAAGTTGACTAAAATAAACAATCCCAAATACCCTTTTAAAGTCTCACTATCCATTTCACACTTTTCTTAAAATTTAGGATGTTACAATTTTAGTTGCCCATTTTTCAATGTTAAACGTGTAAAATTTTTTATGAAATTTGTTATGGCTTCAACTAGCACCCTACTTTTGAAATTTGAATAATATTTTTATAGTTACAACTACTAATATTTAGTTGTGTAAGCTCTTAAAGTTTTCTATCATGTGTTAAACTTAGAAAAAGTTACAACCATTCTACAAAAAAAAAGTATAAAAAAGTTTACTAGCTATAGATATTACAAGTAAGAAAGGATTTGTTGTTAGACTATTAACAAATCTAAGATCACTAAGTTCTTGAAAGATTTAAATTTTATCATTCTAATTTGCACATTATATTTCTAAATTCTAGCATTCACATTTTCATACTCAATATCATTTTTAGCAACATAATTTTGAACCATTTTTTTCTTTTGTTAATAACGGTCAATTTTCTCATATACAATCACATTCGAAACATTTTCACTTTAAAATTGCGCTTGCGGGTTTTTACTGTAAGGCACGTGACAAAACAGGATCCAAGACACTAATCATATAGAACGACTTCTATATGAGTTTGAAAAAATTTCCTGTTTACTCATTCATGAGAAAATACTATTTAAACAATTGAGTTGCGAAGCGTAAATAATTACATAATCGATCGTTAATGAAACTAAAGCTGAGTCTAAATGTTTGATGAACTCAATGCGACTCCATAATGCATCATATTCCTGATGTGTGCTACCTTAGCAACCTGAGAAAGACATACAAGAATAAGTGTCAACGCATAATGATGAGTGAGTTCACAAGTTTTATTCACAAATATAAAACCATTCATCGGTTCAGTTTTTTACAGTTTGTATTAGTGATTAGCAGTTTCTTGTTATACTTGCAGGTAGCTAACCTATACGTTATGTCACTAAGCATTCGCAACTGAAGCTGATTGGTTATGAGTTGTTGCCTTTGATTACCAGGTCTATCACTAACCATGGTGATGTGATAGGTAAATTTAACACCCGTTCGACCATTACAGGTCGAGTTAGCGGGGCTTGTCAGGCCCAGTGATACTACTCAAAATTCCCTCGTTATACTCCAAAACTAACGGTCCGAGGTGAAGGGCTTACTTGTGATAAATGAGCACTTTCATGAACATAATTAATATAACAAAAACTCTAATTATTGTGATGTTACCTTACCGTAACGTTATGACATTACTTTACCGTAATGTAACATGCTTTCTCCCCCTGTGTTTTCGTAAAAGTTAAAACAGTAGGGGTTGTGAACTCACCTTTAATATGTCCGGCTAGAATTAAAGTGACTAAGGGTAGGTGTGGTCAACCACATCCTAATATGGTTACCGTTTAGTATTAGTTATCATCCACGTATGCCATTCGAATCCTACACAAATACTAACACATAATATGCAAATCACGTTGACACTTAGTTATCCGTTTGTGTGGGTATGTGTATGTGTTTATCTCATAACATGCAACACGTTTAACAACATTTATCTAAGCATTAATCATGCAAGGACACATAAATCAAGCAATAACCTACACTTATACACAATATCACTATATTTCAGCCAATCCAGTTAATTTAAGTTTTCTAGCAGTTTTTGCGAATTTTTGATAAAATATTAACCGGATTAGAAAAATTACGAATAAATTAAGAGTCCTACTAAATAGTCCGGTTGTATTTGTGTATTTTTTCTAAAGGTCCAATTATGCACAGAAAAATCATAAAAAATCATTTAGCACATTAAGGGCAAATTCGTCACATTTTGTTGATATTTTACCGTATAATTTATTTAAAATCTCTGTCGATCCGATTGACGAAATTCAAGTGGGAGAATTTTATGACCTCCAAGAACTGTCTACCGTAAAAATTTCACGAAACTCCAGTGGGAGAATTGTAGTACCACCCCACTCCCTCGCCTTAAAGGCCCTTAGCTTTAATCATACCCTTCTGAGAAGTTCTATCATTAACCATGTCTAAAGAAAGGTGTTAAGCAAATCCCAAGTCAATTTAGATTTGCCTCTACGCCACCTAGGGGTGTTGGATATCCAAAAATTTCGGATAGTGAATATTAATATTCGAACCCGTATCCGAAATTTTGAATTTCGAATATGGATCGGATATCCAAACGAATATACGAATTCATAAAAAAAATAAAAAAAAATGGTTTTGTGCATAGACTAAAAGTAAACCTAACGAACTTTTATAAATCCACATCCGAATCCGATTATTTACTTTTTTTTACTATATTTCAAACTAAACATAGTGCTCATATACTATATATATTAATAAAATTTATTAGTTTTTCGGATATCAGATAATTCGATTATCCGAAAATTTTAGAAATCCACATTCGAATCCGAGTTTCTGATTCGGATTTACGGATATTTCGGATCCAAATTTTTTTGAACACCCCACGCCACCTCCTCTCAATAATGAGCATTTCCACTTATCTAACCAGTGTCATCATCTGTCTGCTCTTCACATGACCAAACCATCTCAATCACCCATCTCTTATATCTTATCCTAAATACTAGTCACCACAAAGCTTTCTCGAAAAAAAAACTTCACTTCGTATCGGGCCAACCTTGTGTGCCCACACTTCCATCTCATCTTTGTTACCTCTAGTTCATACACATATGTCTTCTTGAGGGCCCAACAATTTGTACCATATAACATAGTTGGTTCAATCAGTGGCAGAGTTTGAACAAAAGTTCAGTGGGGCTCGAAAGTCATGGGACCAATTTTTTTTCCTCTAGCTGTGTTTCGGTTATATTTTTGGGTTGGGTCAAACAATAATAACTCCAAATATCATTATTCTTCATTCATTATAAGTACCGTTCTTACATATAAAAAACTATATATTGTTTAACAAACAATGACCTAAATATTTATGATGATATGAGAGAAATGGTAACGCATAGAATTTTTTATAACTCAATACGACAATACGTATAAAATAGCTATGTTCTTCACGATTTCATTTATCTCAATACGAAAACCATACAATTAATATGTCCAACAAGTTTGTGCTAAATCAGGGGTGGACCCACATAGAGCTGGTCGGGGTCCTCAGACCCCAATGATTTTTAAAAAAAGTGGATACGATATGTTAAATTTATAAGGATCCCATAAATATAATTAGGTGGACACCATAAAAATAAAAGAAAGTTGGTGTAATGGTTTTTACCAACAAGAGGTCATGGGTTCAATTCTTGTATAGATTGTATTTTTTTTTCTTTTCTTTAGCTAAGAGGTTGTTTTTTACCTTTAATTAGGCTCTAAATGGTTTAGCACTTAGTGGTTCAGACTGTTTGTTTCTCGATATAACGCCAGAACGTTAAAAACCAATATTAAAATACTTTCCGGAAATAGGCCCATATTTTTTTTCCTGACATTATGTAATAAAGGATAATATTCCCAAAAGTATGAATCCACATAACTGGATTAATAAAACATGTGCAAACAAGCATTTAGAAAAAATTCGCCATGACCCATTTGCAAAACGACTAATCCTTACGAAAACAAAACCTGCTTAACAACCAAAGTTTTTAAAAAACAAACATAACCATTACCACATTGACATACTAGCATTTCACTAAAACAAACGTTGGACTTAAACTCCAAAATACAAATAATTAAGTCTAATTGGCCCAATAAGGAAACACATATACTTAGTGAACAAAATATCACTAAATCCTCCTAAAGTTGATCCGCTTCCAAGACTTGATCACTTTCGTCTTTCTACCATCACAGTCTGTCATATAACATTACCATATAATTAGTGTCGACCGAGAAACTATGGTAAGCATAATAATAACTAATATACTGATTGAACCGAATTATTGTAAACGACTTGTGAGCTCTTTTCTTCTTTAATGATTCCTTCAAGCCACCCATTTGATTCTCATGAATTATCACCTACATTAAAAACAGAAAAAATATTAGCTTGTTCTAAGTGAGGACTCATCGTTTGATTTTGTATCAAACATAACGGAGTATTCAATGCTCATAACGCCCAACCAAACCATGTCGAGCCACCACTTCATTATCTCGTGTCACACATTTCGTGTTCTCAATTCTAATATGGGCGCCCTTTTTTATCCATATCTCATGTATATCCTTGTTAATATAGAATCAAAGACACTTAAAAGTAAACCATTATCAAACCCCTTTGGTCAACATAAATAAAATGGTAAATCGCCACATAACTATGTTGTAATTTATTAAACAACATATACTATTATCAACAATCATTATTACCAAACATACTCTTAATCATTCATACATGTATTCATAACATAACTCAAATATCTTATATAGTTTTAACGACACAAGTGTCATTCATTCATAAGCAATACTAAATGAACACATGTTTTTGCACATTCAAGTTACAACACCCATGACTTCTTAATTTGGCATATGCATCCATATTCAAGGAATCACTCACTTCAAGTCATGTAAATATATATATATATACACACACACATTGAGATTTAAAACAACAACATAATCACATCCGATTGGTTCCTTATAGATTCATTAAGATTATGCAAGTACTATAAAATTTAAGTTTTTCACTCAGCTTTACGCAGCTATAGTAATTCTGTATTTTCCCCTCTTTACAGTGAGTATTTTACTTCAAACGAAAATTCTTAGTAATGATGACTCCGAGACCTCTCCGTGGATATAAAATTTGCCCCGAACGGACATTCTGTTGATTTTCTATGAATTTTTAAATACTAGCAAAAATCTGGAAATAAGCTGAAATTTCAGCACTTGGGTATCTCGACCAATTACCATTTTGTACTCTTTCTTGACGGGTTTAAACCCCCAAAACATCGCTAAAACAATACGTTATTGTTAAGTTAAACCATATCCAATAAGTTGTATTACTGAGTCTGAATGGTTAAAATCTCTAATCTGAATTGGTCAGACATTTGCTTCTGAACGGTTAAGCATTATGTTGGCTCTAAATGATTCAGACCTCTTACTAGTTTAGCACTTAATAGTTCAGAGCTATTACTGGTTCAGCATTTAAGCATTCAGAGGTTGCCAAACAGCCCCTAATTAATTTTTTTAGTTCTATAACTTGAATTTTGTTACTTGTCTATTTGTTTAAGATTTGTTACTATGAATATTAAGTTTAGAAATTAGAATGACATGGTATTTTTATTGTGTGTTTTCTAATGAGTAATAATTATATATTTTTGTTATATGTTCCTCGCTCTGATCCGACTTGAACGAGGACCGAGCCAAAAAATTTAACGCCATATCGTGAAAATATTGAACACCGAAAAAATAGATCCACTAGAAAAAAGTCTTGGCTCCGTCAATACCAACAATCTTATCATATGAAAATCTTAAGATTAAGTGCTTGTTTATTTTCTTATTTATTTATTAGTTTATTTATGGTTCTCTAGTAAACTTTATATAATTAATTGTGATTCCGCCTATATATAAAATGAGCTGAATGTGAAGCCTACGTTCCAAAATAATTTGATTTAACGTATTTAAAATTAAAAGTTAAAGGAATAAGTGTGTGTGTATACATATAGTATATACACTTTAATTCCATCTCCTCAACCAACACCTCTTATATAATAACTCACTTTTCTCCATCTCCCACCATTCCTCCACCTCTTGGCCATAACCACACTATTGAGATATGGTGAGCACCTTGCAAAGCTGGCCGGAACCAGTGGTGCGAGTTCAATCCCTTTCCGACAGCGGAATCAATTGTATTCCAGACTGTTATGTAAAACCAATATACGACCGCCCCTCCTCACTTGACTCAAACCAACCCAGTAATATTCCTGTCATTGATCTTGCAGCCCTCTACTCCGATGACCTTTCGCTACGCAAAACCACCATGGATCTCACCTCCGAAGCCTGCCGCGAATGGGGCTTCTTCCAGCTGATCAACCATGGTGTGAGCCATGATCTGATGGCGGCCACACGGAGGGTGTGGCGCGAGTTTTTTCAACTTCCGTTGGAGGTGAAGCAGGAGTATGCAAACTCGCCTACCACTTATGAAGGATACGGTAGCCGCCTCGGGGTGGAGAAAGGGGCTAAGCTCGACTGGAGTGATTACTTCTTCCTTCACTTCCTCCCTCTTCACATCAGAAATCAATCTAAATGGCCCGCTCACCCACAATCCTGCAGGTATGTTGTTATTAGGATAATTCAAGCTAAAAGACTAGTCTAGTGGATGAGATATCTCTTTAGACTAGCTTTATATGTGTTATACATACAAATTCAGTCTTTAAAGATAGATTTTGATATCTTTACTTCTTCTATCTATCTGTCAACTTTTACTAAAATATATATTCTTTCTTTCTACCACTTCACTTGTTATCCAAAGATTTCATATATTTTTTTTTATAAAAGAATTAAATTGCATGCATTTGGTTTGGTACAAAATATAATCTTAAATTGTTCTTTAGTGTTATTCTATCAAAGATTAATTTGCAAACACTTTCTGCGTCTATTTAACTGCTTTTCAACCATTAAAATATTTAAGTTATATACTAAGTACTACATCTAATCAATCTGTTAACAATAAAATTTAATTTTGAGTCGACCATATATATTATTAAATATTAAAAAGCAGGATTAATGATATTACATGTATCTAAAGGGAAGATATTAAGTAATTAAGTCATCTCCTTTCTAGGTGTCGAGTAAGTAACTACGTGATCACTGTAGCACCAAGTGATCTTTTTTAACAGCGAATTTCTTGTGAAACCTGAACCCAAAACCCATATTTGAGTGTATTAAAAGGTTTTGTCTTGTCACTGGACTATCAACCCTAACGGTTGTAACACCAATCGATTAATCAAGATTCATAGAAACACACATTGGAAGATTTTTCACTTTCTAAAGGTATAATATATATATATATATATGTATATATATACATATATGTATGTATATATATATATATAGAGAGAGAGAGAGAGAGGGGGGACAACCAAATATAACTTTTTATGATACAAAAACCAAACCATACTGTCTAATATGATTTCATATAATTTGGTATGTTTGAACTATTTGTCAAAACTGAATTGTATATATTTTTAGAATTTGGTATGTATGTCAAAATAAAATTATATATATTTTTAGAACGACGCATTTCTTTATTTTTGTGTGAGTAGAACCTAAATGTTGTAAAAGGCTTTGCATTTAGTAATTACGTAGTTTTTTAGTTCCATAAAAATCATTCAGTAGCCACCCCCTCCTTCAACTTAATTAATATCAATATATAAAACTCTTTTGACGTTTTATTGACTTGATTTAATTAATCATTAAACACCGCCTTGGATAACTGAAGAACGACCAAGTTCTTTTTCTACTTGCATGTGCCACGCTAGTGTTTTAACTATTTATTCATCACATCTCTAGAATTCACCTAAATTAATAAATATTAAAAACTTGCATGTTTATTATTTTTTACTTTAATAATATTTTTAGTCCAGATGCAGGTTAAAAAGAAAGCCTGAAAATCATTAAATTCTACTCAACTTGCAGTAATATTTCATTAATTAAAAGAGTTTTTGATCAACTATGCAAATCGATCATTCGAGTTTAATATTGTTTTATTATTATTTAAAATTAAGTAAATAAAATGCTGTAAAGGAATTCTAATTAGTATTGATATGTTTGTATACTTTGTGTGTAATTCGTAAAGTTAAATAGAGAAAAATTGTTCGTAAACACGTATAGAATTTGTCCATGCCAACAAATTAATGCATGGTGATGCTATGTTTTTACCAATCATAAAAAAATTCGTAATAATATAAGAACATTAAAATTAGTTATTTTACGATTAAAAAGTTAGGTAATTAACTTATAATAAGATATTGATAATGATTTTTTCTCTTTAAAAACAGCTTTGAAATATGGATAGTTCTATCTATCTTAGGTGTTAATTATAAAATAAAATATACAATAATTTTTGTGGAGTTATCATAGCATAAAATGATTTTTTAGTATTCATTTATAATCATTAAAGTATTAGTATTCACTAAATCAAATTACCATAACATATGTATTCTGAAATTTTAGATAATAAATTTTGCGTGACTTTTAAGTTTGAACATGCAATTTTTCTTTAGACATAAAGCATATTTTTTTTGAACGACAGATTTCTTTTTAATCTTTGTCATATGTGGTATTTGAACTCAAAACATCTCTATTTGAACCCAAAATATTCCTCTATCAAATCCAGATGTTTAAAAGTTTTACATTTGTCAATGGAAACATCTAATATTTATGAGACAAAAAGCTTTTTTTAACAACAAATTTCTTTTTAATTTATGTCATGTGTGAGACTTGATCTCAAGCCCTGCCCCTTTTAAACCAGATGTTTATATGTTTTGTGTTATAAATACTAACCTTACATCCATATCAAGATATTTATTTCATTTTGATAGGTAAATGTCCTGCACAAGCAACCAGGCATGAGATATATTTTATGTTTCTACAATTATAGGCAAAAACAGTCGATACGATAATTTATTAAATTACTATATATGATTTTATACCCAACTAGAAATTGTTTTGATTTATTTTGTGATAAACAACAATTTTATTATAAAGTGGTAATCATCACCAACGAACCACATGCTAAAAAGTACTTATAATAAGAAAAAACAAAATAAAATCACTCTGTTTAAAAGTTGTACTCAAGCGTATGCATATCTCAACTGTATACTATTTTAAAAAATGTAGGTTGTATTTCTACCACCACCCGCTTTTTAGGTTTTTTTTTATTATCCCTTTTTTGAAATTTATGGTTTTGGCCTTTATGCTTTGTCTGTCGTCGGGGCTGAATTTAGGGCAAGGTGTTGGCAACCGTGGTATAAGCGGCTGGGTTACCAAGTGTGTAGCGGTGGTAATAACCGGCACTAACAGGTTGACAAAACCTGGAACTTGAAACTGTAGCCAAGGTCCGACACAAATTGTTAATAGCAATTTTATGTATAAAGGAAGCAATAACAATATAATATTAAATCATATATCATCTTCTAAAGTCAAAATTAAAGAATTTAAATATCAATAAATATATTTGTGAAATTTAGAATAACACATGGTTTTTTAATTATGCTATTTTTTGTTTTCTTCGTATTATAGAGTGTTAGACCAAATATTTCTTAACCAATTAAAACTAAACATTAGTGGCATTTTAAAAATGTATGTACTTTGTTCGAACTAAAAAAATGTGTCTTTATTATTGTTATTTATTTAAAATCAAATTAGTAATTAGCTCAATAACCCTAATACCAAGTTGGCTAAATTTTAAACCATAAAAAATAATTTATACAAGGGCCACATTTGAATTGGATTTGGTTTACTATTAAAAAAATTAACATATCTCTCTCTCTCTATATATATATATATCGGATTTAAAAAAAACATGTGCCCCTCGAAATGACGGGCCTTGTGCGAAGGTCCCCCAAAACATTATCATAGTTTTGCTGGAAAAAAAAAAACTAAAACGACAGCAAGACCATAATTTTGAGCATTATCATAGTTTTGCTAGAAAAAAAAACTAAAATGATAGCAAGACCGTAATTTTAAGCTAAGGGCAGAACTGTAATTTATCAGGACCAATTAGCGAATGTTAAGCAGCTGCTTGGCACGAATAAAATTAGACCAAGTCAACCAATTAAAACAGAATACTACCACAGTTTGCAAAAAAGAAAAAAAAAACTAAAACGGTGATAATACTATAATTTTAAACTAGGGAAAAGTCGTAATTTGTCAAATCAATGATGGCAAGACTACAATTTTGAATTCGGGGCAAAATCATAATTTTGACTAAGGTAAAATCGTAATTTGTCAAAAACTAAACGATAGCAATACTATAATTTTGAACTGGAGCAAAATAATTTTTAACTGAAGGCAAAATCGTAATTCTAAACTGAGAGTAAAATCATAATTTGTTTTGGACAATTGAAAAGTGTCAGACAACTGTCTGATATTATTCTTTGGCATGCTCTTTATATATATAATATTTTTTATCATATATATTAAAGGTTATTATGCGGAAGAAAATATAAATACTTTACAAGCTATACTAAACGGACTTTGAAACCCCAAAATTGATGCATTTTTATATGTTTGTTGTAAAGTTTTATTTAATTACAATTACGTTTTCATTGAAAAGTTTACGTGAAGACAGTTAAATAATATAATTGATTTTGAGATCACCCGTTTAACATATAATACTTACATAAACTAGTTTTAATATTAAGATAAAAAATGCTTAGAGTTCTATATTCAAACCAAAACAATCTAACTATATCTATCTATATATAGAGAGAGAAGAGGGATTAGGATCATTTGTGAATAACTTTTTGAAATGAACTGAGTAAACTAATCTTGACCATAATTATTTTTTAGATTAAAAGGGTAAGATTGACACTAGCGCGCTCTCTCTCTCTCTTAATTAAAATCCCTTAATTTTCTCATCTATTAATTCTCTCTCTCTCTCCCTCTCTCACATTTTTACTTACTTCTCTATTATTTTAAACTCGTGTAAAATCTTGTATAAATTGATAGTTAGCGAGACTGTACACATGTGTATAAACTAACATTTGTGTATCTTATATAAAATGATACTATCGAGACTGTACACATGTGTATATACTAACAACTGTGTATCTTATATATACAGAAACTAGCAAGATTTTAGGAATTTTGATTATATTGTTTAATAAATGCAATTTACAAAAGACGCAAATATCTTTCTGTCAGTTAATTTAAAGGGAAGTTACTATATTATAATTACAATCTTGTCATTGTTTAGAAATCTCTAGATGATAAACTCCAATGACTCGGATTAGTTCACACAATTTACACTTAACCTAGTGTTCACTATAGGACCCTACCCTATATATATATATTTAAGAAAAGTCTTTTAAAGACAAGGTATAATGATAAAATTCTTTTCTCTATTTCAAATATAAAGAGTTTAAATCCTGAAAAAATGTAGATATTGATGATTATTATGTGGATGTTAGTCTATCATTAAAAAATATATATCTATCACCTAATGAAATAGTTTGGTAATAAATTAACGAGTGTCATATTTAGTTTTAAAAATTTACATAAATTGGTAAAAATTTATGTCTCAATCAAGTTCGTTTCTAATATCATAATAAGTTATGGTTATTCAGTTATTTGATGCACAATCGTTTGTAGAAATAAAAAATATTTTTTAATTTCACACCACGCATATTATCATCACATAACATATTAATATATAAAGTTCTAGACATGTGAAAAATAAATAACAAAGGACTTGAAACCTAGCGGTATTAATATGTGTAGCATAACTATATACATATTTATTTAAAAGTGGTTGAGAGTTCTTATTTTTTTATAAATGTCAATGTAAATTTAGAAGCATGTTTAGATTATTTGTGAATTAATTGTTTATAAAAAATGAAAAATAAGTCAACACACCATGGAATAATCATACATGAATAACAATGAAATAAGTGTGGTATATGTCTTTATGGAACATGATGTAATGATAGATTAAATAATTCATTAGGTGTATTTAGAAATAACTTAGTGTTAGTAAATTAGATAAGATTTGTGAAAGTAGGAGGAAATGGGTTCAATCTCATGATGCATAAGTTTAACCATTAAAAAATAATCAATAGATGAAAGATTAAATACTGCAAGGTATAGGTTTAAAAGTATTATGACTTACTTAGTTCTCTCTTATAAATAGTAAATAAATACGACATATGAATATATTATTCAACTATGTTAAAAGTTTTTAATGAATTTAAATATATATATATATATATAATTCGGTTTAATTAAGAACCACCACGAATTGTGAGAACCGTAAAAACTCCTACTTCCCAAACGAGTTGGGCCATCATTTTTTGCACAAACGTAAATAAAAATTTTATAAATACATCTGTAAAAAAAGAACAAATTGTCGAGTCGATAATTACACCTGATGTAAATTTTGTGTACAGCGATGTAAATTTTTTTACATATAATGTAAATTTTTGCATACAACAATATTTTATTTTTTATATTTTTTCTGGAACAAGTGATATTTTTTTTAAATTTATGAGGACCGTGAAAACTAGACCATCCGAAAGGTTTTTCCAAAAAAAAAAGTTCTTCTCAAAAAAACATAAAAAACATTTGTTTCAGCAAAAAATAAATTTAAATGCCGCATACAGAAATTTACATGAGGTGTAAAAAATATTTATCTTTGTAACAAATTTACCCCAGCGCGTAAAAAAACTTACATCGGGCTAAAACTACCGACTCGAAAAAATTTTTTTGTTTTTTACAGATGTGTTTATAATATTTTTCATCTACGTTTGTGCAAAAAAAGTTTTTGGCCCAACTCGCGCAGAAAGTAGGAATTCTTACGGTTCTCACAACTCGTGTTGGTTCTCATTTGAACCGAGCCATATATATATATATATATATATATATATATATATATGGGAGGGTTCATTGGGGAACAATAAAAAAGTGGGGAACCGGAGAACACTCTTAAAATTCAATTTAACATATTAAAATTCAAAAAAACAAAAAATATGTGGTTTTACTTATAAATACATATAGCATCATTTATAATAAAAAAAATAAAAACTAAAAATGTAAAAATGTTAAAAAAGGCTAAAATATGTTTTTTTTACAAAATTTATTTTTTATTGTAACAGTTTCTACCCATTTTTTTATAAGTAAAAGAGCTGAAAAAATTTTAAAATTTAATTTTTAACATGTTAAGTTAATTTTATAAGATATTTTTAATTGTTTTTTAAACATTTCCTTACATTTTGAGTTTGTTTTATTTTTTTAATAAAAATGCTTCTACATGTATTTATATAGAAAAACGCCTAAATTTTAAAAAAATTAACATGTTAGGTTGAATTTTTAAGAGTGTTTCAAAGTTCTTCACTTTTTTAGTGTTTCGCAATGAACCTCACACTATATATATATAGGATTAGGATCATTTGTGAACAACTTTCTTGAAAATGAACCGAGTGAACTAATCTTGACCATTAATTAAAGGGTAAGATTGACAATAGCGCTCTCTCTTTCTCTTAATTGAAATCACTTAATTTTCTCATCTATTAATTCTCTCTCTCCCTCTCTCACATTTTTAATTACTTCTCTATTATTTTAAACTCGTGTAGAATCAGTTGCTAATAACGTATATGAAAATCCTAACGGAACTAGGTACTGGACACCAACTGTCCCTCCCGGATTCAAACCATATATGAAACTCCTAACTGAACTAGGTCGTGGACTACAAAATACACAGACGTATCAAAAGTTTGTACACATGTGTATAAACTAACAACTGTGTATCTTGTATAAACTGATAGTTAGCGAGACTGTACACATGTGTATAAACTTAAACGATGTATCTTGTATAAACTGATAGTTAGCGAGACTGTACACATGTCTATAAACTAACATCTATGTATCTTGTATAAACTGATACTATCGAGACTGTACACATGTGTATACACTAACAACTGTGTATCTTGTATATACGAAAACTAGCAAGATTTTAGAAATTTTGATTATATTGTTTAATAAATGCAATTTACAAAAGACGCAAATACCCTTCTATCAATTAATTTAAAGAGAAGTTACAACATTATAATTACAATCTTGCCATTGTTTAGAAATCTCTAAATAATATAATCCAATGGCTCATATAAGTTCACACAGTTTACTCTCAACCTAGTGTTCACTCTAGAACCCTATATATATATATATATATAAGATTCGGTTCAAATAAGAACCAACACGAGTTGTGAAAACCATAAGAGTTCGTATTTCTCGCGTGAGTTGGGCCACCATTTTTTGCACAAACGTAGATGAAAATGTTATAAAAACATTTATAATAAACAAGAACAAAAAGATTGTCGAGTCGCTAGTTACGCCTGGTGTAAATTTTGTTTACGTTTGATGTAAATTTTGTTAACTGTGATATAATTTTTTTTTTACATCTGATGTATATTTTTGCGTGCGACCTTTTTTTTATTTTTTTATTTGTTTGCTAGAATGGGTGATTTTTTTTAAAGATTTTTGAGATTTTTTTATGAAAAAACCTTTTGGAAGATATAGTTCTCATTATTCTCACAACTAAAAGTGGTTCTCATTTTACCATTTCTATATATATATATATATATATATATATCTTGGCTAGAAAAGCCACCATTATATCCTGGTCCATACGTTATGTATAGTCAATTAACGCATTTCAAACATGCTAGAATGCTTATGGTCAATGTGAAACACAACATGCATTGACAATTCAGTTATTGCCCTGTCTTTGATTTAATTTGTTCTTTTAGATAAAAATAATTGAGACTTACATCCGAAGCATTACTATATATATTGATTCAAAACATCACGAGAAACAGTGATGTTTTCATTTTGAGAAGAAAATTTTACTATTAATTTTTGAGGTATGATGATTAACTATAAGGAAAACACATACATAAATTTACCCGGCCTAGCTCACAACTTAATTTTAATATAATTTCTTACAAATTGCTTAGAAAACATATAATGTTTAGCCTTTTAAATAATTAGTTAATTATTTATTGTATGAATAAATAAATAAATGAATTAGTTGATGATGTGTAGGGAATTGGTGAGCGAGTACAATGAGGAAGTTGTGAAAGTTTGTGGGAAATTGATGAAAATTTTTTCTATAAACCTTGGATTAGAAGAGGAG
Source organism: Scalesia atractyloides (assembly GCA_947069175.1). NCBI lineage: Eukaryota > Viridiplantae > Streptophyta > Magnoliopsida > Asterales > Asteraceae > Scalesia > Scalesia atractyloides. Next base: position 18,964,993 of record CAMTDV010000026.1, read on the forward strand.
TATCTTGAAAATGCATTTGGAGGGGGGATCAAATTGGGACATCACTCAGAGTTAACTTCTACCCAAAGTGTCCACAACCCGATTTGACTCTGGGGATCTCACCACATTCAGATCCCGGTGGCATTACGGTTTTGTTGCCGGATGATCATGTTTCTGGCTTACAAGTCCGTAAAGATAACGCTTGGCTAACAGTTAAACCGATCCCTAACGCTTTCATTATCAACCTTGCTGATCAACTCCAGGTAATCATTTTATATATATAAATGTTGCACTCGCGGTCTTTTTTAGCTATGTTATTAACATATAATATGATATGATATGATGGATCGGATTGGAGGTGGTAAGCAATGCGCACTACAAGAGTGTAGAACATCGTGTGATTGTGAATTCAAATCAAGATCGAGTCTCGTTGGCCTTCTTCTACAATCCGAGAGGAGATATTTTTATTGAACCTGCCAAACAACTGCTATTAACAAACAATGAAGCGCCGCTATATCAACCCATGACATTTAATGAGTATCGTAGTTTCATCAGGTTAAATGGTCTTTATGGGAAATCACAAGTCGACTCCCTCAAATCTCCACGATAGATTGATTATACATGTTTATGCAATAGTAATAATGTCTTACCCTATCTATTATATAGTGGTCGATTGAGCGCTTAAACTTTAACGGTATATTTGTAGTATATTTGTTTGAATTGATTGGTACGTCTTATCAAACTCTTTAGCTTGGATTTAATTTTTTTAAATGACTTATGTTTTGCCCACCTTAATGTTGCATGTTGTTATGGGTAACACATACTTTGTGGTCAAAAATTAAATCCACCTTGTTAAGGAATGTTCGTATTATCGTTATATATTTTCACTTAATCAAAAGCAACAATCACATTCTTCTTCAATATCTCCCCATCATTATACATCAACTTATCACAATAACAAAAGAAAAAGTGTGTTAAAACCGATATATTGAGGTCAAAGTCAAACAAAACCGTAATTTCATTTAATGGCTTTTGTTACATTTAAACATGTTCATCTTGAACAATCAGCTCTCACGGCCGACTGTCGCAGCCAGTGTTTAGTTTTCAACTCATCGGTCTACTCAATCGTCAGATCGTTTAGCTTAGATCGTTAAGATGTTGCGACCAGTTTTCAATGATCACAGTGTTCAAATTATAGCTTTCAAACCCCATGTCAAAACCCTAGTTTGAGCATCGACAATACATGAATCTAGCTCATTTCGACACCTGTTTGTTCATTGTACTAACTCACATAAAAAGAACAAAATTCAGTTGTATAACTCAGACTATGTGTACTGCGCTGGTGCCCATATACACATCACCCACCTTAGGCAATAAACACCATGCCATAGCGGCATTAAGGAGGAGGATGTCACCATGATAAATTCATCATGCGTCATGTTTATATTGAACGGCTAATTTCATCATGATCATCATACACACACACAAATATATATACTATGATCTTGCAACCGGAAAAATATTCTATTCATAAAGGTAGGATTGAACATCTTAACAAGCTGAATCCACTAAACTTCATCACATGTGCTACTCTTCTGCTTCATACTAGAAACATAACAAATCACATACAACTAAAGCCAACAAAATAAATGAATATTCTCATAAATGTGTGCGTGCATGCATGCATATAAATAGCATAAAGATAAAAGAACAAGAATTCAAGAAGCTGAGTGGTGTGCATTTCGGGAATCTGTTATCAGCAGTCGGCAAGGAAAAGGGCCACAGTAGTTTGTATCTGGTCATTAAAATCGTTTCTTTTTAGTTTTTTTAGTATTATGGCCTACCCCGTTTCGTGCTGCAAGACGGGCATTTATAATGCTTTATGCTTTCGGCCTTAGCTGGGGTGATTCTTACACATTTGCCATGATACCATCTTTCACATATGTCGCAGCCGATCCAGAACTCATCAGCATTGTAGTTTCCGCCACAGCTGCCGCATTGTGTGTCACCGTGTTCATCTTCTTCATCCTCGGAGCTCTCATCAGCTGCTGGCTTTCGGATGCTTTTCACCTGCCCATCGCTTGATCTCTACAAATTAATTAAGGAATTATAATCCAGATTATTTTAACTATCCATTTTCATAACAAGTGTTTTTTTTTTGTATTTTCATGTTAATCTCACCTTTGTGCTGCCTTTTGCTTTGCTTCCACTCTCTGCTGCACTAGGCTTCTCGTTTAAGGGTTTCCGTTCTGCTACAACTTCAAAGACAGTTGGCATCTCGTTAATCATGCTAAACAGCCGTTTCCTGTTGAGCGCCAAAATGAAATGAGACAAAAACAAAGATTATCAAGACTGAAGTAAATTACATTAGGCAGGTAAAGTTATCCTACAAAGTCTCCTAAAAATGAGAAGGGTACTAGGACACAATGGATCGCAAAATGTAACAAAATGCTGAGAAATATAACACAATGTCGAGGAAAACAACACAAAGAGTAGCAAAAAGACACAATGACGCAGCTAAAGAAAATACTCAAGGCTAGATAAAAAGACACATCGATCTAAACAAGAATTTTAAAATCTACAAGCTAAAAATCCAAAAGCGAAAACCTAAAATCTCATATCGTAGAGTTCGACGAGACACTTCCAATGCCGCTTAAATGAGTTCAACCAGAGTCTGTTTGATACCCTTCTTACAGTTTCCTATTTTTAGGAGACTATGTATTTGAAGTTTTGAACCCAACCCTATATTAGGTTCAACATTAAGATATACCCCAGGAATCTAAAAGCATGAAAGCACATGTGTGAAAGAAGTTGTTTAGTGAGCTAATCGTGTTTATTCATATAATAATTAGTATCCTGCATTACCATAATCATAGCACATTGGAAGTTCTCCTAAACCATTATGCTCGTTTCTCACTTTGTTAATAGCGCACAGAGAACAATTACCCCCATAACTATTACCAATTAGGGTTACATGAGACTACTTGGGGTTGGTATGGATTTATTTACTGGAACAATCCCAAGAAAGAGTCCATTTCTTGAAGGTAATGAAACATATTTCACAATCAATATTAACATAAACATATTGGGTTCTATAAACAACAAGAAAAGAAGATATTTTTGCTTTAATATCACTTAAGTAGGTTGCTTCAGTTATCTTCTTTCTTTCCTGACGAACTTCCTTATTTTATTTCAAAATACGACCCGAGAGTTTAAAAAGACAATAAGTATACGTGATCCGTTGTTCACCAAGCAAGTACAGTACCACCTGACCATTATATTTTATATAAAAATCAGTGCAACTTCTACGAGGAATAAAGGCAGATATGTATTTGTGAGTTTTTGGTTAAGCCGTTTGAGACAATTTCAGGCCAGTACCACAAACTAATGTGATACCAATACATAATGATATACATATATATATCCACGTGATAGCAACCTAAAGAAAGATGTATAATTAAGCGAATATACATTCTCATATGAAAACCAATAAAAGATCAGTGCGTAAAACTGAAAAGATCCCTTCTGGCATTCTTATGTCCCTGTTAAAGAATTAAGCTTCGACTGTAACACCTCTTTAAAAAGTTCCCCACAGTCATGCATTAGCATTATACATCCATATGTAGCTTGACAAGATTCACGGGGATATGAAACACATTAAATAGTCATTGGAAATAATCCTAATCAGAAGACAGAACAAGATTATGGAGGATCCACATCATGTCAACTGAGATTTAATAGCGTTTTGATTCTTCGCTTTTAACCAAACACAAAACTAAGATTTTGTTTACACTATAGCATGAAGCTTGAAGTGTAAACACATATATGCTTGAATTACAACCCAACAAAGTTAAAACACAAAAAGTAAGTACCTTTCATTATGGTTAAGTCGGGCTCCAAGATAGAAAGCCACAGAGAGCAGCCAACAGTCACTATGGACCGCAACGAGTGACAGCCAATCTTTGCGGTTCATGCCGTCTCTTGCAAAGTTGATTCCAAGAGCAGGCTCAGGAAGCTCTGGTGGAACTTCTTCTGCTGGCAGACTCACTTCCCAGCTTTCATTAGGATGCCCATAAAGACACAAATTCTCTTTTTCTGCAACCACCAAACACGAAATTATTAGTTTAATAAACCAAATTGTTTTCTTTCATCCTCATTTTCCATATAATTGATTCTGTATAGAAAGATCAATGTTGAGTAAAAACTGAAAATAGTAAAAAGTGAATTGCAACAGATAGATCTGCAGCAATAATAAAAGTAAGAAGGAGAGAAATAACCTGGGTCGCAAATTCCATAGAATTCATCAACATCTGCAGGAATGAAATGAAAGTGAGTTAAGAATAAGTTGAAACAAAAGAATGATAGAAGAGGGTTACGGACCGTATGTCAAAGCACGAAGTATGGCGGCACGACGAGCGGTATAATCTTTGAAAATGGCTTCAACAGTACGAGGGCTGGAACCCATTGCCATGTAATCAATCAATCTTCTTTCGATATTCACAGATCGGGTGGTTGGGTATCTGGAAATTTTCAAATCAGATGAGAATCTAAAAGCAAGAAGGGGCTTGGGATTGGGTGTACTTGTACATCACCTCCTTTTCAATTTTCATTATTCATCCCCCAACAAATAAATTATTTTCATTTTATGAATGGGATTACAAAAAAGAAAAAACAAAACAAAAGATAAAATTTATACCTAATCTATTTTATATAATAAATGAAAATAATTAGGTTAGGTGTCACTGTATTAGAGCTTTCTGAACAGTGTTTTGACAGAAAAATGTCTAGGTTATTATTTTCATCAATGAAACCCCATTTGACTAACCAGATCCAACCATCTAATACGGATCCATTTAAACCTAAAAACACGTTTTACCTTTTCCAATTCCTGCTCTCAAACCTAGACCCATCTTCTTCTTCTCGCCATTCATCTCAACCAGTTTTCTTTTGTGTTCCATCTCAACCAGTTTCTTCATTCGTGATGCCTATATCTCATCTTCCTTTACCAGTAAACCCTAAATCACATATTTCTTTTTTGGTTTAACACGTTTTTCATGCTCTGTTTGGTTCTTGAACTAGAGACTATTTGATTTTTTTTTGCAGGAAAATGATGAAGAGTGTGATGAGTTAATGAAAACAAGTAGGGCATTGGAGATGATGAAGAGGGAATACGAACGCAAGAGTATGGAATGCGAATAAGCTATAATTTCCGAAGTCATGTTGCTCTTCACGATGATATTATTTCCAAAGCTTTTCAGGTCAGAGATTTAACTACCTTCCAAGTGTTTGATGAAATGTCAAGCTAAATGTTTGTTTTGTTTTCTATAATGCTGTCTTTTTTTTGAAGCTTGGAAGGTTTATTAGAAAGGAACTAGCAAGATACTAGAACTTAGAGAAAAACATACAATTAAAAGGTAAAATCATACCAAGATCTCCAGTATTGATGCAGTCGAATCGACTTGGATTGCCGGGATTTTGCACCAATGTTAACCTTCTACGAGATCTCCTTCGCTACTCTACATGATACGGATATATAATCAGCCGCTTCAAATGGTCACCTCATACCCGGCGCTACACCCGTTGCTAAATCCCTCTACCGTCTCGCACCATCAGAGATGCAAGAGCTATTGAGCCAACTTCAAGAGTTACTTGATAAAGGATTCATACGCCCTAGCACTTCTTCTTGGGGCGCTCTGATTCTCTTCATCAAAAAGAAAGATGGATCCTTTCGGATGTGTATTAATTACCGTGAACTCCACAAACTCACCATCAAGAACCGTTACCCGCTTTCTCGAATCGACGACCTCTTCGATCAACTTTAGGGCGAAACTTATTTCTCCAAAATTGACCTCCGAAACTTGTTATCATCAACTCCGAGTCCTTGAAGAGGACATTCCTAAAACCGCTTTTCGTACTAGATACGATCACTACGAGTCTGTGGTCATGCCCTTCGGTTTGACCAATGCACCTACAGTCTTCATGGATTTGATAAACCATGTGTGTAAACTATACTTGGATCATTTCGTGATCGTTTTCATAGACAATATTCTCATCTATTCCAAAACCCAAGCCGAACACCAGCGTCGTTTGTGTCTAATCCTAGAACTCTTTCATGCCGAACAACTATATGGCAAATTCTCCAAGTGTGAATTTTGGCTAAAAGAAGTTCAATTTCTTGGTCACGTCGTGAACGAGAAAGGTATTCATGTTGATCCCACCAAAACCACAGTCTTCAAAAATTGGATCGCACCGAAATCACCCTCCGAGATTGGTTCCTTCCTGGGACTGGCCGGTTACTACCGCCGATTCATCTCCAACTTCTCGAAAATCGCCGTTCCGCTCACTTCGTTGACTCAAAAAGATAAACCTTTTGTTTGGGGTTCCGAACAAGAGGAGTTTTTTCGAATTCTCATGGACTTGCTCTGTAACCTCCTGTCCTCGCTCTTCCTAGTGGTAACGAAGATGTTGGCGTTTATGGTTAAATTGGACTATAAGTATATATTTATGTATTAGACAATATTATGGACTATTATATAATTTTCTCACTAAATTTAAGTATCGTACATTAAAATATATATATTTGACTAAAATAAGCATTTTGGTCACATTATATCAACTATATATATACACACACACTTTATCGCAAAATAGATAAATTATATATATTATGCTTATAGCCATAATACATTATTATGAAAACTATAAATCTATATTTTTAGTCATTTTAGACTTATATTCATGATCAAATAATAAATATACGTTTAGACCAAATCATTATTTGTTGGTATTCTTAATCAATATTGAAATATATATATATATATATATATATTCATTTAACAAATGTAATATATTTATTAGATCGAACTTGAAGATGTTATATGTTTGTTTTAGAGAAAAATATATATAATATCTTTTAAGTCGAGATTGTACAACTTCGTCACATTCATTACTAGTGCATAGAAATACGAATTGTCTTATTTGTACTTATATATTTTAGTTATATAAATCGTTTTATCATTTAAACAAGAAAACCCTCAAATCATGTGAACCTAGAAATCATCATCTATCGTATTCGTTTATTCGCTCGTTTTGGTACCTTGTTTATTGATATTTTTTGGTGATTGTTGTTCTAGATATTAACTATTTCTTTTCGTGCGGTAATTCTCGTGGATAATTTCTTTGCAACCAGTGAGTAAATCTGTTTCTCTCCCCTTTTTAGTTATTAAATATTTTTGGGGTGTATCATGTGTCATGATTTTCTATTGATAAATAACATCTAAAGTTAATGTGTCACTATGTGTATCGCGTTCATTGTTTCTATTATTTCTAATATCTATCGTTGCATATACGTGTATCTATGTGTTTACTCGCTTTGTGTCACAGGTTCCGCGTGGATCCACCTGGATGACTAGGTTCCCCACGGCCATGGGTTGTAATCTAGTATCGCCACTAGTATTAGACTCGCTCTTCGGGGCTTGAGTCGAATGCATTCTATAGTCTTTGAGTCTTATTGTTTCTATTGTATCTATATTGTGATCCGCCAAAAATGGATACTAAAAAACTGACCCGTTCTGAAAATTGGATCCAACAATTTGTAAACTAGTTCGAATCAAAATAAAATAGATTTTGTTTGACCAGACTCTGATTTTTATGAAACTTAGGTCTTATGATAGAGAAAAATACACTCGTCCCAATAGTATATTTGTATTTTTTATAAAACATTATAGGTATCGAGTATATGAGAAAAACGTGTTAAGCAGCTAAATTAATTCTATGTATAAAATTATTACCTTTTACAATTCAAATTTATAAATTGATATTAACGAAAACAACTGTAAATGAATAAAAAATAACAAAAAGAAACATTATTTTTCAAACCCTAAAGTTCAAAACATGCGAGCCCATTACTATATCCTTTCTTTTTCATCCATTAACAACGCAAACCAAAACCCTATATTTTTTTAACCTGCCACCACATACAAACTCATTTAATCTTTGTTTTTTTTTCACTTAAACCAAAAAAATCCTTACACATTTAATCAAGATCAGTGGTGCGTGGCAGCGTTATGGCTTCATTATATTTATTTAGTATTCAGTTTTGGTTGTCATGCATATTGAGGATCTAAACTGTAATATTCAGTTTTGGTCGGCATGCATATTGAGGATCTAAACTGTGATATTTAGAAGAGCGAGATGGGTAGACATACAGCTTATGTTTCTAGTACATTTTTTTTAGTTCATACACTTGCCTGAGACCACTGAACCAGACCAAAACACCGAAACTCAATTTCCGGTCACCATTACAATCCGTCAGAGAACTTGTCTATTTCCGTCAAAAATTAGTCATCCAATTTTAATTCGTATTTACTATGACCACCATATTATATGGGGTATTAAAGTATTTTATTAACATGATTTATTTTTAAGCTTTATTTTTCTTAAAGTTAGTTTTACAATATACAACAATGATTTCTTATTTTACTACAAGTGTATTTGTATAAGTTAATTTTTTATGCTTGAATGAAACCTGAATACAATGCAACATCTTTTAGCTAATTTTTTGGTTTCCCTAGATTCAACTTAAGTAAAAAAAACAATGCAACATCTTTTAGCTAACATATGATTTTTATTACGAAACAATGGATATATTAGCATAAAACATTAGATATTAAGTGCTTTGATTATCATTAAGGTTATTCCAATAATAATTGAATTACTTTGTTCAGCCCTATTTTCTTGAAATATATTTTTATTAACATATTTTAGATCTATGTTTAAAAATTCAATTATATATTAAATCGATAATATTATCCTAATTCATGAAAGTAAATGTAGTTGAAAAAAAATAGTAACCTCAACTAAGATTTTGACGGACATAGATGAAAGTAATTTTGTTAATAGGTAGGCATATGTGTTTGGATATGATTTGTATCCCACTACAACGCGTGAATGGCTTGAACTCGTTATTATACATTTAGTTTATATAAAAAGGTCCCCAAATCATAGGGTACACTTATATAGTTTTGCTCTGTTGTTGGTCGTTTAGAACTTTGTCATTTTATATTTGAGGGTAACCTTTGCCTTCTCGAAGTTATTCGTTTCTCCCTTGTGAGGTATTTGAACGGATCAAAGCTAACACAAACTGTGAGTGGATCTTTCATTTCTCCTTTTTCATTACAAGTTTTGGGGTGTATCATGTGTCACATTATTACATTTTCATTGGTCAAATGCGTGCAATTACCATCTTGTGTAGTTTATGTGTTATGTGTTAATTGTATGTTTATCACTTGGTGCATTATATTCATTGGAGACATTACATCATCATAGGCTCGTCGGTTCCCCATTACCTATGAACTCGACATTGCCAACACACGAGATCAGCTCTGGTTGATTGAGCTCGAATTTTGCGATACAAACCAACACACCATAATACCGTGCACATTTACATACAGTTGAGTTGATTATTGTTTGAGATTGCACATTGTTATCCAGTACAACATACATACATTCATTGGAATTATTACATTATTTGCTGATTGGTTGCTTGAGGTTTGATACATTTACATACAACATTTTAAATTACCAATGGTTATGCACACTTTCATAATACCTAATAAACTTATCATTTTCACAAAAAAAACTATAAGATTCACTCACCAACCTTTGTTGACCCAAAAACTACTTTTACACATGATACATGTGATCAGGAATGAAGAGGAGATCAACATAGGATTTGGGCCTTAGTAACAAGAAATGGAATTATAGTTGGTTATCTACTTTGTACAATGTCTTTTATGTATTCGTTTCATTTGGATTATTTGTTATGTGAAATTCTTTAATATTGAATTAATGAATATTCGAACATTTAAATAGCAAGTCATAAGCTTTGGATCAACCAATCATGCCACGATCACCTATTCCGCTGCTGGTCGGGGTGTGACACATTGGTATCAGAGCCAATGACTTTAAGAATATAGGGTAGGTTATTAGACCCCTAGAATCTATACTTTAATCAACTAGGACCTATGTGATTATGTGATTTCATGTTTATTTAACTTATGATTTGCTATTGCTCACACATTTATTTGTTTTCATCTCACACACAAATGCATGCAAACACCCTACTTGTTACGTGACTATGTGTTTCAACACAATGTGTTATAAATATATAAAGGAAACTTATACATATTATTTGCATATCTCTCACTTCACACACACAATTCCATCCAAAGTTTTCAAAAATATTATTCCTCCAAATTTCATAATGTTCACTTATCCTTTTTTTTCAAATTTTGAGATGGTTTGTTTTCCAATCTCATCAAAGTAAGTTCATGTGAAGTGCATGTAGTAACTGGAAGGGTCGAGTATCGGTAATCGGGAGTCTTATCTAGGATTGACATTCATATAAATCTAAATTAACGGACCAGTTTGCCTACCTGGGACTACCTATGAGAGTACGAAGGACCTATTAGGCCAAAGCATGCCACACCAAATGTTGCATGAACTAACCCTATTTTGATTAGTCACTGTGTCCACACCGGGATACCCTCCAACCTTCATACATTACATATATCTTACTTGATTTTCTCCAGGTTTTAAAATATATTATTAGGCTAACATATGCAAACCATACAAAAGCCCAGTAATCATGGGGCCCACATGATTACAAAGGTGAAGTATGGCAGCGTGGAAGGCCCAATTATGAACAAAGCCCAAGAACACTTCAAGTGTTATCATGAGTTATTATTTTATACACCCCAAAAGTTTTCATTTATATCACATGGTTTTATTTCAGTACATCATTCCTCAAGTTCATCAAAAATCCCACAATCTCATTTGCGTTAGTTCTTGTAGATGTTTTATAAGGACCATCGTTCTGGAAACAAACTGGAAACTCCGATCAACGCATGGCGGCCCAAATCGCCAAGAAAATGGTTGTCGTGATCCCTAACATCGTGATCCAAGTCCAACAAGCTCTTGGAAACTCTTGTATGGCTAATCAAGTTAATCAAGTCGACCCAAATGTCGTTGCTACTCCTGTAATTCCTTCCAAGTGCTCCTTCAAGCACTCCAAGTCCTGTGACCCCCAGAATACGAAGGAACCGAGGGGGCCACTACACTCCTTCATTGTTATAAAGAGATGCGAAGTACCTTCTTGAACTATGACTGCCCTGATGATCGTAACGTTCGTTGCTACCAATCGGCTCGTTGGAATAGCCTTAACTTGGTGGAATGCGGAGAAGAGCAAACGGGGAACCGGTGCGGCTGTGGTCCTATCTTAGAAACAACTTCGTCTAAACGTTTTTGCCCAAGAACGTAATCAAGAAACTGGAAGATGAGTTTTGGGATATAAAGCAAATCAAAGGAGATTATGTGGCCTACAACAAGCGGTTCCACGAGCTGAATCAGTTGGTCCCAGACTTGTTTACCCTTCTTATTCGCCTTATCGAGAAGTACATCAGGGGTCTTCCTTCTAGCATCCAGGACTCTGTGATGAGTACTGTACCCATAACTTTAGAGGATGCTTTGGAATTAGCCTCCGGACTTACCAAAAACCGAACTAGAAATGGGGATTTCAACGAGGAAAGAAAGAAGGACTCAACCAACAAGGCCCTAGTAGAAGAAGCAAAGTCAACCAATACCGAATCATCCTCCCGTTCTGACTCCAAACGAAAGCATGACGATAAAAACTACGTCGTTACCTCACCTAACTCACCCTTTCAAGCTATACCTCTTTAAGCCATCCCAATCTCCCAAGTTGCACCCAACCTAGATCACCCAACCAAAAAACACTACACTGGTCCTCACCCCTAATGCAACAACTGCCGCTATCACTTTCAACTCACCGTCCCTTGCCGAAAGTGGGCTAGCTGTGGTCATTAAGGTCATTTAAGCATCATTTGTCGTGCTCCTCAAAACCAAACTACACCTCCTACTCAAAACATGATCCAACACTACCAATAGCCAAACTACCCCATGGTACCCTATGTGAGAGCTTGCTTTAATTGTGGTCACCCTACCCACTTCAGAAACAAGTGCCCTAGACTAGTTAACATGATCAATGCCAATCCCAAGCAAACTAGGCAAACGCTTCACCCCCGCCAGTAAGAGGGAGAGCTTACAATATTAACGCCAACCCAGTCGAGGCCAACAACAACGATGTGAACAGACAACCCAACTGGCCTTTCCACCATGAAGAGTTAAGACTCTGCTCCAGTTATTTATTTTATTTTATTTCCATTCCAAGCTTTCATCGATTCCATTTCTTGTTTTGACTATTTAAGTTACTCTTGTTTTCAATTTGGGTTTTAACTTTTCAAGTTAACATTATTTCATATTATTTCCATCGTTGCAATTAATATTATGCTACGCCAATTGTTTTTCATTACATTTCATACCATGTCTTTTTACATCGATTAAAGTTCATGGCATTTCATGTCATCAAACATCATGGTGGACCTCGTCTCATAACTTAGGAAAGTGGGTAACATCTCACTTTTTCATAGGATGACTACTTCCTTATGACACAAGATAGAGGTACCGCCATCATTAAGTCTTGCTTTCTTCGGATTCGAGACTCAAGCATTGGTTGTTTGTGTTTGGTTAGGATTAGTAGATTTTAGGATGAGTTACATAGAACCAAACATGGCTTGATAACAAAACCGATGAAAGTTTGATAAGGACATGGAGGATACGCCGCTGGTACTTCCTATATATAAGTGTCCTTGTCAAACAATCGAAGCATTGCTAGCATGGTCATGGGAAATTCTGTGTAGTTATCAATCATGAGTCAAATGACGATGTGGATGAAAGTTTGGTAGAAACATGGTGAATACGCCGCTGGTACATCCTATATATAAGTGTTTCCAACACACTTTCAAAAGCAACGTTGAACGAACCATGAGCGATTTAGGAAGTTATGTTATTTGTATTCAAGTTTGTGGCATCATTTTCATAATCAAGGAACCAAAGAATGATTCGCCCAATAAAGTATTCCACCCTTGACGGGGACGTTACCGCCTCAATCTTAGATCCAAGTTTTTACTCTTATTCTAGTTGTGTAAACTCTCAGCATTCCCAAGATTTTTATTACTGACGTACTTGGGATGAAATCAAATTACACATATTCAAATTCCCAGTGCCTATGGCGGGGTTATTATCTCTAAGTTTATGAGAAACTCTAATACTCAGATTCTCAAGAATGGTTTCCTCCTAATTTCAGGACAAAATTCCTAAAAGTAGGGGAGGCTATAACATCTGAAAAAATGGATATTAAAAAAATCTGACCCTTTTGAAAATCATCCAACAATTTGTGACCAGTTCAAATCGTTATAAATAAAATATATTTTGTTTGACCCTACTCCGGTTTTTATGAAACTTAAGTCTTATGATAGAGAAAAATACACTCGTCCCATTAGTATATTCGTATTTTTATAAAACTTTATAGGTATAGAGTTATATGAGAAAAACGTGTTAAGCAGCTAAATTAATTATATGTATAAAATAATTACGTTTTACAATTCAAATTTATAAATTGATATTACAAAAAAAACTGTAAATGAATAAAAAGAAATAATAAAAAGTAACATTATTTTTCAAACCCTAAAGTTCAAAACATGGGAGCCCATTACTATATCCTTTCTTTTTATCCTTTAACAACGCAAACCAAAACCCTATATTTTTTTAACCTGCCACAACATACAAACTCATTTAATCTTTGTTTTTTCCCGTAAACCAAAAAATCCTCACATTTAATCAAGATCAGTTGTGAGTGGCAGCGCTATGGCTTCACTATATTTATTTAGTATTCAGTTTTGGTCGTTATGCATATTGAGGATCTAAACTGTGATATCTAGAAGAGCGAGATGGGTAGACATACGAGGTAATGCTTATGTTTCTAGTACGTTTTTTAGTTCATACACTCGCGCGAGACCACTGAACCAGACCAAAACACCGAAACTCGATTTTTGGTCACCATTACAATCCGTCAGAGAACTTTTCTATTCCCGTCAAAAATTGGTCATCCAATTTTAATTCTTATTTACTATGACCACCATATTATATGGGGTATTAAAGTATTTTATTAACATGATTTATTTTTAAGCTCTATTTTTCTTAAAGTTAGTTTTACAATATGCATCAATGATTTCTTATTTTACTACAAGTGTATTTGTGTGTTAAGTTAATTTTTTATGCCTGAATGAAACCTGAATACTTTTTTCCCTCAGTTCAACTTAAGTAAAAAAAAACAATGCAACATCTTTTAGCTAACATATGATTTTTATTACGAAAAAATGGATATATTAGCATAAAACATTAGATATTAAATCCTTTGATTTTCTTTAAGGTTATTCCAACAATAATTGAATTACTTTGTTCAACCCTGTTTTCTTGAAATATATTTTTATTAACATATTTTAGATCTATGTTTAAAAATTCAATTATATGTTAAATCGATAATATTATCCTAATTCATGAAAGTAAATGTAGTTGAAAAAAAAAATATTAACCTCAACTAAGATTTAGACGGACATGGATGAAAGTAATTTTGTTAATAGGTAGGCATATGTGTTTGGATATGATTTGTATCCCACTGCAAAGCGTGGAATGACGTTAACTCGTTATTATACATTTAGTTTATATAAAAGAAAGGTCCCAAAATCATAGGGTACACCTATATAGTTTTGCTCATATTGTTGGTCGTTTAGAACTTTGTCATTTTATGTTTGAGGGTAACCTTTGCCTTCTCGAAGTTATTCATTTCTCCCTTGCGCGGTATTTGAACGGATCAAAGTTAACACAAAATGTGAGTAGATCTTTCATTTCCCCTTTTTCATACAAGTTTTGGGGTGTATCATGTGCAATTACCATCTTGTGTAGTTTATGTGTTATGTGTTAATTGTGTGTTATCACTTGGTGCATTATATTCATTGGAGACATTACATCATCATAGGCTCGTCGGTTCCCCATTACCTATGAACTCGACATTGCCAACACACGAGATCAGCTCTGGTTGATTGAGCTCGAATTTTGCGATACAAACCAACACACCATAATACCGTGCACATTTACATACAGTTGAGTTGATTATTGTTTGAGATTGCACATTGTTTTCCAGTGCAACATACATACATTCATTGGAATCATTACATTATTTGCTGATTGGTTGCTTGAGGTTTGATACATTTACATACAACACTTTAAATTACCATTGGTTATGCACACTTTCATAATACCTAATTGTTTTGGTCAAAAATCGATTTAAGGATAATGTAACCAAAGTTTGATTGTGTGGTATAGTGCTAATGTGTTATATAATTGTACGAATAACTGTGAAGTGTAAACAATGATGAAAATGATGATTTATACGAGGAAAAAGCCCTTGATCTCAATAAGATCTCCAGCACAAAAAACCTCGGGTGATGAAAACTACCGATCACCTTTGCATAGAAAAACGGTTACAGCTTTAGATGATGATGGAGCTCCATACAAGTGATCACTAGTGTGTTATAGAGAGTTTTGCGAGAGTAGCTGTGTGCGAGTTGTGTTGTGTTATCTATCTAAAATGAGCTCATCATCCCCTTATAAAAATAGAAATTAATACATAACAAACAATGCGAAAATCATGAAGTATCCCACGTTCTCCATAATGGCTACATGCTTCCATACTTGTGCGAATAGAAAGCATATTTCCCAAAATACTAGCTTTGACTAAGTTTAATTCGTTATGTACCTACAAAAATAAGTTTTAAACAAAGGATACAATTGTTAGTTAATTCAAACAATAGTAAGGATCCGTGATTGTAACGCCCCAATATCACAAATTTTAATTGACTAGTATGTTTCTTTGTGCAATGGCATAAAATAAAATAATCAAGCTATTTAACGTAGTTAATAGTTAGTTAAGTAACAAGAGAATGAAAATTAGTGTTATTGGTGACATAAGAATAACTAGAAGGACTAAAAGTGGGAAATTGAGTTTAAGTTTCATATAAACTAGAAAGTTCAGTATGTGTGTGTGTATTGAATATTGTATAGATTAGATACGAATACACGACCCAAGTGCGAACAAGAAGTGACTCGTACGAGTGACAAGTGACTCGTACTAGTGACAATGTGACTCGTACGAGTGATAAACATCTCACTCGTACGAACTGCTCATGCCCATCTATATGTGTTGTGTGTTTATTGTTAGGAAGTTTTAGAAGTTCCCCAAGGGGAAACGCTGGCGGATTCTCTCCAGGTTTTTCCGCCAGCCAGACAAGATGTATACTCTTTCTGTATGAATGAATGAATGCTTCCACGGATTCTCTCCATGAAATGTTTACAAAATAGAATAAAAATAAAGGAACATGAATACTTATCTTTGTTTTGTTTGAATAGGTGTTGCCAAGTCCTCATCTAAGTCTGCTTCAAAGTTTGGCCTCGGAGACATTGACAACATAATCTCCCCCCGCTCGATCAAGAAAGAGCTGGCCAAAGCCAACCGGAGCCCAAGGTCATGACTACCCGTGCCAAGGTTGGGTCCAAGAGAAAGAAGCCAAGTGAGCCTACTGAAGACACCATTCAGTTAGAGCAGCAGATCCACGATTTTATCACTGGGGTAAAGATCATTAATGCTTATAACCGGTCCTGTCTTTTTCTAAAGATCACTGATCCTGACCATCATGTCTTGTTATTTGCAGAAGCTTGCCCAAATCCAGGCTATCCAGGGTAAGCGCCAAACCGATGCTGAAGAAGGTCTAGCTGATCTTCGTGCCATCGCCACCGTAAAGGACAAGAGGATCTCCCAGCTGGAGAAGGAGGTCAACGGCTTGTAGAAGCAGATCATGGTGGCGGAGATACAGGCGAACAAAGCTCAACTGGAGGCCACCAATGATGCAAAGGTCTGCGTAGCTCAAGCCATTCTCCGAGCAAGGATAAAGATTACAGGCTATGGATCCTACCGTCGACAGTTCTGAATGGGATCTCATTGGCTGGAGGGAGAGACTGTTGGAGCTTGGTGGTGAAGAGTAGCGTGAGCCGGTGCAGATGCTGGAAGCTGGGAGCAGCGAGACAAAGGAGGTGGTCGAGGCAGCCAGGGCTGAAGGCGGTGGTGCAGCTGAAAGTGATGCTGCTAAAGTGGGTGATGAAGGATGTTGATGCCTAGGCCTGAGCCCACTTTTTTAGTTTTTGTGGTTTTTGGTTAATGGTGTTTTTGTTTTGAACAATTTATGGTCTGTAATGATAAACAATGGTTTTTAGGATAAGGATCCATGATCCTTAAGACAATAGGGGGTGGCAAAGGTGGATGAATCCTTCTGTTTGTGGAGGATGAAGCCTTTGACGCCCCTCGCCTTTAATTTCCTTCACTTGATGAATAATTAGTATGGACACCCTTTATCAACCCAAGTGGACGGGCCACATTTTGCTGGTAGAAACTTGGGTTAATGATTTTGACAACCTTTTAAAAAGGGTTTTAATAAAAATAACAACTTTTTAACTATATATTTTTATTTCTAAGATGTTGTTTTCATATATCAATAGCTTTATTTTGTAAATCTTAGAGAATTTTGGATTTGTCAAGAGTACACCAATTCTCTATAAAAGCTCTGGAAATCCTAAGAATTAATATGATCAAGGATCATATATCCTTACTGAAGGGTCTAAGGTGTAATAAATGTGATTAATAAACATAAGGACAAAACATACCGGAGAATCCAAGTTAGGATTCTGTATCCTTAAGCCTTACAATTGCATCAATAGACCAAAGAAATTAGTTAGGATTTAAGGATTTAGGATCCTTAATTGCAAACCTTTAAGGTTTCAAGAACCTGTAGAAAACAACTTGAGACTAAGCTAAATATTATGGGGATAAACCCATCATAATTGGGGACAAGCCCAAATTGGCTAGGGACAAGCCCAAATTCCTTAGGGTTTGGCCCGAACTAGGGACAAGCCCAACGTAAGTGACATGAAAATGCCAAAACTTTAGCTAACGTGAAAACGTTAGAAACCTTAGGATAATGGATGTATGATACGTTTACCATTATACTTAGGATCCTACATATAGCCAACAACAATGAAATTGTCAGTCCCTAAAGTGGGTACTTGTCCCATTGCCTCGAACTATACTTGGATAATCGTGCGCTAGTGGCGGGGTGTCGAAACCCAATTCGTGTGAAAGGTGAAAATCTTTAAACCTTAGAAGGTATAAGATACCTTAAACGTGGGAGAGAGGTGGTCAACCCCTTAATCCTCTGTGAAAAATGTTAAAGCTTTGCAAAAGCTCAAAACTTGATAAAAATGGATGTTAAGTGTTTAACATCCTCTTTTTAAAATGAATAATAAATACAAAATGAAAGAGAGCAAAAGCAAGATGTTACCAAAGTAAGGATCATACATCCTTTAAGGATCCTTGATCCTCAATCAAAATATTGAAATCAGTAAGGATCCGGGATCCTTTTTACATGAAGTATTTCTTGAGGTGAACAACATTCCAAGCTCTTAGTATGAGATCACCATCCATAGTTAATAAGCGGTATGCCCCTTTCCAGCTTCTACTTCTATCAAGTAGGGACCTTCCTATTTTGGTGCTAACTTATCATCAGCTGGGTTTGTAGTGTTCTGGAATGCTTTCCTTAGTACCAAATCACCAACTTGAAATCTTCTGATCCTGACATTCTTGTTGTATGCCCTAGCCATCCTTTATTGATAACTGGCCATCCTTATTCTTGCTAAATCTCTGAGCTCATCTACAGTATCCAGGTCTTGGGTCAGGTTTTCAGCATTTGTTCCAGGATCACGTATGCTTGTTCTGGCTGTGGGAACCACCATCTCTGTAGGGATCACTGCCTTAGTTCCAAATACTAGGGAGAATGGAGTTTGGCCTATGGCATTCTTTGGAGTTGTCCTATCCGCCCAAAGGACATACGGTAGCTCTTCAGCACACTTCCCTTTCTTGGATCCAAGTTTCATCTTCAAGTTGTTGATGATGATCTTATTGCTTGATCCTGCTTGACCATTAGCTTGTGGGTGGACTGGTGTTGATGTTATCATCCTAGTCCCCCAACTGTCAAAAAAGTTAGTAGTTCTACTCCCAATAAATTGGGATCCATTATCACAAATAATTTCAGAAGGAATTCCAAATCTAGTAATAATGTTTCTTTTAATGAAGGATATGACTTCCTTTTCTCTGACTTGAACAAAAGCCTCTGTTTCTATCCATTTGGAAAAGTAATTAGTCATAGCTAGCATAAATAATTTTTTCCTCCTGGTGCCTTTGGGAGTTTGCCTACTATATCCACCCCACCCCCACTTCATGAATGGCCAAGAGGAAATTACTGGATATAAAGGCTGTGCTGGTTGATATAGGATGTTGCTATGCCTCTAACAAGTATCACATTTCCTTGCATACTCTATAACAACCTTCTTTATTGTAGGCCAATAGTAACCTGTTTTGAGGATCCTTGAGAATAACGCTCTTCCCCAATGTGATTTCCATAGTCTCCTTCATGAAAATCCTTCAAGACTCATTGAATTTCTGGATCCTCAATACACCGCAAATATGGACCTGCAAGAGATCTCTTATATAACATGTTATTTAATATAGTGAATTGAGATACCTTGATCCTGAAGGCTCTAGGATTCTCTTCGGTGGGAGTTTCCCCACTCTGAATATACTTCGCAATTGGAAGGATCCATTATCCTGAATTTGCTATATCCTTAACTATCTCCAATGCTTCATTTTCCTCAATTGCAGGAGACAGAATATGGATGATAGGTATACTCACGTCCTCTGGCATTTTCAAGAATGATCCTAGGTTTGCTAAGGCATCTGCCTCTGCATTCTCTTCTCTGGTACCTGTATTAAACTAAAGGAATCGAAAGCATTTGCTAGTTTTTTAACAACTTCTAAATATTTTATTAATTTCTCGCCCTTCATAGCATATGAGCCATTGAAATTGTTAGTAATTAGCAATGAGTCTATGTTTACTTGAAGATACCTGATCCTCATCTGTTTAGCTAATTGTAAACCTACACTTAGGGCCTCATATTCTGCTTTATTGTTAGTTATCTAAAACTCACAAGCAATGGATTGGGGTATTATGCCCCCCGTGGCGATTTAAGTAGTATTCCTAGCCCGGTTCCTTTAACATTCGAGGCACCATCAGTGAAAAGTGTCTAAGGATCCTTGGTCTCTTCAAGCTGTTGAACCTCTAATTCAGCTTCCCTTTGTAGATCACTACTGAAATCAGCCACAAAGTCTGCCAAATCTTGAGACTTGATGGCAGTCCTGGGTTCATACTTAATCTCATATGCACTAAGTTTGATTGCCCATTTCGCCATTCTACCTAACATTTCAGGTATCCTGATAACATTCTTAATAGGAGAGTTAGTTTTCCAATAATAGTGTGAGTTTCAAAATAATGCTTGAGTTTAGTGGAAGCCATATTCAATGCAAGAATTAATTTCTCTAAATGAGAGTACCTGGCTTCAGCATAAAAAAGGCTTTTACTTATATAATATACCAGATGTTGTTGGCCTTCATGATCCTTAACTAACGGTGCAACTTACTGCCTTACCTGAAACGACTAAATACAAGGATAATGGTTCACCATTTTCTGGTTTCATCAGGGCTGGTGCTGAGGATAGATAATCCTTGAGAGCTTTGAGTGCTGCTTCATGCTTCTCGGTCCACTCAAATTTCTTATTCATCCTCAGTATGTCATAAAGATCCTTGCATTTCTCTAAGGATTTTGAAATGAATCTGTTTAGGGTCGCGATCCTTCCTATCAGTCTCTTAACATCCTGGGCATTGGCAAGGGATTTGATGTTCACAATTGCTCTTATCTGTTCAGGACTAGCTTCAATCCCCCTTTTGGTCACCATGTATCCTAGGAATTTTCTAAAATTTGACACCAAAATGGCACTTTGAAGGATTTAGCTTCATGTTGTATTTGTCAAGGATATTGAATGCCACTTCAAGATCCTTGAGATGATCCTCTACTCTCTTGGACTTGACCACCATGTCATCTATATACACTTCCATAGTGTCTCCAATCTGCTCCTTGAACATCATGTTGACCAGTCTTTAATAGGTGGCACCTGCAATTCTTAGTCCAAAAGGCATTGCAATATAACCGTATATGCAAGTAGGAATCATGAATGTTGTATCCTATTGGTCAGATGGTTCCATCTGAATTTGTTGAAATCCAGATGAAGTATCCATAAAAGTTAGCAATTCATGTCCTGCTGTTGCATCCACCATGGAGTCAATGTGTGGAAGTGGGAAAGGATCCTTGGGACATGCTTTATTTAAGTCTGTAAAATCGACACATACCCTCCACTTTACGTTTTTCTTTTGAACCACCACTTCATTGGCTAACCATCTTGGATACTTAACTTCTCTAATCATACCTGCCTTCAAGTGTTTTTCTTCTTTTTTGATGAATTGGCCTGAAAGATTTATCAATTCCAAATTTATGTGTTATAATATCTTTAGATATACGTGTCATATCCATGTGTTTCCAACCAAAGGTAGACTTTCTTCTCTTCAGGAAGGATACAAGATCCTGCACTATACTATAAAGGATCTCGGATCCTATGAGGACCTTGATTTCAGGATCCCGAGGATCCAATATTACATCTTTGATGTCTTGTGCTGCTGCCTCCAGGACACTCCTTGGAGGTTGCTGTGACTGTTATGCCGCTCTTGGTTATGATGCCGGTTTTGTAACATTCGTTGTAAAGCGGGGTCTAAAACCCGCTCCATTTTGTAATACAAGTATACGTTAGGATGTTCGTTACGGGTTTATGTTAAGCATTTAAAATTTTGTTATTAATATTAAATAATAAATAATAATAATAATAATAATAATAGAGTAAATAATAATAAAGTTTAAATAAAAAATAAAGTTTGAATAATAAGAGCATAAACTAAATTAATCAATAAAATAAAAACAGAAAAAGGGGTGTGGACCGCGGTATCGAACCCGGGTCCCCACCCAAATCAAACACCCATCACACTACTACATTACACACACATATCTGAACTAATCCTAAATCAAATAAATCTTATATCGAAACAACTTCTTGAAATCAATTTCAAACACTCGCCTGTAACGGCTGTAACCTCCAAATTCATCATCAAATCTCCGTTTCATGTTTGATTTAAACCGAAGAAACGTTTCTACATTGTGTGTTAAACGTAATCATTGGGTCAGCTCGGTTACACAATCATTCGGTCATCAATCTTTTTGACCGAAACCGATAAAAACCGAAATTCAACTCATACCAACCTTCAATAGTGATCCTTGAACCTTTGTAGAACTCGCTCACACTCACCAAACACTTTGCAAACGCTCTGTCTTCGATTTATACACTCGCCGGAAAACTTGTTTTGTCGCCGGAACCACACCGGAGAATTCAAGCCATCTCATGTTCGGTAAAAACACCTTGAATCCTTTTTCTTTTCATTTATTTTTATGATCGGTAATAGTATAATCAAGTAATCCAGAAAGTTTATTAGGATTAACAATCGGGTTTTAACTGTGGGTTAGTAAGGAAGAAGATGAAGTCGGATATATGTATAAATAGAATTAAAACCGGTGTTTATATCGGGTTAGACACACAGTCCAGTGGTGGACTGTGTGCGTTTTAAACAAAGGGTCACGGGTTCGAGTCACACCTACGCTGCCGATTTCCTATAAATTTCCAAACCTTTTTATAAGTAAAGTATAAACTAACTCATTAGTGTATAAATTTAATTAAAATCCTAAATCCTCCGAGTTAGTCACACAGCCCAATTGGTCGGGCTGTGTGCAACACGAATCAAGGGGCGCGGGTTCGAGTTCGGGTATACACATTACACTGTTAAATAAAACAAACCTTTTTAAATAAAATTAATTAAGATTGACCATAGGATGTGTATATATAGAATTAAAAATGGATATTTCCGGGTTAGACACGTAGCTCAGTTGGTAGATATGCATGCACGTAAACGAGAGGTCACGAGTTCGAGTCTCACACGCTGCCAAAAAATCGCCCGGTTCGACCCACTGAAGGGTATATTTTTTTAATTAACCATTTTGTTTATTTTTCTCCAAAAACTATAAAAATATATAATAAATAAGTCCTTTTTAATCATAAAAATTAGTAACAAATATTATAAAATTTTCTTAAGAGTCTAATAAAATTCATTAAATAAAAATACTAATGTTAAACAAAAGTAATATATTTACCGAATTATTATGTGAATATTTAGGTTAGTTTTCTCGTCGGTTGGAATCTTTAAATAGTGCGCGCTCATTATCAAATCAAGAACGCACCCACTGTGAGTGAATTCCTACAAACTCCCCTTTTTATTCATGTTTTGGGTGTATCATATGTCGTTTTATTTAAATCATTTATTCAACACTCGTGCTATTACCATTATATGAACTAACTGATTTTTGGTTTTTTGTTATTTGTGGTTATACTTTCTCATTTCAGTCAAGCTTTAACGTTAGGCCCATCAGTTCCCTGTTTCATATGGGTAGAGCATCGCGTTGCCTAATTAGATTGGCTCCGTCTCCGTTTGATTGAGCCTTGATCTCACAGCACATCGCTTATCGTGCTCACATGTACATTGCTAGATGATTACGTGGTTTGTGGATAGATTACATTTACGTTTGCTCATATTTGGTTTATGCATATTTTATTAAATTAATAAACATATCAATCTTCTTTTTAATGTTTAAATGGGATTCACTCGCCAACTTTTGTTAACCCAAATCTCTATTTTTACACATGATACAGGTGATCGGATTGAAGCAAGGAACACATAGGATTGGGCCTTAAAAGAAGAATAAATCGTTACTTGAATGCCTTGTTTAGAACATTTTGTGCTTGTATGGATTATGTGTTGGTTGGATTTTTTCCTTTCAATTTGACATAATAAATATGAAACTTTATTATAGTGAATGTCATGAGCTTTGATAAAAACCCAATCATGCCCCGACTACCATATCCGCTGCGGGTCAGGGTGTGATAGATTGGTATCAAAGCTCTTGACTATAGGATATAGGATAGGTTATTAGACCCTTAGAGCCTATACTATAGTCGATTAGATTTTAATTGCTTATGTGTTAATTGGTTACATGCAAACTCATGATATTTACTTGTTTTACATTTATCTCACACACAAATGCATGCAAGCACTTCCACTACTGTATGATTTTGTGTGATATTCAATGTGATATACATATTGTTAACATAACATGCTTACATATATACGCATCACGCACGTCTCAATTTTCACATATTTGAACAATTTCATGTTTCTTTTCTCAAAATTTTGTGATGTTTTCATTTTTCAATCTCATCAAAGTGAGTTCTACGACAGGCATGTAGTAACTGGAAGGGTACAAGTACCGGTAGTCGAAACGTCCTGTCTAGGATTGGCATTCGTATAAATCCAATATAGCGGACCAGTTTGCCTACCTAGGGACTAACGATGAGAGTACGAAGGACCTATTAGGCCAAAGCATGCCACACCAAACGTCGTATGAACTAACCCCACTTTGAGTCGTCACTGTGTCTACACCAGGACACCTTCCGACTTATACCTCGCAATCATGTTTTATGATTTTCATTTGGGTGGTGCAAGTGTTAACAGGCCAACACCAATGTGAACCTTACAAAGCCCAGTAGTCATGGGGGCCCACCTGACTACTTAGGCCAAGTATGGGGGACATATGGGGGCCCAAACATGAGCACGGCCCAAGACATCCTATGGATATAGTAAATCTATTTTTCTCATTTGTTTTATGGATGTTAATTCCTAAATACGACAAATGACACATATACGCCAAACTCATAATCTCGTTACATATTTCCTGTAGATGTCTTCTAGGCACTCTCGTGGAGGTAGGAGATTAGGAAGATCCGGCGAGCACATGGCTGCTCAAATAGCCCAACAAATGGCCGTCGTAATTCCCGACATTGTAATTCAAGTCCAACAAGCCCTCGCCACTAATCCTGCCAACCCAACCAATCAAGAGGGTCAAAATGTTGCCAACCCTCCCACAAACACACCAAGTGCACCTACAAGCACTTCATTCATGTGACCCTCCAAAGTACGAAGGGACTGAAGGGGTTACTGCTCTCCTTCGGTGGTTTGAAGAGATGGAGAATACATTCCTTAACTAAAATTGTCCCAACGACCGTAAGGTTCGTTATGCTACTGGACGTCTATATGGGGTAGCACTTACTTGGTGGAATGCCGAAAAGGGCAGAAGAGGCGCCGAAGCCGTAGTAGCCCCAACTTGGGAACAATTGAGGGAACTCATGACAAGACGTTTTTGCCCAAGAAGCAAAATTAAGAAGCTGGAAGATGAGTTCTACTTCCTAAAACAAAACGAGGGAGACCATATAACCTACAACAAAAGGTTTCTTGAGTTGAATCAAATGGTTCCGAATCTATTTACTCCTCTTTACCGCCTGATCGAGCATTACATTCGGGGTCTTCCTTCGAAGATTCAGGATTCTGTGATGAGTACCGTGCCTGCAACCCTGGAAGCAGCAATGGAGCTAGCTACTGAGCTCACCGAAAACCACATCAGGAATAGGGATTTCAAGGACGAGAAGAAGAAGGATGCACGTGACAAAACATCAACCGAAACCCCTAATCCAACTCAAGTCGGATCCTCTTCTCAATTCACTGCCAAGAGAAAGCGAAGCAGGAAAAATTTTGTTGTCACCCAAACCAGTCAACCAACTCCACAAGAAGTACCCCTCCAAGCCATCCCAATTACCCAAGTGGCACCCAACTCAGCATACCCAAACAAGAAACCCTACACCGGTCCCCACTCTCAATGCAACACCTGCCATTATCACCACCAACCCAACTTACCTTGTCGACTCTGTGCCAATTGTGGGCGTTATGGTCATTTGAGTAACACTTGACGCGCTCCTCAAAACCATACCCCACCTCTTGCCCAAAACATGAACCAACCCTATCAACAGCCGAACCATTGAATGGTACCTTATGTTAAGCTTGTTTCAATTGTGGAGATCCTACCCACTTCAAAAACATGTGTCCTAGGTTGGTTAACATCATTAACGCTCAAGCCCAAGCAAACCAAGTTAACCAAGCGAATCAGGCAAACCCAACACCTCCACCAGCAAGAGGGAGAGCCTACAACATCAACGCAAACCTAGTTGAGGTCAACGACGGTGCAAATGAACAACCTAACTAGCCTTTCTCCCATTATGAAGACTCAAGACTCTACTTCAGTTGTTTATTTTATTTTTATTTCCAATCCAAGCTTTAATAGATTCCGTTTCTTGTTTTGACAATTCAAGTTCCCATTGTTTTAAATTTGGGAAATAATGATTCTATTATTTCATATTAATCCCATTAACGCAATTTATATCACGCTATACCAATTTGTTTCATTACATGTCTCTATTCATCGATTAAATTTCATGTTATCATATATCACGACGAACCCGTCTCATCATTTAGGGAAGTTGAGTCGTGTCTCACTTTTTCATAGACTGACCACTTCATAACATACGAGAGAGGTACCGCCGTCATCCAGTCTCGCTTCGTTGGATTCGAGACTCAAACATTGGCGGTTGTGTTTGTTTATGTTTTGTAGATTTTAGGACGAGTCACATAGAACTAATCGTAACTTGATAACAAGGCCAATGAAAATTTGACAAGGATATGGTGTATACGCCGCAGGTACTTCCTATATATAAGTATTCTTGTCAGGTGATCAAAAGCATTGTTAGACGGGTATGGGAAGTTCCGTGTAAGTAGTGTCAATCTCAATTTGGATAATGATGTAGTTGATGACTTCGTTTTGTGATGTAACTTTATCATTTTGACGCTTATTTTCTCAAAACCCTTCTATCATGAAACCATATCCAGTTAGTCATCTCCGTGTTACAACGCGTTTCACTCTACACCTCAGGCATCAAAAAGCGATTCCTGTACCAGGGTATTCAACCCTTACTAGGAACGTTACCGCCTCAATCAAAATAAAAAAAAAACATTTTCACACTCTCCTGGTTATGTATATCCTTAGCATCATCTCAGATCGAGATGGGCGTTTCACTTCACTCACATGGCAAGCCGTGCAATCAGCGTTAGGCACTCGATTAGACCTCAGTACCGCTTTTCATCCTCAAACTGATGGTCAATCTGAGCGCACAATTCAAACTCCTGAAGGCATGTTATGATCACGCGTTATCAACTTCAAGGGAAATTAGGATGCCAATCTACCATTGGTCGAATTCTCAGCTATCACTCTAGCATCTGTATAGAT
This sequence comes from Scalesia atractyloides, assembly GCA_947069175.1. Lineage (NCBI taxonomy): Eukaryota > Viridiplantae > Streptophyta > Magnoliopsida > Asterales > Asteraceae > Scalesia > Scalesia atractyloides. The sequence goes on from CAMTDV010000026.1 coordinate 18,992,268, forward strand.
TCTTTTGAAGCACTATACGGTCGTAAGTGCCGATCAGCTGTATGTTGGCACGAAATCGGTGAAGCACAGATCACCGAACCAGAATTTATTCAAGAAACAACTGATAAGATTCTCCAAATCCACAACAATCTCCCAGCAGCTTAGAGTCGTCAAAAGAGTTACGCTGATAAACGACGAAAGCCACTCGAGTTTTGTGTTGGCGATCAAGTACTTTTGAAAGTATCACCTTGGAAGGGAGTTGTTCGTTTTGGACAAAAAGGCAAGCTAGCACCTCGCTATGTAGGACCATTCAAAATACTCAAGAGAGTTGGTCCTGTAGCATACAAGCTTGACCTACCTGAAGAACTCAGCAAGATTCACCCCACATTCCATGTATCCAATTTGAAAAAGTGTCTTGCCGACGAAAACCTCAATATACCGTTGGAAGATATTCAGATTGACGAATCGATGCATTTCGTAGAACGACCTATAGAAATCATGGACTTCGGTGAGAAGCGTTTAAGACGAAGTCGAATTCCGATAGTCAGGGTGCGTTGGGAGTCAAAACGAGGACCTGAGTTTACTTAGGAACGCGAAGACTCAATGCGCGAAAAATACCCTCATCTCTTTCAAGTTAAACCTACTACTACTTAAATTTCGGGACGGAATTTCTAAAAGTAGGGGATACCGTAACATTCGTTGTAAAACGGGTTCTAAAACCCGCTCCGTTTTGTAGTACAAGTATACGTTATGATGTTCGTTACGGGATTATGTTAAGCTTTTAAAATTTTGTTATTAATATTAAATAATAATAATAATAATAATAATATAGTAAAAAATAATAAAGTTTAAATAAAAAATAAAGTTTGAATAATAATAGCATAAACTAAAATTAATCAATAAAATAAAAACAGAAAAAGGGGTGTGGACCGCGGGTATCGAACCCGGGTCTCCACCTAAATCAAACACCCATCACACTACTACATTACACACACATATCTGAACTAATCCTAAATCAAATAAATCTTATATCGAAACAACTTCTTGAAATCAATTTCAAACACTCGCCTGTAACGGCTGTAACCTCCAAATTCATCATCAAATCTCCGTTTCATGTTCGATTTAAACCGAAGAAACGTTTCTACATTGTGTGTTAAACGTAATTATTGGGTCAGCTCGGTTACACAATCATTCGGTCATCAATTTTTTTGACCAAAACCGATAAAAACCGAAATTCAACTCATACCAACCTTCAACTGTAAATAGTGATCCTTGAACCTTTGTAGAACTCGCTCACACTCACCAAACACTTTGCAAACGCTCTGTCCTCGATTTATGCACTCGCCGGAAAACTTGTTTTGTCGCCGGAACCTCACCGGAGAACTCAAGCCATCTCATGTTCGGTAAAAACACCTTGAATCCTTTTTCTTTTCATTTATTTTTATGATCGGTAATAGTATAATCAAGTAATCCAGAAAGTCTATTAGGATTAACAATCGGGTTTTTAACTGTGGGTTAATAAGGAAGAAGATGAAGTCGGATATATGTATAAATAGAATTAAAACCGGTGTTTATACCAGGTTGGACACACAGTCCAGTGGTGGACCGTGTGCGTTTTAAACAAAGGGTCACGGGTTCGAGTCACACCTACGCTGCCGATTTCCTATAAATTTCCAAACCTTTTTATAACTAACGTATAAACTAACTCAGTTAGTGTATAAATTTAATTAAAATCCTAAATCCTCCGGGTTAGTCACACAGCCCAATTGGTCGGGCTGTGTGCAACACGAATCAAGGGGCGCGGGTTCGAGTCCGAGTATACACATTACACTGTTAAATAAAACAAACCTTTTTAAATAAAATTAATTAAGATTGACCATAGTATGTGTATATATAAATTAAAAATGAATATTTTTGGGTTAGACTCGTAGCTCAGTTGGTAGATATGCGTGCACGTAAACGAGAGGTCACGAGTTCGAGTCTCACACGCTGCCAAAAAATCGCTCGGTTCGACCCACTGAAGGGTATTTTTTTTAATTAACCATTTTGTTTATTTTTCTCCAAAAACTATAAAAATATATAATAAATAAGTCCTTTTTAATCATAAAAATTATTAACAAATACTATAAAATTTTCTTAAGAGTCTAATAAAATTCATTAAATAAAAATACTAATGTTAAACAAAAGTAATATATTTACCGAATTATTATGTGAATATATAGGTTAGTTTTCTCATCGGTTGGAATCTTTAAATCGTGCGCGCTCATTATCAAATCAAGAACGCACCTACTGTGAGTGAATTCCTACAAACTCCCTTTTTATTCATGTTTTGGGTGTATCATATGTCGTTTTATTTAAATCATTTATTCAACACTCGTGCTATTACCATTATATGAACTAACTGATTTTTGGTTTTTTGTTATTTGTGGTTATACTTTCTCATTTCAGTCAAGCTTTAACGTTAGGCCCATCAGTTCCCTGTTTCATATGGGTAGAGCATCGCGTTGCCTAATTAGATTGGCTCCGTCTCCGTTTGATTGAGCCTTGATCTCACAGCACATCGCTTATCGTGCTCACATGTACATTGCTAGATGATTACGTGGTTTGTGGATAGATTACATTTACGTTTGCTCATATTTGGTTTATGCACATTTTATTAAATTAATAAACATATCAATCTTCTTTTTAATGTTTAAACGGGATTCACTCTCCAACTTTGTTGACCCAAATCTCTATTTTTACACATGATACAGGTGATCAGATTGAAGCAAGGAACACATAGGATTGGGCCTTAAAAGAAGAATAAATCGTTACTTGAATGCCTTGTTTAGAATATTTTATGCTTGTACGGATTATGTGTTGGTTGGAATTTTTCCTTTCAATTTGAAATAATAAATATGAAACTTTATTATAGTAAATGTCATGAGCTTTGATGAAAACCCAAGCATGCCCCGACTACCATATCCGATGCGGGTCAGGGTGTGACAGGGTTCATAGAAGAGGTGCAACAGTTCTTTCCCTCTTGTTGATCACTTTCTATCTCCACTATCCCCCAAGGTGTCGGTAGCTTGACACATAGATGATAAGTAAAGGGAACAACATTCATATCGTGTATCCAAGGCCTGCCATAAATCACATTGCAACAGGACAAACAGTCAATGACACAGATTTTTTGTACAGAGTTTACCCCGTCAATGTAAATTGGGAGTTTGATGTCTCCCAGGTGTTCTTTGTCTCGCTGCTAAATCCTACAAGGACAGATGATCTCGGAATTAATTCTGTCTCCAGGATGTTCATTCTTTTGATGACATCTAGTTGAATTATGTTCACGGAGCTCCCTCCATCAATAAGGATCCTGCGAACAAAGTGGTTAGATATAAATAAAGTAAAGACTAAACCATCATGATGAGGATCTTGTATATCAACACGGCCATCCTCATCAAAGGATATGATTTTCTGCTGAGTCAGATTGGAGGTTCAGATAGGCCTGTCTCCATTCTCCAGCTTTGTCTCTTTAGCATGCCTCTTCACTGCAGAGAATGAGGTTCCACATATATTAGAGCCTTCGGAAATGAAGTTGATGATTTGAGCGTCTGCCGGTGGTGCAGGAGCTCTTTCAGGCACCTTTTCAGGATCCTGCATCCTTGATTTCTTCCTTCCGAGTAATTCTTTCAAGTATACTTTTGCTGAGGAGGTAGCCTATCTCCTTCCTGAGTGCTATACATTCATCAGTAAGGTGGCCGAAGTCTTCGTGGTATGCACACCACTTTGATTTATCCTTATTGGATGTAGACTTTTCATTCTTCTTGGGCCATCTAGTCTTTTCACCTAGATTCTACAAAGCAAGGATTACTTCACTATTGTTAACAGAAAAACAATATTCAGATATATGAGGATATTCCTCCTCATCTCATCTTTTTCAACTGAATGAACATTTTGATTGTCATGCTTGGATCGATTGTTCTTGTGGAAGGATCCTTGCTTCTCCTGTTTTGACGATCCAGAGAACCCGTCTTAGATCCTTTTGTTATCCTCTAGTCAGATTAACCTCAGGGCCTGTTCCTTACTTCATCTAAGTTCCTGCAAGGTGTCATAACAAGATCACCATAGAAAGGAGAATCCTTTTGTAGCCCCATTTTAAACGCTTCCACAACAGTGGTAATGTCTAAATCTTGGATTTCCAAGGACTCTCTACCAAATTTAGTAACATAATCTCTAAGTGATTCATCACGAGATTGGGTAATCCTATATAAGTCACTAGTTAATCTTTCAAAGGTTCTACTACAAGAAAACTGATTATTGAATAAATTAACTAAGTGAGAAAATAAAGTTATGGAATAGGGAGGAAGACTTGGCAGCCATTTTAGTACTAATCTAGTGAGTGTGGATCTAAAGCCAACTTTTTGTTGATCCAAAAACCTTTTTACACATGATACAGGTGAACAGGATGAAGCAAGGAAAACATAGGAAATGCCTTAGAAGAAAACAAAGAAGCTTAGACTGATGTTTAGGTCATTGATGTAATTATGATTGTAAATTTCCATTAAATTGTATTAATGAATATGAAACGTTAAAATAAATGTCATGAGCTTTGATGATAACCCAATCATGCCCCGATCACCTTTTCCGCTATGGGTCGGGGTGTGACAAGATATGCCCGGCGCAATGGTAGGACCAGAAGAAGAAATGGTCTGCATAGGGATGAAATCCCCTTCGTGAACTTCAGAACTTCTGAGTGGTTGACTCCTTGAGGATCCTTGATCCTGAAAGATGTTGGATCCCTGATACATTGGAGCTAAAGGTCTTGATGGATACTCCATGGATCCTTGAATCCGAGTTGAGGATCCATGATGTTGAATGTAGGATCCTTGGGGCTGGTACATTCCCTGTGACTCTCCAGGTTCGTAGAAGAATCCTTGAGGCTCAGTGGTCTCTAGTGATCCTTGCCAAAGGATAGAGGATCCTTGAGGTTGGAAGTAGGATCATTGAGGTTGTGTCACTGCTAGTGATCCATGCTGGAGGTTGGGGGATCCTTGAATCTGGACATTGGATCCCCTTGAATGCTGAATTGTTGATGATGGAGTAGTAAAATCCAAAGATCTAGGTATAAGTGGAGACTGGTCTTCTACCAGTCTCTTATGCTTCTTGATCTCATCAATTACACGAAGGATCCTCTGGTTGGTTTTTTCTTGCTGTTCCATGTAGCCTTTCATCTGCAACATCAAAACAGAAATATTATTATTAGTAGTTGTAGAAGAAGAAACAGCAGAGGTTTTGATCCTGTGAAAACGGATGATGTCTTCTTCTGAGCATTTTCAGCATTCTTCTGGAATGCAGGAGGAATGGAGGAAACCATGTATTGGTTTGGGATGAGGTAACCGTCGACATGGCACTTGAAATGAATTTTCCCTGAGAAGCCATGTAGTTGATGGAAATGAATGTAAATGAACGAAATTTCTTAGGATTGAAGCACCACTTACCCCACGGTTGAAGCCAAACTGTTTTGGTCAAAAATCAGTTTAAGGATAATGTAACCAAACTTTGATTGTGAGGAAGAGTGCTAATGTTTGTACAATTGTATGAATAATTGTGAAGTGTAAACAATGATGAACATGATGATTTATACGAGGAAAAAACCCTTGATCTCAATAAGATCTCTAACACAAAAAACCTCGGGTGATGGAAACTACCGGTCACCAACTATATTTGCACAGAAAAAAGGTTACAACTTTGGATGATGACGGAGCTCAATACAAGTGACCACTAGTGTGTTACAGAGAGTTTTTCGAGAGTAGCTGTGTGCGAGTTGTGTTGTGATATCTATCCAAAATGAGCTCATCACCCCCTTATAAAATAGTAACAAACAATGCGAAAATCATGCAAGTATCCCATGTTCTCCATAACAGCTACATGCTTCCAAACTTGTGTGAATAGAAAGCATATTTCCTGAAATACTAGCTTTGACTAGGTCAAATTCGTTACGTACCTACGAAAATAAGTTTTCACCAAAGGATACAATTATTAGTTAATGCAAACAATAGTAAGGATTCGTGATCCTCTGACTTCCTGTACCATCTGTTAAGAATCAGTGATCCAGGTCAATCTAAGGATATGTGATCCATAGTGTAACATCCGTAAAAAACGGATTTACCAAACCCGCTCCGTTTATCAACCGAACAGTCAGTCAAAAATTTCGTTGCGAATTAAATGCCCAAAATAATTTTAAACGATACATAATCAATTATTATACGGGAATATATAATTAGTTTTTGAAAAACTGTTAAAAAACGCAAAATAAAAATACATAGGTTCTGCCGGGTTTCGAACCCGGGTCTGAACCGGTTCAACATCAGTCTTAACACACAACACACAAACCACTGCGCCACTTGTTTTGTTTGTTATATATTGAAATCATTTAATTGATATCATAACGTTACGAATTCAAAACCGGCGCCCAATAGTTCAGTCGTCGGAAATCCCGGAAATCTCGCGAGTCTTAACGACAACTTACGTTATAACGTAAACCATTACTAAGACATCGGTTATAACCGACGTCTGAGTCCGCGACCAAAGTTATAACCGCCGGAGTTTTTATAATTTACGAATCCAGTCGGAAATCGGGCCAAATACATTGACGATTTGCCCTATAAATTCACCCACAACCCACTGCAAACCTTTTCGCTCAAAACCACACCTTTTCTCGGCGTAATTCCACTCGCCGGAATTTTTCTGTTTGTCGCCGGATAACCGGGTTCCCCATTGCCGAGCCTTATTGAACCTCCTAAGCTTATACCGAAGTCACCCACACCTTTTGTAAACTTTCTGAAGGCTCGCTGCTGCAAGACACACGTCGCCGGAGGTGATTTTTGTCGCCGGAGTTCTGCCGGAAAACAGAGGAAAGCGAGTCGGTATACCTCACGCTTATTTTTCCTTCTTTTTATTTATATCTCATCTATAATTAACCTAAAACGTTAAAGGAACCTGAATTAATCATTGAACCAATCCGTCGTCTTTTCTGGTTATACCTTGATGAAGAAGACGATGTATTCGGTATCTTATATGTATAATTAAAATCAACTTATTAATCGGGTTAGACACACAGTCCAGCGGTGGACTGTGTGCACATTAAACATACAAACGTCTCGAGTTCGAATCCGGTTTCACACACGCTGCCTTAATAAAAATCATTTTTTGGTTAAATTGAACCGGAGTCGCCACAGGTATATGTTAAGTATATTAATAATCGGAATAATAACCAAGTTAGACACACAGTCCAGCGGTAGACAGTGTGTATGTTTAAGTCGCACGTCACGAGTTCGAGTCCGGTCTTCTGCATCGACCCGGACGATTATTAACCTTTTTAAATAAGTCAGAAATGAAAACAAATATCTTGTATTTAAGTATAATAAAAATTGGATTATATAACATGTTAAACACACAGTCCAGCGGTGGACTGTGTGTTAGTTTAAGCCACAGGTCCCGGGTTCGAGACCTGTGGAGTGCACGTCCGATTCGCTTAAACTGTTTTTAAAATAAAATGATTTTCGGTTTAAACTAATTAATGTATAAAGATAATTAAAATCAGATATATGACGGGTTAGACACGTAGCTCAGTTGGTAGAGCTGCGTGCACGCGTACGAGAGGTCTCGGGTTCGAACCTCACCCAGCGCACTTATTTTCCGCATTCGAACCGGTCAACGGTCAGTCAACGGTCAACGGTCAGGTCAACGGTCAGAAAAAAATCAATTTTTTTATTATTTTTATTTAGTTATTTTAATTAAAAATCAATTAAAAATACTTAAAAATAACATTTTTAAGGTCAGAAAATAGCCCCAAACTCACAAAAATACACCCAACAATCCTACTAAAATAGATTAATAAAATCCGTTTACTTACCAAACCATAATGCGATTTATCTAGGTTAAACTCACTCGTGGTTAAAACCACTTCGCGTGCATTCAACGTCAGCAACCGAACGCACCCACTGTGAGTGAATCTTACAACTCCCCCTTTTAAATTACACGTTTTGGGGTGTGTCATGTGTTATGAAAATAATTAACTTATTTATTTAAACTTGTGCCTTACCACATCATGACCTAAACTTAGATTGTTTACATTGTTGTGATTCCTTAATTCATTTGTCAAATTATATGAAATTCATTCATTAAGCCCATCAGTTCCTCGTGGGAGACGAGTTGAACAACGCGTGCCACAAATCAAATTCATTATTGTTTATGTGTGTATCATTGAGTTTACATTGTTTGTAGTTGTGTCATTTATATTATCATGTTTATGCAATTCATTCATTAGGCCTCTCAGTTCCTCGTGAGAGACGAGTTGAGCATCGCGTGCCTCTAAATGTTCCATTTTTGTTCATGTGTGTTTCATTTAATATCTTATGATTGTTGATTAAGTTTACATCTATTTTTACTCATGTTTGGTTGTGCACATATTTCATAATCAATTTAAATAAATTTGTTCAAATGTTTTCCATAGGATTCACTCGCCAACATTATGTTGATCCAAAAACCCTTTTACACATGATACAGGTGAACAGGTTGAAGCAAGGAAAACATAGGATATGCCTTAGAAGAGAACAAAGAAGTTTAGATTGTTAGTTAGAACACGTTGTAACCTTTATTGTAAATTTCCATTTAATTTGTATTAAAGAATATGAAACGCATAATAAATGTCATGAGCTTTGATGATAACCCAATCATGCCCCGATCACCTTTTCCGCTGCGGGTCGGGGTGTGACAGATTGGTATCAGAGCCATGACTATAGGGATATAGGATAGGTTATTAGACCCTTAGAGCCTATACTATAGTCTGCCTAAATTTTAATTGATTAGGTGGTTACATACAAACTTGTGATATTTATTTGTTTCATATTTGTTTACATTTACAGTCGAACATACATGCTTATATACATATTCATTATACCTATATCGATGTTCATGTAGTCAATTTATTTTCATACTCTCATTATCCAAAGATTTTGTGCAATTTTCAAATCTCATCAAAGTAAGTTCTGCGACGGGCATGTAGTAACTGGAAGGGTACAAGTACCGGTAGTCAGAACGTCCTGTCTAGGCTGGCATTCGTATAAATCCAATATAACGGACCAGTTTGCCTACCTAGGGACCAACGATGAGAGTACGAAGGACCTATTAGGCCAAAGCATGCCACACCAAACGTCGTTCGAACTAACCCTACTTTGAGTTGTCACCGTGTCTACACCTGGACACATTCCGAATATCACACGTTGTATACATATTTCTCGATTTTCTCCGGGTTTTTGTGTACGCAACTTGGCAAACCCGTGCGAACCATATGAAAAACCGGTATTCATGGGGGCCCACAAGATTACACAGGTAAAGTATGGCGGCATGTAGGGCCTAATGGCGAGCAAACCCAAGACATCCTATGGATGTAATAGATTTATTTTTCTATAATTATTTTATGAATGTTCGTTCCTAATGCGACCCATGAACCCAAAAACATCCAACTCATACCCTTGTCATGTATTCCTTGTAGATGTCTTCTAACCTCGCCCGTAGGAAGACGAGAGCAAGAAAAGCCCGCGAACGCATGGCTGCCTTAATCGCTCAACAAATGGCTGCCGTAATACCCAACATTGTAATTCAAGTTCAACAAGCACTTACCGCTAATCCTGTCAATCAAGCAAACCAAAACATTATCAACTCTCCCCCAAATACCACTAAATGCACCTACAAGCACTTCAAATCATGCGACCCTCCGAAATACAAAGGGACTGAAGGCGTCACCGCTCTCCTCCATTGGTTTGAAGAAATGGAGAATACTTTTCTAAATTGCGATTGCCCTGATGATCGCAAAGTGCGTTATGCTACCGGTCGACTATATGGGATAGCACTTACTTGGTGGAATACAGAGAAGGCCAAACGAGGCGTCGACGATGCTATGACCTTAACTTGGAACGAATTGAAGGAAATCATGACCAGACGATTTTGCCCAAGGAGCGAAATCAAGAAGTTAGAAGATGAATTTTACTCATTGAAGCAAATGGAAGGAGACCACATCACCTACAACAAAAGATTCCTCCATCAAATGGTTCCCAACATGTTCACTCCCCTCTACCGTTTGATCGAGCACTACATTCGTGGTCTTCCGTCAAAGATTCAAGACCCTGTAATAAGTGCCAAGCCTGCAACTTTGGAAGCAGCAATGGAGCTAGCAACAGAGCTCACCGAGAACCGAATCCGAAACAAAGACTTCAAGGAGGAGAAGAAGAAGGATAAAGAAACGACTGAAACCTCCGACTCCACCCAAACCGAATCCCCTTCTCAACCCAATCCTAAGAGAAGAAGAGATGGGCGACTTTTCGCTGCTACTCAACGAAATCAACCAATTTTACACGCTATACCCATCCGAGCTATCCCAATCACCCAAGTGGCACCCGACTCAGCTTACCCAAATAAGAAACCATATCTTGGACCTCACCCTCGATGCAACAACTGTTTTTATCATCATCCCCTTACCTTACCTTGTCGGCTATGTACAACTTGTGGACGCTATGGTCATTTGAGCAATGTTTGTCGCACCTTTCAAGACCAAACCTTTTCCCCTACTCAAACCATAAACCAAACCTATCAACAACCCCAATACCCCATGTTCCCATATGCTCGAGCTTGTTTCAATTGTGGCGACCCTACCCACTTTAGAAACACATGCCCTCAATTGGTTAACGTTATCAACACTCAAGCCCAATCAAACCCAGTTAACCAAGTAAACCAAGAAAACCCAACCACTATGCCACTAGCAAGAGGAAGAGTCTTCAATATCAACGCCAATCCTGTCGAAGATAATGACGGCCCAAACGAAGATACCCAACTAGTCCTCTACGCCGAAGATCCAGATTCAACTCCTATCATTTAGTTTTATGTTTTTCTTTATCACATAGAACCAAACATAACTTAAGGATAAAGCCAATGAAACTTTGACGAGAATACGGTGGATACGCCGCTGGTACTTCCTATATATAAGTATTCTTGTCAAAGGATCAGAAGCATTATCTGGCGGTTATGAGAGGTTCCATGTGTAGACTGTTAGGATAATTATTGTATATTGTTTTCAGTATATGCATTTGCCGAGGCCGCAGCTCCCCATCCATGAGGTTGAGTTTGATCCCCATTTTATTATGCGGTTGATCTTGGCGTGCCCGCACGATCGGCTCCGTTTGATTGAGCCTTGATCGGTTATTTCATTTTACATTTCAATACATGCAATACGTTCGGCTCCGTTTGATTGAGCCTTGAGCGCCCAGTTCAATTTACATGTCCAGTTCATGCAATACGTTCGGCTCCGTTTGATTGAGCCTTGAGCGCCCAGTTCAATTTACATTTCCAGTTCATGCAATACGTTCGGCTCCGTTTGATTGAGCCTTGAGCGCACATACATTTTCATTATCAGTATCTTGTGGTTGTGGTGTTTGTAGTAGAGTCGCATAGAACTAATCATAACTTGCGGATAAAGTCAATGAAAATTTGACAAGAATATGGTGGATACGCCGCTGGTACTTCCTATATATAAGTATTCTTGTCAAATGATCGGAGGCATTATCAGGCGGTTATGAGAGGTTCCATGCATAGGCTGTTTGTGTGATTAAGTTATTCATTTTCAGTACATTCAATACGTTCGGCTCCGTTTGATTGAGCCTTGAGCACACAGACAATTTCAATTTCAGTACATTCAATACGTTCGGCTCCGTTTGATTGAGCCTTGAGCGCACATACATTTTCATTATCAGTATCTTGTGGTTGTGGTGTTTGTAGTAGAGTCGCATAGAACTAATCATAACTTACGGATAAAGTCAATGAAAATTTGACAAGAATATGGTGGATACGCCGCTGGTACTTCCTATATATAAGTATTCTTGTCAAATGATCGGAGGCATTATCAGGCGGTTATGAGAGGTTCCATGCATAGGCTGTTTGTGTGATTAAGTTGTTCATTTTCAGTACATGCAATACGCTCGGCCCCGTTTGATTGAGCCTTGAGCACACAGACAATTTCAATTTCAGTACATTCAATACGTTCGGCTCCGTTTGATTGAGCCTTGAGCGCACAGACATTTCATTTTCAGTACATGCAATACGATCGGCTCCGTTTGATTGAGCCTTGAGCGCACAGACATTTCATTTTCAGTACATGCAATACGATCGGCTCCGTTTGATTGAGCCTTGATCGCATAGATATATTTCATTTCAGTAATTTATGTTTGTTGTATTGGTTGTAGAGTTATAGGACTAATCATAATTCACTGATAAAACCAATGAAAATTTGACAAGAATATGGTGGATACGCCGCTGGTACTTCCTATATATAAGTATTCTTGTCAAAGGATCAGAGGCATTATCGGACGGTTATGAGAAGTTCTATGTAGGATTTATTAGTTTCTTGGTAACCAATCATAACTTGTGGATAAAACTAATGAAAATTTGACAAGAATATGGTGGATACGCCGTTGGTACTTCCTATATATAAGTATTCTTGCCAAAGGATCATAGGCATTATCAGGCGGTTATGAGAAGTTCCATGTAGGATTTAGTATTGCCTTGGTTGGAATTTGTGTTACATTTATATCATCATGCTATTTAAAGAGATTGGATTGTGTTCCATTTCTACATAAACTAACCTCTCCATCATAACAAACGAGAGAGGAACTTCCACCATTCAAACATATATGCTATCAGAATGTGGATTCAAATATTTGCTGTTGTGTTTATATATGTTCGAATATCAGCTATTGTGTTTTTATTTATGTTCCATGTAGGTTGTAGTGTTAGAAGTTTTGCCTTAGGATATAACCATACTTTCCCAAACGTATCTAAACTCTTATGCATGATATCATTTTTAGCAAATCATTTCTGTTTATCAATACTTATACAGTAGGCAACAAAAAGCGATTCCTGAATAGGGTACTTAACCCTTACAAGGAACGTTACCGCCTCGAACAAAAACTTAAACCCTTATTTTTCTAAGCATACAACTGTCAAACTAAACATCATCATCCTTTTAGTCAAAATATATCATTATTTAAATTTCGGGACGAAATTTCTAAAAAGCAGGGGATACTGTAACATCCGTCAAAAACGGATTTACCAAACCCGCTCCGTTTATCAACCGAACAGTCAGTCAAAAATTTCGTTGCGAATTAAATGCCCAAAATAATTTTAAACGATACATAATCAATTATTATACGGGAATATATAATTAGTTTTTGAAAAACTGTTAAAAAACGCAAAATAAAAATACATAGGTTCTGCAGGGTTTCGAACCCGGGTCTGAACCGGTTCAACATCAGTCTTAACACACAACACACAAACCACTGCGCCACTTGTTTTGTTTGTTATATATTGAAATCATTTAATTGATATCATAACGTTACGAATTCAAAACCGGCGCCCAATAGTTCAGTCGTCGGAAATCCCGGAAATCTCGCGAGTCTTAACGACAACTTACGTTATAAGGTAAACCATTACTAAGACATCGGTTATAACCGACGTCTGAGTCCGCGACCAAAGTTATAACCGCCGGAGTTTTTATAATTTACGAATCCAGTCGGAAATCGGGCCAAATACATTGACGATTTGCCCTATAAATTCACCCACAACCCACTGCAAACCTTTTCGCTCAAAACCACACCTTTTCTCGGCGTAATTCCACTCGCCGGAATTTTTCTGTTTGTCGCCGGATAACCGGGTTCCCCATTGCCGAGCCTTATTGAACCTCCTAAGCTTATACCGAAGTCACCCACACCTTTTGTAAACTTTCTGAAGGCTCGCTGCTGCAAGACACACGTCGCCGGAGGTGATTTCTGTCGCTGGAGTTCTGCCGGAAAACAGAGGAAAGCGAGTCGGTATACCTCACGCTTATTTTTCCTTCTTTTTACTTATATCTCATCTATAATTAACCTAAAACGTTAAAGGAACCTGAATTAATCATTGAACCAGTCCGTCGTCTTTTCTGGTTATACCTTGATGAAGAAGACGATGTATTCGGTATCTTATAAGTATAATTAAAATCAACTTATTAATCGGGTTAACACACAGTCCAGCGGTGGACTGTGTGCACATTAAACATACAAACGTCTCGAGTTCGAATCCGGTTTCACACACGCTGCCTTAATAAAAATCATTTTTTGGTTAAACTGAACCGGAGTCGCCACAGGTATATGTTAAGTATATTAATAATCGGAATAATAACCAAGTTAGACACACAGTCCAGCGGTGGACTGTGTGTATGTTTAAGTCGCACGTCACGAGTTCAAGTCCGGTCTTCTGCATCGACCCGGACGATTATTAACCTTTTTAAATAAGTCAGAAATGAAAACAAATATCTTGTATTTAAGTATAATAAAAATTGGATTATATAACATGTTAAACACACAGTCCAGCGGTGGACTGTGTGTTAGTTTAAGCCACAGGTCCCGGGTTCGAGACTTGTGGAGTGCACGTCCGATTCGCTTAAACTGTTTTTAAAATAAAATGATTTTCGGTTTAAACTAATTAATGTATAAAGATAATTAAAATCAGATATATGACGGGTTAGACACGTAGCTCAGTTGGTAGAGCTGCGTGCACGCGTACGAGAGGTCTCGGGTTCGAACCTCACCCAGCGCACTTATATTCCGCATTCAAACCGGTCAACGGTCAGTCAACGGTCAACGGTCAGGTCAACGGTCAGAAAAAAATCAATTTTTTTTATTATTTTTATTTAATTATTTTAATTAAAAATCAATTAAAAATACTTAAAAATAACATTTTTAAGGTTAGAAAATAGCCTCAAACTCACAAAAATACACCCAACAATCCTACTAAAATAGATTAATAAAATCCGTTTACTTACCAAACCATAATGCGATTTATCTAGGTTAAACTCACTCGTGGTTAAAATCACTTCGCGTGCATTCAACGTCAGCAACCGAACGCACCCACTGTGAGTGAATCTTACAACTCCCCCTTTTAAATTACACGTTTTGGGGTGTGTCATGTGTTATGAAAATAATTAACTTATTTATTTAAACTTGTGCCTTACCACATCATGACCTAAACTTAGATTGTTTACATTGTTGTGATTCCTTAATTCATTTGTCAAATTATATGAAATTCATTCATTAAGCCCATCAGTTCCTCGTGGGAGACGAGTTGAACAACGCGTGCCACAAATCAAATTCATTATTGTTTATGTGTGTATCATTGAGTTTACATTGTTTGTAGTTGTGTCATTTATATTATCATGTTTATGCAATTCATTCATTAGGCCCCTCAGTTCCTCGTGAGAGACGAGTTGAGCATCGCGTGCCTCTAAATGTTCCATTTTTGTTCATGTGTGTTTCATTTAATATCTTATGATTGTTGATTAAGTTTACATCTATTTTTACTCATGTTTGGTTGTGCACATATTTCATAATCAATTTAAATAAATTTGTTCAAATGTTTTCCATAGGATTCACTCGCCAACATTATGTTGATCCAAAAACCCTTTTACACATGATACAGGTGAACAGGTTGAAGCAAGGAAAACATAGGATATGCCTTAGAAGAGAACAAAGAAGTTTAGATTGTTAGTTAGAACACGTTGTAACCTTTATTGTAAATTTCCATTTAATTTGTATTAAAGAATATGAAACGCATAATAAATGTCATGAGCTTTGATGATAACCCAATCATGCCCCGATCACCTTTTCCGCTGCGGGTCGGGGTGTGACACATAGTAATAAAAATTAACCCCTAACACTAATAAACTTATCATTTTCACAAAAAAAAACTATAAGATTCACTCACCAACCTTGCTGACCCAAAAACTACTTTTATACATGATATAGGTGATCAGGAATGAAGAGGAGATCAATATAGGATTTGGGCCTTAGTAACAAGAAATGGATTTATAGTTGGTTATCTACTTTGTACAATGACTTTTATGTATTCGTTTCATTTGGATTATTTGTTATGTGAAATTCTTTAATATTGAATTAATGGATATTCGAACATTTAAATAGCAAGTCATAAGTTTTGGATCAACCAATCATGCCTCGGTCACCTATTCCGCTGCGGCTCAGGGTGTGACACATAGTTGTTTATCTTTTGAGAAATGTATGAATTATGCTGAATGTTTTCCATCTTTATGTGTGACAAATTTAATTTGATGACTTTAAATATCTAAACTTATAAAAGTGTCATAAGCTATGGGGAATCATCATGCCCCGTACCATTCTGCTGCGAGTCGGGGTGTGACAGATTGTTATCAGAGCCAATGACTATAGGGAATTAGGTTTAGTTTATTAGACCCTTAGACTTAGTCTATAGTTGATTAGGCACTTTAGGTACCTTATGTGCTTAATTGTTGATTGTTAGCTTATAGATATTCAAAGTATACTTGATTAAAAATTTTCTAGTGTCACACACAAATGCATGTGAGCACTTTAATTGTTGTATGCTAAGTATTATATGCTTTACATGACAATATGTGTTTCCCCCGAGGACTTACCCGGTCTTCCTCCCGCTTATTCCGTTGATTTTCGAATCGACCTCATACCCGACGCTACACCCGTTGCAAAATCTCCCTACCGTCTCGCACCTTCGGGAATGCTATAGCTATCTAGCTGACTTCAATAATTGCTTGATAAAGGTTTCCTACACCCTAGCACATCCCCTTGGGCGCTCCGGTCCTTTTCGTCAAAAAATGATGGCTCGTTTCGCATGTGTGTCGATTACCGCAAACTCAACAAACTCACCGTCAAGAATTGTTATCCGCTTCCTTGTATCGATATTATTTTCTGTCAACTCCAAGGAGCAACTTGTTTCTCAAAAATCGATCTTCGTTCCAGTTATCATCAACTTCGAGTCCTCGAAGAGGGCATCCCGAAAACCGCTTTTTTGCACTAGATACGGTCATGCCTTACGATTTGACCAATGCACCGCGGTTTTCACTGACTTGATGAACCGTGTGTGTAAACCTTATCTCGACCATTTCGTGATTATGTTCATTGACGATATCCTAATCTATTCCAAATCCAAATCCGAACACGAGCGACACTTGTGTTAATCTTGGAACTCCTTTGAGCCAAATATGCCAAATTCTCTAAGTGTGAATTTTGGCCAAAGGAAGTTCAATTTCTTGGTCACATCATGAACGAGAATGGTATTCACGTTGATACAGCCAAAATCGTAGCCATCAAGAATTGGATCGCACCAAAATCGCCATCCGATGTTCGTTCTTTCCTTGGATTCACGGGTTATTACTGTTGGTTCATCTCCAACTTCTCAAGAATATATTTGCCTCTCCCCTCGTTGACCCTAAAAGATAAAACATTTTGTTTGGGGTCCCAAACAAGAGGAGTCCTTCCAAACCCACAAGAACATGTTTTGCAATGCTCCTATCCCAGCCCTTTCAAACGGAAACGACGACTTCGTTGTTTATTGTGATGCTTCCACCTAAGGTCTCAATTGTGTTGTTATGCAACGAGACAAAGTCATCGCCTATGCATCAAGAAAACTCAAAATCTATGAAAGAAACTACACCACTCACGATCTCGAACTTGGTGCGGTTGTTTTTGCCTTAAAGATTTGGCAACACTACATTTATGGTATCAAGTGTGTGGTCTTCATAGACCACAAGAGCCTCCAACATATCTTTAACAAAAAATAACTCAACATGTGTCAGAGACAATGGGTAGAGTTCTTAAATGACTACGATTGCAAAATTCGCTACCATCCCGGTTAAGCGAATGTTGTGGCTGATGCCCTTAGTCGAAAGAGTGAACTTATTTGGAAACCATATTCAATGTACGTCATGAGTGTCATTACTCGAGGAGATATGTATAGAATGTTACCCTTATGTGTGCGGGCCAGAAACCCTAACGACAAATGATTTTAATAAACTCTATCGCTTGCAATGTTGATTTTCAAGTTTAAGTTTAAAAAAGTGTATCGTAGAAGCAGAGTTTCTTGCAAAACTTAAAATTCTATCAAACATGGGTAAGTATGACAGATACATAGACCCTAACAGCCATATTAATGTTTTCGTTAGCGTTGTCGGAGTGGAACATAAACCATCCCAATGTGGTGCCATATGTTTGTGAAAACTTTAGTTGGAGTTGCACACTATAGTTCAATATTTATTAACAAGCGAGATTGACAACTTAGAAGACAACAATTCAGGCAACAATGATACTACACCAAGGATGGAACTAAATTCAACCACATCCTTAGAAGCTTTTTTTTTTGGCATCGGGGTTAAAGGTGAATTTGGACAAAAGCAATCTTTTTGGAGTGGTGGTCGGTAGTGTTGAAGTGGAAGACTTGGCTTGCTTTTTGGGATGTCAACAAGGTTCGTTTCCTTTTGTCTATCTCGGTTTTCCCGTTGGTTTGAACATGAACCAGATCGGGAGTTGGAAAGCCATGATAGATAAGTTCCTTGGTAAGCTATAACTTTGTCATTCACTGGTAGAGTTACCCTTGTGAAGTCGCTCTTGCTATACATTAGCTTTCTCTCTTCAAAGCACCGAGTAGGGTCCTCAAGACTTTAGAGGAATCCGATGGAAGTTTCTTTGGAGGGGGTTGCAACTCTCAATCGAAAGATTCAGTGGGTGGTTTGGGTAAGAGTCTTGAAATCCAAAAGTTGGGTGTAGGAGGCATTAAAGAGTTGAACTTAGGGCTTATAGCGAAGTGGTGGTGGCGGTATAAATGTGACAACAACCAATTACGGGAGAGGGTCGTAAAGGCTATTGATGATGGGGGTAGAGGAGGCGAGAATATTGTCCCAGTTAAAAAGATGAGCAACGGGATTTGGAATAATGTTGTGAATGTGAATTCTGAATTTTGCAGAGTTGGGATTAATTTAAACAACAATATTGTCAACGAAGACCCAGTCTCCAACAATGTCGGATGAAACTGGAAGAGTAGAGGGCAATTGGTTGACTTCTCGGTCAAACAAATGCGAATTGACTTGGAGGATCCTATGCAGCCCAACAATCAAGTAGTTTTGTTGGAACAAAGTGGTTGGTTGTCCCGAAGGTTGTTAACCATTTTGTGCGGCGAGCAATCAATGGCAATATTCCCACGGCTGCGGCACTGGCGAGCAGACGAGTGCAAGTTGGGGATATTCGGTGTCGGGTGTGCGGTTTAGGCGATTGAACTGTAGATCACTTGCTTGCCTCGTGTGTCTTCGCTAAGGCAGTTCGGTGGCAAGTGTTTGTCTGGATGAAGTTCCCGATTCTGGCTGCATTTGACTCCATCAAATAGTTGATATCCTATTGTTTCAGCCTCGACATCGATAAGAAAAATGAGCATATGCCTTATGACAACATGGTGTATATGGTTACATCGAAATTAAAAAGTCTTTTAACGGAAAGAATGTGTTGGTCAATATGGTGGCGGAAGAAATGAAAGTCGGAACTTACTGGTGGGCCATAAAAGGAAGCATAAGAGCTGATATTACTTTGGACATTTGGAACACTTTAATGGTGTAATCTTTGGTTAAGTGTTGTACTGTTTGTTATGCTTTTGCTTCCTGTGTTGTATGCATGGGCCTTTTTAGCAGCTTGCTAAAGGTCCTGTTTTGGTGAAATATATTCTTGTTTGGCCGGTCAAAAAAAAAAAAAAAAAAACTAAAATCATTCATATTAGGCACCGTGAGAATGAATCGATGGAGAACTTCGTAGTATGCTTCAACGCTGAGAGCTTGAAAATAGGATTCATCGCAAAAGACTTAATGGTCATAGTGTTTGTGCAAGGCATGAACGATAATGACTTGTTAAAATACCATAAAAATTTAAACCCATTTATATAAGGCCTCACTAAATATAAAATTTACATATAAGAAGTTTCTAAAAAAAAAAAAAACCTATTGATCACTAATGAACACCTATAATATCACATACAAACAAATTTACAACTATTTATTGTAACTCTTTAAGATAATCAAATTTAAATGCCATAAATATTTAAACCCATTTCATACAAGTTTTTAAACAACATTTGAGATAATCAAATTTAAATTTAAATGCTATAGACGATTAAACCTATTTAATACAAGTTTATAAAATTTAAGTTGGGTAAATAATAAAATGAAACTAATTACAACAATGTCGAATCTAACTTATAATAAAATACTTCAAATAATATCACATGACATTATTTTCTTCAACCTCATAAATTTTATTTATAATCGTTTAATAAATTCATTTTAATATTAATATTAGTAATTAATATATAGGTATCACTTATTTTTATCTTTATCTTTAACTAATATTAATAAATAACTTCAAATTTGTAATTTAGACCCTTTGTTTTTTTATATTTAACCCACAATTCATCTTTTGCAATTTAATCCCAACTCTTTTCTATTTTCAATTTTGGTCCACCATACTTTTCATCTTTCCCAAGTTTTTCGTTTCGTTATAAATTTTGTGAGTTAATGCACTGCAGCATGCGTGTGAGGCTCAACATTTTATCCTATATTTTTCCTGTTTGACTGACCCATCGCAACACATTTCCGTTTGACAAGTTCGTCCAACGCGTTGTTCCTGGATTGACTTAGTTATTTTTTCTATGTTTTACGTTTCGGTTTAATTTCTCTGCAACGAGAGTGCGAGATTCAAAGATTTTACATCTGCTTTTCGACCGGCGTTATTTTTTTCGTTTTTATATATTTTGTTTTTACGAGCTTTTCTGGTGTTGGTGGTCGCTGATAATGGTATAGCATTGGTATTACTTGACACAGTTTTACGACAACCGCTGCAACGAATGAGCTTAATACTAGTAAAACATAAAACATTAATAAATAAGTTTGGTAAATTAATAAAAAAATACACTAAATAAATAAGTTTAGTTTAGTTTAAGCTAAATAAATTTGAAAAGAATAAAAACATGAAACTAAACAAATAAGCTAAGTTTAAGCTATAACTAAATTTGAAAAAAATAAATAATCACTTCGGGGCCACGTTACAAACCCCTAAGGATCTCATCATATTTTTCCAGGCTGTTCCCAGTGTGTCCGATTCCCTTTCCTCCGAGGGCAATATTGTAACTTCACAATCGCCACCGGTGACAACCGCAAAGAAAAAGCAGATCTCATCTGACAGTGTTCAAAAACCCTAAAAATTCAAATCAGTTGATGATTCTGAACCAACAATGGGGGATTTCAATCTAGCGCTTGTGATCGTAGCCATAGTAGTATGTGTGCTGGTCTTCATCTTCAATCTCTACCTCCTTGTCAACTACCAGCATCCCGATGACAAAAATCAGGCGTATTTCCCCAAATTCGTCGTCGTTTTGGGACTCTCCGTTGCTGCTATCTCTATACTTATGCTCCCCGCTGATGTTGCCAACCGGCAGGCTTGCCGGCACGCTATATATAACGGTGCTTGTAATCTCACTTTGCCTATGAAGGATCTGTGGCTCGCTATTTATATTATCGATGCTGTTCTTGTGTTCTTTGTTATTCCCTTTGCTATGTTTTACTACGAAGGCGACCAAGACAAGTAAGTCATTTATGGAATAAAAATATAAGGATTTGTTTTGTTTTCAGATGCAATAAATGTTGATTTATTATTATTGCTTAATGTTGGTTTTAGTTTACATTATAGTTAGTTTTAAAAACTTTTAGGGGTGACTCTGAAATTGTATGTTAACTTTCGATTATAAATGTATTTATTATTTATTTGTTGATTTTTTGTGTGTAGGACTGTTGGCAAGAGGGTTAAAAGTGCGTTGCTATGGGTGGTAACTACAGCTATTGTTTGTGGTTTGGTGCTGGGTATTTTATACGGTTAGTGTTCCTACTTATTAATGTATTCTTATCATGAATATATATATATATATATATATATATATATATATATATATATATATATATATATATATATATATTTCTGTGATATGATCGACTGCAAGTATGAGTAGAACTGGTTTTTTAGTCATTTAGGAGACTGTCATGCAACTAGGTAAGATTTGCACTTCATAAAAGCATTAGTTTAATGATAACACAGGGTGGCGACAAAATTTTCTGTACTTGTTTTCATGCTGTAAGAGTGTAAGATCAAAAAATGATGTATTCTTAATATTCTATGTTATAAGAGTAATCTGACTGTGGTTACTGTCATGGTAATACTAGATGACATGGACACGATGCTAGACTTATCATCTGCTGTTATATGGGAGTAGAAGGAGTACAGTCGCAAATGTTCTTGAAAGAATGTGAATTATAAGAGAAGCAATGTGATATATGATTTATCATTTTATGACTTGTCTTAAGGACATGAAATAAAGTCTTCCTATGCAGGGGGTTAGCCATGGGACGCCACACAAAAAGTCATGAAATTGTTGAGTTTCTTTATAACAAAAATATCTTTTGGAACAAAATGTTACATGAACGTAGACCTAGGAAACATAACTCTAAATCAGTTACTAGTAGATATCAGTAAAACAGAAGAAAGTTAAATACTTTCCGGTGTTCTTATAACTTATACGATTATACTTTCCCGTAGACCTAGGAAACATAACTCTAATCAGTTACTAGTACTCTAGTAAATATCAGTAAAACAAAAGAAAGGTAAATACTTTCCGGTATTCTTATAAGATAATGCTAAAGCCTGCTATGGTTATGTGGGTATTAAATTGGCTGTAAAAACATCTACATATTAGACGAGTATAACATGTATTTTTATGTGGAGGTGTATATGACTATACAATAATAGCAAGATAGCACTAGAGCTGATGCTCTAGAGTCGATAGGAATCGAGGAGAACTAGGCGCTTATCACAACTCAGAAAATAGTTTTCATCTTTATTTTAGACCTTGAGCTATAATATGCGACACATGTAATTGAGTCGACTCTAGGTAAGACTATGGGTGGTAACTAATTAAGGGATGATATTATTTTCCTGAGTGCAGATCACCTACTACTGATTTCTATTGGTTTTCACCTTATATATTTAAGTTGACTTCTACTTGCCATCATGAACTAGTTAATATGGGATATAAAACTGTATTTATTTACCATTTTTTAATTACACTTTATGTAATAGGTTCCAACACATTATCAATATAATATATCTTGACATGAAGCCTGTAATAGCTTAAGTTTATTCTCCTGTTGTATGTTTTTGTTGCTTAGTGCTACTGATTTTATATGCTAGGTCTTATCGGAAAAGTTGATTTTACCGTCAGACACTTAACTTCTTCGACAACTTCATTCCCAAGCACCTTCCAGTTATCTAACGGTCAACCATGTGTCAACGACGGTCGCCAGGTAAACAAACAAACTTCATTATGTTCATTTATTTATTTCACTCCCTTTCGTATTTTTTGCAGCACATTTTATATCTTATTTATTTATTTATTTATGAACGACAGTGTTCTGCGTATGATGCTAGTCCGTCATCAGAGACAACATGGACCATGCGCTCAACTTTTCCCGAATACGTCGTTGCTCTAGCCACAATTGTTGGCTCTGTGCTTTTCGCTGTAAGTTCATTTCTTGTACTTGTTATTGTGTATTTCATGTCGCATGTAGAGTAATAACATTTCTTTGCGTTGTTATGATAGATATTTGGTGGAGTTGGGATTGCTTGCCTCCCGTTAGGGCTTATATTTTCATTCATAAGGCGGCCAAAGGCGGTGATTACCAGATCACAGTATATTAAGGTGGGCCCTATGATCTTCTGTTTAATGTTTATATATGATATATCACATTGCCGTGTAAATGATTTCTGTTAGAAATTAACGTAATCGTTGGTTTTAATAATTTTTAGGAAGCAACAGAACTTGGTAAAAAAGCAAGAGAATTGAAAAAGGCAGCTGATGCACTTCATCAAGAAGAAAGAAGTGGTTCAAAGGAAGGAAATGGCGTAAAAACATGAAGGCTGTAGAAAAGGTATGGGCTTCGTAAATTTAAGAAAAGCACATAAAATAAAATTCTCAAGTGTGACGCATATAGAAGTATTCACCAATTCCAACTTGTATGTATCTTGTAAAATGCACATGTTGGCCGTTTTCACTTTAATATCTATAAAAACACGTATGCTAGCCTAACAGAGATATTTTCCTCTGCTACTAAATATTAAAACCTATGCAGTTATATCGGTGATATATCACAGATATATCGGTTATCGGTCTCCATGTAAAATATTGGTGTCAAATATCGGTACTGATATTGTTGGCAATATTGACCGATATGTCACCGATTTTTCCGCTATCAGCACCTTTCTTCTTAGTTCTACAATTCGTCTTTCTTCTTATTGCTGCTATTAGTGTTTTAAGTCCTAATTGTTAAATGTTAGTGTTTTAAGTCTTAATTGTTAAATGTTAGTGTTTCAAGTCTTAATCAGTTCCTACTTGCTACAGTGTGTTTTGCAAGTTGCAAAAGGTTAATTTAGTTAATGGTAGGAGTATATAATGAATTGTTAGCGTTAAATTGCTACATATATAAATTCAGCATGATATTAAAATTCCCGATATCTCAAATATCAGTCCTTGACCGATATCTGATTTTTTACTGCATTAACTGTATAGATAAAACGCAAGCAAAAAATGAAAGGAGACAACTTATATATACATATACAATCACATATATATACACATATATGTATGTATGTATATGTATATAATATTAGGTTTCTCTTTGTAAATTAGATGATTAGTTGATTTTCAAGGTTATGTGAATATTCCTATCTTTCAGGAGTTGCTTCTTTTGGAGGATGATGTGAAGGCTTTAGAAGAGATGTACCCTCAAGGCGAAAAGGTGATAAGCATGTAACATTGTGTTCTGAATTATTATTTTACATTATTTATGTTTTTGCTAGTTGACTACCTGGTATAGAGGTAAGGCTTGCCTACATCCTACCATCCCGAGACCCTATCAATAGCTTCGCTATAGGTGGGATTATACTGGGTATGGTTGTTGGATATTGTTTGCTAGTTGACTACCTAATGTTGTGTAATTTAATCCATTCAGGCAGAGACCACCTGGGCTATGACCGTTCTTGGCTATCTGGCAAAGCTTATACTTGGAGTTTTTGGGTGAGTCGTTTATTATGTGATTCTTTAACTGAACTTCTTTTTGTTACTTTGTTCGTTTCAATTGGTAAGGCCTTTGTCTAACAAGTTTACTTGTTTGAAAACATCTAGCAAACCGTAAGCATTTCACTGCTACGAGGAATCATTTGATACAATTTAACTACTTGTGTTTGTTAAAAGGTTGCCTATTTGATGTGTGCCAAACGTGTGGGTTTTCAATTTGAAATTAGTAAACTTTGTTGTGGTTGTAGACAATACAAACATTGTTGCATTAAAGTAAATGGATAAACTTTAAACCAAAATAATTGTGATAAGAGAAGTAAAAAAGACGATATCAATTTATGTAAAAATCAACTCATTCCTGGCTGGTGCACTGAATGAGGGTTTTTTTAGATATGCAGAAGCATACATTAAATTTGGGGAGTGTGTTCAAGAGAATGAAATTAAGGTTGATTTGTTAGTAATAGCTATTGCTATTTTTACTTTTTCTTGGTTCTATTGCTTTTTAAACTTCATGTATTGTTTGTAAAATTTAAGTTGAAACTTTCATATATAATTAATATTAGAATATGGTTTATGCCGACTGATCCGCTCCACTTGGCTCATTTCTACAAGTTTTCAAAACAAAAAATTGAACTTTGTATGTGATGCTACTTGTATAGTTTTTCATTGAATTTGTTGTTAAGAATCCAAGAAAATGATATCACATTTTTTTTCTTCTGTTTTTGGAGAAATGGTTTTTACATTAATTCGAATTTGGTTTTCTTTTTGAGTATATAATTACTTCCGGAACTGATATCATTTATGGACTAGTTATTTATATTCTTTTGCTGACGCCATGCATAGGTCATTTTGTCCATATTCTAGATGAATTTTTAGTTCAGTCATATATAATTTTGTCAGTTATAATTACATTTATTGCGTTCTTTCTGTCAGGTTGATCATTTCAATCGCTTGGGTTGCACACATAGTGATATATCTGTTGATTGACCCTCCACTTTCTTCATTCTTAAACGAGGTTTTCATAAAGTTGGATGATATCTGGGGTAACTTTCATTTCCTATCCTTTTCGTTATAGCATTTTACATCAAACAAACACATTTACATCAACCAAATACTACTTCACCAGGTCTTCTCGGTACCGCAGCCTTTGCATTCTTCTGCTTCTACCTTCTGCTTGCAGTAATTGCCGGCGCAATGATGCTTGGCTTGCGACTAGTGTTTATCACCATCCATCCTATGAAGTAATTACCTTTTTTTACCCCCAATATTATTTCTGTTAGTGGGTATTCAGTTGTTTATGTTGCGGCTTGTGAAACGCTGTTACAGGTGGGGAGCTACTCTCATGAACTCTTTCCTGTTCAATGTCGGTCTCATTCTTCTTTGCTCCATCAGGTATGCTGTTGATTCACTGCCATTTTCGTCCCTGAGGTTTGGCCATTTTGCGACTTTCATCCAAAGGTTTGTTTCTCCGCATCTGGATCCAAAAGGTTTGAAATTTTGCCCTTTTTCATCAGGCTCGTGAACTCCATCCATTTTTCTCCGTTAAGTCGGGGTATTTCCGTCTTTCTTCTTAACTTAAAGTGAAAAAGACTGAATTGCCCTTTAAGTTAACAAAAAGACGAAAATACCCCTGACATAACGGAGAAAAATGGATGGAGTTAACGAGGCGGATGAAAATGGCAAGATTTCAAACCTTTTGGATCCAGATGCGGAAAAACACACCTTTGGACGACAGTCGCAAAACGGACCAAACCTCAGGGGCGAAAATGGTTTTAGTGTGATTCAGTTCTGTTTGTATATTTTCAAGTTATTATTATACGGTCTAGTACTTATGATCATTTTGTTTTGGTGGTTTTAGTGTGATTCAGTTCTGCTCAACCGCATTTGCATACTATGCTCAAGCTACAGCGGCTCAAGAAATTTTTAGTCACACGTTGCAGTCTCTTCGTGGAATCAAATACTTATACAAGTATCTCATCCTTCCACAATGTTCTGTTCATATTGGGTCTGTTTTAATAACTGATGTGCATATCTGATGATCTCATTGGCAGGTATAACATATTCCAAATCGCATTTGTTGCTCTAGCAGGCCTAACCTTTGTGTATTATGCGGCTTTTGTAAGTTTTTTTTTATATTTGTTACAATGATTTTGGACCAAATAGTTGGTGTTTTTGATTGGTCGTGGATTGTTGTTCAGGGATGGAGAAGAAAAAAAACCGAGCGGTAGGTTCCAACTATCATCTTGAAGTCGAAGTGTGAGTTGCGTGTGAGGTTGAACATTGTAACTAGAGGGGAAGGGAAGGTGGATGAGTTTTCATCGTGTTGAATTGATTACTGATTTTTGTCCGACTGTGATGCCATTTGTATGTATTATCATCTATCTTGTGTTTATGTAATACTTAAAGCAGACGAAACACGACAAGGATTGTTGAATTGGTGGTGAAGTTAATGACTATATCATTATTGTTATTATTCTTGTAAATTAGTTTGCATTGCGAGGTGTTGGAATGTAAATGCAAATACTTGATCTCTGTTACCTTTACATATTCTATTGGTTCTTGCCTTAACCCTGGTAACAAACAAAAATACAAATTGTTATTTTAGTACCAAACTTGTATTATGTAAGAAAAATCTCTCTGAAGCCATAAAATATACGTTTCAACAAATATATTAGATGATTGATTGCAATAAGTATGTGTGTATATATATATATATAGTATGTACACATGCATGATGACAATGGCAGAGGGAATCCATCTTCACTGTCCTCAAGCCACAATAGCGCCACATCATCCTTTTCCGATCTCATCCTTTTCATTCTCAAACCCATGGAATCCATCTTACCATCCTCAACCTAATAAGAGAGAGAGAGAGGGAGAGAGAGAGAGAGAAGAGAAGAGACATTGAGGATGACCAACATCACCATCTTTAATTCGTATGGGATTCTCGGTACCAAGGGGACAGGGTCACTGGTGAAGCTTTATTGGGGGCGGGAGGTGCCCGACCCCACATCAATTTTTCACCCGTAGTATTAATTTTACTGAAAAGTTTTGATTTTTTTATAGTGTAACATATTGGATTTTTAAAAATCTGACCCAACCTATTTGAAATTTGATAATCCGACTTCATTTGAGCTCTACCACTGGACGGGACGGTGTTCATAGGGGGTACCCACGCACCAACTCATCATTCTCATCCGATCCGAAGAGTGTTGCTTCCACACTAAAGTAAAAGTGAGTTGTTTATTGGTTATGTGCACGTGCACAAGTTGTTAGTAAACCAAACCCCCTGACCATAGTCAGGCCCTCCAATCACATCCAACCTAATCCACCCGTTCGTGTACTCGCACTGACAGTGACGTACCAACCCATCCAAACACAAACTTTTATCCAACCTATGTAAGTAAAACAACAATTTGTGTTTTGATACGTCCCCGGTCATTTTGTTCACAAATTAACTAATTCAAAAGTTTAACTATGTCGTTTTTTTCTTATCAAGTTTGGCCCAGTTCTCAGTTCTTTTCTTTTCAGAGTAAATTACATTTTTAGTTCATGTGTTTTACTGATTTTAACCACTTGAATTCAAAATCAAAAAGTTTAACGCACCGAGTCCATAACCACTCATTTTATAACGTTTTGAGTCCAACTTTTAACACTTGTACTTTTGATTTTGGACTCATGTGGTTAAAACCACTAAAACACAGGAACTCAAAACATCATAAAATAAGCGGTTAGAGGCTCGAGTGTTAAACTTTTTGACTTTGAACTCAAATGGTTAAAACCAATAAAACACAGGGACCCCAAAAACAATTTACTCTTCTTTTTAATTTTTGTTTTGTTTCACATCCACTAAATGTACGGTGTGGTCCGCGTTTTTACGCTTGCTGACTTGCATACATCCATGAAGTAACAACCGTTAGAATTGGGAGGACGAATACAATTTAGAGGTGCCTATTTTGGTTAGTTGAAAAAACCCAACCAATCTTTTCTTTAATTTTTAAAAATTTGGTCAAAACCAGATAGGATTCTGTTAATAACCAGTTTGGGAGTGGGGTCGAAAATCATAACCTATATTAAATAGGGATATTTTTGACCGGTTAACTGACAATCGGTTGTAAATAACCGGTTATTTTATTATTAGTTAGAAAAATAAAAAATTAAATATATAAATAAACTCGATAAACTTCTCTTTTTATATTATTTTTGAAATTTATAATTAACAAAAATGTCGTGAATACATTTTATTTTTTGATATATAATCATTGTTTTCCACCTTCAAGAATAGTTAAATGTAGCGAATCATCCTAAGCGAGTTCGTCATCAGAAAGTAATTCAACATTTCTTTTGGTACCTCGTGCACGTGTATTGGTTCTTCCACTACAATTTCGCCTTCGAGATTTGTCATAAATTGTATACGTTCTGCTCTATCTCTATCCAAGTAGTCTTTAAGACAAATGCAAATTTCCATCTCCGTTGAAGTGAGCCTCGTTTTACAGATTGATAAAATCTTGGCACTAAGAAAAATGTGAATTTCTAAGCCAACATGGAAGCTTTGACTTTAGTAGAAAAGTTTTACTCTTCATGTATCTTTAATCTTTTACCACACGTCTCGGTCACTTCATTAGACATATTATTTAATAATATTAATCGTTTTCATAAGTAAAATATTATGTGTACTTAGGCTATGTTGTATGTACTTAAGTTGGGTGATACGGTATAAAGCCCTATAGGTTTTACAATGCCAGGGGCTTATGCCCCTTTCTTTAATATCATTATAATGGTTTAAAACACTTATCATTATTACCTGATTATTTTTTTAATTAAATTTAAACATTATTCAATTGATATTTAAATAACATAAATAAAAGATAACAAACATAAATATAATACAAAAAGTACAACAGATTTTCACAAAAAATAATAATTAATTAATGGGTCATGAGCACCTAATCGATCTTGTCCAAGAGGTGCTTATCTATTACGCGTTGTAGATGATTTGACTTCTTTTCGCAAATGCTAAATCACCTCGGATTACATTTTGTTAAATGATTGGAGAGAATTTGTAGGTTTTAGTGAATGAGTTTGTGATTGGTTTGTGTTTAATATTTGTATATACATAATAAAATTTAAAGTGTTTTTTTAGTAAAAAAATCGACCGCTTGGAAACGGTCATATTCACCTTCCCTATCGAAAAACACGCTTGACGTCCATTATGTGTATGGCGAGGAGTAAGATGGCGCTCCCTATAGTGCTTAGGAAACGGGGGAGAGGCACTAAAATGGGTGAGATGGCAGGGGACACGAAACCACACTGTCCAATCTTAGTACTTAACCCTATTAACATGTCTCAATAAAATACATATAGTTTTACACTGAATATACTTCACCTATGAATTTTTATTAAGTTAAACATACATGTTGAACTTAGGATTAGGGATACGCATTTCAGTATCGGTACCAAAAAGTGCCGGTAGGGAATGGTACTGTATCAATAAAATTTTGGTACTAATTTAGTATCTACTTTTTGATGTATTCGCGATTGGTATTTTTTATCCGGTACAGTATCGGTATTTTATCGATTTTACCTTCAAATACTGTACCATATCGAGTATTTTTAATACCGATACTCAATTTTGACGATCTTCAAAATTAGTATTATAATTATTTTTATGTTAGATAATGGAATATAATATCAACGAAAGTTAATATACCTGGTTATTAAAGTATGTGATAAGTTAATAATGTTTTATACTCAAATACATAGGTAGAAAAATATAAACTAGTTGTATCTCTTCGTGTTTCACGGCGAAAATTTGATCAATATCCGTTCGTCAAGTAAACAATATTGGAATTCGAGCGGTATCGTTTGGTCTGCTACGGTACCGGTACTCATTAGTCGCTAGAGCAATCGAAAGAAAATAAAACCCGAATGCCCAACACGTGTTTTATATGGCTAGCATATGTTTGGGATCTAAAAAAGCAGGAAAAAAATTATAAAAGGAATTTAAGCAGGATTTTGGTTGGCATCGCCTCGTTTTGTTACAATACGGGTATGATACTAGCACTTGGTATAGCAACCGAAAAAGATATATGCCTAAGAGAATATCAACACGTGTTTTATATCGAACAAAAAACCATAGAAATGAATATCTGTCCTGATAGTGTCTGGTTACCGGTTCCTCACGGTATTTTCATCATATTGACACTCACTATAACTTATGAGACAAAAAAAATACTACATTGCGAACAAAACTCTGTTTTCAATTAATTTTGCGCTGCCAAGTCGAGAGAGCCATAAAAACTAATATGGTACTGCTACCAATGTTATTTGAACGGTATCAGTTTTGTAACATTCGTCGAAAAACGGGTTTCAAAACCCGCTTCGTTTAATAATCAAACAATCGGTTAAAAGTTCGTTGCGTATTGTGCCGGTTATTTAAAATAATATATAATTAATAAATATTGTAGAGTTTAAAAAAAATAACAAAAAAATTAAATAATAAAACAAAATGGGGTAGCCGGGTCTCGAACCCGGGTCTCCCCGAATGAACACACACAGCCTTCACCACTACACTATACACACATTTGTGATTGAAATTGAAATCAATTAAGTTTTATGTTAAGACTCGCACATCACCTGTTTGAATCGCGACTGAACCGCCAACTTCAATCAAGCCAACTTCAATCAAGCAAATGTCTGTTTTTTTTAGAACGGAAACAGTTACGATTCTCGAAATCAAAATCGGATTAAAACTTCAAACCGTTCAAAAATTGAAATTCATCAATTCGAAATTCAAGATCCGAAGTCAGTAAAACCGCCAATCATCTTCATCAAAATCAATCAATGCTTTCGGTTATCTGTTCATGTATAACTGATCATTTGATAAGTTTCTAATCGGTAATCATGTGTAATGATTATAACCGATTTTGAAGTTAAAGACCGAGGAGTTATAATCGAGACATTGGGTGATTATAAATACCAGTTAACCCATACCGTAGCCCAGTTGCTCCTCAAATTCAAACCTTTCTGCTCTCTCCAAACCTCGCCGGAATTGTCTGATAGTCGCCAGAAGATATTACCGGAAACTCCAGTCGGAAATCGCAAATCAGAGCCAACGAAGACTTGCCGGAAATCTGAAGAAAACTCTCTGTTTTGGTATATCATATTACTTAATCTTCTTTTTCTATTCTATTTCAATCGAGTATAAGTTTGTTGGTCGATTAAGTAAAACAGTCGGGTTCAAGGTTCTGTGTTCTTCTTAATGAAGAAGATGAAGTTTAAGTTGTATATTAATGTAATTAAAATCGGGTATTTAACCGGGTTAGACACACAGTCTAGCGGTGGACTGTGTGCAAATATAAAGCACACGTCCCGGGTTCGAATCACGCATGTTTTCGACTTTCTGAAATAAAACCAACATTTTTAAAACCTATTCAGATCAATTCACAGTATGTATATAAGAGGAATATAATCCAGTAGTTAAGCAGATTAGACACACAGCCCAACTGGTTAGGCTGTGTGCACTCGAACCGAAGGTCCCGAGTTCGATTCCGGGTCTCTGCAACCGGTTCGGCCATATTAAAGCATTTTTAATAAAAACTAAATAAGGTTAAAGTCAGTTAGTATATATATATAATTAAAACCAAGAATATTTCGGGTTAGACACGTAGCTCAGTTGGTAGAGCTGCGTGCACGTATACGAGAGGTCCCGAGTTCGAACCTCACTCACCGCATAGAACACATACAGTCTGACCGGTCAGACCCGGTCAAACCTGACAAGTCAACCCAAATTTTTATTTTCTGTTTCCTTTTTATTTATTTAATTTAATTGAAAAATTCTTTAAAAATACTTAAAAATAAAGTTTTTAAAGTTAAAAATTTGCATTAAACTCACAAGAATAAATCTAAAATCTCATTAAAGAACACTAATTAAAAATAATAATCTCAAATAAAATTTATTATTTAATCAAATCATGTCGTTATTATTTAGGTCAGTTTTCCATCGTCGGTTGAATCATAATATTCGTGCGCATTCATCGCCATCAAGAAACGCATCCACTGTGAGTGAATCTCTACCAATTCCCCGTTTTAATCATATTTTGGGGTGTATCATGTGTCGTACTATTCTTATATTTTATTTAAACACTTGTGCATACATCATATCCGTGATCAAATGTGTATCAATTATTGTGTGAATTACATGTAGATTGAATTTCATCATTTCAGTGCACGCATTTCATTAGGCCCATCAGTTCCCCCTGTGATACGGGTTGAGCATCAGGAGCCTCATTAGATCGGCTCCGTTTGATTGAGCCTTGATCTCAAATACATCATCATTTCATGTCATATACTCATCCAAAGTGGTTTGTGATTGTTTACATATATGTTTGCTCACATGTGATTAATGCACGAATTTTCTTTATTAAATAAAACAAGAAATTTGTTAAAATGTTTTATCAAGGTTCACTCGCCAACTTTTGTTGACCCAAAATCTCCCCCGTTTTACACATGATACATGTGATCCAGCTGAGACATGAAACACTTAGGAAGGCCTAGAAGAATAAACAAGTTTATGCTTTGGAATAAATATATAGTTTCATTTTCTTTGTAATTGTATGAATTTTGTTTTGGATATTTAAGTTTGTAATTTGAATTTAATAAATATGAAACATCTTAGTAAATATCATAAGCTTTGGTGATAACCCAATTATGCCCCGACTTTTATTCCGCTGCGGGTCGGGGTGTGACAAGTTTGGTTCGTCACGGTGAAGAACAAAACCATCAAGTATATTTGACGCGTTCGATTTTTAACTTTTATCGAATCCAGGTAAAGATAAAAGTTGAAACCCATTACATTATTAAAATAAGGAGAGTGGGAAGCGTCGTTACCTTATACAATGTGTGAGAAGTCTATGTAGCCATTGCGTTTTAAATTTTGGACATATGTTTTAGATTCTTTTGGATTGTATAATACAGAAAAACACCAAACGCAAATATTTACAATCATATGTATTATAGGCGTCGAATTTAAAACACACTGATTAACTTTCTTCGCATGGTGTTTCAGATTTCATACCTAAAATACATTTAATTGTGTTTTAAATTGTAAAATTTGGTGTTTTTGTATATTATATCATGCCAGAAGAATCTAAAACATCATGTCTAAAATTTAAAACACAATACCTACATAGACTTCTTACATTTTGCTGGAAAAATGCCTTTTGTAGAAAAACCTTTACACACACCATGAGACATGACATGTACATTTGTGATTCGATCACTTATATATCTTATTCACAACTCGGTTAGTAAAATTTGCATCTAGAATTAGATAAAAACATACACATCGTAGCGACGAACCCAACATCTTATAAAATATCGTATTTTAAAAATTATAAACGAAAACGCAATATACTCAAAATTAATTATATTAATAAAATCATTATAAAATAAAAAATATCCAAAATCAAAGTTTATCATGATTATCTAAATATTCTAAAGGAGTTAAATTAAAACTATAATATTTAAAAAAGTTCATTCTTGTTCATGAGCCCTTTAAATTCATATAATATAATAATCAAGATTAAGAGAAAACTCTTTTGATTAGTGAGAACATAAAGAACTTCGACTTCCCGTGTGAGTTATGCCTTCATTTTTTTACACTCGTAGATTAAAATGTTACAAAATAACTGTATTTTTTAAGCGACGTTTTCAGCATTTTTACGCTACCATAAAAAGCTACTGGCATCAGTATGAATCAACATTAACATCAACTCTAACGTTTTTTACTAGTGGTGTATATCAACAAAAACTACTTTTTTTTTGAAAAAGTTGATTACAATTTTTGGTATTGTTTTTTGAAAAACTCTTTTTAAGGTCGAGTTCTCTAAGTTCTCATAACTCGTATAAGTTTTCTTTTTACCGTAACATCACACACACACACACACACACATATATATATATATATGCACACACATATATATAATAATAAAACACCATGAAACATACATGTTTTACAAAATAAAAAGTTTATTTACATTTATATTAGATTAATTACACAAAAGATGTACCCAATAAATCATATAAATATCAAAGTTACTGGTAGAGTTTGGGGATGGTAGGACGTAGGCACACCTCACCTCTGTCATCTAGGATAGAGAGGCTGCTTATGTTTACATCAGTTTGGTTTGTTACGATATCGATACTTTGTATAATTTACAATAACAAAAGAAATATTTTGTTTAGATACAACTTCGTTTTCAAGATAGTTTATATTAAAAAGATAGCTAAAAAATAAATTATTTGTTATTAGTATCAAAATACCAAAACGAACCGGTACTCGCTATTGTTTACGATACAAAAAACATTTTTTTTAATACAATTGTGTTTTCAACAACAAAAACAACCATACATAGTAAATCTAAAACATAACAAAGCTATTGGATGAGTCTAGGGAG
Organism: Scalesia atractyloides; assembly: GCA_947069175.1. NCBI lineage: Eukaryota > Viridiplantae > Streptophyta > Magnoliopsida > Asterales > Asteraceae > Scalesia > Scalesia atractyloides. Next base: position 19,027,769 of record CAMTDV010000026.1, read on the forward strand.
GGTATAATGCAGGCATATGTTACCTCTATCTCTAAAGATAGAAAGATTGTTTATAGAGAGATCCCGAACACAAAGACAAGCAATAGACAAGCTACTAGACTTAAAAATATAGGAATCAAGAGATACTAAATAAGAAAGAACTAGTGAAAAAATAACGTAGTAACAAATATTAAATTAGAAACATGTATGTAAAGTTATAAAACTACATATAGACGTAGATGTAGAAGGACAATTACATGCAAAGTTTACCTAAAATGTAAGGACATCTTAGCATCTAAAACAAAGTTAAAATACATGTGTTCTCTTTCCCTTAAAAGTTCTTAATCTTAATTTTACGTCTCCACCAACCTTTATCCTGAACCATGTCATCAATGAAGTGCAACTCTTATCCCAAGTCATTTTGGGCCTTTCTCCACTCCTCCTCCCCTCTACAATGAAAGTTTCCATTACTCTAAATTGCGATGTTGTCTTCCTCCTCTTCACATGCCCAAAGCATCTAAATCTCATATCCTTTATCTTATCCGATATAATAGCAACGTCTAACATTTCCCTAAAAACGTATTTCTTATCTGGTCTAACCATGTGTGCCTACACATCTACCTTAACATCCTCATCTCTACCACCTTCATGATGCACACTTGTTTTCATTGATGGCCCAATAGTCTGTCCTGATGTTTTCAATAACGCTTATATCGAAAAGTTAATAAAAAATAATTTTTGTCGTACCAGTATCGAATATACTGAAATCGACAATGAATAGTAACGGAAACTGAACATCGTACCAATTATGGCGGCAAGTGCTGGTTTTGTAATTCAGTCGATATTAGTAGAGGTGAGTAGAAAACCGAAATAACTGACAAAACCGAACTTAAAAAACCGAACCGAAACAAAAACCGACTGTTTAGTTTTTGGATTTTTAATAACCGAAAATTTTGGTTCGATTTTTGGATAACCATTTTCAATAACTGAAAAAACCAAACCGAACCGAACCGAACCGATATGTTACAATCTATGTATTTTTAAGTTTAAATTTAAGTTATTTAAATGTTTAACCCAATGCTAGTAGAAATTATTAATTTTATTCTTGAATGTTAAGTGTTTATAATAAAAACATTACATATTTATTTATAATTGAAGTGATCTATTTATTACCTACAAGAAATAACAAAATTTTATATAAAAATTAATTGATCTTCAAATTATTATAAAAGAAAATGTCTTAATAAAAACTTTAGAGAAACATAAAAATAGATTAGAGGGTTAGGTTTATGTAGGCAATATTAATTAAAGAGGTTAACTGTAATAACTTAAATGTAAACATATAAGAAAGATTCTTATGTTTTAAATTATACTTTATATTTTTAATCTTACATAATTTTGTTCAAAAAACTGAAATAACCGAAAAATCAAACCGAAGCGACCTAAACACCGAAAAGGAAAAAACCGAAAAGGAAAAAACCGAAATAGAACGGTTTTAAACAACCAAAAACCGACATTTCGGTTACAGTTTTGATTTTACCCAAAAAACGAACCGAACCAAACCATGCACACCCCTAGATATTAGTATGGTGACGGAACTTGGTATAGTTTAAAATACCAAAGAATATTTTATTTTAAATACACATTCATTTTAATAAAACTTATTATCGTATTGTTGACTAAAAAAATTAAATGTAACTACGTATTTGATTTTTTTTAAGTTAATTGGTAGAAAAAATCATACTAAATCGTAACAAATATAATTTAGGAACCAAAAATCACTATATTACAAATGTAACCAATCAAAAATTTTATTCTTATTTAATTGTATTACAAGTGTATAAGATTAACTTACATGAATACATTAATTAAATCACAATTCCCTTTTTAAGCATCTTACCCTTTCATTTTTTCATTTAAGAAATTCTGGATATAAATTTCTTAACTACAAAATTTTCTTAATTACATTAACAAACCAAAAAATCATTTTGAATTGTAATCATATATCATCAATCACATGCAGGATAAAGTTTAATATATATATATATATATATATGATATATTTTAATATGTGTATAATATATGTAGGATAAATTTCAATATGTATAGAATCATTTGACATGTGTAATATAAAATATTTTTAACTAATTAATTAGAGAGAATAATAAATAATTGTTAGATTTAAAACTCTAACATCAAAATCTCAAAAATGTCCTCTTGATATTAAAAATAAATTAAAACGATTACATTATTTATAAAATTGCCATCAACATTCTTAACCCTTGATGTTATTCATGCATGGTGAATATTACTTCTTATCTTTCATTTCTCGTATTAAAAAGTCTTCTTAAAAGATCACACACACTCTCTCTTTCACACACACATATAGATAGATAGAGAGAGAGAGAAAGAGTAGATTAGAATGACTTGAGTTATGTAATGTCATATGCTTAATAACAAAAAAAATATTTTAAAAAACCCGTGTGTTGCTTGGGTTGAATAAAACGTGTATTACATAAATATGGCTATCAAATAATATTATAAAGATAACGTAGTGTCCTTGGTTATGCTATTAATAAAATTATGAGTAAAATGTCAAAATCGTCCCTGAGTTTAGTTCACTTTTGTCACTTCAGTCCAAAAATAAACTTTTTGTATCTCGGTCCGTAAGGTTTCATTTTTGTTGTCATTTCCATCCAAGTCACCAACTCGATTAAAATGTATTGTTAAGTCATGAACTATTTTGGCAACTTACCCATTTATTATTTTTATTTTTAATTTTTTATCATTAAATAAAAACAAAAAATAATTATATATATATACACACACTTTTTTTAATTTTCTTTTTTACCTTTAAAACATAAAAATAATAAATTAACCATAATATATACACACACCTTTATGATATTATATATACACACACATTTGCGAAACTCTATTGGGGCCGGGTACCGAACCCCCACCGATTTTTCCCTCGTAGTGATAATTTTACCGAAAATTTATGATTCTTTTGTAGTGTAAACTATTGGATTTTTTAAGAGCCCGACCCCCACCAATTTGGATTTTGAGAGTTCGGACCTCACTGAGTTTTCGTTTAAGCTCCGCCACTGTATACACATACACACCATACATCTTCTCTTTCTTTTGCACAAACGTAGATGAAAATGTTATAAGCACATCTTTTAAAAAAATCAAACAAATTATCAAGTCGGTAGTTACGCCTGATGTAAAATTTGTTTACGGCGATGTACATCACCAATAATTTTTTTATACCCAACGTAAAATTATGCATGTGATATTTTTTTTATTTTTCATTGGGACAAGTGTTTTCATAAGACTTTTTAGATTTTTTTTGAAAAAACATTGTGGAAGGCCTAGTTTTCACGGTTATTACAACTAAAGTTAATTCTCATTTTACCCTTTCGTTATATATATATATATATATATATATATATATATATATATATATATATATGGTAGGGTTCATGCGAGAACCACCCTTATCGCGAGGACCATGAGAAATAACGTGAACACAACCAAAATAAACCCACCTCACCACCACCTAAGAACCTAAAAACCCACCCCACCCCACCCCACCCCACCCCACCACAATCTAAAAACCTAAGCCCCCACCTCCACCTAAAAAACAAAAAACTATACCCCACCAATACCTAACCCCTTTCCCACCTTCCCCACCCAAGCTAAATGCTAAAACTAAACCCTATAGCTAAACCCTAAACTAAATGATAAAAATGTTTTTTTTAAATAGTTAAATTGCGAATTTTTACCAAAAAATGTTATAAATAAAAAGTAATATTTTTAAGGAAAAAATAGAATTTTTTTTTGTATGTTTTGAAAGCCTTTTTAAGTAGTTTTGGTAATGTTTTCATTGGTACTCATATTTCTCGCAATAAAGGCTGGTTCCTAACAGATATTTACTATATATATAGGGGTTGGTTAACGTACAATTTTTCTTAATGTACGATTTGTACGAGATAAAATTACGCACGTTATAAACTCAAAAACCCTAATCACGCATGTTGAAAACCATAATCATGCATGAACATAATTACACATGGGTTAAAAACCTAATCATGCATGTTATATCTTCACAGCGTACGTTAAGAAAAATTGTACAATACACTTTCGACTTGCAAGTATTTGATTAAGTTATGGTTTTTACATGTACATGTATTCTTGACGCTGTGTTTTATTTGTTTTATGGTTTCTTTACACATAACACACTAGTTTATCATTCTTGAATAATTTCTTGACGTTGTGTTTTATCAGTTATAGGTTTACTCAAAATGTTTTATGGCAGTCTTTGTATTTTACGCTGTGTTTTATCAGTTATTGGTTTATTTACAATGTGTTTTTAGTAGTTTGTTTTTATTCATTGTTTCTTAACATTTTGTTTTTCTTCATAGTTCTTCGCAGTGTGTTTCTCCTCACTGTTTCGTCACAAGTATGTTTTATCAGTGTGTTTTTCTTTATAGTTTCTTCGCGGTGTGTTTTTCTTTACAGTTTCTTTGCAGTGTGTTTTATCAATTTTTAGTTCCATTTAATTTTTATTCACATTTTCTTCATAATATATTTTATCACCAATATAAAACACAATACTTGATTTAAAAAAAACTGAACCCCGATTCTGGTCCTAGATAAAAAAACAATTCGAACTCCAATTTAATAGATTTTAGCTTTTAAACACAATCAAATCTTTTATCTTCAACTTCATCTATGATTTTAGGGGATTTTATTTAATACAGAGAGAGAACGTTTGAGAGAGTTATGCAAGAAAGAAGGAATGATGGTTGTTTTTTTAAAAACATGCTCAGTTATCAAAATGCCATTCATCAATTAAATCAATCATTAATTAAAATAAATATATTACAAAAATGCCACTCATCTAATCTCAGCCATTAAAACCACTCATCCAATGGCCAAAAACACTTTCTACACTTTGTAGGAAAAACACATTTTGTAGAGGACCCATCCTATATATATATATATATATATAATTGTGTGTATATGTATATACATTTTATGTATAATTATTTTTATTTTTTCTTATTTAAAGATAAAATCAAAATTTATAAAATTAGAAAAACAAAAGAATAAATGTGAAAGCGCGAAAATTGTCCCTGAGGTTTGAGAATTGCCAAAATCGTCCATGTTAGTTAACTTTACATTTTTACCGAGTTAGTGATTTGGACGAAAATGACAACAAAAATAAAACCCTAGAGACCTAGATACAAAAAGTTTATTTTTGGACTAAAGTGACGAAATTGAGCTAAACTCAGGAACAATTTTGACATTTTACTCTAAAAATATAAATACTTTTACATGTTATTTGATGCTTTATTTGTTATTATTGTTGAAGTCCAAAAACTATATATTATATTATTAAGTCGGTATGTTCTGATAAAATTGCAATATATGCTATTTTGTTTGGGTTTTTTTAGTATCTTAATAAAGTTTATAAAGAAAAATAATTATTTAATATTATTTTGTATTGTTATATATATATATTAATGTAATAATCTAAATTAAATTTCGTTAAATTATTGTTTTATGTTATATTTAATAGGAGAGATGATTTAATATTATTATTTCAGGATATAGCGGCACAAGAGAGTAGAAAGTGACACATGTCTAACAATATTTAGATATATTAGTATAGGAAGAAAAAGATACGTAAAATCGTAAATCTTAATATGTAATATAACCAGTGAATTGAAATAACTATAAAAAGAAAAAGAATAAAAAACTATAATGTAATGAATCATGACATATAATTGTAAACATATGACCGCGTGTGCCTTTAATTTGAAATAGGGCCTGTGATAATCATATATTCACAAACAGTAGTTTCATATTCTTTTATTGATTCTGTAATTAGATGCTAATGAGAAAAAAATATAAGGTAAATTCGGTATTAACCCCGTATATATGTTTATATACACGAGGTTAGGTAATACTAATGAACGATGTTTTAACATGAGTCTGTCAGGTGACAAAATATGAAAAAGTAGCTATTTTTCAGGTGTATTATATCTCTATAGAAACATAATACAATTACGTGACGTCTAAAGTATAAGATAGCGGAGTAAACTGCCAAAATAGTCTTTGTGGTTTGCTCACTTTTGTCACTTTAGTACAAAACTCAAACTTTTTTCGTCTGGATCCCCGTGGTTTCAATTTTGTTGCCATTTTCATCCGAAATCAAAATTTGGTCAGATTTTTCAGTTAACATCCAAATTTTTTTTGTTTTTTTCTTCCTTTTAATGAAGGGCAAAATGGTTTTTTAATGTTTTATTATAACAACTTAAAAAAATATGACTATTTTGCCCTTCATTAAAAGGGAGGAAAAAACCAAAAAACTGGATGTTAACAGAAAATCTGACTATATTTTGCTTTTGGATGAAATTGGCAAGAAATTTGAAACCACAGGGACCCACAATGGCGCAGCTTCTTTAGGGCGGGAGGGGGCGGCCGAGCCCCGAACTTTTCGCTCAGTAGTGGAGAGTGTGTAGTTTCCGTATAGAAATTTTTGGAGAGATACGTTTTCGACCCTCCGGTCTGTTAGAAATTTTTTGGTATATACGTTTTCGACTATCCGGTCGGAAATCTCAAGCTTCGCCACTAGGGACACAGATTCAAAAGATTTGAGTTTTGGACTAAAGTGGCAAAAGAGACTAAACCTCAGGGACCATTTTGACAGTTTGCTCTAACATAGCGTATCCATCCTTATTCCACAAAAGCAGGCTTCAAATAATGTTGTACATGAAGAGGAAGTTAAAACGTTGATTGTTGCCTAACTTAATGGTAATCCGGAAGAAACATCAACTCGAGTAACTTGAGCATGGAAATGTTATGGTTGAGGGAGAATCAAAATTCTAAAGGGTAGTGTTTCCCCTAAGGAAAAAAAAACGCTTTGAGTTCCACAAGGATTTGCATGTCACCACCAAGAAACGAATTGAGAAAATTACTGTTTAGAACGCTTCATTAGCCGAAGAACAAAGATGGGTAGTGGCTGAGGAACAAGGAGCTAAAGTAGTACCACAAATTTTGCTATCAAGATCTTGAAGGTACGGTTCATAATAGAATCAAGATACAATACAATATGATAGGAACTTACAAGCCGAGTTACAACTGAAGTAATTAAAATGCAAAGAAGCTTGGAAGAAGAGTTGTTGAAGCGATATGTTTGACACAACTCCCTTATAACATGTTTCATGTTGTATTTAATAACACATATGTCTTGCGAGATACAATAGTAGAAACAATTCGTTGTATTGACGGAGATGACCATCGAATATAAAATTAACATGAAAAGGGTATGTAATTGTTGCCAAACAAAAGTTAGTGTGTGGTTTTTCAAGCTCCTCTCAACTAAGGTAGAACATTAGTTAGTTTTATACAAGTGAATGAAAACTCCAAATCATTTACTAGATTAAATGTAGGAATTGAACTGTATTAAGCATCTTTAACAACAATTCAATCAATATAACGATTACTAATGTTAAAACAACAAGAGTATGGCAGGGGGAAGGTTCAGGATTCACACGGACAAATAGCTTCTTAGGTAGAATCTACAAACAAAGAAATACCATTAGCCTTAACGTCTGATTTGTGAGTCTCAATGTTACTTCTATTTGCTTTTGGATAAAGTTCCATCAATTTGACTTTCCAACATCGGGACTTGATGTGTGCACAGTAAACAAGCTTCCAGCTGCTAGTCATCCGTGTGATTACTTCCAGCTTGTTGCTTTCAGCTCTGCTGAGTGGGAGCTCCCGGGTACCCACGTCATCAGCCCCCAGTCATAAGTATCTTTGTTGTAGATATAGGTGCTTATGACTCAATAAGTTATTGTTCTGGGAGTCAGCTGATTTAGAGTATGTGCCATGCATATTTATTTTTTGTAACATGAGTGTTTGGGTCATACGAGGAGTTGTAAGTACCTTTTTCATAGTTTTAAGTTGTGCATATTTATTCTATTAGCTTTGTTGATTGTGTTAGAAGTTGTTAGGTTTGAATGTGTAGAAGCTAGAATCTATGAGCTAAATATTTGTTGTGTGGCTAGAAGCCTGTTGGTAGGAGCTGCTAGCTAGGAGACTTGCAAGTGTGTAGAATATTGTAAGAGTTCTCTTTTTTTTGTACCTCTTGTAACTCCTTTGCTCCTATCCAGTTGTCCCACTTGCATGTGCAAGTTGTACTTGGTGGCGTGGACTTGACTGATGGGACGTTACAATAGGAAGGGGATCATTATCCTAGCCTTCCAGCTGTCAGCGGTTTTAATCTCCACCTTCCATCTGTCCCTAGAAATGTGGGGATTCAAAATTTGAATTAATAATCCTTCTATATAACTGTGTAACTGCATTTATTCTTTCATCTTTCCCTAATCTCTTCTCTTGCAAAATCCTTTGGTTTTTCCGGTGGTTCTTTACTTTTCTAGCTTGTGACCTTTATAAATCGGTAAGTGTTCTCTTCTCCTAGTTTTTAACGACTTCGAGCATGAAAAACGATATTGGTGTTCAGGTTTCAAAACTTTCCCAATCTGATGTCGGTCAGTTTTGTGCTGATCATGGCATTGATACCTCACATGAACCTACCACCCCTAGGAAAATTACAGTGAACAAGTGTCGCGTAAAAGGTTGTTTTCTACACCTGAATCCTAGAACAACCGAACATGCGTTACCCTTTTACAAACTTTTTCTTAGAGGTCTTGAAGTATTACCATTTATCCCTTGGTCAGTTAGCTGCTGTCGATGTTGCTTGGCTTATGCATATTGAGATAACTTGTCATGACCTTAGTTATGAACCCTCTTTTAAAATGTTTTGTCGTTTCTTTCGTCTTGCCCGAAACTAAAATTGGTATACCTTTGAGAAAACGCAGTGTGATGTTGCTTTGATAACCGTATTGTTGGCCATACTTCTGTTTGGAAAGACAAGTTCTTTTTCGTGTCTGAGAAGCTTATTCCTTTTGAAATTGTCTATCGTAAATTTGATGAGGCCCTGAACGGGAAGGAGCCTGAGGCCTTTGAGCTTGAGCAAGAGTTGTTGCTAAAGTTTCAGGCTTCTCGTTCCAAGCTCAGGGCTTATCCGGAGGAGCTCTTGTGTTGATAGGTTAGTGCTAGGTGGGCCGATCTGACATCTGAACCATCTTTTGTTGTTGATGGGAAAGGGATGCCTCTTTCTTGTAATTTTTTTGGGTTTTTATGTTGAGTTTCTAGCTTTTGATCTATGTGCTTCTATTTTGTAAAAATTAGTGCTTTGGACTTTATCATGCTTGATGATCACATCTATGGCGGAGATGGAGCCATAGGAAGTTCCTGTTGGTTATCCTCCTTTTGTGTGCCGCACTGAGCATGTCAGATCTTCTGATGATTTTGCATACATTCCTGTCCAGCCGGTTATTGATGCTTTGGTTTTCAAGAAGGCCTCCGATCCGGTTAGGAGGTCTATTGGGGGAGCTAGTTCTACTGGCCCAACATCCCAATCTTTTGACCCTGTCTCCAATGATAGTGGGAATGAAGATGATGCCAATGTGATAGCTTCCATGACCGGTGTTAAGTTGGTGAAGATAGAAACTTCGCAAGATGGTACTACCGAAGTAGAAGGTGCCTCTACTACACCTTCTAAGGTTAGCATGGAGGCTGTGTTGAAGAAATTGAACGAAAGGAAGAGGTCTGTTGTGAAGAAGGGTCAAAGCTATATGGGTTCTACATAAGAGAAGGTTTCTGAGAAAGACGTTGGTGTGTCTTTGAAGTTGGAGAAAGGTTTGAAAAAGAAGGAGTGGGTTGGCTCGTCAAAGCCTGTTGTTGAAGAGGTAGAGAAGGTTATTGAAACGGGGAAATATGTGGTTGAGACTGAAGCTCTTGATGCTGACCATGCTTTCTTTGTTCCTAAATGGCAGGGCCGCCCAATTAATACCACTAGGGACGAGTTTATTTGTCAAGAGCTTCTCATGAATTTAGCCACCCCTTCTGAGAAACAATCATTGCGCCCTTTAAACCAGATTCCTTGACGGAGTTTATAGGTGTTATGAAGGAGATGGAGGTGATGTCTTTCCCTTATGTTGATGCCTATCCCGAATGGTGGACCAGCCTATCTTGGAGCTTGAAGCTATGGTACCCCAAGGTTTTAAGAAGAAGCTTTGTGAGCAGGTGTTTGTTGTTGCTTCGACAAAGAGGGCGTTGTTCGAGACCAATGATAAGGAGGTTAGAGATGTCGGGCCTTGGTCAAAAAAGCCGAAGATTAGTGAGGAGCCAGAAAAAGTTTTTCATGTCTATTCCTATTGATGTTGCTCCACTATCTTCTATAAGTGTTGAGACTACTCCTCTTTATTTCGAAGATGAAGGCCTTGATGATGACTTGGATGATTTGTACGATGACCTTCCTAGGACGTCTATTGCTCCTCATGATGAGGCTGCTGATGGTGAAGAGGTTGGGGGTTCAAGCTCTGGTTGATGTTTGTTGTTGTTCTTTTGTTAGCTTTCTACTGTTGTTGACATCGTTTAAAGGTATGTCAGTTTCTGTGCCCCGTAAGGGCTTGTCTTGTATGAACTTTGTCTTATTTAATGAATAGAATCCGCCTTGGGTTGGTGTTTGGCTTCCTTATTCTTCTGATGTTTTGTGCACTTTTCTTTTTAGTTGATGTATTATTAGAGACTTGTATGGTATCATCGTTGGGAAGCTATATTTAGCTTTCCTATTTTATTTTACTTTGTTTCTTTTTATTGTGTTTACGATGTCTCTTCTACCAAATCAAAGTCAGATGCTGAAGTCATATTGCCTTATCTTATCTCTTTTCTAGTCCACAACTAATTTTTTCGTGTGGTACATTGTGCACAAGGTTATGGCTTCCCACTTCTAGCTTGTGAGCAGAATTGGATTGAGGTGCTCACCCACTTTATGGAGTTATGCTTACTTTACGATCCGTGGAGTAGTATTGTGTTAGAGCACTCAACCTTTATACAAGAAGGTATAGTGCCTTGTTTCATGCTGAGCTATATAAGCTAGGAGCTCATCCCTTTTGCATAGGTAGATAGCATTGGATCCCCTGGAGCTTTGTTTAGAAGAGCTCATCCTTAGGATAGGATAGCAAAGTTACATTTAACAAAAGTGCTACTAATATTTCAATAAGCCGATGTAGCCAAATACAAACTCGTTCATAGTATATTAATCATTAGTTGTTTAGACTATGAATTTTTTCAAGTGCTTCCCATTCACGTGTCCTAAGACCTTCTTGCCGTCTGAGGTCTCAAGCTTATTGGAGCCTCCTTTGTGTGCTTCGCTTATCACATATAGGCCTTCCCATCTTGGGGCCAGCTTCCCCAGATTTTCTTGCTTGCTAGCTGTTGATGCACTTTATGTCTGTCACTGTGCGAATGCGCTAGATAGAGCGTGTATTGGATATTGTAAAGATTAGATACGAACACACGACCCAAGTACGAATGTGAGAGGAGCAAAAGTGTCACTTCGTACGAAGTGGTCACTTCGTATGAAGCTAACTCACCTCGTACGAGGTGGTCACCACTTCGTATGAAGCACTATGCACACTTCGTACGAGGTGCTCATGTCTATATATTTGTGTTGTGTGTTCAATGTTTTGTAAATTTTGGAAGTTCCCAGAGAGGAAACGCTGGCGGAATCTCTCAAGGAATTTCACCAGTCAGACAAGATGTATACTCTTTTGGTATGAATGAATGCTTCCGTTGATTCTATTTCTACTCCTTTCTTAATAACGTCTACCGAATCGATACTACCATACGCCCAAAACTTCTGTCTAGAACCGCCATCACCGGGACCCACAACTGGTATTAGAGCTACGGTACCGATTCAACTGATCTAACAGTCGATTGAATCACCTACGCTCGTGAATTATGGAGGTTTGGAGGTTTTAGACGTAAATCATCAGATAAAGGGACAATCCATGGACAAAACGTAAAATTGAGACCATAGGATTGTTATAAAATGATTTTCAACCAGATCTGTGGAATAATCGTCTTGAAATTCGAAGAAATAAAGATTCTGGTTCGAAAAGGTGATCAGACTCGCTTGTATGAAGTGTGTCACCTTGTACGACGTGATACCCACCTCGTACGAAGTGAAGACCCACCTCATAAGAAGTGTGATGTGCCGAAAAACATTTCAAAAATTTTGTTGATCGTATTGACGAGACGAGTGTCCAGAAAAAAATCGGTAATAGAAATTTTTTCGAGATTTTAACGACCGATACGGGATGTTCGGGGACACCGAAGGAGCTTCAGACTATAGATTTGATGATACAGTCACAAAATGTTGAAGATATTGAGGTAGTCATGGATACCTGTGCAACAGGTTTATCTTCTGGTATAGTGACTATTAATGGGCCTTAACATTAATTCCCGTTTTTTATGAAAGTTGATTTTTCCAGATTTGAGGGCGAATTTCAGTGAAAAAAAATTGGTACGGTCAGAATTTGCAAAAATAAGGGGGAATAAAAATCTTCACGTGTATGTTAAGATTCCGGCATTTTTGAAATTCGTGACGCTGCAACAGTATTCGGGTGGTTCCGACAGCAGATTATGTGGAGAATGCAAAGTGTTTTGGATTTTTCTATACGAGATCAAAGTGTAGTCAGAATTCATTAGTGATGAGATCAAGTTGATGTCTACTTTCCGTAAAAGTGGGGTGGCATAACTGAGCCTTGGAGGAGTTGTTTATAGGATTCTATAGTCGTGGTCACGTTAATGCCTGAGTCCGTATAAGCCGGTTAGCACACACGACTGCTAAGTGGTACGAGTAGTTATCAGAGAGTGTTCATGGGATAGCTATATGATAGATCAAAGTATCCAATTTAAATCTGCAACGCAAATAAATTGTTTTCCGGACTAACCGCCAGGAAATGATGATATTTTGTTGATTTTCTTTGCGCTGGGACTGACGGGGAGGCTATATACTTGCAATTAATGACTAAAGAAGATGATATATGGGTTTTTCAGACAAAGCAATGTACCGGCTGCTCACGAATTAGACTATACATTTGATATTGTTATGAAAGACGAAGATTACATTACTGATCTTGAACGAAGAAGAAAAGGTTACTGCGTATTGACAGATAGTTTTTCCGATGAAGATTTGCTGATTGAGAAGATTACCTATTTGTTGATCAATTGTGATTACAAAAATCGGGATTTCAGATTTTCACAGGTATTCACAGATTTGAAGTTTGCAAGTGTGGTAATTCGAAGTTTCTATCAATTGACTATTGGGTTTTTGAAGATCAGAGGATCGAGCATAGGAGGATTACGCTAAAACCAAAAATGGATATTGTTACAGTTCAAATGGAGAAGCTGCATTGATGAGTTTCAAGTTGGTGGTTATTTGAGAAAATTTGTCGATTAATCCAATCTGAGGAGGTCGGGAACCGTGCAACCAAAGAACTAAAGATTAATTACTAGAGGAATTAATTTCAGGGGGAATTGGTGCTTTAATGTTGATAATGCAAGCCCGCATCATCAATTAAGGGGGAATTTGTTGACGCGTTCTACGACAACGACAGATACCTGATTGAAGTTGCATAATATTCAAACACTGCTATCATATTTCAAGATCAAGCTTCGACAGTGACGTCTAAGGGGGGAATTGTTAATGCACTTTTTGTCTGTCACTTTGCGAATAGGCTAGATAGAGCGTGTGTTGAATATTGTATAGATTAGATACGAACACACGACCTAAGTACGAATGTGAGAGGAACAAAAGTGTCACTTCATACGAGGTGCTCATGTCTATATATATGTGTTGTGTGTTCATTGTTTTGTAAGTTTTGAAAGTTCCTAGAGGGGAAATGCTGCGGAATCTCTCTTGGAATTCCGCCAGCCAGACAAGATGTATACTCTTTCGGTATGAATGAATGAATGCTTACGCTGATCTTGTTTCTACCCCTTTCTTAATAACGTTCTACCGAATCGGTACTATCATACGCCTAAACTTCCGTCTAGAACCACCGTCACCGGGACCTACACTAGCTTTATTGTTTCGTTGCACCAGGTCGTCTGACTTGAAGGTTTCTATTTGGACTCTTGCGTTGTTGTAGCCTTCAAACTTCTGTTTGTACTAGGCTTCCCTAATCAGGGCAGCCTCTCGGGCTTCTACTAGCAAGTCAAGAGTGAGGAGAATTTCTGAGTTTTTTGTCGCCTTGTTTCTTCTTGCACTTCTTAGTGAGTGTACTTCTATTTCAGCCGGGATAACAGCTTCTGAGCCATAGACGAGGTTGTATGGGGTTTTATGATGACTTGTCTTTTCTAGGGTTCGTGTGGCCCCAAAGTACACTGGGAGCTCCTCGACCCCTTATTTGCCCTATCTTCCCCGCCTTGTCTTTAACCCTTCGACTATGCAATGGTTCATTCTCTCGACTTGTCCTTTCCACTAAGGGTAGGAGATAGAGTTAAAGATTTGTTTGATGTTGAACTCCTTACACCAAGCGCTGAAAGGCTTCTGGCAAACTGCTTGCCGTTCTAGCTAGCCTTCGCCCAACTAGCAAAGCTTTGTATTCAGTTTTGTTATTTGTGCAAGGAAAGTCAAGACAGAGTGCATAAGTATACTTGCTTCGGTGGGTGTTTGTGATGATGAGACTAGCCCCGGAACCTTCTATACTAAAAGCTCCATCTAAAAACAACGTCCACTTTCCTAATATTATCGTTGGGCTTTCTTCGAGCTTCTACTTTATTGACTTCTCATGGGGTTCCCGACATCTTTGATGGGAAGTCAGCTGGGACTTATCCTTTATAGGTTTTCCTTGGTATACGCTTGATTTTGTGTTCCCCAAAGCCTACAACCCACTTTGCCAATCTACCTAAGTCTTCAAGTTTTTCCAAGATTATTCTCAGTGGATGGTCAGTGATGACTTATATGTGATGGGCTTGGTAATATCTTCGTAGTCTTTTGGCCATATGTACTAATTCCAGGACCAACTTTTTGATCAGGGAGTAGTTAATCTTGGTTGTATTTTACGCCTTGCTTACGAAGTATACCGGGATTTGGTCCGTGCCTCATTGTAGGGAGAGAGGCTGTAAGCTCTTTTAGTGCCTTGAAGGCGGCTTTTTCCTCTTCTACAACGTTTTGAAGAATGGCAGCGATCTTTCGGCTTACTTGGAAAGGAACCGCTTTTGGGCAACTATCTTCCGGTTGAGACTTTCTACATCCTTCCTGGTCTTTGGGGACTTCATTTCTAAGACAGCTCATACCTTGTTTGGGTTTGCTTTGATACTTTGCTTCCCCACAATGTGACCGAGGAACTTGCCTTTTGCAAACCCGAAAGAGCATTTGGCCGAGCTTAGCTTCATGTTAATTGCTTTGAGGTTTTCAAATGTTTCTTTGACATCTTGGATCATACCCTCCTCTGTGTGGCTTTTGATTACTAGGTCATCGATGTATGCTTTCATGTTTCTTCCGATTTTCTTAGAGAAGGCTTTGTCCACAAGCCTTAGGTATGTTCCTACATTTTTCAACCCAAAAGGCATATTTTTGTAGCAGAAAATACCCTTGTTGGTGTGGAATGCCATTTTTTCTTCGTCTTCTCTTTTTGTCTTGAGTTAGTAATACCCTTTATAGGCGTCAAGGAAGCACTTACTCGAAACCAGTAAGGGAATCTATGTTAGGATCTGAGTTTAACTTGTATGCTTTAGGTGAACAAATATGAATGTAAACACAAAGTATAAATGGAAATGAGGAATTATATGAGCATACAAGAGAGGACAGTTATATTAAACTGTTTGCATTAATAATCAAATGATTACAAATTACAAAAATCATTTTGCAAACTCCCCCTCAGCCTAGTCACACACTTTACTGTTCGTACAAAAGGAATGTGTTTGTGATAAAATAGATCTAACATATGAAATCTATTTATACAAGTATGAAAGCTATTTCCAATCAGCTGACATCACACTGATTGTGTGACATCTAATATTCCTAACAGAAAAGATGCCTCAGATGTAAGCAAACATCTGTGGAAATCTATAAGGACCTATTACGTAAAACATATGTTTGAAGCTAACACTATTACATTGATTAAGCCGTTGTTCTTCAAACCAATATTAACTTGTATCAAACATTATTTTGGCCTTAACAAATGTTTGGTCTTCATGATTAGTGTTTTATCTTCAGCATAGCTTTGGCCATCAAACAGAGATTTCTTCTTCGTCAACAAATGTTCGATGCCTTCAAATAGATCTTTGATGTCTTCAATAGATGTTCTAATTAGTGTTCAAGGTTCATTATCTTTAGGAGGAGAATGCTTCATTACATGTTTATTTCTTGATCATGATGTCATGTTTGGCTTTTAAAATCATTTGTTCTTTTGTAGGTCAAACAATCTACTTTCCAGTCGACTTCTAGCAAGGGGTAGTAGTATTAGGACATGCCTTATTGAGATCCTTAAAGTCCTCACACATTCGCCAAGAAGCGTCAGAATTATTTACCATTATGGGGTTAGACAACCAGAAGTGATCTTGCACCTCCCTTAAGATCCCACTCTGACTAGCTTTTCCACTTCTTGGCAAGCGGCTATGCAATGTTCAGGGGCTAGGCTACGCTTCTTTTGGGCAACAAGTTTGTGAGTTGGAGTTATGTTTAATGCATGTTCGGTGATGTCTCTTGGTACTCCATTCATGTCGTCGGAGTACCAAGCTAATACATCTTTTTTCTTTTGGAGGAGATCCTTGAGCTTGTTTCTTGTTTCCTCGAGAAAGCAACCATTGATTTTGAACTTCTGCTCTAGGTAGGACTCTTGATGCTTACTTCTTCCACTAGATCTCTCATTTCCCTATTTTCCTCCCCTTCCTTTACTTCCATGGAAGCAACCATAAGGGCTTTTTGGGTCGGTGTTAATGTGGCAATCCCTCTATCGGTGGGGAACTTCATCATCTCATGTGTTGTAGAAACTACTGCGTCAAACGCCATGAGGCCTGGTAAGCCAATTAATAGGTTATAGTTGGAAGGGGATTTTATGACTATGAATGTTAGTTCTTTTATCCAGGAAAGGTCTTTATGTAGAAGCAAATGTCGAGAGTTAGCTTCCCTAGTGTTTGTACCCTTTCCCAAGTGAAGCTTCGCAAGGAGGTACTAGTGTTTTTAAGCGAGTTCTCAATCCGTCTTTGAGTTGGTTAAAGCATCTTCCATACATAACATTGGACGTGACTTCGGGATCCATGTATACCCTATCAGTAGGGGAGCCTTCCAGATCAGGTTCCACGATGATGGGAATTTCGAGCCTGTTATCAGGATCGGTTGAAGGGAAGCATATAAATTGTTGGTTCCAAGCCGACATTCACTTTCTTTTCTCTTCTTGTCAATTTTCCACCCACGCTATGCTGACACCGATATCCTTCTTTTCCTCTTTCTTATCATTGATATCTTTCACTAGGTGGTCAACTCACATGTTTTGACCACTTCCTCTATTCTTTTCTTTAGTTAGAAGCAATCGTTGGTGTGGTGTCCCATATCATTATGAAAGGCAAATAACTTGCTTGTATCTCTTCTACTTGAAGGTTTCATGAGGGGTCTCGGAGTCTAAACCTATATTTAACGTATCTCTTCTACTTGAGGCGTCTTTGTGAGGATGCTAAAGACATGTTTATCTTTTTCGTGTCCTTTGTTTACACGTGGTGACCATTTTCAAGGAGGTATCAGTGTTTTTAAGCGAGTTCTCAATCCGTCTTTGAGTTGGTTAAAGCATCTTCCATACATAACGTTGTACGCAACTCCGGGATCCATGTATACCCTATCAGTAGGGGAGCCTTCCAGATCAGCTTCCACGATGATGGGAATTTCAAGCCTGTTGTCAGGATCGGTTGAAGGGAAGCATATAAATTGTTGGTTCCAAGCCGACGTTCACCTTCTTTCTCTTCTTGTCAATTTTCCACCCACACTATGTTGACACCGATATCCTTCTTTTCCTCTTTCTTATCATTGGTATCTTTCACTAGGTGGCCAACTCACATGTTTTGACCACTTCCTCTATTCTTTTCTTTAGTTAGAAGCAATCGTTGGTGTGGTGTCCCATATCATTATGAAAGGCAAATAACTTGCTTGTATCTCTTCTACTTGAAGGTTTCATGAGGGGACTCGTAGTCTAAACCTATATTTAACGTATCTCTTCTACTTGAGGCATCTTTGTGAGGATGCTAAAGACATGTTTGTCTTTTTCGTGTCCTTTGTTTAGACATGGCGACCATTTTCAAGGAGGTATCAGTGTTTTTAAGCGAGTTCTCAATCCGTTTTTGAGTTGGTTAAAGCATCTTCCATACATAACGTTGGACGCGACTCCGGGATCCATGTATACCCTATCAGTAGGGGAGCCTTCTAGATCAGCTTCCACGATGATGGGAATTTCGAGCCTGTTGTCAGGATCGGTTGAAAGGAAGCATATAAATTGTTAGTTCCAAGCCGATGTTCACCTTCTTTTCTCTTCTTGTCAATTTTCCACCCACACTATGTTAACACCGATTTCCTTCTTTTCCTCTTTCTTATCATTGATATCTTTCACTAGGTGGCCAACTCACATGTTTTGACCACTTCCTCTATTCTTTTCTTTAGTTAGAAGCAATCGTTGGTGTGGTGTCCCATATCATTATGAAAGGCAAATAACTTGCTTGTATCTCTTCTACTTGAAGGTTTCATGAGGGGTCTCGGAGTCTAAACCTATATTTAACGTATCTCTTCTACTTGAGGCGTCTTTGTGAGGATGCTAAAGACATGTTTGTCTTTTTCGTGTCCTTTGTTTAGACGTGGCGACCATTTTCTGTTGTCAGACTTTCTTCCTTCGTAGGATCGGAATGGTCTTCTTTCTAGGAAGGTTGGAACCTTGGTCTCTTTCCTGAGGTCTCTTTTTAGCTGCTTGTTTTTCTAAAGCTTTTTCACCCTTCAAGACGGATTCTAATCTTTCAAAAGTTTTTTTCATGGTTCGAGGGTTGTTTTCCTGAAATCTTCTGAGGAGATTTTTAACTTTAATGGCATTCATGAAGGCAGAGACCCTTATTTTCTCAGTTGCCCTGTTGTAAGTTAAGCCTTCCTTCTTGAACCTTTCTATGATGGTTCGAAGGTCCTCATGATCTTGTTGCATCTGGTGCATGACTGTAGCATCCCTCGTGCATCTCCGTTGAGGGGTGAAGTTTGTGATGAAGCTTTTGTACAAGTCACTGAACGAGGTTATGCTCTTTGGGAGTAACCAGTTGAACCATAAGCGAGCAGGTACGATGAGGGTTTGGATAAATAAAGTGTTTTTTAATTGAATTATGATAGAGAAGCCAAAGCTACAAATAAAGTGTTTTTAATTGAATGATCAAAATTTTCAATTGACCAAGGTTTGCTCTTGATCCTATGTTTTTATATTTGTGATTGTCCCTTTGTTTTTTAGGGTTTTTAAATTTTCAATTTATGTTGGCTTCAAATTTTAATATATGTTTCTAGGGTTTTTAAATTTTGGAAGCACGATGTTGTTGAACCTAATTTGACGATCATTATTACTAATGAAGATATAATCTGGCGTTTCCAAAAGATGAGAAATGCAGAGGACAATCGTAATCAAGGTATATCATTATTATATTTAATTATATAATGAACCATGTTATTTTATCATCGTAAAAGATAAGAAATGCAGAGGACAATCATAATCAAGGTATGTCATTAATATATTTAATTATATAATGAACCATGTTATTTTATCATTGTTTTTTGGTGACTCATTATTAGCGAAATAGTATTATGCCCACCTTACACAAAAAATTTTGTATTAGCCACCGTCTATAACAATTTGTTAGTTTGAACGTTCAATGGTTTGGACATACTTAATTTCTAAACATTGTCCTTGTGTGTTTAGGCTCCACCTTCACCTTCATATGTGGTTTGACAACCAAAAGTAATACGAACCATAGGAGGATCTAGGTGGAAACCAAACTTTGCTCTTTTTATAACACCTCGATCGATATGGACACATCGAGGCTCTATAAAATTGTTCAATAGCACATGATCAACTAAAATTTAAATATTTAATTTATCATAATTAAAATTATTAATACAAGAGACAAATTGTTCAAAGAAATAACTAGTTCAATTTAAAATTCATTCTAAGTCCAAAGCTTCTATGAATAGCAAAACCTCAGGGGTAACATTAAAAATTGTTACCTGAAATATATGGAAAATAAAAGAGTCATGGTGAATGTACATAGGCTTGCATATGAAAAATAAGTTAAGAAATTTGCTTGTTAAAGTTTATCTAGAACTATCTTGTGAAAACAACACTTTGGAACAAATGAGGTGTATAATCAACCCTAGTGACCGAATCAAGTCTAAAAATTAAAAGTTTAATGTTGTTTCACTCATCCTGAAAACAAATCATGGATGGGTTAGTCAGACCTATAATGCTATAATTTATTACAGTTGGCTTGGTCGAAGTTAATGGTTGTACGTGTATCTAATGTTAGCCCGTAAAATAATATTTAAAGCAATAAGTGTAAAGATACAATGATATGGTATGATTGCTAATATTTAAGTATTGCACATGTTTCACGCAAAAGTTTAAAAGAAAAAGGCTATGTAACTTACCTAGATATTGCTTAACAAATACAACAGTTTTGAGGTAATGTTTCACCCAAAAATTCCAAAGAATTATCCTAATGATTTATGAATGATGTTTTAACAACTGAATTAGAATTTAAGTTTCAGGATTTTAGAATTTGTAGGAAATTTTGGATAAAGTTTGGAAATTACATGAATTTTAATAATTAATTTATTATAATAAGAATTTAGGATAATAAATAAAGTTTATAAATTTTAAGTGATTAGATTAATTAGATAGATATGATTATTTTTTCATAGAAAAGTGGAATCTAGTGATATAATTTATAAAAATTATTTATTTAAATAACTTTTATAATATAAGTTTAGATTTAAAATGTATAAAAATCTAGGTAAATTTAGGTTTATTAATAATATATTAGTTTTTTTAAAAACATTAACTTTTACTTTTATAAATAAAATCAGAATTTACAAAAACTGAAAAAACAATTTTTTTGTTAGTTGTTTTATAATAGAATAATTTAAAAAATTATTAAATGTATTTTTATAAAGAACAATAGTATTAATTTTTTTTGTGAAAAAAATCATGCAAAAAGGGGACAGCAGGACTTGAACCCGGGTCCCTAAAGCTCCAAAGCCTTAACACCCACAAGCAAACCAATGAGCCATGCTCGTAATTTCAAACATACTTGAAACTGTAATATACTTAAACAAAATCTAAAATTATCAGATTTCCCCCAATCAACCCAAGAAACTGTAACTTCTTAATTCCTAAAATTGAAGGCGATTTGCTCTCTGTTGAACCAAATTAACCAAGGGAAAACAAATTAAGAACAAAGAGCACACAATTAATCGTACCTAAACGGCTTGGTTTGAATAGATTATGGTGTTGCAAGAGTAAACGTATTTCAGCTAGACTGAGAGAATAGTAGAGGAGAATTTTATTGAAATTATAAGTTATAGCAAGTTGGAATGGGCTATGGGATCGAATATATATTCATAATTTAACGATAAACGAATATAGATGGGGTTGGGATTTTTTGGAGTTATGCGGTGATTGAATAGGCTTGAAATCGCAAAGGAAAGGAGATATGAACTTGGTAACAAGTTAGGGTTGGGTGGTGTCACACCCCAACTGATAGCGGTATCATCGGGGCGCGATGAGTAGATTGCTCAAAGACTCATAGTAGTAAAGTTGAAACATATTAATCATCAAAAGTAACTTGTCTTACAATACTTGGAAAGAGACACATTGTTCAACTAAAAGAAAACAACAAGATAACATTAGATTAAAGTTCATAATTTGGGTCCAAAGCCCTATGATCACAATCTTTGTAATATCATCTAAAGCATGCCTTGAAAACATGTTAAAATAAAGGTCAACAAATAATTGTTGGCGAGTATAGAGGGTTGATACATATAGCAAAAGTGGAAAAGGCATAATCCACATGTCAAAGTAACTACTATGGTAAATAAGTAACATGCGTTGTACAAAAGGCAAAACTCAAACCTAACACGTAAGACATTATGTGCAACCTAGCATCAAATGTTTGGTCAAAGTTGTAACTTAACAATGACCATTAATCTTCCTTAAAAGGGTTGGATTAATCTAAAGCGGGTTGTTAATCCTATAGCGCTATACATGTTAATGACGGCTTGCAAGGTTATTGAATTTGCATAGGAACAATTGTAACAAGTATGTAGCATATATCGTAAAGTCACATTTTCAACATGTAAGTGGATATGTATTTGTATAAATGTAGTGCAATTTGTAGTATTTTTGCATACATGTCTTCAGTCCCAAATAGTGCATAAAACTAAAAGGGATCTTGTATACTCACGGTTTGGTGATGGTAAACTGAGAAGAGCACTAACAATTATGAAGGTAGGAAGAAGCAAAAAGCTAGCCTTAGAGGTTTATTCCCACGTGGTTGATTTATTAAGGAAATCAACTGTGGTTATAAAAATGATTAAATTCCAAAGATTTTGTAATAATCATAAAATTTTTACTAACTTAAAGATATTCCCTATGTGATTGGTTTATGAAGGAAATAACTAAATTAATCGTATAATTATTGAGAGCTGAGCTTAAAGATTATCTTGTTGCAAATTTGAGGTTTTTGGTTAATAAAACCTAGAGTATTTGTGTTTGAACAAATAATATACGAAATATAAACCCGAAGTAAACATTTAACATTTATTTGGATTTTTATTTATATGTTTAGTGGTCCAAGAATGATTATATATATATATATATATATATATATATATATATATATATATATATATTATAAGCATTCTTGTGAACCTCTAATAATAAATAAATGACTATGCTAAATAAATAAATAAAACATAGAAACGAAAATAAATAAAAGATTAAACGTTTTACAAGTATTTTAAAATGATTAAATAAGATTAAACATGGAAATAAAAAAATGTGGGAGGTGGAGATTGAACCTATGACCTCCTCTTACACCCAACCTTAACACAAGGAGTTAACCATTGGACTAGGTTCCTTGGTTTGGTAAAGGGTTTTAATTAAGTTAAACATGAACACAAAACAAGATCCAAGTTTACTCTTGCAAACATCAGAATGATTCTAGTTGTGTTAGCAAAAACCCGTTCATGGGTTTTGTTCTTTAAACAAAATCCAACCAACGTTTTACAAAAAGAGTGAGGCTCAAAGGTGGAAAGATGAAGTTAGAAACTTGAGTCAAAACTTTTTGTTCCAAGTTTGCAAAATTCACGGGATTCTCATGTTAATCGAGTGTAAGAGTAGAGGGGAAATGTTAGGAAAAAAGAAAATGAACGAGAGGATTATTACACCCCGGTAAATTTATCGATCAAATCCTAAAGTGACAGGTGTCTAAAAACCCTTCGCATAATTCACAATGTTGAAATAAAGAGGCTAGTACCGTTATAAAGGGAAAATACGAACTTGAAGGATGAAAGCTGTCAAAAATCAAACATTCCTACGACAGAGGTCCTTGCGGACCCTACGGGAAACCTCTTATGGTCTGCAAGGGGTGTCTGGAAATTCTAAAGTGTTGACGGTCCTTGCGGACCATATGGGGTAATCCCTTGCGGTCCGCTAAGGGTCCTTAACAGCAGATCATGGCTAGCAGTAGCCTTCTTCAAAATTTTGCCACCTATCTCGCAATCTTGCCACCATGAAGCTGCATTTGACACATCAAGGGACACTAATAAGTCCCTAAGACCTCCACTGACACTTGTCATCATCTCTTAATCTTGACTTAGCGATAAATAGCCTCCTTGTGTGCCATTTCTACTCACACCATCTCAAAACACTCATAAATATAAGTGTGAGAGCTTTCTTTTGCATTTCATGCCTTCTCTTCTGATCTTTGAAGTAACTAGTAAGTCTTCTTTCCTTAGCTTTTCATTAGAAAGTAGTGTCATTGTCTAATCTAGTCTAAATGTCAAAGAATTGTCAACAGTTTGACTTTTCTATTTGACCTATGATTCTAACCACTTTGGTCAACCAATTATAAATCAAACTCAACCAAATGGTAATCATAATGTAGAGATCAAAACCCCACATTTACATCACGTTTAAATGGGTCAAAATGTCAAGTCAAACATGTATTTCTAAAAAGTCAAACTCAACTTTATGATATTATCGGCAAATGAACTCTTAAGCACTATAACTTAAAGTTTTGACACCAAAACAGTTTGTACAACACCACAAAATATGTTCTAACATATTTAACTTGTAACAAACCTATTTGACCATCTGAACAGTATTTACGCAAGCGGACCGTTAAAATGGAATAAACCATATAAACAAGTCGTAACGGGTCAAAACCTTTTCTAAACGCTTTAAAAACAGAAGGTGAGGTTATTTCAACCACTACACACGAGGTCCTTCGATCATTTGGTTATAAACCACGTTCTATCCGGCCAACGCTTAATCTAGCGAAACCACGCTCAAATCTATGTTAACCGGTTGAGTCCAATGGATTACCTGTAAATAATTCTAATGGATAAATAGTTCCATTCACTCTGGACTATAGAGCCCTTCGGAAACTGCACCGTTGGCTAATAAACTGTGAATTCGACTGTACTACAAACCAAATATGCTATGAGAACAACTATTATAGGTAAATACGTTTTAACGACTTTTATTATAAAAACTTGGGATATGATACAAAACCACTTGGTTTAGGTATTCCAATGGGTAAATACTTTCAAAATGTTATAACCCGAATTTAATATGTATTATTTGATAAACATAAAAATATTTGGGGGTTAATAGTATCGTATCCTGGCGTCCCAATTCATTTATTGTAATGGCCATTAAGTGTGGGGTGTAGGCACACGCCTGACAGACACAAAATATACGGTGTGTATATTAATCATAAGCCGGGTTTGAACACTGGATCCCCAATGTGACAAGCATGTAAATCTGGTAATAAGATTATTTTCCCAAATGATTATCAAATGTTTTACAAATGTGCCGGTTAATCGTATTTACCAATAAAAGCTGACGTGTTTTTAAAGATTAACACAAAGGGGACGAAGCTCAATAGTAGGCTGGATAAGGCTCGGTAAAAAGCTTTGGAAATTGCGACTCCAATCGCAAAAAACCTATGATGTCTTAAAGTCCATTTTATTTAGATCCTACTTTTGGGATACTTGTATCGAATGTTGACACTATAAAGTTTTAATATAATTTAACGTTTTACTACTTGTATTTTATCTTTACTCTCTGCATTCATCGATTGTGAAACTGATATCGATCGTTACGCTCAAAACCCACATCCGGGCCCATCAAAAAAGTGTGGTGTGACATGGTTGGCTTCAATTTCTATGATGGTGAAGAAGGGAGTGAGATAGAGCGGATCAATTTGAAATGGTTTGACCACCTAAATGTAGTTAGGAGTGCATTCATTGGGTAGTTGGGAGTTAAAATGGGTGGATTAGTGTTAATGACGGCAATTGGAGTTGGGTAGAAGTATAGGGTAAAGATTAGTGGTTAAAATCAAATAAAAAGGTTAAATTTTGGGACTTTGGAGGTGAAAATGGTGAAATTTTATAGCTAGTTGTGAATTGGGTTATATGCATGGTGTTGCGGATCAAGCGCACGGTCGTGTGTATTACAACACGCATGGTCATGTAGATCAAGTGCATGAGCGTGCAAATCACAACATGTATGGTCGTGCAGACCAGATGAATGGCCGTGCAGTATCTGCAGAATATTAAGAAACTTTCTAGAATTTGCAGTTTTTGATCCATAGGGTTTGATATTTATATTATTTTGTACTAAAAACTCATAATTAAGCATGTTTTTGTATATGTAAGTGTATGCAAGTATATAAAATGCTAAAAACAATAATACATGAACATTCCGGCGATTTTGTTGATCTAAAAGATCAACGGTTACAAGATTTGAAATGAAATAGAAGATTACAATGAAACGGAAAAGTACGGATACTACAGGTGGAGATAACAATTATCACGAGAAAAATGGGATGAAATCGAACAGATTATGATTCCGGGTTTGTTGGAATCCCTCCGGAAACCCGGGTGGGAAAACGAAGATGATGATATTTATTTTAAAAAAAGTTTGGGACTTGTCACCTTTAGTCCCTAAAGTTTACACTAATTTTAAAACAAATTTAAACTTATTTTTATTTTGTTTTAAAGTTTCCAAATAGCAGTTTTAGTTGTAACATTCGATAACGCCCCTAAAAATATCAAATATTTATCATTTATATTTACTTAATGGTAAATATTATATACATGAATACTATTATAAGTTAACTTAGTTAATTGCTTGTTGATAAATATTAAAACATTGAAAAGTGTCCCTTTTATATATAAACAATACATGAGGGGGTTAAATGGGCAATTAGGAAACTAAGTTTAATAAAAGAAATTTGGAACCCAAAACACACACTTGTGTGTGCTCTGGGGCGACCCGAATGGAGAAAGAAGGAGAAAATCCCTCTTTGAACCAAAATCATCAAATTGAAGATCGATTAGGAGTCTAAATTCATGCATGAATCAGTTTTAGTGATCACCTAGTCTAAGGGATCATAAGATATGTTGAATTTTGTGTTTCTGTAAAGTAAGAATGGTAAAGAAAAACCATGAATCTCAATTCTTGAATGGATTGTGCATTATATGGTAGAATACATGACTAATAGGTGTTTAAAAATCACTCTGTATGCTAAATTTGGATGAATTTAACATAATTGAGATGTTAGGGTTTTATGTGTTTGAATGAATAAGTGGGTTTTTGATTTCAACATAAAAGAAGCTAAATTGTTATGAGTATTAGTTTGATATGATGATCTTGATAGTTACAATTTTATCAACGATCTAATTCTAATGAATATATATTCATTATGGAATGAAATTGGGTTTATGGAGTTTATAAACCTAAGAAAAAGAAAAAGTTCTAAATGCATGCCTACAAGGTGTTTGATGTAATGCCTAAGTAAAATTTGAATTACTATTAATGTATGGAGAATCTTGATGTAAACCATAAAAATTAACTATTTGAAAATGTGGTGGAATAGTCATAATGATGACAAATTAACAACTGTCGGGTTGTACTCTATAGGCAACTCGAGTGATAAGGTGGGCGATAAGGTCGACAACGATACACGACATAAAGGAAAGCTCTAAGGTACGTGGCTTTATGCTTCGTAGGATTTTATTAATGATTCTTGTATTGATAATGTTGAATAATGAGGTGAAACGAGAGAAATTGGGTCCATTTATAAGCGATGGATTTCACAAAAAATGAACCGAGTGCATAAGAAGCAAACATAGACATGTTCGCTTTATTTAAAGGTGATGATTTTCACATAAATAACCAAACGAATCAATATAGCGAGTTATGGTATGTTTAGTTTTTTTAAAGTGAACGATTTCATATGAACAACCAAACGGGTCAAAATGAAGTCATAACGCATACCAGAATGGGTGCTTGAATAATGACTTTGGTTTAATCCCGATTGATGGGTAAAATTTATGAATGTAAGCATAAACCAAGTAACGGGAACACGAATTAAAAGTCAGACTCGGGTAATGAGCCATAATCGAAAGATGGTGAAATTGTGAAAAGAATTCAGAATAATTAAGTTCAACCATTATGAGGTTGAAGGGGTTGAATAAGTATGAATGTGTACTGGATAACGGATGTGCAAAACACAAGGAATTAACCTGGGTAATGGGGTACATTCATAAAAATGACGTTCAAGCAAAAAAAATGTGATTTCATATGCTTTTTTGCTTAATTAATGTAGACGGGTCAAATAATTAAAATTACAAATTTTGACTCGGTAGCGTAAAACATGTTGTTATGAATCCAGGTTGCAGATTACAAGTTAAATATGGGGACAATTGTTTTACAATCAAATAGGAACAAGTTTCGTGTAAAACGGATAAGTATTAGGTGAGATACAGAACTTTTACTAAAGGGGTAAAAAGGGAAAAATGTACAGCAGCAGCAGCAAGCTGCCATAACCTGCAGTGGCCAGCCGTAGGCTATGGCAGGTTCCTTTTGGGTCTACTTTGAAGCTGATGGTTGTCTTAACCAACGGTGGCCAGCCGTAGGCTAAGGCAAGGATTAACTGCCCAAATATTTGAGGTTGGTTGTAAGCTACGGTGGCCAGCCATAGCTTACGACGTGTTATGTAATAAATTTTTTTCTTTTGTTTGTTGAGGCAAGTGAGGTATTTAGATATACTTGAATATGTTTATTGTATTACATAAATAATGTTATGACGAATTTTGTAACATAGGTGCTTAGTATGACATCACGGATGAATGGTCAAGTTAAATGAAGAACCGAACATAACCGAAGATAAAGCTTCTACTTTTGTTTAGCTGTTTTATAAACCGAAAAATGTTAATGTTTTTAAATGTTTTAAATACTTATGAATTTTATTAAACTCGAATTTTTGTAAGAATGTTTCCTTGCAATTACTATTAAAATGTAAGAATTATTATAAATTTTTTAGTTTTGTAAGTCCGCGTCTTACACATTCCGTATATTTCATTTCTTTTCCATTGATTTGTCATTCATATTTCCATTTCAATCCTTGTAATTCAGAGACTTGATCGTAATGGAAATCTCATTTATATTATACTTGTTAAATCATAAATGCACAATACGCAAACAATCACGAGATACACATTTTTATATTCAAATCCAGATAATGCATCGAGATTATAATTTCTCGGAATAATATTCATACAGGTTTAGACATTTCACATGCTTGTATACACCCTAAAACCTAAAAAAATGTGTTAAACTATGCGTTTTGGACATCGAATGATCAACCAAGTAACCACAGGGACTAAAATGGAATTTTTTAAAGATTACTCGGTCTTTGCGGACCGCATCCAGTCCCCCTTGCGGTTCGTAAGGGGTCAGTTTGACAGATTATTTTGGCAGATTTGCGAATTTGGGTTCAAAACATCTTTCCCTCCTCTCCAACTCCCAATCACCTTCCCTTATGTCTAAACCCTAATCCCCACTTATAAATAAAACTCTTCCCCGCCTCCTAAATGTCACACCCAACCGATGGCGGAAACATCGGGCGGATAAAATAGATTGCAAGAAACTTCATAACACTACTTGTGACAATATTTAATAAACAAGATTTCATTTCATTACTAAAAAGCAAGGTACAATGTTTGGTAGCAAATTACAACAAGTTGATCAATAAAAGTACAACAATAAATACTAAAATTTAAAATGGGTTTCTAGTCATTATACTAGATTTTGTTTCTTCACCTTTTCTTCACATCTTTGTTCCTCTCCTTCGTTGGATAACCTCTAGGAATATTACAACATGTTACCATGGTAAACAAAGATGGTATATCATTATTTTGAGGTTCAAAGTTAGGATTTTTCTTAAAGCTTTGTTAGAACTTTTAAGCATGTTCATCTTTGGAACATCTTCAAGCTCCCAACAATCCCTATGTTAGATAGGTTTGGATTGAAGTTTTGTTCTAGAAATTTTGTGTTATGTATGTTTACATTTCATACATCCTAAGTCATTAGGTAATCTCCAAGCAAACAAAGTGAATAAACTACACCAACTCTCCAACTATGACAATGTTGGATGAACTCATCTAGTTAAACTCACTTGGTTATTTAGTGAACTAGATTAGTTTATTTTATATTTTCCATATTGTATTTATGACCATCCGAATCATCCATGTGATGATCTGTGCAATTGGTGAATTTTTGAGGTTAAAAGATTTATCTTACCTATGTGTGACAATACTTGACTAACACTTGACTATATACAAATATACATGATAATTTTATATGATATAAATCTCTAAAACCTAACCATGATATGATCCAAAATCATGGTTGAATATTATGTAACAAGGTGGAAAATTCTTAGTTTTGGATTCCTTATTTTAGACTTTTAATGGGCGACTTAGTGCCCATGAAAAACACAACTAAAAATAGTGTCCAAGTAAGTATTCAAGCAAGATATTTTTTATATAATTTCATACTTATAAGTTTCATTTACTTTCCGAATTCCAAATTTATATACTCAAACACCTTTGTTTACCATTTTAGGGTAAACTTTGGTGACTCCATCCTTCGAAACCGATTACTCGCTTTCGTGGAAATATTTGCAAACTGTGAGTTCGCACTTGACCCATTTTACGCTTTAAACACTATTTGAGTTGTAACATGTATCCATATTAAAATAAAATCACCCATATAATCAATCTTATGCAAACACTCAATTCTTAAACATGCTATTTGTTTATACATACTAGGACAAACTTATGCATGATATCTATCAGTAACTTGAATTAACCTCTCTTAACATGTATAACGCTATAGGATTAGTAGACCGCCCTGTTTGTTTGGTCATTGTTAAATATTCAATCAAGTGATAAGATTACGCTAGTGGACACTTTGGATTGATTTTTAACTTATGCATGCTAGTATGATCTATATAACTTAGTATACAATTAACATATGGATTTGAGACTTTATTCATACCTATGCTATGTATACAAACTTCTATGCTTATCGGCATAATTTTTGTTGATGGATATTCTGTATACATATTGCAGGAAATGTATGATGACGATATCACAAGAAACCTATTTATGGTGGACTAGAAAATCACCAAGTTTTATTTATGCATTTTTTTATGTTCTAGTTGTGAAATTTGTAAAATGTTGTACTTTCTTTTCAAAACAATGTATCGTATTATTTGAATTAATGGAAATGAAATTTTGAGTTTAGTTATTGTTGAAATCTAGTGTTATGATGCTTTTGAGCAATCTATTACGTCTCCTTTCGATATTTCCGTCATCGGTTGGGATGTGACATTAATCCTCTGATTTTTATAACTTAAAACTTTTATAAAAAACCTATTTCTTTATAAATTTTAAACTTTATAAAATTTCTTCTATTTAAAACCTTTTTAAAGTTTTATAGAATTTACTTTTAAAATACTAATGATTAATATTTGTTTTTATAAAAAAAATTTACAAAAGTAGAAAATAATTTCACCAAAATTTTATATAATTACTTTCTTGAAAATGAAAAAAATTACCGAATGTTACATCTTTTAAATATTTTATTTATGATTAAAACCCGAAATCTACACTGAAATGTTTAGTTAAGCCAACCAAATGAAACTTTAGATCTTCAAGGATTTAGGAAACTAAGAAACATGAAACCTGTATATGATTATAGGACCATTTCAATCAACGGTTACATGAACTTAAGACACGAAACTTGATATGCGCAATACCTAATATGTTTTGATATCAATCAGAGCGTATTTTGATTGTTTTCTAGTATAACTTTTATAAATAAGTTTTTTATTTGTCTATGTTTTATTTTCAAGTAAAAAATGCGTAAAATGACAAAAAAACAAATTCACGGTGAAAAAAAAGGGTTTTGCAAGAAGACAGTCAAGACACACGCCCCCGTGCTCATCCCACCTGCCCTCTTGCTCACACGAAGTCGTGCCTGATCAAACACTCCCTCTGTCAAGATACTACAAAAAAGACAAAATATGCCACCACACAAGAGGTCGTGCCTCATCTGGCACACCTCGTGGCTTATCGTACATGTGAAGACAAATGAATGATAAAGGAGCCCACACAAATGACTTAGATCATGAATCACCTCACATGCCCTCATGTTGATTGTATGAACTCTGCCACAACAGACAAAAGGATGCAAAAGTCAACCATACGGCACGTATCTCATAAGACACGGTGTTATGCCCTTTCTCTGATTCAGCGTATAAATAGATGTGAATGCTTGCTATTTTCGCCATCTTGGCACCTATTACTCACCACCAGTATCCACCATCATTTCTATCTTGTAATAGAGTTTGCTTTGTCTTAGAATCCAATATTGTGAGAACTTATATATATATATATATAGAATCATGAGAAAACTCTATCAAACGATTGATATTTGTGTTGATTTTTTTCTGGGGTTTAGTTTTTAGGGATTAGGTATTAGGCTTTATCTTTTAGAGGTTGGGGTTTAGCTTTACCAGTTAGTTTTTTAACTTTTAGCCATTAACCTTTATGGTTTAGCTTTTAGGGTTTACCTTTTAGAGTTTAAGGCTCAGTTTTTTGGGGTTTAGGGATTAAGATTTAGAGTTTAGGGTTTAGTAATGGACGGATAGAGTTTTCTCACAAAGATGAGTTTTCTCATGCTCCATCCATATATATATATATATATATATATATATATAACAATTCAATCTTTGTTATTTAACATTTTTACTCATACAAGTTTGATGACGTTCATTATTATGGCAATTCATGGCTAAAGTTCTTACATCACTTGGTGAAGATGAACATAAATTTCATTTTAATTTGAGTAAATTGCCATTTTAATCCTTGTAATGTGGTCAGGAATGTCATTTTAGTCCAAATAGTTTTTTTTTATTTCATATGTGTCCCTGATGTTTTGTCATTTTCGTCCAACTCACTAACTCTATCTAAAAATGTCAGTTAACTAAAGGGTATTTTGGTCAGATTAGATATATGTTTTCTTCAGCCATTTTTATCCAAACTCATTTTACCTTAAAAAAGAAAAATATTAATGTTATAAAAAAATAAACACACACATAATATATATATATATATATATATATATATATATAGTATTAGGATCATTTGTGAACAGATTTCTAAGAATAACCTGTGTGAACTGATCTGGATCGTTGATCTATTTATTAGTTGTCAAGGGCAGGATGGTAATTAAACATTATTATTTTAATTTTTAATTTCTTTTTAACAAAATTTATATTAGGTAGTTACATTATTTCCTAATATATAGAGTTGATTAATTCAAAAAATATATTTATAATATATAATCTACGATTTTATCAGTTAACAATGAACAAATTTTTGAAATCTGGGGTGAAGATCAAGATTGAATTAATCCAAAATTATATCAGTTCAAATTTCTAAAACAGGTAGAGAGGCAGATTTAATCGAACACGTTCGAATAGATTCGTAATCTAAATTTATATGTAATCAAATCAGAACAAATATTCTATAATCTAGGCTTTATTGTTATTCAGTTTCAGAATCAAAAAAGTTTCGAGATATTTTCAGATCTGTTTCAATTTATTCGAAACGTTTGTTTAATCCATTATTCGTATATCAATTCGTTACTGATCCTATGTCACACCCTGACCCGCAGCGGAATAAGAGTCGGGGCATAATTGGGTTATCACCAAAGCTCATGACATTTACTAATATGTTTCATATTTAATAAAGTCAAAGTTACATTTCCAAAAATCCAAACATGTTCATTCAATACAAAGCAAATAAACCAAACATAACAATCCCAACTCTAAATCGTTTTATTCTTCTAGTCCAAGTCCTATGTGTTCCTAGCTGCTGCTGGTTCACCTGTATCATGTGTAAAATGGGGGTTTTTGGGTCAACATAAGTTGGCGAGTGAACCTTATTAGATAAACATTTATTAATGAATTTATTTGTTAGTTTATCAATGAAAATTTGTGCATAATCATAGATGAGCAAATGTAAATAATCAAGCAATGGCAAATAGCAGTCACAACTATAACATACAATAACATATGACAGCATACATGAACATACCAACATCATACTGTAAATAACATAAATGAAACTGTGCGATCAAGGCTCAATCAAACGGAGCCGATCGTATTGCATGTACTGAAAATGAAAATGTCTGTGAGATCAAGGCTCAATCAAACGGAGCCGATCGTATGTGGGCACGCCAGGTTCAACCTCATAATGAAATGGGGAACATGCTCAACGCTCATAATGTAATGGGGAGCGGCGGCCTATGAAATTGCATGTACTGAAAATAATAAACTTGCATCCAACAATAACTACACAACAGGAACAAACTGAATACACTAGTTCATGATATGATGTATGCACAATGGTTTAAGTATAATATATATATCAAGACACATGATACACCCCAAAACGTGGTTAAAACGGGGAATTTGTAAAGATTCACTCACATTGGGTGCGTTGGATTGGAGATGGTGAGATGCGCACGAATTAGATGAGCGGAACAACGAGAAATACTAACCTAAATAATAACAGAAAAATATATTAAACGAGTGGATTTTATTAAGGATTTTAATGAAATTTTTAGATATATTTTTGTGAGTTCAAGGCTATTTTCTATCTTTAAAAATGTTATTTTTAAGTATTTTTAATTGATTTTTAAATTAAATTAAATAAATAAAAATATAAAAAAAATTGTTTATTTAGCGTTGACCGTTGACCGGTTCGGTCAGCGAAATAATTTGCGTCGGGTGAGGCTCGAACACCTCCCGTACGCGTGCACGCAGCTCTACCAACTGAGCTACGTGTCTAACCCGAAATAATCTTGTTTTTAATTATATTTATATACTTATTCAATTTAACCGAAATTCTTTTAATTGCCAAAAACATTTTAATTCCACGGACCGGTGCTAGTGACGGGTTTCGAACGCGCGACGTATGGTTTATGTTGCACACAGTCCACCGCTGGACTGTGTGTCTAACCTGGTTATTATCTCGGTTTTTATTATACTTAACAACTAACTGAGTTATCCCGATTTAGTTTTTAAACAAAAAGGCATTTTATTATATAAGAAGTGCGTATAGCAGGAATCGAACTCGGGACGTGTATGTTTTTTTGTTTGCACACAGTCCACCGCTGGACTGTGTGTCTAACCCGTTTATAATTCCGATTTTAATTAATCTTATGTCATCTCTGAACTCGTCTTCTTCATTACAAACACAGACATCAATCAAAACAACTGATACGCGATGAATTTAGTTAATGAACATGATGAACAATTTGAATGCATTGAACCAAAAAGTTTGGGGAAACGAAAATACCGAACAGATCGTCTTCTTCAGAGAATCCGGCGAAGCTCGTCTGCTCTGTTTTGGAACCTTCGGCTGTGAGAATCAATTAACAGGTTTAAGGGATTAGATGTGAAATTGAACTAATGAGTATTGATTATCAGCACGTAGGAATGAGCATACCGGTAATCAGCGAGTTTCCGACAATTCCAGAAGTTTTCCGGCGAAACAGAA
This sequence comes from Scalesia atractyloides, assembly GCA_947069175.1. Lineage (NCBI taxonomy): Eukaryota > Viridiplantae > Streptophyta > Magnoliopsida > Asterales > Asteraceae > Scalesia > Scalesia atractyloides. The sequence continues at coordinate 19,062,897 of CAMTDV010000026.1, forward strand.
AGTCCAGCAATGTCGCCTGTGGTTGATTATGAGCGATGGGTTAATGTTAGTAAGGTTCTAACAATTGATTGAAACAGTAAAGTAGAGGTATTTTACCGGTTTGAGTTGAATACGGTTTTCCGGCGACTTTTGCAGAAAATTCCGGCGAGCTGATTTAGGCGTTCTGATGGTCTGAAAATGCGACGAAAATGAAATGGAGTATTGGTATGATATTTCTGAGTCGCGAGAGTGGTCTGAAGTTGAAGAACTCTGGACTTGATGATTTTTCGGTTATAAAAACCGATAATGATGAGGCTTTATGTTTAATCAATTCCGACTTGATTAAAAACCGTCGGTGCATCGGTTATAAACTGAATGTGCGAATAAACAAACGAATTGACGATTGATTTGCCGATTACCGTTTTTCAGTTGACGCAACCGGTTTAACTGGGTTTGTGTATAAATCTCATTTGTGTTTCTAGAGATAACAGAAAACACAATGTGGCGGAGTGGTCTTGTGAGTGTGTGTTAAGTCGCTGAAGTTGGTTTCTGGCTGACCCGGGTTCGAGTCCCGGCAGCAACATGATTTTTTATTTATTTTATTTTAACTTTTTATCAAATATAATTTTTATAGTTTAGTCTATTTATTAATTATGTATCGTTTTATATCAAAATAATCATAAATATTCAACATAACTTTTATAACTTGATATTCGATTACAAAACGGAGCGGGTTTTGAAAACCCGATTTTTACAAATGTTACAGTATCCCCTACTTTTAGGAATTTCGTCCCGAAATTTAAGTAGTTGAAGTAGTAGGAAAAAGATGCGGGTATTTTTCACGCATTGAGACTTCACGTTCCCAAGTAAACTCAGGTCCCCGTTTCGACTCCCAGCGTACCCTAACAATTGGAATGCGAATTCGTCGAAGACGTTTCTCCCCGTAGTCCATGATCTCCACTGGTCTTTCAATAAAATGCATAGATTCATCAATCTGAATATCTTCCAGCGGAATATGGAGATTCTCATCAGCGAGTCACTTTTTCAAGTTCGACACGTGGAATGTGGGATGAATCCTGTTGAGTTCTTCTGGTAGGTCAAGCTTGTATGCTACAGGACCTACTCTTTCGAGTATCTTGAAAGGTCCTACGTAACGAGGTGCTAGCTTCCCCTTTTGACCACAACGAACTACTCCCTTCCACGGTGATACTTTTAAAAGCACATGATCACCAATGTTAAACTCTAAGGGCTTCCGTCGTTTATCTGCATAACTCTTTTGACGACTTTGAGCCGCTAGAAGATTGTTTCGAATTTAATGGATCTTGTCTGTGTGCTTCCCCAATTTCGTGCCAACATACAGGAGATCGGCACTTACGACCATATAAGGCTTCAAAAGGTGCCATGCCGATGCTCGAATGATAGTTGTTGTTGTACGAAAATTCAACTAATGGTAGGTGGGCGTCCCAATTTCCCTTGAAGTCTATGACACATGCTCTAAGCATATCTTCAAGAGTTTGAATGGTGCGCTCAGACTGTCCATCAGTTTGAGGATGCTAGGCAGTACTGAGATCTAATCGTGTGCCATAGCGGATTGTACTGCTTGCCATGTTCGTGAGGTGAAACGACCATCACGATCAGAAATAATACTTAACGGTACCCCATGTCGGCTTACGATTTCGTTGATATAAATATGTGCAAGCTTTTCGTTTTTGAAATCTTCGCGGATAGGAATAAAGTGAGCTGATTTTGTAAGTCGGTCTATAATTACCCATATTGTGTCATACCCACCAGAAGTGCGAGGTAACCCGGTAATGAAATCCGTGGTTATATTTTCCCACTTCCATACAGGTATTTCCGGTTGGACTAGAAGTCCTGAGGGTCTTTGGTGTTCAGCCTTCACCTTGGAACATGTGAGGCACTTGGAAACAAAAACGGCAATATCCTTCTTCATTCCAGGCCACCAATAGGTGTATCGTAGGTCTTGATACATCTTATCGGCTCCTGGGTGTATAGAATATCGCGTTTTGTGAGCTTCATTCATAAGAGTTTCACGAAGATTGTTGTGGTTAGGAATCCAGATACGATCTAGGTAATACAGAATACCGTCAGATTTAGTTTCAAGTTTTAGCTCGGCTCCACAGGACATCTCCTTTCGTACATCTTCTTCTGTTATTGAAACGTGTTGGGCTTCTCGAATTTGATCTTTAATGTCGGTTATAATTTGCGAACATAGAAGATGAATGGAGTTCGCATAACCCTTTCGACTAAGTGCATCAGCCACCACATTTGCTTTACCAGGGTGGTATCTAATTTCACAGTCGTAATCATTCAGAAGTTCGACCCATCTTCGTTGCCTCATGTTTAACTCTTTTTGATTGAAGATATGTTGAAGACTCTTGTGGTCAGTGTATATTTCACACTTAGTACCATAGAGATAATGTCTCCATATCTTAAGAGCGAATACAACGGCTCCAAGTTCTAGGTCATGAGTGGTGTAGTTCTTTTCATGTGTCTTGAGTTGTCTCGAGGCATAAGCTATGACTTTTCCTCTTTGCATGAGAACGCAGCCTAATCCTTGCCCTGACGCGTCGCAATAGACTACAAAATCATCACAACCTTCAGGAAGAGTGAGGATTGGTGCATCACAAAGTTTTTGTTTAAGAGTTTGAAAAGCTTCTTCTTGCTTGGGTCCCCATATGAAAGGTTTCCCCTTATGAGTTAAAGCCGTGAGTGGTACAGCAATGCGAGAGAAGTTTGAAATGAACCGACGATAATAGCCAGCTAGTCCAAGAAAAGATCTTACTTCAGTTGGTGTACGTGGAGCTTGCCATTCTTGAACTGCTTTGATTTTTGAAGGGTCAACATGTATTCCCTTGTCATTGACTACATGCCCGAGGAATTGCACCTCTTTTAACCAGAATTGACATTTGGAGAACTTGGCATAAAGCTTTTCCTTTTCTAGAAGTGCAAGAACGAGTCGAAGATGACGCTCATGATCAGATTTAGATTTTGAATAAATAAGAATATCGTCGATGAAGGCTATAACAAATCGATCAAGATAAGGTTTGCAGACTCTGTTCATTAGGTCCATGAAGACAGCTGGTGCGTTGGTTAATCCAAATAGCATAACCATGAATTCATAGTGGCCATAACGAGTTCGAAAAGCAGTCTTAGGGACGTCTTCTTCATGCACTCTAAGTTGATGATAGCCAGATCGAAGATCGATTTTTGAAAAGCAGTTGGCACCTTGTAGTTGGTCAAGAAGATCATCAATGCGAGGTAAAGGATAGCGATTCTTGATGGTTAACTTGTTGAGCTCTCTGTAGTCGATGCACATCCGAAAAGATCCATCTTTCTTCTTTACAAAAAGGACAGGTGCACCCCAAGGCGACGAGCTAGGACGTATGAATCCCTTGTCAGTCAACTCTTGCAATTGACTGGCTAGCTCTTGCATTTCAGAGGGGGCTAACCTATATGGAGACTTTGCAACTGGTGTAGCACCAGGTATAAGATCAATACGGAATTCGACGTCTCTAACTGGAGGAAGTCCTGAATTGTCGTCAGGAAAAACTTCTGGGAAGTCTTTTAATACAGGAATGTCTTCAAGTTTCTTCTCTGTGGTTCCCTTTTTGATGATATGGGCTAAAAACGTGACATAATTCTTGCGAAGGTATTTTTGAGCTTGAAGACAAGACATTAAGCTGAGCCCTTTCGACGAAGAGTCTGACCGTTTGAAAGAGGAATACGAATAAATTTTTCACGACATACAACTTCCGCCTGATGCTGACTGAGCCAATCCATACCGATTATGATATCAAAACTTCCCAGCTTCATAGGTATAAGGTCGACTGACAAATCGTGGTCATTTAAGGTAAGTGTACAGTTGCGTATAATAGAGTTTAATGAAACTGGTTTCCTGTCCGCAACTTCTACCGTTATGGATTCCGTGAGCTTATCCCGATTTTTGCTTAAGATAGGTTCAAATTCTAAAGACACAAAACTTCAATCCGCACCAGTATCAAATAACATAGATGCATATCTACCATTTATAAGGAACGTACCGTTAACCACATTGCCGTCAGCTCTGGCCTGGTTAGCGTTGATATTGAAAGCTCTCCCTCTTGCAGGTGGGGGAGCTTGGTTTGCTTGATTCACCGGGTTGGCTTGGGCCTGAGCATGAATAATATTAACCAACCTTGGACAAGTGTTTCGGAAATGGCTTGGGTCGCCGCAATTGTAGCAAGCCCGCATTGGTTGACCCATAGGATAATTGGGCTGGTAATATGTTTGGGCTAAATTTTGGGTGGGTGGCAGTAGGGGTTGTTGGCCTTGGCCCATTATTTGTTGGTGGGTTTGGGTTATAGGTTGGTGGCGGTTCGTTCGTAGAGGCATGCGGCAAGTTTGAACATTATGACCCGCGCGACCGCAGCCGGTGCAATATTGACAAGGATGATCAGGGGAATGGTGATATTGGTAACGGTTACATTTTGGTAACGGGTCTGTGTAGGGTCTTCTGTATGGTGCGGGTGAAGGAGTGACTTGAGTAATGGGTGCAGCAGGAATAGGGGAGTTGGTTTGAGTAACTGCAAAATTTCTGGTGTTGCGCTTCCTCTTATTAGCAAACTTAGAGGAAGGAATGGGGTGGTTTGAAGTTTGTCCCTCAACAGGGGCTTTCTTCTTCTCTTCTTTGAACTTCCCGTTGCGAGTTCGGTTTTCGGTCAGTTCAGTTGCTAACTCCATAGCAGCTTCAAGTGTTACTGGTGAAATGCTGAGAACTGAATCTTGGATTTTTGAGGGAAGTCCTCGAATATAGTGCTCGATCAGACGATAGGTTGGGGTGAACAAATTTGGAACCATTTGGTTCAACTCCAAGAACCTCTTGTTATATGTAGTGTGATCACCCTCCTTTTGCTTTAGAGAATGAAATTCGTCCTCCAGCTTTTTAATTTCACTTCTAGGACAGAAACGCCTAGTCATGATTTCTCTTAACTCCTCCCAAGTTGAGGCCATCGCATCTTCAGTTCCCCTCTTCCCTTTCTCAGTATTCCACCAAGTGAGAGCTACCCCAAATAGTCTCCCGGTGGCGTATCGAACCTTGCGATCCTCAGGACAATCGCAGTTTAGAAAGGTGTTTTCCATTTCCTCGAACCAATGTAGGAGAGCAGTGACACCCTCGGTCCCTTCAAATTTAGGAGGATCACAGGATTTAAAATGTTTGTAAGAGCACTTGCTGGTAGGAGGGTTGTCGATGTTATGGTCCTGTTGTTGGGAAGGGTTAGTAGGATTTGTAGCAAGGGCTTGTTGTACTTGGACCACAACGTCAGGCAGTATCGTGGCCATTTGTTTCGCGATCTGAGTGGCCAAACGTTCCTGAGACCTTCCTGATCTTTTGCCCCTTCGTTGCTGTCTAGACGACATCTACAGGATCATAAAATGAGAAGATTGTGAGTTTATGGTGTCTTTTTAGGTGTCATGTGTCTTTAAGAAAATGAAAATAACATAAATATCAATAATGCAACTACATCCATAGGATGTCTTGGGTTCGCTCATGTTGGGCCTCAAATGTCCCCCATACCTTCACCTACATAGTCATGTGGGCCCCCATGGCTATTGGCTTGGTAGGTTTCACATTAGTATTGGCAATTTAACACTCGCATCCCCCGAATGCAAACCACAAAATATGTTCATGAGATGTTTGGTCGGAACGTGTCCAGGTGTAGACACAATGACAACTCAAAGTGGGGTTAGCTCACACGACGTTTGGTATAGCATGCCTTGGCCTAATAGGTACTTCGTACTCTCATCGTTAGTCCCCAGGTAGGCAAACTGGTCCTTTATTTTGGATTTATACTAATGCCAGCCTAGACAGGACGTTCCGACTACCGGTACTGGTACCCTTCCAGTTACTACATACCCGTCATGAGAACTCACTTTGATGAGATTTGAAAACACGAAAATCATTGTAAAAGCAATCATGATGTGGTGTGTGCTTTCATGGATGTGATATGTTATGAGCATACGATTCATGATAGGCATTATATGATAATACATACTTATGAACATGCTTGCACAATATCAAATGTAACATTTAACATAAAACATATAAACATCATGAAATTTGGCATGTAACACACAAAAATCTTATAAGTTTCTAATCGACTATAGTATAGGCTCTAAGGGTCTAATAACCTATCCTATATCCCTATAGTCATGGCTCTGATACCAATCTGTCACACCCCGACCCGCAGCGGAATAAGAGTCGGGGCATAATTGGGTTATCACCAAAGCTCATGACATTTACTAATATGTTTCATATTTAATAAAGTCAAAGTTACATTTCCAAAAATCCAAACATGTTCATTCAATACAAAGCAAATAAACCAAACATAACAATCCCAACTCAAAATCGTTTTATTCTTCTAGTCCAAGTCCTATGTGTTCCTAGCTGCTGCTGGTTCACCTGTATCATGTGTAAAATGGGGGTTTTTGGGTCAACATAAGTTGGCGAGTGAACCTTATTAGATAAACATTTATTAATGAATTTATTTGTTAGTTTATCAATGAAAATTTGTGCATAATCATAGATGAGCAAATGTAAATAATCAAGCAATGGCAAATAGCAGTCACAACTATAACATACAATAACATATGACAGCATACATGAACATACCAACATCATACTGTAAATAACATAAATGAAACTGTGCGATCAAGGCTCAATCAAACGGAGCCGATCGTATTGCATGTACTGAAAATGAAAATGTCTGTGCGATCAAGGCTCAATCAAACGGAGCCGATCGTATGTGGGCACGCCAGGTTCAACCTCATAATGAAATGGGGAACATGCTCAACGCTCATAATGTAATGGGGAGCGGCGGCCTATGAAATTGCATGTACTGAAAATAATAAACTTGCATCCAACAATAACTACACAACAGGAACAAACTGAATACACTAGTTCATGATATGATGTATGCACAATGGTTTAAGTATAATATATATATCAAGACACATGATACACCCCAAAACGTGGTTAAAACGGGGAATTTGTAAAGATTCACTCACATTGGGTGCGTTGGGTTGGAGATGGTGAGATGCGCACGAATTAGATGAGCGGAACAACGAGAAATACTAACCTAAATAATAACGGAAAAATATATTAAACGAGTGGATTTTATTAAGGATTTTAATGAAATTTTTAGATATATTTTTTTGAGTTCAAGGCTATTTTTTATCTTTAAAAATGTTATTTTTAAGTATTTTTAATTGATATTTAAATTAAATTAAATAAATAAAAATATAAAAAAAATTGTTTATTTAGCGTTGACCGTTGACCGGTTCGGTCAGCGAATTAATTTGCGCCGGGTGAGGCTCGAACCCGAGACCTTCCGTACGCGTGCACGCAGCTCTACCAACTGAGCTACGTGTCTAACCCGAAATAATCTTGTTTTTAATTATATTTATATACTTATTCAATTTAACCGAAATTCTTTTAATTGCCAAAAACATTTTAATTCCACGGACCGGTGCTAGTGACGGGTTTCGAACGCGCGACGTATGGTTTATGTTGCACACAGTCCACCGCTGGACTGTGTGTCTAACCTGGTTATTATCTCGGTTTTTATTATACTTAACAACTAACTGAGTTATCCCGGTTTAGTTTTTAAAAAAAAAGGCATTTTATTATATAAGAAGTGCGTATAGCAGGAATCGAACTCAGGACGTGTATGTTTTTTTGTTTGCACACAGTCCACCGCTGGACTGTGTGTCTAACCCGTTTATAATTCCGATTTTAGTTAATCTTATGTCATCTTTGAACTCGTCTTCTTCATTACAAACACAGACATCAATCAAAACAACTGATACGCGATGAATTTAGTTAATGAACATGATGAACAATTTGAATGCATTGAACCGAAAAGTTTGGGGAAACGAAAATACCGAACAGATAGTCTTCTTCAGAGAATCCGATGAAGCTCATCGGCTCTGTTTTGGAACCTTCGGCTGTGAGAATCAATTAACAGGTTTAAGGGATTAGATGTGAAATTGAACTAATGAGTATTGATTATCAGCACGTTGGAATGAGCATACCGGTAATCAGCGAGTTTCCGACAATTCCAGAAGTTTTCCGGCGAAAACAGAAAGTCCAGCAATGTCGTCTGTGGTTGATTATGAGCGATGGGTTAATGTTAGTAAGGTTCTAACAATTGATTGAAACAGTAAAGTAGAGGTATTTTACCGGTTTGAGTTGAATACGGTTTTCCGGCGACTTTTGCAGAAAATTCCGGCGAGCTGATTTAGGCGTTCTGATGGTCTAAAAATGCGACGAAAATGAAATGGAGTATTGGTATGATATTTCTGAGTCGCGAGAGTGGTCTGAAGTTGAAGAACTCTGGACTTGATGATTTTTCGGTTATAAAAACCGATAATGATGAGGCTTTATGTTTAATCAATTCCGACTTGATTAAAAACCGTCGGTGCATCGGTTATAAACTGAATGTGCGAATAAACAAACGAATTGACGATTGATTTGCCGATTACCGTTTTTCAGTTGACGCAACCGGTTTAACTGGGTTTGTGTATAAATCTCATTTGTGTTTCTAGAGATAACAGAAAACACAATGTGGCGGAGTGGTCTTGTGAGTGTGTGTTAAGTCGCTGAAGTTGATTTCTGGCTGACCCGGGTTCGAGTCCCGGCAGCAACATGATTTTTTTATTTATTTTATTTTAACCTTTTATCAAATATAATTTTTATAGTTTAGTCTATTTATTAATTATGTATCGTTTTATATCAAAATAATCATAAATATTCAACGTAACTTTTATAACTTGATATTCGATACAAAACGGAGCGGGTTTTGAAAACCCGATTTTTACAAATGTTACATCCTACTCGTTTCTTATTATTCAACGTTTTTTCAGCGGTTACACCTTTTTGTTTCTTATTGTTTTGTAATATAGTCGAACGTATAACAAATACGGAAAAGGCAATGGTGAACGATGATGAAGTTAACATTGATAATGTCGGTTATACATAAGTGTACTATACATGTCTAGCATTCCAACTGCCAGCACCCTGCTTCTGCACTCTTTTACAATTACAAATATACATGTAATACATATGTGTACTAAACATTTACTGCATTCACACATCGAGCACGCTGTTAATACATAAGTGTACTATACATGTCTAGCATTCCAACTGCCAGCACCCTGCTTCTGCACTCTTTTACAATTACAATATACAGGTAATACATATGTGTACTAAACATTTACTGCATTCACACATCCAGCACGCTGTTAATACATAAGTGTACTATACATGTCTAGCATTCCAACTGCCATCACCCTGCTTCTGCACTCTTTTACAATTACAAATATACAGGTAATACATATGTGTACTAAACATTTACTGCATTCACACATCCAGCACGTTGTTAATACATAAGTGTACTATACATGTCTAGCATTCCAACTGCCAGCACCCTGCTTCTGCACTCTTTAACAATTACAAATATACAGGTAATACATATGTGTACTAAACATTTACTGCATTCACACATCCAGCACGCTGTTAATACATAAGTGTACTATACATGTCCAGCATTCCAACTGCCAGCCCCTGCTTCTGCACTCTTTTACAATTACAAATATATAGGTAATACATATGTGTACTAAACATTTACTGTATTATCGTGAATTTTGCAAACCCTAATCAACCAATGCTTGTTCAAAAACACAGCAAGGAAGAAAACATAAAAATTTCAAAACTCCCCAATCGATATTGTTCACGAGTATAAAAACCCTAAACATCTACAATAAATTTTGATTCCTCGTACTAACGAATCCAGATACTAACATACACACAAAAACCCAAAAACCGTCAAAAATACATTACTTGAACAACTACGATTACCTTTGATTCGGCGATTGGTTTAACCACAGTCTCTTTTCGTCCGTCTTCCCTAATTTTAGGTTTACTTGTGCACGATATCGCTTAAAACATGCGGCGACAATGTGGTTTTAATCGATTCGGATGAGAGGATGCTATTCTTGACTCTGATTTTCTTCAAATCGTATGTTGTTCGCAATTTTGGGGAAGGAATGTGACTGAATATGAGGGAAGAAGATATGGAAACGGTTGTGTTTCCTTTATTCAAATAGATTTGCAATAATGTTCATTTACCAGTATACCCTTTTCATTTAACTTTTAATTAAAAAAAATTACTTATTAATTACAATCATGCCCCTATTAAAATGTTCAAGATGATAGGAATCAACGGTCTGGATCAGTTCGCAAGTTCACTCTTAGAGAGTTGTTCACTCATGATCCCTACCTTAATATATAATATATATATATATATATATATATATATATATAATATATATAATAGAAAACATATAAAACTAATGTTGTTTTTGAAAATATATACAAGAAATGTACACAAAGATGCAATGTTTTTTTCAAAAAAATAAAACTCATCACCACCACTACCACCGCCATTCATCATAACCACCATCACTGCCATCACCGTGCATCACCACCACTACAAACACCGCCAACTACTACCACCACATCCACCTCACCGTCACTTTAATTTTAACCCCCATCACTGCGACCACCACCCTCACCACTACAACAACCACCAGCTCTAATTTCTTTCTAAAAATCAAACCCGTTAAGAAAAATCCCTAACTTCCCAAATATCAAAGGAGAACTAGAAAGTGACATCGGACAAAAAAGGGGTCATCAAAAATCAGTGAGAAGCGCAGTGGGTTAGCGGAGAAGGGAAGGGGTTATCGTCGTCATCAGGCGTCACCGAAATAGAGACGTTGTAACTGGAGCCCTAGAAATCTTGTCATCATCATCGTTAGGAGTTTCCGGGATAGCGACTGTGGTAACCCTCGCTCTTGATGTTGGTGTGGCTAATGCAAGGACTTGGTTTGATACATTCCTACTACTCTTGAGGAGATAATACCAAATCAAGAGGTCCATAGTAGCTAATGGGTCAAATCCCTTATAAACAAATCTTATTTAATACTCTTTTGTGATGGTCGCCCTACTGCTTATAACCAATATAGCCGAGTGTAACGTTTTCTTAAAAAAGGAAACCTACTACTTTATGGCATTAATAGCATACAAATTCGTTCTCTTTATAGAACAACTTTTGGTGAGTTATTCCGTAGAGTACTCGAGAGAACACACCAAAGAGACATATATTTTTTCGTATAATGATCTCTTAAAAAGTACTTAACCAAAGAAGTTAATTTAGTCATTAAATGGAAGTCGGATCCAAGCGATTCTTGCTTTCATTTATCCATGGGACTAGGAACAATAAACCTCGCTCCTTCTTCTGCTCAACTTCCCGATCCATAGTTCTTTTCACTTTTGAACGAGGGATACAGACCCGTAAATACCTAATATTCCCTTTTGCAAAATACGCATCTCTACTAATCATACCCTTTTGCGTTTGAGGATTGTATAACTTATATGCTGTGATATTCTCCATTAAATATACATTTTTTCATATATGTGGTCTAGTTTACTACGTTAGGTTTTGGTACACAACCGAACACTTTAAGGTGTTCAACATGAGATTTGGTACCACTCCATGCTTCTTATGGAGTCAAATTTGGAACACTTTTACTAGAGGTTTTGTCTAACATGTAGTTTTCACATGACATAGCTTCCACCCAAAATTTACTTCGATGCCTACTAAATATATTTGAATTTGTTAAAAATTTCTCACTTTTAGTAGAGATTTAGTCTAATATGTTGTTTTCACATGCCTTTTGGAGCACCATTTCGAGGTAAATTTTATATCAATCGACTCGTATACTCGTTCTAATTAAAACCCTAAAACATCAGTTTGAAATTCGGAAAAAACGGAGGGCTAGAGAGAAATTTTTTTATAAGATCGGGACGATAGTGATTATATTTGAAGGTGAGATTATTGTTGGCCAACCACTTAAAGGTGATATTATTAAAATATCAATTTCCCATTAGATTGGGGTGTTCATAATGGAAAATGTTACTCCTATTCTAAGTTACAGAAATGTTTTTCAGTTACTCTCTTTGTTCAGGTTTAAATCTAAGACCTCTATTCTAAGTGGGTTAGCCTCATATTGACGTGTGATCGAGATGTTATCTCTATAATTATGGCCATGGGTATAAGAAAAGTGTTTGAAGCATTTCATTTTGAGGAAAATGTATATAGTTGAGGAAAACGAAAATCGATTCTTAAAATTAATAAATGGCAACATTATTCTGATTACATAATGACCTTGACTTATTAATAAAAAGGAAAAAGTAGTTCTCTTTAGTGATTACTGTAAGATATATCATCTTCATTTTTACCTTTGTTATTATGACCTTAAATTCATTACTCATCATCATCTTACTACACCAGGATTAAAAAAGAAACCGCAAGTGCTTACATGCCAAAGGCCAATTAAAGGTTCATCTATTTTTTATTTACTCTTACTAAAACAAAGTTTTAATATATGTAAAGTGATATTATTAACATTGAGATCAACAAGGTAACGTCATTTGACTTGTTAATTAATTACTAGTCTCACTGTTACAGTTAACATCTATATATTTATTATATTATAACTTAATTAAACAGACCTGGAGTAGAAGTTAAAGTTGCATGTAGGGTCAAGGCATGTATGATTACGTGTTAATCCACTAATCATAAATTTATTATAGAATATACAGCGTAACTTTTTGTTACCTTTGCCTCTTTATTCTCATAAAAGGATTAATGTTGCACAAATGGCATCTTTCCTTTAATTAACATTGCATTTTAAAAATCTAATCTATCTTATATGGTTATATCAGTTATATTAAGGGGTAAAGCATATATAAACTCAAAAGTTCAGCTACAAGCGAGGGAAATTTAAAGTTTAAAAATATATAAAGTGTACTAAAGGTATATAAATTTTATTTTTAGGACAGGTTAAAGTTAATATATTATTTACTGTTTTTAAAAGTCAGATAAAACAATCTAGCGGTATCTAAGTTAATTTTTCTTGTAGAAATCAATATAGAAAAATAACAAACATGACATTAAATTTACCCAATTCATATTACAAATCCATTCACCAAATCCTTTTTACAAGAATGACATTAAATTTAATTACATACTCGATCTATTATTCGTACAACTCTTGCATATCTTGATTTTAAGGAAAAAAAACAGTTTGCCTGAAATAAAACGATGGTTAATATATATTCTTTACATTGTTGATTTGTGGTAATTAATTTATAACAAAACACATCGATCTATACTATAACGACCAAAAACTTACAACCACAAAGTTTAGTACTTTAAATTTCATGTTATGTATTTATCCTAGAAAATCTAAAAAAATTACTGTTAAAAGAAATAAATTAACAAAACACCCACTATATAAAAAAAAGATCGATATAATGTAATTACAATTTACACTACATATTCACCTCCATCTCTAATGAACACTAAGGGAATGAAAGCGATCAAACTGAAGGTTGGAGTTCATGGACTTAGTCTCCAGCTCTGGGGGCCGATGTCGTTGTGTTTTCGGGATGGACTGGAAACCGGAAGTGGTGTGTTTTTCTTTTAGGCAAGAAGCCGAAAAAGTGGCCGGAATACCGAGAGTTGGGACCAGTTACTCGAAACACATGATCGCTGCTGGTTGTGGAGCATTCAGTTTGAGCAACAATGAAGAAGAAGAAGAAGATGGTGACTAGCACTAGTGACGACCGCCATGGAACCAGATTCATCAGAGCTCTACTGTGTGTGTGTGTGTGAAATAGAGAGAATAATATGTTGTGTTAATGGAGAGAAAGAGAGTGAGTGTAATGGTCTCTTGTTAGATGCTATTTTTATTCTTCCAACCCTACTTACTTTATTATATAGTTTCAAATAAATGAAATAATCACATATTATATGTGTTATAATTTGATATATCAAAATTAGGCTAATCATTGTTTAATACGGGAAGCATGTATTTTTCTCATGATAATTCCAGTATCCTCAATTATTTATTTTGATTGTGTGTATGTATAATGCTATAATAATTACTGAATATCTTTGTATGTACAATTTATATCTTTTGAAAATACTTTAACTTTGTTTATTTTTATTTTACCAAACATGAGTACATGACAATATTTTTTTTCTCGACAAACTTATTAAATATCTGTTTAGCTTTTTGTGTGAAAATGACCTCCTGGTAAGTTAAAAAAATTAATTAGCTTAGGTCAACATTAATGTCTATTAAAAGTATCACGCTGTGTTATATTATTATATGCCTTCATTTATATATATATTATATATATATATATATATACTTGGTGTGTATGAGAGAAAGCGCATATACGTGGGAGAGAAAGTGACTTGATGAAGGGGGAAAAGCTTAGCAGGAAACATGGGCAATTGATATGCTATGATTTTCAATATCCGACTATTGCTTATTTTAGGGTTAATTATAAATAAATAAATCCACAGAGTTTCATACGGAGTCTCTTCTTTTAATTAACTTAGTAGATGTAAAGGTTTCTATTTTGATTAAAGTTTTGGCGGAATAACTATTAAGTATGATTTTGGAAAATGAAAACTCAAACTAATAAGGTTGGTTGGATTAGCAAGACCAATTAAACAGTTCTGTTTTGCGATTGATTTTTTTTTTTAGAAAAGAATAGTTGTTGATTTGTTGAACAATTTTTTTGTTTACGTAACAATTTATATTATGGATAGACTCCTCTTATATGTATAGATATTTCAAACTTACAAAAAAAATAAAAAAAATGTTGGCCAACCAGTTTAGTTTATACAGTTACTTCTAAGTTTCAAACTAACAACTCGACTATGTAATTGTCAAACCATCAAAGGCGAACTATTAAACCGTCTAACCGGCTAAATGGTCCACTTTGGGTTTGGTTGATTTTAATGGTTTATGAACAACAACACTTTTAGTTAACTTATTATAATTGACGTTCATGAATTATTCTACATGAGGATAAATTAGTCTCTTCTACATTTCCTCATGATTAATGTCCGTATGATCAAGTTGTAGACCTTCTAATATCCCGTTTATTATTCCTGATCTTGATGATGATTATTTGTGCATGTAGGAAGGAAGCTACCGATGAAAGAATATTATTATTGTTGTTTAATTGTAATTTGTGGTGTATGTGTATATATTTAAATGATGATGTAATTTGTGGTGTATGTGTATACATTTAAAAGTGTAGTAAAGGTTATACTTAAATAAGGTTAAAATGGTAAAAAGTGTAGCAAAGCTTATACTTGAAGGTTGATGAGAATGTGATGTAGGGGTATTGTTTTGGAACAAGGAGGGCCATAAACATTGGGTAAAAGTGTGAGGTTGTACAAGAACCAAAAGTGGAGTGAGTGAGTAGAGAATGCAAATGGGACCCTCAATGAAATAAGCGGAAAGCTTTTGTCGCTGGCCCTACACCCAAGTTTCTAATCTATCACCACTTTTTTCTTTTTCTTTCCTTTAAAGAATATACATACATATAACATCTATTTTAAGATGAAAATATACATTAGCTAAATTATCTATTTATTTATTCATTTTTTAAGTTGGATGTTACTGCCCCGTCAAGTATGCGTCACAAATTAAAAGCAAAATTCTCACCAATCTTTTATAATTGATAATACTCGTGTAATACAAATATATATATATATATATATATATATATATATATAGGATTAGGATCATTTGTAAACAACCCCCTTGATAGTGAACTGTGTAAACTAATCCTAACCCTTGATTATTAATACACGTGTGTAAATCAATGGTCAGGATTGATTATAAAATACACTAGTGTATTTTATGATTTGATGATGAAATCCTAGCCATACACGTGTGTAAATAAATGATTAAGATTTGTTCACTCAGTTCCCAAGTACACTAGTGTTCACTCTGAAACTCCACCCTAAATTTTGTTGTTTTCATTTTTCAGTTTTAATATGTATACAAGATTATGTACTATAAAATAGGTTAGCTGAAGTATTATGGGATTGTATAGTGTAGTATAAAAATAAAAATAAGTATGTGAGTGTAACTCGTTGACGGTAGGGTTAGTTGTTCCATGACTTGAATGTTGATTCTCTTTTTTTTCTTTCTATTATTATTATAGCTGACATACAGCGCATTATAACTTAAGTGACATCGTTTGGTTAAAAGTCCAAGCGTAAAATGGTTAAATATTGTGTTGGATCTAAAAAAACAGATGATATTCAAAAGCCAAAATATAAACAAGAGATTAAAAAATAAACAGTTGATGAAATAATTTCCTCTCAAAGATAATGAATCTTGAACACCTAAATTAAAGCATCTGTTGAATACTAGCCAAGAAATAAACAGTCATGAAACAATTTGCTCCTAAAGATAGTGAATCTTAAACACCTAAATTAGAGTATTTGTTGAATACTAGCTAGCATCTGTTTGAAGCCTTGGAACTGATATTCTTGAAAAAACAATGTCTGTTCAAGTCATAAAGTCTGTTGAAGCAAAGGTCTGATAAAGAAGACTAAATAGGTGTTTGGAACAAAGCAATAGAGGATAACTTGACAGTTGTTTCCCAATGTAACAGTTTTGCTTTTAAACAGTGTTTAACATCGTTAGATCAGTTGTTTGATTTACACAAATGTTGCAGCAACATATGTGGAATCTTTTCTATTAGAAAAGTTAGATGTCATTATCAGGGTGATGTAAGCCAATCACAAGCAGAGCTTTCGTACTTACTACAAATAGATTTCACATGTTAGAAATCTATTTATCACTTCACACTTTCTCTTTTGTACGAACATTTTTGTGAGTGATCAGGCTGAGGGGAATATTGTAGAATCATTATGTAAAACTTTTGTAATCATTTGATTCTATTGGAAAACAGGCGTTGATGATATCTACCTGCTTGTGAATTTTATTATTTGTATTGCAATCATATTTGCTTATTTTAACTGAACTAATTCACAAGTATCAAACTCAGATTTTAATATGATATTGTTGTTGTATAATGTTGAAGAATATCCACATCTTTAATTTTTAGGGTAAACTTTTCGTCCTTTATGTTTGTATCGAATTATAATGGATGCCCTTTAACTTCAGTAATTACAGTCAGAATTCTTTATTTGGAAAACTCATTACACCCTAGGTCTTTTGGTCCTAACCCACTTAATTTTTTCAGTTGGATCTAATAATGTACATTGCACATGGAGGCAAAATGGTAATTTTCATCATAATCTTGTAATTAATTAAACCTTGAATAAAATATAAATTCCTAAAATACAACAATAATCACATTCCCGTTCTTCAAATCTCTCCTTTCAACTTCTTCAAAGTAAGCACATCCTTTATATATTTGTCGAATTAGATAGCCATGCATAACTTTATTCTCGTAGTCAATGTTCATCTGTGACACCCAAAGATCCAAAACTTGAACCAAAAAAGTTGTTGTCAATATAGATTCAGAAGACGAGCCTTCATTATGATTCACAAAACCATTCTTGTAGTTAATGTTCATTTATGACACCCAAAAAATAACCAAAACGAGCCTTCATCATAGATTTACAAAAACATTCAATGCAGTCAGTTTTCCGACAACCACCGTTGTTATCTTCGAAGATGATGAACTTGGCGGTGGTTGAATCCATCAAATGCGTGGTCAAAACAGTAAAGTCTTGGCTACCATTTTCAAATTCTCTCAAATTTAAACAAAAATCAACGTAGTAATACGATCAGTAGGGTTTTAGGCTTTGGATCAGATGATTGGTGCTCATTTTCAATGAAATAGGTTTCAATTTGACGAGCCTAAAGTGATTGGAGAATGATGATGTGTGGATCTCATAATCTGAAGAGGATTGGAGCCAATGTAGTGAATGTTTGGTTTTCAGATTCAGATTTTGGAAAGGTGTTTGGTAGTTGGTTGTGTGACGGTTTTGTAGGAAAGAAAGATGTTGAGATGGTTATGGTGAGAGTGATGGCAGTTTCAGGTAATGGTGGTAGTGAAAGGTAGGGTTGTGTTGGTGGTGGCTAATGTATTAGTTTAGGTTAAATGCCCTTCACGTGTAAGGCACATGCCATATTTAACTTAAAATTTTAATCTAGTTATTGCTAAAGGACGAAAGGTGTGATGAGTTTTCCAAATAAAAGACTATGACCGTAATTATGAAAGTTAAAACGCATTTATTGCAATTCGATATAAACATAAAGAACGAAAAATGTAATTTACCATATTTTTTATTTATTCACGTCCATTTAATTTTCCGGCCAAGTAAATATACCTAAAGAAAACTTGCACAATGGCTTATTGATAATAAAGATGTAATTGTAATACATTACTAAAGTATTAATCCTTTTCATTTCACGTATATTCTTTATTGTATTGGTGAGTTTATTTTAACTTTTGATTATCTCAGTTATAACGAACAATTTAGTAAGGGAAAAAAAACTAAGCTAACTACTATCATAAGCTTTATCAGATAAAAGCTTGATTACAATTAAAACCAAAGAAAATGTAAAACTCAAAACATTGTTCTCATCTTAAAAGTTTTGTATGTATTTATTTTCTAACTAGTCATTTCATACATATCTATTACATTTACTTATCCTTTTTTATTTGTCCATATTCATACGCATAATATATCATATATGGGCTGGGCTTGAGCCTAATAAATATCCTGAATAGTTGTCCTACTGGGCTTGTTTGACGGGACGGGGCCCGAAACAACTGGCTTATGATTCGACCCGGTTCTTGATAGGATTATAGGATAGAGTTATATCAGAAGTTATAACTTAGAACTTAAGAGTTTAGTTTTATACAATTAACTTACGTAATGATTACTTAAGTGTAAACATGTTAAGAACAATATTACCTTGCAATCAACCATCTTTAATTATACAATTTAGAAAGAAAAGAAAATTAACTTTTAACATTGTTCGTTGAATACTTTATTTTGTTTTAGCAGGTTTTTATGTAGAGAAATAAAACACAATTTAAGTAGTAATATTTAGTGAAATAAACTTCAATAATTTAATAGTGTAACTTTTTTTAAGTAAAGTAATGAAACTAGCATCACTTCAAATTTTTTTCCAGATTTAAAAAGAACAAAAAAAACATCGGTTCATCTTCTTCCTTAATGACATCACCGAACAAAAGCTCTCACCTGATGGCATAATTGAAGTGAATCACTTCATATATATATATATATATATATATATATATATATTGTTACACGAGTATGAGGAGGGGAGTGGAGATGCGATAGGATGCGATGGCCTATGTGGCCCCACACGGAACATACCCCCATAGTGTTGTCCCTGAGAATTTTGGGCATAGAGAGCCTTATACGGGTAGAATTAATGGGCCCATAAATTTGCCAAAACTAAATATGCTTTATTCTTTAAATAGGTTTAGTTAGGTAATTGGGCTAAACGACAAATATGATTTATTCTTTGAATATGCCAAAACTAAATAGTCTTTTGTTTTTCTACTTTTAGTTCAGTTTTTAAATTTAATTATGGGATTTTGCTTTTAAAACTATAAAATATATAAAAAAAAATTAAAAAGTTAGTTTCTCTAAAATTCAAACAACGCTACAAATTTTTATGTGTTTTGATATAAACAATTTTTCCATTTTGACTCATTATCCAACCTAGCTAATATGCAATAATTCCTTTAAACTTGCATGCACAAACACCTAGGGTTTAAATGACTTGTTCTTGTTTATACAATAAGTAAATAAATGTGTTCACGAATGGTTCACAACACACAGATAAAGTCGGCGAAGGAGATTAAGGCTAGAGGTGGCAGAGGCTGTAGCGGCGAAACTTGAAGCCCTAATCATGGAACGGATGTCAATAGTATTCGTCGATGTGAATTGTGAGGAAGGACAAGGGCAACAGTGCATAAACAGGTGCGAATAGGGTTTTGTATTTTTAGTTGTTAAGGTAATAAAATAAACAAAAGTTAAAGAATATAAAAGTTTTTTGATAAAATTATTAATTAATTAGAATACAAAAAAAACTCTAATGAACAGCATAGACAAACGAAACATGGACGAATGTAAATGAACAAACATTCACCAACACGTTATCGAACGTTCATAGACTAAATTGAACGAACGAGACCCATGTTCATGTTCATTCATCTAATTAATCGAACGGATAATCTTATCCATCTTCGTTCATTTATTAACAAACGAACGTAAACAAACTTCCATCAAACGGTTTAATGAATTATTCGCTGAACATTCGTTCTTTCATCCAACTCGTAATGTGATAGCTAACAATATGCCTCTGAGTAGCATCAGCAGAAACTAGAACATTAATAATTATTGAAAATAAATTAAAAAAGGGAATAATAATAATATTTAATAATTTAAAGGAGTTGGCGGTATGTAGCCAAAGAAGGGAAGGATGGGTATAAAAGAAAAGAGCAACGGAAATGAGTTTGTTTCTGCCTGGGGTTTTACCTTGTCTTCTTCGCATCCATCATATTCTCAACCATTTTTCAATGTCAAAACCCCAAACCAAAGCAACCATAGTTTGGAAGAAAATCCCTGGACACCAAAAGGCTGAACTATTTCAATGTCGTGGTCGTGGTTTTGCTACAGTTTCGTTGATGGACAAGAGAGTTGAAGCCATGCTAGAGTTGGAACCCACCGCCACCCAACTGTTAAAGCACCCGCTCGCTATTGTCGCTTTGGTGCCTAAAGATGCTGCCGTCTGGTGCCCTCTCCGGTGCCGCTGCCAAAACTGTTACTGCCCCTCTTGACCGGATTAAACTCATCATGCAGGTCACCTAGTTCAAATTTAATTTAAAATTGTTGTGCTGTTTTAATGCTAGCGGTATTTGTTCTTTTTTTATTTTATAAAAGATGAGTGACTGGTAACAATGAAATGCATATTTAGGATAGGTGCTCTGTTTATCTTCAGGGGAATATAAATATAATGTTTATATATCTTTGATTTGATTGCAGACTCATGGCCTAAGAGTGGGGCAGGAAAGTGCAAAGAAAGCAATTGGGTTTATACAGGTTCATCATTTCTTTTCATTTAATACATCATGGAATTAAGAGTCTTGCAATTCTTCAATTTTAAAACATATGTTTGGTTTTGCCAGGCCTTTGTATCTGTAGGGAAGCAAGAAGGCATTAAAGGCTACTGGAAGGGTAACTTTGCTCAGAGAGACAAAGTGTATTGTACAATATCCCTTAACGTATTAGTATATAACATGCGGATTGAGTGATATAACATGCGGACAACCAAATTGTGAATCCGAGTTTGTGTGTCCGAGTTTATGACCATGCGAGTCCGAGTTTGATAAATATAACATACGGGTTTTCGTCTTTTGAGGTTTATAACGTGCGGATTTCTAATCGCGTACGCATCATACGTTAAGGCCAATTGGCAATGTCTTTTTTTGTTACCATATAATCTAACACTTGAGTTAATCTATTTAAGGTAGTCCGGGTCCTTCCCTATAGCGCAGTACAACTGTTTGCTTACGACACATACAAGGTATTAGATACCTTAATATTAGTACAGATTGATTATTGCTCAAATTATATATATGCATGCATTTAAATTTACTGTACAAGTCCTGCAGAGACTTTTTAGGGGAACAGATAGCGAGCTTAGCCTTATTGGAAGATTAGCCGCAGGTGCTTGTGCTGGCATGACTTCAACGTTTGTAAGATTCAACCCGATTTTATATTACAAGTTCTAGTAATAATATAAATTTTTATACACACGTCTCCTTTTTCCCATGGAAATCAATGCAGTTGAATTCTGTGCAAACTTTTATAGTTGATTAAAAGTGACTGAAACCTTATTTAACATGGGATGTTGATTTGTTTATTCATGCTTAATCCGTGTTATACTTGGTCAGGTGACATACCCGTTAGACGACCTTAGATTACGTTTGGCAGTTGATCCTGGGTACCAAACAATGACAGATGTAAGATTGATGATTGTAGTCTGCGTAAAAATACGTGTGTACGTCAAAATGCTTATATATGTTTGGTAATTTCAGGTTTTTTTAAAGATGTTAAAAGAGGAAGGGTTGGGATCTTTCTATAGGGGTCTTGGACCGTCTCTTATTGGAATAGCCCCTTACGTTGCAGTCAACTTTTGTGTCTTTGATTTGTGAGCATTCATCTTCCTTTCACAACTTCAATCAGAATAAACGCATCGCTCTAAAGTCAAAATCTAGTTATTCGCTTGTCCACTAACAGTTCATGTAGTTACATTCATCAATATCTACTTTAAACTATGATAAGTGAAGCATTGGCATATATTTGATCAGGGTAAAGAAGTCTCTGCCAGAAAAGTTTAGGAACAAACCTGATGCATCGATAGTGACAGCCTTTGTGGCAGCTAGCATTGCCACGCTTATGTGCTACCCATTGGACACTGTTAGAAGACAAATGCAAATGAGGGTACCCCTTACAAGAGTGTTTTAGATGCCTTTCCTGGTAATAGTTGACTATTTTGGTATAATCTTCCATCATTTATATTTCATGAAGAGAGTAATGTTAATAAAAGTATACTCTTTAAAAACTGAAGTATGCATATTTTCTTATATGGACTAGATTGTATTGTCCATGTATTGTTGCTCGTGATGGTGTAGCTGGATCATACAGGGGTTTTGTACCAAACGCTTTAAAAACCTTACCAAACAGCAGGTACTGCTAGTGCTTACATATACTGATACATACCAGGCTCCTATGAGAGTTTATTCAAGGCGAAAAAAATCAAATGGAGTCGGGTCAGCCCAAGGAAACTCACTGGAGCTGCTTTGCTTTGTTCACGGGTCCCGATTTGACCCATTCAAACCTGATCAAGAATATGAGGAGATAAAGGGGCAAGGATGGTGTAAAGTCTGGTGATTATGAGGGAGTTAGTAGAGTGGGGATGCTGAAAAGCTGGTTGAAAATTAATGCTTCATCAGAGTTTGCCTCTATATATTTTGTTCATGTTTCTAGTTTTGCTTTCTTGTTAAAAATTGTTTTTCTGAACCTATGTATTAGAGACCGCCTATCTCGAATCGGGCCTTTCTATTCCTAAATCCAGCAAATTAATCTTTTTCATCCTTAGAATTTATCATTGGTTCCATTGCCGGGAAACGAAAAAGATGGTGAATACCCGGAGTAGTGACAACAGCGGCACAAACCCTGATCAAAAAGCTGCTCAATTAGCAGCCATTGCTGCAAAATTAGAGTCAATTGACACGATGAAGGAAGATATTGTAGCCCTTAAAGCCGGCGAAAAATCCAAAGGAAGCAGATATGATGAAGGGGAAAGTTCATGGCGCAATCGACAACCCTTCAAGCCCTACAACAAAATTGAATTTCCTACTTTCAATGGCGGAGATCCACGAGGCTGGCTTTTGAAAGCTGAGAAGTACTTCAGGTACTACCAAATACCAGATGATGAACAAGTGGAGATAGCTTCAATGCATTTAGAAGGGGACGCTTTAGATCTTTATTCGTGGTTATCAGAAGACCGTCCGATTACTTTCTGGGAGGAATTGGTTCAAGCCTTTACAACCAATTTTGGTCCTGCTGAGTTTCAAAACCCCGACGAGTATCTTTGTAGTATCAAACATACAGGATCGGTCCAAGAGTATAGGCAAGAATTCGCTAAAAGATCATCTCGTGTTTCAAACTGGCCCGACCATTGCCTATTAGGGGTATTTCTAAACGGACTTAAAGACGAATTAAAATCTGATGTACGAATTCACAAACCCCGTACATTTTACAATGCTATGAGTCTTGCGATGGAGTTCGAATCTAAAACCACACATCAACGCTCTGGGAAGAGTTCCAGTTGGACCTCTGACCCTAAGCCTGCCAACTCCGATTCGAAACCCGTACCAACACCCACATCCCTTAATTCGACCCAGCCAAAAACTCCCTTTCGTATTAGCGATGCTGAAAAACAGACCCGTTATCTTAAGGGAGAGTGTTTCAGGTGTGGAGATAAATATGGCCCTGGCCATCGTTGCAAAACCGGCACTTTGAAGGTGTTAGAAGCTGATGAATTTCCTGAAGAGCAGCCAACTAATGAAATCACTAACACTGATACAATTCAGAATAATGTTGCCGAGATAAGCCTACATGCAATTTTGGCAACTCGAAACCAACTACCATGAAGGTTTACGGTATGCTTAATTCCACCGAAATACTCATTTTGATTGATGGAGGATCAACTCATAATTTCATCTCTGATGTTCTTGTGAACGAGTTGAAACTCACCACCCAACTCGTGACACCATTTGGTGTCCAAATCGGAAACGGGGACATTATCCGGTGTAGCCGAGTTTGCCGAGATCTCTCGTTACAAGTTTCCGATCTCAAAATTGTTCAGGATTTTTATCCGTTTTCAATTGGAGGGGCTGATTTGGTCTTGGGTATTCAATGGTTAGCTACATTGAATACGGTTCAAGCCAATTGGAAAGAAATGTTCATGAGATTTACCTTAGATGGTAAAAAATATAAACTACAGGGAGTTGATTCGGGTCCACAAAAATCTGCTGAATTTCAACATATTTGTCTTGAACCGGATACGACAACTCCTATACCCAACATACTACAACCCCTGATCACCACCTTTACACCTTTATTTCAGGAACCTTTAGCCCTGCCACCCTTTCGAACCCATTTTCATTCCATCCCTCTTATCCTAAACTCAACTCCCCCCAACATCCGACCCTATCGATACCCCCATGCCCAAAAAACTGAGATTGAAAGACAAGTTGATGCTTTGTTGGCGGCTGATTTCATTCAACCGAGTAAAAGCCCTTTTAACAGCCCGATATTATTGGTAAAAAAGAAAGATGAGACGTGGAGATTGTGTGTGGACTACCGAGCCTTAAACAAAATCACCATTGCAGATAAGTACCCTATTCCCAACATTGATGAGTTATTAGATGAACTTTATGGGGCCACTGTTTTCTCAAAGATTGACTTGCGTTCTGGTTACTACCAAATTCGAGTCAACCCACCTGATATTGAGAAAACTGCTTTTCGAACTCATTTTGGTCATTATGAGTTTAAAGTCATGCCCTTCGGCCTCACTAACGCCCCTTCTACATTTCAAGCAGCCATGAATGACCTCTTTAGACCATATTTACACCGCTTTGTGTTAGTGTTTTTTGATGACATTCTTATTTACAGCCCAACTATGGAACAACACTTTAATCACTTGAAAACAGCCTAGAGCTGCTATCTAATCAGCAGTTTTACGCAAAACTTTCAAAATGTTGTTTTGGTCAATCTAAGGTATTATTTTTGGGGCACATTTTTTCAGCAGCGGGTGTACAAGTTGACCAAGACAAGATAGCAGCTGTTCATTCATGGCCAGTACCTACTAATGTCAGAGAAGTACGTGGATTCTTGGGGCTAACTGGGTACTATCGCAGATTTGTCAAGCATTGCACGACCCCTTACAATCCTTACCAAGAAGGAGGGTTTTAAGTGGTCCGAGGAAGCTACTTTGGCGTTTAATAAGTTGAAGCAGGCCCTCATGACAGCACCAGTTCTAAGGCTGCCTGACTTCTCAAAACCTTTCATTGTTGAATGTGATGCATCATCAGAAGGGTTGGGTGCAATCCTGATTCAAGAGGACCACCCGGTTGCTTATTTCAGCAAAGGGTTCTCTCCGAATAATCGTTTAAAGTCAGCATATGATCGAGAATTACTTGCCTTGGTTTTAGCTGTGCAAAAGTGGAGCCACTACCTTCTTGGCAGACATTTTTTTATCAGAACTGATCATTACACCCTCAAGTTTTTACTCGAGCAGCGGGTCACGACCACTGAACAGCAAAGGCTTCTTTTGAAGCTAATGCCTTATGATTTTTCTATTGTGCACAGGTCTGGTAAAGAGAATCGAGGAGCTGACGCCTCTCTCGCATGCCCTCAAATGCTGAACTCTATACCTTATTACTACCACACTGCTTGACTTTAACTGAGATTCAAGAGGGGCTCAAGAAAGATCCTTATACATGGGAGATCATTCAGAATTGACGAGTGATCCGTCTTCTGTACCAAACTTTGCATTAGTGGGCCAAACTTTATCGTACAAAGGACGGGTAGTGGTACCCGATGATCCGACACTTCGTAACACCATTTTACAGGAGGCGCACGGCACACCTATGGCGGGCCACGGGGGTTCCTAAAAACGTACAAACGGGTAACAGCCCAATACTTCTGGTCCCAATTGAAAAAAGACATTCGGCAGTTTGTTCAACAATGTCTAATATGTCAACAACACAAATATGAGGCCCTTTCACCCGCGGGTTTACAACAGCCATTACCAATCCCCACCCAGATTTGGGAGGACATCTCACTTGATTTTATCGTGGGATTACCTACATCTAATCGGTTTGATACTATAATTGTTGTGGTTGACAGGCTGAGTAAATATGCACGCTTTTTACCGCTTGCACATCCATTTTCAGCTAGCACTATTTTGTAAGGAGATTGTTCGATTTCATGGATATCCCCGGTCCATTGTATCTGATAGAGACGTCATCTTCCTAAGCAATTTTTGGCAGGAGTTATTTCGTCTCGGTCATACCTCTTTGAAAATGAGTACAAGCTACCACCCTCAGGCGGATGGCCAAACTGAGGTAGTTAACCGCTGTCTTGAGGCATATCTTCGTTGTTTCGCTTACGAACAACCAACTAAATGGAGTTCCTTTTTGTCTTGGGCCGAGTATTCGTACAACACTAGCTATCATACCTCCACTCGCACCACACCGTTTGCAGCCGTTTATGGTCGGGACCCACCACTATTGCATCCGTATGTAATTGGGGATACTAAAAATGTTGACCTTGAAACTCAGCTAATGACCCGTGATGATATGTTACAGCTTCTTCGAGCTAACTTGCAGAAAGCACAAGATCGAATGAAGGCTCATGCTGATTTGAAACGACGGGAGTTGTCTTTTGAGGTGGTGATGCAGTCTTTCTTCGAATACAACCCTATCGGCAGAAGAGTTTGGCCAAAAGACGTTATGAGAATTTATCTCCCAGGTTTTTTCGTCCCTAACGAGTTACTAAGAAGGTGGGACCAATAGCTTATGAACTGGAGTTGCCACCAGATTCTCGCATACAGCTGGTCTTCCATGTGTCTATGCTCAAACCAGCTCATGGACAATCCCCATCTACACCTGCTGCACCACTTCCGGTTACGAGAGACTGGGAGATCGATTTGCAACCGGCCCAAGTCCTAGCTCATCGCTGGGTTCATGACACGAAACCACCAACTTTGGAGTTACTAGTCTCTTGGGCTACTCGTCCTACTGAAGAAGCTACTTGGGAAGATTATGATTTGTTGGCTGGCCAATTCCCAGATTTTCGACTTGAGGACAAGTCGTTTTACCGAAAGGGAAGTATTGATACATATCCGGCTCCTATGAGAGTTTATTCAAGGCGAAAAAAATCAAATGGAGTCGGGTCAGCCCAAGGAAACTCACTGGAGCTGCTTTGCTTTGTTCAGGGGTCCTGATTTGACCCATTCAAACCTGATCAAGAATATAAGGAGATAAAGGGGCAAGGATGGTGTAAAGTCTGGTGATTATGAGGGAGTTAGTAGGGTGGGGATGCTAAAAAGCTGGTTGAAAATTAATGTTTCATCAGAGTTTGCCTCTATATATTTTGTTCCTGTTTCTAGTTTTGCTATCTTGTTAAAAATTGTTTTTCTGAACCTATGTATTGGAGACCGCCTATCTCGAATCAGGCCTTTCTATTCTTAAATCCAGCAAATTAATCTTTTTCATCCTTAGAATTTATCATATACTCATGCAGTTAATTAATATATACATATAAAAAATGATTTAAAAATGTGCATTGTTGGTGTTGTAGCATTAAGCTAACAATCTTCGATGGTATGAAGCGGTTGATCTCAACAAGTGAGATAGAGTTCCAAAGAATCAAGGAAGAAAACCGGAAGCAGAACAACAATGCTTCAGCTTTATAGATTTATTAATTCATTGGTTTTATAAGAGATCCAAGTCATAGGCATTCAACTACTAGTATTATCATTACATTGGTTGGATTTAAAAGTCATTTTTGACATTTACTAATAATACGTTATTTGTTACAAGTAACAACTTCACAATCATGTCGTTTTAAGCAACATAAAAGCAATCCCTTACCGAAAAGCATTTCTGTTATATTAAAACTGTGCAGGAGAAACGTTCTACATTACATTAAAAAAAATGGTATCTCCTAATGTAATATGTAATTATACATAAATGTGGTCACATCTTTGGCCAAGACATACACGACTCCAGAGTCATATATCAACCTTTTCCCATAAAATTGCATAGCATATGCGAGTCCATTGTCGCTTATAATATCTCTGTGCTAAAATGCATGTCTTCACGACTTCACGTACTTGGTTGATATTTTTTAGGATTTGATTCACATTTTTGTACTACCTATTGTTCATATTTCTTAGTTTTTCTTTTTCGAAATTTCCATAATTTATAGTTATTTAGAAAGTAATGGCTCATAAACTCAAAACAATGTAAGAAATTTTATGTTCTATGAGATTTGTATTCATATAGCTAACGTTATACACCCTATTCAAATACAAAATTTAGTATAAAATTGCCTGTTTACTTTGGATACTTTTGATTAAATATAACCCTTCGAAACATTATTTTACAAACACGGATTTGTTTAGTGTTTTACCAATTTAGTGCTAACTTAGTTTAAATAACTACTTGCCACGAGTAATCAAGTTAATTTTGACGGTTTGTTAGTTACCCTATTTAGTGTTTTTTTATCGGCAGTTAAACCATAATATAGTTAGACTTTACTGTTAGAGCTTGTATTGATGAAAAAAAGTTTATCGATCAATAAACAATCTTTCACAAAATCACATGAATGCCACTAAACTCGAATATATAACATATTATAATGTTTTCAAAATGCAAGGCATGTTTTAACTCTAATTTTAACATTAATACAACAAAAGCCCTACTTTTATTTTAAGTATTATAGTACGAGGATGTTTACAAAACAAAACGTTGCAAAAATAATATAAAAACATTAGAGGAAGCAGACAGCTTATATATTTAACAGTTTCTTGAGATATAAATCTTTAATCATCCACCCACATGTATCTTATTTTTAAATCGTCTACCGTCCACGCCTTAAGTCATCCACTGACAATATATTATATTAACTAAAAGTTTTCATGTTATAGGATTAAAAAAATATACACGTTTATTCTGCACAATATCAATGTGAATGACTCCTGTTTCTTGAATCTTGAATCCAATTTCAATCATGATGCCAGCTCAAATCAGGCTTTCCTTGTGGCTTCTGTCTATACCCATTTCCTCATTGTTTTTACCTGTATACAATCAGTGCCTCGACGATCAACAATCTTTACTGTTAGCTTTTGAAAATGATCATTCGATTGCAGCAGGCTGGGACCCAAGTGTTGACTGCTGTCAGTGGACTGGGATTACATGCGACACAGACGGTCGTGTCACAGGACTGGATCTTAACAGCCAGGGTATTTACGGTTCCCTCAATGATTCGTCTAGCCTTTTCCGTCTCGAGTTTCTCCAGTCACCCAACCTGGCCTACAACGATTTTGATCCTGCTTCATTGTCCTCAGGATTTGGTAACCTCACTTGGCTCGCTTATTTGAATTTGTCCAATGCAAATTTTGAAGGTCAGGTTCCTGTTGAATTCTCCCTGTTGACAAAGTTGGTTACCCTTGATCTCTCTTCAGGTCTTACGTATACGCTTTATATCGAAAATCCAGATCTCAGAATGCTAATTCAGAACCTTACAGAATTAAGACACCTGACAATATCAGTATTTTTACACATGGGTATGATTGGTCTATAGTTATATCTTCTTACTTACCCAATTTGCAGACTTTAAGCTTGACAAGTTGCAATCTTTCGGGTCCTCTAGACTCATCACTTGCTACGCTTAAAAATCTTTCGTTTATTCGTCTAGATGGGAACACCTTTTCTTCTGAAATCCCTGACTTGTTTGCAGACCTCCAAAATCTTACTGTTTTCAGTCTACAAAAATGCAATCTTAGTGGATTGCTTCCGTATAAAATCTTTCAGGTGCCTACATTAAAGACAGTTGATCTTTACAGCAATGAGTTGCTTGAAGGTCCTCTTCCCGATACTATGCGTGCTCTTGAGCTTGAGAATCTGATTCTTAGCTACACACGGGTTGGAGGGAGGCTACCAGATTCTATCGGTAGTCTTAAAATGTTCTCTAGGCTAGAGCTCAGTGGCTGTGGATTCACCGGACCGATTCCAGAGTAGATGCAAAACCTTACCCGTCTTCAATATCTGGATCTATCCGCTAATCAATTCACGGGTTCGGTTCCATCATTTCAGCTGTCTAACAATCATCTGGTGCGGGTAAATTTGAGCGAAAACAATTTGACCGGTGGAATTCCTTCTTCTCACTGGGAAGGCTTTGATAAGCTTGAATACCTTAATCTGGCTAGTAATTCCTTGACTGGGAGCTTTCGGCAGTCTTTTTTAACACTAAAATCACTTGTAGGCTTATACCTTTCCGACAACTCCTTCTCTGGCAGAATTAACGATTCGTTGAATGTTTCTTCTTATCAACTGAGTACCATAGATCTGAGTAAAAACAAATTTGAAGGCCCAGTACCTGGATCCATCTTCAAGCTTGCAGCCCTTTCGACTCTCACGCTTTCCGCAAATAGATTCACCGACCTACACATGTCAGCATCAGTCAACCCTTCAAGCCTGGAGAGCATCGATCTTTCAGATAATCAACTAAGCGGTGAAATACCCAACTGGATCTGGGAAGTTGGAGACGGGTTACTCCGGTTTCTGAATTTGTCACACAACACGTTTTCTAGTCTGCAAAAACCCTACACTTTTCCTTATCTACTCGATGTTCTTGACCTGCATTCTAACAATCTGGAAGGAGACATCCCGGTTCCTCCGAAACGGGTTTACATTCTGGATTACTCCAGCAACAACTTCAGATCTTCAATCCCGGTTGATTTTGGCAATGTGCTCCCTCCCACCTTGATGTGTGGTGATCAGGAAGAGAGAGAGATGAGAGAGAAAGAGAGAACAAGATAATACACTTTAACCATCGATGCTTATTATCTCTTCAATACCGGTATTTAACAACCACTAACAACTAACCAACAAACTAACAACTACTCAACAGACCTTTTACTTACTGGATATTACAAAACTAACCCTGACCCTATCATTTATTAAGCTATTTACAGAATTAACCTTCAACTATTCGGCACGTATCATCACTTTCCCCATTACCTAAACATCATTTCTTCCAAATCTTCCAAGATGCTTCTGCAAGTGGCAAATTCTTCCACTTAATCAGAACTTCCATACCCATCCTATTCCTTTTCTTCATAATCCTCCGCTCTACTACTGCTTCAGAAGAAAACTTGAATCTTGGTTGCGAAGGAATAGGGATTACAATGCTATGAGAACCCTTAGCTAACTTCAACAAAGAAACATGGAAAGTAGGATGTACTGAGCAATCATTTGGCAAGTCAAGACGGTAAGCCACCTTCCCTATACGTTCCACAATCATAAAAGGCCCAAAATACTTAGGGTTGAGCTTATTTGTTTTGAATGTCTCAAAGAATTCTGGCCAAATGGGTGCAACTTCAGGTACACATATTCTCCCACTTTAAACTCCCTTTCAGTACGGTTTTTGTCAGCTAATTGCTTCATTCTATTTTGTGCCCTTTGCAAAGACTTCTTTAATTCTTGTAGAACAAGTTCCTTGTCACAAAACATCTGATCCACAGTTTCTAAGAAACAGTCTTTAGGTATATAAGGCACAAATAAGGGTGGAGGATATCCATATAGGGCTTGGAAAGGGGTCATTTTTAAAGATGAGTGGAAATTAGTGTTGTACCACCACTCAGTTAAAGATAACCACTTTAACCAATTCTTACTTGAGCTAAGGGTCATACACCTCAAATAGGATTCAATGCATCCGTTCACAACCTTTGTCTGACCATCAGACTGTGGGTGATATGCTGTAGATAATGCCAAATTGATGCCTTGCAACTTAGTGAATTCCTTCAAAAAACTGCTGAGAAACACAGGATCTCTGTCAGAAACAATAGTCTGTGGCCACCCATGTAACTTGAAGATATGATCTAAAAACAAATGAGCTGCAGTTTCAGCTGAATAAGGGTGCCCCAAAGGAATGAAATGCCCATACTTAGTCAATCTATCAACCACTACCAAAATCGTACTTTTCCTTGAACCCTTGGAAACCCTCCAACAAAATCCATAGATACATCAGAAAAAATATATTTAGGAATAGGGAGTGGTTGTAGTAAACCTGGATATGCTACATTTTCACTTTTAACTCTTTGACACATATCACATCTTCTAATAGTCCGCCTTACTTGTTTATGCATACCCCTCCATTTAAACATACGTGAGATCCTTTGAATAGTAGCATGAACCCCTGAATGACCTCCTATTGGTGAACTATGACATAGGTCAGTAATTTCCTGTTGTAAAGCCTCAGATTTACCCACAACAATCCTATCACTTTTTGTAAGAATAGTCCCATTCCACTTGTACTTAGGAACTAATTCTCCCTTTAGCAATTTTTGCAACTTTTGTTGAACAGAAATATCTTGTTGCCAAGATGATTTGATTTTATCCATGAGTGAAGTATCTAAGTGAGATACTGATATAGTACTAACAGCAGGACCTTGCATCCTAGATAATGCATCAGCAACCTTATTTTCAACCCCTTTTTTATACACTATCTCATAATCAAAACCCATAAGTTTAGATAACCAAACATGTTGCAATGGGGTAGTGAGTTTTTGTTCCATCAAATACTTCAAACTCTTCTGATCTGTTCTGATAATGAAATGATTGGCTATAAGATAGTGATGCCAATGTTTGACTACAAACAAGATAGCCAAAAGTTCCATCTCATAAACAGAAAGAACTTGCTGTTTAGGAGAAAGGGCCCTGCTTATAAAAGCCAAGGGATGCTCTTCTTGCATCAAAACAGCCCCAATACCCAATCCAGAAGCATCAGTTTCCAATACAAAAGGTTTAGAAAAATCAGGTAGGGATAAAACAGGAGGTGTACATAGAGCTTCTTTCAACTTACAGAATGCTGTAGTAGCTTCATCATTCCATTTGAAACCATCCTTTCTTAAAAGATTTGTAAGAGGCTTTGCTAGAATGTCATAGGATCTTATAAACCTTCTGTAATAACCAGATAATCCCAAAAACCCCCTTAATTGTTTGCTTGTGGTAGGAACAGGCCATTTCTTTATAGCTTCAATTTTCTTTGGGTCAGTAGCCACCCCCTCTTTAGTGATAATATAGCCTAAGTATTCCACTGAAATCCCACAAAAAAGAACACTTTGACATCTTTGCATACAGCTGATTTTCTTTTAATACCTCTAATACTTTCCTCAAATGAATTAAATGTTGTTCCATGGTCCTACTATACAATAAGATATCATCAAAGAAGACTAGAACTGATTTCCTAAGGAAAGGTTTGAAAGTGTGGTTCATAAGGGACTGAAAAGTGGCAGGGGCATTTGTCAAGCCAAAAGGCATGACTAAAAACTCGAAATGCCCCTCATGTGTTCTAAAAGCTGTCTTGTGGACATCATTAGGGAACATTCTGATCTGGTGGTAACCAGATCTCAGATCCAGCTTTGAAAAGATTGCAGCCCCCCTAGCTCATCTAACAAATCTTCTATTAAAGGAATAGGATAGCTATTTTTGATTGTTGCATCATTTAGCTTCCTATAGTCAATACACATCCTCCATGTATTATCTTTCTTCTTAACTAAGACCATAGGAGCAGCAAAAGGACTTGAACTGCCCCTAATAACCCCAGTATCCAAAAGCTCCCTTGTCATCTTTTCTATCACATCTTTTTGAGCTATTTGATATCTATAGGGCTTTTGGTTAATTGTGACAGATTCATCCTTAAGGATAATCTTATGATCAAAAGCCCTTTGAGGAGGTAAAGTTGTGGGAGTTTCAAAAACTACCTCATATTCTTGTAATAAAGAATCCAATTGATCATTACTTACAGTATTAGAAACCATAGTTGTATGCTGGAACTCATCAATATCATCCACCTTTAAACTGCACAAATGACTTTACACTAACTGACCCTTTTCTGATAACAAATGCTCCATTACCTCCATTGAACAAAGAGATAATTTGTTATTATGACTACCCTTTAACTGATAAGTCTTGTTCCCAACCCTGAATTGCATAGTCAAATCCTTGAAATTCCACACAATGTCAACTAATGGCAAAAGCCATTATATACCCAATACCATATCATAAGAAGCCAATGGAATAACCAACACATCTGCTTTAAACCATAACCCCTGCATTTGCCCCTCAAAATTCCTACAAATCTTCTTACAAATCAAGGGAACACCATTTGCTACCCCTACTTTCATAGGACTTATATCTTCTAAATGACAATTCAATTTAAGAGCCAACTTCTCATCAAGGAAATTATGGGTAGATCCTGAATCTGTTAGGATATGCAAAGTTTTGGTACTAATGTTACCTACAACTTGCATGGTTGAAAAAGAAGGCACACCTGTAAGTGCATGAATAGAAATAAGAGGATCATCAGTTGTAGTGTCAATAATAGGCTCTTCAATTATCAAATTTGTATCATCATCCCCCTCATCATTAATTTCAAGAATGTATAATTGCTTGTTAGGACACTTGTGAGTAGAAGAGAACTTTTCTAGACACCAAAAACATTCTCCCCTCAATTTTTTGGCTTCCATTTCTTTGGTGGGTAAATTGAGTTTGTTCTTATTGGTGTATAGTCTTTGATTGATAGGTGGAGATGGTAACAAGGGTAAATGGTTAGTGTTCACAGGTGGTTTAAAAGTAGTATTAGAAGAGTTGGGTTTATAAGTTGAAACAGGGGTAGGATTAGGATAATACTTCCCAGAATGATTAGAATATGGTTTGATTTTGGGTAATAAATTCCTGTTAGCCATATCCTGTTTTTAGAGAATTTATAAGCTTCCTTCATGTTCTTTGGTTCAAACATTCTTACTGGACCTGCTAACTCAGGTTTCAACCCATTCAAGAATATGCTCACAGCATATTCCTCACAAATACTAACACTTAATAGATTTTCATCATATCTATCACAATATTCTTCCAACTCTCCTGTTTGTACAGTTGAAGTTAAGATACCCATAGCATCATTGTATTGGTTTGTAGAAAACCTTTCCAATATGTTCCCAGAGTACTCAGCCCAAGTAACTTCTGTTATAGGCTTAGTTAGTTGTTTAACAAAGGATGAATGCCATTTCATAGCCTTACCGTCAAGATTGATTGCAGCATACCTTACCTTGAAAGTTTCTGGAGTCTCATCAACATCAAAGAAGTGTTCACATTTGCAGATCCAGTCTTCTACTTCTTTTCCATCGAATTTAGGGAATTCAATCTTCCCTAATCGATACAATCTGTCTGTTCTAGCATGAATGTTAAGAGTGTTATCCAAATGATTGTTTGGATTACCATTTGAATCTGAATTGTTCAGATTAATTTGATTCTGAGAAAGTTTTTCAAGGATTTGCCTCATTTCATGGAAAGATTTGTCCGTTTTTTCCATGAAAGCATCAAATTCAACAATGAGGTGGTGTGATCTTTAATCGTTTTCTCAAGATCAGATTGGCTCCTTGTAGTAGTCATGGTCGTTTTCAATTGACTAATCACAACGACTGATTCGGTACACAATCGAGCAGAGCAAGAACAGAAGATATGAATTGATTCACGAAACAATCAATTCAAGAATAGGAAATGGAATTGATCGAACGAAGATCAAATTCAAGATATCACAGAATTTGTACATAAATTGACCGAACAAATGATCAATTTCAACTGAATTGAATTATACGATCAAATTAGAACAGAACTTCCGAGAATCGGTAGCTCTGATGTGTGGTGATCAGGAAGAGAGAGAGATGAGAGAGAAAGAGAGAACAACAGAATACAGTTTAACCATCGATGCTTATTATCTCTTCAATACCGGTATTTAACAACCACTAACAACTAACCAACGAACTAACAACTACTCAACAGACCTTCTACTTACTGGATATTACAAAACTAACCCTGACCCTATCACTTATTAAGCTATTTACAGAATTAACCCTTCAACTATTCGGCACGTATCACACCTACTTCTTTTCCATTTCCAACAATATGTTGGTGGGACCCATTCCTCAATCAATATGCAATGCCAGCAGACTCGATGTTCTTGATCTATCTAACAACAGTCTCAGTGGCACACTACCTTCTTGCTTAGTTTCTGAAACTCTTAGAGTACTCAATTTAAGAGAAAACAACCTCACAGGCAATGTTTTAGATGTATTTCCAGAAAGGTGTGCTCTACAAACGCTAGACCTTAGTACGAATCATCTTCAAGGACCGCTTCCAAAATCTCTGGTGAAGTGCAAAGATCTCATGGTTTTGAATCTCGGTCAAAATATGATAACAGACAGTTTTCCGTGTTGGCTGAATAACTTGTCCAGCTTGCACCTTTTTGTCATACGATCCAACAGATTTCATGGGAACATTACTTGTCTAGGATCCAACAGTCTTCAATCATCGACATTGCTTCCAATAGGTTTTCAGGCGTTCTACCTCCAACTTTTTTCACAGGTTTTCGGAGAATCATCAACAATACTCAATCAAAGCTCGGCTACCTCTATTTCAAGCATCCTGCTAATAGTGCAATATATTATCAAGATTCAGCGAGTGTTGTTTACAAGGGAACAAGCAGAAAGTTTGAAATAATCCTCGACATCTTCGCTTCCATTGATTTCTCCAATAATAGTTTCCAAGGGAGTATACCTGTAACAGTTGGTGATCTGAAACTGATTCAAATTGTCAACTTATCCCACAATGCATTATCGGGTCCGGTCCCGGTGTCAGTTGGAAAATTGATAAATCTTGAATCCTGGACTTCTCTGTAAACAAGCTAAGTGGAAGCATCCCACAACAGCTTGCAAGTCTTTCATTTCTTTCAGTCTTAAATCTGTCATATAGTGAGTTGTCGGGACGCATCCAACGCGGCTCACAGTTTGATACATTTAGAGATTCGTCATTCATGGGTAACCAAGGGTTATGTGGTACGCCTTTGAACAAGAGCTGTAGCGTTAATGCTACTTCAGAATTGCTAGAGAAACAGATGAAGATGGAAGTGATCTGTATGTGAGTATTGGAGTGGGATTTGTAGTAGGGTTTGTGATGATTGTTGGTCCACTTGTTTTTTTGAGGAAATGGAGGACATGGTGTGGTAATCATGTTGATGGACTAGTTTCAAGGATTGTGAAAACCAAGGATGAACCAACAGGCTCACGATGATCAACACCTTTGTTTTAAAAAGCGTGAGGTGCTCCGAGACGTTTAGCCTCAAAAGCCGAGGCACGAGGCGTGAGGCATGAGGCGAGAGCCTCACGTACATGAGGCTTTGCTCTATGTACAGCCAAATAAGCCTTATGTACTTTCAAAAGCTATATCTGTCTCATTTTTTTTACATCTCGGCTTTTTTTTTTTATCATGTAAAACATTCATATTCTCTTCATCCCTTTGGTTGTTTCTACGTATTACCCTGAGGCGCTATTTTTCAAACCAATAGTAACACAATACAGGTACTACTCTGCAATCGCATACCTAGATGTCATGAGTCAAAAGCAGCAACTATTTGACATCAATAGCTTTGTTTTCAGGTAATGGTTAAGTTAAGAGGGCTCAAGTGCAGAAATAGAAGTATGTGAGTATTGGAATCGGATGTGTTGTGGGGTTTGTTATCATTGTCGGTCCGCTTGTTCTTTTGAGGAGATGGGGAACATGGTGCAGTGATCATGTTGATGGATTGTTTTCAAGGATTACCACATCAAGGGTTGTGGAGTAAACAGTTAGTTGACTAAATGAGAGTCAGTTATGTATATAGGAATTAGGAATAGATGAGTAAAAAAGTGATTGTATGTACTTGAGATAAGTAAAATACTAATCATCTTCCCAAAATTAATTATTTCTTCAAAACTGTCTTCTAAGAATGACGTTGTGTTTGATAATTGATTCCAGTCCCATAACACTTAATTTGTTCTTTAAAGTTGCAGAAGTGTGTCAATTTCTTAACTATTTTCTCATGGGTAACAATGAGGGGTATTAGAAGTTGTAAATGAAAAAAACATGAAAAGTTTATGTCAATAAATAAGGAGCGCCGGTTGCTCATATATAACTAACTCAAATAAGTTTATTCATTTTGTTGACAACAACATATATTGTTACAATAGTTTCAAATCCTGTAATTTGGAAAATGGGAAAAGAACCCATATGTATTTCCAATGACTTGTTTACATTGATAAATTTATCCAAGTGCAGAAGATGACAACAACAAAAGGGCAATTTTGTACTTTCCACAGATGTATTGTATTCAAGCAGATTCGATGCTCTTAACGAACTTCTTCGCCTGTCCAGTCCAACACACCAATTAGAAAGTAATAAATTATATGAAAACTCCAAAATAACCTTTAATGATAAGGATCAAAGGTGCAAGAGAAACATGTGTATCAAGAAGAAAGTTTCATATCAGAGCTAGTTAGATATTTAATATATGTCTATAACTAGTATATGCTCCGCCCGCATTGCGGGATGCGAGGCCAAATATTTCTCTACCAATTAAAATAAAACACTATCATAGTTTTGCTAGAAGAAAAAACGAAAAACGATGAAAAGACAGTAATTTTATATTGGGGCAAAACTGTAATTTGTCATGACCAATGAGCGAGCGCTAGCGAATAAAAACTACATTGAGTCAACCAATTAAAACAAAACACTCCCATAGGTTTGCAAAAAAAATGAAAACGATGGCAAGACTGTAATTTTGAACTCGGGAAATCGTAAGTTTGACTGGGTTAAAATCATAATTTGTCAAAAGGTACAATGATGGCAACATTGTAAATTTGAACTGTGGCAAAATCGCAAGATGTCAAAATCTACAACGATGGCAATCCTTTAATTTTGAAGTGCGGGCAAAATTGTAATTTTGAACTAGTGGTAAAATTGTAATTTGTCAAAATCTACAACGATCGCAAGACTGTGATTTTGAACTGGGTATAAAAGCGTAATTCTAAGAAGGGGTAAAATCGTAATTTGTTCGGACCAGTGGGGAAGTACCAGGCAGCTGCCTGGCACTATTCCCCGCATGGATTTTGTGTATATAAAAAATTATACTCCATCCCATGCTATGTTTGGTTAACATCTATATCTTCACATATAATTTCAAAATCAATGCATTTTTTTCTTCTATCATCAATAATCTGCAACTAACGTAACAAAGCTCATCTGTCTCTTGAGAGATGCAACAATGTTCAACCAATATATAAATGTCTTCGATATCAAAATTGGTGACAGTACCAAAAGCTCAATACTAGAAACCCTAATCTGATATATATTCCAATAATACATACCTGCTCCAAGGTCAGAAACATGATGACGTTCCAGGAACCCAACCTTCCAAAATTTGGGATAAAGCCTTTGTAGAAAGCAAATGGTCCCTGACATAAAAACCAACCGAACTTAAAGGTCGTACAAACTCACTTTTCTAAACAGTTGGTTATACCAGATTACTAAAGTAATGGGATACTAAAACTGATCGATTTAAGTGAACATATGATTCTTCTTAAATTCAAAAAGCAAGCTTGTGTCGATAGATATCGGGCCCACAGGTGAGGCAGAGCTTACATCATTCTTGAGTGTCTTCACAAAACAATCTATGGTTCCTTTGTAACTTGGATCTCCCATCATTCTTGATTTAACCTGCCAAAACACATATGTAAGTAATCTTCTCAATCAATTTAAGATGAGTTAAATAGAAATGCATTCATATGATTCATCATTCAAATAAATAGTGTTTTGTTTATTTAAATCTATAAACATTGTCGATAGGTTCGCTATTACTGTTCTTGTTGAATTGATTTGGCATAAGATTTAAGAACAAACTAATGTTATGTTTAAGTACCACATCAACTGGGGATCCAACGCAAACGGCAACAAATCCTGCACCTAAACCCGATAAAAGATGGGTGAAGACATTATCAGTGAATCCAGGGATCTTCAGAATAGTCTGCAATGTAATATAAATAATAAACAGTTAAAAAAATAACACCTCAAATTCCAATACTTGTTGATTCTCACAACGTATAACAACCTGCTTCACTTGATCATAACTTGCTAATTCAGCAGCATTTATTATAGCATTACGGGCAACATTTGGCCCTAATCCAGTCCATAAAGCTAATCCCTTCCTATACAAAATACATATACTTATAGGTTAAAATTTAAACGTAAATAATAGCAACCAGTGAAGAACATGACAGGTGGAAGCTGGTGCATTACTTGTCTCGCTATCGTCGAATAAGCATTTAGAGCACCCGAGTAACGTCTTGGCACACCGGGTGCCAGTTTCCCTTCAGCTTGAAGGCGGACTTTCACTAGATCGGTAGGATTCGCTACAGATATAGCAACAGCACCTGCGGGGAATAACCGAATAATAATTATTGAATTAATCGTCAATACACAATATATGATATTCAACAGATTCAGAGTATTCAACTATTGATCACGTATTCTTACCGGTTGTGAGCCCAGCAAGTATTTTCGTGGTCAAAGGAACGTCTCCAACAAAGTTCTCACCCACATACAAGTTTTTTATCTGTTTGGCAAGAATGGAACGGAATACGGTTACAAATGCAGAAGAAACGGATAACGGGAAATGAAGATGGCGTAATACGTACGGGTTCATACAATCCGATTCTTAAACCGCCAAACAAGCATTGACGATGTAAACCAGGAACAATGCCTTTCCACAAAGAAGCAAGACCTTCTTCTCTTGCGATAGTAGCTACAGTACCGAGCATTCCCCTATATTCGGTAAACCGATCCCATCCCCTGCAACTGCCTTCTTTTGTAACTGAAGCCTCACCTTTGCAGTGTCTAACGGAATTGTACACACCTGTGCGAAGCAATAAATTCTTATCAATCACTACATTTACTCTTATGTTTGCCAATTGCGGTCGAGTTAGCAAGAGAATGGGCGTTATAACTTTTAAAGCATAAATAAGCTTCAAATTCAAGACAAGGAAATAAAGTTTAAAGAAGACGAATGACAAAAGTGACCCAGGACCGAACTGCAAACCATCGTGTACTATGCAAGACGAAAGGAAAATAAGCTGTATATGTTCTAGCAAACGTTTAGATAGACATAAGCCATGTGGGAGAACGTTTATCATTGTATATCAAGGTTATCCTTAAGGTGTAATGGGCATTATAGGGGCGTGAAGAGGCTTGAGAAGACCCCCAACACTGCCCTCTGGTCGCTACAAGGGCATGAAGAGGGAGGGGCATTTCTAGTACGCCAAATGAAGAGAAAAAGAAGTGGAAAGTAACGATTGAAAGGGCGTTAACCATTACACATCTGTAAGGGACGTTAGGATGCTGATGTGGCGCAAAAAGCCTCTTGGGGTTACTAACCGTTACGGATGGTCTAAACAGTACAAAAGGACCCTTAATTAAAGGCGATGCTGGTTAGCGAAATCTTAAGTTCACTTAAGGTAACGGACTCATTAGCAATGAGCTTAAATGAATAAGAAAATGTAAACAAAATATTAACTTGGGTTACATAACTAATAATATTCTATACTTAACAAAAACAAATATATTAAAATAAAACAAAAGCTTTCTTGATGATTTTATTTTGGGAGTTTCTTCATTCCACTCCCCATTTCCACTGATCCACATACGAGTCAACCATTCTATAGTGACTTCATCTCCTATGATTGTCGATTGGTCAATGCATGAACAAGGAGAAGTATACTTCTTAATCATTTAAAAAAAAAGTATAGGTTTTGTTTCCAATTATGATGGTTGAAGGAAGAGAAGTCAGATTGAACCACATTTACTTAAAAATGTGGGTAAAATCCCAATCGAGTGGAGTTTTAGGTATATGCTTGCAATACATCATTTTTAGTCAGCAGCAAAGACTCGTGTATGAGTTGAAACTGGGGAGAATTGAAGAGCTTTGGTAACATCAATCAAAGCAACACATACATACATTCAATTAGAAACTGTAGAAAATGAAATAAAAGCGTATGTATATATACCTCAGCAAAACAAGCGGCGAAAGCGCTGCTAGCGAAGATCCCCGGAAATGAAATGTCGGATTTGGAATCGCCGGAGACCATCGCCGACGCCCAACAGAGCAGACCAGACCAGAGAAAGTTAATGCAAAACTTTAATATGAATAAGAGAAAGACAGCATCGGGAAATGTGAGAGGAACGTAAGTTGTCAACTTGCTGATGAGATGCGTCACGTTTCTCTATATTTATCTTTTCTTTTTATTTTTATTTATACTATGAATCCACCTTATGCCACGTTGGAGATCAAATGCACCTATAATATTCTTTTATAAATGTAATATCTCGCGCTTCGCTGATGATTTTCTGTTGGTCGCAGTTTAATTTGGGACAGTGTTGTTATCGAAACAGAAAATTAAAAAAGTTTAAAACAATTATGATTTTATATATGTAAACAAATATCTATAATGTTTCTTTTTATAATTTTACTTTTCTTATGATAAACCAATTAACTTTTGCTTGCGATTATATTTAGGGCCAAATTCAAAATTTTTTTCTCTATGTCAGTGCATGTAACTAACTTTTTATCTTTAATTTTTGTAATTTGCAAAAATAAGTACAGAAAATGTAACACTTATTATTGTTCGAGATTCAAGAGTAAAAATAGAGAACTGTACAAGGTTAAAAAGTTAAAACCACAATGATATACGCAGATGTCTCTTTCAAATTTTAAAAGAAATTAAAAAATAATATTCGTTTGACTTTAAAACTTTCTTTATATGACATTTCTACCCTTAAGTTACAAAAAACCAACAAAATCTCCTCTAGAATATATCATGGCAAT
This sequence comes from Scalesia atractyloides, assembly GCA_947069175.1. Lineage (NCBI taxonomy): Eukaryota > Viridiplantae > Streptophyta > Magnoliopsida > Asterales > Asteraceae > Scalesia > Scalesia atractyloides. The sequence continues at coordinate 19,105,940 of CAMTDV010000026.1, forward strand.
TCTGTAATTAACATGAAACTTGTGGATTTTCTCTATTATAGCTAAGAAGTTTAGCTTTTATATATGTAATAACAATAACAACTTTTTATATTTATGATAATAACTTTTATGTATTTAGAGCACCTATTTATATACTGTTAACAAGTTTGTGCTATATGAATTGTAGTGATTTTTTTTGTTCTAAACCAGATTATTTATAACTTTAAATTAAGTTGTAATGATGAATGATATTTTTATACTATACATGTAAATTCAATTTTTTTTAATTTTAACATAATTTGTTGAAGTAGAGTTGTAAATGCAATGGAATGGAGTATCTTTCTTATATCGTAAGATATAACGAGTGTTGGTACTAATGAATACCTTCACAACAATATGAGTTCCACTTCAATTCCATTCGAACAACATCCATAGTGATATTCGTTTTTTATGACTTTTGATCAATGTGAAACATGTGCCATTGTTTTTTTGGCATACTACGACTATATTTTTGAGTTTTATCTTTCAGCTTTCATATTGAATACCAGTAGTGTACCGCCATTATAACGAACCAAACCGATATTGACCGAATTCTAGCCGCAATACGTGAAGAGATTTCACTAATTAACGAAATTTTGAATTAATCATGAAATATAAAAAGATGTATTTTAAAGTGTTCATCTAGTCACTCAAGTGCATAACATCATGTTCCATTTTGTTGAAAGCCTCGTCACAATGTCATCGAATTAGATTACATCCCATCTTTTTCACTTTTCTTTTAATATCCATATTTATATTGTCATCAATCATAACTCACTAATTAAAAGACATACCAGTGAAATTCTTCCACGTGTAGTTGTGATGGGTGTTTGGTTGGTATTGTTTTAGTTATGGTATTGGTACGATATTGGTACTCGACGTAATAACCAAAAAAGAAAATTAAAAAAGTAAAGTTGTGATATGTCCAAAAGGTCAGTAACACGTGTTTTAAATCGGCTGAAAACCATAAAAATTAATATCAATAACCGGTTCTTATAATATTGACATCGGTACCGATGTTGTTTGATTAGAATCAGTTCGTTTTGCAACGACATCAACACTCCTATAGCATACAATAACAAAAAAGCATAAGTTTTTATTTTTCAAAAGAGTGTTATTGTGAAAAATATCTACCACCATAGCTGATTTAAAAAATATTTATCAAATGATGATTTAAAAATGTTATTGTTTTTTATCTAAAACAAAAAGTTAATCAAGAAAACACCTAATCTCCGTTGGACGTAATTCCCGTCCTCGAGCCTGTCACACCCTCAATTTCCACTTGCGGAGTTCTACCGCGAGACGTGTGAACAAACCAGAATCTAAGACACTAGTACATCGAACGACTCTACATGATTTGATAATACGTTTTTCCAAAATCATTTGTTGTAAATTTTAGATTACCAATATTTAGCATAAGTATCAGTTTATAAAGTTTGGGCGGAAGCAATAATAAGTAATGATGCGGGCGCCAACACAAACGCCAAAACAAAGGAAAAATCCCAAAACAATATTAATAAATGAGACTCGATAATGATGTCTTGTTCAATGCATGTGCGTGCACCTAGAGCTCCTAGCGTCCTGAGAAACATGTAAAGAAACAAGTGTCAACATTAAAGATGAGTGAGTTCACAGGTTTTCATAAATTCGATGTTCGGTTTTAGTTTGTTACTCCGTTATCCCCAACCCGGGATAACATATCAGTTCCATTATTCCAAATCCGGAATAATAAGTTGTTGCTTCCAATATTCCCAAACCGGAATATTAAGTTGTTGTTTCTATTATCCCCAACCCGGGATAATAAGTTGATGTTCCAATATTCCAAACCCGGAATATTAAGTTGTTCCGTAATTAAGTTTAATATTAATGTATATAGGTAGCTAGCCTAAAGTCATGTCACTAAGTGTTCGCGATCGAAGCTGACAGTTGTGCCTCCGTTTTGCCAGGCCTATCACATGGCCATGGCGATGTTAGGCCAATCATACACCCGTTGACCATACCCGGTCGGCTAGCGCGACTAGCTCGGATGGGGCTCGTCAGACCCAGTAGTACTACTTATAATTCCCCCGCTATTTAACCCAAATACTAACGATCCGAGGAGATTGTCGAGGACTTAAGTGATAAAGCTGCATAGTGACCATAACATTACATTAACATTAACTTAGTTACCGTATAGTTATGTGACGTTAAATTCGTATAACGTAAAGAGTTTGAGTTTGAGAGTGTATACATGTTTCTCCCCCTGTTGTTTAAAAACCGGATAAAGTTAGGGGCCGTGAACTCACCTTTATTAGCTCGGTTAGTGTGGCAAAGATGTTATAAGAGATGGGACCGCTAGTTGCGTCCTAACAACCAATTAATTCCACGTCAGTGTGTAATCACACCAATACAAATTCCACACGCAATTTACTCACAAAGTGATACACACAAACAACATATCTAACACTCAAACATGCATGCAAGTATTCTCATATAATCATAGTAATCAAACAACTTATCATGAACACATTCCAAATCCATGCAACACTTTAATGCATAAAATCACAAGTTAACAACCTTCTGCTTAACACTCAATTATTCAGCTGTTTTCTAGGATTTTTATAAAATAGTTCCAGCATTCTAAAAATTCCCATACTTTTACAGTAGGTGACATTTATACCATAGAAATTTATATAATTTTTCCAAGTCCTAAATCTTTACCAATTAACCATCAATATTAATTCACTAAGCCGCAGTCAGATTTACCGCTTTCTGACTGCAGTCCACGGAAGAATTTATTTAAAAATCACTGATAGTCCGATTAACAAAATTCCAGTTGGAGTTGCCCGGAAATTTCTATACCTAGTTGCTGTACAAAAATCATGACTCAACTCTCTACTGATTTTAAAATCTAGCTTGATAAACAACCAACAAAATTCCAGAATTTTAACAGCTTTACCTACTGAACTTGTTTAGCCCTTTAAAAATATCAAACGATTTCAGAAAATTATGAATCCAGCGCCATTAGATTCCTTATTCAAATCTCTACGTTCTAGACATCAGAAAATCCGTTTTTCGACAACTAACGACCAAGTTACAGCCAGATGAAATCGGCTGTAACTTTCACTCAGCTTCCTGTTTCAGCATGTTATTATTATAAACTCGTGTAATCCCGTTCATGCGATTAATCTAAGTGATCAAGAACTGATTTCTAGTCCTAGATTAATACTAATATCCTATCCATGCAAACCCTTCTCAATACTTTAGTTTTTATACACAAATCACAGCCTATACAATCAGCTTTCAATATAACATTCAATTCGGTTTAAACACTCCGCAATCATACAATCATCTAACGCAAACATCATTAACAAATCAGCTAGTCTAACATTCATTCAATCATGCTTGGCAATCTTATATGTTCCGGAAACAACCATACTTGTAACTATGATACATCAGCCGATTGACACATGTATACTCCGAAAACACACGATCGTTTCAATCAATAAATCAATCCGAAACAACAACGAAATCAACACACATAACTCAGAACTTTCAAGTCCCTACATACTTGCAGACAACCTACATATGCATATGATCGTATTAAACTTACTGCCAGTTAACTTCCCATGCATCCATTCACACCCATAATACACCCATATCACTACATATTTATCGAAACATCAAGTAATACTATCACCGAAGAACCTCACAGCCATATATACGAACAATTTAAATCAAGAATTTGGGAAAACAAGACTGTGATTAACGTGTTACCAAGAGCTAGAGAAGGTATGAGCCGATTAAACTTGAACCAAAGTCGTGGAAGACTCCTCTTGGAGATCTTGCTTGCGTCGGCAGGAAGAGAGGAGGGAAGAAGAGGGCAGGCGATATGGAGTGTAGGGCTGTTTGCAATCGGAGAGAGCCACCGACGGCTGTGTTTCTTTAGGGTTTTGTGTTCATGTGAATGAGTGCATGGGTTTGTATTTATAGGCGCAAGATGCTAATGTTCACGGTTCGGATAAGCATTGTGGCCGAGGGACTTAAGGAAGTTAGTTTGGTTTGGACTTGATTTCGCGGTCAAGGAATAGGGTGGGTTTGTGTATTGTGGCCGAGAATCTTGGGTTGGGTTTTATCTTGTGGTTTCGAGTTTGATCTTGCGGCCAAGTATTGGAGTGGTTTGGTTTGGGTTTTGCGGCCGAGTGATTAGAGTATTAGAGTTTAGGTTTGATCTTTGATTCTCGTTCTCTTTTGGCCGAAGACTAAAGTTGCATGCTATAGGTTTCGGTTTGGTTTTGATCTTATGGCCGAGACATGTTTGGTTTAGGGTTTAGGTTTTCGATGTGTGTTGGATTTGATCTTGGCCGAGGAAGTTTAAGACTTGTTACTCCTAGAGTCGCAATGAACCAAGGTTTAGAACGTGTCGCGGTTCGGTTAAGTTCGTGCACGTATTAAATCTAAATATTCAATCACTAAAACAATCACACAACACACAACACGTATTCATTTAATTCATACACGTTCGTACACATAGCACGTAATTAGATTGACACGTATTACGTTTAAGTTACCCGAAAAACCCGGGATATCACATTATCCCCATGTTGAAAGAATTTTCGTCCTGAAAATTGAGTAAACGCGGTTTAGCATGTAACGTACATGTTTAGAGTGCCACGCACAAAGAGTTAGTTCGTTTACAATGGTACGCAACGTTACAAGAAGTTCCCCAAGTGTCATACACAAAGATTTCCAAGTGCCATGCACAAGAATTTAATCAACAATAGTACACGAAAGTATGAGAAATTTCCAGGTTGTCACATCATCCCCTTGTTGAAAGAATTTTCGTCCCGAAAATTTAGGTACTGTCATCGTTAGTTTGCTGCTCAGTTGTGAAGAGGTGTGGGTATTTGCTTTTCATTTGATCCTCTCTTTCCCACGTGAACTACGGTCCACGCTTAGAGTCCCAACGAACTTTAACGATTGGAATTTTGTTGTGCCTTCGAGTCTTGATCTCACGATCCATGATCTCAATAGGCTTTTCCACGAAGTGTAGTTGTTCATCCACTTGGATCTCATCCAATGGAATAACTAAAGTTTCATCTGATAGACACTTCTTCAGATTTGATACGTGAAATACGTTGTGAACTCCACTGAGTTTGGTCGGAAGGTCTAATTGATATGCTACGGGTCCGATACGTTTCAAGACTACAAACGGACCTACGTACCGTGGGTTAAGTTTGCCCCGTTTTCCGAAGCGGATTACACCCTTCCAGGGTGACACCTTTAGTAGGACGCGATCGCCTACTTGAAATTCGAGCGGTTTGCGTCGTTGATCAGCGTAGCTTTTCTGTCGATCTCGTGCCGCCGCCACGCGGTTTCTGATTTGTACAATCTTTTCAGTAGCCTCAAGTATTAACTCAGGGCCTGTGAGTTGACTGTCACCGACTTCTGCCCAGCAGACCGGTGATCTACATTTACGACCATATAATGCCTCAAATGGTGCTGCCGAAATACTCGTGTGATAGCTGTTGTTATATGAGAATTCTACTAGAGGCAGGTGAATCTCCCAATTATTTCCGAAGTCCACCACGCATGCCCTAAGCATGTCTTCCAAGGTTTGTATGGTCCTTTCGCTTTGACCATCAGTCTGAGGGTGATAAGCTATGCTCATATCCAAGCGTGTTCCCAACGCTTTCTGGAGTGACTGCCAGAAGTTTGACGTGAAGCGAGCATCTCTATCTGAGATGATGGACGTTGGCACTCCGTGCCGAGAAACTACTTCCTTAATGTAGATGCGAGTCAACTTCTCCATCTTATCTGTTTCTTTAATAGCTAGGAAGTGTGCGGACTTAGTTAAACGATCCACAATCACCCAGATGGTATCGCAACCACCCAAGGTTCGCGGGAGTTTAGTGATGAAATCCATTGAGATCTGATCCCACTTCCACACTGGGATCTCAGGTTGTTGGAGTAGCCCCGATGGCTTTTGATACTCCACCTTGACTTTTGCACAAGTCAAACATTTACTCACGTAGGTGGCTATATCGGCTTTCATGTTGGGCCACCAATACGCAACTTTAAGGTCTTGATACATCTTATCCGAACCCGGATGGACAGAGTATCGAGATTTGTGAGCTTCATCCATGACTAGCTCTCTGAGATTTCCGTAGAGAGGTACCCATATACGATTCATGAAATACCGGGCTCCATTGGGCTTTACCTCCCAATCGCGTTCCATTTTTCCCACTGATTCGGCTTTGATGTTTTCCTCCTTAACTGCTTCTAATTGGGCGTCGCGTATTTGTTCGGGTAGCCCTGAATGAATAGTGAGCTGTAGTGCTCGTACGCGACGAGGTTTCAAGTGTTCCTTCCTGCTGAGGGCATCAACTACCACGTTAGCTTTACCCGGGTGATACCGAATGGCACACTCATAATCGTTCAAGAGTTCGACCCAGCGACGCTGTCGCATGTTCAACTTCTTCTGATTAAAGATGTGCTGGAGGCTTTTGTGGTCAGTGAAGATTGTGCACTTCGTTCCATAAAGGTAGTGTCTCCAAATCTTAAGTGCAAACACTACTGCTCCCAATTCTAGGTCATGCGTCGTGTAGTTTTTCTCGTGAACCTTCAGCTGTCGCGACGCATACGCGATGACCTTATCGTGTTGCATGAGTACGCATCCCAATTCCTGAATGGAAGCATCACAATACACTACGAAGTCATCTGTCCCTTCCGGCAAGGACAGAATGGGTGCACTGCAAAGTTTCTGCTTCAGCAGTTGAAATGCTGCTTCTTGCTTGTCACCCCAATTATACTTGATACCTTTCTGGGTGAGGGTAGTGAGCGGTTGTGCAATCTTTGAAAACCCCTCGATGAAGCGTCTGTAGTAACCAGCCAATCCCAAAAATTGGCGGATTTCCGTCGGAGTCTTAGGTGCTTCCCAGTTTTTGATGGCTTCAATCTTGGCAGGGTCTACATGGATACCCTTTTCATTCACAACGTGCCCGAGAAACTGAACTTCCCGGATTCAGAAATCACACTTCGAAAGCTTGGCATATAGCTTTTCCTGTTGAAGTAACCCTAGCAGTAATCTTAGATGTTCAGCATGCTCTTCTTTACTTTTGGAGTAGATGAGTATGTCATCGATGAATACAATGACAAATTTGTCGAGGTATGGTTTACACACGCGGTTCATGAGGTCCATGAATACCGCAGGTGCGTTAGTGAGACCGAATGGCATGACCAAGAACTCGTAATGGCCATACCGAGTGCGAAATGCTGTCTTAGCGACATCCTCCTCCCTGACGCGTAGCTGGTGATAACCGGACCGTAAATCAATCTTAGAGTAGTAACTTGACCCTTGCAGTTGGTCGAATAGATCGTCGATGCGAGGTAACGGGTATCGGTTCTTGACAGTAACCTTGTTGAGTTCCCTATAGTCGATGCACATGCGGAAAGTCCCGTCCTTTTTCTTGACAAACAGGACTGGAGCTCCCCATGGCGAAACGCTTGGTCGGATAAATCCTTTTTCCAACAGCTCTTGAAGTTGGGTAGACAGCTCCTGCAGCTCGGCTGGAGCTAGGCGGTATGGAGCCTTGGCGATGGGAGTTGCATTGCTTGCCAATTCGATTTCAAACTCCAATTGTCGATGTGGTGGAAGACCAGGTAGTTCTTCTGGGAATACATCGGAAAAATCACGGACGACAGGGATGTCTTCTATACGTTTCTCGTCCTTAGGCTGTTCGGTAATTAGTGCGAGTAAAGCGAAGGAATTCTTTTTCCGAAGATACTTCTGCGCTTGCATAAATGAGATGATGTTGGTGACGGCGCTTGCCTTGTCGCCTTGTACCGTCAGGATTTCGTCGTTCGTGAGTGGAATACGGATAGACTTTTCGAAGCAGAGGACTTCAGCCCGGACGTCGGATAGCCAGTCCATTCCGACTACCACGTCAAAACTACCCAGGGTAGTTGTTATCAAATCGATGGTAAAAGTGTGGCCCGCGAGTTTGAGTTGACAGCCGGATACGATTTGGGTCACATTTACAGATTTACCGTTGGCTAATTCTATCACATAAGGGGTCTCTAATGGTTTAAGCGTGAGATTTAGGTTCTTCCTAAAAGACTCAGATATAAAGCTCCTATCCGCACCCGTATCAAAAAGCACAGAAGCAAAATGTTCAGTAAGGGGAAACTTACCGGTGACCACGTTCGTGTCGTTTCTGGCCTCTCCGCGGCCCAATGTAAATGCGCGACCTTTGGCACCTCCTGTGCCACCGTTCCCATTGTTGTTGTTGTTATTATTGTTGTGGTTATTGTGGTTGTTTCCACCATTATTGTTGTTGTTGCGCAACTGTGGGCAGTCTTTTCTGAAATGAGCAGTACTACCACACTGGTAGCATCCCCGGTTTATACCTTGCTGCTGACCCTGAGGCCGATTCTGATTTTGTCGGGACACGATTTCCCCACGACAATCCTTTGCCGCATGTCCCATCTTGCCACATCTTTGGCAGCGATTTCCTGCACAAGGGCCGTCATGGTGAAGATTACAGCGGTTGCACTGCGGCTTTCGACCTACATAGCCGCCTGCATTCTGGTTGTTGTTGTTGTAACGATTTTGATGACCCCGATGGCTGTGGTAATGATTGAACCGTTTCTGGTTCCCTTGCTGCGGATGAGATGACGAAGACTGTCGAATGGTGGAGTCTTCAAACTTTCTTTTGTTATCTGGGGCAACTTCAGTGGTACCCCGTGCTGGCAGTTTCTTCTGTTCCACCGCTTTATCGGTGAGTTTGTGAGCCAATCGGATTGCTTGATGTTCTGTTACAGGGTTACTAGACATCACCATACCCTGAATTTCCGGAACCAGACCCCTGAGATAGAACTCGAGTCTTTTCTCCACCGTGTTGGCCAATTCAGGACACAGAAATACCAAGTCATGGTGTTTTGCGGTGTAAGCCTCAATTTCCGATCCCACCATCTTGTGGTTCCATAGAGCTTGCTCTAACTGTTGCACTCTGTCTCGTGGACAGTACTCCTCTTTAATCAGGGCCTTGAACTCAGTCCATGCCATTGCATTTGCAGCTAACAGTCCACGTGTTTGGACTTGGGCATTCCACCATGTCAGTGCCCCCTCTTCCAGTGTTGAGGCGGCGTATTTGACCTTGTTGGCCTCTAAGCAGTTGCACATTTCAAACACGGATTCCGACTTTTCGATCCAGCGGACCAGTCCAATGGGTCCTTCCGCCCCCGAGAACTTGCTTGGCTTTGCGTCAAGGAACATCTTATAGGGATTAAAGCCCCCTCCTGCTGACAGAGAACAGGAAGTCAGCAAGGAATTGTACTAGCCTCACTATTAGATTTTCACGCGAAAACTTAATAATGGTTACCTGCCGGCTGGTTCTGAACACCCGCCAATGCTGCATTCACATGCTCCTGAATCATGGCAGCTAGCTCTTCGGGCGTCAAGTTAAGGTTTCCACGTCTTCCAGTCGCCATTTAGATCTTCGAAACACAACATAAACACACTCCGATAAGTCTATACATCCAATAGAGTTATCCTACTTCATACTTTAATAATTATAAAGTTATGTCAACTCAATATGTTAAATAGTCAGAAGAAATACTTGATTAGCTGAAATCTCAACGTCTTACAAAAGTGCAAATCAAACATACGAATTCACTATAAAGTCTCAAGTTTAAATACAAGTGGAAAATAATAAACTGAAGGAAAACAAATAATATAAACGAGACATGTCAGTCGTCTACGTCTCCATTCCCCAAGTCACTGTCATTGCTGTCATCCTGTGCGGCATCTCCAGCCTCCTCAGCTGGGTCCTCCTCCGGATCCTCTTCAGGATCCTCCTCTGGATCCTCTTCTGGATCCTCCTCTACCGGCACTGGAGGGGCAGGTGCTGGTTCAAGTGCTTGATTTTGCAGTTCCTGAATGTTCCAACTATTTTCCAGGACTCTGTCCTCAAGCCAGTCAGCTCTTATCTGCTCAGCACGCAGATCTCTGGCTATGGTGTTACGATCTATCTTACTCGTACGATGCTCTTCCTCGAGCGAGTCGGTCTTTCCCGTAAGGTGTCGGATCATCCATCCTTGTGCTAAGATGGTTTCCTGCATTCTTTCTAACTGTTTTTGTTGTGTATGCACTAGGATTCTAAGCATGTCAATTCCTATTTCTACAGGATTAACCGGTTCAACCGGTACAACAATAGTTGGGCGCAACGACGACTCCTCCCCCAGAGCGAGCCTTTTCCTCGCTGCTGAGCGTGTCTCCATGCCATAAGGTGGTATGGGTTCCACCATTGGTGCCTTTCCTGGTGCTCTTGCTGGCGTAAGTCTGTCGGACGATGATGACGATGAGGATGATGACATTGCCTGTTAGGTTGTGTAGTGAGTTACGAGTTGTTTTCATTTCTTATTATGAAGGTATAACCTACCAAACACGTTTGTAGCATATTGCATAACAAGATATAATAATTCGGTGCCAAACTAAGTCTAGTGTCGTGATATCAGCTATAGTTTAGGTCTACTTCTAATGCAAACCTGGTTCTCTATAGCTAGTGGCTCTGATACCAATCTGTCACACCCTCAATTTCCACTTGTGGAGTTCTACCGCGAGACGTGTGAACAAACCAGAATCTAAGACACTAGTACATCGAACGACTCTACATGATTTGATAATACGTTTTTCCAAAATCATTTGTTGTAAATTTTAGATTACCAATATTTAGCATAAGTATCAGTTTATAAAGTTTGGGCGGAAGCAATAATAAGTAATGATGCGGGCGCCAACACAAACGCCAAAACAAAGGAAAAATCCCAAAACAATATTAATAAATGAGACTCGATAATGATGTCTTGTTCAATGCATGTGCGTGCACCTAGAGCTCCTAGCGTCCTGAGAAACATGTAAAGAAACAAGTGTCAACATTAAAGATGAGTGAGTTCACAGGTTTTCATAAATTCGTTGTTCGGTTTTAGTTTGTTACTCCGTTATCCCCAACCCGGGATAACATATCAGTTCCATTATTCCAAACCCGGAATAATAAGTTGTTGCTTCCAATATTCCCAAACTGGAATATTAAGTTGTTGTTTCTATTATCCCCAACCCGGGATAAAAAGTTGATGTTCCAATATTCCAAACCCGGAATATTAAGTTGTTCCGTAATTAAGTTTAATATTAATGTATATAGGTAGCTAGCCTAAAGTCATGTCACTAAGTGTTCGCGATCGAAGCTGACAGTTGTGCCTCCGTTTTGCCAGGCCTATCACATGGCCATGGCGATGTTAGGCCAATCATACACCCGTTGACCATACCCGGTTGGGTAGCGCGACTAGCTCGGATGGGGCTCGTCAGACCCAGTAGTACTACTTATAATTCCCCCGCTATTTAACCCAAATACTAACGATCCGAGGAGATTGTCGAGGACTTAAGTGATAAAGCTGCATAGTGACCATAACATTACATTAACATTAACTTAGTTACCGTATAGTTATGTGACGTTAAATTCGTATAACGTAAAGAGTTTGAGTTTGAGAGTGTATACATGTTTCTCCCCCTGTTGTTTAAAAACCGGATAAAGTTAGGGGCCGTGAACTCACCTTTATTAGCTCGGTTAGTGTGGCAAAGATGTTATAAGAGATGGGACCGCTAGTTGCGTCCTAACAAACCAATTAATTCCACGTCAGTGTGTAATCACACCAATACAAATTCCACACGCAATTTACTCACAAAGTGATACACACAAACAACATATCTAACACTCAAACATGCATGCAAGTATTCTCATATAATCATAGTAATCAAACAACTTATCATGAACACATTCCAAATCCATGCAACACTTTAATGCATAAAATCACAAGTTAACAACCTTCTGCTTAACACTCAATTATTCAGCTGTTTTCTAGGATTTTTATAAAATAGTTCCAGCATTCTAAAAATTCCCATACTTTTACAGTAGGTGACATTTATACCATAGAAATTTATATAATTTTTCCAAGTCCTAAATCTTTACCAATTAACCATCAATATTAATTCACTAAGCCGCAGTCAGATTTACCGCTTTCTGACTGCAGTCCACGGAAGAATTTATTTAAAAATCACTGATAGTCCGATTAACAAAATTCCAGTTGGAGTTGCCCGGAAATTTCTATACCTAGTTGCTGTACAAAAATCATGACTCAACTCTCTACTGATTTTAAAATCTAGCTTGATAAACAACCAACAAAATTCCAGAATTTTAACAGCTTTACCTACTGAACTTGTTTAGCCCTTTAAAAATATCAAACGATTTCAGAAAATTATGAATCCAGCGCCATTAGATTCCTTATTCAAATCTCTACGTTCTAGACATCAGAAAATCCGTTTTTCGACAACTAACGACCAAGTTACAGCCAGATGAAATCGGCTGTAACTTTCACTCAGCTTCCTGTTTCAGCATGTTATTATTATAAACTCGTGTAATCCCGTTCATGCGATTAATCTAAGTGATCAAGAACTGATTTCTAGTCCCAGATTAATACTAATATCCTATCCATGCAAACCCTTCTCAATACTTTAGTTTTTATACACAAACTAAAAAAACATTTCAACTGCTGAAGCAAGAAGCAGCATTTCAACTGCTTCTTGTTTGGTTTAGGGTTTAGGTTTTTGATGTGTGTTGGATTTGATCTTGGCCGAGGACTTGACTTGAACTAGAGTTTAAGACTTGTTACTCCTAGAGTCGCAATGAACCAAGGTTTAGAACGTGTCGCGGTTCGGTTAAGTTCGTGCACGTATTAAATCTAAATATTCAATCACTAAAACAATCACACAACACACAACACGTATTCATTTAATTCATACACGTTCGTACACATAGCACGTAATTAGATTGACACGTATTACGTTTAAGTTACCCGAAAAACCCGGGATATCACATTGAGGCGGGTTGAGCCAATCTCGAGTAATAGGGGTTCAGATTGGGCCGGTTAATTCGAGTTATGGATTGGTATTATGATGTAATTTTTGTGGGCTAACCAAAAGAAAGCATTTTGCTTAAATACCAATACTAGTGCGGGTAAAAGAGAATTTGTGGTCAGTGTTTAGTGATTTAACAAATTAACTATTCTTGTCTAAATCGGGGATTTGTTTAATTGATTGAGAAAAAAACGCAAATTGTTAAGAAAAGTACTATCAGATTGAGAAGAAGTAACCCCAACCCGGAATCCCGATTACAAGTTTAACACAAAAAAACATGTTTGCTGATTCAAACACCACATAGAAATGGCCTTGGAATTACTGACTTCGATTAACGATTAGGGACAGTTTTTAATAATAACCATACAACCTAACAATTCGTTAAACTATACCAATTATCCACCAAATTACCAGCCCATTAACGATGCAAGGAAATCGTCAATACGCTTAATAAGTGACAAATAATTCAAATGTAAACAAAGTTTCAAAAGTCAACACAAGTGATCAAGAATATTATTTACAAGAATCAGAAACAAAGTTTAACGTGAAAAACCTATCAATCGTTCATCCGGGGGAAGTCACAAGGGTTTTAGCCTCGCATGTTCATCATCACAGCTTTAGATCTTGATTTGGAATGAATTAGAATGAAGAAATGAGATGATTTAGGTGTTATTACTATAGAAATCGCCTACACTTTGCTTTGGATTCGTAAAAACAGATGGGGAATGGAATGGTGATCTAAAAATACGATTTAGGGTAATTAACCCAATTTCCTGGATCAGTACTCCCCAGCGCGTCGCGGGGGAGATATGTGTTATCTTCGCGTGGCGCGGACACAAGATAAATGAGGGCCCACAAATCAGTCGCTCCGCGTATCGCGGGAGCCTAACCCCTCTCCCCGCGTGGCGTGGGGTAGACACTTTTACATCACCTTGGCTTCCGGCTTGACCTGTGCAACCCATTTTCATGCGTTTACGCTCCTTTTACCTCCTTTAGCACCAGTTAAGCCTATAAAACCTGACACGCAATAAGTACAACATAAAGATACAGATGACACGTTAAAACTACGAAAACGTGTACAAAATTCATACAAATTCAATGTGTTTTCACAAACACATCATATGGTTATTTGGTTAAATTTATTAGAGATAAATGAAATGAGTTATATTTAATTAATTTCAGATGGGTTAGATAAACATAGGGGTTTATCCTATTATTATCTAATTAAATAGTTGAGTTCTACTCTAATTATAATAAAGTCATGTCCTATGTAACCTAATCAAAGTTGTGATTAAGGTTAAGTGAAAAAGTAATTAGTTTTGAGTTATTATTTGATGAATAAGATTGAGAGCTATTCATTTTAAATTATTTTCTTCAACTTTTATGTTCGTTTGATTGACGATTGGAACTTAAACTTGTATCGAAGGCAAGTTCAATCGTCTATATTAAACGAGTATTGGATTCTTAATTGGTGGCTAAGGAGTCTAATGGGTGATTAGGAAAGTCAAGGTCGGGGGTACCGGTTCGTCAGAGTAGCGATACGGGTACTATTACGATGATGGACTACGAGTAGGTTGTTCGTACGATGTCTCTGTTGTATCGGTTTTACTTAAAATCAGAAATAGTTTTTTTCTTGACGGGGTAATTTTTTGATATCTTGAAGCAATTTATAAAGGGAGATAACATCAAAAGTCAAAAGTTGTTTTATTATTTTTTTTAGGCCGAGTGCCTGAGTCACTTTTGAAGATAATTCAAAAGAAAATTAAAGGAAAAGAAGGGGAAAATATAATAAGTTGATTTGATTTTGAAAATATTATAAGTTGATTTGATTTTTCTTTGTTGGTTCAACAAGTTTAGGTTGATCATTTGGTGCTGATATTTGGTGCTGATTTGAACGAGTTAGGTTCAAGTCTTTGGGTTAAATGAGTAGGTCTAATCAATGGATATTGTCCGGGTTAAATAGATATGGGTTTGATCATGGTTTGAGTCGCATATGGGCTTAAATTCTAAGGTAATGTGTATTGATCTAAGAAAGCTAGTGTTTACTTAAGATTGCAGCTGAGTCAATGGTGGTTCGATATCTTATGACCAAAGGATGAGTTGTGGACAATGTCACACCCCAACCGATGGCAGAAACATCAGAGTGAGACGAAAACGAAATTGCAAGAGACTTCATAACGGCTAATTATGACAAGTAATTAAAGTAACAATTTTTCATTTCATGCTTAAGGTGATACATCGTTACAAAGGAAGGTACAAATTTAAAACAATACAAATTAAACGAGAAAAACATGAATTTAAACCAAGTGTGTTTCTAGTTTATCCTACTAGATTTCTTTTCAACGCATCAACATTATGTTCTTGCAATATATATTAAAGTAACATGTCAACACAAAAGCATTAGTGAGCATACAAGTTTAGTGTACTAGCATAGGTATAAAAGAATTTTAATGAGATCCATATGGCAAAAATGTATACTAAGGCATAACATATCATGAACTAGCATATATCACATATGTGTCAACCCAAAGATTCCACTAGCATAATCTTATCGTCGCAACGATACGACCTTTTGTATGATTACTTAACATAGACCCAACAAGGGCAGTGTGCTATTCCTATAGCGCTATACATGTTAAGGTAGGCTCGTACGAAGTTAATGACAAAGTATAGTGCAAGAATGGCTTCTAGCATACATGTATTCATAAAGTATAAACATATATAGCATGTATAACATATTCGCTTGTATGAATTTAGTATTTGCATATGTGTGTTTGTGTGAGTTTTAGTATGGTAAAATATATTGCACCAAAAAGTGTAACAACGGAAATAGGGTCATGTATGCTCATGGTTTGCGAAGTAATTCCCCACTTAGTGAGTTTGACGAGTCTTGAGTTGTGGAACACCAAAGTTAGCCTAAGAGGGGAACGAAGATGTGTGAGTTGCAGTTTTTGTTTAACGGATTGGATTTGGAATTTTAAAGTTAACGTATACGAACGTAAATGAGGTACCATGAGAATGGTCATGCAAGGAGGTAGGATGAATTCCATCCATTTAACCTCATTATATGATTCACCAAAGCACAAAATCATCAACTTTGTTGATGACTTCGGTTGGTCATGAATATGAAAATAATAAGACTAAAACCTACCAAATCTACAAATAACCAAGTGAGCTAGCTAGATGTGTGCATCCCATACATTGATGGTGTTTGGGGACGTGATGTACCTTGTCCCTTTGTTGGAGCAGACAAGAGTTTTGTGTCATTTTAAATTGAACCTTTTCCTTACATTCCTGGAGCTCGTCTAGAGAAGTCCTTCTCGGTTGAAGTGGTGGATGGTAAACCTATCTCCATTGATTCCATCTTTCATGGTTGTACTTTGAATCTTAATGAGCACGACTTCGCCATCGATCTTATACCCATGCAATTGGGTAGCTTTGACGTTATTGTTGGTATGGATTCACTCTCTTAAAATCGTGTGGAAGTCGTTTGTTTTAAGAAGTTCATTTATATCCTCTTGAAGATGGTCAAGTATTGAAGATTTATGGGGAAAAGCCTTCTAATGGGATTAAGGTTATGTCTCATATCCAAGCCCTAAAGTACTTGTGTAACAAGTATGTGGCTTTTCTTGCCCATGATGTGGAAGCCAAAGTTGAGAAGAAGAAGATTTAAGATATTCCCATCATTCATGATTTCCCTGAAGTATACCCTGATGATGTATCTAGTCTTCCTCTTGCTCGATAAGTCAAGTTTCATATTGATCTTGTACATGGTGCAACTCGTGTGGCTAAGTCTCATTATTGTCTCGCACCATCTGAAATGCAAGATTGGCCAGTTAACTTCAAGAGTTGTTTAACAATGTTTTTTTTTCATCTAAGTTCTTCACCATGGAGCGCACCTATTCTTTTCGTGAAAAAGAAGGATGGATTGTTTCACATGTGCATCGCTTATCGTGAACTTAACAAGCTTGCAATTAAGATTTTGTATCCTCTACCTAGAATCGATGATTTTTTCGTTCAACTACAAGGAGCTATATGTTTCTCCAAGATTGGTCTTCGTTCTAGGTATCATCAACTTCGTGTTTGTGAAGATGACATTCCAAAGACTACCTTTCGTACAAGGTATGGTCAGTACGAGTTTATAGATATGCCGTTTGGTCTAACTAATGCACCTGCTATGTTTATGGATCTTATGAACCGTGTGTGCAAACCTTATTTGGAAAAGTTCCTAATTGTTTTCATTGACGACGTTTTAATCTACTCCAAATCCAAATCAGACCATGAGCAAAGCTTGCGCTTGTTCTCGACCTTTTGAGGAAAGAAAAATTGTATTCCAAATTCTCCAAGTGTGGATTTTGGCTTAAGGAAGTTCAATTCTTGGGTCACATCTTAAGTAAAAAGGGTATTCATGTAGACCCTGCTAAAATCGACGTTGTCAAGAATTGGAGTACGCCAACTACATCTACTGAAGTTCGTTCTTTTCTTGGTTTAGTGGGCTATTATCGTTGTTTCAATTTCTCCAAGATTGCTTTACCACTCATTGCCTTAACCTATAAAGGCAAGCCTTACGAGTGGGGTTCTACGCAAGAGCATGCATTTTAGATGCTCAAGCAAATGTTATGTGATGCTCCTATTCTAACTATTCTAGTGGGAAATGATGATTTTGTGGTGTATTATGATACATCAAACCAAGGTCTTGGTTGCGTTCTCATGCAACGAGACAAGGTTATCGCTTACGCATCACGGCAACTCAAGATTCATGAAAAGAACTATACGACACACGATCTTGAACTCAGTGCTGTCGTTATACAATCATGGGAATTCATTCATGTCTATGTGTTAATTGTGCTATATGTTAAACATTATTCGTTGTGGGCTATTCATGCTTTGATCATTAACAAAACCAAGCCTAAGGAAGTAGATAATAGTGTTATTGGTTTGACCACCCGCCCAAATTGGTATTTGGATATCGAAACCGATTTTATTCAAGCATTAAGATTTGTTTCGTGTAGGTTTAATCAAATACTAATTTGTTTATTCATAAATTAATACATGGACTTATGATTCACTATTTTATATTATATGTATCAAAATCTATGTCTACTTACCAACATGTTAGTTAACCCTTTATTTTATACATGATACATGTTTTGGTCAAAAATCGGTTTAAGGATAATGTAACCAAACTTTGATTGTAAGGTAGAGTGCTAATGCGTTGAACAACTGTATGAACAAAGGAGAAATGTAAACAACGATGAACACAGAGATTTGTACGAGGAAAAGGCCCTTGATCTTTAGAAGATCTCCGGCATAAAAAACGTCGGGTGATGGAAACTACCGATCACCAACTATATTGCATAAAAAATTACAACTTTGGATGATCTTGAGCTTGTTACAATTGAATTCTAGTGTGTGTATGTATGAGAGCAGTTTCGGAGCAACAAGTGTGCGAGTTGTGTATGTGTTGTATATTCTAATTCAAGCTCAAAACCCCTGATGTAATTGGAAATATCTATCTAACTAACTATCTGAAAAATGTGCAAGTCTCCCATGTTTTCCATAACGATTACACTTGATTATGCACGTGCATATTCGAAGCATATCCGACGAGATTCCAGCAAAGACTAAGTCCACGTCGTCTATTACCTACGTACAAAGATTAGTAATACGGAGAACAATTGTTAGATAACATAAGTTAAAATAAGGATCCTTGATCCTCAGACTTCATGTGACACCCACTAAGGATTAGTGATCCAGGCCCGGTCTCAGGATACATGATCTAGACTTTATAAAACTTGCCCCTTAACAATTTCCCCCAAATATGGCATATAAGATATGAATCGAATCTGTCATATTTCCGTTAGATGCGGACTAGCCGTTGCGAGTCTGACATCATCAATAGGACTGCCTGCAATAAACATCACGATAAATAGGGTAGAGATAGAGTTAGAAAAACCATTTACGATAGAGAATCCCCATTTAAATCTTCATCCCGGAGACCCTTCAGGTATTCTCTCTCTTCTTTTCTTTTCCCTTATTTCTGTAATCGTCTCTTTCTTTAGAAATTCATGGCGAAAGTGGCGACTCGATCCTCTCCAAATAAGGATCGTGAACGTAATAGTCCACCTAAAAGCCAAAACCTACTGAAAAACCCTTCCTCTGAGCTGTGTAGATTCACTGATCCTGAAGTTGATTAGTTACACAACTGTTTCCCAAAGGGAACCATCTTTAGGCCTTTTGACTCTTTGTTGAAGAGTGAATCTGAATCCTCCGTTTGGATTTGTTTCCCTGCTACGCCATTCCAAATCAGCTATACCTACCCATTTCCATCATTCACCCAAAGCTTCTTCACCCACAAGGTCTGTGTTACAACCAAGCGATGCCAATGCTCTAGAGGGTGTTATACACTTTTGAGCAAATCATAAGAGATCAGGGCTTAAGTCTCTCACTTTCTGAACTTCCACACCTATATAACCTTATGTCTCATGGATCCCACCGGGTTTTTTTTCAAAGTTAAACCTCAGCAAATGCTCCCACTCCTCAATACTACCAAAAATGATACCTCTTGGAAGAACCAGTTCTTCTTCGTGAGGAAGGACTCTATTCCTTCACGGAATAGTCTTCCAAGAAAGTGGAAGTTAAAGGGTAGGATATAGGATCCTTAGGTTAGGAATGTAGAGAGTTCTTTCTTATTTGATGAGGATAACTGATCTTGTTTTGTTTATTTGTGTAGTAACCAACTTTGCTTCTCTCGCTGATACTCCTGGAACTGCAGAAAGGGTTGCTGCATTCTGGGCATTAGATACAACAATAAGAACTTTCAAGCCAAAAGCAAAGGATTTAGAAGATAATTCCTCCACCTCCTTCACAATGTCAAGCAAGTATCCATGAAATGTTTACAAAATAGAATAAAAATAAAGGATCATGAATACTTATCTTTGTTTATTTTGAATAGGTGCTGACAAGTCCTCATCCAAGTCTGCTTCAAAGTTGGCCTCAGAGACATCGACAACATAATCTCCCCCTGCTCGATCAAGAAAGAGTTGGCCAAAGGCCAAAGCCAACAGGAGCCCAAGGTCATGACTACCCGTGCCAAGGCTAGGTCCAAGAGGAAGAAGCCAAGCGAGTCTGCCGAAGACACCCTTCAGATAGAGCAGCAGGTTCATGTAACATTTGCCAAAAACGGGTTTTCAAAATCCGCTCCGTTTTGTAATCGAATATCAAGTTATAAATGTCACGTTGTGTATTTATGGTTATTTTGATTTTTAATGATACATAATTAATAAACAAACTAAACTATAAAAATTATTTTTGATAAAAAGTGAAAACAAAATAAATAAAAATAAAATGTTGCTGCCGGGACTCGAACCCGGGTCAGCTGGTTTATAACTTCAAAGTCTTAACACACACCCACATCACCACTCCGCCACATGTTATTATCTGTCATTTCTAGGAAACAAATAACTCTTATACACAAATATAGTTAAACCGGTTGCGCCAACTGAGAAACTGAAATCGGCAATTCAACCGTCTAATCGTTTGATTAATCGCACATTCAGGTTTATAACCGATGCACCGACGATTTTAATCAATTCGGAATTGATTGAACATCAATTTTCATCATCATCGGTTTTTATAACCGAAAATAATCAAAGTCCAAATTACTTCAATCAAAACCCTTCTCGCGACTCAGAGACATCAGACAAACATTCCATTTCACTTCCGTCACACTTTCAGTCCATCAGAACGCTTAAATCAACTCGCCGGAAAATTCTGTAAGGTTCGCCAGAAAACCGTATTTGTCCTCAAATCGGTAATTTCTTCAATACCATCGTAGTCTAACAGTTGTTAAGCTGTTTCTAACTCAAATCTTCCACTTGAGATCGAATTCAGGCACCGTTATCAGATAATTCCAGTTCGCCGGAGAATTTCTGGAAATCTTTAATTCCGTCTGTGAAACGATAAGGACCTTCAATCGCACTATTAACGTTTGTTTATCACTTCAATTCCATGATTGGCTAATCAAAATGGTTAATTGTTTGGTTCAGTTGAGGTGCACAAAAACAGAGCCGACGCATTGCCGGAAACTCTGTGATAAATCATTCCTACGGTATGTTACTTCTAACACCGTCTCTGCCATTTCATTTTAGCCTTAAGAATGATTGTTAATCGTAAAAAACAAGAAAACGGATTAGTAATTCTGTCGACTGTAATTTGAATGAAGAAGACGAAGTTAGTTAAGTTATAAGTTTATTTAAAATCAGTAATATGAACGGGTTAGACACACAGTCCAACGGTGGACTGTGTGCAAAACATAGTCGCATGTCACGAGTTCGATCCCTGATACACGCACTCCGTTATGTAATAAAATGCCTTTTTGTTTAAAACTAAACCGGGTTAACTCCGTTAGTTGTTAAGTATAATAAAAACCGAGATATTAACCAGGTTAGACACACAGCCCAGCGGTGGACTGTGTGCAACACTAAGTCGCACGTCACGCGTTCGAAACCTGTTACTGGCACCGGTTGAACGAATTAAAATGTTTTTGAAATTAAAGAATTTTGGTTAAATCGAATTAGTATATAAATATAATTAAAAACAAGATTATTTCGGGTTAGACACGTAGCTCAGTTGGTAGAGCTGCGTGCACGCGAACGGGAGGTCTCGGGTTCGAGCCTCACCTGGCGCAAACAATTTCACTGACCGAACCGGTCAACAGGTCAACAAGTCAACGGTCAACGGTCAACGCAAAATAAACAATTTTTTTATATTTTTATTTATTTAATTTAATTTAAAAATCAATTAAAAATACTTAAAAATAACATTTTTAAAGATAGAAAATAGTCTTAAACTCACAAAAATATATCTAAAAATTCCATTA
Organism: Scalesia atractyloides; assembly: GCA_947069175.1. Classification (NCBI taxonomy): domain Eukaryota; kingdom Viridiplantae; phylum Streptophyta; class Magnoliopsida; order Asterales; family Asteraceae; genus Scalesia; species Scalesia atractyloides. Next base: position 19,127,785 of record CAMTDV010000026.1, read on the forward strand.
AAATCCTTAATAAAATCCACTCATTTGCTATATTTTTCCGTTATTATTTAGGTTAGTAATTCTCGTTGTTCAATTCTCCCGACTCGTGCGCATCTCATCATCTCCAATCCAACGCACCCAATGTGAGTGAATCTTACAAATTCCCCGTTTTAATCACGTTTTGGGGTGTATCATGTGTCTTGCTATATATTATATTTAAATCATTGTGCATATATCATATCATGAACATCTGTATTCAGTTTGTTTCAACTGTTGTGTGGTTATCGTTAGATGCAATTTATTATTTTCAGTACATGCAATTTCATAGGCCGCCGCTCCCCATTACATTATGAGCGTTGAGCATGTTCCCCATTACATTATGAGCGTGAACCTGGCGTGCCCACATACGATCGGCCCCGTTTGATTGAGCCTTGATCGCACAGACATTTTCATTTTCAGTACATGCAATACGATCGGCTCCGTTTGATTGAGCCTTGATCGCACAGTTTCATTCATGTTATTTACCGTATGATGTTGGTATGTTAATGTATGCTATCATGTGTTATTGTATGTTATAGTTGTGATTGCTATTGCTACTGCTTGGTTATTTACATTTGCTCAATTATGATTATGCACAATTTTTCATTGATAAACTAACAAGAAAATCAATAACAAATGTTTATCTAACAAGGTTCACTCGCCAACTTATGTTGACCCAAAAACCCCCATTTTTACACATGATACAGGTGAACCAGCAGCAGCCAGAAACACATAGGATTGGACTAGAAGAATAAAATGATTTAGAGTTTGGGATTGTTATGTTTGGTTTATTTTCTTTGTATTGTATGGACATGTTTGGATATTTGGAAATGTAACTTTGACTTTAATAAATATGAAACATATTAGTAAATATCATGAGCTTTGGTGATAACCCAATTATGCCCCGACTCTTATTCCGCTGCGGGTCGGGGTGTGACAGATTGGTATCAGAGCCATGACTATAGGGATATAGGATAGGTTATTAGACCCTTAGAGCCTATACTATAGTTGATTAGAAACTTATAAGATTTTTGTGTGTTACATGCCAAATTTCATGGTGTTTATATGTTTTATGTTAAATGTTACATTCAATGTTATGCAAGCATGTTCATAAGTATGTATTATCATATAATGCCTATCATGAATCATATACTCATAACATATCACATCCATGAAAGCACACACCACATCATGATTGCTTTTACAATGATTTTTTTGTGTTTTCAAATCTCATCAAAGTGAGTTCTCATGACGGGCATATAGTAACTGGAAGGGTATCAGTACCGGTAGTCGGAACGTCCTGTCTAGGCTGGCATTCGTATAAATCCAAAATAAAGGACCAGTTTGCCTACCTGGGGACTAACGATGAGAGTACGAAGTACCTATTAGGCCAAAGCATGCTATACCAAACGTCGTGTGAGCTAACCCCACTTTGAGTTATCATTGTGTCTACACCTGGACACGTTCCGACCAAACATCTCATGAACATATTTTGTGGTTTGCATTCGGGTGACGCAAGTGTTAAATCGCCAATACTAATGTGAATCCTACCAAGCCAATAGCCATGGGGGCCCACATGACTATATAGGTGAAGGTATGGGGGACATTTGAGGCCCAACATGAGCAAACCCAAGACATCCTATGGATGTAGTTGCATTATTGATATTTATGTTATTTTCATTTTCTTAAAGACACATGACACCTAAAAAGACACCATAAACTCACAATCTTCTTATGTATGTTCCTGTAGATGTCGTCCAGACAACAACGAAGGGGTAAACGATCAGGAAGGTCTCAGGAACGCTTGGCCACACAAATTGCGAAGCAAATGGCCACGATACTGCCTGACATTATGGTCCAAGTACAACAAGCCCTCGCTACAAATCCTACTAACCCTCCCCAACAACATGACCAGAACATCGACAACCCTCCTACCAGCAAATGCTCATATAAACATTTCAAGTCTTGTGATCCTCCTAAATTTGAAGGGACCGAAGGTGTCACCGCCCTTCTCCACTGGTTTGAGGAGATGGAAAACACTTTTCTCAACTGCGATTGTCCTGAGGATCGCAAGGTTCGATACGCCACCGGGAGACTATTTGGGGTAGCTCTCACTTGGTGGAATACTGAGAAAGGGAAGAGGGGAACTGAAGATGCAATGGCCTTAACTTGGGAGGAGTTAAGGGAAATCATGACTAGGCGTTTCTGTCCTAGGAGTGAAATTAAAAAGTTGGAGGACGAATTTCATTCTTTAAAACAGAAGGAGGGGGATCACACCACCTATAATAAGAGGTTCTTGGAGTTGAACCAAATGGTTCCAAATTTGTTTACTCCAACTTATCGTTTGATCGAGCATTATATTCGAGGACTTCCCTCGAAAATTCAAGATTCAGTTCTCAGCATTTCACCGGTAACACTTGAAGCTGCTATGGAGCTAGCGACTGAACTGACCGAGAATCGGATTCGCAACGGGAAGTTTAAAGAGGAGAAAAAGAAAGCCCCTGTTGAGGGTCAAACTTCAAACCATTCCATTTCTTCCTCTAAGTTTGCTAACAAGAGGAAGCGCAACACCAGAAATTTCGCAGTTACACAAACCAACTCCCCTATTCCTGCTGCACCCATTACCCAAGTCGCTCCTTCACCTGCACCATACAAAAGACCCTACTCTGGCCCGTTACCAAAATGTAACCGTTGCCAATATCACCATTCTCCTGATTATCCTTGCCAGCATTGCACCGGCTATGGTCGCGCGGGTCATACGGTTCAAACCTGCCGCATGCCCCAGCGAACGAACCGCCACCAACCTTTAACCCAAACCCACCAACAATTAATGGGTCAAGCCCAACAACCCCTACTATTACCACCCACCCAACACCTAGCCCAAACATATTACCAACCCAATTATCCTATGGGCCAACCTATGCGGGCTTGCTACAATTGCGGAGACCCAAGCCATTTCAGAAACACTTGTCCAAGGTTGGTAAACATTATTCATGCTCAGGCTCAAGCCAACCCAGTGAATCAAGCGAACCAAGCTCCTCCACCTACAAGAGGAAGAGCTTTCAATATCAACGCTAATCAGGCTAGGGCCGACGGCAATGTGGTTAACGGTACGTTCCTTATAAATGGTAGATATGCATCTATGTTATTTGATACTGGTGCAGATAGAAGTTTTGTGTCTTTAGAATTTGAACCTATCTTAAACCAAAATCGGGATAAGCTCACGGAATCCATAACGGTAGAAGTTGCTAACGGGAAACCAGTTTCATTAAGTTCTATATTACGCAACTGTACACTCACCTTAAACGACCACGATTTCTCAGTCGACCTTATTCCTATGAAGCTGGAAGTTTTGATATCATAATTGGTATGGACTGGCTCAGTCAACATCAGGCAGAAGTTGTATGTCGCGAAAAATTTATACGTATTCCTCTTTCAAACGGTCAGACTCTTCGAATCTTTGGTGAGACCTCGTCAAAGGGGCTCAGCTTAATGTCTTGTCTTCAAGCCCAAAAATATCTTTGCAAAAATTATGTCGCGTTTTTAGCTCATATCATCAAAAAGGGGACCATGGAGAAGAAACTTGAAGACATTCCAGTAGTAAAAGATTTCCCGCGAGTTTTTCCTGACGACATTTCAGGACTTCCTCCAGTTAGAGAAGTCGAATTCCGTATTGATCTTATACCTGGTGCTACACCAGTTGCAAAGTCTCCTTATAGGTTAGCCCCCTCTGAAATGCAAGAGCTAGCCAGTCAATTACAAGAGTTGACTGACAAGGGATTCATACGTCCTAGCTCATCGCCTTGGGGTGCACCTGTCCTTTTTGTAAAGAAGAAAGATGGATCGTTTCGTATGTGCATCGACTACAGAGAGCTTAACAAATTAACAATCAAGAATCGCTCTCCTTTACCACGCATTGATGATCTTCTTGACCAACTTCAAGGTGCCAATTGCTTTTCAAAAATCGACCTTCGATCTGGCTATCATCAACTTAGAGTACATGAAGAAGACGTCCCAAAGACTGCTTTCCGAACTCGTTATGGCCATTATGAATTCATGGTCATGCCATTTGGTTTAACCAACGCACCAGCTGTCTTGATGGACCTAATGAACAGAGTCTGCAAACCTTATCTTGATCGATTTGTTATAGTCTTCATCGACGACATTCTTATTTATTCAAAGTCTAAATCTGATCATGAGCGTCATCTTCGACTCATCCTTACACTTCTAGAGAATGAAAAGCTTTACGCCAAATTCTCCAAATGCGAATTCTGGTTAAAAGAGGTGCAATTCCTCGGACATGTAGTCAATGACAAGGGAATACATGTCGACCCCTCAAAGATCAAAGCGGTACAAGAATGGCAAGCTCCACGTACACCAACTGAAGTAAGATCTTTTCTTGGTTTGGCTGGTTATTATCGTCGATTCATCTCAAACTTCTCACGCATTGCTGTACCACTCACGGCTTTAACTCACAAGGGAAAACCTTTCATATGGGGACCCAAGCAGGAAGAAGCCTTCCAAACTCTTAAACAAAAACTTTGTGATGCACCAATCCTTACTCTTCCTGATGGTTGTGATGATTTCGTGGTCTATTGCGACGCGTCAGGGCAAGGATTAGGTTGCGTTCTAATCAAAGAGGAAAAGTTATAGCTTATGCTTCGAGACAACTCAAGACGCATGAGAAGAACTACACCACTCATGACCTAGAACTTGGAGCCGTTGTGTTCGCTCTTAAGATATGGAGGCATTATCTCTATGGTACTAAGTGTGAAATATACACTGACCACAAGAGTCTTCAACATATCTTCAATCAAAAAGAGTTAAACATGAGGCAACGAAGATGGGTCGAACTTCTAAATGATTACGACTGTGAAATTCGATACCACCCTGGCAAAGCAAATGTGGTGGCTGATGTACTTAGTCGAAAGGGTTATGCAAACTCCATTCGTCTTCTATGTTCGCAAATTATAACCGACATTAAAGATCAAATTCGAGAAGCCCAACATATTTCAGTTACGGAAGATGATGTACGAAAGGAGATGTCCTGTGGAGCTGAACTTAAAATTGAAACTAAATCTGACGGTATTCTGTACTACCTAGATTGTATCTGGATTCCTAACCACAACAATCTTCGTGAAACTCTTATGAAGGAAGCTCACAAAACGCGATACTCTATAAACCCAGGAGCCGATAAGATGTATCAAGACCTACGATATACCTATTGGTGGCCTGGAATGAAAAAGGATATTGCTGTTTTTGTTTCCATGTGCCTTACATGTTCCAAGGTGAAAGCTGAACACCAAAGACCCTCAGGACTTCTGGTCCAACCTGAAATACCTGTATGGAAGTGGGAAAATATAACCATGGATTTCATTACCGGGTTACCTCGCACTTCTGGTGGGTATGACACTATATGGGTAATTATAGACCGACTTACAAAATCAGCTCACTTTATTCCTATCCGCGAAGATTTCAAGAACGAAAAGCTTGCTCGTATTTATATCAGCGAAATCGTAAGCCGACATGGGGTACCGTTAAGCATTATTTCTGATCGTGATGGTCGTTTCACTTCACGAACATGGCAAGCAGTACAATCCGCTATGGGTACGCGATTAGATCTCAGTACCGCCTATCATCCTCAAACTGATGGACAATCTGAACGCACCATTCAAACTCTTGAAGATATGCTTCGAGCATGTGTCATAGACTTCAAGGGAAATTGGGACGCTCATCTACCGTTAGTTGAATTTTCGTACAACAACAGCTATCATTCAAGCATCGGCATGGCACCTTTTGAAGCTTTATATGGTCGTAAGTGCCGATCTCCTGTATGTTGGCACGAAATTGGGGAAGCTCAAATCACTGGTCCAGAATTGATCCAAGAAACCACAGACAAGATCCATCAAATCCGAAACAATCTTCTAGCGGCCCAAAGTCATCAAAAGAGTTATGCAGATAAACGACGGAAGCCTTTAGAGTTTAACATTGGTGATCATGTACTTCTAAAAGTATCACCGTGGAAGGGAGTAGTTCGTTTTGGTCAAAAGGGCAAGCTAGCACCACGCTACGTAGGACCTCTCAAGATACCCGAAAGAGTAGGACCTGTAGCATACAAGCTTGATCTACCAGAACTCAACAGGATTCATCCCACATTCCACGTATCAAACTTGAAGAAGTGCCTCGCTGATGAAAACCTCCACATTCCTCTGGAAGATATTCAGATTGATGAATCTATGCATTTTATTGAAAGACCAGTAGAGATCATGGACTTCGGAGAGAAACGTCTACGACGGAGTCGCATTCCAATTGTTAGGGTACGCTGGGAGTCGAAACGGGGAACTGAGTTTACTTGGGAACGTGAAGACTCAATGCGTGAAAAATACCCGCATCTTTTTCCTACTACTTCAACTACTTAAATTTCGGGACGAAATTCCTAAAAGTAGGGGATACTGTAACATTTGTCAAAAACGGGTTTCCAAAACCCGCTCCGTTTTGTAATCGAATATCAAGTTATAAATGTCACGTTGTGTATTTATGGTTATTTTGATTTTTAATGATACATAATTAATAAACAAACTAAACTATAAAAATTATTTTTGATAAAAAGTGAAAACAAAATAAATAAAATTAAATGTTGCTGCCGGGACTCAAACCCGGGTCAGCTGGTTTATAACTTCAAAGTCTTAACACACACCCACATCACCACTCCCCCACATGTTATTATCTGTCATTTCTAGGAAACAAATAACTCTTATACACAAATATAGTTAAACCGGTTGCGCCAACTGAGAAACTGAAATTGGCAATTCAACCGTCTAATCGTTTGATTAATCGCACATTCAGGTTTATAACCGATGCACCGACGATTTTAATCAATTCGGAATTGATTGAACATCAATTTTCATCATCATCGGTTTTTATAACCGAAAATAATCAAAGTCCAAATTACTTCAGTCAAAACCCTTCTCGCGACTCAGAGACATCAGACAAACATTCCATTTCACTTTCATCACACTTTCAGTCCATCAGAACGCTTAAATCAACTCGCCGGAAAATTCTGTAAGGTTCGCCGGAAAACCGTATTTGTCCTCAAATCGGTAAGTTCTTCAATACCATCGTAGTCTAACAGTTGTTAAGCTGTTTCTAACTCTAATCTTCCACTTGAGATCGAATTCAGGCACCGTTATCAGATAATTCCAGTTCGCCGGAGAATTTCTGGAAATCTTTAATTCCGTCTGTGAAACGGTAAGGACCTTCAATCGCACTATTAACGTTTGTTTATCACTTCAATTCCACGATTGGCTAATCAAAATGGTTAATTGTTTGGTTCAGTTGAGGTGCACAAAAACAGAGCCGACGCATTGCCTGAAACTCTGTGATAACTCATTCCTATGGTATGTTACTTCTAACACCGTCTCTGCCATTTCATTTTAGCCTTAAGAATGATTGTTAATCGTAAAACAAGAAAACGGATTAGTAATTCTGTCGACTGTAATTTGAATGAAGAAGACGAAGTTAGTTAAGTTATAAGTTTATTTAAAATCAGTAATATGAACGGGTTAGACACACAGTCCAGCGGTGGACTGTGTGCAAAACATAGTCGCATGTCACGAGTTCGATCCCTGATACACGCACTCCTTTATGTAATAAAATGCCTTTTTGTTTAAAACTAAACCGGGTTAACTCCGTTAGTTGTTAAGTATAATAAAAACTGAGATATTAACCAGGTTAGACACACAGCCCAGCGGTGGACTGTGTGCAACACTAAGTCGCACGTCACGCGTTCGAAACCTGTTACTGGCACCGGTTGAACGAATTAAAATGTTTTTGAAATTAAAAGAATTTTGGTTAAATCGAATTAGTATATAAATATAATTAAAAACAAGATTATTTCGGGTTAGACACGTAGCTCAGTTGGTAGAGCTGCGTGCACGCGAGGTCTCGGGTTCGAGCCTCACCTGGCGCAAACAATTTCACTGACCGAACCGGTCAACAGGTCAACAAGTCAACGGTCAACGGTCAATGGTCAACGCAAAATAAACAAATTTTTTTATATTTTTATTTATTTAATTTAATTTAAAAATCAATTAAAAATACTTAAAAATAACATTTTTAAAGATAGAAAATAGCCTTAAACTCACAAAAATATATCTAAAAATTCCATTAAAATCCTTAATAAAATCCACTCATTTGCTATATTTTTCCGTTATTATTTAGGTTAGTAATTCTCGTTGTTCAATTCTCCCGACTCGTGCGCATCTCATCATCTCCAATCCAACGCACCCAATGTGAGTGAATCTTACAAATTCCCCGTTTTAATCACGTTTTGGGGTGTATCATGTGTCTTGCTATATATTATATTTAAATCATTGTGCATATATCATATCATGAACATCTGTATTCAGTTTGTTTCAACTGTTGTGTGGTTATCGTTAGATGCAATTTATTATTTTCAGTACATGCAATTTCATAGGCCGCCGCTCCCCATTACATTATGAGCGTTGAGCATGTTCCCCATTACATTATGAGCGTGAACCTGGCGTGCCCACATACGATCGGCCCCGTTTGATTGAGCCTTGATCGCACAGACATTTTCATTTTCAGTACATGCAATACGATCGGCTCCGTTTGATTGAGCCTTGATCGCACAGTTTCATTCATGTTATTTACCGTATGATGTTGGTATGTTAATGTATGCTATCATGTGTTATTGTATGTTATAGTTGTGATTGCTATTGCTACTGCTTGGTTATTTACATTTGCTCAATTATGATTATGCACAATTTTTCATTGATAAACTAACAAGAAAATCAATAACAAATGTTTATCTAACAAGGTTCACTCGCCAACTTATGTTGACCCAAAAACCCCCATTTTTACACATGATACAGGTGAACCAGCAGCAGCCAGAAACACATAGGATTGGACTAGAAGAATAAAATGATTTAGAGTTTGGGATTGTTATGTTTGGTTTATTTTCTTTGTATTGTATGGACGTGTTTGGATATTTGGAAATGTAACTTTGACTTTAATAAATATGAAACATATTAGTAAATATCATGAGCTTTGGTGATAACCCAATTATGCCCCGACTCTTATTCCGCTGCGGGTCGGGGTGTGACAGTTCCTGACTTTGTCACCAAGGTAAGGATCACTGATGCTTATAACAAGTCCTGTCTTTTTGTAAGGATCACTTATCCTGACCATCATACTTGTTATCTGCAGAGGCTTGCCCAAATCTAGGCTATCCAGGGTAAACGCCTAGCTGATGCTGAAGAGGGTCTAGCTGATCTTCGCGCATTGCCACTGCTAAGGATAAAAGGATCTCCTAGCTTGAGAAGAATATCAACAGCCTGGAGAAGCATGTTGGTGCATATTTATGAAAACAACTTAGATTTGGTCTTTGGATATCTTGTAATTAGTAAAATGATAAATGGTTAGCGGGTTTAGTTTTGTAATAGTTAATTAGAAGTAATTGGGCTAAACCAGACACCATATAGCATATGGTAGACAAATTGGGCCTAGACCCAATAGCAGTCCATGTGGTGAAACCCTAGCCCAGTTGTATAACCTGTCTCTATATATAGGGAGGTTGTCATTAGGGTTAAGGTTGCTCAATTAGTTGATAAGGGAATTGGCTAATTACTTCAGAGAGAATTGAAAGAGAGAGTCTTGAATTGATTGTAAACACTTGTGTTGGATAATCAATAGAAGACAGTTTGAAAGTAATTGTGTTGTGTTCTTGTTCGGTTTCTGTGAAATCTGATCTAGGGGATTCCGCACTCTAGATTGGATAGACGATTCTGTGACAATCCATACGGATTAGGGGACCTACAAAGCAGATGATCATAGCTGAGATACAGGCGAACAAAGCTCAATTGGATGCTGCTGACGAAGCCAAGGTCTGTGCAGCTCAAGCCATTCTACGGGCAAGGATCAAAATAGTCCAAGACGCTATGGATCCTGCCTTTAACAGGTCTAAATGGGATTTTGCTGGGTGGAGGTAGAGACTCCTAGAGCTGGTGGTGAAGAGCAGGCTGAGTCGGTGCACATGCTGGAAGTTGGGAGCAGTGGGACAAAGGAGGTAGTCGAGGAGGTAGGAGCTGAAGGGGGCAAAGAAGGTGGTGATGCAGCTAGTGGTGACGCTGCGATGGTGGGCAATGAAGGATAATATAGACGAGGCCTAAGCCCACTTTTTTAGGATTTTTGGTTTTTGGTTAATGTTGTTTTTAATTTGAACAATTCATGGTCTGTAATGATGAACAATAGTTTCTAGGATAAGGATCCATGATCCTTAAGACAATAGGGGGTGGTAAAGGTGGATGGGCCCCTCTATTTGTGGAGGATGAAGCCTTTGACGCCCCTCGCTTTTAATATCCTGCACTTCATGAACAATCAGTATGGATACCCTTTATCAACCCAAGTGGACATGCCACATTTTCCTGGTAGAAACTTGGGTTGATGATTTTGACAACTTTTTAAAAAGGGTTTTAATAAAAATAACAACTTTAAACTATATCTTGTGTTGAATTTTTATCTCCAGAATATTGCTTTGATATGTTTATGTTCATTATTAGCCTTATTTTGTAAATCTTAGAGAATTTTGGATTTGTCAAGAGTACACAAATTCTCTATAAAAACTCCAGAAATCATAAGTAATATGATCAAGGATCATATATCCTTACTAATGGTCTAGGGTGTAACCAATGTGATAAATAAACATAAGGACAAAACATACCGGAGAATCCAAGTTAGGATTCTATATCCTTAAGAGTTATAACTGCATCAATAGGCCAAAGAAATCAGTTAGGATTTAAGGATTTAGGATCCTTAGTTGCAAACCTTTAAGGCCTCAAGAACCTGTAAAAAAAATAATGCCCAAATTAGCTGGGGACAAGCCCAAATTCCTTGGGATCTGGCCAGCACCAGGGACAAGCCCAACGTAAGTGACATGAAAATGCCAAAACCTTAGCTAACGTGAAAACGTTAGAAACCTTAGGATAACCGAATTTGTGGTACGTCTACCATTACACTTGAGATCCTACATATGGCCAACACAAATGAAATTGTCAGCCAGTAAAGCGTGTACTGGTCTCATTGCCTCGAACCATACTTAGATAGTCGTGCGCTACTGGCGGGGTGTCAAAAATCTTTAAACCTTAGAAGGTATAAGATACCTTAAATGTGGGAGAGAGGTGGCCAACCCCTTAATCCTATTTGAATAAATGTTAAATACTCTGGAAAAGCTTAAAACTTGATAAAAATGGATGTTAAAGGTTTAACATCCTTTCCTTATAATTAATAATAAGTATAAAATTAAAGAGAGTGAAAGTGAGATGCTACCGAAGTAAGGATCATATATCCTTTGAGGATCCTAGATCCTGGGTCAGAATACTAGAGTCTCTAAGTATCCTTGATCCTTATTACATGAAGTATCTTTTCAGATGAACAACATTCCAAGCTCTTAGTAGAAGATCACCATCCACAGTCAATAAGCGATATGCCCCCTTTCCAGCTTCTGCTTCTATCAAGTAGGGACCTTCCTATTTTGGTGCTAATTTGCCATCAGCTAGATTCGTAGTGTTCTGAAATGCTTTTCTTAGTACCAAATCACCAACTTGAAATCTTCTGATCCTGACATTCTTATTGTATGCTCCATCCATTCTTTGTTGATAGCTAGCCATCCTTATTCTTTCCAAGTCTCTGAGCTTATCCACAGTATCTAGGTCTTGGGTTAGGTTTTCAACATTTATTTCAGGATCACTGATACATGTTCTGGCTTTAGGAACCACCATTTCTGTAGGGATCACTGCCTAAGTTCCAAAGACTAGGGAGAATGGAGTCTGGCCTGTAGCGTTCTTTGGAATTGTTCTATCTGCCTACAAGATATACGATAACTCTTCAGGCCACTTCCCTTTCTTGGATCCAAGCTTCTTCTTCAAGTTGTTGATGATGATCTTATTGCTTGATTCTGCTTGACCATTAGCTTGTGGGTGGACTGGTGTTGATTTTATCATCCTAATCCCCCAGTTGTCTAAAAAGTTAGTAGTTATACTCCCAATAAATTAGGATCTATTATACAAATAATTCAAAAGGTATTCCAAATCTAGTAATAATATTTAGGATATGACTTCCTTTTCTCTGACTTGAACAAAAGCCTCTTCTTCTATCCATTTGGAGAAGTAATCAGTCATGCCAAGCATAAATACTTTTCCTCCTGGTGTCTTTAGGATTTTGCCTACTATATCCATCCCCCACTTTATGAATAACCAAGAGGAAATTACTAGATATAAAGGCTCTACTAGCTGATGTAGGATGTTGCTATGCCTCTAACAAGCATCACATTTCCTTGCATACTCTATAGCATCCTTCTTCATTGTAGGCCAGTAGTAACTTGTTCAGAGGATCCTCGAGAATAACGCTCTGCCCCCAGAGTGTGATTTACACAGTCTCCTTCATGAAAATCCTTTAAGACTTCTTGAGTTTCTTGACCCTTAATGCACCGCAAATAGAGACCTTCAAGAGATCTCTTATATAACATCTTATTTTATATAGTGAATTGAGATATCCTGATCCTGAAGGCTCTGGGATTCTCTCTGGTGGGAATTTCCCCATTCTGAATATACTTCACAATTAGAAGGATCCATGCTCCTGAATTCGGCTGCACATCACTGGGTACAACTGCAGTATCCTCAACTATCTCTAATGCTTCATTTTCCTCAATTGCGGGAGACAGAATTTGGATGATAGGTATCCTCACGTCCTCTAGTATTTTCAAGGATGATACTTCTCTGGGCACCTGTATTAAGCTAAAAGAATCGAAAGCATTTGCTAGTTTTTTAACAATTTCTAAATATTTGATTAATTTCTCGCCCTTCACATATTATGCTTCATTGTTAGTTTTCTGAAACTCACAAACAATGGATTGGGGTATTATGTCCCCCTGTGGGATTTAAGTAGTATTCCTATCCCGATTCCTTTGACATTCAAGGCACCATCAGTGAAAAGTGTCGAAGAATCCTTGGTCTCTTCAAGCTGTAGAACCTCTAATTCAGCTTCCCTATGTAGATCACTACTGAAATCAGCCACAAAGTCTGCCAAAGCTTGAGACTTGATAGAAGTCCTGGGTTCATATTTAATGTCATATACACTAAGTTTGACTACCAACTTCGCCATTCTACCTGACATTTTAGGTTTTCTGAAAACATTCTTAATTGGAAAGTTAGTTTTCACAATAATAGTGTGAGTTTCAAAACAATGCCTAAGTTTAGTGGAAGCCATAATCAATGCAATAATTAATTTCTCTAAATGAGAGTACCTGGCTTCAGGATCAAGAAGGCTTTTACTTACATAATATACTGGATGTTATTGGCCTTCATGATCCTTAACTAACACTGCACTTACTGCCTTACCTGAAACGGCTAAATACAAGAATAATGGGTCACCATCTTCTAGTTTCATCAAGGCTGGTGCTGAGGATAGATAATCCCTAGAGCTTTAAGTGCTGCTTCATGTTTCTCGATCCACTCAAATTTCTTATTTTTCCACGGTATGTCATATAATCCTTGCATTTCTCTAAGGATTTTGAAATAAATCTGTTTAGGGCCGCGATCCTTCCTATTAGTCTCTAAACATCCTTGGCATTAGAAGGGTATTTGATGTTCACAATTGCTTTTATCTGTTCAGGACTAGCTTGAATCCCCCTTTTGCTCACCATGTATCCTAGGAATTTTCCAGCTTTGGCACCAAAATGGCACTTTGAAGGATTTAGCTTCATGTTGTATTGGTCAAGTATATTGAATGCCACGTCAAGATCCTTGAGATGATCCTCTGCTCTCTTAGATTTGACCACCATGTCATCTATATACACTTCCATAGTGTCTCTAATCTGCTCCTTGAACATCATGTTGACTAGTCTTTGGTAGGTGGCACTTGCATTTCTTACGTCAAGATCCTTTAGATATACCTTTCATATACTCGTGTTTCCAAACAAAGGTAGACTTCCATTTCTTTAGGAAGGATACCAGATCCTGCTCTATACTTTCAAGATTCCCGGATCCTATAAGGACTTTGATTTCAGGATCCTGAGGATCCAAAATTACATCTTTGAGGTCTTGTTCTCCTGCCTCTAGGACACTCCTTGGAGGTTGTTGTGATTGCTATGCCGCTCTTGGTTATGATGTTGGTTTCATAGAAGAGGTGTAATAGTTCTTTGCCTCTTGTTGATCACTCTCTTTCTTCACCACCACCCAAGGTGTTAGTAACTTGACACATTGATGATAAGTAGAGGGGACAACTTTCATATCGTGTATCCAAGGCCTGCCAAGAATCACATTGGGAGTTTGATGTCCCCTAGTGTGTTCTTTGTCTCGCCGCTAAATCCTACAAGGACAATGATCTCAGAACTATTTCTGTCTCTAGGATGTTCATTCTTTTGAGGACATCTAGTTGAATAATGTTCATAGAGCTCCCTCCATCAATAAGGATCCAGTGAACAAACTGGTTAGATATAAATAAAGTAATGACTAAACCATCATGATGAGGATCCTGAATATCAACATGATCGTTCTCATCAAAGGATATAATTTTCTACTGAGTCAGGGTAGAGGTTCAGATCTGCTTGTCTCCATTTTCCAGCTTGGTTTCCTTAGCATGTCTTTTTGCTGTAAAGAATGAGGTTCCACATATATAGGAGCCTCTGAAAATGAGCGTCTACAGGTGGTGTAGGAGCTCTTATGGGCACTTTTTCAGGATCCTGGATCCTTGATTTCTTTCTTCCAAGAAGCTCTTTCAAGTAACTTTGCTAAGTAGGTAACCTATCTCCTTTCTGAGTGCAATGCATTTATCGGTAAGGTGGTCAAAGTCTTCGTGGTATGCACACCACTTTGATTTATCCTTGTTGGATGTAGACTTTTCATTTTTCTTGGGCTATCTAGCATTTTCACCTAGATTCTACAAAGCAAGGATTAGTTACTATTGTCAGCAGAAAAATAATATTAAGATATATGAGGATATTCCTCCTCATCTTCCTCTTGTTCTACTGAATGAACATTTTGATTGCCATGCTTGGAGTATTGCTTGGATCGAGACTTCTGGTAGAAGGATCCTTGCTTCTCCTGTTTCGACGATCCGGATAACCTGTCTCGGATCCTTTTGTCATCCTCTAGTCGGATGAACATCAGGGCCCTATTCCTTACTTCATCTAAGTTCCTACAAGGTGTCATAACAAGATCATCGTAGAAAGGAGAATCCTTTTGTAGTCTTATTTTATACGCTTCCACAATAGTGGCAATGTCTAAATTTGGGATTTCCAAGGACTCTCTACCAAATTTAGTAACATGATCTCTAAGTGATTCATCATGAGATTGGGTGATCCCATATAAGTCACTAGTTAATCTTTCAAAGGTTCTACTACAAGAAAGCTGGTTATTGAATAAGTTAACTAAGTGAGAAAATGAAGTTATGGAATTGGGAGGAAGACTTAGCAGCCATTTGAGTGCTGATCCAGTGAGTGTGGATCCGAAGCCCTTACACAAGCAAGCTTCTTTTAACCTTTCAGGAATGGGATTAATTTCCATTCTCTCTCGGTATCATGCCACTTGTTCTTTTGGATTAGTTGTTCCATCGTACAACTTCATATTGGGTGTCTGAAAACGCTTTGGGATCTCTGCATTGCATATAGGTGGTGCAAAGCGAGATACCTTGTGACTTCCATCGGGGATTTCTGGAATAGGCTTAACCATTCCTGGAATGCTGGATATCATATCCTTGAGCTTCTATAGCTCCAGGGCCATAGCCTAACTAATCCCTACATCCTGCATGAAACCATAATTGGTATCCATAAAAGTGTTGTTAAAATTGTTACCACCAATTTGACTCAAAAGTGGTATTGTAGAAGTGTATTGGGGATAAGAGATGTCTAGTGTCATAGTAGGACTTGATTAAGCAATAGTTTGCATTGGGATGAAATCCCCATCATGGACTTCAGAGCTTCTAAGTGGTTGACTCCTCGAGTATCCTTGATCTTGGAAGATGTTGGATCTAGGATATGTAGGTGCTGAAGGTCTTAACAAATAATCCATGGATCCTTGAACCCGAGATGAGGATCCTTGATGCTGAAAGTAGGATCCTTAAGGCTGGTACATTCCCTGTGATCCTCCAGGCTGATAGAAGGATCCTTGAGGCTGAGTTGTCTCAAGTGATCCTTGACAAAAGATAGAGGATCCTTATGGTTGGAAGTAGGATCCTTGAGCCTGCGTCATTGCTAGTGATACTTGTTGAAGATTGGAGGATCCTTGAATCTGGACATTGGATCCCCTTGAATGCTGGATTGTTGATGGTGGAGTAGCAAAATCCAATGATCTAGGTATCAGTGGAGACTGGTCTTCTGTCGGTCTCTTATGCTTCTTAATCTCATCAATTTCGTGAGGGATCCTCTTGTTGGTTTTGTCCAGTTGCTCCATATAGCCTTTCATCTGCAACACCAAAACAGAAATATCATTATTAGTATTTGTAGAGTAAGAAACAACAAAGGTTTTTGATCCTATGAAGACGACTGATGTCTTCTTCTGAGCATTTTCAACATTTTTCTAAAATATTGGGGCAATGGGAGGCAAAGGCACAATGGTTTGAGATGAGGTAACCGCCGGCATTGCACTTGAAGTAGCTTTCCCCTGAGAGACCATGAAGTTGATGGAAATAGATGGAAATAAATGAAAATTCTTAGAATTGAAGCACCACTTGCCCCATGGTGGGCGCCAAACTGTTTTGGTCAAAAATAGGTTTGAGGATAATGTAACCAAACTTTGATTATGAGGTAGAGTGCTAATGTTTTGAACAATTGTATGAACGAATGTCCAATGTAACAATGATGAACACAAGGATTTGTACGAGGAAAAAGCCCTTGATCTTTAGAAGACATCCGGCATAAAAAACCTCGGATAGTGAAAACTATCACTATCAACTATATTGCACAACAAAGATTACAACTGTGGATGTTGATCAAGTGTGGTACAATGATTGTTTTCTAAGCGTGTTGTGAAAGCTCTGTTTTGCAATGTAAACGAATGTGTGTGTAACCATATATCTACTATCTAACACTTGATCAACCCCTTTTGAATTAAGCTAACAACTAAGGCCGAAATTCTAGGATGACCACGTCCAAGTTCATGAACGTTAGTGGAATTCATCACGTGCAGCATCTCCAGCTAATATTGACCGAGATTTTAGCTTATGACTTGGTCCACGTCATCCACAACCTGCACACATTTGTTAGAAACATAGAGAACAATTGTTAGAAATCTTAAGTAAAATTAAGGATCCTTGATCCTCAGACTCCTCCCTGCACCATTCACTAAGGATAAGTGATCCAGTACCGTTCTCAGGATACATGATCCAGATCCAAAAAAATTTAACCCCCTAACAAGTGCAAGGGAAATTCATCATAATAAATTCATATTATAGTCATTGCAGCAAAATTGAAATTGCACATGACCTATGGAGTTTCCTGCAAGTTAAGATCACTTTTGACAAAGTAGAAAAAAAAAAGATCTTAATCATAAGAAAAGGAACCAGAAATGAAGTCATCCAACATCAAAATCGGAGATTTTCGCCTCAGTTTATATGATCTTACGCAAAGACATAAAAATCAAAGGAACAAAGGCACACCAACGTGTAATAAAGAAAATTGAAGTCACTAGAAGATACAAAGTTCCAGGGTAACTAACAATTTAAGAATCGGTTCAAACGTAAACATCGTTTGTCAAACAAAAGAAGGAATTACCAGAGATAATTCACTGCCACAAAATTGTGGCCGAAATAATACCAATTCTATAATGCAATGACCATCATCAGTGAGCTTCCAATGTCTCATGTTGAACTCAACAAATTACACTATATGGAAAGTAAAGACATTGGATCAAAGTAAGGAGGTCGAGTTAAGGGGTTAAGTGTAAATCACAAACCCTAGACACACAATTAAGATCAAAAGAAAGCTGACAACCACATTGACTTTCATTGTTCAATCTCTAACACACACAAGACACAGATTCGCTACCACATTTTTCATAATTTAAGCAATTCAACTTATCATCATTATGCAATATAAACAATCTAGCATGTATCACATGATCTCCCTTCTCAATCGTGTTCCGGAGTATAACCATGTTACTCCTACATTCATTGACTTTCCAGAAAGTGAACTTTCAAATATATCATCTTCCTATTCAGAAACATATGTCTATATTGATATCATCTTCCTTTTTAAAAACATATGTCTATATTGATATACTAGACCATATCAACTACACCATTTGCATTACATTTGCGTTGTAAAGGACACATACAATCACTTAAGTTACGTGTATATACAAGCATAATCAACTCCACGCATACTAATTCTATAATGATTCTACAATTGGCAATATAATCTTGGGTTAGCCAATACAACATAATTCTAACATCATTACTTTCTAGTAAGCCCATATGCCCCACAATTAGCACAAATTCATTTCTTGATCTCAACTAAGCAATTAATCAAGCATATGGTGTACATCACACCATTCAAGTATAGGGTACAAACTCCTAATGCATATTCCTACAAAATCATATAATCAAACTAAATTTTCACATGAATTCCAACTAATACACATCCCTCATGTTAGTTTACTATCAATCACATAAACTATCATAATCCATTAATATTTGCCAAGTCCCTACATACAAGTTCTCATTCTAACCTAGACATTTCATCAAACACTTGGTGTGCATACAACTTACTAAGTTCATTGTACAAGTAATTCATGCCTAAGATTTCATCATGCAATAAGTCTCCAACCAAGAATGCATCATCAATGAAATTTCATCACGTATCTCATGTTTAAAATCACTAGATAACTTTGAATCTTTGATCATGTGACCATTTAGCTTCAGTTTCATAATTCAGTTTTTGATTTTAAAGATTGAGAGTCTCATTCCTATCCGTTGTGAATGTCGGCACAAAAAAATGAACCTAAGAAGTCTGGTTGTTTCTCCCACCAATTTAATCTTTCAAATTAACAAGTTTGACCCTCCATGTTTGGTTTCTATCCTTTTTTTTCAAAACCTTGTTTTCTTTCTATTTAACATGCATTTTAACTAAGCTAATTAAACCTAGTTAAATTAGTTCATGCAATAAAACAAGTAAACACCATAATTAGAAAATTTTGTATTTCAAGGTGCTACATGACTGCTTAGTTACATTGTTATTCTTTGGATGAAGATGGTCTAGGGCCTGTTTATTATTATCTACATTCTTAGTTAAATAGTATGTGTGTTTATGGTTAGTGTGAATGTGTCCTTAAGATTGGAGCCACCTCTCCTTTATGTACGTGCTTATATTAGACGCTCAAGAGGGAAGCTTGGTTTAACTATTATATCTTTTGTCATTGCCAGTGAGATAACATCTCTACTTTAATATTTATTAATTAGTATGTGAATAAGTTAATTACAGAAATATAAAGTTCGATCATGAGATAAAATCAACAAATGTTTCATTTTGAAGAACTAGTCTACTTGTGCTACCTTATTTGCAATGGTTAGACCAAAAGGTTATTGGAAGGATTAACAATATTGCATTCTACTTGCATATGAATGGTAACTTAAGAGTAATAAAGATGTTCTTCCTTTATGTTTTATTTTTGAGTTTGAATTCATTCATGACTTCCTTTCTCTAACTAAATATTTTGAACAAGAAGCTACCATTGGAGAGTGACTTCTTGTAACACCCTAACCGATGATGAAATACATTAGGGCGTATAAATTGTTCATAACTCATGGTACTAAAGTGAAATGTTTAATCATAAAAATTTAAAGATACATTTCATGAAACAAGTTTTCTTAACGTAATAAATCAAAACATAAGATAAAGTTTTATTAATTGAAACTAAATCCAATGCATCCTATGTGTTTCATTAAGCTTAAAATTATCCTAAACTACTTCACCTATATTGTTAGGGGCATGCATCAAGAGACCGGGCCTGGATCACTTATCCTTAGAGGATGACACAGGAAGCCTGAGGATCAAGGATCCTTATTTTAACTTATGTTATCTAACAATTGTTCGCTGTATTTCTAATGTTTGTATGCAAATAATGGACGACGTGGACTTAGTCTTTGCTGGAATCTCGCCGGATATGCTCCGAATAGGTACGTCTATAATCAAGTGTAACCGTTATGGAGAACATGGGAGACTTGCACATTTTTCGGATAGTTAGTTAAATAGATATTTCTAATTATATCAGGGGTTTTGAGCTTGAATTAGAAACTCAAGGATATGATATCCAGTGTTCAAGGAATAGTTAAGCCTATTCCTGAAATCCCCGATGGAAGTTACAAGGTGTCTCGCTTTGCACCACCTACATTTAATGCAGAGATCCCAAAGCGTTTTCAGACACCCAACATGAAGTTGTACGATAGAAAAACTGATCCAGAAGAACACGTGGCACGATACTGGTAGAGAATGGAAATTAATCCCATTCCTGAAAGGTTGAATGTCACACCCTGAATTTCCAACCAAACACCGGTGGGCACGGGTGGGGAATATCGTGACGTAAGTTGATATCATCATAGTCAATTAACACAGCACAACGGAAGTCTTGGAGTTTAAATTACTATTACAAAACAAATGTTTAAAGTACGAAAATAATATACAGACGGCTTGTAATGAAAGATCCATAGGGGATCGTAAAATATATAAAAGGCGTGTAACTGACTTTAGGGTAGATCTAAGGATTTCAAGATCCTCTTATATCAATACCAAGCAGCTTCCAGCCTATTTCGTATTGTACATACAACTTAGTCTTTTGAAAATACGTCAGCTTTCGTTGGAAAATACAATTAACTGACTCGCTTTGAAAATATTTCAAAATAAATTTAAGTGCACATGGCACATAAAAATCTTTTATAACTTAGGAAAGTCAACCTTGTAACCTTGTTAACAGCTTTACATGTTTGTCAATACATATGGGGCCCAGTACTGAGACTGAGACATGATTAACGTACCCACCACATACGAACTCACGAAGGAGTTATCCCCAACTTGTGGGTGAAAATAATTTAGCATTCGCATCTGTCAGGTGTATGCCTACACCCCGTCCTTTGGTCGTGGCCATTATCTACTGTAATGAGCCAAGGATATCCAGGACACGGTCGTTAACCCCCAATGTTTAAGTTATCAAACAAAACTGATCAAAATGGAATATGCGGATTTACTAGCCACAATCCGGCATTCGATTAATCCCATTTCCGACCAAGTGGTAATAATTTACCGTAACCCAAGCCCGTATAGGGAAAATAAGTCAAGAGTATTTACCTGAGCTTGTACTTGACTTTTAATAAGCAAGTTTATATTAACTCAACCGTTTAATCAATTAGATAAGTGATGATAGCATTTACTGGAAGGCTTTAGTCTGGTATAATGGCATAAGCTAACCAATTAGAATGCTAACGGTCCTATTTAAGTCACAGACTTAGACCGACTAGCTTAAAGGATCAAAACGGTACAAGACGCTAGATTAAGCGATGACCGGATAGAATGTAGTTTAAATCCAACAAGTACTTAAGACTTGTATGTCATGGGTAAACAATTAACATTTTGGAATTTTAGATTAAAATGATAAGGTTAAATATTACTTTTTGTAAACTAGTTACATATATTTAACTGTATGGATGTCAATCCTAAACTCCACTTGTCTATCTGGAGGTAGACCTGGTAATTCTTCAGGGAAAACATTGGGATTCCGAGATGATTGAAAGATTTTCAATCTTTGGCTTTGGCTCGTAAATGGTAACTTGTGCCATGTAAATGACACAACCTTTCTCTAGACACTTGGATGCCTTAAATAACGACATTTTGTCTGGCAATCCATAGTGTGAATCTCCAATAATGGTGAGCATTTACCCAGATGGGGTTTTAACTTCGATGAGTTTCTTATCACAGGCAATGCGGGCTTGGTTATGAGATAACCAATCCATGGCTAAGACTACATCGAACCCTGCCAATTTCATTGACAGAAGAGAACTAGGAATTGAATGATTCTTAATGGATATAAAACATCCATCAAGAATAGAAGACGCTGTTTCTAAGGTTCCGTCAGCAAGTTCTACCTCATAAGTTTGTCTAGGGTTCTTATGGGTAAGTTTAATAGTTTGCTAAACTTATGGTCTACAAATGACTTATCTGCACCCGAATAAAAAAAGAACTCTAGTATATACGTCATTAGTGAGGAATGTACATGTTATGACGTTGTTGTCATTAAAAGCCTCCCTAGCATTCATATGAAAGGCAAGTGCATTTCTTTTCTTAGCCTCTCCAGGCTTTGCATTGTTACTCTTACGATTCTTAGGGCAGTTAGTCTTAATATGCCCTTTTTCATTACAGCCTTAACAGACGGCATCCTTAAGATCCTTGCACTCTAGGGTTTTATGCCCCTTTTTCTTATAGATACCACAGGATTTAGCTTGTGGATCAGAATTGCATGATCCCCAATGCCTGCGGTTGCAGGTTTTACATGTAGGCTTCTCGCCCGATTTATCTTGGTTCCTTTTGAATCTGAATCTCCCCTTATTGATCTTGTTAAATCTTTGGGAGTTACCATCCTCTCTCTTACTCTTACCGTCAGTCTCAGTCTTGACTGACTTTTGTATCACCAAATCTAAGGTGAGAGAGAGAGAGATAGGTCGACAACAGATCTATAAGTAGTAGACTGAGCAGCCTTCACCGTTCCTTTAATCTCAGGCGCTAACCCATTTATAAAACGTGCAATGCGTTTAGGTTCAGGTGAAATCAAATAAGATACTAATATGGATAGGGAATTAAAGTCGGTAACATACTTTCGACAGTCCAGATTTTTCATTATAAGAGTCAGAAAATCTGACTCTATCTTCTCCACCTCATGAGGTGGGCAGTATGTTTCCTTAACAAGGTCTGCAAACTTGGTCCATCACAAGTTATACAGGTGTACTTTACCTGTTGACTGGACCATAGCCTTCCACCATATTAGGGCATCACCTTTAAAGGATTAGGATACAAACTTCACGCATCCTAATCAGCACAACCGCTGATATTTACTATGGTTTCCATTTGTCGAGCCATCTTAAGGCTTCTATAGCCCCTTTCTCTCCATTAAAATTTCGAGGCTTGCAGGAGACAAAGTATTTGTAGGTACATCCGTCTTTAGAAGAACGGGACCTGTTATTAAATTCTAATTTCTTTTGTTCACTATTCGCATTTGATGAGTGAACAAAGCTCTCCTTTCGAGCTGATGATGGTGGAATATATAAAGGTTTAGAGCGAGTAGCACTCGATTCCTTAAATTTTTCCACGGCCTTTTCCATGGCCTTTCAAACAGCTGCCTCAATGCGAGCTTGAAAATCATCATTATTGATGGCTATGTTTTCAGCTTTGTCAGTACTATTATCACCGCGACTACTTTGCGCCTCATCTGAATTAGCCATCTATGATGTTTTAGTACTAAGTTTTAAATTAAACTTATATTAGCCATGGTATTAATAACCATATAGGCTGTAAAGTTTGGATATATAAATCCATTGCCTATTTGAACTAGTGTGCATAGATTCACAACTGTCAGGCTTAACATTTTAAATGAATGTTCTTTGAGATATATAGTTATATTTGGCCTAGGTTTCAAAGGGACCATCAAAGGCTTTTTAAATTTGGACGTAGTCCATATACTATTAGATAGTGGATCATAAAGTCATGACTGTCGTGGTCATATTTGACAATATAATATGGCCCGTAGGAAAATCAATATAACAAATCAATTAACATCTCTTAAGATGTTAAGATGGGTAATCATCGTATTGATGATATTAGTCACGACCTCATTGATCATATAGACTATGAGGCTTGAGCATAGCTCACCACCTTGGACAGGGAACCATAAGGTTACAACTGTCATTGTCTTAATCGACAACATAATATGGGCCCGTCAATTAATATCTCCTAAGATGTCAAGATAGAAAATCATCGCATTGATGATATTAGTCATGATCTCATTGATCATATAGATTATGAGTCTTGAGCATAGCTCACCACCTTGGATAGGGAACCATAAGGTTACAACTGTCATCGTCTTAATTGACAATATAGTATTGCTCGTAGGCAAATCATCACTAATGGATGTTGAATTTATGGCCCGTAGGCACTACATCACTAATGGATGTTTAATTGTGGCCCGTAGGCACTACATCACTAATGGATGTTTAATTATGGCCCGTAGGCACTACATCACTAATGGATGTTTAATTATGGCCCGTAGGCACTACATCACTAATGGATGTTTAATTATTATTATCGGATTGATGATATTAGTCGGGATCAAATTTGATCACATAGGCTACAAGGTTAGGACGTAGTCTATTACCTAGACAGCTATTGTGGTTCCTCAAGTCACACTACCAAGAGTATTAACATTACTTGAATGTTAACACATAATTATCTTAATGGTCGATTAATTATAGTCACGGTCGCATTGACCTTAACGACTTGGACGCTTGAACATAGTTCACCACCTCTGGATAGAAGGATTAATCTTCCTTAACTATCATGATAGAAGGCTATTCATCCTTAACTATCTTTTATAAATTGGCCAATTGATATGGACTTTGCCATTCGGCTAATCAAAACCATTAAGATCTTTTGGAATTATATAGCTGATCATAAATTTCGAGTTAAAATCGAGACGATCGCTTGAAAAGGATGTAACGAGTACATATATATATAATTCCAAATATTCCATTAAATAACAACAGAAACTACAATACTTGAAATGAATTTAAAACTAATTGTCCATGCAAGGACTAAAGAAATAACGTGTCCACTTAGGGACTAAAGGAAATGTTACAAAACTTAAAATAGAAGAAACTTCATTCGTCCTTATTTCCTTTGACTAACTTGGAAAGTTTCTTGAAGAACTTATTCGTCTTCTTCTCCGTCTTCTGCGCCTGTTGTTGCATTTCCTTCATCCGCTCCAAGGCCTCATTAATGGCTTCAAGAGGTAGCGAAGGTTGTGGTTGTGGTTGTGATTGTGGTTGAGACACAACAGGATACTGGTACCCATAACTTGGGTATCGAGTAGGTGGATAAGCAGGTGGGAAGGGAGATGGGTAAAGTGCATTATGCATGACCGGTTGCATATAATGGTCATGTGATAGTTCTTGATAATTTATGTTCGTCAGCATAGTTGGGTTAAAAGGATTATACTCAAATGTAGGTGGTTGAACCACAGGTGGTGGTGTTGGTTCCACCACAGGTGAAGTATTGGAGGGTCCACCCATTTGTGGGTCTTCATGAATGGTAGGGTAGGTTTTGGGTAATGGTGGTAGGGAACCCAACCGTTGTCTGTATGCGCCGACATACGTGCTCCACGTTTCCTCCTCGATGGCTCAGGTGGTGGCTGAGGTTGCTCCAATGGTTCCATTTGGACGTCTTCCTGTGTATGAGGCGGTGTTGGAGAGTGGTATGAAGGAGTGTTAACAAAAGTGAATTAACTCCAATATTGGTCCCATTCATTAGGACCTTGATAAGGTGATCCTGCATAAGAGTTATAATCGCTAGAGATTCAATGGGGTGTCTATGCGATCTTGACGGTGGCATCTCCTGGTCGGAGTCCTCGTCCATAGTATTTAATTGATCCTACTGATTCTGATTAGCTGGAGGTGGGTTAAAATAAAGATCAGGGTTAAACTCTTCATGATATGAATGTGAGTGGGAATGATGGGAATGGTGAGAGTGGTGTGAATGATGGGAGTGGTGAGAGTGGTGTGAATGGTATGAGTTTTGTTTTTGTATGGGTGAATGTTCTTGCGAGTTAGAATGTCTTGCTAGTGGCCAAGAATCCCTGAATCCCCAAAAGGATTTGTGTGATGGGGTTGTGAAGGGATACGTCCAGATGGTCCTCCCCTCATAGGTCCTTTACCTCTTCCACTTTGTCCTCGAACTCTTGGCGGCATTTTATGTTAAAAGATCAAATTCAAAATAATAATAATAACTTAATAATGAAATGAGTAATCTTAGGTCAATGCCTAGACTCGAAAGTCTAAGGAATGTGCTTTTGTGTAAGTTTGAGATTAAACACAAGAAGAATAGTGTTTAATTCTCTAAAACGTTGGCTCTCATACCAACCTGTCACACCCCGAATTTCCAAGCAAACACCGGTGGGCCCGGGTGAGGAATATCGTGACGTAAGTTGATATCATCATAGTCAATTAACACAGCACAGCGGAAGTCTTGGAGTTTAAATTACTATTACAAACCAAATTTTCAAAGTACGAAAATAATATACAGACGGCTTGTAATGAAAGATACACAGGCAGATCATAAAAATATACAAAAGATGTGTAACAGACTTTAGGGTAGATCTAAGGATTTGCAAGATCCTTTTATATCAATACCAAGCAGCTTCCAACATATTTCGTATTGTACCTGCAACTTAGTCTTTTGAAATACATCAGCTTTCGCTGGTAAATGCAATTAACTGACTCGTTTTGAAAATATTTCAAAATGAATTTAAGTTCAGAGGGTATATTAAAATGTTTTATAACTTAGGAAAGTCAACCTTGTAACCTTGTTAACAACTTTACATGTTTGTCAACACATATGGGGCCCAGTACAGAGACCGAGACATGATTAACGTACACACCACATACGAACATGAAGTAGTTATCCCCAACTTGTGGGTAAAAATAATTTAACATTCGCATCTGTCAGGTGTATGCCTACACCCCGTGCTTTGGTCATTATCTACTGTAATGAGCCAGGGATATCCATGACACGGTCGTTAACCCCCAATGTTTAAGTTATCAAACAAAACTGATCAAAATGGAATATGCGGATTTACTAGCCACAATCCGGCATTCGATTAATCCCATTTCCGACCAAGTGGTAATAATTTACCGTAACCCAAGCCCGTATAGGGGAAATAAGTCAAGAGTATTTACCTGAGCTTGTACTTGACTTTTAATAAGCAAGTTTATATTAACTCAGCAATTTAATCAATTATAAGTGCAAATAGCATTTGCTGGAAGGATTTAGTCTGGTATAATGGCATAAGCTAACCAATTAGAATGCTAACGGTCCTATTTAAGTCACAGACTTAGACCGACTAGGTTAAAAGATCAAAACGGTACAAGACGCTAGATTAAGCGATGACTGGATAGAATGTAGTTTAAACCCAACAAGTACTTAAGAATTGTATGTCATGGGTAAACAATTAACATTTTGGAATTTTAGATTAAAATGATAAGGTTAAATCCGTTTCGGTTAATTTTCGTAAACTAGTTACATATAATTAACCGTACCCATATAAGCGATATCGGGTAACCGGATGAGTTAAGAACAAGTTCTATATGTCATTATACTTTAAATAGTTGTAATATCAGTAGGATATCAACTTATATGCCCGTTGAAGTTTTAAAATGAAACTACGCCTTATAAGGTGTTTTGACCCTTATGTGTCATATAAAAAGGAACTTGCATGTATTATGATGTTATGATCATAAACATTATGGAAAAATACTTAATTTGTAATATATTATCAGCAGGAAGTCACACATAAGTGTGGTTTATGGTTTAGGACCAAACTATGCGCCGAAAGGGCATTTTGGTATTTTAAAAGTATAATTTACGATATTGTAATAAAACTTAGTTTATGTTCAGAATATTAACATCATAATATGTTAATTACATTAACATATCAGTTGGTAATTCATTTGCAAGTTTGTTGTTAGTAAAATCTTGTTTTATGTAAAAAGAGCATTTTAGTCAAAATTGACATTTTAGCGGAACTTGTGCATAAACTCAGATTATGATTATGATCAAGTAATATAACCTCAGAGAGTTATGCTATATTGTATTATGATCATAATGCGACCATAAGTTAGAAGTTAACTAATCTAAGTGGGGTCAAAATCAAAAGTCAAAGCAGAAGTCAAACTTCACGACTTTCGGTTGCGAACCGACTCTAGGACTGAAATTGACGGATCAAACATGTTCCCACATCTTATAATAATTATTACCAACTTATTTAAGTGTCAAAACATATTTATAACATGTATAAACTCATATTACAATATTTATAAAATCTGACCCGTTTGACTTTTTAAAACATAAACTTTGACCCGTCAATTGACCTAGTAAACTTGATCCTTAGGAGGTGCCCTTTTAAGGGATTAATACCTTCGTAATTACGATCACTTAGCCATGTTCATTTCGAACAATGGCTAGACTATAATGGTCTTAACCAAAAGTCAAGGCATTTGTCGAAAATGCTTGACTTTCGGCTATTAAAAGCCTATAAAAAGAAAAGAGCAGAGATGGAACACTTACAAGTGATCCAATGGAAACTTAGAACTCAAAGGGAAGCTCCTAAATGGTCAGGAACTTTCAAGAGTGTAATAGAGAGGAGAAAGAGTGAATGAGCAATGAATGAGTGAACTTAGTGGGCTATTTATAGTGCAAGAAGGTGTGTGAAGATGAAGCCAGGTGTTAGAGGTGTTGTAGGATCTTCACAAGTGTCTAGCAAGGTGTCAAGAGCTGCAAAGATGTGGCAATTTGCAGGCTAGGTGGCAACTTGACAAAAATTTGGGATTTTGACACATGTAGTCCCTCAAAAACAGTTTTGTTAAATGTCATGGATTGTCCCTTGACTTATATTCCATGACATAATGACACAACTAGTTCTTTTCGTTCAACACGAGATGTATTGAAGAAGCATGCGAATAACCAAACGTTAATGGGTGTCACACTAGGTGTTTTTACGACTTATAAGTGTTTACTAGCTTAAACATGAAAGATACGAATACTCATGGTTTCATGGGTTAATTACCCTAACTAGTAAGGTTAAAGGTTCGGTGAAGGAGCAGAATACTCAAGGATGGTGAATCAAAAAATATCGTCTTAACCAAGAGACATTCGGGTCAAGAGGTGACCTAGTAAATCAAGAAATATGAAAATAACAAAATCTAGGGGACTTTGGGTCATTTTGTGAAAGTTGAAATAAGGAAAAAAAAGAGGCTTTCAGGCCTCACCGTAGGCTACGGTCGACCGACCGTAGCTTACGGTCAGTATAAAATTCGTTCAGTAGCCTTAGACCGTAGCCTAAGGTCCTTGACCCGTAGGTTATGGTTAGTTTAAAAAAGAATGAAATTTTGTCATGTTCGAGTGGCTAACTCATCGAGGTACGATCCGAGGGCATGTATACGTGTCGGTATATTACCGAACACGAATTTTACGAGGTGTTACATTAAAAAAAGCTTGCTTGTGTAAGGGCCTAGGATCCACACTCACTGGATCAGCACTCAAATGGCTGCTAAGTCTTCCTCCTATTCCATAACTTCATTTTCTCACTTAGTTAATTTATTCAATAACCAACTTTCTTGTAGTAAAACCTTCGAAAGATTAACTAGTGACTTATATAGAATCACCCAATCTCGTGATAAATCACTTAGAGATTATGTCACTAAATTTGGTAGAGAGTCCTCAGAAATCCCAAATTTAGACATTCCCACTGCTGTGGAAGCGTTTAAAATGAGACTACAAAAGGATTCTCCTTTCTACGATGATCTTGCTATAATACCTTGTAGGAACTTAGATGAAGTAAGGAACAGGGCCCTGATGTTCATCTGACTAAAGGATGACAAAAGGATCCAAGACAAGTTATCCGGATCGTCGAAACAGGAGAAGCAAGGATCCTTCTACAAGAACAATCGATCCAAGCAATACTCCAAGCATGGCAATCAAAATGTTCATTCAGTAGAACAAGAGGAAGATGAGGAGCAATATCCTCATATATCTGAATATTGTTTTTCTACTGACAATAGTGAACTAATCCTTGCTTTGCAGAATCTAGGTGAAAAGGCTAGATGGCCTAAGAAGAATGAAAAGTCAACATCCAACAACGATAAATTAAAGTGGTGTGCATACCGCGAAGACTTTAGCCACCTTACCGATGAATGCATTGCACTCAAAACAGGAGATAGGTTACCTGCTCAGCAAAGGTTACTTGAAAGAGCTTCTCCTCAAGGATCTAGGATCCTGAAAAAGTGCCCGAAAGAGCTCCTGCACCACCTGCAGACACTCAAATCATTAACTTCATTTCAGAGGCTCCGGTATATGTGGAACCTCATTCTCTGCAGTAACGGGTGGTCCATGGGACAACCCTCAAGTGCTATAAAAGGATTAATATTTTGCACTTAATTTGGTTAATTATTGGAATGTGATAATTAGGGTGTGAATGGCTTTGCAGGCACCAAAGAGCATAAATAGGTGGTTTTAATGTGCTTTAATGGGAGCTCGTACTTGGCAAAGTGAAGATGGAGAAAGAGAGACTTGATAAGAGAACAAGAGGAGGGAAACAGGATCCACCGTAGGCTACGGTATGCGCCTTAGCTTACGGTGATGACTAAGACCTTGTTTTTGTGCTATAATCCAGAAGTGAGATGGCGTAAGGAAATGATTTCCACCATAGGCTACGGCAGGCACCGTACCTACGTGATAAGCGTAACTGCCTATTAAAATCATTTTTCAAGTGTCCTTTGGGATGGCTGATGATTGTAGACGTTTCTAAGCAGTTCTAGGGTGAATTTGGGGTATTCCTCTTGGTTCAAGACAATTTCTAAACATTTGTTTTTATGTTTTTGATTGTTTTGAACATGGAACTTGATGGATGATGATTCGCTGGACCATGAGTGGCTAAACTCATTATGATCATCCTAGGTTGAAGGTTTGTCTAAGACATTTGTGTTTTTATCTGTATTCAAGAATAGACTTGCAATGTTTGTTGTTCATTATGGTGTGTGAATGTTTGTTTGTAAGTTGTTAATTGATGTTTTGATCTTAGCCTAAATCGTACGTTCTTGGTTTCGTTGACAATTGAGATATCACGGGAGGGATTAGGGTTGGATATTGGTTAATTGGTCATCGGGTAACAACCTCGCATTTTTATAATCCGAGTACTTAGTTCTCTTTCATCACGAACAAATAATCATAAATGAATCATGTCTATGTGATATTCTAGTTGGATATAAACACGAATGTCAATTGAAATTGGAAACCTAGGATGGTCACTTTCTCTTTATCTGTTTTAATAACCAATCTTTGACTTGCAACTTATTTAGTTAATCTTAGTTTTAAAACCAAACAATCAAAATCTTGAATTCACTTTTCTTGCATTTTAGAAAATTTAATCATTTTAGCTAAATCTTTAGATAACACATATTCTACGAACTCCCAGTGTTCGATACCCACTTAACACTAACTATTAGTAGTATTTAGATTAAATTTGCTTGAGACTACGATTCTATATCAAATTTTGGCGCCGTTGCTGGGGATTTTTTGGAGCAAATGGCGGTCACATCCAAGAGAAAAGCGCAATCTTCAAGAAGGGCAAGGCACGTCATTACAAGACCTCAAGTTCATGCGGTAGATAGTAGGGGGTGCAACCAACTAATCACGTGTATGACGTTTGCACAAATTGCAATGAATTGGGTTATTCGACGGATGTGTGTTTGGTGGGTGTGGTCAAAGGTCAAGTAGAAGAGGTGAATGCTATTAAGGGGGTGGGCGTAATTTCAACATGAACACGAACACATACCACCTCGGGTTAAGGAACCATCCCAATTTTCGTTATGATAACCCAATAAACCAAAATTTGTTCTATTCTCTTTTCCCTCTCTTACCTTAAACTTCTAATTTATTCTTCTTCTTTTTTTCTTCTTAATTGGTATTATTTTTTTTCATTATTTTTTCTTTTATTTTTTCCCTTCTATAATTATTTTATTCTTTTTTTATTTCTTTTTATTTTTTTATCTTCTTTGTTTTCTTTTTTTTTTCTTTCTTTCATTTTTTTCTTTGTGTTTTTTCTTGTTTTCTTTTCTGATTTACATCGTTTTATGTTTTTTCTTTTTCTTTTTATTCTTCTTCTTTCTCTTTCCTTTGGCTTCGTTTTTACTTTATTTTTTCTTATCACTTTTTATTTTTATTTTTTTTATCTTAGTTTTTCTTCATTCTATTATACTTTTAATTTTTTTCGCATTTTTTCTTTTTCCTTTTTTTCTTTCCTTCTTTTCTAATTTTATATTTATCATTACATTTTTTTTGTTTTTTATTTTTTTTTCTTTTTCTTTTTTATTAATTTTTTAATTTATTTCTTTTTTTCTCTTCTTTTTCTTTTTTTTTACTTTTTTTATTTTTTCTATTTTTTATTTATTTCATTCTTTTTATATCTTTCTCTATATTTTATTCTTTTTATTACTTTTTTTATTTATTTTTATTTTCTTTTTTTTCTTTGTTTTTATTGTTTTTTCTTTTTTTATTTATCTTCTCCTTTTTTATTCTTTTCTTCCTTATTTTTTCCTCTTTTTTTATTTTCTTTTGTTGTTATTATTATTTATTTTATTTTTTTTTACTTTTTTATGTTTTTTTCTTTTTCTTTTTCTTTTTTTTATTCTTATTTTTTCTTTTTTCTTTTTTTATTTGTCTTCTTTTTCATCCCCACACTTAACCGTTGCTTACCCCAAGCAACAAATCAAAACCATTTCCAAGCTTTCAAACGATCAAAGTGTAAACCAAACAAAAACATGTTGTCCTTTTGCTAATCTACCATCATACCAAATGACACACCCCTCACAATGACTCTCCTCTCGGCGACAGAAAGGTACTAGCAAGATTGTGCTAGAACACTTAATGCAAGTGCAAGATTGTGCGACAAAAAGCTTGTATAAAAATCAAATCTCCACCTACAAAATAATTAACATGCTTATGAATAAAAAAGACTTACGTGTTGTAACGAGGCTATGTGTAAATGTGAGAAACGGTGGGATATATATGCAAGTAACTCACTGATTTGACCCGGTCCTATTATTACAACTAAACAAAAACAACCACTGACTATTTACACAACTTCACTTCTTTTTCTTTTCTTTTTCATCTAACTACTATCGCAATTATTTCTTTTTTTTTCTTTTTTTTTAACAACAAACACACATAAACATAAAAATCAAACACTACATACTACAGCTCCTAAACCGGGTCGTATCAATAGCTAGAATTTTGTAGGAAATAGGCTTGGGTTACAAATGAATGGCCTTAGACTCAATTTTGGTACTAAAGACCAAACCCCCGCCCCTCGCACTACCAAGCTCGTATATTTATATCGTATGAGGTCCAACCCCCCAATCCCACACTCTCACACATCCTGACGAGGCTACCTAGATGCCCTTATCATCTCACAAGCATTACACCAAGCTACAACATAACTTCACAAGTTCTATAACAAATCCAACGCACTCAAACCAAAGAAATATTATTAAATCAAATATGTGCCAAATACACCATGAAGCAAATTACCAGTGTCATACAGTAATGTTATAATTTTCTTTGAACATGCTGGTAAAAATTTCAAATCCTCAAAAATTTCCCCCACCCAACTTGTGATACATGACCAATTATGCTTGAAAGAAATGATCGCCAAAACCACTTCAACATCAATTTCAGTTTAAACTCTCAAACCCAAAATCTTTTTGCTCTTTTCTTATAATATAAAAGAAATTAACACCACCCAAAACTACACAACCCTATAATCATCGGAAATAACACACCCTCCACCAACATACAAAACATAATAATACTCATAATATACAAGGAAAAAACACCACCACAGTAATATCACGGCTGAGGAGGCCAAATAAGACGCATCATCTCTGAGAATTCTCCAAATACAAATGCGCTGCTCCATACTCTACCACCTCATTTTCCTTGCTGTGTGCGTCATGTGCTGGCCATGTCGGGATCACCTACTGTGATGATGATGGTGGCATGGAGTATGAAATACTACCATCATAGGGTGGAAATGTTGAATAATCCACCTGTGGCGGGTCACAACATCGGTCGCCCCGCATGCCAATCGGCATGCATGCGCCGATTCTGATATTGGTCAAAAGCATATGCGTGAGTGCGATTCCATGATTATTCTCGATCAAGTGTGCTTTAAAGCACATTCCATGCTCGTTCCCATCCATGTTTAATGATCGAAAAATGTCCGTTCGGACCCGCTCCAACTGTCGAGTATAGGAGGACATTGATTTTCGATCACCTATTGCATTGTTCCTTGATGAGCCCAATTCGGCTCATAAGGATGACTCAAATAGTCGAAGAATCCCCCTTCATGCCCACGCCTACTACTCGAACCCCCTGGTCTACATTCATGGGGTCCACATATTGGTCATCCATATAATCCTCATCTCCACTAGGAACCTCATCTTCGCTCTCAGGCTCGTCAACTTCCCCCAGTCCCAACGGCCGCTCATCAGCCTTTAAACTCTCCACCTTTGGCCCCCGCTCTTAAGTTTATGATACCTCTCTGATTCAGTATACTTCCATCCAAACCCTAACTGTTTCACATCAAACGGTTTGAATTTTTTATAAGACCCCTTATGATCGGCACCGATAGCTCCGCACATCTTTAATAGCGTGGTAATGAGTCCACAGTGCGGTATGAGCTTTCGCTGATCACTGTTCTGACTGATCCAAATATTATTCATCACTAAAAATCGGAACAGGAACAACGGAGCCCCAGTTAACAGAGTGTACAACACCGGCACTTCAAGACGTCGCACTTCAACTT
The DNA here is from genome assembly GCA_947069175.1 of Scalesia atractyloides. Taxonomy (NCBI): domain Eukaryota; kingdom Viridiplantae; phylum Streptophyta; class Magnoliopsida; order Asterales; family Asteraceae; genus Scalesia; species Scalesia atractyloides. The sequence continues at coordinate 19,162,485 of CAMTDV010000026.1, forward strand.
TGTCACCCCGCCGTGGAATGACATTTTGTGTACATATTGCCAGCATCAGTTTCGCCTCAATCCTCAGAGTCTTGCGATAAAGTTTCCCATGTGTAGCACCATGTAAGAACAAATAATCTAACATTGTATTCCACCTCGAGTGTTTTTCCGGCTCAAAATACAAATATTCCAACCTCGAATCATGTATTGGTTCACAGGTTTACTATCAAATTTAGCCACCCTTCGCAACGAATCAAACGACATTTCCACATCAATACGATTGACGGTTCCAATCAGCTTCATTTTCGACACACCCTTATATGAAGGACATCTTAGAGTGGCCATCCACTCTTGAAATTCTGTATCGTACAAATTCGTTCCGCCTCGGTCATAACACTTCAATGCAGCCTCCCATCCTAATGCCTGGAACTTATTGGTTATCCCAAACGGACCGAAATCCACCTCTCTAACTTCATTTTCACATATAAATGCATCTTTCCGCTAGGCTAATTTGCTTATCTGATCATTGAACAGCTCGGCCTGCCACTCAGGTGGTTGGTCATGCAAAGGTCCGGATGTCCACTTTGGCTTCGGACCCCTTACCGGTACTGTTTCTTCCTGTTGTTGTTCTTCTTCTACGTCCCTCTGCAGAATCAATCTCCTTTTCTGTTGAGTTGGATTACTAAAAGATCCAACTTGCTCCTTGCCTTTACGACCCATTCCTTACAGATGATGAGAATGCTAAGAACTTCAAGAAAAAACTAGAAACCCACACAAACCCCGAATTTTCGGATCCAAATCTTCGAAATTGCCTTCAAAATCGTTGTTTTCTTTCAATTATGCACCCAAAATCAAATTGCTCATGAAATTTTAGTCAAAATAGGTTCCAAAATTATGAGATTTCGTGAAGATATAGTGAAATTATGAAGTTTAAAGTGGTGTTCTTGAAAAGGGGTTAGGGAAGAAGAAAAGAAGGATGTGTGGCTAGGGTATGTGCAGAAATGTGTGGATGGGTTGAAAACTCATTTTTTTCTTTTTTATGTCGGACCCACCTGCCAGCGGCCACCGTAAGCTACGGTGGCATTTGGCACTAAAATACCACCGTAAGACAGATAGCTAACGTCGTAAACAAATTTTTTGTTTCAGACCCACCGTAAGCTACGACGCCAACTGTAAGCTACGACGGTAACTGGGCAATTTCAGTTTGAATTTTTTTTTGTTTAGACATGAAAATTATGCTACCCCTCATGAAAAACCCGTGTTGTCCTCGACACTATGTTAGAGAAATTCGTAACAAGTAAAACGAGTACGAGAATTTGTTTAAAAACAAACTAACGAACTAAACTAAACTAAGTATTTACACTACCAAACCTGGGCCTCTTATGCTTCTTCCTCATCCAATGGGCGTAAAATGTAGCCACCTTGTCGAGCTCGAGATTTTTGATATCATTCCCTTCCAAGTACGGTTTGAGCCGGTGCCCATTCACCGTTTTCTTCGTATTAGTGTGAACGTCTTCAATATCTATATCTCCAAACATGCCCACTCTTGTAATTACATATGGACCCATCCATTTACTCTTTAACTTTCCTCGAACAACTTCAATCTTGAATTGTACAACCAAACTTTTTGACCCACTTCAAAAGTTCGTTTTCTAATCTTCGCATCATGGACCTTTTTGAGCTTATCTTTGTACGCAGATGTACACTCATATGCTTCATCTCGGATTTCTTCTATGTCGCTCAACTGTAGCTTCCGCATCTTACCCGCTTCATCATAATCCGCCTTCACCGTTTTAGTCGCCTAATGTGCCCGGTGAGCTAACTTCATTGGTAAATGACATCCTTTCCCATACACTAACCAGTAAGGAGTTGTAGCAATGGGAGTTTTATAGGCCGTTCGGTATGATCATAACGCATCATTCAACTTACTTGACCAATATTTTCTATCCGTTCGCACCGTCTTCATGAGAATTTCTTTGATTTGACGGTTGGACACTTCAGCTTGTCCACTTGTTTGCGGATGATACGGCGTAGCAATTCGGTGGTTCACATTGTACCACTTCAACAATTTTCCGAAATTAGAATTCTTAAAATGCGAACCACCATCGCTAATTATAACCCTCGGGATCTCAAACCGAGCAAAAATATTACATTGCACGAACTTGCATACTACCAAATGATCGTTGGTTCTTGTTGGTATGGCTTCAATCCATTTCGAGACATAATCCACTGCAACCAAAATACATAAGAACCCATTCGAACTCGGGAAAGGACCCATAAAATCTATACCCCACACATCAAATATCTCAACCACCAAAATAGGTTCCAATGGCATCTCGCCCCATTCGAATTTACTTCCCATTTTTTGGAAATTTAAACAATTCCGGGCAAACTCACACGCATCTTTACAAATTGTCGGCCAATAAAACCCACACGTAAGTACCCGATATCCCGTCTTGTGACCACTAAAGTGACCCCCACAAGCGGATGAATGAGCATGGGTCAAGATTTCTAACACCTCTATCTCAGGCACACATCTTTGAATCACTTGGTCGGGACCAATTTTAAAAAGGTCCGGTTCATCTCATATATATTGTTTGACTTGAACCATAAACTGTTGTCTCCTTTTCTTCGTCTAATGATTAGGAATAGCACCCGTAGCCAAATAATTCACGTAATGGGCGTACCACGGTGCAACAACAGTAGACACGGCCAATAGTTGTTCATCGGGAAACCATTCATTGATTTCACTAACATCATCGACCCCTTCCAACGGAATTCAGAATAATTGATCTGCCACTACATTGTCACTTCCTTTCTTATCATGAATTTCTAAATCGAACTCTTGTAATAAAAGCAGCCAACGAATCAAACGGGGCTTTGCATCTTTCTTCTCCATCAAGTAACGAACCACACTATGGTCCGAATACACAATTACCTTGCTTCCCCATATGTACGACCGAAATTTGTCCAAGGCATACACCACTGCTAACAACTCCTTTTCGGTTGTGGTGTAATTCAGTTGCGCCTCAGACAATGTCTTGCTTGCATAGTAAATTGCCACCGGCTTTTTATCAACTCTTTTACCTAAAACCGCTCCGATGGTCGTGTCACTTGCATCATACATGATCTCAAATGCCTTTGAACAATCTGGTGGTTGCAAAATAGGAGCTTTCACCAACTGTTCCTTCAAAATCGTAAAGGCTTGCAGGCATTTGTTAGTAAAATCAAAAGGTACATCTTTTAGTAACAGATTACATAAAGGTTTAGTAATGACACTAAAATCTTTAATAAATCGCCGGTAAAATCCCGCATGTCCCAAAAATGATCTTACCCATTTAGCATTTTTAGTAATGACACTACCTCCATCTCCCTTTTCAAAATAACATGACTCAACACAATACCCTCTTGGACCATGAAGTGACTTTTCTCCCAACTCAGCACCAAGTTTTTCTCAACACACATTTTTAGAACTTTTTCCAACTCGTCGAGACAAGGCTCAAAACTTCTGCAAAAAATGGAGAAATCATCCATGAATACCTCAAGTGACTCCCCAACCATGTCCGAGAAAATACTCATTATACATCGTTGGAAAGTCCTCAGGGCATTACACAAACCGAATGGCATTCGCCGAAAAGCAAAAGTGCCATACGGACAAGTGAAATTGGTCTTGTGTTTGTAATCCGAGTGAATGGCAATTTGGTTATACCTTGAATACCCATCTAAGAAGCAATAATATTTTTGACCCAATAATGTTTCAATAATTTCATCAATGAAAGGTAATGGAAAATGGTCCTTAGATGTCGTTACATTCAATTTTCAGTAATCGATACAAACACGCCACCCGGTGACCGGTCGGGTGGCGATTTGTTCACCATTTTCATTTTGATTACTTGAATGCCGACCTTTTTAGGCACCACTTGGGTAGGACTTACCCAAGCACGATCTGAAATCGGATAGATTATACTTGCGTCTAACCACTTAATTACCTCCTTTTTTACCACTTCTCGTAGATTCAGGTACAATCTCCTTGGAGCCTCTCTAGTTGGTTACACATCCTTGATCGTGATGATTTTGTGCATGACAATTGATGGACTAATTCCTTTCAAATCGGTAATCATCCACCCAATAGCCGCCTTATTTGCTTTCAACACCCTTAACAATTCTTTCTCTTGATCCATCTCCAAGTTAGAGCAATAATAACCGGTAAAGTGTCATTATCCCCTAAAAATGCATACTTCAAGTGGCTTAGCAGGTCTTTCAACTCCAACATCGGTGGCTCCTCTAATGACGGCTTCATCCCCAAATTAATCTCCATCGGTAAACTCTCGAACTGATGGGTCCATGACGGTCGACCCTCCTTAACCGCCATAGCATCTTGCTCTTTCCCCTCAATCCTTAGCGCACATGCGTGTACTTGTTCAGAAAAATCGCAAACATAAACATCTTCACAATCCTCATCATACTCGTGTGGTTCGCATCTGTCAACTAAATCTACCATAAAACACTCATCAACACCAATAGAGTTAGAAGTGTTAGTAAAAACATTCAATCTCATTTTTCTATCACCTAATGTCATGTCGACCGTACCAAATCGACAATCAATCACGGCATGAGCGGTGCTTAAATATGGCCTACCCAAAATAACATTTTGTTGTTGTTTGGGTCCGTGGATGAGTAATCTAAGACCAAAAAGTCTACCGGATAATAAAACTCATCAACCTTTACTATTACATCTTGCACCATCCCTCGGGGTAGCTTATGAGACAAATCGGCTAGAACCACCGTTGTCTCAACCCGTGCTAATGGACCAAAATCGTATTAGTCGTATAAGCCCCCCGGTAAAATACTTACTCTAGCTCCAAGATCTGACAACGCCTTTGACATTTGAAAATTTCCAACTTGAACATTTATTAGTGGCGTTCCTGGATCTTGGAGTTTGGGAGGAAGTTCCCTTTTAAGCACCGCACTTACCTGTCCGGTCAAGTCAACCCGCTTAGGCAATTTTTTCTTTTGTTGCCTCTTTTGTGTGCATAATTCTTTTAAAAATTTTTCATAAGCGGGTACTTCTTTAATTGCGTCGAGTAAGGGGAGGTTTACTTTGACTTGCTTAAAAACATCCCACAATTCCTCTTTTGAAGGACCCCTTGTTGAAATAAATTTTTCCTACCCGGGTCAACTAAAGCCGATGGAAATGGGACTTGACTTGGTCCCCCTTCCTCGTTTCTGTCTTTTAAAATTTCAACCCAACCCCGGTTTTTGAATTACCTTTTCAACGTTAGGGTCCTTAGACACAATTGAAGGTGAGACTTCATCCTCATCACTTTCATTTCCCGTAATATCTTCAACCATCTCATCAAACCTACTCAGTAAAGGTTACTTGAAAGAGCTTCTCCTCAAGGATCCAGGATCCTGAAAAAGTGCCTAAAAGAGCTCCTGCACCACCTGCAGACGCTCAAATCATTAACTTTATTTCTGGAGGCTCCAATATATGTGGAACCTCATTCTCTACAGCAAAAAGACATGCTAAGGAAACCAAGCTAGAAAACGGAGACAGGCCTATCCAAATCTCAACCCTGACTCAACAGAAAATCATATCCTTTGATGGGGACGATTGTGTTGATATTCAGGATCCTCATCATGATGGTTTAGTCATTACTTTATTTATATCTAACCACTTTGTTCGCAGGATCCTTATTGACGGGGGGGGGGGGGGGGAGGGGGCATGAACATTATTCAACTAGATGTCCTAAAGAGAATGGACATCTCAGAGACAGAAATAGTCCCGAGATCATCTGTCCTTATAGAATTCGGTGGCGAGACAAAGAATACAATGGGGGACATCAAACTCCCAATCTACATTGAGGGGGTAAACAATATACAAAATTTTTTTGTCATTGACTGCTTGTACTGTTGCAATGTAATTCTTGGTAGGCCTTAGATGTACGATATGAAAGTTGTTCCCTCTACTTAAAATCAATGTGTCAAGTTACTGACACCTTGGGGGTAGTGAAGATAGAGAGTGATCAACAAGAGGCAAAGAACTGTTTCACCTCTTCTATGAAACCAGCATCACAACCAAGAGCGGCATAGCAATCGCAGCACCTCCAAGGAGTGTCTTGGAGGCAGCAGAACAAGACATCAAAGATGTAATCTTGGATCCTCAAGATACTGAAATCAACGTCCTCATAGGACCCGAGATCCTTAACAGTATAGAGCAGAATCTGGTATCCTTCCTAAAGAGAAGAAAGTCTACCTTTGCTTGGAAACACGAGGATATGATAGGTATATCTAAAGATATTATAACACATAAACTTGGAATTGATAAATCTTTCAGGCAAATTTATCAAAAAAGAAGAAAAATTGCACATGAAAGGAACCTTATCATCCAAGAGGAGGTAGACAAACTCTTAAAGGCAGGTATTGTCACACCCTCAAAAATCCACTTGCGGGGTTTTACTATGACGCGCGTGACAAACCAGGATCTAGACACCAGTCATAACGAATGACCTCTATATGAGAAAAATAGTTTTACCAACCAACAGTTCAAAAAAAAATAATAATAATGCGGAAGCGTACCAAATGTAAAGTAAAAAACGCATGTCAAAACAAACGCCCAGCCAAACGATAATTAAATATGAAAATGCAACGTTTACGAAATGAAAATGTTTTTGACGCCATGCAGTGCACCTAATCGTGGCAAGTACCTTAGTGACCTAGGGAGAACACGAAAGAAACAAGTGTGAGTCAATTAAGATGAGTGAGTTCACATATGCAGTTCACAATTATAACATATTCTGTTTACGCAAGTTTCCACTATTCAACCCAAATAGTAATTATTAGCATTTAATATATTATTGTTATATTTATAGGTAGCTAACCCGTGTTACGTCACGAAAGAGTTCGAAACGGAAGCTGACTGTTGTTGTCTTTGTTTGCTAGGTCTATCACTAACCATGGCGGTAAACTAGGCTTATTCTATACCTGGTGACCATTACCGGTCTAGCTAGCACGACTAGCTCGGGCGGGGCTTGTCGGGCCCAGTAGTACTACTTAAAATTCCCCAGCTATTAATCCCAATACTAACGGTCTGTGGTTACAAGGACTTTATGTGGTAAGCTACTTTGTGACCATAAGAATATAGCAATGTTATTTAAATAAAAGCGTTATAATCGTTAACAGGTAGGCATTACATTACCATAATGTGCTCGTCTTACCTTGGTTTCAAAGCGTCTAAATTTAGGGACCGTGAACTCAATTTCGTGTTGCTCGGTAAGATTAAGATTAAGTGTATGCACTCTAGGACGATCAACCACGCCCTATTATAGTTACCATGTGTTATTAGTGGCTGTTTATGCAAATCCTGAAAGTCCTACACGTATCTAGCAATTATCACGCGAACAAGTAATCACATAGCACTTCTATCATATGATTTCATACACGTGTTCACAACCTATCCTGTAATACAATATATGATACTATACGATTTACCAGGTAAGCGCGGATAACCAAAATAGCATCAGGCTCATTAATTTCAACTAGTCGAACAATCAGAGCAGATTTATTATTGCCAAACAAACTTCTAGATTTTAACCATTTACTTATACTTCATGTTTCTAAATCATACATTGTTTTAATGAAGAAAACGTATGAATCTATCTCATGCAAACATCAACTTTGACTTTTAATTTAATAAACAATTTACTCATAGTTTCAAGCTTGGAAACCCATGTATAGCAATGCTGATGCTTAGTATTACCTCCATACCATAACATATATGTATCCACAATCACGCACACATGCATCAAACACCCATACCTACACTCATGAATACATATATACAATCGGTTGCGTATATACACGCATCTACACACGTATACAACTACGCACACATGTATATATCATGGCTAACCTACGTACATACTTATCCTTACACGCATGCGGCTACTCACATACATAATTATCCACTTCATATTGTTGCACATATCTCAGATCCACGTATAAATACAGTTGAACTTACATCCATGGTTCTACATATGAACATACCTATATAACAATGCATATCGTTCACCGATTCCGTATATCTACCCTCGGTCTCAAAGAAATCATACATACCCGATTTATGTATAACATTATACTTAGTTCGCATATAATGTTTTCACACTTTCAAAACCACACCTACGGCGACATATACTCGGCTTGTCTATCTTTCACATATAATGTTCATGTACAATTTCACATATACAGTTTCACCCACAAGACCCATAACTTAGATTTTTCAAGTTCCTACATACTTGCAGACATTATACATATGCACCTAACCATGCTAAACTTATTAACAGTTAACTTCCATGCATCTATTTACACCCATGACACACCCATATCACCGCCTATTCATCAGAACAACAACTAATAATATCATGAAAAGAAAATCGTTGCCATATACGTGAATAATTAAATCAAGAATCAACATAAACTAAAGCAATGGCTAACGTGTTACCGAGAGTTAGGGGAGGGTATGAGCCGATCGAACTTGAACCGAAGTCATGAAAGAGTCTTCTTGGAGGTCCTGCTTGCGTCGACAGGAAGTGATGAGGGGAGAGGAGAGAAAATTTGCGATGTGAGTTGTAGGGTTTGAGTTATGAGAGAATTATGCAAATAAAAGGAACTGATGTTGGGTGGTTTGATGTATGCCTTGGGCTGAAGGGAAAAGAAAAAAGGTGGGGTTTGGGCTTGGTCCACCAAAACTTAAGGGAGAGAGGTAAGAGGGCCGCAAGTGTGAGGAGGGGTTGCTAGTCGATGGTTTTGATGATAATAGATAATTTTTTATTTATTTATTTATACAAAACGGTGGGGTTGGCTGATTTAATGAAACATGCATACATGCACATAGCATAAGATCATGTGTAACTACTAAACTCCATGCAATATAATAATCTAGATTCTCAAAGTAATCTGATCATCATCATCAAGTGTTACTCTATCTACTTAACATTTCCTAGCCATGATTAATAATAATGTAAAGCTAGTTTACTCTAAAGTAAACACAATTAATTATTAACATCCACACACACCCACCCACCCATTCATGCATGTCATACATTCACAAGCACACATACATATTTAGTTTAAGTTTTGGGCGCCTGAGTAAGAGTTCTTGATTTCAAGTTATACGCTAATACGATGAAATATGTCGATATCTAATGTAACATTTATTTACAAAGTGCAAAATGAACGGTGCTAACCTCACGAGCACGACATGTTACATTATCCCAAAGTTGAAGGAATTTTCATCTCGAAAATTGAGTAAACACAAGTTGAGTCGCTAAGTTAGTGTAGTGTTTTTGTTAGGCTATAACATGTATGATTGGAGAAGTTAAGTTTCCAATATGGTTAGCCAATGTAGTGGTGGTTCAAAAGAAAACGGAAAGTGGAGGGTATGTGTTGACTTTACAGATTTAAATAAGGCATGTCCCAAGGATCCTTTCCCACTTCCACACATTGACTCCATGGTGGATGCAACAGTAGGACATGGGCTGCTAACTTTTATGGATGCTTCATCTGGATTTCAACAAATTCAGATGGAACCATCTGAACAAGAGGATACAACATTCATGACTCCTACTGGCATATACTGTTATACTGTAATGCCTTTTGGACTGAGAAATGCAGGTGCCACCTACCAAAGACTGGTCAACATGATGTTCAAGGAGCAGATTAGAGACACTATTGAAGTGTATATAGACGACATGGTGGTCAAGTCCAAGAGAGCAGAGGATCATCTCAAGGATCTTAAAGAGGCATTCAATATCCTTGACCAATACAACATGAAGCTGAATCCTTCAAAGTGTCATTTTGGTGTTAAAGCTGGAAATAGCCCATAGTAGATTAAGGCGATTGTGAATATAAAATCCCATACCAATGCTAAGGATGTCTAGAGACTGATAGGAAGGATCGCAGCCCTTAACAGATTCATTTCGAAATCCTCGAAGAAATGCAAAGATTTGTATGATATCTTGAGGAAGAATAAGAAATTTGAGTACTGAAAAGCATAAAGCTGCACTCAAGGCTCTCAAGTATTATTTATCCTCAGCTCCAGCCCTGATGAAAACAGAGGACGGTGAACCATTTTCCTTGTATTTGGTCGTGTCTGGTAGAGCGGTAAGCACTGTGTTAGTTAAGGATCATGAATGCCAACAACATCCGGTATATTATGTAAGTAAGAGCCTTCTTGATGCTTAAGCCAGGTATTCTCATTTAGAGAAATTTTTCTTGCATTGATTATGGCTTTCACTAAACTTAGACATTATTTTGAAACACATACAATTATTGTGAAAACTAACTTTCCTATTAAGAATGTTCTTAGGAAACCTGAAATGTTAGGTAGAATGGCGAAATTGGCAGTCAAACTTAGTGCATATGACATTAAGTATGAACCCAGGACTGCCATCAAATCTCAAGCTTTGGCAAACTTTGTGGCTGATTCAGTAGTGATCTATAAATGGAAGCTAAGGTAGAGGTGCAACAGCTTGAGGAGATAAAGGAACCTTGGATACTCTTCACAGATAAAGCCTCAAATGTCAAGGGGACAGGACTAGGCATACTACTAAAATCGCCACAGGGGGACATAATACCCCAATCCATTGCTTGTGAGTTTCAGACAACTAACAATGAAGCAGAATATGAGGCCCTATTAAAAGGTTTGTAGTTAGCTAAACAGATGAGGATCAGGTATCTTCAAGTATAGATAGACTCATTGCTAATTGCTAACCATTATAGTGGCTCATATGTTGCGAATGGCGAGAAATTAATCAAACATTTAGAAATTGTTAAAAACTAGCAAATGCTTTCATTTCTTTTAGCTTAACACAGGTGCCCAGAGAAGAGAATGCAGAGGCAAATGCCTTAGCAAACCTAGGATCATCCTTGAAAATACCAGAGGACGTGAGGATATCTATCATCCATATTCTTTCTCCTGCAATTGAGAAAAATGAAGCATTGGAGATAATTGAGGATACTTCAATTGTACCTAATGATGTGTAGCCAAATTCAGGATCATGGATCCTTCCAATTATGAAGTACCTTAGAATGGAGAAATTCCCACAGGGGAGATTCCCAGAGCCTTCAGGGTTAAGGTATCTCAATTCACTATATTAAATAAAACTTAATATAAAAGATCTCTTAGATGTCCCTATTTGCAATGCATTGAGCATCTAAAAATTCAAGAGGTCTTGAAGGACTTTCATGAAGGTGATTGTGGAAACCACACTAGGGGCAGAGCCTTATTCTCAAGGATCCTCAGAACGGGTTACTATTATCCTACAATGAAGAAGGAGGCTATAGAGTATGCAAGGAAATGTGACGCTTATTAGAGGCATAGCAACATCCTACATCAGCCAGGAGAGCCTTTATATCCAGTAATTTCCTCTTATCCATTCATGAAATGGGGAATGGATATAGTTGGCAAACTTCCAAAGGCACCAGGAGGAAAAGTATTTATGCTAGCCATGATGGATTACTTCTTCAAATGGATAGAAGCAGAGGCTTTTGTTCAAGTCAGAGAAAAGGAAGTCATATCCTTCGTTAAAAGGAATATTATTACCAGATTTGGAATTCCTTCTAAAATTATTTGTGATAATGGGTCCTAATTTATTGGGAATAGAACTACTAACTTTTGTGATAGCTGGGGGATTAAGATGATAACATCAACACCAGTGCACCCACAAGCTAATGGTCCAGCAGAATCAAGCAACAAGATCATCATCAACAATTTAAATAAAAAACTAGGATCCAAGAAAGGGAAGTGGGCTGAAGAGCTACCATATGTCCTGTCATAGGACAACTCCGAAGAATGCCACCGAACAAATTTCATTCTCCCTAGTCTTTAGAACTGAGGCAGTGATCCCTATAGAGATGGTGGTTTCCACAGCCAGAAGAAGCATCCGTGATCCTGAAACAAATGCTAAAAACTTGACCCAAGACCTGGATACTATAGATGAGCTCAGAGATTTAGCAAGAATAATGATGACCAGTTATCAACAAAGGATGGCTGGTGCATAACAAGAATGTCAGGATCAAAAGATTTCAAGTTGGTGATTTGGTACTAAGGAAAGCATTTCAGAACACTACTAACTTGGCTGATGGTAAGTTAGCACCAAAATGGGAAGGTCCCTACTTGATAGAAGCAGAAGCTGGAAAGGGGGCATATCGCTTATAAACTATGGATGGTGATCTCCTACCAAGAGCTTGGAATGCTATTCACTTGAAGAAATACTTCATGTAAGAAAGATCCTGGACCCTTAGTGATTCTGGTGTTCTGATGAAGGATCAAGGATCCTCAAAAGGTGTATGATCCTTACTTCGGTAACATCTTACTCTCACTCTCTTTCACTTTATATATTATTCATTATAAAGAAAGGATGTTAAACATTTAACATCCATTTTTATCAAGTTTTGAGCTTTTGGAGAATTCTAACATTTTTCATAGAGGATCAAGGGTTTGCCACCTCTCTCCCACATTTAAGGTATCTTATACCATTTAAGGTTTAAAGGTTTTCACCTTTCACATGAATTGGGTTTTGGCACCCCTCCTGTAGCGCACGTTTATCCAAGTATAGTTCAAGGCAATGGGACCAGTACACACTTTAGTGGCTGACAATATCATTGTTGTTGGCCATATGCAGGATCTCAAGTATAATGGTAGATGTACCATACATCCTTTATCCTAAGGTTTCTAACATTTTTACGTTAGCTAAGGTTTCTAACATTTTCACGTTAGCCAAGGTTTTGGCATTTTCATGTCACTTAAGTGGGCTTGTCCCTAGTTTGGGCTTATCCCCAACTTAATTGGGGTTTGTCCCTAGTTTGGGCTTGTCCCTAGTTATAATGGTTTATCCCTAGGATATTTGGCTTAGTCCCAAGTTGTTTTTTACATGTTCTTGAAGCTTTAAAGGTTTGCAAATAAGGATCCTAAATCCTTAAACCTTATCTGATGTCTATGGTATATTTATGCCATTGTAAGTCTTAAGGATCTAGAAACCTAACTTGGATTCTCTGGTGTTAGAACTTTTGAGACCGTTGGTGCTTGATTATTCATAGTTTGAGCTAGTATGTAATGGTTAGACAAAGTTAAAAGGTCAAAAGTGTAATTGTGTGAAACTTGCTGATGGCGGCGTATTTACTAACCCAGCGTATTAAATACGCTGGGTAGTCATTCTGTATAAATATGATGATCAATGAATGTATGTCCAAGTTTCTTGGACAGATTTTGGTGATCTTCTTGTGTTGTGATTTTTGCTATTGTTCTCTCATCCGAATATCCAGGTGCTGTTATTGATTACATGTTATTGGGATTTCATATACAACACTATTTGTTTGATCCAAACAAGATTCTTCATCTTCTTTGCTTGGTTTTTCTTAGTATTTGCACATTCAAACAACTAATCTATAGTTATTTTGGGTGAAAACAATCAACCACTGTGATCCGAATCTGTTTTGGGACTCACAATTTGGTATCAGAGCCTTTGTGCTCTTGATTGTTTGAGTTTTTGTTAAGATTCTTCAAGTTTTGAAGGTTTTTCAAAAGTTTCAAAGTTTCAAGGTTTTTCAAATTTTTAGACTTAAAATGGCTTGATCTGGTGCGTTTAATCTTTGAGTTGTTGTTAATCAGTAGTTTGGTAAACATTTTGGTCATTTAGCTGCAAAGAAACATGAATTTTGGGTCGTTTTTGGGTGATTAGAGGGTTTTTGTTCGTACTAAAACCCTTCTGGGCGTAATTATTCTTAAAGCCAGCGTAGATATTCTTGAAGATAGCGTAATTGTCTTTGAAGCTGGCGTATTTAACTTGAATCTCGCGTAGTTAACAAATACACTGGTTCTTAAACTAGAGGATTTATATTATTGTCAGCGTAATTGCCCCAACGAATTTAATCGAAGGCGACTTCGAAATCAGTGATACTAATCCTCAGCGATTTTATCACCGTGTTTTGCGAAATTAACTAAACCTGTGCTTGTTTTCATATATCCAGCGGATTTAGCATTTTGTAGGACAAAATGCAGCGTATTTGAGCTCTGGTCCAGCGTAATTGTCTACAAGTGCAGCATATTTACCTCCTAGCAAGCGTAATTATTCTCTGATTCACCAAAGCCCAGCGTATTTAATCATCAATCATCCATTATGTCTCTTAATCAACTCAATCCAATTGCTCAAGCCGAACTAGAAACTGGAACTGCTACAAGGCCACCAAAGTTGAAAGGTTCGGAAGATTTCAGCAGCTGGAAAAACAGGATCAAGTCCTTTTTTGAGTATACCGATTATACTCAATGGATGTCAGTCACTGTGGGCCCGCATGTTCCCATGATAATATGTGACGACATCTGTACTATCAATGAAGATCCTTCAACGTTCACATATGAAGATAGGACACTCATTCAACGTGACCGGAGGGCTCACGCTGCTCTTACTATGGCTCTGTCAAAGGATGATAACAATCTGTTTGAAGAATACACCTCGGCACATGAACTGTGGTTGGCTCTAATCGACCATTATGAAGGCAATGAGGAACTCAGGGAGAACAAACGAGACATGGTGCAGAAAGAATATGATATGTTTGGAAGTATTCGTGGCGAAAGCTTGTCCGACCACATAAGCAGATTTCTAGGGGTGTTACCAAGATGAAGAAGGTGGGAAACCCAATTGCTAATTATGCATCGATCAAGAAGCTGCTAGATTCTCTACCAAAAGAATGGAGTCTTCAATGCATGATGATTAAGAGAACTTTCCTCACCAGCACAACTCCAGTTACTCTCTCAGAATTGATTAACACCTTAAAAGCCTTTGAAATGGACATCATGAAACGAGAGATGAATCAAACTGGATATTCTCAGAAGACATCTCAGCAAGCTGCTGCAACCTCGGTCCCCAAGAATATTGCATTTCTTGCTGCAGTCACCTCTTGTGGATTAAATTCCCAAAGTGCGGTCGAATCTTATTCGAATGTTTCCGCAAACTCTGTGAAGGTCTCGTCATCTTCCGAGAAGACCACCGTGGCCAGCGACACTCAAGCACTTAAAATTTCCACAGAACATGTAGCTCTTTTTAATACTTTCTTAAGTAGCTATGAGGCGCTTATGTCAGGAGAGTTGAAGAGAGAATTCCTCACAGCAGAGGACATGTATCAAGTAGATCCAGATGACATGGAGGAGATGGATCTGAAATGGCAGATGGCAATGATCACTCTACGGTTGAAGAAATTCCAAGATAAAACAGGAAAGAGGTTGGCTCTTGGAAAAGCTGGATTCGACAAGTCCAAGCTTAGATGTTATAATTGCAAAGACTTGGGCCATTTCAAAAGAGAGTGTCCTTTGCTGAAGAACGAGAATACCGAAATCAACCTGACAAGGAGGCCGATCGCCATTGAAGGAAATAATAATGTTGCTGACAATAACCATAAGACTTTAGTGGTGGTAGACTATGATTGGTCGGAGGAGATAGCTGAGGCAAAAGGTGAAGTAAACAAGGCCCTCATGGCAAACATTACCACTGTCTCTGCCACGTCTGCTTCAAATGGTGTTGAAAAACAAACCTCCAAGATTCCAAAAGATGACACTGGTTTGAAAAGCATCATCTCTCCTGCCTCAGAGAAGAGACAACAGAAAGCTGAAATGAATGAGTCAAGACTGCTGTTCAAGAAGTCATCCGTACCAGCAAGAATGAAGCGGTTGGAACATCCTCTACCGCCATGAAATCAGAAGCCGAGGATAAGGATTTGGTAAGCAGCATTCCATATGAATTTAAAGCAAAGCTGTGCTCAAAACCATGTTTGAACGTCGTGGCACACTACAAATCACTCAACCGTGATATACTTAAAGAAAAAGAAAAAGTTTTGAAAATAAATCAAGAACTAAAAGAAAATGAGGCTGCATATCAGCGAAAGTTGAATTCAACCATAGCTAAAATGCAGACTCTAAAGGAATTTGTTTTCAAAAAAGATTTTATCATAAATGATTTGACCGAAAAGCTAGAAAAATCTCAAAACGAAAACAATAAGTTACAAATCATTATTGATAAATGGAAAATTAGCCAAAAAGCATTGGTTGACATTGTAAACTGCCAATGACCAACATTCATAAAGGATGGAATCGGGTATAAAGATAAATTCGGAAACGAAAAAAATTTATTTCCTCTTCCGCACAGCAAAAATTATGTTCCTGTGCCATCTCCTCATCCTAAGAACGACTTAATCAATAAAAATGATCTTTGGGATCAAAGTATTTTTTATAAATCCGAAAACAACACTAATCTTTCTGAAAGTAATGCAGATCTGTGCGAGAGTAAGGAAGATGTGTGCGATGGGGAAGATGATTGTGGAGGGATGAAAATAGGAATAGGCTATTCAGGCGACAGTTATTCAACTGTTAACTGGTTCACCTGGAATTGTGATAAGACGAACAAAATTTCTATTCGAGATAACTTTAATAGTTTATCTAGGATGGATGATTGTAATGGCTGTATGCCTGAATTGACAATTCGGGATGGCTGTAATGGCAATGTGCCTACACTTAAGGCTCACAACCAAGGGATTGCTAAGGTTGAGGGTCATGACCTAAACTTTGTTCTTAATGATGAAAATGTTATGCTTGAATCTCATGTATTTGTGCCAGAGTTAAAGAAAAACATTTTTGGAAAATTCCTTACAGAGGAAATTCCAGAATTTGTTCCATCAGTTGCAGGTACATCAGAGACTGATAAAGATTTCCCTGAAGATTCAAGCACAACAACTTCAGAAAGTGATGAAGAAAGGTCAGATGAAAGTCAAGAATCAAGCTCATAATCAGACAGTGAGCACAGTGAAGTCGACATTGAAGATAAACATCATCCTGATAAGAAACTAAAGAAAGCTAAAGATTCAAGCCATATTACATCATCAAACTCCTCAAGATGCTCCAGACTCTCATCACATACATCATCTTCACACTCAGCACCCAGGAAGAAAAGATTGAGTCAAAAACAATGTTTTCACTATGGTCATTTAGGACATACGGCGAAACATTGTAAAAGCAAGAAATTTTCTAAACCTAGTCAAGATCTCGTTAAAAGTTTTACTGATCAATTTGACAATTTAAAGAAATCGGTAAAATGCATAGTTGATTCAACCTGTTTTTGGAAAAGAAAAGACAACACTCTTGCTCAAAATCATGATAGAACTAATGTAAAGCAAGTCTGGGTTCCAAAAACTAGCTAATTTGTACATATTTTTGTTGTTGTTATTGTTGTATAACAGAATAAAATTCAGAAATGGCTTCAGATGCTCATGGAGTATATCTGGCACGTTGACAGCGGTTGCTCCAAGCACATGACCGGGCTAAAGGATCTGCTTACCAACTTTCAAGTTATTGATGGTGACTTTGTATCCTTTGCCGGAGACGAAAAGGAAGGAAAAATCATTGGAATGGGTGACCTCTTGTCAGAAGCACTCACTTTGGAGAATGTGAACTATGTTCCAGAATTATGTTACAATCTTATGAGTGTTTCACAAGTCTGTGACAAAGGAATCGCGGTGTTGTTCAATGACACCGAGTGCTTATTCCTCAAACCCGGTTACTCCGTCCCTAAAGAAATGATCATGCTTAGAGCTCCCCATCAAAATAACACCTACGTGCTAAATATGAAGAATACCAAATCAAATGAGCCAATGACATGTCTTATGTCAAAAGCATCTGAATTGGAATCACTGTTGTGGCACAGGCGTTTGGGGCATGTGAATTTTAAGAACATAAATAAACTTTCAAAATTAAATCTAGTAAGAGGTTTACCTATGAAAGATTTTCCTTTTTCTGAAAAGTGTATCGCATGCGCCCAAGGAAACCAACATAAAAAGCCTCATAAGTCCAAAGCAGTGAATACAATTTCTGCCCCTCTGTAATTACTTCACATGGATCTTTTCGGCCCAATTAGCGTTAAAAGTTTAGCTAAAAGATCTATTGTTTGGTGAGTACAGATGATTCTCACGGTTTTCATGGGTATTCTTTCTTGAAGCCAAAAGCGAAAGGCATCCATTATGAAGAGCTTCATTCCCATGATTGAAAACGTGATCAAGCTGAAAGTCATCTCCATCAGAAGCGACAACGGTTCTGAATTTAAAAATCATACGTTTGTCTCCTTCTGTGAAGATAAGGGAATTCGCCTCCAATACAGCGCTGCCAGAACTCCTCAGCAAAATGGGGTAGCAGAACACAAAAACAGAACTCTTATCGAAGCTGCAAGAACTATACTCGTCGACTCTAAGCTTCCCATAATCTTTTGGGCTGAAGCAGTCAACACAACATGCTATGTTTTGAATCATGTTCTTATCGTCAAACCTCACGGAAAGACAGCCTATGAACTACTTTTCAAAAGGAAGCCTCTGATAGATTTCTTCAAACCGTTCGGGTATTCATGCACACTTCTCAACACTGAAGATAATCTCATCAAGTTTGAAGCAGTCGGTGACGTGTGCTACTTCATGGGCTATTCATCTTCTCAAAAAGCATATCGAGTCTACAACAAACGGACCAAGATGGTGATTGAATCGTACTATGTTGACTTTTAAGAAGGAAACTCTACTAACACTGGAAGTGCTTTGAACGGGTTTTATTACGTGGATATTATATTCAACACTTTCAGCATCGATGAACCCATCACTAAATCCGAACCTACAGAATCCACTCTGTTGGAACCTTTGTTTGATGCCTTGGACATTGTTTTTACTCCTTTTACTACCCGTTTCACCCCTGCCTCTGCCTTTCCTACTCTTCCGGTGTTCGAAGGAAATGGTGACACATCTGCTGAGAATGCATTCGCACATGATGATTCTTCTTCACAGCAGGCTGTGGATGAACCATCCAAAGAAGTCGAAACTCCAATTATCTACGTCAATGAACATTTTTCTAATCTGCCTCATCAATTGAAACTCACACCAATGCAGGGTACAAGACCGATCGAAACCATCCAATTGAAAATGTCATCGGTTCTGTTGAAGATGGAGTTCGAACCGTGGTCAAACACATACCATCAACATAGGACTATATGCAGCCTTTCTTTCGCAGTCTGTCCCAAGAGATATCGAAGAAGCTATTCAAGATTCAAGTTGGGTACAAGCTATGCAGGAAGAATTGGCCCAATTTTAGAAACTTAAAGTCTAGGAACTCGTTGACCTACCAGACGGAAAGTATCCAATTGGTACCAAGTGGGTGTTTCGTAATAAGATGGATGATCGTGGTGTAGTTATCAAGAATAAGGCTAGATTAGTGGTTCAAGGGTTTCGACAGGAAGAAGGGATTGACTAAGAGGAAGTTTTTGCACCTGTTGCACGGTTAGAAGCCATCAAAATCTTCTTAGCCTATGCTTCATTCAAAAACTTTAAGGTGTTTCAAATGGATGTAAAGAGTGCCTTTCTATATGGGAAGGTGAAACAAGAAGTTTACGTCTATCAGCCTCCAGGTTTTGAAGATCCTCATTCTCCCACGAAATACTACAAGCTTGACAAAGCTCTCTATGGTCTTCACCAAGCTCCTAGAGCATGATACGAGACTTTGTTAACATATCTTCTGGAGTGTGGATACTCAAGAGGCAAAATAGACATGACTCTCTTCACAAAAAGGATTGGAGAAGATGTGATGTTGGTTCAAATCTACGTAGACGATATCATTTTTGGGTCGACAGATGAAGCCCTTTGCAGAGAATTCGAGATGGTGATGAAAGCGAAGTTCGAGATGAGTATGATAGGAGAACTCACGTTTTTCTTAGGATTAGAAGTGAAGCAAAGAAAAGATGGTATCCTCATTCATCAGGCTAAGTATATCAGAGATATTCTTTCAAAATATAGCATGAATGACTGCAAATCCGCCAGCACTCCTATTGCTGCTCAGACAGAACTCACTTCATATCTTCAAGGAAAGCAAGTGATCAAATCTCTCTATCGCTCAATGATTGGCTCGTTAATGTATCTGACCGCTAGTAGGCCTGACATAATGTGGGTTGTCTGTCTCTGTGCCCGCTTTCAAACAAATCCCAAAGATCGCATGATGTTGCCGTCAAGAGAATCTTTCGCTATCTCAAAGGAACTCCAAAGCTTGGTTTGTGGTATCCTAAAGATAGTAATTTTGATTTAATAGCTTACTCTGACAGTGATCATGCAGGTTGCAAAGAAGACAGAAAATCTGTCTCCGGAGGCTGCCAATTCTTGGGAAATCGTCTTATTTCGTAGTAGAGCAAAAAGCAGACAACAGTCTCTACACCTACCACTCAGGCTGAATACACGGCAGCTTACAGTTGTTGTTCACAAGTCCTTTGGATACAGAATCAGTTGTTGGATTATGGGATCAACATCATGAAGACTCCAATATTCATCGACAATGAAGCGTGTCTGGGGATTGTGAAGAATCCCATCCACCACTCAAGAACGAAACACATCGAAATTCACATTCATGCAACTAGAGATGCGTATGAGAAAGGATACATCCAAGTGGTGCCAGTGGATTCAGTGCAACAAAAAGCTGATATATTTACGAAAGCCTTCGATAAAGCTCGATTCAACCAGTTGGTAACATGGTTGGAAACGGTGAACTTCCTTGAGTGGAATTGACTTTTGGTGAAAAAAGGTCTTTATAATAAATAACAATCTCATAAAATGTGTCCCACAAAAAGATTTTCTGCAAGGTTAAAATTTCTTTTCAAGCAATGGATTCTCGAAATTAAAATTTTAAGGGGGGAAGTTTTCCAGAAAATATTGTTGAGATTGATTCCTATTTTGGCACCTGCATGAGAAATGATAGAAAAACTGCTAACACTTTTGTTCTAATCTTAAAAAAGAAAAAGATTAAGGCCTCAAGCAACGACTTGTCGGTAGATTCAGTAGTACCTTGAAGTAAACTGCGAAACGGAGACAAACTCTAATGATCACATAAGAATTCCGAATACCCAATATGTTGTGCAACTGGCGGGTAACACGTTGCGGCGTATGGCTTAATGGTCTTAAATCTTGCGTTGATAGATTGCCAAAGTCTGAGATTTCGGGTCTTTATATTGGCTAATCATTCGGGGATATCATAGTTGCTCTTCTGCTGCATCCAGATATATGCTGACCTAGACACAGCTATGATATCTTTTCAAAAAGAGCCTATGCGGCCAAAACCCTGCACAAATGAATCTCTCATTGAGAATCATGCAAATGCTTAAATCGTACCGCACCTGGTATCTGCCATAGCCCTCGTTAGACCTTGGTCTCTATGTTGTATGGAAGTACTGACCTGAACACCAACTGTCTAACGTTGAAATCTCAAAAACGAATGAAGTCAGTATACTCACCTGTTATGAGGAATCTTTGCGCATACCTTGATCGTGGGGGTATGTCCTGATGTGGGATTCACGAGCATAACATTCTGACTGTTTCAGCATGAGTGGGGAACATTGAATTTCTTGTCAATATTACTGCAACATGATAAAAAGGCTCTCTGATCGCATGTTGAAAGATAGGTGCATGGATTTAAAAGGACAAGCATACTGACAGTTTTTCTTGTGCCTTAATTATTTAATATATCCAATATTTTATCTCAAACGAACAAAGTGTCACCAGTATGATCTTTTGCAGGAAAGTCAGAAGATTCAAGTCAGTTAGCATAAATTTTGTGTGAAAAAGGAAGCTTCCTGGCCCCAAAAACAAATTTCTGGATCCATTCAGCAATTTTCATTTGTATTAAGCTTATTTTTAAAATTCTTGCACTATTTTTAATCAAATAGGGGCACATTTTACGAGAAAACTTGAAATTTTCAAGCGTATTTGTTTCTATGTTTTCTTAAAGTTGAAGATATCCCACAATTATATCAACACGGCGTATTTAACATATACGCTGGAAGGCAAGTATGTATATATACTTCAGCTTCGTTGTTTCTGCAAGTATCTTCAAATAAGTTTCATCTTCATCTTCTTCATATCGCTCATAAAACCCACATCCATTTTCAAACTTCTCTTAAGTGAATCTGAAAGGAATCGATATCGGTATGGTTTCAATATTCAAATGTCCATAGGTCTTTGTGTGAATATGTTTTAAATCATTGATTTCGGTCTGTGTTGCATACATATATTTGAATCTGGATTTTCTGGTTTTTAAGGGGTTTATCAAGAAATCTTTGAAGCCAGCGTATTTACTATGAATGCAGCGTAGATGATTTAAAATTGGCGTAGTTATCACAAACCTGAGCCAGCGGATTTAAGTCTTGAACGTGAGTTCAAGCAACCGGCGTAATTGACAATTACGCCGGTAATCTTGCGTAGATAATCGTCTTCGCTGGACTCATCTCGTGTCAAAGCTTAAATCTGCTAGTCGTGTGCAGCGTAAATAATACCTAATCAGTGGAGGTGTGTCTAAGTCTCTTGCTATGTCATGTATACGGCGAACTTAGTTGCTTTGGCCTGACGTAAATATTAGCGGAATTATCAGTTTCTTGTGTATATATCTTTGCATTATTATTATTATATTTTTGTATATATTTATACTTATATATATATATATATATATATATACACATAAATCTAACTTAGTTCATTTTCGATTTCAGAAATGGTGAAGGAGATAATTTGGGAAAAAACTCGAAAGCACAATCAGCCATGCAAGCTGGTCCCACCTCCAATCGATTTTGAAGATGTAGCAGAGTGGATAAATTCAAGTAGGATCAGCTATGTTGTACAAGCCGATCCGATCATCTACAGCATCCACATCGAAGAGTTTTGGAAGATAGCCAAAGTGTCGACCGTAAACGAAATTAAAAGAATCACAGCTACAATCGGAAATAAGAAGATCGTAGTTACAGAGGAGAACGTACGCAGAGTCCTCAGTCTTGGAGACAAGAATAGTGATTTGCTCAGAATGAAGAAGGAAGACATCCTAGATGGGTTTAAAGGGATCAGGTATATTGGAGACTTCAGAGAGGAAAATGAGATCAAAAGAAAGGGGCTTACCAAGGACTGGAGATTCATTCTTCATGTATTTGCTATGAGCTTGGCACATAGGAAAGGAGGTTATGATGGGTTGAACTTGGAATGGTCGGCTGCTATGCTTAATCTCTGCACAAAGCAGTCATTAAATATCACCTTCTCATTTTTTACTGCATGGTTGATAATGCTAATTCCTCCACATGGGCCATGTACCCTCGTTTTGTTCAGCTCCTCATCAATGACCAACATCCAAATCTTCCTCATGATGGCGACCTATACAAGTTCGAGCTGCCAACAGGGCGTCTGATTACCGAGCTTAAAACTGAGGAATGGGTGCTATTACATCAGTGGATGTATAGGGAGGAAAGATATCCTGTCATGAAAGCAGCCTATGAGAAATACAGAGAACGTGTTAAGAAAAAGAGACAAGGAGATGGTGATGAGGAAGTGGAGGAGGAAGAAGAGGAAACCGAGCAGCTGGTTAGAAAGAATAAAGGAAAGAAAATCATGAAGGAAGGGGACTCCTCGAAGAAACGGAAAGATACTGCTCCTCAAGAACGATTGATGGAAAGCAGCTTAAGGGCCGGAGGTACCAGAGAACATCGCAAGCATATTGAGAATCTGCGTGCAATTCATGAGGCCGAAGAAAGAGAGAAAAGAGAAGCTAGAAGAAAGAGGCATCACATGAAAGAATCCGAAACACCGGTGATGGTCACTACCGAGTAAGAGCAGTTAGACGAGTTTGTTGATTAGTTGATTGTCGATCCGGAAGCTCCATGTCTATCTCCCCCGCAGAAGCGTAAGAAAACAGGGGAAGGACCTTCGACAGAGGAACAACCAAGACAAATGCCGCAACAAGCTCCTCGAAGACCACGTCCATTTCAGGAGTTGTACGATAAGCTAGCAAAAGATATTAGGAAAGGCCCAGCTCAGGAAATCTGTCTGTTAAAGCATCAAGTAAGCAACACAAACGTTATTCGCGAGAAGCTGAGGGAACAAAGAAAGAAAAACAAATAGCTTCACACATACGTCAAAGAACAGACGAGATTTGTGAGATTTCAGCAAGATGGGATGGAAAAGATGTATCGTATGATCAGAGAACTTTGCACCAAAGTGGACATACCACCGATGTTCTCATTTACTGATATTTTTTATTATGAGAAGTTCAAGGCTGAAGAGGAAAGACAAAAAGCTGAGGCTGCAGAAAAGAAGAAAAAGCGCTTAGAATCGGCCGTGAACGTCACTAAGGATGACGAAAGTGAAGAGGAGGATGTAGACAGAGATGAAATGCCAGCTAGATTTGATGAGTGGGGTTTGGAAGATGATACTATTTATGAACCTGAGGACGGTGACACAGTAACTCCAATGCATCCTGAATGGTTCAGAAAAGAAAGAGAAAAGCTTCCAGATTTCTATCAGGTGGTCACCGTTGAAAAATCCGAAGTCACTAATAGAATAATAAGCTGGAAGTACTGCAATCTCAAAGGGATGTTCATCAAAAAGAGACGAGGTGGTGTTATTCAGCATTTTAAGACCGGAGCTGACATGAAAAGCCTTCCAAGATGGGACATTCGAGAACTGGGGAGGCTAGACCTGATAAACCATACCAACAGCAGCATCGTAGCTGACTTTGAAAGACTCATTTTAAGGGATGGTTACATGTGTAATAGATCCTGCTAAGGTCGAAACAAAAGTCAAAATTCCACCAGAACAACCTGTCATGCTTACACACTTCAAGAAATGGTTTTACGATGGGAAGACAGGAGAACCAGTGATCCGATTAGTGTCTAACGAAGATATTCGAATTCTAGACCTGATGGATGTTTTCATGTTCTGCCTCTCCGATCTCAACATTCTCTTTGGTCGCAAAATCCACGTTGGAGCCGAAAATGAGTACAGAGAAGAAGGAATGCTATTCCAAAGGGCTGTGGAACGAGCTCGAGAGAGGAAGATAGAGATGATGGAAATTGTTCTCAAGATTCAGAAGCAGACAGAAAAGGAGGAGGCAAGAAAAAGAAAGAGAAAGCATAAGTCATCATCACAACAGAAAGCCTCCTCACCATCTCAAGCTGCATCTCACCCTCAAACTTCGGTTTCATCCACATATGAAGCCACTACGGAGTTACAACAACCCTCAAGTGAAGCTATTGTTAATCTACGCTCTGAAGAAACAATCGAAGCAACCACAGATCAACCTACCGTTCAAGCTGCACAAGACAAGGATGAAGGACCCGCCACAGACCCAGAAGCTTGCTAGCAAGATTGAAGAAACCCAAGCACGCAACGGTCTAGGGGATATTGTTAGAACTTTTGAGACCGTTGGTGCTTGATTATTCATAGTTTGAGCTAGTTTGTAATGGTTAGACAAAGTTAAAGGGTCAAAAGTGTAATTGTGTGAAATTTGCTGATGGCGGCGTATTTACTAACCCAGCGCATTTATTAAATACGCTGGGTAGTCATTCTGTATAAATATGATGATCAATGAATGTATATGTCCAAGTTTCTTGGACAGATTTTGGTGATCTTCTTGTGTTGTGATTTTTGCTATTGTTCTCTCTTCCGAATAACCAAGTGTTGTTATTGATTACATGTTATTGGGATTTCATATACAACACTAGTTGTTTGATCCAAACAAGATTCTTCATCTTCTTTGCTTGGTTTTTCTTAGTATTTGCACATTCAAACAACTAATCCATAGTTATTTTGGGTGAAAACAATCAACCATTGTGATCCGAATCTGTTTTCGGACGCACATCTGGTATGTTTTATCCTTAGTTATTTTCATCATTAGTTACAGCGTAGACCTCTTAATTAAGTATATATGATTCTTGATCATATAATTTCTCATATTTTCCAAAGTTGATATGAAGAGAATTGGTGTGTTTTTGACAAATCCGAAATTCTCTAAGTTTTGTAAAATAAAGCTAATACACATAAACATATCAAAAAAACATTTCAAAAATAAAAGGACAACACAAGATGTAGTTAAAATGTTGTAACTTTTATTAAAACTCCATTATACGATTATTATAATTATCAACCCAAGTTTCTACCGGTAAAACGTGGCCCGTTTACTTGGGTTGATAAAAGGTGTCCATACTAATCGTTCATCAAGTGCAGGAAAATAAAGTGAGGGGCGTCAAAGGCTTCATCCTCAATAAACAGAAGGACCCATCCACCTTTGCCCCCCCCCCCCTATTCTCTTTAGGATCATGGATCCTTACCCTAGAAACTGTTGTTCAGAACTACAGACCATAAATTGTTTTCAACCAAAAACATCATCAAATAAAAACCATAAATCCTAACTAAGTGGGCTCAGGCCTAGGCATCAACATCCTTCATTATCCACTTTAGCAGCATCACCTTCAGCTGCACCAGCACCTCTTGCTTCACCTCTAGCAAACTTGATCACCTCCTTAGCGCCGCTAGATCTAACCTCCAGCCTCTGCACTGACTCCAACTCTTTATCATCACCAAGCTCTAGGAATCTCGCCTCCCATCCAGCCAAATCCCATGAATACCGATCGATGGCCGGATCCATTGCTCTTTGACAATCTTGATGCTAGCCTTGAGGGTAGCTCGAGCAGCAAAGATGTTGGCTTCTTCAGTTGCCCACATCTCCTCCCTGTCAGCTTAGAAGTAATCTTGTCCTTGGCAGTAGCCATAGAACGGAGATCAGCCAGGTTATCTTCAAGTTAAGCCATGCTCTTATCCATGTGGGCCTTCAAGCGGACGAACCTCTGCAATGGGTAACATGCATAATTAGAATCAAGGATCCTTCACTAAAGATAACTATAACAAAAAATGGATCAAGGATCCTTACCTCAGTAATGAAGTCGTTGATCAGTCTCTTAGCCTGGAGCTCATCCTCCTTAACCTCCATGGGCTTCTTCTTTTTCGACCCAGCCTTGGCCTTGTTAGTTATGGCTTTTGGTTCCGGAAAGCTTAGGCCTTTGTCCAGCTCCTTCTTGATGGAGCGAGGGGAGATAATGTTGTCTACATCGTCTAGGCCGAACTTGGTGGCCGACTTGCTGGTGGATCTCTGAGAACCTATATCATTAACAAAAAAGATAAGTCTTCTTACTTTATACAATTTTTTCAATACAAAATTATATCTATTATAAACGCACAAAAAACTTACTCAACATTGTGGGACATGGAAGTGTTAGCTTCTGAATCCCTTGTTCTTGGCTTGAATGTTTTGATCGTAGAATCAAGAGCCCAAAATGCAGCAACTTTCTCTTTAGTTCCCGGTAAATTGGCAAGGCATGCAAAATGAGTCACTGCATACAGAAAGAAAAGGCAAACAAGTTAGCAATAGGAAATAAGTTCTTACAGCAGCTATCTAAGGACCTATATCCTACCCTTCATGATCCACTTTTTGGGTATTTTATCCCCAAGAGGAATAGAATCCCTTCCCACAAAGAAGAATTGATTCTTCCAGGTGAAACCATTTTGAGTGGATTTTAGAATGGATAGAGGCTGTTAGGGTTTGGCTTTGAGCAAGAATCGATAGGAACCATGAGTAACAAGGCTGTAGAGATAGAAGAGCTCGTGAAGAAGCATCAGTTGAAACTAGAGGTATCCGGGGATATATAAGTAACAACCTAGGAGACTCTACAAAAAAGGGTTGTCTCTTCGCTCGCTCTTCGGGGTGATCTCACTCACACTGATCTGCAAAACTAGCAGCTCCGTTAGCCTCGTCACGGGGAAAAGGGTGGTTTTCTCTATGACCACACTCCGGCGTGAGAATAAGTATTGGGTGATAACAAGTAATAAGCGCAAGTGCTTGTCAATGTGATTGTAGGTGGTTATAGATGATAATCCAGATTGTTTACCTTGTGGACTGATACTTATTTTATAGCTGAAAGTAAGTGGGCTCGGGAGATGGGCTGATGGGCCTTGGGACTGGTCCGGACATTCAGAGACATCCGCTTTATCCCTCTGCGTCGAACATTAAATGTTCCCTGCAGGAGAATTAATGTCTTCTGTCAAGAGGTGTGCTTTGTCGGATGTTGAATGGTGCCACGTGTAAAGACAGTAAGGGCAGCCGTCTCTGGCGTCAGACCTGCTATCAGCCGAAAGTGGAGAAGGTGGAACAGTCATTAGTGTAGGTGTGGTTGGTGTACAGTCTGGTGTCTGCCTTACTATTTATTTAACACTGTCAGACATAACCTACCGAGCAACCATTCGTCACAGTCCCGCCACTCCGTACCCGTGAGTATGGTCAACACCTCTTAGTGCTCATCCCTTCTGCGAGGCTGTTAGTATTTTCCCACCAGCATAGAGTAGTATGGATAAATCCCTTTATCCACAAGACTATGAGGTGTTCTCATGTTTGTCTTGTCCTTGCAAGGTTTTAGGATGTACGACCAGAGGGTTGTATGCTCCACGCATGGGTCAAGCAGCCTGTGCACGTAAGTCTAACTTGCCGTTGTGCCAAGTACACGAGGCTCATTGTGTAACATTATTGTTGGTCTATTTCGCTGTTGCGCTGAGTGCGCAAGGTTCATTGCATGACCAGTTGGTGTAATTCACCGTTGCGTTGAGTGCACAAGGTTCATTGTAGGACCTATTGGTGTTGGTCTAATTCACCATTGCGCTGAGTGCGCAAGGATCATTTGCGCAAGGTTCATTGTAGGACCTGTTGATGTTGGTCTAATTCACCGTTGGGCTGAGTGCGCAAGGTTCATTATAGGACCTGTTGGTTCCAAGGAAAGGCGCACCATTGCATGTTACGTGCAAGGTTATCCTTGTAAATATGTTGTTGAGGGTATGGTTCACTACGCAGGCGCAAGGTTGTTAGGACCATACCCCTCCAAGTACCCCAGTCCAGTGCTGCTCCTATGCGCAAGCTGGTAAGTAGGAAGAGTACTGGACTAAAAGAAATTGTATGTGACGTATTGTTGTGGCTAAAATTCCATAAGGGTTGGAAAAAATGTTTTTGTGATGATGATCTTGAAATTCGAAAACCCTGCCAGACTGACGCTACAGGTGAGTTGATGACAAAAAACGGGGATTTGAAAGGACATCTGCCAGCTGTAGCGTGTTGTCAGCCGTATCGCCTCCATTTCATTAATGAATTGGCAGAGATAGTGACTGCCACGCGCGCATGTTAACCATCAGTGGCAACTTTCCTACCACGCGACTTTTTCTGGTTGGTTGTTATTATGTCGCCTGTGTCACGGTTCCCAAACCCATTAAATGCTAGTAGAATAAATAGGAGTAACTGCTAGGGTTTCCTTCATCCATTCAACTTTTTCTTCAGTTTTCTCTGAAATTCTTGTGTTCTTGAGTTCTTGTCTTCAAATTTTTTTAAACCTTTTTTCTCTGATTCTGATGGCGTCCAGGGGTCCGAAGTCTGCCTCTGCCGATGAGGCTTCGACCTCTTTGCCGGCATGCAAGATGAGTCAGCCCACTTTTGATCGCATAGTTGCCGGCTAACGGTTTGCCCAGAGCTGGGGAGCCCGGTTCCCGGCGGAAGGTGATACAGCCGCCGATGCTCTGGCCGGCTACATCACCGTTTTCAAGATTTTTTTCGGTGAGGGCAACTTTCCGTTGCCTATTACAAATTTTTTTCTTGAAATTTTGCAGTTTTACGGCTTCCACCTCTCCCAGTTGAACCCAATGGGGATGGTGAGGATTAAACATTTTGAGTTCTTATGTCGCTCGACGGGGCCTGTTCCAACCGTCGATCGTTTCCGTATTTTTTACCTACTCCATTGCTCAATGGGGCTTTATTCCTTTCAGCATCATGCACAGGCACGGAAAATTTTGCTCTCTCCCCCCCAAGTCCTTCCATGATTGGAAGGCAAAACTCTCTTTTGTGAAGTCTGGCGTCGTTCCATTCCCCATGCAGTTCCGAGGACCAGAGGAGATTCTGGAGGACACCCTCGCTATACCATTATACTGATTTGAAGAAGATTCTGGTGATTCAGTTGTGGAAAGGATACTAGTGGCAGCCGGGATGAGTTTGGTGTGGAAACCCAACCGCCGGTATAGACCAGTGTTCATGGAGGGGGATCGGAGTAAGTACTTCTACTTCTTTGTTTTGTTTCTTGATTTTGCCTTGTTTATAGCCTGACATGCATTTCTTTTGTGTAGGAGCCCTGTTGTTTTTGGCCGCCTTCGAGAGGACGGAAGGGCAGATTGAGAGACTCTCCCTAGCCCCGGATGAGCCCACCTAGTATGCGCAGGTTCTGGGCAATTTTGCACTTCCCAGGGATGCGGATTTGGATGCCCCCGCACCTCCAACTGGTAAGTTTCTGTTGTTGAATGTTGGTAATTCTGCAGATGACTTATCTATTGTTGCGCCATGTTGCAGGTGCTTTGAAAAGTTTGGGTACTAGCCCAGATCATAAGAAGAAATGACGCGCGGGGCCAGGCGTAGCGTTTGAGAAGGAGGTGACTCAACCCGAGGCATGCCCTCCCAAAGGTAAGCGCATTGTGTCTGACCGTTGGAACACTTGTGTAGGGATTTCTGACTCGTATAAGGGTCTTGAACCTATAGGTGTGAAGAAAACCCGCGGCAAAGCCGGTAGTTATCCCTATCGCCAAACCCGCTAGTCCGGTGGCGGGTATCTCGACTGCCAAACCTGCTAGTCCAGTGGACGTTGAGTCCAGCTCGGAGGTGCCTCTTAAGCGGAAGAGGCGTCCCAAGGAGGACCTCTCCGCACAGCCCCCTAAGAAGTTTGCGCGGACACTGATAGGGAAGAGGGGAAGTCTGGGAGCGGTTACCACCAAGATCTCCCTAGGTAACTTTGTAGCGTAGTTTGAGTTCTTCATGTTTTTATACAGTGTATAACTGACTTTTTGTTATCGGGCGATGAGCCGGTTTTGTGGAATTCAGCACATACGTCGCACCCACGGATACTCTAATGCCCCCGCCAGTTGGTCAAGACGAGGAGTCTGCTGTTGGTGCAGCGGAACTTGAAATGATGAGGGAAGGCCTCACATGGTGGTGGAAGGTTCTTGTAAGGGTACTAACGTAGGTTCTTTGGTGGAGGAAGAACGCGCGCCGGTGGAGGAGGAGCCGCACGTGGTGGTGGAAGAACGCGTGCAGGGTGTAGAGGAACCACGGGTGGTGGTGGAATCACCTGTGGTGGTTATGGAAGAAGCACAGGTGGCGGTGGAAGAATCCGTGTTGGTGAAGATAGAATGCGCGCCGGCTGTTGGCGTGTGTTTTGTTGAAGGGATGGAGCCATTGGGGACGGCTTCCGTTGGTGGTGCGCAGGCTGATGCCCCGCAAGGGGTACATATGGAAGAGCCGGCACCCGGGGTGAAGCTGGGGGATCTGGTAAAAGCCCTTCTGCTGAAGGATCTCCAATCCGCCCGGACGAGACCCCAGGTGATTATTATTACAGGTCATACTCCGCTGCTCAAGCTGAAGAGATCCACACCCCTGTGTGGAAGTTAGAGAAAGGAGAAGACTTCTTTCACTGGCCAGCGTGCCGTGAGTGGTTCAAGGGAGCCTTCCTTCCAGCGGATGTACGCGTACTTGATGAACATGAACAAGAAACCACGTACCACACGTACCTCCAGGCAGCTGCAAGGTCCGCCTTGGTTACTTTAAAGATTGTTCGCAAGTGGCGGGGCTTGCTGAAACACAAGAAAGATCTCGAGGTTGCCCAAGCGGTCCTAGGTAAAGAGCGAGCCCACGTGGCTGTGCGAGAAGCTGAGGTGCAGGCAAAGGAGACCAGTGTAAGTATTCCATTTAATTTTTGATTATTCCATGTTGATTCTGACCCTGTCTCATATTGCAGGTTGCAAACTCCATTCTAAATTCCGTGGAGTTGGAGCGTGCAGTAGCCAAGCTGGTGTTCATTGCGCGCCGAGATGGGTATGTGCAGGGCTATGCTAAGTGTGCGAAACATGTCACTCATGCAATTGATGTGCCATGGGATTCCAACCGCCCTGCTACCGATGGGGTCGATACCGGAGCTGCTTTTACTCGGGCTCAGGAAGGGTACGACCGTCTTGATATCCCAGGTTTAGAATTGGTGAGCGAGGCGCTCACCCACGATGACTTCGTTGATCGCTTAAGAGACATATTTCCCGGAGAAGCCGAGACTGCTGCGGTTGAAGAATAGTGTAGGATCCTTAATGTAATATCTTTGTAGGATCTTTGACTGTATTGCGCGCTACGCAAGTTTGTAAATATTTTTATCTTAAATGAAATGTTTCTTCCTTGTTACAATATTTGCATGAACATAATGGCCAACTTTGTGTAGGTATAGTGAATAAAACTTGTAACGGACTCGTATATGAACGTTCACTCCCATGCGCAGGCAATAGGTAATGAATTTTGATTCAAGAGTCTTTTGTGTACCGAGGTGTTTTCGTGCAGACCCAAAGTGGCGTCGCGCATTTGTAATGAACACTAAGATAAAATATATCATGCAACTCTTGTCTTTATTAATGAATAAGGCGTAAGAGCCATGTACAGTGTAGACAATAGGATAGTGAACTTGCTAGTTTACATGTAGCACCTTCTTAGCTGCTGCGCATTCCATGTCCTAGGTATGTTTGTACCATCTAAACGTTTAAGGGTGTAAGCGCCCTTCCCTAGGACTTCATGGATAATGTAAGGACCTTCCCATTTAGGCACAAGTTTTCCCGACGTTGAGCGTTAGAAGCTTCATTGTCGCATAGAACAAAATCACCAGGTAGGAAGGTACATATGCGTACTCACGCGTTATAGTACTTCTCGAGCTTGGACTTGTATTTTGCTTCATTAATAGCGGCGTTTTCATACCTTTCTTCTAATACAGGTCGAGTCTACGCTCGTCTTCATTGTTTTAGCTTCACCCAGCCAACATGCGCGGTGACGGGAGGCCTATGTCTGAAGGAATTACTGCCTACGTCCCATTCACAAGGCTGAAAGGAGTTTCGCCTATGCTGGTCTTTAGCATGGTTCGATGAGCCCAAAGGATGCTTGGCAACTCATCTACCCAGCCTCTTCGCGCCATACCCAGTCTCGTCTTGATCCCTTCGACGATGCTCTTGTTTATGCTCTTCACTTGGCCGTTCCCTTGGGGGTGGCGACCAAAGTGAAAATGTGTTCGATGTGCATTTCCTTCATCCACTGCTGTAGTTCTTCAGCTGCGAAATTGGGGCCATTGTCACTGACTATGCGCAGGGGTAACCTGAAACGGCATATGATGTGCTCCCAGATGAATTTTCAAACTACAATTGCTATGGTGGATGCAAGGGGTTTGGCTTCGACCCATTTGGTGAAATAATCAACTGCGATGATTATGAACTCACCGCGTCTGGGGCATCTGGGAAATCTCCCACCATATCGATTGCCCATTGCTGGAAGGGCCACGCTGTTGCACAGGGATCAAAGGATTCTTGGGGCGCAATGTCTTTGGAGCGTGGCGCTGGCATGGTGCACACTTCCGCAGTGTTTCGACCGCATCTAGGTGCATGCCAGGCCAATAGTAACTGCCGTTCATGATCTTTGCCACGACCATGCGCGGACCGGCATGAATTCCGCATAACCCTTCATGTATTTCGTGGATCAAGTACTGCGCATATTGCGGATCAAGGCAATGGAGGAGAGGTCCTAGATATGAATTCCGGTATAGGATACCGTCTGCCATTTCATAATTGAGTGCCTCGTTCTAGACCTTCCTTGCTTCCGCTTTGTTTTCAGGGAGGATCCCGTGTTGCAAGAACATGATTATGGGGGACATCCAGGATGGATTCCCAACTTCAATGATGTTGACTTGGCGCAAAGGAACAGAAGGGTTTTTTAGAACCTCAATGCGCACTTCACGTGCGAGGTGCTTGAAGCTTGTAGCGGCTAGTTTGCTGAGCGCGTCAGCATGTTTATTCTCGCTTCGGTTGACATGGGTTATCTTGAAATGTTGTAATTTGGTTACTAAGGCTTGCGCCTATTCTAGATACAATACAATTGTCTCGCCCTTTGCGTCGTATAGGTCGTTGACCTGTCCAGCGACTAAAAGGGAGTCGACGTTTGCTTCCAGATTTTGTGCACCCTTTTTGATTGCTAACCGAAGGCCTGCCAGGAATGCTTTGTACTCAGCTTCGTTATTGGTACTTTTGAAATCCAATCTAATGGCGTATGTGAACTCTTAATTATCGGGGCTTATTAGGCGAAGGCCTGCCCCTGTGCCATCATCATTGGATACGTCGTCTGTGTGAAGTATCCATGCACGATCATCCATAACCGGCGTTGGGTTCTGTACAGCTTCACACTCATGCGCTTTATTTTGTGGTACTTTCGCAATGAAATTGGCTAAAATCTGGCACTTTTATTGTTGGGCGTGGTTTATACACAATATGGTGTCCACCAAGCTCAATCGCCCATTTTGCTAGACGGCCAGACATGTCCGACTTCAACAAAATTTGGCCCAAATGATAGTTCAAGAGAACTGTTATCACATGGCCAGAAAAATAACGACGCAACCATCGGGAGGCATGGACCAAAACTGTAGCAAGCTTTTTAATCATGGGATATTGTGTCTCTGGGCCAGTAAGCATCTTGCTGACATAGTAGATAGGAGTTTAAACTCCTGCGCACTCTACTAGCAGAACTGCTCCCAGAGCAATATCTGATGCGGAAAGGTAAACTATCAGTGGCTCATTCTTCTGCGGTGCTATGAGCATTGGCAGCTAAATTATGCACTCCTTCATTTGGGTGAAGGCTTTCTCCGCATCCGGAGTCCATTGAAACTTGTTTTGCATCACATGGGAAGGACTTCATCGCGTGGTGGGCCAGGAACCTGTTCAGTGCAGCCAGTTGCCCCGCCAACTGTCACATTTCTTTTATAGTTGAGGGTGATGACATACGCTGAGTTACTTCCACTTTATCGGGATTCACTTTGAAGCCATCGCGCGTAACGATTAATCCCATAAATTTGCCTTCTTCCATCCTAAAAGAACACTTGCTGGGGTTCAGCTTCAAGTTTGCCTTGCGCAAGGATGTAAACGTCTTTTGGACATTTGCCAGCATCGTCTCCTCATCCTAGCTCATGATAACAAGGTCATCGATGTAAACCTCCATAGTTTCGCCAATATCGGCCCCGAAGACATGGTCCACTAAACGTTGGTAGGTGGCTCCGGCGTTGTGCAGTCCGAAAGGCATCTTTGTGTAACAAAAAATCCCTTTGTCAGTTGGAAATCGATCTTGTCCTCATCCTCTTTCTTCATTTGGATTTGGTGGTAACCCTTGTAGCAATCAAGGAAATATTTCCTCCTGAATGAAGCGACTGAGTCCACTTTTTTTGTCAATTTCATGTAAGGCGTAGTAGTCCTTAGGACATACCCTGTTGAGATCCTTGAAATTGACGCACATGCGCCAACTGCCGTTGGACTTTTGGACCATGACCGGGTTGGCTACCCATGTTTGATAGCGTACCTCTCGGATGATTCCTGCTTGGAGAAGCTCTGACACTTGCTCCTTCAGGGCGCGGGTCTTTTCAGGACCGAAACTGTGCTTCTTCTGAACTATGGGTTGAACTGAAGGGAATTGTGCAATGCATGCTCAGTGATTTCCCTTGGCACCCCATTCATATCCGCCGGTGACCATGCAAAAATATCTACGTTGCGGAACAACAGTTGTTTTAACCGCACCTTGATTACGGGAGTCATGGCGGGTCCTAATAGGACTGTTTGCTCTGGGTACTTGCTGTTCAGTACCCACTTTTCTGGTTCATCGTTGGATGATGGCTTTGGTTGCTTCATCGGTGGTTGCTCTTCAACGGACATGATTTCCTTGCTGGCGTACAAAATGGCCACCACGGTTTCTGAGGGGAAACCGCATGCGGCGTGGGGAGTGGAAGTAATCATCCTGAACTCTCGTTGAGCGTGTGGCCCAGTAATACGTCATGGCGCGAGGTTGCGGGCATGGCCATGAAATTCACCGAGATCGCGTGGGAGTGTCGCCCGTCGTAAAGAGTCACCGGAAAAGAAATTTGGCCCAGAGGGAAAACGGCCTCGTTGCAGAAACCAGTGAGTGGGAAATCCACCGGCTCTAGGCGCGCCTTGTCCTCTAGGTCTAGCTATTGGAAGCACTGTTCATAGATTATGTCCATAGAGCTCCCAGGGTCTATGAACATATAGTCAATGCGATAATGGCTGAAGATGCCAGTTATCATGACTGGTCGTCCTTCTTGTGGGCCCCCAGGAACTACTAGGAAGATGACTTGTTGTTCATGCCAGTGAGGCGTGCAGCTCTTCTGGTGCCCGCCCTTGCGCGACGGGCCACCCTGGATCATATGAACAGACTTCATTTTTATATACTCGGGCCCTCGCCGCCTCGAGTGATTTGGCGCCTCTCATTGCGCCCATTTTGCAATAAGTTGGTGAGCTTCCCACTCTTGAGTGCTTTTTCGATCTCCATGCGCAAGGAGATGCGGTTATCAGTTGTGTGCCTCATATCCTTGTGATAATCGTAGGAACATTGGGGTCTTGACCTTTCATATTGCGGATGGACTCTCACTGTTTGAATTGATGGTCTTCAGTGCTGAGGACCTCTGCGGTGTCTTCATCAGTGGGGTCCACTAGCGATCGCGATTATCTTGCTTTATTGCTCGCTGGGTAGCAATCTTATTGATGGTCGTGCGTGCGTCGACCGGTGAGTGGGGAGGGTTCTGGTTGTGGTCCCTCCACCCTTTATTCTGCTTCCTAAAACCCCTGTTCATGTCTTGGGGGTGGTGATGAGGTAGGGGAGGTCTACTATTATCGAGGTTGCATTCTGTATGCGCGTAGACCTTTGCCGCTGCCGTGAGTTTCTCCCAGCT
Source organism: Scalesia atractyloides (assembly GCA_947069175.1). Lineage (NCBI taxonomy): Eukaryota > Viridiplantae > Streptophyta > Magnoliopsida > Asterales > Asteraceae > Scalesia > Scalesia atractyloides. The sequence goes on from CAMTDV010000026.1 coordinate 19,199,207, forward strand.
TTTGGGGAGGCCTATAGTTCCTGACAAGACTTTGATCATCTCGCCACAGCGTACGACGTATTTAAAGTGTGCACGAATCAGGTCTTCAAGCACATCCCCTATCTCTAGCACCTCTTTATTATAGCGGGTGATGAAGTCCTCTAGATATTCGTCATCACGCCGCCAGATGTTCGTTACGTTAGAAGAATCTCTGACGTAACGCGGCTGTTGACTGAAGTGCATCAGGAACTTGTCTTTTAAATCGTTCCATGATGCGAGCTTGCATGTGGGCAGGTTGTCGAACCATAGGCGCGCAGCGCCTGTGAGAGTTTGGACAAACAAATGACACCACACAGGCAGCGTCCAGCTTCCGATCAGTCCTCTGCCCGTGAAGAGGCGCAGGTGGTCATCTGGGTCTGTCAACCCATTGTAATTCCCGATGTTAAAGGGAAGTTTTGCGTGCTCCAATGGTGCAAGCGCGGTCTCCTTGATAAATTTAGAGTGTTCGGCTACTTCAGCCGGCCTGTAGATCAAGTTATAATTATGCTCTGCTTCCGGGTTGTAGCCACCCTGGAGCAGATCTGCATGCAGTATGACCTTTGGCAGCCGGTGAAACACACTGGCGCTATCACTCTCGCCATATGTCATGTCCTCCTCTCGTTGGGTGTACCGCTCCCCAAGGGAGTGTGGGCCCAAAAGCGAGTAGACAGATGGTCGCCTCCGAGTATGAGACTCAGGTTTAGGCGGCGGTTGAGTATACTCCGTCTCTTGGGTGTGGACTTAGATGGTAAGCTCGCCCCAGCATGCGAGTCATAACTCAGTATTCTTGGTGCAGGCGAAACATGCACCTGAGCAGCGGGCTGCACTGGGGCTGCAGGAGTGTTTATTTGTGCACAGAGTTGCGTGTAGACGGCGTTTAGGGCTGTCTGAGACTTAATGTACCAAGACATCGGGGTCTCACCCCCGATTTGATTAGTACGTAAGGAGTCTCCATTGGAGCTCCGGGAGTAACCGGAATGTTTACGCGACCGGAGTCATGACGAGCTCTGACATTCTCGAAAGAATCTTCTTCCACTAGTCCGTCGATTCGAGAGGCGTGAACCGGGTTCTTGCATTCGGCTCGAGGACCTCGTGGAGTGTTGGATGGGAAATCAGCCATTTGGACGTGAGGTTTACGAAAGACTGAAAGCGAAGGAGCTGATAAGGAAAAGAGAGTAAATAGCGGATGGCGCCAATGAAGAAACATTGATTGAACCTAGTGGTATCCGGGGATATATATAAGTTACAATCTAGGGGCATCTGCAAAAAAGGGTTGTCACTTCGCTCGCTCTTCTGGGTGATCTCACTTAGACTGATCTGCAAAACTAGCAGCACTGTTAGCCTCGTCACTGGGAAAGGGTGGTTTTCTCCGTGACCACACTCCGGCGTGAGAATAAGTATTGGGTGATAACAAGTAATAAGAAAAAGTGCTTGTCAATGTGATTGTAGGTGGTTGAGATGATGATCCAGATCGTTTACCTTGTGGTCTGATACTTATTTTATAGCCGAAAGTAAGTGGGCTCAGGAGATGGGCTAATGGGCCTTGGGACCGGTCCAGACATTCAGATACATCCGCTTTATCCCTCTGCGTCAGACACTAAATGTTCCCTGCAGGAGAATTAATGTATTCTGTCAGGAGGTGTGCTTTGTCGGATGCTGAATGGTGCCACGTGTAAAGACAGTAAGGGCAGCTGTCTCTAGCGTCAGACCTGCTACCAGCCGAAAGTGGAGAAGGTGGAACATTCACCGGTATAGCAGCATGCGCGTGTAAGTCTAACTTGCCGTTGTGCCGAGTACACAAGGCTCATTTTGTGACTTTATTGTTGGTCTAATTCGTTGTTGCGCTGAGTGCACAGGTTCATTGCATGACCTGTTGGTGTTGGTCTAATTCATCGAAATCGATAGGAACCACGAGTAACAAGGCTTTAGTGATAAAAGAGCTCAGATAGACCAAAATCGATCCCTTCTTTACTGATGAGTTGTTCAAGGGTATACAGAACCCTCCAAAGCATAGGCATAGCCTGACTATAGCTCATGCCGGTGAAGGTGAAGAACCTTTGAGTGAAGTCAGGAAAGGGGTAAGAGTAGCCGAGAAGAAAAGGTAAGGCAGGGAAACTTGACGTGTACGTATATATACATACTTTTACAATGAATTTTACACACGAACTCGGTTTTAATATTTATAGAAATGATTTATACCTTAACATTAAAACACACAGAAAAGGACAAGTGTACCCTATCGTATATGTAGTAAAGTATGGGTAAGAAGCAGATGTCGATCCATGGACGCGGGCAGGCGCTTATGTACTAAATCGTTGTCATTTGTCTACCGGTAAAAAGATATGTGAAAGAGTTTTTGACTAAAATTATCTAAAAATGTATTCTAAAACTTCAAAGACTCCAAATACAAAATATAATGTTTTTTTCTTTTATCTTGTTTTATAAACAACCTAAGCATGTTAACTAAATCGGAAATGTCACAAAGGCATTTGATCAATCTTCCAGTTATAAAGACAATTAGTATCCTTTTTGGAAATCCTAACATGATAATTCTTCAGAAAGTTAACGCGATAAATACACTTTAACCACCTAAAATTATTCGTTGACGAGCTATTGATATATTTTCCTGCGAATCTTTTAAAAATAAGTTAGTCATCCGTTAAGAGTTTTCTAAGCTCACTTTATCAAGGAAAGTAATACCGATAACACAATACAATCACCGAGACATGCATAGCGTAGATCATATCACAAACCTATCCATTTTTCAGGTCTTGAACACAAATTTACTAAGTTAGCCATTTTAACCAAAAATACTAAACAAAGATTATGAATCATGTCAAGAACTCGCAATAACACCATCTAACCTGCTAGAGCCCTTACGTGTAAAAAAGCATTCTTGATCAAAATAAGATTTATCTTTTATTAAACCAATACCCATTTCTAGTTTCATGGTGTAAACACATTAACAAGTTAACAATTTACTAACAAATGATTAATCAAGGGGTTTTATCAACTTATCCTAACTAACCAATAATTAATCATCCAAGATAAACAACCACAATCAAGAATCCAACATCAATGAACCAAGTTTTCCATATGATCATCAAGATTCAAACATGAAAAAGTTGCCAGAGCTTCATTCAAACAAGATTACAAACTAAAGATTGTCCATAAAACAAGTATCTTAATAGCATTCATAGTAATAATACATATACATCAGCTCAATGCTTGCAAATGCGCTTGAAATGTATGTTAAGAACAAGAAATTAAACCATAAACAAGCAAGGATTTGATGGATTGGATGATAGAGGAGCTTCTTGCAACCTTGAGGCTTGAAATCGACCAAAACATGTAGCTCTCGGACCCCAGAAATCGCCCAGAAGCTTGGAAAGTTACCCAACATTTCGATCAGTAGTGTCTGCCTTGTGTTATAGAGAAATTCATATCGTACGGCCGTGCACTTTACGTGCACGCCCATGCAATCATCAGCGTGACGTTAGCTGCAAGGTATGGGCCAGGCAACTGGACGTTTGGGCGGCAAAGTCTTCAGATGTGCACGGTCGTGCATGGTCTTCAGATATCCGGTTGATCAGTGTTCAGCTAGTGCACGAGAGTGCACCCGGGTCGCACGGCCGTGCGTGCCGAGAAATCAGCTACCCTGCCTTGTGCACTGCCAGTGCTCCCTAGATTGCAAGTCGCGCACGGTCGTGCCATGGTTTGCACGGCCATGCGTGAGCTGTAACTTCAACAGTTTCTGCAGAATTCATCCGGAATGTTTGTCAATCCCATTTTTCTCAAACTTTGTTTGTGGCACGCCGTTTAGAACCTGAAAATATAAAAGTTCCTGATTAAGTACCTAAACAACGAAGTTTTAGCCAAAAACGGATAAAACGGGAGTAAAATGGGGGACTTTAATATGTATATTTTAACGTATATCAAACCTCCCCACACTTGAACTTTTGCTTGTCCTAAAGCAAACTTAAAGCAAAAGAACGTGGTCCTACGAAGGACCAAGACGTCTAATATTTTACAACGCTACATAGATATTCGGTGGTCAATTGGTTCTTTAAAAAGTCAACATCAAAGATTTCAAACCAAACAAGCATATGCAAATATAAGCAAAGATAACCAAAAAGCAATGATTCCACTTCCGACTTAACATGCAAATCCTCATATTTCTCATAATGTTCACACACACTCGGTTATATTTATGAGTCATACATGTAATGTGTATGTGTAAAACACTCAATGCCAAGGAAATGAATCGTGCAATGTCATAAGCTTGTCAAAAGATCTAATCTCCACCAATTAGCATGCGAAAAAGTATAAATCAAGAGGTCTTTAAGGGTTGTAATGAAAGGCAATGGTTTGTAACAAGCGTAAATGAATCACAACTATACATAAGTAATGCATAAACGGACGATTTTAACCATATCGAGCAAGTCAACGAGATTGTGCTATTCAGCACCTAAAATTGCTCTAATTTGATCTTCTTTCTTCTGACTTTGGTTGCTATTTTCTGTTTTCTGTTTTTTTTTTTTGAAAAAGTTGCCATAAAGATTCGCAAGTTAGATAATAACCATAACCGAGTTTTAACACAAAGGTTCAACAATAAAAGGCTAAATTTGGCTAAGTGGGTTAAATGGGTGTAATCAGAAAAACACGGGAAATAGGCTTAACATGGTTAACTAATGGAATGATGGTAGGTACGGAAAATAAACAAAGACAAAGGCTAACACAAGAGGGGTATCCTAAGTGCCTCTATCACATTCATGCCCTTTCACAAATTCATGATCTTGAAAAGTATACTAATGACAAGTTCTAAATCACATGAAACATCCGGCTCACTCGTATTCCGAACAAAAACAAGCATGTTAAGAATTGAAAGGCTCAAATATGCTCACGTAATTGAAGGAATGGGTATGAATGTAAAGATAAACATGCAAGTCTTTCTTTTCGTTTGTCATGCTTTTAGTTATCTTATATATATATATATACACACACACACACACACGAGGACAAACAAAGTTACGCAAGTTAAACCCCTCCCCACACTTGAACTTCACATTGTCCCCAGTGTGAACCAAGAATTAGTTAAGCAGCTATATATAGCTAGACTAAAGTGTGAAAAGGCGAATAATACTCCCCTAGAGTTGAAGAAAACTTGGAGAAATTTGACTTGACCGTCTTTCTTCCCAGCTCTGTATGCGTCTCCATATACTTGCAAAGCTCGTCATACTAACCAAAACACAGGCGACGTAAATGATCAAAAAAATTAGATAAATAAAGGTTCATCCATCAAATAAAAATTAAATAAAACAAATAATAATAAAGTGTTTCGAAAAATAATACATACGCATGGGATTTTTAAAGAAAATGCAGTCAAAATGAAAAACCCCCAAAAGAAAGAAAGGAAACTAATTTAGGGTTTGATTGGTGTTTATGAAGAAAAACCCCAAAATTTCTTGAACAAGAACCCTAATTTACGCCTAAAACAAGATTAAAAGTGTAAAATACGAAACAATCCATACCTTGATCGAGATTGAACGAATTTCTTGCAAAAAGTGGTTAGTTTTTGGGAGAGGGTGTTACAGGAATGGCAGTGCGGCTAGGGTTGCAGTTGAGAACAATTATTTTCTGAAAGAGTCGTATTTATACTGTTTACTTTTACTATTCAGAAAAAGTTGCGCACAGCCGTGCGCAGATGTGCACGATCGTGCGGATTCAAAAATGCAACATTTTGGTTTACGGTTCTCGCCTCGCACGGGAGTGCATATTGGCCGCACAGTAGTGTGTGTCCGAGAAAACTGGTTGCACGGTCGATCGGTACAGATGCAGTTTTGAGGTGCAATGTTGTGCATATCATGTGCATGGCCGTGCGGCATCTGGGCATTCTGCAGCAGTTTACACAGGATGCTCCCAACTTCGTTTTTTTCAACACAATTCACCATCTTTTCAAGTTTTTACCTGTTTGGAAAGTATTTCAACTTCGGATATTCACAAGGCATGAATCAAAACAGTACAAACCTACACATTACCGAAAAATGGAAAAACACGGAAGAAAGGCTAAAAATTTCAATATTGACAAATTTACCCCTAACGTGCTAAACACGCCCGCTAAGTTTTTTTTCCAACGAGTCGATAGCTAGACTCCCTTCCCCACACTTGTTACGCGTGCGGGGCATGGAGTTCGATGACCTCCACCACCGAATCAACCGCTCCATTGATATAGAGCTTCAACCTGTGACAGCTGACTTTGAAAGTTACTTTGTTTGAGTCCTCGATAACGACGGTTTCGTACGGGAATACCTCTTTAACTGTGTACGGTCCCGTCCATCGGGATTTTAACTTACCGGGGAATAAACGAAGCCGCGAGTTGAATAATAAGACGAGATCTCCCGCTTGAAACTCCTTGTGATCTCTCAAACGCTTGTCATGTAACCTTCTAATGCGTTCCTCATATAAGCTAAAGCTCCATAGGCATGATTCCTCAATTCTTCAAGCTCATAGATTTGTAAGAAGCGAGCCTGACCGCCGCTCTTTAAATCCAAATTCGTTGTCTTCAATGCCCACAATGTCTCATGTTCCAACTCTATCGGCAGATGACATGCTTTTCTGTAACTAGCCTATACGAGGTAGTCCCTATAGGCGTTTTATATGCAGTCCGGAAAGCCCAAAGCACGTCATCTAGTTTCTCTGACCAATCCTTGCGGTTCTGACCCACCGACCGCTCAAGGATTCTCTTCAATCCCCGGTTCGTGACCTCTACCTGCCCGCTTGTTTGGGGATGGTATGGTGTGGATAATCTGTAATAAACACCATAGCGAGACAGGGCTTTTTCCAGCTGCGCATGTAGAAATGCGTTCGTCGATCACTGATGAGTGCCTTTGGGGCACCAAACCGGGCAAACAAACTTTTCAGAAACCTCACGACTACCCTGGCATCATTAGTGGGTAAGGCTTGCGCCTCGGCCCACTTCGACATGTAGTCCACTGCCACCAGGATATATTTGTTACCGCATGAGGATGGAAATGGGCCCATGAAGCCGATACCCCAAATATCATATACTTCACAAACCTGAATTGAATTCTAAGGCATCTCATTACGCGTGGATACATTTGCTGCCCTCTAGCACGCATCACACACTCTCACCCACTTCTGCGCATCATGGAAGATCGTGGGCCAATAAAAACCAGCGTCTAACACCTTTTTCGTAGTGTAGTTAGCTCCGTAATGACCTCTGGTGGGCCCTTCATGACATTGGCGCAAAATGTCAGCTGCCTCCGCTCCGAACACACACCTACGAATCACTTGTTCCGCTCCAACTCGAAACAAGAACGGGTCGTCCCAAATGTAATGCTTAAGATCTGCGAAGAACTTCCTCTTTGCTGATGCGTCAATCCTTTGGCAAGGATTCCACAGGCGAGATAGTTCGCAAAGTCAGCAAACCAAGGCGACTCATCACTCACTTCCACACTCATGAGGAACTCGTGGGGAAAATTGTCGTTTATTGGCTCCTCTCACACATCCTCAGAATCTCCACGCTCAAGCCTTGAGAGATGATCGGTTGCAACATTCAACACACCCTTCTTGTCCTGGATCTTGATATTAAACTCTTGTAGCAACAGAATCCACCTAATTAGACGTGGTTTCGCGTCCTACTTGCTAAAAATATGTCTAATAGCTGTGTGATTCGTATATACAGTCGTCTTGGACAACACGAGATATGATCTGAACTTCTCAAACGCAAAAACTGTGGTAGTGTAATTCTCTTGAGCATCATGCAAGGTCTTGCTAGCGTAGTATATCGGGTGGAAGTGCTTGTCCTTCCGCTATCCCAAGACTGCCCCTATCGCGAAATCGCTTGCGTCACACATAATCTCAAATGGCAACGCCTAGTCTAGTGCTACCAAAATAGGGGCTTTGATAAGCCTTTGCTTCAAAAGGTTGAATGCCTTCAAGCATTCATCTGAAAACACAAATAATGCATCCTTCTCCAACAAACTGGTCATGGGTCTCGGATTTTTGAAAAAATCTTTAATGAATCTCCTGTAGAACTCGGCATGACCAAGAAGACTCTAGATTGATCTAACTGAGGTTGGGGTGGAAGTTTAGAAATGACGTCCACTTTGGCTTGATCAACCTCCAATCCTTCTTGTGAGATTTTGTGCCCGAGAACTACCCCTTCTTTCACCATGAAGTGGCATTTCTCCCAGTTGAGCACAAGATTGGCTCTTCACACCTCATTAACATCTTTTTCAAATTTTTAAGACAATGATCAAAATGAACTCCTAAAACAGAAAAATCATCCATGAACACCTCCATGGAGTCCTCAATCATGTCATGGAAAATAGCAACCATGCAGCGCTGAAACATCGTCGGTGCATTGCACAACCTGAAAGGCATACGTGGGTAGGCGAATGTGCCGAAGGGGCAGGTAAAAGTAGTCTTCTCCTGATCCTTAGGAGCGATCGGAATTTGAAAGTAACCAGAGAACCCATCCAGAAAACAATAAAACGACTTCCCCGACAGACGTTCCAACATCTGATCGATGAATGGAAGCGGGAAGTGGTCCTTGTGGGTGGCGTCATTAAGTTTGCGGTAGTTAATGCAAACTCGCCATCCGTTGATGGTACGAGTCGGAATAAGCTCATTCCTATCGTTTGAGACTACAGTCATGCCTCCTTTCTTGGGTACCACTTGTACAGGGCTCACCCAAACCGAATCAGAGATAGGATATATTAACCCTGCATCTAGCAACTTAATCACCTCTTTCTTCATGACGTCTTGCATATTCAGGTTCAACCGCCTCTGAGGCTGCGCACACGGCTTGTAGTCATCCTCTATCAGAATTTTGTGAGTGCAAAAGGAAGGATTGATGCCCTTGATATCCCTAATCTTCCACGCCATGGCTTTCTTATGAAGTTTTAGAACCTCGAGAAGTTGTCTCTTTTCCTCTTCCTCCAAAGATGATGAAATGATGACCGGAAGGCGACAATCTTTGTCTAGGAATGCATACGCCAGATGCGGCGGGACCTCTTTCAACTCCAATGACAGGGGATCCTCAACTGACGGCTTCAACTTTTCTTCAACTTCATGATCAATCTCCACAAATCTATCCGGACTCTGGGAACCATCGTCACTGATTTGATAAACTGGCTGCTCAACTTTGTGGCCCTCCTACTTAATGCCATCTAGGCTCCCACACAATACGTGTGTGTCCGAATCGATCTCCTCAATCCTGCCTTGGAAATGAGAGCTCACAAAAGTGTCAACAATTTCAACATAATAGATCATACCGTCCTAACTTTGAGGATGCTGCATCGACCGTTTAATGTCTAAGGTCACATGCTCATCATTAACCCGGAGCGTGATCTGGCCAGCGGCCACATCAACAATCGTCCTTGTGGTGTTGAGAAACAGCCGTCCGAGTATCAAAGGCACTTTTGAGTCTTCATCCATATCCAGAATAACAAAATCCACCGAACACACGAATTTGTCGATCTTAACAAGCATATTTTCAACGAACCTGCGCGGATATTTGATTGAACGATCAGCAAGTTGAATGCTCATCCTCGTAGGTGACGGCTCACCTAGATCCAGTTTAGCAAAAACCTTATACGACATAAGGTTTATGCTTGCTCCCAAATCAGCCAATGTGTGGCTGACAGACATGCTGCTAATAAGACAAGGAAGGGTAAAACTGCCTGGATCTCCCATCTTCTCAGGTAAACGGTTTTGGAGAATAGCTGAGCAGTTTTCATTCATCAATACACAAGACATGTACTCGAGCTTTTGTTTGTTTGTGAGGATGTCCTTCAAGCCAACGCTTCAACAAACAGTATGTTTATATGCAATTGCTTGAACATCTCAAGAAACATACCATATTGTTCTTTGTTCCTTTGCTTCTTCAGCCCGCCCAGGTATGTAACTGGAGGAGTATAATCTGTAACTGGCTTCTGGAGCTGTGCTGTACTTGTTGGGACTCGCCTAGCTTGCACCTCATTCAAAGCATCAGTGTGGACCGTCTCAGTGATCGGTGGTGAGTCCGATATGTCAGGTCCGGTGGCTTTACCACTCCTCGTCATCCCTGCATTAACATGCCCTCTTGGGTTTGGCTCTGTATTGCTTGGAAGACCGCCCTAAGACCACTTAGATAACATCTTAGCCAACTAGACAACCTGATTCTCAATGGCCTGAATGGAGGCTTTCTGACTTCTCATCTCCCCTTCTTGGCCATGAAACGCTCCTCGTGCTGCCGATAGCGATTTTCAGCTAACTGATTCGCATTGTTAGAGTTGCTTAAAAGTTGTGCCATCATTTCCTCCAGCTTAGAGTTATTTTGAGCGGCTTGTTGCTGGGAAATGCGCCCGGCACCCTGATTATGGTACATATTCGAATGTGGCTGGTAGGAGTGACTATGGGACTGAAAAGATTGACTGTAGGATTGCTGTGGCGCGGGAGTGTGCTGAGCGTATCCGAGTGGGTTTTGGTTACCTGAACCACCCTTCCACCCAAAGTTTGGGTGATTCCTCCATCCTGGATTGTACGTGTTACTATAAGGGTTATTTTGGGGTCTAGTTTGGTTTCCCAGATAATCCACCTCCTCGTGGCATGTAAACATAACACCCTACTCATACGCACCTTGTAATACTCGTTGTAAAACGGGTCTCAAAACCCACTTCATTGAATAATTCAAGAATTAAATTTAAAGTCTCGATGCGTACGAATTAATAATATACAGTTATTAATTTAGAATTACTAATTAATGGTTATTACATAAATTGGAAGAATTTAATAAATGATAACAATATAATAAGTAAAACCTTAAAATAATAACAAAATAAATAAAAAAAATAAAGGGGCAGCCGGGTTTCGAATCCGGGTTCCCCACAAACCCACACACACAAAACACCACTAAAATGCAAGAATTAGCTAGTCAGTTGCAAGAGTTGACTGACAAGGGATTTATACGTCCTAGCTCATCACCTTGGGTAGCGCCGGTACTTTTCGTAAAGAAGAAAGATGGAACTTTTCGAATGTGTATCGACTATAAAGAACTCAACAAGCTGACTATCAAGAACCGCTATCAATTACCTCGAATCGATGATCTTCTAGATTAACTACAGGGTGCCACATGTTTCTCAAAAATCGATCTTCGTTCTGGTTATCACCAATTAGAGTACGTGAAGAAGACATTCCAAAAACTGTTTTTTCGAACTTGATATGGTCACTATGAATTCATGATTATGCCTTTTGGTTTGACCAATGCTCCTGCTGTTTTCATGGATTTAATGAATAGGGTGTGTAAACCCTACCTCGATCATTTTGTCATAGTCTTCATTGATGATATCCTTATTTATTCTAAGAGCAAATCCGGTCATGAACGACATCTTCGACTCATCCTAACACTTTTGAGAACCGAAAAGCTTTATGCTAAGTTCTCAAAATGTGAGTTTTGGTTAAAAGAGGTACAATTTCTTGGTCATATCGTCAACGACAAAGGGATTCATGTCGACCCTGCTAAGATCAAAGGCGTGCAAGAATGACAAGCGCCGCGCACTCCTACCGAAGTTAGGTCATTTCTTGGTCTAGCTGGTTATTATCGACGTTTCATCACAAATTTCTCTCGTATCGCCGTACCACTCACAGCCTTGACTCATAAGGGAAAATCCTTCAATTGGGGGCCCAAGCAAGAAGAGGCTTTCCAAACTTTGAAACAAAAACTTTGTGATGCACCTATCCTTACTCTTCCTGATGGTTGCAAGGACTTTGTGGTTTATTGTGACCGTCAGGGCAGGGACTAGGTTGTGTCCTAATACAAAGAGGAAAGGTGATAGCTTACGCCTCAAGGCAACTCAAAGTGCATGAAAAAAACTATACCACTCACGACCTAGAACTTGGATCGGTCGTGTTCGCTCTAAAGATATGGAGACACTATCTCTATGGTACCAAGTGTGAAATTTACACTGACCACAAGAGCCTTCAACATATCTTCAATCAAAAAGAGTTGAATATGAGGCAACGACGATGGGTCGAACTCTTAAATGATTACGATTGTGAAATCCGTTATCATCCTGGTAAAGCTAATGTCATGGTTGATGGCCTTAGTCGAAAAGAGTATGCGAACTCCATCCATATTCTGTGTTCTCAAATTGTAACTGATCTTCAAAACCGAATTCGAGCAGCTCAACAAATTTCTATCATGGAAAATGATGTATGAGATGAATTGTCTTGTGGATCTGAAACCAAATTAGAATCCAAGTCTGATGGTATCCTTTACTACTTAAATCGTATTTGGGTACCTGATCGTTACGATCGTCGTGCTTTCCTTATGAATGAGGCTCACAAAACACGATACTCTATACATCCAGGTGCTGATAAGATGTATCAAGACCTATGATACTCATACTGGTGGCCTGGCATGAAGAAAGATATTGCGATTTTTGTCTCCAAGTGCCTTACATGTTCTAAGGTTAAAGCGAACACCAACGACATTCAGGATTACTCGTCCAACCTGAAATACCTGTTTGAAAGTGGGAAAACATAACCATTGACTTCATTACCGGGTTACCTCGTACCTCCAGTGGGTATGACACCATATGGGTTATCATTGATCGTCTCACTAAATCAGCTCATTTCATTCCAATCTGCGAAGATTACAAGAACGAAAAGTTAGCTCGGATCTATATTGATGAAATTATAAGCCGTCATGGTGTGCCTTTAAGTCTCATTTCGGATCGAGACGGCCGTTTCACTTCACGAACATGGCGAGCCGTACAATCAGCATTGGGTACATGTTTAGACCTCAGCACAGCCTTTCACCCCCAAACTAATGGTCAATCTGAGCGCACCATACAGACTCTTGAAGACATGTTGCAAGCATGTGTCATAGACTTCAAGGGCAACTGGGATACTCATTTACCATTAGTTGATTTCGTAAAACAATAGTTATCATTCAAGCATCGGTTTAGCTCCTTTTGAAGCCTTATATGGTCGTAAGTGCCGATCTCTTGTATGTTGGCACAAAATCGGTGAAGCGCAAATCACTGGACCTGAGTTGATTCAAGAAACGACTGATAAAATTCTACAGATCCACAATAATCTTCTAGCAGCTCGAGGTCGTCAAAAGAGTTACACTGATAAACGACGAAAGCCACTTGAGTTTTGTGTTAGTGATCAAGTACTTTTGAAAGTGTCACCGTGGAAGGGAGTGGTTCGTTTTGGTCAAAAAGGCAAGCTAGCACCACGCTATGTGGGACCATTCAAAATACTCGAAAGGGTTGGTCCGGTAGCTTACAAGCTTGACTTGCCAGAAGAACTCAACAGAATTCATCCCACGTTCCATGTATCAAACTTGAAAAAGTGTCTCGCCGACGAAAATCTCCATATACCATTAGAAGATATTCAAATCGATGAATCAATGCATTTTTTTGAAAGACCTGTAGAAATCATGGACTTCGGTGAGAAGCGTTTAAGACGAAGTCGTATTCCAATAGTCAGGGTGCGTTGGGAGTCAAAACGATGACCTGAGTTTACTTGGGAACGTGAAGACTCAATGCACGAAAAATACCCGCATCTTTTTCCAGATACAACTACTAACTAAATTTCGGGACGAAATTTCTAAAAGTAGGGAATACTGTAATATTCGTTGTAAAACGGGTCTCAAAACCCACTTTGTTCAATAATTAAAGTATTAAATTTAAAGTCTCGATGCGTACGAGTTATTAATATACAGTTATTAATTTATAATTACTAATTAATGGTTATTAAATAAATTGGAAGATTTTAATAAATGATAATAATATAATAAGTAAAACCTTATAATAATAACAAAACAAATAAAAAAAATAAAGGGGCAGCCGGGTTTCGAACCCGGTTCCCCACAAACTCACACACACAAAACACCACTAAACCACACACACCACATGTGTTTAAAACCGAAATCATTAAATCTTATACGCATTTCAAACGCTAACCTATAAATTTTGAAGTTCAAATCGGAAACTGACAACCGATTCAATCAAGATCAATTAACGATTTCGGTTATAAAATCATTTATAACCGATTTTGTAAATCAGTTTCAATCTTAAAATTGAAACCAATGATTGTAACTAATGTCGCGTTTGAAAACGAAAAGTAATGATTGAATTAAAAACCGAGCAATGATTGTCTATAAATACTGAATCATTTCATTTCATTCCACTCGCTCATCCTCTTGATCTCTCGAACTATTCTAAACCTCTCTGTTCAAAATGTTTCGCCGGAGCTCGCTTGCATCCGCCTGAATCCATCATCGGAAAATTGAATCATTCTCCAAGTTGGTAAAATCCTTTTAATTTTTTTAAATAGTTTCTGTTTAGCATAAATGATTCTTAAAAACATCCAAACAAAACCATATATCAGGTTGATCAAATCGGGTTTCAAGTTCTGGGTCGGTTACGAAGAAGATGAAGTTTCAGAATGGGTATTAATACAATTAAAATCGGGTTATAAAACGGGTTAGACACATAGTCCAGTGGTGGACTGTGTGCAATATCATCAAGCACGTCCCGGGTTCGAGTCTTATGCATGTCCGCCTTTCTAAAATAAAAACCATTTCTTTTTAAAACTTATTTAAATCACCTTTCAATAATTATATAAATGTATTATAATCTCATATTATATTGGGTTAGACACCCAGCCCATTTGGTAGGGCTGGGTGCAACACAAATTGAAGGTCACGGGTTCGAAACAGGGGTGATGCAGCCGTCCGATGACTTTTAAAACCTGTTTAAATAAAATAAATTCTGAATTAACTTAACTCGTGTATATATATAATAAAAACAGAGGTTATTTTGGGTTACACACGTAGCTCAGTTGGTAGAGCTGCGTGCACGTATACGGGAGGTCACGAGTTCGAACCTCACACGCTGCCAAAATTAAACATGATCCGACCGGTCAGAACCGGTCAGACCTGACAAGGTCAATTATTTTTTTATTATTTTATTTATTTTGTTATTTTATCATTTCAGTGCAATCATTCACATAGGCCCATCACTTCCTCGCTGGATACGAGTTGAGTATCGCGTGCCTCATTAGATCGGCTCCGTTTGATTGAGCCTTGATCTCACAGTTCATCATTTATCATGCTTATGTGTACATTGTTGATGTTATGTGGTTTGTGGTTAGATTATATATACATATGCTCATATTTGGTCCATGCACACTTTTATTAAATCAATCAATATAACTAATTCGTTTAAATGTTTAATTTAGATTCACTCGCCAACTTTTGTTGTCCCAAAACTTTATTTTACACATGATACAGGTGGACTGGCCGAGGAGAGGAACACTTAGGATTGGCTTTAGAAGATCAATAAAACATTTCCTGTTTAGAACACTTATCTTGTGTTTGTATGTTTCTATGTGTTTGGATATTCTCTTTAAATTTAAATTAATAAATATGAAACTTAATCATAGTAAATGTCATGAGCTTTGATGAAAACCTAATTATGCTCGACTTTTATTTCCGTTGCGGGTCAGGGTGTGACACACCTGGCTCGTGTGAAATCCCACATTGCTCACATGAAGATTGAAACCGCGAAACATTATGGCTTGATCAATTTTTGTAGTAAGGGCTCCAATCCGCGTAGTAAGAGCCGTATATGTATCAACAGCATGCACCCCTGAACGAGATGATGTCCTAGCTCTCTCTCCGGCTTGACGAGAACTCGACTTCAAAGCAGTTTTCTCAATAATCGCATAGGCTTCATTCGGTATCTTCGTTCCAAGATCACCCCTTGCGTACACGTCCAAAAGCTCCTACGAATCATAGTTGAGTCCTTGGTAGAAAGTCAATACCAGTTATCTTTTGGATAACCCATGGTGTGGGACATCAATAAGAAGATCTCTAAACCTTTCCCAAGCCGCGTGTAAGGACTCTCCATCATCCTGTCGGAATGTCATTATACGGTTCTTTAACTTGGCTGTTTTTCTGGAGGAAAGTACTTCTCCATAGACAGCTCTGCCATCTCATTCCAGGTGGTAATGGATCCTGCGGGAAGTGATAAAAGCCAAGCTCAGGTTTTGTCTTGCAATGAGAACGGGAAAAGTCGCAACCGGATCGCGTCTTCAGAAACGTCTCGTATCTTGAAAGTAGAGCACACCTCAAGAAATGCATCAATGTGTCAACCAGGGTCCTCGTGATCCTTTCCATCAAACTTCACCGAATTTTGCAACATGTTGATGATGCTGGATTTGATCTTGAAATTTGGTGCCACCACAGTACGTCGGGCAATGCTAGGCTGCAAGCCTTCGCCTCCTGGATGGTCGGTCTCATTCGACGGCCGGTCGTCGTTAGCCATGGTGCTTCCCCCCTCAACCTCTGAGTTCTCACTCTCAGTAGGTATCTTCGGCTCGTCAACTGCAGCTGAGATTTGTTATGCAACAACGCGGGACCTTTCTCGAAGTCTCCTACTCCTCCTTAGGTCATGTTCTTGTTCGTCCGACGGCTCAGCAGCAGCGGGCGCCGGGGTTGAGGACATCAACCTGTAAGGAAGGGATAAGCACGTCCCGAAACAAGGAAATATAATATGATATATTATTTTTTTACAAATAAATAGCCAAATAGTTAATTCAAATTCGAACAATAAATAAATAATCTTGCAACTATATATACACAAATAAATGAACAAATAAACAAGTATGAACAAATATTCACAAGCATGTACACCGGTAGAAGAATAACTTGGGTCGTTCCATAAGCTCGCCGCGTCCCCGGCAATGGCGCCAAAAACTTGACGTGGGCGTATATATACATATTTTTACAATGAATTTTACACACAAACTTGGTTTTAATATTTATAGAAATGATTTATACCTTAACATTAAAACACACACAAAAGGACAAGTGTACCCTATCGTATATGTAGTAAAGTATGGGTAAGAACCAGATGTCGATCCATGGACGCTGGCAGGCGCTTATGTACTAAACCGCTGTCATTTGTCTACCGGTAAAAAGATATGTGAAAGAGTTTTTGACTAAAATTATCTAAAAATGTATTCTAAAACATAAAAGACTCCAACTAGAAAAATATGATTTTTTTTCTTTTATCTTGTTTTATAAACAACCTAAGCATGTTAACTAAATCGAAAATGTCACAAAGGCACTTGATCAATCTTCCAATTATAAAGACAATTAGTATCCTTTTTCGGGAATCCTACCATGATAATTCTTCGGAAGGTTAACGCGATAAATACACTTTAACCACCTAAAATTATTCATTGACGAGCTATTGATATATTTTCATGCGAATCTTTTAAAAATAAGTTACTCATCCGTTAAGAGTTTTCTAACCTCACTTTATCAAGGAAAGTAATACCGATAACACAATACAACCACCGAGACAAGCATAGCGTAGATCATATCACAAACCTATCCATTTTGCAAGTCTTGAACACAAATTTACTAAGTTAGCCATTTTAACCAAAAATACTAAACAAAGATGTCAAGAACTCACAATAACACCATCTAACCCGCTAGAGCCCTTATGTGTAAGAAAGCATTCTTGATCAAAATCAGATTTATCTTTTATTAAACCAATACCCATTTCTAGTTTCATGGTGTGAACACATTAACAAGTTAACAGTTTACTAACAAATGATTAATCAATGGGTTTTCTCAACTTATCCTAACTAACCATTTATTAATCATCCAAGATAAAAAACCACAATCAAGAATCCAACATCAATGAACCAAGTTTGCCACATTGATTACAAACTAAAGATTGTCCATAAAACAAGTATCTTAATAGCATTCATAGTAATAATACATATACATCCGCTCAATGCTTGAAGATGTGCTTGAAATGTATGTTAAGAACAAGAAATCAAACCATAAACAAGCAAGGATTTGATGGATTGGATGATAGATAAGCTTCTTGCAACTTTGAGGCTTCAAATCGACCAAAACATGTAGCTCTCGGACCCCAGAAATCACCCAGAAGCTTGGAAAATTTGCCCAACTTTTTGATCAGTAGTGTATGCCCTGTTTTATAGAAAAATTCATATCGCACGGCCGTGCACTTTACGTGCACGCCCGTGCAATCATCAGCGTGACGTCAGCTACAGGGTATGGGCCAGACAAGTGGACGTTTGGGCGGTAAAATCTTCAGATGTACACGGTCGTGCACATGGATCGCATGGCCGTGCATGGTCTTTAGACATCCGGTTGATCAGTGTTCAGCTAGTGCACGGGAGTGCACCCGGGTCGCACGACCGTGCATGCCAAGAAATCAGCTTCACTGCCTTGTGCACTGCCAATGCTCCCGAGATTGCAAGTCGCGCATGGTCGTGCCAATGGTTTGCATGGCCGTGCGTGAGCTGTAACTTCAACAGTTTCTATAGAATTCATCTGGAATGTTCGTCAATCCCACTTTTTCTCCAACTTTGTCTGTGGCATGCCGTTTAGGACCTGAAAATATAAAAGTGCCTGATTAAGTACCTAAACGATGAAGTTTTAGCCAATAATGCATAAAACGAGAGTAAAATTGGGGACTTTAATATGTATATTTTAACGTATATCAAAGCACACCCAAATGGATGAGAGAGCATCACTCTTCATCATGGATCATATGGCCGGAAAATGGTCTTTGGAGGAAAACATGGATGCAAGCTATCGATCTCAGGATCAGTGAACTTGCAGAGCTCCAAAGATGGGTTAGACAAAAGGTTTTGGCTTTGGGGTATATCATCAGTATCCTGGCTCTTGCCCAGAGAGGATTTGATAGCCATTTTAGTCATGACCGAGAAATGAAGATGGGAAGTGGAGAAGATGAAGAAAATAAGAGAGAAAGAGTACCTGATTTGATTCCGGAGTGAAGATATAAATGAGGATTTTCTGATCTTAAATGATGGTTCAATCTTATCTTCTCCCTATATAGCATAATGATGGTTATAGCATATCCCATCGGTGACGTCAAAAATCCAACGGCTAGTTATCAATCACAACGGCTAGTTCGCATCCAACAGAAATATGGCCAATCTGATTTACATCTTATTCGCCATATTTGGGGGCAATTGTTAGGGTTAAATTTTATTGGATCTGGATCATGTGTCATGAGACCAGACCTGGATCACTTATCCTTAATGAATGGTGGAGGGAGTCTGAGGATCAAGGATCCTTATTTTTACTTATGATTTCTAACAATTATTCTTTACGTTTCTAACGAATATGTGCAGGTTGTGGATGACGTGGACCAAGTCATAAGCTAGATCTCGATCAATATTCGCTGGAGGATGTTGCACATGATGAATTCCACTACTGTTCATGAGCTAGGACGTGGTCATCCTAGAATTTTGGCCTTAGTTGTTAGCTTAATTCAAAAGGGATTGATCAAGTATTAGATAGCAGATTTACGGTTACACACACACATTCGTATACATTGTAAAACGGAGCTTTAACAACACACTTAGAAAACAATCATTGTACCACACTTGATCAACATCCAAAGTTGTAATATTTTTTGTGTAATATAGTAGATAGTGATAGTTTTCACTATCCGAGGTTTTTTATGTCGGAGATCTTCTAAAGGTCAATACAATTAGAAGGATTTGGACTAAAACCAAAAAAAATAGCAGGATTTTAGAAGACAAAAATCACTTTTGGACCAAAATGGCAATAAAACTAAAACCACAAGGACCCAGATGCAAAAAGTTTGAGATTTGGACTAAAGTGACAAAACTGCCCAAACCTCAGGGACCAAAGTGGCAGTTTACTCTATTCAAAATAACTATTTTTTTCGGTATTGTAAACTATACGGGTGCTGGTATGGTGATAAAGTGACAAACCTGATCGATTCTTACCGGACAATATCGTTATTGATATCAATACTATCGGAACATGTATCTGTCTTTATGGTTAATGAAGGATTTGGGTCTACAATACTTGATTTTGATTCGCCGGGCTAAATGGGCAACCAATCGGTGGTTGTCATGTTGCAAGACGATATATATAGATATTAGATTAATCAATTAACAAAAGAGCTACAACCCACTTGGTTGTAGTGTTGCCAAGTTAACAAAGAGACCTAGGTTTGAATCCTTCTTGAGATGTCCTTTAGCCGGTTCGCTGATGTCAGCTCATACATTGCTTGCGTCACTTTTAAAAAAAATAGTTTTTTAGGTAAGTTTTCTAAATAATTTGTTTTGATTTTGAAAAAGTTAGAAACTTTTTATGCGATTTACAGTCATATACAATACCATCTGATGTAATTTTTTACGGTTTTTGATCGAGACAAACACATATTGATATCCTCCTTAGCATATTTCTTTTGATAACTACATCTAGTATTGGTATCATAGTAACTGAACCAATACAGCCGAAACCTCACCGCATAACATGGTATATTAACTAGTTGTAAAACATCAAAGAAGAATTAATGGTTCAATTTAAAATGTGGATAGAAGTTCGATTGTTTATGGTTGAATTTTCTATATATTATTTATTATTGAGTTGCATACTTAATAAAAAAACGCCCTGCCTTTAATGAAAGAAGAAATATAAGTCAAAGAAGATAATGCTTGCCATGTTTTTCCTTATTACCCAACCCATCCTCCACGTCGACGACTTTAACACACTTTTCCGTTCTTATTTCTTGCATAAACTCATAATTAATAGTGAACCGACCAACCTCTCACTCTAACAAACATATCAGAGTAAACTGCTAAAATGGTCTTTAAGGTTTTATCACGTTCATCACTTTAGTCTAAAACTCAAACCTTTTGTACCACTTTGTCGTTACAATTTTATTGTTATTTCTATCAAAACGAATAAATTTTGTTGGAATTTTATGTTAACCAATCTTTTTTTTGTCTTTTAGTAAATTCAAGTAAAGGGTAAAATGGACATTTTAAGTGTGATTTTGTTTTAAATTAAAAAAACCAAACATTTATCGTTCTAGTTAATTCCAAAATATTAGTCTTTCTCGACATCTCCCAATTTATATCAACACAAACATTATTATGAGATTCGTATAGAAACCTAAATTAAAGGGGGCGTAATCGAGGAGGATAAATGTGGCGGCGGTGGTTTGGTAGGGCAGCGGTGGTGCAGGGGTTTGGAGATGGTGGTGGTTCTGTGGGGGTAAGTGTGGTTCAGTAATGATGCGGGGGCGGTGGTTTGGTAGGGCAGCGGTGGTGCAGGGGGGTTGGAGACAGTGGTGGTTCGGTAGGGGTAGGGATGTGAGGTGGTGCAGGCTGATGAAGGTTGAAGATGAGGAAACATGGAATTAGGGTTTCTCATGTTATAACGGGACTGGTTTCTTGTTTTGTTTTCAATTTAAAACAAAATCACACCATTTTACCCTTGATTTGAATTTACTAAAAGACAAAAAAGAATCGGTTAATAGAAAATTTTAACAAGTTTGTCATTTAAATGGAAATGGCAATAAAATTGAAATCAAAGGATCCAAATTCAAAAACTTTAAGTTTTGGACTAATTGATAAAAATGACCAAACCTTAAGTATCATTTTGACAATTTACTCAACATATTATGATAAATATGCTGCTATATAAGCTTGAAATAAACAAAATTAACACGACACTATTATCTACCATTAATAAAAGACTGCAATTAATATCATGCGTTATTTTCTTCTACAATCAAAAAGTGTTTATTTTGATTTTATTTTATCTTTTAAATAATTGATTAACTTATGAATATCATTGTGTTTATCCTTATTAATATCTATATTTATTTATCTATATCTTTATTTATTATAATATAATTGGTAATAACCAAACCATAGATTCATGTTTTAACATAGTATGATCGGAGGATAGCATAAGTTTATCATGGATAGAAGTAAAGGATTATTATTTTATAAATAAATAAATAAATTCTACAATGGATAGATATTATTATTATTATTATTATTATTATTATTATTATTATTATTATTATTATTATTATTATTATTATTATTATACAGGTTCCATAAGATCCTATTATATAATGAAAATATGATTTCATTAATATTAAAATATTTCTTCTCCCACGGTATCTCGATCCACATTACTATATTAAAAAGTTACCATTCTTTAATTAAAATTCATTGATTTTTTATGGCAGTGTGTATATATGTACATGAACATACACTACAAAATCTAGAAAGATGTTTAGAATGAAGGGATCAGATGAAATTTTTTTAACCATATATCCTTACTAACAATATTATAAAGTGGGTTACGCATAAATAATAAATGTTTTGGTAGCCAAAATATAAAATTAAAGCCTTATATAGGATCTTGGTATTTGTTGCGGCTAAATTTGTAGTTGTGGTTAATGATCGGTTGTTTCTACTGTTTCTTGCCGAAAAACAAAAATACCTGAGTTTTTTATTTGTCATATTTTCTATACTAGGATGATATTCATATTTCATCCTATAACTTTTTTTTCTTTCAAAAACAGTACTTATCATATCATTAATATACAAATCAAAATTTTATTACAGGTCATCTATCACAAACTTATTACTTGTAATGTATTTTTAAAAACACTTACAGTCTTATCACTATATTTATATTTTAGTGTTACTCTTTTATAACTCTAAATAATAAGATGACGTTAACTGACTCAAAAGAGAGGTAAAAAACTTTAAAAGAAAATATGGATGGTAGTAATTTTTCATTTTGTTTTATTATTTTATATTATGTAAGACAACAAATCATTTCTCTTATAAATATTATCTGCAATCTTGTTATTTATATCTTTTTTGATATTTTGATTTAAAAATAGTGTTGTTATCGTTATGCTTATTATTATTATTATTATTATTATTATTATTATTATTATTATTATTATTATTATTATTATTATTATTATTATTATTATTATTATTATTATTTTATTTACTATAAGTTATCTCAACTCTAATTTTTATGATCTCTTCATCTAACTTTAATTAATATTATCTATTAAAATATCTTCCTAATAATATAAAATGATATTAGGAATTATAGTTTATTTAACCTCTTATAAAATAAAACTAATAAAGCTTTTTTACAAATTCATTAAAACTCCTTTTGATAAACGGTGAATTTTGGTTAGGTATGCTTACTTATGGTCAAATATGGTTATGTTTGACGAATTTCAACTGTGTCTAATTAATTGAGACTATTATTTATCAAGTATCGTTATATGACCAATTATAACTAATTATAATATATAAAGATTAATAATCAAGAAACTTTATAAGTATGTTACGTGAAATATACATAATATACAGAGATTAAAAAACAAAATGTTTTAAAACTAAGATCATAAATTAATTTTAACTTATAATATTATTACATAACAGGATTATATAATTTTTATAATAATAAAAGTTTATATTTTCTCAACCCGTGATAAAAATTATGAATTATGAATGTATAAGATTATAACATTATTATATTCTTTAACAATGTGATAATAATTATATAAAAATTTATGATTTATATTGTTATATTTAACTCATGTACGGTTTATAGCACCTATAAATTAAATAAAGTATATAGTCAATCAAGATTGTTTTTATACTTAACATGTGTAATACACGAGCTAATACCATGTGACATTTTCTTCTTTAATATAGGTCTTTTATTATTAATTATTATTAATAATATAATAACATAAAGGATATTTTCTAATAATTCTAATAATATTATTAATAAATATATAACATAAGGATGATCTAATTCGCACGGGTCTAAGCTAATTATAATATTATTTATTAATATATATATATAATATAAATAAAAGTTATTGATGAATATAGCTATAATTATTAATTAAATATAACATAAAGATATTTGTTAATTCTCCAACCTTCTATAGCTATATTCAACAATAATTTAAATATATATATATATATATATATATTATATATATATATATATTTAAATTATTGTTGAATATAGCTATAGTAGGTTGGAGAATTAACAAATATACGCTTTTGAATTTAAATTAATTTATATAGTTACTAAACTTTATTTAACTTACGGTTGTAATCTATTTACGATCAATCTATTTTTTAATATCGTAAATAATATTTACATAGCGACTGAATTTACATTTGATCGGTGGAATAAATTATGAGATGAGTTTATTTTTTTTGTTATTAACAATAATAAATATATAATTTAAACTTATAAGGAGTGGAATCCCTCGCACAATGCGACAGGAATTCAGGTTCGGTCGGTATCAGTTTAATTCTTTACGATACGGTCATTCGGTATAGCAACCTAAAGAAAAAACAAATGGAATAAAATCCTTAAACATTAGTATAAAAATCTTGTGATAATTTAAAAAAAAATTTGCACAAAAAAAAAACAAAATATGATATCAAAGTGAAACCCATTAATTAAATATGTGCTCTAGCTAATGTTAAGATTTATGCGTACTAGCAGATTATTATGTGTAGCTTTCAATTTCAAATTATTCATAATTCAAGTTGTCTAAATTGTAAGTTTTAAATTATGTATATATTGATAAATAGCAATTATTATATATGATATATTATTGTGTTAATTTGTATTTGAATAATAAATTTGACGTACTATTTTCTTATTTAAAATTTGTTTTTTATTTATGATTAGGTCAGAAACATGTGTATTATACGTGGCAAAACCAATGAAATATTAGATGATTATTAATAAATGTAAAAAATAAAAGAAATAATAAATAAGAGAGATACATTAAGTTTAGTATTAAAAAATTATTTAACTAATCTAATATAAATGAGAATATTTTATATATATATTTGGCTGATTCTACAAAGAGAGAAAAAACTTCTACTATCTTCTATGGAGAAGGAGAAAATACAAATTACCTATTATTATTAATGTAAAGTTTGATAAAAAATTATTATCGCTATCTAAATCATATTTAGTTAAACTATTGTTAATAAAAAAAATTAGAAAATAAAATAAGGAGATCATTAATTCAAAGTTTGATAAAGAAAAAGTTATTATCCTTATCTAAATTATATTTAGTTAAAATAAGATAAGAAGATTAGTAATTCAAAGTTTGATAAAAAAATTATTATCCTGATCTAAATTATATTTAGTTAAATTATTGTTTAATAGAAAAAAGAAATTAAAAAATAAAAAAAAGTTATTATCCTTATCTAAATTATATTTAATTAAATTATCGTTTAATAGGAAAAAGAAATTAAAAAATAAGATAAGAACGCACCAGAGATTGACATGTGTTAGAAAAATATTTTTATTTATTATTATAGAAAGATAACAAACAAGTTTTTAATTATTTTAGCATGTTTTCATCTAGTATAAAAATTAATTGACTTTAAATATAACTATTATATGAAAATACAATGAATTCTAGCTGCATCTGTTTATTTTACATTTTATTCTAATATACTTAAACTTACATTTATTATTATTATTATTATCATTATTATTATTATTATTATTATTATTATTATTATTATTATTATTATTATTATTATTATTTAATATAAAGGAGACTTGCAACCTGTTTGTTAAGCACTTTTATTTCTTTTTTCCTTTTTGCGAACTTAATTTTAGCTACAGCTGCTGGCATTGGTGATATGCCTGAGATTTTGTACTTATACGTTTGCAATCTGATCAATAATCAACATTAGGTTTTTCGTATGATGCATCGGAAAATCTAAATATTTTTTGTTAATATATCCATAGGAATTGTGTATAATATTTACAACACATGGCGAATTTAGATAGATGAGTTACTATTTAATTTTTTAAAAGATGATTTTACAAGTTTTCACTTTGAAGCTAACGCGCACATAGACTAGGTGTATGCCCAAGTGAATCAAATATGAAACTTGAAATAGGGGTGACCATGAAGATTGAACAAAAAGTTACGAAATTACAATAAGGTTTTATAAATGTTTTATTAAGATCATTAAACTTAAACATGTATAAAATTTGTACAACAATGAAATTTATGAAACTCAAGTTGTTTTTTGTTGTTTGAAAAAAAGTACAAGTGAACTTACTAGAAGAATACATAAAACATAAACTTGATTTTATTTGCGATTTTTTTATATAATATTACAATATAATCTAACTAGTTATAACTAGCAAATGATTTTGGCATAATACCTGGCGATGTCAAGGTGTTTGATAAGGCTTTATCATTTCAAGTGGTGAGAGTTGAATCTCCATGATTAACAAAAAGATATAACAAGACTAAAAAGACGGGGAGTTAGGTGTTTGAATCATGGCATAGCCATTTGGAATCCAAATGGGAGCTTGTTACCTTTAGAAATCATCTTTAAAAAAATGAACAAAATAAAACAAAATTATAGGTTGTGGGTTTTTTTAACGAAAAATATTACACCAACCTACTTCTAAATTACAACAACCTACTTCTAAATTACACTAAATTAATCCTGAAATATCGAAATCGAATCCCAATCCTCTCCCAAAATATAAAACCCTCTACCACCAAACCCAGAATGACAATTAGAAATAGTGGGAGAAGAGTTTCTAAAAAATATATAATAATAAAATTGCAGGGAAGAGTTCTAAAAAATATAATATTAAAATTGCAGGGAAACCGTTTCAACTTTCAACATTCAAAGTCTGTTTTATTGGACTATAAATAGACGGAGACTACTTGAACCGTTATTCCACCCTACAATCGGAAACGTTGCAGTTTTTTCCGGTGATCGTTACATTGAATGTCAAGCGGAACCGGGATACAGTCAACGCACCGGCGTCGTGCAGCGGAATTAATATATGTAATAGACTACTCAGGCGTGGAAACCCCAAAGGGATGTGAATACGATGAAAATTGTTTCATAAGAAAAGGGTTCAAGTGTTGGAGAGCAATAGGGTTTGCATTTGTTATTCTTTTGGTAGTTTTATACATGGCAACTGCTGAGAGTGATGAGACGGTGATCTTGAGGGACTACAACTACAAGCCCCATCACCCCATGAGACTACTTCATTCTTCCATGCCCATCAACAAATACACTGTAATCAAACATCTCTCCGATTGAAAAATCGTAATGTTTTAAATTTATTTTTGATAATTAAATGTTTGATTGAATTATTTATTTTCCACAGGTTGAAGAAAAATTTTGGATGAAACCAAACAGCAGCAATGACTATCAGTATCACCAATGCATTGCCAGACCAAGGAACCCAATAAGTTAGTCTTGTTTATATCGTTGTTATATATATACACATACTTAAATGTTCTCTTCTTTCTGTTTCTAGAGACGCGCTCTAACGGGTACATTCTTGTTCATGCCAATGGTGGATTGAATCAGATGAGAACCGGGGTAAGTTAGCAGCTCGATGATCTTTATTAAATTTAATAACATGTAGTTTTATTTATACTAAAAATTGTAGTCTCAAAAATAGAAAATGTTAGTTATTCTTTGGATTATCCGTCTTATAATGAAACCAAGAGTTCTGTTTTTAGAAATGTTTTAACTTATCATTGTCGTCATACCAGATATGTGACATGGTTGCTATTGCCAAGATCATGAATGCTACCGTTGTTCTTCCTTCTCTTGATCATCAATCCTTTTGGACCGATCCAAGGTAATAACTCACTTTTACCTTCTTGCCCATCTTAATATCCAATGCTTTCTAGTTAAAATAAACATTTGAGTATGTCAATTGTTTGCAGTGATTTTAAGGACATTTTCGACTGGAGGCATTTCATGGATGTTTTAAAAGATGATATTGAGATCGTAGAGTCTTTACCGCTAGAATTTGCTAGGAAAAAGCCATATCTCAAAGCTCCTGTTTCGTGGTCAAAGGTACTTACTCTGCACATACAGTATCTTTAAACTTAAAACTAAAGGTATATTTTTATCTTTTTTTTTAAATTTGATCAATATATCTATGTAATGCAGGCTAGTTACTATAGAGGGGAGATGTCTTTATTGTTGAAGAAGCACAAAGTGATTCAGTTTACACATACTGATTCAAGACTTGTCAACAATGGACTTGCGAGCTCTTTACAAAAGCTTAGGTGTCGAGCCAATTATGAGGCCCTTCAGTACTCTCACGAGATTCAACAGCTCGGGAGAAAGCTGGTTCAAAGACTTCGGAGCAAAGGGGAATCATATATTGCTCTCCATTTGAGGTAATGCTTTCATCCGTCTTGACTTTTTAAGTCAAACTTATTGCCGGAGTTACATGATAAATGTTTTTTGCAAAATCAACGTTAGTCAAATAAAAATAATCGCAAGTAAGTTCATTTAAGGTAACATATCTTCTTGTAAGCTCTTAGATTCATATTAATTTCCATATTTCCATTTGATTTTAGGGTCAACCATTTATATTCATTATTAACTAGTCGATATCTTGAGATAAATCTGTATACTTATTTTGCTGAAAATATATATCTGTTGTCATTTCGCAGCTTAGGTCCCGGTCTCTGGACATAAAAAGAGACACAGTTTGACTTTTCGAGTCACATCTTGTAATGCAGTTTTATGCGTTCTGTCATAAGATTTAACGCTAGTCGATTTAGGAGATCTAATCTTTCAAGGCTAGGAAATTAATATCAATATGTTAATGTTTACTTGTTTTGAGTTTAGAAGTGAGAATTGATGATGCAGATATGAGAAAGACATGCTTGCATTCACAGGGTGCAGCCATAGTTTACGACCAGATGAAGCAGAGGAGCTAAGAGCCATGAGATACGGTATAAAGCATTGGAAAGAAAAGGAAATAAACAGCAAAGAGAGGAGACAGAACGGGGGATGCCCCATGTCCCCTCGAGAAGCTGCTTTCTTCCTTAAAGCCATGGGGTACCCTCCAACCACCCAAATTTACATAGTCGCCGGTGAAATATATGGAAATACGAGCATGGACGCCTTTCACAAGGACTACTCAAACGTGTTTTCTCAAACAACACTTATGACTCGAGAGGAACTAGACTTGATTAAGCGGTATCAAAATCGTCTTGCTGCAGTTGATCATATCGTTGCCCTTGAGAGTGATGTTTTTGTTTACACGTATGATGGGAATATGGCAAAGGTGGTCCAAGGGCATAGGAAGTTTGAAGGCTTCCGTAAGACCATCAGCCCAGATAGGTAGTTTTACCTGTTGTTTAACAGAGAAACATATATATTTATCGTCTGTGCTGAATTATGTGTTTTTTTTTTTTTTTTTGGTTTTCAGGCAAAAGTTGGTTAAACTGATAGATATGTTGGACAATGGAATGATAACGTGGGACGCATTTAGTTCCCAAGTGAAGGCCATTCATAAGGATCGGGTGGGTGCACCATTTGAGAGGAAGGTCGGTGAGTCTCCTAGAGGAGAAGAGAATTTCTATGCGAAACCATTTCCGGGGTGCATTTGCACTGGCAAACAGCCATCCAAGAGTTTTCTCAGATAAATAGGCGGATTTAAATGCTTAGTTGTATAGCACACATACACAGTTTTACTTGACACGACACGCCATGAAGTTTTAGTTTTTATTTTTTGAATTTATAAGGTCAATGATTTTAGAAAATGATGAAACTGATCGATCATGTATTTTAATGATTGTTGATGAGCACTACTTTGGTATGTAATTTTGTTAAAATAAAATAAAAAGTGAAGGAAGTGCGTGCTTAAAAGATAGGTAGTTAGTTTGATATAAATAAATAATATCAAGGGGGATAATTGGATAAATAGTATTTATTAAAAACTAATGTTTACTCACTAAAAAACAAGCATCTTTATTCTAAGGAGATGGATGGGTTGGGTCTTCTTTCTTAGAAACATGTGATGTGAATTTTTGGTATAAAAAAGGTTTTATGTCACTCGATTTCTGGTATATGTTGTGTCATTGTGTTCGGTTTAAGGATCACTTTTAGTGAACATGAGGTCTGGTGTTACTCCATTAAGGTTGTTACGTGTTGTGTTTTTATTATCCGTTATGCAACGGGTGGATGGGTGGCAAATTTCATTATCTAAAACCGAACCATGTGAGTACCCGACACTTACCCTGCAGTTTAGGTGTGGATATCCATTTAGAGAATTGCAAGGTGAACTCAAAGATATCAATTTGCTCTTCATAACTAAATCACACTAAGACTAGTCGTTAACGGCTGGCACACCACACCAAGTCGTTAACGGACCTCGTTAAGGGGTGATTTTATGAATGTGTTTAACGACGTGAATGAAAGAATTTGGGGATGATAGTGGGGCCATGGATGTGAGATCCAATCACATACCACCTTTATATTCTTTTCTTGTTTAGTTAATGGTATTCGGTGTTTAGTTAACCCACAATGCATTATTAACGAATATTTAGTTAATGGTCCAGTTGTTGTGATGTGTAAATGATGTGACAATGGGTTAACGGATAGTTAGTTAACCCACAACACATAGTCTTAAAATACGTCATATCGTATTAAAGTTGTTTGGTCATGCATTGATGACATTTGGTATTGTTGGGCTTTCCATGTGTCTATGTGAGACAAATGCTAATACAATTAATCCTATGTTCATATCGATCATTGTCCTAATGATCGATCAATGGAGAAAATCAAACAAAAAAAAGGGTTGGACATAAGCATAATCGTAGAGGCGATAATCGGACTACGCATCCACCATGCCATGTATGGTGCAATCAAACGAATGAAGACCCAAACAACAGAAGCACCATGGTCGCTACACACTTCGACTGTGGGATCGCCTTGTATTGAACCGAAGATTTTATATAATCGACATAGCCAAGTTTAGATTGAGGAAGCATCAAGTGATGAAATTCATGATTGGAAAATAATATATGCTATATTATGCAAAGATAAAGCAACTTTGTTTTAAAACACTATTAATTACAGAGTTACAACCCAATCTTTCACTTTATATTATGATTATATCAACAATAAAAATATTTTCTTATTAACATGACGATATTCAAACAAAAGACAAGTGACGTTGATATGCGCCATATGCAACATATAAATTGTATCAAATATGATATAAAATCAACCCTTTTTAGTATTAATGTTGGAAAAAGTGCGTTTCTTTGTACACTTTTGATTTTCAGGATTAAAAGAGCTTAAATGTACAAAAGAAACAAACTAACAACAAAAACCAGCATAAGTACAAAAGAAGGAAAGATGACACACTATACCAACTCTCCGAGTTTCACCCCAAAGCCAAAAATAACGAATCAGAAGTCTAGTACGGTGCCATGCCTAGTCAGCATGGGGCTGTGCCCCTTCAAGATTCCAGAGAAGAAAAGACAAACAGAAGCAGAAAAGAGACACGGTGCCGTGTCCAATGGACACGGGTCGTGGTCAACTTCCATATTGTGAATCTTGGATAGTACAGCAAGTACAATGGCCACGAGGCCGTGCCGTTCACACAGGGGGCCGTGTGGCATCTAATCTGACAAGCTCACTAAATGAAGACATAAAAGAAGGAAGACACGGGGCCATGTAAAGCCACTGTTTCCAGCTATAAATAGGGGTGCTTGGTCTCTTTTAAACTCATCCCTTGGCAAACCATTTATCTCACACATTCCACCACTCCACCATCATCATCAACCACAATCATTAGCGTTTAGAGTGTGTAGTAGTCTCGGGATCCAAGGTTGATCATAAGAGTCTTTGTCAAAGTATGGCCATGCTTGGCTAATCTCTTATATTATTTGGTGAAGACAAAATCTTTTATGTATAACTTTTGATTTCCAACCTTTGGTTAACTTTTTAATTGGGTTTGTATTAATGACTTTAATAACTAGTTTTTATATTGAAAGTGAGTTTTATCTTATTATTCCTTCATGTTTTGTTGATTCACTCATTCGTGTCTTAACGGTCTACATAAAGCACGTTAACTGCCTGGAAGGGGATTAGAAGGGTGGTTTGGGTAAGGTTCTTGCCCCGTTCAGTGTATAGATCCCGCGAGGACTTGATTCAAGCTTATTAGGACTTCCTTTGAGGCAGATAGTATCGAATCGGGAGGGTGTAAGAACGGCTTGAATCCTTTATAAATAAACTACTATTAAAACTTTAAACCGACCTTGCGAGACTGTATCCCTGCTGACTTAGACCAATATGGCCGGGGGTAGCGTTGCATCCAAAAGAGGGACATGCCACTATAATCAAGATTATCTCTTAAAAACCCAAAGTGCGGAAATCATCATAGGATGCATAAAAGATAAGTCGGAATCAAGTTATTCTATCTTGTTTATTTGTTTCTTTTACTACTTTATTTTACTTATTTAGTTTAACTATTAAAACCTTTTCTCAAAAGTTTGGGTCGATTAAACTTTAACGATAAACCGGTATTAAAAGCTCTTGTGTCCTTGGACGACCTCAGTATCATACCATCACTACACTACGCCAACGATGGGTGCACTTGCCCTAACGTGTTGTAGAGAGTGATAGTGTTATATCGTGTTTTATAAATATAAAGATTGAATAAATGAGTGAAAAAGTACTTAAAATATATCAAAAAAATCATACACGTCTTGCTCACGTCAGATGTGTTTATTCTTCTTCCTAGGGCTTGGTATGTAATACCATTAGTTTTTGCGAAGTGAGTATGCATTAAAACATATGTGTTTCGGCGTAAATCTATTTATCAATCTTGATAATGATTTAAGCCACCACTTTTAAATACACATTTTTGAGAAACACTTTGCATTTGTAAATACGAGCAATATTGCTCCTGTATGTGTCGTATTGGTCTTGCTTTGGCCAAATAACAGTTCAATCCCTTAGACCGTACGGTGTAGGGGCTTAGAAGTGGTGTGGAAGCTCCCTCCACGTCGAGAACACAGCCACGTGGGGTGGTGTGAGGCAAGGGCGTGGGGTTTCTCCATCAAGTCCCAATCGGATAATCAAACGAAGAACACGAATGTGAATGGAATAAATCTCCAAGAACTTTCATTATACCCAAGAAAATATAACTCAAAAAAGTTGATGAGTTAAATGCCTGGTTAGTCCCTATGGTTTGCAAATATTGCAGACTTGGTCCTAGTGGCTCAATAATTATAGAGTTGGTCCCAGCAGTTGTAATTTTTGCACTCGTGAGGTCCTTATCACTAACCCATGTTAAATTTCTCAGTTAAGTGTGTGTGAAAATACTAAATTACCCCTGAACAATTAAAAAAAATATAAAGATAACCTTTCTTCTTCCTCATATCTCCATCCCTAAAAAACCCTAGCACCACCATCACCTGCAGCATCAACCCAGCACCACCACCGCCACCGTCAACTCACCACCACCACCACTACCACCATGTCACACCCCGTATTTTCAACCAAACACCGGTGGGCTCGGGTGGGGAATATCGTGATGTAAAGTTGATATCATCATAGTCAATTAAACACAACACAACGGAAGTCTTGGATTTAAATTACTATTACAAACCGAATGTTCGAAATACAAAACAATATACAGGCTCTTAATAGAAGATCTACAGGCGGATCATGAATTGTACAAAGAAAGAATGTAAAACAGACTTTGGGCAGATCTAGGATTTGCAAGATCCTCTTATCACTACCGAGCACTTCCAGCCTATTTTCGTGTTGTTCCTGCAAGCTTAGTATTTTGAAAATACGTCAGCTTTCGCTGGTAAATACACCCAACTGACTCATTTTGAAAACATTTAAAATAAAATGTTTTAAGTGCGTATCAGCACAAAATCTTTATAACTTGGTAAAGTTGACCGTCCAACCTTGTTAACATATTTACATGTTTGTCCATACATATAGGGCCCAGTACAAAAACCGAGACATGATTAACGTACACACCACTTATGAACTCACGAAGGATTTATCCCCAACAAGTGTGGGTAGTTGCATTTGAGCGTCTGTCAAGTGTATGCCTACACCCCGCACTAAGATCGTGACCATTATCTAATGTAATGAGCTAAGGTATCTAGGACACGGTAGTTAACCCCCGATGTTTAAGTTATCAAATAAAACTGATTAAAACAGAATATGCGGATTTACTAGCCACAACCCGGCATTCGATTGATCCCATTTCTGACCAAGCGGTAATAACTTACCGTATCCCAAGCCCGTATAGGGGAAATAAGTCGAGAGTATTTACCTGAGCTATTCTTTGTTTAAACGCAAGATTTATTAACTCAGTTGTACAAAAAAGTACTAAGTGCAGATAGCATTTACCGGCAAGTCTCTAGTCTGGATTATGGCATAAGCTAACCAATTAAATACTAACGATCTTGTTTAAGTCATAGATTTAGACCGGGTAGTGTACATGATCAAAACGTATATCGCTTGATTAAACGATGATCAGATAGAATGTAGTTTAAACCTGATAAGTACTTTGACTCGTATAATATGGGTTAACTATAAACATTCTAGATTTTGAGACTTAAATGACAAGGTTAGACCCATTTCAGTTACTTTTCGTAAACTAGTTACATGTGCTTAACTGTACGCATATTAGCGATATCGGGTAACCGGATAAGTCATGGACAAGTTCGATATACCATTATATCTTAAATATGTTGTAATATCAATAGGATATCAACTTATATATCCGTTAAGGTTTTAACATGAAACTATGCCTCATAAGGGCATTTTGGTAATTTCATACCTTATAAAAGGAACTTGAATATAATTTGATGTGATAACTATAAGTATTCTTCAAAAATAACTTATTATGATATAATATCAGTAGGATATTAATTATATGTGTAATTTATATTTTTATGACCAAACTATGCACTGAAGGGGCATTTTGGTCATTTTACACATAGTTTATAAATTATTTGGGATTCTGAGTTTGTATCATGTACCTACTGTAAAAATATTTAAATTAGGTTTTAAAATCAGTAGGTAACAAGTCTTGATTAATAAATATGGTTTAAAACCATATTATGCGCCGAAACGACAGTTATGTCGTAAAATGACGATTTGTGTGATGTTAATGAAAACGGATGTTATGATCAGATTAACATGTATTAGATATGTTATTTTATATAACATATCAGTAGGTAAAAGATTTACTTTGAAAAGATGTGATTAAACCATTTTATAAGCCACAAGGGCCTTATCGTCATTTATCGACATAATACAAGTTTATAAACTCAGTTTATAATCTGGTTTCACATCCCAAATAATCCTACTTATAATATTACATCAATAGGAAACCTATTTTCAAACTCATTATCATTTAAACCTTGTTTTATGCAAAAAGGACATTTTAGTCAAAATGGCATAATTATAGAACTTGCGCATAAACTCAGATTCTGATTATGATCATGTAATATAATCTCAGTGGGTTATGCTACATTATATTACGATCATAATGCAACTTTAGATCAGTAGGTAACTAATCTAAATCGGGTCAAAGCGGAATCAAACTTCGCGACTTTCGGTTGCGAACCGACTCTAGAACTGAAATTGACGAGCCGAACATGTTCTTACATGTTCTAATAATTATCACCAACTTCTTTAAGTGTCAAAACATGTTTCATAACATAAATAAGATCAAATTATAATATTTCCAAAAAATGGCTAGTTTGACTTTTTAATATAATAACTTTGACCCGCCAATTGGTCTAGCAAACATGATCTTCAGGATGTGCCCTTTATAGGGACTAATACCTACCTTATTACGATCACTTAGCCATGTTCATTACGAACAATGGCTGAACCATAATGGTCTTAACCGAAAGTCAAGGCGTTTTCCATAAAACGCTTGACTTTTGGCTATAAAAGCTTATAAACGAAAATGCAAGAGGAAAGAACACTTACAAGATGTTCCTGGAATGCAATATAACTAAGTTGGATGCTCCTTTCAGTTAGGAACTTCCAGAGGAGGGAGATAGAGTTGTGAATGAGAAAGGTGCAAGTTCAAATGGTGAACTTTGGCACCTATTTATAGTTGGAGAGCTTGAAGGAGGTGATGCCAGGTGTTAAGAGGTGTAAGAGGAAGCTTACAAGCGTCCTAAAACATGGCATAGCAGTTTGGGAATCCATAGTTTCGAACACATTGGTTTTTGGAAACATATGTGGAGGCCAAGCAAAAATTCTGCAGACACAGGCCTCTCGCGCCCCGTGAGCGCCCCTTGTCAGATTTCAAAGTTTG
This sequence comes from Scalesia atractyloides, assembly GCA_947069175.1. Taxonomy (NCBI): domain Eukaryota; kingdom Viridiplantae; phylum Streptophyta; class Magnoliopsida; order Asterales; family Asteraceae; genus Scalesia; species Scalesia atractyloides. Next base: position 19,235,283 of record CAMTDV010000026.1, read on the forward strand.
ACACTTTTAGCCCCTTAACTTATAGAACCATCTAAAACCTTCTAAAACACATTTTTAGCATTTTTAGCCCTCCGTAGCCCATACTTGGCGTATCCGGGATTATGCCCGGACATTGTCGAGCTCTCGGTTCGTTAAAAGGTCACTCAGAGGTATAAATTAACATGTTGACACTTTTAACCCCTCCAATATCCAACTTTCACATATTTACATAATTGAACCCTCTCGTCCAACAAATGGGACATATGAGAGTCAGGACTTCGTAAAGGATCACTCAGATGCTCATTATAAGCATGTTGACTCCGATGTCACTCAGAGGCTGGGCATGTTGACACGACGGCCACTCAGAGGCCAAGTTTTTTAGCATGTTGACACCAATTGTCACTCAGAGGCCAAGTTTTTTAGCATGTTGACACCAATGGTCACTCAGATGTTATGTTTTAAGCATGTTGACACTAATGGTCACGCAGAGGCTTGGTTTATGCATGTTAACATCAGAAGGTCACTCAGAGACTTAGTTTGAGCATGTTGACGCTTTTAGTCCCTGTTAGTCTTTAATAGACTTAAAATACAAATATAACACGTGTCGCTATATTATTGGACACGATTTTACAGGGTGTTACACAGCACCACCTCCACCATCATCTTTTGATTTAAAATTTGAGTTTAAAAATGTTAATTTTGTTATAAATATAATAATGTGGTTATCAACTCCTTAAATAGATTGACTTGTTCACCAAGACTCTATCTCCTATATATATTCATTGTATTCCTTTGTAAAAGACATTCAATCAATAATATCAATCTCTTTCTCTCTATTACTCTCTCATGTTCTTTTGCTATTAGGCTAGTTTCACAACACGTTATCAGCACGAATGTCTCTCTATTACTCTCTCATGTTCTTTTGTTATTAGGCTAGTTTCACAATACGTTATCAGCACGAATGTGCTCCCACCAAAACCCTAATCCCCTTCTCGGTTTTCTTGTGATTTCCCAACGTGAGAGGTGGCACACAATTTTTTTCATCGTTGTTGTTTGTAGAGCCCTCAGCGTTGATGCATCATTGCAGCCACCGACTCACTATAACTCCACAACAGCCAATTGATTTCTTTTGGTCTCCAAACATCAGGTAATATCTTCAAACCCAGTATTCTGTTTGAATATTAAATACAACCGGAACTTGGAACTTGGGTTTGGGAAATTCTCTTTTTGGATGATCTAGTTTTATGTCAGCCTATGATTTAGATATGAAGTTTTCTTTTCCTTTTTTTCTTCTCGGTCATGATTATCCCATCCCAAATATCTCATGCCAAAATTATTATTGATTATAATCTAAAATTTATTTAATGTTTTTATAACTACAAAGATAATTGTGGAATGAGATTTACCACATATTAAAAGAGGTTTTCTTTTAAGAGGTAGATCCTTAGTGAATTTTTCTTTTGTGTAAGTCTTTATATTTATAAATTATTTTTTCCTATCTTAACGTAGTGAAAAAATAATTTATAAACAAAACGAACACTAAGGATATTGCTTTAACAATTATTATCCACATCATAAAGACTATAGTAACTTTAAATTAAGTTTGTTTTCGATCGATTTCTTTTTCTTATCAAACCGTAGATGATAAGTATTTATTATTTATGATTCTTATCGATATTTATAATCTCTTTAAAAGTTAGTTGAGTCATAATTTAAATAATACTAAAAGTTTGTTAGTAGTTGATATATGGTATATATGGTTATGATTTCTGATATTATCTTGATTTCAAATATATTTTATGATTTAAATAGTAGATTATATGTTTGAATACGGTGATAACTACTAAAAAATTGTTTATCTTATTTTATGATCATGTTATTATTAATAGATTTGAATCACCTACAAATCTCAAATAAAATAATTACAATATAATGATTGAACTAAAATATTTTCTCTCATTAGTAATATAAGATGGGTTAAGAAGATAAGTGAAAACAAGTTTTGGGTTATTTTGGTTGAACATTTTTATTTCCTTAATTGTAAAATTATGCATCCGGATATTCAATTTAAATGATTATTATTATTATTATTATTATTATTATTATTATTATTATTATTATTCAGATTTACATCTAGTTAAATAAATTAAATAAGATTGGTTGCCGTTTGAAAATTGGTTCCACTACGTTTTGAAAAATTGGCTAGCGCATGACAATTAATTTTAATATATTTGTTTTGTTTCTACTTCAATGATATATACTTCCAATGTGAATAATCAAACCAAACTTACATATCCAAGTTTATATCATCTTTTATTATTAAGTTACTTAAATTCATTATGTAAATTGTTATTTTATGACCTCAATATTATTTTGTAATATGTGTACATTTATTGAAATGTGATGAAAGTACCATGGAGCTTGATGGGAATATTAGTTTATGATTTAATTAAAGTAATAAATATTTGTATATAATATGTATATGTGATTGGTTATACTGAGGTATGTTGATACATAAATTATATATATGTTTGTTTATAAGTGATGATAAAAAGTTTTATTCCATAAAGTTTTATTATAACTTGTATTATATGGTATATGGTGACATGTTATTGTGAAAGCGTTTGATTTAATCTATGTACACCTTCTATTTTATATGTTATAGTTTATTATAAAGATAATATTTAATAGATCAATTAAATCAAAGTTGTGGTTTAGTATCAATCTCATGAAAGAGTATAGATATGCTTAGGCATTACACTCGAAGTGTCATACTCATAAATCTTATATAACTCGGCCATCTAATTACTTCTCTATTGGTGTTATGAAAATTGCAAAGAGAAGATTATTACAAGGGAAAGTCGGATTAATATTTTCATTTGTCACACCTCAAATATGCTTTTGAAGTTGCTATATTATTAGATGGGTATGAAAGGTTTAAGTGATTTTATATTCGTATGTCTTAGAAAATAAATAATAAAAAGCTATGAAGCTTGTTCTGGTTGTTCCATTCCCTAAAGTGAATGATATTATATAATGATCACTGAAAATGCCGTGATCATGGACATAGTTAAGAAATTGGTAATGATGGTCATGCTAATAAGGAAATCGATCATTAGAAGTGCTATGAGAACCAAGTTAATAATGAGACTGATCATCAGAATGTTATGATAGTTAAGTTAAGAATGAGACCAACTATCAAAATTGTAATAATGGTCACAATGAGATAGATCACTAGAAGTGGCAAATTATAGGAGTGATTATATGAGAACAAAATGTGAAAAGGATAAAAGTTATATAACATGATAGTTTGCAATGATAATGCGTTGTTCTCTTGCATAATGCAACTAAACACATACGATCGTAAACTAGAAGTTTATGTATCATGATTATTTACTTAGTTGGCATGGCCAGTTAGACCACACAGAGTCAATGATGACGTGAAACATAATGACGAGCTAAAAGATTCTTCAAGCTGGTAATTAGCATGTAATGTTTACTCTCAAGGGAAAGTTTATATTTTGCCATATAAAGGAGGGTGTGTATGCCTAAATATTCTGAAAGTGCTTAAAGGATACGCATATCCCAACATGATACCATTTAGTGTTTAAAATTGATGCCTCGTCTGAATGGTTATCAAATACACAACTTAAGGATTGTGTGATTTATGGCTTGGTTAATGATATAGCAAGTATATTGTTCCAGATTAGCATATTTATTTCGGTTATAACTATGAAATATATTTTCAAGTTATTAAGATCACTAAAATAAGTGTTTATGTTGAAGATGATTACTAAACGTCTCCAACTTATTGCAAAGTCAATGATCACAAGAGCAAAAGTTCATGTTTCTATTTTAGTACATGTAATTTTACATGCAATAACATTAAACTCACATCAAGCCAACATATTGTAATAGTTTCTCCCCATTATAGTTGGTTTTTGGTCAGGAACCAGAGATATCCCTTCTAAGATTTTGGTTGTGCGGTATATGTTGAAAATGATCCACCACTACACACAAAGATGGGACCTTAAAAGATGGTTGGGAATATATGATAATGAATAGAGCCTTTCACGAGATATTCATTTATGACTAAATTAATTGATACCCATCTTAATAGATTAACTTACCAATATCAGGGAGAGATAAAAAGCAGTTGGAAAAGAAATGAGTTGGTATGAATTATCATTGATCGTCAAAACTAAAGGTGTGAACCATAAGTTCAAAGAAAAACTCATATACAAAGATTAGAGAATCTATTACCAGACACATTCACTGACCTAAAAAGGTGACTATGCCACATATACCAACTGCTAATGCTCCAATTAAGATGAGTGCCCTAGAGAGACAACCACATGTTTGTAATGAGTCTATTGCATGTTTGAAGCGTGGTAGACCAGTCGATTCCTATAATAAAATTCCTCGAAAGTTGGAGCAATTAGTTAAGATGGTCAAGGCGGGGTTATATTAAAAAGGTACCCTGTAGAGACATCAAACATGAAGGTTCAAGAAGGACCTCAGGTACCTGAAATCAAAGAGATCTCATTAAATTGTATTATGTCAAAGTACATGGAATCGAAATAAAATCGACGTCATTATACTTGTTTATATAATTTAGCGCTTGAAATGATGAAGTGACGAGGATCAGGATTTAAGCTCTGTCTATGAATGAAAACATATAAATGATTGGCCAAAAGGGAAAGACACACATATGGAAAAGTTGAATTCTCTAATGACATGGAAAGTTTCTGGACCAACAGTCCATACAACTGAAGTTGTAAAATAGGTTGGATACAAATGGGTCTTTTATGCGGATCATGTGTGTTGATACACTTTATATCCGTCACTGTGCGAATAGGATAGATAGAGCGTGTATTGAATATTGTATAGATTAGATACAAACACCCGACCCAAGTGCGAACGAGAACTGGCTCGTACGAGTGACAATGTGACTCATACGACTTATAAACAACGTATACTAGCTCGTACGAGTTATGACTCGTACGAGTGATGAACAGTTCCACTCGTACGAATGATACTTCGTACGAGTGAAGCCTCATACGAATGGTGCTTCGTACGAGAGATAGCCTGCTCGCTTCGCACGAGGAACTTGTGTCACACCCCAACCAATGGCGGAAACATCAGAGTGAGACGAAATAGATTGCTCAATGCATCATAACACTACTTGCGACAATATGTAAATCAAAATTCATTTCATTTCATAGATCAAATTGTCAAATACAACATAAATGGAAATAAAACATTTTCAACAAAATTACAACATAAAATCCTAACATTCTAGGTGCGTTTCTATGTCGTCCCTACTAGATCATCGCATCAACATCAACCTGTAACATGTTAAAAGTATAGTTCAATACAAAGGTATTGGCGAGTACACAAGTTTAAATACATAGCATAAGTATAAAAGCATTTACTTAAATCCACATGGCAATAGTATACAAGGTAAGCTAGCATGCAATACTAATTGTCAAACCCAGGTGTCCACAAGTATTAAGTGTCCCTCATCACATAAAGTAACGAGACTAAAGTATAAATAAGAATAAGTATCAGCTTTAAGCTTAACATTATCCCGACGGGCGGTGTGTTACTCCTATAGCGCTATATATGTTAAGTTGGGGCTAGCTAAGTTAATGACAATGAGCATGTATGAATTTAGCATGAACCTAAGCATAACAATAAGCATGTATTATGGATCGAGTGTATAAAGCATGTAGTGTGTGTGTATTCGTGTATTTTTGTAAGTTAACATGTTACAACCCAAATTGTGTAAAAAGGAAATGGGTCAAGTGTACTCATGGTTTTGCAAGCTTCCACTTGTTACTTCCACGAATGGTTTGGAGGGTTGGAAGATCACCAAGTTATCCTACATAAGGAAAACATAGGTTGGTAAGTATTCGAATGATAATGGAGGATTTAGGAATTTAAATACACTTAAAAGTATGTATACGGGAAAATAATCATCTAGACTTAATACTCGTTTTGACACTATAGGGCCCATTCGGGTTGATGTGTTTTCATGGGTTAGGATACCCATTAGAATCGTAACGAGAGATTAAGTACGTAGGTGATGTAACCTCGTACCATGACGGATAATCATTCGATTACCGTAAAGAGTTCGGTTAGTAGATATATATATATATACATATATATATGTATTATATAGTATACGTAATAAGTAGATCATAAACATCATGGAAGTTCATATAAGTCATGTATGGAGGTAGGAGGATAACCTTCCTTTTAACCTCTTTCGTATAGTTCGCCAATACACAAGTCGTCACAAGGACGACAAGGATGGTCATGAATAAGTTAAACATAAAAGTAAAAGACAAACGAAGTAATCCAAATCATCAAGTGAGGTGGTGGATTGAAGGTAGGATAGCCAAGGCTTCCAAGTAATCACACACTAACAATTCAAGTTTTGTTTCAAGAACAAGCTTGGAAGGATACAACACTTGTGGGTTGAAACCCTAATAAAACAAAAGGTTCTTACACTTGAGACCTTGAACATGGTGATGTTCCAAGTTGGTTTTCAAGGAAAACTTATGGAGACATTCCAAAAGGTGATTCAAGTGTTAAGAAGGAAGAAAAATCAAAAGGAGAGAGGTAAGGGTGAGTTAGAACTCACCTTTGAAAGCTTGAACTTTCAGATGAAGAGAGCTTTAGAGCTTTAGAGAGAAGAGAAGAAGAATGTTTGAGGTGTGAAATGAGAGGAGAAGGAGGTGGGTATTTATAGATGGGGTTAGGGGTTGTTAGTTGAGTGTCTTAAATGCAACAAACACAAAGTTGGCCAATCCATGAGCTTGAAACCAATATCTCCGGATTATGCCCCTCTCGCGGGCCGCGAGAGGGTGAAGAAGACTCGGTCGCGGGCCGCCAGAGGCCTGGCGGGCCACCAGAGGGTAACGATGGTCCGGTCGCGGGCCGCGAGATGAGTTATTCCAGAAGCTTCTTTGGTTTTTGTCACTTTTAGTCCTTGAACTTAGTTTATCTTGACGTTTTTAAATGTTTTAAGTATATAACGCATAATAGTATGATGTGTGTGTGTCGAGTGTGAATGAATCTTTGCATGTATAACAAGTATCAGTTTACATGTATTTAACGATTGAATGCACGTACAACAAGTATGCATCAAGCATGTATTTTATTATGATTCAAGTCTCGAATTACAAAATTGGGAAAATAAATACGAATACAAGTTTCCAAAATAGAAATACGATCATACTTTCTAATTAAGGAAAGTACGAAAAAACGAGGTGTTACAACTCGTGTCTATAAATATGTGTTGTGTGTTCATTGGTTTTGTAAGTTCTGGAAGTTCCCTGAGGGGAAACACTGGGGATTCTCTCCAGGAACTCCGCCAACCAGACAAGATGTATATCTTTCAGTATGAATGAATGAATGCTTCTGTTGATTCTGATTCTAATCCCTTCTTAATAATGTTCCACCGAATTGATACTATCATACGCCCAAACTTCCGTCTAGAACCGCCGTTGCCGGGACTGACAACTGGTATCAGAGCCATGGTATCGATTCATTCAATCTAACAGTTGATGAATCACCTATGCTCATGAATTTTGGACGTATGAGGGGTTTTAGACGTAAAACGTCAAATAATCGGACAATCCACGGACATAACGTAAAACTGAAACCATAGGATTGCTAGAAACTGATTTTCGACCAGATCTGTCAAAAATCATGTTGAAATTCGAAGAAATGAATATTCTGGATCGAAAAGACGTAATCAGGCTCGTTCGCACAAGTAAGCATATATGGCTTGTACGAGTGACACTTTTTCACTTGTACGAAGCAAAACACTCGTACAAGCGCAACTCATACGAAGTGTGGCATGCCTGAAAAAGGCATTTTTTGATCATATCAATGAGACAAGTGCCCAGAAAAAATTTGGTGATTACAATTTTTTCAAGATTTTAACGTCTAATTCGGGCTGTTCGGGGTCTAGAGCTTCAGAGTACATATTTGATGATACAGTCACAAAATAATGAAGATTTTGGGGTAGTCATTGATACATGTGCAAAACATTGATCATCTGGTGTAATGACTATTAATAGGCCTTAACGTTAAATCAACATTTGATCAAACTGCAATTTTGAGAAATTTTCCGCAAAATTTGAGTACCATATGCTGAAGTCGCGCCATAATCTTCATTCCTATAAGAACTTAAGACGTCAAAATTTGAAAAAATGAGGGGGAATAAAAATTTTCACGTATATGTTAAAATTCCAGCATTTTTTAAATTCATGACGATGCAACAGTATCCGGGTGGTTCCGACTGCAGATTATCTGGGAAACACAGAGGATCGAAGATTCATTAGTAATGAGATAACGTCTATGTCTATTCATGAAATAGACTATACATTTGGAATATCGTGATCTAAAGATGTTCAGAATTTTCAGATCATGATACAGATTGATGCTTAAGGGTTAAATACCTGATCCCCGATGTGGAAGTGGGAGCATATACGACTGCTTATCTTTAATTCTACAAGGCAAATGAACTGTTTTTCGGACTAACCGCCAGGAAACAAGGATGTCTTGTAGTTTCAGTTGCCCCATTCCAGCGGAGATAGCTATACATCAGTTATTGTGACTAAAAAGGAAGAATGTGATTCTGATTGTCGAAGAATGTTTCTCAGATTCGATGTGTTACCAGATAGTATGATTCCGATGATGATTTGCTGATTGAGAAGATTACTGATTTCTTGATCAATCTTGATTATGGAAATCGGGATTTCAGATTTTTGCGGATATTCATTGATTTGAAGTTTTTCGTTGTGGTAATTCGAAGTTTCTATCAATTACCGGTTTTTGAAGATCAAAGGATCGAGCATCAGAGGAGTGCGCTAAACCGAACGCGGATATGGTTAATGTTGAAACAGAGAAGCTGGATTGTTTAATTTCAAGTTGGTGATTATTCGAGAAAATTTGTAGATTAAGCAAATCAGAGGAGGTCTTGAACCGTGCAAACAACGACCTGAAGGTTAATTTCTGGTGAAAATTATTTCAGGGGGAATGTTGCTTAATGTAGACAATGCAAACCCGGATAATCAATCAAGGGGGAATTACGACGTCAACAGATACCTGATTGAAGTTGCAAAATATTCAAACACAGCTCTCAGATTTCAAGATCAAGTTCAAGCTTCGACAGTGACGTATAAGGGGGAAGTTGTTGATACACTTTATGTCCGTCACTGTGTGAATATGATAGATAGAGCATGTATTGAATATTGTATAGATTAGATATGAACACATGACCCAAGTGTCGAACGAGACCTGGCTCATACGAGTGACAATGTGATTCGTACGAGTGATAAACAACGTATATTGGCTCGTACTAGTGAAAATATGACGCGTACGAGTGATGAACAGTTCCACTAGTATGAATGACACTTTGTACGAGTGAAGCCTCGTACGTATGGTGCTTCGTACGCGTGACAGCCTGCTCGCTTCGCACGAGGAACTTATGTCTATAAATATGTGTTGTGTGTTCATTGTTTTGTAAGTTTTGTAAGTTCCTTGAGGGGAAACGCTGGCGGATTCTCTCCAGGAACTCCGCAAGCCAGACAAGATATATACTCTTTCGGTATGAATGAATGAATGCTTCCGCTGATTCTGATTCTACTCCCTTCTTAATAATATTCTACCGAATCGGTTCTATCATACGCCCATACTTCCATCTAGAACCGCCGTCGCCGGGACCCACAATGTGAAAATTAAATAAAGTGATATAAGGTAAAATTGATGGCAAAAGTATTTTCGTAAAGACCAATGACTGATTATGAGGAGATGTATTCTTCGGTGGTGGATGTATTGGTTTTTCAATATCTAATTAGTCTGGTAATATAAAGTGAGAATTGATATGCATCTTATGAAAGTTGTGAATCACTTGATACTAAAAGTTTACATGAAAGTCCCTAAAGGATTTAAATTATTAAAATAATGTAAAATAAGTTCTTGAGAACGATATGATCGTTGTATACAGATTCATATTTGAATACGTTAAATATAATTGGAACTCCTGATGAGTATCCTAAAACATTTAGGTGCTTATAAGGTTAGTTGAAACATCTTATAGATGTAATTCTTATGCACCAATAAACATACATAGAAAATCTGTACTTGGTGATTATGGTATCTCAATGTATGGTGTACAAACATGGTACAATGTGTATTATACAAATGAAGCAAGTGTCTAAGACATCCTTGCATATGATATAAAAAACAATGAGGAGGTTTATGTAACAAAACCCCTAAAGTGTGTATGCACATACATTGTATTTCAAAGTGGAAAGAAGTAAGTGAATGATTGTAAATGCCTGAAGCATTGATTTTGAAACCTCATGAATGTATCTTTATAAACTTAATAAGATAGTATGGATAAAATAGTTTGGTTGAGTGTCCTACAACTCATGAGATATTTTGATAAAGAGCAATATAAGTTTGATAATATCCTCCATCTTTATCAAAAGTCCTCTTCTAAAAGTTCACTATAATCACAGTTTACAATGATAATGTCTAGGCACTGTCGAGAGAACTGTGGAGCTTTTAGTTCGGGAATTTTGAATGACCCTGGCTCAGTCTAGTTACTACTCAACCTACAGTTCGAGTATTTTTGTGATCATATTTTTTATCCATTGATTAAACTACATCAAGAAGATGCTAGGACATTTTAGTATGAATAAAACTGAACCTTAAAGTATTTTAAAGGTTGTTCAGGCACTTTTTATAAGAAATGACAATCATTATCTCCTATTAAAGTAAGGATTCCCATTCCAAAAGTACCATGGCTAAAGTGAAATTGTGCATTGATATTTCTTCCTAGCTATACATGATTATATATGTCTTTTGTTTGAATTAATAAACATGATATAACACATGTCTAGTGAGGAGACATTCGAATAGTAAAGAAGATATGTCGATACCCTAAAGGTAAGAATGATATGTGCCTAGATTTTACTAACCCATGAAAAATAGTTTTGTTCGTCTTGTAGATGTAAAGAATATAGCACAACAGAGTCGTGGATCTTATCATATTTGTTCGCAAGAGGAAGCACTAAAAGTCTCACAAGAAGATTTTACAACATTACTCAACATAAAGGATTGCACTTTAAGGCATCAAGCGACACATCATTCTACAAAAGTTTTGAGCAACTTTCAAGGAAGATGGACACGCGTCACTTAAAGGATGCATATTATAATGAGGGGAGATTTATTCAAGTTGCACTCTTTTTCCCTCACTAAGTTCTGTCCCATTTAAGTTTTCTTAGTAAGGTTTTTAATGAGGAAACATATCTGATCCAGAAGTATTAGGATAAGAAAATACGCGCTGCATTCTTTTTCCCTTTGCTGAGGTTTTATCCCACTGGGTTTTCCAAAGCAAGGTTTTTGACGAGGCATCATCTCAAAGAGTATTAAAGTTGATAACCAAGGGAGAGTGTTATAAATATAATAATGTGGTTATCAACTCCTTAAATAGATTGACTTGTTCACCAAGACTGCATCTCCTATATATATTCATTGTATTCCTTTGTAAAAGACATTCAATCAATAATATCAATCTCTTTCTCTATTACTCTCTCATGTTCTTTTGCTATTAGGCTAGTTTAACAACAAATTTCCACTTGATTGCAACATATGCTTTTTAATAGTTGCAGAGAGATAAACAACCATTCAAATACTTCAAATATTTCATGCAATAAAACCTTTCACATAAATTGCATCAGCATTAGATATGTTCTCAGATATTTCATACATTCAAAAACTAAAAACATGAAGCTGGTAATCAATTTATCCGGTCAGCATCATCCATCATCGAGCTACACCTTTAAACTTAGGGTGCATCACCATCACTAATTACAAACCGTGCATCACCACCTCCGCTGCAAAAGACCAACATCACTCTCCACCATAACCATCCTCACCATCAACTATCCCCCGCTACTCCAACCAACGTAAACCACCACGGAGCCACCATTATTGTTATCCCCGCTGATACCTACCAACCGTCGCCACCTGTGTTGCTACCACCACCATCGTCGTGGCTCTGCCACTACGCTAGCCGCCACCGTGGCTCTGCCACCATGCTAGCCGTCACCATGGCTCTGCCACCACTAGCCGCTGCCTGGGTGATTTAAAGGGATGGTCGACGGGGTAATTGAGTGAAGGAGGATCGTTACCGGCCGGAGATGCTTGATTTTCCGGGGAGAGAGGATGTTGGTGGTGATGGGGTATGTGGCTGGATGTTGGTGGTTTGAGGAATATGGAAGAGCTGGTGGTGATGGTTATGGTAGAAGGAGATAGATGGGGATGGGGCCCATAAAGTATTAAATAATCTCTTATAAATCTTTAGTTTATTTATATTTTTAGTCTTTATTTTTTGTTTTTTAATCCAAGGGTAGTTTGGTAATTTTAAATGTACTTAACTGACCTTAAAATGTGTTAGTGATAAGGACCACACAAGTGCAAAAATTACAACTACCGGGACCAATTCTGTAATTATTGAACCACTAGGACTAAGTCTGCAATATTTGCAAACCACAAGGGACCAGCTAGGCATTTAACTCAAAGTTGATTACAATAACTCTCAAACCATAACTCGGTTTCTCTCTAGTCTTAATAATGTCTAACCCTAACTTGGTTTATACAGGCTAACCCTAACTTGGTGGCCAAGACATTACCAAATATAATTATAACACACTTAGGAAAACTTAACCAATTTACCATACTTTTCAAATTTGATCCCCCAAGTTCACCGACTTGTGACTTGAAGTCCGTAAATTACCAACAATCACCCCCGTAATTTCGGGCTCAAAATAGGTAGGCCTTCAACTCCAAACACGTCTTCTTTTCTGGCTTGGACCCCTCTCTTGGGACAAACAATAATTAAGTCAACAATCACCTTCCCAATTGTTGAATACGAAGTAGGCGGATTTCATCTCCAAGCTTGTTTTGTGTTCATGATCTCTTGCAGTGTTCTTTGGTCTCCACTGAGCTTGAACAAACACTTGCTTCTTATAATCATTACACGCACTTCCTTGGGTTAGAATCCCTTACTTGACCTTTTCTTTGAATTCTTGAACATGTTTCTTTGGACTCTGAATTTTGGGTTTAAGAATTTAACTTAGATCTTTGAGAATATTCTGACTCATACTTAGAGTATTACCTTTCAGTTAAACTGTTTGTAGATCCCCACCCGTAAAATTCTTCATTCCAATCATGCTAACTTGTGTACCGTGACTTGCTATATTAAGGCTGATCTTGTACAAACGGTTCTTGGTCCTTGTCACCTTCATCATAAGCTTACATGTATCATCATGAATGGTTAGCAAATCATGTTTCATGTGAATGTCGCATCCAACTTCCATTGCTTGACCAAGACTTATGATATTGCTTTGTAGACTCGGTATGTAGTAAACATCTGTTAATAGGCGCTTCTCCCTCGTTTTCCCTTTAAGAAATACCGATCCCTTCCCCGTATATCAATACAAGACCCATGTCTTAAATTCCCCTTTCCCATGACACGTTCATTAAGTTAAAAGAAGTAAGCTTGATTACCCGTCATGTGATTTAATGCTCCATTGTCGAGATACCAAGTGTCTTTCTCCATTGGCCCAGTCTCGAAACGATTTGGAATCACCCATTCTTCATTTAGAAAAATCATCTCTTGTTCACATCTCATCATAAACAGTGATGGATCAAAATCATCGGTTTTAGCTAAGTTAGCTTCTTCATGTTTCTTCATACGATCTGGACCCCTTGACGCGAAGTGACCAACTTTATCACAACGGTAACACTGAACTTGTGATATATCCATTCTTCCCCTTTGACGATCATTGGTTCTTCTTTGACCCGTTTGTTTTAACCCATAGTCTTGACCATCTCGGCTTTGACTTCCATCTTGGTCCTTAACATCCTGGTCTTGACTTCTATCTCGGTAACTTAAATTGCCTCACCCACGCCCCTGTGTATTGTCATAGGGTTTGTGATTTGAGGACGATTCACCATTGGCAAACATTAGATTACTTTGATTTTCTTCTAAAGACTCGATACCCTTAATCCTGTATTCGAACATCTTTAGTCTACCGATTGCTACCTGAAATGTCATGCCTTTAAATCTATGATTGTTCAATTTGAGGTTACAATTGGAACATACTTCCCTGGAACCGATCCTAACAATTTTCTGGTAAGCTTTTTGTCTTGGTAGGTGGTTCCCAAACTATCTACTTTGGTAACGAACTGGGTTATCCTACCTGCGAAAGAATCATTGTGACAACTCGTAATCTTGATCCTTGCTAATTGCAAATAGAATCACACTACTAAGTATTCTATAATTATTCAAATTTATATGTAAATAATAATAAATCATAACAAGCGAACATGTTATTAAACTAACTACCACGGTGATGTCTTGCCACAAATTCTTTACACATAACTTTTTTATACATGTGTATACCTGTTTATATTTATATATAGAGTAAAATGCATGGATAGTCCCTGTGGTTTTGTAAAATAACACCTATAGTCCCCAACTTTTAGAAATTACAGTCATGATCCTAGTGGTTTATGACTTTGTTACTCGAATAGTCCCAGGGTGAAACGGACGTTAGTTTCCAATGTTAAGTAGTGTGGTCATGTGCTGGATATGTGAGGGTAATTTCGGCCATTAATGCATAACCCCCTTCCACCTCATTAAAACCCTTGTCAGTTTATTCCCTCCCATTTCTCTCCCAACACATCATTCTCTCTCTATCAGTGGCAATCATCTTCATCAGTCCCCCTAACCAGTAATGGAAGACGATGATCCTCAAAACCCACGGAGACACAACACTTGGAGAATAAGGACTCAACTAAGGCGTTTGTAGCAGAATATGTCTATGGTAAGTATCTAAAACCCTAACTTTATTCTGTTAAAAACCAAAATTGATGTTGTTTCCATTGATTTTTCAAATGAAAAAGGAGGTTATAACAACTTGTTCACTTTAAAAGTGTATTATGGTGGTATGTTCACAAAGGTTCCACGGAGAAGATACGTTGACAGAAAGGTTAGCTACATTGACTACTGCAACATAGATGAGTTTTCTGTGCATGAGATAGATTTTATGGTTAAGGACCTCCAACTTTATATCCTAAATGTTGAAATTTACTACCATTTTCAAATATCTAGGCAACATTTAGACACTGGTTTGACACCTTTAGGAAATGATGGGGATGTTTTGTGTTTAGGCAAATATGTTGCAGTAAACAAGGTTATAAGAATGTTTATAGAACATGGTTTTACTCAGATTCCAGATTACCTTAGCCCTCCAAGATCAAGTTTAGTGGTTATTGAAGAACTAGAAGATGCAGGGCCCAATTTTAATATACCTAGAAAGAAGTTGAAGGTAGCAAAAAAAATTAAGGCTTGGTGAGGGTTCTAGTGAACCAAATAGTATAGTGGAAGTTAGTAACCCATATTTTAGAGGTTAGACTGAATGAGATTGAGGATATTGACAACAGAATGCAAGTTCAGGGTAATGTGGGTAGTTTAGGGGGGGTAATGTGGTTGCTGCTGATGGTATAGGTGTCAATGAGGGTAGTGTAGAGGGCAATATGGTTAGTTTACAGGATAGTGTGGGTAGTTTAGAGGGTAATGTGGCTGCAGATGATGGGGTTGGTGTCAATGAGGTCAATGTGGGTAGTGCAAAGGGCAATATGGTTAGTTTACAGGATAGTGTGGGTAGTTTAGAGGGTAATGTGGCTGCTGATGATGGTATAAGTATCAACGAGGGTAATTTCAATGGTAATGGGGGTACTGTCAATGAAGATAACATTTATGAAGCACCATTCAATGGAGGGTTTTCATATGACATTGAAAATGCAAACTTCTCTACTGATTTTCCTGTTGACAATAAAGATAATCAGCATGGTCATGAACTGGCAATGAGGGTGAGGCTGAATGTGAGCATGAGGGATCATGTGATAGTGAGTCTGAATGTGAGCATAAAGGATCATGTGATGGTGAGCCTGAATGTGAGGAAGAGGGGGATGATCACTCGGATGATAATGACTTTAGAGTAGACTTGGACACTATGATGAAAGATGTTGTTGTTGTTGACATGAGAGAGTACCATGAAAATGTTGACCATGGTGAGGAGTTTATTGGGTTTGTGAATGAATCTGTTGATAACAATGATGGGAATGATAGTGATGACTCTCTTGCTGCTGAAAATTTAACTTATGATTCTTTAGATAGTTTGACAGAAGACTCAGTGGGGGAGTTAAGATGTAGAAGGGGTAAGAAACTAAAAGAACTAAAAAGGAAAAAAAGAGGTGAAAACACAACATCAAAAGTGAGGTTTTATGTGGGACATATGTTTGGTACTGCCAAAGAGGCAAAAGACTGCATTAACAAACATGCTATTGAAACAAGGAGGGCAATATCTTTTCTTAGAAATGATAAGAAAAAAGGATCAGGGTGGTATGTGAAGGTAAGTTGCCTGTATACACAACTGGGCCTATCAACACTGGGCCAAACAATGGGCCTGACTATGTTAATACAAGTGGGCTTAATGAAATAGTGATTGACTCAAATGGTACAGCTGTCCTTGGGTAGTCAAAACCTACAAACCGGATCACAAGTGCTTGCAATCCAGAAAAATACAACCTTTCACTTCTACTTTTTTAGCTAAGGAACAGTGGGTTCTAAACTAGATAGAGTTAAACCCTAATATTCTTGTTAGAAGTATCCAAGAGGAGCTAGGGAGAAAATGCGAGCTTGGTGTTCACAAAATGAAGGTAAAAGAGTTGGATCTGTAAATTAATCTGTTGTTGATTAAGGTTTTCTAATGTATGCTTTTTGTTGTAGGCATTTAGGGCAAAACTGAAAGCTACCAAGGCATTACAAGGGGATTTCAATGAACAATATTCAAGCCTCAGAGATTATGCTATGGAATTGATGAGGACCAATCCAGGTACAACTGTCAAATTTGCTGTTGAGCCTTGTTATAACCCAAGTGCACCCACGAGGATCTTCAAAAGGGTGTACATATGTTTGGGTCCATTAAAAGAAGGCTATAAAGAATGCAGAAGATTTATTGGGGTTGGATGGGGCATTCATGAAGCGCCCATATCCTGGGAAAATGTTAACTGCTGTTGGCCAGGATCCAAACTTTGGTACATATCCTTTGGCTTATGCCATTGTTGAGGCTGAGACCAAAGATTCATGGAGCTGTTTCTTAGAATGTCTTCGTGATGATTTAGATCTACCAAGAGATGCAAACTACACCTTCCTATCAGACCGCCAAAAGGTATGTTTTTCATTTTTATGTTGTGTGCTATTGTTTTCACATGCAAGTATCAAACATTGTGTTATATGTTTGTTACAACTTGGGGATTATTCCATCCATCCAAATTGTATTTCCTGCTGCAGAGCATAGATTTATACACCAAAACATGAAGCAGCAGTGGAGAGGAAAGGCCTTCAAGACTATCTATGGGATGCTGCAACTTCCACAACAGTTCCAGATTTTGAATTGAAGATGCTTGAATTTAAAAAGTATAACCAAGAAGCCTATGACAGGTTGGCAGCCATTCTTCCCATTCACTGGTTAGGTCTCACTTTGCAGGTATACTTTGTCCCACAAACTGCTTGTATATAAACTGTCATATTTACAACTTTACTAACACTAGTCCATTAACAGGTAGGGCCAAGAATGATACTTTATTGAACAACATGTGTGAATGCTTGAATGCACAAATTATGGATGGGAGAGATAAGCCTATCATTTCAGCTCTAGAATATGTGAGGGAGTATTTGATGCAGAGAATTGTCAATGTCATCATGGTGTTAGGCAAGTGCAATGGTCCTCTTACCCCTCATGCTACTGAAAGACTAACAAAATTAAAGAACAAGCAGTTAATTACAGTGTTAAGTGGGCTGGTGGGACAAGTATCAGGTGAGTAGGAAAGTAAGTTCTCAGTTTAGTGGTACCAGGCATTCACATTATGTAGTTGATGTTCTGGAGAGGGTCTGTAGTTGCATGGATAGGAAGTATATGGAATTCCTTGTAGATATGTGTTGTTGAAGTAAACTGGGACATGAGTGGGCAAGCTGTTGGTCTACCAGAATCTTGGGTGATTAATTGCTATTGGTTGGACATGGAAAAGGGTGTCCTCGCACAAAAATGAACCCATCAATGGTAGAGACTTGTGGCCAAAATCACCTTGTCCAACTACCTTAACCACACCCTTGCACCACACACCAATTGGTAGACCTAAGAAGAAGAGAAGAAAATATCAGGTTGAGTTTTAGGATGATGCTGAGAGGGCAGGACAAAGTTCACAAAGGAAAAATGTCGAAGCTAATGCACATGTTGAAGTGGAGAATGGTGGAAAGTTAACAAGGAGGTGGAAACAGTTAAATGCAAGAAATGTGGGTAGAAGGGTCACAACTCTAGGGGTTGTGGTAAACAGAAGATGAAACAAGCAAAGCAGGCCAAGAAAGGGAAAAAGTCAAAGAAGGGAAACAATGTTTGACCGAATATTTAGTTGGTTATGTGTAGTCTATGTTAGTTTTTATGGTTTTTAAACTTTTGGCAGTCTTTTGGTTGTAATGGTAGCTTATATGCACTAGACTTTTGGATATTTGGGTTTGGTTGGTTGGTTGCTAGGATGCTTATTTTGGTTTGGTTGTTATTATGTTATGAATGCTATGCGTGTAATCCTTTAGACTTGATGTTGTGGTTATTTTAAGTGTTATATGATTATGCAGGTTTTTAATGTTGTTGTTTGGTCATTTATTTGTAGTCTTAATTGTACACAAATGCACACTTGCACAATTGGTTGATGTTGTTGGTGATTTAATTGTAGTCTTAAATGTAAATAGATGCAAACTTGAACAATTCTTCCAACTACTGCTTCATTTATTCGTACAACTACTACCCTTTGCTGCACAGTTTTGTTTTTCATTAATTATTTGACCCATTTTCTTCATGTCAAAACATTTGCACACTTCTTCACCAATTTTGGTCATTTATTTGACCCATTTGAAACATGTCAAAACATTTGCACACTTCTGCACAATTTAGACATTTGTTTAACACATTACTAACATGTTAACCATTTGCACACTACACACAACACAGTTTGGCACTTTGTTTGACCCATTTGTTACATGGTAACCATTTGCACAACATTTATTAAATAGTCCTCATTTGCCATTTGCATATATGACCATTTATCAACAAAAACAATTTTCATTTCATACTAAACAGTTACATCAGTTACATTCAATTACATCAACTAGACATTATAATCAGCCCTAGAATCCCTAAAATGAACAACACACCAATGAGCTTGTTCTTCAACCTATTCTTCCCATGCAGTGGTGCAATCTTGACTTCAAGTTGGTTTTTGTTTCTTAGTAACCCAAGTATGATACACACCGAATGACTGCACATTGGGGGTCTACCCACCCAATGAATCGTCTGCATCCAGGGTTCTGTAAAACGAATTGAAGATCAGAAAGATGAGAGTGATGTAATATAGATCAGTTTCAGAAACTAACCATCTTAGGGAATGAGTAGAATCTTCGACCAGGGTTTATATCACTCCACGAAGTGAGAATCAGCCTGAGCGAGCTTACACCCAAAAAGTGAAGTGAGAGGATACCCTTTTATCCAGATACACCCTGGTTGTAACTTATATATCCCCAGATATCCCTAGGTTCAACCAGTGCTTCTTCATTGGCGCTATCCGCTATTTTCTCACTCTTTCCAGTTTTTTTCCTCCCATTTTCACCTTTTTCAAGCCTCACCTCTTTATGGCTGATTTCCCATCAAGCACCCCACGAGGCCCTCGAGGCAAGGGCGAACCCAGTTCATGCCTCTCATATCGACGGGCAAGTGAGGGAAGACTCTTCCGAGGATACCGGAGCTCAACATGGCTCTGGCCATATAAACATCCCGGTTACTCCCGGAGCCCAGCTAGAGATTCCCTTTGTACCGATCACATCGGTCTTACCCCTAGGCGAGACCCCGATGTCATGGTTCATAAAGTCTCAGACGGCCCTGAACGTCGTCTAAGCGCAACTCTGTGCGCAGACAAACACCTCTGCTGCCCTAGTGCTGCCCACTTTCCAAGTACACGCATCGCCCAGAATTTTGAGTTACGACTCACCGGCGGGGGCGAGCGTACCGTATAGTCTCCATCCCCAGGAGACGGAGTACATACAACCTCCGCCTAAACCAGAATCCTGTTGCCTTAGGCAAGCATCTGTTCACCCACGGTTGGGCACGCGCCCCCAAAGGGAGCGGTACACCCAGCGTGAGGAAGACAGAACCTACGGTGAAGGTGATAGCGCCAACATTTTTCACCGGATACCCAAGAATCATGCAGCATACAGATCCGCTCCACGCGGCGGTTACAACCCGGAGGCCAAGCATGATTACAACCTGACTTACCGACTGGCAGACGCAGCCGAGCACTCCAAGTTCATCAAGGATATAGCTCCCGCACCTTTGGACCGTGCAAAGTTGTCCTCCAATGTCGGGAAATACAACGGGTTGACTGACACGGATGACCACTTGCGTCTCTTCACCAGTGCAGGACTGATTGGAGGATGGACACTACCGATGTGGTGTCACCTGTTCGTCCAAACCCGCACAGGTGCTGCACGCCTGTGGTTCGATAACCTGCCTACGGGCAAACTCGCGTCTTGGAACGACTTGAAGGACAAGTTCCCGGTGCATTTTAGTCAGCAAAGGCGTTATGTCAGAGACTCCTCTGATGTAATGAATATCTGGCGGCGGGACGATGAAAGCCTCGAAGATTTCATCACATGCTACAACAAAGAGGTGCTGGAGATAGGGGATGTGCATGAAGACCTGATTCGTGCATAGTTCAAGTACGCCGTACGCTGTGGCGAGATGATCAAAGTATTGTAAGGGACTACGGGTCTCCCCAAGAGCTGGGAGAAACTTATGGCAGCGGCAAAGGTCTACGCGCAAACAGAGCGCAACCTCAACAACAGTAGGCCTCCTCTACCTCACCACCGTCCCCAAGACTTGAGCAGGAGTTTTGGGAAAAAGTATAAGGGGTGGAGGGACCACAGCCAGAACCCTCCCCACGCACTGGTCGACGCTCACGCAACCATTAATAAGCTCGCCACCCAGCGAGCAATAAAGCAAGACAATCGCGATTGTCAGTGGACCCCACTGACGAAGACACCGGCAGAGGTCCTCAGCACAGAGGATCATCAGTTCAAACAACCACCGCCGATGCGCAACAAGAAGGGTCAAGACCCCAACCTCTTCTGCGATTATCATAAAGAGACGGGGCACACAACCGATAATTGCATCTCCTTGCGCATGGAGATTGAAAAGGTGCTCAAAAGTGGGAAGCTCACCCACTTATTACAAAATGTGCGCAAGGAGGTGCGCCAGATCACTCGAGGCGGTGAGGGCCCGAGTAACAAAAAATGAAGGTTGTTCTTATGATCCAGGGTGGACCGTCGCACAAGCGCAGCCACCAGCAGAGTCACATGCCTCACTTGCGTGAACAAAAGGTCATTTTCCCTGTGGTCCCTGGGGTCCACAATAAGACCGACCGGTAGTGATAACTGGTCACTACCGCACCGACTACATGTTCATAGATCCCGGGAGTTCTATGGACATTATCTATGAACAGTGATTCCAGCAACTCAACTCGGAGGACAAAGCACGCCTAGAGCCGGTGGATTTCCCACTAACTGGTTTCTCCAATGAGGCGGTTTTTCCTTTGGGACAGATTTCTTTTCCGGTGACTCTCTCTGATGGGCGCCACACTCACCGTCCAGGTCAATTTCATGGTCATGCCCGCAACCTCGTGCCATGACGTACTATTAGGACGGCGCGCCCAGCGGGATTTCAGCATGATTACTTCCATCCCTCATGCCGCTTAAGGTTTTCCCATAGAAACCAGAGTGGCCATCACGTATTCAAGGAAGGAAATCATGTCTATGGACGAGGAACCACCAATTAAGAAACCCAAGCCATCTTCCGATGGTTAGCCAGAAAAGTGGGTACTTAACAACAAGTGCCCAGAACAAACCGTGCTCTTGGGACCCGCCATGACCCCCGCAGTCAAGGCACGGTTGAAACAACTGTTGTTCCGAAATTCTAATATTTTTGCATGGTCACCGGCGAATATGACGGGGGTGCCAAGGGAAATTTTTTTTTTAGCTGAGCATGCACTGCACACATTCCCTTCAGTTCAGCCTATCGTTCAGAAGAAGCGCAACTTTAGGCCCGAAAAGACCCGCGCTTTGAATGAGCAAGTCACTGAGTTTCTCCAAGCAGGAATCATCTGAGAGGTGCGTTATCAGACATGGGCAGCCAACACAGTCATGGTCCAAAAGTCCAACGGCAGTTGGTGCATGTGCGTCGATTTCAAAGATCTCAACAAGGCATGTCCCAAGGACTGCTACGCCTTACCGGAAATCGACAAAAAGGTGGACTCTCTTGCTTCATTCAGGTGGAAATGTTTCCTTGATTGTTACAAGGGCTACCACCAGATCCAAATGAAGAAAGAGGACGAACACAAGACCGCTTTCTGAACAGACAAGGGCATTTACTGTTACACAAAGAAGCCTTCGGACTGCGCAATGCAGGAGCCACCTATCAACGCTTAATGGACCATGTCTTTGGGGATGACATTGGTGAAACTGTAGAAGTATACATCGACGACCTAGTCATCATGAGCTCGGATGAGGACAAGATGTTGGCAAACATTCAAAAAACGTTTGCCTCCTTGTGCAAGGCAAATCGAAGCTCAACCCCAGCAAGTGCTCTTTCAGAATGGAAGAAGGCAAATTCTTGGGATTCATCGTCACGCGCGATGGTTACAAAGTGAATCCCGATAAAGTGGAAGCGATTCAGCGCATGGCATCACCCTCAACTATCAAAGAAATGCAATAGTTGGTAGGGCGGCTGGCTACGTTGAACAGGTTCTTGGCCAACCATGCAATGAAGTCCTTCCCATTCATCAACACTCTGTGGAATTTTGTGAAGAAGAACAAGTTTCAGTGGGCTCCGGATGTGGAGAAAGCATTCACCCAAATGAAAGAATGCTTAATTCTGCTACCAAAGCTCACCACGCCGCATAAGAACGAGCCGCTGATACATTACCTTTCCGCATCAGATATCTCCCTGGGAGCAGTCCTGCTAGTAGAAAGCGCAGGAGTTCAAACTCCGATCTACTACGTCAGCAAGATGCTTACTGACCTAGAGACCCGATATCCCGTGATGGAAAAGCTAGCTCTAGCTTTAGTCCATGCATCCCGGCGGTTGCGCCGATATTTTCAGGCCACGAAATAACAGTTCTCTCGAACTACCATCTAAGCCAAATTTTCTCGAAACTAGATATATCTGGCCGCCTAGCAAAATGGGCAATCGAGCTTGGCGGGTACAATGTCATGTATAAACTAGGACCAGCAATAAAGGGCCAGATATTGGCCGATTTCATCGCGAAAGTCCCGCAGATTAAAGCGCAGGAATGTGAAGAGGTACAGACTCCAACGCCGGTTACGGATGACCGTGCATGGACACTTCACATAGATGGCGCATCCAACGATGATGGTGCAGGAGCAGGTATTCGTCTAATAAGCCCTGATAATCAAGAATTCACCTACCCCATCAGATTGGATTTTAAAAGCACAAATAATGAAGCTGAGTATGAAGCGTTCCTGGCAGGTCTTTGGTTAGCAATCAAAATGGGTGCGCAGAATTTGGAGGCCCATGTTGACTCACTCCTGGTCGCCGGACAAGTCAACGGCATGTACGACGCAAAGGGCGAAATAATGGCCTTGTATCTAGAACAGGCGCAAGCCCTAATAACCAACTTCCAACATTTCAAGATAACCCATGTTAATCGGAGCGAGAATAAACACGCAGACGCTCTCAGCAAGTTAGCTGCTACAAGCTTCAAACACCTTACGCGTGAAGTGCGCATTGAGGTACTTAAAAACCCTTCTGTTCCTTTGCGACAAGTCAACATTATCGAAGTGGGAAATCCGTCCTGGATGTCCCCAATCATCATGTTCTTGCAACACGGGAGTCTCCCCGAAAACAAAGCGGAAGCCAGGAAGGTCCAGAATAAGGCAGTCAACTATTAAATGGCGGACGGTATCTTATACCGGAAGTCATACCTTGGGCCGCTCCTCCGCTGCATTGACGCGCAAGACGCAAAGTACTTGATCCGTGAAATACACGAAGGGTTATGCGAAATCCACGCCGGCCCATGCATGGTCGTGGCAAAGATCATGAATGTCGGATACTATTGGCCTGGCATGCACCTTGATGCAGTTGCAATGTTACGCAAATGCGCATCATGCCAGCGCCATGCCCTAAAGACACTGCGCCCCTAGAATCCTTTGATCCCAGTGACAACAGCGTGGCCCTTTCAACAATGGGCAATCAATATGGTGGGACCATTCCAAGACGCTCCAGGAGCGGTGAAATTCATAATCGTTGCAGTCGACTATCTCACCAAATGGGTAGGAGTCAAACCCCTCGCATCCACCACAACAACTGTAGTGCGAAAGTTCACATTTTGCGCATAGTCGGCGATAACGGTCCCAATTTCGCAGCCGAAGAACTACAACAGTGGATGAAAGAGATGCTATCGAACACGTTTTCACTTCGGTCGCGCATGCCCAAGGGGACGGCCAAGTGGAAAGGATTAACAAAAGTATAGTCGAAGGGATCAAGACAAGGTTGGGAATAGCGCGCACAGGTTGGGTAGAATAGCGCGCACAGGTTGGGTAGATGAGCTGCCAAGCATCTTATGGGCTCATCGAACCATGCCTAAAAACAACACGGGCGACACTCCCTTTAGCCTTGTTTATGGGACGGGGGCAGTGATTCCTGCAGAGATAGGCCTCCCATCACCGCGTATGTTGTCTGCGCAAAAATAGAACAACGAGGATGAGCGCAGACTATATCTGGACTTACTAGAAGAAAGGCGTGAAAATGTTGCCATCAATGAAGCAAAATACAAGTCCAAACTAGAGAAATATTATAACGCGCGAGTCCGCATATGCACCTTTTTACCCAATGACTTTGTTCTATGCGACAATGAGGCATCCAACCCGCACGTCTGGGAAAACTGGCACCCAAATGGGAAGGTCCTTATGTCATCCATGAAGTCCTGGGAAAAGGCGCATACATTCCCTATAACATGGAATGCGCAACAACTAAGACGGTGCTACATGTAAACCTGCAAGCTCATTATCTCTTGTCTATTCTAAAATGCGGCTCTCTCGCCCAATTTTGTAACAAAGATAAGAGTTACTTCATTCATTTTTTATCTTAATGTTTCGTTACAAATGCGCGGAACCACTTAGAGTATACGCAAAAACACCTTGGTGCACAATGACTTGTAAAACATAAGTCGCTACCTATGAAGCATGCATAGGAGCCGATATCCACGCGCGAGTTCATTACCAATTTCATTCGCTATACCTACACAAAGTTGGTCCTTTTCACGCAATTATTGTAACAAAGAAGAAACATTTCAATAAAGGATAAAAATATGTACAAAACTTCACCATGCGCGGCGCAAACAATGATCGTACAAGAATATTACATTAAGGATCCTCCACTAGTCTTCTTCTTCTTCAGCAGCGACCTCATCGTCCTTCGGAAAGATATCCTTCAAGCGGTCGATGAAGTCATCATGGGTAAGCCCTTCGCTTACCAACTCCAAGGCCGGGATATCAAGACGGTTATACCCCTGCTGTGCCTTCTCGAAGACAGCTCCGGTATTAACTCCGTACACTTAGCATAGCCTTCCGCATGCCCGTCATGGCGCGCAACAACCACCAGCTTAGCCACTGCACCATCCAACTCCGCGGAGTTCACAAGGAATTAGCAATCTGCAAAGTCAAGGGAACGGTAAGAATCATCACATAAGGGTCACAAAAAAAAAAGCAAGACACTTACATGACCAATCCATGCTGTTGAAGCCACAGCATGTTGTTGGAGAGTGATTCCACCAACGACTCGGAGATGGTGAGGGAACTTTCAGAATCCTCCAATTTTTTCTCGCCCGCCTCCACCTTCACCTCCGCCAACCGCAGCCTAGGCACAAGCTTGGCATTCTCCACTGAGGCTGCTTGGAGATCTTTCCTAGCGCTCGCTAAGGCAGCGTAAGCTTCGACCTATTTGTTCACTATAAGGTTAGCATCACAACTTAGTTGTATTAAAGGGGAATGAACACAAAGACAAGGGGGTACCGCTTTCTGCTCGCGGACTCGCGTTGCACACTGGCTTGTGCAGCCGAGGCAACCGCCGCTCCTTCTCTTTCCTATCGCGCGCCACATCAGCGTGCAACTGGGCCACCTCATCCCTTAGGGATTTCTTCTCCTTGTTCTCCCTTTCACAAGCCTCTTTCCACAACTTGAGCTCCTCAGCAAGTTTGGCATCTGAGGCTTTGGCTCAATTCTTCCACCCCTGTGTAGACCACCCTTCAATCCGCTGATTATCGATGAAGGCAGTCTCCCTTGCCAACACCGCAGCTTCACGCGCAACCACTTGGGCTCGCTCCTTACCAAGGGTTTCTTGAGCAGCCTCAAGATCTTTCTTTGGCTTCACCAGGCCCCGCCCTTCCCAAACAATCTTGTAGGTCACAAAGGCGGACCTAGCAGCTGCCTGGAGGTATGTATGATACATATCTTCTTCTTCACGGTCAGAAAGCAAACGTACCTCCCTGGGGGGAAGGCTCCTTTAAAAACTAACGGCATGCCGGCCAGTGAGAAAAGTCATCTCCTTTCTCCAATTACTACACAGGAGTGTATATCTATTCATCTTGAGTGGAGGAGAACGACCTATAATAATAATCCCCCGAAGTTTCCTCCAGGCGGATGGGAGACAAACCAAGGGCGGCAGACCCCGCGCCACCCCCGGGTAACGGTTCCTCCACATGTCCTTGTGGAGCACCAGTCTGAACATCGGCGGACGCCGCTCCCGACGACCCCGCCTCAGCAACATTAACCGCGCTACCCAAATGCGCGCGTTCTGCCCCCACCACAACGGCTTGCACAACGAACCCCGATTCTTCCACTTCAACAGAGGGTTCCCCAAGATCCACCCGTGATTTCTCAACAACAACCACAGGTTCTTCAATATCCTGTTGTGGTTGCGTCAATGGAACACTCGGAGTTTCCAAAACCGGGAAACCCACATTAGTACCCATACCAGCACCTTCCACCTCCACGTGAGGCCCCTCCCTTACGCCGACCGGTTCTTCTACCCCAGCAGTAGAACTTCCTCCTTGACCACCGGCCTGGGTCATTGGGGAATCCCCAACACATGTGCCGGAGTCCACAAAAACCGGCTCATCCCCCACTGTATAAAAACAAAGGTTAGGCATACACAATATAAAAACAGGAAGGAAGTATCGAAGGGTACAGATAATTAACAAGGGATATTTTAAAAGTTAACAACCCCAGATCCGCCTGTAACACCTCGTAAAATCGTGTCCAATAGAATAGTGACACGTCTTGTATTTTTATTTAAGTCTATTAAAGACTAATAAGGACTAAAGGTGTCAACATGCTCAAACTGAGCCTCTGAGTGACTGATATGTCAACATGTTTAAACTTGGCCTCTAAATGACTGATATGTCAACATGCCCAGCCTCTGAGTGACATTGGAGTCAACATGCTTATAGTGGGCCTCTGAGTGATCCTTTACGAAGTCTTAACTCTCATGCTTGCCAGTTGTTGGACGAGAGAGGTTAATTCGGTAAATATGTGAAAGTAGGATAATGGAGGGATTAAAAGTGTCAACATGTTAACTTATACCTCTGAGTGACCTTTTAACAAACCGAGAGCTCGACAATGTCCAGGCATAACCCTGGGTATGCCAAGTATTGGCTACAGAGGGCTACATATGCCAAAAAGGTGTTTTAGGAACGTTTAAAGGGGTTTAATAAGTTGAGGAACTAAATGTGGCAAATTTTGAAAACTGACAAGGGGCGCTCGCGGGGCGCGAGAGGTTAAGGCCAGGCCTCTGGCGGGGCGCGAGAGGCCTGGGTTTACAGAAAATTAACTTGGCCACCACACAAAGGTACCAAAAACCAGGTATTCGAATACATGGATTTTTAAACAGCTATGCCACGTTTTGGGACACTTGTAAGCTTCCTCTTAGACCCTTAACACCTGGCATCACCTCCTTCAAGCTCTCCAACTATAAATAGGTGCCAAGGTTCACCATTTGAACTTGCACCTTTCTCATTCACAACTCTATCTCCCTCCTCTGGATGTTCCTATCTAAAAGGAGCATCCAACTTAGTTCTGTTTCATTCTAGGAACCTCTTGTAAGTGTTCCTTGCTCTTGCATTTTTGTTTATAGGCTCTTATAGCCAAAAGTCAAGCGTTTTATGGAAAATGCCTTGACTTTTGGTTAAGACCATTATGGTCTAGCCATTGTTCGTAATGAACATGGCTAGTGATCATAATAAGGTAGGTGTTAGTCCCTATAAAGGGCACCTCCTAAAGATCACATTTGCTAGACCAATTGACGGGTCAAAGTTATGATATTAGAAAGTCAAACATGCCATTTTTCAGAAAAATCATAAATTGATCTTATATATGTTATGAAACCTGTTTTTGACACTTAAACAAGTTGGTAATAATTATTAGAACATGTAAGAACATGTTCGGCTCGTCAATTTTAGTTCTAGGGTCGGTTTGCAAACGAAAGTCGTGAAGTTTGACTTCTGCTTTGACTATTCGATTCTGACCCGTATAGATTAGTTAGATACTAATCTCAGTTGCATTATGATCGTAATAAATGTAGCATAACCTTCTGATGTTATATTACATGATCATAATCAGAATATGAGTTTATGCACAAGTTCCGTAATTATGCCATTTTGACTAAAATATCCTTTTTGCATAAAAAGAGGTTTTAATGATAATGAACTTGAAATGAGTTTCCTACTGATGTAACATTATAAGTAGGATTATTTGGAATGTCAAATCAAATTATAAACTGAGTTTATGAGCAAGTCCTTGTATTATGTCGATAAATGACGATAAGGCCCTTATGGCTTATAAAACGGTTTTAGTCACATCTTTTCAAAATAAATCTTTTATCTACTGATATGCTATATTAAATAACATATCTAAGACTTGTTAATCTAATCATAACATCAGTTTTCATTAAACATCACATAAATCGTCATTTTACGACATAGGCGTCGTTTCGGCGCATAGTATGGTTTTAAACCATATTCACCAACCAAGACTTGTTATCTAATGATTTTAAAACTTATTTTTAATATTTCTACAGTAGGTATATGATACAAACTCAGAATCCCAAATAATTTATAAACTATGTGTAAAATGACCAAAATACACCTTCGGTGCATAGTTTGGTCATAAAAGATAAATTACACATATAATTAATATCCTATTGATATTATATCATAAATAAGTTATTTTTCCAGAATACTTATAGTTATAACATTAAATTATATTCAAGTTCCTTTTATACAGCATGAAATTACCGAAACGCCCTTATGAGGCATAGTTTCACTTTAAAACCATAACAGACATAAAAGTTGATATCCTACTGATATTACAACTTATTTAAAGTGTAATGGCATATAGAACTTGTCCATGACTTATCCGGTTACCCGATGTTGCTAATATGCGTACGCTTAAGCATATGTAACTAGTTTACGAAAATTAACCGAAACGGGTCTAACCTTGTCATTTAAGTCTCAAAATCCAAAATGTTTATAGTTTATCCATATTACACAAGTCAAGGTACTTGTTGGGATTAAACTACATTCTATCCAATCATCGTTTAATGTAGCATTATACGTTTTGATCAAGTACGCTAGTCGGTCTAAGTCTATGACTTAAATAAGACCGTTAGTATTTAATTGGTTAGTTTATGCCATAATCCAGACTAGAGACTTGCCAATAAATGCTATCTATACTTAGCAATTTTGTGTACGGTTGAGTTATTAAATTAAAAGAAGACTAGCTCAGGCATATACTCTCGACTTATTTCCCCTATACGGGCTTGGGTTACGGTAAATTATTACCGCTTGGTCGGAAATGGGATCAATCGATTGCCGGATTGTGGCTAGTAAATCCGCATATTCTGTTTTAATCAGTTTTGTTTGATAACTTAAATGTCGGGGGTTAACTACCATGTCCTGGATATCCTCGGCTCATTACAATAGATAATAGCCACGACGTTAGCGCGGGTGTAGGCATACACCCGATAGACGCTCAAAATGCATTGCCCACAAAGTTGGGAAGAATTGACTCCTTCGTGAGTCCAAAGTGGTGTGTACGTTAATCATGTCTCGGTTTTCGCACTGGGCCCTGTATGTATGGACAGACATGTAAATCTGTTAACAAGGTTGCAATGTCAACTTTCCCAAGTTATAAAAGATTTTGTGATGACACACACTTAAAACATATTTTAAAAGTTTTCAAAATGAGTCAGTTGGGTGTATTTACCAGCGAAAGCTGATGTATTTTCAAAAGACTAAGTTTGCAGGTACAATACGAAATAGGCTGGAAGTGCTCGGTAGTGATAAGAGGATCTTGCAAATCCTAGATCTGCCTAAAGTCTGTTTTACGTTCTTTCTTTGTACAATTTATGATCCGCCTGTGGATCTTCTATTATGAGCCTGTATTTTTTTGTATTTCGAACATTTTGTTTGTAATATTAATTTAAATCCAAGACTTTCGCTGTGCTGTGTTTAATTGTCTATGATGTTATCAACTTATGTCACGATATTCCCCACCAGGGCCCACCAGTGTTTGATTGGCTGTGGAAAGCCGGGGTGTGATAGGTTGGTATTAGAGCCAACGTTTGAGAGAATTAAACACTAGCCTTTTGTGTTAATCTCAAACTTACACAAGCACATTCCTTAAACTTCCGAGTCTAGGCATTGACCTAGGATTACTCATTTCATTATTAAGTTATTAGTATTGTTTTTGAATTGATTTTTAACAGGAAAATGCCGCCACTGGTATGAGGAAGAGGAAAAGGCCCAATGAGGGGAGGACCTTCAGGACATATCCCTGCTCATCCCCATCACCCGAACCCTTATGAAGATTCGGGGGATTCATGGTCACTACCACAACATTCGCCTACTCACAATCAAAATTCATACCACCCGTACCATTCACACCACTCCCACCACTCATACATTCTTACCATGATGAGTTTAATCCCAACCAATACTTTAACACACCACCAGCTGATCAGAATCAGCTGCATCAGCCAAAATCATTGGACAAGGACTCTGACCCGGAGATGCCCCCGTCAGGTTCAAATGCGCATCCCATTGAAATTTCAAGCGATTCGAACTCTTATGCCCGATCGCCTTATCAAGGTCCTAATGAGTGGGACCAATATTGGAACCAATTTACCTTTGCCAACACTCCTTCTCATCATTCCCAACCACCACCTGTGCAAGACGATATGCACATGGAACTGGTGGAACAACCCTAATCGCCACCAGAACCACCAAGGAGGAAAAGCGGAGCACGTATGTCGGTACGTGCGGGCCAATGGTCGGGATCGCTGCCACCTTTTCCCATACTCTACCCTATCATTCACGAGGACCCACAAATGGGTGGACCCTCTAATGCTTCACCTGTGGTGGAACCACCACCACCACCAATAGTTCAACCACCGCCATCGGGTTATAATAACCCAATCCCAACATATCCGGATACATTTGGATATGATCCTTTTAACTCAACTACACATGTTGATTACCAAGCATCATCGCAAGACCCTTACATGCAAGCGGTCATGCATAATGCACTTTACCCGTCTCCTTTCCCACCTGCTTATCCACCTACTTGATATCCAAGTTATGGGTACCAGTATCCTATTATGCCACAACCACAATCATGACCTCCGCCACCACCTGAGGCCATTAACGAGGCCTTAGAACAAATGAAAGAAATGCAACAACAAGCGGAGAAAATAGAGAAGAAGACAAACAAATTCTTCAAGAAACTCTCCAAGCTGGTTAAGGGAAAGAAGGACGAGTGAAGTCTCTTCTAATATATAATAGTCCCTGTGAGGACATTGATATTTCTTTAGTCCCTACGTGGACATTTTTTAAGTCCTTGCATGGACAGTTTATTTCATTGTTTCTAGTATTGTAATGTCTATTTGGAATTTAATGAAGTGTTTTTGGAATTATATATATATATATATATATATATATATATATATATATATATATATATATATCTTCTTCAAACGAGCGTCTTGATTTTACTCGAAATTTATGCTCTGCTATATAATTCCAAAAGAGCTTAATGGATTTGATTATGCCAAGTGGCACAGACCACACATTGGCCAAGAAATGATAGTTAAGAATAAAAGGTCTTCTATCAGGATAGTTAAGGGAAGTTATCCTTCTATCCAGAGGTGGTGAACTAAGTTTAGGCCTCCAAGTCGTTAAGGTCCAAAGTGACCGGGGACTATTAATCAAACACTAAGGTACTCTTATGTTAACATTAAGGAATGTTCATATTCCTGGTAGTGTGATTTGAGGAACCACACTAGCCGTCTACATGATAGGCCAACGTGCCATAATTTACATCCAAAGTGATGTAGGCCAACGTGCCAAACGTTATGTCAAAAGTGACAGGCTGATATGCCATACGTTATGTCCAAAGTGACAGGCTGATATGCCAAACTTTATGTCTAAAGTGACACGCTGATATGCCATACGTTATGTCCAAAGTGACAGGCTGATATGCAAAATGTTATGTCCAAAGTGACAGGCTGATATGTCATACGTTATGTCCAAAGTGACAGGCTGATATGCCAAACGTTATGTCCAAAGTGACAGGCTGATATGCCATACGTTATGTCCAAAGTGACAGGCTGATATGCATTACGTTATGTCCAAAGTGACAAGCTGATATGCCAAATGTTTCCAAAGTGACAGGATGATATGCCATATGTTATGTCCAAAGTGACAGACTGATATGTCAAATGTTATGACCAAAGTGACAGGCCAGCGTGCCAGGCCAACGTGCTGTATTATTATGACCATTAGTAACAAGCCTATGAGTTGTATATAATTGTCTAAATGACAATGACAGTTGTGACATTACGATCCACTGTCTAATAATATATGGACTATGTCCAGATTGTAATTTGCCTTTGATGGTCCTATTAAGACCTAGGCCAAATATAGATATAATAAGCCTAAGAGTTGTGATATTATTCACACTAGCTTAAATAGGCGATGGATTGTTATATCCAATTTTTAAAGCCAAAATGGTTGTTATACCATGGCTAAGAGAAATTTTGTTTGATATTTAGATCCAAAGTTCAAAATCATAAACTCGGACGAGGCACAAAGTAGCCACCTAGAGATTAGCTCTAACAAGGCTGAAAATATAGCCGTCAACAACGACGACTTCCAAGCTCGCATAGATGCAGCAGTGGGAAAGGCCATGGAAAAGGCCATAGAAAAACTTAGGGAGTCGAGTGCTACTCGCTCCAGACCATTATCA
Organism: Scalesia atractyloides; assembly: GCA_947069175.1. Classification (NCBI taxonomy): domain Eukaryota; kingdom Viridiplantae; phylum Streptophyta; class Magnoliopsida; order Asterales; family Asteraceae; genus Scalesia; species Scalesia atractyloides. Next base: position 19,268,839 of record CAMTDV010000026.1, read on the forward strand.
ATCACACCATCCTCAGCTCATAAGGAAAGCTCAGTTAACTCTTCTAATGCGAAGAGTGGACCAAAGAAATTAGAAATTGCTGATAGGTCCCATTCTTTTAAAAACGGATGTACCTATAAATATTTTGTCTCCTGCAAGCCCCGAGACTTTAATGGGGAGAAAGGAGCTGTGGAAGCCTTGAAGTGGCTGGACGAGATGGAGACAATAGTGGATATCAGTGGTTGTGCTGATAAGGATGTGGTTAAGTATGTATCACAGTCCTTCAAGGGCAATGCCCTAATATGGTGGAAAGCAATGGTACAGTCAACCGGTAAGTTACACCTGTACAGTTTAGGATGGTCCAAGTTTGTGGACCTTGTTAAGAAAACTTACTGCCCACCTCATGAGGTGGATAATATAGAGTCAGATTTTCTAACTCTCACAATGAAGAACCTAGATTGTCGGAAGTATGTTTCGGATTTCAATTCCCTGTCTAAATTAGTTTCCTATCTGATTACCCCTGAGCTTAAACGCATTGCGCCTTTCGTCAATGGGCTAGCGCCCGAAATAAAGGGTTGTGACAACCGGCAGTTTCCAGTTGTAATTAAGCATGTAACGAACAATAATATCATCATAAACAACGTAATTAGATGTAAATTAACTCGATCAGGCCTCTGGAGAGCCTAGGAACGTCTACTTGATTCACGTTACGCTATATGGCGACAATCGAGAACTTTAAAGCGAATTTGAACGATAAGCGAACTAATGCCGAACAAACACTGACAATGCCTAAAATACAAATTTTGTACTTGTATTTATCATACAGTTATGATTTTGATGAATTATCATGCTTTGAACGCCACAAAACGCTTACGTGAACGAAAAACGCATCCACAGGAACGCAACGACAACAAAACGGAAGTAACAGACTCGAGTTACGCCTCGATATTAATATATTTTGATATATTTAGCTTCATAATTGAATTTTATTGTTCATGGTCAAAATCGGATCGAAAAATGGATCAGAAACGACAAACAGCGCAACTACGTGATTTTAACACGACAAACGGATTTACGCGTCAAAACCTGACTTCTGATGCAATTTTTAACGCTTTCGAGTCTAAAATGAAAAATTATGATGAATCACGAAGTTTGGGTTATGAAAACGGCCAATGGAATACGTATTGGGCTTGGACACGATTAACGGGCTTTAGGCCCGACCCACTAAATAAATCCCTGGTATATATATGTGCTTATAACATAATTTCCCTCATTTGCTCACAAGACAAAATCCTAGCAGACAATGGAACCTTGCTTCTTCTCCCCCTCTGCTCCGATCGACGGAGTCCGGCGGAACAACCGCTGACTCCGGACGTCTTCTCCGACGGTTACACACACACCCTCACATCTTGTCTCCTTTCTAACACACACACACACGCGTACAAACATACAGACAGAAGAGAGAGAGACGCGAAGAGAGAGAGAGAGAGACAAGATAGATAGACGGCGGCGGATCTCGCAGTAGCAGCAGCGACCGCCGGTGGCGGTCTAGGACCAGTCAAACGGCGGCAGTAGGGGTGGCGTTATTTTGGGTATCTTTTCAGGTCCAGTTTCAAACTCGGGGTGTTTTTTCGGGATGGTTTGTCGGGTTGGGGGTTATAACCGACGGTGATGATGACGATGGTGGTGGTCCGGTGTTGGGTGAGCGACGGACAACGCCGTCGCTGGCAGCTTTAAGCCGGTCGGCAACGCGGCAGTGGTGGCGGTACAGGTTTGGGTTGTTTGGGTTGGGGGTTGGGTTAAGGTACCGCCGGCGACTGAGGATGGCGGCGGCAATGTTTTGGGTCTCTGATTCAACCCAGTTTTAAACCAGGTTCAGTTCAGTCAACGGCTCGGATCTCGACTCAGTTCAGTTCCGGTTCAGCTTTCGGCTCAGGTTTTGGTTCAAGTTCAAAACATTTTCGGTTCAGTGTAAAAGTCTAAATATTTCAGTTTCGTTTTGGTCTGGATTATGTTTGACTCTCGATTTCAGGTTCGGAGGCGTGTCTTGGTTCGAGTTCGGTTCGACTCGGTCAACAAAAGTCAACTCGGTCAATGCGGTCAAACTCTAGTCAAACCCGGTCAACTGGTCAACTGTCGGGTTAATGAGTCAACTCGAGACTCGGTAAAAATTAATTACGACACGAAATTTTAGTTATATAGTTTATATATATTAATATATTTATCGAGAAACCGAGCTCCAAACCGAACCTTAAACGAATAATTATCGCCAAAAAGTTAAAAATAACAATTGAATCGACGTACGCTACTTCGGATAATCATTAGTTAAGATCGAACCAACGTTAGTTAAATATATAAATCGGAAATAATATTTGGCGAAAATTATATTCGAAACACATCGTTATCTATTTATTATAAACGATACACCAGACTCTTGATCGGATACGAAATGTATTATCTATACGGATATATTTTCGAGTATATATACATTATATCTTACGAAAACTACAAAGAGTTGTACTATTATCCGTCGACGTACATGACGACTAAATAAGGTTTCATGAAATATAGTCATGTTTATATGTAAACATATATTTAAAGTCGCTCGAAAAACAGAATTGTTTCTAAGAAAACCATAGGTTGGTTAACCGAGTTAAGACAATGACAATTTCATAGAATCGTATGGTTAACGATTCGGTAGAGCTCGGTATCACGTAGTATAGCTACATTATATATAGAAACTTACAAGTTATTCCGGTTTAGGAATGTCTTAGATTGCATGCTAGCATGCCACGTCGTGGAATCGACATTATGGAATCACATTAAGCTAGCTTTGCACAAGGAAATCAAGGTGAGTTCATAACCCCCACTTTTTATCGTTTTACATTTTTATAAATGTTTTCAGGGGTGGAAAGACATGCAAGTTTTGCGAAAGCATATAATGTTTCGATGAACGAAAATCATATATTTCTAAACCATGTTACAAACAGATTTCAATGAACTCAAATGTTTACGAAAGGTTCATGCTAAACTTACCGGTTTTCACAGCTATACAAACCTTTTCGAAACATGCATGAGTTTCATGTCTAGTGACGGGATTGTCATAGTTACAACTAGGGGGCGAGGCCCCAAATTTTACTTATAACATGGGCTAGGTCCAATGACAAGAAAACATGGGCTAGGCCCAACAACAAGAAAACATGGGCTAGGCCCAATAACACGGATAACAAATTTATAACAATTGGTATGTTGCTATGGGATTAGATGATAACAGATCACTCTGCGTAAGTAGGATGATGAAAATAGTAACCATTACTCACGTAGTGACCAAGGTGCAAAAGGTATAGATCTATCGAGTTTGAGACACGCTCCACTCCTGGTAAGTTAACCGGTTAGGAGTGCTTTTGTGATCCCAATGATGTTAGAGTTGTCTCGGGTTGGTTACTTACTTATGGCACATAGGTCAGTGTATTAGCTATACACTGACAGATCCTTTGATTCCATAGGCAAACTACATACTACAATTTCAATACTGGTTTATAAAGATAGCAAGAAAACATTTCAATACCGGTTTATTTACAGATACGATTGAAATCATTTTATCACCGGTTTATAAACATAACAGATATATGCATGGATTTGCAAACAATATGGAAAACATTTCAATACTATTATACAGACATGACATTTCTAATGCTTTGGGATACTATGATCCCACAAACCGGTTTATCGAATGCAAGATTTTCAAATGTTTTAAGATTCATTTGAAACGAAAACAAACAAACTATGAACTCGCCAACTTTATGTTGATTTTTCGCATGTTCTTTCTCAGGTTACAATTTCAAATATGGCATGGTTGGAATAGTGGAACCCATGAGGATTCGAGTACTTAGCAGGCGTTCACTTATTAGAAATCTTAGCACTCACGTCTTCTTCCGCTGTGCGATCAAGATACCAGTTTCGTTCACACCCTGCCTCTGATGTGAAGGGATAACAAGGGGTGTGACAGAGTGGTATCAGAGCTATAGGCTTTAGCGAATTAGGTATCAAACCCGGCTCTGATACAAGAGTGGTATCAGAGCTATAGGTTTTAGATAATTAGGTTTCTGTGGAGATACCTAGGCTTTAACCTCACGTTCCTTTGGGGACATTAGATCAATAAGACTTGAATACATACAGAACGTCTAGCACTCGAATATGGGTTCCAACCGTGGCCGAAAACATTAAGTCAACATTATGATTTTAATCATACACTAGTGTTGTGTTTGATACACGGTACACGAAAACATTACATACCGTAAGCAAAACCTTGAGGGTTTTGGTAACATGCATTTAGGACCTTTGGAAGACTTATGACAATATCCAATAAAGGTCAGCACGTAGGAACCACGATTATTAACTCGGGCAAACACATTACATATATTGTCTATGCTATTTTATTTACCCGAGCAGGTAGCCTACGCAAAATGAAAGCACTAGTGCGCAAATATACGTGAAAGTTAAATGATACGATAACGGATGTGGAAGTACATCACATACGACTTTCGAGGCGCGACCTTGAGAAGACACGACATTACGACAATGATGCTAATCCCGTCAGCGGGAGAACTACCGACCAGAATGCGGCAAATTGTCACGTGGTCCTGTAAACGACACGAAACACGTCGAGGTACGTCCACACGAGATTTCGTAACAGTCGGTACTTATTATAATTGGAATCACAACACTTGGCGCTGCAAAAGAAGTCACATGTTTTCGCATTCCCCCTACTTCATTAATGACGACTATGCCATATACGACATTCGGTGGTAATGTCACGAAAAAATAAGTCATCACAGGAAATACTAGGTAAAGTCCTCGAATTCCTTTTGTTGAAATTTCAACTTTGCATGTACTGAGTAGGTTTGCACACCTCTACTCCTCATAACGGTCATTGTGTCATGGAAATTTCTTTCTTGATTAGAGAACACCTATTGCATCATTTCTTGACAAATTTATACGATACGCATGCCTTGTTGCTACGCATGTGGTTAACTTGATACGTGGAGGCCATCAGGGTCTTCACCTCGAATGGTCATTTCATCGATAATTCAAAGGTTAGTTTGCTATATTCAAATTTTTGCATTGTGATCTAGATGACCTGCATTATTGTGAGTATTGACTCCTTGGTATCGAGTCAACGAATTCCTTGAAATCTCTTTTCTTTCCAAGTTACATACATGGGTTCTTTGTGCAACCATATCGAAACTTCTTGGTCGAATCATGTATTTATTATTGGATTGTGTCAAACCAAGTTCAATTGTTTAAACTTGCTCACTGTATACAAAATTCAATTCAAGAATTTCATATGATGGATTGAGGCCGTCATATTCAAAGTAATATCAACAAGCAATTCATTTGTTTCGATCCATAGTAGACTGGTTCAGTCTGCACCCTTATTAAGTCATTTATTGGTTACGACACCTCACTAGTTGAAGCTTGTGCTAATCTCGCTTTCACAACACATGTACAGATTTCATTACTTGATTATTTATTCATTTCTAAATCCCCTTGTTGGATTATTTTCTTAAAACGTTCTTAATACAATTGTGTATTAAGAAGATGGTGCACAAATTATGATCTATTTCCGTGTACCTAGTAGCGGTTCTTTCATCATCGGTCGAAAATTTTGGGATAGTTATTGTTCTTCCACGATCGACCGGAAATCATATTTATTTGTTCTTTCAGTTTCAGTTGAAAATCCTATGAGATTTATTTGGAACGAATATTCAGACTTACTTGATTTAACCTTTCATTAAATTGTAAACACGGTGAAATTGTTCGGTCACCGCTATTATTGAATTATTTCGATGGCTATGACGCCTTGTGGCGTCGGTATAAACTTGTAGCTTGGGCTAATCATTGAAAGTAGTCTTAATAAAACTATGTATTAAGACAATGATACACTAACATCGGTTGTAATTCGGTGTATCCTTGCAATATAATAGTGTTAACTTACTGTTCGAAAAGTTAACAGATCGTCTTCATGTTTCTAATTCAGTTGAGCTTGTTGATTCTAAATTTCCCCGATCCAACAACCAATGCTAGTTTCCGTTGGTAGAAATTACTATGGTTTATGAAATTCATTTGTAGATTTTGAACGTCTTGAAAATCTAATTGTTGAGATTCTCATTTGTATGACCGATGTAACCACGGTCACATTGCTGATTATGTCATCACGTTTCGATCACTTGGCATCGATTCTAAAAACAGATTCAGTTGAACTGGTGGGTTCAAGTTGTTGTAGTAAGTCATTGTATTCATATAATCCAGACAAGTCTCGATGCGATTACATGGTTATTTACCTGGGTAGTATTAATACCTATCTACGCATGACAAGAATCTAAGGAGATAACATAGCTTAAATTTCGAGGACGAAATTTTTATAACAAGGGGAGAATGTGACAACCGGCAGTTTCCAGTTGTAATTAAGCGTGTAATGAACAATAATATCATCATAAACAACGTAATTAGACGTAAATAACTCGATCAGGCCTCTGGAGAGCCTAGGAACGTCTACTTGATTCACGTTACACGATATGGCGACAATCGAGAACTTTAACTCGAATTTGAATGATAAGCGAACTGATGCCGAACAAACATTGACAACACCTAAAAATACAAATTTTGTGCTTGTATTTATCATATAGTTATGATTTTGATGAATTATCATGCTTTGAACGCCACAAAACGCTTACGTGAACGAAAAACGCGTCTGCAGGAACGAACCGACAACAAAACGGAAGCAACGGACTCAAGTTACGCCTCGATATTAATATACTATGATATATTTAACTTTGTAATTGAATTTTATTGTTTGTGGTCGAAATCGGATCGAAAAATGGATCAGAAACGACAAACGGGGCAACTACGCGATTTTAATACGACAAACGGATTTACGCGTCAAAACCTGACTTTCGATGCAATTTTAAACGCTTTCGAGTCTAAAATGAATAAATTATGATAAATCATGAAGTTTAGGTTATGAAAACGGGCTTTGGAATACGTATTGGGCTTGGACACGATTAACGGGCTTTAGGCCCAACCCACTAAATAAAACCCTAGTATATATATGTGCTTATAACATAATTTCCCTCATTTGCTCACAAGACAAAACCCTAGCACACCATGGAACCCTGCTTCTTCTCCCCCTCTACTCCGATCGCCGGAGTCCGGCGGAACCACCGCCGACTCCGGTCATCTTCTCCGGCGGTTACACACACACCCTCACATCTTGTCTCCTTTCTAACACACACACACACCGCGTACATACATACAGACAAAAGAGAGAGAGATGGGAAGAGAGAGAGACAAGATAGATAGACAGCGGCGGATCTCGCGGTAGCAGCGGCGACCGCCGGCGGCAGTAGGGGTGGGGTTATTTTGGGTATCTTTTCGGGTCCAGTTTCAAACTCGGGGTGTTGTTTTTGGGATGGGTTTGTCGGGTTGGGGTTATAACTGGCGGCAATGATGACGATGGTGGTGGTCCGGTGTTGGGTGAGAGACAGACAACGCCGGCGTCGACGGCTTTAAGCCGGTCGGCGATGCGGCAGTGGTGGCAGTGCAGGTTTGGGTTGTTTGGGTTGGGGGTTGGGTCAAGGTACCGCCGACGACTGACGATGGCGGCGGCAGTGTTTTGGGTCTCTGATTCAACCCAGTTCCAAACCCGATTCAGTTCAGTCAACGGCTCGGGTCTCGACTCAGTTCAGTTCCGGTTCATATTTCAGCTCAGGTTTCGGTTCAAGTTCAAAACATTTTCGGTTCAGTGTAAAAGTCTAAATTTTTCAGTTTCGTTTGGGTCCGGATTATGTTTGACTTTTGATTTTAGGTTCGGATGCGTGTCTTGGTTTGAGTTCGGTTCGACTCGGTCAACAAAAGTCAACTCGGTCAATGCGGTCAAACTCTAGTCAAAACCCGGTCAACTGGTCAACTGTCGGGTCAATGAGTCAACGCGAGACTCGGTAAAATTAATTATGACGCGAAATTTTAATTATATAGTTTATATATATTAATATATTTATCGCGAAACCGAGCTCCAAACCGAACCTTAAACGAATAATTATCGCCAAAAAGTTAAAAATAACAATTGAATCGACGTACGCTACTTTGGATAATCATTAATTAAGATCGAACCAACGTTAGTTAAATATATAAAGCAGAAATAATATTTGGCGAAAATTATATTCGAAACACGTCGAGAAAGTGTATATATATATATATATATATATATATATTGTTTGCATACATTGCAGATTTGCGTTTTGCTAAATAAATCGACAACTAGTATTGTCGGGATCGTCCGAAAACAGAGGAAGCTCTGCCCGATTTTCGTAAAATACGCAACACGAAACGTCTTACATTTTCAAGGATAAAATGTCCTAATTCAAACGATTGTATAAAATAAATACATATATTTATTTTGATGACACTTACGAATCGATCCAATAACATTTCGACGCGCGCGATTACAAGATAACAAGATTCGGTAATCGACTATAAAATAAATGATGTTTGTTTATGTTTAATTCAAAGTCGAAACTCGGAAACTAGATTTCAAACCTCGATAAATTATTCTAACAATGTTATAAAAATAAGTATATTGTTTATATTTATTTCGAAACGCCAAGATTTCCGAACACTTTTACAAGACGAATACAAGGCGCGTATTATTTCAAGCGCCAGAATTCGGAAATCGTATATCACGAATATAATTATATATATTCGAATGTCGAGATGTTGAATACTTTTATAAAATAAATATAGTTATATTTATTTCAAACCTCGACGACGCGAACACTTGCGAATACTTTCGAAGGATTTTATAACAATAATATATTGGTTATAATCGATTCAAACGCCTAACGAAGTACGACACGCAACTCCGTAAGACTATAACAAGCGTACGATTACATCGTTTTCTATTTATTATAATAGATACGCCTGACTCTTGATCGGATACGAAATGTATTATGTATACGGATATATTTTCGAGTATATATACATTATATCTTACGAAAACTACAAAGAGTTGTACTATTATCCGTCGACGTACATGACGACTAAATACGGTTTCATGAAATATAGTCATGTTTATATGTAAACATATATTTCAACTCGCTCGAAAAACAGAATCGTTTCTAAGAAAACCATAGGTTGGTTAACCGAGTTAAGACAATGACAATTTCATAGAATCGTATGGTTAACGATTCGGTAGAGCTCGGTATCACGTTGTATAGCTACATAATATATAGAAACTTACAAGTTATTCCGTTTTAGGAAAGTTTTAGATTGCATGCTAGCAAGCCACGTCGTGGACACGACATTATGGAATCACATTAAGCTAGCTTTGCACAAGGAAATCAAAGTGAGTTCATAACCCCCACTTTTTACCATTTTACATTTTTATAAATGTTTTCGGGGGTGGAAAGACATGCAAGTTTTGCGAAAGCATACAATGTTTCAATGAACGAAAATCATATATTTCTAAACCATGTTACAAACAGATTTCAATGAACTCAAATGGTTTACGAAAGGTTCATGCTAAACTTACAAGTTTTCACAGCTATACAAAGCTTTTCGAAACATTCATGAGTTTTATGACTAGTGACGGGATTGTTATAGTTACAACTAGGGGGCAAGGCCCCAAATTTTATCTATAACATGGGCTAGGCCCAATGACAAGAAAACATGGGCTAGGCCCAATGACAAGAAAACAGGGGCTAGGCCTAACAACAAGAAAACATGGGCTAGGCCCAATAACACGGATAACATATTTATAACAATTGGTATGTAGCTATGGGATTAGATGATAACAGATCATTATGCGTAAGTAGGATGATGACAATAGTAACCATTACTCACGTAGTGACCAAGGTGCAAAAGGTACAGATCTATCGAGTTTGAGACACGCTCCACTCCTGGTAAGTTAACCGGTTAGGAGTGCTTTTGTGATCCCAATGATGTCAGAGTTGTCTCGGGTTGGTTACTTACTTATGGCACATAGGTCAGTGTATTAGCTACACACCGACAGATCCTTAGATTCCATAGGCAAACTACATACTACGATTTCAACACTAGTTTATAAAGATAACAAGAAAACATTTCAATACCGGTTTATTTACAGATACGATTGAAATCATTTTATCACTGGTTTATAAACATAACCGTTATATACATGGATTTGCAAACAATATGGAAAACATTTCAATATGCTATACAGACATGACATTTCAAATGCTTTGGGATACTATGATCCCACAAACCGGTTTATCGAATGCAAGATTTTCAAATGTTTTAAGATTCATTTGAAACGAAAACAAACAAACTATGAACTCGCCAACTTTATGTTGATTTTTCGCATGTTCTTTCTCAGGTTACATTTTCAAGTATTGCACGGTTGGAATAGTGGAACCCATGGGGATTTGAGTACTTAGCAGGCGTTTACTTGATAGAAATCTTAGCACTCACATTTGCTTCCGATGTGCGATGAAGATACCAGTTTCGTTCACGACCCGCTCTGATGTGAAGGGATTACAGGGGGTGTGACAAGGGCATGGTAAAGGCTGCTCATCCTAGTACATATAGGTCCGCTGTTGACCTATCCATTTCCCTCACCTTAGATTTGTTGAGGCAAAAGTCAGTCAAAATGAGAGTAACGCGAAAAGAAAGCACGGGAGGATTACTCCTAAAGATTTAAAAAGAAAGGAAAATTTGGGTTCAAAAGGAACCAAGATAAGTCGAGTGTAAAGCCGACATGTAGAAATTGCAACCACAGGCATTGGGGCACAAGATAAACCCTGTGGTATCCGTAAGAAAAAGGAGCATAAGACCTTGAATGCAAGGATCTTAGAATGACGTCTGTTACGGCTGTAATGAAAAGGGGCATATGAAGTTTAACTGCCCTAAGAACCCCTGAAATGATGCAGAGCCTTGAGAGGCTAAGAAATGAAATGCTCATGCCTTCTAGATGAATGCTAGGGAGGCCGTTAATGACAACAATGTCATAACAGGTACATTCCTCATCAGTGATGTATATGCTAGAGTTCTTTTCGATTCGAGTGCAGATAAATCTTTTGTTAATCATAAGTTTAGTGAACTATTAAACTTGCCCATAAGCACTCTAGATAAAACTTATGAGATAGAACTTGCTGACGGAACCTTAGAAACAACATCTTCCATTCTTGATGGATGTGTTATATCCATTAAGAATCATTCTATCCTATCTCCCTGTTGCCAATGAAGTAGGCAGGGTTCGACGTAGTTTTAGGCATGGATTGGTTGTCCCATAACCAAGCCCGCATTGCCTGCGATAAGAAACTCATCGAAATTAAAACCCCATCCGGTGAAACGATCACCATCTATGGAGATTCACACTATGGATTGCCAGACAAGGTGTCGTTATTTAAGACATCCAAGTGTTTAAGGAAAGGATGTTTCATTTATATGGTACAAGTATCTATCAATGAGCCTAAGCCAACTATTGAAGACCTTCCGGTTATCTTGGAGTATTCTGATGTTTTCTCCAGATAGGCAAGTGGAGTTTAGAATTGATATCCTACCTGGATCAGCACCGGTAGCCAGAGCTCCATATCGGTTAGCACCGACGGAGATGAAGGAATTGAGATTACAGTTAGATGAACTCTTAGAGAAAGGCTTTATTCAGCCCAATTCATAGCCTTGGGGAGCTCCTATTTATTCGTAAAGAAGAAAGACGGTTCAAAGCGAATGTGCATTGATTACCGAGAGCTGAACAAGTTAACAATTAAGAACCGATATCCTCTGCCCAGGGACGATTTATTCGACCAACTTCAAGGGGCTAGTTACTTTTCTAAGATTGATTTGAGATCAGGATATGATCAGCTAAAGGTTAGGAACAAGGATGTTCCTAAGACTGCCTTCAGGACCCAATATGGTCATTTGAATTTCTAGTGATGCATTTTGGGCTCACAAATGCACCTGCAAAATTCATGGATCTCATGAATAGAGTCTGCAAACCGTATTTGGATAAGTTTGTCATTGTCTTCATATACGACATACTTATCTATTCTCGTAATCAAGTTGATCACGAGAAACACCTTCGGTGCATTCTAGAATTGCTAAGGCAGGAGAAGCTTTATGCTAAATTTTCTACATGTGAATTTTGGCTTAGAGAAATCCAATTTCTTGGACATGTTGTAAGTGACCGTGGTATCCAAATGGATCCCGCCAAAATAGAAGCCATAATGAATTGGGAAGTGCCCAAAACCCCATTGGAGATTCGTAGTTTCCTAGGAATGGCTGGATACTACAGGAGGTTCATTGAGAACTTTTCATGAATAGCCACTCCTTTGACTACCTTAACCCGTAAGAATGTCAAATATGTTTGGGGTCCGAAACAACAAGAATCCTTGAAGATTCTAAAACACAAGTTGAGCAATGCTCCTGTGTTATCTCTACCTGAGGATATTGAGGATTTTGTAGTCTATTGTGATGCTTCGCGCACTTGCATGGGTTGTGTGCTAATGCAAAAAGGCAAGGTAATTGCTTATGCATCACGACAGTTAAAGGTGCACGAAAGGAACTACACCACCCATGATTTGGAATTGGGTGTCGTTGTGTTTGTACTAAAGCTATGGAGACATTACTTGTATGGCACAAAGTGTATTATATAACTGACCATAAGAGTCTCCAGCATCTGTCCAATCAGAAAAAATTGAACATGCGACAGCGCCGTTGGATGGAAACACTTAATGATTATAATTGCGAAATTCGCTATCATCCCGGCAAGGCAAATGTTGTTGCTGACGCCTTAAGTCGCAAGGAAAAAATTAAGCCCATTAGGACTAATGCAAAGAGCATTGAGCTCAGAAATAGCTTGAATGAGAAGCTATTAGATACGCAAAAGCAAGCCCTATTAGAGGCTAACATTCCTAGTGAGGGATTAGGCGGAACTGTAGATCAATTAACGCCTGGAAAAGCTGGAATCCTTAGATTTAACGAAAGGATCAGGGTTCCAGTCTTTGGGGGACTTAGGATCTAACCCTCCAGGAAGCACACAATATGAGATACTCAGTTCACCCTGGAGGTGACAAAATGTATCAGGATCTAAAAAAGAATTATTGGTGGATGGGTTTGAAGAAATCCATAGCCACTTATGTAGCTAAGTGTTTGACGTGTTCGCAAGTTAAAGCTGAACATAAAAAACCGTCAGGACTTTTACAACAATTGGAAATTCCCACATGGAAATGGGATAACTATGGATTTGATTACCAAGTTACCTAAGACCAAACGTGGAAACGACACGATTTGGGTCATTGTAGATAGGCTGACTAAGTCAGCCATTTCTTGCCAATTAAGGAAATGTATAATTCGGACAATCGGCTAAGTTGTATGTGGACAAGATTGTGACCCTACACGGTGTGCCAGTATCTATTGTTTCTGACAGAGATACTAGATATATCTCTCATTTTTGGAAAAGTTTCCAACAATCTTTAGGCACAAGATTAAACTTTAGTACGGCTTACCACCCACAGACTGATGGTCAAAGTAAGCGTACTATCCAGACTTTGGAAGACATGCTTAGGGCATGTGTGATTGATTTAGGTGGAAGTTGGGATGACCACTTACCCCTAATAGAATTCTCCTACAATAATAGTTATCATACAAGCATCAAGGCTGCTCCTTATGAGGCCTTGTATGGGAGAAAGTGCCGAACGCCAGTGTGTTGGGCAGAAGTTGGAGAAGCCCAACTATCAGGACCAGAGATTATCCTAGAGACCACGGAAAAGATTGTGCAAATCCGTTATCGTCTCAAGGCTGCCCGTGATAGGTAGAAGAGCTATGCTAACAAGAGGCGTAAACCTCTCAAGTTCCAAGTAGGGGACAAAGTCATGCTGAAAGTATCACCTTGGAAAGGTGTAATGAGATTCGAAAAGAAGGGCAAGCTAAGCCCAAGATATATAGGACCATTCGAGATAGTCGAATGTGTCGGCGTTGTAGCTTATAAGCTCAAGCTGCCAGAGGAGCTTAGTGGAATCCATGATGTATTCCACATATCTAACCTTAAGAAATGTCTAGCCGATGAGTCGCTAGCAATGTCGCACAAAGATGTGCAAATAGATGAAAACCTAAGGTTCGTTGAGAAACTGATTTCGATAGAGGATCGACAGGTTAAGAAGCTCCGAAGGAAATCAATATCTATAGTAAAGGTAAAGTGGGACGCCTTTAGAGGTCCCGAGTATACATGGGAGGTTGAGTCCACTATGCGACAAAAATACCCCCATCTTTTTTGAATAAAATCTCGAGATCGAGATTTCTTTTAAGGGGTGAGGATGTAACACCTTGTAAAATCGTGTCCTATAGTATAGTGACACGTGTTGTATTTTTATTGAAGTCTATTAAATACTAATAAGGACTAAAGGTGTCAACATGCTCAAACTAAGCCTCTGAGTGATTGATATGTCAACATGCTTAAACTTGGCCTCTGAGTGACTGAGATGTCAACATGCCCAGCCTCTGATGACATCGTAGTCAATATGCTTATAGTGGGCCTCTGAGTGATCCTTTACGAAGTCCTAACTCTCATGCGTGCCAGTTGTTGGACGAGAGAGGTTAATTCGGTAAATGTGAAAGTTGGATAATGGAGGGATTAAAAGTGTCAACATGTTAATTTATACCTCTGAGTGACCTTTAAACGAACCGAGAGCTCGAAAATGTCCAGGCATAACCCCGGGTATGCCAAGTATTGGCTACAGAGGGCTAAATTTGCCAAAAAGGTGTGTTAGGAAGGTTTAAAGGGACTAAATGTGGCAAATTTTGAAAACTGACAAGAGGCGCTCGCGGGGCGCGAGAGGCTAAGGCATGGCCTCTCGCGGGGCGCGAGAGGCCTGTGTCTACAGAAAATTAACTTGGCCACCACACAAAGGTGCCAAAAACCATGTATTCAAAACCAGGGATTTTTAAACAGCTATGCCACGTTTTAGGACACTTGTAAGCTTCCTCTTACACCCCTTAACACCTGGCATCACCTCCTTCAAGCTCTCCAACTATAAATAGGTGCCAAGGTTCACCATTTGAACTTGCACCTTTCTCATTCACAACTTTATCTCCATCCTCTGGAAGTTCTATCTGAAAGGAGCATCCAACGTAGTTCTATTGCATTCTAGGAACCTCTTGTAAGTGTTCCTTGCTCTTGCATTTTCGTTTATAGGCTCTTTTAACCAAAAGTCAAGCGTTTACGGAAAACGCCTTGACTTTCGGTTAAGACCATTATGGTCCAGCCATTGTTCATAATGAAGATGGCTAAGTAATCATAATAAGGTAGGTGTTAGTCCCTATAAAGGGCACCTCCTGAAGATCAAGTTTGCTAGACCAATTGACGGGTCAAAGTTATGATATTAAAAAGTCAAACAGGCCATTTTTCGGAAAAAATCATAACTTGATCTTATATATGTTATGAAATCTGTTTTGACACTTAAGCAAGTTGATAATAATTATTAGAACATGTAAGAACATGTTCGGCTCGTCAATTTTAGTTCTAGGGTCGTTTGCAACCGAAAGTCGTGAAGTTTGACTTCTGCTTTGACTTTCGATTCTGACCGGATATAGATTAGTTAGATACTGATCTAATGTTGCATTATGAGCGTAATATAATATAGCATAACCTTCTGAGGTTATATTACATGATCATAATCAGAATCTGAGTTTATGCACAAGTTCCGTAATTATGTCATTTTGACTAAAATATCCTTTTTGCATAAAAAGAGGTTTTAATGATAATGAACTTGAAATGAGTTTCCTACTGATGTAACATTATAAGTAGGATTATTTGGGATGTCAAATCAGATTATAAACTGAGTTTATGAGCAAGTCCTTTAATTATGTCGATAAATGACGATAAGGCCCTTATGGCTTATAAAATGGTTTAAATCACATCTTTTCAAAATAAATCTATTATCTACTGATATGCTATATTAAATAACATATCTAAGCCTTGTTAATCTGATCATAACATCAGTTTTCATTAAACATCACATAAATCGTCATTTTAAGACATAGGCGCCGTTTCGGCGCATAGTATGGTTTTAAACCAGATTCACCAACCAAGACTTGTTACCTACTGATTTTAAAAAAAAATAATATTTTTACAGTAGGTATATGACACAAATTCAGAATCCCAAATAATTTATAAACTATGTATAAAATGACCAAAATGCCCCTTCGGTGCATAGTTTGGTCATAAAAGATAAATTACACATATAATTAATATCCTACTGATATTATATCATAAATAAGTTATTTTTCTAGAATACTTATAGATATAACATTAAATTATATTCAAGTTCCTTTTATACAATATGAAATTACCGAAACGCCCTTATGAGGCATAGTTTCACTTTAAAACCATAACAGGCATAAAAGTTGATATCCTACTGATATTACAACTTATTTAAAGTGTAATGGCATATAGAACTTGTCCATGACTTATCCGGTTACCGATGTTGCTGATATGCGTACGCTTAAGCATATGTAACTAGTTTACGAATATTAACCGAAACGGGTCTAACCTTGTCATTTAAGTCTCAAAATCCAGAATGTTTATATTTTATCCATATTACACAAGTCAAGGTACTTGTTGGGATTAAAATACATTCTATCCAATCATCGTTTAATCTAGCATTATGCGTTTTGATCAAGTACGCTAGTCGGTCTAAGTCTATGACTTAAATAAGACCGTTAGTATTTAATTGGTTAGTTTATGCCATAATCCAGACTAGAGACTTTCCGGTAAATGCAGGCTCATCTCCGGCAACTTAATCTCCGGGATCTCCTTAAGATCACCATACCAGGCGTCAAGCATTGGTATTGGTAGGTTCTGCGTCGGAATCTCATCCGGCCCCCAGAACGCCAATAGCACCGGTATGACACCAGCCTTCACAAAAAAGAATTTTGCCTTCCAATCATGGAAGGACTTAGGGGGAGAGAGCAAAATTTTCCGTGCCTGCGCACATTGCTGAAAAGAATAAACCCCATTGAACAATGGAGTTGATAAAAAATACGGAACCGGTCGACGGTAGGAACAGACCCCGACGACCGACAAAGAAACTCAAAGTGCTTAATTCTCACCATTCCCATCGGATTCAACTGGGAAAGGTGAAACCCATAATGCTGCAGCACTTCCAAGAAAAACTTGGTGACGGGCAACCGAAAGTTCCCCTCACCGAAAAATCATAGAATAGGGTGATGTAGCCCGCCGGAGCATCGGCGGCCGTCTCACCCTCCGCTGGCAACCAGGCATCCCAAGTGGGAGGAAACCGGAAGCCAGACACAAGCTCATCAAACACCTGCCGACTCAACCTACAAGCCGGCAAAGGAAGCGGAGCACCAGTACCAGAGGCAGCCTCATGCCCTCTGGATGCCATCAAATACAAAGAAAGACAAGAAAAGTTTTCGATAAAAAATTTGAAGGACTCAAGAACTTAGCGAATTCAGAGAAAAAGTTGAAGGGAATTTGAATGAATGAAGAAAACCCTAGCTGGAGCACCCCTATTTATAGCGCTCACATTTAATGCGCTCGGAGGACGTGTCTCACACGTGTTAATAGCAACCAGTTATAAACAGACGCGTGGCAAGCAAGTGGGAAGACACGGTTAACGTGCGCGTGTGGCCTACACACTCTCTGCCAATTCATTAATGAATGGCAGACGAAGCAGCTGAGTATGCTACAATTGTCAGACGTCTTTTCAACTCCCACTTTTTCTCACCAACTCACCTGCAACGTCAGAAGATCAAATCTTCGAATTCCAAGAGCTTAATGACAAAACGTTTCCTTCACACAAACGTTTCCTCTCAACACTTATCAAATTTTCGCCATCACATTAATGGCGCAAGAAAGAACTCTTCTAGTCAGCACTCCTCCCACCTTACAACATGCGCGTAGGAGCAGCACTGGACTAGGGGGACTTGAGGAGGTATGGTCCCAAATGACCATACCCTTGACTACATTTCACAAGGATAACCTTGCATGCAACATGTAATGGTGCGCCTTCCTTAGAATCAATAGGTTGTACAATAAACCTTGTGCGCTCAGCACAGCGGTGAATTAGACCAGCAACAATAGGTCGTACAGTGAGCCTTGCGCATCCAGCACAACGGTGAATTAGACCAATACAATCCAGTCACACAACGAGCCTTGAGCACTTAGCACAACGGCCAGTTAGACGAAACTATACAAGTCACACAACGAGCCTTGTATACTCAGTGCAACGACAAGTTAGACTTACGCGTGCAGGCTACTAGACCCTACGCAGAACAACATCCCTTTGAGCTGCGAATCCCAAAACCTTGCAAGGACAAGACACACATGAGAAACACCTCATAGTCTTGTGACATAAGGATATACCCCTGACACCCTGCGCTGGCGGGAAAAACCTTGATAGCCTCGCAGAAGGGTAAGCACTAAGAGGTGTTGACCATACCCAAGGGTACGAAGTGGCAGAACTATGACCAAAGGTTACTCGGCAGGTACGTGTGACAGTGCCCATGACAAGTGAGACAGACGTCAGACCATACACCAACCACGTCTCTGCTAGTGACTGTTCCACATTCTCCGCTTTCGGCTGGCAACAGGCCTAACACCAGAAACGACTGCCTTTACAAGTGGCACCACTCAACATCCGACAAAACACGCCTCCTGACAGAGGACATTAATTCTCCTGCAGGGAGCATTTAATGTCTGGCACAGAGGGACAAAAAGGATGTCTCTGGCTGTATGGGTCGGGCCCAAGGCCCACCAACACTTCTCTTGAACATACTTTTTTCGGCTATAAATAAGTATCGGATCTCCAGGTAAATACACGCTTTACAACACACACAAGCTTACGCTTATACTTGCAATTACTTGCTTACCTTCCCCAGATACTTATTCTCACGCCGGAGTGTGGTCACGGAGAAAACCACCCATTTTCCCTGTTGTGAGACTAATGGCGTTGCTAGTTTTGCAGATTAGCCTAAGCGAGCTTACACCAAAAAAGTTAAATGGGAGGATAACCTTTTATGTAGATACACCCTGGCTGTAACTTATATATCCCCGGATATCCCTAGGTTCAACCGGTGCTTCTTCAATTGCTTCTTGTCCACAATTGCACAACCCCATTTTTGCCGATCAGGGTGTTGAGCTGAGAGCTGATTACGGTTGTGTTTTATGTAGATTAAGGTTGGGGAAAATGATTCAGTGGGCTTTAATAAAGAGGTGGAAAGGGGGTTATACATTAAAGGAAAAAATTACCCTCACATGTCCAGCACATGACTGATATACGTTAAAATTACATAATTTAGTTCCCCATTTTGCCCCCGTTTTGTGCATTTTTGGCTAAAATATCGTTGTATAGGTACTTAATCGGTCCATTTTATATTTTCAGGTCCAAAACGACGTACCGCAGACAAAGTTGGAGAAAAAGAGGGATTAACGAGCGTTCCGGATAAATTCTGCAGATTCTGCTGAAGTTACTGTCACACCCCCAATGTTATCCATTCCCATCAGAGCGGGGCGTGAACTGAATGGCATCTTCATCGCACAGTGGAAGCAGACGTGATGGCTAATGTTTCTAGACATTGAACGCCCGCTAAGTACTCGAATCCCCATGGGTTCCACTATTCCAACCATGCCATACTTGTAATCATAACCTGAGAAAGAACATGCGAAAAATCAACATAAAGTTGGCGAGTTCATAGTTTGTTTGTTCTGTATCAAATGAATCTCAAAAACATTTGAAAACTGGTGTTCGAAAAAGCGGTTTGTGGGATCAAAACATCCCAAAGCATTTGAAATGTCATATCTGCATAACAGTATTGAAATGTTTTCCATGCTGTTTGCAAATCCATGCATATAACTGTTGTGTTTATAAACCGGTGATAAAATGTTTTCAATCGTATCTGTAAATAAACCGACATTGAAATGTTTTCTGTCATAATTGTAAACCGGTGTTGAGATCGTAGTATGTAGTTTTCCTATGGAATCTAAGGATCTGTCAGTGTGTAGCTAATACACTGACCTATGTGCCATAAGTAAGTAAATAACCAAACCGAGACAACTTTGTCATCAATAGGGCTCACAAAAGCACTCCTGACCGGTTAACATACCAGGAGTGGAGCGTGTCTCAAACTCAAAAGATCTACACCTTTTGCACCTTGGTCACTAAATGATTAATGGTTACCAATGTCATAATCCTACTTACGCACAGTGATCTGTTATAATCTAATCCCATAGCTACATATCAGTTGTTATAAATCTGCGTTATTGGGCCTCGCCCATGTTATCCATGTTATTGGGCATCGCCCATGTTATCCATGTTATTGGGCCTAGCCCATGTTTTCTTGTCATTGGGCCTAGCCCATGTTATAAATAAAATTGGGGCCTCGCCCCTAGTTGTAACTATGACAATCCCGTCACTAGTCATAAATCTCATGCATGTTTCGAAAAGCTTCGTATAGCTGTGAAAACCGGTAAGTTTAGCATAAACCGTTCTTAAACCATTTGAGTTCATTGAAATCTGTTTGTAACATGGTTTAGAATTATATGATTTTTGTTCATCAAAACATTTTATGCTTTCGCAAAACTTGCATGTCTTTCCACCCCTGAAAACATTTATAAAAATGTAAAACGGTAAAAAGTGGGGGTTATGAACTCACCTGGATAATCCAGTGCAAAGCTAGCTTATTGTGATTTCCGTAGGGTTGTCTCCACAACTTGACTTGCTAGCATGCAATCTAGTGTATTCCTAAAATGGAATAACTTGTAAGTTTCTAAGGATGACGTAGCTATACTACATGATACCGAGCGCTACCGAATCGTTACTCATGCGATTCTATGAAATTGTTATTGACTTAACTCGGTTAACCAACCTATGGTTTTCTTAAAATTGATTCTGTTTTCGAGAGACTTGAAATATATGTTTATATAAAACATAACTATATTTATTTTATAAAAGTATTCAAAATCTCGACGTTCGAATATATATAATTATATTCGTGTTATACGATTTCTGAATTCGTTCGTTTGAAATAATACGTGCCTTGTATTCGTCATGTAAAACGTTCGGAAACATTGACGTTCGAAATAAATATAAACAATATATTTATTTTATATCATCGTTCGAATAATTTATCGATGTTTGAAACCTAGTTTCCGAGTTTCGACTTTGAATTAAACATAAGTAAATATTATTTATCTTGTAGTCGTTTGCCGTACGTTTGTTATCTTGAAATCGTGTTCGTGGAAAGGTTGTCGGCTCGAGTTTTGAACGTTTTAATTAGCGTTGACAAAATAAATTTGTACTTATATTTATTTTATAATAATCGTTTTGAATTCGGACGTTTTATCTTTGCATTGTAAGGCGTTTTGTATTACATATTTTTGACGAAAATCGGGCAGAGTTTCCTCTGTTTTCGGACGATCCCGACAACACAAGTTTCGATTTAATTATCAAAACGCAATTGTCAATATAAGCAAACAAACAATGTATATATAAATTTTCCGTCGTTTTCAAATATTAAGTTTCGCTAAATACTATTTCTGATTTATATATTTAACTAACGTCGGTTTGATTTTTAACGAATAGTTTTACGCGAATAACATAGTCGGTTCAATTTAATATTTTTTATACTTTTTGGCTATGCGTATTCGTTAATGGGTCGGGTCGAGCTCGGTTTCGCGATAACTTAATATTACGATTTATATAAACTATATAATTAAAATTTCGCGTCGTAATTAAGTTTTACCGAGTCTCGGGTTGACTCGTTGACCAACAGTTGACCGGGTTTGACCCGAGTTTGACTGTATTGACCGAGTTGACTTTTGTTGACCAAACCATACCGAACACCGAATCGAAACTGAACCTGAAACAAACATGTATCAAAACTGAAACGACGTAAACTCAAATCGAAACAAATAGCGAAACTGTGTCGAACTTGAACCGGGTTGAACCCAAAACCTGAACCGCGTCAGGAGCCAAAACTGATCTGAATCGAGACTGGTTCGACTCGAACTGAACCTGAACCAAACAGAATCTGAACCGAGGAGCTGAATCAAAATAGTCGACCACCACCATCGCCGAGATCGTCTCTCCTATGAACCGTCACCGCCGGCTGCGCCCCTGCTACACGACGGCTGCCGCCGCTGAGACATGGTGGCTGTCGCCGTCAAGATTTTCTCCCGCCGCCGTCTTTCTCTCTCTCTCTCTTCCCGTCTCTCTCCCTTTTCACTGTTCTGCCTCTTGGTCTAATATAAGCAGCGGGTGTGTGTATATGGGGGGTACAAGGAGGAGAGGTGGGTGTGTGGTGTGTGTCGCCGGCAAAGGCGACCGGAGATGACTGCAACCGCCGCTGGTCCGAACGTCGCCGGCTGCCGCCGCTCTATCTCTCTCTCATGTGTCTGCTCGCGGGTATATGTGTATCATATAAAGGAGACAAGAAGGATGTAGGGGTGTGTCGCGTCGGCGCTGGGCCAGCGGTCACCGGAATCCGGTGACCGGATTCGAACAGGAGAGAGGGGCAGAGAGTTTTGTGTGAAGGGGGCTAGGGTTTGAGTTTCAAAGTGAGGGGAAATATGAGTTTAAGGAGTATATATACCTAGAGTTTTTAAATGGGTCGGGCCCAAGGCCCGTTAACGCATTCAGGCCCAATACGTATCCAAAGCCCATTTTCAAAACCCGAAAGTCGTGTTTTATCT
The DNA here is from genome assembly GCA_947069175.1 of Scalesia atractyloides. Lineage (NCBI taxonomy): Eukaryota > Viridiplantae > Streptophyta > Magnoliopsida > Asterales > Asteraceae > Scalesia > Scalesia atractyloides. The sequence goes on from CAMTDV010000026.1 coordinate 19,291,562, forward strand.
AAATTTATTTATTCAGACTCGATGATGCTTAAAATTATATCGGGGGTCGTTGTTTGACGCGTAAATCCGTCGGTTGCGTTAAAGTTGCGTATTTTGCTACGGTCACCGTTTTTGTCCGTTTTTCGATCCGGTTTCAACCACCAATAATAAAATTAAATTACGGAGCTAAATATATCATAATATATTTGATGTCGAGGCGTAACTCGAGTCCGTTGATTCTGTTTTACTGTCGGTGCGTCTGGTTTTCCGCGTAACTTCCGCATTGTGCTTTGCGACGTTCGACGATCCAAATTTATCGCATAATTATGAATGTATGATAAATACAAGTACAAAATTCGTGTTTTTAGATGTTTTCAATATTTTTTCGGCATCTGTTCGCTTATCGTTCAAATTTCGCGTTAGAATCCTCGATTGTCGCCCAATCGCGTAACGTGAATCAAGTAGACGTTCCTAGGCTCTCCAGGGGCCTAATCGAGTTAATTTACGTCTAACTATGTTGTTTATGATGATATTATTGTGCATTACGAGCTTAATTACAACCAAAAACTGTCGGTTGTCACAGTTACAGATGTCGCACGGCCGTGCAACCCGTTGGCACGGCCGTGCGAGACTTGCGATCTCGGGAGCACTGACCGTGCGAGAGGCAGTGCAACTCATTTCTTGGCACGCACGGTCGTGCGGCCATTGGCACGGCCGTGCGCGACTTGATTGCTGATCACATGTAGCTTAAAGCCTTGGCACGGCCGTGCAAATCGTTGGCACGGCCATGCACATCTGAAGATTTTGCCGCTCAAACATCCACTTGTCTGCCCATGCCCTGCAGTGATGTAATGTTGATGCGCACGGTCGTGCGGATAAAGTGCACGGCCGTGCGGATATGAAAATTGTCTATAAAACAGAGCATTCGCGACTCATCAAAATATTGGGTATTTTTTCAAGTTTCTGGGCTATTTCTGAGGTGCGGGAGCTCTCTGATCAGGACGGTTTCAAGCCTCAAGGTTGCGAGAAGCTTATCATTCATCCAATCCATCAAATCCTTGCTTGTTTATAGTTTGATTTCTTGTTCTTAATATAAATTCTGATCACATTTGCAAGCATTGAGCTGATGTTTATGTAATATTGTTATGAATACTATGAAAAACACTTGTTTTATGATCAATATTTAGTTTGTTATCAAGTTAAAATGAAACTCAGTCAACTGTTCATGTTTGAATCTTGATGATCATGTGGCAATCTTGTTTCATTGATGTTGGATTCTTGATTATGATTGTTTATCTTGGATGATTAGTAAATAGTTAGTTAGGATAAGTTGAATAAACCCCATAATTATTCATTTATTAGTAAGCTGTTAACTTGATTAATATGTTTACACCATGAAACTAGAAATGGGTAGGTTTAATAAAAGATAATCTGATTTTGATCAAGAATGCTTTCTTACACGGAAGGGCTCTAACGGGTTAGATGGTGTTATTGCGGGTTCTTAATATATGTCATGATCTTTGTTGAGTATTTATGGCCAAAATAACCAACTTGATAGATTTATGATTAAGACTTGCAAAATGGATAAGTTTGTGATGATCTACGTTATGCTTGTCTCGGTGGTTGTATTGTGTTTATCGGTATTGCTTTCCTTGATAAAGTGAGGTTAGAAAACTCTTAACGGATGACTAACTTATCTTTAAAGATTCACATGAAAATATATCAATAGCTCGTTAAAGAATAATTTTAAGTGGTTAAAGTGTGTTTATCGCGTTAACTTTCCGAAGAATTATCATATTAGGATTCCCGAAAGGGATACTAGTTGTCTTTATAATTGGAAAATTGATCAAGTGCCTTTGTGACATTTTTGATAACATGCTTATTTTGCTTATAAAACAAGACAAAATAAAAAGAAATTGTATTTTTGTACTTAAAGTCCTTTATGTCTTAAAATATATTTTTAGATAATTTTAGAAAAACTATTTCACATATCCTTTTTACCAGTAATTAAATGACGACGATTTAGTACACAAGCACTTGCCCGCGTCCATGGATCGACATCTGGTTCTTACCCATACTTTACTACATATACGACAGGGTACACTTGTCCTTTTTTGTGTGTTTTAGTTTAAGGTAGAAATCATTTTTATAAATATTAAAACCGAGTTCGTGTGTAAAATTCATTGTAAAAACATGTATATATACGCAAATGTCAAGTTTTTGGCGCCGTTGCCGGGGACGCGGCTAACCTTTGGAACAATCTGAGTCACTTATTTACCGATGTACATGTTTGTGAATACTTGTTTATAATTAATTACTTGCTTAGTTGTTTATAATTATTTACTTGTATATTTGTTTATAATTATTTATTTGTTTATTTGTTTGTATACATATATATATATAGTTGCAAGATTGATATTTATTTGCACGCCCGAATTCAAAAATAAATTGAGTGATTTGTAAAAAAATATTAACAAAATATTGTTTAATATTATATTATAATTTATTTAATCGTTTCGGGATGTGCTTACCCCTTCCTTACAGGTTGATGTCCTCAACCCCCGCGCCCACTGCTACTGAGCCATCTGACGAACAGGAACGTGACCTACGGAGGAGTAGGAGACTTCGAGAAAGGTCCCGTGCTGTTGCACAACTTATCTCAGCTGAAGTAGACGAGCCGGAGATACCTGCTGAGAGTGAAAACTCAGAGGTCGAAGGGGGGAGCACCATGGCAGACGACGACCGGCCATTGAATAAGACCAGCCGTCCAGGAGGCGAAGGCTTGCAGCCTAGTATCGCCCCACCGACTGTGGTGGCGCCGAATTTCGAGATTAAATCCAGCATCATAAACATGTTACAAAATTCGGTGCAGTTTGATGGAAAGGATCACGAAGACCCAGGTCGACATATTGCTGCATTTCTTGAGGTATGCTCTACTTACAAGATTCGAGATGTTTCTGAGATGCACTCCGATTGCGGCTCTTTCCATTCTCTTTGCGAGACAAGGCCCGAGCTTGGCTTCTATCACTTCCCGCAGGATCCATTACTACCTAGAATGAAATGGTGGAGCTGTTTATGCAAAAATACTTCCCTCCAGAGAAAACAGCTAAGTTGAAGAACCGCATCATGACGTTTCGACATGATGATGGAGAGTCCTTACACGCTGCTTAGGAGAGGTTTAGAGATCTTCTTATTGATGTCCCACATCATGGTTTGTCCAAAAGACAGCTCGTATTAACCTTTTACCAAGGACTTAACTATGATTCGCAGGAGCGTTTGGACATGTATGCAGGAGGAGATCTAGGAACGAAGAAGCCAAATGAAGCTTACGCGATTATCGAGAAAGCTTCTTTGAAGTCTAGTTCTCGTCAAGCCGGAGAAAGGGCTAGGACATCATCTCACTTTGGAGTTCATGCTGTTGATACTTACACGGCTCTTACAGCTCAGATTGGAGCCCTTGCTGCAAAAAACGATCAAGCTCATAATATTTTGCGGGTTCAATCTTCATGCGAGCAGTGTGGGATTTCACATGAGTTGGATGCATGCAAACAGGGAGTTATGTTTACAGGCCACGAGGAGGTGGATTATCTGGGTAATCAAACTAGACCCCAAAATATCCCCTATAGCAACACATATAATCCGGGATGGAATAATCACCCAAACCTTGGGTGGAAGGGTGGTGCAGGTAACCAAAACCCCCTCGGGTATACTCAGCGTGCTCCCGCTCCACAGCAATCCTACGGTCAATCTTTTACTCTCAGAGTCGCCCCTACCAGCCACATTCAAATATGTACCATAATCAGGGTGTCGGGAGCAGTTCCCAACAACAAGCACCTCAAAATAATTCTAAGCTGGAGGAAATGATGGCATAGCTTTTGAGCAATTCAAACAGTGCGAACTAGTTGGCTGAAAAGTGTTATCATCAGCACGAAGAGCGTTTCATGGCCCAAGAAGGGGAGATGCGGAGTCAGAAGGACTCCATTTAAGCCATTGAGAACCAAGTAGGCCAGTTAGCTAAGATGTTGTCAAAGCGACCTTAGGGCGGTCTTCCGGGCAATATAGAGCCCAACCCAAGAGGGCACGTTAACGCGGTAATAACGAGGAGTGGTAAAGCCACGGGACCTGACATATCGGACTCACCACCGATCACTGAGACGGTCCATACTGACGCTTCGGATGAGGTGCACGCTAGGCAAGTCCCAGCAAGTACAGCACAGCTCCAGAAGCCAGTTACAGATTACACTCCTCCAGTTCCGTACCTGGGCAGACTGAAGAAGCAAAGGAATGAAGAATAATATGGTAAGTTTCTTGAGATGTTCAAACAGTTGCATATAAACATACCATTTGTTGAAGCGTTGGCTCAAATGCCCAAATACGCTAAGTTCCTGAAGGACATCCTCACAAATAAGCAAAAGCTCGAGACATGTCGTGTGTTTTAACGAATGAGAATTGTTCGGCTATACTTCAAAATCGTTTACCCGAAAAGATGGGACCCCGGGCAGTTTCACCCTTCTTGCCTTATAGGCAGCATGTCTATCAGCCACACATTGGCTGATTTGGGAGCAAGCATAAAGCTTATGCCGTATAAGGTTTTTGCTAAGCTAGATCTAGGTGAGCCGTCACCTACGAGGATGAGTATTCGACTTGCTGATCGATCAAGTATCCGCGCGGGTTTGTTGAAAACATGCTGGTTAAGATCGACAAATTCGTGTTTCCCGTAGATTTTGTCATTCTAGACATGGATGAAGACTCCAAGGTGCCTTTGATACTCGGACGCCCGTTCCTCAATACCGCGAGGACGATTGTAGATGTGGCCGCAGGCCAAATCACGCTCCGAGTTAATGATGAGCATGTGACCTTCGACATTAAGCGATCGATGCAGCACCTATAAAGCCAAGATGATACGCTTTATTATGTCGACATTGTCGATACCTTTGTGAACTCTCATTTTCAAGGCACCATTGCGGAGATAGATGCGGATATGCACAGACTTGAGCAGCCGGTTTGTCAAGTCAGTGATTATGGTTCCCATAGTCCAAATAGATTTGTGGAGATTGATTGTGAATTTGAAGGAAAGTCGAAGCCTTCAGTAGAGGATCCGCCGTCATTGGAGTTGAAACAACTCCCGCCACATCTCGAGTATTCATTTCTAGACGAGGAATGTCATCTTCCGGACATTATTTCATCATCCTTAGAGGAAGAGGAGAAGAGAAAACTTCTCGAGGTACTGAAACTTCATAAGAAAGCCATGGCGTGGAAAATTATGGACATCAAAGGCATCACTCCCTCCTTTTGCACTCATAAAAATTCTGATGGAGGATGATTACAAGCCGTGTGCTCAACCTCAAAGGCGGTTAAACCCGAACATGCAAGACGTCGTAAGGAAAGAGGTGATCAAGTTACTTGATGCAGGGTTAATATACCCTATCTCTGATTCAGTATGGGTGAGCCCTGTGCAAGTAGTGCCCAAGAAAGGAGGAGTAACTGTATTCTCAAACGACAAGAATGAATTTATTCCGACCCGTACCATCACCGGATGGCGAGTTTGCATCGACTACCGCAAACTCAATGACGCCGTAAGGACCACTTCCCGCTTCTATTCATCGATCAGATGTTGGAACGTCTATCGGGGAAGTCATTCTATTGTTTTCTGGATGGGTTTTCGGGTTATTTTCAAATTCCGATCGCTCCTGAGGATCAGGAGAAGACTACTTTCACATGCCCCTTCGACACGTTCGCCTACCGGCGTATGCCTTTTGGGTTGTGCAATGCACCGGCTACATTTCAGCGCTGCATGGTTGCCATTTTTCACGACATGATTGAGGACTCCATGGAGGTGTTCATGGATGATTTTTTTGTTTTTGGGAGTTCTTTCGATCATTGTCTGAAAATTTTGAAAAGATGCTGATGAGGTGCGAAGAGACAAATCTTGTGCTCAACTGGGAGAAGTGTCACTTCATGGTGAAGGAAGGGATAGTTCTCGGGCACAGGATCTCGCAAGCGGGGTTGGAGGTTGATCCAGCCAAAGTGGATGTTATTTCTAAACTTCCACCCCCTACCTCAGTCAGAGCAGTTAGGAGTTTCCTTGGTCATGTTGGGTTCAACAGGCGATTCATCAAAGATTTTTCAAAAATAACAAGACACCCGTTTGTTGGAGAAGGATGCTCAGTTTGTGTTTTCGGAAGAATGCCTGACGGCATTCAATTTGTTAAAGCGAAGGCTTGTTGAAGCCCCTATTTGGTTGCACCAGATTGGGCGTTGTCGTTTGAGATTATGTGCGGCGCCAGCGATTTCGCTATAGGGGCGGTCTTGGGACAGCGAAAGGAAAGGCACTTTCATCCTATATACTACACTAGTAAGACCTTGCACGATGCGCAAGAAAACTACACTACCACGAAGAAGGAGCTTTTGGCGGTAGTCTTCGCGTTTGATAAGTTTAGATCGTACCTTGTGTTGTCCAAGACTATTGTATACACGGATCACGCCGATATCCGATATCTTTTCATCAAACAAGACGCGAAAGCACGTCTGATTAGATGGATTCTGTTGCTGCAAGAATTCGATATCGAGATTCAAGATAAGAAGGGTGCGCTGAACGTTGCGGCCGATCATCTCTCGAGACTTGAGCGTGGAGATTCCGAAGAGACGTGGAGGGAACCAATAAATGACAATTTCCCCCACGAGTTCCTCATGAGCGTAGAGGTGAGAGATGAGTCGCCCTGGTTTGCCACGAAGAAGGTGTTAGATGCCGGTTTTTATTGGCCTACAATTTTTCATGATGCGCAGAAGTTGGTGCGAGCGTGCGATGCATGCCAAAGGGCATCGAATCTATCCGCGCGCAACGAAATGCCTCATAATTCGATCCAGTTGTGTGAAGTATTCGATGTTTGGGGCATCGACTTCATGGGACCATTCCCATCCTCACGCGGTAATAAGTATTTCCTGGTAGCTGTGGACTACGTGTCGAAATGGGCTGAGGCGCAAGCCTTACCCACAAATGATGCCAGAGTAGTCGTGAGGTTCTTGAAAAGCTTGTTTGCCCGGTTTGGTGCCCCGTAAGAACTTATAAGTGACCGCGGAACACATTTTTGTAATGTGCAATTAGAAAAGGCCCTGTCTCGATATGGTGTTCACCACAGACTAGCTACACCATACCACCCCCAGACGAGCGGGCAGGTAGAGGTCACAGACCGGGGACTAAAGAAGATCCTTGAGCGGTCGGTAGGTCAAAACCGCAAGGATTGGGCGGACAAGCTGGATGACGCGCTATGGGCTTTCCGAACAGCGTTCAAAACACCTATAGGGACTACTCCTTATAGGTTGGTCTACGAAAAAGCGTGCCATCTCCCAGTCGAGTTGGAGCACAAGGCGTGGTGGGCGTTAAAGACTGCAAATTTGGATATGAAGAGCGGCGGTGAGGCTCGCTTTTTGCAGATCCATGAGCTCGAAGAATTAAGGAACCACGCCTATGAGAACTCTTGCCTATATAAAGAGCGCACAAAAAGACTACGTGATAAGCACCTGAAAGATCACAAGGAGTTCCAAGTAGGAGATCTCGTGCTGTTGTTCAACTCGCGACTCAGGTTATTCCCCGGGAAGTTGAAGTCCCGATGGACGGGGCCGTACACAGTCAAGGAAGTATTCCCCTACGGCGCTAAACGAGGTAACGTTCAAAGTCAACGGTCATCGGCTAAAGCTTTTTATTAACGGACCGGTTGACTCGGCAGTGGAGGTCATCGAACTCCACGCCCCGCACGTGTAATAAGTGTGGGGAGGAGAATCCAGCTATCGACTCGCGGAGAAAGAGTTGTAGTATAGGGCGGCGTGCGGTTGAGGGGGAGAAAGAGCATAGATGGGACAGAGACGTGGAGCCACCATCAACATATAGGGCGGCGTGCGGTTGAGCCGCCTTCCATCTGACGGTTCACGGTGGCGGCGATCGTTACTTGGTGGTAGCGTTTTGTGCGTTTCGATGGTGGTGCAGGGATCCAACATCTGCAACGGCTAGAAAGTTTTGGTTTGGGTATGGTTCGGAGGTTGAGTGAGGTGGTGTGGTTAGTGATGGTGGTGGAGAACCACCACAGGCAGCGGTTACTCGGTGATGGGTGGTGTCGAGCGACAGAACGGAGGTGATGGGTGGACTTGGGTAGCTTATGGCGGCTAGGGTTCCACCTTAACCTAATCGGGCGACGACTTTGTCTCGAGGTCACGTCTCTGGTGACCAAATCCACTTCTACATCTCCTTTATGCTTTAGATCAGAATCGAGCAAGTGTTGTGAAGCTTCAAAGAGTTGTAGTAATCGGTGGCAGAGGATGACGGCTGAGCCGCAACTCCCTTGTCCGTGGTGATGAGTTATGGCGGTGATTTATTGTTGTTCAGATCGTGGTTAAAACATGGTCAAAGTTTGGTCATAGCAATCAACATCGATCAGCGGGTCCGGCTTGGTGAGCGTGTAGTTCGAAGTGTGGTGTGTCGCTTTTGTTGTATCTCGGTTTACTAGAGAGGTGTTGGAAGGTATACCCACGCTTTTGAATTTCGATATTTGTACATGTCTTATTTGTAATTATGCGTCTTATTTGTAATGGTTAAATGTGACACGAGCTCTAGTGAACCTGACCCGACTAATAAGGTTGTAAATTAATTATTTATTGATTGTACGAATAATAATCGAACTCAATGGGACTTTTACGCATATATATATATATATATGGGAGAGTTTAAATGAGAACGCTAAATATCACGAGAAGCGTGAGAACGAATGAAAAAACCACGAGAACGTGGTCAAAAACAATTCAAATTCAAAATTTCTTTTTTCACTTATCATTATTATTCGAATACAATGTTAGAAATTAAATTTACACATTTAAATTTACGTTAATTTGTAAATAAAAAAATTTACACATGTGTAAATTTGTTATATTTACACATGCGTAAAAATCTAGTAAGAGTGATTTTGAGAGGAGAGATGAATTATTTGATGTTATAAATTCTTTTTTTGATGTTGTATTTTAATTACAATGAGGTTTGTATTAAAAAATTCAATTTTGATTGGTTTTTTCATTCGTTCTCATGGTTCTCGCAATATTTAGTGTTCTCAAGATAACCATCCCCTATAGGTGTGTGTGTGTGAACATATGTATAATTATAAATACGAAGTAGTAACTTGGACTTTTGATTATTGGGAAAATTATCGGCAACTTGTGTTGCCGGGGTTGCCGGGTTTTATTCTATAACAGAGGAAACTCTGGTCGATTTTTGTAAGAATCATGTGTTTTAAAACAAAGGACAACATGTCAGGATCGTTGGTGGCAGTCAGGTGGTTGTGGTCGGGTGGGGCTGGTGCAACGTGATGATAGTGGTGGTCAGTGGGGGTGGTGCAAGGTGGTGGTGGTAGTGCTTGTCGTGTGGAGATGGTGGGAGGGGGGATGGTTGTTGGTTGGAGCTGTGGTTGGGGTTGTGTATGATGGTAAGGGTGGTGGTTGTTACAGTGAGTAGAGAGATGTAGGGATGGTGAATGTCTTTTGTTGCATTTATATAAGTATATACATATAATTAAAAATAAGGGAGGATGAGGAAAGACCAAAATACTCACATAACAATTATTTATGACGCTTTTTAAATGAAGCATTAAAGTGACTAAATATAGGAAAAGAGAGTTTACTCTTTTTAAATTTTTTCACTTGACTTTTTTGACACCTTTGTAATTCTTTAGTCACCAAAACAAAATCACAAATAAATGGAAAAACGGAAAAAATCCGATGCTTCTCCTGGAACAAAATATTATTAAAGAACCCCTCCTGTTCTTTGATCGTGATGCTTCTCTTGCAACAAAATATTATTAAAGAACCCCTCTTTTTCTTTGATTGTTTTCGCAAGATAAGAAAGCTCGCGGCATGTGTGCTCTTGATTTCCTTTGATCGCTGGAAACGATGACTTGTTCGGTCATTAGAATCTTGCAATCTGATCACCTACTTGAGTACCCGTTTGATATCGACGATTGAACTGGCTCTGATATCAATTCAAGTCCTAATCAGATAATCAAACGAAGAACACGAATGTGAATGGAATAGCTCTTCAAGAACTTTTATTATAACCAAGAAATATAACTCAAAACACTTAATTACAATAACTCTCAAGCCATAACTCGGTTTCTCTTTAGTATTAATAATGCCTTAATAATGCGAATGGAATAACTTGGTCTGATAGAACATGGTCACATTATTGTGATAGAACATGAAGCTTATTAATACAAAGTTTAACCATTAAACATGAAGCTTAGATTTCCATGAGTCACATGATTGTGATAGAATCTTAAAAGAAGTTGTGGCAACACAACCATGTTATGTCCATGTGACGACGCAACATATACCTACCTTTTTTCATGTTACAAGCATGTGAAGGTGAGCCATGAGTATACCGCCAATCATTTATTTATTTTTACTGCCAAACAATACTTATTTTTATCTGTAATAAACATATGTCAAATGAGTACTACATTATAGTTAAAGTGTATTATACTACGCTACAAATATATAACATGCGAATTTTGTACTTATAACATGCGATTTTTTGATAGGGGTAAATTCACATGAGTATGGAAAAAAAAACAAATCAATGTTGAAAAAAAAAACAAAATTGCCTATTGATTAAAAAACAAAATCGTATGTTATATGTTCACAATGTACACATCATACATGAAGCTCAATTGTATGTTAACATTATAAATGGGAAATATTCAAGTCAACTGGGTCATTCTTTATCTGAAGAGTTAAATGCTTGGTTGGTCCCTGTGGTTTGCAAAAATTGCAGACTTGGTCCTAATGGTTCACTAATTACACACTTGGTCCCAGTAGTTTCAATTTTTAAACTCGGGTGGTCCTTACCACTAACCTCTGTTACATTTCTTAGTTAAGTATATATGAAATTACTATATTACCCTTGAATAATTAAAAAAGTTAAAAAAACATAAAGAAAATATGCCCACTACTCATCTTCTTCATCCTTCTCTCTCTTTTAGATACTCTAAACTGAATTGTTCCATAAACTCATCACACTTTCATCAACACACGCAGTTCAAGTCACAATAATTATGTTCTCACAATTACATAACAAAATACCAACAATCTCTTGTTACAGAAATTACACACACACCTGTTGAGTAAATCGGAGATATGTGGAGGTGAAGACATTACCGACTGTAAAATTCTGCTGATGTTCGTCATCTTCATATGGATTTTAGAGAGAGAGGGAGAGAGAGAGATGAAAGAGAGTGAGTTGAGGTTGTGGCCATGTTGCTTTTATCAATTTGTTTGGGTTTTGTACGCGACCAGCCGCCTTCTCAGGAGGATTGACGGTGGAAATTATGGCCATGGTCTGAATATCGTGGAAGGGTGTGGACAGTGGAGGAAAGAGCTGGCGAGGAGTAGGTGAAGGAGGATTGACGGTGGAGGTGGGTTGAAGTTGGTGGTAGGGTTTTTATGTGAGAGGGAGAAAGAGACATGAGAAAGAAGATGGGGGGTGGAGATGGATAATGGCGGTGGTGGAGATGGATGGTGGTTGTTATGGTAGGAAAGAGATAGATGGAGAAGATAAGTGTGAGCAGCTTTTTTATTTATTTTTTAATTATTCAAGTGTAATATAGTAATTTCATATATACTTAACTAAGAAATGTAACAGAGGTTACTGGTAAGGATCACCCGAGTGCAAAAATTGAAACTACTGGGACCAAGTGTGTAATTAGTGAACCATTAAGACCAAGTCTGCAATTTTTACAAACCACATAAACCAACCAAGCATTTAACTCTTATATGAAATACTTAGAATAAACTATGCAGAAACTTACATACAAAAAAAGAATGAAAGTCATATCGTATAAGCAACAACAAAGGTTGTTTTTGTTTTTTTTAATAATATGAGTTAAAAATCTCTCATTATAATAAAGGAATGTTGGTAAATTCTAGGTGTCAAAATTCTAGGCCTCCAAGTTATACTCATCGTAGGTGTAATTTTTATAGCTTTTTCAATTTATATTTAATTAAACATATTACATCTTTGTGTTTTTTTCATACATTAATGCATAATGTACAATTACTTAAAGCATAGACATCAAACCCTACTCTAGTTTAAACGTTAGAAATCCTTTGCCTTTCCAGCTTTCCATAAACAACTAATCTAATTCAAAAATTCAAATTCATAATTTCCACAAACCAGATCTACAACACGCACCAAATCTGATCCAACTGCTTCATCTTATGTAACTCCATCCTCTTCTAGCAAGTATTTCGGCTATCAAAGGTGAGTTTGTATGCCCTAATCTAGTCGCTCCATCTTATCGAAGCCGCTCCATTGATGTGTTGCTTGCTTGAGGTTTTTTGTTTGGTATTCTCGGTTTAGTTCCCAATCAGGTTAGCAAAAAATATTTACTCATATATTTGATGATTTGTTTTCACAAATAGTCTGACCAACAATTTATGTTTCAGCAGAACAGAGTTTTTTTTTAATTCGTCCAACCAAACCACAATCGCTGCAATCAAGGTTTCTTTGATTGGTAAGTATAAGTTCTTTCTAATCCTTTTTATTAATTGTTGTTTTATGTTTTCCCAGCCATAAAACCCCTAATCGGGGTTAAAAAACAACAAATTTATACCTTGCATAAGTTATCCCTATTCATGTTTTAGCTACAAAAATACTGATTTGCTCTTTCCCATGTATTTAGCTTGATGAAGAGTGGGTTATTGTTGAAACTGAAAATGAAATTCCATTAAAAGTAAATCCTGACATTGTGTATAAAGCAAATTTTAATTTAGTTTTGAGGAATTGATTTGGTGTTAAAATTCTTACATGTATGCGTTAGTTTATAGATGGACCGATCTGTAGTTCACGTTTTTTTTTTGTGTAGATTTACTTTTAAATGTATTAGTTGCCCTAAACGATGATATTTTTAAGTGCACCAAGTAGGTTTAGATTTCAAAGCCATAAGTACTAAACATAACAGTTTTGGCATCAATATTAGTAGTTAACTGTATGGCCTAATCATTTTTCGAACCACAGTTTCTCTTATCTTAAAGAACATGGGATAATTGAAAGCTTTAGACATTGGGGTGTTTGGGATTGCTTTTAACTTATGATTTATTAACTTTTATAAGTCATAAGTCACAAATTCTAACTTCTCATTTTCAACCATAAAAACTACTTCTTAACCCATTATTTAAACACTATCAAAATGACTTATTAACTTTTAGAGTTAATTTCAAATTTTGTCCTTTATCTTTATACCTAATTTCAGGCGTCTTTTTATCTTTAAAATTAATGAGTTTTGTACTTAATGTTTCAAAATCGTGCACGGTTTGTCCTTTGGCCCTAACCTAGTTTATTTTTTCGGTTAAATTAGCTTATACAAGGGTAGTTTAGTCTTTTTACCTATATATTTAAAAATATTTTACAAAATAAGACAAAAACAAATTTTAAAAATAATCTAATATATATTAATAAAATATGTATACGTATTTATTTCTCTATCGCTCTACCCCTCTCTCTTTCTACCTCTCTTCGCCATCGTCAACAACCATCCCAATCAACCAACAACCACCACCCTCCACGACTTTCAACAACCATCACCGTCACCACTAGCCAACAACTCCCCCACCTGCAACCACAGCCATAAAACAACCACCACCAAAAAAGATTCACCGCCACTAACCCTCCTCATGGCCACCACCACAACCGCACCTCCCCACCATTAGCCCACTGATTCAACCCTTAACTTACACCCTTCGATTAAACACCCCCCCCCCCCCACACATCCTTCACCGTAGTCCTCCACCAAATTACCATGAATATGTACCATCACCACAACCCCCTAGAATATGTATAACGAACCTGTTAATAATCCAGCTTCAACAAAATCAAACAAGCTGCTGAATCCCCAATAATCTTTCTCAATGTAGATGCACCCTCACCCTCAGCAATCTAATTTCAATGAAACTAAATTTCAAATTAAGCAATCTAATTTCAAATCCAGCCACCTAATCGAAGTGGTTGGCGGCGGCGTTTGGCATCGACGTTTGGTAGTGGGTGGCGGCAACGTGAGCTTGAGCGGTGAAGAATAGTGTTGGTGGCTGTTGGTGGTGATGGACATAGTTAGAGAGATGGGGAGATAGGTAGATAGAGAGATACCGAGTGGTGGTGGTGGTGGTCTGAAAGTTTAGAGAGATGTAGGTTGGAGAGAGGGAGGAAGATAGAGAGCAGGTTAGAGAGAGAGAGAGAGAGAGAACACAAATTTGTTTTTTATATATAGCCCTTGGATATTAAAAATTTACACAATAGTCCCTGTAATGGTAAAAAGACAAATATGCCCTCATGTGCTAGTCATGTGACCAGATTTTAACTGAAAAATAAACTGGGTTAGGGGTAAAGGATAAACCATGCACAATTTTGAAACATTAAGTACAAAACTCATCAATTTTAAAGATAAAGGACACCGCCTGAAATTAGGTATAAAGATAAAAGACAAAATTTGAAATTCACTCGAAGTTTTATAAGTCAATTGTCACACCCCGATAAAGCCATCAGAGCTGGGTGTGATCTGACTGGTATCTTCATTGCACAGCGGAAGTGTTTGAAATGCTAAAACTTCTAGAAAGTGATCGCCAGCTAAGTACTCGAATTCCCATGGGTTCTCCTATTCTAACCGTGCCATAATTTGTAGTTGTAACCTGAGAAAGAAACATGCAAAAAAAAAATCAACATAAAGTTGGCGAGTTCATAGTTTGTTCGAAAAGATTTTAAATAAATCTTTTTGGTAACCGATTTAAATATTGTTAATAAACCATTTTTCTCGACACATCGATTGAAAACTTTGTATTTGTATAAACTCTCGTATACAAAAGTTCTGTAACTGTAAGATGTATTTGTATCAAAATCGGTATGTAAAGCGTCTATGAAATCGTGATCATTAATGGCTTGCAAGGACATTAATATGTGTGACGACATAGGAAACATCCAAACCTAGACGATTCTGCCGATTAACCTCGACTGTAGACATGTACAAATCGTTTTTTTTTAAATCGGTTCCGGTTAAAAATCGGTTTTGGTTTTTTTTTTTTTTTAAAAACCGGTTATTGAATAACCGGTTTTTTTAAATATACTAACCGGTAATAACCGGTTATAAAAAACCGGTTAATTTGATTAAAAGCCGGTTTAAAAACCGGAAAAAAAAACGGTTACAAAACCGGTGGGCTGAAATTTTTTTTTTTATTTTCTTGGTTTATTTTTTTATGGCCGAAAATGAAGTATTGTAATATAAAAGTTAACTACGAAAATCTAAAATTTTAAATTATAATATGATTAACCTTTGAAGCAAACGATTGTTACATAACATTGAACCGTGGAAGTATGAACGATAAACGAAAAAAATTAAGGGCGTACACTTAAAATATTAATCCGCAAGAACGTCCACACTTATATATATATTTTTTTAGTGGGACTACAATAGAAATAATATATCTTGAGCTTCGTTTATTCTTCTTCGCTTGAACCCGAAGTTGAACTATTGCGAAGGAATTCATCCAATGCGGCTTCTTCATCGGTCATTGGGGTTGTCAATTCGGCTTGGACCTCGTCCTCGTACACTTCGCCTTCGTATTCCAAATCATCATCGAGTGTGCGTATGTGTTGACATCTTTCCGCCGCATCCAAGTAATCTTTCAAGCAAATCGACATCTCAACCGCCTTTTTTGTTAGTCGAGTCCTCCTTATCGAGATCACCCTGCCACTAATAGAAAAAGCACTTTCCGAAGCTACCGTGGAAGCTTGGACCGTTAGTAAATCTCGGGCCATTGTGGCTAAGATCGGAAATTGATCTTCCTTACTTTTCCACCAAGCCAACAAATCAAAATTTTTAAACTCGTGTGAAGTCATTGTTTGTAGAAAGTTCGACCCACCATACCGACCAAGTTCGCTACTAGTGGTGTTACTACTGTACATTTGACTCGACTCATCAAACAATTGGTTATAAACATACAAATCTTGGTCTTCCATACTAGAAGAACCTTCGCTGAAAGCGGCATTTCTCATCGACTCGTGAATGTGTGACGTGGTTGCACCATATTTTGTTACATAAACGTCATACATTCTTGAAAGTTGATCATTGAAACGAATTTTTGCGGCTTCACCAAAGTTAGGGTCTCGATCGGTGTTTAAATTCAACTCGTTTGCAATTTTTTCAATCAAGACCCGGTACCAAAAACATTAAAGCAAGGGTTTAAAGCGGCGGCACAAGTGAAAACCGCCGGTAGTTCGCTAAAATATTTTCTTAGTTTTTCCTTCATTGTTTCCGCCATATCACAATATGGCCTACCTCTAACCGCCATCTCGTTTAATTTTAAACACATTTTAAACAAATTGTGAAGCACCAAAGAACTTGTAGGATAATAGACACCCGATAAAGTTTTTGTTGATGTTTTGAAAACTTGAAGCAATTGTGTAACCGTTTCAATAGTAGCCCAACCCGATGGGTGGTAAGGCGAAACATTCCTACGACTAGACAAAGAGTTATGAAATTCTATTAAACTTTCTTTTTGCAAAATAGCCTTTCCAAACATGATGCAAGTCGAGTTCCATCTATGAGCAACGTCCCAATTGGGTCCTAAGCATATTTGACCCGCTTCATTACACATTTTTTTTTATATTTTGAATGTCTACGTGTGTTACTATATATATGACGTAACATTTTTTTGAAAGCTTCCTTTTGTGGTTCAATAACCTTTAAACCGTCTTGAACGGCCAAATTAATTATGTGTGCAATACATCGACTATAGAAAAAAATACCTTCACAAATCGGTTTGTATATTAATTTTAAATGCATTACCGAAACCGTATTGTTTGAGGCATTGTCGAAAGATATTGAAAAAATTTTGTTTTTCAATTTGTGTGTTGCAATAGATTTGTCGATTGCTTTATAAATAGCTTCACCGGAGTGAGGGTAATCAAATAATTTAAAAAAAATTATGCGTTTCATCATTTGCCACGTCGATTGTTCAATCCAATGGGCGGTGACACAAATATATGAGTCAGGTGAACCGTGCGGTACGGACCAAACATCGCTAGTCAAGTTAACACCGGTTTCTAATTTTTCAAAATAAGAAATTAATTCTTGTTTAGCATTTTTCCACAATTTCAAACAATCTCTCATAAGAGAAGCACGACTTACATCGGTGTATCGTGGTTGGAGAGTTCTTTGAACCATCTTTGTGTAGCGTAGTTTATGAAAGTGTTGAACGGCAAACTTTCTTGGATTACAAACTTCGCCATTTCCTCCCTAGCCATTTCGTAATTGTAGGCGAACAAAGAAGCGCATTCACTTGCCATGGAGCTTTGACCACTAGCGGGTTGTTGTTTCAACGCTCTGCAAAATGGTTTTTCGATGTGTTGTCTCAATGTGGTGTTTGCGGTTTCGGCGTAGAAACCATTACAATGGTGACAACATGCTTTTTTTCTCCTGTTGGCCATCTCGCACAAATCGAAATGTGCCCAAACTTCGGGGTTGCGCTTCGTTGGAATAACACGAATCACCGTGTC
Organism: Scalesia atractyloides; assembly: GCA_947069175.1. NCBI lineage: Eukaryota > Viridiplantae > Streptophyta > Magnoliopsida > Asterales > Asteraceae > Scalesia > Scalesia atractyloides. The sequence continues at coordinate 19,309,119 of CAMTDV010000026.1, forward strand.
CGTTGTAGACTCGCCAATGTGGACCGAATCATGAGCACTAGAGCTTGCCATGCTTTTTCAAGAAATATCAAACAAGATTTTGAGTGTTTTTTAGAGTTTTTGGAGGTTTAGAGAGTGGTGTGCTTGAACCCAAACACCTACAACCCTTATATACTAGTTGGGGATGATTTTTAGGCCAAAATAAGTCCAAAAAAACGGCTAGGAGCCTCCCAAACGGTCATATGACCGTTACTATAACCTTACCGTTTTTAACCGGTTTTAAAAACCGGTTTTTTATAATGGTACCGGTTAGCCGGTTTCAAAACCGGTTTTTAACCGGTTTTAAAATTAACCGGTTAAAAAACCGGTTTTAAAATTAACCGGTTAAAAAACCAGTTTAGGTTGTAAAAGTTCGAACCGGTGGGTAACCGGTATAACCGGTTACTACCCGAACCGGTTTCAAAAAAACCGGTTAAAAAAACCGGTTTTGGTTTTTTTTCCGGTTTCGGTTGCGTAACCGATTTTTTTGAACACGTCTACTCGACTGGGACAACAAATGCACTCTTTCGTGTGGGTCCATGACCAAGAGTGGGGCTCGCCAACACCCGCTAGATCTAACCTTTGTACCGTGGTCTTAAACAAGATTAATGGTGCTTACGTCCACCCTATTCGCACATGAGCTAGTTATTTCATTCCCTAGCTTATCATACCATAGACATGTATTTCCCCCGATATTTGTAAAACTGTAAAACATTTAAGATGAAAAGGGGGACGGAGTTCTTGTGTCTCGCACAAATGAAGATGAGCCTTGCCCGTTTAAGTCTGTAAGCGGGACCAACCAGTCCCCTTGTTTGTAAGTAGGACAAACCAGTCCTTATGTCTGTAAGTAGGACCAACCAGTCCCCTTATTTGTATGCAGGACAAACCAGTTCCGTAGTAACTAGGATCTTCCCGTCACTAGTCATGAAACTCATGCACGTTTCGAAAATACGCGAGTGTTTTGTAAAACCGGTATGTTTAGCATAAACCTTTCGTAGACTATTTAAGTTTATTGAAATTCATTTGCCACATGGTTTAGAAATAACCTTTTGTAAACCATTTGAGTTTGTTGGAGTTCATTCGTATCACGGTTTAGAAATCTGTTGTTTTCATTCATCGAAATATTGTGTACTTTGCAAAACTTGCATGCCTTTCCACCCCCGAAAATATTTATAAAAATGTAAAGCAATAAAAAGTGGGGGTTATGAACTCACCTCGATATCCTTGTGCAAAGCTAGCATAATATGATTCTGTAATGTCGTTTCCAAAATGTGACTCGCTAGCATGCAATCTATAGCATTCCTATCAAGGAATAACTTATAAGTTTCTAATAAATTTACGTAGTTAAACTACGTGTCATCGAGCTCTACCGAATCGCTAACCGAACGATTCGAAGGTAGGTTGTTATCTAAATGGGAACAAATAAGATATACTTGTTAAGTTCCATTTAATTCCGGTGATAGTTACTAAGTCTTGGAAACACTTAGTTTCTGAGAGGTTTAGCGTATCTATATGTTTATATACAATTATAAAAAATATATTTAGGGTATCGTATTACTCGTCTCGATTGGTCGTGCGTGTTACGTAGACAAATGTTGGTATAAAAATATCACACGTTGTAGACTCATAGGATGTGGTCGTATGATTCCCAAGTGGTCTTCGCATAGTCGTAATAATCTTGCGTACATTAATAAAATAATTATATAGTTGGACGCTCGTTATAATCTCCCGGTAATATGTCGTTTATAATTAAGTTCGCAACAAGACGTTTGAAGTAAATAAAGCTTCGAATTCAAGACGTTTAAAGTAGATATAAACAATCATATCATTTTATAAAAGTATACGAATTTACATGGACTCGGCGTTGACTGAGTCGACCGAGTTTGACCCGGGTTGACTCAGTTGACTGAGTTTGACCCGAACTTTTTCGTATCCCGAACCGAAAATCTGAACCGAGTCAACCTGAGTTGACCGCTGTTTGACCAAACCCAAACCGAGATGAAACCAAAACAAACCCAATCGTGAACCGAACCCTAACCTGAAACTGAACCGCACACCAAACCACCAGTACGACCTTCACACGGCCACCACCACCATCACTACCACCGCTACAACCGTCGCCATCACCACCTCTCACCCGAACAACCTGAAAAAGAACCAAAACTGACCAACAACACTGCCGTCGAAAGCGGCGGTTACCCCCGTCGTTGCGGCTCCGGCGACAACCGATGCCTCCATCAGTCGACCGGCTTAAAGCCACCGTGAAATCCACCGCCGCCGTCAGCGGCTCTGCCGCATATCGCCGCTGCCTGTCACCTTCGCGCCACCATAGCGGGGTGGCCGACCCTGCTTTCTTTCCACCGACCTACCTCTCTCTCTCACTGATCTCTCTTTCTCTCTCACCGTTCTCTCTCTCTACCAGTCTCTCTCTCCGATCTGTCTATGTGCGTGTCTATGAGGGTACAAGAGAGGGGGTTTGTGTGGTGTGTGTGTGTGGTTGGCCTAAGGTCGCCGGAATCCGGTATCCGGTGACCGGATTTTAGAGAGAGTAGAGGGATGTCTCATGGGGGCTAGGGTTTCAAGTGGGTTGCGTTGAGAGAAGTAGGAGTTTAAATATGTAGGGTTTTAGGTGGGTTGGGCCTAAAGCCCGTTAGTGCGTGTAATTCTTTCGTGAGGCCCAATAACGTTATTAAGGCTCGCCTTCGCTCCCAAACTTTGTAATGTGTTGCATACTGCTTATCTAGGGTCAAAAGTATATAGAATCATGGTTCGTCGGTCGCGTTAAAATTGCGTAAAATCTCTACGGTTGTCGTTTCTAAACTGTTTTTCGATCCGATTTCAGCTGCGAATAGTAAGACTTGATTACAAAGTTAAATATATCATAATATATTAATATCGAGACGTAACTCAAGTCCGGTGCTTCCGTTTCGTTGTTAATTGCCGGTGCGTTCCGGTTTTCCGTGTAACTTCCGCGTTTGTGCTTCGTAATGTTTAGCAATCCGAATAATTTGCATAATTATAATATATGATAAATATAATCACAAAATTTTTATTTTTAAGCGTTGTCGGTATTTTGTTCGGTGTCAGTTCGCTTAACGTTCAAACGCGCGCTAAAATTCTCGAATATCGCCAAATCGCGTAACGTGAATCAAGTAGACGCTCCTAGGCTTTCCGAAGACCAAATTAAGTTAATTTATGTCAAACTACGCTATGTATTATTGTCTTAATCTTTGTTATGCGCGTAATTACGATCGAAAAGTACTGGTTGTCACATCAATAAGTTAAAAGCAGCTTCAAAATAAGCTAATCCAAACACCCTCATTGTGACATCGATACAATTTTTTTGCTCTTAAGTTCGGCCGATGGGATAGAGATCCAATCTGGACTCGTCCTATAAAGATGCTTCAAATTTTTTTTCTGTAATAAATGTACTATGACATTTTTATTATGAAGTTTTTGACATGTTTCTCTGATGTCTTCAACAACGATGTAAGGTCTTTTTTGCGTTGTTTAGAAAGCGTTAAGTAGTGGTTAGGACCTAAACAAGGATTAGAACTAATATGAGTAATAGGTATAGAGTATAACTTATTCTTAGTTGTTTAAACATATGGATTATTGGAATTAAATCTGATGCTATATTATATTACTGGTGTCATATCTCTAAACATCTGCTTCCAGTGTATCATTTACCTAAAAGATAGTGTAAACATTCCCTTCAAACATGTATAATACGACAGTTACTTGCTAATGGGGGTGGTGAGGGCTGCTTTACTTCTAGGTGGCCAGGCCAATTAAGCGTCTTACTACAGTTTGTGTATTGTTCTTTATGTAAACAACATGACATGAACATACAAACACCATATGAAAAGGAACTTGTATATTGTAATTTGTTGCAAAATGATACATACTATTGGCGCCTATCAGATATGAATTAAAAAGCAAATGTTGTTTACAAGGAAATTTTTAGAGAATGATGATTACTTTATATTTCTTTCATTTGTAATTTATATTTTTTGGATTTTGATTGTTGAATGAAAATGAAGTTTCAATCTTTGTTGTTTTCTTTATAATTTTCTTATTACTTGTCAAATTAAATTGTTCAAACCCAAACCCGCAACACGGCTAGGTAATTTAGTGTAAATATATGACAGCTGTCCTCCACATGTGTTTGAATTTTAAATTGCACATGGTCCGTTATATTCAGAATCCCGCTTCCGTATTTGAAAATTTACCGTTGATACCCATTATCTCTGTATAAATATAACATTCTTCCTCCGCCCCACCACTAACAAACCCTAATTCCATTCACCATTTTCTTTCTACTTCAACCACAAATATGCGTGAGATTCTTCACATTCAAGGAGGGCAGTGTGGCAACCAGATCGGTGCCAAGTTCTGGGAGGTTGTCTGTGCCGAACACGGCATCGATTCCACTGGCCGCTACCAAGGCGATACAGATCTGCAATTGGAGAGGATCAATGTTTATTACAACGAAGCTAGTTGCGGGAGATACGTTCCAAGGGCTGTGCTCATGGATCTTGAGCCCGGTACCATGGACAGCCTTCGATCTGGCCCTTACGGTCAGATCTTTCGACCTGATAACTTTGTTTTCGGTCAATCCGGTGCTGGAAACAACTGGGCCAAGGGCCACTACACCGAAGGGGCTGAGTTGATCGATTCCGTTCTTGATGTCGTCAGGAAGGAGGCCGAAAACTGCGATTGCCTTCAAGGTATTTCTTTGTGACATTTTATCAAACACATTGTAGGCAGTAATTTTGATCATGATTTTTTAGGGTTTTGGTTTTGGTTCTGATTTGGGTATTCAATATTCAGGGTTTCAGGTTTGCCACTCGTTAGGAGGGGGAACCGGATCGGGAATGGGTACTCTCTTGATTTCAAAGATTAGAGAGGAATACCCCGATCGGACAATGCTAACTTTCTCTGTATTCCCTCCCCGAAAGTGTCGGATACTGTCGTTGAGCCGTACAACGCCACGTTGTCGGTTCATCAACTGGTCGAAAACGCTGATGAGTGCATGGTTCTTGATAATGAAGCTCTTTATGATATCTGTTTTAGGACCCTTAAGCTCACTACTCCAAGCTGTAAGTTTGTTACTGATTTCATATTTCAGTTTAACCAACTGTATTTAAAACAATAGATTGATTGATTTTGTATGTAACAGTTGGAGATCTGAACCACTTGATATCTGCAACAATGTCTGGTGTAACCTGCTGCCTTCGGTTTCCTGGGCAACTGAACTCCGATCTGAGGAAGCTGGCAGTAAATCTTGTTCCATTTCCCAGGCTGCATTTCTTCATGGTTGGATTTGCGCCTCTCACATCACGCGGGTCTCAGCAATACCGAGCCCTAACCGTCCCCGAACTCACCCAGCAAATGTGGGACGCCAAGAACATGATGTGTGCAGCTGATCCACGACACGGGCGATATTTAACAGCATCCGCAATGTTCAGAGGGAAGATGAGCACCAAGGAAGTGGACGAGCAGATGATCAATGTGCAGAACAAGAATTCGTCTTACTTTGTGGAATGGATTCCGAACAACGTAAAGTCTACTGTGTGTGACATCCCGCCCACCGGGCTGAAAATGGCGTCCACGTTCATTGGGAATTCAACTTCGATTCAGGAGATGTTTAGGCGTGTGAGTGAGCAGTTTACGGCGATGTTTAGAAGGAAGGCTTTCTTGCATTGGTACACGGGTGAGGGTATGGATGAGATGGAGTTTACTGAGGCGGAAAGTAACATGAATGATTTGGTTTCGGAGTATCAGCAGTACCAGGATGCAACCGCTGATGAGGAGGGAGATTATTATGAGGATGAAGAGGAGGAAGAAGAAATAGGACAGGAAATGTGAGGTTTTTACTATTAGAAGTTTAGTATGTGGTGAAGGGTGTTTGTTTGTTTGTGTTAGGATATTGAGAATCACTTTCTCTAGAATTTCTAGTTCTAATATTCATTTCTTGCTTTACAATTACTGGAAAATCCAAAATATGCATAACATGTGACCAACATGGAAATAAACCAACCTGGAATACCTATGCAACTGCAAAACATCCCATACATCATATAATTCCAACACACGAGTGCTTATTTGGGTTTAGTTTAGTCATTGTTTTTTTTGAACTGCCAACTAAAATTCTCATTATATAAACAGCTAGCAGGTTGCTACAGCATAAGCCAAATACATATATTACAGTCACCAAAATAAACCAAACATAGGTTCCATCCAAGTTTGTATAAATTCCAATCTAGCGCTGTCTCCTTGGAGTGTGCTTTAATCCACAACATACTCATGGTTTTAATCTCCCCAAAACTCCTTATGCAAGGAGCATTGCTGATTCTGGAACACTGATTCATTTCTGCACCTCCAGATCAGAGGTGTAAGACTAACCGCATGGATCGCTTTTTGGAACTTTATGGGACCCACCTACGTACTCGCTAAGGTTATAAATATCCATGGTTTGGAAAGCAAAGATAGGAGGCACCTTGCACCATTGTGAAATCAGACCCCAGACTGCCTGCGTGAATCCATGCGCCACGAATAAATGCTAATGTCCTTCTCGATAAATGCCAAGTCAGCCCTCCAAGCCATTATCCCTACCTTTCTTGGCACCCAATTATTCCATTTAAAAAGAAACTCTGGTACTACGTATCGATGCGCTTGTAAATTCCGCTTCAAGCTACTAGTCGTGTATATCCCGGACCCATCTAAGTGCCACTCCAACTTGTCCTTTTGGATAATTCCACATCTTTGATCATATTTTGAAGGTCAGAGAGCTCGTTTGAACACCAACCTTTTACATACAAAAAGTTTTGACCAAAGCCAACTTCTAATACAGATTCAACTATGTTGACTTCCTACAAATGACTTTCAATTTGTAGTCACTTATTTGAGAATGCATCCAATCAGGTGCTTTGAACCTCCAAGAATCGATATTTTACTTTTAGGCCAAAAACTGACTTATTTGCACAAAAAAAAAGCACACCCAGAAAATGCATTGATGGGTCTATTGCAATGACCTCCATTCGTTTGCATTTTTTCACTGCCATCATTAACCAAATCGACAGAAGACAAATTCATAGACATGAATCCTCCATTCCAATACTCAATTAACTTTTTGTTACACTTACACATGACAAGCTAAATGATCCCCATGAGAATGTGATATAAAAAAAAGAAGTATGTAGAGATCGATATGCATTTCATGGGGATTATCTTGATGTGAATCACTTTACCAACACAAAAAGGCGATGATAAATCACTCTACAAATTACACAGCAAGTCCTTGTGGTTTCATAATTCCTTCCTTCTACATTAAAAGGTAAGACTTTTAAAAAACAATGTTAATTGATGATCTATTTATGATTGAACAACACAATACCATAGTCCACCTTCACACCCACCATTGATGTATATTAGACTGTCAAAAGATTCATTCACCGAGGGCTGGAGCTGATGGTTTCTTCGATCATCATCGTCGCCTACCCATGTTACATACGCATCATTTTTGCTCTTGTACAATCTCGCTAAGATTTAAATCTGCTATAGTTTCCTTCCCAAATAACGTAAACCCAACAGTCGCCTGCAACACACAATTATATCATGTTATTTTTTAACTTCCAACATAAAAGAGTAAGGTACATGGATGGTCCCTGTGGTTTACCAAGATTTTGGATTTGCTCCCTAATTTTTCAAAAGTACACAGATGGTCCCTGTACTTTGTAACACATTTAGTCCCTAACTAACAATCTAAAGGTTTCAGCAGGTCCATGTTAGGAACTAAATGCGTTACAAAATGCAAACTACAGGGACCATCCATGTACTTTTAGGCAAAGTCGGGAAACAAAGTGTAAACCATAGGGACCATCCGTGTACTTTTGGAAAGCTAGAGATCAAATCCAAATTTTTGGTAAACCACAGGGACCATCCGTGTACTTTACTCAACATAAAATGACCAACTAATTTAACTGTGCAAAAGGAACGAATGCTTACCAGTCCTCTTTTTTTATCCAGCTTCTTTACAGTGCCTGAAAAGTCCACAAAATCTCCAGACACGATTCGCACAGTAGACCCTAAAAGAGTCTGTTTTCTACTCTTTGTCTTGTTTGATGTTTTTTTAACAGAAGGTGAAACCAATGATGCTTGCTCTTCTTCAAAAGCTTTATCCGCTGCTTCCTGCTTTTCCTTTACTTCTTCAAATATTGATTCCATGTCATCTTTGGACACGGGCCTCGGTTTGTTAATCTGTCGTTTTCTGCAACAAGAAACCTACCTTTGAATAAGATTTAGGAAATAAAACCTGCTGATAAGCAGCTTGAAGGACAAGTGTTTACGTACGTATTTCCAACCATGCGTCCAACGAATCCTCCAACCCCTTCACAATCTTCTCTTATGAAATTGTGGAGTTCCCTATTTAGTTGCAGTGTATAAACACACAGCCCGGATATAGAGGCTTTGGTTTAACTGATATCTTTCCGTTCTTCAGCTTACTTTTCTCATGCACGGCTGCATCGAATACCTAATTCACAAATGTTGTGAAAGAAAATGAGAAAATAAATAAATAATTATATAACATGCTTTTTGGAATTATTAACCCCCTAACAGTTGGAATAACACTATTAGCCACTGGTTTCACAAGTGCAGTTAATGTCAAATGCTGGTTTCACAAGTACAATCCACGTATCTAAATTTTGATTACACTTCTAGACTATGATTGTGTGTATAGAAGGGTTACACAGGGGCTCTATATATTGATTGCGTAGGGCTCTACTCTGCGCATGGTTGGATAATGGATACTATACATACCTCTGAGACTATGATACTTCAAATTAAAATATTAAATACATGACTAGTCTAGTATTATTCTTGGATATCAAGAGTGATTACTATCATAGTCGTCAATAGTGATTGTAGCGATCGCTATAGCACGCTATGTAGTGTATAGGTATAGTGTCCCTATTAGGGTTGTAGCGATGGACAGCGAGAATAGCGACACCTTATTTTTTTTGTTTTCTTTAATATAAATAGCAATTAAATATAGCTATAAAATAGCTAATTTATAGGTTTTTGTTAAATATACATGTAAAATAGCATATATACAAGGGTAGTTTATATAATATACATATCATTTTTTTTTAAATTTCTTTTGTAGTTTATCACTATTTATAAAATAGCCGCCTGCTATTTATCGCTATTCGCTATGTAGCATATAGGTACCTTACCGCTATTCGCCATTAACAACTATGATTACTATATTGAATCTTGTCACTATGAAACTCCTAAGCAAAGTGAGTAGCATGAAAAAGAATACTAACAAAACACTATGGTCTACCACATGGGTTGTTTTATCTACTATCTATGTCAGCTAGAGTGCTACTTAATTAGCCAAGAATCCTGATTAACAGAGACAAATAGTTAGCCTAAGGGCTAATAGTTAAAGTGAGAATCACTAGATAACTAGAGACCAAAGGAACCACAATTTAGTCTTAGATCATGGAACGTAGGGAACGGTTATTGCTCATGGAGTGGAAGAGAAATAAGAAGCGCAAGATTAAAATACGTTCCTAATTATTTAATGGTTCTCATTTGAACCTTGGTCAATTAGCCAAGAATCCTTATTAATAGAGATTTAGAGACACATAGTCAGCCCAACACGAGTTAATTTATCTTATCTTACTACACCCAGCAAACTAAAATAGTTCAAAACACTGATAACTGATTATTAGACTAGTGCCTCTTAACAAGAAAACAATCTATGGCAATTTGTCTAGTCCTTAACAATGTTGTAAAACTAGGTTAGAAGGCCGAGTACTCGCTAAAAGGTACAATGCCGAGACGATTTTCTTCACCTCAGCCTAATTACTCAGAATCTATTAAAGACGGTCAACGTCAGCAAGAATCGGACTTAGCCAGTCTTCTCAGGATGAGTTTGACTTGCAAGAAAAATAAACAAAATTTCTCTGTCTATAAAATTAATGAACGGATATCAATTATTGAAATACTTTAGTATCCAAACATGCATCTTTTTTATTTATACGTTAGTAAATTTAGAATATTTGACATATTATATATGATTTCCCATAAATAAATTTCTTTATAATTTATCATATCCGAATACTCCCTGAGTACTCTCCGCCTACAACTCCCTGGTCGACCGACCTAGAAGCGCCTAACGACCATGGTCATTAAGAAGAATACCATATGCAATAAATATTGTTCCAATTTCACATTCTAATCTTAACATTAACGACTTAACATTCTAATTGACAATAACATTAACATTTACTGAATTGACAACAAACCTTGAAGTCGACATCAGGATAATACTTATGGAGGGCCTGCAGCATCCTCTCAACAGTATCCTTACCTCTAGCCCTGGAGACCTTGAGGATCCACCTTGGGGACCCAATTCAGAGAGTTTGTCAAGGTTAAGTTCTTCCTTCCAGGAGTTAAACTGCTTCTTGGGCTTCTGTAAGAGCCTCTCTTCCACGTCTTCCCTCCAACTATAGCTTCTTTTTTCGTCTCTCTTGAGGTTCCTGAGGTCCCTTTTCTCTTTGGGCGATAGAACAAGTGTGGTTGTTTGTTGGAGAGTAGTTGCCCGGAGAAGAAAAGGTGTGGTTGTTTGTTTCTTTATGGTGAAGGGGAGAGAGAGGGGACGCCATGAGAGTAGAAGAAGCTCTTGATCCATCCTCTTTAGATTTCGTCTTATCACCTTAGGAAGGATTAACTCGTTTATTTTATTTTGAGTTAATTACTGTTTTCGTCCCTTTAGTTTGTAAAAAATCACTATTTCAGTCCATTAGTTTAAAAATTGCACTTTCAGTCCCTGTGGTTTCACTTTCGTAACCATTTCAGTCAAACTCGTAACCATTTCAGTCCTGTACTTACCGAATAAATGGATTGAACTGGTTACAAAAGTGAAACCACAGGGACTGAAATGGTTACAAAAGTAAAACCACATGGACTGAAATTACAATTTTCAAACTAATGGACTGAAATAGTGATTTCTGATAAACGACATAGACGAAAAATTAACTCTTTTATTTTTCTCAAAGTTGCCCCTTTTTTAGTCTTAGACCCACAGAAAGCCCAACTTATTGAAACAGACTATCGAATTGTGCTTCTCTCATAACATTTTATGAAACAGACTATTGAATTGTGCTTCTCTTATAAAATTATATGGAAACAGACTAATTATGTAGCTTACTTAACAGTTCTTGCTAAAAGCAAAACCCCAACCATCTATTATTTGTCTCTTTAATCTTCTTTACCTAATAAATAAATAACTCAAAATATCACATGTTATAAAAGTGAGAGGAAAACTCTTCTATAGCTAAGTGATAAAACTCACACTAGAGCCAATCACAACATGTTAAGTTAACTCCCCTCTCCCATCTCCTTTCTACACTCAATCACAATGGATGCTCTCCTCTGTGAGAGTCGGGAGTCCATTTTCTAATTTATTTTAAATTATATATTAATATCATCATTTGTAAAAACAACTTTTTCGACATAAGAAACTGATAACAAAAAATATCATGATTGTATTTCGGCTCCTCGTTAAAATAATCTGTCATAAGGGTCTCGTGGCGTTTCTCTCGATCAAGATGGATAAATCTTTTTTTTTACTAAATGTGCTCGTGTCTTCTAGCTCGACTTGTTCGACAATATTTAAAAAAAATATTAGCTGCTATCGGCTTGAGGAGCTATCGTCGTCGGTAATGTCGGGTGGAAGAAACAATGATATTTCACCCGCTATATTCAAAAGTAGGATTTTGTAGTTTGAGAGTGAGAAGTGTTTTGGAGTTGTTAGAAAAATGAAATGTTACTTGTTTAATAGAAAACAATTTTTTTTTATTTGAACGACAGATAGCTGTTGTAATCTCCAATGGTCAAAACAAGCAACAGAACGTTCCTTTTTTCATTGGTGACAACACACCGAAATTCAACTCAAACATGGAGGTGACCGAACTCCCTGCACCCCTTTACCGCTCGATGACCCAACTTCCTGCACCCCTTTACCGCATACGTTCCCCCTAATTATGTAAGCCCAGTAAAAGGTTTCTGTGGTTCTTGTATTTGCTTTTTATACTCTACTGATTTTTGGTTTTTTTATTCCTTTCAAATTCACAAATCTTTATTACTAACTATTTAATACTTCCTCTGTTTAACCCGTGTAATACAAGGTTTCTAACCTAGTATTATGATATGTATAAAACCCATGACCGGTATCTATAGTTATTACCTTTTTATTTTGTCTTGCCACATGTACGTCATTCCGGTTATCTCCTCCACCTGAACTTACCTTAAGCATCCAATTTCCATCGATGAATGGCATTCATCGAAACCTGAACTGATTCCCTCATGAAATTGCTATTTGAACCCTACATCGATGCCTGAAGTTTTCATCTAAATCGATCCCTCGCATGAAATTGTTGAACTCTTAATTAATTCTTCATAAAGTGAGGCTTGAACCTTAAAATTGCTACTTCATGTTTTCATCACTATTAAGATTAAACATCGGTTCTCTTCGTGATTAAGGTAACTGACATATACCCTATTGATAACATTTTCTAATTATTGTTATGTGATTTTGATTGTGTTGCTTCCTCATCTAGTTTGATTTTTGGATTCGGAAAAAGTATTTGACTAATTAATTAGAGAAATAAATCATGGATAAAATCAATGTCGCAATGTAATTGTCGTTATGTTTAATTAGTCTCCTATACTAGAATGCCAAACTGTCATTTTCTTTTAAAAGATAAATATAAAATGGTTACCTATTACACAATTGTCACTATTATTTACAATCATTGGTGATATTAGTGCAGACGCCTTGTTAGTTTGTTCTCTTCTCACTAAAAAAGGTTTCCTTAAACGATTATCCCCATATATATAATACACGCCTTTGATCCTTTTAAAATTTGTAAGAACTTTGAATGCTCTTTGATTACTTGTGTTCTTTAACCTTTTTTTTTAAATATATTTACAATTTTGTTTAATTTTTTTTTCACATACTGATATAAATTTTATTGAAAATTAAGTTGTATTCAAATTAAAGTAGTACTTTGGAATTGTAAATTGTACAAAGTTTTGATATCGTAACGAACTGGGCCGATGTTTTCCAAACAAAATCGGTACTGGTACCGCTACCGGTAGTTAATTGGGACCGGTGTCGGAAATTTTTTAATGATTTTCGATTTATGCCATAACATAATGAATCGATACCAACCAAACAACATCGGGTTCCGTATTGATATTACTAGAACCGGTGTCAGTATTCACCTCACGTGTTGATATCCTTTGGCATATCCTGGCTATATATTTTTTCCTATAGTTATTTCATGTTTTTTTTAATTTCAATCCGAGTCTGTTGAGCCACCGCAACACACAATCATTGTTATCTATAATAGTCATTTCCAATTTCGTTATGTTATCAAATACCAAATAGGGTGGTTAGAGTCGAGCCTGGGGAGAGCAGGGAAGGTGCGGCTCGACTAAGCACACCAACCCCAGTTCTTGGTTTTCTTTCACTGCAAAATGATGATTAGTCAGTGATCCCCTGCGTCATTTGAGGTGGAAGTTGATGATCGAATCAGATGCACGATGATCGAGATCCTCTTTAAGGACATTAGTGGCTATAGTTCTTGTCAAGCATAGATGCATTTAAGAGATGTCGGTAAATTGTTCGGAAGGGCGTGTGTAAACAGAGAACAATATATTAAGACATACTACTGACCGTCAGTGAGCTCCAGCGAGCCTGTAATATGGTGGGATCATCTGTTTGAGATTACTTACCTTCCATCATATTCGGAGCTTGCTTACCGTAGAGATTTTGTCTATATATTCCTTTCATCCTCCCAGGGCAGGTGGTATGGATGTTATTATTGATGGTGAGGAGTAGGCTGATCGAGCTATACAATTTCGATTATGGAGAGCCTAATTAGATGCGAAAAGTCATGTTTGCATGGATAGTGGGTGTTTTGGTCAAAAATCGGTCTAAGGATAATGTCACCAAAAATTGTTTTGTGAGGTAGAGTGCTTGTATGAACACGGCAATTGCAAGACTTGAAATGTAAATGGAACACAAGGATTTGTACGAGGAAAAGCCCTTGATCACTAGTAGAGTACCGGCATAAAAACCTCGATGGTGAAAACTATCAACCACCAAGTACATTAATTAATGGAATCAAATACAACTTCGGACGTTGATCAAGTGTTGTACGATGAACGTATAATTGCTAAGTGTGTTTGAGTGTGAGCTCTTAGTTTGATGTGTATGTGTGTAAGCGAATGTGTGTTAGCTAAATCACTTGCTCAACCCCTTTTGAATATAATAATAACAACTAAATCCGGAATAGTCGTTTGACCCACATCCTCATTCATAACCGTTTGGAAAATGGTCACATGCTAGCTCCCCCAACAACTTATCACCGATATTCCAGCTTAGACTTGGTCCACCACGTTGCTTCCCAGCATATAAATATAAGAAAACATCGAGAACAACTGTTAGAAACCACAATAAATATTAAGGATCCTTGACCCTCGGAGGTCCCGTACTACCCATTAAGGATAATTTATCCAGAAGGCGCCTCATAATATGGGATCCATAACACAAAAAATTTTGGCCCTAACAATTGCCCCCAATATGGCAGTTGTGATAAGTGAACACAACTGTCATATTCCCATAATATTCAAACTAGCTATTATGCTCTGAACAATGGGACTTGGCAGGCTATAACCATCATAGCGAGTTTTACGGATTAGATAACTTCTGATTTCCTTTAAAGATCAGACAACTCTTTTGTATATCTCCATCTCAGAGACCAATATTCAGGTATTCTTCTCTCTCTTTCTCTAACTTCTTCTCCGAATTCTTCATCTTATTCTCCCCTTAACCATGTTTGGTTCTGACAGCGTGGGGTATACGAAAAGGTTCCATGACTTATCTTGAGTGATCCCTTACATGGTAACGCCTAAATTCAAGAGAATTGAACGATACATCTAGGGTCTAGCTCCCAAAATTAGGAGCTGTCAGAGAGTAATCTAGGATGCAAGAGGGGTGGAGGTGGAGTCATGAAGATCAAACTACAGAGGTGGATCACCTCCTCCTCCAGCTCATGTGTCGAGCCTAGGAGTTGGCTCGCTGCTCAAGAGTCAGCAAACAAGCGTCATGATCGGCAGGTGGGAGAGGGTGTGGTGGTGGTGGTGGCAGAGATGGTGGTGGATAAGCTGGTGGTGGTGGAGGCATGGCATCCACCTGCCTCTCATGGTCCTAGACCATCTTGTAGAGGATTTGAATCTGAAGCTGCAACTAGTGGACTAGATAATATGTGGTATAGGAAATGTAATGGGACGGGTGGTATGGGTTTGATATGGGCATGCGGGGTGGAGAGTATTGTGACGAGAGGAGCTCAGTAGGAACATGGGAAGATGGGTGAAATGGCTGGTGGTAAGTGTTAGCCTCGTCATACGGTGATAGGACAGGTATATTGGAAGCAAAGATAGGGGATGTGTCAGGGTACTGGGTCGGTCCGCCTCTCTGGAGGCGTCCCACTATCAGTGCATCATCATCGTGAGCAGTAGTGTCATGTGGGGGTGGAGTAGGGGTGCGTCTAGAAGTGGGAGTTACTGGGGGTGTAGATGTTGGAGTAGGAGTTTGGATTGATGTGTGGGTCGGTACAGGGGTGTGATCGGGTGAAGCGATAAGGATGGTATCAAAACTGCTATCAGTGGTGTTTGCTCGTAGTCCATAGTGGTGCAGAGTAGATGAGAATACGCGATCACTCGCGGCAGATGATGATATACAACAACTAAAACCATAGGAGACAACATCTCTAGGATAGATGTGTCTATGACCTCTCTGTCTTCGATATCCTCGTCTAAATGATCCATGTGAAACACAGGGACCTCGTCCTCGTCATTAGACAGGTCCATAATGGGTGGGAAAGCAGCGAGAAGTATAGCGACAATAGGTACATCTTATTTGATCTCGGATGAAGAGTACTTTGACTTGTGGGCTTCGTCCAAAATAACAGCTTGTAGGTCGCTAAATAGTGGAACCCAAATTCGTCCCATAAAGTATAATGTTCCATCTTCCTTTGGCACCAATTGTTTTTCCATACCTCGTAATGATTCTGCTTGAATGTTTTCCGTTTAGAGCGCTTCTTGCTATGTGTCGTGAATCCGAATAGTGAGGTTGGTTTGTATAGTTATTTCCAAAGCTCATACCCTTAAGGTCTTAACTCGTTCCTTGCGTCTCAAGGCATCCGTAGATGAAATCCATTCCTCACATGAAATCGCTATTTGAACCTTAAATTGATGTCTGACATTCTCATCTAAATCAATCCTTCATATGAAATCGTTGAACTCTTAATCGATTCTTCATGAAGTGAAGCTTGAACCCTAAACTGATACCTTGTGCTTTTCATCCCTACCAAAATCAAACATCAATTTCTACATGACTAAGGTAACCACCATAAATCCTATTCTATTGATAACTTTTTTCTAATTATTGATATGTGATGTTGATTGTGTTGCTTCTTCATCTAGTTTGATTTTTAGATACGTTCTTCTCGACGACACCGTTGATGTAACATCCGGTCTCTCGTACCACCAATATTGATCGTTTTGCTCACGGAGAGCTCAAGAATTTGTTTTAGGTTGTCTAAGTGAATACTTCCCAAGAGGTCAACCATACTAATATGACCGCCACCAAAACGAGGCAAAAATCTAGAATCAACAAAAGATAAATATATACGTGCTTGTGCCAAGCTATGCGCACGACCGTGCATCACCAATCATCAAGAAGAAGTTAAAAAGTCAACCCAAGATGGTCAACAAATGTGTCAAAGCAAGACCATGGTCAAACATGAAGAAAACAAGCAGTCATAAGTCATGCATGGTCATGCCTTATTGGGGCCATGCCTCTATCCCATAAGTTAGCAGATATGCATGGCCATGCGTATTCCATAAAAAGTCTAAGCATTATCGTGTGGGACAAATGAAAGAAGAGACAATTATTGTTAGGAGACAACTTGCAAAAAGGAAAAAAAAAACTCTCGTCCTTCTTGTCTCCCCAAGTACAACAAGTACTAGTTTCTAGAAAGCCTTGGCCTCCAAGTATGAAGAAAATGCCAAAAAGGTGTCTTGAGAAGGACGGACATGGTCGTGCCCATACTAAGCATGGTCGTGCCTTAACCATAAATTCACCATGACTCAGCAACTAAGTACGGTCGTGCAAATACTTAGGCATGGTAGTTTTTTAATCAAAATTGACAAGATCAATTTAGTAACCAAACTTTTAAAGTGAGGTAGGGTGCTGCTGAAAACTGTAAGTTTGGTGTTCAGGATCCTTGATTGATTGTTAGGATTCTTAGTTTAGATAAAGATTGTAGGGTAATTAAATTTGATAAAACTATAAGATACAATGTATAATGGATGAATTTTGTAAATAAAGATGAACACAAGCAATATGTTACGGGGGTAAAACCCATGATCTTCTTTGTGAAAATGATCTCAGGCACAAAAAAACCTTGGGAGCTAGAAACTACACAGCTTCAGTTTATAGATAAGTTAAAAATACAAATGAGAGCTATGATCGATTGAAACAAAGTGTTACAGAGCAGTTTGCAAGTGTTTATGAGTGAGTAGTGAGTGTATGATATGCCAAAAACGATCAGATCAAGCCTATTTATAGTACAAAGCTCAAATCAAATCCTAACAAACTTTCCACTATTCCCAAGATCATGAGAAAATGCTATTTTGAACGTTATAGACTGATTCAACTTGTTTTCCACATTTTCTTCAGCCTCTTTAACGATAACTCAAGTATTCTCATCCTATTGTCGTTGCCTAGGAATATTCCTGTGAATGTTACCAAGGGTGGCAAAACCAAGGGTTAGGAGCACCAAAGCTTAGGATCCTGAACCTGTTAGGGATCCCTAGATCTCCGAGAATCCTGGAGGTTAGTTAGTCTTCACTTGTGACCGTTTTAAACGACTTTCTCCTCATCTTCTACACATTTTCTATAACTTCTTGTTCGATTATTCAGGAATGATGCATTCAACATGTTTATATGACTTATTCCACATATTCTTAATTGCACTTCCCGTTTATTAGCATGGACCAAGTCTTAGTAGTTATGATTTACCTGTTAGAACAAGTTAAAGAGAAGGAATAATAATTGGTGAACTAAGTAAGTATTAACCTCAGGATCTTTAGACACTCAGGATCCTTAGACTCTCAGCATCCTTAGACACTCAAGATCCTTAAACACTCAGGATCCTGGAGTGTAGATTTCACCCATAACAATTATCCCAAAAATTTGACAATTGTTATCACCATATGACAACTGTTAAATTTTGTAATCTTGAATCATGTTTCAAGGTTGCGCAACATTCATGTATTATGAGGTAACAGTTGCAAAAAGTGACAGAGCTAAGAAAATAAACTCCCTGATAGAAATTTTTGCTGCCAAAAGAACTTTTCGCCTAGAAACCCCTGTCTCTTAAGCAATCCTAGACACTCAGTTCTTAGAATCCAACATTTCTACTGGTACAGACAGTAGTGGTGGATGGGTCCAGGTTTGGGATGAAGCCTGGATCACCTATTTAATTTCCTATACTTATAATATAGTAAAGATGCTTTTGACTTATCTACCATGTCTTATTTTTTCTATGTTTCATTATTCTATTTCAAAATGTGGATCCTTATGCATAAACTTGTTATTCTTTTAAAAACCTATGTTCAGGATTCTTAATAAATTTTGTGAACATTCAAGAATAAATGTGTGTTAGCTTTTGTCTTGAAAACATATATATTCTGTGAATAAGTTACCACCATGACATAGTCATTTTTATCCTATGAATTGGATAACTATAAAACATTTTTATAAGAAATGACTTAATAAACATTCATAAGTTTAGAGTATACCTGATCTTCTATCCATTGCTCCTTGTATATTCATAGGATTCTTCATAGTTTTATCTTTGGAATTAATGCGAGAGCTTCCTCATAATAAAAATCCTAATGAAAACATCATAACAGTAACTTGGGACAATCCAAAATTAGAATAGCATGAAAATACTATACACTTAGGATAGCTTTGAAATGCCATAAACTTGTGATAACATTAGAATGCTACAATCTTGGGCTAAACCACTTAGGACCAGCCATACTTTGATAGCGTGAAAACACAATGACCTTGGGACAAGCCTGGTGTGTAACACATCCGTGTTACTCCACTAATAGTTCTATATAATCCAAGGTATATCCAACATTGATGAAATTGTCAACCACATATTTCTATGTGATTGGTCACGCCACCTTGAACTATACCCGGATAACATGTGCTCCTGGCGGGATGTTTAAACCCTATCTCATAAGGAAGGCCGAAAGCAAGCTTCAAATCTTAGAAGGTATTGTATACCTTAAACGTAGAAGAGATGGCCAATATATGATTTTGAATGAGTATCCTTGAGAATTTCTATCTGCAAAAGACCTGACACCTTTGTGAGGGTAGGTGTTAGCTTGGCTAACGCCCCTTTGATGCTTAAGTCAGTATTTTGATATGGAAATAATAATAAAAGAATAAAATTGAAAATAAGTGAGAAAACATAACTGGGATCCTAAAGTTTGGGATGCTTAATAAAATGAATCAGGATCCTACCATCACATGAAGTAAGCATTCAAGTGATTCGCATTCCAAGATCTTGGTAGAATTTCTCCTTCCATTGTAGCTAACCAATATGCTCCCTTTACAACTTCTAAATCAATGAGGTATGGTCTTTCATATTTTGGAGCAAACTTCCCATCACTAGGATTGGTAGTATTCTTGAGTGCCTTCCTAAGAACTATATCACCAACTTGGAATCTACGGATCTTGATATTCTTATTGTATACTTTTGCTAATTTTTGTTGGTATACTACGATCCTAACTTTAGCATAATCTCTGAGCTCGTCTACTACTTCAAGATCCTCAGCTAAGGCTTAGTCGTTAGTTCCTTGGACTATAAGCAAGATCTTGAAGTGGGAACCACCATTTCTTTTGGGATCACAGCTTCAGTCCCAAAAACCAAATAGAAAGGAGTCTAGCCCTTAGCATTATTTGTTGTTGTTCTATCTGCCCAAAGAACAAATGGTAGCTCCTCTTCCCATTTTCTTTTCTTTGCCCCTATCTCTTTTTGAGGTTGTTGATGATGATCTTATTGCTTGATTTTGCTTGACTATTTGCTTAAGGATGTAACATTGTTAAAGTAATCATCTTGATCCCCCAACTTTCACAAAAGTTGGTTGTTCTTTTCCCAAAGAATTGGGGTCCATTTGGGATTCCAACCTAGTCAGGATGTTGTGCTTGATGAAGGATATGACTTCTCTTTCTCCGACTTGAGCAAAAGCTTCAACTTCTATCTACTTGGAGAAGTAGCCTGTCATTGCCAGCATGAACACTTATTCTCCTCAGTGCCTTAGGAAGTTTACCAACAATATCCATTCCCCATTTTATGAACGACCAAGGAGAAATTATAGGATGCATTGGCTCGGCGGGCTAGTGTAAGATGTTGCTATGTCTTTGGCAGGCCTCACACTTATGGGAATGCATCATAGCATCCTTCTTCATAGTTGGCCAATAGTATCCTGTCCTCAGGATCCTTGAGAATAGTGCCCAACCCATAGTATGGTTGCCACAATCTCCTTTCATGAATATCCATCATGACTTCTTGTTTTTCTAGTTCCCTCAAGCATCTCTAGTATGGACCCACAAGAGATTTTCTATACAAGACATTTTGTAAAATAATAAATGGGATACATGATTCGGAAGGCTCTAGGACTCTTTTCATCCTTAGGAATCTCTCCATCTTGTATATACTGCTTGATAGGATATATCCATGATCCTCTAGATACTTTTGGTTCTTGATCTTGAATTTGGGATCTTGATTCTCCGTCATGATCTAGCACTTCTAAGTTAGCTACTTCATCATTTTCCTGTGTTGCGATTTTAATTGCTAGATCTAGGATATGTAGAACTGGTATCTTTGTTCCTTCAGGGGATTCTTAGAGCTGAGGTCAAATTTGCCAAGGCATATGCTTCAACATTTTCTTCTCTAGGAACCTGCATCACACTAAACATCTCGAATTGTGTGGACATTTTTTTCACGATCTCAAAATATTGAGCTAGTTTTTCAACCTTTATTGCGTAGGATCCATTAAAATGATTAGCAATTAAGAGAGAAACTACAAATACTTGAATATACCTAACCTTTATCTCCCTAGCTAGTTGTAAACCCACAATCAGAGTTTCATACTTTACTTCATTGTTAATAACATGAAAATTTACAATTTATAGATTGGGCTAATATGCCCCCTATGGCGATTTCAGTAGGATCCCTAGCCCTGCACCCCTAACATTTGAGGCACCATCTGTGTATAATATCAAGTTTTCTTTATTTTTGTCACAACCTGTTCATAGCTCATTACAACTATTATAAGTTTAATATTTAAAACATGATCAAATTATATTTATCACACTTTACATGGTTGTCATGCTTTACATGGAAATCACAAATAAATGATACAATATTCAAATTCATCAACATAAAATAAAACCCAATTTATTAATCTAAGGCATGTCCTACGTGTCCTTGTTTTCAACTCTATCTCAAAATTTTGTACCTATATCATGCGTAAAAAAGGTTTTTGAGTCAACATAAAGTTGGTGAATAGATCTAAATTTAAATTGAACATTTTTCTTTATTACTTAATTTATTTTATTTTAAAAAATATTTAAAAAATAATTTAATATGCAACTTTAAGTGTAGTAGAAAAATCTATATCATCTCACAATAACAACAATCAACACAATAACAACAACATCCAACCAACCACATCAACAATAATGAATAATAGAAACGATGAGATTCAAGCCTCGGAGAGCGAATCTAATGGTGGCGATACTATGTTCAACCTATGGCGGTGGGGAACCTAGTCAACCATGGATCCACAATAGAAACCTGTGACACAAAGCGAGTAAACATATAGATACACACATATGCAACAATGGATACTAGATATAATAGAAACATGAGTGCGTAACACGTAGCGGCACGTTAATTTTTGCATGTATTTATTTAGATAGAAAACAATAGAAACGAGACACATGATACATCCAAAAAATATTTAATGACTAAAAGATGAAGGGGGGGGGATAGGTATACTCACCGGTTGAGAAAAATTTATCCACGACAATGGCACGAAAATGAATGGGCAAAATCTAAAATGACGGGAATAATAGTCACCCTAAAATTATAAATAAATGAAGTGCCAAACGAATCAACAATATATTAATTTTTGAAAATTTTGTTCTCCTATTTCAAGACTTAGATTATTTAAATAATTACTTAGCATAATTTCCAAGTTATTATTATTATTTCAAGAATTATTAAATATGACTAATTCTTAGAACTAACAAATTAATAAATTATAATCTTTCATAAATGTCATAAATTAAATAAGTTCATTAGTTCCATTTAATAATTTTATAATCAGATTTAATGTTTGTCATATATTTAAATTTTAAATTTTAAATAGTACATTTTTAAAGGAATTTATTTGTTCAACAATTCTATAAATCTTTTAATAAGATAATTATCTAAAATTATATAAAAGTCCCAATACATTTATATAATCTAGAAAAATCAGTATAAATATTCATAGAATTATTTATGATAATCTTGTACTTTTAAAGATTAAAACATGTATAAACCATAATAAATCTAATTTAAGTTTTTGGAATCCCAAAAATTATAGAAAAGTTCTATAGAAATTACATAGCACTTATATTACATGTAAAAATCAGTGGCCATATTTATGGAATTTAATTTTTAACATTTTGTATTTTTAATTGATTTTAAATGATCTAACATATATAATTCACAATAAATCCAAATGATGTCTAGAAATTCTCATAGATTATTCAAAAAATATATTAAGATGATATATAACAGTTTTGTACTTTTAGTTTCATCAAAACACAGGTCTAATCCTAAAAGCCTCAAATTCTATAAACAAAGAACTCTAGTTTCAACTATAATTATATTCGAATAAAATGGCCTTCTATCACTGAAATTGATAGAGGGTGTTGGTAGAGGATGAAAAAGCAAGCATAATGGGCTTTCGAATTACCTGGAAAGGTTGAGAATTGAAGAAGAAATCGACGTTTGAAGTTACGAGCCCTAGAAACTTCTTTGATTTAATCCGGGCTGTGTGGGTGATGAAACGAGGAAACCTTAGTGGGGATTTACTTGGATTTTGCAGAGGATTAAAATAGTATAGGTTTCATTGTTTAAGTTGTTGAATTCAGTAAAAATCGCAATTGTGTTCTTGAACACTTTGATGGTGTTGAAACTGAAATATCAAATGATCAGTTTTGATGATTAGGTGGTAAGCATCATCATTCGTAATTAATACGAGTTAAATGGAGATAACCCGAAGTCTATATGTCGTTTCTATAAGGAGATCTGATCAAGTAACAAAATGGGTTCGGGTCGTGGCTGATCTTTTCAGCGAAAGGGGAAAGATGGTGATGTAGGTTTGTGTCCGAGTTGTATATTACATGAGTCCAAGTTATAACACAGAAAGTTGCAATGGTGTAGTGGTTGTGTGTTGCGCTGATAAATCTTGAACCGGGTAGGGACCTAGGTTTGAGTCCCACCCCTACGCTTTTTCACTCTTTTAATTAAACAGTTTTAAAAGTTTACACAATGGCCCCTTAACTGTCTTAACTTATAACACTAACCTAGTTAGTGTCTTTCTTTTATAAGACTAACTACTTAACTAACTTAGTTAACTAACACCTTATACAAATAACTAACTGAGGTAACTGAGTTTACTGACCTAGGTAGTTGATTTGCTTTATTTTATAATTTTCATTAATTACAAAAACAACCCCCTAACTTGTAACTTTGAGATTTTGGTAGTTTTTAACCCTTACAAGTTTAAAACTTGTTTTAACTACCATTTTTAATTTAGTTAATTATTTCCTTTATAATAATTAACCGAACTAACTAAGTTTCGCATATATACCTCTGCTTTTATTCCAATTTTTAAATCCGACATAATACGTTGTAATAATAAAATATTAAAATTAATAAAAATTATAAAATTTCTTATTTTTATTTAATTCGTAAAGGGTCTGGTTTTATAATCCGGGTCAGATTTTGGAGGTTTGATTTTGGTGGATGTTACAGTCTTCCCAACTTTTGGGAATTTTGTCCCAAAATTAGGAGGAAACTGCTCGTATAGGATGAGGTCTGGGGTTTCCATAGACGTAAACGATTTCAGTTCGATTAGTGAATAGTATTAGGACTTGAATGTTAGGATCAGATTGTTCCTGAGGAATGTCAGGTGACAAATGTTACACACAAGGCCTAACATTACTGAGAATACGTTCAACTTAGGATATATCGAGAGTAAAGTTTGGACCAGATTAAAGTGGTAGCATTCTTGATAAGGGTTGCATACCCAAACAAAGGAATTGCTTAACTGCTAAAGGTGTATGACATAAGAGCGCTAATGATAATGTACAGGGTGGCCTGTCATAGGCTATACAGTTATTACATCGTAAGGCAGACGAATTGCGTATCTAGGACTGATTACAACTCGAGAGAAAAACTTGCCCCGAAACTAGTTTCTAACATGAGAGAGTTTGCAAACTGAGTTGTAAAGTAAACTTAGATACCCAAATTGATTTCCATGTTACAACTTGTGATTTTGAA
The DNA here is from genome assembly GCA_947069175.1 of Scalesia atractyloides. Lineage (NCBI taxonomy): Eukaryota > Viridiplantae > Streptophyta > Magnoliopsida > Asterales > Asteraceae > Scalesia > Scalesia atractyloides. The sequence goes on from CAMTDV010000026.1 coordinate 19,333,925, forward strand.
AAAAAAAAAAGATTTCAACAATAAAACACCACAATGATAGAGTTGAACTCACAATGACATAGAATTTGAAACACCGACTACTCACCCAATAAATAAAACCACAAATATACAAAACCCATCATGATTAGTCTAACGCTGTTTTTGATAATATGGCAAAGGCACTTATATATAGGAAGTACCAGCGGCTATCCATCATGTATCTACCAAACTTTCATCTACATCGTTATTCGAATCATGATTGTTGACTCAAACACTGCTTATAAAGAACTTCCCATGACTAGTCTAACGAGACTTTTGATAGTTTAACAAGAACACTTATATATAGGAAGTACCAGCAGTGTATCCACCATGTCCTTATCAATTTTTTCATCAGCTTTGTTATTCAGATCATGATTTACAATAGAAATACAACATACATAGAACGTTTCTTGACCAGTCTAATGAGGCTTTTGATAGTTTGACAAGTACACTTATATATAGGAAGTACCAGTGGTGTAACCACCATGTCCTTATCAAATTTCATCAGCTTCGTTATCGGGTTTTGATCGGTTCTATGCGATGACTCAACCTAATACCTACTAACTAAATAAACGTAACCAAATCCACAACAACCAATGCTTGAGTCTTGCACCCAAAAAGGGCGTAACTGAGTGATGGTAGTACCCACATCCATAATTATGTGGGAAGAGTCAGTATATGAATAAGTGAGACGATACCCACATCGCATAAGTTTGGGAATGGTTAGCTGTGATGAGTGATGATGCGACAGAACATGAACTAGCAATAATAGGACCAAATAATAGTACGAAAAGGCAATAAAATGAAATAACAAAGATATAAAAGGCGATACCATAAAACATCAGAGTAAAGGATGAAAATGATAATGAATTTCAGGATAGTAACGTCGAAAGCATGACAAATTACAATCTTATCAACGGGACATAATAGGATTTGAATTATAGTATCGATTAACGTTAGTGCGAATGTCAAGGATACGGAGTGGAGTAGTAGACAAAGTCGATAATAAGGGAGGACCAAACGTGAAGGCGAATGACAGAAGCAATGAAGTAGTAGAAATGATCTTAACTTTGAATAGTACGGCGATGATTACAATTCAGAAAACTGTAGGGGGTCATAAGATAAACCATAGAAACAACTCATATGTTCTCAGAACAACAATCTAGAGGTCTGTCTCGGGTGATGGAACAACGGTAGAGTAAATTCTAGTTTTATTAAGAAATTTTATTTATTAAATGCTTTTATATTAACCATAACTTTGTTAATTAGACTCACCTTTGTTGCATTTTGTATTAACCACTCGAAAGTTTTTGATTTTTTTGAAAGGCGTGACTCGCGAATGCTGGAGGTCTAGCATACGTTGTCTTAACTGGGTCCGCACTAGAGCCCCCTCGCACAATAGATCCCTAATTTAAAACCCCTCAATGAAAAACCCCTTATCACCTAGACTCGAACCTGAGACCTAGAGGGAAAACTCATACGGGGCCCACCATAGGTGGAACTTAAATGCCCATGGCCACCACTAGAGCACTAGTGATGGTCAAGAAAAGAAAGTTTTTGATCTGAAATCGAAAAATCTTTATTGAAGATATTTATTATTTTTTTAGAAAACCAAATTTAGGTTAGAAAAATTTAACGTCACTGGTGCCCTTGATTCGAATTTTGGCATTCTTTAGGCACAAGTCACGAAAATAGTTAAGGTTGTGATGTTCAAGTCGTAATAAAGGAATCGTTAGGTTTTAAAACATAATACTAAGAATCACATCAATTCACTTGTATACGAAAAATCATAGAGATGATGAAGATGCTCCTGTTAATATTTAACATTCGGTGGTTGTTCAACATCACGTTGATCTTCAACAACCTCCATAAGAACTTGTTGTCCAAGAACTTGCAGTGCAAGAACCTAAAGAACTTGCTGTACAAGTGCCTATCGAACAAGAAGCAAATGTTCAAGAAACCATTGTGAATGAACCAGTTAATGAAGAAAAGCAACAACAACATGAAGAACCAGTCTATGAAGTTGAAAATGTTGAAGTACAAAATAGTGAAGATGTAGGTGTTGAAAGTGTTGTACAAGAGGAGACAATGATCTTAGAAATGTGATATTAGATATTGATGCTTCATTAGCATCTAAAGGTCTTTCTTTAGTGTCATTGAAGGAAAAGGAAAGGTTGGTGAAGATTATATTGATGTGATGCTTGGTGTTATTTAGAAGCAAGGTTGCTAGTCTCAGTCCTTCTTCTTCTGAGTAGGAAATCAGATTGGGTGAATGGAATGATAAGTTTGCATACATCAGTGCTTTGTCTTTTGATTCTTTGGATGATGAGGTTCCATTAAAGACTTATAAACACCAAAGAGCTGGTGAAGGAAGTTTGAGTTTAGTGCGTATTACTCTGGTTGTTTTAAGTGAGTAAGTGACTGTTACTGTTTTTAGTGCCACTGAAGTTCCTGTTTCATCTACTATTGAAAGTATTTTAATGTTGATAACTCCTCGAAGTATTCCTTTTTCTTCTACTACACGTACTATGATTAATCCCTTTAATCCTTTGGGTGAACCTCTTCCTGTTGGTATGTTGTTACCATATCACCATTTACCGGGAGTTCCTCCTGCACCACTAAGAGTTCTTGTGAGACAGTTATTTACATCTTTCCCTAGATAATCAGGTTCAAGAATTTGTTTGCTAGACCGCCTCCACGAAGACCTATTATGCCTGAAGTTAGACCAAGACCTGGTCATGGTAGAATGAAGAGACTAGCTCAACCTAGTGCTCGAAAACCTGTAGGTCCTAGACCTAGTGTTGAACGACCAGTTGGCGCGAGGCCTGATATGCCACATCTTGAAGGTTCCACACAAGTTCCTAAGCTTGCTGATTATGTGAAGATGAAATTTGATGAAGTTCATAAGTTTCTAGGAGATCAAACTAGAGCTTCAGAATTCTTCGTTGATTCCTGAACAATAGAAGACAATTGATGCTCATTGTAACTCTTCGCATTTTTTACTTTTCTTATTTAGAAAGTGTAGTTGTATTTTCAATTTTTGGAAACTTGTAACCCCATCACATTCGCATTTTATCCCTAATCTTGTAATCGGAGACGTTGATCATATTGGAATTCTATTTTATACAAAATTACATACTTGTGTTACACGATACAAACTAGCATACAAACTTATACATTCAATCGATACTTGAATACTTATGTTTATATTTTAGGACATGCTTGATACTTATTAAATACACCATTACATGTTAGTTACATTTTTAATGGGTTAAAAATACGTAAAACAAACCCAACCCACAACCTTCGTGGCCTTCGTGCCACATAATTGTGAGTCCCAACTCAAGCTTGGATCACAGTGATGGTGATTGACAAACACCCAAACACCTATAGATTAGGTGTTTGAATGATATAAGTAAGAAAACACAAAGAAACTAAGATGAAGGTGAAGAATCTTGTCCAAGATGTAATCCTATAATGATAGTAACAATCAACGATCCTGGATGTGGAATAACAACATGTAAATCGGAGACATAAACACAAGAGGATAGCAAAATTACCTTGGTCCAAGAAACTTGGAGCCAAAGAATTCATGGCATTCATATATATATAGCATCTAACTACCCAACGTATTTATTAAATACGCTGGGACATTAAATACGCCTCTACAAGTACTAGATCCTATAATTACAATTTTATCCCTTTTAGTTTTACTAATTATTACAATCAAGGTACAAACTATGAAACTGAAGTATCAACGGTCTCAAAACGTCCTAACAATATCCCCCTAGACTGTTGCGTACTTGAGAGTCTTCATTTTTTGTTATGAGCTTTTGGGCTTGCAGCGACATCTTGATCATTTCTTGGTGGTGCAATTTGGTTAAGGACAACTTCACTTGTTGTTGGTGGATCCTCCATAGTGACTTCATATGTGGATGAAGTTGGAGCTTGTGGAATTACTTGAACATCAGACTCAAATAACAGATCTTTGGTTTGAGGAGGAGATGATTGTGGTTCAACCGCCTTTTCCGCAACATTTTTCTTTCTCGCTTCATCTTGCTCTTTCTGTTCATCGATCTTGAGCATGATCTCTATCATCTCTTTCTTTCGCTCTCTAGCTCTCTCAATGCTCGCTGAAAGAGCATGCCTTCCTCCAAGTATTCATTTCCAGCACAACGTGAATCTTATGCCTGTTGAGGATATTCAAGCCTGACAGGAAAAACATAAACACGTCCATTGGATCAAGAATTCTGATGTCTTCATTATTGTTTGATCTGATCACAGCTTCACTAGTTTGGCCGTCGTAGAACCACTTATTGAAATTGGTGAGCATTACTGGATGTTCTAGAGGAATCTTCACCCTGGTAATCACTTTAGCTGGATTAATTACCCATGCAACTCACCCTTTTCTGGTTATTGGGTCTTTGGTGGTTTTTGATACTCGTCTTCTCGGGCGTTGAGGCTTGAATACGGTGAATCCACACACACATTCACCAAGTATACGACTTTAATACTGTCTGTGGGATTTATCATATCGTGTTTGCTTAGCTCGTGAATATCCCACGCGGTAAGCTCTGTATATCATTTCCAATTCAGAAATTTTGGATTACACCGCCTCTAAGCTTCACAATAAATAACCTTGTCAGGTTGCAGTATTTCCAGCTTATGACTCTGTCAGTTGCCTCGGTTTTCTCAACAGTTACAACCTGATAGAAGTCTGGCATTTTAGCTCATTCTTTCTCTAACCATTTAGGGTGTTGCGGTGCTACTCTGTCTCCTCCGTCTATTTCATAAAAAAACATCATCTTCTAAACCCCACTCAATAAACTTGGGAGGCATCTCAATTTTGTCTACCTCTTCTTCTTCAGTGTCTCCGTCGATGTTCACATCAACCGCTGATTCGATTCGTTTCTTCTTCTTTTCAGCTATCGCGGCTTTATGTTTTTCTTCCTCTTCTCTGAGTTTATCAAAATTAAAAATGTTTTCACTAGTGTATTTTGTTGTCGTTCGGCTGTGGTGTACAAATCTTGAAGCATTTCATGCAATTTTATCATTCCTTCATGCTGAAATCTTAGAAACTCTGCTTGCTTTGACACATAGTTATGCAGTTCTTTGTTTTTCTTTCGCCATTCTTTTAGTTTCTCTCTGAACACATTGGTATCATTAACCTACTTCTTTAACAAATAGATCTCTTTGGCAGGGAACGTCCCGATTTCTTTTGATAAACGATTATACGGTTCTTAAAATGGACGTGGTCTTGCTGGAGCTCGTTGAGGAGGTACTGAGCAGTTGAAGTTAACTTTGGTGGAGCATCTTTCAAAAATCCCTCTGTAGTTTTTTCTCTTTTTGTGCACTAGGGACTTGCTCGGAGTAGTCTCTGTGGGATCTGAAAGTAATGAACTGATCCAGCTATTTCTGTTCTAATGTAACCACAAGGGGTGTCTCCGACTCTGTCATCTCTCTCCTCTTCATCTTCCATTCTTGTTTCTCTGCCTCTCTAACTGCGTGGATGTCTTGCATTCATTCTATTTCTTCTCTTGTAGACCCAGCACGGATGCTGTCACCCATAATTCTTTCTGGGTTGGGCGCGTCCTTCTTTCTTTTCTCAGATCCCCCACTTCAACTACTTTCTTTTTTTTGTCTTTTCGTTTACGAACTAGTTGAGGTTTTTCTTCGACTTCCTGTTCTTATTCTTCAGCAGCTTGCTTCTCTTGTCTTTCTTTTGCTTACCTCACACCTTCTTTGTACTTGTTGTAGGCCTCAAGAACTATTAGAACTCTTTCCTCTCTGTACATCCAGTGGTGTAACATTACCCATTGATCAGTCTTCAACTCTGTGAATTGTCTTCCTTTAGGGAGGTGGAATTTGTACAGATTTCCATCATGGGGAAGATTCTTGTGTTTATCGTTGATAAGCTGTTGAACAAATCTTGGATACATGGCCCAGGTCACTCTGTTGGCATTGTCGACCATGCAGTAGAAAATCAAACCAGATATATTGAACGACTAGTTTTTGCACAGATTTAGCATTGCTGCCGACCATTCCAAGTTTAACCCATCATACCTGCCTTTTCGATGAGCGATACTTAGGGAAACTGTATGTAGAATAAACCTCCAGTCTTTAGTTAATCCATTTTTCTTTATTTTGTTTTTCCCTCTCCCCTAAACCCTTCTAGAATATCTTCTTTTGACAAATTCATTGGATCCTTGGAATTGTCACCAAGACACAAAACCTTTATGATCTTTTCTTCAGTTACAATCACTTGTTTATTTCTTATTGTTGCTGTGCTTGTCTTCACTCCGTCGATGGTTTTGACTTTGGCGGTTCTCCAGAATCTTCGATGTGTATGTTAGATTGTTGGATTTGCTTGAACTCCCTAGCTAATCTTGCTTCTTTATAACCACTCCATCACATCTTCAAAATTTTCTTCTGGTAGGATTAGAGTGATTGGCTGGTTGTGTTTTTTCATTATGTACCAAATTAACGGTTGAGCCATTCTGAAACACGCAAATTAGCCAAGTAAGATCTAGGTTACGAAATGTAACTATTTAGGTTAATATTATATTTATATAATAAAATACAATAAAAAATATAAAATAAAATAAAAGAAAAAAAGCCTAATTATGCTTTTAAAAGTGCTATACAAAAGTTAATTACGTGGGTTTCAAAATATTTACGCTGACAATACGTATTAAACACGCCGTGATATTTACGAGATAAATTAAATACCTGGTTATTTACTTTGTGAATTAATCACGTAATAGAGTCTGAGCACATGTTCTCGATCAGCGTAACCTATCTACGCTGACTAACTGACGTAGTTATCAATTACGCAGGTTGCTCGAACTCTTTGATTCTTCATTATACGCTATATTCATCATAAATATGCCGGATTCAAGTTTTTCTTCGTAAACCCTTTCAAAAACCCAAATCTAATTCATCCCTAATCTTTACACACTCAGAGCACAATCTGTATCACACGATCATCCGAACTAAGATTGTAAGTAACACTGTCATACTGTATTCTATTTGTACAATGATCGGAATGAAGTTAGTTGATGTGTGTGTTTGAGAGTATGATAAAAGTGTGATGAAGATGATGATGACAAAAACTTTGAAAAACCATTTAAAACTCATATGTATATATATATATATTTACATTAAAAAATTTATCGTCTGGCGTATTTAATTAAATACGCCGGATTTTAAATATCCTGCTCCAAAAGTTTAGGAAGGATTTTTCAAATTAAAGAAATCCCATCCAATTACGCTCGAACATTTTAATCTTTCTCGAAAAAGTTCCCTTTTTGCTAAAAATTCATGCAGAAATAGAAAATAGCTTTGTGAAAACCAAACTTTGGCAATATGGACATCAAAATTCATTTGGCGAACTAAGGGAATTCCTTTTTCGCATTTTTCTTTTGTTTGAAACTCCTTGACATTCCTGTAAAAGATCATTCTTGCAACACTTGTCAGTTTACTATTTTAATTCTAATTAATCAAGGCACAAAAAAAATTATCAGTATGTTTGTCCTCTTAAATCCATGCATCATTCTTTCAACATGCTTTCAGTGAGCGTTTTATCATGTTGTGGTAATATTGAAAAAAATTGCAATGCCCCCCATTCAAGCTAGACGGTTAAAATACTGTGCCTGTCAGTCCCATGTCAAGACATACCCTCGCGATCAAGGTATGCACAAAGCTTCCTCATAACAGGTGAGTATATTGAATTCATTCGTTTAAAAGATACAAGATTAGCGCATTGGTGAACAGGTATGCACATTCGTACAGTAAAGCGACCAATGCTGTCCTGACCAGCATTAGGCAGATACCTCAATGTGGTACGATTTCTTTTGATTGGCTCGTTTAGTTGAGCCTTTTCAATTGAAGGGTTTTGGCCTCTTTGGCTCTTTTGAAAAGATATCATAATCGTGTCTAGATCTGCATATATCTGGATGCAACAGAAGAGCGACTATGATATCCTCGAATGAACAACAATATAAAGACCCGAAATCTCAGATTTTGGCAATCGATCAACGCAAGATTTAAGACCATTAAGCCATATGCCGCAACATGTTACCCACAGACAACACAATATTGTGGGTATCCAGAATTCTTGTGTAACCTTTATCTTTTGTCGCCTAATCGCAGTTTTCTCGGTGATGTTGCTGAATCTACTGACACGTCATTGTTAGCAGTTTTCTATCATTTCTTAATAAACAGGTGTCAAGAGGGAGATCAAATCATATTTACAATTTTTTGGATATCTTCCTGTGGGAGGGGGGGGGACGACTCTCCTCCGATGAGCACCAGACCGATCTGACTCAACTAACAGAGGCGGAATTCATTGTTAGTGAGGTTGACAAACAAACAAGTGAGATCTACTGCTTAAATGCCTTGAATATATTGATAGACGTGAATAAGTACCATGCAAGTAAACAATTCATGAGGCTTCACCACACCAACAGGATTCCTCACTCTGACACAACACTCCTCTATTTATAGGTTGACATGACTCGCACAGGAGAGTGTGTAACAGAGTGTGACTCGTACGAGTGGTTGCCTCGTACGAGTGACAAAGTGTCACTCGTACGAGTCATATGACTCACTCGTACGAGTAATCTACTAAACAAATAAAACATACATTAACATCTACAAACTGACGTTCTAAGCCCTATATACATAAACAACATATCCTAGACGTAGGTAATAGACATTATGCACCAACAAACTCCCCCTTGGATGTTATCACAGTCTTGGATAGTCTTCAACAAATCTTCAAAAAATATGACATTTATCAACAAACGCTTCGGCGGCTTGCGACGCTCCTCAAAAGCTATCGGCGTTTGATCTGTAGGAGGAGGTCGGTTAACTGTATTGCCAAACCGAAAACTTTTTAGCGATGCAATACGTGCTCGCTCCGCAATCCTTTCTTCCTTCTTGTCTTTCTTCCTTTGCTCTGTCTCCTCCCGTTTCCTCCACGAGGTGTTCCATGCCGTGCCTGAATGAACATTGATGGAAAAACATACATTAACTATCTTCTGAAACTGGAGTGCTTGTTCGTTATCTTTCTCTTCAAAGATGATTTTGCTGTAGAACAAACATTCGATATCTTTCTTCAAACAGTTGACTAGCCACATCGGGTCTAGTACTTGAATGCAATTGCCACAACCCATATATATGTTTGTGTGCTATGACGGCTTCGGTAAGCTCCTCTGTGATCTTCCAAGAATCATCATCTGGGTGCACATATATAACAGCTTCTCCAGTATTCGAAACGTAGTGCCGCCATTTGAAGATCTTGTGGAATTCTTGTTCCATCTGAATCAGAGGCATATTCTTCATTACCTTTGGCCTCTTTACGACTAGCGTAACATCTTTCTCTTTGGTTATCGAATCAATCTTCATAATTCGCTTCGGGAAATGAGGCTTCCAGTGTGTAAATCCGTGCGTAGCTTCATGCTTGATCAATATCCATAGCCGTTGGTCATGAAATTTCATCTTCAGATTAATCATCTTTGTTTGCACGAGCTCTTTTATATCCCAATACGGCAAGGACTTGATATCGCTCAAGTATCTAAAATAGTGGATCCCAAACTCCTTCTTAATAGCATAAACATTAAGCTCCTCGATCCATCCCCAGCTATTTATATCCCCTAGAGAAATATCCGCATTATGCTAAAAAAATGCTAGAGGACATTTGGATTTGCGCTCCGCTGGCGTTTCTTTAAACCATTTCTTCCTCACTTCTGCAATTTAAGCCCTAGACATCTGTTGAGGAATCGTACAGTGTTTGGCAGCTTCTTCGACTTTACGTTTCAGAAGATCAGCATTTTCAGCTGCAAACAGTTCGCTAAAAGTTGGAGAGTCATCTGTACCCTGATTGGCAGTATCTGTATCATCTTCATTAGAATCATCCTCTACGACAACTTGATCATAATCATCCGCATCATCAACATGCTCGAAGACATAATCAACTGGCTCGAAAACACTAGTATCATTCAGCTCGTCTTCAAAATCAAACACAATTCGTCTTCGTTCATTCCCAACATTTCAGTTATCTCTTCTTTAGTGTAGATGTGAACGAACTCTCTGTAACATTTGTCAAAAAACGGGTTTCCAAACCCGCTTCGTTTGTAATCGAATATCAAGTTATAATTTTTTCGTTGCGTATCTAGTTTATTTTAATTTTAAACGATGCAAAATTTATAAACAAATTAGAATTTAAAAACTATAATTAATAAAAAGTGAAAATAAAATAAATAAAAAAGAAAACCGGCTGCCGGGATTCGAACCCGGGTTAGCCGGGTGAGTCTAACGACTTAACTCGCGCACATATAACCACTCCGCCTCTTGATGTTTTTGTAAGTTCTAGGAATCAACTAAAACATAACTTCGCTCAGGAATCAACCAGTTTACGCCAACTGAAACCGTAATCGGCTTCCAAACGTCCAAGACGTTTGAGTGATCGCGGAATTTTGATTAAAGCCGATAAACCGACACTTTCAATCAATTCAGTCTTGAATGGACTTGAATTCATGTGATGATCGGTTTTAATAACCGAAAATCTTCACTTCCTGAATTACTCCAACAATAACATCCTCTCGCGACTCAAAACACCCGCAGAACCTCCAATTTCACTTTCGCTCTACTTTCAGTTCGTCGGAAAAGCTTTTTGAACTCGCCGGACTTTCGCCGGAAAACCGTGTCTTCCATTAAAACAGTAAGTTTCTCAATTCTTCCATCTTCTATCAGTTGTTAAGCTTTTGCTAACTCAAACCCTTCAATCAGAATCAGTTCCAGGCGATGATATCGGATAATTGTCACACCCAGACCCGCAGCGGAAAAAGGTGATCGGGGCATGATTGGGTTATCATCAAAGCTCATGACATTTATTATGCGTTTCATATTCATTAATTACAATTTAATGGAAATTTACAATAAATGTTACAACATGTTCTAACTATCAATCTAAGCTTCTTTGTTCTCTTCTAAGGCATATCCTATGTTTTCCTTGCTTCAACCTGTTCACCTGTATCATGTGTAAAAGGGTTTTTGGATCAACATAAAGTTGGCGAGTGAATCCTATGGAAAACATTTGAACAAGTTTATTTAAATTGATTATGAAATATGTGCACAACCAAACATGAATAAAAATAGATGTAAGACTTATTCAACAATCATAAGATATTAAATAAAACACACATGAACAATAATGGAACATTTAGAGGCACGCGATGCTCAACTCGTCTCTCACGAGGAACTGAGGGGCCTAATGAATGAATTGCATAACCTGATAATATGAATGACACAACTACAACCAATATAAACTCAATGATACACACATGAACAATAATGAATTTGATTTGAAGCACGCGTTGTTCAACTCGTCTCCCACGAGGAACTGATGGGCTTAATGGATGAGTTTCATATGAATTGGCAAAAGGAAATAAGTAATCACAACAATATAATCAATCTAAGTTTAGATCATGATGTGGTATGGCACAAGTTTAAATAAACAAGTTAATTATTATTATAACATGACACACCCCAAAACGTGTAATTTAAAAGGGGGAGTTGTAAGATTCACTCACAGTGGGTGCGTTCGGTTGATGACGTTGAATGCACGCGAAGTGGTTTTAACCACAAGTGAGTTTAACCTAGATAAATCGCATTATGGTTTGGTAAGTAAACGGATTTTATTAATCTATTTTAGTAGGATTATTGGGTGTATTTTTGTGAGTTTAAGGCTATTTACTAACCTTAAAAATGTTATTTTTAAGTATTTTTAATTGATTTTTAATTAAAATAATTAAATAAAAAAAATAAAAAAATTGATTTTTTTCTGACCGTTGACTGACCGTTGACCTGACCGTTGACCGATTCGATTCATGTATACAAGTGCGCTGAGTGAGGCTCGAACCCGAGACCTCTCGTACGCGTGCACGCAGCTCTACCAACTGAGCTACGTGTCTAACCCGTTATATATCTGATTTTAATTATATTTATACATTAATTAGTTTAAACCGAAAATCATTTTATTTTAAAAACAGTTTAATTTACTCGGACGGTGCGTTCCACAGATCTCGAACCCAGGACCTGTGGCTTAAACTAAGACACAGTCCACCGCTGGACTGTGTGTTTAACATGTTATATATTCCAACTTTTATTATACTTAAATACAAATTATCTGTTTTCATTTCTGACTTTATTTAAAAAGGTTAATAATCGTCCGGGTCGATGCAGAAGACCGGACTCGAACTCGTGACGTGCGACTTAAACATACACACAGTCCACCGCTGGACTGTGTGTCTAACTTGGTTATTATTCCGATTATTAATATACTTAACATATACCTGTGGCGACTCCGATTCGGTTAATCAAAAAAATCATTTTTATTAAAGCAGCGTGTGTGGAACCGGATTCGAACTCGAGACCTTTCTGTATTTATTGTGCACACAGTCCACCGCTGGACTGTGTGTCTAACCCGAGTAATAAGTTGATTTTAATTATACTTATAAGATACCGAACTTCATCTTCTTCGATGAGTTTTAACCAGACTCGACAACAGACTGGTTCGAGGTTTAAAACATGTTCTTTAGTGTGTTTCAGTTCATTATGGTGAGATATGAGTGAAAAGATAAAGATATTAGGCGAAGAGGTATACCGACTGGACTCTCTGTTTTCCGGCAGAACTCCGGCGACAGCAATGGGCTCCGGCGACGAGTGTCTTGCAGCGGAGAAACTTCAGAAAGCTTACAAAGGGCGTGGGTGACTTCGGTATAAGCTTAGAAGGTTCAATAAGGTTCGAAAATGAGGAAACCGGTTTTCCGGCGACGAACAGATTAATTCCGGCGAGTGGAATTACACCGAGAAAAAGTGTGGTTTTGAGCGAAAAGGTTTGCAGTGGGTTGTGGGTGAATTTATAGGGCAAATCGTCTAAGAACTTGGTCTGATTTCCGACTGTATTCATCGGTTATAAAAACTCCGGCGGTTATAGAAAGTGTCGCGGACTCAAACGTCGGTTATAACCGATATCCTAATAATAGTTTACGTTATAACTGAAAATGTTGTTAAAAGCTCGCGAGATTATCGGGATTCCGACGACTGAACTATTGGGCGCCGGTTTTGAATTCGTAACGTCATGATATCAATTTAATGATTCTAATATTTAACAAGTAATATCAGTGGCGCAGTGGTTTGTGTGTTGTGCGATAAGACTTGTTGTTGAACCGGTGCTGACCCGGGTTCGAAACCCGGCAGAGGACTTTTATTTTTATTTTGCGATTTTCAACAGTTTTTCAAAAACTAAATATATCTTCCCGTATAATAATCGATTACGTATCGTTTAAAAATATTTTGGGCATTTAATTCGCAACGAAATTTTTGACTGACTGTTCGGTTGATAAACGGAGCGGGTTTGGTAAATCCGTTTTTGACGGATGTTACAGTATCCCCTGCTTTTTAGAAATTTCGTCCCGAAATTTAAATAATGATATATTTTGACTAAAAGGATGATGATGTTTAGTTTGACAGTTGTATGCTTAGAAAAATAAGGGTTTAAGTTTTTGTTCGAGGCGGTAACGTTCCTTGTAAGGGTTAAGTACCCCATTACAGGAATCGCTTTTTGTTGCCTACTGTATGAGTATTGATAAATAGGAATGATTCGCTAAAAATGATATCATGCATAAGAGTTTAGATACGTTTGGGAAAGTATGGTTATATCCTAAGGCAAAACTTCTAACACTACAATCTACATGGAACTTAAATAAAAAACACAACAGCTGATATTTGAACATAATTAAACACAACAGCTAATATTCGAACATGAATAAATACAACAGCAAATAATTGAATCCACATTCTGATAGCATATATGTTTGAATGGTGGAAGTTCCTCTCTCGTTTGTTATGATGGAGAGGTTAGTTTATGTAGAAATGGAACACAATCCAATCTCTTTAAATAGCATGATGATATAAATGTAACACAAATTCCAACCAAGGCAAAACTAAATCCTACATGGAACTTCTCATAATCGCCTGATAATGCCTCTGATCCTTTGGCAAGAATATTTATATATAGGAAGTACCAGCGGCGTATCCACCATATTCTTGCCAAATTTTCATTAGTTTTATCCACAAGTTATGATTGGTTACCAAGAAACTAATAAATCCTACATAGAACTTCTCATAACCATCCGATAATGCATCTGATCCTTTGACAAGAATACTTATATATAGGAAGTACCAGCGGCGTATCCACCATATTCTTGTCAAATTTTCATTGGTTTTATCAGTGAATTATGATTAGTCCTATAACTCTACAACCAATACAACAAACATAAATTACTGAAATGAAATATATCTATGCGATCAAGGCTCAATCAAACGGAGCCGATCGTATTGCATGTACTGAAAATGAAATATCTGTGCGCTCAAGGCTCAATCAAACGGAGCCGAACGTATTGAATGTACTGAAATTGAAATTGTCTGTGTGCTCAAGGCTCAATCAAACGGAGCCGAGCGTATTGCATGTACTGAAAATGAATAACATAACCACACAAACAGCCTATGCATGGAACCTCTCATAACCGCCTGATAATGCCTCTGATCATTTGACAAGAATACTTATATATAGGAAGTACCAGCGGCGTATCCATCATATTGCTTGCTACTCGCAGCTTTATTATTTTCTATAGGCACAGGGTTTCTAACAGCCTCGAATTGCATCAACTATTCCCTGAGCTACTATATTCTCTGTGGCACTTTTATTCAAAGAGTTTGATTGTTCTGGAAGATTGATTAACTTCATTTGACATCTGTATTATAAACATATTTCAAATCTTAATATCACAAAATTCATTTCATTTAATTCCTGACTACTAATTTTAAGTATTTTTACAATACTTAATTAGCTTAAACTAGTGGCTCTGATACCACCTTCTGTCATAGCCCACGACCCTACCCTTGGCAGGAGTCGTGAGCAGATACAAGTGGTACCGGTGTTTATTAAATTATCGCAGCGGAATTTTTATAAGGACCGGGTGTCAGGAAAAATATCAGAGTTTTCAAACACCATAGTTCTCGTTTCATAACTGTGGGATGAAACCCATATTTACATAAGGATTTTCAAAGGGGTAAGCCCTTGATTACAAAGTACGTTTTATTCAGGTTTTCATAGCCACTTATTTAAGCTTGAGTGCCTCATAGCACTTCTACTTCACTTGACAGTAATTCACCTGAAACCCGTTTTAAAAACATTTGGTCAGCGAAAAATACTATTGAGTTCATTCTACTATTGGCTATCCCGTTGTCCAATAGCAAAGAAACCATTTTAATAGTATTTGTCACTCGGTGACAGTCCTATGACTGTGGTCATATCACTTATTGGCTAACCCGTAGTCTAATAGTGATGCATAACAAGTAACGTATACAAAACCCCACATACTAATAGTAGTTTCCCAGTAAGATTACAAAGACTTAATCTTTGTAATATAAGTAACAAATTGGGAAAAAATTTAGGGTTTTAAAAGCATTTGATAAAAGAGAATGACTTATAATGTTGTGAGAAAAAGATAATGACTCACTTTGTAGATTTAGGGTTTCTAGTAATGGCCTTCTAGTCTAAGTCCTAAGTTCCTAATTAAAGACACAATGCACACGTATTAGTGTATTAACCCATTTCAACTTTAACGATAATCACGAGATCAAAACCACAACGTGACGTAAAAGTGATCGGACAGGGTATCGTACCAATGATTCGGGTTAGCATGCTGGTTATGGGGCAAAGTTTTAGAACTTTAGGTATAATAGTAATATTACATAAAAAATATCGAGAGATAAAGAAAAGAAAATGAACCAGTTGGAATGTACAGTTCTCGCTCAATTTATAGTTGATTCTAGGGCCTCTCACCACCCGCCATAGGTTTGGGCTACCCTCTCCCCCCCCCCAAAGGCTCTAGCGCCCCGCAAGAGACCAAATTTGTTTTCGTGGTGGTTCTCGTCATGCGCGTTTGAGGTTTCGATTATGAGTGGTTCTGGGACCTTTTTGATGGTTGTTATAGTTGCTCCTCCTTGTGACACCTTAATTGACACTACTTAGCTTCGAATGATCCTTCACAACACTTGCCATGATTTGGGAGCATTTGATTAGTATAAATAGTTTGATCAAGGTGTTTCTTTGAACTACCCTAAAAAAAAAATCCTAACTTTAAATATCTTCAATCTCTTAGGAGCTTCCTTAAGTTCGAAATAATCTTTCATCCTCTTAATAAGAGTCTTAAGTTCAGTAATCTTTCTCCTTTGCTAATTTAATATTACTATTTCCAATAAAGTCAAACACTTTGACTTTTCGTTTGACTTTCAGTTCTGACCACTATGGTCAAGTCAAAGTTCAATCCGAACTTTCCTACGTGATCATAATAATGTTGTATGATTCCCCTATGATCATACTATCTAATAATCACGTTCAATAGGCGAAACAATGAGTTAAACATGTTATGTTTAAAAGTCAAAACTAGTAAAAGTGCATTTTACGCAAATTGAACTTTAAACTGTCAAAACCCAACATTTTGACACCATATCAGTTGTATAAACTAAAATAACATATTTTGACATGCTCAACTCATATTTTAGTTTAGACCTCAATTCTATATCAAAAGCCAAGTAGTTTGACTTTCGATTTCGACCCGTTTGATCAACCATAGGATCCGACCAAGTCCATTTATATGACCATAGTAATATAGGGAATAATCCTTTGAGATTATACCTTGTGGTCATTCCGTTCGGATAGTCAAATGACGAGTCAACTTTATACACTTTTAAAATGTCAAAAATACCCTTTTTGCATAAAAAAGTTTTAAACTTACACGAGTAGTAGTTTTGACATGTAAACTGATCATACAATATTAATAAACATATTTTGACACATCGGACTCGTCATAGGACTCATTCGACCATCCGGACCCGTAATTACGCATACGACCCGTTAAAATGGCGTAAACTACTTTAACAAGTCATAGCGAGTCAAACACCATTACACTTTCCGATCTGAAAGTAAGGTTTAATAGATCATATTATACGAGATACTTCACTCATTTGGTTAATAAACCACATTCTATCCGTTCTTCTGTTTATGCCACGATACACACTAACTATATAATAATTCGACATAAATAGGAAACACTTGAGTTTCGCATACACAGTTGGACAAGACATCTACGCAACCGGCGAGTACATAGTTCCCCACCATTTCATTATCAAACTTTTTTGGAGTGATTCATATGTGCTAACCATTTTCTCAAATAAGATGTATGACATATGTGTTTACTAAGTGCTTTTGTGTATATAATTCATGAGACAAAATGAAATACAAATACGAAATACTTGTAGGATCTTCCTATATAAATGTTTAGATTCTTAAAGGATATTTAAAGTACTATTACTAATCCTTGATTGGGTTTCTAAGGGTACTTTTCTTAAAATGAAACAAAACAAGGAATGAGTATATACGTATAAAATTGTGTAGTGTTATAGTATAGAATCTAGAGTGATTTAGATAATGAAACGAGTGTAATACGATAAGAGCATGGTGGATACGCCACTGGTACTTCCTATATATAAGTGCTCTTATTGTATTATTTATCATAGCGTTATCCAAATCACTTGATGAATCTATGATTAGGTAAGACAAAGTACAAATGCCAAATACTTGTAGAATCTTCCTATATAAATTGTTAGATCCTTAAATGATACTTAAAGTACTATTCTAAATCCTTTATTGGATTTCTAAGAGAACTTCTCCTAGTATGAAACAAAACGAAGAACAATGAACAATTTTTATCAATACGAAAATTACTTAGTATTATACATATTGTCGTTTACAAAACATTTTTATCACAACTTTTACTAATAAAAAATAATGCGTTGCAATACTAAACTTTTTGCCATATTGACTTCAAAAATCTATTTACATTCGACAACTCGTGTAGTTCTCAATGTATTGTAATGCCAAATATTATTCCACAAATTTGGCCAACAAAAACCTATGTCACTCACCAACTTTATTGTTGACAATCTATTTTTCATATATGTTTCAGGTATCCACATGTCAATTATGCTAAACATAAGAACGCACTCAAACCTTAGATTGCTTCTAAATTTAAAAACAATCATTTGTATTCTTTAGTGTTTGTAAAGAATGTAATCAATATAATGAAACTTTAGTACCATGTGTTGTTAGCAATTTATAACGTAACTCGCTGACGATTCCGCCGCGGGTTGTTTTACGTGGTTAGGGTGTTACATATTAGTTTTAGAGCCATGTTTATAAGGAATTAGGTTTTTAGCTGGCCTTTCATCTTGACTATAACCTTCTACTGACCTAAACATGAGTTATCTCATGATGTCAATTATTTGCCTTCCATATCCTAATCTTCATCATCTTATCCTTGCCATAACTACTCTATAATTTACAAATCATCTAGCCTTAGATGATTTATCTTAAAATCTTAGGCTTTATTCCTTAATATATATCTTACGAATCTTGTCAAAGTCTTGGGTTCAAATAATGCAAACCTTTGCAATCTAGAAGGGTAAAAGCATGTACTCCGAGTTTTCTGTCTAAAGTCTGAGATACAAATTCACATAAACGAACCCGTCACTCTTGTCTAGGGACTCTCTGCATGAGTATCCACTTATAGGCAAGACCGTGTCTTCCCATGACATTATGAAAACATGTTTACTTGATTTAGTCAAAACATTACGACCCTTGTGTTATTGTTCCACCATATTACCTTCGGTGGTATATTTTTATTCAAAACCTCTGGAACGAATTATATGTCGTCTTGCAAGTCTTTGTATTCATATTGTGTTCTCAATTACACTCCTTTGTTTACTTCTCTATCATATTTACAAAATTTGTATCGTTTGGACGAAAATTGTAAATTTTACTATTTACATTTTTTCTTTATTCAGATAATTTAATTAAAAATATTTTATCTTAAAAATATTTTTTAAGGATTTATAAATAGCACAAACCATTAACTTGGTTTGTATTTTCTCATCCATTTTCTTATAAAAACTCATCTATCAAGCATTCCTTCTTTCAAAACAAATTTGCAACCCTGTTTTCCTAAATTCGTAAACAAGTTTTTGACTCATACAAATTAAACTATTCACTTCATTATCTTATTCTTTCGATACCCTATGGAACTCAATTTTTACTTGAATCCATTTCTCATTCCTTAATATCCTCCTCGACACAACAATACTCGAAATTCTGAATTTGGCAACTATAATCATCCAACAACTAACTGCAATATCTCTAACTTTTGTGACTCAGCTCAATCAAGCAAATGCAGACAGCGATAACAACAAAAATGTACCCACACCTTGTAATTTCAAATAATTCAATTCTACTATCCCTATCAAATACTAACGCTTTCTGTTTTTCTTCTACACTACCAAATCTAACATTTGCAAATCTTGTTCGGCATGTCGTACCTCCTCCACATACATTAACAATCCATCCCTTCTATCCATATGAAACCTGCTTCAATTGTGGTAATCCTAATCATCTCAAACGTAATTGTTCTTGACTTGCAAATGACAACTCAACCCATGAACATATGTTTAACATCAGCGATAATGAAACTCATGCTGATAACAACACGCTTACAACTAATTAAACCTTTACATTTCCCGTTTGTCATCCAAAATCGTAAACATCTCTCAGTTGTTTTTCTAACAATATATCGATTTCAAGAAATGTTTCCTCCCTTCATCTTATTATCCATATTTTATTTACAAAATCTAGTATGATTACACATATGTGTAATACATCTATATACCGATTTCAAGGATTCTGTTATTTACAAATTTGAACTACCCTCATAGTTCCTCCCATTTTATGATCGCACCTAGGGCGGCCACACAATCTTTACCGATCCTATGAATTCATTTATTTGTGAAAGACATATTCCCATTATTGCTACTGTGAAACACATATTGCTTCAATTAAATGTTTTCTTTGACCCTTTTGTTTTTCCCCACTAAATTATGGGTGCACACATAATTAAGAAATTCGATGCATGGAAATCATAGTAAGCCTTGTTAGGTATGATGACATAAAATCTAGAGTTATTCTATAACGAGACTAGTATATTCGATAAGAACATGGTGGATACGCTGCTGGTACTTCCTATATATAAGTGTTCTTATTGTATTATCCATCGTAGCGTTATTCAAATCACTTGAAGATTTTATGTTATCTTGGTCCCATGTGTGTTATTTGCTTACTTGTGTGTGCAATGAGTGCAATATTCGAAACAAGTACATTCATTAACTCTAATAGAGCCGATCGGGTGTATATTATAGTGTTAAAGGTGACGACTTGTCCCTCATGCATGGGATGCTTATGATACATGGGATGTATCTTATGGGATAAATAACGCTATAGGTGTGGCGACCCATCCGCCATTCATGGGATGCTCAGGGTACATGGTATGTACCTCGTGGATGATAGAAACCACGTGAATATGTCAACTTAGGCTTAAATGTACACCTATCATTCTTGTTTCACATATGTTGTGAAACTGGAAGGCCTTGGTAGAATAATAGAGTCATCTTGGAAATCCTTAATAAGTCTTTCTATGCACAATAGTTAGAACCCTGTATTCCATGCGAGATTGACAGAAATTGCTTTAGTATAACAAAATGCCATACAACACCATTTTCTTCATGCACTTAAGAACACCCTTCAAATTCATAAGCTCTGGGAATCGAATACCTACTCAATAACTAGTGAGGTGTTAGAATACCTTGAGATACTTATCACTATTCACTCTTTGAATCCCCAAATTCTAACACCAAATGATGCCCCGCATTTTTGGAATCTAAAGCTTCACATACCTTTTAATCATTCCAACCTTACGCTACAGTCTCCTACGAATAAATTTCGGGATGAAACTCCCTAAAGGAGGGGAAACTGTAACCCCCGCGAAAATTTCGAGCTTTCAAAAACTTTTCTATTTCTTTCGAAAATATCTCGTTAACTTACACTTAGACATAATGAGTTTAACGTAACGTACATCCCAAGACAAAGGTAAAAGTTACACATACCCTAAATTCCCTTCATATAGCTTGAGTAACAAGTTAGATGCTTTGAAAACATCCAAAAGTTGATAATACAAGTCCAGGGGCCAAAACTGTCGAAAATGAAAATTTTGCGCGTCAGGGTGCCAAGATGCAGAAAAAAGCCTTGGTCACGAAGTTTGGCCACCTATGCTCAATTTCTACCACCTAGCCCCGAATTTGCCACCATTGCTCCTTCTGGTGACACCTTAGGTGAAACTAATCAGCTTCTAATGATCCTTGGCAATACTTATCATGATTTGCGAGCATTTTGATTAATATAAATAGGTGATCAAGGTGTTCTTTGAACTCACACCTTCACATTCACTCTAAAATCTGATCTTAGTGAGCCTTCCTAGAGTTTGGGAATATCTTTCAATCCTCCTTAGGAGTCCTTAAGTTCAGTAAGTCTTTCTCCTTTGCTTAATTTTAATTATTTAGCTGTTTTCCAACTGAAAGTCAAACACTTTGACTTTTCGTTTGACTTTTAGTTCTGACCACTATGGTCAAGTCAAAGTTCAATCTGAACTTTCCTACGTGATCATAATAATGTTGTATGATTCCCCTATGATCATACCTTCTGATACTCACGTTCAATAGGCGAAACAATGAGTTTAACATGTTATGTTTAAAAGTCAAAACTAATAAAGTGCATTTTCGTTAATTGAACTTTAAACTATCAAAACCCAACATTTTAACACCATATCAGTTTGTATAAACTAAATAACATATTTTGACATGCTCGACTCATCATTTTCAATTTAGACCTCAATTCTATATCAAAAGCCAAGTAGTTTGACTTTTGCTTTAACTTTCGATTCCAACCCGTTTGGTCGACCTTAGGATCCGACCAAGCCCATTTATATGACCAAAATAATATAGGGAATAACATTCTGAGGTTATACCTTATGGTCATTCCGTTTGGATCATTAAATGACGAGTCAACTTTATAGCCTTTTAAAATGTCAAAAATACCCTTTTTGCGTAAAATAGTTTTATACATGCATGAGCAATAGTTTTGACATGTAAACTTATCATATAATATTAGTAAAAATGGTTTGACATATCAGACTCGTCATAGGACTCATTCGAAGATCCGGACCATAATTACGCATACAACCTGTTAAAGTTGTGTCAACCACTTTAACAAGTCATAACGAGTCAAAACACCATTAGAAACTTTCCTATAAGAATGTAAGGTTTAATAAACCATATTATATGAGATCCTTCACTCGTTTGGTTAATAAACTGCATTCTATCCATTCTTTCGTTTAAGCCACAATACAAAATAACTATATACCAATTCGACATAAATAGGAAACACTTGAGTTTCACATACCTAGTTGGACAAGACATCTACGCAACCGGCGAGTACATAGTTCCCCACTATTTCATTATCAAACTGTTTTGGAGTGATTCATATGTGCTAACCGTTTTCTCAAATAATATGTATGGCATATGTGTTTACTAAGTGCTTTTATGTATATAATTTATGAGACGAAACGAAGTGCAAATACCAAATCCTTGTAGGATCGTCCTATATAAATAGTTAGATTCTTAAAGTACTATTTTTAATCCTTGATTAGGTTTCTAAGAGTACTTTTCTTAACACGAAACAAATCAAGGAACGAGTATATATGTGTAGAATTGTGTAGTGTTATAGTATATCCAGAGTGATTTAGATAACCAAACGAGCGTCATACGATAAGAGCATGGTGTATACGCCATTTGTGCATCCTATATATATAAGTGCTCTTATTGTATTATATATTGTAGCGTTATCCAAATCACTTGATGATTTTATGATAACGTAAGACAAAGTACAAATGCGAGATCCTTGTAGGATCTTCCTATATAAATAGTTAGATCCTTAAATGATACTTAAATTACTATTCTAAATCCTTGATTGGATTTCTAAGAGTACTTTTCCTAGTATGAAACAAAACGAAGAACAATGAATAATTTTAATCAATACGAAAATTACTTGGTATTATACGTATTGCCATTTACAAAACATTTTTATCACAAGTTTTACTAATAAAAAACAATGTGTTTCAATACTAAACTTTATGACATATTATCTTCAAAAATCGATTTTCATTCGACAACTTGTGTAGTTGTCAAAGTATTGCAATGCCAAAACTTTTGCCATAAATTTCGCTAACAAAAACCTATGTCACTCACCTACTTTATTGTAGACAATCTATTTTTGACATATTTAATGGTATCGACATTTCAATTATGCTACACATAGAAACGCACTCATGCCTTAGAATGCTTCTAAATTTAAAATCAATCATTTGTATTCTATAGTGTTTGTAAAACAATGTAATCAATATAATGAAACTTTAATACCATGTGTTGTTGTAGGTCCACTTGGAGGATCAAGGTTAACCTACTTCCCTGTTTATACAACACAAAAACGAGTGCGGAATCCTCGTAAGTATGCAAACCAAAGCAAAGTAAGAAGCACAGGATAACCAAAGATTCAATATATTGATTAATAGAAGAGAACTAGTACAAACACATACAAACAATGTTCATACAGACTCATGAAATACTCTCTGTGTTCTTGTGTCTCTCTCTAGTGTCTAACTTGTTCACTGATGTCTCACACAGCTCTCTTTCTAGCCTCTAGCCAAACACTGAGAAGTACATGTTTGTTTATATAGTGTCCACACCTAGCAACAATACGAAGAATGTTGCTGGTCGTACGAAACACTAAAAGACATGAAGAACCTTCTCCAAAAGGTACTCGTACGAACGATCCATGGCTCGTACGAACACAAACTTGCTCGTATGAATCAAGCAGGATGCTTGTTTAGATGAGCCCACTCGTACGACTAATAAGTCACTCATACGAATGGTGGGTGGCTCGTACGAGCAACCTTATGCTCGTACGAAGCACTTCTCACTTGTACCTGAAGTCTTCTTCGGAGAACGTGCCAACAGACATGACGTACATAAGACTTAACAATATGCACACATGCAACTGTTTTACACACAGACAAACTAATCGTCATACTAAACCAAGATAAGAGGATATCTTGATTTGGTCGACACAACCAAACTATACAGACACAATAAACAAAGACCGTACAATTACAGACGTAACTAAGAACAATCGACAGACACAAAAGTGTATCAACAAACTCCCCCTTGGCTGTTGTTTGGTCTTCGGTCTTCGGTCTTCATTCTGAAATTCCTGTTGTATCAACAAATTCCCCTGAAAATCTTCAATCCCACGTTGATGTATAATCAGGTCTTCAGTACTTTCCAGAAGCATCAAACCTGTCCTGTTTCCTCTTGAGTGTCACTGGAGGTAACTGGATCGATCATGATCTGCTGTACATTAGACTCTACCACTAGAGTGGAAGCAGAAACTTTTGGTTGCGAGGAAGATTCTGAAGCATCAGGATTACCAGGAACTACACTATCCTCATCATGTTTACGTTTGATCTCCTGTGCTTTGCATCTTTCATTCCAAAGAGTGTTCACTCGCTTTCTACTCATTTCAAACACCTCTTTAATACCATTAAAGCCTTCAACCACTGTCGCATTACGAGAATGATACCATTCTCTCAAGTCGTTATGTTTAGCAGTTAATGTTTCGGCAGATCGTTGTACAGCCGCACTATGTTCTTTCAGCCTATTCAACTCAATTCCTTAAGAGTTATCAGTTGCTCTCATCTGTTGTAGCTGACTTACTCGTATAGCATCTGCAGCCTTCAGTGGCTTATTTTCTTTTCTTAACTGCACAATTTCAGAATCTTGTTTTCTAACAGTCTCTTTCAAAGAATTTATCTCCAACTGTTGTTTGACAACTGTGTTCCGATTTGAAGACATAAACTCCGAATGCTTGTTAATCTAGATTGCCGCAGCTGCAACCGAGAGAACAGAAAATCCACTTTCTCATCATGTCCCATTTCAAAGAATAAACGACTGCTTTGTTTTGTATTTTGTTGATGAGTTGTGGACTGGGATTGTTGGACTGAAGAAGTAGTAGGCTGTGGTTGGACTGGGATTGTTGGACTGAAGAAGTAGTAACTTGTATTTTGTATTTTGAAGACATTAACTTCGTTTCAGCTGCTGTGGTATTTGAGCATTGAGGTTCAGAAATTGTAGTGGGTTCCATCATTACAGGTCCAGTCTCCTCCGTTGTAAAGGTAGACTGGGTTTCTGCAACTGGTTCCAGTACAGTTTCTTGATGTGAAGTTGTAGGTTGTGTGGTTTCAGGTTGTGCTGATGATGTTTCCATAGTCTTTTTACTTTGTTTCTTCCTACCCTTATCACCACCTGTAACACCTACATCACTTGCACTACCTTTACCATCATCATCGTCGTCATCATCATCACATTTTCCCTTTTGATGACCAAATTTATCTTCGATCGTATTTTTCAAAGTTGGTTCTTCATTATCTGACTCACTGTCATCATGGCGCCACTTGTCATTTTCTGGTGCAACATATTCATTATTTTCTAGAAAACCGATCAATTTACGAGGAGGTGTGCTTTTCTTGTAATGTTTTGCTGCTACACCTCTAAAGATCTTCAACGAATGTTTAATCATAACTTCTACTTTTAAAACATCATTGTCGTTTTTCGGAAGATTCAGATGTTGCTCATTAAAGATCATTTGGAGAAAACGAGGTACATCCAAAACTTGTTTCCACCATATCCGGTTCTTCTCGGGATCTCCTTCATGTTTGCAAAAATATACTTTGAAACACTAAACGGTTTGTTCCGTGTCAAAGCTATCATCATTCCAACTAAGTCGTTATTCGCCATGTCATAACCACTTCGTCTATTGCTCAAACATTGAATTAGAACATGTAGAAAGAACTTGTATTTGAGTGGCAACCATGCTTTGTTTAGTTGTCCCATAAGAAAATCTCCAACACATTTCATTCTAAGCAAACATCCACGTTGACACTTCAACGGTACTGAGAATGGAGCTTCAGGATCATCACCAAGCTGTAATACTGAGTTAATGATTTCAACAGAGACATCTACATTCAAGTCCTTTACTCTCCGTGGATAAGTTCCTTCCCATTTACTTTAACAACTTTAGCTGAATCCCAGAATTCCTTGATCAACATTTTATATCCTGTAGTCTTGTGCGTGATAGCATAATGTATCCTTGAGTCGCGCAAAAACTTCATTATACCGTTGTACTTAGCAAATTTGTCTTCCGGATCTAAATAGGCCACCATGTTATGTCTTGGTTCTGACATAATTTCCACTTATGACTTGTCAGTTCTCTTTGTTGCGGGTTTTCTTTTATGTTCCTTTTGTTCCATTCTATACATGCAAGACAACAAGGATAAGAACATAAATTCATTAGGGAATATACACATAAGTTTTATTTCAAACTTTCTGTACGTATGTATTCCCTGGAGGAAGAACTACTGACTCATACGAATAACAATTTATTCGTACGAAGAGCAACTGATTTTTACGAACACTTGATTTAGTTAAACAAGTGATTCACTCGTACGAGTAACTGGCTCGTACGAGCGATATGTTACTCGTGCGAGTGATATTTTGTTCGTACGAATCAGAAATGTTTTGTTCGCATAAACAACTTCAAGAGAAGAATATTCATGAGGAACTTGTTTTTCGTTAAGATTCTTCGCTTAAAATTTTTGTTCATGTTAGCAAAGTCACATGTCAATAAGGTTCAAGTTGTTCATCTTCAAAGTATGCCAACATTGTCAATATCTTAAAGAAATAAAAAACAACTTAAGAGAGTGTAAGATGACTAGCAAGGTGAAAGTAAAGTTCTACCAAATTCATCACCTTTATACCACATTAAGACACTTGTGCAACTACCTTAGCCGTACGAAGAACTTAAATTCGTACAAGACCCTAGTGGTCATTCGTACGAGGCACAATGGCTCGTACGAGTGATCTCTCATTCGTAGAAGTCCAAGTTTTTCACAACTGGACTTTCATTCTTCGAGGACCTTAGGTTTTTCGTTGACCTGTTTAGAACTTTGCACATATCCACACTTACTCACAAATTAAGTTAGGAAAAGAGTTCGTTAAACAGATTTTGTTCTTTGAGATGAGTTTACCCGTTGTAAGAAAGTACTTTATGAAGTTATGATAGCAAAACAAGTGATTTTCAGGGCGAATCTTGGTAGAAAACCTTTTGAGTTTCCATTTTTGGCTACATCAAAAAGAACTTATTTTAACAACAGTGTAAACTAAAACTAAAATGCCAACCAACAAATAAGAATAAACTATATATTTACTAAACAATCTTTTTCAGAGTTTCGAGGTAAGAGAATCATACCGGCTTTTAATCTTGCCAAAAACGAGTTTTGTTTAAAACATCAAATTAAATAAATAAGTATTCTACCATGATTATCGGTATTGTTGTCCATGCAAGCTCAGCTTATCAGATGTAATCATGATTAGGAGATATGATAAATGTATGATTTATACTTACTAGCCGGTGTTCAACCACTTCACGACACATTCCATATCAAGACATGCACGAGAGAAAATCTTACCGGTGAGTATACTGCTTATCATCTGTTTTGACGTATATGATGTGAGATACTCACTTATTTTGATTGAAACCAAGCCCTATATGATTAGATCACTTATTGATGAGGAACTTGATTTTCAGATGCATGCAGGGCACAGGAGTCCAAAACAGGTTAGTACCATCCTACCGACAAAGAGACGAACTTAGCTCCCGCATAAAGCTGTGATATTTAATCACTTATTATTGGGTGGATGTGATATTTTTATCACTTATTGATGGTCATATGAAGTATTTATACGTATGTATGGTATCATGGAAGTTCTAGACTTGCGTCACCGTTAATTTTCAGTAAAAGATTCAACCATGATACCCAGTTGATAAGTCAGCATAAAGACTGCATATCTCAGAACCTCGGCATACTATCAAACGAAATTTCAGTACAAAGACCATATACCAATGAATGGTTCCCACCAGGCTTGCAGTCCGTTAAGTTTATATCAACCTACACATTTTAATCTGATTGTGAGCCTACCGACACATCATTAGTAAAGCTACTTATCAATTTTTGTTTTATGTTTTTGGCCATTTTTTATAGATCACCGGTGTGTATCATCATCTTCTCTTATCTTTCCAAGAAACTCATTTTTGATTTTTGGATTTTCTATTGTTTTTGTATTTTTCTAAATTTTTCTCCCCCTTAAATAAAGAAGGTAAATAAATGGAAACTTAAATAATAAAAGACATATTTTTGTATTTTTTTATTTTCTTATGTTTTTGTATTTTCTTGAAATTTTCTCCCTCTAAAATATAAAACTAAAAGAAATCGAAAATCTTTTTGTCATTTTAGATTTTTAGGAAAATATGTACGAAAAATGAATAGCGAAGGATGATTTACTCGGGTTTCACCTTGATGCCATTGACCAAAAATAGATAATCAAAACGAGATTTATCAAAAGCTTTTGTAAACAGGTCGGCACGTTGGTGATCGGTGTGGATTTTAACAACATTGATAAGTTTCTTTTCATAAAAATCTCGTATGAAATGATACTTAATCTCAATGTGTTTGGTTTTTTAGTGCTGTACAAGATTACGAGTGATCTGTAAAGCAGCTTTGTTATCAACAAAAATAGGAGTAGTTAGAAATTCAAAACCGTAGTCACACATTTGTTGTTGGATCCATAGAACCTGAGAGCAGCAACTAGAAGCTGTAATATACTCAGCCTCACATGTTGACGTAACTACACAAGTCTGCTTTTTGCACTGTCACGTGACTAGGCAATTTCCCAAGAACTGACATCCTGCTGATGTTGATTTTGCATCGATCTTGCAGCCACCATGATCAAAATCATCGAATGCTGTCAAATCAAACTTATCATCCTTAGGGTACCAAAGACCAGTGTCCGGGTGACCCTTCAAATAACGAAAGATTCTTTTCACAACCATCAAATGAGAAACCTTTAGACTTGACTGGTAGCGAGCTAGAAGACATGTTGGGTACATTATATCAGGTCTTGAAGCAGTAAGTTACATAAGAGATCCGATCATAGCATGATAAAGAGATGGTTCCACATGTTCACCCATTCCATCAGGAGTAATCCCATGATTCTGAGCTAATGGAGTTCCCAAGGGCTTTGAGTCTTCCATTTGAAATCGTTTGAGAATATCCCCGACGTACTTGGTTTGATGGATGAAAATCCCTTCCTTAGATTGATGAACCTGTAAACCTAAAAAGAAAGTCATTTCTCCCACTGCGCTCATCTCGAAATTCTCTTGCATCACCTACTCAAATTCTTTGCACAATTTCTCGTTTGTAGACCCAAAAATAATATCATCAACATACACTTGTACCCAATAAGTCCTCATTTTCTTCCTTGATGAAGAGAGTACAGTTGATCAATCCACGTCGAAAACCATTCTTCAAAAGATAGGAAGACAACGTTTCATACCAAGCCCGAGGAGCCTGATGAAGACCATACATCGCCTTATTAAGAAGCCAAACCTTGTCAGGATGGATTGGATCTTCAAAACCCAGCGGTTGCTCAACATATACTTCTTCTTCAACCACACCATGAAGAAATGCAATCTTCACATCCATTTAATAAACGGTAAACTTCTTGTAAGACGCATAAGCCAAAAAGATTCTTATGGCCTCAAGACGTGCTACCGGTGCATAAACTTCATTGTAATCAATGCCATCTACCTGATTAAAGCCCTGGACAACCAATCTTGCTTTCTTTCTCACAACAACACCTCGCTCATCCTTCTTACATTTGTAAACCCATCTTGTTCCAATCTTCTTGTAGTTGTCAGGCCTGTCAACCAATTTCCACATGCCTAACTTCTGAAAGTGCTGAAGTTCTTCTTGCATTGCTTCAACCCATGAGTCTTCTTTCATTGCCTCCTTCCAAGATTTTGGCTCAACTTGGCAGACATAGCAGACAAAAGACCAATCATTTTGTTCCTCAGATTCCCTAATAACCGAATACAAACCAGCATTCTAGTTGTTCCTTAGCTGATTACGAGTCCGCACACAACTTTGGACATCTCCTATAACATTCTGCTGAGGATGGGTATTATGGATTCGAGTTTCAGGAACATCGGGAACTCGAGAATTTATACCCAAATTGTTGATATTCAGATCAACAGCTAATTCGTTTGCTGGATTTGACGTAGATGTAAATGCATGACCTTCAATAGTACCTAGATTTTGTATATTTGACGTGACATCTGAAATTCCAGGAACCGGACTAGAAGTAGCTTCATTTGCATCATGGACTAATCATCTTCTGATGAAACATTATAATCGGCAGCATCTTTGAATTTCTCATTCTGAACAAGATTGTTAACCGAAGTAGACACTTGAGGGTTAACAATAATTGGTCGTACTAATGACGAGTCAACTGCAGTATCACTTTCCAGTAGCATTTGAGCAGCTGCAGAAGCATCATCAAAAGTCAGCATATTAAAGGAGTTAACAGCCCATCGTAGTCAAACATCAAGGAGCCATCGGAGTTCTTACTGATTCAGTGTATCTTTAAACCTTAACCTCACCCCATTCTTCTATCTTTTTCGTTGATAAATTCCACACTCTGAAATTAGGAATAGCATATCCAAGAAAGAAACCTTCGATAACCTTTAGTCCAAACTTACCATGTGGATCAATCATAGTGCATGGAGCTCCAAAAGGTTCTAAGAAAGAAACATTTGTTTCCTTTTATGTAACAACTCGAAACATGTTTTACCATGCCTCTTCACCGTAAGAACTCTATTCATCGTATAACATGCAGTAGCTACATCCTCCCCCTAGAATTGAATAGGAAGTTTTGATTCTACTAACATAATTCTTGCAGTTTCAATCAGAGTTCTATTTTTCCTCTCAGCGACACCATTTTGTTGTGGAGTGTAACAAGAACTATACTCATGTAAAATGCCTTTAGAAGAAAAGAACTCATCCATAACATGGTTCTTGAATTTGGTACCATTGTCGCTTCTAATTCTCCTTATCTTCAAATTGTACAAATTTTCACGTAATGTCAGGAGATTCTTGAGGATTTCAGGAACTTCACTCTTGTGTGCCAACATGTTCACCCATGAAAATCTTGAGTAGTCATCAGTAACTACTAAGCAGTATGAATCACCAATGGTAGTCTTTTGTTTCATAGGTCCAAAGAGGTCCATATGAAGACGTTCCAGAGGCATATTTACCGTATTAATCTTCTTCACAGGATGAGATTTTATAGCTTGCTTTCCTTTTTGGCACGATACACAGACGTCTTGTAGATGAAAGTTCTTCACTGATACACCACTCACAAGATTGTTTTTCAATAAATAGTTCATTTTCCTCAAATAAATGTGTCCCATTCGTCTGTGCCAAGAGATTGATTCCTTTTCGGTGTGTTTTGAGACAAAATAGGTAACTTGTGCAGACGTGGTAATGGCTTGGCTCATGTCAAGAATATACAAGTCATTAATTCTTGGAACCGACAGGAGAATCCGTTCTTTGGGAATCTTGAAACCAGGTTTCAGCACATAGCATCCGGCATCATCAAAATGAACTGTGAACTTCTTGTCGCAGATTTGAGAAACACTTAGAAGATTGTGATTAATTTGACGAACATAATTGATCTTATCAAAACTAACAACACCATTGGATACCATTCCTTCTCCAGTTATGTATCTTCCCTTATCTCCAGCAAAGGCAACATAGTCTCCTCGAATGCTTTTCACATCATAAAGAAGCCTTAAGTAGACTGTCATGTGCCTCGATGCTCCAATGTTAACAATCCAATGACTATTCACAGTTCCTCCTGGAACACCCTGCACATTTCAATACCCGATCAGTTTGAGATGGGGACCCAAACCTTAGTGGTCTTGGGTCGACCCTCATCATCAAGAAATGTGATTTCTGTTTCTTGGTGATTTGGAAACTTTGTGCCTCCCCCTGAAGCATTACCGGTTTTAGGTTTCCAAGATTGTTGAAATTTACCAGAATTACTATTATTTACAGTTTTAAAAATTTATGGTTTTAACAAACTTGAAGAACTTGGTTTCTTCTCTAAAACATCTAGTTTTAGTGCTTTTTCAATTATTTTTACTTGTTTACGTCTCTGCTTTTCTTCTCTAAAACTTGGTTGTTGAATTTTCAAAAAACCTGATCAATTGAGGTTAGATTTACATTTTAATCGAAAAGTCTTTGTTTGAGTAGATTTTTTTGTCCCCAATCAAAGTATACAACACATTATCATTTTCATCTGTAGACGCATATGTCTCGACAGATTTTAGAGGATCATTCTCTTGATTTTCAACAGTTTTCACATTGGAATAGCTGAACTTTCTATCTCTTTTTCTTCATCAAGAGATTTATCCTGATCAATTTTCTCGGACTCAACATCTGATGAATCATCCTCCTATGTTGTGGAAGGATTCTGATCCACCACTGATGATGAGTTCTCTGATTTTCTTGATTCAACTGAGGAATTGTCCAGCTTAAATCCTAATCCTGCTGCAAACTATTCAGGATTAAGATGTACAGATGGTTCAAACCGTGGCATTTTCTCTTCATCAGGCAATTTGGTATAGTTGTGTTTCAACGTAGGTGGACACGAATTATGCCCAATGCATTTGACATCTCCTTTCAGCTTTTGAACGTCAACGATATGATTAAGCACATATCGGGAGTTAGAGTAACTCTCCAATTTTAGCTTGATCGCATCATCTTCGCATTTGGCAATGGCTGACTCTTTCTTTGTTTCTTCAAGGATATTAATGTAGTTATTAATTCCTGTTTGCTTGTTCAAAACTGTCTTTGTTAATTCAGAAACGCTTTTCTTAAGAGTTTCTATTAAAGATCTGAATTCTTTTTCGTTTCGAGTTAAGGCTAGATTTGCCTCTTTGCATTTTGACAGTTCAACAACTAGGTTTTGATTATGACTGTTTATTGTTTCAAGTTTTATTTTTAATTCAGCACAGTCACTGCATATTTTAGGAGAGTCAGAATTTACCTGACCTGTCGAACCAGCAACATTAGCCATGAAGGCAGTGTGATGAGAGAAGGAAGCACTGTTTGTAAAGATTTTCTCTATTTCCTTCGATGCAACTTCTGCTTTCTTCATCAAACCAGACTTTTGACTTTTCAGCTTCTCTGCTTCTTTCAGCAACTCACTAACCTCAGTATCAATCCTTTCACTGATATCTGAATCAGATACATAACCACTTGTACTCGAGCATTCTTCATCAGAACTTCCATTATACCCGAACTATCATCTTCATTAGAATTGTCAATGATGTGAACATGTTTGATTCGATTGATAATCTTGGCATAACATGCAGTTCCTCCTTGATTCTCGTTTCCCAATTGTACTAACCAATCGCATCCTTCATCTTCCTGAACTACTAGAGCTCTGTTTGTGTTGTTTGAAGGCCTAGACTGGTTGGTGTTGTTTGGGTTGTTAACAGCTACTATTCTTTGTTCATTGTTGACATGAGCTGTGTTGGATGGTTGTGATCGATTTCGAAAAGGGTTGTGATTTCCTTGTTTGCTTGGTCTAGTGCACTCACGTTTGAAGTGACCTTTTTCACTACAGTTGAAGCAAGTAACAGCATCTTTATCAAAACCATATTTCATATCTTTCTTGCTTTCCAAACTTGTTCTTCTAGTTCTGCTCATGTAATCCTTTGCTCTTCTAAGCGCACTTGCAAACACCCATTTAATATCCATTAGTTCCATCTCATATCTGTCTATTTGTCGGTAGTCTTCATTAGTCAAATTGATGTTTCCAATTTGACCAGCGATTAATCCACAATAAGCACTAACCATGGTGTTTGGAAGTTCCATATGTTCCTAAGCAACTTCTACACTGACCTTGGAAAGATGTGAGGTGTCAAGTCTGACTGTATAAGGGTTTGCAGGTTGAAAGTTGTTACCATAGAAAGCTAGTTGAGAAGCTTGTTGTGTAGCTTGAAGTGTAACAACTTGAGGTTGTGGTAGAAAGGCTTTAGGATCAAATACCTGACCATAGGTTTGAGTACTTGAGCCGGCAGATTGATCCGTTGGAACTGGTGGTGGTAGAAAGGGATTAAGATTTGACACAAACGCGGTCTGAAGTTTTGGTTGCTGAATTGTATTGACACCTGTGTTAATACCTCCAAAGTACATCTCAGGGTTTTGTGGAACAGAAACCCTTTTTGCTTTCCGTATCTCTTCTTCATTTTTGTTCTCTAGTTTCTGAACAAATTCATAGATACTGATCACATCCAAAACACGTGTATGCCTCAGTAAGTCAATAAATTGACTCCACTTTGGTGGTAAGGCGTCAGCAAAACGCATCCCGATTTCCTGTGGAAATGCTAACACTTTGTATGAATACATTTCACTAAGCAGGTGGTAGAAGCGTGTTGTCATTTCGCTCAATGTTTCATTCTCGATGAACATGAAACCTTCAAACTCCTTCTTCAGCAGATCATGTCGTATTTTTCTAGTTGTAGCATTTCCTTCTCCTCTTGCTTCCAAAGTATCCCACAGATTCTGGTATAGTACACAAACTGATGATAAATATCTTTATGAAGTGCTTGTGTAAGACCAGCAAACGCCTTTTTCTCTAAATCATAAGCCTTTTTATCGCTTTATCTAAGTTGGCTAAGGAGGTTGGATTTGATCCTGCTTATTCGAGAGATTCTTTGTAATGTGTAGTAAAACATGTCACACCCCGACCCGCAGCGGAAAAGGTGATCGAGGCATGATTGGGTTTTCATCAAAGCTCATGACATTTATTATAATGTTTCATATTTATTATTACAATTTAAAGAAGATCATACAATCATAATTGCAACATGTTCTACACATCTTTCTAGGCTTCATTATTTTCTTCTAAGGCATTTCCTATGTTTTCCTTTCTTCATCCTGTTCACCTGTATCATGTGTAAAAATGGTTTTTGGATCAACAAAAAGTTGGCGAGTGAATCCTATGAAAAACATTTAAACAAGTTTATTGAATTGATTATAAAATAAAGTGCATAACCACATATGAGTAAATATAGATGTAAACTTATTCACAAAACACTTAATATTAAATAATGCACACACATACAATAATAGATTGTTTTGAGGCACGCGTTGTTCAACTCGTCTCCCACGAGGAACTGATGGGCCTAATGAATGAGTTTTGAGGCACGCGTTGTTCTACGAACTGATGGGCCTAATGAATGAGTTTTAAGGCACGCGTTGTTCAACTCGTCTCCCACGAGGAACTGATGGGCCTAACAAATAATTTGCTTACAACTTGACAATATGTAATACATAACTACAAACAATACTTACATTCTAAGTTTAAATCATAATATGGTATGGCACGAGTTTGAATAAACGAATTAGTTTAAGTGACACATGATACACCCCAAAACGTGTAATAAAAAGGGGAGTTGTAAGATTCACTCACATTGGGTGCGTTCGGTTGATGATGTTGAATGCGCACGAGTTTAGAGGATTGATCGACGAGGAAAAAACTAACCTAATTAATAACGAAAAAGTAAGGTAAATAAATGGATTTTATTTACAATTTTAATAGGGTTTTTGGATATATTTTTGTGAGTTTAAGGCAATTTTCTAACTTTAAAAATGTTATTTTTAAGTATTTTTAATTGATTTTTAATTTAAATAAATAAATAAAATAATAAAACAAATGTTGACCTTTTGACTTGACCGTTGACCGTTGACCGTTACTGTTGACCGTTGACCGGTTCGGTCGGTTATATAGTTGCACTGAGTGAGGTTCGAACTCGTGACCTCCCGTATGCGTGCACGCAGCTCTACCAACTGAGCTACGTGTCTAACCCGGAATATTTCTGTTTTTAATTATATTTATACACTAATTAAGTTAATCCGAAAATCATTTATTTTAAAAAGGATTTAATGTATCGACTCGGTGCTCTCCACAGGTCTCGAACCCGGGACCTGTGGTTTAGTTTGGCACACAGTCCACCGCTGGACTGTGTGTCTAACTTGGTAAATATTCTGGTTTTTATTATACTTAACATCTTACTGTTGTGGATCCGGTTCAGTTTAAAAACAAAGGACATTTTATTACAGCGAAGGTGCGTGTGTCAAGGATCGAACTCGGGACGTATGCGCATTGTTTGCACACAGTCCACCGCTGGACTGTGTGTCTAACCCGTTTATAATGCCGATTTTAATTAATCTTATAACCTAAGCGACTTCGTCTTCTTCGTTCAAAACACAGACAATGATTAACCTTGCTGTTATTTGTTAAATTAATTTAACGAACTTATAAACAATTGCAATGTATTGAACAGAAAAGGGTTTGGGAAATGATTGTACCGAACTGATCGTCTTCTTCAGAAATCCGGCAAAGATCGTCGGCTCTGTTTAACTCCTTCTGTTCGGATTCAATAATCAGTTTGGATGAATTAGATGTGAAATTGAACTACTGAGTAACGATTATCAGTAGGTTTAAATGATCATACCGGTTAACAGCGAGTTTCTGGAAATTCCAGAAATTTTCCGGCGAAAACAGAAAATCCGGCAACGTCTTCTGGGGTTGATTCTGGGTGATGGAGTGATATTAGAATTTGTCCAATAATGGAATGAAACAGAAAAGTCAAGGTATTTACCGTGTAGATGAAAGTCTCGGTTTTCCGGCGACTTGCAGAGAATTCCGGCGAATGAAATTTCTTGCGACAGAGATTCTTCAGAGGTTTAAGGTGAGTGGGGGTGATGTCAGTATGAGCTCCAAGATCTTATGTTTGGGTAAGCAGACGGGATGGAATGAACTCGGTTTTCCGGCGATAATTTCCGGTTGATTTACAGAGAAATCCGGCGACTTGCGGCGAAGTTTTCTGAGCAAAAATGGAGAGTGTAAGTTGGATAGATTCGTGAGCTCAACTGATGAACAAAGTATAACCCGGATTTGAATTATATTTTCGGTTTCGACGGGAATTATGGTAATGAATGAAATTGATTGGATTTTTCGGTTATAACCGATGTTGCTGTAACTGCAACCGTTAAGTCCAAAAGAAAACGGCAAAGTTTGACGAATTTGTCGGGATTTCCGGTGAGAGCGGATTTGGGCGCGCTGTGTAACTGGGTTTGATTTCCAGATTTATTTTATGTATTAATTGTTTCAATATGTAAACAAAAATCACAAGTGGCGGAGCGGTTGGAAGGATGTGAGTTAAGACTTTGAATGATTCTCGGCTGACCCGGGTTCGAAACCCGGCTTCAGCATTTTATTTTTAATTCACTATTTTTAATACATTTTCAAATATAAATTTTATATTCTAATATACTTATAAATTATGTATCGTTTAAAATTAATTTGAGCTTTAAATACGCAACGAAATTTTTAACTGGTTGTTCGGTTAATAAACGAAACGGGTTTGGTTAATCCGGTTTTTGACGGATGTTACAGTGTCCCCTACTTTTAGAAATTTCGTCCCGAAATTTAAGTAGTGGCATGTTTGACTCAAAAGGATGGTGTTTTAATTTGACAGTTACATACTTAGAAAGGAGTAAGAGTTTAAATTTTGTTTGCGGCGGTAACGTTCCTTGTAAGGTTTGGGTACCCTGCTTCAGGAATCGCTTTTTGATGCCTATGATAATGAATATTGATAAACAGAGTTGATTGACTAAATATGATTTCATGCGCAAGAGTTTTGGTATGTTTGGAAAGATAAGGTTATATCCTAAAACAAAACTTCTACTACTAAAACCTACATGGAACTTCTCATAACCGCCTGACAATGCCTCTGATCCTTTGACAAGAATACTTATATATAGGAAGTACCAGCGGCGTATCCAACATATTCTTGTCAAATTTTCATTGGCTTTATCCGTAAGTTATGATTAGTTCTAGGTGACTCTAAAAATAAACAAATACAACAATCAAAGCTTGAGTCCTAATTCTGATAGTATACATGTTTGAATGGTGACAGTACCTCTCTCGTTTGTTATGATGGAGAGGTTAGTTTATGTAAAAATAGAACACAATCCGATTTCTTTAAATGATGAGATTATATGAATGCTAAATCAGTGAGTATAACACAAACTTCAACCAAGACAATACTAAATCCTACATGGAACTTCTCATAACCGCCTGATAATGCCTCTGATCCTTTGGCAAGAATACTTATATATAGGAAGTACCAGCGGCGTATCCACCATATTCTTGTCAAATTTTCATTGGTTTTATCAGTAAGTTATGATTGGTTCTATGATGTGACTCTAGAACATAAATAAACACAACAACCAATGTCTGAGTCCTAATTCTGATAGCATACATATTTGAATGGTGACAGTACCTCTCTCGTTTGCTATGATGGAGAGGTTAGTTTATGTAAAAATAGAACAAAATCCAATTTCTTTAAATGATGAGATGATATGAATGCTAAATCAGTGAGTATAACACAAACTTCAACCAAGACAATATTAAATCCTACATGGAACTTCTCATAACCGCCTGATAATGCCTCTGATCCTTTGGCAAGAATACTTATATATAGGAAGTACCAGCGGCGTATCCATCATATTCTTGTCAAATTTTCATTGGCTTTATCCGTAAGTTATGATTAGTTCTATGTGACTCTAAAACATAACCAAATACAACAATCAAAGCTTGAGTCTTAATTCTGATAGTATACACGTTTGAATGATGACAGTACCTCTCTCGCTTGTTATGATGGAGATGTTAGTCTATGTAGAAGTGAGGCACAGCTCAACTTCTTTAAAATTTTGAGATTGTAATACGTTGAGATGTATGATGATATGAATGTTAAATCAATGAGTATAAAAACAAAACTGAAATAGTAATTCGTATTAAGATCCTTGGATAAATTTCCAATTTATAATTGAGACACGTGAAAATTGAGATAACATAAAGAAAAACATAAAAATAAGCGGTTGGAGTTGAATCTTGATTTTTGGTGAAGGAGACTAGTTGGGTGGTTCATTTGGGCAAGTCATTATCTTCAACAGGATTGGCATTGATGTTGAAAACTCTTCCTCTTGCTGGTGGCCTTGTGGTTGGGTTTTCTTGATTTGCTTGGTTAACTGGGTTTGCTTGAGCTTGGGCGTTTATGATGTTAACCAATCGAGGGCACGTGTTTCTATAATGGGTAGAGTCGCCACAATTAAAACAAGCTCAAACATAAGGTAACATGGGGTATTGGGGTTGTTGATATGTTTGGATCATGTTTTGAGTAGAGGGTGAGGTTTGGTTTTGAGGGGTGCGGCAAACCTTGTTCAAATGACCATAGCGTCCACAGTTCGCACATAGTCGACAAGGTAAGGTAGATGGATGGTGATAAAAACAGGTGTTACATTGAGGGTGAGGTCCAAGGTAGGGTTTCTTATTTGGGTAAGTTGAGTTGGGTGCTACTTGAGTGATTGGGATAGCTTGGAGGGGTACGGCTTGTGAGGCTGATTGATTACGTTGGGTGACAGCGAAAAGTTGCCCATCTCGTTTTCTCTTAAAAATGGGTTGAGAAGGGGATTCGGTTTGGGTGGAGTTTGAGGTTTCAGTCGATGCTTTATCCTTCTTCTTCTCCTCCTTGAAGTCTTTATTCCGTATGCGGTTCTCGGTGAGCTCTGTAGCTAACTCCAATGCTCCTTCCAAAGTTGCAGGCGTGGTACTTATTACAGAGTCTTGGATTTTTGAAGGAAGACCTCGAATGTAGTGCTCGATCAAACGGTAGAGAGGAGTGAACAAGTTGGGAACCATTTGATTTAACTCAAGGAATCTTTTGTTGTATGTGGTGTGGTCGCCTTCCTTTTGC
This sequence comes from Scalesia atractyloides, assembly GCA_947069175.1. NCBI lineage: Eukaryota > Viridiplantae > Streptophyta > Magnoliopsida > Asterales > Asteraceae > Scalesia > Scalesia atractyloides. The sequence goes on from CAMTDV010000026.1 coordinate 19,373,856, forward strand.
TTCAACGAATAGAATTCATCCTCTAATTTTTCGCTCCTTGGGCAAAACCGTCTTGTCATGATTTCCTTCAACTCTTCCCAAGTCAAAGTCATAGCATCTTCAACACCTCGTTTGGCCTTCTCCGTATTCCACCATGTAAGTGCTATTCCAAGTAAACGACCAGTAGCATATCGCACTTTGCGATCATCGGGGCAATCGCAATTTAAAAAAGTGTTCTCCATTTCTTCAAACCAATGGAGGAGAGCGGTGACACCTTCAGTCCCTTCGTATTTTGGAGGGTCGCAGGATTTGAAATGCTTGTAGGTGCATTTAGTGGTATTTTGGGGAGGGTTGATAACATTTTGATCTTCTTGGTTGACGGGATTAACGGTAAGGGCTTGTTGGACTTGAATTACAATGTTGGGTATTACGGCAGCCATTTGTTGAGCGATTTGGGCAGCCATGCGCTCGCGGGCTTTTCCTGATCTCATCTTCCTACGAGCGAGGCTAGAAGACATCTACAAGGAATACATATCATCGTTAGTCCCCAGGTAGGCAAACTGGTCCGTTATATTGGATTTATTCGAATGCCAACCTAGACAGAAGTTCCGACTACCGGTACTTGTACCCTTACAGTTACTACATGCCCGTCGCAGAACTCACTTCGATGAGATTTGAAAAATGTGACAAAATCTTGAATAACGGAAGTATGAAGATGATTTGAATATGTGAGCATTGAAATATGTATAATGAATGTGTATGTAATTATGTATGTTTAACTTTAAGTATAATTCACTATGTATCACAAAATGTAGTATTGGAAGTGTTTGCATGCATTTGCGTATGTAATAAATATGAAAGAAATAAACATCATGAGTTTGCATATAACCACATAAACAATTAAAACCTAATCAACTATAGTATAGGCTCTAAAGGTCTAATAACCTATCCTATATCCCTATAGTCAAAAGCTCTGATACCAATCTGTCACACCCCGACCCGCAGCGGAAAAGGTGATCGGGGCATGATTGGGTTTTCATCAAAGCTCATGACATTTATTATAATGTTTCATATTTTTTATTACAATTTAAAGAAGATCATACAATCATAATTGCAACATGTTCTACACATCTTTCTAGGCTTCATTATTTTCTTCTAAGGCATTTCCTATGTTTTCCTTGCTTCATCCTGTTCACCTGTATCATGTGTAAAAATGGTTTTTGGATCAACAAAAAGTTGGCGAGTGAATCCTATGAAAAACATTTGAACAAGTTTATTGAATTGATTATAAAATAAAGTGCACAACCACATATGAGTAAATATAGATGTAAACTTATTCACAAAACACTTAATATTAAATAATGCACACACATACAATAATAGATTGTTTTGAGGCACGCTTTGTTCAACTCATCTCCCACGAGGAACTGATGGGACTAATGAATGAGTTTGAGGCACGCGTTGTTCTACGAACTGATGGGCCTAATGAATGAGTTTTAAGGCACGCGTTGTTCAACTCGTCTCCCACGAGGAACTGATGGGCCTAACAAATAATTTGCATACAACTTGACAATATGTAATACATAACTACAAACAATACTTACATTCTAAGTTTAAATCATAATATGGTATGGCACGAGTTTGAATAAACGAATTAGTTTAAGTGACACATGATACACCCCAAAACGTGTAATAAAAAGGGGAGTTGTAAGATTCACTCACATTGGGTGCGTTCGGTTGATGATGTTGAATGCGCACGAGTTTAAAGGATTGATCGACGAGGAAAAAACTAACCTAATTAATAACGAAAAAGTAAGGTAAATAAATGGATTTTATTAACAATTTTAATAGGGTTTTTGGATATATTTTTGTGAGTTTAAGGCAATTTTCTAACTTTAAAAATGTTATTTTTAAGTATTTTTAATCGATTTTTAATTTAAATAAATAAAAAAAATAATAAAAAAAATGTTGACTTTTTTACTTGACCGTTGACCGTTACTGTTGACCGTTGACCGGTTCGGTCGGTTATATAGTTGCACTGAGTGAGGTTCGAACTCGTGACCTCCTGTACGCGTGCACGTAGCTCTACCAACTGAGTTACGTGTCTAACCCGAAATATTTCTGTTTTTAATTATATTTATACACTAATTAAGTTAATCCGAAAATCATTTATTTTAAAAAGGATTTAATGTATCGACTCGGTGCTCTCCACAGGTCTCGAACCCGGGACCTGTGGTTTAGTTTGGCACACAGTCCACCGCTGGACTGTGTGTCTAACTTGGTAAATATTCTGGTTTTTATTATACTTAACATCTTACTGTTGTGGATCCGGTTCAGTTTAAAAACAAAGGACATTTTATTACAGCGAAGGTGCGTGTGTCAAGGATCGAACTCGGGACGTATGCGCATTGTTTGCACACAGTCCACCGCTGGACTGTGTGTCTAACCCGTTTATAATACCGATTTTAATTAATCTTATAACCTAAGCGACTTCGTCTTCTTCGTTCAAAACACAGACAATGATTAACCTTGCTGTTATTAGTTAAATTAATTTAACGAACTTATAAACAATTGCAATGTATTGAACAGAAAAGGGTTTGGAGAAATGATTGTACCGAACTGATCGTCTTCTTCAGAAATCCGGCAAAGATCGTCGGCTCTGTTTAACTCCTTCTGTTCGGATTCAATAATCAGTTTGGATGAATTAGATGTGAAATTGAACTACTGAGTAACGATTATCAGTAGGTTTAAATGATCATACCGGTTAACAGCGAGTTTCTGGAAATTCCAGAAATTTTCCGGCGAAAACAGAAAATCCGGCAACGTCTTCTGGGGTTGATTCTGGGTGATGGAGTGATATTAGAATTTGTCCAATAATGGAATGAAACAGAAAAGTCAAGGTATTTACCATGTAGATGAAAGTCTCGGTTTTCCGGCGACTTGCAGAGAATTCCGGCGAGTGAAATGAACTCGGTTTTCCGGCGATAATTTTCGGTTGATTTACAGAGAAATCCGGCGACTTGCGGCGAAGTTTTCTGAGCAAAAATGGAGAGTGTAAGTTGGATAGATTCGTGAGCTCAACTGATGAACAAAGTATAACCCGGATTTGAATTATATTTTCGGTTTCGACGGGAATTATGGTAATGAATGAAATTGATTGGATTTTTCGGTTATAACCGATGTTGCTGTAAATGCAACCGTTAAGTCCAAAAGAAAACGAAACGGTTGTTCGGTTAATAAACGAAATGGGTTTGGTTAATCCGGTTTTGACGGATGTTACAAAACTTGTCCATAATCTTGTATTTTGTCCGAGAACATATGTATGGAAACGACTTTTCAACAAAGGATAATCGTTCATATGGTTCAGTTTTGGTGGACGGTTATTACTCCCAGTTTCACTCTCACTTATAAGAAGAGTCTGAATGCTTTGATTCTGATTTGCGACACACGCCCAATGATTTGCGGTAATCATGGTTGTATGTTGAGGCATTACTGATTTAACCATGAGGTTGCGGATCTTTGTGTTGAGTCTTTATTTGTGCTTGAACTACTCCCCCAATCCCAAGGATTAGTACTCATTATGTTTTCTTGGTTATGAAGTTAAAAGGTTTAAAGTTTAAGTTTTGAAAATAGCAGTCTCCTTTTAAAGTTAACGATTCTAAAAACCACAAAGTTTTGAAGACCTGAACCACGAAAAACAGATCAAGTTTGTTCTTCGTACGAATCAAAGATTCGTACGAGTGACTGTCCTTCGTACGAACCAGGTTGTTCGTACGAGAGACACTCTTTCGTGCGAACTAACTTGTGTTTCGTGCGAACAAGGTTCTTCGTACAGATGACTTGGTCTTTCACACGAACAGTCTTGTTCTTCGTGCGGATCGGTTATTCGCACGGATGTTTTTCCCAGAGAGAATCTTTTTGCAGGGTTGGTTGGTGAAAATTTCCTTTTCTAGCAGAGACTGGTTTTCGAAAGTGTTCAGTTGTCTACACATTTTTTGTTAGAAAGACAAACATTCCATACAGCTTTTCATTTAACACAGTCAAGACCAGAAAGTCCAGAGATTTGGTCAACCCTACAAGAATATTCCGGTAAGTTTTCCGGCAGTGTTTCACCTGAAAATATGTCCAACTTGAACTTTGATAGAAAATTTTAAGAAAAACCAATTCGTAACATGTCTCTATGAATTCTAACAAGGTTTTTATGAAAATTTTCTGGATACAACAAGTTTTAACTAAGTTTTAAGTTGGTTATCTTTCAAAAACTTAAGTTTCCTGTTGAGAGTTCAAGAATACTTCCAGAATCCCTCACAACTAGCTCAGACAAAACACTAAGCTTGGTTTTAAACAAGGAAGAGAGCCAAAGCTCTGATACCACTTGTAGGCCCACTTGGAGGATCAAGATTAACCTATTTATCTGTTTATACAACAGAAATACGAGTACGAAATCCTCGTAAGTATGCAAACCAAAGCAAAGTAAGAAACACAGGATAACCAAAGATTCAATATCTTGATTTACAGAAGAGAACTAGTACAAACACATACAAACAATGTTCATATAGACTCATGAAATACTCTCTGTGTTCTTGTGTCTCTCTCTAGTGTCTAACTTGTTCACTGATGTCTCACACATCTCTCTCTCTAGACTCTAGCCAAACACTGAGAAGTGTATGTCTGTTTATATAGTGTCCACACCTAGCAACAATACGAAGAATGTTGCTGGTCGTATGAAACACAAAAAGACACGAAGAACCTTCTCCAAAAGGTACTAGTACGAACGATCCATGGCTCGTACAAACACAAACTTGCTCGTACGAATCAAGCAGGATGCTTGTTTAGATGAGCCCACTCGTACGACTAATAAGTCACTCGTACGAATGGTGGGTGGCTCGTACGAGCAACGTCTTGCTCGTACGAAGCATTTCTCAATTATACCTGAAGTGTTCTTCGGAGAACATGCCAACAGACATGACATACACAAGACTTAACAGTATGCACACATACAACTGTTTTACACACAGACAAACTAATCGTCGTACTAAACCAAGATAGAAGGATATCTTGATTTGGTCGACACCAAACTATACAGACACAATAAACAAAGACCGTACGATTACAGACGTAAAGAACAAGCGAAAGACACAAGAGTGTATCAATAATTGTGAGCAATTTGTAACTTGACTCCCCTAGATTCTACCACGAGTTGTTTTACACGATCAGAGTGTTACAAATGCTCTTGGTGTTATTGTTCTTGACCCTTGTGAAATCGATGGTGATGTTGTGTGGTGTATAATTTATGAATGGAGAGAGGGCTCGAAGGCTAAAAATTCATGAGAATAAGGTGTGGGTGAGGGTGTATAGGGGACGGTTTAAAAGGGATGGTTGAGGGAATTTATATAAATATAAACAATTTGAATTTGACTACAATAGTTAGGGAGATTTAAAGTTAAATCAAGGTATCCTATTTGGAGGGATGTGGACAAAAAATTCAAGACAAGAGGGGATAGGGTCAGTTTTTGGTTAGTTACTTAGGGATTAGCTTTAGTTTAAATCCCAAAAATTTAGGATAAGTGTAGGCTTTTAATTGTATTTTAAGGATAATCATGGTTTTTATATAAAATAAAGGAGTTTATTTAATTTATTATTAAGTTTATGGAAATATTTATAATAATTAAGGAAAATATATATTCCTTAATTAATTGTGCTTAAAGTTGTTAAAAGTGTTCGCTTGTAAAGCTTCGTAGGTTTTCCAACTAAAACTCTATTTATGGAGACTTTTGTTGTTTTGAGTTTAATTAAGTATTAATGGTGTGTATATAAAGTATTAAAGTGTTCGCTTGTAAAGCTTCGTAGGTTTTCCAACTAAAACTCTATTTATGGAGACTTTTGTTGTTTTGAGTTTAATTAAGTATTAATGGTGTGTATATAAAGTATTAATGGTGTGTGTATATATATAGTTTGATATGTTTCATGTATTGTTTGATATTTGAAAATTAGCGGTTATTCACCAATGCTTATCAACTCTTAAAAGTTTCTATAAATAGCAGGACACATCTAAGGTTTTTGATGGTGATTCCTACTAAATAGAGGAAGTTTATATATTACAAGGCTATGTAACACAAAGTAGGCTCAATTAAGACCTCAAGATAGTAATAAATCACACTTAAAGTTATTGTTAACTTAATTTGGTGACAATTGTCACATCTATGGCATAATATATGACATCCGTCTCATTATCTGCAAAGTGTGTTACATATTAATTTGATTAGAAAATATAACCTTGTTCACAAACTTGCGAAATTTCTTAAAAGACTAAGCAAACAAGAAACTTTTTTTAGTTAAGTGAAAATGTGTCTAAGGCATAAGGATTGTTCATTCATTTAGATTTGTTGGGTCCTCATAAAATGACAAATAAATATGATTTTCAGTATTTTCCTTACCGTTGTAAATAATTTCTTTGTATATTTGTTAAAGATCATACATATGTAAAATTGTAGAGGTTGTGATGACACGAAGTTTTTAACAGTTTATTTACAACTTCTGTTAATCAAAATGGTATTCTACATCAAAGCTTATGTTTTATACCCAATAGAAAAATGGAAAACATAAAGAAATAGACATCTACTTGTTGTTAGATCACTTATGTTGTAAATAGGTATACTTTTAAATATGTAGTATGGATGTATTATGACTCCGACTTATTTGATTAAGGGGGTATATATCCTCTATATTTGTAGGCATCGTTTTCACAATAACCTAGACTGCCCAGTCTGATAGGAAACCACATACTCTGGTAGTCCGGTTGAGCACCTCTGAGCCGTTTTCATTTGGGCCGGTCGGTTTGTGGTGGAGCAGTTGGATGGGTGGACCAGGAACTGCAGTCAAACCATAACGAAACATAGGAGAGTCAGAAAGAAAGAGTAGTAGTGTCATATCTGAATTTGGATCTTTTTGCAAACACTTGTGTGAAATTTGGAGCGTGTAAGAATCAGGGAAGACGCATAATGGTAGATTTGTGTGTGGTTTTTTGTATTGTCACGATCAGATCTTAAGTGTAGGAGACCACAAAAAGTGTTGGAGTGGGAAATATAAGACTGTAGGAGGGTTGGGGAAGAATCACGACACCGGAAAGCTAAGGAGAGTCGGAGGGGGTCATGTAACTTAAAATGAGAATTTAGTTTAATTTACATAGAGACCTCCAATGTTTACTCCATATCGAACCACATTCTCCAATCTCCCCACCTTAGCACTGCCATTTATTTCTCCTTCTCATGTCTTATGTTCACTTACGTTTGGACATATGGATGTGCCACCATACAACACCATACGGACAATTCCGCGAATGCTCATCTCCTCGTATGCTAGATGGCATCCACGTAATTGTTCGCCTTTACCAAGTGTAGGTAGTGTTTTAAAAAATCCGGACTAGTTGGCGATTAATCGCCGGTCAAGAGGTCACTTAATAGTTTTTCGTGAATCGGTCCATGAATTGGTAGTAGGCCCCAGTCGGCCCTTTTCAGCCGACCAAAAAAGGTGATTCCAGCCAGATTCTGGCGAAAACCTATAAATATGGCTATTTTCCAACCAAACGATATAGATACCGGTAATTAACCTGCATACTTAAAAAATTGGTTCAAGAAGAGGTTAAAACTTGTCACCACTAAATATTTACCTATAGAAATGTGTGTAGACATATAAACTTAAAATTACATATAAAATCAAAATTCTATTAATCCGGTTAATCGTAATACAGTATCCCATCGGCCGACTAGTGCCTACCAATTTTTACAACCATGATTATAAGGTAGGTGCTCTTATAACTACAAACCATATACTCGCCGATTCTTAGTCTGATATACTTTTCTTTTCCAACTTTTTGCCCCTTACTATAATATTTATTTAACTACAACTCATTTACTATTTATGCATGTTTTTTTTTGTTTGACAAAATGACACTCGTAACTTTGTATGATGTGCTTGCAAGTTTATCCGCATCTTCAAAGTCCATACAACATAACTCAACTGTGTTAGCATCGCAGAGCACAAAGTGACACCTCCTTTCTCTCCAACATTTTGTCTTTCTCCATCTATATTTGTACCATTGGAAGAACCTGATATGTCATGGCTCCTCTTGGCATATACTTGGACATACAAAGTGGTAGTATAGTGGCTCTTATACCACTTGTTGGTTGTTGGAATTGCTTACTTTGGCCCTTCAAAGAAGCTACCTTCTGACATAAGAAGGTCGATGCAAGAGGGTCGCTTGGTGGATATGATTACTAAACTGAACTTCAAAATAACTTGGAAATACAATACTCAAAATGAGAGATACTTTGCTACATTTTGGAAATCAAACCTATCTCCTAAATATAGCAAACAAAACAATAAAAGCAATACAGATAAATAGATAGTGGGGGTAGTGAAAAGTTGTAATTGTGGTTTCCACCACTATATGAACTCATTATTAGCTATAATATAATTCTTAACAAACTTTAATGAGAAGATCAAGTTGCTTTCTTACGATTCGGGTACTGCTTCCTGCGGAATATGGGTTGACCCACCCGATCTGGTTAATTTATAATCCACAAAGAAGCGTTCAAGTCTTGAGTATGGGATTTGTTTGTCACCAAATACAAATTGTTTTGAAATTTTTTATCTAGGGTTGGTATTCTTAGGATTTGGATGTATACAGTAAAGAAAATGCTAGGCCAACAGATTGTGATTAAAAAATGTTGCTTACTACAAAAAATTGATTGGTAAGTTAATATATCTTACCTTGACCGTGCCAAATATTATATTTATGTAGATTGCATTAAGGGTTATGGGGTACTTAAATAGTCTCTTGGAAATAGTTAATTTATTCTTTGTCTTGTATCTAGTTAATATTGTTGTCCAATTCATTCTTGAATAAATCTTATTTGGGTCATATTATCAAGTTACTAAGTTTATTTGATATATCTATTACTAAAAGAAACCAATTATCAAATTCATTTAAGAATATAAAGTGTAGGGATTAATGTAAAACAAGGAATAAAAAACATTCTTATTTTTTTAAAAGGTTTTTACAGTAACAAGATTTATAATAAATAAAGCTCACGATCCGGAATTAAGGAATCACATAATTAATAACTCTAGGACATAGTTTTTCATGATTGGTTTTTATTCTTTTATTTAAGTCAGCAGCCTATATGGTTGTCAAATGTCAACACAATAAGCTTTTAGACATAGATGGTGAATTTTATAGGATGTGTTTAACATACGCACAGCCTAGCTTGTGGGAAAACCTCCAATGTGGACGACGACTCGGTAGCCACGATGTCGCACTACCATAATGACAGATATCTTTTTAGTCTATAATATTTTGATTTAAAAAGATTTAACAACTATCTACATAGTTGTCAGTAGAGGTGGAAGGTTTAACGGATTCAAACCTCTACCTAAGTCAACTCTAACATGGTGTTCACGCAATCGAAGGAAATGTTCTTCTCGACCATTTAAATATTGCATGCACCGAGTCTATATATATAGGACCATCCATCCATCTCACATATACGAACAACTCATTTACTTAAAAAAGACATTCTTAATGGCAACAACCTCGGTGTTTATACTTGGGTTCGTGCTCGCTTTTCTCTCTCTGACGGCCTCTGCTGATATCGTGGAGACTTCATTTCATGTAACTATTGCTTCTCCTACCACGTATTGTGTCCATCTTTTATTATTTTGTAAGACTCATTATTCATTATTCATGTTTGTTTGGACATGCAGGTGAAGAATTTAACTGCAAATCGACTATGTGAAGATCACGTCATCACGGCCGTCAATGGAAGCCTTCCGGGGCCAACGTTGAGAGTGAAGGAGGGTGACACCGTTATTGTTCATGTCTTTAACAAATCTCCTTACAACCTTACTATTCATTGGTATGTATAGTATTAGTTATTATCTTTTGTTGTTTTTTTTTTTGGAATCATGCATATTAATTCCGTTATAAATGCATGCAATATGTATATGTAGGCATGGGGTTTTCCAAAGGCAAAGTCAATGGGCGGATGGTCCTGAATTCATTACTCAATGCCCAATCAGGCCCGGAGGTAACTATACTTACAAGTTCCATATGGTTGAACAAGTGGGCACACTTTGGTGGCATGCACATTCCAAGTGGCTCCGAGCAACCGTATATGGTGCTCTTGTCATCCGCCCACGAGATGGCCAAAAGTATCCTTTCGTTAAGCCCTATCGCGAAGATACAATTATGTTGGGAGAATGGTGGAATGCTAACCCTATCGATGTTGAGAACGCTGCACTAGCTGTAGGAGCCGCACCTCCTAACGCCGATGCTTATACCATCAACGGGTGGCCCGGTGATTTGTTTAACTCCTGCCGTCCAAGCAGTAAGTAAAACCGCGTTAAATCGTTTGTTAATCATATGTATATACTAATTAAGTAACTAACATGTATATTTTGTTTGAATTAGAAATATACAAGCTGGACGTTGTACCAGGTAAAACATACTTGTTGCGAATAATCAACGCTGCGCTCAATACTCAGTTCTTCTTCAAGATAGCCAACCACAACCTAACAGTGGTTGGGGAGGATGCAGCCTACACCAACCCATTCCCCACAGACGTTATCGTCATTGGTCCAGGTCAAACCACTGACGTCCTATTAACCGCAAACCAGTCACCAGGATTATACTACATGGCGGCTCATCCATACGCCAGTGCAGCTGGTGTTCCATTCAATGCCAACGTCACCACTGCAATTCTTGCTTACCCCAACGCCCCACAAACAACACCGATTCTTCCAGTCCTACCCGCCTTCAACGATAACCAACAGCCTTTACCTTTTCAAGCAATATAACCGCGCTTGTCACCAGTCCTTTCTGGTCACCCGTCCCAAAAAAAGTCGACGAGAACATGCTTGTAACCATCGGGCTAGGGTTGTCTGTCTGCGGTACCAACCTAACGTGCCAAGGGATATTCGGGCAAAGAATGTCTGCAAGCATGAACAATCATTCGTTCGCTCCACCAACAAGTATGTCTCTTTTAGAAGCTTTGTTTAGAAATGTTAGTGGGGTTTACACCACTGATTTCCCCGATCAACCACCCTTGGTGTTCGACTATGTAAACGTTAACAACAGCTTTAATCAGACTCTTTTGATGACACCCAAGCTAACAAGTGTCAAGAAACTTAAGTTCAATGCTACGGTTCAGTTGGTGTTCCAGAACACAGCCTTGGTTGGTATTGAAAATCACCCCATGCATTTGCATGGTTTAAACTTCTACGTCTTGGCTCAAGGCTTCGGGAACTATGATCCGGTTAACGACTCCAAGAAGTTCAATCTGGTGAACCCACAAGAGCGGAACACACTTGGAGTTCCCGTGGGGGGTTGGGCTGTCATCAGATTCCGAGCCAATAATCCAGGTATTTGACTTTTACGAGCTAGCTATAATTTGGATCAGGTTCTATAATTGGTTTTGACAATTTCTTAACCTAGCTATAATTTGTTCCATTTGCAGGTGTGTGGTTTATTCACTGTCATTTGGATGTACATTTGCCATGGGGTTTGGCCACCGCCTTCGTGGTGGAGAACGGAGGTACGCCGGAATCAACACTGCCACCACCACCTGCGGACTTTCCTCAGTGCTAGAATAAAATAGCTTGAGGTCGTTTTTTCACGTATGATTTGTTTGTTTTCAGTTTATATTGATTTGTTGTAAAATGTAACCTCTTTTGTATTGTATTTCTTGTCGATGGAATAAATAATGAATTGGAGATTTCTCCAGGAATGAATTGAGTTTGTTTCCTTACATCAACACGATACCCGATTTTTAATGTTTATTAATCAATTTGACTCATACTAGATATATGATGATCAAGATTTTATTTATATTCAGTTATAACTTTTTTCTAAACTTATCATGGTTGCTTGCAATTATTATATTATTCTGTCATATTAATTAAATATTAATTTGACATGTGAGTCACATTAATAATAATTCAGCATGACTTTAAAATTGAATGTTTTAAGTTTGCAAATCAAAACATTTGGTGAGATTAGTTGTAATTCCAATTAAAAATTGCGAAATGACTTGATGGAATAACTAAAAGTTTGATTTTAATCAAGAGTCTGAATAGCAATAACAAATCCAGATGGCCTCTGGATCTAATAAGTAGTTTTTTACTTTTTACCTAAAATGTTACCATATATTATACTTTACTTTCACTTCACATCTTATTCATTCGGGTTTACGGTATTTGATCAGACTTACAAAACTTGAAATTCAACTGGAAAGGGATTTGAATTCAGATTTTGAATAGTCGAATTTGATTCGAGTTCAAACTTCGAGTGAAATATGAATTTGTTATTTTCCAATTCGAATTCAAATGGATTCGCTATTTATAAAAACTACAAATGGCTTTGACTAAGACATTAAGTTATGACATTTGGGTCTTCAAACATTTAATATTTGTTGATGCATTTTATGTCTGCATCTTGTATTTTGTTGATGTGTATTCGTTTCGGTCTTTGTATAAACTCTAACCTTTTTTATGTTTGATTTTGTGTAACATTCACCAAAGTCAAACCACATCCTCTTTTTGTTTGACTTGGCCAACCCAATAATAAACGAAATGTCTGCCAAACAACATGAGGTGTTGTTTGAATTTGGCAAACGACAAGTGTAAATGTATGTCGTTTGGTTGTTACCAAATGACATCAAGGTATCGCTAAGATTAAGACTAAACGGTATGGGCATGTACGTCATTTGGCTGTAGAAGGTAGCGTTTGAGTTGCTGGTTTGTTTGTATAAATACCAGCAGTTGTCATTTAGAACCTTCAACACCCTAAGAACAGAGAGTTGAGAGCATTCATTGTAAACCTTGTGTCAAACCTCTGTCAAAATCAATATACGGAAACTTTTGAGTATATCTTATTGTGTATTTATCGTATTTTGCTTCGGCTTGATGTGTTTACTTGAATTATGCACTTGTTTACACATTTCCAATAAGAAATACATTATACAAAATCAAATCTAGACCTACAATATTCAATCCAATAATCAACTCAATAAACAACTACTCTAAAATTACTAAATCTCTAAAACTTGAGCTGCTTTACATTTTCACTTCACTCCATAGCCATCATAAAAGAACAATAAGTCGATTAAGATGTTATCTATTCAATTTCGAGTTCATTTAGTTTGCTACTTGGGTTGTTTCGAGTTCATTTAGCCATTATCGAAACTAGTAACAAAATTCAGACATCATTATAACAATTTTAGAGCTTGATTGTATTCGATTCGAGAATTCAAGAAAATGAAAAACATATTAACTTGCAAAAAGAACAACATTGTTTCCCATTTCATTATTCAGTATAAAAGAAAACATAAAAAAACTAAATGAATAACTCTTTGGCAACAACATATTGTCTCCACAAGGTGACCTGAATGGCAGGGCAATCTGCACTAAAGGCTCCTACAAAAAAACAGAAACAAAAAATAAGTCTATGGAGACATAGGGTTTGCTAAATGGCGGGACAGCTTTCACTAAGGGCGTCACTGGAGAAAAAACCAAAAGTTTTAAAAACCTATAGCGACAACATTTCATTGTCATAGGTGTACCTATGCTGACGACTTATGTCATCACTATAGGCATCATCGTCATTGGGTCGTCTCTTATAGTGATTTGAGAACACCATAAATAATATCTTCTTAATGGAACCAACTTAAAGATCGAAAAATCAAAGTGAAGAAAAAAGGTTAAAAAAGTTATTTAAGTTACCACTCATTTAAACCCTAACGACTACTAAACAAATGATAATCGTTGACAAATCATCACCAATGCAAGTGTTCCGTCTATTGTTACCGATGGAATGCCCAACACAAATTTTAAACTAATCACAAACTAGTGCGTTATCATAAAAATTCATCGGTTTGGTGGGTGAGCATTACCGATGGGCATCCTATCGTAGTCAGTTGGTAAAGTGCGATTAGATTTTCGAAAAGATTCCTATCTAATCTTTTTAAGCAATTGTCGGTGTGGGCGCTGGTTCCTTTAAGTAATCCATAGGTATTTGTGGATTGGATTGTAAGATTAAATATATTATTTATAATATTTAATCATATAGCCATTATAATCATTTATATTATATTAGATCAAAATATATTAATCCTACTATATAATTAGTTGGTAATTGCTGATGGACCATATTACCCTTATAAACTAATTAGGGCTTCCTTCTGGGTGTATATAAGGAGATGATTAGAGAGGTTTAGGGTTAGACTCTTACAATAACATCACCATCACCAAAGCCGCCGCCCACCTCTCTCTCCATAACCTAAACCGAACTCCATCCTAGTTTGGTTCTTACTATCATAATCTTACACCCTAATGAGGAACCAGATCATATTGACAAATATGTCAAACCCCATGGCTGCGTCTCTGACTGGATTCCCTGCTGGCATTTCTGCCGTCACATGTATTTCTTTATGTTTTCCATCATGTTTAAACAGAACTGATCAACATGTGGTATCAGAGCGTATGTTGATAAATCAGTTCTGTTTTGTATCCATTATTCTGGGATTAAAATCTGGAAAACATAAATTTTTAACATGATTACTGTTCCGAAATCACATGACTTGTGGATTAAAAATTCGGATTTGATGTTTTAAAGGTTAATCACTATTCCGAAATCAAATGGGTAATGTTACTGTTCCAAAATCATCATAACGAACTAAAAAATCCCAAATTTCGGATATGATTATTTAAGTTTATGTCTTTAGAGTTCATCTTATGTTATTTTGAAATTCGGAAAAATCTTACATTTTGGAGTTAGATGCGGATTATTAAGTGTTTTCTCAATTTTGATCTATTTTTCATTTATTAAATTTTCGAAATCTGTTATAAATTAAACGAATATTATTTTCGAAATATTTTGATATATTTAGATCAACATTAAACTAGGAAAACTGATCCCATAATTCCTTAATATTTGAATTTCAAAACTTATCACAACTAACTGCCATCATTAAAGATTTTGAAATCTTGCAGGATAAGTTTCGGACTCATCAGAGCCTAATCCGAGATGCCCATTTCGGATTCATCAGAGTCTTATCGAAATGACCAATTCGTACTCATCAAAGTCTTATCCGAAATGCCCATCTCGGGCTCATCAGAGTCTAATCCGAAATGCCCATCTCGAACTCATCAGAGTCTTATCCGAATGCCCATCTCGGACTCATCAGAGTCTTATCCGAATGACCAATTCAGACTCATCAGAGTCTTATCCGAAATGTCCATCTCGGACTAATCATAGTCTCATCCGAGATGACCAACTAGGACTAATCCAAAACTTATCCGAGATGATCATTTCGGACTCATTCAAGACTCATCCGAGATGCATATCTCGGACTAATTTTGAGTCTTATCCGAGATGCCTATCTCGGACTAATTTTGAGTCTCATCCGAGATGCCCATCTCGGACTAATCCGAAACTCATCCGAGATGCCTATCTCTGACTCATCCAAAATCCAAGATTTTATCCGAGCTAACAGGGGGTTTGTTATTAAATAAATGGTTTTGTAAACACTTAATTAATTATAATAAAATAACTTTTTACAAAACCAAATAGCTTAACTTGAATGAGCTTCTGATGTATCACTTCTGCCCAAAGGTGATTTGATGCATCTATTTATTGTTCAAGTATTACAAAAGCTATGTTAATTGTGCGTTATATACGTGAATGTCTTATTTCTGGCCAAAGCTGATCTAATTCATTCATGTCTAGCATACTTGACAAGTGCATAATTAAAGGGATTGTCTCATTTCTGTCTAAAGCTGATTTGTCACAATTACTTTGCACATACTTAGGTGATTACACTTCTGGCCAAAGCTGATTTGTTTCCATTTAAGTAGAACTTTTAACTAAGTCTATTCTTTTGATGTTAGTAATAGACAATATCACAGCTTCATAACTAAAATGGTCATTACTTATACCTGCCTTAGTGTAACTTGCCCTTAGATCACATTAAGACTTTTTTTCTTAGTATCATAATTTGCTCATATTATTTCCACTATCAGCGCCCAATTGCGGGATTCCACTATTGACTGGTGATAACTTTGCTGCATGGAAAGACTCTCTCATGCTTACTCTTGCTTTGCTGGATTTCGATAATGCTCTAAGAGAGAATAAGCCTGAAGACCGTACTCCTCATAGTACCGCTGCTTAGCAGCTGGCTCATGAAAAATGGACAAGGTGTAACCGCATGTCTCTCATGTGATTCCACTATTGACTGGTGATAACTTTGCTACATGGAAAGACTCTCTCATGCTTACTCTTGCTTTGCTGGATTTCGATTACGCTCTAAGAGAGAATAAGCCTGAAGACCTTACTCCTCATAGTACCGTTGCTTAGCAGCTGGCTCATGAAAAATGGACAGGTGTAACCGCATGTCTCTCATGTGATTCCACTATTGACTGGTGATAACTTTGCTGCATGGAAAGACTCTCTCATGCTTACTCTTGCTTTGCTGGATTTCGATTACGCTCTAAGAGAGAATAAGCCTGAAGACCTTACTCCTCATAGTACCGCTGCTTAGCAGCTGGCTCATGAAAAATGGACAAGGTGTAACCGCATGTCTCTCATGTTCATGAAGCAGTCCATAAGCAATGCAATTCAAGGAGCCATTCCTGATTCTGAAGATGCTAAAACCTACTTGGCTTCCGTGGAGGAGCAGTTCAAGGGAACTGTCTAAAGCACATGCTAGTACTCTTATCCTCAAGCTGGTGACTACTAAGTATGACGGGAGGAGTGGCATCCGTGAACACATCATGATGATGAACGACATGGCCCATAAGCTCAAGGGTTTAGACATGGCGATTAGTGATGGGTTTCTTGTTCATTTCATCATGAATTCGCTTCCTTCATCCTATGAAGCATTCAAGATCAATTACAACACTCAGAAAGAAAAATGGTCGATGAGTGAGCTGATAGCCACGTGCGTGCAGGAGGAGGAGCGTATGAAGATGGATCGAACTACTGATGTTGCACACTTTACTACCTCTAGCTCTAAAAAGAGGAAGAACACTTATCCAAGGAGAGATGTTTCTAAAGTCCAAAAACCAAATCCTAGTACAAGTGTGCCTTCCAGCTCTAAGAACTCCGTAGGGCAAACCCTACTGCAAGTTCTGTAAAAAGACATGACATAAGCAAAAGGAATGCCCTGACTTTTAGGAGAGGCTGGCTAAGAAAGGTAACGATTTTTTCATGATACTTGAGTCCTATAATTTAAATGTTCCTGCTAATTCTTGGTGGTTTGATTCTGGTGCTATGGCTCATGTCACTAACTCTACTCAGGGATTCCTTACAATCCGGGGACTGGGAAGAAACCAAAGAACACTTAAAGTGGGGGATGATAGAGAATTAGAAGTGAGGGCCATTGGAACATAACAATTATTTATGAAAACTGGTTTATGCATTAAACTTTATGATACCTTATATGTTCCTGAGGTAACTCGGAACCTTGTATCAGGACCAAAGTTAGACATAGACGGTTTTGATATTACTCATGGTCATCGCAAACTCTCTATTCTTTATGATTTTGTGGTTTATGGTATCGGCATTCTAGATGGTTGTCTCTATAGATTAGAACTAGATGATGACTTTTCCAAATCTTTGTTGTCATATAATATTAATGAATCACTCACAAAGATGAAACAAAATCGAGACTTAGAGACTTTATCCATGTTGTGCATCAACGTTTAGGCCACATCTCAAGAGAACGATTAAATCGACTCGTAAAGGATGAAGTCTTACCTCCTCTCGATTTTACTGATTTTGGAACATGCGTCAAATGTCTTAAAGGTAAAATGACATTAGTGAATAAGAAAGGTGCCACTAGGAGCTCTAATTTATTAGAACTTATCCATACTGACATTAATGTACCTTACCAAATCGCTGGCATAACAGGACATACTTCATTTATTACTTTCATTGATGATTATTCTCGTTACATGTACTTGTATCTAATTAAGGAAAAATTTGAATCTCTTACAACTTTTAAAGATTATAAAACTGAAGTTGAAAAATAACTAGATCGTAAAATTAAAGTTGTGAGATCAAATAGAGGCGGTGAATATTATGGAAGACATACTGATGTGGGTCAAGCTCCTGGTCCATTTTATGAGTTTTGTAAAGGCCAGGGGATTGTGAACCAATACACCATGCCAGGTACACCTCAGTAGAATAGTGTCGCTGAATGAAGAAATCGTACCCTTATGAACATGGTGCGCAGTATGTTAGCCAACACTAAATTACCATTATTCCTCTGGACTGAAGCATTAAAAGCAGCTGTTCATATACTCAATAGAGTTCCTTCTAAGTCTGTCCCTAAAACTCCGTACGAACTTTGGACAGGAAGGAAACCGAGTCTTAAATATATGAAAGTATGGGCCTGCATTGCTGAAGCAAAACTTTACAATCCTTTCCTAAAGAAACTTGACCCTAAAACAGTTACCAGCTTCTTTATTGGGTATCCTGATCACTCAAAGGGTTATCCTTTCTATTGTCTTTCCCATGTCACCCGTATTGTTGAAACCAAGCGTGTCGCGTTCCTGGAGGATTTTAAGGTCAGTGGGAGCAGTACCAACCCTTACAAAGAATTGCAAGAAGTACAAGACACGGGGGGGGGGGAGAGATTCGTCGCTTACCATTACTCCGTTTACTCCTCTTGTACCCAATGCAACAACTGCACCTGAAGCTATTGCACCAACTCCAAATTTACCTCCACAACAAGACCCATTATACCTAATAATGATGGCACATCAAACGCTCAGAACCAAGACACCGTTGAACCCGATAATCAACTCAGGAGGTCATCCAGGCACAGAAGGCCTACTAATTGGGATGAGTATGTTACCTACCTGACTGAAATGGATGCCAGAAAGCTCAATGATCCCATCTATTATAATGAAGCCATTAGCAGTGATCAGTCTTCTAAATGGAATAAAGCAATGAATGATGAGCTTGAATCCATGAAGAAAAATGACGTTTGGGATTTGGTAGAATTACCCAACGGTGTCAAACCCGTAGGATGTAAATGGGTATTTAAAACAAAACTAGATCCGAATGGGAACGTTGAACGCTATAAAGTGAGATTGGTTGCAAAGGGCTACACTCAGAAAGAGGGAATTGATTATCAAGAGACGTTTTCACCTGTCTCTCGTAAAGATTCATTAAGTATCATTATGGTCCTAGTAGCTCATTTTGACTTAGAGCTGCATCAGATGGACGTTAAAACCACTTTCCTTAACGGAGACTTAGACGAAAATGTTTACATGAAACAACCTAAAGGCTTTAAACCTGAAGGTCAGGAGCATCTAGTCTGTAAGTTGAAGAAATCCATTTACGGGTTAAAACAAGCATCACGTCAATGGTACCTTAAGTTTGATAAAGTCATGAAGAGGCAAGGTTTTATAAAGAATCAAGTGGATCAATGCACATACCTCAAGATGAGTGGGAGCAACTTTACTATACTTGTTCTTTACGTAGATGATATTCTATTGGCAAGTAATAGTTTAGACATGTTGCATGAGTCGAAGCGATTACTCTCGCATAACTTCGACATGAAGGATCTTGGAGATGCTTCTTACGTTATTGGCATCGAAATTCACCGAGACAGACACAAAGGGATCTTAGGATTTTCCCAAAATGCTTACATAGATTTTGTCCTTACGCGTTATAACATGCAACAGTGCAAACCCTCAGTCGCTCCAGTAGTTAAGGGAGATATTTTCGGTTCATTCCAATGTCCGACAACAAAGGTTGAAAAGGAGCAAATGAGCCAAATACCTTACGCGTCAGTAGTCGGGAGCCTTATGTATGCTCAAGTCTGTACCCGCCCAGATATCGCTTATATTGCTGGAATGCTAGGCCGTTATCAGACTAATCTAGACCTAGATCACTGGAAAGCAGCTAAGAAAGTACTTAGATATCTGCAAGGGACGAAAGACTATAAACTGACTTATAGAAGAAGTGATCATTTAGAAGTGGTAGGCTATTCTGATTCTAACTTTGCCAAGTACAAAGATGACAAGAAATCCACTTCGGGCTATATCTTTATGTTAGTAGGCGGACCTATCTCATGGAAGAGTCATAAACAACAGTTAACTTCAACTTCCATAATGATGGCATAATACATTGTTGTTTATAACGCAACCTGTCATGGAATGTTGCTTAGAAATCTGATCACTGGACTCAAAATAGTTAATTCCATTGAAGCTTTACTTTGATAACTCAGCTGCCGTCAGTTTCTCGAACAGTAACAGTTCGACTGGAGCTGGTTTATATCTCGATACAAAATACTTGTTCGTACATGAACGACTTGAGGAAAATAATCTTTGTATCGAGTATATTAGTACTAAGAATATGCTTGTGGACCCGATGACTAAAGGTCTCCCACTTAAAGTTTTCGAGGAACATGTTTCGAATATGGGATTTGCTAAGACCTTATTTAATAGCATATTGTACTTACTTATGTTTTAATTAATGAAATTTCATCAATTTGATTTTGTATGTCTCTAACATATGTTCTGCCGGTGTAATGACATATAGACGAATATAAATACAACTCAAACACTAAAAGGCTTATTTACAGATTTTGATCATAACTGTTAGGTTTTGAATTGAGGCAGTAGTATACTAATGGGGGTCCTGAGTCGAATGATGATTCAACGGCTGTATTTCTCTGCTACGGTTCTTGATTTAAAGCTAAAATGAGTGTTAACTCCTGATCAGGCTTATTCTAATACTCATGATAAATGATTATTCGGCTAAGTGGGAGAATGTAAGATTAAATATATTATTTATAATATTTAATCATGTAGCCATTATAATCATTTATATTATATTAGATCAAAATATATTAGTCCTACTATATAATTAGATGGTAATTGTTGCTGGACCATATTACCCGTATTAACTAAGTAGGGTTTCCTTCTGGATGTATATAAGGAGATGATTAGAGAGGTTTAGGGTTAGACTCTTACAATAACATCACCATCACCAAAACCGCCACCCACCTCTCTCTCCATAACCTAAATCGAACTCCACCCTAGTTCGGTTCTTACCATCATAATCTTACACCCTTCGGAGGAACCAGATCATATTGACAAATATGTTAAACCCCATGGCTGCGTCTCTGACTGGATTCTCTGTTGGCCTGTCTGCCGTCACAAGTATTTCTTTATGTTTTTCATCATGTTTAAACAGAACTGATCAACATGGATTTCTGATAAGATTCTCGCCAAGGCTTGTCAAACGATTGTTGGGGTAGCGCCCATTACTAACAATTTTTTCGCCATAAACTTGCTAGTGTTTTCGTCTATAAAAATCGAATTAGCTAGCTCTCCCTCAGTGGGAACCCAAGATCAATCAAACTATAAGTAGTGATATTTTGTTTAGTTTTCCATTATCATTTCGTACCTAAGTCAAACCTCTTCCTTCTATATCCTTGGTTTTTATGAAGATGTTAACTAAAACTCAACAAACATGGGATTGGAGTCCACTTCTTTTTCTAACCTTACACTATTTATGCATGGTAGTTCTCCTATGATAGCAAGTTATGGTGAACTGCCAATTTATTTTATTAATAGAGTGGGCCATTGGTGTGTCGGTTAATAAATAAAGCCCTAAATGATGCTCTTCAAATACTCATTTCCGTATGTGGTTTACTCATCCATGTATGAAAAATCACCTAGGAAACCGCATATGGATGTTCCAAGTGTTGGGGTGCCAATACCTAAACAAACCATACGCACTTGGAAATGTACTTGTGATAAGACATGACAAGTCTTGTTAGTGGCCAATTTGAATCAAACAATTGGCAACTATTTTTGAAACCCTACATTAATCATGATCTTGAAAATGCAATGTAAGATTCGTAATGTTTATCATATTTTGAGAATGTTATGGCCTAATATTACTTTGTATAATTTTTTCATTTTAGAAGATGTAATCTATCGATTTGTAAAATTTGTACTATTTATTGTAGTTGTATGATATCATATGTGTGTGTATTCTATAGGTATATTTTTGTATTGATATGTATAGTATCAACATGTGTTTTATGATAAAATGACACGTTGTGGCACCATAATAACATTATGTAACAGAACCAAATGAAAAATACCTGACTAGGCTTGTTGGCTGCCAATTTGGAGCTCTTGAAGTTAACAACCACAAACTTTGGCGAACTACCAATTTAGTTTATTTACAAATTGTGGCGTTGGTGTGTCAGCTAATAAGCAAAGCCCTATAAGGTGGTCTTGGAATCCTCGGTTTCATACGTGCTTTACCTGTCCATGCATGGTTTATCACTGATGGTATGTGGGA
Source organism: Scalesia atractyloides (assembly GCA_947069175.1). Lineage (NCBI taxonomy): Eukaryota > Viridiplantae > Streptophyta > Magnoliopsida > Asterales > Asteraceae > Scalesia > Scalesia atractyloides. Next base: position 19,396,222 of record CAMTDV010000026.1, read on the forward strand.
TGTATTTTATGACTAAAAAATAAAAATAATAATAAAAAAGACATGTTAAGGGTTTGTGTGGACGGATTTCCCGAACGGCTTAAAATTTGTGAGTGTACGTTTAGATATTTTGACCTAAAACTCGCATAGGAGATGGATGCTCAAGACTGGTTGGCCGTTTGGAAGGGTCATAATGAATGGGCCGTTGGAGTTCCCCTATTGTTCGGATCATTGTTCGTCGATCTGGTGTCGTTGTATCACATTAATCACTAGACCATGTAGTTTTTGTCTAGCTCGGGTATCTATGGTATGTATATAACTTTTTCCTGCCTAAAATTATATCCCAATATTTATATTGTATGAACGTCAATGATAATGATTTAGACGTACGTAGATCATCAACTTGTAACTTCCAAATGTCTTTCAAGACACCTACTCTTTTTGTCCCTTAGAAACCGTCTACACATGTCAGCGTATAAGCTCCAAGTCTCAGTCAACACACGTTACGGTGGAAAAGATATCAACTTTCTTAAGATTAATTTATTTATAGCTATATAATTAATAAAAGGCAAGTGTAGCATGTCTTACGTAGGTACGATACATATTGATGATCGGGTCATGGGTGGCTTAGTATGGTGGTGTCCAACTTTTAGTTTATCCAAGTAAGTGAGTTAACGAACTGGCGGTGCTAGTTTTAGGAGTGTAATTAGTCTTTCTTGTTCCAACATAGGCCAAGAGGAATTAGAATTTACTTTTTTTTAATATTTAACATACTATCTACATAAATCATTGTGATGAGTAAATGAAACAGCTTCTATATTTATTTAGTTTTTTACATATTTAGTTTTTTATTAAGTTGTATCTCAATTGTATATACTTGTTCTATAAGTAAGTATCTGGGCAAATTATCAAGTTGACTTTTATGTTTATAGGCTGTATGTATTGCTTGGTTGGAAAGGAATAGGATGATGAGAATGACAAGATAACAATTGGTCTACTATATATATATATATATATATATATATATATATATATATATATGAGTTTACTTTCATTGTTTAAAAGACATATAATATACTAATCAGCCGAATGAGAGTGGAGAACATGAATTATATTTCCACTGTCTCCTTTTATTTATTGTAAAGATTAAGAAACACATGATTGGATTTAAAAATAGCTTTTCGTGGAGAAGAATACATAATCAGGGTTGAGAAAGTTATCCACTGCCTTTGATTTTTCTAGTTTATATTAGCGTCACATTAGATTTTCGGCAGCAAGGATAAGAGTGGAGAACATTAATTATATATCCACTATCTCTTTTTATTTGTTGTAAAGATTATAGAAACACATGATTGGTTTCAAAAATAGTTTTTCGTAGAGAGGACTCCAACATACCTATTCTTTAAGGATGGAGGGAGTTATCTAGTTTTCTTAGATTTCTAGTATGTTATGTTAACGTTACCTCAATTTTTTCCTATTCCTCTCATTTTTCCCAGATTTCCCCATTTTACAGAGAATCGTCTTGGAATTCTCCGTTTTCATAGTTTACATCAAATTTTAAATTAAATTATAGTTGAGATATTTCAAAAGGATATTAATACGTGTTTCACATCAATCGAAAACTATAACTCAATGTTTTTTGGTTGGTATTAGTCCATTTTGTTACCACATAAATTAAAAACCATAAAAATTTAATTCCGACACCGGTCCCAATAATTACAGATAGGGGTATTGGTACCGATTTGTTTAGACAACATTGGTCGAGTTTGTTATGGTATCAATATTGGGTACAATTTATCAATAGCAAAATATTAATCTATTTTGAATACAACTTCATTTTCAATTATACTTATATCGGTACAAGGAGAAAAAACTAAAAAATTGTATAGTTATTTTTTACAATATTAACGAACACAAGTTATCAAAAATATTTAAAATTGTTAGAAATTTAAATGAATCAAACGCGTATATTATATATATATATGGGGAGAATCTTTTAAGCAAACTTCATTAGAGAACAAATTAATCTAGAGCATACATTAATACCATCAATGGTTGTATATAATAATGACAATAATGTAAATAGGTAACCGTCTTATATTTATCTTTCAAATGAAATAGCAGCTTGGGCATTTTGGTACAAGAGACTAATTAAATTTAATGACGACTACATTGTGACATTGATTATATTCATGATTTATTTCTCTAATTAAGTAGTAAAAATACGTTACCCTACACACAACAAAATTTATCCTATACACATTAAAATTTATCCTACATATATCTTATACATCCTTTTTCGTAAATTAGATTTGTTTTGAAAGAGTATATTATGAAAATGATTTTTTATTTAATCTAGTTAAGAGAACACAATAAATTAATCAATTACGTAAAAGTACCCCTATACCTTTACAATAACATTATTGACGGGTTAGTGAAATCCATGTACTTAAAGGATCTAAATTTACCAATTTGTGTGAAATTGAGTTCTAGAATACATACTTTGAGATGGTTTGTATTTTTGTAGGCCTCGCCAGATTTAAGGTGCATGTTACAGGTTAACAGGGATTTGGGATGAAGCTAGCAAGGGCGGGATATCAAAACAGAGCAAAGTGGTGAAAATCGGCCAAAACTAGCTAGACGATGGGTAAGGGCATATGGGACACTGCCTGACATCTACACGAGCGTGTGTAGAGAAGGTTCGGCGTCTAACAACAGGCTTTGTGCCTCCAGATGCATCTAACAAGCGTCTGGGATGCTAGATTCTGTAGCAGCCCTAAAAATCAGCTTGTTGACATTGTTGTGTGATTTTTCGCTCTCCTAATCATTACGATTCGCATTCCATCACGTATATCAAGATTGAATCAAGGTTTTTGAAGATCAAATAGCAAGAAGTTGGTAATCTCTTGTAGATTATCCACAGGTGTATGATTGTAAGTTTTAGACATTGTTCATGCACATTTGGTTTGAGAAATAGACTTTTGTAATCATTTGGTGAAAGTTGCTTGATTTTAAACTCATGATTGTTAGGATTTTCTTGCATCATGGACATTGTAAGATGATAATTTCGATTAGTTTTGACTCATGCTAGGGTTTGTTAATAGTCTTGATTTATAAAACATACAATTGTATAAGATTCATATCGTGAAGGTTTACTTGCACCATTTACATATGATAGATACGTGTTAATGTCTAAAAAGGGTTCCAAATTAACAAATTCAAGAAATCAATTGTGTTTCACTAAAAACCAAACGGTTTTTGTAAATTTACCCTATTTCTTGCTAATCCAAAACCAGGGCGTGATCCTTAATCAAATATTGTTTGCAAATCCATTTAATTACGGTTCTCAATAATTCATAATCATAATCAATTACATTATTTTGTTTCTACAAACATTTAGAATTAAATTGTGGTTTACACTTTCAAACTACTTTATGAGATAATAAGTAACTTCTTAAACAACCGTTAAAATCAACAAAGTTAGATCACCAAGCACAAACTCTTCATGGTACAATACCCTTCTTACCCTAAATAGCCTAAGGTGATCAGGAGGCACAATTATACTTATCTTTGACTGTTCCCTCCATTGTCAGTCAAATTATGGCATCATTGGCGGGGAGAATATGCACATAGTGTTTTGAATTAGTTGATTATTGTGATAATCTGTTTCATTATCCGATTTTATTTCATTTTTCTCTATCCTTTGTTATGCTAGCTGTGTTGTTTATGTAGATAATAGGGAGCACATGTATATTAGATTATATAGAAAGACTTCATTATGGTATTCTAACTAGAGATTGAAAGGCTTGCAAATCAAAACAGAACACATTGTAACTAGAGGAACTAATTGCCTCTAATTCACCAAATACTTTAAACCAACCAATCATACAAACTATTAACATGGAAAACAAAAATAATCGTCCCGGTGGTAGTAATTGACATCCACCCACTCTACCAATGCCCATCAACCACCAACAAAATCAACCTCAAAATTCAACCCACTACTGAAACCCCAACAACAACGACAATATGGACCCTTTCCAATTTGTTCTCAACCACAACTATTACGGGTGAAATTATACAGTCTGGGGTCCTGTACTTTAGGTTAATCAGGGATCCTAGATTTCGACTTTTCCTGGGATTCCAAGTTAGTCTAGTATCCTGAATGCTAACGCTATTCACCGATTATTGCTCCCTTCTCTTTGACTTGTTTTCGCAGGTAAATCATAATGGATATTAACTTTATCTATGCTAGTTAGCCAGAGATACATTGAAGGATATGCAAAATGGGCTATGTAATTGTCAAAATTGAAGGTGGCATATTCTGCGGGAATATCGGGATCATAGTTAATGTTGTGCTATAACGGTTGATGTTGTAACGGATGTATGACAAATTCATAAGTTGAAGACTCGGACTTGTTATTAATTTGCACGTGGAAGAACAATTAAACTCATCCACAACGGTCACTTTGAAGATTGACCAAGTCATCTAAAGATCTCGGATTTGTAAGGGACTTAGTTGGGATTTGCTTTTACCTTTGCATTATATATAGAGCAGCTTGATTGACTTAGAAACACACATTACACTCACACAACACTAGAGAAGCATACTATAATCACTTAGCAATCTATCAAATAACTCCATACTTGTAATATTTTTGCACTATTAATAAGATCGGAGCTAGGTAGTTTCCAGCTCTCGGGGCTTTTGTGGCATCGATCATCTCTCGAATATATCATGGGCTTTTCCTCGTAACAAATCATTTGTGTTCGCCATTGTTTACTACTTTCATTCTTTATTCATTCCATTTTTATAGATTTATCCAAATTCCCTGCTAACAAAACTAATTTTAAACCGGGATCCTAAAATCCACTCTAGGGATCCTCATACTAAAACTCACAATTTTGAAGAGCAAACTACCTCGCATTCTAAGTTTGGTTACTAAATTAATCTTGTCAATTTTTAACTAAAACAATTTGCCGCCCACCGTGGGGCAAGTGGAGTTTTTTATCATCAAATCTTTCTTGAAATGTCTCTTGAACCAGTTTCTTTCCAAGCTATTTTCAAAAATAACCTCTCAATCCAAATCAACCTCAACTTCTAGTACTTGTGCAATCTCTGGAGTGAATAATCCACTTCCTTCTCACCTAATGAATCAGAGAAGAGCCACTTCTACTGGATTTACCTCTTCTAGATCTTGGATACCTGCAGGAGGACCAGTCCTTACTTCTAATGACGAGATCATGTCACTATTCGCTCAAGTGAAACAACAAATGAAAAACCAATAGGAGACCAACCAATTGTTGTTCAGGGAACTTGAAAAGCTAAAGGAGTCTAGGAACTCGGTGGAGACAACAACATCGTTACAACCAAGGATCTTGAACTTTGACACTACAGGATCCTCAAGAAACCACGAGGGGACCTCCTACCCATGTAACTAGGAACGATAACGGTCGGCCCAACTCCATCTCTCAGGATCTCCACTAGCAGGGATCTTCGTGTCACCCTATGATCATTCTCTCGGAATCCTAATATCGGAAACATTGTCAATAATTATTCTTTAAATACAAATGGAACTCATGCAGGATACTTGTATTAGCCTAGAAATGGCCAGGGAATTGAAAATTTGAGGGAGATGATCTTACATGTATCGGGTGTGGTCCAACCCATACAAGAGGTATTCCCAAGCAGTCATAAGATCTCCAGATTCGCACCTCCTATATGCAATGAAAAAATACCGAAGCGGTTCTAGACTCCCAACATGAAACTCTATGAAGGAACCAGTGATCCCGAGGAGCACATAGCCTAGTATAGAGAAAGATTGGAGATTAACTCCATTCTAGCATATCTGAAAGAAGAGTGTCTATGCAAAGGATTCGGGTCAACCTTGACAGTATCAACCTTAAAATGGCCGCTAAACGTCCCTCCTTATTCTATTACATCGTTTGCTCATTTAGTTAACTTATTTAATAATTAGTTTTCTTGTAGTAGGACTTTTGAAAGGTTAACCAGCAATCTGTATAAAGTGACCCAAGGCGCTGACGAATCCCTTAGGGATTATGTTACTAAATTTGGTCGGGAATCCAAGGAGATCCTAAACCTTGATATTGCGATGACAGTTCAAGCCTTTAAAATGGGATCAAAGAAGGATTCCCCATTCTATGAAGATCTTGTAATGAACCCTTATAGACATCTGGACGAAGTTAGGAACCGAGCTATGAGGTTCATCAAGCTTGAAGATGACAAGAAGATACAAAAGAGGATCAACCCACCTATCAACTATGATAATCCCAATAGAAAATGGGAATCCTCACAGAAATCCTACAAGTTCAAGCCATATTCAAATAATGACAATCAAAGAGTCAATATGGTGGAAGACGAGGATCATGGGGAGGATTATTGATGGAGAGGGTGAAACCCAAGCATTAATGTGTTCATATTATGGTTTTTATTGCATATTAAGTGATTATATTGTTGGAATGTGATAACTACAAGAAATTGCGGTTTTGCAGGATAATCGCTTAAATCGGTGGAATTAAAGTGCTCGGAGATGAAGTGGAACAATCGAGGATGATAAACATAGTAAAATCTATTATTCGGGATTTGTTTCAGGTCGGAAAATAGCTTAGAGGCAAAGGAAGTGCGAAAGAATGAAGTCCAGGGGCCTAAGGGTCATTCCATGAAAGTTGAAAAGCTGAAGAATGAATAAATAGGAAACCCGCCGTAAACTACGGTGGACGGGCCGTAACTTAAGGCTGGGAAAAATAATAAGAGAAACATAAGCATTTGAGCGGCGTAGCCTACGGTGGGAGACTGTGGCTTACGACGAGGTGGAACCAAAGCAACAACAGCCTTTTGTCGTACGGGATCTGGGCAAACGCGCGTGTGTTGATTTTTTTGGACATATAAAAAGGTTTTCATAACCCTAATCATTATCATTTATCCTTAGGACGAATTTGTGTGATCAAGGAACACAATTTTGGGCAACTTCTTCACTTCTTCCATCATAATTTCCTCCAAACAGAAGATACTGAAGATGATTTCATCAATGAATCAAGCATCTGAGTACCGAATCACTGAGATGAGCGGCTAATTTCTTTGTGGTTTCCTTCGAGTGGAGGATTCTTGTAAGTGGACCAATTCTATGCGCTTTTGATAGTGTTTAAACTTGGTAATCTAAGCATTCGATGCTTTTTACCATTTGATTCGATTAATTGGATTGTAAACGGTTGAATTTGCTTTAATCTTAGTTTTAATTCATTAAATTCCCGAGAATTCTAGCAATTGGGATATATTTGATAGGGATTGGGGTTGGTAATTTCAATTGATGTTCATGTGATAACCTTCCGTTGTTTTGCAATCGAAGTAAGTAGTCTTTGGATAATCACAACCAATTAATAGAATTACGCAATCATGTCTATGTGATTGTGGCAATCAAACACATAATTGAAGTCAATTTTGAATCTAAAATCCGAAGGAACCATCGTTTTCTCTCATTTGTATAAACTCGTTTTTAGTAGTTCTTAATTTAATCACACACTCAAACAACCGATTTTCATTTCTACAATTAGTTTCTTCATACTTAATCAATAACACTTTCCACCCTACTCCTCTAGTTTGATACCTTATTTATACTATCTACATAGTTATTTATGTTTTTGTATGACAGTCATCAATTATGTCAAACTAATTATTATGTGCCATGCATGCTCTTAGGGACAAGGTTCGATGGCCTAGGAAGCACGACAGGACATCTGGTTGGAAAAAAAAGTCCAAGTGGTGTGTCATATGTTTTGGTCAAAAACTGGCGAGATCAATTTACTAACCAAATTGAGAAAGTGAGGTGAGGTGCTCGTGGAAATGGTAACTTTGTTGTTGAGGATCCTTAAGTGAACGTCAGGATCCGTGGTCTAAAAAACAAGATTTTAGGTTATGGACTTCGACAAAAATGGTTGTAATGTGATAGACTAAGTATGAATGCAGTAAAAAACATGAACATAGGAGATATGTTACGGGGAAAACCCTTGATCTCTTTGAAAGATGATCTCTGACACAAAAAACCCTGATAGCTGGAAACTACCTAGCTCCGGTATATTCAACACTTGAAAAATTACAATTGTGAGCTTTCATCGATCGAGAACTATGTTGTAAGGTCACCTAACCTCTCGATAACAAGATCTAACACGAACACCTAATCACATACAATATACAAAATCTATCGAACATGCATACACTATAAGTAAACACTAAGAAGGAGTAGAAACAAAATGACTCACTGTCAAAATCGCACTTCTATTGATGAAACTGAGAAAACACAGAGTTTTCTCTCAATATAAACATCATTTATATATTGAGAACACAGATTTTTCTCTCAATATAAACATCATTTATATAGGGGAGGGTTATCTTGAGAACGCTAAGTATAAACATCATTTATAATCCGGAAAAAAACACATTCAATCATTATTCCGAATTACACTAAGTAATTCGGAACTATTACATACATCAGAATAAACCAACTATAAACATCATTTATACAAAAGTTACATAAAAGGTCCTCCAAATTACCCCCCCTTGATGAATGCTTAGATCTTCAAAAACTTTTGTTGCATGTCTTCATTCACGTGACAAAAAAGCACTTTCTGCACATACTCCATGTTTCATATAAAATTGAACAACTCTAATACCGTTCGCATATCATCTCGGTACCGTAACGAATGTCTTTTCAACTTCTTTAGATCTTCAATCCTCATATTCACAAGCCACGTAGGATATAGAATACGAACGATTACATTTAAAGCACTTTTTCGTTCTCCTGTCTTCCCGTCTACATACCAACTCCTTATTCCTTTTAAACAATCCAATTCAAACTCTCTCATGGGTTTCTTTCTCAAACACTTCGCCGGTTTATACACCATCTTGTAAATCTGTTTGCTGGTTACCAAATCTTTGCTTTTCACACGTCTACCAACAACAGGTTTAAACATCTTCCATTTACTATCACGACTTTCAGCACTGAAAACATTGATCAAACAATTAACATTAGCATTTGAAGTTCTGTGATTGAGATCAACTTGAGCTAAGTGATGTTAATCTCTAGCAGGAAAGGTCTCAGATACTTAGCATGACACTTGAAATATTGTACACCATCAGTTCTTTTAACCCTCAGCAACCTATACTTCTTGTTAAAATCCCAGCTTATGATCTGACCCGAATACTTCGCTCGAGTGTTTACATCATGTTTCTTTTGCTTTAACTCTCGAACTAGATCTTTCAACCATTTCCGCTTGAATGTGTACGTTGTTTCTTCAAGTATAACTTATAGATTCGTAATGTCTTTAACATCTTTATTAGAATATTTTTTTCTCTAAATGATTAATTGTCAATGTTAGGAAAATTTTCACACGTATAAGCAATACCTTCACCTTTTTTTATCTCAACTATATCAATATCAGCAACGTCATCCTCGTCTGTTTTTCAATCTTCTACAACGCCTTCGACTACCTCACCCTCATCAAGATCATCATTCACCAAATAATTCTCAGCGAAAGTATGTTTGTTCAATCATTACACGATAAATAATATCTTCATCACCAACAACCACCCCTTCCATTGTTTCTGTTGTACCACATGTTGTTCCACCACCATCACCACATGTACCTTTATCACCAGCACTAGACTCCACTCAGTCATTTCTTCGGTCGCAGTTGCAGTAGCATGTGAACTACTTGGCTGCTCCCTAGGCCCTGTTGCTTTAGGATCAGTGGCTTTGTAAAAATCATCCTGTAACTTTTCAACTCGTCAACTTTAGACCTGTTCTGATTATTCTCCCCCTAAGTAACAATTAGTTCTAAAATCTCGGAAGGCAACTTCTTGATCTGCTCATTTATCTTCACCATCTTTGTATTCCATTCAACATAGATCTTATCATGATGTTCATAAGTCTTCAACTGACGAGCTTGATTAGCAATGATAGCATTTATAGTAGCAATATTTCTTTCATAGTTGAGCATAATAACTCTATGAGTGTCACACCCCAACCAAAAGCAGAAACATCGGAGTGAGACGAAAACAAGATTGCAAGAGACTTCATAACAACTAATTGTGACAATATTTAGATAATTCATATTTCGTTGATACTAAAATGAAATACATTGTCTTGGAAAGAAAATAAAAAAAGTTGCAAATATCGTACAACATGAAACAAGTACAAAAGTTTAAATCTATGTGTGTTTCTAATCCACCCTAAATAATATTCTTCATCGTCATCATCTACTTTCCTGCAACATGTATTATAATAAAGATCAACAAAAGTTGGTGAGTATACAAGTTTGACTACATAGCATAACGGTGATCTCATACATTCTTTAATAGCATACAAGCATGTGTTAACTATAAGTCAAACCAAAGTGTACTATAATAGTGCATACCATTGTCGTCGAAACGATAAGGTTGTAAAATAGTTTACTTAACAATACCACAAGAATACAGGCGGTGCGTTAATCCTATAGCGCTATAATTGTTAAGGTAGGCTTGCAAAGTTAATTAGTATATAGATAACAAGTTTAACATAGCATGCAATAAATAGAATCATACAAGTATTAAGTTATTAACTGATAGAGTATATTTGTAACAAGTTTATTGTGATTCGTGATTTGTGTAAGTGTACATGCTGCACTCAAAGTGAATAAAATGGAAAATGGGATCAAGTATACTCACGGTTTTGCGTAGAAATCCTGCGTACATGAGTTGAAGTGTAAGGGATTTGAGAACACCAAAATTACCCTACATTGGGGAAACGAAGGTTTTTGAGTTTATGGAATTGTGGAGATTTTGGATTTGGAATTTAATATAGAAAGTATGTATGTAACGAAAATATATCTTGTCTAAATACTCCTTTGGATACTAAGTTTGTACGTGTTTTCATGGGTGCCGATTTACCCATTAGAATCACAAACGATAAAATTTAGAACTAAGATAGTATAACCTAATTCCATGACATTTAACCATAATTTCGGTTAATATCACAAATTCGGGTAAATTACATATATTATATATTATGGGTGGGATTCAGCTACAAAGTCCATTTTTCCTACAAAGTGTACAAAGTCGTAAAACACCACAATTTAAATCATAAAACACATTCAAAACCCACAAATAAGAGAGTGAAGATCACTATAACACAATATCCAAACCCTAACACTCCATAAAAACTTCAAACAAACTATCATAGAACTACAAATATAATACACAACATGATAGTCAACATAAAACACATTAATGTGATAGTCTACATAAAACACATTAATGTTAGTCATTCGATAATCAAAACCTATCATTCAAACAAATATGAATTTTTAGTGATCTTCACTCTCTTATTTGTGGGTTTTGAGTGTGTTTTATAACATTGTACACTTTGTAGGAAAAATAGACTTTGTAGCCAACTCCCACCCTATATATTATATAGTATAGTCCATCATGTATAGTCATATAAGTCAAGCATGGAGGTAAGATTAACCTTATTGTATGATTCACCAAAGCACAATGTCATTAACGTAGTTGATGACCTGGTTGGTCATGAATAAGAAATAATATATAACTAACTAGTTTGTCATGTAGCCAAGTAAGATTAACCCGGGAGTTCCATACCCATCATGGCAATTGTTGGAGGTGCGGTGGGGTTATGTTACTTTGGTTCTTGGAAGCTACTTGATGTCACTAGTTGAAAAGTGTGAACAAGTGAGATTTTGTGAAACTGATTCAGATAGCCAAAGCTTCCAAGGTTCACACACAACTCATGCACAAGACTTTCAACACAAGAGGTTGGTTTTCAGTCACTTAGAACATTGGACAGAATTTAAATAAGATTTAAACTTGTGTTCTTAGTGGAAATCAACCACAACACAAACCTACAACTATGAATTGAGTTGAAAGCTTGGTGGGTACAAGATTATACTAAGTTTCTAGTGAAATAAATGAGAAATAAGAATATAAATTCTCAACAGAATTTTAGAGAAGAAAAGAAAAGAAAAAAAAAATAGAAAGAGTGAGTGGAAACTCACTATGAACAATTTGGAGTTCACTGTTGCAACTTGAACAATTATGAGAATTTGGGAGTGATTTGAGTGTGGGAAAGGATTTAGGAGTGTTAGGAGGCTGGTATTTATAAGTTAAAAAATAAGGGTTTAGCATTTAGTAAAAGTGGATAGTGGTTAGTAGTTAACATAAAGTGAAACCTAAAGGAAAATAAGCTTTTGCACATATATGTGCGCAACTGTCTACTGTTCATACAAGCCTATGCGAAAGCCATTATTTTTACATGAAGGCAAGCCTTCATGTGTGTGAGTGTCGTGAAAAGACAAGCCTTGGGATGTTTTGAGACCGTTGATACTTGAGTTTCATAGTTTGTAGCTTGATTGTAATAGTTAGTAAAACTAGAAGGGCTAAAAGTTTAATTATGGGATCTAGTACCTGTAGCGGCGTATTTAATGTCCTAGCGTATTTAACAAATACACTAGGTAGTCAGATGCTATATATATGAATGCCATGAATTATGTGGCTCCAAGTTTCTTGGACCAAGGTTATTTTGCTACCATCTTGTGTTTGTGTCTCTGATTTACATGTTGTTATTCCACATCCAGAATCTTTGATTGTACTATCATTATGCGATTACATCTTGGACAAGATTCTTCACCTTCATCTTAGTTTCTTTGTGTTTTCTTACGTATAACATTCAAACACCTAATCTATAGATCTTTGGGTGTTTGTCAATCACCATCACTGTGATCCAAGCTTGATTTGGGACTCACAATTTTGTATCCGAGCATTTGTGCTCTTGATTGCCTGATATTTGTTAAGATTTTCAAGGTTTTGAAGGTTTTTCAAAAGTTTTGGGCTCAAATAGCTTGATTTGGTGTGTTTAATGATTGGTTTGTTGTTAATCAGTGTTTAGAGTATCATTTGGGTCATTTTGATGCAAGATACCATGGTTTTTGGGCTGTTTTTGTGTGATTAGAGGGTTTTTGTTTGTACTAAAACCCTTCTCGGCATATTTAAATTTAAAGTTAGGGTAGATATACTTGAAGATAGTGTAGATAAACTTAAAGGTGGCGTATTTGTATTTTACGCTAATATATCTGTCAGAGTTTTTATCCGAAGGCGACTTCGGGGTTAGTGATATAAATCCTTTACGATTTTATCACAGTGTTCGGCGAAGCCCAATCTTTGTTGGTTGTTGGTCTGTCTGCATAATTACTAGCGTAATTACTGGTTCAAGAAACTTGTCTCATTCGAGCGTAATTGTGAGCGTAATTACTCCTGATTCAAGATTTGATCTTATAGCGTATTTAAAGATTTTGAGCGTAATTGTGCCCAATAATAGTAAAATCTAGCATAATTAACTTTTTTAATCAAATTTGAACCTAAAACTGAATCAACGTGTCACTTAATCAACTGAATCCCATCGCTCAAGCCGAGCTTGAAACTGGAACTGCAACTAGACCTCCAAAGTTGATAGGATCTGAAGATTTCAGCAGCTGGAAGAACAGAATCAAGTCATTCTTTGAGTACACGAACTATACTCAATGGATTTCTGTCACTATTGGACCCACGTTCCTATGGTAATTCATGATGATGTTCGTACAATCAACGATGATCCCTCGACCTACACTGATGAAGACAGGGCATTAATCCAATGTGACCGCCAGGTTCACGCTGCTCTAACAATGGCTCTATCAAAGGATAACAACAATCTGTTTGAAGAATACACCTCAACTCACGAATTATGGTTGGAACTTATTGATCACCATGAAGGGAACCAAGAACTGATGGAGAACAAAAGAGATGGTTTAGAAAGAATATGATATGTTTGGAAGTGTTCATGGTGAAAGTTTGTCAAATCATATTAGCCATTTTCTAAATATTCTAACAAAGATGAAGAAAGTTGGTAATCATGTGACCAACTATGCTTCAATCAAGAAACTTTTGGACTCTCTTCCAAAAGAATGGAGCTTACAGTGCATGATGATCAAAAGAACTTTCCTAACTAGTACAACTCCAGTCACTCTTTCGGATCTGATCAACACTTTAAAGGCCTTTGAAATGGACGTGCTCAAGAGAGAGATGAATCAAACAGGATACTCACAAAAATCTGCTCAATCCACTGTAGTTGTTGTTCCCAAGAACATGGCATTCCTTGCCCCATAACCTTCGGTGGTTCAAGTTCTCAAAGTGCTAATGCATCTTACTTTAATGCTTCCGCAAACTCTGCAAAGGCTCCATAGTCTAACGTGAAGACTATTTTGGACGGTGATGCTTAAGCACTCAAGATATCTACTGAAGATGTTGCATTGTTTAACGTCTTCCTGAGCAGTTATGAGGCATTTATGTCAAGAGAGCTGAAACGGGATTTCTTGTCTGCTGAAGATATGTACCAAGTGGATCCAGATGATATAGAGGAAATGGATCTGAAGTGGCAAATGGCAATAATCACCTTAAGGCTAAAGAAGTTTCAAGACAAGATAGGAAAGAGGTTGTCACTTGGAAAAGTTGGTTTTGACAAGTCCAAGCTCTGATGCTACAACTGCAAAAATTTGGGTCACTTCAAAAGAGATTGTCCATTGCTAAAGAATGAATATACTAATACGACCCCAGCTAGAAGGCCAATCGCTATTGAAGGGAATGTGAATTCTATTGCTAACACTCCAACGGCTTTGGTGGTGGAAGACTATGATTGGGCAGAAGAAATAGGTGATGCAAAAGAGGAAGTTAACAAAGCTTTAACGGCCATGATATCCACTGAACCGAAGGAAGTTGACAAAGTTGAAACGGCTAAGATATCCACTGAATCGGCTCTACTACCTTCAAGCTTTTTCAGTAACAAAAATGCAAGTATTCCCAAGGAAGAGGTGTATGTCGATAAAGGACTGAAGAGCATAGTCAAAACAACCAAGCCTGAATCCGACAAAGGAAAGAAAGAAGCTGAAATTTCAGAATCTAAGGAGAAAGCTCAAGAGGTCGGTGGCAGTATTAAGAAGGAAAAAATTCAAGCTCCTGCTGCAGCAGTGAAAGCCGAATCTGCCAAAGAGAAAAAAGAAAACGACTTGGTAAACAACATGCCCTACAAATTTAAAGTCAAACTATGCTCACAACCGTGTGTTAACGTTGTGGCTCACTATAAATCTCTCAACCGTGACCTAATCTGAGAAAAAGATAGAGTTTTGCAATCTAACAAAGAAGTAAAACAAAATGAAGCAGCATATCATAGAAAGTTGAACTCAACTTTAGCTGAAATACAAACTTTGAAAGAATTCGTTTTCAGAAAAGATTTCATTATAAATGATTTAACTGAAAAACTCGAGAAATCTGAAGTTGAAAACACCAAATTGCATCTCACTATTGATAAATGGAATGTAAGCAAAAAGGCATTGTTGATATTAAAAATTGCCAACGGCCGAAATACGTGAAAGATGGCATCAGGTACAAAGATAAGCTTGGAAATGAAAGAAAAATCTTTCCCACCTCCTCACAGCAAAAACTATGTACCCATGCTAACTCCTCATCTAGAAAATGATCTAATGGATTAAAATGATGTAATTGCTCAAATTGTCAATTGTGAAAATGACAAAGATACTAACGTTTTTATAAGCAATGCAGATGCAATTGAGCGTCAAGAGGATGTGTGCGATGAGGAGGGGACAAACATAGGAATAGGTATTCAGGCGACAGTTATACTACGGTGAACTGGTTCGCCTGGAAGTGGTAAAACAAACAAGATTTTTATTCGGGATGAATATATTAATTTAACTAGGACAGATAATTGTATTAAACCAAATCTAAATATTCGGGATAACTATAATAGGCATGTGCCTAGACCTTTGACCCGCAACCATGATAATGTAGTGGTTAAATGCATGGACTTGAAATCTGCTTTTTGTGATGAAAATGTTGCGCTTAAATCCCCTGTGTTTGTTCTAGAATTGAAGCAAAACAGATTCGGAAATTTCCTTACAGAGGAAATTCCCGAGTTTGTTCCATCGTGTACAGGTATCTCAGAGTCTGATAAAGAACCAAATCAAGACGACAACAGTTAAGACTCTAAAATAACAACTTCAGAAAGTGGTGAAGAAAGCTCACGTGAAGATCAAGAATCAGATGATTCGAAAATCAAGAATCAGCTTCTTCATCAGATTACGAGAACAATGAAGACTGTATTAAGGATAAAGTCGTTGTGACAAGAAAATGAAGAAAATCAGAAGTTCAAGCTCCAATGCATCTTCATCAGACAACATTATACAGTTCAAGACACTCATCACATACATCATCTTCCAACGCATCAACCTCTAAAAAGAAAAAGAAACGTTGCATTAAATGTTTTCGTTGTGGTCATCTTCCAACGCATCAACCTCTAAAAAGAAAAAGAAACGTTACATCATCTTCCAAAAGCAAGAAATGTTCTGAACCATATCAAAATTTTGCTAAACATTTCATAGATCATTTTGATAACTTTAAGAAATCAGTCAAAAACTTCGTTAATGCAAATTGTTTTTGGAAAAGAAAAGACGAAATTATCAAAGAAGACCATGATAAATTAAGGGTTAAGCAAGTTTGGGTTCCAAAAGCTAACTAACATGTATATATTTCTTGACTGTTTATTGTTGTATAAAAGAATAAAATTTAAAAATGGCTTCGATTGCTTATGGAGTACATTTGGCACGTCGATAGTGGATGCTCTAGGCATATGATGGGATTAAAGGAACTTATCAAGAACTTCAAATACATTGACGACGACTTTGTCTCTTTCGCTGGAGATGAAAAAGGAGGAAAGATAGTTGGACTTGTTGACGTTGTTTCAGATGCTATAACCTTAGATGATGTCAACTATGTACCAAAATTGTGCTATAATCTTATGAGTGTATCACAAGACTGTGACAAAGGGATATCTGTGTTGTTCAATGAATTAGAATGCATCTTTCTCAAGCCTCGCTACTTCGTTCCTCCAAAATGATTATGTATACAGCTCCACATCAAAACAATATATGTTCTTAATATGAAAAATGCTAAAACTATCGAACTAATGACATGCTTAATCTGCAAAGTATCATAATCGGAATAACTGCTTTGGCACAGACGAATGGGGAATGTGAATTTCAAAATATGAATGAACTTTCTAAATTAAATCTAGTATGAGGTTTACCTATAAAAGAATTACCTTTTTGAGAAAAATGTATTGCATGCGCCCAAGGTAAACAACACAAGAAGCCTCACAAGTCCAAAGTAGTGAACACGATACTTTCGAGTGTTGCACATGGGTCTTTTTGGTCGAGAATGTCATCAAACTGAAGACTTTCATTCCGATGATCGAGAATGTAATCAAACTGAAGGTCAAATCAGTCAGAAGTGATAATGGCTCTAAATTCAAAAATCAAACGTTTATTTCCTTCTGTGAAGAAAAGGGCATTCGCCGTCAGTACAGTGCGGCTAGTATTCCTCAGCAAAACGGTGTAGCGGAACAAAAGAACAGAACACTCATTGAAGATGCTCGAACTATGCTAGTAGACTCCAAACTACCCCTCATCTTCTGGGCGGAAGCAGTCAACACAGCATGCTATGTCTTGAATCGAGTTCTTATTGTTAAACCTCACGAAAAAACTGCTTATGAACTTCTTTTCAAACGAAAGCCTCTGATAGATTTCTTCAGACCATTTGGATGTTCATGTACTCTTCTTAACACTGAAAATAATCTAATCAAGTTTTAAGTAGTCGGCGATATGTGTTATTTCATGGGTTATTCATGTACTCAAAAGGCCTATAGAGTCTACAACAAATGAACCAAGATGGTGCTTGAATCATACTATGTTGATTTTCAAAAAGGAAACTGCACCAACACTAGAAGTTCTCCCTATTGGTTTTACAATGAAGATGTCGTATTCAATACCTTTGACATTCCCAAACCCATTTCTAAGACCAAACCTTCTGAAACCACTCAAGTTGAACCTTTGTTTGACTCGTCTGACATTGGTTTCACTCCTTTCACCACTCGTTTCACTCGTACTTCAGTCGATCATATCCTTCCAGTCGACAAAACAAATGGTGACACTTCGGCTGAGAATGCATCTGCAAATGATGCTTCTTCTTCTTAGACGAATGTGGATGAACCAATTCAAGAAGATGGTCATCCAATCATATACATCGACAAACACTTCACCAATCTACCTCAACAAATTGAAACCCATACGAATGCCGGCTATAAGACAAATCGAATCATCCCCTTGAAAATGTCATTTTTCCTATAGAAGACGGCGTGCGAACTCGTGCACAGACATATGTTAGCAACAAAGGATTATATGTCGCTTTCCTTTCGCAATCCGTACCAAGTGACATCGAAGAAGCCATTCAAGACTCTAGCTGGGTGCAGGTGATGCTAGAAGAACTATCTCTATTCCGGAAGTGTGGCAACTAGTTTATCTGCTAGAAGGGAAGTTTCCACTTAGGACAAAATAGGTGTTCCGTAACAAAATGGACGATCGTGGTGTGGTTATTAAGAACAAGGCAAGATTGGTAGTTTAGGAATTTAGACAGGAGGAAGGGATTGATTATGAAGAAGTTTTTGCTCCGGTAGCACGGCTGGATCCATTAGAATATTCTTGGAATATGCATCGTACAAAAACTTCAAAGTGTAATAGATGGATGTGAAGAGTGCGTTTCTGTATGGTAAGGTGAAATAAGAAGTTTACGTTTGTCAGCCTCCTGGGTCTGAAGATCCACATTTCCTAAATGATACTACAAGCTTGATAAAGCTCTCTATAGTCTTCATCAAGCTCCCCGCGCTTGGTATAAGACTTTGTCAACATATCTTCTGAAATGCGGATACACCAAATGAATAATAGACATGACTCTCTTCACAAAAAGGATCGGAAACAATGTGATGTTGGTTCAGATTTATGTAGACGATATCATCTTTGGGTCAACTGATGAGACGTTGTGCATGGAATTCGAGAAGGTTATGCAAGCAAAGTTCGAAATGAGCATGATGGGCTAGCTCACGTTTTTCTTGGGATTAGAGGTGAAGCAGCGAGAATACAGAATCCTCATTCATCAAGAAAAGTACATCAGGGATATTCTTGCTAAATACGGTATGAATGACTACAAAACTGTAGGCATGCTATTTGCGGCTCAGACTGAACTCGCTTTTGATCTTCAAGGAAAGCACGTGAACAAGTCCTTCTATCGCTCACTAATAGGCTCATGGCGTATCTAACGGTAAGTAGGCCTGGCATTAGATGGGCTGTCTGTATCTATGCTTGTTTTTAGACGAATCCCAAAGAATCTCATAAGACTTAGGTCAAATGAATTTTTCGCTATCTGAAAGGAACACCCAAGCTTGGACTTTGCTATCCTAAAGATAGTAATTTTGATTTAATTACTTATTCTAACAGTGACCATGCAGATTCTAAAGTCGACCGAAAATCAGTCTCAGGAGGTTGTCAATTCTTAGGAAATCGCCTTATATGATGGCAAAGCAAAAAAAGCAGATGATAGTCACCACCTCTACTGCTCAAGATGAATACACGGCAGCCTACAGTTGTTGTTCACAAGTCCTTTGGATACAAAATTAGTTGCTGGATTACGGGATCAACATTATGAAGACTCCAATATTCATCGAAAACAAGGCGTGTCTAGGAATTGTGAAGAATCCAATCCATCACTAGAGAAATAAACATATCGAGATTCACATTCGTGATTCGATGCATACGAAAACGGATACATTCAAGTGGTGCCAATGGATACTACACAACAGAAAGCCAACATCTTCAAAAAAGCCTTCGATAAAACTCGTTTCAACCGGTTGGTAACCTAGTTGGAAATAATCAATTTCCTTTAGTGGAAATAAGCTTTGTTGGGATAACCGATTGTACATACTCTATCATAATATTTTTGTCTAAAAAAAGTCGCTTTCTACATAAATGAGTATCTTAAAACAGTGCCCATCAAAAAGATTTTCTGCTAAATTAAAATTTCATTTTCGAGCAATGGACATACGAAAATAAAATTTTAGGGGGGGAGTGTTGGAGCATAATGTCTGTTGCCTACGTCTAGGATATGTTGTTTATGTATATAGGGCTTAGAACGTCAGTTTGTAAATGTTAGTGTATGTTTTATTTGTTTAGTAGATGACTCGTACGAGTGAGTCATATGACTCGTACGAGTGACACTTTGTCACTCGTATGAGGCAACCAATCGCACGAGTCACACTCTGTTACACACTCTCATGTGCGAGTCATGTCGACCTATAAATAGAGGAGTGTTGTGTCAGAGTGAGGAATCATGTTGGTGTGGGGAAGCCCTGCTGAATTGTTTACTTACATTGTACTTGTTCACGTCTATCAATATATTCAAGGCATTTAAGCAGTAGATCTCACTTGTTTGTTTGTCAACCTCACTAACAATGAATTCCGCCTCTGTTAGTTGAGTAAGATGGGTCTGGTGCTCATCGGAGGAGAGTCGTTCCCCCCCCACCCACAAGTGGTATCAGAGCCTTGAGGCCTGATCTGCTGACAAACATCAAGTGTCTGCATTCTACCAACAAATTCAGATTTACCATTGCAGTTTTCTACTTCTACACTGTCCCATACTGATCTTGGAATTGGACGAATTCATGGACAAAATTGACTAGAATTCTAGGATATCACGTTAAACTCAATTCTAATCAATCCTTGACAATTTCAGGTCTAAAATCGAACTTAATCATGTCAAATTTGGTAAAATTCATCCGTTTGGTGACCTAAGTTGTTTTGTACGGGTAGAGAGACCACTCACACGAACGACTGACCGTATGATTTAAGTCATTCGTGCGAACGAATAATCAGAAGTTCTTAAAATTTACAAGTTAAAAAGTTAAAACGGTGATTTGCACGAGGTACTCATTCGTACGAGCAACTCACTCGTACGAGCCAACCTTTCATTAGTACGAACAGCTTGTTTGCACGAGTATCTTCTTAGTACGAATCATCTTGTTCGCACGAATATCTGTGTCTTACGAACTAATCTTGGTCGCACGAACTGTTCTGTTATCCGCACGAAGAAATTTTTATCATTCTAATCAGTTTTTCGGAAAGCATGTTTCTAAAATATTTGCAGAAAAATGGCAGAAGAATTTTACAACGCATTTGCTACAACAGCTGTCACAACTACCGCAGCTCAAAACATGAACCTCGAGAATGAGATGGGTACTATGACGAAGCCACCAAAGTTGATGAACCTTGAAGACTTTGATAGTTAGAGTGAACGTTTTATGAATTGGGTTCAGGCAAATCATTTTACCTGCTGGTTTGCCATCGAAGAAAAGTATCAAGCTCCTGTTGGAGAAAACGGTCTCGAAAAGACATTGGCTCAACTCTCGGATTTTGAAAGAGAGAAGTTCATAAATGAGAAAAAAATGATGAACATATTATAACAATCCGTCAAGGAAAACATATTGGCGCTGTTATAACATGATGATGATGCACAATCATTATGAAATGCTCTTCGATTGAAATTCCAAGGTAGTGCACAGTTGTGAAAAGGGAAGAGGGCGTAAAGGATTTGACATCTTTACTTTGATCAAGGAGAGACAGTAAAAAAACTGATTGAAAAATACTTTATGGTTGTGCAAATGAAGCGAATGGGAATCATAAAGACGAATGAAGAATTAGTTAATAAACTCTTGGATTCCTTACCACAAGGAGAATGGTCTACCTACTTGACCATTTTGAAGAACGGAACTGAATATGGTAACTTCTCATTACCACGATTCATTGAGAGATTGGAGGGACACGAACTCAAAATGCAGAAAATGGCAAAGAACAAAGGCGCCCAAATGCAACAAGACGTTAATCTGTATTACAAGAATAGTTCTGCTGCTCAGATACAGTCTCCAAAGATCCAAACTGCCTTTAGCGCTTACCACACACCGAGCCCACCGTCAAATAAAAAACAGTGGTTTTCAATCATTTGCTAAGGTCAATCCAAACATGTCTCAAAGCCCAAAGTCATCACATGGTTTGAGCAATCCCTATATCAACCAGAATAGTCAATCAAATTATACTCAAAGGGTACTACAATGCAATATCGCTGTTGATTTCCAGAATGCACAAAACTTTGATGAGAATACCACAAAGCAACATATGTCACTATTAGCATCAGTTCTTAAATCTTATGACAGTCTTGTAGCAGGAAAGATTGGAAATTCAGAAATGACTAGAGGGGACTATGATCAGATTGATCCGGTAGAGATGGAGTTGATCGACATCAAATGGTGTATGGCATCTATTGTTAGACGCGCACAACGCTTCATGGAAATCACCGGGAAATGGATTAGATGGAAAACTTGGATTCGACAAGTCCAAAGTTACTTGTTTCAAGTGTCGGGAGAAAGGTCATTTTAAACGTGAATGTCCAAACAGAGAAGTTCAGGGTAATCAGAATCCATTTGCCGACGACTACTACAAGAAAGCTATCAATCATCGTCCTCAACCAAGAACT
Source organism: Scalesia atractyloides (assembly GCA_947069175.1). Lineage (NCBI taxonomy): Eukaryota > Viridiplantae > Streptophyta > Magnoliopsida > Asterales > Asteraceae > Scalesia > Scalesia atractyloides. The sequence continues at coordinate 19,418,723 of CAMTDV010000026.1, forward strand.
AGAATGGTGCAATTGAAGATAGACAGCCAGAAAGACAAAGCGCTTGTCGTGACTCAAGAAGACGAAGGCTTTAACCGAAATAAGTACATTTCCAAGAATGAGAGTTTGGCATTGGTTGCAGAAATAATCGAAGAACCTAAAGAAGAATCAAAGGCATCTTTTGACGTGGCTCCTGAAGAAGATTATTACTATCACACATCGTCAGAGGAGGAGGAACTATTAAACAGTGCTTTTAAACATCTTCTGCCTAATGATATTCTGAAAACTTTTGAAGGTTACTTTGAACCAAGTCGTCAATCATCTTATGAAGAACAGAAGAAGCCTGATGTTGAAAAGAGAGTTGGTGAAAAGATGGAGAAGTTGACTGATGAGACCAACAAAGCGTGTATTGCAAACGTAAATGAGGTAAATGAGTCTAAGAGTGAGTCTGTGATAGAAAAACCATGTTTGAAATGTGCAGAACCATGCAGCGAATGTGTTGTAAAAACACACGATATAATGAGCTCAAATGTCTAACAGATAATTTGTCGTGTGACTATAAATCAACTAAAGAAGCTTACGACAAATTAAATAAATCAGTTAAACAATATGAAAAAGCAGTTAGAGAAAATGACGGAACACTTTCTATGCTTAAAGCGACAGTAATGGACAAGCAAATGGCCATTAATATTCATTTAAGTACTATCGCTGAGCTAAAAAGTGAGCTTGAGAAGATAAAAAAAGAAACAGAACAGGTTAACAAATTGTTAATTAGTTATTCTACAAGCTCATACGTCATTGATCATATTCTAACTAAGATCGAAAATAAAGAAGAATCTAAAAATGATGAAAACAAGAGTGCAAGTTACGATCGTGTTCCACCACCCATGTGGAATAGCTATGCTTGTAAAAAGCCATCAGGGGTGGAAAAGGTGCTCAATTTAAAATTGAAAACTGAATAGTCAAACGAGCTGCCTATGAACATTGACGTAACTTACACAAAATCTGAAAATGAATGTGATTCTGAGGTGGTTAAAACAGTGGTCAAAAATGTTTTAAAAGGTGAATCTGATATTGAAACATCGGAAAATCGTTTAAACACGGATCCAAACGTCATAGTTTATAAAATGCATGAATCTGATAAACTATATTCTGATGAAGATTTCCCAATCCAGAATGTCAATCTAGATCGTGTCGATAAATTGTTCAAGCTTGTTGAGGTAAGCCATTCTGATTTAGACAAACATGATGTATCATTTTACTCTAAATCAAAATGTGTTAACAGACCCTACCATCAGAGAAACAGAGATTATCCTGAGAATAGGAGGGCTGGTTTGGGTTTTCAAAAGCGAAGAACGAACAACAAGTTCCAAAAGCTAAACTTTACAAAGAAAATCAATTTTGTTTTTGGAACAACAACAGAAAAAGAAAACGAAATCATGGGTACACAATCCAATGATAATTTCAAGAAAGAAAAGGAAAGTAGAAAACAAGTTTTGGATTCCTTTGTCCGTAAAGACAGTAGGACATGCTACAAATGTAAAATTTCGGGCATATTGCATGATATTGCTCACAAAAATATCCAAAATCTGTTTCTAATTCTAACAAGTCTACCAAGGATGAGAAACAAAAGGCACCTATGGTTGACCAAAGCAAATTTTAAAAAGAAACAATGAATCCTATAAAAATGTTAAACCAACAATTCAACGTAATTCTAAATTTGAAATTCGTGAATCTTCCACCAAGAATCGTCAATTGGACTCAAAGTTTTATGCTAAAAGGGCGAATTTGAAAACGCAAACATGGGTTGCAAAAGTCAAACCATCCAAGGTATAATTGAACCTTCTATTCCAAACAAAGCCGAGCCTAAACAGAATGTCAAAAACAAAGTAGGTCAAAAATTTGATATTCTGAACCCACCCAAGACCAAGCAGGCTTGGGTTTCTTTGTTTAAATAGTTTCTTCCTCATGTGTGCAGGGGCTCCCGCGATCGATCATGTCTAAATGGATTATGGATAGTGGAGCTTCCCAACACATGACTTGGATGCTTGCGTTGTTACACGACGTCAAGGCTATCCGAGGAGGTTATGTAGGTTTTGCCGGAACCCAAGGTGGAAGAATTGTAGGTTAAGGTATTCTGACAAATGGAGTGGTTTCGTTTGATAAAGTGAACTTCATTGCGGAACTTGAGAACAATCTACTCAGCATTTTGTAGATTTGTAACAAAAAATTCACAACGCACTTCAATGATAAAGAATGCTTGATTTTAAAGCCATGATTCAAGATTCCTGAGGAATGGATCCTTATGCATGCTTCGAAAGAGAATGATCTTTATGTTTTTTATATGAGTATCACATCTACAACATCAAAGAAGGTTCAGTGCTTTGTTTCTAAAGCAACCGAGAAGGAGTCTATTCTATGGCATAGGAAGATGGGGCACATTCATCTGAGAAAAATGAATTACCTAGTGCACAACGACCTAGTGGAGGGTTTTAATCTGAAGAATTTTCAGTTATCTGATGATTGTCTAAGCTGTAAGAAGGGGAAACAACATAAGAAATCACACCCAAGAAAGCTTCTAAATTCTATCAAGCTACCACTAGAGAGGCTTCATATGGATCTTTTCGGGCCAGTAAACGTCAAAAGCATTTCTGGAGATCTATTGCCTGGTCGTTACAGATGAGTTCTCAAGATTCTCATGGGTTTTCTTTCTGGAGAGCAAAGATGAAACATTTGAAACTCTAATGATTCTCTTCAGAAAACTTGAAAACCTATATCACTTGCCTATCAAGAGAATCCGTAGTGACAATGATACCGAGTTCAAGAACAAAAGGATGCTCGAATTCTCCAATGAAAAGGGGATTATTCATGAATTCAGCGCTCCCTATACTCCACAACAAAATGGAGTAGTTGAACGTAAGAATCGCACACTAATCAAAACTGACAGAACCATGCTCGCTGACTCAAAACTGCCAATTTGTTTCTGCAGCGAAGCAGTCGCATCAGTGTGTTACACCCTCAATCATGTGTTAACAGTCAAGCCTCACAACAAGACTTGTTTTGATCTGCTAAACCAACGGAATCCTAACCTAGCGTTTCTGGAGCCTTTTGGATCACCGTGTACTGTATTGGACCCAGATGGTAAATTTGGAGCCAAATCCTTGGAAGGATTTTTTCATCGGTTATGCTACTCCACAAAAACGTGTCTTCTTGCCGAGTCTGAACCAGGTTATTCTTGCACAGCATGTTGATTGTCAACGGTATACTACACCAACGCAGAAACCTGGGGAACCATGGTTGTTCAACTACGAAGGTTTGTGGAGTTCATTCGACCTACCAGACATGCCATCTGAAGAAGAACTTGTTATGCTCTTTCAACAACATCAAATCTCTAATCAAGAGCAAGTTTCTAGACCGTTGGTGATTTCCCCATCACTTCCTGTCAACACTTCTGATGTAGGTCCGAGCACTACTCTTCAAGAATCTGATTCTGTACAAATCTTGAACACTGCTAAATCATCTGCCCAGCAACCGCCTAATGACGACTCTGATTGAGAACCAACTTTTGATGATGGAGTGTCTAGTTCCGATGAAGGATCTGAACATATAGAAAGCTTCCTGAATACTCAAGCTGATCAATCACATGTCAGGAATGAAGCTTCATCTTCTGCACTGGTTGTTGATGAAGTAATCATGAATTTGCAAACTTAAGTGGATGTTCCAAGTGAAGTGATGTCGAGGACACTTTCTTATCATCCATCGAAGAATATTATCGACAGCTTACAAATAGGAGTGCAACTCGCAATCAGATCAACAAGGATCTAAGCTGTTTTTATACTCGTATTGCTCCACTGCATACCAGACTTTCTAATAGTTGTTTGGTTTCGTAGGTAGAACCCAGGAATGGGAAAGACGGGACGCAATGCGGGTGGAATTGCTTCAATTCCAGAAGATAGGAGTCTGGAAGCTTGTTGACCTACCAGATCATCACAAAAAGATAAACACTAGATGGGTCTTCAAGTGCAAGCGTGATGACAGAGGGATAGTGGTTCGTAACAAAGTTCGACTCGAGGTACAAGGTTTTCATCAGCAAGAAGGGATAGATTATATTGAAGTCTATGCCCCGGTCACTCTTCTAGAAGCAATCCGCATATTCTTGGCCTTTGCGTCTTGGAAAGGTTTCAAGGTGTACCAGTTAGATGTCAAATCTTTTTTCCTGTAAGGAAAAGTCAATGAGGAGGTGTATGTCGGCCAACCACCGGGGTTTGTCGATCCCATACACAAAGACAAAGTCTACCTTCTGAACAAAGCCTTATATGGTCTACACCAAGCCCCGAGAGCTTGGTATGAAACGCTGTCACGACATCTTTTAGATAACGGCTTTCTCAAAGGAACTGTAGATTCTACCCTCTTTACCAAGGAAGTGGATGGGCATTTGATTATTGTGCAATTATATGTGGATGATATTATCTTCGGATCGACAAATGATAAGTTGTGTAAAGACTTCGAAGAAGTCATGAAGCGCAAATTAGAAATGAGTGCGATGGGGAGATGAAATTCTTTCTAGGACTTTAGATTGATCAATTACCTGATGGTATCTTCATCCATCGGACGAAGTATGTTCATGACATATTGGAGAAATTTGATATGATAGGAACTAAACCAGCATCTACCCCATTCGCTCCTAATCACGGTATTTTTCCAGACTTTCTTGGACTCAAAGTTGACAAAACATTATATCGTTCCACGATCGGATCCTTGATGTATAACTGCTTCTCGACCTGATATCATGTAGCCTACATGCTTGTGCGCCCGTTTTTAGTTTAGTCTAAGAGATTCGCACTTCCTAGCCGTCAAGCGTATCATGAGATATTTGAAAGGATGTCCAAGCACCGGCTTGTGGTATCCTCGACATGACGACTTCAATCTTGCGGGTTACTCGGATTCTGATTTTGGTTGCTGCAAACTAAATGCCAAATCTACGACAGCTGGTTGCCAGTTCTTTGGAACTCGTTTGGTAACGTGGCAATGCAAGAAATAGACCACGGTCGCTCTCTCTCTACCTGTGAAGTTGAATATGTTTCAGCATCCAACTGTTGTTCCTAGATTTTCTGAATACAACAGCAGATGAGAGACTTCGGACTGCAATTTCTTGACACACCCATATATGTAGATAATCAGGCTGCAATTGATATCACTAAAAACTCATGTCAAGACTCACGTACTAAACATATTGAGATTCGGCACCACTTTATTCTTGACTGCTACGAGAAAAAGTTGGTTAGAATTGAAAAAATCCACACTGATGACCAAAAAGCAGATTTTCATACCAAAGCATTTGATCGTTCAAGATTTAAAAATCTTTTAAAATTAAATGGTTTAAGAAATCTGACATCAGGGTATATTCATGAGGTTGATTTTGGAGATGACGAGGAATAGATGTGATTCTCATCGGTATGACGTGTTTTCTGTACATACTTTCTTAAAAATTCTAAAAATCCAAAAATATGTTTTTGATTTTAGGGGTAGAAAGTTTGAGAAATAGAAAAACATTATAAAAGTCAAAAAGAGTTTTTGTCAAAAAGAGAGATCATATTATATCGATATGACATTCACGGTATGCTAAAGATATGGAATGTTTAAACAAGTAATTAAACAGGTCTTACTAAGGATGTGCCAATAGGCTTCACTAGTTCAATAAATTGTCTTCAAGATATAAACCTAAAGGAAAAACTGAGCAACTTGTGGGTTAACATCTCTCGGATATATGGACTTAGTACTCTGAAATTTCGTTTGAGAGAATGCCAGATTCTGCGATACTAGGTCTTTATATTTAATTGATATCTGGAGTATTATCCTAGTTCTTCTGATTTTGCATTAGCAATGGCCTAGAACTTGTATAATACTTTACGCATTATTTGCCCATAAACGTTGCACAAAAAAATGAGTATGTCATAAATATTTATGACATCTACAGTTCAAAAGATTCCTTTAAGGAACACCACCTAAAGACGAGCCTTGATCTCTTTGTTTGTATGGAAATACTAACCTGAGCTCTCAAGGTCTCGCAATTCACCCTAGTTACAGATATCAATTAGATATATTCACCTGTGAAATGATATTCTGGGAATCTCGATATGGGAGTATATTCAGAGATGGGAAACACGGTTACTTCATGTTCCCTAATATTACCTAACATATCTTGAAACAGTTGAGAATCGAGAAGAGGTTTAAGTGGATAAATATATTGGAAATCTTGGTAAATCTGTTTAAGAACTTAATGATTCTACCAAGATCAACGGTACTTGTGATGTGTTTTAATACTTGATATGATTTTCTTAACACAAAACTTACAAAAAATATGTCTGTTTATACATCATTACTTGTTATTTCTTATCGGAAAAATCCCAAAACCCAAAAAGGTTTTTAGTTTTCTTAGCATTTTAGTTTAGTTTTAGTCTACCGATGATGAAAACACCGATAGTTCAAGTCACTGCGACACTTGCTTAAGGAAAGCTGAAGACCACGGGTTGGGAGCTAATCAAGAAAAGAAAGATATACCTGAACGTCAACAAAGATCATTAATTTGAAACTTTACATTTTTAAATAAATCTGTTTTGATCAAAACAATGGTCAACCAAGGTCATTAACTTGGACTTGGTATGCAAATCGAATAACCAAGGTCATTAATTTGGAATTGGTTAACTGAGTGGATAGTTAAACAGATTAAAACTTCATAAAAAATAAAAAATAAAAAGTTTACAAGTATCAGAACTGACTTGTACGTGTAACACGGACTCGTATGAGTGACATTAGTATTCTTTCACACGAGCGACTGCTCGTACGAGAGACTGCTCGTACGAGCGACTGCGAATGAGTATAAAAGGCTCACTCACTCGCACGAGTCAGACTATTGACTCTGTGCGATTGAGAGAAACTTTTGTGCGAACCAGTTCTTATACTTCACTTTCTTGACCTATACTACGTACCGATACATTGGGGAGGTTGATTCGCACACCTCTTGCAATGTGAAAGGTACTTATGCTCGTTTTAAGCCGTTATAATGTTGAATTTGGACCAAATGGACATAAAATGTAGATTTAGGGAAACTGGACCGGTAAAAGATAAAATTGAACTTAAAAATGTTAAAATCGGCCCTAATAACCTATCAATCAACCTTCAATTTGTTAAAATCAACACGTTTTAAGTTCGGTTTAACTAGGTGTTATTTGGTACGGTTTACAACTCATACGAATGTCCACTCGTATGAGCGAAGTTTTCAAAATGTTAAAGTATCTGTTTCACTCGTACGAGTGAGTATTCGTACGAGTAGGTTTTTTACTGATAAATCTTGATGACTTGTACGAGTGAGTTTCATCATTCGTACGAAGCAGTTCTGGTCAAAACTCTTAAAAAGTTGCTAAGTATTTGGACATTCGTACAAAGTAGTGACTCGTACGAGTGATGGTTTGATTCGGAATTGAAATTGTCTAAGTGTTTAACTCGTACGAATGGTGATTCGTACAAGTGGCTGAAAGTTGTAATTTTTGAAAAATTTCTAAGTGTTGATTTTTATGTGTACAGGTCAAGAAATCTTCTTTCTCGCCATTCCATAATGTATGTTGTCTTCTGGATGATATTATTCTAGAAATCGCCGCTTATCGAGAAGTCCTAGAGTTTCTGAGCAGAATTCTGATTACAAAGGCTCTCACGGATCACCATATAGCTTATCGCTCTCATACTGAGTACTTTTAGAATGCAGTAGAGTATGATGCAGAGGAGAGTGCGATTGTTTCGGCTGTAAAGATTAAGGATGAAGATATTCAGGTTAAGATCACCGAAGATTTCATCAGAAAAGTGTTAGAATTCAACGACCACGAAGATGACCCTACGGGATTTTCTGAATACATGTTGAAGGGATGTTTTTATCGTATGGGTAATGCCGGGTTCGTAAATGCCGCTCACTTTAAGAAGGCTAACCTGAGTGCGTCGTTCAGATATATCGCACATTGTGTCATACACGCACTTAGTCATCACAAAGGAGGTTTTGATGACTTAGTTGATTACCAGATGTGTATGATCACCGCGCTAGTTCTAAATCTACCATACAACTTTTCAAAGGTGATATTTTCTCAGATGGTCCAGAACACGCAGAGAGAGAAATTTTTTTCAGTACGCTCGATTCATCCAAATGCTGCTAGACCATTTGCATCCCAATCTGAAGAAAAAGAAGGATGATGTGCTAAAGTTAGAACATATGGATGTCTCGACACTGAATAATATGAATTTACATCTCAAGACGTTTCCTAACGCAAAGCCTGTGTTTGGAGCAATTATTGACAAAGATTATGTCGCTCCAGTACTAGGGAAATGGAGGAAAGATGATAGCGGTGATGAGGATGAAGAGATTAAAACGCTAGATGGTTTTATTGTGAAGCGAAGCGCATGGTTGTTAAAGATGGGGGTAAGGGAACCAAGAGAAAGCTAACATCTACATCTTCCTCTTCTACTTCTCAGAAGAAACAAAAAGCTTCAGAAAGCTCGAAACTGATTGACGAATCAGAGCCAGAGGAGAATATTGAAGCTATGGCTATTGATATTGAAAGACAAGCGTTTGGCGAAAAAGTGAAAGTGGTTGAAGAAGCGTCCTCTTCCAGTACTGATTCGGAAGACGGGATTGCTGGAGAAAAAGAAAGGGCGAAAGAAAGAGAAGCTGAATGTCTAGCCGAAAAGCAGAGAAAAGCTGAAGAAAAGAGACGTAAGGCGACAGGAGAAGATGATTCGACTTATATACCTTTGGGTTCTGATTACGATACTCCTGTGCGCAAACCTAAGAAGAAATCTCGATGTCTCAAAAGACCGACAGTGAGAAGCACTGATTCTCCTAAAGACAAGTCAAAGGAAAAAGTACAGAAACAGACTGTAGAAGAAGTGAAGGTTGAACCGACTCCACCATCACCGACTCATCAACCTACTCCACAACCTCCACCATATCCACCACGATAGCAAGCACCACAACCATCCCCACAACCGACGCCGCAACCTTCACAGTCTCAACCCCATTTTGATTTTGACTTTGACTTTGGTGACATGCCAGGGGGTGAAGATTTTACTACTGACATCTTTAACGACCCACGTGTTGAAGAATTATAGAAGCAGGTCATGTTAAACATGGTAAAGATTGCAGAACTGTAGGAACAGCTCAATGTTTCAAACGAAGACAAACAGCAGCTTGAAGCTATGTTAGACAGCATAGTATCTGAGAATGAGCGTTTACGAATTCATATGGCTCAATATGAAGAAGAACGTCTCAGGAGCGACAGAAAGATGAATTTATTTAAGAAGATACTAACAAAGAAGCTTAGTATTAACATTGCTGCTGAAATTGACAAGATAGAAAGAGCTAAAGCGAGAGAGCGGGTTGCTGAGCGCGAAAGCCTTGCGAAAGAATTATCAGATGCTCAAGGAAAAGCTAAAGTGGTTGAGGATTCTGTCATTGTTACAACTGAGCCAGAAGCTGAATCTGCGCTAGTTATTACTGATATTGTGGTGTATTCGATGACGAAGAAGTTTGTTCTAGTAGGTAAGCCAAAAGATGTTGAGATCGATATGTCCAATCATTCAGCGAGACATCGAGAGTGGCTAATCAAGAAGAAGTTAGAGAAAGAGATTGACGCCGAGGTTGATGAGTTTGACGAGGATTCTGAAAAAGAGGCTGAAGATTTAGATGATTTTGATGATCTATTTTCTGATGAGTCTGATCACGATAGTGATGATGGTGATGATGATGTAGGTGGTATGGGTGTCCATGTAACAGAGTCTAATGTGAATGAAGATATTGATTATTCTGTGTACTTGGATGACTCGGTAAATCAAGTGACTGAAGGAAGTGATCAGGGTAGATCTGAAGGCCCTACCGATGCTCAGCAGGTAGGAATTCTCACTGTAACTGATATATCTACCATTCCTGTCATGCCAAATCAAAGATTTTATATCTTGAGCATGATGTTGAAGAACGAGAGTGTCACACCCCGACCCGCAGCGGAATAAGAGTCGGGGCATAATTGGGTTATCACCAAAGCTCATGATATTTACTAATATGTTTCATATTTATTAAAGTCAAAATTACATCCTCAATATTCCAAACATGTTCATACAAATACAAAGAAAGATAATCAACTAAACAATCCAAAGTCTAAACCAGTTTATTCTTCTAAGCCATCCTATGTGTTTCTTGCTGCAGCTGGATCACCTGTATCAGGTGTAAAAATGGGGATTTTTGGGTCAACATAAGTTGGCGAGTGAACCTTTTTAGAAAAACATTTATTATTGATCTCTTGTTATCTTTATCATGGAAAATTGTGCAATAAACATATGTGAGCAAACGTAATTAAATCATACAATAACAATAACAACAAAAAACAATAACATACAATAACAAACCAACTTGCATGAATATATAACATGAATGAAACTGTATATGTTGGCAACGTCACGATCACGCTCATAATGTAATGGGGAACGGACGGCCTATGATAAATGTCTGTGCGATCAAGGCTCAATCAACGGAGCCGATCGTATGTTGGCAACGCCTGGTTCACGCTCATAATGTAATGGGGAACAGCTCAACGCTCATAATGTAATGGGGAGTGGCGGCCTATGATAATGTATGTACTGAAAAATGATAAATTTAATCTAAACAATAACCACACAACCAGTTGATACATGTTGAATACACATTTGTTCATGGATATGATAGATGCACAATAGTTTAAATGTGATAAATATTAAGACACATGATACACCCCAAAAACGTGATTAAAAAGGGGAATTTGTAGAGATTCACTCACATTGGGTGCGTTCGGTTGAAGATGATGAAATGCGCACGAGTTTAGAGGATTGATCGACGAGAATTAACTAACCTAAATAATAACGAAAGGTATGGTAAATGAGTGGATTTTATTAATAATTTTAATAGGATATTTAGATATATGTTTGTGAGTTTAAGGCTATTTTCTATCTTTAAAAACATTATTTTTAAGTATTTTTAATTGATTTTTAAATTAAATAAATAAATAAAAATATAAAAAAAATGTTGACTTTTGCGTTGACCATTGACCGCTGACCGTGACTGTTGACTGTTTGACCGGTTCGCTAGTGTGCATGTGTGCGCCGGGTAAGGCTCGAACCCGAGACCTCCCGTACGCGTGCACGCAGCTCTACCAACTGAGCTACGTGTCTAACCCGAAATAATTCTGTTTTTAATTATATTTATATACTGTTTTAGTTTATTCAAAATTCTTTTATTTTCAAAAAGGATTTTAATCATCGAACCGGCGTGTGTAACAGGTCTCGAACCCGGGACCTGTGGGTTAGTGTTGCACACAGTCCACCGCTGGACTGTGTGTCTAACTTGGTTAATATACCGATTTTTATTATACTTAACATCTTCCTTGAATTAATCCGGTTCAGTTAAAAAGGAAAACATCTTTATTACAGAGCATACAATTGTGTCAAGGATCGAACTCGCGGCGAGTGATATATGTGCGCACACAGTCCACCGCTGGACTGTGTGTCTAACCCGAGTTATAATCCAAATTATATTAAACTTATATACAAACTCACTTCGTCTTCTTCGTTACAATATCACAGACAACGATTTCCCTACTGTTCTTGTTTAATTCGATTGACAAATATTCAAATGATTAAAATGAAATGGCAGGGAAGATTTTTGAAGTAAACATACCGGAGAAATGATCTTTCTCAGAATTCCGGCGAAGTCGTCGACTCTGTTTTTATGGGCTTCGTCTGAACGGAACAATTAACAGTTTTGATTAGCTAGATGTAGAATTGAAGTACTGAACAAGAGTTATCAGAAGGTTTGAAGGTCTATACCGTTTCACAGCGAATTCTATAAATTCTCAGAAATTTTCCTTCGAATGATGATTATCCGATATCGTCTCCTGGAACTGATTCTGATTGAAGGGTTTGAGTTAGCAAAAGCTTAACAACTGATAGAAGATGGAAGAATTGAGAAACTTACTGTTTTAATGGAAGACACGGTTTTCCGGCGAAAGTCCGGCGAGTTCAAAAAGCTTTTCCGACAAACTGAAAGTAGAGCGAAAGTGAAATTGGAGGTTCTGCGGGTGATTTTGAGTCGCGAGAGGATGTTATTGTTGGAGTAATTCAGGAAGTGAAGATTTTCGGTTATTAAAACTGATCATCACATGAATTCAAGTCCATTCAAGACTGAATTGATTGAAAGTGTCGGTTTATCGGTTATAATCAAAATTCCGCGATCACTCAAACGTCTTGGACGTTTGGAAGCCGATTAGGGTTTCAGTTGGCGTAAACTGGTTGATTCCTGAGTGAAGTTATGTTTTAATTGATTCCTAGAACTTACAAAAACATCAAGTGGCGGAGTGGTTATATGTGCGCGAGTTAAGTCGTTAGACTCACCCGGCTGACCCGGGTTCGAATCCCGGCAGCCGGTTTTCTTTTTTATTTATTTTATTTTCACTTTTTATTAATTATATTTTTTAAATTCTAATTTGTTTATAAATTTTTCATCGTTTAAAATTAAAATAAACATAGATACGCAACGTAAAAATTATAACTTGATATTCGATTACAAACGAAGCGGGTTTGGAAAACCCGTTTTTTGACAAATGTGACAGTATCCCCTACTTTTAGAAATTTCGTCCCGAAATTTAAGTAGTAGTGGTAATAGGAAAAAGATGCGGGTATTTTTCGCGCATTGAGTCTTCACGTTCCCAAGTAAACTCAGGTCCCCGTTTCGACTCCCAGCGTACCCTAACAATTGGAATACGACTCCGTCTTAAACGTTTTTCTCCGAAGTCCATGATCTCTACTGGTCTTTCAATGAAATGCATATATTCATCGATCTGAATATCTTCCAGGGGAATATGGAGGTTCTCGTCGGCGAGGCACTTCTTCAAGTTTGGTACGTGGAATGTGGGGTGAATCTGTTGAGTTCTTCTGGTAGATCAAGCTTGTATGCTACAGGTCCTACTCTTTCGAGTATCTTGAAAGGTCCCCCGTAGCATGGTGCTAGCTTGCCTTTTTGGCCAAAACGAACTACTCCCTTCCACGGTGATACCTTTAAAAGTACATGATCACCAATGTTAAACTCCAAAGGCTTTTGTCGTTTATCTGCATAACTCTTTTGACGACTTTGAGCCGCTAGAAGATTGTTTCGAATTTGATGGATCTTGTCTGTGGTTTCTTGAATCAATTCTGGACCGGTGATTTGAGCTTCCCCAATTTCGTGCCAACATACTGGAGATCGGCACCTACGACCATATAAAGCTTCAAAAGGTGCCATGCCGATACTTGAATGATAGCTGTTGTTGTACGAAAATTCAACTAATGGTAGATGAGCGTCCCAATTTCCCTTGAAGTCTATGACACATGCTCGAAACATATCTTCAAGAGTTTGAATGGTGCGTTCAGATTGTCCATCAGTTTGAGGATGATAAGCGGTACTGAGGTCTAATCGTGTACCCAAAGAGGCTTGTACGGCCTGCCATGTTCGTGAAGTGAAACGACCATCACGATCTGAAATAATGCTTAACGGTACACCATGTCGGCTTACGATTTCGCTGATGTAGATACGAGCTAGCTTCTCGTTCTTGAAATCTTCGCGGATTGGAATAAAGTGAGCTGATTTTGTAAGACGATCAATGATTACCCATATAGTGTCATACCCACCAGAAGTACGAGGTAACCCGGTAATGAAGTCCATGGTTATGTTTTCCCACTTCCATACAGGTATTTCAGGTTGGACCAGAAGTCTTGAGGGTCTTTGATGTTCAGCTTTCACCTTGGAACATGTAAGGCACTTGGAAACAAAAACAGCAATATCCTTTTTCATTCCAGGCCACCAGTAGGTGTATCGAAGGTCTTGATATATCTTGTCGGCTCCTGGGTGTATAGATTATCGTGTTTTGTGTGCCTCATTCATAAGGAATTCACGAAGGTTGTTGTGGTCAGGAATCCATATGCGATCTAGATAGTACATAATACCGTCAGATTTAGTTTCAATTTTAAGTTCAGCTCCACAGGACAGCTCCTTTCGTACGTTGTCTTCCGTTACTGAAACATGTTGGGCTTCTCGAATTTGATCTTTGATGTCGGTTATGATTTGCGAGCATAGCAGACGAATGGAGTTCGCATAACCCTTTCGACTGAGTGCATCGGCCACCACATTTGCCTTGCCAGGATGATACCGAATTTCACAGTCGTAGTCATTAAGAAGTTCGACCATCTTCGTTGCCTCATGTTTAACTCCTTTTGGTTGAAGATATGTTGAAGACTCTTGTGGTCAGTGTATATTTCACACTTAGTACCATAGAGATAATGTCTCCATATCTTAAGAGCGAACACAACGGCTCCAAGTTCTAGGTCGTGGGTGGTGAAGTTCTTCTCATGAGTTTTGAGTTGTCTAGAAGCATAAGCTATCACCTTTCCTCTTTGCATTAGAACACAGCCTAGTCCTTGCCCTGACGCGTCGCAATAAACTACGAAGTCATCACAACCTTCAAGAAGAGTGAGGATAGGTGCATCACAGAGTTTTTGTTTAAGGGTTTGGAAGGCTTCTTCTTGTTTGGGTCCCCATATGAAGGGTTTTCCTTTATGAGTTAAAGCCGTGAGTGGTACAGCAATGCGGGAGAAATTTGAAATGAAACGGCGATAATAACCAGCTAAACCAAGGAATGATCTTACTTCGGTTGGTGTACTTGGCGCTTGCCATTCCTTTACTGCTTTGATCTTTGAGGGGTCGACATGTATTCCCTTGTCATTGACGACATGTCCAAGGAATTGTACCTCTTTTAACCAGAATTCGCATTTGGAGAATTTGGCGTAGAGCTTCTCATTCTCTAAGAGTGTAAGGATGAGTCGAAGGTGCCGTTCATGATCAGACTTAGACTTTGAGTAAATGAGGATGTCGTCGATGAAAACTATAACAAAACGATCGAGATAGGGTTTGCAGACTCTGTTCATTAGATCCATGAAGAAAGCTGGAGCGTTGGTTAAACCAAATGGCATGACCATGAATTCATAATGACCATAACGAGTTCGGAAGGCGGTCTTTGGGACGTCTTCTTCATGTACTCTGAGTTGATGATAACCAGAACGAAGGTCGATTTTTGAAAAACAGCTGGCGCCTTGAAATTGGTCAAGAAGATCATCAATGCGAGGTAATGGATAGCGGTTCTTGACCGTTAACTTGTTGAGTTCTCTGTAGTCGATGCGCATGCGAAACGTTCCATCTTTCTTCTTCACAAAAAGGACAGGTGCACCCCAAGGCGAGGAGCTAGGACGTATGAATCCTTTGTCAGTCAACTCTTGCAATTAACTGGCTAGCTCTTGCATTTCGGAGGGGGCTAACCTATAAGGAGACTTTGCAACTGGCGTAGTACCAGGTATAAGATCGATGCGAAATTCGACTTCTCTCATGGGAGGAAGTCCTGAGATGTCGTCAGGAAAAACTTGCGGAAAATCTTTTACTACTGGGATGTCTTCAAGTTTCTTCTCCTTGGTTCCCTTTTTGACGACATGAGTTAAAAATGCGACATAATTCTTGCGGAGATATTTTCGAGCTTGAAGACAGGACATTAATCTGAGCCCTTTCGATGGGGTTTCTCCAAAGATTCGTAGAGTCTGGCTGTTTGTAAGAGGAATGCGTATAAACTTTTTGCGGCATACAACTTCAGCCTGATATTGGCTGAGCCAGTCCATACCAATTATAATGTCAAAGCTTCCCAACTTCATAGGAATGAGCTCAACTGGAAAATCGTGATCGTTTAAGGTGAGAGTACAATTGCGTATAATAGAGTTTAATGAGACCGGTTTTCCATCAGCAACTTCAACTGTTATGGATTCCATGAGCTTATCATGAGTTTGGTTGAGGATGGGTTCAAATTCTATGGACACAAAACTTTTATCCGCGCCAGTATCAAACAACATGGATGCATAACTATCATTGATAAGAAACGTACCGTTAACCACATTGCTGTCAGCTCTAGCCTGATTAGCGTTGATGTTGAAAGCTCTTCCTCTTGCAGGTGGAGGAGCTTGGTTAGCCTGATTCACCGGATTTGCTTGGGCTTGATCATGTATAATGTTCACCAAACGTGGACAAGTGTTTCTAAAGTGGCTTGGGTCTCCACAATTGTAGCAAGCCCGCATAGGTTGCACCATGGGATAGTTGGGTTGGTAGTAGGATTGGGCTAAATGTTGGGTAGGTGGTAGTAGTAGAGGTTGTTGGGCTTGACCCATTATTTGATGGTGGGTTTGGGTTGAGGGCTGGTGGCGATTCGTTCGCTGAGGTATGCGACAGGTTTGAACAGTGTGACCTGCGCGACCACAGCCGGTGCAATGTTGGCAGGGATGATCAGGAAAGTGATGGTATTGGCAACGGTTGCATTTTGGGAATGGGCCAGAGTATGCCCTTTTATATGGTGCAGGTGAGTGGGCAACTTGGGTAATGGGTGCAGCAGGGATAGGGAAATTTGTTTGTGTGATAGCAAAGTTTCTGGTGTTACGTTTCCTCTTGTTTGCAAACTTAGAGGAGGAGGTGGAATGGTTTGAAGTTTGGCCCTCAACGGGGGCTTTCTTTTTCTCCTCTTTAAATTTACCGTTGCGAATTCGATTCTCGGTAAGCTCAGTAGCTAGTTCCATAGCAGCTTCAAGTGTTGCTGGCGAAGTGCTGAGAACTGAGTCTTGAATTTTCGAGGGAAGACCTCGAATATAATGTTCGACTAAGTGGTAAACTCGGGTGAACAAGTTAGGGACCATTTGGTTCAACTCTAAAAACCTCCTGTTGTAGGAAGTATGATCTCCCTCCTTTTGCTTCAACGAATGAAATTCATCCTCTAACTTTTTAATCTCACTTCTAGGACAGAATCGTCTCGTCATGATTTCCCTTAACTCCTCCCACGTTAAGGCCATTGCATCTTCGATTCCTCTCTTACCCTTTTCAGTATTCCACCAGGTAAGAGCTACCCCAAATAGTCTCCCGGTTGCGTATCGTACCTTGCAATCCTCGGGACAATCGCAGTTGAGGAAGGTGTTTCCATTTCCTCAAACCAGTGGAGGAGAGCAGTGACACCTTCGGTCCCTTCAAATTTCGGAGGATCGCAAGACTTGAAATGTTTATATGAGCACTTTTTTGGTAGGAGGGTTGCCGATGTTCTGGTCTTCTTGCTGGGAAGGATTGGTGGGATTTATGGCGAGAGCTTGTTGTACTTGAACCACAATGTTAGGAAGCACCGCGGCAATTTGTTTTGCGATTTGAGTGGCCAAGCGTTCGTGTGACCTTCCTGATCTTCTACCCCCTCGTTGTTGCCTAGCCGACATCTACAGGAACATACATAAGAAGATTGTGAGTTTATGGAGTCCTTTTAGGTGTCATGTGTCTTAAAGAAAATAAAAATAACATAAATATCAATAATGCAACTACATCCATAGGATGTCTTGGGTTTGCTCATGTTGGGCCTCAAATGTCCCCCATACATTCACCTGTATAGTCATGTGGGCCCCCATGACTATTGGCTTGGTAGGATTCACATTAGTATTGGCGGTTTAACACTCGCATCACCCGAATGAAAACCATGAAATATGTTTACGAGATGTATGGTTGGAAGGTGTCCAGGTGTAGACACAATGACAACTCAAAGTGGGGTTAGCTCACACGACGTTTGGTATAGCATGCTTTGGCCTAATAGGTACTTCGTACTCTCATCGTTAGTCCCCAGGTAGGCAAACTGGTCCTTTATTTTGGATTTATACGAATGCCAAGCCTAGACAGGACGTTCCGACTACCAGTACTTGTACCCTTCCAGTTACTACATGCCCGTCACGAGAACTTACTTTGATGTGATTTGAAAATACAAAAATAATTGCAAAAACAATCATGGAAATGATGTGGTGTGTGCTCCCATGGATATGATATGTTATGAGAATATGATTCATGATAGGCATTATATAATAATATGTACTTATGAACATGCTTGCATAACATTGAATGTAACATTAAACATAAAACATATAAACATCATGAATTTTGCATGTAACACACAAAAATTTTAAAAATTCTAATCAACTATAGTATAGGCTCTAAGGGTCTAATAACCTATCCTATATCCCTATAGTCATGGCTCTAATACCAATCTGTCACACCCCGACCCGCACGGAATAAGAGTCGGGGCATAATTGGGTTATCACCAAAGCTCATGATATTTACTAATATGTTTCATATTTATTAAAGTCAAACTTACATCCTCAATATTCCAAACATGTTCATACAAATACAAAGAAAGATAATCAACTAAACAATCCAAAGTCTAAACCAGTTTATTCTTCTAAGCCATCCTATGTGTTTCTTGCTGCAGCTGGATCACCTGTATCATGTGTAAAAATGGGGGGTTTTGGGTCAACATAAGTTGGCGAGTGAACCTTGTTAGAAAAACATTTATTATTGATCTCTTGTTATCTTAATCATGGAAAATTGTGCAATAAACATATGTGAGCAAACGTAATAAAATCATACAATAACAATAACAACAACAAACAATAACATACAATAACAAACCAACTTGCATGAATATATAATATGAATGAAACTGTATATGTTGGCAACGTCACGATCACGCTCATAATGTAATGGGGAATGGACGGCCTATGATAAATGTCTGTGCGATCAAGGCTCAATCAACTGAGCCGATCGTATGTTGGCAACGCCTGGTTCACGCTCATAATGTAATGGGGAACAGCTCAACGCTCATAATGTAATGGGGAGCGGCGGCCTATGATAATGTAAGTACTGAAAAATGATAAATTTAATCTAAACAATAAACACACAACCAGTTGATACATGTTGAATACACATTTGTTCATGGATATGATAGATGCACAATAGTTTAAATGTGATAAATATTAAGACACATGATACACCCCAAAAACGTGATTAAAACGGGGAATTTGTAGAGATTCACTCGCATTGGGTGCGTTCGGTTGAAGATGATGAAATGCGCACGAGTTTAGAGGATCGATCGACGAGAATTAACTAACCTAAATAATAACGAAAGGTATGGTAAATGAGTGGATTTTATTAATAATTTTAATAGGATTTTTAGATATATTTCTGTGAGTTTAAGGCTATTTTCTATCTTTAAAAACATTATTTTTAAGTATTTTTAATTGATTTTTAAATTAAATAAATAAATAAAAATATAAAAAAATGTTGACTTTTGCGTTGACCATTGACCGTTGACCGTGACTGTTGACTGTTTGACCGGTTCGCTAGTGTGCATGTGTGCGCCGGGTAAGGCTCGAACCCGAGACCTCCCGTACGCGTGCACGCAGCTCTACCAACTGAGCTACGTGTCTAACCCGAAATAATTCTGTTTTTAATTATATTTATATACTGTTTTAGTTTATTCAAAATTCTTTTATTTTCAAAAAGGATTTTAATCATCGAACCGGCGTGTGTAACAGGTCCCGAACCCGGGACCTGTGGGTTAGTGTTGCACACAGTCCACCGCTGGACTGTGTGTCTAACCTGGTTAATATACCGGTTTTTATTATACTTAACATCTTCCTTGAATTAATCCGGTTCAGTTAAAAAGGAAAACATCTTTATTAAAGAGCATACAATTGTGTCAAGGATCGAACTCGCGGCGTGTGATATATGTGCGCACACAGTCCACCGCTGGACTGTGTGTCTAACCCGAGTTATAATCCAAATTATATTAAACTTATATACACACTAACTTCGTCTTCTTCGTTACAATATCACAGACAACGATTTCCCTACTGTTCTTGTTTAATTCGATTGACAAACATTCAAATGATTAAAATGAAATAGCAGGGAAGATTTTGGAAGTAAACATACCAGAGAAATGATCTTTCTCGGAATTTCGGCGAAGTCGTCATCTCTGTTTTTATGGGCTTCGTCTGAACGGAACAATTAACAGTTTTGATTAGCTAGATGTAGAATTGAAGTACTGAACAAGAGTTATCAGAAGGTTTGAAGGTCTATACCGTTTCACAGCGAATTCTAGAAATTCTCAGAAATTTTTCGGCGAATGATGATTATTGTAACATCCGTAAAAAACGGATTTACCAAACCCGCTCCGTTTATCAACCGAACAGTCAGTCAAAAATTTCGTTGCGAATTAAATGCCCAAAATATTTTTAAACGATACGTAATCGATTATTATACGGGAATATATATTTAGTTTTTGAAAAACTGTTGAAAATCGCAAAATAAAAATAAAAGTCCTCTGCCGGGTTTCGAACCCGGGTCAGCACCGGTTCAACAAAAAGTCTTATCGCACAACACACAAACCACTGCGCCACTGATATTACTTGTTAAATATTATGACGTTACGAATTCAAAACCGGCGCCCAATAGTTCAGTCGTCGGAATCCCGATAATCTCGCGAGCTTTTAACAACATTTTCAGTTATAACGTAAACTATTATTAGGATATCGGTTATAACCGACGTTTGAGTCCGCGACACTTTCTATAACCGCCGGAGTTTTTATAACCGATGAATACAGTCGGAAATCAGACCAAGTTCTTAGACGATTTGCCCTATAAATTCACCCACAACCCACTGCAAACCTTTTCGCTCAAAACCACACTTTTTCTCGGCGTAATTCCACTCGCCGGAATTAATCTGTTCGTCGCCGGAAAACCAGTTTCCTCATTTTCGAACCTTATTGAACCTTCTAAGCTTATACCGAAGTCACCCACGCCCTTTGTAAGCTTTCTGAAGTTTCTCCGCTGCAAGACACTCGTCGCCGGAGCCAATTGCTGTCGCCGGAGTTCTGCCGGAAAACAGAGAGTCCAGTCGGTATACCTCTTCGCCTAATATCTTTATCTTTTCACTCATATCTCACCATAATGAACTGAAACACACTAAAGAACATGTTTTAAACCTCGAACCAGTCTGTTGTCGAGTCTGGTTAAAACTCATCGAAGAAGATGAAGTTCGGTATCTTATAAGTATAATTAAAATCAACTTATTACTCGGGTTAGACACACAGTCCAGCGGTGGACTGTGTGCACAATAAATACAGAAAGGTCTCGAGTTCGAATCCGGTTCCACACACGCTGCTTTAATAAAAATGATTTTTTTGATTAACCGAATCGGAGTCGCCACAGGTATATGTTAAGTATATTAATAATCGGAATAATAACCAAGTTAGACACACAGTCCAGCGGTGGACTGTGTGTATGTTTAAGTCGCACGTCACGAGTTCGAGTCCGGTCTTCTGCATCGACCCGGACGATTATTACCCTTTTTAAATAAAGTCAGAAATGAAAACAGATAATTTGTATTTAAGTATAATAAAAGTTGGAATATATAACATGTTAAACACACAGTCCAGCGGTGGACTATGTGTTAGTTTAAGCCACAGGTCCCGGGTTCGAGACCTGTGGAACGCACCGTCCGAGTAAATTAAACTGTTTTTAAAATAAAATGATTTTCGGTTTAAACTAATTAATGTATAAATATAATTAAAATCAGATATATAACGGGTTAGACACGTAGCTCAGTTGGTAGAGCTGCGTGCACGCGTACGATAGGTCTCGGGTTCGAGCCTCACTCAGCGCACTTGTATACATGAATCGAACCGGTCAACGGTCAGTCAACGGTCAGAAAAAAATCAAATTTTTTATTTTTTTTATTTAATTATTTTAATTAAAAATCAATTAAAAATACTTAAAAATAACATTTTTAAGGTTAGTAAATAGCCTTAAACTCACAAAAATACACCCAATAATCCTACTAAAATAGATTAATAAAATCCGTTTACTTACCAAACCATAATGCGATTTATCTAGGTTAAACTCACTCGTGGTTAAAACCACTTCGCGTGCATTCAACGTCATCAACCGAACGCACCCACTGTGAGTGAATCTTACAACTCCCCCTTTTAAATTACACGTTTTGGGGTGTGTCATGTGTTATAAAAATAATTAACTTGTTTATTTAAACTTGTGCCATACCACATCATGATCTAAACTTAGATTGATTATATTGTTGTGATTACTTATTTCCTTTTGCCAATTCATATGAAACTCATTCATTAAGCCCATCAGTTCCTCGTGGGAGACGAGTTGAACAACGCGTGCTTCAAATCAAATTCATTATTGTTCATGTGTGTATCATTGAGTTTATATTGGTTGTAGTTGTGTCATTCATATTATCAGGTTATGCAATTCATTCATTAGGCCCCTCAGTTCCTCGTGAGAGACGAGTTGAGCATCGCGTGCCTCTAAATGTTCCATTATTGTTCATGTGTGTTTTATTTAATATCTTATGATTGTTGAATAAGTCTTACATCTATTTTTATTCATGTTTGGTTGTGCACATATTTCATAATCAATTTAAATAAACTTGTTCAAATGTTTTCCATAGGATTCACTCGCCAACTTTATGTTGATCCAAAAACCCTTTTACACATGATACAGGTGAACAGGTTGAAGCAAGGAAAACATAGGATATGCCTTAGAAGAGAACAAAGAAGCTTAGATTGATAGTTAGAACATGTTGTAACATTTATTGTAAATTTCCATTAAATTGTAATTAATGAATATTAAACGCATAATAAATGTCATGAGCTTTGATGATAACCCAATCATGCCCCGATCACCTTTTTTCCGCTGCGGGTCGGGGTGTGACAGATTGGTATCAGAGCCATGACTATAGGGATATAGGATAGGTTATTAGACCCTTAGAGCCTATACTATAGTCTGCCTAAATTTTAATTGATTAGGTGGTTACATACAAACTTGTGATATTTATTTGTTTCATATTTGTTTACATTTACAGTCGAACATACATGCTTATATACATATTCATTATACCTATATCGATGTTCATGTATTCAATTTATTTTCATACTCTCATTATCCAAAGATTTTGTGCAATTTTCAAATCTCATCAAAGTAAGTTCTGCGACGGGCATGTAGTAACTGGAAGGGTACAAGTACCGGTAGTCGGAACGTCCTGTCTAGGCTGGCATTCGTATAAATCCAATATAACGGACCAGTTTGCCTACCTGGGGACCAACGATGAGAGTACAAAGGACCTATTAGGCCAAAGCATGCCACACCAAACGTCGTTCGAACTAACCCTACTTGGAGGTGTCACCGTGTCTACACCTGGACACATTCCAAATATCACACGTTGTATACAATTTCTCGATTTTCTCCGGGTTTTTGTGTACGCAACCTGGCAAACCCGTGCGAACCATATGAAAAACCGGTATTCATGGGGGCCCACATGATTACACAGGTAAAGTATGGCGGCATGTAGGGCCTAACAGCGAGCAAACCCAAGACATCCTATGGATGTAGTAGATTTATTTATCTATAATTATTTTATGAATGTTCATTCCTAATGCGACCCATGATCCCAAAAGCATCCAACTCATACCCTTGTCATGTATTCCTTGTAGATGTCTTCTAACCTCGCCCGTAGGAAGACGAGAGCAAGAAAAGCCCGCGAACGCATGGCTGCCTTAATCGCTCAACAAATGGCTGCCGTAATACCCAACATTGTAATTCAAGTTCAACAAGCACTTACCGCTAATCCAGTCAATCAAGCAAACCAAAACATTATCAACTCTCCCCCAAATACCACTAAATGCACCTACAAGCATTTCAAATCATGCGACCCTCCGAAATACAAAGGAACTGAAGGCGTCACCGCACTCCTCCATTGGTTTGAAGAGATGGAGAACACTTTCCTAAATTGCGATTGCCCTGGCGATCGCAAAGTGCGATATGCTACCGGTCGATTATATGGGATAGCACTTACTTGGTGGAATACAGAGAAGGCCAAACGAGGCGTCGACGATGCTATGTCCTTAACTTGGAACGAATTGAAGGAAATCATGACCAGACGATTTTGCCCAAGGAGCGAAATCAAGAAGTTAGAAGATGAATTTTACTCATTGAAGCAAATGGAAGGAGACCACACCACCTACAACAAAAGATTCCTCGAGTTACATCAAATGGTTCCCAACATGTTCACTCCCCTTTACCGTTTGATCGAGCACTACATTCGTGGTCTTCCGTCAAAGATTCAAGACCCTGTAATAAGTGCCAAGCCTGCAACTTTGGAAGCAGCAATGGAGCTAGCAACAGAGCTCACCGAGAACCGAATCCGAAACAAAGACTTCAAGGAGGAGAAGAAGAAGGATAAAGAATCGACTGAAACCCCCGACTCCACCCAAACCGAATCCCCTTCTCAACCCAATCCTAAGAGAAGAAGAGGTGGGCAACTTTTCGCTGCTACCCAACGAAATCAACCAGTTTTACACGCTATACCCATCCGAGCTATCCCAATCACCCAAGTGGCACCCGACTCAGCTTACCCAAATAAGAAACCATATCTTGGACCTCACCCTCGATGCAACAATTGTTTTTATCACCATCCTCATACCCTACCTTGTCGTCTATGTGCAACTTGTGGACGCTATGGTCATTTGAGCAATGTTTGTCGCACCTTTCAAGACCAAACCTTTTCCCCTACTCAAACCATAAACCAAACCTATCAACAACCCCAATACCCCATGTTCCCATATGCTCGAGCTTGTTTCAATTGTGGCGACCCTACCCACTTTAGAAACACATGCCCTCAATTGGTTAACGTCATCAACACTCAAGCCCAATCAAACCCAGTTAACCAAGTAAACCAAGAAAATCCAAACACTAGGCCACCAGCAAGAGGAAGAGTCTTCAATATCAACGCCAATCCTGTCGAAGATAATGACGGCCCAAGCAAAGATACTCAACTAGTCCTCTTCGCCGAAGATCCAGATTCAACTCCTATCGTTTAGTTTTATGTTTTTCCATGTGTAGACTGTTAGAGAAATTATTGGATATTATATATTATATATTGTTTTCAGTATATGCTTTTGCCGAGGCCGCAGCTCCCCATCCATCGAGGTTGAGCTTGATCCCCATTTTATTATGCGGTTGATCTTGGCGTGCCCGCACGATCGGCTCCGTTTGATTGAGCCTTGATCGGTTATTTCATTTTACATTTTCAATACATGCAATACGCTCGGCTCCGTTTGATTGAGCCTTGAGCGCACAGTTCAATTTACATTTCCAGTTCATGCAATACGTTCGGCTCCGTTCGATTGAGCCTTGAGCGCACATACATTTTCATTATTAGTATCTTGTGGTTATGGTGTTTGTTGTAGAGTCGCATAGAACTAATCATAACTGGCGGATAAAACTAATGAAAATGTGGCAAGTAATCGTAGTAATAACTTTAGCCATAGTGTCAATGGAGATAATGATATTTTTATCAAAGCTCCAATTCCTAAGAAAATGAAGGTAATAACTTCCAGATGTACTTATAAAGATTTTCTAGCCTGTAAGCAATTGAATTCGCGGGTAGTGAAAGAGTTATGGCTGCTCTACGATGGTTGGAAAAGACTGAAGCTGTTCTTTAGTTCAGTAAATGTGCTGAAAAAGATAACGTAATGTATGCTTCTAATCTCTTTAGAGACGAGGGATTAGAATGGTGGAATACGATTCTTCAGGCAAAAGGAAGTGACAAGGGTTATGCCATGAATTGGAAGGAATTTAAAGAAATGACAGAAAAGAAATTTTGTCCTCCTCATGAAAAGGAACAGATGGCTAATAAATTCCTAAATCATAAGATGGATGATGTAAATTGTCGTGAGTATACGACAAAATTCTTCGAATATGCAAGAATGGTACCAACTCTGGCTACGCTAGAACCCGTACTAATTTCTCATCATATTTGTGGATTAATTAGTGAAATCCGTGATACAGTCATGGCAGCTAAACCTCAGACCATTGAGGAAACAGTTGAGCTGGCCAATACTTTGACAGACAGATTGATCCGCATGAGAGAAGAAAACAAGAAGAAAGAATTCGCCCAAAAGATTACCCAAGAATTTCGTTCTGGTAATACCTACAGATGGAAAGGAGTTGGGCAGTCATCTACACAGTCTTTTTGTAGAAACTGTAATAAGAAGCATTTAGGAAGATGCTATTTTAAGAGAACACCTAACTATAATTTCTGCAAAATACCTGGGCATAAAAAAGAAGAGTGCTTGAAAAAGAAACAAGTTTGTTTTAACTGCGGAGAAACAGACCATATTCGCCCTTATTGCTCAAAGCTAGCAAAAGCACCTGACAACAAGGCAAACACAACAAATGGAGCTAAGAAGAGCGCATAAGCATTCGTATTTACTACAAAGGAGGCAACAATGATTCCCAATGTAATCGCTTGTACGTTTCTTATCCATGACGTATATGCTAAAGTATTATTTGACTCTAGTGCAAATCAAAGTTTTATAAATACTGCATTTTGTTAAGCGATTAATCAACATTTAACTAAGCTTAGTCAAGCTTGTACGGTAGAAACGACTGAAGGAAACTCCACCAACATACGCGAAGTACTTCATGGAGGGAAGATAGAATTATTAGGACAAGAGTTTGTGGCAAACCTGCTACCAATGAATCTAACCAGATTCGATGTAGTATTAGGAATGGATTGGTTAGTGGCCAATCATGCAAGAATCCTATGTGATCACAATACTGTTGAGATTCGTGCGCCAACAAGAGAAATGATCATGATTCGAGGAGACAAGTCGACCAAGTCCAAAAAATTCATCTCTGTGATGAAAGCTATAAGTTATGCACGGAAGCAGGGTATAGTGTATATGATATCTGTGATCATTAATAATAAAGCTAAGGAACTGAATGAAATTTCGGTAGTATCGGAATACCATGACGTTTTCCTAGAAGATCTACCTGGACTACTGATCGGGGCGTCGCGCCCCGGGCAAAGATAATATTTGTAGTCCCGAATTACCCTTAACAATGCGTTAGTAGTAGTAAGAGGTCGAACCACGAAGAGTTTGTGGTTTGCGAATGGATGTGATTGATTTAAACTAAGAATGTAACTTTTATGAAGTTTGCTATAAGATTGATTACTTTGGTTAGTTTTGAAGAGATGTCGGATTGATCCGATAAAATTTGTTTGATTACTTAACTAATAATTTTGACAATTACAAAACTGAAACACTTAATTAAAACAAAGGTTTTGAAACAAGGTTCACTCCCGGTTCGGTAATGCAAATCCTAGAGTTCCTACACGTTTTAGTTTTAATTCATATGCCACAATGATCACGAGTTTAGTGTTACGTGGTTTAGGTGCCAAAAGCTATCGACGTTATAGACAACGGACTACTTGCACTTCATTGCCAAGAACAAGTAAATTCTAACCTAGACAAGGCATAATCACACATAACCATTTCGTAAAGTCAAATTTCATAACTCATTCGACAATTCACAAATACAATACCAATGCGAGACAATTATCTTAGGTTTTCAAATCAAATCACAATTTGTCACAAATCAAAACTCAAAACAGTGTTAAACCCTAGAACTTACAAAACCTACACCGGGGTGAAACCCAACGAAACTAGCCACTCATGGTGAATGACACTTGATCAACGGAAGATTGGAGCTTGATCATGATCATCTTGAATCCTTGAAAGTGAGGATGATGATGGTTAGGGTTTGGGATGGAAGATGGAATTGGATGGAGGATGATGAAGATGATAATTAGGTTAAGGTTATGATCCAAGATGATCGATTGGGTGATAGGATGGTTTGGAATTGGTTGTAGATCAAAGGTGTATTGTTCTTGGCTCCCAAGAGATGCTTTTAAACTTCAAAATTCGTAACTCCTCACCAATGGCTAAAACCGAACATTAAAACCTGTTCAAAATTGAAATCCAGCGACTAGATAATCCAAGAGGCTTCGCCGACGGCCCCCTTGGGCGTCGCCGAGGGCCTCCAGAATTGTGCAATTGCTCCCGACGCCTTAATCCACTGTCTACGACCATTTTTCTCCGACGGATTATCTGAGGGGCGTCGCCGACGGTCCCACTAGGCGTCGGCGACGACCTCTACAATGTTTGATTTTCTGTATTCCCATTTTGCGATCCCGGTTGAGCCATTTTCCGCCCCGGATGCTCCAAAACGCTCCCGAATAGCTCCTTAAACTTCGTAAATCGGCAAAAAACACAAATCTAATCAAAAGTAGGCTATTCAAAACAAAAGTCACGTAAAATGTTAACTTAAACTCAATAGAAACATGGGTTTTCAACAGCGTATCACATCCCCACACTTGTCTTTTGCTTGTCCTCAAGCAAATCTATTTTTCACTTTCACGTGGGTCAAATAAGGAACAAATTTCCCATTCTCAAGACATGAGTTTAAGGTCAAATGTCATACTTGGTTCAAAACTTTTATCATTCAAACTATTTAACGTTAATATGATTAACACATACAAAAATGGTTATCCAAGACTAACCCGCCTTTGAACTCACGATTCATACATATCCCTCACAATGTTCTCTCCACTCAGCTTATAATTTGGCTAATAAGTAATACATTAGCACTTTTGAAGTAAACACACAAACCGATTAGAACATATATCCGCATAAGCTTGCAACTCAATCATTCTCCACCACCGAACACAAACATTGAACACAAGTCAAAAGATCTTGAACGGGTTGAAATGGGGCTAGGCTAAGGGTATGGAATGGGATGCTTTGAAAGTGGCTAAGGCGATGAAAACTCGATTTTATTACACAATCACTATACTAGCATAATCAACTACAAAAAATAGCTACAAGGCAAAAGTTTTCCGCCTTTATTCAACAACTATCTATACATGCATTTTTCTTTTCTTTTCTGAAATTTTTTTCACAAAGTTCTAAAATAAAGTTTTCATCACACGGGTTAAAATATAAGGTTCAAAGGTCAAGGGCTAAATGGGTTGGTCAAATGAACGGTTTAGACTCAAAATTGGCAACTAAGGGATTGATTTTTGGGTAAGGATATATAAATGGTGTCAAGTAAAAAGGTTTACCTAATGCCTCAATCATTCTTGTGCTCATATTCAGTCTATGGTCTCAAACGTATCAAAAGTTGCAAGTTCTACAATACATGACTAATGGTCCACTCAACCAAAGAAATATATGCATATATGATATGTAAAAGTGGCTCAAAATATCACGTGTAGAAGGTATGGTATGTGATATGTATAAAGCGCAAGTTTCTTAGGCGGATTATTCCCAAACAACCACCCGTAAAATACCCATCATGCTATTTGTTTGAGCTTGACCATGACAAAAGACCACATGGGTTGTACCATCCCTCATTAACTTAGTTACTTGTGCTTTTTATACCGCTTTAAACAAAGACATTTTGAAAAAAAATTAAATTTTTCCCCCATCCCCACACTTGAGGTCAACATTGTCCTCAATGTATAGTGTATAAATGAACGGGTCAAAATTGAAAAATTCTTTTCTCCCATCTCCACACTTGAGGTCAACATTGTCCTCAAGTGTAGAAATGAAGCTTTAAAACGCACAAGGGATGTGACACGACCAACCTTCCCAAAATTTCACCCCTGGGAATAAAATACAAACTACAATCCACTTATTAAACAAACAAAACAAATCAAAGCTAAAGGAAACATATGCACCTGGTTTTCGCTCATTCCTCGTGTTCTCTTCAACTTCAACAAAAATGGTTGTCTCGCGAACCCAATGCACCTACAAATTTCAATCTTCGTGTAGAAGAAAGCTTCTCACAACTATAAAATTTTGTTAGTTATTTAGTTCTACCATTTTTATTAAAATAATTACCAAGGCATATAGTTTATTCAACTTGATTTTGTGGAAAAATATTTTACAACAACAACCTAAACTCACTTTCGTAGGAATCACGGTTGCATTTAGTGTATGTAACAAGCCCTTTTAAACCTTCCGATAGCTCGGAAGGATGAGTAGGTCTCGTGAGGGTTATTTAGGGAACACACCCACAAAGTTCATTTAACTACTAAAAAGATAAGAAATATAAACTAAAATTTACACAAAAATTTACAACAACAAAGAAAACGTACCGTTGATCATCGTTGGTATCGTTCGTTAGGATCCACCGGTGGGTATGGCTGGTAGGGATATCCGGTGAGGGTCAACATCATATCATGGAAATCATCAAGTGGCCCCCTTTCGCCTTCAGCTGGCGCCTGGAAATGTGGAGAGATAAAACTGGAGCCAACTGCTTCGGGCCAGTGCATAGATGGATCAGAAGGCCCACTGGGAAGAGGTAGGTTCTCATAAGATACCCAAGGCGCGTGCTCTTGATATGGACGACCTGCTTCCCAATCTCGGTGGTGGCGCTCCTGATCATGCAAATGTTTGCCGTTGTTTACCGCCATCTGTTGCGCCATCGCCAAAGCGTGCCATCGGCGGTCTTCCAATGCATTCTGTTCAGCACGCAACCTATCTTGCTCCTCCTCCCAAGCTTGTCTTCGAGACAATTCTTGTGCTTGGTACAAGTCTTGCCTTTCCATAAAAGCCTGTTGAGCAGCCCATTGCTCTTGCTGCCTCTCCCAATACTCTTGCTCCTTAGCCTGGTGAGCAGCATCTTCATCCCAATGGGATTGTTGTTGAGCCTCCTAGTTTTGCTCCCATTGTTGCCTCCTTTTCTCATATTCCAGATTTTCCTCAATACACGCGGAGACGTTATCATAAACGTCCTGTTGTCCCTGGTTGTAGTTGGGGTACTCGGGTCTACGCTGGTTTGGGATGAAAGAGGCCACCCCGGCTGAAATTTCTCGATGTGGCCGGGTGTATCTTTGACGGGGTCCCCTCGGACCTTGAGGCTCATCTTCATCCTCCTCTTCAGCCATCTCCTCCTCTCCCGCAGTTTCTTGAGCTACACTTGGATTGGTGAACTGAAACCGATGTCCTTGGTCATCAGTGACGGTATATTGATGACCGTATACTTGAACATGGATCTTCCAATGTTGCTTCATTGAGGCGAAGCAATTTTGATCCACCGGCTTCATCACCCATAATGAATCAGGCGGCAACCGGTTCTGTTGCACTACCATGGCATTAATGAGTCGTACGTATGGTATCATTTTCCGAGTGTACGACTCACGAGTGTCCCTGTCACACCCCGACCCGCAGCGGAAAAGGTGATCGGGGCATGATTGGGTTATCATCAAAGCTCATGACATTTATTATAACGTTTCATATTTATTATTACAATTTAAAGGGGAACATACAATCATAATTACATCATGTTCTACACATCATTCTAGACTTCATTATTTTCTTCTAAGGCATTTCTTATGTTTTCCTTGCTTCATCCTGTTCACCTGTATCATGTGTAAAAATGGTTTTTGGATCAACAAAAAGTTGGCGAGTGAATCCTATGAAAAACATTTAAACAAGTTTATTGAATTGATTATAAATAAAGTGCATAACCACATATGAGTAAATATAGATGTAAACTTATACACAAAACACTTAATATTAAATAATGCACACACATACAATAAGAGATTGTTTTGAGGCACGCGTTGCTCAACTCGTCTCCCGCGAGGAACAGATGGGCCTAATGAATGAGTTTTGAGGCACGCGTTGTTCTACGAACTGATGGGCCTAATGAATGAGTTTTAAGGCACGCGTTGTTCAACTCGTCTCCCACGAGGAACTGATGAGCCTAACAAATAATTTGCATACAACTTGACAATATGTAATACATAACTACAAACAATATTTACATTCTAAGTTTAAGTCATAATATGGCATGGCACGAATTTGAATAAACGAATTAGTTTTAGTGACACATGATACACCCCAAAACGTGTAATTAAAAGGGGGAGTTGTAAGATTCACTCACATTGGGTGCGTTCGGTTGAATGCGCACGAAGTTGGATTTAACCACAAGTGAAACTAACCTAGATAATAACATAATGGTCCGGTAAATAAGCGGATTTTATTAATCAATTTTAGTAGGATTATTGGATATATTTTTGTGAGTTTAAGGCTATTTTCTAACTTTAAAAATGTTATTTTTAAGTATTTTTAATTTAAATAAAAAGATAAAAGAAATAAAAAAAAATGTTGATTTTGACTGTTGACCATTGACTTGTTTGACCGTTGACCGTTGACTTGTTGACCGGTTTTATTGTGTGTATGTATGCGCTGGGTGAGGCTCGAACCCGAGATCTCCCGTATGCGTGCACGCAGCTCTACCAACTGAGCTACGTGTCTAACCCGAAATATTTCTGTTTTTAATTACATTTATATACTAATTAAATTAATCCGAAAATCATTTATTTTAAAAACGATTTAATTGCATCACTCGGTGCTCGCCACAGGTCTCGAACCCGGGACCTGTGGTTTAGTTTGGCACACAGTCCACCGCTGGACTGTGTGTCTAACTTGGTAATTATTCTGGTTTTTATTATACTTGACATCTTACTGAGTTAACCCGGTTCAGTTTAAAAAAAAAAAACATTTTATTACTGCGAAGGTGCGTGTGTCAAGAATCGAACTCGGGACGTGTATGTATTTGTTTGCACACAGTCCAACGCTGGACTGTGTGTCTAACCCGTTCATAAAACTGAGTTTAATTAATCTTATAATATATCTGAACTTCGTCTTCTTCGCTTAAGATTTCTGATAATGATAACTCGACTGATTCAAGTCTAATTCGATTAACAAACATTATAAGTAATTGAAAGGTAATGAATGGAGAGAGATTGGGGGAAAAGATATACCGATCAGCGTCTTTCACAGAACTCCGGCGAAGACTCGTCGGCTCTGTTTGTGAACATCGGCTGTTAGAATCAGTTAACAGCTCTATTCGATTAGTTATGAAATTGAGGTACTTAAACAAGGATTAACAGAAGTTTGAAGGGTTATACCGATTCACAGCGTGAAATCAGAAAATTTCAGAAGTTTTCCGGCGAGAGTTGAATATTCCGGCTACGTCGTCTGGGATTGATTCTGATGGTTGGATTGAAGTTAGTAACAGTCTAACAACGGATTGAAACGGAAAGAGTCGAGGTATTTACCGTGTAGATGAAATCTCGGTTTTCCGGCGACTTGCATAGATTTTCCGGCGAGTGAAATTACGTCGAGATTTGGTGTGATTGTGAGCGAAAAGGTTATCAGAGGTTAGAGGTGTATTTATAGGGAAGAACATCGATGAATTTGGTCTGATTACCGTCTTGATTCGTTGGTCAAAATTTTCCGGCGGTTATGACTAATGTCGCGGACTGGACATCGGTTATAACTGATGTAATAGTTATTATACGCGTTAAGTCACAAGAAACCGACGGTGTAGGGCGAAATCGTCGGGATTTCCGACGACTGCGAATTGGGCGCGACTTGGACTGGATTTGATTTCTGTGTTTCATTAATTGAATTAATTGTTTCGATATGTTATCAAATAACCAAAGTGGCGGAGTGGTTGGATTAGTGAGAGTTAAGACTTGTGGATTCCCGGCTGACCCGGGTTCGAGTCCCGGCTTCAGCATTTTATTTTTAAACCACTATTTTTAATACTTTTTCAAATATAACTTTTATATTCTAATATACTTATTTATTATGTATCGTTTAAAATTAATTTGAGCATTAAATACGCAACGAAATTTTTAACTGGTTGTTCGGTTAATAAACGAAGCGGGTTTGGTAAATCCGTTTTTTTTGACGGATGTTACAGTATCCCCTACTTTTTAGAAATTTCGTCCCGAAATTTAAGTAGTGACATATTTGTCTAAAAAGGATGGTGTTTAGTTTGACAGTTACATACTTAGAAAGGAGTAAGAGTTTGAATTTTTGTTTGAGGCGGTAACGTTCCTTGTAAGGGTTGAGTACCCTGCTACAGGAATCGCTTTTTGATGCCTAAGATAATGAACATTGATAAACAGAGTTGATTGACTATATATGATTTCATGCGCAAGAGTTTTGATATGTTTGGAAAGATAAAGTTATATCCTAAAATAAACTTCTAATACTAAAACCTACATGGAACTTCTCATAACCGCCTGACAATGCCTCTGATCCTTTGGCAAGAATACTTATATATAGGAAGTACCAGCGGCGTATCCACCATATTCTTGTCAAATTTTCATTGGTTTTATCAGTAAGTTATGATTGGTTCTATGATGTGACTCTAAAACATAAATAAACACAACAACCAATATCTGAGTCCTAATTCTGATAGCATACATGTTTGAATGGTGACAGTTCCTCTCTCGTTTGCTATGATGGAGAGGTTAGCTTATGTAAAAAATAGAACACAATCTAATTTCTTTATATGATGAGATGATATGAATGCTAAATCAGTGAGTATAACACAAACTTCAATCAAGACAATACTAAATCCTACATGGAACTTCTCATAACCGCCTGATAATGCCTCTGATCCTTTGACAAGAATACTTATATATAGGAAGTACCAGCGGCGTATCCACCATATTCTTGTCAAATTTTCGTTGGTTTTATCAGTAAGTTATGATTGGTTCTATGTGACTCTAAAACATAAATAAACACAACAACCAACGTCTGAGTCATAATTCTGATAGTATACATGTTTGAATGGTGACACAATCCAATTTCTTTAAATGATGTGATGATATGAATGCTAAATCAGTGAGTACAACACAAACTTCAACCAAGACAATACTAAATCCTACATGGAACTTCTCATAACCGCCTGATAATGCCTTTGATCCTTTGACAAGAATACTTATATATAGGAAGTACCAGCGGCGTATCCACCATATTCTCGTCAAATTTTCATTGGTTTTATCAGTAAGTTATGATTAGTCCTATGTGACTCTAAAACATAAACAAACACAACAACCAAAGCTTGAGTCTTAATTCTGATAGTATACATGTTTGAATGATGACAGTACCTCTCTCGTTTGTTATGATGGAGAGGTCAGTCTATGTAGAAATGGAACACAATCCAATTTCTTTAAATGATGAGATGATATGAATGTTAAATCGGTGAGTGTAAAACAAATTTCAACCAAGACATTACTAAATCCTACATGGAACTTCTCATAACCATATGATAATGCCTCTGATCCTTTGACAAAAATACTTATATATAGGAAGTACCAGCGGCGTATCCACCATATTCTTGTCAAATTTTCATTGGCTTTATCCGTAAGTTATGATTAGTTCTATGTGACTCTAAAACATAAACAAACACAATCAACCATAGCTTGAGTCTTAATTCTGATAGCATACATGTTTGAATGATGACAGTTGCTCTCTCGTTTGTTATGAGAGAGAGGTTAGTCCATGTAGAAGCGAGACACAGCTCAACTTCTGTGATATGTCATGAGGTATGATGATATGAATGTTAAATCAATGAGTATAAAAACAAAACTAAAATAGTAATTCGCATTAAGATCCTTGGATAAAATTTCCGATTTATAACTGGGATACGGGAAAATTGAGATAACATAAAGAAAAACGTAAAAACTAAGCGGTTGGAGTTGAATCTTGATTTTTGGTGAAGGGGACAATTTGGGTGGTTTCGTTTGGGCCGTCATTATCTTCAACAGGATTGGCATTGATGTTGAAAACTCTTCCTCTTGCTGGTGGCCTAGTGATTAGGTTTCCTTGATTTGCTTGGTTAACTGGGTTTGCTTGAGCTTGGACGTTTATGATGTTAACCAATCAAGGGCACGTGTTTCTAAAGTGGGTAGGGTCGCCACAATTGAAACAAGCTCGAACATATGGGAACATGGGGTATTGGGGTTGTTGATATGTTTGGATCATGTTTTGAGTAGGGGTGAGATTTGGTTTTGAGGGGTGCGGCAAACCTTGCTCAAATGACCATAGCGTCCACAATTCGTACATAGTCGACAAGGTAAGGTAGATGGATGGTGATAAAAGCAGGTGTTACATTGAGGGTGAGGTCCAAGGTAAGGTTTCTTATTTGGGTAAGTTAAGTTGGGTGCTACTTGAGTGATTGGGATAGCTTGGAGGGGTACGGCTTGCGAGGCTGGTTGGTTGCGTTGGGTGACAGCGAAAAGTTGCCCGTCTCGTTTTCTCTTAGAAATGGGTTGAGAAGGGGATTCGGTTCGGGTGGAGTTGGAGGTTTCAGTCGATGCTTTATCCTTCTTCTTCTCCTCCTTGAAGTCTTTCTTCCGGATTCGGTTCTCGGTGAGCTCTGTAGCTAACTCCATTGCTGCTTCCAAGGTTGCAGGTGTGGTACTTATTACAGAGTCTTGAATCTTTGAAGGAAGACCTCGAATGTAGTGCTCGATCAAACGGAGAGGGGAGTGAACAAGTTGGGAACCATTTGATTTAACTCAAGGAATCTTTTGTTGTACGTGGTGTGGTCGCCTTCCTTTTGTTTCAACGAATAGAACTCATCCTCTAATTTCTTGTTTCGCTCCTTGGGAAAAATCGTCTTGTCTGATTTCCTTCAATTCATCTCAAGTTAAAGTCATAGCATCTTCAACATCTCGTTTGGCCTTCTCTGCATTCCACCAAGTAAGTGCTATTCCAAATAAACGACCAGTAGCATATCGCACTTTGCGATCATCGGGGCAATCGCAATTTAGAAAAGTGTTCTCCATTTCTTCAAACCAATGGAGGAGAGCGGTGACACCTTCAGTCCCTTCGTATTTTGGAGGGTCGCAGGATTTGAAATGCTTGTAGGTGCATTTAGTGGTATTTGGGGGAGGGTTGATAACATTTTGATCTTCTTGGTTGACAGGATTAGCGGTAAGGGCTTGTTGAACTTTAATTATAATGTTGGGTATTACGGCAGCCATTTGTTGAGCGATTTGGGCAGCCATGCGCTCGCGGGCTTTTCCTGATCTCATCTTCCTACGAGCGAGGCTAGAAGACATCTACAAGGAATACATATCAAGAGTATGAGTTGGATGCTTTAGGGATCATGGGTCGTATTTAGGAATGAACATTTATAAAATAAATATAAAATAAATATAAAATAATAAATGTACTACATCCATAGGATGTCTTGGGCTTTGCTCGTAATTGTGCCTTGCATGCCGCCATACTTCACCTTCGTAATCATGTGGGCCCCCATGAATACCGGGTTTTTCATATGGTTCGCATGTGTTAGCCTGGTTACGTACACTAAAACCCGGAGAAAATCGAGAAATAAGTATGTAACGTATGATATTCGGAATGTGTCCAGGTGTGGACACGGTGACACCTCAAAGTGGGGTTAGTTCGAACGACGTTTGGTGTGGCATGCTTTGGCCTAATAGGTCCTTCGTACTCTCATTGTTAGTCCCCAGGTAGGCAAACTGGTCCGTTATATTGGATTTATACGAATGCCAACCTAGACAGGACGTTCCGACTACCGGTACTTGTACCCTTACAGTTACTACATGCCCGTCGCAGAACTCACTTTGATGAGATTTGAAAAAATGAAAAAAAAATGAGACAAAATCTTTGAATAACGAAAGTATGAAGATGATTTGAATATATGAACATTGAAATATGTATGATGAATGTGTATGTAAGTATGTATGTTTGACTGTAAGTATAATTCACTATATATCACAAAATGTAATATTGGAAATGTTTGCATGCATTTGTGTATGTAATAAATATGAAACAAATAAATATCATAAGTTTGCATGTAACCACATAAACAATTAAAATCTAGTCAACTATAGTATAGGCTCTAAGGGTCTAATAACCTATCCTATATCCCTATAGTCATGGCTCTGATACCAATCTGTCACACCCGGACCCGCAGCGGAAAAGGTGATCGGGGCATGATTGGGTTATCATCAAAGCTCATGACATTTACTATAACGTTTCATATTTATTATTACAATTTAAAGGGAAACATACAATCATAATTACATCATGTTCTACACATCATTCTAGACTTCATTATTTTCTTCTAAGGCATTTCCTATGTTTTCCTTGCTTCATCCTGTATCATGTGTAAAAATGGTTTTTGGATCAACAAAAAGTTGGCGAGTGAATCCTATGAAAAACATTTAAACAAGTTTATTGAATTGATTATAAATAAAGTGCATAACCACATATGAGTAAATATAGATGTAAACTTATACACAAAACACTTAATATTAAATAATGCACACATACAATAATAGATTGTTTTGAGGCACACGTTGCTCAACTCGTCTCCCGCGAGGAACTGATGGGCCTAATGAATGAGTTCTGAGGCACGCGTTGTTCTACGAGCTGATGGGCCTAATGAATGAGTTTTAAGGCACGCGTTGTTCAACTCGTCTCCCACGAGGAACTGATGGGCCTAACAAATAATTACATACAACTTGACAATATGTAATACATAACTACACACAATATTTACATTCTAAGTTTAAGTCATAATATGGTATGGCACGAATTTGAATAAACGAATTAGTTTTAGTGACACATGATACACCCCAAAACGTGTAATTAAAAAGGGGAGTTGTAAGATTCACTCACATTGGGTGCGTTCGGTTGATGATGTTGAATGCGCACGAAGTTGGATTTAACCACGAGTGAAACTAACCTAGATAATAACATAATGGTCCGGTAAATAAGCGGATTTTATTAATCAATTTTAGTAGGATTATTGGATATATTTTTGTGAGTTTAAGGCTATTTTCTAACTTTAAAAATGTTATTTTTAAGTATTTTTAATTTAAATAAAAAGATAAAAGAAATAAAAAAAAATGTAGATTTTTGACTGTTGACCATTGACTTGTTTGACCCTTGACCGTTGACTTGTTGACCGGTTTTATTGTGTGTATGTATGCGATGGGTGAGGCTCGAACCCGAGACCTCCCGTATGCGTGCACGCAGCTCTACCAACTGAGCTACGTGTCTAACCCGAAATATTTCTGTTTTTAATTACATTTATATACTAATTAAATTAATCCGAAAATCATTTATTTTAAAAACGATTTAATTACATCACTCGGTGCTCGCCACAGGTCTCGAACCCGGAACCTGTGGTTTAGTTTGGCACACAGTCCACCGCTGGACTGTGTGCCTAACTTGGTAATTATTCTGGTTTTTATTATACTGAACATCTTACTGAGTTAACCCGGTTCAGTTTTTAAAAAAAGACATTTTATTACTGCGAAGGTGCGTGTGTCAAGAATCGAACTCGGGACGTGTATGTATTTGTTTGCACACAATCCACCGCTGGACTGTGTGTCTAACCCGTTCATAAAACTGAGTTTAATTAATCTTATAATATATCTGAACTTCGTCTTCTTCGCTTAAGTTTTCTGATAATGATAACTCGACTGATTCAAGTCTAATTCGATTAACAAACATTATAAGTAATTGAAAGGTAATGAATGGAGAGAGTTTGGGGGAAAAGATATACCGATCAGCGTCTTTCACAGAACTCCGGCAAAGACTCGTCGGCTCTGTTTGTGAAATCGGCTGTTAGAATCAGTTAACAGCTCTATTCGATTAGTTATGAAATTGAGGTACTTAAACAAAGATTAACAGAAGTTTGAAGGGTTATACCGATTCACAGCGTGAGATCAGAAAATTTCAGAAGTTTTCCGGCGAGAGTTGAATATTCCGGCTACGTCGTCTGGGATTGATTCTGATGGTTGGATTGAAGTTAGTAACAGTCTAACAACGGATTGAAACGGAAAGAGTCGAGGTATTTACCGTGTAGATGAAATCTCGGTTTTCCGGCGACTTGCATAGATTTTCCGGCGAGTGAAATTACGTCGAGATTTGGTGTGATTGTGAGCGAAAAGGTTATCAGAGGTTAGAGGGTGTATTTATAGGGAAGAACATCGACGAATTTGGTCTGATTACCGTCTTGATTCGTTGGTCAAAATTTTCCGGTGGTTATGACTAATGTCGCGGACTGGACATCGGTTATAACTGATGTAATAGTTATTATACGCGTTAAGTCACAAGAAACCGACGGTGTAGGGCGAAATCGTCGGGATTTCCGACGACTGCGAATTGGGCGCGACTTGGACTGGATTTGATTTCTGTGTTTCATTATTTGAATTAATTGTTTCGATATGTTATCAAATAACCAAAGTGGCGGAGTGGTTGGATTAGTGAGAGTTAAGACTTGTGGATTCCCGGCTGACCCGGGTTCGAGTCCCGGCTTCAGCATTTTATTTTTAAACCACTATTTTTCATACGTTTTCAAATATAACTTTTATATTCTAATATACTTATTAATTATGTATCGTCTAAAATTAATTTGAGCATTAAATACGCAACAAAATTTTTCACTGGTTGTTCGGTTAATAAACGAAGCGGGTTTGGTAAATCTGTTTTTTTGACGGATGTTACAGTCACAAGTGTTGATCATAACAAGATGACGCCAAGATAACTTAGGAACTCCATAAAGCAATGAGTGAAGTACCCGAAAATCTGAGGCCTTCACCTTCCCTCAGTCCCCAAATCTAACCATGATGTTTTCGAGAGAGAAGGGTTGAAGGATCTTTCCTTCAACCGACTGCGCAGAGCAGCCCCACCATCAGAATAAGGCAAAACCGACTCAACCATTCTGTCGGGATCAGCAGTATTAACCTTATTGTCCAAAAACTGGTCGACAGTGTAGTAATCATACTCGTCGACCCCTATAGAACCAAATCGGGGAATACAGTTCATAGTCTCGAAAGACATAACCATCTGCCCTCTCCCCGTGTCACCCACCAGTTGCCATGTGTTTGGCGGGCAATATTATTAACGCTCCTGAGTGAGGCCAACCACTCGCAAACAGCGGCCATATATACCCGTGGTGTGATATCCTCACACCAATCCAACACTCTTTCCCAGCCGATTCTCTCAAACATTTGAACGATCCCGATCATTCGAAAGTCTTCCACATTTAACATGCGTTCCGGTACGACCCGTTCCGGAATAGATGTGGACACCCCATTAACCATTTTCCACTTTAACAGCTTAATCTCCAACCGCTTGTCGTTAAACCGGGAAAGCGGTCTTCGTTTATTATTTTCCCAGGGCTCACCCACATTACTATCTCTTATTCTTTCCCATACCCAATCCTGCCTGAACAATCTATCATCGTTGTCTTCCATTCCACTTAATTGTTACCACTTCCTTGCCCTATGCCCCAAGGGGGTCGTCGCCGACACCCTTCGTTTTCAGATATTTTTTTAACACACACACATGGACGGTTCATTTACCATACCACCCCCCGAATAACTGTGGATTGTCCTCAATACACAAAACAAGTTTAAAAACATACCTTATGTCTTCGTGACCCGTTTGCACACTCCGAACTTCACACGTTTAACGAGATTAGTATAAAAACGAACAAAACAAACACACAAACAATCAATGCTCGCAAACAATAAGAAGATACAAAATTCTACAACAAATGTCTTTGGTCCTCTAATTGACCTTATAAGTCGGCACGCTTACCAAAAAGCTTACCGATTCCTTGTTTGCTCCAATGTTGTCC
Source organism: Scalesia atractyloides (assembly GCA_947069175.1). Lineage (NCBI taxonomy): Eukaryota > Viridiplantae > Streptophyta > Magnoliopsida > Asterales > Asteraceae > Scalesia > Scalesia atractyloides. The sequence goes on from CAMTDV010000026.1 coordinate 19,460,055, forward strand.
TCGTTACCATCGATAAACGGTTTAAGATGATGCCCGTTGACCGTTTGCTTTGACCCATCCTTTGGGTCCTCGATAGAAACATCCCCAAGCTTACCAACCCTTGTGATCGCGAACGGGGCCATCCATTTGCTTTTAAGCTTTCCAGGAAAGAACTTGAGCCATGAGTTGTATAGCCACACCTTTTGCCCTATCACGAACTCCTTCGGCTTCAGCTTGGCATCATATGCTCTTTTCATGTCATCCTTATATTTCGAAGCATATGCCTCCTCTCGCAGCTCTTCCAACTTGCAAAGCTTTAACTTGTGTTCCTTACCTGCATCATCATATTTAAGGTTCACCTCTTTTATAGCCCAAAATGCACGATGCACAAGTTCAACTGGTAAATGACAATTTTTACCGTAAACTAAGCGGTAAGGAGTAGTGCCAATAGGTGTCTTATGCGCCGTTCGATAGGCCCATAAGGTATCGTTCAACTTCATTGACCAATCCTTACGGTCCGGTCGAACGGTCTTTTGCAAAATTTCTTTAATTTGCCTATTGGATACTTCAACTTGACCACTCGTTTGCGGGTGGTAGGGAGTAGCAATTCTATGGTAAACACCATACCGTTTGAGCAATTTCCCAAAATTAAAATTCTTAACGTGAGATCGCCCATCACTTATAATTACCCGAGGTATCCAAATCTAGAAATAATATTTGTTTGCACAAAATTGCAAACAACGGTATGGTCATTTGTTTTGGTGGTGATCGCTTCGACCCTTTTCGACACATAATCTACCACCACCAAAATATACAAATTCACATGAGACTTGGGGAATAGGCCCATGAAATCGATCCCCCATACATAAAAAATATCAACAATAAGGATCGGTTGCATGGGCATCTCATCCCGCTTAGAAATGCCCCCTAACTTTTGACATTCAACACAGTTCTTAGCAAAGTTAAAAGCATCTTTAAAGATAGTCGGCCAATAAAGACCGCTATTCAACACTTTATGCCCCGTTTTATGACCACTAAAATGGCCTCCACAAGTAAAGGTATACAAGTGCGTAAAAAAACTCGGAATCTCCTCATCTGGAATACATCTTCGCACTACTTGATCCAGACATGTCTTGAACAAATCCGGTTCTTCCCATGTGTAGTACTTGATCCGAGACAAAAAGCGCAACCTTCTTCTCCTATCCCAATGACCCGGCAAGTCACCTGTCACCAAATAATTTAAAATGTTAGCAAACCAAGGTAACGTTGACACTTTCAGAATGTGCTCATCTGGGAAAGTCTCGTTGATCTCCACACGAGAAGAACCCTCTTCTACCAACAACCAGGATAAGTGGTTACCCTTCTTATCCCGAATCTCTAGGTCAACCTCTTGTAGCAAGAGAACCCATGGGATCAACCGTGGCTTTGCATCCTTTTTCTCCATAAGGTACCTGACAACATAATGGTCAGAATAGATAATTACCTTATTACCCCAAATGTAAGCCCATAATTTATCCAAAGCATATACCACCGCAAGTAGCTCTTTCGAAGTTGTTGTATAATTCAAGTGAGCGTCTGAAAGAGTCTTACTTGCGTAGTATAATGCAACGGGTTTCTTTTCTACCCTTTGGCCCAACACGGCCCCTACCGCATAGTCACTTGCATCACACATGATTTCAAATGGTAACGACCAGTTTGTGATTACAAGATTGGGGCCTTTACCAACTTTTGTTTTAACACGTTAAAGGCATTTTGACAATCTTTGTTGAAGTCAAACGGTGGATCTTTTAATAATAGATTACACAAAGGTTTCGTTATGTCACTAAACCCTTTTATAAACCTTCTATAAAACCGCACGTGACCCAAAAATGACCTAACACCCTTAACGCTCGTGGGATATGGCAAAGTAGAAATAACTTGAACTTTTGCCCTATCGACCTCTATCCTAAGAATCGACACCACGTGGCCCAACACGATTCCCTCTTGAACCATAAAATGGCTCTTTTCCCAACTCAAAACTAAATTCTTTTCAACACATCTTTTCAAATCCTTTTCTAGTTGGTCAAGGCAACCATCAAATGATGACCCAAATACTGAAAAGTTATCCATGAAAATTTCTAAGGACTCCCACACCATATCTGAAAAGATACTCATCATACACCTTTGGAATATGGAGGGGGCATTACATAGCCCAAACGGCATTCACCTAAATGCGAAGGTACCGTATGGGCAAGTAAACGTGGTCTTAGCTTGGTCTTCTGGATGGATAGCTATTTGATTGTAACCCGCATACCCATCCAAGAAACAATAATATTTTTAACCCGCTAACTTTTAATCAATTTGATCAATAAAAGGCAAAGGGAAATGGTCTTTGGAAGATGCCGAATTCGACTTCTTGTAATCAATACAAATGCACCACCCGGTTACCGGCCGAGTGGCGACCTCTTCACCAGCGTCATTGGTGACGACTTGGATGCCCGCCTTTTTAGGAACCATTTGTGTAGGGCTCACCCATTGGCTATCAGAGATGGGGTATATAATACCCGTATCTAGCCACTTTAGCACCTCCTTCTTGACCACTTCTCGCATGTTCGGATTTAATCTCCGTTGTGTGTCACAAGAAGGCGTGCTACCAACTTCAGTGATGATTTTATGCATCACTACGGAAGGGCTAATCCCCTTCAAATCAGTAATGGTCCACCCAATAGTGGCTCTATTAGCGACCAACACATTCATCAACTTCTTCTCTAGCTGCCCGGTCAAATCTACTGTAATGATGACCGGTAGCGTGTTGCCCTCGCCCACATAAGCATACTTCAAATGCTTGAGCAACACCTTCAGCTTAACAGTAGGAGCTTCAACCAACGACAACTTCAACTTGGTATCAATCTTCTCGGGAAGACTTTCCACTTGGTGTGTCCAAGGTGGTCTTCCTTCCTTTACCGCCATCACCTCCATTCTCTTCTCCTTCTCATCTATGCTTCGGTTTGTTTCCGATTGCAACCTGTCAAACATAAAGCACTCCTCTATTGTGTTTTCCTTTTCGACACCCATGATGCAAAGAGGTATACACGCGTCAACAACGTCCGCCATATTGCATTCGTCATTGACTAGAGGATCCGTTAATCTGGAAAAAACGTTTAACTGCAACCGACGGTTACGAAAAGTCATGTCGACCGTTCCCGTTTTGCAATTTATGTGAGCATTTGATGTAGCCAAAAACGGTCGACCCAAAATAATCGTAGGTTGCTTGGTTAGGTCTAATAAAACATAATCAAGTACAAGAAAGTCCACCAGATAGTAAAAGTCCTCAACCTTGATAATTACATCCGTGACTATTCCACGGGGTAGTTTAGGATTTAAATCGGCTAACACTACGGTAGTGTTTGCCACTCTAAGTGGACCAAACTCGTATTGGTCATACAAACTACCCAGCAAAATACTCACACTAGCCCCAAGGTCCAAAAGTGCCCTTGTCATTTTAAATTCTCCAACTTGAATAGAGATGATAGGCGCTCCCGAATCTTGTAGCTTAGGTGGAAGTGAACCCGAAAGAATCGAACTCACATTTTCAGTTAAGTTAAGTTTCTTTGGAAATTTGTGAGTTCGCTTTTGGGTACACAAATCTTCCAAGTACTTAGCATAAGATGGAACTTACTTTATGGCATCCAAAGAGGTAAATTGATTTTGACTTGTTTAAAAATTTCCCACATTTCTTCTTGATGGGGACCTCTTTTGTTTACCACCTTCTTTGATGGTCCCAATAAGGCTTCGCGATAAGGGGCGGTATTAACCTCCACACCTTTTTCCTTAGCTTTTGGGACGGGGACGGTCATAACTGGTGTACCTTTTTCATTTTTGAAAACATTTTGTTTTTGACCCGTTTGACCGCCAACACTCTCATCATCGTTAGCCTCTTCCACCACCCCTTCAACAAATTGAGGTGGTGGTGACATGACACCATTATCAATGACTTGCCCACTTCGTAAAGAAATTTTTTTAATTGGTACCTTACATGTGTTTATCAAGCTCGACCCTTGATGCTTCGGATTCACAGTAGTGTCACTCGGTAGCTTTCCACCATTACCTCGCAATTGCGCCATCTCCTCCGCGAGTTGCCCCACTTGCTTCTCCAAAGCTTTATGTGACTTGTCACGAACTTCGAACTCTTTCTTCATTTCCATCTTGATCTCTTGATTCGAAGTTGTGACGGCGTTCATGATAGCATCTAGCTTGGAGCTTACTGAGTCTTCACCACCCATTAGAGGATTAGAGTTTTGATACCCACCTTCATGGTTTTGATAGTTTTGGCCACTCCCTTGATTATAATTTCGTTGGTACCCTCCTTGATTACCGCATTGACGGTTTTGGTACATCGAACCACCTTGATTGCTCGGTTGGAAATTGGGATTCATCGGACTTGAAGCATTCCCATACGGAAGTTGGGATGATTTCTCAACCCGGGGTGATAGGTGTTTGAATTCATATCGAACTGTTTTCGCTTACCATAAACCTGGTTCACCTCTTCATTCGCTTGTACCATGCCCACTTGACATTCTTCGGTTCGATGCCCAATATCCCCACAATCTTCGCATACCGTGAACTGAACCGCACCAAGATCTTTCTTTTTCATCCGCGTCAACTCTCTTTCCAAAGTAGCAATTCTATCTTTGATGCTTGAATCAAGGTCCGGAAGAGATCGAGAAACCGGATGCTTCTTTGACCGGTCTGCCATAGCGACCGCCTTGGAATTCTTGCTCATCCGTTCCAAAAAATCCCAGTCATCTTCCTAATGATTGTTCAACAATGTCCCATTACTAGCCGATTGTAGATATTTGTGATCATCGGCATCTAACCCCCTCACGAAGCATTTCAGTAACTCCCATCTTGGAATTTGGTGATGAGGACACTTCCTAACCAATTCCTTGAAACGGGTCAAGGCCTCATGTAGCAATTCCCCTGATAATTTCCTAAAAGACCGAATCTCATCTCTTGCATCATAGGTCTTAGCGATAGAATAGTATTCATCCAAAAATATTTGTTGCATCTCCACCTATGTGTGAATACTATTTGCCGGCAATGTGAGAAACCATTGCTTCGCTTTATCTTTTAGTGAAAATTGGAAGAGTCTCAATTTCACTTCTTATAGTGCAAAATCATGACCGCCAATTGTGCCACAAATGGCTGAAAATTCCGCCAAATGTGTATACAGCTCGTCATTGGTTCTACCGTTGAAGTGGGGTAGAATGTTGATATAATTTGTCTTGCAATCGAACGCTCTTCTTCCTCGAGGTGTAGGCACAATTGGTGAGTCATTTTCAGTGACCACCGGTCTGAATCGCCCATTAACACCCCTCAAAGATTGTTGATTTACTTGGCGTCTTGGACCAGTTACCTCTTGATTAATTGGCCCATAATTATCCCTTCAGTCACCACTCCTATTTCCACCTTGATTTCCGCCACCTACAAAATGCGGAATTCGAGCATGGTTACCGTTGTTCTTATTGTTATTACCGTAATCCCTATTCCTTCTTCATTTCTTGGTTGACGGTCATTCCGATAGCCATCATCTCGCCCGTACTCTTGCCCATAACCACCATTGTTCCCCACTAAATTGGCATTTTGATAGCCAAAATCGTTGTAATCAAACCCCCCGTGCATTGTAAAAGTTCCCCATATTATTGTCCCCCCATTCATCATCTACAACTCTCTCATTATAATTTCCTCCATCGTCCAAGTACTCTGAATGGATGCTCATACGATCCTGTGATTGATAACCGGGAACACTATATGGTGCATCATCAGGAATATTATTCCTCATTTCGTCAAGGTCAATAAATTGAGCTTCGTTCGTGGGATTGCCACGGCTATTGTTAACCCCACGGTTGGCGTTAACGTTTCGGTTGTTGAGATTGGGTGGTGAGGGGTTTTGACGGTTTTGGTTTGAAGGTGGAGGTGTGCGTTGGCGATTACTCGGGTTTCGGTTACGGTTTTGGAATGGTGGTGTTAGTGGTCTTGAGTTGTGGCCACCCCCATTGGTGATTTTGAGTATTTTGGTTTTGGGGTGGGTAGTCATGATGTTGGTGTTGGTTAGAATTTTGGGGATCCACTGGAATGGGTCCAAAGGATGGTGTAAATGGTGAATTGGTGTTGAGTGGATTAGAAGCAAGGGTTGCCTCTAACCAGTTGGCTAAATTTCTTCTAACGACCCGCTCAATTTCAGGCTCGAACACTAATGGCGAGGTCATCCCGGAATTTCGTGTATGCATGCACTACCTGTAACCTGCACATGTAACACACCCGTATAACACAAAAGCAAAGACGATAATAAGAAATAAGCACTTTAATTAGTTAATCACAAAATCAAGCAATTTCCAAACACAAAGCACACGAACTCCCCGGCAACGGCGCTAAAATTTGATCGGGGTGTCGCGCCCCGGTCAAAGATAATATTTATAGTCCCAAATTACCCGTAACAATGCGTTAGTGGTAGTAAGGGGTCGAACCACGAAGAGTTTGTGGTTTGCAAATGGATTGGATTGATTTAAACTAAGAATGTCACTTTTATGAAGTTTGCTATAAGATTGATTACTTTGGTTTGTTTTGAAGAGATGTCGGATTGATCCGACAAAATTTGTTTGATTACTTTACTAATAATTTAGACAATTGCACGAAAACTGAAACACTTAATTAAAAAAAGGTTTTGAAACAAGTTTCACACCTGGTTCGGTAATGCAAATCCTTGGGTTCCTACCCGTTTTAGTTTCAATTCAATTACCAAGAACAAATAAATTCTAACCTAGACAAGGCATAATCACACATAAACATTTCGCAAAGTCAAATTCCATAACTCATTCGACAATTCACAAATACAATACCAATGTGAGACAATTATCTTAGGTTTTCAAATCAAATCACAATTTGTCACAAATCAAAACTCAAAACAATGTTAAACCCTAGAACTTACAAAACCTACATCGGGGTGAAACCCAACGAAACTAGCCACTCATGGTGAACGACACTTGATCAACGGAAGATTAGAGCTTGATCATGATCATCTTGAAGCCTTGAAAGTGAGGATGATGATGGTTAGGGTTTGGGATGGAAGATGAAATTGGATGGAGGATGATGAAGATGATGATTAGGTTAAGGTTATGATCCAAGATGATCAATTGGGTAATAGGATGGATTGGAATTGGTTGTAGATCAAAGCTGTATTGTTCTTGGCTCCAAACAGATGTTTTTAAACTTCAAAACTCGTAACTCCTCACCAATGGCTCCAACCAAACATTAAAACCCGTTCAAAATTGAAATTCATTGACCAGATAATCCAAGAGGCGTCGCCAACGGCGTCCAAAATTGTACAATTGCTCCTGACGCCTTAATCCACTGTCTACGACCATTTTTCTCCGACGGATTACCTAAGGGGCTTCGCCGACGGTCCCACTAAGTGTCGGCGACGACCTCTACAATGTTTTATTTTCTGTTTTCCCATTTTGCGATCCCAGTTGACCCGTTTTCCGCCCCGATGCTCCAAAGCGCTCCCGAATAGCTCCTTAAACTTCGTAAACCTGCAAAAACACAAATCTAATCAAAAGTAGACTATTCGAAACTAAAAATCATCAAAAATGTTAACTTAAACTCAATAGAAACATCGGTTTTCACCGTGTATCAACTACCGCCTGACTAAGAAGTAGAGTTTAGAATTTATCTGATACCTGAAATGCACCAATTGCTAAACCGCCGTATCAATTAGCACCGTTGGAGATGCTGGAATTAAAGAAACAATTAGATGAATTACTAGAGAAAGGTTTCTTACAACCAAGTTCATCCCCTTGGGGAGCACCTGTGTTGTTTGTCAAAAAGGATGGTTCGATGCGTATTTGTATCAATTATAGGGAATTGAATAAGGTCACAATCAAGAATCGATATCCATTACCAAGGATTGATAATCTATTTGATCAACTCCAAGGAGCTCGGTATTTTTCCAAGATCGATTTACGCTCAGGATACCATCAACTGAAAGTATAGGAAGAGGACATCCTAATACTGCTTTCAGAACTAGGTATGATCATTACGAGTTTACAGTCATGCCATTTGGCCTAACAAATGCTCCAGCAGCATCTAAGGACATGATGAATAGGATATGTAAACCATATCTAGATAAATTTGTAAGTGTCTTCATAGACGATATACTTATTCATTCCAGGAGTGAAGGAGATCATGCTAAGTATCTACATGTACTTTTAATACTGTTGAGAAAAGAGAAGTTATATGCTAAATTATCTAAGTGTGAATTCTGGTTGTAAGAAATGCAATTTTTAGGACATTTGATTGATCATGAAGGAATTCATGTTGATCCTACAAAGATCAAGGCAATTACGAAATGGAAGGTCCCTAAGCCAGCTACCGAAGTCAGAAGTTTCCTAGGATTAGTAGGATACTATCGATGCTTTATCCAAGACTTTTCATGAATAGCCATTCCGTTAACCGAATTAACGTGTAATCGGTTGAGTTTGAATGGGGACCTAAGTAGGAAGAAGTTTTTACAACCTTGAAGCAAAAGTTATTGAATGCACCGATACTTGCATTACTAGAAGGAACTGAGGATTTTGTAGTCTTTTGTGATGCCTCTAGATTAGGAGTAGGATGCATTTAATGCAACTTGAGAAGGTAATTCTTATGCATCTAGGCAACTTAAGAAGCACAAAGAGAACTATACAACTAATGACTTAGAACTAGGAGTGAGAATTTTTGCCTTCAAAATTTGGAGACATTAGTTGTATGGTAATAAGTTTACCATCTTTACGGATCATAAAAGTTTAAGGTATATTTTTGGGCAAAAAGAATTAAACACGAGATAAAGACGATGGATGGAAATTTTAAGTGACTACGATTGTGATATCCAATATCACGAAGGTAAAGCTAATGTGGTAGCTGATGTCTTAAGTCGTAAGTATCATGAGAAGCCAAGAAGAATACGTGCTCTCAGATTAAATCTGCAGATAGACTTAATTGAACAATTGAAGAGTACCCAGGAGACAACAATCAAGGATGATGCTGAAGGAGTAAAAGGAATAATGAAGGAACTAGAAAAAGGAACAAATGTAATTTGGAAATTTAATAAGAAAATAAGTTGGGTACCAAACTAAGGAAACCTGCGACATAGAATTTTAGAGGAAGCTCATAAGTTTACGTATACAATGCATCCTGGTAGTGACAAGATGTATCATGATTTAAGGAAGAATTTTTGGTGGATAGGAATGAAAAAAAAGATATAGCTAGTTAGCTCTCTAAGTGCTTAACTTGTTCACGAGTTAAAGCTGAACATTAGAAACCTTCATCCTTACTTTAGCAATTAGAAATGCTAGTATGGAAATGGGAATTAATAACAATGGACTTTGTTACCAATTTACCCAAAATAAGAAAAGGTAACGACGCAATCTGGGTGATTGTGGCTCGACAAACCAAGTCAGCCCATTATCTACCCATGAAGGAAACCCTTTAGTATGGAAAGATTAGCTAAGCTATATGTAGACAAAATAGTTTCATTACATGGAGTCCCATTATCCATTGTGTCTGATAGAGATAGTCGTTCACTTCTCATTTTTCGAAAAGTTTCCAAAAAGCTATGGGAACACGACTAAATTTAAGTATAACTTATCACCCCAAACAGATGGACATAGTGAAAGAACAATCCAAACATTAGAAGACGTACTAGGGCATGTGTAATAGATTTTGGAGGAAGTTGGGACTATCACTTGTAATTACTAGAATTCATTTATAACAATAGTTATCGCACAAGTATCAATGCTGCTCCATTTGAATCATTTCATGGATAAAAGTGCCAAACTCCAATATATTGCGCAGAAATAGGAGAAATGTAATTATCAGGTCTTGAGATTGTACAAGAAACAACTGATAAGATAATTCAAGTTAAGGAAAGACTGAAAACAACACGAGATCATCAAAAGAGTTATGTAGATAATAGATGTAAGCCATTAGAGTTCCCAGTTGGACAAAGTACTATTAAAAGTTTCTCAATGGAAAGGAGTAGTTTGATTTGGTAAGAAAGGGAAGTTAAGTACGAGATATGTTAGACCATCTAAATTATCAAGCGAATTGGTCCAATAGCTTATGAACTACAGTTACCAAAATAAATGGCTAGTATACATGATGTATTTCATGTATGTAATCTAAGGAAATGTTTAACTGATGAATCTTTGATGTACCTCTTCAAGATATAGAGGTAAGTGCAAAATTAAAGTTCATTGAGAAACCTCTACTAATCGAAGATAGGAAAATTAAGAATTTCAAGCATAAGAGATTAGTTCTGGTCAAAGTGAAATGGAATTCGAAAAGAGGACCAGAATATACATGGGAACTAGAATCAGAAATGAAGCGAAAGTATCCCTAGTTATTTCAGTGAATCTCGAGGTGCTCAAGATTAAATAAGTGGCTATGAAAACCTGAATAAAACGTATTTTGTAATCAAGGGTTTACCACTTGAAAAACCTTTACTTAAATATGGGTTTCATTCCACAATTATTAAATAAAAACCACGGTGTTTTGAAATATCTGATATTTTTCCTGATACCCGGTCCAGATATAAATTCCGCTACGATTATTTTAATAAACACTGGTAGCACTTGTATCTGCTCACGGCTCCCGCCCAGGGTAGGGTTGTGGGCTGTGATAGCAACGGTGGCAAATTTGGGGTTAGGTGGCAGAAATTAAGCATAGGTGGCCAAACTTTGTGACCAAGGCAATTTGTTTTTGCTTTTGGGCACCCCTTACGATGCCAACCAAAGCCTTACGGTACGTAAGGCACTCTGAAACGCAAAATTTTCATTTTTTACAGTTTTGGCCACTAGACTTGTATTATTAGTTTTTTGATGTTTTCAACCCCTCTAACTTGTTACTCAAGCTATATGAAGTGCATTTCGGGTATGTATAACTTAAATATTTGTCACGGAATGTACGTTACATTAAACTCATTATGTTTAAGTGTCGGTTAACGATTTTTTCGCGGGGGTTACAACATTCTAGGTAAACTAAACCCTAGACTCTATTGTATTGTTTTTCATTCAATCTAATAAACCAAGAATCAAAATCTAACAAAAAACATGTTTGTGAATCCTCAAATCTGAGCCATGAAGACTATAGAAGTCTTATGGAGGAACCCTAGAACCTTTTTCTTGGTATGTAATTATTCTATTACCTTCATTCCTCGATTTCTAGATCCTATAAACAAACCAAATTATCAAAAATCATCACTTTGATGCTAATAATATGTTAAAACATGAATTTAAACTTCATTAGTTGTTTAAATGTATATTAGAACACAAAAGCTAACTTAAACATGTTGAACATGCAATTTGATGATAACAATTTAAATCAGATTCTAAATCTGATTTTAAACAAACCATAACTTAGGCTAACGAAACCAATCAAACAAATCTTGGGTTTAAAACTAAGTACAAAGAGTCTTCTACCCAACAAAATTGGTTTCATATATTTTCGATGAGTTTAAGTCAGTCAAAAGCAATTACTAAACCAAAGGTCGAATGTGTCTTCGGGACAAAAACCTTAGGCTATCTTCTGGAAGTCTTAACGTATTCAATATAGGCTGTCTAGAAGTTATTCTAGTTGGTCTTGGATTTATTTTAATGAAAACTCAATTCTTGTCAAATTTTAACGTTTACCACCGCTGAAAAAGAGTTGTTACTACCTTACATAGGAAACAAAAATAAAAATAGTTTTGATACACGTGGAATATTTTCATACAATTTTCAAAATTTAATTTCATCGTTTGATCAGTCAATAAAGTTTGTGAACATAGCTTTAAGGTTCACTTGAAAACTTAACTTCATTATCTTGTTTAAACATGATTGTTTATTAACTTATTAGCCATGATTAGTTTATAAGCTATGTAAAAACGTAAATGTATCTCTATACCATTAGTTGTGTATAAATTACATGTAAACACACAACTTACTACTGAAAAAGTACCAAAACTTCACAAACTAACATAGTGCTTATCTAATAAATGAAACTTGTCCCTTTTTGCGTGCTACCAATATGATAACCATCGCGTAGGGCACATTTACAACTTTTTAGTAACCTTGTGTAGATAACTTAGCAATGTTATCATGTGAGTTTCATGATCCCATGTACATGTTTTTATCTTTTAAACCAGGTGGACAAACATAATACCTAAAACTGTTTGAACTTTAAATGCTTATCATGTGAATGTGATTTGGATAGCATGATCTTATAAAATGTTCTATTATGTCTGGTTGATGGTTTACACATAAATCAATAGGGCCCAAATTTAAGCTCAATTCATAGTTGCAAGTTTAGTTTCAAGGTCACTTAAAATTGGAGATATTCACTCAAGTGTCGTTTAGAATTGTGCTCGCGTACTCTAGCTAGCAGTAACTAGGATCAAGAGTGGGGGTGTCAATCCAAATAGCGGAATGTGTCAGGACGTGAGTGTGATTGTTGATAAGTCATAACTCATGATACTATTAAAAGTGTAATATTTTATCATACCAACTAAAATATTCAATATAAGAATCAAATCGTCTTCAACATAACATAACATAACATAATATCAAATAACATTGTTTCATTTATTTAATCTAAGATCAAATGCGTCCTACATGATTCATCATGCTTGACAATATCTCAAACATCATTAGTTTGGGAATACTCACAAACGAATATTTGTTAGTTGTTAATGATCAAAGTAGGAATTACAATGATAGATTAACACTCACAAATGAATAAGCTAAACATACTGCACAACTAACAAATATACATATAATGAATTCATATGAATTGAATAAAAAGAATTAATATTTAGTACATATACATAATACATCCCAAAATGATAAAATGAAAACGTGTTAGGCCCTGTTAGGTTTATGCATTAGTTACTTAATTAGTTTGGGCATACTTATAGTAAATGGGGTTGGGAAAGCCTTTTGGGCCTAAGGGCATAGGTTAATGGTACTCTAACCTTCTAGTATAATAGATAATGATGCATTAGGGTTAGGTGCTCCTTGGTGGTTTTGCTCTCATGCTTATATTAGACAAATACTACATTTCTATGCAAGTTATATCTTTCTAATTCATCTTCTTTTCGTCTATCTTGGTTTTTAGCTAGTTTGTGTGATGCCGCCACCATTCAAGCTACGTGTGATATTGTGAGATCCAGTTTTCGGGACTTACAATTGGTATCAGAGCCTATTTGAACCTATGTCTAGGCTCAGATCTGATATCACACTGTTTCGGACTGCATCTGCTACTGTTTTTGAGACTTTTGGTGTTTCGGTTGCATCTCGGATCATCTAGTTGAAGATCTCAGATCATCTCGGATCATATCTTTGAAGACTCAAACCTATCTCAGATAGATTGTTTGCATTTCAGATTCATCTCGGATAAAACACTTGCATCTCGAACCTATCTTGAATCATCCCTGTTGAAGTTTGTCTATATCTCGAATCAGGTGCATAGTATCTCGAATCATCACCAATCATCTCAGATAAATCTACAAAGCATCTTGGATCAATCACTTTTCCAAGTTTGAGTACTGTTCCGAATTTGGGTACTGTTTCGGATTGTTCACTGTTCCAAGTTGACTTTCTCTGTTGACCATTTCGGATTAGACCTTTGGACTTGTCACCTTTAATTAAAATATAATTAGTTACTATTTGGTAAAACTAAAAATGATGAACCCGAACAGTGTTTTGACTGCTGCGGATCTCTCCAACGCTAACTTGGCTGCCATTTAGTCTCAAACTCTTGCACTGCATCAGGAACTCGATCAGATTATCGGCACGTCTACAAAAATACCAAGGCTGATGTGTGGAAATGATTACTTTGACTGGACTTTGCGTTTTGAGCAATATTGTAAGGCTAAGGAGCCTGGGTCTAGAGATGCATTCGGGATGGTCCTCGTAGCATTATTTATGCTACTAAAGATGATTTTCTCACTCAGATTCCGAAGCCTGAGAATCTGTGGACAGATTATGATCGAAGGATCAAAGACGATGATGATGATAAGGCAATGAAAAATCTTACAATGGCTCTTGATTCATCAAGCTAGTCTAAAAGATGATCAGTGTTGGCATCTCTATTACCAACAGTGGGATGAATCGCCAACTTCTGAACTCATTACTGAAAATCTAGGATTCTAAGGTCTCAATGATTAAGTGTACAACCAATCTGAATGAAGTCACACTCACCGAGCTGATCGCTACAATCAAGTTATACGAGATTGACAATTAGTAGAGAGAGTTAAATCACAAGAATTCAATGATTGCTGCTGGGATGATTAGTTCCAACACTGCCATAATGTCTCAGAGTCATCCTAACATTATTTTTAGCCCCATTCATGGAGTGTTGAATTGTAACCCAAATGTTGTTTTCAGTCCAATAACTCAAGGTCAGAAGACAACATATGTGTCCGACATGTCTCTTCCCAACGACTCAACTCCAACTACTCCTGCTCAACAATATCCTCAGCATGCTAATGTGGTTTTTAGTCTACGGAACCCTTCACCATCTCAAAATGTCTCATCTACTCCCCCCTGCAGAAAACCTAGCCTTTCTGACCAAGCAGAACGAAGAAAAGTTGGCTCTTGCAGCTTCTATGCTTAAAAGTCTAAACGCTTTTCTCGCAGGTGATCTTTTGCCCCAATCTTTTCTTGCAACAGAGATTAATCAGGTGGTCAAAGAAGACGTTGAAGAACTGGATGCTTCATCGAATTTAGCTATGGGAGCTTTTCGAGCAGAGAAATTTCAGGAGAGATACGGTCGTCATCCAATGTCAAACATTCGAACCGGATCTGTGGACAAACTGATGTGTTACAAATGGCATTAACTGGGACATTTTGCCTGGGATTTCAAGAAAATACTAGTGGGATATGAAGCGACTCAGGCTACTGCTGCTAGGAATTTAGAGAGAGAGTCATGGTCCCTGTCTCTCAAGCTCAAATTTTAGCTTCAACTTCAATTTCAACTAGCCAAGGAGGTACTGGAGCAGGAAAGGCACTGATGGCTTAAGAGTAACTTAGTTTCAGCTGAGTGGATGCTGCAGCACAAGTAGAGTCTCTCAAGATCTTGGAAGTTGGAGAAACTGTTCACCAATGCATGATGGCGCTAACTGAGGAACCCAAAACTCTTTCCGAAATGGTAAACTCTCTTTTATGTTCCCAACACTGTAGAAATAAAAGTGCACATATGAGAGCCCATAATTTTTCTCTAATTAGTGATTACAACAGTGCCATATCTGAGTACATTAGTCTTCGGGAGAACAATAAAATTCTCCATGAAAAGATTGATGCGCTAAAGAAGGATATAGCTCAGCTCCATTTGAACGTTAATCAACAGAAATGTTGGGTTCATGATTAAAAAAACAAATTAAATGCAAAAATTTTGGAATGGACTCTGTGAGATCTGAGCTGGAACTTCTCACTGGAAAGTATCAACAAATGAGTTAAACATTAAGAAATTCGATACTTCTAGCGACACAGGTCGTAATCTATGCAATACACAACTGGTATACAAGGAAAACAAGGGCAAAGGGTTGCGTTATACATAAGTTCCTCCGCCATATAATTATAATTATTCAAGAATGCCCACTACTGAACATGAAATGAAGAATTACGACACAATGTTGTATGGCAAGCCAAGTGACTACATTCCATGGGAACCTTTCAACCATAGAACGCTAGACCCACTGACTTTCCAAAGCCCATGTTAATCAAGAATGTTTAAGTAAATTAGTTGAAAATTTAAAACATGAAAAGGAGTCGATGGAAACTCCATTCGAAGAACCACAGGAAAAGCCATCAACATCTGATTCTGTAATCAATATTAATTGTTTTAGTGTATGTGTGGAGTCAGTGATAGTTGAGGAGCGGTCTGAAGTGGATAATGAACCACATCCAAATGATGCTGATAATTCGGATGTTTCTTTATGCGATAAACATGATATTTATGTTTGGAGCTATGTTTAGTATTTAGTTTTTGAGACTTAGGGTTTTACTGAGGAAGTTGTTAAAAATGAAACTTTAAATGTTGTGGTTTTTGATTCTGGTTGTGATTTAACTGTTTTTACCAGGCGAGTCTGGGGCATCAGATGCTGAATCTAAGATGTCTGTTTTGAATGATTTAGATAACTTTAAAAGTACGCCTGGCACCTCAGCTGATGCCTCAGATCTCTTTGAACAATGTGAAGTTGAAAATGTTATAGTGTCTGATTGTGTGAATGAATTTGTAGATAAACACGAGCTATCTAATGAATCTGTTAATCAGACTAAAGATTCTGGTATATGAAATAATGAGCAATATGTTTCGGATAGTCAAACCATTGTTGACAAAAATTGCTCATCATCTGGTAATCAAGAATTAGATAATCCTGAAAGCTTTGTGTCTGTAGAAACAGTTTCTAAAGAAACTGACTTAGTCGATACCAAAAGCTCAGTTTGGGAAAAATGGGTTTCTAATGAAACTAAGCCAGCAGGATATGTTCCTTCAAAGAGAAAGCGATCACGAAAAACCCGAAAACAAATCAAAAAGAAATCAAAAGAGGAAATCTCCTTAGATGTTGTTAATAAAAGTTAAAAGAAAAACCCATCTCAAAACCAACTGAAGCTAAGTTGAAGGGTAAAGTTATCGATACTCAGTCTTGTGCTGATGATTGTGAGCAGGTTTCATCCAAGAGTAAATATGCACACAAGAAATTAGCACCTAGTGGAAAGAAGAGAACAAATCAGCTTCCCAGAATAACAGAAACGGAACTAAGATTCTTTTTCTCGAAAAGACAAACTTGTTTCAATTGTGGAATTCTAGGGCATATAACTAGAAACTGTGTTCATTGTCCCCTCGTATCTTACCAATCTAGAAACACTTATCATCAGACGGTTCGCACCATCGACGTCATGAACATCAATTAACACAAGCAAAGCCTTCAGATGGAGACTAGAATCTAGAAAAGAAAATCAATCAAAGGCCTTCAAACACAAGTTGTTTCCAAAATCGGTCCAAGAAATTAAACGTAACTTCAGCCAACAACACTAACTTAAAAATATGGAAACCCAAAATTCCTTCTAGATCATAGTCTTTGTGTTCAAAATCGTCAAAATCCACAATTTCTTCATATCAAACCTCAAACTCTACTAAAAGTCATATGATCCTTCGTAGGTTTCGAAAATGAAGAGTGATGTCCAACCCAGATCGAAAATGGTTTGGGTTCCAGTTTCTCACTAATCCCGTTATGTGTGCAGGAACAACTATGGAGGGCTATCATCAGACTTTGGTTTATCGATAGTGGTTGTTCCAGACATATGATAGGGGACATCTCCTAGTTGAACGACATCAAAATCTCCGACTGCGGGCTTGTCAACTTTGCAGATGGAGAAACTAGAAGAATAACGATGAAGGGTACTGTAAAAAATAGAGTCCTCAGCTTCTCAGATGTCAATTATGTTCCTGAAAGCAAACACAGTCTCTTGAGCGTCCCTCAGATGTGCGACAAAGGTCTAGAAGTTCTCTTCAAAAAGGTGGATGTGTAATTTTGAAGCCGGGGATTGTTGTACCGGAGGATTGGTACCTGCTTGAAGCAGAATGTCATGGATTGGCTAGAGGAAAATCCCAAAGATGCTCGAATTCGACCTGATTGGTTATATGATTATTCCTCCTTGTTTAAATCATTCAATAGTTTGACTGATGTGATTATTAATGCATATGTCTCAAGTACAATGGCACCTAGTCCCATTAGAGTTGAAGATGATGTTTTACCACTATAGGAGGCTTTCAAGAAACCACTATTGATCCGCCTGAAAGCACTATTGATCCACCTGTGATTTACAACACTGTTGCATCAAATGAGGGGAGCAATCTGGGATAGTATCAGAAAGCTTATCAAATCTACAATTAAACTTGTAGGCTCCTGCTGTAGCAATTCCACATCGTGTTCCGCGAAACCATCCAATTGCAAACGTTATTGGTCCTATAACTGCTGGTGTACAAACCTGCAGTAGATCAGTAATCATTAATACATGCTTATATTCATGCTTCATTTCACAAATTGAACCTAAAAGCATTGATGTTGCTTTGTAGGAACTTGAATAGGTCGATGCAATGCACGAAGAGCTCAAACAGATTGAAAAATTAGGTGTATGGAAGTTGGTGAAGCTGCCTCAAGGAAAATGTGCTCTTGGAACATGGTGGGTTTACAGAAACAAACATGATGCCACTTGATGATAGTAAGGAACAAAGCGTGATTAGTTGTTCAAGGTTTCAAGCAAATTCAAGGTCTAGATTATGACGAAGTATACGCTTCCGTAGCAAGAGTTAAAGCCATTCGCATCTTCTTGGCATATACATCCGACATGGGATTTACCGTTTATCAGATGGATGTCAAGACGACGTTTCTTTATGGTTAGGCCAAGGAGGAAATTTATATTGCTCAACCCCCGGGGTTTGTAGATTTAAGGAAGCAAGGCTATGCCTACATGTTAGATAAGTCTTTGTACGAATTGCACCAAGCACCTCATGCATGGTATGCAACCTTAACAGAGCATCTGCTTGTAGATGGATATACCCGAGGGATGATAGATTAAACATTATTAAACGCGTTGACAAGGATCTCATCCTTGTTCAGATCTATGTTGATGACATTATTTTCGGGTCAACAAATGAAGATCTATGCAAAGAATTCAATGAAGTAATGAAAAAGAAGTTCTAGATGAGCTCATTAGGTGAAATGACAATGTTCTTGGGATTGCAAGTTCGACAAAGCAGTCATGGATTCTTTATTCATCAAGACAAATATGTTCAGGACGTTCTTGCAAAATTCGACATGATAGACACTAAGCCCATAGAGTCCCCCATTGCTGAACAGCCACTACTAAATAAAGACACTGAAGGTAGGCCGATTAATCCAACATTGTACCTTTTTTGGTTAAAAACGGTTTAAGAATAATGCAACCAAACTTTGATTGTGATGTAGAGTGCTAATGTGTTGAACTATTGTATGAATGAATGTGGAATGTAAACAAGTATGAACACAAGGATTTATATGAGGAAAAAGCCCTTGATCTTTAGAAGATCCCAGGCATAGAAAACCTCGGGTGATGGAAACTACCGATCACCAACTATATTGCGTAAAAATATTACAAAATAATCTTGAGCTTGTTACAATTGAATTCTAGTGTGTGTAATAGAGCAGTTTCGAGAGCAACAGGTGTGTGAGTTGTATACGTGTTGTATATCTTATTTCAAACTCAAAACCCATGATATAACTAGAAATATTTATCTAACTAACTATCCGAAAAATAGGCAAGTCTCCCACGATCACCCATAATGGCTATTACTTCACTTGCACGTGCTTGAATATAAGCATATTCCCCGACATTCCAGCATAGACCAAGTACATCTCGTAATATACCTGTGATATATAGGAAATAATTATTAGTCAACATAGATAATAATAATGATCCTTAATCCTCAGACTGCATGAACCACACATTAAAGATCCATGATCTAGGTCAAATCTTAGGATACATGATCCACATTAGTAAAATCAATGCCTTAACAATTGCCCCCAAATACAGCGGATATAACACACAACCAATCTGCCATATTTCCGTTGGAATATGACTAGCCGTTATACCAAGTAACTAGCTGTTGTGAGTCTGACGTCATGATGGGACTAGCTGCAACAAACATCATTATATATAGGATAGAGATAGAGTTTGAAAAACCATTTAAGATCGAGAATCCCCCATTTAAATCTTCATCCCGAAGACCCTTAAGGTATTCTTTCTCTCTCTCTTCTTTATTCCATGGCGAAAATGGCCACTCGTTCCTCTCCAAATAAGGATCAGGAACATGATAGTCCACCTAAGAGTCAAAACCTTCTACAAAATCCTTCCTCAGAGCTATGTAGATTCATGGATCCTGAAGTTGTTCAAGTTGTTTCCCTTGGGGAACCGTCTTCAGAGCTTTTGATTCTTCACTCAAAAGCGACTCTGAATTCTCTATCTGGGTTTGTTTCCCTGCTGCACCATTCTAGATCGGTTACACTTACCCTTTTCCAGTATTCACCCAAAGTTTCTTCACCCGAACCGGCTTGTGCTACAGTCAGGCGATGCCGATCCTGTGGAGGGTGTTGTACACTCTTGAACAAATCATAAGCGATGAGGGTTTGAGTTTCACCCTTTTTTAACTCCCACACTTGTATAACCTCGAATCTCATGGATCTCGCCGGTTTCTTTTCAAAGATAAACCTCAACAGCTGCTCCCACTCAAAACCACCAAAAATGACACCAACTAGAAAACCAGTTCTTCTTTGTGAGGAAGAAACTATTCCTTTAGGGGATAGCATTCCAAAAAAGTGGAATTTGAAGGGTAGGATATAGGATCCTTGTGTTAGAAATATAGAGAGTCCTTTTCTTTTTTGTAAGGATAACTGATCCTGTTTTGTTCACTTGTGTAGTGACCAACTTTGATTCTCTCACTGAATCTCAAGGAACTATAGGAAGAATAGCTGCATTCTGGGTATTGGATACGACGGTTAGAACGTTCAAGCCAAAAGCAAAGGATTTAGAAGATACCAGCTCCACCTCCTTCACAATGTCAAGTAAGTATCCATGTATGATTATAAAAAAATAAATAAAATTAAAGGATCACGAATAATTATCTTTATTTTGTCTGAATAGGTGCTGCTAGATCCTTATCAAAATCTACCTCAGAGTTTAGCCTTGGAGATATCAACAACATAAGAGAGAGCTGGCCAAAGGCCAAAGCCAACCGGAGCCCAAGGTCATGACCACCTGTGCCAAGGCTGGGTCCAAGAGGAAGAAGCCAAGCGAGTCTGCTTAAGATACCCTTCAAATAGAGTAGCAAATCCATGACTTTGTCACCGAGGTAAGGATCACTAATCCTGACCATCAATCTTATCTCTTCCTAAGGATCATTGATCCTAACCATCCCGTGTTATTATTTGTAGAAGCTTGCCTAAATCCAGGCTATTGGAGGCTGCCGATGAAGCCAAGGTCTCGGCAGCTCAAGCCATTCTCCAGGCAAGGATAAAAATATTCCAAGAGGCTATGGATCCTGCCTTTGATAGGTCTGAATGGGATTTGTTAGGTGGAGGTAGAGACTCCTAGAGCTTAGTGGCGAAGAGGAGCCTGAGCCGGTGCAAATGCTGGAAGCCGAGACTAGCTAGGCAAAGGAGATGGTCGAGGTGGTAGGAGCTGAAGGTGGCAAAGCAGGTGGTGGTGCAGCTGAAGGTGGCAAAGCAGGTGGTGGTGCAGCTGAAGGTGATGCTACAGTAGTGGGCAATGAAGGATAATATAGATGAGGCCTGAGCCCACTTTTTTAGGATATTTTGTTTTTGGTTGTTTAATTTTGAACAATTTATGGTTTGTAATTCTGAACAATAGTTTCTATGGTAAGGATCCATGATCCTTAAGACAATAGGGAGAGTGGCAAAGGTGGAAGGGTCCTTCTGTTGTAGAGGATGAAGCCTTTGACGCCCCTCACTTTTATTTTCCTTCACTTGATGAACAATTAGTATGGACACCCTTTATCAACTCAAGTAGACGGGCCACGTTTTGCTGGTAGAAACTTGGGTTGATAATTTTGATAATCGTATAATGGGGTGTTAATAAAAGTTACAACCTTTTATCTACACCTTATGTTGTACTGTTATTTTTGAAATGCTATTTTGATATGTTTATGTATATTAGCTTTATTTTACCAAACTTAGAGAATTTCATTTGTAAAAAATACACCAATTCTCTATCATATCAACTTTGGAAAATATAAGAAGTTATATGATATATGAAAAATATCATATGTCTAGGGTGTAAATAACGATGAAAATAACTAAGGATAAAACATACCAGAGAATTCAAGTTAGGATTCTATATCCTTAAGACTTACAATTGCATAAACAGACCATGGACATCGGATAAGGTTTAAGGATTCAGGATCCTTAGTTGCAAACCTTTAAAGCCTCAAGAACCTGTAAAAAACAACTTGGGACTAAGCCAAATATCCTAGGGAAAAGCCCAAATAAACTTGGGACAAGCCATAAAACTAGGGACAACCTAAAACTAGGGTCTGGCCCAAACTGGGGACAAGTCCATGTAAGTGACATGAAAATGTCAAAACCTTAGCAAACGTGAAAACGTTAGAAACTTTAGGATAACGGATATATGGTATGTCTACCATTATACTTGAGATCCTACATATGGCAAACATCAATGAAATTGTCAACCACTAAAGCATATAATGGTCTCATTGCCTCGAACCATAATTGGGTAAGCGTGCGCTACTGGCGGGGTGTCAAAATCCAATTCATGAGAAAGGTGAAAAGCATTAAACTTTCGAAGGTATAAGATACCTTAAACGTGGGAGAGAGGGGGGCCAACCGTTTGATCCTCTGTAAGAAATGTTAAAACTCTATAAAAGCTCAAAACCTGCTAAAAATGGATGTTAAATGCTCAACATCCTTTCCTTATTATGAATAATATAAAAAGAAAGAGAGTGAGAGTAAGATGTTACCGAAGTAAGGATCATACATCTATTGAGGATCCTTGATCCTTCATAAGAACACAAGAATCACTAGGGATCCAAGATCCTTCTTACATGAAGTATTTCTTCAAGTGAACAACATTCCAAGCTATTGGTAGGAGATCGGCATCCATAGTTAATCAGCGATATGCCCCCTTTCCAGATTCTCCTTCTATCAAGTAGGGACCTTCCCATTTTGGCGGTAACTTAACATCAGTCGGGTTTTTAGTGTTTTAGAATGCTTTCTTTAGTGCCAAATCACCAACTTGAAATCTTCTGATCATGACAGTCTTTTTCTATGCCTCAGCCATCCTTGTTGATAACTAGCCATCCTTATTCTTGCTAAATCTCTGAGCTCATCCACAATAACTAGGTCTTGGGTGAAGTTCTCAGCATTTATTTCAAGATCACGGATGCTTGTTCTGGCTGTAGGAACCACCATTTTTATAGGGATCAGTGCCTTAGTCCCAGAGAATAGGGACAATGGAGTCTTGCCTTTGGCATTCTTTAGAGTTGTAATATATGCCCTCAAGACATACAGTAGCTCTTCAGCCCACTTCCCTTTCTTGGATCTAAGCTACTTCTTTAAGTTGTTGATGATAATCTTATTGCTTGATTCTGCTTGACCATTAGGTTGTGTGTGAACTGGTGTTGATGTTATCTTCCTAATCCCCCAATTGTCATAAAAGTTAGTAGTCTACTCCCAATAAATTGGGATCCATTATCTCAAATAATTTCAAAAGGAATTCGAAATTTAGTAATAATATTTCTTTTAATGAAGGATATGACTTCCTTTTCTCACTTGAACAAAACCCTCCACTTCTATCCATTTGGAGAAGTAATTAGTCAAGGCTAGCATAAATACTTTTCCTCCTGGAGCCTTTGGATGTTTCCCAACTACATCCATTCCCTATTTCATGAATGGCCAAGAGGAAAGTATTGGATATAAAGGCTCTGCTGGCTGATGTAAGATGTTGCTATGCCTCTGACAGGCATCATATTTCCTGGCGTATTCCACGACATCCTTTTTCATAGTAGGCTAATAATAACCTATTCTGAGGATCCTTGAGAATAAAGATCTGCCTCCAGTGTGATTTCCACAGTCTCCTTCATGAAAATCCTTCAAGACTTCTTGAATTTCTGGATCCTCGATGCACCTCAAATAGGGACCTGCAAGAGATCTCTTGTATAACATGTTATTCAATATAGTGAATTGAGATACCTTAATCCTAAAGGCTGGGATTCTCCCGATGGTAATTTCCCCACTCTAAATATACTTCACAATTGGAAGGATCCATGATCCTGAATTAGGCTGCACATCACTAGGTACAACTATAATATCCTCAACTATCTCCAATGCTTCATTTTCCTCAATTGCAAGAGACAGAATATGGATAATAGGTATCCTCACATCCTCAAGTATTTTCAAGGATGATCCTAGGTTTGCTAAGGCATCTGCCTCTGCATTCTCTTCTCTAGGCACCTGGTTAAGCTAAAAGAATCAAAACCATTTGCTAGTTTTTTAACAATTTATAAATATTTGATTAATTCTCACACCTCACATCAAATGAGCCATTGTAATGGTTAGTAAGTAGCAATGAGTCTATGTATACTTGAAGATACCTGATCCTCATCTGTTTAGCTAACTGCAAACCGGCTATTAGGGCCTCATATTCTGCTTCATTGTTAGTTGTCTGAAACTCACAAGCAATGGATTGGAGTATTATGTCCCCTAGTGGCGATTTTAGTAGTATGCCTAGTCTAGTTCCCTTAACATTTCAGGCTCTATCTGTGAAGAGTATCCAAGGATCCCTGGTCTCCTCAAGTTGTTGGACCTCTAATTCAGCTTCTCTTTGTAGATCACTACTGAAATCAGCCACAAAGTCTGCCAAAGCTTGAGATTTAATGGCAGTCCTAGGTTCATACTTAATGTCATATGCACTAAGTTTGACTGCCCACTTCACCATTCTACCCGAACTTTCAGGTTTCCTAAGAACATTCTTAGTAGGAAAGTTAGTTTTCACAATAATTGTATGTGTTTCAAAATAATGTCTAAGTTCAGTGGAAGCCATAATCAATGCAAGAATTAATTTTTCTAAATGAGAGTACCTGGTTTCAGCATCAAAAAGGATTTTACTTAGATAATATACCGGATGGCTTTGCCTCTGCATTCTCTTCTCTGGGCACCTGTGTTAAGCTAAAAGAATCAAAACCATTTGCTAGTTTTTTAACAATTTCTAAATATTTGATTAATTTCTCACACCTCACATCAAACGAGCCATTGTAATGGTTAGTAATTAGCAATGAGTCTAGGTATACTTGAAGATACCTGATCCTCATATGTTTAGTTAACTGCAAACCGACTATTAGGGCCTCATATTCTGCTTCATTGTTAGTTGTCTGAAACTCACAAGCAATGGAATGGGGTATTATGTCCCCTAGTGGCGATTTTAGTAGTATGCCTAGTCTAGTTCCCTTAACATTTCAGGCTCTATATGTGAAGAGTATCCAAGGATCCTGGTCTCCTCAAGCTGTTGGACCTCTAATTCAGTTTCTCTTTGTAGATCACTACTGAAATGAGCCACAAAGTCTTCCAAAGCTTGAGATTTAATGGCAGCCCTGGGTTCATACTTAATGTCATATGCACTAAGTTTGACTGCCCACTTCGCCATTCTACCTGACATTTCAGGTTTCCTAAGAACATTCTCAGTAGGAAAGTTAGTTTTCACAATAATTGTATGTGTTTCAAAATAATGTCAAAGTTCAGTGGAAGCCATAATCAATGCAAGAATTAATTTCTCTAAATGAGAGTACCTGGCTTCAGCATCAAGAAGGATTTCACTTACATAATATACCAGATGTTGTTGGCCTTCGTGATCCTTAGCTAACACCACACTTACTACCTTACCTGAAACAACAAAGTATAAGGATAACGGCTCACCATCCTCTGGTTTCATCTGGGTTTGTGCTGATGATAGATAATCCTTTCAGCTTCATGCTTCTCGGTCCACTCGAATTTCTTATTCTTCATTTGAATGTCATAAAAATCCTTTCACTTTCCTAAGGATTTAAAATGAATCTATTTAGGGTCGTGATCCTTCCTGTCAATCTCTTGATATCGTTGGCATTGGCAGGGGATTTGATGTTCACAATTGCTTTTATCTGTTCAGGAGTAGCTTCAATCCCCTTTTGGTCACCATGTATCCTAGGATTTTTGTAGCTTTGGCACCAAAATGGCACTTTGAAGGATTTAGCTTCATGTTGTATTAGTCAAGGATATTGAATGCTACTTCAAGATCCTTGAGATGATCTTCTACTTTCTTAGACTTGACCACCAAGTCATCTATATACACTTCCATAGTGTCTCCAATCTGTTCCTTGAACATCATGTTCACCAGTATTTGGTAGCTGGCACCTGCATTTCTCAGTCCAAAAGGCATTACAATATAACAATATATGTTGTAGGATTGTTTTGTCCAATAACAAAGGTCCTAATTTGAGTATCTAGTCCATACGCACAAAATTCATATGAATTAGTGACAATTAACAAGATTATTTCATCAATTAACTTATGTTATTCAATGTTTAATAGTTACAAATAACCAAGAAATCCCACAGAGCTTTGCTATCTCAGTTGTAAAAGTTCTACACACTAACACATCACACAACCTACATATAGACATACTACCTTCGTGCGAGGGTAGTTAATCTTTGCACGAAGGTAATTTACCTTCGTGCAAAGGTAGACTCACCTTCAAGCGAAGTTAAATACAAACAACGTAATTTCTAACGGTTTTGCCCTATTACAAATATAGACACATCCCTAAGACGTAGGAAATATAAATTATGCAATGTAGTTTACTTTGTTGAACGAGATCACACCATTAGAAAGTCTCCCTTCTCCAACAATTCTCCCACCTTGATTTCCCCTGAACCCTACATAGCCTCCGCGAATAGACTTAACATCATAGACTAAGGCCAACATTCATGTCATGTGACGAGAAGCTCCATTATGTATTATCCATTTTGATATGATTGACTTTAGGAGCCCCTAGACATGTAAATAAGCAATTACTTAAACACTGAACACAAGCCTTCTCGATCTTGGGTGGGTTCAAAATATCAAACGTTGGAACTTTGATATTAACATTCTGTTTAACTTCAAATTTAACAGGTGTTTTGATTTCTACAGAAGATGTTTTGGTTTTAACCACCGAAGTTTATTTTTTTAGAATTCCCTTCTTCAAATAAAATTTTGAATCCTTTTGTTTGGTTTTGGTTGAAGTTTCACCAATTTTAAACTTTGAAACATTTGGAACTGTTGGTTTCACAATTTTGTTGGATTCGTTATTTCTTTTAAGATCTATTTTGGAACAAACGCATGTTTCTTTTGTTTCACATCTTCTGTGGATCTTTGCGTTGTAAACAAATTTTGAGTTGCTTTGAGTACAATGTCGTGCATGGAACTCGTCGTTTGATTCTTCCTTTCCCAACCTTTCTTTTTCACTTACCGTGCTTGATCCAAACACAAAATTTACTTTCTTTTGAAAATTTGATTTTTTGAAACTTATCATTTTTCTCCTTAACCTACCCCTACCCTTTACGCTTGTTTTTAGGATAATTTTTACCTTTCCAATTATTTTTACTAAAATTTTTGGGTTTAGAGTAGTAAGACTCAATTAAATTTTCCACTTTAGAAAGATTGATTTCTGTTAGCTTAAACACTTGTTCTACTTTCTCAAGATTCACATTTTGAATCAGAAATTCTTGATCAGAATATAGTTTGTCCGATCCTTTCGTGGTATAAGCAACCAATGTAGAATCATCATCCGATCTAGATTTTGTTTATCAAGATAATTCTTGTGAAAGCTCTACTCATTTTCAGAAGGTGAACTTGAACTTGTTTTCTCCAAATTCGACTCAACACTTTCATACTATGTGCTATCACTTTCACTTCCCAAAGTCTTTTCAATTTCTGTTTTAACCACATCAGATTCACATTCATCATCTAATTAGTGTATATTACATCAATGCTCGGGCACCTCATTTTTCTTTTCAGTTTTCAAATTTAGATTAAGCGTCTTTTCCACCCCTGATGGCTTCTTTCTAGCATAGCTTTCCCCACATGGGTGGTGGAACACAGTTGTAACCAACACTTTTGTTCTTACCTTTCTTATCATCTTCTTCCTTTTTAATTTTCGGAAGAATATGATCAATGACATATGAACTGATGGAGTAATTGATTAACAATTTGTTAACCATTTCCGTTTCGATTTTCATTTTTTCAAGTTCATTTTTAAATTCAGTAATTTTGTTCATATGAATGTTAATTTTCATTTGTTAGCCATAAGAGTTGCTTTAAGCATCGACAAAGTTGCACTATCTTCACTGTTAACTTTCTTATATTGTTTAATTGCTTTAGATAATTTTTCATAAGCTTGTTAAGTTTCATTATAATCACTTGACAAATTATTTGAATTTTTTTTAATTCAAAATAGTTTTTATCTTTCTCGACACATTCCTTGCAAGGTTCTTGGCATCTCCTGCATGGGTTTTCAACCTCAACAGCCTGAACTTTAACAACCTCCCATACCGACTCTTTAACAAATTAAGTCACTGACTCTTCCTTGACTTTATCAGAAACTACCTCTTTAAGGTTTACCATCATTCCTTTGTTTGCAATCTCGGTCAAATTCTCAGCATTCATCTCTTTTTCCACATCTATCAATTCCGCACAATCAGGCTTTGATTCCTCTTCTACTTGCACTTGATTTCTTGAATCAAAATATCCTGCTATAGAATGGAAACATATTAGGTGGAATCAGATTTCTAAAAGCATTCTGTAATATATTCTCTTCTTCAGCATGTTATTCATGAACATATCCTTCAAGAACAGCTTCCTCAAGAACTTCATCGAATACTGCTTCAGAATAATCTTCTAGTTCAGGCTCTTCAATTATCTCGACGAGAAGTGCACGACTTTCGATTTTAGAAATGTACTTGCTCCATTTAAATCCTTCATTTTCTTGGGTGACTACTAAAGCTTTGTCTTTAGCATTAGATGGATCGTTTTCTATTCAAATCATTCTTGAATTTGATTGTGGCGGTGATGGCTTATGATAGATAGCTTTCTTGTAGTAATCGTCACCAAAAGGACTTTGATTACTGTTGACTTCTCAGTTAGTACATTCCCGTTTGAAATGTCCTTTCTCTAAACATCTAACACATGTAACCTTTGACTTGTCAAATCCAAGCTTCCCATCCAAACCTTCCAAGCAATTTTTCCCGTAATCTCTGAGCTCTGCAGATTATAAAAGCCATGCACTATTTAATATCGATCATCTCTAACTCTTTGGAATCTATCTGATTATAATCTTCCTTGGTCATATCTAGATTTCCTATCTTCCCAGCAACCAGGCTTTCGTAAGATTCAAGAACAAATGTGAGCAACGACATGTGATGATTGGCGGTATATTCATTAAAATCTTGTGCGTTTTGGAGATTCACAGCTATGTACACTGTAATATCCTCTGGTTTGAGTTAGATTGACCAGATTGTTGACTTATGAAACTATTTTAGCTCTGTGAAGACTGAGATGTTTTGGATGAATTTGGTACAAAGCTAGAAAATGATTGAAAACCGGATTGATTAGAAGATGGGCTTGCAAAACTATCAGCATTGAAGGCGGTTTGTACTTTCGGACTTTGAGTACCAACATAACTGCCTTTAAAGTAAAGATTTACATCTTGTTGCATTTGAGCACCTTTTGATTTAGCCATCTTCTTCATTTGTAGTTCATGGCCTTCGAGCTTTTCTATGAACTTTGATGGGTTGTAACCACTATAGTATGCACCATTTTCCAGAATCGTCAAGTACGTAGTCCACACTCCCTCAGGAAAAGCATATGCCGACATGTCGACTAACTCGTCATTTGTTTTCTGAATTCCCAACCTCTTCATTTGAACAACTAGGTGAGAATAAGGCTCGATCAACTTCTTCATAGTTTCACCTTTCAAAAGGTTGAAAATATCGAACTCTTTTCTAACTGTGCCTTTGTGCTCTTCCTCAGTTGTGGACTTCCTTGGAACTTCAACCTTAATGCATTCCATAATGATTGTGAATTATCATCATGTTGCAGCAATGCTAAGATATCTTCTTTGATTGATTGTTGCAATATGCTCATCATTTTCTTCTCATTGACAATTTTTTCTTTTTTAGCCGTTGTGAAGTGGGTCAACGTCTTCTCCAATTCATTTTCCGTAATTGGTGCGGTATATTTTTCTTCTATAGCAAACCAACACTTAAAATGATTTGCTTGCACCTAGTTAACAAACTGTTCACTCCAATTGTCACAATCTTCCAAATTCATCAACGTTGGGGGTTTCACCATTATCCCCATTTCGTTCTCCAAATTCAGATTATGTGCGACTGCGGCTGATACATTAACAGTTGACGTAGCAAACATGTTGTAAAATTTGTTCTCCATTTTACCAACCTGAAACAACGTTAAATGCTAAAACGATTAAGATTTTTGTTCGAGTGAAGTAAAAATGTCAAAAATTGATTTATCTTCATGCGAAGGTAAATGATTTTTAAACCTTCACAACTTTTATTTTCGTGTGAAGATAAAATCATGTTCGTGCGAAGGTAAAGTTATGTTCGTGCGAAGGTGGGTTCAAAACTTGACAATTTTTGCAATTTTCGACATGAATTCGTTTGTTTTCAGCTCTGATTTTCTCAAGGATTTACTAAACATGTTTTTTACGTATTATACTTGAAAATCAGTTTATTTTGACCATGGATTCATTTTAAAAAGTGAAAAAGAAGAAGAATGACTAGAATAAGAAGTCTTCTAGGCTGAATCTTGAACAATTGTCTTCAAATCCGGCAACTTGAGCTCTGATACCACTTGTAGGATCATTTCGTCCAATAACAAAGGTCCTAAATTGAGTATCTAGTCCATACACGCGGAATTCATATGAATTAGTAACAATTAACAACATTATTTCATCAATTAACTGATTTAATTAAATGTTTAATAGTTACAAATGACCAGGAAATCCGACAGAGCTTTGTCGTCTCAGTCGCAAAAGTTCTACACACTAACACCTGACACAACCTATATATATATAGACACACTACCTTCGTTCAAGGGTAGTTTATCTTCGCACAATGGTAATTTACCTTCATGCGAAGGTAGCTTCACCTTCAAGTGAAGTTAAATACAAACAACGTAATATCTAACATTTTAACCCTATTACAAATATAGACACGTCCCGAAGACATAGGTAATATACGTTATGCACCAACATATGCTGATAGGAGTCATGAATGTTGTATCCTCTTGATAAGATGGTTCCATCTGAATATGTTGAAATCTAGGTGATGCATCCATAAAAGTTAGCAACTCATGTCCTACTGTTGCATCCACCATGGAGTCAACGTGTGGTAATGGGAAAGGATCCTTGGGACATTTCTTATTTAAGTCTGTAAAGTCAACACATACCCTCCAGTTTCCATTTTTCTTTTGAACTACCACTACATTGGCTAACCATCTTGGATACTTAACTTCTCTAGTCATACCTACATTCAAGAGTTTGTCTACCTCTTCTTGGATTGTTAAGGTTCATTCCAGGTGCAAATTTTCTTCTTTTTTGATGAATTGGCCTGAAAGATTTATTAATTCAAAATTTATGTGATAATATCTTTACATATACATGTCAATCCTCGTGCTTCCAAGCAAAGGTAGACTTTCTTCTCTTAAGGAAGGATACTAGATCCTGCTCTCCCAGATCCTATGAAGACTTTGTTTTCAGGATCCCGAGAATCCAAAATTACATCTTTGGTGTCTTGTTCTGCTACCTCCAGGACATTCCTTGGAGGTTCCTGTGATTGCTATGCCGTTCTTGGTTGTGATGCTGGTTTTATAAAAGAGGTGTAACAACCTTTGCCTCTTGTTGATCACTTTCTGTCTTCAGTACCCCCCAGGTGTCACTATCTTGAAACATAGATGATAAGTAGAGGGAACAACTTTCATATCATGTATCCAAGGCCCGCCAAGAATCACATTGCAACAGGACAAGCAATCAACAACACAACATTTTTGTATATAGTTTACCCCCTCAATGTAGATTGGGAGTTTGATGTCCCCAAGCGTGTTCTTTATCTAGCCGCTGAATCCTACAAGGACAGATGATCTCGGAACTATTTTTGTCTCTAGGATGTTCATTCTTTGAGGACTTCTAGTTGAATAATGTTCACGGAGCTCCCTCCATCAATAAGGATCCTGCGAACAAAGTGGTTAGATATAAATAAATAAATGACTAAACCATCATGATGAGGATCCAAAATATCAACACGATCGTCCTCATCAAAGGATATGATTTTCTGCTGAGTCAGGGTGGAGGCTCGGATAAGCTTGTCCCTGTTTTCCAGCGTCGTTTCCTTAGCATGTCTCTTTGCTGCAGAGAATGAGGTTCCACACATATCGGAGCTTTCGGAAATGAAGTTAATGATTTGAGCGTCTGCAGGTGGTGCAGGCGGGTACTTTTTCAGGATCCTGGATCCTTGATTTCTTCCTTCCAAGAAGCTCTTTCAAGTAACCTTTACTGAGTAGGTAACCTATATCCTTAATTAGTGCAATGTATTCATCAGTAACGTGGCCAAAGTCTTCGTGGTATCCACACCACTTGTTGATTTATCCTTGTTGGATGTAGACTTTTCATTCTTCTTGGGCCATCTAGCCTTTTCACCTAGATTTTGCAAAGGAAGAAATAGTTCACTATTGTCAGATTAAAAACAATATTTAGATATATGAGTATATTCCTCCTCATCTTCCTCTTGTTCAACTTAATGAACATTTTGATTGTCATGATTAGAGTATTGCTTGGATCGACTGTTCTTGTAGAAGGATCCTTGCTTCTCTTATTTCGACGATCCGGATAACTTGTCTTGGATCCTTTTGTCATCCTCTAGTCGAATGAACCTTAAGGCCCTGTTCCTTACTTCATCTAAGTTCCTACAGGGTGTCATAACAAGATCATCATAGAAATGAAAATCCTTTTGTAGTCCATTTTAAATGCTTCCACAGAAGTGGCAACGTCTAAATTTAGGATTTCTAAGGACTCTCTACCAAATTTAGTAACATAATCTCTAAATGATTTGTTGGTGCATATTTGTGACAACAGCTTAGATTTGGTCTTTGGATATCCTGTTATTGGTAGAACATAATTGTTAGCGGGTTTAGTATTGTAGTAGTTAATTAGAAGTGGCTCGGCCAAACCATGCCCTCATTATAGGGAGTGGTAGGCGAATTGGGCCTAGACCAATTTGCAGCTCATGTGATTAAACCCTAGCCCAATTGCATACTTGTCTCTATATAAACAAGGTTTTGCATTAGGGTTAAGGTTACTTAGTTAGTCACTTCAGAAAGAGTTGAGAGAGAATTCGTAGATAGATTGGCTTGGACGAATTCGTGTGATCTAAATGTAATCGTTGTGATGATAGTCAATAAAGATCGGGTTTATTTTGATTTCTGTTCCTACTCGTATATCTGTGATAATCTGGTCTAGAGGATTCCTTACTCTAGATTGGATTGCCGATTCTATGAAGATCCATACGGATTAGGGACATACAATTAGTATCAGAGCATTAGGCTCTTGTTTTGCTTGGTTCGGAATCGTTACTACAGAAAAAGTTGGGTTTTTGGACGTTTTGACGGCTTTTCTAGGGTTTTTGTTGCTGTTTTGGATAAACATCAAGCATTTCGGATAGAAAGCATACATATCGGATCATGAGTGAAGCATCTCGGATCAGAAAATTTGCATCTCGGATCAGAAAACTTGTGTTTCGAATCAGATTAGTGCATCTCGGATCATTGGTGTAGATCTCGGATCATCTCGGATTGCATCATGGATCAAAACCATGTATTTCGGATAAACTGGGAAGCATCTCAGATAAACTAGGAAGCATCTCAGATCATAACAGTGCATCTCGGATCTTTGGTATTGATTTCGGATCATCTCGGATCATCTCGAATGCCATCTTGGATCACTATTCCAAATCGCATCTTGGATTGGCATCTCGAATCACTGTAGGTCCCCTAGTCCTTATGGATCTTGACAGAATCGTCTATCTAATCTAGTGTGCGGAAACCCCTAGAACAGATTTCACGAAAACAAGAACATGAACACAAGCAATCACTTTCAAACTGTCTTCTATTGATTATCCAACTCAATGGTTTACAATCAATTCAAGACTCTCTATAAACCTCTCAACCTTTCTCTGTAAATTTCTTACACTCCTTTCTATCTCCAACCAACAACACTAAACCCTAATGCACCACATGTATACATACTACATGTTTGCATACTAGGCTTTATATTGGGCTAGGCCATTCTCCAAGCCTGTTACAACTCTAAACAAGCTAAACACAAATGCTAAGCCCAATACAAAATATCCAAAGACTAAACTAATAAACTATTAAGCTGTTGTCACAAATATGCACCAACAGACTCCCCCTTGACAATAGCTTCATAGTGTAATTTTGTCTTCAAACATCTTGTAATCTTTTTGTCTTTGGATAGCTTCAGCTACACACAGATTCTGACATTAACAGACTCCCCCTTTGCTGATGCTTCAAATCTCCAAAACTTTCATTCGTTGTAGATTAGCGAACTAGCATTCTCTGGTTAAGCTCATATCACCAAATTCCTTTATATCTCCCTTTGCAATGTAGTAGAAGGATCCTACCATGCATCTTCACACATCCATTCTTAAAATGTACTTTACTTGTATTCTACAATTCATTTTGATAACTGCATCAATCTGTTTAGAAATACAAGCAAGTAACTCGAAAAACCATTAGTTCTTTTCCACATTAAAGATAAACCAATATTTTATCTTATCATGCAAAAATAACACTTTATCAGTTCAAACTGGGAGACTTTAAAAACAAATCTTTTTGTATTTTAGATTTTCTGAAAACAAATAACTAACAAGAAAATAAACACTCTATTTTTGTGAGAATCACCGTTAAGAAGATCATATCAGCACCATCAAACTGTTTTCACACTAATTGATAATTCTTTATGCAACATCCATGAAAAGCAGTTCAAGACGATTACCAGTATTGTTTATCCACTTAAACAAAATTCATGAACATTTCAAGTACCATTACCTCGTGATCTGTTTAGATAATTTATACTGATATACTAGTGTGTCCCACTTCAGGACATACCCCCTGATCAGGGTATGCACAAAAATTCATCGTAGTAGGTGAGTATGCTGAAATTCATCCTTTTGTATTACAACGTTAGACAATTGGTGATAAGCTCAGTACTTCCGTACAGCAAAGAGACCAATATCCAACGAGGGTTAGGACGAATACCAAATTTTGGTACGAATAATGCAATTTGCACATTTGAATGACTCTTTAGGAGAGCTTCTTCAATTTTTGGGATTTGGCATTTTAGCTCTTTTAAGATATTCTGGTTGTACCTAGGTCAGCATATATCTGGATGCAGCAGAAGGACAACCTTGATACCCGGATGAAATAACGATATAAAGACCTAAAACCTCAGATTTTTGCAATCTATCAACGCAAGATTTAAGGTTATAAAACCATACGCCACTGATATGTTACCCACTCATACATAGTTTATTATATGTGTATCACAAAGGTAAGTTGATTATTTCATGCCTTTTGCCTACTGGTACATCATATGATAGAGCTGCTATCACACTTAAGCATTTCTAATTTTAATTTCAGTGTGACAGTCTAACTTGCTGATGTACTATCATTTCTTCTTTTCCACACAGTGAAAAACTGATTTTTGATTTTCTATTTTTTTATGTTTTTGATTTTTAAAAAGCAGTAAATCTATTTACAGAATTCTTATGGAAAACTTTAAACTTTTCAACTTACTCCCCCTAAACTCACGCACTAACTAACACTCTTTTTGGCTTAGGGAAATTTCTCCTCCTAAATTTTTGTTTTTATGGAGTAAGGTCTTAAAAAAACGGAAATTTACATACAAACAGACTCCCACTTCAACCTGACAAAAGGTTTTTCACTGTTAGTAAACATATTCTATCAAAGAAGTAAATAATTTGTTGCCATGGGTAACCTACTATTCACCTCAGATGTTTTACAAGAATAACCACCGTTGAACACATCAACAGTCCTTCTTGGCCATCATGCACACACTCAACAACTTAGTTAGACTGGGGGACCCAAGCCTTAAAGGTCTTGGGTCGTCCAGATTCATCAACCACTGAAACATCCATCCAATATCCATCACATCCTACTGGTGTCTTGGATGTCTTCCAAGTTGTTGAACAAGATTTATAATTTCCACGAGGTCTTTGATCGTTAGAGTTCCAATAAACTCTCAGATTTGTTGACCTTTGAAAATTATTATCTCGAAACCTTCTTCTCCCTTTATCATAATCTGAACTTTGAAAAAATTTTGGATTGTTATGAACATTTGAATTACTAAAACCCCTATATTCGTTTCTTCTTTGAAAGTTTCGATTTCCAGAAGTTTGGTATCGATTTTGATATCCAAAATTTTTACTTTGAAAAGAATTTGATTGGCCATTATCATGATATGATTTAGGAGAGGAGTTTCTTGAACCAACAAATCTTCTTGATGTTGAAGGTTTAGGTTGAAATCTCGGTTGATTTGTCTGAAAACTGGATTTAACATTTTTATTCGAACCAACCTGATTTCCATCCTTAACCTCAACCTAAGCCTCCACTTGCTTACCCTTTTTAAAAGGACAACAACTAGCCACATGCCCTTTGTTGTGAAATTTAAAGCATGATCTCTTCTTAAAAGTTTTCTTTCTATTAGATCCCTTTTTAAATGAGTTAACTATTTTGTCTTTAGTATCCTCATCCACTTTATGAGGTGTACTATTAGACCTAACAGATTCTTTCAAAGAGCCTGGATTAGGTATGTCAACTGTTATCGGATCCACTATAGCTGGTATAGTAGGAACAAAAATCTGTTAGCTCATTCTCATTTGGTAAAAAGGAG
This sequence comes from Scalesia atractyloides, assembly GCA_947069175.1. Taxonomy (NCBI): domain Eukaryota; kingdom Viridiplantae; phylum Streptophyta; class Magnoliopsida; order Asterales; family Asteraceae; genus Scalesia; species Scalesia atractyloides. Next base: position 19,496,672 of record CAMTDV010000026.1, read on the forward strand.
TAATCCTGATCCTCAGAAGATAAAGATTTACTAAACCCCATCCCCGTTTTATCACTACTCCTTTTCAAACTTTTCTGAATTTGAGTCCTGGCTAACAAGGATTCTCTAAATTTGTCTAACTTTCCATGAAGTTCAACAATTTTAGCCTATGCACCAGCCAATTCTGTGCACTTTTCAGACAGCTCGTTAGTCTTATCCTTCATAGTTTCATGAGCTAAATCAATGATCTGTAATAGTTCATTGACTTTGCTGGTCAAACTAATGATTTCTTGTTCATTTGAATTGAGTGTATTTAAAAAATATGACTCCCTTTTACTCAAAAGAACATTTGACGCTTTCAGTTTTTCTAATTCAACTAACAGTATTTTGTTTTGCTCCGATAATTTCTCAACTTTACCCTGTAGTTCAGTGCAACTATGACAAGTATGACTTACAGATGGTAAGTGTACCTGTACCTCTGATGTAAGCTCATCTGTATCATCCATGCACACTGTAGCTTTTGCATCCTTGACTTTCATTTTCTCCTTCTCAGCTTTCTTCTTCTCTTCTATCTTAGTCGCTTCTTCACCAATCTTCACAGCTACAGTCTCACTCACACATGCGCTTTGTCTTGAAGTAAACGTTTTTCTAAAGCTTCCCACAGCTCTCTAGACGATACATACCTATTACAAATGTTTTTCATATCAAATGGCAAGGACATCTTTATCGCTGCTAAAGCCTTCTTCTCAGCATCATATTACGTTTCTCATAATCTTCCATCTTCTCATATGAGAGTACCATAATTCTCCCGTTAACTCGACGTGTGGGAGCAATGTACCCATCGATCATATAGCTCCACATCTTAGAGTCTTCACATTGAACAAATGCCTCAAACTTCTCTTTCCAATCTACATATTGTTCAGCATTCATCAACTTCGGGCAGCTATTAAGATACTCACTGCTATTCTTTAGTCTGACCATCTTTACCATGTAGAGTATCAGTTTAAATGGATTTTGGTATACCTGTATCAAAACCCAAATCTAACCTCTCTTCTGGTCCTTCTTCGTGTTTTACCGTAACTGTACCGTTAAAAAACGTTCAAAATTTTGTCCGAAAAGTGTGGTTACCAAATTGTACCGTTAAACTCGTCTCGACGATACGGATCCAATTATATATATTGTCCGATAGTGATTTTAGGATTTTTCATGCCTTTTTTTGCCCTAGAAATCACACGAGTCTAACCGTGCAACCGGTTTGTGAAGATTGTTTGTGGATCAAATTCTATGTCCGAAAACGTTTAACTTCGGTTACGTCCGCTGGTTAATTTCCCACCTTCTTAATCCTAACTTGGAACAATACCAAATTCGGAACAGTAACTCGGATTTACAATCCGAAATGACAATCAAGAACATAAATCTGAATTACGAATCCGAAATGGTGATCCGGAATAGTGGTCCGAGTTGAAATCCGGAATGCACTGTTCTGATCCGAAATGGAAATCCGAAATAGACTATTCTGATCCGTAATGGAATCCGGAATAGTTCTGATCCGAGATGAAATCCGGAATAGCTTCTGATCCGAAATGGAATCCAAAATGGCTTCTGATCCGAAATTCAATCCAAAAATGGAATCCGAAATGAACTGCTTGAATCCGAAATGCAATCCGAGATGGACTGTTCTGATCCGGAATGCAACTCTGATGATCTGAAATGCACTTTTCTGATCCGGAATGCTCTTTTCTGATTCGAAAATCAACCTTTTCTTATCCAAAATGCAAGCTTTCAATCCGAAATGCTTCACTTTTGATCCAAAATACAAGTCTTCTATCCAAAATACCTGGTGTTTATCCGAAACAGTAGCAAACCCTAGAACAACCGTCAAAAACTTCGAACCAGCCCCCAAAAACGTCCAAAATTCCAACTTTTTCTACTAAAACGATTCTGAACCGAGCAAAAACAAGAGCCGAAAGCTCTGATACCAATTGTAGGTCCCCTAGTCCTTATGGATCTTAACAGAATCGTCTATCGTGCGGAATCCCCTAGATCAGATTTCACAGAAACAAGAACACGAACACAAGCCATCACTTTCAAACTATCTTCTATTGATTATCCAACACAATGGTTTACAATCAATTAAAGACTCTCTAGAAATCTCTCAGCCTCTCTCTGTAGATTTCTTACACTCCTTTCTATCTCCAACCAACAACACTAAACCCTAATGCACCACATGTATATATACTACATGTTTGCATACTAGGCTTTATACTGGGCTAGGCCATTCTCCAAGCCTATTAAAACTCTGAACAAGCTAAACACAAATGCTAAGCCCAATACAAAATATCCAAAGACTAAACTATTAAACTATTAAGCTGTTGTCACAAATATGCACCAACAGTCACTTTTCCGAATTTCCATCTCAGATTGTTAATCCGAGTTACTGTTTCGAATCCGGTACTAATCTGAGTTGAATTCAAGATGTGGAAAGTTAACCAGCTAACGTAATCGGAGATAAACGTTTTCGTACATAGAATTTGATCCGTAAACAATTTTAACAAACCGACTGCACGGTTAGAGTTTTGTGATTTTTAGGACAAAAAAAACAAAGGCACGAAAATTCCTAAAAAGGTCTCGGACATTATATATCATTGGATTCGTATTGTTGAGATGAGTCTAACGGTACAATTTTGTAATCACACATTTCGGACAAATATTTACTGTTCGGTAAAATATCGAATATGTCAAAGTTGAACGAATTTTTGAGAATAGAGCATGAGGTAGACACGACTAACATACCTCAAAGATGTTGAAGGTAGAGAATTACCTTACATGGAAAGATAGATTTCAGTCGTTCATAGAATATCAGGACATACGGATGTGGATCTGTATTCAAGAGGGTTACGTAAACCCAACTCATGACTTTGAAGCAGACAACATATCACTACCTATGTAAACATGTCAAATGTTGATAACAGAATGAATGAGTCTTAGAAGAAGGCCTTAGTTGCAATAAAGATGTCGTTGTTTGATGGCATCAAACATACATTCAAGCGATATACTACTTCGAAGGAGATGTGGGATGCTCTAGTGAGAGGTATGAGGGCAATCCTGATGTGAAGAAAAACAAAGTTGACTTGTTGAAGAAGCAATTTGCTATCTTTAAAGGCATGAGAAATGAGAACGTTGAAGATATCATCACGAGATACTACCATCTAATGTCAGAAATGGACAATTATGACATAGAGGGATACACGGATGTTGAGATAAACGATTAGTTGCTAGATGCTTTACCTGCTAAATGGGATATTTATACTCTTATGATAAAGGGTGAAGCTGATTATGAAGATAAAGACTTGGAAGAGGTTGTTGGGAAATTGAGAGCTTATGAGCTCAACATGAAGAAGAAGGAAACTGGCTATGATCAGGTTCAAGATCTGGGAATTTATAAAGGGATTCCATCTTCATCTTCCAATAATGCTTCAAGTGATTCAGCAACTGTATTTCTCTCATGTGAAAATGAGAAGGTTTGACAAATGCTGATGGTGATGTATGTTTTGTAGCTGCTTCATGAGGATCGTCAAGGTCAAAGAGACAACAAGCTAGCAATAATAACAGTAGTACAAGGTTTATGCCTCTAAGTGTGAAGGTCGTAGAAGAACATCTGGCCCTGCTTGCTTCATTCGTTGCTTCATATGAGAACTACATTCAGGGAAGAATATCTGATCCTGCTGCTTTTGATGAAGATTATGATCAGATTGACCCTGATGACCTAGAGGAGATGGATTTACAATGGCAGATTGCCATGATCTCTAGAAGAGTGAAGAGGTTCATGAATAGGACGGGAAGAAAGTTTGATGGAATGAATGTAGGTTTTGACAAGTCTAAATTGAGGTGTCACAATTATCAAAATTATGGACACTTTATTAGAGAATGTCAAAGACCTAAGACTGAATCTCATTCTAACTCATCTTTTCAAGATTCTCCAGTCATGGTTCAAGCAACAGGAATGCATCAACTAACACTGGATCAAAGGCCTTGATCTCTACTACTAGAGAAGGTTCTTATCATTGCAGTATTCATCTGGAAGGTGATGACAATACCACACAGGCGTTCATGGCGAAGATAGCCTCAGTTGATGATGCAGAAGTAAAGGCTGATGCTGAGGTAGAGCAAGAGACTATAGCTGAAAAGGTTGATGATGATCAGATGACTGAAAACATGAAATCTGGTGTAGAACAGAATGCTGCTAGATAAGAAGATGGCTGCAGATTTTGCTGCTTTCATGGGTGATCTAAGCAAATTAACAAGAGTGGTACATTCTAACTTTGGTAGTTCTGTTTGCTTAAAATGTCGTGAACTGCAAAGTGAAGTTGACAGGTTAACAAAACAAAACCAAAGTTTGGTAAATGAGCTCTCAAGCGTAAAAGAATCAAACTTTTTCATAAAAAGAAATGAATCATTATATTTTTAGGTCCACTTGGAGTATCAAGATAAACATGCTTCCTTGTTTATACAACACAAATACCAGTGCGGAATCCTCGTATGAATGCAAACCAAAGCAAAGTAACAACACAGGATAACAAAAGATTCAATATCTTGATTAACAAGAAGAGAACTGATACAAACATATACACACATTGTTCATACACTCTCATGCAACACACTCTGTGCTCTTCTGTCTCTCTCTCTAGTCACTTGTCCACTCTGGAAGGTCTCTACTATACTCTGAGAAGTGCATGTCTGCTTTTATAGTGTCCATGCTCAGCAACTGTACGAAGTATGTTGCTGGACATACGAAACACCAAAAGACACGAAGAACTACTCCAAAGATACTCGTACGAACAAGCTGGTTTGTACTAGCATCAACTAGCTCATATGAAACAAGTATGATACTTGTTTAGAGGGATTCGTTCTTATGAATGGCAGGTGGCTCGTACAAGCAATATCTTGCTCGTACGAAGTATTTCCATTCGCACATAACGTTTTCCTTGGAGAACGTTCCACAGACATGACGTACACAAGACTCAACAGTATGCACACATGCAACTGTTTAACACAGAAAAACTAAATGTCATACTAAACCAAGATAGGAGGATATCTTGATTCGGTTGACACGACCAAACTATAAAGACACAGTAAACAAAGACCGTACAATTACAGACGTAACTAAGAACAAGCGACAGACACAAAAGTGTATCAACAAACTCCCCCTTGGTTGTTGCTGGGTCTTCGGTCTTCATACTTAATGGCCTGGAGTATCAACCAACTCCCCCTGAAAATCTTTTATCTATCGTTAATAGAGCATCAGGTCTTTAAAACTTTCCAGAAACATCAAACCATTCCTGTTTCCTCTTGAGTAGCACTAGAGGTAACTAGATCGGTCACGATCTACTATGCATTAGACTTTACCACTGGAGTTGAAGCAGAAACTTTTGATTGTGAGGATGAGGCCGAAGCATCAGGATTGCTTGTGTCTTCACTAACCTCCTCATGTTTTCGCTTGATCTCCTGCGCTTTGCATCTCTCATTCCTAGAATGTTCAGCCGCTTTCTGCTCATTTCAAACACGTCTTTAATACCATTAAAGCCTTCAACCAGTGTTGTATTACGAAAATGATACCATTCTTTCAAGTCGTTATGCTTAGTAGTTAATGTTTCTGCAGGTCGTTGTACAGCCGCACTATGTTCTTTCAATCTGTTTATCTCAATCCCCCGAGAGTTATCAGTTGCTCTCATCTGTTGTAGCTGAGTTGCTCTTTCAGCATCTGTAGCCTTCAGTCGCTCATTTTCTTTTCTTAACTGCGCAATTTCAAAATCCTGTTTTCTAACAGTCTCTTTCAAAGAATTTATCTCCAACTGTTGTTTGACAATTGTATTCCGATTTGAAGATATAAACTCTGAATGCTTTTTAATCTGGATTGCCGCAGCTTGCAACTAGGAAAACAGAAAATCTACTTTCTCATCCTTTTCCATTTCAGAGAACAAACGAATGCTTCATTTTGCATTTTGTTGATGAGATGTATACTTAGATTGTTGAGCTGAAGAAGTAGTAGCTTGTGATCGAACTGGAGTATCTTTAGCCGAAGGTGTTTCAGCTGTTGTAGTATTTGTAGGTTGTGGTTTAAAGATTGTAGTGGGTTCCGTCATTACAGGTTCAGACTCCTCTGTTGTAAAAGTAGGCTGGACATCTGCAACTGGTTCACTAGCACAATCATTACCAACATTGTCACGGTCATCATCATTACCCTTTCCCTTTTTATGACTAAACTTATCTTCGATCATCTTTTTCAAAGTTGATTCTTTGTTATCTGAATCACTGTCATCATGGTGCCACTTGTTGTTTTCTGGTGCAACATATTGATCATTTGCTAGAAAACCAATCAACTTACGAGGAGGTGTGCTTCCTTGTAACGTTTGGCTGCTACACCTCTAAAGATCTTCAACGAATGTTCCATCATAACTTCAACTTTTAGAACATCATTATCGTTCTTCAGAAGATTCGGATGTTGCACATTCATGATCATTTTGAGAAAACGAGGATACATCCAAAACGTGGCAAAAATAGCAGGCAAAAGACCAATCATTTTGTTCCACAGATTCCCTAATAACCGAATACAAACTAGGATTCTGATTATTCCTAAGCTGATTACGTGTCTATACACCACTATGGACATCTCCGATAATATTCTACTGAGGATGGGTATTATGAATTCGAGTTTCAGGAACATCAGGAACTCGAGAGTTTATACCCAAATTGTTGATATTCAGATCAACAGCCAATTCGTTTGCCGGATTTGATGATGAAGTAGACGTATGACCTTAAGTTGTCCCTAGATTCTGAATATTTGATGTGACATCTGAAATTCCAGGAACCGAAGCAGAAGTAGCTTCATTTGCATCATGGAACTCATCATCTTCGAATTCCTTATTTTGAACAAGATTGTTAACCGAAGTAGACACTTGAGGGTTTGTAGGTCCCCTAATCCTTATGGATATTGACAGAATCGTCTATCCAATCTAGAGTGCGGAATCCCCTAGATCAGATTTCACAGAAATACAAGAACATGAACACGAACACAAAGAATTCCTTCAAACTGTCTTCTATTGATTATCAAATACAATTGTTTTACAATCAATTCAAGACTCTTCACTCATCTCTCTGAGCATTCTTACAGCAACTAACATAGAACCAGCAACCTAACTAAACACAACCTCCCTAATAAACAACTCTATTTAGAGATAGGTTATGCAACTGGGCCAGGGTTTCCTTCATGGACTGCTAATGGTTTTAAAGCCCAATTCGCTTACCATGCTCTCTTTTGTATCTACTTCAGCCTAATTACTTGTAATTCACTATTACAAAACAAAACCCACTAATCGTTTATCATTTTACTAATTACAAGATATCCAAATACCAAATCTAAGCTGTTGTCACAAATATGCACCAACAAACTCCCCTTTGACAATAGCTTTGTAAAAGAACTTAGTCTTCAGTCTTCTTGCAATCTTCAACATCTTTGAAAAACGTTGGTCTTTGGATAGCTTCAGCTTTAATAGCTTCTGTCAGCAACAGACTCCCCCTAAGCTGATGTATCCAATCACCAAATCTTCTAAAGCATTAGCGTTTGAGTAAACTCTAGTTTAGTCCTTGCATAGCAATCTCCAAAACTCTTCAACTTTGTCTGCAATGTAGAAAGGAGGTTCTACCATGCATCCAAGCAAAACTACTCTTCACCAAGCTTCTCAGCAACACACTGCTACAGCTGTATACTATAAAACAAACATCTCGAGAAATCATAAGAATTTTTCAACACAAGTTAAACAAATTATTATTATTATTCAAGAGATGGTAAAACCGTATCACAGATTAATCACTTCTCAACTCAAAATACACACTTAAACTTTTAAGCACACATAGCCTGCAAGATCGTAAAAAATTTGAACTCAGCTTCTAACATCGTCTCTCCCTATCGGTAATAACTCCTCCATGAACAACCAATATCCCGTACAATAAGAATTTAAAAGAAAATGAAATATTTTTGGATTTTTATATTTTTTGAAAGTAGATAAAGTAACGAAATAATAAACCCCTCTATTTTTTTTTATATTCACCGGTAAGAAGATGATATCAGCAACATCAAACTGTTTTCACACTCTTTTATATTTCTATATGCAATATTCATGAATAACAGTTCAAGACAATTACCAATATTGTTTATCCACTTAAACAAAATACATGAACATTTCAAGTTCCATTACCTCGTGATCTGTGTAGATAAGTTATACTAATATACTAGTGTGTCCCACTTCAGGACATACCCCCGCGATCAAGGTATGCACAAAAATTCATCGTAGTAGGTGAGTATACCGAAATTCATCCTTTTTGATTTACAACGTTAGATAATTGGTGATCAGGTCAGTACTTCCGTACAGCAAAGAGACCAATATCCAACGAGGGCTAAGACAAATACCAAATTTTGGTACAATTAATGCAATTTGCACTTTTGAATGACACTCTAGGAGAGCTTCTTCAATATTTGGGATTTGGCATTTTAGCTCTTTTAAGATATCCAGGTTGTGCCTAGGTAAGCATATATCTAGATACAGCAGAAGGACAACCTTGATACCCCGGATGAAATAACGATATAAAGACCTAAAACCTTAGATTTTGGCAATCTATCGACGCAAGATTTAAGGTTATAAAACCATACGCCACTGATATATTACCCACTCATACACAGTTTATTTTATGTTTGTATCACAAAGGTAAGTTGATTATTTCATGCCTTTTGCCTACTGGTACATCATATGATGAAGCTGCTATCACACTTAAGCAAGTTTCTTTTAATTTCAGTGTGACAGTCTAACTTGCTGATGTACTACATTTCTTCTTTTTCACAGAGTGAACTCATTTTTTATTTTCAATTTTTTTATTTGAAAAGTAGTAAATTATTTACAAACTATTTTTATTGAAAAATGGTTATTCAGGATTCCTCATCACGTTGAGTTCGACTAAATGTTCAAAGCGAGCCCTGTCAAATGCTTTTGTGTAAAGATCTGCCAGGTTATCTAGTGTGTCGACTCGATGCAGTTCAATTAATTTCTTTTCAGCATAATCCCGTATAAAATGATGACGAATGTCAATATCTTTTGTGCGACTGTGTTTTACTTGTCTATCATAATAGGAGGACGAGTGAAATTCAAACCGTAATCGCGCATCTGCTATTGGATCCAGAGAACCTGAGAGCAACAGCTACCCGCAGCAATATACTCAGCTTCACGGGTCGAGGTAGACACGCAAGACTGCTTCTTGCATTGCCACGAAACGAGACTCCCTCCTAAGAACTGACAACCACCTGTGGTAGACTTTCTTGTAGATTTTCATCCTCCAAAGTCCGAATCAGTGAAAGCAACAAACTTCAAATCACTAGCAGCTGGATACCATAACCCAAGTTTAGGTTTCCCTTTCAAGTAACGAAGAATCTGCTTCATCGCTTTCATGTGGGACTCCTTTGGATTCGCTTGATATCTGGCACAAAGACACACTGCGAACATGATGTCTGGTCTTGAAACAGTCAAGTACATTAGAGAACCAATAATTGCCCTGTATTGAGTTGGATCAACATCCTCCACACTCTCATGATCTGGACCAAGATTGTGATTCTCACAGATAGGTGTATTGAAAGTAGTGCAATCCTCCATTTTGAAACGAGACAAAATGTCATACACATACTTCATCTGATGAATAAACATCCCATCCTTTTTCTGATCAACTTGTAAACCCAAAAAGTAGGATAATTCACCCATCGCACTCATCTCAAACTTGCTCTTCATTACCTCTTTGAAATCATGACACATGTTCTCATCTGATGACCCAAAGATGATGTCATCAAAGTATACCTGTACCAGCAGAAAGTCTTCCTTCTTCCTTTTGATGAAAAGTGTACTGTCAATCAGACCTCTTTCGAAACCATGTTTTAACAAATGTGCTGACAGTGTCTCATACCACGCCATAGGCGCCTGATGCAACCCATACAATGCCTTATCAAGTCGATAGACTCGATCTGGATATTCTGGATCAGTAAACCCATCTGGTTGTGAGACATACACCACTTCTTTGACTTTCCCGTAAATAAATGCACTCTTCAAGTCGAGTTGGTAAACTTTGAAGCCCTTGAATGAAGCAAAAGCTAGGAACAAACGAATTGCCTCCAACCTTGCTACTGGTGCAAACACTTCATTGTAATCAATTCCTCTTGCTGATTAAAACCTTTCACTACCAACCGAGCCTTATTCCTTATCACGATCCCTCGATCGTATTTCTTGCACTTAAACACCCACTTAGTGCCTATTTCCTTTTCTCCTTCAGGTAGATCAACTAGCTCCCAAACTTTCAGTTTCTTAAACTAAGCTAGTTCCTCTTGCATAGCTTCTACCCAACAATTGTCTTTTAGAGCCATATGGACATTCTTCGGCTCCTCTTGGGCAATAAAGCAGCTATACAAACATTCATTTATCAACCCAGTCTTCTGAATCGAAGTAAACAAACAGGAACCTTCGAGCACACTTCTTCTCGTCTGAACACCTGCAGCAGGATCACCAATGATGTTTTCAACTGGATGATCTCTGTGTACTCGTGTGGTAGCAATAGTGTCAACAACCAGATTAGATCCAACCTCCCCTGAAGAGTAGCAGTAGCAAACGGATTAGTGAAATCCTCCCCCTGAATAGGTTCAGACTCACAATCACTGGAGTCCTCTGGAGTTGCACTGGAAGATGTTTCTGGAGCATCTGTCATCGATACACTCGATCTAGGCATGAAGTCACACTCTCCATTTTCGCTGATCACAGTATGGATCACTTGAGACGCATCTACATTTGAAACATCAGGAAATTAAATGATTTAAAGACACTGTCATAATCATATAATATAGGAGGACCACTCGTTGATTGTTGAGGTGAATAACTAGTGATTTCCATGTTAAACACCGCCTCAATTTTACCAGTTTTTAGATTAAAAACCCTTTTATTCGGTGTTCCAGGCATATAGCCTAGAAAGTAACCCTCATCAGCTACCTCACCGAATTTTTGCTTATCTTTGTTTTGCACAATGGTGCAGGGTAATCCAAAAGGTTCAAAGCCTTTTAAGTTTGGTTTTCGGTAAACAATAGTTCGTGACATGTTTTGTTACACCGTTTAACCGTCAAAATTTTGTTCAGGACATAGCAAGCTGTGTTCACAGCTTCTCCCAGAAAAGAACTGGAAGCTTTGAATCAGATAGCATAGTCCTTGCGGCTTCAATCAACGTCCTGTTCTTGCGCTCAGCGACTCCATTCTATTGAGGTGTATAAGGAGCATAATATTGATGTTCAATTCCCTTGCGAAGACAATAGAGATCCAGAACTTGATTCTTGAAACTCCTTATCCTCTTAATCCGTGCATCATGGATGTTCTCTAAATTTGTAAAAAGATCAATCAGCATCTCCACTGTCTCATCTTTTGTACCTAAAAAGAAAACCTATGAATATCGTGAGTAGCCATCAGTGACAACTAAACAATAGTACTTTCCACCTATGCTCCTTACGTTCACTGGACCGAATAGATCCATATGAAGTAATTCATAAGGGGCATCTATGGAATTTACTGTTTTAGACTTGTGAGGTTTCTTATGTTGTTTTCCCTTTTGACATGGAACACATTTATCTTCCACGTGAAACCTCTGCACTGGCACCCCTTCCACTAAACCATTTTTAATAATATAGTTCATTTTTTATAGTGGATGTGGGCCATGCGTCTGTGCCACAACAATGACTCAGCCTCAGATGCTTTTGATAGTAAACACGCCACCACAGAAGACGAGTCCTTGGCACTCATGTCCATGACATAAGTGTCATTTCTCCTTGGTGCTCTCATCACTATCCAGTCATCTAGTATCACCAAACTAGGTTTCAACACCAAAGCTTCAGACTTTGTAAAGTGGACCGTGTGACCCTTGTCGAAAACTTGAGACACGCTCATCAGATTGTGTTTCAGCTGTTCAACATAGTTCACTTTGTCCAGTGTGATCTTCCCGTTGGTTACTTTTCCTCGTCCTGTAATGTGCCCGCCTTTAGCACCTGCAAAATTCACATATCCACCATCTATAGTCTCAAACTCAGTCAGCAACCTCGCATCCCCCGTCATGTGCCTGGAGCAGCCACTATCAACATATCTCAAGTTGATAATCCTCCTTAGCAGCTCCTGCACCATCCAACAAAATTAGTTAGATTGGGGGACCCAAGCCTTAATGGTCTTGGGTCGTCCAGATTCATCAACCACCGGGACATCCATCCAATATCCATCACTCCTAACAGGAGTCTTGGATCTTAGACATGTTGATGGAAATGGTTTATGATTTCCACTAGGTCTGTGGTCCTGAGGTTTCCTAACCATGTTTTGACTTTATGACCTATGAAAATTTTGATTTTGATTCCATGAATTCTGATAATGTAATTTCTAAAGCCATCGTCATAAAAATTTCGACTACCCGTATCGATTTTGATATTGACCTTCACTTCTGAAATTATTTGATGGACCATTAAAGTTATTCATTCTTGGTGAACTACTTCTAGGTCTTTCATATCTGCCAAATGTAGATGCAGGCTGAAAACTTGGTGAGTTCCTTTTTCAGCCTTATTTACACCCTTAGCAACACTCTGTTGCTTGGTAACATATATTTTTGGTGAGTTAAACTTCTTCTCACCATCACCACTTTTCTATGGTGATTTTCTCTATGCATCTCATTTACCTGTGCTTCAGTCTTTTTGTTAGGACAACAGTTGGCTACATGTCCTTTTTCATGACATCTGAAACACGATTTTCTAGCCGAAGACTTCTTTACAGAAGCCTCTTGCTTAGACTCATCAGGTGACGACGATGATGATGATGCTTTAGAAGGATCTTGTTTAGTTTGCTTAACTTCTGATTTTTATTTGTTTTTGTTCTTAGCAAACTGCACATTAGACTCTTTGGTAATAACAGAGACCTCTTCATTCATGTCACTCCTTTTAACAAAATCAACCTTTTTAACAAAACAGTGTCTCTGTTATTCTCCTTCTTCGCATTTTCATTCACATCAACACCCTCTGATGTGGAACTATCAGGTGTAGTTGACACAAAGTCTCTAAGCTCTTCTTCTTCTGGCAAGAAAGAATAGTCGTGACCAAGAGGTGGTGGAACTTCATTCAAACCTTTGAAGCCCACACAAGTCTTGTCATTAGTCTTCTTCAAGCCATTCATCATGTGTTTCATGACAAAAGATGAGTCTCTTAATTGATTTAATTTCTTTTCAAGCTCATAAATTTCAAGTTGTGCTTTAGACAACTCTTTGCACTTTTCAGAAACCTCTTTGGTTTTCTCACTCATCGTATCATGAGTTAAGTCAATAACTTGAAGTTTTTCATTAAGCTTACAGGTTAGAATATTAATTTCTTCTTCATAACCTTTAATTTTCTTCAAGTATAATGACTCATTTCATTTTACGAAAAACTTTGATTCTTTTAGGTTTGAGAGCTCATTAGCCAGACTTTGGTATTGCTTTGTTAATGTGTCAACCTCACTTTGCAGTTCACGACACTTCAAACAAACAGAACTACCAGAGTTAGAAGATACCTCGCCTGTTGTTTTGCTTAGATCAGCCATGAAGGCATCCAAATCAGCAGCCATCTTCTTCTCTATAGAATTCTGTTCTCCATCAGCTTTCTCAGCTACTTTCTCTTGCTCTCCCTCAGCCTGAGCTTTCACTTCTTCATCAACAATAGGAGCTATCTAAGCCTTGAATGCCTGTGAGGCATTGTTATCATTCTCAGATGAACACTCCAATCACAAGAACCCTCTCTAGCAGTAGAACTCAGGGCCTTTGATCCAATGTTGTTTGCTGCATTCCTATTGCTTGAACCATGACCAGGAGAATCTTGAAAGGATGAACTAGAACGCGATTCAGACTCTGCCCTTTGACACTCTCTAGCAAAATGTCCATAGTTGTGACAGTAGTAACACTTCACTTTTGACTTGTCAAAGCCCACACTTTTGCCAACGAACTTCCTGCCCGTTCTGTTCATGAACCTCTTCACCCTTCTAGAAATCATGGCCATCTGCCATTGCAAATCCATCTCCTCTAAGTCATCGGGGTCGATCTAATCATAATCTTCATCAAACTTAGCAGGATCAGATATTTTTCCCTGAATATAGTTCTCGCAAGAAGCAACGAAAGAAGCAAGCAATGCCAGGTGATCTTCAGCACTTTTGACACTCAGAGGTATAGACTTAGAACTGTTGTTACTTGATTGTTGTCTCTTAGCCCATGAAGAGCCTCCTGAAGCAACAACGAAACATACTTCTCCATCAGAATTTATCACGATCTGCTCGTTCTCACATGAGAGAAACACAGTTGCAGTGTCACTAGAAGCATTGTTGGAAGATGAAGGTGTAAGACCTTTATAAATCCCTGGATCTTGAACCTGATCATAACTTGTCTCCTTCTTCTTCATATTGAGCTCATAAGCTCTCAACTTCCCAACAACCACTTCCAAGTCTTTCTTTTCATAATCAGCTTCACCCTTTATCATCAACCTGTGTAAATATCCCACTTTGCAGGTAAAGCATCCAGCAACTTGTCGTTTATCTCCACATCTGTGTGTCCCTCTATATCATAATTATCGATTTCTGACATCAGATGATAATATCTCGTGATAATATCTTCTAGGGATTCATTTCTCATTCCTTTGAACACAACAAACTGTTTCTCAGCAGATTCACTTTATTCTTCTTCACATCTGTAGTGCCCTCATACCTCTTTTCTAGGGCATCCCACATCTCCTTTGATGTTGTATAACGCTTGAATCTATGTTTGATGCCATCAGGTAACGACATCTTGATTGCGGCTAAGGCTTTCTTCTCAGACTCATACATCCTCTTCTCAGCTTCAGAGATATTCACGTAAGCAGTAACACGCTGTATGCCCTCAAAATCATGCGTTGGGTTAGCATACCCATCTTGAATACAGATCCACATCTGTGTGTCCTGATATTCAATAAAGGATTGAAATCTATCCTTCCAAGTAAGATAGTTCTCCACCTTCAGCATCTTTGGAGGTTTGTTTGTGGTGCCAGCCTCGTGCTCCATCCCCAACAACTCATTTAGGTTTGATATCGACATTTTTAATGAACCGGCTCGTTAAAAACGTTAAAACTTGTCCGAAATGAGTGGTTACCAAATTATACCGTTAGACTCGTCTCGACGATACGATTCTAATGATGTATATTGTCCGATTATGATTTTTGGAATTTTCGTGCCTTTTTTTTGTCCTAAAAATCAACCAAGTCTAACTATCCAAACGGTTTGTCAAATTTGTCTATGGATCAATTTCTATGTCTGAATATGTTTAACTCTGGTTACGTCAGCTGGTTAATTTTCCACCTTTTTCTGTGTAACTCGGAACAGTGTAAAATCCGAAATGAAACTCTAATTAACAATCCGAGATGAAAATCCAGAACAGTAATCCGAGTTGACAATCTGAAATGATGATCCGGAATAGTGATCTGAGATGAAAATTCGAAATGCAATGTTCTGATCCGAAATGGAAATCCGGAATAGACTACTCTGATTCGAGATAGAATCTGGAATAGTTCTAATCCGAGATTGGAATCCGGAATAGTTCCCAATCTGAGATGGAATCCAGAATACAATTCTGATTCGAAATTTCAATCCGAAATGGAATCGGAAATGGTTTTTCTGATCCGAATTGCACTGTTTTCCAGATCCGAATTGCAGATTCTGATCCGAAATTCAAGTCTTCAATGCGAATTACTATGCTTTTTAATCTGGAATGCCTTTCTTCAATCCGAATTTCTTGCTGTTAATCCGAAATACCTGCAAAAAATCCGAAATACCTAAAAAACCCTAAATCAGCCATCAAAACCCTAATTCAGCCGTCACAAACTTCAAGAACAGCCTCTAAAACGCCTAAAAATCCAATTTTTCTGCTGTCACGATTCTGAACCGAGCAATAATCATGAGCCGAATGCTCTGATACCAATTATAGGTCCCCTAATCCTTATGGATCTTGACAGAATCGTCTATCCAATCTAGAGCGCGGAATCCCCTAGATCAAATTTCACAGAAATAACAAGAATACGAACACGAACACAAAGAATTCCTTCAAACTGTCTTCTATTGATTATCAAACACAATTGTTTTACAATCAATTCAAGACTCTTCACTCAATCTCTCTGAAGCAATTCTTGCAGCAACTAAACAATAGAACCAGCAACCTTAACCCTAAACACAACCTCCCTATTTATAGAGATAGGTTATGCAACTGGGCTAGGGTTTCCTACATGACTGCTAATGGGTTTAAAGACCAATTCGCCTACCATGTTCTCTTTTGTATCTAGTTCAGCCCAATTACTTCTAATTCACTATTACAAAACTAAACCCGCTAACCGTTTATCATTTTACTAATTACAAGATATCCAAATACCAAATCTAAGCTGTTGTCACAAATATGCACCAACATGGTTAACCATAATTGGTCGAACTAATGATGAGTCAATTGAAGTATCACTTTCAAGTAACATTTGAGCAGCTGCAGAAGCATCATCAAAAGTTGGTAAATTAAAGGAGTTAAACAACCCATCGTAGTCAAATATCCAAGGAACACCCAGAGCTCTTACTGATTCAGTGTATCTTTGAACCTTCACTTCATCCCATTCTTCAATCTTCTTTGTTAACAAATTCCACACTCTGAAATTAGGAGTAGCATATCCAAGAAAGAAACCTTCGATAGCTTTCAAACCAAATTTACCATGTGGATCAATCATAGTTCATGGAGCTCCAAAAGGTTTTAAGAAAGAAACACACGGTTTCCTTTTGTGTAACCACTCAAAACATGTCTTCCCGTGCCTTTTCATTGTAAGAACTCTATTCATCGTATAACATGCAATAGCCACAACTTCTCCCAAAATTGAACAGGAAGGTCTGATTCTACTAGCATAGTTCTTGTTGTTTCAATTAGAGTTCTATTTTTCCTCTCAGCAACACCATTTTGTTGTGTAGTGTATCGAGAACTTTACTCATGCAAAATGCCTTTAGAAGAACAGAACTCGTCCATAACTTGATTCCTGAATTTGGTGCCGTTGTCGCTTCTGATTCTCCTTATCTTCAAATTGTACAAATTTTCAAGGAGAGTTAGGAGATGTTTGAGGATTTCAGGAACTTCACTCTTGTGTGCCAACATATTCACCCATGAAAATCTTGAGTAGTCATCAGTAACTACTAAACAATATGAATCACCAAAGGTAGTCTTGTGTTTCATAGGTCCAAAGAGGTCCATATGAAGACGTTCCAAAGGCATATTCACCATGTTAATCTTCTTCACAGGATGAGATTTTCTCGCTTGCTTTCCCTTTTGGCATGATACATAGACGTCTTGTAGATGAAAATTCTTCACTGGCACACCATTCAGAAGATTGTTTTCACCAAATAGTTCATTTTTCTCAAGTGAATGTGTCCCGTTCGTCTGTGCCAAGAGATTGATTCCTTTTCGGTGGCTTTTGAGACCAAACATGTGACTTGTGCAGACGTGGTAATAGCTTGGCTCATGTCAAGAATATACAAGTCATTAATTCTTAGAGCCAACAGGAGGATCCACTCCTTGGGAATCTTGAAACCAGGTTTTAGCACATAACATTCGGCATCATCAAAATGAACCGTGAACTTCTTGTCTTGGATTTAAGAAACACTAAGAAGATCGTGATCAATTTGATGAACATAACTGATCTTATCAAAACTCACAACACCACTGGAGACCATTCCTTCTCAAGTGATGTATCCGCCTTTGATTCCAGCAAAAGCAACATAACCACCCCTAATGCTTTTCACATCATAAAGGAGCCGTAAGTCGCCTGTCATGTGCCTCGATGCTCCACTGTCAACAATCCAATGACTATTCACAGTTCCTCCTGGAACACCCTGCACATTCAAAAACCCTGATAAGTTCGAGATGGGGACCCAAGCCTTAGTGGTCTTGGGTCGACCCTTATCATCAAGAAATGTGATTTCTATTTCTTGATGATTTGCAAACTGTGTGCCTCCTCTAGAACCATCACCGGTCTTAGGTTTCCAAGATTTTTGAAATTAACTAGAATGACTATTATTTATAGTTTTAACATTTTCTGGTTTTATTAAATTTGAAGATCTTGGATTCCTTTTTGAAGAACCCGGTTTTAAAGTTTTTTCAATTACTTTTACTTATTTACATCTCTGTTTTTCTTCTTGTTCTTTAACATCCGTTTGTCTTGTTTTGTAGAAACAGATCGACGTTGGCAAGTTGGTTCAGGAGGGGCTTTCTCAACAAATCTCAGCTTTGCTGGGTTTGTATAATTCTTGATAATGTGGCCAAAATCTCCACATTTGAAACATATTCTCCTTTCAACAAATTTAGGAGATCGTGTTCCATGACTTGATGTTGAACTTGCGGGTCTTGAGGTACTGGGTTCATTTTCGTTACACCCATTTGTATGTTGGGTATAATTGTTTTCACTGTTACGTTTTAAAATCTTGACTTTGTTGACAAAATCTACATTAGACATCCCTTTAAAAGTCTCGACTTTATCGGTACCCGTAGAACTCACAAATTTAACATTCTTAAACTTTTTCTTGTAGCGAGTGCCATTTGTTTCAACCTTCGGTTGTGATACTTTAGGCTTTTCAACTCGCTTTTCTTGGTGTTTTTCTCTTGAACTTGATAATGGTTGTGACTTGATTTGGTTTTTCTTCTCTAAAAATTTGGTTGTTGATTTCTTAAAAACTTGATCAATAAATGTTGGATTTACATTTTTTATCTGAAAGTCTTTGTTAGAGTAGATTTTCTTGTCTCCAACCAAAGTATACAAAACATTATCAATTTCATCTGTAGACACCTCTGTCTTGACATATTTCATAGGATCATTCTCTTGATTTTCGACAAATTTTACACTGGGAGTTGCAGATATTTCTATTCCCTTTTCTTCATCAAGAGATTGATCCTGATCAATTTTCTCTGACTCATTATCTGATGAATTATCCTCCTCTGCTGTAGAGGGGTTCTGATTAACAAATGATGATGAGTTCTCGGACTTTCTTGATTCAACCGAGGAATTGTCTAACTCGAACCCTAGTCCTGCTGCAAATTCTTCAGGATTAAGAGGTACGGAGGGTTCAAAGCGTGGCATTTCCTCTTCATCAGGCAATTTGGTATAGTTGTGTTTCATCGGGGATGGACACGACTTATATCTAATGTATTTAACATCTCCTTTTAGTTTTTGAACATCAATGATATGATCAAGCACATAATGGGAGTTAGAATAACTGTCCAATTTTAGCTTGATCACATCATGTTTTCATTTGCCGATGGCTAACTCTTTCTTTGTTTCTTCTAGGAGATTAATGTAGTTATTAGTTCATGTTTGTTTGTTCAAAATTGTCTTTGTCAATTCAGAAACGCTTTTCTTAAGGGTTTCTATTACAGATTTGAATTCTTTTTCGTTTTGAGTTAAAGCCAAGTTTGCCTCTTTGCATTTTGACAGTTCAACAACTAACTTTTGATTGTGATTGTTAATTATTTCAAATTTTGTTTTTAATTCAGCACAATCATTGCAAACTTTAGGAGAGTCAGAATTTACATGACTTGATGAACCAGCAACATTCGCCATGAAGGCAATATGATGAGGGAAGGTTGCACTATTTGTAAAGAATTTTTCTGTTTCCTTTGATGCAGCTTTTGCCTTGATCATCAAACCCACCTTTTTACCTTTCATCTTCTCTGCTTCTTTCAGCAACTTTCTGACCTCAGCATCACTTCCCTATTTGATATCTGAATCAGATCCATAACCACCTGAACTTGAGTATTCTTCATCAGAGCTACCAGTATGCCCTGAAGTATCATCATTATCTAAACTATCAATGCTGTGAACATGTTTGATTCGATTGATGATCTTGGCATAACATGCAGTTCCTCTGTTATTCTCTGTTCCCAATTGTACTGACCAATCGCATCCTTCATCAGATTGAACTACCAAAGCTCTGTGTGTGTTGTTTGAAGGTCCTGATAGGTTGGTGTTGTTTAGGTTGCCAACAGCTACTATTCTTCTATCATTGTTAACTTGAGATGTGTTGGATGGCTGTGATTGATTTCAGAAGGGGTTGTGATTTCCTTTTTTGCTGGGTCTCGTGCACTCACGTTTGAAGTGACCTCTTTCACCGCAGTTGAAGCAAGTAACAACATTTTCATCAAAACCATATTTTGTATCTTTCTTGCTTTCCAAACCGGTTCTTCATGTTCTGCTAATGTAATCTTTGGCTCTTCTTACCGCACTTGCAAATGCCCACTTGATATCCATTAGCTCCATCTCATCTTTGTCTATTTGCTGGTAGTCTTCATTTCTCAAATTGATGTTTCCAATTTCACCAGCTACTAATCTACAATAGGCACTAACCATGGTGTTTAGAAGTTCCATATGTTCTTGAGCAACTTCTATGCTTACCTTGGAAAGACGTGATGTGTCAAGTCTGACTGTGTTGGGGTTTGCGGCTTGAAAGTTGTTTCCATAGAAAGCTTGTTGAGGAGCTTGCTATGGAACTTGAGGTGCAAGATCTCGTGGTTGTGGTAGAAAGGCTTTCGGATCAAATACTTGTCCATAGGCTTGAGTATTTGAGCTTGCAGACTGATTTGTTTGAACAGGTTGTGGTAGAAAGGAATTCACATTTGACACAAACGCGGTTTGAAGCTTTGGTTGCAAACTTGCACTAATACCTGTATTAATACCTCCGAATCTCAGGGTTTTGTGGAACAGTAACTCTTTGTGCTTTTGTAGTTCCTCTTCATTCTTGTTCACCAATTTCTGCACAAATTCATAAATACTGATTAAATCCAAAACACCTGTATGTTTTAATAAGTCAATAAATTGACCCCATTTTGGCGGTAATGCGTCAGAAAATCGCATCACGATTTCTTGTGGAGACGCTAACACTTTGTACGAGTACATTTAGCTAAGAAAATGGTAGAAACGTGTTGTCATATCATTCAATGTTTCATTTTCCATGAACATGAAACCTTCAAACTCCTTCTTAAGCAAATCATGCCGAATTTTTCTGGTTGCAGCAATACCCTCTCCTCTTGCTTCCAAGGTATCCCATAGATTTTTCGTGGTCGTACAGTACACAAACTGATGGTAAGTATCTTTATGGAGTGTCTGTGTTATGATAGCAAACACCTTTTTCTCTAGATCGTAAGCCTTTTTATCACCTTCATCTAGATTGGCTAAGGAGGTTGGGTTTGATCCTGCCTCTTTGAGTGATTCTTTATAGGGTGTAGTAGAACATGTCCATAATCATGTGTTTTGTCCGAGAACATATGTGTGGAAACAACTTTTCCAGGACGGATAATCGTTCATGTGGTTCAGTTTAGGTGGACGGTTATTACTCCCGGTTTCACTCTCACTCATCTAGAGAGTCTGAATGCTCTAGTTCTGGTTTGCAACACACACCCATTGATTTGTAGAAATCATTTCTATATGTTGAGGCATCAATGATTTTACCCATGAGATTGCGGAGCTTTTGCGAGGCCTGATTTGTGCTTGAACTACTACTCCAATCCCACGGTTTAGTACTCATTTTCTTGATTATGAAAATTAAAAGGTTTAAAGTTTGATTTTTTTTGAAAATAAAAGTGTCCATTTTAAAAATTCACAATTTTAGAAATTACAAAGTTTGAGAAATCACAAGGTTTGAAAATTTGTAACACGAAAAACAGACTGAGATGTTCTTCGTACGAACCACTGTTTCGTACGAATGACATGTCCTTCGTACGAAGTAAGTGTTTCGTACAGAGCATACTCCTTGGTGCGAACAACTGAGTCTTTCATGTGACCAGGTTCTTCATGCGGATGACTGATCTTTCGCAATGTTTTTCACAGGGGAATCTTTTTACAGGGCTGGTTGGTGAAAATTTCCTTTTCTGCACAGACTGGTTTTCGAAAGTGGTCTGTTGTCTACACAATTTTAGTTAAAAAGACAAACATTCCATCAGCTTTTCAGTTTTAACAGTCAAGTCCAGAATGTTAGAGATTTGGTCAACCCTACAACAATATTCCGGTGAGTTTCTCCTGCAAATGTTTTTAACTTAGAACTGATGAAAATTTTAAGAAAAACCAGATTTTAACATGTCTTCATGTGTTCTAACTAGGTTTCTATGACAATTTTCTGGATTCAACAAGTTTTAACTAAGTTTTAAGTTTGTTATCTTTCAAAAACTTAAGTTCCTGCTGAAATTTCGAGAACTCTTCAAGAAACCCTCAAAACAAGCTCAGACACAACACTAAGCTTGGTTTTTAAACAAGGAAGAGAGCCAAAGCTCTGATACCACTTGGAGGATCAAGATAAACCTGCTTCCTTGTTCATACAACACAAATACGAGTGTGGAATCCTCGTTTGAATGCAAACCAAAGCAAAGTAACAACACAGGATAACCAAAGATTCAATATCTTGATTAACTAAAGAGAACTGATACAAACATATAAAAACAATGTTCACACACTCTCTTGCAACACACTCTGTGCTCTTCTGTCTCTCTCTCTAGTCACTTGTTCACTCTGGAAGGTGTCTACTATACTCTGAGAAGTACATGTCTGCTTATATAGTGTCCATGCACAGCAACTGTACGAAGTATGTTGCTGGACATACGAAACACCAAAAGACACGAAGAACTACTCCAAAGATACTCGTACGAACAAGATGGTTCGTACAAGCATCAACTAGCTTGTACAAAACAAGTATGATACTTGTTTTGAGGGATTCGTTCGTACGAATGGCAGGTGGCTCGTACGAGCAATATCTTGTTCTTACGAAGTATTTCCATTCGTACTTAATGTTTTCGTTGGAGAACGTTCCACAGACATGACATACACAAGACTCAACAGTATGCACACATGCAACTGTTTAACACAGAAAAACTAAATGTCGTACTAAACCAAGATAGGAGGATATCTTGATTCGGTCGACACGACCAAACTATACAGACACTGTAAACAAAGAACGTACAATTACAGACGTAATTAAGAACAAGCGACAGACACAAAAAGTGTATCAACAATATTTGAAGAAAACTAAGGGTTATGAAGCAGAAATCAATATTTTAACTTGTAAACTAAATGAAAACTTCAAATTATTGACTTAGCTCATGATACGATGAGTGAGAAAACAAAAGAGATTTCTGAAAAATGCAAAGAGTTGTCAGAATAACAACTGAAAATTTATGAAATTGAAAAGAAATTGAATCAATTTAGAGATTCATCTTTTGTTATGAAACACATGATGAATGGCTTGAGAAAACTAATGACAAGACAAGTTGTGGGCTTCAGAGGTTCTCTTGGTCATGACTGTTCTTTCTTGGCAGACGAAGAAGAGCTAACAGACTTTGTGTCAACTACACCTAGTAGTTCCACATCAGGGAATGTTGATGTGTCTGAAAATGCTATGAAGGATAATAACAGGGAAGCGATTTTGAAAACAAAGAATGCACAACCTAAGAATAAAAAGCAAATTATTATTAAAAATGTTGATTTTGTTAAAGGGAGTGATATGAAAGAAGAGACCACTGTTATTGAAAGAGAGTCAAATGTGTTGTTTGCTAAAAGTAAAAACATAGAAATATCATAAATGGAGCATACTAAACAAGATCCTTTAAGGGCATCATCATCATCATCATCGTCATCTGATAAATCTAAACCAAAGACTTCAATTAAGAAGTCTTCGGTTAGAAGATCGTGCTTCAAATGGCACAGCAAGGGACATGTAGCTAGCTGTTGTCCTAACAAAAAGAATGAAGCACAAGTGACTGAGAGAAAGAGAGAGAAATCACTAGAAAAAAATGAATTATATTATTAAGAACGGTTTAGTGGAAGGGGTGCCAGTGCAAAGGTTTCATGTGGAAGAGAAATGTCTTCCATGCCAAAAGGGAAAACAACATAAGAAACCTCACAAGTCCAAAACAGTAAATTCCATAGATGCCCCTTATGAATTACTTCATATGGATCTTTTTGGTCGAGTGAACGTAAGGAGCATAGGTGGACAGTACTATTGTTTAGTTGTCACAGATGATTACTCACGGTATTCATGGGTTTTCTTTTTCGGTACAAAAGATGAGATAGCGGAGATGCTGATAGATCTTTTTACAAAATTGGAAAATGTCCATGCTACACGGATTAAGAGGATAAGGAGTGATAATTGCACGGAGTTCTAGAATCAGATTATCGATCTCTATTGTCTTCGCAAGGGAATTGAACATCAATATTATGCTATTTATACATCTTAACAGAATGGAGTCGCTAAGAGGAAAAACAAGATGTTGAATTGAAGCCGCTAGGACTATGCTTTTTGATTCAAAGCTTCCAGCTCTTTTCTGGGGAGAAGATGTGAACATAGCTTGTTATGTCCTAAACAAAGTTTTGACGGTTAAACAGTTTAACAAAACATGTCATGAACTATCATTTAACCGGAAACCAAACTTGAAAGGCTTTGAACCATTTGGATTATCCTACACCATTGTGCGAAATAAAGATAAGCAAAAATTCAGTGAGGTAGCTGACGAGGATACTTTCTAGGTTATATGCCTGGAACACTGAATAAAAGGGTTTTTAATCAAAAAACTGGTAAAATTGAGGTTGTGTTTAACATGGAAATCACTAGTTATTCACCTCAACAATCAACGAGTGGTCTTGATATAT
Organism: Scalesia atractyloides; assembly: GCA_947069175.1. NCBI lineage: Eukaryota > Viridiplantae > Streptophyta > Magnoliopsida > Asterales > Asteraceae > Scalesia > Scalesia atractyloides. Next base: position 19,521,447 of record CAMTDV010000026.1, read on the forward strand.
TATATGATTATGATAGCGTTTTTAAATCATTTAATATTCCTGATTTTTCCAATGCAGATGAGTCTCAACTGATTCAAACTGTGATCAGTGAAGATGAAGAGGGTGACTTCATGCCTTGATCGAGTATATCAATGACAGATGGTCCAGAAACTTCCTCCAGTGCAGCTCCACATGATTCAAGTGATAGTGAGTCTGAACCTATTTAGGGGGAGGATTTACTAATCCGTTTCCCAGTAGAACATTCAGGGGGAGATTGGATCTTATCTGGTAGATGATTTAGTTGTTGACACCATTGATACTACACGTGCAGACAGAGATCATCCAGTTGAGAACATCAGAGGTGATGCTGTTGCAGGTGTTCAGACAAGAAGAGGTGTAATCGAAGGTTCCTGTTTATTTACTTTGATTCAGAAGACTGGGATGATAAACGAGTGTTTGTATAGTTGTTTTATTGCCCAAGAGGCGCCGAAGAATATAACATGGCTCTTAAAGATAATTCATGGTTGAAGCGATGCAAGAGGAATAAGCTCAGTTCAAGAAATTGAAAGTTTGGGAGCTAGTCGACTTGCCAGTAGGAGAAAAGGAAATAGGCACCAAGTGGGTGTTTAAGTTCAAGAAAGACGACTGGGGGATCGTGACAAGGAATAGGGCTCGGCTAGTGGTGAAAGGGTTCAACCAGCAAGAAGGGATTGATTACAATGAAGTGTTTGCACCAGTAGCAAGGTTAGAAGCAATTCATTTATTCCTATCTTTTGCTTTATTCGGGGGCTTCAAAGTTTACCAACTTGACGTGAAGAGTGCGTTTCTTTACGGGAAAGTCCAAGAAGTAGTGTATGTCTCACATCCAGATGGGTTTACTAATCCAGATTATCCAGATCGAGTCTATCGGCTTGATAAGGCATTGTATGGATTACATCAGGCACCTAGGGCGTGGTATGAGACACTGTCAGCACATTTGTTAAAGAATGGTTTTGAAAGAGGTCAGATTGATCTTTTCATTAAAAGAAAGAAGGAAGACTTTCTCCTGGTACATGTATACGTAGATGATATTATTTTTGGGTCATCTAATGAGAACAAGTGTCATGAATTCGAGGAGGTAATGAAGAGCAAGTTCGAAATGAGTGTGATGGGTGAACTGCCTTATTTTTTGGGTTTGCAAGTTGAACAAAAGAAGGATGGGATGTTTATACATAAGACAAAGTATGTATATGACATTTTGTCTCCTTTTAAAATGGAGGATTGTGCTACTTTCAACACCCCTATCTGTGAGAATCACAATCTTGGTCCAGATCATGAGAGTGTGGATGATGTTGATCCAACTCAGTACAGGGCAATGATTGGTTCTCTAATGTACTTGACTGCTTCAAGACCAGACATTATGTTCGTAGTGTGTCTTTGTGCCAGATATCAAGCGAATCCAAAAGAGTCACATATGAAAGCGGTGAAGCGGATTCTTCGTTACTTGAAGGGAAACCTAAACTTGGGTTATGGTATCCAGCTACTAGTGATTTGAAGTTTGTTGCTTTCATTGATTCGGACTTTGGAGGATGCAAATCAACCAGAAAGTCGACTACATGTGGTTGTCAGTTTGTAGGAGGGAGGATCGTGTGATGGCAATGCAAGAAGCAGTCTTGCGTGTCTGCCTCTACGTGTGAAGCTGAATATATTGTTGCAGGTAGCAGTTACTTAGGTTCTCTGGATACAACAGCAGATGCGCGATTACTGTTTGAATTTCACTCGTACTCCTATTATGATGGACAATAATGCCACCATTTTAATCACAAGCAATCCTATAAAACATAGTCGCACAAAACATATTGAAATTCGTCATCATTTTATACAGGATTGTGCTGAAAAAAAATTGATTGAACTGCATAGAGTCGACACACTAGATAACCTAGCAGATCTTTACACAAAATCGTTTAACAGGGCTCGTTTTGAACATCTTGTCGAACTCAACGGGATGAGGAATCCTTAATAACCAGTTTCCATAAGAATTTTGTAAATAATTTACTGTTTTCCAAACATAAAAAATAGAAAATTTAAAATGAGTTTTCATTGTGTTGAAAAAAATAAATGATAGTACATTAGCAGGTTAGACTATCATATTGAAATTAAAATTAAATTGCTTAAGTGTGATAGCAGCTTTATCATATGATGTACCTGTAGGCAAAAGCATGAAATAATAAACTTACCTTGGTGATATAAACATAACGAACTGTGTATGAGTGGGTAACATATCAGTGGTGTATGGTTTTATAACCTTAAATCTTGCGTTAATAGATTGCCAAAATCTGAGGTTTTAGGTCTTTATATCGTTATTTCATCCGGGATATCAGGGTTGTCCTTCTGCTGCATTTAGATATATGCTGACCTAGGCATAACCAGGATATCTTAAAAGAGCTAAAATGCCAAATCCCAGAAATTGAAGAAGCTCTCCTAAAGAGTCATTCAAATGTGCAAAATGCATAAATCATACCAAAATTTGGTATTTGCCCTAACCCTCGTTGGATATTGGTCTCTTTGCTGTACGGAAGTACTGACCTGATCACCAAGTATCTAAAGTTGTAAATTAAAAAGGATGAAGTTCGGTATATTCACCTTCTACGAGGAATCTCTGTACATACCTTGATCATGGGGGTATGTCCTAAAGTGGAACACACTAATATATCAGTCTGATACTACCTTACATATCACTAGGTAATGGTACTTGAAATGTTCATGTATTTTGTTTAAGTGGATAAACAATACTAGTAATCATCTTGAACTGTTTTTCATGAACATTACATATGGAATTATCTAATAGTGTGAAAACAGTTTGATATTGCTGATATGATCTTCTTCCCGGTGATTCTCATAAAAACAGAGTGTTTATTATTTTGTTATTTATTTGCTTTTAGAAAATATAAAAATCCAAAAAGATTTTCTTTTTCTTGTAAATTTTTAGCATACGGAATATGGTTGTTCATGGAGGAGTTGTTACCGATAGGGGGAGACAGTGTAGGCAGATGAGTTCAAATTTTAAAATCTTGTAGGTTCAGTGTGCTTAAAATTTTAAGTGTGTAGTTTGAGTTGAAAATTGCTTAATCTATGATACAGTTTTACCATCTCTTGAGTAATAATAATTTGTTAACTTGTGTTTAAAAATTCTTATGGTTTCTCGAGATGTTTGTTTTATAGTATACAGATTGTAGCAGTGTGTTGCTGAGAAGTTTAGTGAAGAGGAGTTTGCTTGGATGCATGGTAGAACCTCCTTTCTACATTGCAGACAAAGTTGAAGAGTTTGAAGATTGCTATGCAAGTGCTAAACTGGAGTTTACTCAAATGCTAACTATTTAGAAGATTTGGTGATTGGATGCATCAGCTTAGAACAATAATTGTTAGCGGATTTAGTATTGTAGAAGTTGATTAGAAGTGTTTGGGCCAAACCAGACCCTCATTATTGGGAGTGTTATGCGAATTGGGCCTAGACCAATTTGCAGCTCACGTGTTAAACCCTAGCCCAGTTGCAAACCTGTCTCTATATAAACAAGATTTTGCATTAGGGTTAAGGTTGCTCAGTTAGTCATTTCAGAGAGAGTTGAGAGAGAATTCGTAGAGAGATTGGCTTGGACGAATTCGTGTGATCTAGATTGATTGTATTCGTTGTGATAAATAGTCAATAAAGATCAGGTTTATTGTGATTTCTGTTCCTACTCATATATCTATGATAATCTGATCTAGAGGATTCTGCACTCTAGATTGGATTGACGATTCTGTGAAGATCCATACGGATTAGGGACGTACATGATTCATCACAAGATTGGGTGATCCTATATAAGTCACTAGTTAATCTTTCAAAGGTTCTACTACAAGAAAAGTAGTTATTGAATAGATTAACTAAGAGAAAATGAAGTAAAGGAATAAGGAGGAAAACATTACAGCCATTTTAGTGTTGATCTAGTGAGTGTGGATCTGAAGCCCTTACACAAGCAAGCTTCCTTTAACCTTTCAGGAATGGGATTAATTTCCATTCTCTCTCGGTATTGTGCCATGTGTTCTTCTGGATCAGTTGTTCCATCATACAACTTCATGTTGGGCGTCTGAAAATGCTTTGGGATCTTTACATTGCATATAGGTGGTGCAAAGCAAGAAACCTTGTGACTTCCATCGGGGATTTCAGGAATAGGCTTAACTATTCCTGGAATGTTGGATATCATATCCTTGAGCTTCTATAGCTACCGGGCCATAGCCTGACTAATCCCTGCATCCTGTAGGCAACCATAATTAGTATCCATTAAAGTGTTGTTAAAATTGTTACCTCCCGTTTGACTCAAAGGTGGTATTGTAGAAGTGTATTTAAGAGATGTCTGTTGTCACAATAGGACTTGAGGAAGAGATAGTTTGCATTAGGATGAAATCCCCAACATGGACTTAAGAACTTCTAAGTGGTTGACTCCTCGAGGATCCTTTATGTTTGAAGATGTTGGATCCAAGATATGTAGGTGTTGAAGGTCTTGATGAATAATACATGGATCCTTGAACCCGAGCTGAGGATCGTTGATGCTGAAAATAGGATCCCTGAGGCTGGTGGTACATTCCATGTGATCCTCCAGGTTGATAGAAGGATCCTTAAGGCTAAGCTGTCTCTAATGATCCTTGATGAAAGATATTGTATCCTAGAGGTTGGAAGTAGGATCATTGAGCCTACGTTATTGCTAGTGATCCTTGGTGAAGATTGGAGGACCCTTGAATCTAGACATTAAATCCCCTTGAATGCTGGATTGTTGATGATGGAGTAGCAAATTCCAATGATCTAGGTATCAGTGGAGACTGGTCTTCTGCCGGTCTATTCTGCTTCTTGGTCTCATCAATTTCACGAAGGATCCTCTGATTGGTTTTGTCTTGCTGTTCCATGTAGCCTTTCATCTACAACACCAAACCAGAAATATCATTATTAGTAGTCGTATAAGAAGAAACAGAAGAGGTTTTTGATCCTATGAAGACGGCTAATGTCTTCTTCTAAACAATTTTAGCATCTTTCTGAAATGTTGGGGGAATGGGAGTCAAAGGCACTGTGGTTTGGGATGAAGTAACCACCCACATTGCATTTGAAGTAGCTTTCCCCTGAGAGGCCATGAAGTTGATGGAGATGAATGGAAATGAATGAAAATTCTTAGAATTGAAGCACCACCTGCCCACGGTGGGCGCCAAACTGTTTATTCAAAACTCGGTTTAGGGATATTGTAACCAAACTTTGATTTTGATGTAGAGTGCTAATGTGTTGAACAATTGTATGAACGAATGTGAAATGTAAACAATAATGAACACAAGGATTTATACGAGGAAAAAGCCATTGGTCTTTAGAAGATCTCCGGCATAAAAAACTTCGAGTGATGGAAACTACCGATCATCAACTATATTGTGTAAAAAGATTACAACTTTGGATGATCTTGAGCTTGTTACAATTGAATTCTAGTGTATGTGTATGAGAGCAGTTTCGAGAGCAATAGGTGTGTGAGTTGTGTACGTGTTGTATATCTTATTTCAAGCTCAAGACCCCTGAGATAATTAGAAATATCTATCTAACTAACTATCCGAAAAATAGGCAAGTCTCCCACGATCACCCATAGCAGCTATTACTTCACTTTCACGTGCTTGAATATAAGCATATTCCCCGACATTCTAGCATAGACCAAGTCCATCTTGTAATATACTTGCGAATACAAGCTAAACATATAGGAAACAATTTTTAGTCAACATAGGTAATAATAAGTATCCTTGATCCTCAGACTTCCTGCACCATCCATTAAGGATCCGTTATCCAGGTCAAATCTCAGGATACATGATCCACATTATTAAAATCAACGCCCTTATAGTACCGATCTATGATTGGTTCACAGATGTATTTGACTGCAATCCGTCCAGACATTATGTTTGGCATATGTCAATGTGCTCGTTTCCAGGCCAATCCTAAACTTTCTCATCTTACTGTTGTGAAACTAATCTTTAGATACCTGAAGGGAGCTCCAAAACATGGACTTGTATCCTAGAGATTCGATCTTTGATTTGTTTGCTTTTTCCGACAGTAATCTTGGAAGGACAGATAGGGATATGAAGTCTACATCGGCTAGATGTCAATACTTGGGAGGCAGACTCATCTCGTGGTAATGCAAAAAGCTACAAACACTGTCACTCTCCACTACTAAAATTAGAATACGTTGCAGCAACCGCTTAATGCTCCCAGGTTATTTGTATGCAACATCAGCTCGAGGATTACGGTTTGACTTATGTAAACTCGACTATCTATTGTGATAATGATGCGGCTATTCAAATCATCAAAAACCCTATTTTTCACTCCAAACCAAGCACATTGATATCAAGGTTCATTTCATTTGAGATTGCTATGACAGAGCTTTGATTAAACTTGAAGAGATCCATATTGATGCTAATATTGCGGATCTTTTTACAAAACCTGTAAGCAACTCGAGACTCAAGGTACTTGTGGACCCTTTGAAAATGATGCGTTACTCTGACTGAACCTAAGTTTGAACCTTTCGTACGACCTACAAACCTACAAATCCAAGTTTGAACCTTTCGTACGACCTACAAACCTACAAACCCAAGTTTGAACCTTTCGTTTACTCGGGACGAAGCAATCAGTTTTGGGGCCGATACAGCAAAACGTCACGCTGAATAAATAAATTTGTGCATAAAGTATTCTAATTTTTCACAAATTTAGGGGGAGAAATATATGGTTGAGGGGAGAAACACATGCTGGGAAGTGAAATAAATTTTCGTACTAAGAATTTAGTTAGAACATGTAAGGTATCGAAGCTGTAAAGGCGAGGATCCACTGCGATGTGTTGATAGGCTTATCGCTCAAATGGCAAAAATCTACAAGCTATACATCACGTGGGTAACATATCATCGGCATATGATTTTATGGTCTTAAATCCTACGTTGATAAATACCCAACGTATGAAATTTCGGGTCTTTATGTTGGAGAATAACCCGGGATATCAGGACTGCTCTTCTTTTCTACATGAGATTTCTATACTCGTTGAGCTCAAAGGGTAAAAAAATACCAAGTGACAAAAATCTACAAGCTATACATATCGTGGGTAACATACCATCAGCATATGATTTTATGGTCTTAAATCCTGCATTGATAGATAGCCAACGTCTGAAGTTTCGGGTCTTTATGCTGGAGAATCATCCAGGGATATCAGGACTGCCCTTCTGTTGCATCTAGATACATGCAGACCCAGGCATAGTCAGGATACCCTTAAAAGAGCCAAAATTGAAAGCCAAAACCTTGAAAAGTCAAAATACCATATAAGGTATAATGCCTAGCCCTCATCAGATGTTGTTTGGTCGCACCGCAGTACAACGTACTGACCTGTTCACCAACAAGTCTGATATTGTAAAATTAAAGGATGATCTCAGCATATTCACCTATTACGATGAAATGTTGTGCTTACCTTGATCATGGGGGTATGCCTTGATACGGAACACTCGGATAATATAGAAAATTTATCTAATTAAGTCACAAGGTTGAAAATTGAAGGCCGACGTGATAAGTTTAAGTGGATACATATATCGGCAATTACATGGACCAGTCTGACAAACCTCTTGCTAAAATATGTTTCTTAATCGATTCAAAAACGGTTTGATTCAATGACAACTCTCCCCTTTTATTACTTTATTAGTATTATTATTATTATTTTATTATAAAAGATTGCTTACTTTTTTAGATAGCGTATTTTGAGAAAAAAAGCGTTACAGGTCAGAAAAGGAGTGGGGCCCACAATGTTGAACAGTATTTCGGATGGGCCCACGAAATTCGAATGAGCAAATCTATCTTGGACAACTGTTCCAAGATGGGCCAGGCCCAGTAAACTCGGACAATTGTTCCGAGATGGGCCAGGCCCACTTATCTCGGAGAAGTGTTCTGAGATGGGCCATGCACAACTCGAGTCTATTTAAATAAGTCATCTCGATTTATTTCGAGTCATTTCAAACCTTCACTCATCTCGGATATATCTCTCGGACTTACTATCAACTCATAGGTTAGACATTTCCCATGCATCTCGGATGGATCTCGGATAGACTTTATGGTATCTCGGATGGATCTTGAATGAATTCATGGATCTCGGATAATCATCTGAGATTTGACATCTTCATCCGAGATGTCGGATGATCTTGAATGGCTGACAAGGGTTCATTCGTGTCACACCCCGACCCGCAGCGGAAAAGGTGATCGGGGCATAATTGGGTTATCATCAAAGCTCATGACATTTATTATGTGTTTCATATTCATTAATACAATTTAATGGAAATTTACAATAAATGATACAACATGTTCTAACTATCAATCTAAGCTTCTTGGTTATCTTCTAAGGCATATCCTATGTTTTCCTTGCTTCAACCTGTTCACCTGTATCATGTGTAAAAAGGTTTTTTTGGATCAACATAATGTTGGCGAGTGAATCCTATGGAAAACATTTGAACAAGTTTATCCAATTGATTATAAATAAGGTGCATACCACATATGAGTAAATGTAGATGTAAATTTATTCACACAACACATAATATTGAATATTGAACACACAAACACCAAATAATTGTTTTGAGGCACGCGTTGTTCGACTCGTCTCCCACGAGGAACTGATGGGCCTAATGAATGAGTTTTGAGGCACGCGTTTTTCTTACGAACTGATGGGCCTAATGTATGAGTTTTGAGGCACGCGTTGTTCTTACGAACTGATGGGCCTAATGTATGAGTTTTGAGGCACGCGTTGTTCTCGTCTCCCACGAGGAACTGATGGGCCTAATGAATGAGTTTTAAGGCACGCGTTGTTCTCGTCTCCCACGAGGAACTGATGGGCCTAAATAATTTGCATACAACTTTGACAATATGTAATACATCACAACCAATAATAGTTACATTCTAATTTAGTTCATAAAATGGTATAGCACGAATTTGCATAAGAGAATTAGTTTAAGCGACACATGATACACCCCAAAACATGAATAAAAAGGGGAGTTTGTAAGAATTCACTCACATTGGGTGCGTTCGGTTGATGAGGTTGAATGCACGCGAAATGGTGTTAACCACGAGTGAAATTAACCTAGATAAATCACATTATGGTTTGGTAAGTAAACGGATTTTATTAATCTATTTTAGTAGGATTGTTGGGTGTATTTTTGTGAGTTTGAGGCTATTTTCTAACCTTAAAAATGTTATTTTTAAGTATTTATAATTGATTTTTAATTAAAATAATTAAACAAAAATAATAAAAAAATATTTTTTTTTTGCTACAGTTGACTTTTGACCGTTGACTTTGACTAACGTTGACCGGTTCGAAGGCATATTATTGTGCGCTGGGTGAGGCTCGAACCCGAGACCTCCCGTACGCGTGCACGCAGCTCTACCAACTGAGCTACGTGTCTAACCCGTTATAAATCTGATTTTAATTATATATATATATTAATTAGTTTAAACCGAAAATCATTTTTATTTTAAAAACAGTTTAAGCGACTCGGACATGCACTCCACAGGTCTCGAACCCGGGACCTGTGGTTTAATCTAACACACAGTCCACCGCTGGACTGTGTGTTTAACATGTTATATATTTCCACTTTTATTATACTTAAATACAAATTATCTGCTTTCATTTCTGACTCTATTTAAAAAGTTAATAATTGTCCGGGTCGATGTAGGAGACCGGACTCGAACTTGTGACGTGCTATTAAACATACACACAGTCCACCGCTGGACTGTGTGTTTAACTTGGTTATTATTCCGATTATTAATATACTTAACATATATCTAAGGCGACTCCGGTTCAGTAAACAAAAAAAAATGGTTTTTATTAAGGCAGCGTGTGTGAAACCGGAATCGAACTCGAGACGTTTGCGTTATATGTGCACACAGTCCACCGCTGGACTGTGTGTCTAACCCGATTAATAAGTTGATTTTAATTATACTTAACCATTACACAAACGTCGTCTTCTTCACTGGTTTCCACCGGAAGTGACGACTGATTGATTCGAAATGTTGATTCAAATTTCTTTAGCGTTTTATGATCAATTACAGTCGAGATAAAAGTAAAAAGGAAAGGAATTAGGCGTGAAAAGTACCGGCTGTTTCTCCTCTGTTTTCCGGCAGAACTCCGGCGACAGTAATCTTTTTCCGGCGACGAGTGTCTTGCAGCAGAGAGTCTTCCGAAAGGTTACAAAGGTTGTGGGTGACTTCGGTAAAAGTTTAGGGGTTTCAGTAAAGCTCGGAGACTAATAATACGGTTTTCCGGCGATGTATCAAATATTTCCGGCGAGTGATTTTTCGCCGAGAAAAGGTGCGATCTGAGTGTGAAAGGTTTCTGGCGAGTTGTGGGTGTATTTATAGGGTAGTATTGAGATGAATGGGGTCTGAATTCGGTCTCAATTCGAAGTCAGCCGTTCTCCGGCGGTTACAGCTGATGTCGCGGGTTCATACGTCGGTTATAACCGTCGAGGGAGTTAAGTCTTCGGTTATTATGAGCGGAAATGTAATTAAACGGCGAAGTCGTCGGGATTTCCGACGACTGCTAATTGGGCGGAAAAATTGATTGAATTCAACTTCGGAACTTGAATATTTGAATTAAATGTTTCCTTGTGTTAACAGAAAATCGAAGTGGCGGAGCGGTTGTTTGGCTAGGTGATAAGTTGTTGGTTTGAACCGGTACAGACCCGAGTTCGAAACCCGGCATGAGTAAAACATTTTTATTTTGTTATTTTTGACAGATTTTCAAAAACTAAATACATATCCCCGCATAATAATTGATTACGTATCGTTTAAAATTATTTTGGGCATTTAATTCGCAACGAAAATTTTAACTGACTGTTCGGTTGATAAACGGAGCGGGTTTAGTAAATCCGTTTTTGACGGATGTTACAGTATCCCCTGCTTTTTAGAAATTTCGTCCCGAAATTTAAATAGGGATATAATTGACTAAAAGAATGATGGTGTTGAGTTTGCCAGTTACATGTTTAGAAGAAAATAAGGGTTTAGGTTTTTGTTTGAGGCGGTAACGTTCCTTGTAAAGGTTAAGTATCCTAATACAGGAATCGCTTTTTGTTGCCTACTGTATCAGTATTGTTAAGTAGGAATGATTCGCTAAAATGATATCGTGTATAAGAGTGTAGATATGTTTGGAAAAGTATGGTTATATCCTAAGGCAAAACTTCTAATACTACAATCTACACAAAAACACAACAACTAATAATTGAATCCACATTCTGATAGTATATATGTTTGAATGGTGACAGTTCCTCTCTCGTTTGTTATGATGGAAAGGTTAGTCTATGTAGAAATGGATCACATTCCAATTTCTTTAAATAGTGAGATGATATATATATGTAACACAAATTTCAACCAAGGCAATACTAAATTCTACATGGAACTTCTCATAACCGCCTGATAACGCCTCTGATCCTTTGGCAAGAATACTTATATATAGGAAGTACCAGCGGCGTATCCACCATATTCTTGTCAAATTTTCATTGGTTTTATCAGTGAATTATGATTAGTCCTATAACTCTACAACCAATACGACAAACATAAAAATACTGAAATGATATATATCTGTGCGATCAAGGCTCAATCAAACGGAGCCGATCGTATTGAATGTACTGAAAAATGAAATTGTCTATGTGCTCAAGGCTCAATCAAAAGGAGCCGAGCTTATTGCATGTACTGAAAATGAATAACTTAATCACACAAACAACCTATGCATGGAACCTCTCATAACCGCCTGATAATGCCTCCGATCATTTGACAAGAATACTTATATATAGGAAGTACCAGCGGCGTATCCACCATATTCTTGTCAAATTCTCATTGACTTTATCCGCAAGTTATGATTAGTTCTATGCGACTCTACAACATAAATAACATAACAACCAGCGCTTGAGTCTTAATTCTGATAGTATCCGTGTTTGACAAAATCTCTCTCGTTTAATATGATGGAGAGGTTAGTCTATGTAGAAGTGAGGCACAACCCAACTTCTTTAAATGATGAAACTGAGATATGTCGTGAAGTATGATGATATGAATATTAAATCAATGAGTATAAAACAAACTGAACTAGTAATTTGCATTAAAATTCTTGGATAAAATTCCAATTGAGATACGTGAAAATTGAGATAACATAAAGAAAAACATAAAAACTAAGTGATTGGAGTTGAATCTGGATTCTTGATGAGAGAAGGCTAGTTAAGTGGTTGGTTTGGACCGTTAACATCTTCAACAGGATTGGCGTTGATGTTATAAACTCTTCCTCTTGCTGGCGGTGGAGCTGGGTTTGCTTGGTTTGCTTGGTTAACTGGGTTTGCTTGAGCTTGGGCGTTTATGATGTTAACCAAACGAGGGCATGTGTTTCTAAAATGGGTAGGGTTGCCACAATTGAAACAAGCTCGAACATATGGGTACATGGGGTATTGAGGTTGTTGATATGTTTGGATCATGGGTTGAGTAGGGGTTGAGGTTTGGTTTTGAGCGGTGCGGCAAACTTTGCTCAAATGACCGTAGCGTCCACAATTTGCACATAGTCGACAGGGTAAGGTAGATGGATGGTGATAGAAACAGGTGTTGCATTGAGGGTGAGGTCCAATGTAAGGTTTCTTGTTTGGGTAAGTTGAGTTGGGTGCTACTAGAGTGATTGGGATAGTTTGAGGAGGTACAACTTGTGAAGCTGGTTGGTTGCGTTGGGTGACGGCGAAGATTTGCCCATCACGTTTTCTCTTAGAAGTAGGTGGTGTAAGGGATTCGGTTCGTGTGGAGTTTGAGGTTTCGGTTGATGCTTTATCCTTCTTCTTCTCCTCTTTGAAATCTTTGTTCCGGATTCGGTTCTCGGTGAGCGCGGTTGCTAGTTCCATTGCTGCTTCCAAAGTTGCAGGCGAGGTACTTATTACAGAGTCTTGAATCTTTGATGGAAGACCACGAATGTAGTGCTCGATCAAACGGTAGAGGGGAGTAAACAAATTGGGAACCATTTGATTTAACTCAAGGAATCTCTTGTTGTATGTGGTGTGGTCGCCTTCCTTTTGTTTTAAAGCATGAAACTCATCCTCCAATTTCTTGATTTCGCTTCTTGGGCAAAACCGTCTTGTCATGATTCCCTTCAATTCTTCCCAAGTCAAGGTCATAGTTTCTTCAACACCTCGTTTGGTCTTCTCTGTATTCCACCATGTGAGTGCCGTTCCAAGTAAACGACCGGTAGCATAACGCACTTTGCGATCATCGGGGCAATCGCAATTTAGAAAAGTGTTCTCCATTTCTTGAACCAATGGAGGAGAGCGGTGACACCTTCAGTACCTTCGTATTTTGGAGGATCGCAGGATTTGAAATGTTTGTAGGTGCATTTAGTGACTGAAAGGTTGACAGTGTTTTGATCCTCTTGTTGGGTTGGGTTAACGGAATTTGCGGTAAGGGCTTGTTGAACTTGAACTACGATGTTTGGTATTACGGTCGCCATTTGCTGAGCGATTTGGGCAGCCATGCGTTCACGGGCTTTTCCTGCCCTCATCTTCCTACGGGCGAGGTTAGAAGACATCTACAAGGAATACATGTCAAGAGTATGAGTTGGATGCCTTTGGGATCGTGGGTCATGTTTGGGAATGGACGTTCATAAAATAAATATAGAAAAATAAATCTACTACATCTATAGGATGTCTTGGGTTTTGCTCGTAATTGGGCCTTGCATGCCGCCATACTTCACCTTCGTAATCATGTGGGCCCCCATGATTACCGGGTTTTTCATATGGTTCGCATGTGTTAGCCTGGTTACGTACACTAAAACCCGGAGAAAATCGAGAAATATGTAACGTATGATATTCGGAATGTGCCCAGGCATGGACACGGTGACATCTCAAAGTGAGGTTAGTTCGAACGACGTTTGGTGTGGCATGCTTTGGCCTAATAGGTCCGTCGTACTCTCATCGTTAGTCCCCAGGTAGGCAAACTGGTCCGTTATTTTGGATTTATACGAATGCCAACCTAGACAGGACGTCCCGACTACCGGTACTTGTACCCTTCCGGTTACTACATGCCCGTCGCAGAACTTACTTTGATGGGATTTGAAAATTGCAACAAAATCCTTGAATAATGAGAGTATGAAAATGAATTGAATATATGAACATTGATATATGTATAACGAATATGTATATAAGCATGTATGTTTGACTGTAATATGAAACAAATAAATATCACAAGTTTGTATGTAACCACCTAATCAATTAAAATTTAGGCAGACTATAGTATAGGCTCTAAGGGTCTAATAACCTATCCTATATCCCTATAGTCATGGCTCTGATACCAATCTGTCACACCCCGACCCGCAGCGGAAACGGTGATCGGGGCATAATTGGGTTATCATCAAAGCTCATGACATTTATTATGTGTTTCATATTCATTAATACAATTTAATGGAAATTTACAATAAATGATACAACATGTTCTAACTATCAATCTAAGCTTCTTGGTTCTCTTCTAAGGCATATCCTATGTTTTCCTTGCTTCAACCTGTTCACCTGTATCATGTGTAAAAAGGTTTTTTTGGATCAACATAATGTTGGCGAGTGAATCATATGGAAAACATTTGAACAAGTTTATCCAATTGATTATAAATAAGGTGCATACCACATATGAGTAAATGTAGATGTAAATTTATTCACACAACACATAATATTGAATATTGAACACACAAACACGAAATAATTGTTTTGAGGCACGCGTTGTTCGACTCGTCTCCCACGAGGAACTGATGGGCCTAATGAATGAGTTTTGAGGCACGCGTTGTTCTTACGAACTGATGGGCCTAATGTATGAGTTTTGAGGCACGCGTTGTTCTTACGAACTGATGGGCCTAATGTATGAGTTTTGAGGCACGCGTTGTTCTCGTCTCCCACGAGGAACTGATGGGCCTAATGAATGAGTTTTAAGGCACGCGTTGTTCTCGTCTCCCACGAGGAACTGATGGGCCTAAATAATTTGCATACAACTTTGACAATATGTAATACATCACAACCAATAATAGTTACATTCTAATTTAGTTCATAAAATGGTATAGCACGAATTTGCATAAGAGAATTAGTTTAAGCGACACATGATACACCCCAAAACATGAATAAAAAGGGGAGTTTTTAAGAATTCACTCACATTGGGTGCGTTCGGTTGATGAGGTTGAATGCACGCGAAATGGTGTTAACCACGAGTGAAATTAACCTAGATAAATCGCATTATGGTTTGGTAAGTAAACGGATTTTATTAATCTATTTTAGTAGGATTGTTGGGTGTATTTTTGTGAGTTTGAGGCTATTTTCTAACCTTAAAAATGTTATTTTTAAGTATTTATAATTGATTTTTAATTAAAATAATTAAATAAAAATAATATAAAAATATTTTATTTTTTTTGCTACAGTTGACTTTTGACCGTTGACTTTGACTAACGTTGACCGGTTCGAAGGCATATTATTGTGCGCTAGGTGAGGCTCGAACCCGAGACCTCCCGTACGCGTGCACGCAGCTCTACCAACTGAGCTACGTGTCTAACCCGTTATAAATCTGATTTTAATTATATATATATATTAATTAGTTTAAACCGAAAATCATTTTTATTTTAAAAACAGTTTAAGCGACTCGGACATGCACTCCACAGGTCTCGAACCCGGGACCTGTGGTTTAATCTAACACACAGTCCACCGCTGGACTGTGTGTTTAACATGTTATATATTTCCACTTTTATTATACTTAAATACAAATTATCTGCTTTCATTTCTGACTCTATTTAAAAAGTTAATAATTGTCCGGGTCGATGTAGGAGACCGGACTCGAACTTGTGACGTGCGATTAAACATACACACAGTCCACCGCTGGACTGTGTGTTTAACTTGGTTATTATTCCGATTATTAATATACTTAACATATATCTAAGGCGACTCCGGTTCAGTAAACAAAAAAAAATGGTTTTTATTAAGGCAGCGTGTGTGAAACCGGAATCGAACTCGAGACGTTTGCGTTATATGTGCACACAGTCCACCGCTGGACTGTGTGTCTAACCCGATTAATAAGTTGATTTTAATTATACTTAACCATTACACAAACGTCGTCTTCTTCACTGGTTTCCACCGGAAGTGACGACTGATTGATTCGAAATGTTGATTCAAATTTCTTTAGCGTTTTATGATCAATTACAGTCGAGATAAAAGTAAAAAGGAAAGGAATTAGGCGTGAAAAGTACCGGCTGTTTCTCCTCTGTTTTCCGGCAGAACTCCGGCGACAGTAATCTTTTTCCGGCGACGAGTGTCTTGCAGCAGAGAGTCTTCCGAAAGGTTACAAAGGTTGTGGGTGACTTCGGTAAAAGTTTAGGGGTTTCAGTAAAGCTCGGAGACTAATAATACGGTTTTCCGGCGATGTATCAAATATTTCCGGCGAGTGATTTTTCGCCGAGAAAAGGTGCGATCGGAGTGTGAAAGGTTTCTGGCGAGTTGTGGGTGTATTTATAGGGTAGTATTGAGATGAATGGGGTCTCAATTCGGTCTCAATTCGAAGTCAGCCGTTCTCCGGAGGTTACAGCTGATGTCGCGGGTTCATACGTCGGTTATAACCGTCGAGGGAGTTAAGTCTTCGGTTATTATGAGCGGAAATGTAATTAAACGGCGAAGTCGTCGGGATTTCCGACGACTGCAAATTGGGCGGAAAAATTGATTGAATTCAACTTCGGAACTTGAATATTTGAATTAAATGTTTCCTTGTGTTAACAGAAAATCAAAGTGGCGGAGCGGTTGTTTGGCTAGGTGATAAGTTGTTGGTTTGAACCGGTACAGACCCGAGTTCGAAACCCGGCATGAGTAAAACATTTTTATTTTGTTATTTTTGACAGATTTTCAAAAACTAAATACATATCCCCGCATAATAATTGATTACGTATCGTTTAAAATTATTTTGGGCATTTAATTCGCAACGAAAATTTTAACTGACTGTTCGGTTGATAAACGGAGCGGGTTTGGTAAATCCGTTTTTGACGGATGTTACAATTCGAGTTGCTTTTGAACCTTGTCCGTTCGAGACATTTTTACCCGGTCCATCCGAGTCAGGTTGACTGGTTAAATCTGTTTTGAGCCTTTTTGTTGGTTGACTGGTTCAAAATTATTTTGAACCTCTGTACTATAGACCCCTTGGCCTCCTTTATTTGAACCCTTTAACTTGTTGGCTCTTTGAACCGTTTGATTAAATGGTCAAAAGGGTCAATGAAGTTGTTTTTTTACTATAGAGCTTGACGTTTTTGTTCAAAGTGCAGAAAATGGTGCAAAAGATGATGGAAAAATGAAACTTGGACGTCGATGCCTTTCATAATCAGGCTTTTTATCTATCTGGTTCCTCCGGCTGAGTACCATCAAATGTTTCACTCATTGATCATCGGTCTAAACTCCTTTCGACTCACTCATGCTCTGAAGATGAATCCTGCAATTGACGAAGACATGATTCAAGATTTTTTGACAAATACTAAAGTCAAGAAATCAAAGATCCAGGAAAAGGATATCATTATTTCAGAGGTGACCGTACGACTGACGTTAAAGTTTGGAGATCAAGAACGTCATCCAACCGCATTTGATAAAGATAGTGTGATTAAAGCATTGCATCGAATGAGCTACTAGGGCGCATATCCAACCATGCTAAAGAAAATGTTTCCGCCTTATTGGAGATGTTTAGCTCACATCTTCCTACAATGTATTTAAGAAAACAAAGGTGGCCAGGATCAGCTTAACCAGACACAAATGGCTGCATTAGTTTCCTTGGTTATTGATTGGGATTACAACTTCTAGGCATTTATTTTCGACAACATGAAGAATATGATAGAGACCACCAAGAAGAAGGTTTTCCTGTTATACCTAAGATTTGTGCAAATGATTCTCGATGAGAAGTATCTGGAACTATTAAAGAGCACAAACTTTCTAAATCTGAAGCCAATGGGTCCCAGTTGTTTTGAGGCAACTTGTAAATAGCGAGACAATGCAAAAATCAAGTTTGTTGGAAAGTATGATCTAGTGAAGCATGGAAGATTCAAATAAGTTGTGCCTGCACCTAAACTCGTGAACGCGACAGTTGCTGAAGAACATGGTATTCAGATTATCGGTGCTAAAAGGAAATCAGGACCTATATTTGAAGATCTTGTCACTGATGATGAAGAGGCTGGAGATGAGTTAGAAAAAAGTTGAGGAAACCGTCAGAGATGTGAACCTGATTTCTGTAGAGAACCTTGCATCACTTCTTGCATCACTACAAGGCGATTCTGGGATCCCTCCTCCCAAAATCGTTCCTTCTAAAGAAGTGCAGACTAAAGAAATTCAGGATACAATTAAGGATGTAGCTCGAAAGAAGCAGAGAATAGAACCAGAAACCTCCATTAACCCCAAGCCTACAAGCTCAAGTGTAATTCCCAAACCAATTACACAAGATGCCCCTAAACTCACATCTGCTGATAAAGAAACAAACATTCCTAACTTCTCTGCCACAAAATCACAACCAGAAAGCTCAAGTGGAGCTCGTTTCGAAGCTGACAATTCTAGTGGAGGGATGTCAGAACAAAATGAAGCAGCACTGCGAATTGCATCAGAGAAAATAAAGTTTGTAGAGCAATCAGATAGCGATGATAATGATGATGTAAATGTGAAGAAGATGCAACGAAGAGTAATCATTCTAGAACAAGATGCTGCTTTAAAGGATGCTCAGATATCGTCTATACAGAACCAAGTAACAATCAGAGATCAAGCTATTGAACAACTTCAGGGTGACATGAGTTTGCTGATGGCAGAGATTTAAAATTGAAAGCCAAGCTGCAGAAAAGGTTTGGAAAGTATTTTGCTGATAAAAATGATGATCCTAAGAATGTTGCACATCACAAGCAAACTACTCAAGAAAAGGCCGCAGTCGATGCTAAAAGGGAAGCCGGTTTAAATGCCTATCTAGCTGCTGAGCAAACAAAGAAAAGAAAGCAAACTCAAAAGAAGCAAAGCAACAAATAGATGCTAGTCATGAAAAACTAAGATCTGAATCCTCTCGATGAAAACTTCCAGCCGAAAGATCCAACCAAAGTGTCTAATTGTTATGCAATGGAATTGGGACCAAGCCTCTACGAAAAGGTTAGAAATAAATCATAAGTCAAATGTAGGTATGATCATGACAGGAAGTTTTGATGGTGATTAGAGAAAGTGGGCACAGGGAATACTATGCCAAGCAATCGCAATTGGAATCATGGACCAAGATCGATCTGAAAAGTCTATTAAGAGCTCCTTTTTATGATTTAGATCTGAATATACGTGGTCTTGTATGGGAATTCCATTCTAAGCTCGAGCATGAAGTAACGCACAACTTCCCAACTTGAAGACTATAGAGTCCAATCTGAAGAAAAGCCCTGGCATTCGTGATCCTTATACTGACAAACGACTTCAGAATGTCATTTGGCCACCAACCGACAAAGAGAAGGTCATTCCTCCTACTCCGAAATTTCCAAAAGGTGTGCTAAAGAATTTCTATTACCGGGCATATGATCCAAGGATGTCAGAGGTGGTGATTGTGACAAAAGAGAAGCCCTTCAGATTAGCAGACACGTTGGATTTGATCAGTTTTCATCAGGAAGATATCAAGGTCTTAGGTCAGCATCAGATTCATACAAGTGATAAATATGAAGTATGCGTGAAGTCATGGACCGGTGCAGTGGCAACCGTGTTTCAAAACAAGCTATATGTGGATTCAACTCCACTATTTGGAGACAGCGGAACTGGTAGATCTTGAAGTTGAACGCTACACTAATGCAGTAAACCTAGGGGGAGATTGTTAGGCCCTGTTAGGTTTATGCATTAGTTACTTAATTAGTTTGGGCATACTTGTTGTAAATGGGCTTGGGAAAGGCCTTTTAGGCCTAAGGGCATAGGTTAATGATGCTCTAATCCTCTAGTATAAATAGATAATGATGTATTAGGGTTAGGTGCTCCTTGTGGTTTTGCTCTCATACTTGTATTAAACAAATATTACATTTGTATGCAAGTTAAATCTTTCTATTTCATCGTACTTTCTTCAATCTTGATTCTTATCTTGTTTGTGTGATTCCGTCACCATTCAAGCTACGTGTGATATCGTGAGATCCGGTTTTCGAGACTTCCAAAAAGAGACTATGAACATTCACATGTTGCAAAGATAGCAAAATACAACTTAGCACAAATTGTAGTTTTTTTGGGAATAAATCTCAAAATTATCCTAACAACATAATATAATATATATGAATCAAACGAATAAAAGGAATTCAATGGAATAGAGATTTCTAGGTTTATATGATTTAGTGGATTCTTCTTTTAAGTTCATAAAACTAGTTTAAGGGAAAAAAATAAGTATATACAAATATTAACAATTCGTATTTAAATTATAATAATAGAATAAATATAGCTGTTCGATTTCGACTAAAAATGATACAATATTTTTATTCTGTATATATATAGTTTGGCTAATATTACACTAAAGTGTTTCTTCGCGCGTTGCGGTCGTATGTGACCACAAGAATTCGATGGGTATTGGTTCGATTTGTTAGAGTACTTATGCTATACATACACTCGGTATACAAACCAACGTGTGCTTTACATCATCCGAAAACAATAAAAACAACACAAGTACCAACACTGACGTTGAAATGGTATCGGTTAGTTTAGATCGTCATGGTACAATTACCAATAAACATTTATCATCGCCGATTGAGTTGTATGAAGGAAATACTATCAAAATAGAAAACCATAAAAATGAATCCAAGTACTGAGTACTTTATTCTTATCTGATAACATTGAGTAATATCAAAGAACATTTACACTGATATACCTTTTCTTAGATTATATAATATATAAAAGACTAAAAATAAATATATGAATAAATTATATATATAATGAAAGGAAACTAATAATTAGACACAAAAGATATATATAAATTATTTATTAAAATACTTTAGTATTCATGAAATGTTTTAAATAATATGTATAATGATAATAATAATAATAATAATGTAAATAATACTTTAGTCAAAATGTAATACGAATTTATGTAAAACGTTTAAAATGACTATAAAATGTAAACTATAAGTTTATGAATATGAGTTTGACTACAAGTTTAACTTAACTTTTATTATTTAAATGTTAAATATTATAATTTGTAAAATGTGACGAAAATATCTATTTTAATAATAAATATTTCTAAATAATATGCATACGACTAAATAGGGTGTTTTAAAAGTATATAATAGTGTTTATATATAATAAAACTTACTAGTTCATAGTTTAACTAAAGGCATATATAATGTTCTACTTTGTTCAAAAATTACTTATATCTAAATATATTTAATTTTGTTAATTTAACCATATGACTTAATGACTAATATTAATTAAGTCTATAGTTAAAATAATATGTCTAGGTTGCACTAATATAGATTAACAAAATAAAGGTTTTAGTATTTTATATACTTTGCATAGAATATACGATTTAATATAGTATTGTCTACAATTTAATTAGTAAAATTATATTTTATAATTTCCAATAAAAATCTAAAAATTTATAATATGACTAATATAAAAATAATTATCATAAATTTCTAGCATAAATATACTAACAAAATATAAAGATTAATAACTAGATTATAATGAAATCATTCCTAGAGAATATACAAACAAGACTAGCATCATAACTAATGAAATTTTATCATAAAAACATGTCTAAGACTAACAATAGACAGTTTGATTCGTTTAATTTGTGAAAAAAATAAATAAATCCCTATAATGTTAAGAACTCTAGCATTATGCGTTTCAAATCGAGCTACCATTGCCTTCTATCACTAGAAACTGGTAGATGTGTTTCGTAGAGAAAAAAATAAACTTGTTACGCTCAAGAATTACCTCAAACAAAAGAAAAACAAGTTCGAATCGGATGATTGAAGTTACGAGCCCTAGAACTTTTATCTTCAAAATTGACAGAGGATTTGAGTGTTTAGGAGAGGGTTTCGTGTAGAGAGCTTAGAAAGGGTAGGAGGGGTGTGTTTGGATTTTCACTTTCTATCAAACATACAAATTGATTAAGAGGTTAAATGTGAAATGATGGATCTTGATTAACATCTTAATTGTGACAGTTACGGTGCATTATGAAATACCCGCAAAATACCATAAAATAATAATAACATAATAGAAAAAAATATATAATTTAAATTTCTATATATAATGTATAGTCAAACTTGTTAAAATATATTTAAAATAAAAAGAAAAAGTGACGTTCAAGAAATATACACATAAATAAAATACATTGAATATAATAAAAATAAATTACAGTAATAAGGACAAGAGTAACATTTGAAATACATTTTAATTAGAGAAAAAAGAAAAGAATTAGTTAAATCTAATTTAACCACGTAATATAGATATAATAAGAAGAATGAAATAGGAGAAAACTTATTCAGTGAAGGTACATTAACTTCACTCAATACGTGTCTTATCTCAACAATTTCATCTGTCCATCTCTCTAGCTTCTTCACAAAGAAAACGTATTCTCAACTCCATAGTCACCACCTTTGAACCTCCGTAAATTGGCGTCACAACTCAACCCATATCTTTGGCAAACCGTGGTGGTTCTGATCAGATACACATTTCAAACCCAAGGTAAAAATGAAAACCCACACTTTTAATTACTGTCATTAAATATAGAGAACACACATTAGTTTAATTAAGTAGCTAGGAATTGCATATGGTAACCATCTAAGAACCTGTATTCTTCGTGTTTTCAAATGAAGAAGAAGATGACTTAATATTTTATTATTTTAACTCGAAACCACTATTATATTCAACCAATTGATACTCTATTATTATTATTATTATTATTATTATTATTATTATTATTATTATTATTATTATTATTATTATTATTATTATCATTATTATTATTATTATTATTATTATTATTATTATTATTATTATTATTGTTGTAATAGTGTTATTATTATTATTATTATTATTATTATTATTATTATAGTTATTATTATTATAGTTGTTATTGTTATTATTGTTATTATTGTTATTATTATTATTATAGTAGTTATTATTATTATTATTATTATTATTATTATTATTATTATTATTATTATTATTATATTATTATTATATCATTATTATATTATTGTCATTATTATTATATTATTTTTTATTTTTATTTTTTTTATCCTAGATAAACAATGCTTCTTTAACTAATGTGCGGAAATAGAAATCGAACTTTCAAAAAACACAACATATAGAATTTTCAAGTTTATATCAGTTTAGAACAATATGGTTTAAAAGGTCGTTGTGTAGTTATTGACTATTATAAACGAATACTTTGATAATTCTGTAGTGAAAGAGTAATGGAGTTTTGTTGTATGTATTAAATGGTTAGCTTAACTCACTATCCTTCAATGATTTAGTTCTCTATTTATAGAGAGTTTTGAACATTAATAAACATTTGTTTATTCATGCACTTGCCCTTGATAAAGTAGCTTTTTGGCATATTAATTGAATCTACTACGGTTCACTTGCTACTTTACGAATATGACAGAGCCTTATCTTTTAGAAAAATTGGCCCATCAGAAGTCTTGATGGCCAGCTCATCAGAAAATCTGTTGAATAGATCACCAGATTTTCAGATAATCAGAGTTCATCAGATTCTGATGATATTCATCAGAAACATTATCAGATCCATCTGGATTGATATATTTTGTTCGTCTTCTTATGCTTGTGATCAATTTCTGATGAGTGTTGAAGATGTATATCCTTTCTTCTTTTGTCCGGATTGTCTTATATATTCTTTCTGTTTGACCTTTATGACAATATCTTCAGCACATGATCAGTTTGATCATATTTTTCTTCAGTACTTACATAAAAGTTTCCTAACAATTTTCCCCTAAGTATTGTAAGAAAAATAACATCACCTGACAAAGAACAAACTTAAAAAAAACTTCAAAAAATCAAAATTCAAGTTGTAGACTAACATTGTTTCAAACAAAGCAAAACAACTAAAATAAAATTGTTTTTCAGGCAATCTTCAAGTTACTTTTGTAAAGATCCCTCCCTTTAGCTTTTTCTTATGGCCAATCATCTTGTGGCATACTCTGAACATGTCTCTATGCCAACATCTTGTTGTGATCCATTCATTTGTGTTGTCTTCTATTTCGTTCCTCAGCCTCTCCTTGTTTCATCCTTTAGCCTTGAGTTGCTCCTGTTTCTTGTTCATGCAATCTTTAATGTAGTTGAGGGTCTAGTTTGAATACCTACATCTTTCATAAACTCTGAACAGTGCCTTTTTATCTTCATGATTCCTAAAAACAATAGATAATTTAGGTTTCTCAAAGCTGACTCTTGTTCTGGCTTCTTGCTCAAGTTCAGCTGGAATGGTGTATCAGGTGGAGGTACTTGTACTTTCTTGCTCAACATATTAATCAAAGATAATGTAAAGATCAAAATCAACTAGGGCTGCCCTTGTGAACATTTTCTTTCCTACCTTTGTCAGGCTGTGAAGACCCCTTCTGATGATCTTTGTATTTCCTGTCTCTTGATCATAAATTTGCTTCAGCTTCATTAAATCCACAGGATGAAGCTCATCAGCTAGATCATTATCCACCACTGTTGTTTGACTACCATTCAATCTGATAAGTGTGTATTTTTTTTTGCTCATGAATTCCCACTATTTCTCCTATAATAGCCTTGGTATCCACTTTGAGCACTGGATTTGTATGAGGTTTGTGAAGACTGCCTTCTCCTCTTTTTACCTTTTCTTCTTTTACCATTCTGCTCATGGGATTGGGGGTTTATCCAGCTTGTCTTTCTCATCATTCCAGTAAAACTCTCAAGTTGTATTCAGGAAACATCATCGTATCTTTATCAATTTCTTGAACTAGATACTCTTTTTCTTCCCTTCAGAATCCATTCTGGTCACAACTTTTGGTCTCTTTGAAGAAGTGGCAGAGTCTTGCCATTTTCTCTTTTCTCCCTGGTTCAACTGTTCACTAAAGGTTGTTCCATAGGATGAGGTTCTTTTAGGTTGTTCTTGTTGTGTACCTCTTAAAGATAGATTGGAGATTGTAAAGGGAGTTACTTCAAATCTTTTGATCATTTTAGTTCTTGAGACTTGTGGGGGGGCATAGGTGTAGACCCAGTTTGATTGAAAGGTGTTAATGGTTTTGTTTGTGTTTGGTTAGTGACTTTTGGTTCTTTCTATTGTGAGGGTTTAATGGGGGTTCTAAGTTCATGAACATCAATGTTTGCCAATCTGGAAACATTGATTAGCTGCCTCTTCACAAGTGATTGTACATCACTCATGAGCTGAGCATTTTTCTTTTCTTCTTCATGCACTTTTTTGAACTCTTCTTCATTTTATTTCTGATGTGAAGCCCATTCATTTAACAACTTTTCAAGAGCATCTGTTAGGCTGTTGTTGCTGGCTCTTAAGCTGTGAATTTCCTCCATAATTTTACCTAAATTTGTGGAATCTCTTGTTTCCACAGCTTCCTTCACCTTTGTCTTGATGTCTTTTATTTCTTCAAACATTTTCTTGAAATCAGCTGCAAGTCTGCTACTGTCTGGTGCCTTCTCTAATTGTTGTAAGTTCTTCAGGACTTCAGTATTCTTTTCTATTTGCTTTCTGATGGTTTCAACTGAATCTGACAGAACCTTTATATTAGACATCTGGCTTCTGATTTCTTCTATCAGCACATCCAGCTTTGCTTCAACAAGAGACTTTTCTACACAGACCATGATGACATTGTCTAGCATATGATCAAGCTGTTATTGTGAGATGATTATTCAGTGGGTAATGGTGGAACAACATATGTTCCCTCTTTCAAACTAGTAGAAGACACACTACTTGCTATTGTTAAAGGGTGAGGTTGGTCAAAAGACCAATCTTGCACACCTTTACAAGAACTATGAAACCTATTTACATCCTTGATTTCTTCACGTCCTTGAACCATTCCTAAGAATGATTCTCTGTGAATTGGCAACCTCATTTTTTTCACCTAGGTTTCCTAGATCAGCAAGCTGATCTCCACCTGTTGACGTCTCAATCTCCTCCTCCTTTAATGATTTGGAGACATGACCTTTGGAACTACTACTAATCTCTTCATTTGCTCTTTTGTTTCTAAGCATCATCACATAATCTCCCATACAGATTCCTCTGAATGAGAATCTGTTGAGTTTCTAATGTTAAATAAATCAGGAATAGTTTAAGCACCTGAATCTGCCATATGTGATGTTTCAGCATGATGCTGTTCTACTTCAAGGTTTTGCTCCATCTGTTGATCAACCTCCATTGGTTCTGGTGAAAGTCTGATGTTCTGATGCTGAATATCCTCTGCTTCATCAGCTTGTGGAGCCACAGATCCTTGATCATCATATTCTAGTGAAGAGCTGCTATCATAAACTCCAACATGTTCTATTCTTCTATTCAGAATTGCTACATGTTGTATCCTGTAGGGTGAATCTTCAGCTATCATGCTCATCATACTTTATAGTAGATCAGGTACATCTCTGTTGGACTTGCAGGCTAATGTTGCACACTAGGGTTTCATGACAGATGATTTCCAGATATATTTTGATGCAGGAAGTTCAACATTCCTTTCTACAAATGTCTCAGCAATTATGATTGACCAGAATATGGGAAAGGGCGGATGAGAGCCAATTCTACCAAATTTGGTCAGTACAGTTCTCTTCTTCAGATTGAAAATTTCTGTTCCGTAATCAATGTTGGACCCGGTAATAAGTCCATACATGACTCTTAGAACTGTTAAGTTGATTTGATTAGTGCCCCCAATCTTTGAAGTTAGGCACTTGGTTAAGGTTTCCATCATCACTTGCCAAAAGGCAGGCAACTTGTTCATTTTTAATTCACCAATCTTCGAAATCCTCTTAGCATATCCCATCAAATCAGTCAGCTGGCCCATCAAAACCTCCTTTATTGGCGATTCAATGTAGTCCTCATGAATTGGAAGTTTCAAGCACTCCCTGATTTTTTTAGAGTTATGGTGATAAAGATGTTTTCCCAGAGATGAGCTATGACTGCCTTCTCACCGGTTTCTTCAAGTGTATTGACAAATTATTGTAAAATACTTTTTGGTAACTCTTTGGTTTTGGTCAAGGCTTAGGCAATGGGCTCTTTAGCAAGAAGTCAACCAAAATTTAACATTTTTCGTCATATTCTTCGTGGTTGGTGTTCATCAGCATGTTTTTTTTCTTTCATTGGTAAGAAATCATCTTCCTTGAGGAATGGAACGGAGTGTTCAACAGCTGGGATGTTGAGGTTGACGAGGTTTGATGCAACCATTGTAAATTGAATTTTCTCTTTAAAAACCTGTAAGGTATTTAGGATTTTGTGAGATTGGAGGTTGCAGGTGATTATCCGGTCCTTTTGAATCGTGTATATATAGGGTTTGTGGGATAGAGATCGTGAGTGTTGGATCGTGGGTGGTTAGTATTTAAGTTGGTTAATGACAAGTTAACAATGTTTTTAACTTTATCTGAACTGTTTTTGGAAACTTTTGATATATCCCCAAATTTTTTTTGTATCTCCAATTTCATTTTGATATATTCTTTTAAAATAAATTGACGATAAACTTTTTATTGCTAACGGCCAAGTTATGCCTTTTACCTCTTTTGGGACCCTTTTGTAGAGAGAATGTCCAGTGATATTCTGTTCTTATGTCTGACATTCTTCCCCCTTTTTGATGGCAAAATTCAATTTGATAGAAAATTGCCCATTTTTCTGATGTAAGGAAAACTTGAAATTCTGGTAATGATTTGTATAAAAAGTCATCACAAATGAAAGTTCACCTGGATATAGTGCCATTTTTTATTCTTTTTTTAGATGAGAGGGAATGAGTAGAGTATCAGAAAACTCTTCAATGTGTTGTCTAGGAGTGTTCCT
Source organism: Scalesia atractyloides (assembly GCA_947069175.1). NCBI lineage: Eukaryota > Viridiplantae > Streptophyta > Magnoliopsida > Asterales > Asteraceae > Scalesia > Scalesia atractyloides. Next base: position 19,549,435 of record CAMTDV010000026.1, read on the forward strand.
TGCCTTTTTCTTAAAATTTTGACTTGCTTTTAGGAAACATGGGTTTTGACTCTATGAACAAGGATCCACTGAATATTTGATGTCAAATCTTTCATTAGATTTGAGGTAAAATTGTGGTTATTTTTATTATTAAGTATCATACTTCAGTCACGATAACTCATCAGAATTTTCAATACTTTACCAAATTTGCCTCAGAATAGACTCATTTTTATCAGATTTTGTGGTGAGGATCCTTAATTCTAATAGATCCGGCTTTGTCTCTTGTTACCCTTTCTCTCATTTTAACAGAAAAGTTATATATATATATATATATATATACATATGTATATACATATATGTATATGTATATGTATATATATATATATACATAATATATATACATATATGTATATGTATATGTATATATATATATATATATATAATACTTACAGCTACATAACTTAGAAAAAAAGGAAAACTTACGAAAAAAGGGAAAAACTAATCTACAATAAAAATAAGTCCAGCAAAAACCTTAAGAAGGTCATATGTCCGGAATGGTTGGCGGTGGGCGTCAGGCTGGCCTTGTGAATGTCTTCTTGAAGAACTATCTGAGCTCTGGGGTACCAATTGGGGACTCCTCCAAATTCCAGTTGATTACTGATTATCCTCATTAGGATACGAGGATAGATCTGGAATGGTCTGGTCTGGGAGAGTGCAAGTTTGTCACAAAATCTTTCAATAGATACTAAGAGAAGTTGTATGGGACCTCTTGCACCACTTCATACAATCTCCATCAACTTGTATGAGACTTCATGAAAGTTTGAATACTTTCTAGAGAAGCATACTCCTAGCTGGGTGACAAGGAACTGCCATGGTTGGATGAATCCGGATTTACTGATCCCTCTTGCATGGTTCTCTATGAAGTATCCCATCTCAGTTAGGGTGGTATTCAGTACCTCGCGAGTGAAGGTCTTGACACCGTTGTCATCATTGAGACAAAGAACCTCTCAGGTGATTTCTTCGTTTAGGACAATGTCCTTCCCATCACTTGACTTCTAATGTTGGTACCTCTTTCGTCGAAGGTGGTGTAGGCATTCACCCAGAATTCTTGCAACAGATCTAGGTGGATACAGATGTATGCAGACAACGCATATGCGACAAGGCTATGCATCATCGTGGAGAGAATTACATCACATCCTTCCCATGCTAGTCCGTCAAGGTTCCTTCGGACCCTCATGTTGTGAGTGAGATGGTGTGGAAGTGGGAAAAGTGAAAAGTCAAGTTGAGCCATCGTTAGAGTTTGAAAGACAAGAAGGTTTTAGGGTTTCTAAACAAGAGAAGAAGAAGACAATAACAAATGAGAAAGTTGATCTCTAATTGGTAGTTATATATAAGTGAATGTGAAAGTTTCACCATAAATGGCCTTTACCAACTTAGATTTCTTTTCCTCTATCTCCAATATCTTTTATTACCAAAGATTTTTGTTAGAAGCAAAAAGAATAATGTGAGATAGAAATTCTCCTCATTCAATATTTAGGCGGTTATTTTCAGAAAAATTATAATCATTATCTCTCTGGGTGTCTCCTCAATTTCTCTCTAAGCATGGATGAGTAAGCATTGAAGATTAGGAGAGAGTGTGTGTGTCCAATGAATTTTTGTTCATAATTTTTACTTTGTGACGTGGACAAACGTAAGCCTATGAGGTTTAGCAAAAATTTTTAAATTTTGTAATAATAAAAATGAATAAATAAGAGAAAAATTCTTTGAAAAAATATATTTACGTATGCTATGCTGAAGATGTGCATGTATGTATCTTATCTGGAAAAGATGATAATGATGATAACTTGCATCAGATTTTCTGTTGATTTTGAGAAATCTGATAAATTAACAGAATTTCTGATGAAATTATGAAGTTTCTGATGAATCATCAGAATTTATGTCAAAATCCTGATCATTTTCTGATGATTCATTATTTTTCTCTTGTGATAGATCTTTTTCTAAAGTTTCTTCATATCTCATGTTGATCATACCTAATTTACTGACTAGAAAATTGTGTCTTTTTCATCAAGAGGTATTTTTGAAAATGTCAGCAATTTAGTTTTCTGTTGGAACAAAAACATTTCTATATTACCTTTTTCCATATGGTCTTTGATGAGGTGATACCTAACATCGATGTGTTTAGTTCTTGAGTGATGCACTGGATTTTCTGTTATGGCAACTGCACTCTTTGAATCACATAGAATAGAGATCCTTGTCAGATTCATTCCATAGTCTCTTAGTTGAGTTTGCATCCATAGTACTTGTGAACAACAACTTGTTGCTGCCACATATGCTGATTTAGCTAATGATGTGGATAAAAAAATTTGTTTCGTGCTAGCCCAATAGACCAATTTGTCTCCCAGTATCTGACAAGCAACATATGTACTTTTCCTGTCAATTTTGCATCCTGCATGATATGCATCTGTGTATACAATTAGTTCTAAACTCGTATCTTTAAGATACCATAAACCAAGGTCTGCTGTGCCTTTTAGATATTTAAAAACCCTTTTTACAGCTTTTAGATGAGACTCTTTAGGATTACCTTAGTATCTTGCCAGAAAGCATATGTTGCAAACATAATATCTGGTCTACTTGCTGTTAAGTACAATAGTGATCCTATCATTCCCCTCTAGGTTTTTATATCAACACTTTTTCCATTTGGATTAGAATCCAGTTTATTGCCTGTTGCTATGGGTGTTTTTGAGGTAGGGCAATTTTCAAGTGAATATTTCTTAAAATTGTTTTGACATACTTAGATTGACTTAAAAATATGCCATCATTTCTTTGTTTAACTTGTAAGCCCAAGAAAAATGTTAATTCACCTATCATGCTCATCTCAAAATGGTTGGTCATTAATTTTTCAAACTTTTTTCAAAATTTTTCATTTGTTGATCCAAAGATAATGTCATCAACATAGATTTGAACCAGCAAAGTATGACCCTTGTGTGTTGTGAGGAAGAGAGTCGTGTCAATTGTACCTTTTGTGAAGCTAGAATTTATTAAGAAGTTTGAAAGAGTTTCATACCATCCTTCAAGGGGCTTGCTTTAATCCATACAAAGCTTTGTTTAATTTATAAACATATTTCAGAAATTTAAAGTCAACAAAGCCTTCTGGTTGATACACATATATTTCTTCTTCAATATTACCGTTTAAGAATTCTGATTTCACATCCATCTGATAAACATTGAAATCTTTGATGCAACATAAGCAAGGAATATTCTTAGTACTTCTGACTTGGTCACTAGTGCAAAGTTTTCATCATAGTCTACGCCTTCTTGTTGACAATAACCTTTTATCACTAGCCTTGCTTTGTTTCTTATTATGGTACCATGTTCATCAGATTTGTTTTTAAATATCCATTTTGAACCAATGATAGATTTGTCAATTGGTCTAGGTACTAGATTCCATACTTGACTCTTTTCAAACTGGTCAAGCTATTCTTTCATTGCTTGTACCCAATCTAAGTTATTGAGTGCTTTTGACAGATGTTGGTTCCACCATGCTTAGGAAGCCAGCATATAAGCATTCATGTGCTGTGGTAGATCTTGTTCTAACACCTTCTTCTGGATTTCCAATTATGTCTGATTGAGAGCATCCCTTTATCCATATGAGATTGTTGTGAGAAGTTGTTTGTTTTGATAGTTGTGAAGCTTCATCCTGATTAGTTGCTTCATTTGTAGTGAGAGGATCAGAATTCTGATGTTCAAACAAATTTTCTAATGAGTTTACAGAATTATGACTATTCACTGATGAACCCTCCACATTTCCTGTAGGGTTAGTATATGATTGACTTATAGGTTTTTATGTGTTTATCCAATCATATTCAAGAAATTCTTTAGTTAGGACATTAAGAAGATGATTGTGATTTTCTTGTTGTTCGAAAAAAATTATATCTTTTAGAATTTCACCAGAAATTTCTATTTCTTATGAGTCATCAAACGATACATATAAACTTTCCCTTATTGTCCTTGTGTTTAAAATGAAGACTCTATAAGCTTTTGAGGACAATGAATAACCAAGAAAGATACCTTTTTCTGCTTTTCTATAAAAATTTTCACGACTTTCAAAATCATTAAATACAAAACATCTACAACCAATGTGTGCAAAAATTTTATATTTTATATTCTTCCATTTATGATGTTGTAAGGAGTTTTCTGATGTCTTTTGTTTATTATGGATCTGTTTTGAGTAAAATAAACATTTGCAATTTTTTTTGCCCAAAAGTAAGTGGGCAGTGTGGCATATGCAAGCATGGTTCTAGCTGCTTCAACCAAGGTTCTATTTCTTCTTTCTACAACTCCATTTTGTTGTGGAACTCTTGGGGCAGAAAAATCATGAGAGATTCCTTTACTTGTATGGAAGTTCTCAATTATTAAATTCTGTTCCATTGTTAGATCTGATCATTCTGTTCCATTGTCATATCTTAATTTTTCTGATGAAATTTATGATCAGGTCTAGAGTTTCACGTTTCTTTCTCAAAAATTCAGCCCAAGTATATCTAGAATAGCCATCCACAATGACTAAGATATACTTCTTACCAAAAAGAACTTGCAGTGCTTACAGGTCCACAAAGGTCCATATGCAAAAATTCTATGTTTTGAGTGATTGAAGATTCAGAATTTGTTTTATGTGAGCCTCTCTTTGATTTTCCCATTTCACCGGCTTCACATATTTTATCCTTCTTGGAGGATATGAAAGGTAATCCTTTCACCAAACATTTGCTTGCTAATTGGTTTAGATTTTTGAAGTTTAAGTGGGCTAATCTTTTGTGCCATAACCAGCTATTGCTTTTATTATCTTTTGAAAATAAGCATAAATGAGGATGCTCAGTTTCTACTATGAAATCAAAGTAATAGATGGATTTTCTTATTCTTTTTCTACTTAAATATATTTTATTGTCATCTAAACCAACTAGCAGACATTTTTCTAGTAAAAAGGTTACCTAGAAACCGCACAAAATTGAACGTAACTTAGTAGATTGTATTTTAAACCTTCTACATAAGCTACTTTCTCAATGATCAAGGATCTATACTTGATGCAAACATAGCCCAACGTTCTCCCCTTTACTTGATTTCCAAAGTTTACTAATTTGCCCAACTTAGAGAAAAAATTGCTAAGTAAGCTCCTATCCCCAGTCATGTGCTTGGAGCTTCCTGAATCACAGTACCTGATCTGCTGCACATGATGGTCCTGAAATGGTAAAGTTAGAGAATTTTTGGTACCCAAACTTGCTTGGGTACTTTTTCTAATGAAAATTTATTTGAAATTTCTTCTTTAATGAGGAATTTTCATCAGAATTTCTGTTAAATGCTGAGCCATTAACAGATGATTGGATTTTTGTTTGGAGATGTTTGAATAAGCTTTAGTATTTCAACACACATTCAATTTTCTTCATCAGGTTTTTTTGACTCATTTGATTGTGTTAAAGCGTTAGCAGTTTTTTGAAATTTTGGATGAATTCTTTTTGAATTTTCTAAAAATGTTTGCCTTAATTCATGCCTTTTTCCTTTTGTGTTACACATTGATGGTAGACAGAGATTGTTTAAACTCATGGATTTACAGGATTCAGCATCAGATTCTAATGTTAATTTATTAGAATCCTGGTAACTTGCTTTGACAAAGGTGGTAGGTTTTCTGATGTCGGTTTCTACATATCCCAGACGTTCCCCTTTGTTTTTCCGGTGTTGTTTCAATAATGTTTATGAAATCTTTAGATTGTTGAAAACCTTTTACATTAATTTCTTTGTCATGTATTCTTTTGTGCAAATCTTTTCTCTTATTTTCATAGAATTCAATTTTTGCTTGTTTGTTCAAAGTTTCTTCAATGAGTAATTTGTTTTCAAGTTTTACTTTATTCAACAATTTTTATAAATCATCAGATTTTTATTTTCCAATGTTTGTATTTCTTGTAGATTCACAAAATCTGTCAGAAGTTTGTTTACTTGTTTTTCAAGATCCATGAACTTACCTTGTGTTCTGAGATTTCCGATACTACATCAGGAAGTTTTGCCATTAGACAAAAGTTGGCCATCTCCTCTTCTTCTTCATCAGAGGAGTCATCAGTCAGCCAAGCATTAGTTCCTGCAATTAGACTAACTTGTTGTTGCTTCTTGGCTTCCTCAAGCTTTTTCTCATAATATGCAACATCCTTCAGTTTCTTATTCTTGTATTCTGATGCATAGTGTCCTTTTAGCTTACACTTGTAATACACAATTTCTGCTTTTTCTTTCTCTTTAGACTTGCCTTCTATCCTCCCCTTGTCATTCTTCTGATACTTATGGCTTCCACCTCTTAATCTTTGCTCAAATGTTTTCGTGAGCAAGGCAAATGCCTCAGCAAATGCAGAAAAGTCTGATGAAGTATCAAAATTTTCCATACTTTGGCAATAAGAGCTTTGAGGATCAAAATTTACTATCTTTGAGAGATTGAAATGAGAGCAATAGGTCTCCGCCTCTTTGGTTTGATTCATCATATATTTCTTCTTCTCTAGGAACAAGAATGTTGTATAGGTCGTGCAGACTCATCTTTCCTAGCTCTAGAGTTGAGGCTAAAGTTATTGTTAGACTTCTCCATTCTCTTGGTAGAGCATCTAGGAATTTCACATTCCTTTCATCATTTGATTTCTCAATACCAAAATTTTTTAGATCATTTAAAAGTTTAGCAAATCTGTTATAAGTTTCACAAAGCTTTTCATTTGGTAAACGTTTAAATCTCTCGTAAGAGGAAACACAGTTTGTACGTTTGTTTCTCTTCATTCTTTATCCTCATTCACAAAGATTTTCCAACTGATCCCATATCTCTTTAGTAGAAGCACATGCGTCTACTTGTGAGAATATGTCGTTTGGAAGTGTCATAATCAAAAGTGATTTGGCCCTTTCATCAGCTTCCACCTTTGCCTTGTCTTCATTGTTCCAAAAGTTTTCTGCTTTTGGAGCCCAAGACGTGGGCAACTTTGGTGTTTGCTTAGTTGCTCAACCATGGGTTTATGTGGGCTACTCTCATTGGATTGAAACAGTGCTCGATCATGTCCATTTAGGAAATTGATCATCCTGATTTTCCATTGGGGGTACTCCTCTCTGACCATGGTCGGAAGCTTTAACATAGATCCAATATTGAAAGCATTGTTGCATGTTTTAAATTTTGCCATATTTGGATAAAAGAGAGTTTTAAAAAAATGAACGATTGATCGTTTAAAATAGTTTATTCAATCTGCTCTGATACCAATTTTTAATCCTAGATAAACAATGCTCCTATAATTTAATATGGCAAGTGATTTCAACAAATATGAAAATAATGTGCAGAAATAGAAATCGAACTTTCAAGAAACACAACTTACAGAATTTTCAAGTTTGCATTACTTTGAAACAAAATGGTTTACAAGTGATTGTAATGTTATTGACTATTACAAACAAATACTTTGATAATTCTATGGTGAAAGGGTAATGTAATTTTGTTGTATGTATTAAATGCTTAGCTTAACTCACTATCCTTTAATGATTTACTTCTCTATTTATACAGAGTTTTGAGCATGAATAAACATTTGTTTATTCACGCACTTGCCCTACATAAAGTAGTTTTTCGGCATATTTATTGAATCCAACTTGCTACTTTTCAAATATAGCAGAGCATTATCTTTTAGACAAGTTGGCTCATCAGAAAATTTGTTGAACAGATCACCAAAAAATTTTCTGATTATTAGAGTTTATCAGATTCTGATGATATTCATTAGAAACATCATCAGATCTATCAGAATGATCTTTTCTAATCGTCTTTTTATACTTGTGATCAATTTCTGAGAGTGTTGAAGATGTATATCCTTTCTTCTTTAATTCTGATTGTCTTGTATCTTCTTTCTGTTTACCCTTTATGATAATATCTTCAGCATATGATCAGTTTGATCATATTTTTCTTAAATACTTAATAAAAGTTTCCTAACATTATTTATACTTTTTAGTCTTATTTAATATTTAGTAATTTTAAAATTTTGTGTAGAAACGTCAACAATAAACTTTACTTACTTACCTATGATGTTATTCTAAAATTATTATATAATATAAACTGTATCTTTAGAAAGGAAAATTTGTTTTAAAGATAAATTGTAGAGTAGTTTTATTAAAAATTAATAATCATTATCTATTGGCCGTTAGTTTATTAACTGCAAAGCATAAGTTAGTCGGGTTACTATTCATTTTAAATGTATTAACATTAAAAATTAAAAATTATCTATAAAAGCATTCATTTAAAATGAATAATTTTTTAAATAGAAGAAACTATATTTTGAACTAATAAAGATTTTCTTTACTGCCAATAAATAATAAAAATCAAACATAAACTAAATGGATATAATTTGCATGTAGATCTTTACAATCGCTCGTGAATAAGTTGGTGTTTCTTTAAAACATCTAACGTACGGATCCTTACCCTACTCCTTGTTGCTTCCTATTCGATTGTTATAAAACCCGTTGAGTTCATATATCTTTTAAAACTTCTCACGCCTTTGGATTATCGATTCATTTGACTATCTGTTGGATTCTTATTCTAGTTATAACATTGAATTTAGATTTCATGTCATGCGATAGTATCATGTTTAGTTGTACTCATTATCGCATGTTCCAATATATGTTACACATTGTTATGATAATATCTTTACTATAAATTATGTGAATAAGACCATTTGTACTTTGATACCCTGAGTGTCGCTTCTCGTGGAGTGTCCCACGGACATGTTGCGGCATCGACATCATGTGCTCCTCCCATGACGGAGAGATCAATTCATGGCGTCCCTAGGTACAAGTGTGGTACAAAGATGCTAAGAGGCGTATGGATCGATCCTAGGATTTAAGTTAAGGAGGTGGATACCGGGTATGCCAACTCGCCATCTCATGTGATAATTATGTAGGAGTAATTACCTGCGTGTTGTCACGTTTTAAGTTTGACTCATGGGTACATCCGCATGATACGATTTAATTTATGAAATTTCATTACTTTACATGGTATCATTTTAATGTAAGTTTATCTGGATAACATTTCAAATTAACCATCATTTGTTATTTGAGCCTATTATTCTATACTGGCATTCGGCTCATTCTGTGAACTTTTAGTATGTACAGGTTCAAAGGTTACTTTGGGCGGGATAAAGAGAGAAAAATAAAACCGATGACTAAATATGAAGATGTCCATTAATCTAGTCGAATGTGTCAGCTTGTAAATTAACCTCAAGTTTAGTCGTCATGGTTATATCCTTGTTAAATAAATAAATGGAATTATGACTTTTGTTTATGATACCAATGTTATTGTGACATGTCAGCCCTTCCGGGTTGGGGTGTTACACATTAGATGCTTGGAATTGGCATGGAATCATGACTACATTCATATGCAACGGTTTACTGACCGAAAATAAGGTAGAACTCACGAATTAAAGATTAGTAAGTGGTGTCGTTTAACCGATTCACGACCAGGTATGGCTGTAACAGACATCTCCCCGAACCATGCAGCGAGGGAGGCTAGTCTTCTCGTGTAGCACGAAAACTAGAGATGACCAGTTAATGCGAGACAGCTTCGCGTGTCACGTGGGAGCTTATATTGTTCTTCCTGTGGCACTAGAGCCAGTATTTCAGATAGTTCGGATTTTTGTCACTAAGTCCCTCAAGTTTAGTTTAGTACCAAATTGCATCGTTTAGCAAAATTCACGTACGTACCTAATAAAATATTGCATATAATGCATGTATAAACTAAGAATTAGTAAATGTGACAATATAAGCCTCAAAACAAGTATCAAACATGGAATTCTCAAAGATTAATTCATAAATAAAGCATCTGAAATACAAACACAAGTAGGGTTGCAAAATATGGATAAACTGAGAGTGTCACAACCCACAAACTTGATCAACGGATCTATCCTAGAGTTAAATGGATATAAATTATGTGATCTTTATATGTTTAATTATGATAACATGATGGATGCAAGCAACAACAGAGCACTATCGTTTTATCTTTATCTAACGTATCGAGCCTTAAACCCGGGTGCTCATAAACTTTATAGTTGACCTTTTAGAATGATTTTATTGTGATAACAATTGACGTTCCTAAGGATGTTGATTTATTTAGTATAGACTTACATATGAGAATTTTTTTGCATCAAGTACATATTTGCTTGCTTGAGACTTAGCATGATAGTTTTTGGTTCCTTGCATTCTCGCATTCTCACCTTAACATGGGTGTTACACATTGGTATCAGAGCCAATAACTGTAGAGAATTAGGTTGGTTTGACCAAAACTATAGCTAAGTTCCCTCATGTAGACAATATAGGAATTATGTGTGCATTACTTTATATGTTTACCTTGAGAAAGCATTCATATAGACATTCACTTATGATACACTCAACTCTTATTCTGACAAACTCACAAATATTGCTACAAAACTTCTTCCAAAGACTTATGTTGCATAGTTAACCTTCATCCTTCTAACCTAATGGTGTTACTTATGTTGCATACGCCTCCATTCCCCAACCATGCTCGTATCCTAATACTAGATCTGGTGCGACCAATGGTGGCTACAAAGAGGCTACGAGCCTCAAGATCAACGATCTACACAGTATTTAATAAAACTAAATCTCAAATTTGATACAACCTTATGTTATTGGACCCCAAGGTCAAAAAATCTGTTCAAGAAACCGGTTCCATTAGTGTCCAACGAAAGCAATATGTCAAAGTGGTCGTGTTTTCCACGAAATTCAACTGCTCTTGGCCCCCATTGATGGTGTTAGTCCTCAATATCCTGGAGTTTTAGCGTTTTTCCAGTTCTACGTTCGTTGAAGCGCTCCACACATTCTACATCTGAAGTGAGGTTGGTGGGGTGATGTGGCAAGAGAATGGTGAAGGGGAAAGTAAATTTGTGTGGCCAGAAATTTTTTCATGAACGTAAAGGAAGAATATATATTTTTTTACGAATTTTGATTAAATTTTATAGTAACAAATATTTCTAATACATATGATTTTAGTATTAAGTGAGGTACTTTTAAGTTTGATTTACTTAAACAAATGGTTAAAAGGGCAACGTTGCCATCATGTGCAAGGCATAGATCAGACATAAACGACAAGTTTGACACCTGTTAGTGGAAAGGACGAAGCATGTAAACAAATTTGAACATAAAGTACAATTTCTAATATTTTCTTAAGTGAAGGGCAAACACAGAAAATTAGTATCAAATTGGTATTCTAAACAGAACTCAGTTAGTTATGGTGTTAATACTTTGTATTGTTTAATATACAAAAAAATTATATTTACAATGGTTCATTGCAAAAAAAATTGTCTCAAATAACCAAAAAAGTACCGATACTGATACCGATACCGCAACACCAAAAAAAATATATTTACTATGGTTTCATTGCAAAAAAACTCGTGTTTTAGTGTTTTACATCGATAGAAAACCATAAAATGAATACTAGTAACGATTCTAGCAATACTGATACCGCTATCAATGTTGTTTAGTCAGGATCGATGTTATTCAATTGATATCGGAAATATCAAGGAAAAAAATTATAGATTTCTACAAAATTTATATCGGAATGTCAAAAAAATATTTAAGCAGTCATGTTATATATATTATTAGAATGACATAAAGGGTAGACCACACTTTATAAAAAAACTAAACCGTTAGACAACTTTGATAGTGTTAGCGTTTGTGCATCATTGTCCACAACTTGGTTTAAAAAAATAATATCAAGGTATAAATAAAAATAAGCACGTCAAAACGGCATACTAAAAACTATATGAACGTTGTAACTTAAAAGTCATTAACATAATAACAAAATATAATGATATGTAAGTGATGTTGTGTTTGATAATTGCTATATAAGATAACTAATGTTCCTATTATTTTCATGTTTATAATCGACACATTCCTTGTATACTAGCTAGCATGAAAATACAATGGGTTCCTAAAATCAAGCACACTGGCAAAATAGTCATAATACTTGGATAATTAACAACAACGATCAGTCAAACTAAAAAAAATAACTAATATTATACACACTAATCAAATTAACACCTTAATATGGACATGATTCCCAAACACTCTTGATGTCCATTCACGTAAGAAGGTGGTACTTATCAAAATATTCACATAGAAGAATTAACTTTAATCACAAGTGACAACAAAAAAACAAAACCTTGATCATAGATCCAGATACACCACTTTAATGGACAAGAACTACAAGTTTGAAATTTAAACAATAACAAAAAGTGGCCATGTCTAGCGTGTAGAAGCTCACTGTAAATAAAGGAAAGAATACTAACAAAACTATTGTGGAAGAAACCTCATGTAAAAAGAACTTGCTTAATAAAGGAAAGAATACTAACAAAACTATTGTGGAAGAAACCTCATGTAAAACTGCAATCTTTGAAGCACATGGATCATTATTTGTGTAGTTAATTGTTGTTTCGTTGTTGTTTTTGTTGTTGTTGTTGATAACTTTGATGTGTTAAATAATGTGTTGCAACCAAAGCTTAGTAAACATGGTTAAATAGATACTTTAGTTTCTTATAAAAATACAATCAAAGTTTAGGGACTAAAAGTGATAATTAGGTAAAGTTGTATAACTAAACTTTGGTTAGTCTTTAAGTATTGTTAGTATCAAAGGGGTAAAAAAGTTCTTTTTTAGGTTGCTCATCCAATTCATTTTCATTTATAATCAATAGTTGTAGCAATGATTAAATCAATAAGGAGTAATCGTTGGAGTATCAGTTCTTGATTTCAAATTTTATTTAGTGTTTCTTCAACAATTGTTATCTGAACCATATACACGGCTCAGTTCATAGAAAGGCAATTGCTAAGTCACTCGGAGATAAAGAATGGTGTCAACTAAATTTCAATTGGAGATATTCGATGAAAAGAACTATTTCGGCTTATGGAGATTGAAAATGAAGGCGGTGTTGATGCATCAGGGTGTCATTGATACACTAGCCAGGGAGCAATGATTACCGATGACACTTACAGACAAAGAGAAGAAAGACACCCTTTAGAAAGCACATAGTGTAATCATTTGGAGCCTCGAAGATTGTATTCTAAGAGAAATGTCAAATGAAACCACAATAGCCGGAATTTGGACGAAATTGGAAGGGCACTACATGACCAAATCCTTGGCGAATCAGTTGTATCACAAAAAGAGGTTTGATCTTGAAATTATTGATGTTACACTAGACGAAGAGGATCAGATTGTTATTTTCTTAACATTATTGCTTCATTTTATGAGCACTTTTTTATACTTTGATGTATTGTAGAAAGAGTTTGTCAATGGAGGAGGTATTGGTTGCATTGAATTCCAAAGAATTAAAGAAGATATTAGATGTTAATATTGAGTCTGGAAATGGCTTATTTGTTAAGGGGGACTTGAACATAGAATACCAAGGTCAAAACTCCTAGTAACAGTTGGTTTAAATCTAAATTTGAGAAAAAGTGCTATGTGTGGAATTAAGATAAAAACTTGAAGAGAGATCTCCTTGAAAGATAGAAGAAGAATGGAGAGTCAAGGTTATGTAGAAATCAGTCAAAGTCATAACCATCACCTAAAGGGTCACTTGAAGGTTATGAAAGTGTTGTCGTACTTGTTCTCTCAAAAGGGATCATTAAAGGTGAGTTGATTACGGATTCTAGATGCTCATTCCATATGATTCCAAAATAAAGTTTTCTTAGTAGGAATGGCAATGGGCCGGTTATTGGTAATTCTAGGTCCGTACCCAGTTGTAATTCTTTGTCCTATATCCGGCCCATGACCTGTAGGGTATTTGTCGTGCAATTACCCGTCGGGTATCGGGCATATCCATGGGTATCGGTTATACCCGTTAATTTCTTAAAAATACCCATTGTGACAAATGTGTAATTTTTTACTTTGCTGTATAAAATTTACTATTTTAATGATTGTAACAAATAAAAATATGATTAGTAACTTACATATCATATTCAGACCACGTATACCAAACTAAATCAAAACAATTACTTAATTAAGTAATTGTATCAGGACAACCTATTGCATAAACATCCACATAATAAAGGTAATAGCTTCCATATCCCATATACATGCTCAAGAATAAGTTATTTGTTCACTAAGGACCTGCTAAATACATATCCACATATGACTAGAAGACTATACCCTAGTACTATAGAGAAGGTAATAACTTCATGTACTAAGTTTATATATATAGAAATTTATAATATGATACTTTCGGGTATTATTCGGGTAAATGCGCCGGGTATTGAGCGGGTATCACTAAATCCCATACCGTACCTATACCTGATTTTTTTCTTTGATTAAGCCCATACCTGGCCCATACCCATTTGGCTTCGGGTATACCCGGCCCGTATGTTTCGTGTTTTGGGTATACCCGTCGGGCTTGGGCTTTTTTGCCATCCCTATCAGTGAGTTAAAGATGGAAGAGCTTGAATTCGTTCAGCTAGATGATGCTAGAATATGTAGGACTCAAGGGAACGTAACAATCACATTGAGTCTTGAAGGTAGAGATGATCTCAACTTGTAAGTTTTATCCCTTAGTTGACTAGAAACATACTTTCTCATAATACTTTGTGAAAGTTGGGTATCATGCCAATCTTATTAATGAGAAGGTCAATAATAATATATGCATTCTTGACAGGAATGCAATCCATGGTTTGGTGTCTCTAGCAAAAAAAAAAAAAACAACCCTAATACTTTTACTATGTTATAGCATTAAAGGTTGGGCCATATTAGCAGGAAAGCTCTTGTTGAATTGAACAAGAAACAAGTGTTCAAAGATTTGAAAACAAAACGTGGAGACTGACTTATGTGAACATTGTGCAATGGGTAAAGCTCACCGGGTAAAGTTTTAACATGAGAATTTATACTACTAAAGGGATATTAAATTATGTTCATAACAAATTTGTGGGAGCTTACTAAATCAGTTTCACAAAGATGTGACAAGTATTTCCTTTCCATTATTCACGAATTTTCAAGGAGGTTTGGGTATATTTGATAAAGCAAATACATGAGACCTTTGGAAATTCAAGGGATGGAAGGCTTTTATTGAAAATCAAACTGGAAAGAGAATCAAGAAGCTTAGCTCTAATAATGGCTTGGAGTTCTATCACCATTTGTTTGATTAGTTTTGTAAACAGAATGGAGTTGCTAGACATCTTATAGTGTCGGATACTCTTTAGAAAAATGGTTTATAGAAAGAATTAACAGATACTTGTTGGATAAAGTTAAACGTATGTTAATAACCTCAAGTTTGCCTAAAAGTTGCTAGGTTGAAGTTTTTTTTAACATATGCATGTATGATAAATACATCTCGATTTTGAAATGTGAAGATATGAGGGTATTGGGTCTTTGTATTATGTTCATATCAATCAGGGAAAACTAGAACCAATGGCTGAGAAATGTATTGTCTTGGGTTATCCAGAGGGTGTAAAGGGATATAGGTTGTGGAAACTAGAAGGTTTTAGTCCAAAAGTGAAATTGAATAGAAATGTGCAGATTCCAGAGAAGACCTATGTAGAAAGATTTGAGTTGTAATCAAGAAAGTACAAGCTCAATAAACAAGACAAGCAATCATAGTGTTTAGATTGAGGTGGAGGAGACTACCGGTGCAGATGATGTGGTTCAAAGTTCTAAACAACGAAGTGAGTCTACTGGAGTACAAGCAGGGTATAATTGGCTAAGAGCATTCACAATGGAGTTCTTATATTTATGTGATTGAATACGTTATGTTATAAGAAATGATTGTGAGTGATTTTCAGTGGTTGTATGTGAATAAGAAAGAAAATGTTACTGTTCATCTTTAAATATACGGGAACACTGTTTACCCCTTATAAATTTTTTAATATTTTTTTAAAATGGTTGTGATTGGAGGAGAGAGAAAATGTAATGATAAAAGTATAAACATACTATTTAATTGAAGATAAAAGAGAAAAACTAGTAATTTTTAGTGTCATTATTTGGATAAGGATAAAAAAATTTCAGTATGAATGCTAAAGACAAATTCGCTAAAAGAAATATTGTTCCATTAGCCAGATATAGGTGAGGTATAGGTGTAGTGATAATGTGTCTCATTTATTTTTCATTATAGATGAATCAAAAGATACCATTGAACCGTTGATATTCAGCCAGGTATAGGTGCAGTGATGATTTTTTTGGTTAAAAATATTGTGCATTTGATCCTGCATACCCACACACACTCAAAGGATGTTCTCGCGATGCGGCGGAGAATATATACACCGGTAATCACATAACATGCTATTTTTTATTAAACTAAAAAAAACTATAACAATATCATACTAAATTAAAGAGAATGAAATTTTTATTTTTATGATGTAGTTTTTTTTTAAATATTGACATGTGGAAATTTTATGACAGTATAAAAATCGTGAAGGAATTTAAAGGTCAGCAATGTGTTTTAAAAAATTCTACCACTTGGTTTAATTGTTGTAATTTCTAAAATCTGAAAATTATGTAAATCTACGTTTCTATCCTCCTTGTATATATTATAACGTAGTATACGCTAGATTATTAGCGTAGGTCGCGTAGGTCACGCGTTGCAGCGACGACACATGTGATGCGTTTACCATATGGAAACGCATGTTTCAATGTATCCGATCTAACTTAATGTAACCTATATAAGCATTATGGTGTGCTTATACTATACAATTATGACATTAACGTGTGGTGCCTGCACACGACATTACGCTTTTTTTCACTTTGTTACACACGTTAGGTTCGTGACATTAACATCATTAGACCCAGATAAAAAAAGAGTATGCCTGGTCATTGCAGTGTAAAGTCGTAAAAGTAATTTAAACAGCGATGTAAAGTCGTAAAAGTAATTTAGACAACGATGTAAACTCATAAAAGTTATATAGGCATTAACGTAATTGGGCATATATAAAAAAATATAAGAATGTGCCATACGTTGCGATGTAAAGTCGTAAAGATAAATTAAACAAACTTAAATGAAGTGTCAAGTTTTTTAGTAGAAAAGTATGGAGTCTCAAAGTTGTCAATTACCAAAAGTTAGAAGTGAATGTGTAACTTAGTTAAAGAAGAGGGGGTGTAGTTGTGAAAGTTATGGTGTGTTTTGGTTCTATTGTGAAAGTTTGTGGTGTTTGGTTCTATGTTGAAAGTTTGGGGGTGTATTTGGTCCTATGTTGATTGGTTGGGGGTGTTATAGTCTGGCACTTTTGTTTAAGATAAGTAAATAAATATATGATTATCTTAGTATTAATTATTTTGGTAGACAAAGGTCAAAACGTGTATTCAACAACTACCATCAACTAATCTATAATAAATATATTTCAAGGTGGTTCGTAATTTCATCTTTTATATTACTTTTTATAAACTAGGAAAAAGCCAACACTAATAATTATTTAACATGTACACTTTTTATAAAGAGAATGACTTGGTTTTTAGTTGAAAAATGTTATAATGTTTATACATGAAAATACTATGAAGTATTCATGTGATTTGAAGGACGAAATGTTCGAAAGCAAAGACTAGCTATGGTAAGTCTGTTATAAGTCGGCAAGTTAATAAATTGCTGCTTACATAACGACTTGGTTATGAAAATCTTTTTAGATAATAAAAAGATTTAGAAAAATAAAAGTAAGATCAATAAGCATTTACTTTGGTTGTTCTTTTTTTTTAACGGCAAATTTGGTTCACTGACATACCAGTAGAGTATTATCGTGCTATCAACAGAATCATCCGATCATATTCATCTCACTAGGCTATAATACATATACACAAATTCAATAGTAACCCTAATAAATCGAGAATCGAACCCAATACCTAATGGGTGCTAAGCCTTATCTCACCCCCAAAATGTTATTAGGGTAATTAAGATTATCCAACGTGAAATAATTAGTAGAATTATAAGGTGTAAAGAGGTGTGAAATTCCATTTATGTCGACACCTTTTTGTTGTATAAACAATATAATACGAAAGACTTTGATATTAAGATGCTCCGCAATTATATTGAGATGCTCCGCAATTATATACACTATTTAAAAGCTGAAATATTATGCATGCTTGATACGTTAGTTGGGATTATGCATTTACCTCTGATTGAGTAATTCAAGCGACAGTTTTGTAGAAAGTCAAGCTTCTATTGAGCTTTGAGTCCAAGCTTAATCTGAATCATTGTAGTAAATCTTATCAGGGAGAACAGAGAATTTTTAAAAGCGATTTCGGTGGCAAAAAGCTCCGAGATGGTTATCTGCGACCGAAATTATGGTGTTAAAACCTCTTTGCTTAATCCTATTTTGATTGGCCAAAAAATTTAAATAATTGTATATAAGAGCATCTGCAGGCGGGGTTTAGGCCCGGTCCGGATTTCCAGACTTCATTTCTGGACTCAGGCATGCATTGGAGGTGGTGGCTTGGAGAGGTCTGGTCCGCTCAAGCAGACTCTATCCTGACCCCAAATGTGGCCCCCTTTTGACCACTAAGCAAATTTTTAAAAACTCCAATAACTTTTTTTAATATAATAAATAAATTAATATAAATTTTACGAACCCACTATACACACCTTTACATATGTATCCTACACAAACAAATACTGTCTGACTTTACTTCATATTTACCAATTTTACATTCCTTTTCAAATTCCATGAGCTTGAGTGACGAAGAAACTACCGAACATCCACCTTCATGTGATTTTTTAGACATAGGGAACTCTAGTGATAAAGAAATCATGCAATATCCACTTCCACCTTCAATTCCTAATTTTTTTATCCCAATGCTCTTAATAACCAGTTTATGCAAATTGCGATAAAGAAGTACGAGGAATTGGTGTGCGGTGGCATAAAAAACATGCACCTCGCACTTTATCATCCGTAGAGTACCCGAAAACGACACAAGTTCTAGATGAAAAAAACGGGGAAGTACAAAGAAATAAAAAGGGGTCGAGCTAAAGGAGATACGTGTCTACAGAACGACTACTTTGCTCTGGTACCGGTGTTCAGTGATGTCCAGTCTAGACTTTGGTTCGGAATGCGGTGTTCACTTTTTCCTTAGAATTGTAAACTACGTGTCTTCTAATTATTCGTACTTTTCACAAAGGGCGGTTACGGTCGGCAGACAGGGTCTTTTCCGATTCAAAAATGCATATCCGTCATACATCAGCTGGCATACGACACAAGAGATGACGCAATCGATGAAGACACACGGATTGGTGAAAGTACAGAAATGGATTGCTTGAGAAATCTTTGCAAATATGTTATCCAAATATTCAACAGTATATCTTAGGATGCCTAATGAAACTGGCATCCCACAGTTGTTTGAGGCTCATGAAACCTGACACAGTTTTCGTGGAATGCTTGGTAGCATCAACTGTATGCATTGGAGATGAAAAAACTACCCTATTTCATGGAAAGGGCTATATAATCGAGCTAATCACGGATGTCCAACTATAATGCATGAGTACGTTGCATCATGTGACTTTTAGATTTGGCATCCTATTTTTGGAGTTTTCGGGTTGAGCAATGGTATCAACATCATAAATTAGACACCATATTTTATGACGTCTTAGCTGGGTTTGCGTTGCTATACAATTTTAGAGTGAACATGATGGAATACAACTAAGGTTATGCAATTTATCTAGAATGGACTACTCTTGCAAAAAAGTTTATTGAATCCACAAGGTTTTAAGATAAAAAAAAATTCAAAAAAAGGCATGAGTCAGCAAGAAAGGATGTTGAGAGGGTGTTCGGTATCCTCGAGTCGCCATGGCACATTATATAAGGCCCACCAAGGATCTTGAGCCCAAGAGTTAGAACTGATATAATGTATGCATGGATAATACTTCGCAACATGCTTATAGAAGACAGACGAACGGTACATCATATCCGAGTGGTCAAATGATGAGGATGAGGATTTGCCATGACCTGTAAGTCCCAAAATCGGATCTAACAACGATATCACACAATCACCAAGGATGGGCAGAATCCAAACTTAATGATATTCAAGATAATCGAAAAGATGAAGAACAATACGAATTCACTTTTAACACCTTACACATGATTCTATTACTTGAACAAGCAAAACCGTCTGGTACAAGATGGAGGCTCTCTAGAGAAATCCCAAAAGTCTAACCCTAGAAATGACATAAGCTTAGCTTATATACCTAGGGTAAGGGCATGCCCCTCATGGGCTTGCCTGGCCCACATGGCCTATGACATACCCAAATGACATATAAAGGTTCAAACCTAATACAAACTAACCCAGCTAATCCCAGTTAACTACCATAGACCGTTGTGTATATTTGATGCGTCAGTCTCACACTTCTAGGACCTAACATGACCGGATCGTGGACCAACATACAATTTTACCAAACGCTTGCAACGGGTTAGGGATTTACGTAACATGAACGCGAACCATATGCTTCGCCACAGTTTGGTGAAGAACATTTGTTCAGGTATTTAGTAAAAATAAAAATGTTATTTGTAATTATGCTGTTTTTAAATGTTGTATGTATTTTTATTGAATTGTAATATTTGTGTGTTTTTTTAATGTTGCATTTAATTTATTTTATTTTAATGGTTGTCTTGTCTTTAAATTTTGTGTTTTCTATTATCCATTTTATTTTATTTAATATATTTTTCTGTACATTGACCGGTTCAAATTCTTACAGTTCTATTTAAATAGTATGTTTAGTTCAAATCTTACGGGGTACTGATACTAATGTTCATTTATCGGTCACTAAAAAAGTTGTATAGACAAATATCTATTTAATTTATTCTTTTTTAATAAGTTAAGTAAGTAAATTTAAAAAAAATCTAACTCCTCAACTATGAGTTATATACTATTTTTGAACTATAAAAATGATTATTTTTATAAACTACATGATCTAGCTTGGAAAATTCAATATCTAATGCATTAAAAAACAACATATAGCCTAATGTTTATATATGTTAAAAATGCCCTAAAATAGTTATGTAATATATAAACTATGTCTACATTTTATAAAAATTTATAGTCTGTAATGAATATCATATTTGAGTTGTCTTATAATCTACTCACCAAAGATAAGATCAAACTAATAAAATCAAACCTTATATACATGGAAATTAGGGGTATCTAAAATGTGATCCTACAACCTTAACCATTTAATCCAAAGTACCACATCATTATCACCAGCACTACACCTTCACCCACCCACCCCACTCCCTCTTGGCCTCTCTCTCTTAAAACCGAACCTCAAAGATCAAAACCCCATAACACACTTCATTTTCACCTAAAGTTCTCTCTAAGATCATCCAAGTAACGTTTCATTTTTCTCTAAAAACCTAAGGTAATTTCATGAGTCTTAAAGCATCTTTTTTAATTTTCATTAGAGAACTTGGGTATGCTTGAAAACATCAAAGAAAACCTTCTTTCATGACACATTTTTGTAAAGGAATCCAAGCAAGTGTCTTGTTTGATAATGTTTAAGTTTTGGTGATCAATTGTCATGTGGGGACAGAGGAGTCATCCATTATATATATGTATATCTAGTGATGTTGCGCAATGATTCACCTAAAACATTATAAAACATTTAACACAGCAAAACTAACAAGTATTATGTATTACATCTTGCAATATGTTAAGTACTTTTGAAAGATTCTTGGACCAACATCACCATTAAGTTAGTGTACAAAATAAACTTGAAATAAGCATAAGGTTACAAGATGTGTTCCAGAGAGTTCAGATTCATCATGTTTTGATGAATCCACTGAGTTTATACTTAAACATGGCTAAGATATAGTGGTTTGATGAGGAAAAATTGATGAAAAACCTGCTCGAAATAACAAAATTAAAATCAATACTGAAAAACCGAAAAGAAAACCCTCAGAGTAGAAACCCTAGCTAGGGAACATAAAAATTCTAAAACTTTTACAATAACTTTGCAATGTTAATATAAGGTTTTCTATCAAAAATCATTATTTTGTGAAGTGTCTAGCTACTTTTAGTAATTTGTGGGCATAAATAACCACCAAAAATAAATAAAATACTTAGACTATCTAAAAAGATCCCAAATTTTTACAATAATATTTATTGGTCATATGAAACTCAAGAAACAAAATTTAAGTGATTCTAATTTGAAGAGCTATGGTTTTGAATAATGGCTTTAAATTACATTTTATATACTCTTATTTGCATTTTCTCAACAAAAAAATACGAAAAAAAAATTCAGAATTATACAAAGTCAAATTTTTGGAATTTTGCAGAATTATTTGGTCACTGGAATTATTTATAATGAATTTAGGGGATAAAACGGGTATTTAAATAGACTTTTATTTCCAAACCCACACCTATAAAATGTTGAAATAAAACTCTATAGGTTTTTTAAGTCCAAAATAGTCTATTTTGATATTTTAAAACTACTAAAGGTGTGGGGCCATTATCACACCCCAAACGATGGCGGAAACATCAGAGTAAGACGAAATAGATTGCTCAAGGCATCATAACACTATTTGCGACAATATTTAAATAAAAAAATCATTCTATTTCGTTAATCAAATTGTCAATTACATCATAACAAATTCAACAAAAATTACAACATAAAAAGCCTAACATTCTAGGTGCGTTTGTATGTCATCCCTACTAGATTCGTCATATTCAACATCTTTAACCTGCAGCATGTTAAAAGTATAGTTCAATACAAAAAGTATTGACGAGTACACAAGTTTAAGTACATAGCATAAGTATAAAAGACTTTACTCAAATCCACATGTCAACTGTATACAAGGTAAGCTAGCATGCAATACTAATTGTCAAACCCAAGTGTTGACAAGAATTAAATGTCCCTCGTCACACAAAGTAACAAGACTAAAGTATGAATAAGAATAAGAATTAGCTTAAGCTTAACAATACCCCGACGAGCGGTGTGCTACTCCTATAGTGCTATACATGTTAAGTTGGGGCTAGCCAAGTTAATGACAAGAAGCATGTACGAATCTAGCATTAACCTAAGCATAACAATAAGCATGTATAACGGATTGAGTGTATAAAGCATGTAGTGTGTGTATTCGTGTATTTTGTAGGTTAACATGTTACAACCCAAATTGTGTAAAAAGGGAAATGGGTCAACTGTACTCACGGTTTTGCAAGCTTCCACTTGGTATTTTTCTTGAAGAGTTGGAGGGTCACTGAGTTATCCTACAAGAGGAAAACGTGGATTGGTAAGTATGCAGATGATAACGGAGGATTTAGGAATTTAAATACACCAAAGTATGTATACGAGAAAATAATCACCTAGACTTAACACTCGTTTTTGACAACGTAATACCCATTCGGGTTGATGTGTTTTCATGGGTAAGATACCCATTAGAATCGTAATGAGAAGTTAAGTACTTAGGTGATGTAACCTAGTACCATGATGGACAATCATTCGATTATCGTAAAGGGTTCGGTTAGTTTATGTGTGTATATATATATTATAGTATACGTAATAAGTAGATCATAAATATCATGGAAGTTCAAAGAAGTCATGCATGGAGGTAGGAGAATAACCTTCCTTCAACTTCTTTCGTATTGTTCACCAATGCACAAGTTGTCACAAGGACAACAAGGATGGTCATGAGTAAGTTATAATAAAAATAAAAGTTGTAAAATAATCAAAATCGTCAAGTGAGGTGGTGGATTGAAGGTAGGATAGCCAAGGCTTCAAAGAAATCACACACTACCAACTCAAGTCATGTTTCAAGAACAAGCTTCGAAGGAAACGACACTTGTGGGTTAAAACCCTATTAAAAAAAGTTTCTTGCACTTGTGACCTCAAATATGGTGATGTTCTATGTTGGTTTTCCATGGAAAACCTATGAAAACACTCCTAGAGGTGTTCCAAGTGTTAAGAAGAAATAAAGAGTAAATAAGAGAGATGAAGGTGAGTTAGAACTCATTTGAAAGTCTTGAACTTCAAAATTGAGAGAGAGCTTTAGAGAGAGAGATGAATGTTTGAGGTGGGAAATGAGAATGGGAGGAGGTGGGTATTTATAGTTGAAGTTAGGGGGTGACTTAGGTGAGTGTAATTAATGTAAGAAACACAAAATTGCCCAATCCATGAGCTAGAAACCACAACTCCATATTAAGCCCCTCTCTCGGGCCGCGAGAGGATATAAGAAAGACGGTCGCGAGCCGCAAGATGTATAATTCTAGAATCTGCTTTGATTTTTGTCACTTTTAGTCCCTTAACTTGGTTTTTCTTTCATTTCACGCTATAACTTGATATTTTTGCATGCTGTTAAGTGTGTAAAGTATATGCAAGTATATTTTAGGCATCAAGTATGAATGTATGAGTATTTGCACGTATAATAAGTATCGGTTTGTATGTAGACACTTATTTAACGATTGAATGCATGTAAGACAAGTATGTATCAAGTATGAATTTCATTACGATCAAAGTCTTGGATTACAATATTGGAAAAGAAATACGAATATGACACGAATACAAGTTTCCATAAATAGAATTACGATTACACTTTCTAATTAAGGAATGTACGAAAAAGCGAAGGGTTAAGTCCCCCTCCTTTAGGGAATTTCGTCCCGAGATTTATTCAAGAGGAAGGTGTAATGAACAGATGCGGGTACTTAGCCTTCATATCACTTTCGGGTTCCCAAGTAAAGTCGGTGCCACATTTACCTTCCCATCAAACCTTGACTATGGGAACTCGACTGCGCCTCAATTGCTTGACGCCTTGGTCCATGATCTCGACAAGTTTCTCCACAAAGTGTAGGGTCTCGTTGATTTGAAGGTCTTCGAGTGGGACTTGGAGTCCTTCATCAGTTAGACACTTCTTCAAGTTTGAGACATGGAATGTAGGATGGACATTGTTGAGTTCTTGAGGTAGGTCCAGTCGGTACGCTACCCTGCCAATCCTTTCGAGAATTTTGAAAGGACCTACATAGCAAGGAGCGAGCTTGCCTTTCTTACCAAAGCGAACCATACCCTTCTAAGGGGATAACTTGAGAAGTACAAAATCACTTATGTTGAATTCCAAAGGTTTGCGTCTTTTGTCGGCGTAACTCTTTTGTCGGCTCCTGGCTTTTAGCAAGTTGTCTCGAATCTGTAAGAACCTTATCCGTCGTCTCTTGTATAAGCTCGGGACCAGTGATTTGAGCTTCCCCGATCTCGTGCCACTAAATTGGCGATCGACACTTACGACCATACAATGCCTCAAATGGTGCAACTTGAACACTCGCATGATAACTGTTATTGTACGAGAATTCGATCAAAGGCAAGTGCATATCCCAGTTGCCACCAAAATCGATCACGCAAGAACGAAGCATGTCCTCTAGAGTTTGGATAGTACACTCGGTTTGACCATCAGACTGAGGATGGAAAGCAGTGCTAAGATTAAGATGAGTACCAAGAGCTTTTTGAAATGTTTACAAAAGACGAGAGGTGAAACGACCATCACGATCCGAGATGATTCAACGGGGATATCATGACGACAGATGGTTTCATCCTGTTGGTGCATATTTGTGACAACAACTTAGATTTGGTCTTTGGATATCTTGTAATTAGTAAAATAATAAACGGTTAGCGGGTTTAGTTTTGTAATAGTAAATTAGAAGTAATTGGGCTGAACTAGATACAAAAGAGAGCATGGTAGGCGAATTGGGCTTTAAATCCATTAGCAGTCCATGTAGGAAACCCTAGCCCAGTTGCATAACCTATCTCTATAAATAGGGAGGTTGTGTTTAGGGTTAAGGTTGCTGGTTCTATTGTTCAGTTGCTGCAAGAATTGCTTCAGAGAGTTAGAGAGAGAAGAGTCTTGAATTGATTGTAAAACAATTGTGTTTGATAATCAATTGAAGACGGTTTAAAGGAATTCGTGTTCGTGTTCTTGTGTTTTCTGTGAAATCTGATCTAGGGGATTCCGCACTCTAGATTGGATAGGCGATTCTGTCAAGATCTATAAGGACTAGGGGACCTACAATTCGTATCTGAGCATTCGGCTCTTGATTATTGCTCGGTTCAGAATCGTGACAGCAGAACAATTAGATTTTTGGGCGTTTTGGAGGCTGTTCTTGAAGTTTGTACGACTGAATTAGGGTTTTGCAGGTATTTCGGATTTTTTGCAGGTATTTCTAATTAACAGCAAGCAATTCGGATTGAAGAAAGGCATTCCGGATTAAAAGCATAGTAATTCGGATTGAAGACTTGAATTTCGAATCAGAATTTGCATTTCGGATCTGGAAACAGTGCAATTCGGATCAGAAAAGCCATTTCGGATTCCATCTCGGATTTAAATTTCGTAGCAGAATTGTATTCCGGATTACATCTCGGATTGGGAACTATTCCGGATTCCATCTCGGATTAGAACTATTCCGGATTCCATCTCGGATCAGAGTAGTCTATTTTGGATTTCCATTTCGGATCAGAACAGTGCATTCCGGATTTTTATCTCGGATCACTATTCTGGATCATCATTTCGGATTGTCAACTCGGATTACTGTTCCGGATTTTCATCTCGGATTGTTAATCAGAGTTTCCATTTCGGATTTTACATTGTTCCGAGTTACACAGAAAAAGATGGAAACTTAACCAGCTGACGTAACAAGAGTTAAACGTATTCGGACATAGAAATTGATCCACAGACAATTTTGACAAACCAATTAAACAGTTAGGCACGAAAATCTCAAAAATCATAATCGGACATTATATATCGTTAGAATCGTATCGACGAGACGAGTCTAAAAGTATAATTTGGTAATAACCCATTTCGGACAAGTTTTAACGTTTTTATCGAGCCGGTTCGGTAAAAATGTCGAATATGTCAAACCTAAATGAGCTGTTGAGGATGGAGCATGAGGCTGGCACCACAAACAAACCTCCAAAGATTCTGAAGGTGGAGAACTATCTTACTTGGAAGGATATGTTTCAATCCTTTATTGAATATCAGGACACACGGATGTGGATCTGTATTCAAGATGTGTATGCTTACCCAACGCATGATTTTGAGGGAAGACAGCGTGTTACTGCTTATGTCAATATGTCTGAAGCTGAAAAGAGGATGTATGAATCTGAAAAGAAGGCCTTAGCTGTTATCAAGATGTCTTTACCTGATGGCATCAGACATACATTCAAGCGTTATACAACATCAAAGGAGATGTGGGATGCCCTAGAAAAGAGATATGAGGGCAATACAGATGTGAAGAAGAATAAGGTTGATATGCTGAAGAAACAGTTTATTGTGTTCAAAGGAATGAGAAATGAATCCCTAGAAGATATTATCACGAGATATTATCATCTGATGTCAGAATAATTATGACATCGAGGGATACACAGATGT
The DNA here is from genome assembly GCA_947069175.1 of Scalesia atractyloides. Taxonomy (NCBI): domain Eukaryota; kingdom Viridiplantae; phylum Streptophyta; class Magnoliopsida; order Asterales; family Asteraceae; genus Scalesia; species Scalesia atractyloides. The sequence continues at coordinate 19,576,756 of CAMTDV010000026.1, forward strand.
GGAGATAAACGACAAGGGTGAAGCTATGAAGAAGAAGGAAACGGGTTATGATCAGGTTCAAGATCCGGGGATATATAAAGGTCTTACACCTTCATCTTCCAACAATGCTTCCAGTGATACTTCAACGGCGTTTCTCTCATGTGAGAATGAGCAAATAGTGACAAATTCTGATGGAGAAGTATGTTACGTTGCTACTTCAGGAGGCTCGTCAGGGGCAAAGAGACAACAATCTAGTAACAGCAGTTCTAAGTCTATGCCTCTGAGTGTCAAAAGTGCTGAAGATCACCTGGCATTGCTTGCTTCTTTCGTTGCTTCTTACGAGAACTATATTCAGGGAAAAATATCTGATCCTTCTATGTTTGATGAAGATTATGATCAGATCGACCCCGATGACTTAGAGGAGATGGATTTGCAATGGAAGATGGCCATGATCTCTAGAAGGGTGAAAAGGTTCATGAACAGAACAGGAAGGAAGTTCGTTGGAAAGAGTGTGGGCTTTGACTAGTCGAAAGTGAAGTGCTACAACTGTCATAACTACGGACATTTCGCTAGATAGTGTCAAAGAGCTAAGTCTGAATCTCGTCCTAGTTCATCCTTTCAAGATTCTCTTGGTCATGGTTCAACCAATAGGAATGCATCAAACAACACTGGATCAAAGGCCCTGATTTCTACTGGTAGAGAGGGTTCTTATGATTGGAGTGTTCATTTGGAGAGTGATAACAATGCCTCACAGGCATTCATAGCTGAGATAGCTCCTATTGCTGAAGAAGTGAAAATTGATGCTGAGGAAGAGCAAGAGAAGGTAGCTGAGAAGGCTGATGGAGAACAGACTGCTACAGAGAAGAAGATGCCTGCTGATTTTGATGCTTTCATGGTTGATCTAAGCAAATCAACAGGCGAGGTATGTTCTAACTCTGGTAGTTCTGTTTGTTTGAAGTGTCGTGAACTACAAAGTGAGGTTGACACATTAACAAAGCAAAACCAAAGTCTGGCTAATGAGCTCTCAAACCTAAAAGAATCAAACTTTTTCGTAAAACGAAATGAGTCATTATACTTGAATAAAATTAAAGGTTATGAAGAAGAAATTAATATTCTAACCTGTAAGCTTAATGAAAAACTTCAAGTTATTGACTTAGCTCATGATACGATGAGTGAGAAAACAAAAGAAGTTTCTGAAAAGTGCAAAGAGTTGTCTGAAGCACAACTTAAAATTTGTGAGCTTGAAAAGAAGTTAAATCAATTTAGAGATTCATCTTTTGTCATGAAACACATGATGAATGGCCTGAAGAAGAGTAATGACAAGACTTGTGTGGGTTTCAAAGGTTTGAATGAAGCTCCACCACCACTTGGTCATGACTATTCTTTATTGCCAGAAGAAGAAGAGCTTACAGACTTTGTGTCAACTACACCTGGTAGTTCCACATCAGAGGATGGTAATGTGACTGAAAATGCCAAGAAGGATAATAATAGAGACACGGTTTTGAAAATAAAGAATACACACCCTAAGAATCAAAAACAAATTTTTGTTAAAAAGGTTGATTTTGTTAAAGGGAGTGACATGAATGAAGAGGCCCCTGTTATTACTAAAGAGTCTAATGTGCAGTTTGCTAAGAACAAAAACAAAGAAAAAATATGAAGTTAAACAAACTAAACAAGATCCTTCAAAGGCATCTTCATCATCATCGTCGCCTGATGAATCTAAGCAAGAGGCTTCTGTAAAGAAGTCTTCGGCTAGAAAATCTTGTTTCAAATGTCATGAAAAAGGACATGTAGCCAGCGCCTGTCCTAACAAAAAGAGTGAAGCACAGGTAAGTGAGAGGCAGAGAGAAAAATCACCAGCAAAAAGTGGTGATGGTGAGAAGAAGGTTAACTCACCAAAATTATCTGTTATCAAGCAACATAGTGTTGCTGAGGGTGTAGATAAGGCTGAAAAAGGAACTCACCAAGTTCCTCGCTTTTAAAGAAATCAACCAAGATTTCAGCCTGCATCTACATTTGGCAGATATGAAAGACCTAGAAGTAGTTCACCAAGAATGAATAACTTTAATGGTCCATCAAATAATTTCAGAAGTCAAGGTCAATATCAAAATCGATACCAGAATGTTGGTAGTCGAAAATTTTAAAATGATGGCTTTAGAAATTATCATCATCAAAATTCATGGAACCAAAATCATAATTTTCGTAGGTCGCAAAGTCAAAATATGGTTAGGAAACCTCAGGACCATAGACCAAGTAGAAATCAAAAACCATTTCCATCAACAGGTCTAAGATCTAAGACTCCTGTTAAGAGTGATGGATATTAGATGGATGTCCCGGTGGTTGATGAATCTGGAAGATCCATGACCATTAAGGCTTAGGTCCCCCAATCTAACTAATTTTGTTGGATGGTGCAGGAGCTGCTAAGGAGGATTATCAACTTGTGGTATGTTGATAGTGGCTGCTCTAGGCACATGACGGGGGATGCGAGGTTGCTGTCGGAGTTTGAGAATATAGATGGTGGATATGTGAATTTTGCAGGTGCTAAAGGCAGGCACATTACAGGACGAGGAAAAGCAACCAACGGGAAGATCACACTGGACAAAGTGAACTATGTTGAGCAGCTGAAGCACAATATGACAAGTGTGTCTCAAGTCTGCGACAAGGGTCACTCGGTCCACTTTACAAAGTCTGAAGCTTTGGTGTTGAAACCTGGTTGGTGATGCCGGATGACTGGATAGTAATGAGAACACTAAGGAGAAATGACACTTATGTCATGGACATGGGTGCGAAGGACTCGTCTTCTATGGTGGCGTGTTTACTATCAAAAGCATCTGAGGCTGAGTCATTGCTGTGGCACAGACGCATGGCCCACATCCACTATCGAAAAATGAACTATATTATTAAAAATGGTTTAGTGGAAGGTGTGCCAGTACAGAGGTTTCACGTGGAAGATAAATGTCTTCCATGTCAAAAGGGAAAACAACATAAGACACCTCACAAGTCTAAAACAGTAAATTCTATAGATGCCCCTTATGAATTACTTCATATGGATCTATTCGATCCAGTGAACGTAAGGAGCATAGATGGAAAGTACTATTATTTAGTTGTCACTGATGACTACTCACGATATTCATGGGTTTCTTTTTAGGTACAAAGATGAGACAGCAGTGATGCTGATTGATCTTTTTACAAAATTAGAGAACGTCCATGATGCACGGATCATGAGGATAAGGAGTGATAATGGCACGGAGTTCAAGTATCAAGTTCTGGATCTCTATTGTCTTCGCAAGGGAATTGAACATCAATATTCTGCTCCTTATACACCTCAACAGAATGGAGTCGCTGAGCGGAAGAACAAGACGTTGATTGAAGCCGCAAGGACTATGCTATCTGATCTAAGCTTCCAGTTCTTTTCTAGGGAGAAGCTGTGAACACAGCTTGCTATGTCCTGAACAAAGTTTTGACGGTTAAACAGTTTAACAAAACATGTCACGAACTATTGTTTAACCGAAAACCAAACTTAATAGGCTTTGAACCTTTTGGATTACCCTGCACCATTGTGTGAAACAAAGATAAGCAAAAATTCGATGATGTAGCTGATGAGGGTTACTTTCTAGGCTATATGCCTGGAACACCGAATAAAAGGGTTTTTAATCTAAAAACTGGTAAAATTGAGGTGGTATTTAACATGGAAATCACTAGTTATTCACCTCAACAATCAATGAGTGGTCCTCCTATATTATATGATTATGACAGTCTTTAAATCATTTAATATTCATGATGTTTTAAATGCAGATGAGTCTCAAGTGATCCATACTATGATCAGTGAAGATGGAGAGTGTGACTTCATGCCTAGATCGAGTGTATCGATGACAGATGCTCTAGAAACTTCTTCCAGTGAAGCTCCAGAGGACTCTAGTGATAGTGAGTCTAAACTTATTCAGGGGGAGGATTTCACTAATCCGTTTGCTACTGCTACTATTCAGGGGGAGGTTGGATCTAATCTGGGAGATAATCTGGTTGTTGACACTATTGCTACCACACGTGTACACAGAGATCATCCAGTTGAAAACATCATTGGTGATCCTGCTGCAGGTGTTCAGACGAGAAGAGGTGTGCTCGAAGGTTCCTGTTTGATTACTTCGATTCAGAAGACTGGGTTGATTCATGAGTGTTTATATAGTTGCTTCATTGCCAAAGAGGAGTTGAAGAATGTTCATATGGCTCTAAAAGACAATTGTTGGGTTGAAGCTATGCAAGAGAAACTAGCTCAGTTCAAGAAGTTGAAAGTTTGGGAGCTAGTTGATCTACCTGAAGGAGAAAAGGAAATAGGCACTAAGTGGGTGTTCAAGTGCAAGAAAGACGACCGAGGGATCGTGATAAGAAATAAGGCTCGGTTGGTAGTGAAAGGGTTCAATCAGCAAGAGGGGATTGATTACAATGAAGTGTTTGCACCCGTAGCAAGGTTGGAAGAAATTCGTTTGTTCCTAGCTTTTGCTTCATTCAAGGGCTTCAAAGTTTACCAACTTGACGTGAAGAGTGCGTTTCTTTACGGGAAAGTCCAAGAAGTGGTGTATGTCTCACAGCCAGATGGGTTTACTGATCCAGACTATCCAGATTGAGTCTATCAACTTGATAAGGCATTGTATGGGTTGCATCAGGCACCTAGGGCGTGGTATGAGACACTGTCAGCACAACTGTTAAAAAATGGTTTCGAAAAAGGTCAAATTGACAGTACACTTTTCATGAAAAGGAAGAAGGAAGACTTTCTGCTGATACAGGTTTACGATGATGACATCATCTTTGGGTCATCAGATGAGAACATGTGTCATGATTTCGAAGAGGTAATGAAGAGCAAGTTTGAGATGAGTGCGATGGGTAAATTATCCTACTTATAAACATCAGACGAAGTATGTGTATGACATTTTGTCTCGTTTCAAGATGGAGGATTGTGCTACATTCAATACACCTATATGTGAGAATCACAATCTTGGTCCAGATCATGAGAGTGTGGAGGATGTTGATCCAACTCAATACAGGGCAATGATTGGTTCTCTGATGTACTTGACTGCCTCAAGACCTGACATCATGTTCGCAGTATGTCTATGTGCTAGATATCAAGCGAATCCAAAGGAGTCCCACATGAAAGCGGTGAAGCGTATTCTTCGTTACTTGAAGGGGAAACCTAAAATTGAGTTATGGTATCCAGCTGCTAGTGATTTGAAGTTTGTTGCTTTTACTGACTCGGACTTTGGAGGATGCAAATCTACAAGGAAGTCTACCACAGGTGGTTGTTAGTTTTTAGGAGGGAGGCTCATGTCATGGCAATGCAAGAAGCAGTCTTGCGTGTCTACCTCAACGTGTGAAGCTGAATGTATTTTTTCTGCAGGTAGCTGTTGCTCTCAGGTTCTCTGGATCCAACAGCAGATGCGCGATTACGGTTTGAATTTCACTCGTACTCCTATTATGATAGACAATAATGCCACTATATCAATCACCAACAATCCCGTAAAACATAGTCGCACAAAACATATTGACATTCGTCATCATTTTATACGGGATTGTGTTGAAAAGAAATTATTTGAACTGCATCGAATCGACACACTTGATAACCTGGCAGATCTTTACACAAAAGCATTTGACAGGGCCTCGCTTTGAACATTTAGTTGAACTCAACGGGATGAGGAATCCTGAATAACCATTTTTCCATAAAAATAGTTTGTAAATAATTTACTGTTTTTCAAAAATAAAAAACATAAAAAATAGAAAATCAAAAATGAGTTTTTCACTGTGTGAAAAAGAAGAAATGATAGTACATCAAGAAGTTAGATTGTCACACTGAAATTAAAAGAAAATTGCTTAACTGTGATAGCAGCTTCATCATATGATGTTTCAATAGGCAAAAGGCATGAAATAATCAACTTACCTTGGTGATATAAACATAATGAACTGTGTATGAGTGGGTAACATATCAGTGGCGTATGGTTTTATAACCTTAAATCTTGCGTTGATAGATTGCCAAAAATATGAGTTTTAGGTCTTTATATCGTTATTTCATCCAGGGTATCAAGCTTGTCCTTCTGATGCATCCAGATATATGCTGACCTCGATACAACCAGGATATCTTAAAAGAGCTAAAATGTCAAATCCCAAATATTGAAGAAGCTCTCCTAGAGTGTCATTCAAAAGTGCAAATTGCATTAATCGTACCAAAATTTGGTATTTGTCCTAGCCCTTGTTGGATATTGGTCTCTTTGCTGTACGGAAGTACTGACCTGATCACCAATCTAACATTATAAATCAAAAAGGATGAATTTCGGTATACTCACCTACGACGATGAATCTTTGTGCACACCATGATCGCGAGGGTATGTCCTGAAGTGGGACACACTAGTATATCAGTATAAATTATTTAAACAGATCACGAGGTAATGGTACTTGAAATGTTCATGTATTTGTTTAAGTGGATAAACAATACTGGTAATCGTCTTGAACTGATTTTCATGAATATTGCATATATAATTTTAAAATAGTGTGCAAACAGTTTGACGTTGCTGATATGATCTTCTTACCGGTGATACTCACAAAAATAGAGTGTTTATTTTTTGTATTTTATTTGCTTTTAGAAAATATAAAAATCCAAAAAGATTTCATTTTCTTGTATATTTTTAATGTTCGGGATATTGGTTGTTCATGGAGGAGTTGTTTCCGATAGGGGGAGACGATGTGAGAAGCTGAGTTCAAAATTTTTAAGATTTTGCAGGTTCATGGTGTTTAAAAAATTTGAGTATATGGTTTGAGTTGAGAAGTGCTTAATCTGTGATACAGTTTTACTATCTCTTGAATAATAGTAATTTGTTTAACTTGTGTTGAAAAATTCTTATGGTTTCTTGAGATGTGTGTTTTTTAGTATACAGATTGTAGCAGTGTGTTGCTGAGAAGTTTGGTGTAGAGAAGTTTTGCTTGGATGCATGGTAGAACCTCCTTTCTACATTACAGACAAAGTTGAAGAGTTTTGGAGATTGCTATGCAAGGACTAAACTGGAGTTTACTCAAACGATAACGCTTTAGAAGATTTGGTGATTGGATACATCAGCTTAGGGGGAGTCTGTTGCTGACAGAAGCTGTTAAAGCTGAAGCTATCCAAAGACCAACGTTTTTCAAAGATACCGAAGATTGCAAGAAGATTGAAGACTAAGTTATTTTATGAAGCTATTGTCAAGGGAGAGTTTGTTGGTGCATATTTGTGAAGCTTAAATTTGGTCTTTGGATATCTTGTAATTAGTAAAATGATAAACGGTTAGCGGGTTTAGTTTTGTAATAGTGAATTAGAAGTAATTGGGCTGAACTAGATACAAAAGAGAGCATGGTAGGCGAATTGGGCTTTAAACCCATTAGCAGTCCATGTAGGAAACCCTAGGCCAGTTGCATAACCTATCTCTATAAATAGGGAGGTTGTGTTTAGGGTTAAGGTTGCTGGTTCTATTGTTCAGTTGCTGCAAGAATTGCTTCAGAGAGTTAGAGAGAGAAGAGTCTTGAATTGATTGTAAAACAATTATGTTTGATAATCAATAGAAGACGGTTTAAAGGAATTTGTGATCCTGTTCTTGTGTTTTCTGTGAAATCTGATCTAGGGAATTCCGCACTCTAGATTGGATAGACGATTCTGTCAAGATCCATAAGGACTAGGGGACCTACACATCCGTATAGATACGAGCCAATTTCTCGACTTTATAATCTTCACGTATTGGAAGAAAGTGAGCGGATTTGGTCAACGGTCAATGATAACCCAAATACTATCGTGACCCGACGATGTACGAGGGAGTTTGGTAATGAAGTCCATGGCAATGCTTTCCCATTTCCAAATAGGAATTTCTGGTTGTTCGAGTAAGCTAGAGGGACGTTGATGTTCGGCCTTTACCTTGGAACAAGTAAGGCATTTCGAAACATAGAAGGCAATATCTTTCTTCATGCCAGGCCACAAATAGGACTTACCAAGGTCATGGCACATCTTATCAGCGCCTAGATGAATAGAATATCAGGATTTATGAGCTTCTCACATCAAGAGGTCACTAAGGTTGTCATGGTTCGGAATCCAAATACGATCAAGATAGTAAAGGATTCCATTGGGTTTGGTTACGAGTTGATTTTTAACACCACACTTCAACTCATTATCGAGGTTACCCTCATTAATGATTGAGTATTGCGCCTCGTGAATCAGATCATGAAGCTTTCCCAAAGTTTGATAGCAACGAATACTCTTAACATGAGTTTTCTGACTAAGTGCATCGGCTACAACATTCGCCTTACCAGGGTGGTAGCGAATATCGCAGTCGTAGTCGTTTAACAATTCCTCCCAACGACGTTGACGCATGTTGAGTTCCTTTTGATTGAAGATGTGTTGAAGGCTCTTATGATCAGAAAAGATCGTACACTTTGTACCATAAAGGTAGTGTCGCCATATTTTCAATGCAAAAACAACTGCACGAAGTTCAAGGTCGTGCATAGTATAGTTTTTCTCATGAATCTTGAGTTGTCGTGACACGTAAGCGATAACCTTATCTCGTTGCATAAGAACACAACCAAGACCTTGTTTTGAGGCATCACAATATACGACAAATCGTCATTACCATCAGGAAGGGCTAAGATAGGAGCATTGCAAAGTATTTCCTTGAGCGTTTGAAAAGATTCTTCTTGCTCGGAACCCCAAACAAAAGATTTCTCCTTTTGGGTCAAGGAAGTGAGAGGTACGGCGATTTTGGAAAAATTCAAGATGAAGCGACGATAGTAACCAGCTACACCAAGAAATGAACGAATTTTGGACAGAGACTTAGGAGCAATCCAATTCTTCACTGCTTCGATTTTCACAGGGTCAATGTGAATACTAAGTTTGTTGACGACTTGACCAAGGAATTGAACTTCTTTTAGCCAAAATTCACACTTGGATAATTTGGCGTAAAGACGTTCAGTACGCAAAAGCTGGAGGAGAAGACGCAAGTGTCGCTCGTGCTCTTCTTGTATCTTGGAATAGATAAGAATATTGTCAATGAAGACGATCACGAAACGGTCGATATAAGGCTTGCACACGCGGTTCATCAAGTCCATGAAAACCGCAGGTGCGTTAATTAAACCAAAAGACATGACTACAAACTTGTTGTGTCTATAATGTGTGCGATAAGCGGTTTTGGATATATCTTCTTTGAGAACTCGAAGTTGATGATAACCAGAACGAAGATCGATTTTCGAGAAGCAAGTCACGCCTTGAAGTTGATCGAAGAGATCGTCAATACATGGAAGAGGATATCGATTTTTGACCGTAAGCTTATTGAGCTCATGATAGTCGATACACATCTGAAATGATCCATCTTTATTTTTGATAAATAGAACGGGAGCGCCCCAAGGATAAGTACTAGGGCGTATGAAGCCTTTATCAAGAAGTTCTTAAAGTTAGCTAGATAGCTCTTGCATTTCCGAGGGTGCTAAACGATTAGGGGATTTCGCAATAGGAATTGCACCAAGGATGAGATCGATCCGGAAGTCAACTGAACGAGGAGGAGGCAGACCAGGAAGATCCTCTGGAAAAACATCAGGAAATTCGCAAGCAACAGGAACATCACTTACGCTTGGACCCTTGTCCTTCTTTTCCACAATGTGGGCAAGAAAGGCAAAATATTGCTTATGTAAGTATTTGTTCGCTTGGACACACGACATAAGCTTGAGACCTTTAGAAGGTTTCGCGTCGTAGACGTATAAGGAATCTTCATCTGGAAGAGGAAGACGGATGAATTTCTCTGAACAAACGACTTCAGCATGAACTCGCCTAAGCTAATCCATGCCTACTATGACATCGAAGCTTCCTATTTGCGTGTGTATGAGGTCAATTGAAAACGTATGATCGTTAAGATTTAAGGAATATTTGGAAAGGACGTAATCGATAGTGACAGATTTTCTGTTAGCGACTTTGACTTTGAATGATTTGGGCAACTTATAACGTTTACACTTAAGCATAGGTTCGAATTCAACGGATACAAAACTTTTTTCCGTGCCAGTATCAAAAAGACAAGAAGCATAGACATTGTTAACGAGAAACGTACCGGTTATGACGTCATTAGCGTTTTGCGCTTGAGCGATGGTGATCACGAAGGCTCTGCCTCGAGCTTGTTGAGGCTGTCATGGTTGCTGCTGCTGCTGGTTGTTACGTTGGGGGCAGGCATTGGCGAAGTGATTAGGATTGCCACACTTGAAGAATGCTCGAAGGGTAGCGGCTGGAGGTTGAGCTTGGTTAAGGGCATGGTTTTCTACGATAGGTTGGTCTTGGGTAGGCCTTAGGTTTTGGCAACATTGATCGGTGAAATGCCCAAACCTGTTACAGGTTGCACATTTGTGACACGGGTGTTGGCGGGATGGTGGTAATGGCACTGGTTACACTTGGGCCATGAACCAGTGTAGTCCTCCTTGGTGGTTCTAGGGTCGAGGTGGTGGAAACTGATTCTAAGGCTAAGATATATTTGAGTCCCAAATTAGATACGGGTAACAGTGGTTGATTGTTATCACCCAAACAACTATAGATTAGTTGTTTGAATGTTTAAAGTTAAGAAAACCAAAAGATGAAGATGAAGATTCTTGTATGGATCAAACAACAAGTGTGGTATATGGAATACCAAATGATATATTCACTGAATACACCTGGATATTTCGGATTAAGCACAAGAACAACAAACACAACACAAGAGCAATCACCAAAATCTGTCCAAGAAGCTTGGACTAGGGTTTTCATTGATCAGCTTATATATAGCCATTGACTACCCAACGTATTTATTAAATACACTGGGAACATAAATATGCCGCTACAGGAACTATTACCATAAATTACACTTTTAGCCCTTCTAGATTTACTAACTCTTAAAATCAAGCTCTAAACTATTAAACTCAAGTATCAACAGTCTCAAAACGTCCTACCAATATCCCCCCTAGACCGTTGCGTACTTGAGAGTCTTCAATCTTGGTCTTGAGCTTCAGGACTTGCGGCAGACTCTCGATCTCTGGTTTCTGACAGTGGCGCAGCTTGATCTGCAGATTATTCATTTGGTGCTTCAGTAGATAGATTGATAAAAGCTTCACTTATGGTGGTTGGATTCTCCATAGTGGCCTCATATGTGGATGAAGCCCGAGTTTGAGATTTTGATGCGACTTGAGTAGGCGATGGTGCTTTCTACTGAGCTGACGATTTACGCTTTCTCTTCTTTTTCCTCGCTTCCTCCTTTTCCTTCTGTTTCTCAATTCTAGTCACGATTTCCATCATTTCCATAATTTCTATCTTTATTTCTCTTTCTCGTTTTCCACCCTTTGGAACAACATTCCTTCCTCTTTATACTCGTTTCCGGCGCCAACGTGAATCTTGTGGCCATAAAGAATGTTTAGGTCGGATAGGCAGAACATAAAGACATCCATCGGGTCTAGAATACGAATATCTTCGTTAGAGTAAGATCTGATCACTGCTTCTCCATCGTAGAACCATTTCTTGAAATTTGTGAGCATAACAGGTTGTCCTAGTGGGATTTTGACTCTAGTTTTAACTTTAGCAGGATCAATGACCCATGTGACCATTCCTTTTCTAGTAATGGGATCTTTTGTTGTTTTTGATACTCTTCTGCGAGGACTTTGTGGCCTGAATATAGTAAAACCCCAATTGAATTCTCTCAAGATCAGTCTTCAAAATCCACTCAAACACTACTATTTGTAGGGTTTATCATATCTAACCTGCCTAGCTCACGTATATCCCACCTAGGAAGACTTTTCATGTCAGCTCCAGATTTGAAGTATTGAATCACTCCACCCCGTCTTTTGAGAATAAACATCCCTTTCAGATTGTAACACTTCCAGCTAATTATCTTGTCAGTAGCTTCTGTCTTTTCCACTGTGACAACTTGATAAAAATGTAGAAGCTTTTCTCTTTCTTTTCTAAACCACTCTGGATTTATTGGGGTTACTTCATCACCGTCCTTAGTTTCATACAAAGTATCTTTCTCCAATCGCCATTCAACAAAACATGTCGGCATCTCATCTATATCCACCTCCTCTTCCTCCTTTTCGTCTTCTTCGGTAACATTCACCGAGATTCTAAACGCCTTTTCTTTTTCTCTGCATCCTCAGCCATTTGCCTGTTTCCTCAATCTTAAATTTTTCATAGTCGAAGATATCTGTAGATGAGAACGTTGGTTGTATATCTTCTTTGTCACATATTTCTCGTATCACTATGTACATCTTCTCCATACCATCTTGCTGAAATCGGACAAATCTTGTTTGTTCACTGACATAAGCATGAAGCTCCTTGTTTTTCTTTCTCTGCTCTCTCAGCTTTTCACGAATCACATTTGTGTGCTCACTTGATGCTTCAGAAGACATATTTCTTGAACTGGACCTGTCCCGATATCTTTTGCTAGTTTATCATACAGTTCCTAAAATGGGAGAGGTCTTCAGGGAACTTGGTGAGGCATCTGCTTTGATTGAGCACCTTTTGTCAGCCCTTCCCCTATTTTCTTACGCTTCTGAGGAGGTGATCTGCTGGGAGCATCTGGATCTACAATTAGTTGATCAACAAATTCAGCTAATTGTTCTTGTTCAGTCGTGACCGTCACTAGCGTTTCAGATTCTGTCATCTGTCGCCTCTTTTTTTTTTGCTTCTCTCTTTTCTCTTTCCTCTGCTTCATGAATGGCATGAAGATTTTCAATGTGCTCCCGATTTTCTCTAGTGCCTCCGGCCCGAAAGCTGCTCTCCATTTAATGTTCTTGAGTAGGGGTATCTTTTCTTTTCTTTTCTTTGATGAGTCCCCTTCTTTTACAGGCTGTTGTAAGTCCCGATTTAGATCTAACATGGTATCACAACCTCTAATCGATCACGAAAATAAAGATTAGAATGAAAAAAACAATACGATCTTCAATTAGCCAACTTGCATACACCAAAAGGTGTCTGATACAAGATTTCAAAAAAACTAGTCACAAGACCCATTAATTACAACCCTAGGCCCATAAGGCTCTAGGAAGCCCATTTCTTCCCTTTAGCCCAAATGCAACACTAATGTGTAAACCTTTTAGTTAGGGGCCCAGCAATCTCCCCCTAGGTTTACAACCTTAGGCGTTTAATCCTTTGGTAGTGCATCGACTCCCATTCTTCCAGCTATTATCCCAGCTACTGCTGCCGTCCAATCCTTAGCACATGCTTCATATAACTCTGTAGTTTGAATTTCATTCGCAGCTAGAACTTGCAAGTCTTCATCATGAAAACTCACTAGATCAACCACATCATTCACTCGAAACGCTTTCTCTTTAGTAACAATCACCACACTCCCAACCTTTGGATCGTACATCCAAAAATTAAAATTCTTGAGAATACCACTTGGAAATGTTGGAGCGATTGGTATCACAAGTTCTTTGTTAGTTGGAGGCCACATTACTGATTTAAACCTTCTATCGGTTCTAGCATCACGAACACCCTTAGTGGCACGCAAATATGGTTCAGCGGTTTTCATTGTCTTGATTCCGCTCTTTACTTCTTGCTCCAATCTATTAAAAAACCTCCACCATGGCCCACGTTCTGTAGTGTCACTGTCAGTGTATGGAGCCCTTAGAAGATCAGCTAGTGCAGACTTTGTCCAGGTGTCACACCCTCAATTTCCACTTGCGGAGTTTTACCGCGAGGCGTGTGAACAAACCAGAATCCGAAACACTAGTACGTCGAACGACTCTATATGATTTGATAATACGTTTTCCAAAATCATTTGTTGTAGATTTTATATTGTCTTAATTAGTTACCAATATTTAGCAGAAGCATTAGTTTTTAAAGTTGAGCGGAAGCATAAAATAAATAGTGAAGCGGGCGCCAACACAAACGCCAAAACAAATGAAAAACCCCAAAACAATATTTATAAATAAGACTCGATAAAAGATGTCTTGTTCAATGCATGTGCGTACACCTAGAGCTCCTAGCGTCCTGAGAAACATGTAAAGAAACAAGTGTCAACATTAAAGATGAGTGAGTTCACAGGTTTTCATAAATTCGTTTGTTCGGTTATAGTTTGTTTTCTCCGTTATCCCTAATCCGGGATAACGTATTGGTTCCATTATTCCAACCCGGAATAATAAGTTGTTGCTTCCATTATCCTCAACCCGGGATAATATAGTTGTTTTTTTCCATTATTCCAAACCCGGAATAATAAGTTGTTTCCATTATCCCCAACCCGGGATAATATAGTTGTTTCCATTATCCCCAACCCGGGATAATATAGTTGTTTCGTAATTAAGTTCAATGTTAACATATATAGGTAGCTAGCCAAAAGTCATGTCACGTAAGAGTTCGCGAACGAAGCTGACTGTTGTGCCTCCGTGTTGCCAGGCCTATCACTGACCATGGCGAAGTTAGGCCAAATTATTCACCCGTTGACCATACCTGGTCGGCTAGCGCGACTAGCTCGGATGGGGCTTGTCGGGCCCAGTAGTACTACTTATAATTCCCTCGCTATTAAACCCAATACTAACGATCCGAGAGATTGACGAGGACTTAAGTGATATAGCTGCTTAGTGACCATAACATTACATTAACATTAACATTAACTTAGTTACCGAATAGTTATGTAGCGTTAAATTCGTATAACGTAAAGAGTTTGAGTTTGAAGAGTGTATACATGTTTCTCCCCTGTTGTTTAAAAACCGGATAAAGTTAGGGGCCGTGAACTCACCTTTATTTTCTCGGTTAGTGTAGCAAAGAAGTTGTAAAGGATGGGACCGCTAATTGCGTCCTAACAAACCAATTGATTTCAAGTCAGTGTGTGATCACACCAATACAAATTCTACACTTAATTTACGCACAAAGTGATACACACAAACAACATATCTAACACTCAAACATGCATGCAAGTATCCTCATGTGAACCTAGTGATCAAAGCAACTTATCATAAACATAAACCAATCCATGCCACAATTTGGTGCACACAATCACAAGTTATCAAATTTCAGCTTAACACTCATAATTTAGCTTTTTTCTAGGATTTTTATAAAATAGTTCCAACGTTCCAAAAATTCCAATATTTTCACAGTAGGTGACATTTATACTGTAGAAATTTATATAAATTTTCCAAGTCCTAAATCTTTACCATTTAACCATAAATATTAATATACTAGGCTGCAGTCAGATTTATCGCTTTCTGACTGCAGTCCACGGAAGAATTTATTTAAAAATCACCGATCGTCCAATTAACAAAATTCCAGTTGAAGTTGCCCGGAAATTTCCATACCTAGTTGCTGTACAAAATTCATGACTCAACTCTCTACTGATTTTAAAATCCAACTTGATAAACAACCAACAAAATTTCAGAATTTTCACAGCTTTAGTTACTGAACTTATTTGGCCCTTTAAAAATATCAAACGACTTCAGAAAATTATGAATCCAGCGCCCTTAGATTCGTTTTTCAAATCTCTACGTTCTAGACATCAGAAAGTCCGTTTTTCGACAACTAATGACCGAGTTACAGCCAGATGAAGTCGGCTGTAACTATTACTCAGCATCCTGTTTCAGCATATTGTTACCATTAATTCGCACAATCCGTTAATAGTATTAACCTAGGCGATCAAGAACCGGTTTTTCTAATCATAATTCAATACCTATAACATATCCATGCAACTCTAATTCGCACCTCTAGTTTTTATAAACAAAACACAGCCTATAATATTCAGCTTTCAAACAACATTACTTGCAATCTAGCATTAACAAATCCGCAAACAATCATTCATCTCATTCAATCATGCAATCCGAGAACAACAAAATCAAAACACATGTATCCGAATATGATCTAGTAACATATGATAAATTCTAATCTTTTAATGATAAGGTAAACGAACCGTGAGTAAAATAAGGAACCGGTGATCAAAGATGCTTGCGACCGGAAGGATGATGATGGAGTAGGCTGTTTTGTTGATCGAATAGAGGTGAACAAGGACTGATCTCGCGACTGAATGGAGGTGAACAAGGGCTGTTTGCGGTTGAATGGAATGAACGAGGGCTGATCAGATCGAGATGAAGGCTGCTCGCGATCAATGGGACAAGAGTGAGGCAGTTTACGGTCGAAGAAGATGAAGGATTTGGCTGCCGACGGCTGTTTTGCCTTTTAGGGTTTTGTGTTTTTGATGGATGCATGCATGGTTAGTATATATAGGCAAAGAGATAAGTGGTTACGGTTTTGGTTTGGGCTCGTGGCCGAGGGACTTGGGTTGGTTTGGTTTGGGTTTGATCTTGCGGCCGAATAGTTTTAGTTTAAGGTTTAGGTTTGATCTCGGTTTGGGTTTGCGGTTTGCGTTGCACACGGCCGAGAATGGTTTGAGTTCTAAACTTGGTTAATTCCTAGAGTCACAAGGAATCAAAGTTGGTTCGTGTCGCGGTTCGGTTCGTGCACATATTTGCCATGATTTTCTATAACCAAAATAATCACATAATCACACATCACGTATTTACTAACTCGTACATGTTTAATACATAGCATATAATTCACTCGACAAGTATTACGTTTAAGTTATCCGAAAAACCCGGGATGTCACACCAGGTCTCAAACTGAGACTCCTTTGAATAGTATTCTCGTGTACCATCTTGTCTAACGATCAGCCAAATTTTCTTCACATGACCGTATGTCCAACTCAGCACTCGTGACTTTTTCCAACCTTACTATAATAACTCGATCCAAGCTCCATGACAAACCTCTCAGACTGGTTAATGGGATCCTTTAACTGAGAGGTTTCGTCTAGCGGATTTACATCAACATTCTTCATTAATACCATCTTTTTCTTCCTTTGAGCAGTTTGTCGTTTTTGACTCGCAGTGAACTATCTCTTCGGATCGCTCAGATAATCATCCAATTCAGCCTGACACTCAGCAGCAAGCTGTTCGGCAGCTAATCTATCAGCTTCTCTCTGTTCAGCAGCTCGATGACTGTGTTCAACATTAATAGGGTCATCAGTCGGATCAGAGAATCACGTCCAAATTTATTTTCCAACTTCGCCTTCAGATAAAAAACCATAGTCATTGACAATGAAACATCACCTTGAAGTTGGTCGATTGTCTGATCTCGTACATCCAATAGAGTCTGCAATGAATCGATCTGTGCATCTTTAAGAATGACCTCTTGCTCAAGCACTATCACTCTCTTTTTCAAGTCAACTACATCCACATCTTCTTCATCACTATCTAACCGACGGCTGTTTTGCCTTTTAGGGTTTTGTGTTTTTGATGGATGCATGCATGGTTAGTATATATAGGCAAAGAGATAAGTGGTTACGGTTTTGGTTTGGGCTCGTGGCCGAGAGACTTGGGTTGGTTTGGTTTGGGTTTGATCTTGCGGCCGAATAGTTTTAGTTTAAGGTTTAGGTTTGATCTCGGTTTGGGTTTGCAGTTTGGGTTGCACACGGCCGAGAATGGTTTGAGTTCTAAACTTGGTTAATTCCTAGAGTCACAAGGAATCAAAGTTGGTTCGTGTCGCGGTTCGGTTCGTGCACATATTTGCCATGATTATTCTATAACCAAAATAATCACATAATCACACATCACATATTTACTAACTCGTACACGTTTAATACATAGCATATAATTCACTCGACAAGTATTACGTTTAAGTTATCCGAAAAACCCGGGATGTCACATTATCCCCATGTTGAAAGAATTTTCGTCCCGAAAATTGAGTAAGCGCGGTTTAGAATGTAGCGTACATGTTTAGAGTGCCACACACAAAGAGTTAGTTCGTTTATGATGGTACGCGAAGTTACAAGAAGTTCCCAAGTGCCATACACAAAGATTTCCAAGTGCCATGCACAAGAATTTAGTTAACAATAGTACACGAAAGTATGAGAAGTTTCCAGTTTCCAGGTTGTCACATCATCCCCATGTTGAAAGAATTTTCGTCCCGAAAATTTAGTTACTGGTATCGTTAGATTGTTGCTCAGTTGCGAAGAGGTGTGGGTATTTGCTTTTCATTTGATCCTCTCTTTCCCACGTGAACTCCGGTCCACGCTTAGAGTCCCAACGAACCTTAACGATCGAAATTTTGCTGTGCCTTCGAGTCTTGATCTCACGATCCATGATCTCGATAGGCTGTTCCACAAAGTGCAGTTGTTCATCCACTTGGATCTCATCCAATGGAATGACTAGAGTTTCATCTGATAGACACTTCTTCAGATTTGATACGTGAAAAACGTTGTGAACTCCACTGAGTTTGGCAGGAAGGTCTAATTGATAAGCTACGGGTCCGATACGTTTCAAGATTACAAACGGGCCTACGTACCGTGGGTTTAGTTTGCCCCGTTTTCCAAAGCGGATTACACCCTTCCAGGGTGACACCTTTAGTAGGACGCGGTTGCCTACTTGAAATTCGAGCGGTTTGCGTCGTTGGTCAGCGTAGCTTTTCTGTCGATCTCGTGCCGCCGCATGCAGTTTCTGATTTGTACAATCTTTTCAGTAGCCTCAAGTATTAACTCAGGGCCTGTGAGTTGACTGTCACCTACTTCTGCCCAGCAGACCGGTGATCTACATTTATGACCGTATAATGCCTCAAACGGTGCTGCCGAAATACTCGTATGATAGCTGTTGTTATATGAGAATTCTACTAGAGGCAGGTGGATTTCCCAACTATTTCCGAAGTCTACTACGCATGCTCTAAGCATGTCTTCCAAGGTCTGTATGGTCCTTTCGCTTTGACCATCAGTCTGAGGGTGATAGGCTGTGCTCATATCCAAGCGTGTTCCCAACGCTTTCTGGAGTGACTGCCAGAAGTTTGACGTGAAGCGAGCATCTCTGTCTGAGATGATGGACGTTGGCACTCCGTGCCGAGAAACTACTTCCTTAATGTAGATGCGAGTCAACTTCTCCATCTTATCTGTTTCTTTAATAGCTAGGAAGTGTGCGGACTTAGTTAAACGATCCACGATCACCCAGATGGTATCGCAACCACCCAAAGTTCGCGGAAGTTTAGTGATGAAATCCATCGAGATCTGATCCCATTTCCACACCGGGATCTCAGGGTGTTGGAGTAGCCCCGATGGCTTTTGATACTCCACCTTGACTTTTGCACAAGTCAAACATTTACTCACGTAGGTGGCTATATCGGCTTTCATGTTGGGCCACCAATACGCAGCTTTAAGGTCTTGATACATCTTATCCGAACCCGGATGGACAGAGTATCAGGATTTGTGAGCTTCGTCCATGACTAGCTCTCTGAGGTTTTCGTAGAGAGGTACGCATATGCGATTCATGAAATACCGGGCTCCATTGGGTTTTTACTTCCCAATCGCGTTCCATTTTTCCCACCGATTCGGCTTTGATGTTTTCCTCCTTAACTGCTTCTAACTGGGCGTCGCGTATTTGTTCGGGTAGCCCCGAATGAATAGTGAGTTGTAATGCTCGTACACGTCGTGGTTTCAAGTGTTCCTTCCTACTGAGGGCATCAGCTACCACGTTAGCTTTACCCGGGTGATACCGAATGGCACACTCATAATCGTTCAAGAGTTCGACCCAGCGCCGCTGTCGCATGTTCAACTCCTTCTGATCGAAGATGTGTTGGAGGCTCTTGTGGTCCGTAAAGATTGTGCACTTCGTTCCATAGAGGTAGTGTCTCCAAATCTTAAGTGCAAACACTACTGCTCCCAATTCCAGGTCATGCATCGTGTAGTTTTTCTCGTGAACCTTCAGTTGTCGCGACGCATACGCGATGACCTTATCGCGTTGCATGAGTACGCATCCTAATCCCTGAATGGAAGCATCACAATATACTACGAAGTCATCTGTCCCTTCCGGCAGGGACAGAATGGGTGCACTGCAAAGTTTCTGTTTTAGCAATTGAAATGCTGCTTCTTGCTTGTCACCCCAAGTATACTTGATACCTTTCTGGGTGAGGGTAGTAAGCGGTTGTACGATCTTCTAAAACCCCTCGATGAAACGTCTGCAATAACCAGCCAATCCCAAAAATTGGCGGATCTCCGTCGGTGTCTTGGGTGCTTCCCAGTTTTTGATGGCTTCAATCTTGGCAGGGTCTACGTGGATACCCTTTTCATTTACGATATGCCCAAGAAACTGAACTTCCCGAATCCAGAAATCACACTTTGAAAGCTTGGCATATAGCTTTTCCTGTTGAAGTAATCCTAGTAGTGATCGTAGATGTTCAGCATGTTCTTCTTCACTTTTGGAGTAGATGAGTATGTCATCGATGAACACAATGACAAATTTGTCAAGGTATGGTTTACACACGCGGTTCATGAGGTCCATGAACACCGCAGGTGCGTTGGTGAGACCGAAGGGCATGACCAAAAACTCGTAATGGCCATACCGAGTGCGAAATGCCGTCTTAGCGATATCCTCCTCCCTGACGCGTAGCTGGTGGTAACCGGACCGTAAATCAATCTTGGAGTAGTAGCTTGACCCTTGAAGTTGGTTGAAGAGATCGTCGATGCGAGGTAACGGGTATCGGTTCTTGACAGTAACCTTGTTGAGTTCCCTGTAGTCGATGCAATGCGGAAAGTCCCGTCCTTCTTCTTGACAAACAGGACTGGAGCTCCCCATGGCGAAACGCTTGGTCGGATAAATCCTTTTTCGAATAGTTCCTGAAGTTGGGTAGACAGCTCCTGCAGCTCGGCTGGAGCTAGGCGGTATGGAGCCTTGGCGATAGGAGTCGCATTGTTCGCCAATTCGATTTCAAACTCCAATTGTCGATGGGGTGGAAGACCATGTAGTTCTTCTGGGAATACATCGGAAAATTCACGGACGACAGGGATGTCTTCTATGTGTTTCTCGTCTTTAGGCTGTTCGGTAATCAGTGCGAGTAAAGAGAAGGAGTTCTTTCTCCGAAGATACTTCTGCGCTTGTATGTATGAGATGATGTTGGTGACGGCGCTTGCCTTATCGCCTTGTACCGTCAGGATTTCGTCGTTCGAGAGCGGAATACGGATAGATTTTTCGAAGCAGAGAACTTCAGCCCGGACGTCGGATAGCCAGTCCATTCCGACTACCACGTCAAAACTACCCAGAGTAGTTGTCATCAGATCAATGGTAAAGGTGTGGCCCGCGAGTTTGAGTTGACAGCCGGATACTATTTGGGTCACATCTACAGATTTACCATCAGCTAATTCTATAACATAAGGGATCTCTAATGGTTTAAGCATGAGATTTAGGTTCCTCCTAAAAGACTCAGATATAAAGCTCCTATCCGCACCCGTATCAAAAAGCACAGAAGCAAAATGTTCATTAAGGGGAAACTTACCGGTGACCACGTTCGAGTCGTTTCTGGCCTCTCCGCGGCCCAATGTAAATGCGCGACCTTTAGCACCTCCTGTGCCACCGTTCCCATTATTGTTGTTGTTATTATTGTTGTTGTGGTTGTGGTTGTTTCCACCATTATTGTTGTTGTTACGCAGTTGCGGGCAGTCTCTTCTGAAGTGGGCACTGCTACCACACTGATAGCATCCCCGGTTAATACCATGCTGCTGACCCTGGGGTTGATTTTGATTTTGTCGGGACATGATTTCCCCACGAAAATCCTTTGCCGCATGTCCCACCTTGCCACATCGTTGGCAGCGATTTCCGGCACAAGGGCCGTTATGATGGAGATTACAGCGGTTGCACTGCGGCTTTCGGCCTGCATAGCCGCTTGCGTTCTGGTTGTTGTTGTTGTTGACGGGCTGATTTTGGTGACCCCGGTGGCTGTTGTAATGATTGAACCGTTTCTGGTTCCCTTGCTGCGGCTGGGATGATGAAGACTGTCGAGCAGACGAGTCTTCAAACTTTCTTTTGTTATCCGGGGCAACTTCAGTTGTACACCGTGCTGGCAGCTTCTTTTGTTCCACCGCCTTATCGGTGAGTTTGTGAGCCAATCGGATTGCTTGATGTTCAGTTACAGGGTTACCAGCCATTACCATACCCTGAATTTCCGGAACCAGACCCCCAAGATAGAACTCGAGTCTTTTCTCCACAGTGTTGGCCAATTCGGGACACAGAAATACTAAGTCATGGTGTTTTGCGGTGTAAGCTTCAATTTCCGATCCCACCATCTTGTGGTTCCATAAGGCTTGCTCCAACTGTTGCACTCTGTCTCGTGGACAGTACTCCTCTTTGATTAGGGCCTTGAACTCGGCCCAGGCAATTGCATTCGCAGCTATAAGTCCACGTGTTTGGACTTGTGCATTCCACCATGTCAGTGCCCCATCTTCCAGTGTTGAGGCTGCGTACTTGACCTTGTTGGCCTCTAGACAGTTGCACATTTCAAAAACGGATTCAGATTTTTCGATCCAGCGGACCAGTCCAATGGGTCCTTCCGCCCCGAGAATTTGCTTGGTTTCGCGTCAAGGAACATCTTGTAGGGTTAAAGCCCCCTCCTGCTGATAGAGAACAGGAAGTCAGCAAGGAATTTTACTAGCCTTACTATTAGATTTTCACGCGAAAATTTAATAATGGTTACCTGCCGGTTGGTTCTGGACACCCGCTAAAGCTGCGTTCACGTGCTCTTGAATCATGGCAGCTAGCTCTTCGGGCGTCAAGTTAAGGTTTCCACGTCGTCCAGTTGCCATTTAGATCTTCGAAACACAACACAAACACACCCCGATAAGTCTATATATCCAATATAGTTATCCTACTTCGTACTTTAATAATTATTAAGTTATGTCAACTCAATATGTTAAACAGTCAAAAGAAATACTTGATTAACTGAAATTTCAACGTCTCACAAAAGTGCAAATCAAACATATGAATTCACTATAAAGTCTCAAGTTTAAACACAAGTGGGAAAATAAATAGACTGAAGGAAAATAAATAAAATAAGCGAGACGTGTCAGTCGTCTACGTCTCCATCCCCAAGTCACTGTCATTGCCGTCATCCTGCGCGGCATTTCCAGCTTCTACAGCTGGGTCCTCCTCCGGATCCTCCTCTGGATCCTCCTCTGGGTCCTCCTCTGGATCCTCTTCTGGATCCTCCTCTACCGGCACTGGAGGGGCCGGTGCTGGTGCAAGTGCTTGATTTTGCAGTTCCTGAATGTTCCAACTATTTTCCAAGACTCTGTCCTCAAGCCAGTCGGCTCTTATCTGCTTAGCACGCAGATCTCTGGCTATGGTGTTACGAGCTATCTTACTCGTATGGTGCTCTTCCTCGAGCGAGTCGGTCTTACCTGTAAGTTGTCGGATCATCCATCCTTGTGCTAGGATGGTTTCCTGCATTCTTTCTAACTGTTTTTGTTGTTTATGTATCAGGATTCTAAGTATGTCAATTCCTACTTCTAAAGGGTAAACCGGTTCAACCGGCACAGCAATGGTTGGGCGTGATGACGACTCCTCCCCCAGAGCGAGCCTTTTCCTCGCAGCTGAGCGTGTCTCCACGCCATAAGATGGTAAGGGTTCCACCATAGGTGCCTTTCCTGGCGCTCTTGGTGGCGTAGGTCTGTCGGATGATGATGACGATGAGGATGATGACATTGCCTGTTAGGTCGTGTAGTTAGTTACGAGTTGTTTTCATTTCTTATTATGAAGGCATAATCTACATAACACAGTTGTGGTATATTGCATAACAAGATATAATAGTTCGGTGCCAAACTAAGTCCAGTGTCGTGAAATCAGCTATAGTTTAGGTCTACTTCTAATGCCAACCTGGTTCTCTATAGCTAGTGGCTCTGATACCAATCTGTCACACCCTCAATTTCCACTTGCGGAGTTTTACCGCGAGGCGTGTGAACAAACCAGAATCCGAAACACTAGTACGTCGAACGACTCTATATGATTTGATAATACGTTTTCCAAAATCATTTGTTGTAGATTTTATATTGTCTTAATTAGTTACCAATATATAGCAGAAGCATTAGTTTTTAAAGTTGAGCGGAAGCATAAAATAAATAGTGAAGCGGGCGCCAACACAAACGCCAAAACAAATGAAAAACCCCAAAACAATATTTATAAATAAGACTCGATAAAAGATGTCTTGTTCAATGCATGTGCGTGCACCTAGAGCTCCTAGCGTCCTGAGAAACATGTAAAGAAACAAGTGTCAACATTAAAGATGAGTGAGTTCACAGGTTTTCATAAATTCGTTTGTTCGGTTATAGTTTGTTTTCTCCGTTATCCCTAATCCGGGATAACGTATTGGTTCCATTATTCCAACCCGGAATAATAAGTTGTTGCTTCCATTATCCTCAACCCGGGATAATATAGTTGTTTCCATTATTCCAAACCCGGAATAATAAGTTGTTTCCATTATCCCCAACCCGGGATAATATAGTTGTTTCCATTATTCCCAACCCGGGATAATATAGTTGTTTCCATTATCCCCAACCCGGGATAATATAGTTGTTTCGTAATTAAGTTCAATGTTAACATATATAGGTAGCTAGCCAAAAGTCATGTCACGTAAGAGTTCGCGATCGAAGCTGACTGTTGTGCCTCCGTGTTGCCAGGCCTATCACTGACCATGGCGAAGTTAGGCCAAATTATTCACCCGTTGACCATACCCGGTCGGCTAGCGCGACTAGCTCGGATGGGGCTTGTCGGGCCCAGTAGTACTACTTATAATTCCCTCGCTATTAAACCCAATACTAACGATCCGAGAGATTGACGAGGACTTAAGTGATATAGCTGCTTAGTGACCATAACATTACATTAACATTAACATTAACTTAGTTACCGAATAGTTATGTGGCGTTAAATTCGTATAACGTAAAGAGTTTGAGTTTGAAGAGTGTATACATGTTTCTCCCCCTGTTGTTTAAAAACCGGATAAAGTTAGGGGCCGTGAACTCACCTTTATTTTCTCGGTTAGTGTAGCAAAGAAGTTGTAAAGGATGGGACCGCTAATTGCGTCCTAACAAACCAATTGATTTCAAGTCAGTGTGTGATCACACCAATACAAATTCTACACTTAATTTACGCACAAAGTGATACACACAAACAACATATCTAACACTCAAACATGCATGCAAGTATCCTCATGTGAACCTAGTGATCAAAGCAACCTATCATAAACATAAACCAATCCATGCCACAATTTGGTGCACACAATCACAAGTTATCAAATTTCAGCTTAACACTCATAATTTAGCTGTTTTCTAGGATTTTTATAAAATAGTTCCAACGTTCCAAAAATTCCAATATTTTCACAGTAGGTGACATTTATACTGTAGAAATTTATATAAATTTTCCAAGTCCTAAATCTTTACCATTTAACCATAAATATTAATATACTAGGCTGCAGTCAGATTTATCGCTTTCTGACTGCAGTCCACGGAAGAATTTATTTAAAAATCACCGATCGTCCAATTAACAAAATTCCAGTTGAAGTTGCCCGGAAATTTCCATACCTAGTTGCTGTACAAAATTCATGACTCAACTCTCTACTGATTTTAAAATCCAACTTGATAAACAACCAACAAAATTTCAGAATTTTCACAGCTTTAGTTACTGAACTTATTTGGCCCTTTAAAAATATCAAACGACTTCAGAAAATTATGAATCCAGCGCCCTTAGATTCGTTTTTCAAATCTCTACGTTCTAGACATCAGAAAGTCCGTTTTTCGACAACTAATGACCGAGTTACAGCCAGATGAAGTCGGCTGTAACTATTACTCAGCATCCTGTTTCAGCATATTGTTACCATTAATTCGCACAATCCGTTAATAGTATTAACCTAGGCGATCAAGAACCGGTTTTTCTAATCATAATTCAATACCTATAACATATCCATGCAACTCTAATTCGCACCTCTAGTTTTTATAAACAAAACACAGCCTATAATATTCAGCTTTCAAACAACATTACTTGCAATCTAGCATTAACAAATCCGCAAACAATCATTCATCTCATTCAATCATGCAATCCGAGAACAACAAAATCAAAACACATGTATCCGAATATGATCTAGTAACATATGATAAATTCTAATCTTTTAATGATAAGGTAAACGAACCGTGAGTAAAATAAGGAACCGGTGATCAAAGATGCTTGCGACCGGAAGGATGATGATGGAGTAGGCTGTTTTGTTGATCGAATAGAGGTGAACAAGGACTGATATCGCGACTGAATGGAGGTGAACAAGGGCTGTTTGCGGTTGAATGGAATGAACGAGGCTGATCAGATCGAGATGAAGGCTGCTCGCGATCAATGGGACAAGAGTGAGGCAGTTTACGGTCGAAGAAGATGAAGGATTTGGCTGCCGACGGCTGTTTTGCCTTTTAGGGTTTTGTGTTTTTGATGGATGCATGCATGGTTAGTATATATAGGCAAAGAGATAAGTGGTTACGGTTTTGGTTTGGGCTCGTGGCCGAGGGACTTGGGTTGGTTTGGTTTGGGTTTGATCTTGCGGCCGAATAGTTTTAGTTTAAGGTTTAGGTTTGATCTCGGTTTGGGTTTGCGGTTTGCGTTGCACACGGCCGAGAATGGTTTGAGTTCTAAACTTGGTTAATTCCTAGAGTCACAAGGAATCAAAGTTGGTTCGTGTCGCGGTTCGGTTCGTGCACATATTTGCCATGATTATTCTATAACCAAAATAATCACATAATCACACATCACGTATTTACTAACTCGTACACGTTTAATACATAGCATATAATTCACTCGACAAGTATTACGTTTAAGTTATCCGAAAAACCCGGGATGTCACACCAGGTCTCAAACTGAGACTCCTTTGAATAGTATTCTCGTGTACCATCTTGTCTAACGATCAGCCAAATTTTCTTCACATGACCGTATGTCCAACTCAGCACTCGTGACTTTTTCCAACCTTACTATAATAACTCGATCCAAGCTCCATGACAAACCTCTCAGACTGGTTAATGGGATCCTTTAACTGAGAGGTTTCGTCTAGCGGATTTACATCAACATTCTTCATTAATACCATCTTTTTCTTCCTTTGAGCAGTTTGTCGTTTTTGACTCGCAGTGAACTATCTCTTCGGATCGCTCAGATAATCATCCAATTCAGCCTGACACTCAGCAGCAAGCTGTTCGGCAGCTAATCTATCAGCTTCTCTCTGTTCAGCAGCTCGATGACTGTGTTCAACATTAATAGGGTCATCAGTCGGATCAGAGAATCACGTCCAAATTTATTTTCCAACTTCGCCTTCAGATAAAAAACCATAGTCATTGACAATGAAACATCACCTTGAAGTTGGTCGATTGTCTGATCTCGTACATCCAATAGAGTCTGCAATGAATCGATCTGTGCATCTTTAAGAATGACCTCTTGCTCAAGCACTATCACTCTCTTTTTCAAGTCAACTACATCCACATCTTCTTCATCACTATCTAACCTGCTGAATTCAAACGCTCTTTTCTCTTACCGCCTCGAATACTCCATATCTTCACCTTGAATACTACCTGAACCACTACCACCAGCCCCTGATCCTCCAGCACCCATTGAACTACCACCAAAATCCATCATTTCTAACACAGATCTGCTGGAACGGACATGACAGTAGAATGAGTAACAATGAGAGGAGCTGTCAGTTCTTCAGCAACAGTAGGCTCAACAATAGAAGTATCAATCAAAGAAACAGCAACTGAGGATGTAACGGTAATAGGTTCTTCTGTAGCATCACCAACATGAGCTTCGGATTGCATCTGAGCTTTAGGATAAATGGGTTCTGTGATAGCCTTTGTCTGTTGCCTTTTCACTAACGGTACCTCTTCTTCTTCAATATCTTCATCAGATTCGACCTACCAACCGGGATATCAACACGAGGCAACACAAGAGGAGGATTCCCTTGTTGCTCATGTATCTCCTTTAAATGTGCAATGAGAGCTTCTAAATTCTCCGTAGTAAGCTCTGGTAACTCTGGAGTTGGATGGACATCAAATTCTGTTATAGATTCCAACAAAGCTTCTTCATCGTTAGTACCTGCCTCAGAAACTAAATCTTCAATCTCAATTTCTTTCTCCACCACTGGCACATAATGTTCTTTAGCCACCATTGCATTCACCGGCTGAGGTGCTGGAATATCCTGACCGATAACCTCGCAAAACTTTCCAAACTTCCTCAATGGTATGCGTCCAGCAAAAACCGTCTTTGATGTCGATCTATTTTTCTTCATTGTTCCAAAGATAGTTGGACCCATAGGCTTCATATTTAACAAGTTAGCACCAGAAGCATCTTTAGCAAGATCCGAGTAGTGTGCATCAAGAATCAGCGAACAAAAACATTTTCTTCTTTGACTGCTCCAAAATCTTCTTCATATTTTCGAAAATATAACCAGAAAAGTTATATTTCCAGTCCATCACCAGAGACACTATCGCAGAAGTCTGTGTTTGATTCGGCTGATCCAATCCTCCTTTATTCTCCGATATACACTGCATAAAAATGTGCACCAATAATCTCCAACATGATGGGAACATTTTCTTCAACAGAGTTGGATAAGTTCCCTCATAGCTCATCTCTGCTAATACCGGCATCACCATCTCATTAGTATATAACGTTGGATCACCTACAGCATCAGTAATGTCACACCCCAATCGATGCCGGAAACATCGGAGTGAGATGAAATAGATTGCTCATTGCTCACAACGCTAATAATGACAATATTTAATTAAGGCCGAATTTCATTTCAATAACGATTGCCATGTACAACATTGAAGCAAATTACAAATAACATAATACAACAAAAACTGATACAACAAATTTAGCCTAAACGTCTACTTGTGTGTATCTAAGTCCTTGCTATTTGATTTCATAGAAATCCTCTTCATCAACCTGTTAACATGTTTTAAAAATACAATTCAATGCAAAACCCAAAGCGAGTGACACATTTCAGCATAGTAACGTATACGATTAACGTTTAAGACAATCTTGTGGAAACTATGATTACAGCCATAACAAGGCACAATATACTAACCCAACCTAACGCAAACACGATGTTTTAACATGGCATCATAAGTTTATGCGTGGAGGGGGTGCGTGACTCCTATAGCGTAATACATGTTAAACGAAGGATTAAAACAAAGTTAATGACTAAAGTATCAGCAAAGATGTCTCAAGATATGCACACGTATTCGTATCAAGTATTCATTTTGTATAGGATTTTTGTGCATTTATAAAGTTTAATTTTTTAAAGAAAGTACACAAAGAGTGTGTAAACAAAAGGTAGTGTATATGGTATTGGTATTTAAACTTGACAAATCGCAAAGGAGTAGGGTGGATGGATTATTACAAGAGAGAATAGTTGTAAATTCAAAGATAACGTTAAATTAAAAAAATATTTATACAGAAAGACCATTGGTTATGTATTTAGATGGTAGATACCATTAGAATCGAACAAATTAAGTACTTAGGTGATGGAACTAGTAATACGAATAATCATTTGATTACCACAAGAGAATAGTATCATAAATTTAAAAAAAAGTAATTCAATGATAATATACATGAATATCATTGATAACAAGAGTTCAATTAGATCATTTATAAAAACTCTGTATAGTATAACAATCGGTAATTCATAAACATCATGTAATTTCATAGAAGTCATGCATGGAGGTAGGAGGAGAACCTTCCTTTTAAAACCTCTCGTATAGTATACCAATGCACAAGTCGTCACAAGGACGACAAGGATGGTCATGCGTACGTTGAACATATAAGTAAAAGACAAAAAGTAAATGAAAACATCAAGTGAGGTGGTGGATAGAAGTTTAGGATCGCCAAGGATTCCAAGTGATCACATTCTACCTACTCAACTCTTGTTTTGAGAACAAGCTTGGAAGGATACAACACTTGTGGGTAAAACCCTAATAAAACCAAAAGAAAGTCGTTACTCTTGGGACCTTAGACATGGTGATGTTCCAAGCTAATCTTTCATGGAAAACTTATGGAAAACTCTTGGGACCTTAGACATGGTGATGTTCCAAAGGTATTTCCAAGTAGTAAGAAAAAAGAAAGATCAAGAGAGAGAGGTGGGTTAGAACTTACTTTTTAGGAGCTTTGATTTTTGAGAGAAGAAGAGAGCTCTTTAGAGTTTTTAGAGAAGAGAAAAGAAGATTTAGGTGTGAGTTGAGAGCGAAAGGGAGTGGGGTATTTATAGTTGAGGTTTGGGGGTTGAGTTAGGTGAGTATTAAATGCAAGAAACACAATTCAACAAACACACTTTTGCCCAATCCATGAGCTAGAAACAACTTTCTCCGGATTATGCTATTTTTAGTCCTTGAACTTAGTTTATCTTTCATTTCATGGTAAAACTTGACAGTTTCGCATGTTTTCGAGTGTATAATGTATATGTAAGTATATTTTAGGTACAAATATGAACGTATGAGTATTTGCACGTATAACAAGTATAGGTTTGTATGTAAACACGTTTTTAACAATTAAATGCATGTAAGGCAAGTATGTATCAGGTATGAATTTTATTACGATCAAAGTATCGGATTATAAGATTAGGAAATGAAATACGAATGTGATATGAATACAAGTTTCCATAAATAGAAATACGATTACACTTTCTAATTAAGGAAAGTATGAAAAAATGAGGCGTTACAAGTAAACCTCAACACCTCTCATATACGTGCTTCATTCACAACAATCTCCTTTCCCTGAATTAATGAGATAATGTATGGCTTCCCATCAACACCCCTCAGATGAAATCTAGCTCGCTTCCAAAATGTATGTCCAAGGTCTCGATATATAACTCGATTTGCTCAAAGTGCATATGCGATCCTGCAATCAATCAGACCCACCATCATCGATCTGAACTCTTGGAAAAACTCTGCTGGTGGATCTGATAGATAACCGCTTGAATGTGAAACTGCTCTTCTACTAACATGACCCCGCATCGAAAGCCTCTTCAGCCATCTCTGTTAGAAAAATAAACAGGTCAAATCACACTCAACAAAAACCGACTGACAGGTCATAAGAAGTCATTAATGAATTTGACAGGTCAAGAAAGAAGTTCATCTTAAAACGTTCAGTATCAAGGGTCAACGTTCATTTCGAAAGGTTCAAAAACAATTTGAAAGGTTAAGCACAATCCGGAAAGGTTTAGACACTGGGATCTAGAATCAAAGAGGTTCAATAGGAATCCAAATGAACCTTTAACCATCCAGATGAACATCATCCGAAATGGAATCTGAGTTCAACCATTCTGGTTGAATGTTCATCCGGAACCCCCAGTGTTTGAAGATTTATCTGAAAAGCCATCCGAGATGCCATCTGAGATGCTTGATAACATGAAGATTTGAAGGTTATTTGTTAATATTTATAATTAAGAAGCACATTATATCTAATTCGGATATAATTTGGATAAAATTCGGATGAATGTGAACAGTATTAATCCGGATGATGATCAGAGGATTTCAGAATGAAATTTTTAATGAATGATCTGAAATGAAACTCTTCATTGATATACTATTCTGGAATGGGCTTGGGGTTGAAACTTTTGAGCCCAAGTGAATCCAAATCCAGTCATCCGACATCTAATTCAGACACAATCTGGATTGGGCTTGGTCAAACTTATTTGGGCCCAATCCGGAATAGTGACTGGTCCAAAAAATCAGAGGAGGAGAATTCAATTTGGTCTGTGGGCATATCCGGAATGGGTTTAAATGCCCAATCCGGAACTGTACCACAAGAAACCCAAAACTGTTCAATTTCAGGACTTTCAAAAATTATATTGGATTGGCCCAATTCCAAAACTCAGCAGGCCAATCCAATACCACTTGACAAAAATCATCTAACACAAAAATCAACAATTTAACTAATCAAGCAACCAACCAATCATTACCAAGTATACAAAACAAAGTAAAACATTTAAAACGAAATCATATACACAGTCTTGCTATGGGATCAAATCGTTTTTAAGCAGACTAAGAAACACTTTTCAGTGTGACCTTCCTCAGACTGGTCTAAGCAATTGCCAATACATTTGTCCATTTAAAGCTAGAGCTCAACTTTCTGTTATGATTTATGATACAATTAAGGTAATATTATACTATGATACCCGTGTTTCCCACTCCATGACATACCCCCGCGATCAAGGTAAGCATAACAATTCCTCGTAGCAGGTGAGTATACTGAGATCATCCTTTATCTTTTACAACATCAGGCTAATGGTGAACATGTAAGTACTTTCATACAGCAGAGTGACCAATAGTATCTGATGAGGGTTAGGCAGATACCTTATATGGATGTTTGAATTCATGGAATTTTCTCATGATGATATTTCCTTTCTTTTAAGGTTTTGGCACTTCCATTTTGGCTCTTTTAAGAATATCCTAACTGTGCCTAGGTCTGCATATAATCTGGATGCAACAGAAGGGCAGCCAAGATATCCCCCAGATGACTCAACAGTATAAAGACCCGAAACCTCAGACGTTTGCTATCTATCAACACATGATTTAAGACAATAAAATCATATGCCGATAGTGTGTGACCCACTAGATATATAGTTCTTTATGTTTATATCATTTGGTTTACACTATCCGGTTGAGCTCTAGACCTATCAACATATCACTTTCGATCCAAGTCGTTCCCACTACAACACCTTACATGTGTTAGTCCAAGCCGTTATCACGAGAAATTATTTTATTTCCCAATCCTTGCAAAACTGTTTGAAACTATTTTTGTTATTTTCTGAATTTTTATTGTTTTTGTGTTTTTCTAATTTTTCAAATGTTTTTGGATTTTTTTAATATTTCTCCCCCTAAATTTGTGCATACACATGAACAAATTTACGAGGCAAACAAGAATAACAGAAAGAAAACAAACTAAATAGAAAAGATAGAGGATGCTCAGTTAAAAAAACGAATCATTTTGAGAAGATCCACAAGCACTTGAATACGCGTGTTGCTAATGGGTTTCGTGAACAAATCCGCAACGTTTGCATCGGTGTGGATTTGTTCAAGTTTAAAGAGGCCCTTTTCATAACAATCACAAATAAAATGAACTTTGATGTTTATGTGCTTGGTTTTATAGTGAAAAACAGGATTTTTGACAATTTGGATAGCGACATCATTATCACAATCAATTGTTGTGTTTAGGTAAGTCAAACGGTAATCCGCAAGCTGGTGTTGCATACATAAAACCTTGCAGCAGCAAGCGGATGTTGCGACATATTCTACTTCCGCTGTAGAAAGCAAGACCGTCTGCTGCTTCTTGCATTGCCAAGATCTTAATCTATCTCCCAAGAATTGGCATCCAGCTGAAGTTGAGCGCATGTCCCTGTCTGTACCTCCAAGATTACTTTCAGAGAAAGCATACAGTTCCAATTCAGATTTTTTAGGATACTAGAGGCCCAGTGACGGTGCCCCTTTGAGGTATCTAAAGATTCTTTTAACATCATGTAAATGAGAGAGTTTAGGAGTAGCCTGATATCGAGCACACTGGCAAACGACAAACATGATGTCTGGTCGACTTGCTGTGAGATACATGAGTGAACCAATCATAGACCAGTACATGGTTGGATTGATAGGCGTTCCTTCAGCGTCTTCATTTAACCAAAGGCCGTTCAGCGATAGGTGAGGCCATAGGCTTTGAATCTGTAAGCTTGAATCTGGCAAGAACATCATCGACATATTTTCCTTGATGGATCAAGATTCCTTGTGGGCTTTGATGAACTTGAAGTCCTAAAACATAGTCATTTCCCCAAATGAGCTCATCTCAAATTTCTTCTTCATGATCTCTTCAAATTCCCGACACAACCCATCGTCTGTAGAACCAAAAATAATAACATCGACATAAATTTGAACAAGAATGATGTCCTTGTCAACTCGTTTGATGAACAAAGTTTGATCAATGTTCCCTGAGTATATCCATGAGCAAGCAGATGCTCTGTTAGGGTTGCGTACCACGCACGAGGCGCTTGATGCAATCCGTACAAAGCTTTGTCCAATTTGTATTCATAGTCTGGCTTATCAAGATCAGTGAAACCCGGTGGTTGTGCCACATATATTTCCTCATTCACCGTGTCGTAAAGAAATGCAGTCTTGACGTCCATTTGATAGACTGTGAAGTCCATATATGATGCATATGCCAAGAAAATGCGAATGGCTTCCAATCTAGCCACCGGTGCATAAACTTCATCGTAATCCAACCCCTCAATCTGACGAAAACCCTGAACTACTAATCGAGCTTTGTTCCTCACAATCACACCAGTATCATCCTGTTTATTGTGAAATACCCAACGAGTTCCAAGAGCACGTTTTCCTTGAGGAAGCTTCACCAATTCCCATACCCCAAGTTTCTCAAACTGATTGAGTTTTTCATGCATAGCGTCAACCCAGTCTGGTTCCTGCAAGGTGACATCATTGCTTTTAGGTTCAATTTGTACGATAAAACAAGAGTAAAGACATGTATTGATATCTCTTGATTGATTGCAAGTCTCAACTCTAGTAGTAACAAGACCAATAACATTTTCAATCGGATGATCGGTTGTGGTATAGGCGTAGCAGCAACATGGAGATCTGACTGCAAGTTTGTAAAGCTCTGCGATGCGACTCCAGATGGCTCCCCCTCATTAGTTGCACCAGTGGGAATGTTGACTGATGAATCTACATAACAGTTTGGTGGTGTAGGCTCAGGAAACAGAGATGAGCCTAAGACATCAAGAGTTGTAGCTCCTTCATTTTCCACAGGAGTTTATGTGTGTGGAACCTCAACTTCAGGGGAACCCATCTGAGGAATCTATTCAGAAACAGTTTCCTGATTTTGCGATGCTGGTGGAGGTGTAGACACAACATCATTAAATCCAGGTGGATCCACACTCAGCTACTTGAAAGACTTTTGTAGTTGTTCAGCATCTTCATCATCCTCAATTACGATAGGCATCGGTGGGAGGTCAGAAGTTGTGCATGTACCTGCATTCATATTAGAAGAGACATCAACATATTTAAAAAAAAGAGGAATAATCATAGAGCCAGTCGGGACCAATGCGTGCGTCCTTGGGATTCTCCTCCATCCAACCCACATTGTAGGTTTCAACTACCATTTTCTTGATCTTGTTATAGACACGATAGGAAGTGTTCTTAGAGTAGCCGACGAAGATGCATGGATCCCCGCATGATTCAAATTTTCCCTTAGCATCCATGAGTAGAAGAACACAAGGGTATCCAAATTTGCGGAAATGCTTAATCAAAGGTTTGTGACCTTCAACCACTTCATACGGCGTTTTCATGTGCCTTTTGTTGACCAGGGCATGATTCTGAATAAAACAAGCGGTATTGACTGCTTCTTCCTAGAAAATGAGAGGCATTTCTGATTTGACCAACATAGTACGTACAGTTTCAATGAGTGTACGATTTGTGCGTTCTTCAACCCCATTCTGTTGAGGAGTTCTGGCTACACTGAACTGTTGATCAATACCCTTGGAGGAGCAGAATGAATTCAAGGTGGCGTTCTTAAACTCTATTCTATTATCACATCGAATAGCCTTCACAGAGGTGTGTGCCTGGTTTTCGATAAGGGTAATGAACTGTATGACTAACTCAGCGGTTTCACTCTTTTGTGCTAGAAAGAACACCCAAGTAAATCGAGAGTGGTCATCAATGATAACCAGACAGTATGCCTTCCTACCAATGCTCAGAATATCTGTCAGACCAAAAAGATCAATATGAAGCAATTCTAAGACTTTTGACATGGAAGGTGCGGGTTTCGATTTGTGTAGCTTTCGATGTTGTTTCCCACAAGCACATGATTCACACTTTTCAATTTTCATAAAATCCCGAACAGGTAGATCTCTGACTAAACCACCTTTTGCAAGTCTGTTTAAATTCTTCATGTTGATATGTCCTAGTCGGTTGTGCCATAACATAACATCGTACTCAGCGGTCGACGAGAACAGGCAGGTAAGCTTGTCGGATAGGGCTTTGTTCATGTCGATGACATATGCATTTTCTTTGCGTGCAGCTTTGA
Source organism: Scalesia atractyloides (assembly GCA_947069175.1). Classification (NCBI taxonomy): domain Eukaryota; kingdom Viridiplantae; phylum Streptophyta; class Magnoliopsida; order Asterales; family Asteraceae; genus Scalesia; species Scalesia atractyloides. Next base: position 19,612,615 of record CAMTDV010000026.1, read on the forward strand.
GAAGAATCCAGTCATCCGGAATAATGAGCGAAGTTTCAACACATAACACCCTTTCTTAGTAAAGAGGACATCCAAATGATTATCACAGAGCAGAGACACACTCAAGAGACTATGTTCAACTCTGGAATGTAGTTCACGTTCTTGAAACTGAGAGCTCCATTGCACACCATTCCTCTCATAGTTTTCTTTCCCGTTTCACCACCTATGAAGGAGATAAACCCGCCATCGAAGAACTAAATGTCATTCAACTGCGAGATGTCTCCTGTCATGTGCCTGGAACACCCACTGTCGACATACCAAAGTCTGATGAGAGTCCTCCACAGCTGTTCCTGCACATTTCAACATGTTTAGTTAGATGCTGCAACCCAGGCCATTGATGATCTTGGTGTGCCATTTGCATCAACATAAGTAACCTCATGAAAAATTAAATTAGTTGAGGATGAGGTCGATGATGCTTTTGATTTGTCCGATTTTGGGACATAAGACTTGGTCTTGGTCAAGATCTTAGGCCTCCAGGCTAGCGAGTCAGACTTCTACACAAATTTTGGAGTGCTAGAAAGATTCAGAGAACCTGGAGGTCTTAGAGATTTGTGATTTGTCTCTTGGCCATGTTCCAGTCTTGATCAGAGGACTTAGCCGTAACAAATCAAGCCTGATGTAGGCGATTAGGCATAGCTCTCTGATTTTTCAAGAATAGGGCGTTGGAAGGCATCGCCTCTTCTGGAAGAAAACAGTCCGTTCAGCCTGGAAAATTCTAGGCAACTTGTCTATCAGTTTCTGGCTTGCTGTTACTGACGGCTGGTGCAAGGTCTTAGTCTTGGTTGTAACTTGCTCACAACCATCAGCACACTTGTAAATTTTAAGATTTGAATTAGATAATTTGGAGTTGGTAGACTAAGGCACATTTTTAACTGATTCGTGTTCAGCTGGTGACTTAACAGATTCAGTTTGGGGCTGCTGAGTCAATTTCTTAGAATGAGAAACTGAATCAGCAGTTGCCTTGTCAGTAGACTGAAATGCCTGTTTGGTTTTCTTCTATTGGATCTAAGTCTTCTCCTTTTATTTTTATTAGATTTCAAACCATCATGCTTGGCGGATGCTTCAGAGGAGATGGGTGATTCAGCAGGGCATCCTTTTCTGAACTGCTAAAAGATGAGCTTTGATCATTAGTAGCAAGAGGAGTCTCCATATTTTGAAAAGTTTGAAATTCCAATTCAAATTTTGTTTCAAAAGTTTTATCTAAATTAGCAAAGTAAGATTGCTTATTTTCTGTCATTTCAGAATTAGTCCAACCATCTTCATCCGAAGAATCTGATTCGCCCAATTCTTCTAGTATTATGCCAGTGTCACTCATCACAGATTTAGTTTGGTTGATTTCCTCATTGTCAACCCTAGGAATAGCATCAACAGACGGTACTTCATGAGAAGAACTTCCAGTCTCTTCAGTAGGAACTGAGGAAACTGAATCATCTATCGACGCTGTACCTGTAGCAAAAGTTACGTTTTCATCACAAGAGTTATCACATGCATTATCAGGATTCATAACATCAGCATTAGATGAAAAGCCAGAATTAAAAATGTATAAGTTATCAACACAACCAACATTGTCTGAGAAGTTAGATTGTTCAGCAAGAAAACGATTCAAAATGTCAAAAGCAGGTTTTTAAAAATCATAATCAGCAACTAAATTATCCGAGTTTGAATTCGGACATTCCTCAACTGATATTTCTTCTGCACATGAAGTAGAAGCGTTAGTATCATTCACTGAGTCAGTTTCAGGAGGATTTTCGCGTTTTGATTCTTTAAGTGGTGTTGCTGCCTCTTCTTTAGGCGTCATTTTCTCCAAACCATCTGAACTACAAGAGGAATTGTCACAAGATTCTTGCAAAAATGACGTGGAAGTGAAGAAAACAACATCCTTCTTAAGTTCAATTGGCTTAGAGAACTTTGGGTAATAGGGCTTCCACGGTTTTAAAAGATAATCAGAGGGTTTACCATACATCATGTTTTCTTCATTTTCTAGTTCTGCCTCAGAATCAGGCATTCGTGTGTAGTTATGATTATATGGTGGAGGAGCCCTATTATACCCAAGGCCTTTTGTATAGTTTTTCTGATATTCAAGCTGCAGATCACACAAATCTTTGACCAGCTTGCTGGAAGTTCCAAATTTTTTAATATTTATTTCATTTTCTTGAAACTTTCTTGTCAAGGAATTTAGCTTGGCTAAGGCTGTTTGAAGTTCTACGTCCTTTTCAGCTAATTTTAGCTTATAGTTGTATACCCAACATTGCTGTTGGTTCAAGTCAAGCTTTAGCTGAGTTATGTCTTGTTTCTGTGCTTCGACCTTTTCTGTAAGAAGCTTGTTCTTATATTTAAGGGCGATATTCTGCGATGCACCTTGTTGATATTCAGCTACCAGAGTTGAATTATGGGCGCGCATTTGAGATAATTTAAAACGACAACTATCTGAACAGAGAATGTGATTTACCATTTCTGAAAGATCAGGTATCTTAGTTGTCTGTGCCATCATGCAGTGATTGTTGTTCTTGAAAGATTCAGAGTCTCCATCTGAGCTGCAGCATCTGCCAAGTTGAATCCTTCGTGTTGTTGTGCCACCAAAGCTCTTCGTTTTCCGCCAGGGCTACTCGAGGAACTTGAAGTAGACTTTGAAGGAGAGACTAGCACGAGCTGTCTATCACTGTTCTGTATGTCTGCTACTCCTGATGAGACATATCCAGATGGCGGCTTCTTGCATTCCCGAGCAAAATGTCCTGGCTCATGAAATCTATAACACCTGAGCTTATCTTTTGTTAGCCCAGTCTTCAGATTTGACAATGGTTGCCTCTCGTACTTCTTTTGAAATTTATTGACGTGAAAAGCAGCCATTGCAAGATTCTAGGACACATCTATCTCGTCCAAATCCTCCCCCATTATCTGATTGACTTCAGTTGTGAGAATAGATGGAGGAGTCAAGTCACCTGCTAAGAAAGCATTTAAACTGTTAATCATTGAGGCAGCTATGGCCAATTTCTCCTCATTCTCTTCTATAAGAAAAGCAGAGTTGGACACAGCTAGAGCAGTAGCAGGTGTGGGAGCAACAAATTGAGGAATGCCGCCTTGTTGAACTGTTGCAGGAATGCCAGGACAGTACACCATGTTAGGATACTGTGCATGATATTATGTTTGAACCTGCACCGCAGAAATCATAGTAGGACTCTGAGACTAAAGACCATAGACATACTAGGTCTTCTATGCCGAGGCGAGAGGACTGTACACCAAGTTTGAGCTACCTGGTTTGTGCGAGCTTCCTTGCAGAGGGCTGTAAACAAGATTCTGAGACATTAACGTCGCGTTTTTCCCTGTAATACCAGCTGCCATCAGACTGCTTTGATGATTGATGTCTCTTTGCTTATTATACATCTCACATGATTTGATAGTTGCAATCATTTATGTGAGAGTGGCATCGTTCAGATTTTTCGTCTTCTTGATCATGCCAACCTCAGCATCCCAGCTCTTTGGCAAAGAGTTCAACAACTGTCTATTCATAGAACTGTTCGTAAAAGAGATTTCAGCTGAAATCATTTGAGAGACAAGCTTCACATATATTCGAATTTGGTTCTCAATGGTTTCCCCATATATGTAATTGAATGAGCTGAACTGTTGATTCATTTGATTAACTTGGCTTGCCTTCATGTCAGCATTTCTCTCATAGAGATTCTGTAATTTGCTCCATACTTCTTTAGTTGTCTTGCAATTTCTAACAGACATGGAAATGTTGGGTCCGAGTCTCATTGTCAGAACAGCTGAGGCTTTCTCATCCTCTTTGATTAGGGAGTCCACAAGTGACTGGGTTTAGGAATCTTTGTGTCTGGATCTTCAGGAGTGCTGTAAACTCTGGTTCGAGGACCGTTCATAATACATCTCCAAACCCCAGGCTCTTTGCCCTTACAGTACTGCTCAAACCTGAATTTCCACTCATAATATTCATCTCCGTATAGCAGATGAGGCACCTTTGTAGAAGTGCCAATGACTTGGTCTAGCTCTTGATGAAGAGCAGTGTTTGTGATTGCAATGCTGCCAAGGTGGCATTCGTCAGGTCATGAGCTGTCAAATAACTGTTCATTATTAATTTTATAAAAAATTACCAAGTAAATTAAAGTTAATTTTAAATTCTTATTATGAACAGTGGTCCGAGATGAGAATCCAAAACAAGTCCGAGATGAGTCTGAGGTGAGATTCCAAGACCAGCCCGAAATGAGATTCCAAGATAAGTCCGAGATGAGTCCGAAATTGTGATCCAGCATGCTATCAGAAATGAGTTCCAATCCAAGATGAACGATAAATCCAGAATAAAGATCAAATCCGAAATAGATGATGATCCGAGTTACACGATATCTAAGATGAATGCCAATCAAATATGAGATAATCCGAAATAGAGAAACAGACCCAGAACGAAAGCTTGATCCGGAATGAAAGTCTTATCTGGAATGATAGTCTTATCCGGAATCAACAGTATCCCGAAATTCCTGCAGCAGATCAACGCAGATTATTTCAAATAGTGATCCTTATCCGGAATGCGAGTAATCCGGATAAGGTTGTTCAGAAAGTTGATGAACAGTAGTCCGGGATCAATCCGACATGGATGATCTTCCTCGTGTTCTTTGGAATCTTCACCAATTTTGTATCCCAAATGCTTGAATCTTCTTCGTGTTCTTCAGAATCCTCAACAGTTCCGTGTCCGAGATGCTCAAACCTTCTTCGTGTTCTTCAGAACAGCAGCAGTTCAAGATGAAAACAAGCAGCAGTCCTCAACGGTAACAATCTGGGATGAATAGCAACACGTCTTCCAACTCTGAATAGTTCTTCGATCTGTGATACCGAGAGCCTGTATCGATCAGCAGGCTCTAATACCAATTGTAAGTCCCGATTTGGATCTAACACGGTATCAAAACCTCTAATCAATCATGGAAATAAAATAAAAAGAACAATATGATCTTCAATTAGCCAACTTTCATACAACAAAAGGTGTCTGATACAAGATTTCAGAAAAAACTAAACTGACTAGCCCCAAAATACTAACCCTAACATATTTATTTATACTAGTCACAAGACCCATTAATTACAACCCTAGGCCCATAAAGCTCTAGGAAGCCCATTTCTTCCCTTTAGCCCAAATGCAACACTAATGTGTAAACCTTTTAGTTAGGGGCCCAACAGCTGCTTTCCTTTGTTCTTTCTGATCATTGTTATATTTCTTCCTCTTCTTCGTCTACTTTATCTCCAACATCTGCCTGTCTTTTTCTTTTAACACCCTTTCTATACTTTTCATATGCAACTTTCACAATAGGAAACCTCTCTTCTCTATACATTCATTGATGAAGCAGCACCCACTCTTCAGTTTTCAGTTCGGTAATTTGGCGGCCAGTTGGCAACTGAAACTTGTACGTGTCGTTGTTGTGTGGAGATTTGGATGTTGCTCATTAATGAGAAGCTAAAAAAAATGGGGATACCTAGCCCATGTGGAGGAGTTTGCGTTGTCAACCATCATATCCTCCCTTTCTGTGCGCTAAGCTCATTGCGAACATGTGAAGAATAAATCTCCAATCTCTTGTGAGGCCTTTTCGCTTGATCTCGTTCTTCTCTCTGAAATCTCCGACCTATCTCATTCGTTTAAAACCATCTAGTATATCATCCTTCTTTACTCTGAGCGAGTCTTTGCGGTCATCTCCAAGATTGAGCACTCTACGCGTGTTGTCCTCCGTTACTGTGACTTTCTTGTTTTGCACTGTAGCCGTGATTCTCTTGACTTCGTTGACTATTGACACCTTGGCTGTTTTCCAGAATTCTTCAATGTGAATGTTGTACATGATAGGATCAGCTTGAACAGCATAGTTGATCGTGCTTGAGTTTATCCATTCAGCCACGTCTTCAAAATCATTTGGTGGCGGCTCTAACTTACACTGCGGATTGTGCTTCCGTGTTTTATCCCAAATAATTTCTTTCACCATTTCTGAAAGCACATAAACAAATCAGGTTAGATTTGAGTTACGAAGCACGACAGTCATATCGTAAAGATATATATGCACGAATATATGAAGATAATAAAAAGATTTAAAAAAACTTGAATTCTGAAAAATAACTTCGCTGTATTTACGCCGACAATTATGCCGGATATGTATATTATATATGTCGGTAGTGTCTTATTTACGCTGATTATTTGTTGCGTTTTTAAGTTTTGATAAGAGAAAGCAGTCAGCGTAGATGCTTATCTACGTTGGTTGACTGGCGTAGTTGTCAACTACGTCGGTTGCTTGAACTCGCGTTCAAGACTTAATCCGCAATCACTTGACTTCCTCTTAAATACGCCATATTCATCTTTAATCTGCTACATTCAAGTTAAATAGCTGGCATCAAAAATTTCTTGATAAACCCATAAACCAAACTTTGAACTCAGATTCGATCATTCTACTATAATTGTGTCAGTTTTGTGTGTGATTTCAGATATCTCAACAAATAACAAACAATACACAAACACTGAAATCATACCGAAGTCGAATACGAGGAGATCGGATCTTGTGTTTTTGAAAGGGATTGAATTTTGAAAGTTTGGAAGTGGATATATGGTTTGAATGAAGAAGAAGATGAGATTGTATTTGAAAACTATACACATAGAACATCTGATATATATAAATACGCCCCATTATTTTAGTTTTTAAGGTTTCTTCAAAGTTAAGAAGTTAAAAAACAAATACACTCGAAAATCTTAAACTTTCTTGAAAAACGTGCCCTTTTTAGTTATAAAAATAGTGCAAAAGTTGAAAATAAGTTTAAGAAAAACAAAAATTTGCAATTTGAACCTTGAAAATCATTTTTAGAGCCAGGAAGCTTCCTTTTTCACATATTTCTTATTGATTCGGATCTTGTGACTTTCCTGCAAAGGACCAAACTAGCAACACTTTGTTAGTTTGTAAATTAATAGAAAACATTGAATAATCAAGGCATAAGAAAAATAGTCAGTATGTTTGTCCCTTTAAATCCATGCACCTTTCTTTCAATATGCTTTCAATGAGTGTTTTATCATGTTGTGGTAATATTGACAAGAATTGCAATGGCCCCCACTCAAGCTAGACTATTAGAATTTTGTGCCCGTGAGTCCCACATCAGGACATACCCCCGCGATCAAGGTATGCACAAAGATTCCTCAAAGCGGGTGAGTATATTTACTTCATTCGTTTTTTAATTTCAATGATAGACAATTGGTGATCAGGTCAGTACTTTCGTACAGTAGAGAGACCGATGTCTAACGAGGGGTAAGATAGATACCTTAGACGGTACGATTTAAGCACTTGAATGATTCTCAAATGAGAGCTTCATCTGTGTGGGGTTTTGGCCACATTGGCTCTTTTGAAAAATATATCATAATTGTGTCTAGGTCATCATATATCTTGATGTAGTAGAAGAGCAACTATGATATCCCCGAATGATTAGTCAACATAAAGACCCGAAATCTCGGACTTTGGCAATCTATCAACGCAAGATTTAAGACCATTAATCCACACACCGCAACGTGTTACCCGCAAGTTGAACAACATTGTGGGTATCAAGAATTCTTGTGTAAGCATTAACTTTTGTCGCCTACTCACAGTTTACTCGATGATATTGCTGAATCTACTAACACGTCATTTCTTTACACCTCAATCAATTTATGCTTTAAGAATAAACAAAGTGTCAGCAGTTTTCTATCATTTCTTAAGTATGTGTAAAAAAACAAATCTAAAAAAAATTATGCTAATTTTCTGGAAAACTTCCCCCCTTAAAATTTTATTTTCAAGAGTCCAGGGCTTGAAATGAAGACAATCTTTTTGTTAGGCACATTTTATTATTATATTTATATTTATATTTATATTTATTTTTATTATTATTATTATTCTTTATACAGTTATGAAAACTCAAATCATTTCAACTCAAGGAAATTGACCATTTCCAACCAGGTTACCAATTGGTTGAAGCGGGATTTGTCAAAGGCTTTCGTGAAAATATCAGCTTTTTGTTGCACGGTATCCACTGGCACCACTTAAATGTATCATTTCTGATACGCATCTCGGATTGCATGAATGCGAATTTCGATGTGTTTTGTTCTGGAGTGGTGGATAGGATTCTTCACAATTCCTAGACACGTTTCGTTGTTGATGAATATTGGAGTCTTCATGATGTTGATTCCATAATCCATCAACTGATATTGTATCCAGAGAACTTGTGAGCAGCAAATGTAAGCTGTCGTATATTCGGCTTGAGCAGTAGATGTGGAAACTGTTGTCTGCTTCTTGCTTTGCCATGATATGAGATGATTTCCTAAGAATTGACATCCCCGGAGATGGATTTTCTATCAACCTTGCAACCTGCATGATCATTGTCAGAATAAGTAATTATATCAAAACTACTATCTTTAGGATACCATAGTCCGAGTTTGGGAGTTCCTTTCAGATAGCGAAAATTCGTTTGACAGCAGCTTCATGAGATTCCTTTGGATTCGTCTGAAATCGTGTACAGAGGCAAACAACCCACATAATGTCAATCAAATACATCAACGAGCCTATCATCAAGCGATAGAAGGACTTGTTCAAAGGTTTTCCTTGAACATTAGATGTGAGTTCTGTCTGAGCTACAAATGGTGTGCTGGCGGTTTTGCAGTCATTCATGCTGTATTTAGAGAGAATATCCTGATGTATTTTGGTTGATGAATGAGGATACCGTCTCTTCTCAGCTTCACCTCTAATCCCAAGAAAGACGTGAGTTCTCCCATCATGCTCATCTCGAACTTTGCCTTCATAACCTTCTCGAACTCCTTGTATAGGGCCTCATCACATTATCTCTGATCCTTTTTGTGTAGAGAGTCATATCTATTTTACCTCTTGAGTACCCATATTCCAAAAGATATGTCGACAAAGTTTCATACCAGGCTCGAGGAGCTTGATGAAGACCATAGAGAGCTTTGTCAAGCTTATAGTATTGTGCAGGAAAGTGAGGATCTTCAAAACCTGGAGGTTGGCAAACATAGACTTCTTCCTTCACCTTCCCATATAGAAATACACTCTTTACATCCATCTGAAACACCTTGAATTTTTTCAATGAAGCATAGGCTAAGAATATTCTAATAGCTTCCAAAGTTGCTACCGGAGCAAAAACTTCCTCATAATCAATCCCTTCTTCCTGTCGGAAGCCTTGAACTACTAATCTTGCCTTATTCATGATCGTCCATTTTGTTACGAAACACCCACTTGGTGCCAATGGAATACTTTCCATCTGGTAGATCAACTAGTTCCCAGACTTCTTGTATTACTTGTACCCAGCTAGATTCTTGAATTGCTTCTTCAATATCTCTTGGTACAGACTGCAAAAGAAAACCTGCATATAATCCCGTGTTGATGGAATGTGTTTGACCACGTGTTCGAACTCCATCGTCCACGGAACCAATGAAATTCTCAATTGGATGATTTCAATTCGTCTTGTATCCTGCGTTGGTGTGAGTCTCAACTTGTTGAGGTAGATGGGGAATTGTTTGTCGACGTAGATAATTGGAGATTCGTATTCTTTAGGTGGTTCATCCACAATCGACTATGAAGAAGAAGCATCACATGCAGATGCATTCTCAGCCGAAGTTTCACCATTAACTTCGACAACAGGAAGGATTGGATCGATAGAGACTGGGGTGAAACGACTTGTAAAAGGAGTGAAGCCAATGTCTGAAGGATCTTAAAATCGCTCTATTGGGGTTGTTTCGGCAGGTTCAGTTTCAGTAAGTGGTTCATCAATGTCGAAAGTGTTGAATACAATGTCTACATCATAAAACCAGTTTGGAGAACTTCCACTGTTTGTGGGGTTTCCTTCTTGCATGTCGACAAAGTATGATTCAATCACCATCTTGGTTCGTTTGTTGTATACTCGATATGCCTTTTGAGAAGATGAGTAACCCATGAAGTAGCACACATCACCGACTGCTTCAAACTTGATAAGATTGTCTTCGGTGTTGAGGAGTGTACAAGAGCATCCAAACGGTCTAGAGAAATCTATCAGAGGCTTCCTTTTGAAAAGAAGTTCATAGGTTATTTTTCAATGAGGTTTAATGATGAGAACTCGATTCAAAACATAGCATGCTATGTTGACTACTTCTGCCTAGAAAATGATAGGAAGCTTGGAGTCCACGAGCATAGTTCGAGGAGCTTTAATGAGTGTTCTATTTTTCCGTTATGCTACTCCATTCCGCTGAGAAGTTCTGGTTGCACTGTACTGAAGGCGTATTTCCTTTTCTTCATAAAAGGAGACAAACGTTTGATTTTTGAATTCTGATCCGTTGTCACTTCTGACAGATTTGACCTTTAGCTTGATCACGTTTTCAATCATGGGAATGAAGCTCTTGAGAGTGGATGTTGTTTCGCTTTTGGCTTCAAGAAAATATACCCATGAAAAACGGGAGAAATCAACTGTAATCACCAAGCAATATGATCTTTTAGCTAAATGTTTAACACTTATAGGGCCGAAAAGATCCATATGCAGTAATCGCAATGGAGCAGATATCGTATTCATTGCTTTGGACTTATGCGGCTTTTTGTGTTGCTTGCCTTGGGCGCATGCGATACATTTTCCGAAAAAGAAAATTCTTTTATAGGTAATCCTCTTACTAAATTTAGTTTGGAAAGTTTATTCATATTTTTGACGTTCACATGCCCCAACCGCCTATGCTAAAGAAGTGATTCCGACTCTGAAGCTTTTGAGATGAGATACGTCATATGCTCATTGGATTTGGCATTTTTCATATTGAGAACATAGGTGTTGTTTTGATGAGGAGCTGTGAGCATAATCATTTCGGTAGGAACGGACTATTCGGGTTTGAGGAACAGGCATTCCACATCGTTGAACAACACTGAAATTCCTTTGTCGCAGACTTGTGATAAGCTCATGAGATTGTAACATAATTCTAGAACATAATTAACATTCTCTAATGTAAGTGCTTCAGATACGACATCACCCATTCCAACAATTTTTCCTCCTTTTTCATCTCCAGCAAAAGATACGAAATCGCCATCGATGACTCAAAAATTCTTGAGGAGATCCTTCAAACAGGTCATATGCCTCGAGCATGCACTGTCAATGTGCCAAATATATTCCATGAACATCCGAAGCCATTAGTTTATTCTGTTATACAAACAACATCACAAATATGTACATGTTAGTTAGTTTTCTGAACCCAGACTTGCTTCAAGTTTGATCTATCATGATTTTGAACAGTAAAATTTTCTTTTATTTTCCAAAAACAAGTTGTATTTATTATGCATTTCACTGATTTCTTGAGATTATCAAATTGATCAGTGAAACTTTTTAAAAATCCTGTTTTGGTTTAGAAAATTTCTTGCTCTTGCAATGTTTTGCAGTATGTCCTAAATGACCACAGCGAAAACATTGCTTGCAATTTGATCTTTTCTTTTTAGTAGACATGACGTGTGAAGACGACGTGTGTGATAAGAGTCTTGAGCTGCTTGAAGCATTTTCTGATGATGTAGCATGGCTTGAATTTTTTACTTTCTTCATTTTCTTGTCAAGACGATTTTCATCCTCAACTTCATCTTCATTGATCTCATTATGTGATGACGAGATTGATTCTTGATTTTCACTTGTCGTTTCTTCATCACTTTCTGAAGATGTAATACTTGAATCATCGCTATTGCTGAATTGAGTAAAATCTTTATCAGTCTCTGATGTACCTGTACATTATGGAACAAAATCGGGAATTTCCTCTATAAGGAACTTTCAAAATCTGTTTTTCTTCAATTCTGGCACAAATACAGGGGATTCAAGAATAACATTTTCATCATTAAAAACATAATTAAAGTCATGGATTTCGACCATGGCATGCACTGGGTTGTGAGTCTTAAATGTAGGCACAGGGCCATTACAGTCATCCTGAATATTAAATTTAGGCATACAGCAAGTACAGTCATCCATCCAAGTCAAACTATTATAGTTATCATGAATAGAAGTACTTGTTTTTCTTGTTACAATTCCAGGCAAACCAATTAACTATAGAATAACTGTCGCCTTAGTAACCAACTCCTATTATCGAACCTCCACAGTCATCATCCTCATCGGACACATCTTCTTTACGCTTACACAGATCTGCATTGCTTTCAGAAATGTTAGTATTGTTTTTATTTTTGTAAAAAACATTTTGATCCAACAGATCATGTTTATCGATTAACTCATTTTTAGTATGAGGAGATGGCATAGGTACATAGTTTTTGATGTGCGGAGGAGGAAAGATTTTTCTCTCGTTTCCGAGCTTATCCTTGTATCCAATTCCATCCTTCACGAATGTCGGTCATTAGCAATTTTCAATATCAACCAGTGCCTTTTGACTAACTTTCCATTTATCAATAGTGATTTGCAATTTGTTATTTTCATTTTGAGATTTCTCTATTTTTTCGGTTAAATCATTCATGATAAAATCTTTTCTAAAAACAAATTCTTTTATAGTTTGCATCTTAGCCAAAGTTGAGTTCAACTTTCTTTGATATGCAGCTTCGTTTTCTTCCCATTCTTGATTAAATTTCAAAACTTTTTCTTTTTCTCTAATCAGCTCACGGTTGAGTGATTTGTAATGTGCCACGATGTTCAAACATGGTTGAGAGCACGGTTATGCTTTAAATTCACACGGTATACTATTTACCAAATCCTTATCCTCTGTGTCTTTTGCAGATTCTGCTTTCATGGCGGCTGTAGAATTTTTAGCTTTCTCACTCTTGTTGTGGCTGGTTGCTCCTTGGGCTGTCTTTTTAGGATTAGTCTTCTTAGCCTCCTGCTTTCCCTTCTCTGAAGTCGGTTCAGTAGGATTGATTATGCTTTTATACCTTTGTCATCCTTGGGAATTCTAGCAGTTTGCTTCTCCACAGAATTAGATGAAGATGTGACAGATGTGGTAGGGATTTTTGCCATGAGAGCTTTGTTGACTTCTCCTTTTGCCTCAGCTATCTCTTCTGCCCAGTCATAGTCTTCCACCACTAAAGCTTTTGGGTTATTATCACCAACACTATCATTCCCTTCGATAGCTATTGGCCTTCTTGTCAGAACGAGTTAGGTATTTTCATTCTTCAGCAGTGGGTACTCGCTCTTGAAGTGGCCCAGATTCTTTGCAGTTGTAGCATCTCAGCTTGGACTTGTCAAAGCCAGCTTTTCCCAATGCTAGCCTTTTTCCTGTTTTGTCTTGAAACTTCTTTAATCGGAGGGTGATCATCGCCATTTGCACTTCAGGCCCATTTCCTCCATATCATCCTACTTTACCTGATACATGTCTTCAGTAGTGAGAAAATTTCTTTTTAGCTCACCTGACATGAGAGTTTCATAGCTACTCAGGAAGGTGTTAAACAAAGCAACATGTTCAGTGGATATCTTGAGTGCTTGAGCATCACCGGCTGCAGTAGTCTTCTCACTATATGATGAGGCCTTTGCAGAGCTTGCGAAAGCTTTAGGGTAAGATGCGGTAGTACTTTGAGGATTTGAACCACAGGAGGTTATGGAGGCAAGAAATGCCATATTTTTGGGAGCTAAAGTTGCACCGGCGGATTAAGAAAATTTCTGAGAGTATCCCACTTGGTTAATTTCTCTCTTGATTACATCCATTTCAAAGGCTTTCAAAGTGTTGATCAGTTCTGAAAGTGTGACATGAGTAGTGCTGGTCAAGAAGGTTCTTTTAATCATCATACATTGCAGACTCCATTCTTTTGGGAGAGAGTCTGGAAGCTTCTTGATGGAGGCATAGTTTGCAACCGGATTGCCTACTTTCATCATTTTTGTTAGCACTCCCCGAAATCGACTGATATAATCTGACAAGCTTTCACCACGAACACTCCCGAACATGTAGTATTCTTTCTGAACCATATCTCTCTTGTTATCCATTAGCTCCTTGTACCTTCATAGTGATCAATAAGAGCCAACCACAGTTCATTAGCTGAAGTATATTCTTCGAATAGATTGTTGTCATCCTTGAACAGAGCCATTGTTAGAGCATCATGAACCCTACGATCACGTTGAATAAGAGTTATGTATTCTTCAGTGAATGTTGAAGGGTCTTTGTTGATTGTTCGAACATCGTCGCGAATTATCATAGGAATGTGTGGACCCACTATGATAGACATCCATTGAGTATAGTCTGTATACTCAAAGTACTCTTTGATTCGATTCTTCCAACTACTGAAGTCCTCAGATCCTTTCAACTTGGGAGGTCTCGTAGCTGTTCCTATCTCCAATTCGGCTTGGGCTATTGGGTTAAGTTGATTGTGAGACATTTTGGTTGATCAGAGAACTAATATGATGTTCAGAGAACAATTACGCTGCAAGAAATATATACGCTGGAGATGCTTGGCAACTTTATCCTGTGACAATAGCTAAATCCGCTGAAACACGCAAAACAAACGTGAATATGGCTAATTTCTCCGATCACTATGATAAAATCGCCGAGGATTTTTATCACCGACTTCGATGTCGCCTTCGATTAATTACGCTGAGACTATTTCGCTTGAAATCAACAAATCCGCTGGTATTAGCCCGACGTATTTGTTAATTACGCGATCTTCAAGTTTAAAAAACGTTGTATTCAAGTTTATCTACGCTGCCTTCAATGATAAATACGCCCAACAGGGTTTAAGTATGAACAAAAACCCTCTAATCACCCAAAAATGACTCAAAATCCATGTTTCTTTGTACTAAAATGACCCAAATGTTTATTAAAACACTGATTAACAATAACTGATGATTAAACACACCAGATCCAGCCATTTTAAGCCCAAAAGTTCAAAAAAAAATACTTTGAAACTTTGAAAACTTTCGAAAAACCTTCAAAACATGATGAATCTTAACAAAAACTCAAACAATCAAGAGCACAAAGGCTCTGATACCAAATTGTGAGTCTCAAATTAGATACGGATCACAGTGGTTGATTGTTATCACCCAAACAACTATGGATTAGTTGTTTGAATGTGTAAAGTTAAGAAAACCAAAAGATGAAGATGAAGATTCTTGTATGGATCAAACAACAAGTTTTGTATATGGAATCCCAAATGATAATTTCACTGAATGCACCTGGATATTTTGGATTAAGCACAAGAACAACAAGCACAACACAAGAGCAATCATCAAAATCTGTCTAAGAAGCTTGGACTAGGGTTTTCATTGATCAGCATATATATAGCCACTAACTACCCAGCTTATTTATTAAATACGCTGGGAACATAAATACGCCGCTATAGGAACTAGTACCATAAATTACACTTTTAGCCCTTCTTAATTTACCAACTATTATAATCAAGCTCTAAACTACTAAACTCAAGTATCAACAGTCTCAAAACATCCTAACTACATAGTGGTTTGATGAGGAAAAATTGGTGAAAAACCTGCTTGAAATAACAAAATTAAAATCAATACTGAAAAACCGAAAAGAAAACCCTCAGAGTAGAAACCCTAGCTACAGAACTTAAAAATTCTAAAATTTTTACAATAACTTTGGAATGTTAATATAAAGTTTTCTACCAAAAATCATTATTTTTTGAAGTGTCTAGCTACTTTTAGTAATTTGTGGGCATGAATAACCACAAAAAATAAATAAAATACTTAGACTATCTAAAAAGATCCCAAATTTTTACAATAATATTTATTGGTCATATGAAACTCAAGAAACAAAATTTAAGTGATTCTAAGTTGAGGAGCTATGGTTTTGAATAATGGTTTTAAATTACATTTTCTATACTCTTATTTGCATTTTCTCAACCAATGCACTAAAAATATGAAAAAAAAATTAGAAGTATACAAAGTCAGATTTTTGGAATTTTGCAAATTATTTGGTCGTTGGAATTATTTATAATGATTTAGGGGATAAACGGTATTTAAATAGACTTTTATTTCCAAACCGACACCTATAAAATGTAGAAATAAAACTCTATAGGTTTATTAAGTCCAAAATAGTCTATTTTGATATTTCAAAACTACTAAAGGTGTGGGGCCATTGCCACACCCCAAATGATGGCGAAAACATCGGAGTGAGACGAAATAGATTGCTCAAGGCATCATAACACTATTTGCGACAATATTTGAATCAAATTGTCAATTACATCATAAAAAATTCAACAAAAATTATAACAATAAAAGCCTAACATTCTAGGTGTGTTTCTATGTCGTCCCTACAAGATTCGTCATATTCAACATCTTTAACCTAAAACATGTTAAAAGTATAGTTCAATACAAAAAGTATTCGCGAGTACACAAGTTTAAGTATATAGCATAAGTATAAAAGACTTTACTCAAATCCACATGGCAATTGTATACAAGGTAAGCTAGCATGCAATACTAATTGTTAAACCCAAGTGTCCACAAGAATTAAATGTCCCTCTTCACACGAAGTAACGAGACTAAAGTATGAATAAGAATAAGAATCAACTTAAGCTTAACAATACCCCGACGGGCGGTGTGCTACTACTATAGCGCTATATATGTTAAGTTGGGGCCAACCAAGTTAATGACAAGAAGCATGTATGAATCTAGCATTAACCTAAGCATAACAAAAAGCATGTATAACGGATCGAGTGTATAAAGCATGTAGTGTGTGTATTCATGTATTTTGTAAGTAAACATGTTAAAACCCAAATTGTGTAAAAAGGGAAATGGGTCAACTGTACTCACGGTTTTGCAAGCTTCCACTTGGTATTTTCCGTGAAGAATTTGGAGAGTTGGAGGGTGACCGAGTTATCCTACAAGAGGAAAATATGGATTGGTAAGTATGCGGATGATAACGGAGTATTTAGGAATTTAAATACACCAAAGTATGTATACGAGAAAATAATCACCTATAGTTAATACTCGTTTTTGACACTATAATACCATTCGGGTTGATGTGTTTTCATGGGTCAAGATACCCATTAGAATCATAACGAGAAGTTAAGTACTTAGGTGATGTAACCTAGTACCATGATGGACAATCATTTGATTATCGTCAAGGGTTCGGTTAGTGTATTTGTGTGTGTGTATATATATATATTATATATAGTATACGTAATAGGTAGATCATAAATATCATGAAGTTCATAGAAGTCATGCATGGAGGTAGGAGGATAACCTTCCTTTAGTGTCTTTCGTATTGTTCACCAATGCACAAGTTGTCACAAGGACAACAAGGATGGTCATGAACAAGTTATAATAAAAATAAAAGTTGTAAAATAATCAAAATCATCAAGTGAGGTGGTGGATTGAAGGTAGGATAGCCAAGGCTTCCAAGTAATCACACACTACCAACTCAAGTCTTTTTTCAAGAACAAGCTTGGAAGGATACGACACTTGTGGGTTAAAACCCTATTAAAACGGAAAGTTTCTTACACTTATGACCTCAAATATTGTGATGTTCCATATTGGTTTTCCATGGAAAACCTATGAAAACACTCCTAGAGGTATTCCAAGTGTTAAGAAGAAAGAAAGAGTAAAGAAGAGAGATAAAGGTGAGTTAGAATTTACTTGAAAGTATTCAAGTTTCAGAATTTAGAGAGAGAGATGAATGTTTGAGGTGGGAATTGAGAGTGGGAGGGGGTGGGTATTTATAGTTGAAGTTAGGGGGTGAGTTAGGTGAGTGTACTTAATGGTAAGAAACACAAAATTGCCCAATCCATGAGCTAGAAACCACAACTCCAGATTAAGCCCCTCTTGCGGGCCGCGAGAGGATATAAGAAAGATGGTCGCGTGCCGCGAGATGTATAATTCCAGAAACTTCTTTGATTTTTGTCACTTTTAGTCCCTTAACTTGGTTGTTCTTTCATTTCACGCAATAAATTAATATTTTTGCATGTTTTTAAGTGTGTAAAGTATATGCAAGTACATTTTAGGTATCAAGTATGAATGTATGATTATTTACACGTATAATAAGTATCGGTTTGTATGTAAACACTTATTTAACTATTGAATGCATGTAAGACAGGTATGTATCAAGTATGAATTTTATTACGATCAAAGTCTCGGATTACAAGATTGGAGAAGAAATACGAATACGATACGAATACAAGTTTCCATAAAGAGAATTACGATTAAACTTTCTAATTAGGGAAAGTACAAAAAAGTGAGGTGTTACAGCCATTTTGGCAAAAAAAAATGGTAATAAATAGTAAAATCGACAAGTGTAAGGAATCTAATTGACAAGCCCTAAAACTTGTCATAAATATATATGACATTTTTTCACATTACAAGTCTGATTTGGTGTTAAGTACTTGATGTCATGAATATATAAAAATCTATAAGTGTAAAATGTAGTTAAAACTTTTGTTTTAGGAATAATCATTAACGGGTTTCGTTTTACAAAAATACACCAACTATTAGCCTCATCAACACTATATGTACTTGATTTAGGGGAAGTCTTAGTCATGCGTCATTCAGTTAGATATGGGTCTTATTTGTGTATATAAACTTACGAAGAATTACTACTGAACAGTGAGTAATGTGACCTCATTTTAAATTGCTTTTGTACTTTTTGGGGGTAAGACATGCTTTGAACCATGAATGGTTTTTTAGATCTGTACATACATACATAGCTACATTGAGACGTAAGGTTACCACTGAAAGTCCTCTACATCATAACCATGGATATTGTGAAATAGATCTATTTGGATTGACAATCCTTTTATGTTAGTCGCTCTAACCTGTCTAGTGTGATAAATGAATGCATGATATCCATAATGTTTTGTGTTTGTGGTAAATACTGATTTGGAGGCAAAATAACGTTAAGGCTTTGTTATAGGACTCATGGTAGGTTATAGACAAATGAGTATGGTATACTTACACGTGTTTTCTTGCATAAATATATAAACCTATGAACTCACAAATTCTTTTGGATGACACTTTTAAGCATTTTTTCAGGTAAGTAATCGTGTAAAGAGTCTAGCAAACGGGTCTTAGTCTGCAAATTTTGGATGTGCTATTACATGTTTTGTTGAACTTAGTTTAAAAAAATTGATGTATTAGTAACTAAACAAGTAACTTTTGGGCATGCATGGAAATTTAATGTTTGTTTTAAGTGTTTTCTAAACAATGGCTCTGTTACCAGATTCGTCACACCTCGTTTGCTGCCTTTCTCTGTGACGTAGGGTATTACATGGTATTATTAACTTAATCGTATAACCACGTTAAAATAATTATGTTCAAATTTAATTGTATTCAGGCCTCTAACGTTGCGGCGGCGATACCGAAGCTCACATTTTGGTAATAGAGACGCAATCAAATCTCTACTATAGGTGCAACAGAGGTTGCCACGCCAGGTAGAGAAAAAGAGAGATCTCTTGTAAGGCCCCAAACCCAGGAGACCTCACAGTCGGTTACATAGATCAAAAGCATAGTTCTTAACCTAGAACTTCAATAACATCACAACGGAAAACATATTGTGCAACACTAGTCTATGAAACATAGAACGTTAACTTTCAATCTATAGTAAAGATATGCTTCTTCAACCAAGGATGCCAGACTTCGGAATGCGGGTAACTCTCATATTCAAGCCAAGGAGATCATTTAATCATTCCTAACTTCCCTAAAACAATCTGACATGCATGCTAAAACAATTAGATATACTATACTGAGTGAGTTCTAGTTTGTAATTATCTTTAGAGAAAAGTGCCCGGATAGTCCTTGTGGTTTGCTCCGATTGCACCTTTAGTCCCTACATTCTCAAAATTAAAGCTATAGTCCCTAACTTTGGCACTTTCGTCTCAGATAGTCCCTGGCGTGGATGGGGTTAGTTTTCTCAGTTCAGTAGGGGTGAAATGACTAAAATGCCCTTAATAATTAATAGAAAAACCTAAGCCTTTTACCCACCTACCCAACCCTCTCCCCTTTTCTTCTCTATTTCCCCTTATGATCTACATAACCAAATCACCACCACCTTCACGCCTCCACACCACCACCCCCAAATCCCAACTGTCACCGCCTTCTTTGCCGGCAAAATGAACCACTGCCCCATCATCCTGCACAATCACCCTACCATCACCACACCACATCACCCATGGACTTGAAGAAACAAATCCAACAACCAAATCCATAGTGGTGATGACTGGACTTGAAGAAATCTCTGATTCAAACAATAATTTTACGGTGGCTGGACTTAAAAAACCCAATTTCAACAACCAAATCAATGGAAGTAACATTTCCACTTCGACTACCATAATGGTCCGATTTTCAGATCGGCGACCGGACTTGAAGAACCCTATTTGTTACACTAATTTCATGTTGTAATTGATTAATTTGTTCAGAATTTGGTGATTGTGGAGGTTAATTTCATGTGGTTATTGATTAACTTGGAAAAATCCTCCGTTGTGACACCACTCCTAAACTATCCATAAACCCATTGCTAATTTTTTATTTAGTGTGTTTTGGAGCTAGGAGTTGATGTCGTTTTGTGAGAAAAGCCCACTATTAATTTTTAATTTAGTGGGTACAAAGATTATGGTGGCGATGGAGGAGGGTGTGGTGTCTAGGTGGCCGAAGAGTGAGGCTGCAAAGGTGGGTCGAGTAGGTTGAAGATGGAGATGGTGTTCCCGCAAAGAAAGATTGGAAGGGTTTGATTGGGTGAGGGGTTGGCTGGGGCCCATTGAATTTATAAATGATTTATTGTTTTTATTATTTTGTTATGTAGTAAGGTCATTTTAGTTATTTCACATCCACTTAACACCAGAAACTAACCCCCATCCACGCCATGGACTATTCAAGAACAAAAGTGCCAAAGTTGGGGACTATTGCTTTAATTTTGAAAGTAGGGACTAAAGGTGAAATCGGATCAAACCAAAGGGACTATCCAGGCACTTTTCTCTTATCTTTAATACTTTAGTATTTATTATGGAATACCAATTTGAAACATACTTTTGTAGACCATACGAAATGTAACATAACACACATAGATTCACCTATGACAACACATCATAACATGGCAATTACTCTTCCTCTTTTCATTATCTAACACACCTTCGTCTATGTTACGTGTTGTATTATTCGATCTTTACATCTTACACCTTGAGAATTTTCACATCTCATGAGTGATCGTCACCACTCCATTTCGGTTGTGCCGAATAGGCTAATTCATTCCACTTGTGCCGAATAGGCTATTTCATTTCAATTGTGCCAAATAAGCTATTATAATGGTACTCGTATGAGGGGTCGTTTCACAAACATCTTGTATAAACTTTATGGAAGGATAACAAATATCCACATTTCCTAATTTTCATCACGGCTACATAACATTATACTTTTAGCGTGTCAACTTGAAACATATCATTTTCTTGAAGAAAAGTGTCTAACAATCTATGCATTTATCTACGCCTTATTTAAAGCAAGTAGTAGGTAAGAAACACATTAGAAAACATCAACATACAATTGTTTGTCAATTACTCGTTTTCACATAACTTCACTTAAGCTTTTTAATGTAAAACCATATAAGCATGCACATCAGTCCAAAAGAAATATTAAAACATTTAAAAGAGGGCGTCTAGAACTCACCTTTACATAGAGATTGTTATACAAATGCTAGCGAAACCATATAGAACGTACGGATCCTAAAACCCACAAGACCCTGATCATACACAAGAGTACATAACTATGTATAAAAAGAAACTAATAATCACATCTTAGAAATATAACTCATTAACCAAACAATAACCATCATGAGAAAGCATGAATTCATGCATGCTCCCAACATCGCTTCTTCCCACACTTCACTTGAAAATTACCATTATCTTCATGCATCATGCTTACCATCCCATTTCAAACCAACATTCATAACCCATCATATTAATCATTTTTTATTATGTCCTAAAATTCCATGCATAAACACACATTAACCATATCATGCGTGAACATTCCCAAGTCCAATGTTTCAACTTTCTTGTTACACTTTCCCATAAAACTTAAAACAACCCCACGACTTCATCTTCTTCGCCCAGCCCGTCACCACTTTAATCGTTTTTTTTCATGCACAACAAGCTTCATGATGTTTGCATTGATAGAATTTTTAATCCAGACCCAAGACTTCAAACGATTCAAGACAAGTGGAACAGAATCCTTACCTGAGATGCGGTTCTTGAATGACCACAAGCAAGTTTCTATACCACTCTAATGGTAGCTTCCAAACCTTATATGAAACCATGAAATCATATGAGTTCCTTGTTGCTACAACAAATATAAGACCAAGAATAGCGACTGCATGGGTTAGGCAAAAGGGTTCAAGGGTTCAGATTTGCCTAACGCAGGTCGTGGGGTCCCCCCACTTTGCAACACGTGGAGAGAGATCACCGTTGTTGGGTATTCACTTTGGATTCAGGATTGAGAAATACTAAACCCAGAATGTTAGTATCAGATGTGATAATGTAGTATTAAGTAAAGAATAGAACAAGCATAGTGTGAGTTCTAGAGAGGGAGGAATGAGATCAGAGATCAAGGCATATAACTCTTGATCTGGTGTCCCTCCTGAATGATAAGGGGTCGTGCTTTATAGGGAAGGGACTCCCTATAAGAAGAAACCTTTGACTGATGATCCCTGGTTGCAATGGCGGGCTTACCCTTTTTGGTAGGTTGAAGGGTTTGGACCTGCGGCTAAAAGGGTGTGCTCTTGCATATGCTCTGTTGTGGCTGTGCAGGAGAATATATATGTAAAGTGCTGATGTGAGAAGGCACTATTCTCATTCTTTTTGGTGTTCACGAAAACTTGTTGATTCTGAACCCTTTTGCCTTTTAACCCTTTAAGCTATATTGTGCTTAAGTTATTTTATTAAACCTTGATCTACCTACGTCATAAGCCCCCCAAGTCAGAGGTGTTTAGGGTGTAAGCTCAAAGGCTTCTGACTTTTGCACAACATTTTGTTTGGTATAAGGCTTCAAGGCTTGAAGAGTTCCGAGCTTTGCCCTTTGGGCGGTGAAAAAGCCGGATTTTGAATTTTGAAAAGACAGTTGATGGGACTGATTGGACGGTTTTTCTGCATGCAGTAGTTTCTCTTAGCCCCATAAGTAATTATAACCATCCTTTTATAATATAATTCCGTACCTAATTACTATTTCATATCTTCTTTCATTAATCCACAAGATTATTGCAATATTCCTTTCCCACAGGTTAGTCTTCTTCTTGCCCTGTTATTGTTTTTTCTTGTTCATCGCTCATGGATGCTCGAAAGGATTTAGCCATTAGTTTTTCCTGTCTTACATAAGAGGAAGTTGAGGCATTTTTTTGGCAATGGGGTATTGATATGCGGTTTAATCGGGTTGCTCCGGGTTTGGATAAATCCATAGATCAGTGTCCTGCTGGTTCTATTGCTTTGTATTGTCGCCATTTTGAGTTTTCCAATCTTCGTCATCCGTTTTCTACTTTTGTTCTAATTGTTTTATAGTACTAGCGTGTGTCTTTTGGACAATTACATCCCCAAGGGCTTGCTAGGGTTTTACATTTTGAAATCCTGTGTCGAGCGTCAGGGTTTGATTTGTCGTTGCTATCCTTTCGTCGTTTTTCCGCTTGGCTAAAAACGGTGATTGGTTTACATTTGAGACGTCCCATATTGATACTTGTTTAGTTTCATCTATGGTGACTATGCTAGGTTCTTGGAAAGATCAGTTTTTTGGGTTTCTGAATCGATTGTTCCTTTCAGAATGGTTTAGAGACACCCGGATGCAATTCTTAATGAGTTGGAACCGACGGAGTCTGAGTTGAATAGTTGCTTTTTAAAGTCTATTCGTGCATGTCCTTCACGTCTTTGGTTGTACCACGGGTTTTACATCAGATGGAATTTTGAGTTCATGTTCGGTAATACTTCGGGGTATTCTGGTCATATCTTTGGGACACCATGCGAAGATGTCCATGTTGTGCAAGAGCAGCCTCTTAAGGTAAGAGAGGGTTTCTTTGGTAAGGTTGATATTTACCCTTATCCTTTGTTCAGGATATTTTGGGTTAATGATCCATCCTTGTTCGTCGTCCTTGTTCTCCTTTGAATTTTCTCCTTCAACCAAGAAAGCTTCTTGTTTTGGTTGAAGGGTTGCTATTCCTCGTTCGGTGGGGAATTTTACGGTGCCTTGGCCAACTGAAACTGCCATTCCAAACGCACTTTGCCCTGGCCTTCCTATGATAACATCATAGTTGGAGGGAATGTTGATCACCACAAAGGTGAGTGGTTTGGTTCTTTCCATCTTCCCTTCATTGAAACACACATTGAGGGTTAGTTGGCCCAAAGGCTTGATGGGTATATCGGCAATACCTTTGATAGAGGATTCAGGTGGTTGAAGCCTTGAACGTTCATCATTGTTGAGATGATTGAAGCATTTCTCAAACATAATTTCTATTACTTCTCCAGTGTCAATGTAAGCTTTGTGCGTCTTGAGAGTTCCTAACGTAGCTTCCACCACTAGGGGTTTCGACAATAAGTCCCCTTCAAGTGGTGGGAAGTAGACGCATTGTCATTCCCAAGCCTCCAAGCGTGGTCATTTGTGGGAAGCTTTTCCATCAACATCTACCATGTTTACTTCTTTGCTTTTTCCTTCCACCATTTTGTCCCTGACCCCTTTCACCAAGTGGGCTAATTCTTCGAACTTGACAGCCTCCTCAATTCTCTTCTTGAGTTGAAAGAAATCGTCTGTATGGTGGCCTTTTTCTTCATGAAACTCGCAGTATTGGGTGGAGTTCTCGTTCCTCTTGCTTTTGGGCAGAGGCCGGGGGGTAGGAAGTTGTGCTTTACTTCTTCAGTGGCTGACGTGAAGTCGTAATCTCACGTAAATTTAATCCAAATACTACTAATAGTTAGCGGTAAGTGGGTATCGAACACAGGGAGTTTGTGGAATATGTGCTCTATTAAGTTTAAACTAAAATGACTAATTTATCTAAAATGCAAGGAAATGAATTTGGGATTTTTGAGTGTTTTGGTTTTAAAATTAGAATTAACTAAGGAAATTGCACTTCAAATATTGGTTGTTAAAACATATTAAGAGCAAGTAATCGTCCTAAGTTTCCGGTTTCAACTAACATTTGTGTTTAAATCTAACTAGAAAGAATCACATAGACTTGATTCAGGTATGACTATTTGTTCGTAATGAAAGGGAACTAAGTACTCAGATTATATAGATGCGAGGTTGTTACCCGATGACCAATTAACCAATATCCAACCTTAAACCCTTCCATGATATCTCGATTGTCAACAACACCAAGAACGTACGATTAAGGCTAAGATCAAAACATCAATCAATAACTTACAAACAAACATTCAAACACCATAATAAACTACAAACATTGCAAGCCTATGATTCTAGAAATTATGGATAAAAACACAAATGTTTCAAGCAAACCTTCAACCTAGGATGATCACAATGAGTTTAGCCACTCATGATCTTGTAAATCATCACACCATCAAATGCCGTGTTCATACAAATCATAAACACTAAACAAATGTTAGAAATTGTTCTTGTACCAAGTAGTACACTCAAATTCGCCTCTAGAACTCTGCCAAAACATCTCCAATGATTGATATCCCGAAAGACCTTTGAGAACCGACTTAAAAAGAGAAGTTACACTTTTCTCGCAGATCACCGTAGCTTACGGTGGTCAACAATCTCCTTTCGGTCTTTAGCGTCTGGCTTACGGTGCATAGAAGGATCAGACACCACCATAAGCTACATGCATGCCGTAGCCTACGGTGGTCATCAACTTTTCAACTCTTATTCTCTTATCAACTCTCCATGTCTCCACCTTCTTTCGGCCAAGTACAAGCTTCCATCAAAGCACATTAAAATCGCATATTTATGCTCTTTGGTACCTGCAAATCCATACACACCGTAGTTATCAAATCCTAATAATTAACCCAATTAAGTGCGGAATATTGGTCGTTTTAAAGCACTTGTGGATGGTCGTTTTAAAGCACTTGAGGGTTGTCCAATGGACCACCCGTCACATCCCCACAATTAACCGTTGCTTATCCCAAGCAACACATCAAAAAAATTTCCAAGCCTACAAGTGATCGGAGTGTAAACCAAACACAATCATGTAGTCCAATTGTTAATTTACCATCATACCAAATGACACACCCCTCACAATAACTCGCCTTTCAGTGACAACAAGGTACTAGCAAGATTGTGCTAGATCACTCAATGTGAGTGCGTGGTTGTGCCACAATAAGCTTGTGTAATAATCAAATCTCCTCCTACAAAATGTCTAACATGCTTACGAATCAAAAGGACTTTCGGGTCGTAACGAGGCTATGTATAAGGGTGAGAACTGGTGGGATATATATGTATGTAGCTCATTGAATCGACCCGGATTTATTATTACGAATAAACAAAAACAACCATTACTACTTACACAACTTCACTATCTTTTTTCTTCTCTTTTTTCTTCATGTTTCTCTTTTTTTCACCTTAGAACAAATAACACATACACATCAACATCAAACACTATATACTAAAGCTCATAAACCGAGTTGATCAATAGGTAGAATTTTTGTAGGACATAGGCTTAGGTTACAAATGAATGGTATTAAGCTCAATTTTGGCTACTAATGACCAAACCCCCGCCCCGCTCACTACCAAGCTCATATATTTATCTTATGACGTCCAACCCCCCAAACCCACACTCTCACACATCCAGACGAGGCTACCTAAATGCCATTATCATCTTCACAAGCATGTTACACCTAGGTTTCGACAAGCATGTATTACATAAGTGCTATTAACACAAATCACACACTGCCACTCAAACCAAAGAAATAATTCTAGTAGGCATCCATGTAGCCCAAAATTTCACCATGAAAGGATAAAAAAGGATACCGATGTGTCATGTGGGGTAATTGTAAATTTTCAAATTTGACAATTGTTTCACTTGGTTTAAAAATTTTCAAAATCTCAAAAATTTCCCCCATCCCTACACTTGTGATACATTGACCCCAATGTATAGCTTTGACGGAAACAATCACTAAAACTACCTCAACCTCACTTTCAGCTCAACTCTCAACTCTCAAATCCCAAATTTCTTTTTTGGTTTTTTATGAAAACATATAAACACCACCAATACTACCACAATCCATAACATGAATATCAACCACAATACAACACCCTTCCGCCCAACCATCAACAAAAACAAATTAATATTTACAATAATATACAAAGGAAGAACACCACCTGACTAGTAGTAGCACGGCTGAGGAGGTCCAAATATAGATGTCATTTCTCTGAAAACTCTTTGAATGCAAACGTGCCGCTTCCACTACATTTCGACCTTCACCTACTTGCTGCTGCGCGATGTCCTGTTGCTGACCGTATCGGGGATCCACCCACTGTGAGTGATGTAACGGTGGCGTGGGGTATGAAACACAACCATCATAAGGAGGTAATGTCGAGTAAGCCACCGGTGGCGGGTCCACAACAACCGGTCGCCCCGCATGCCAATCAGAGTGCATACACCGGTTCTGATCATCCAAATATCGATTGTTTATCTCCTGTTCAAAAGCATATGCATGGGTGCGATTCCAAGATTCTTGTCGATCAAAATTGTGCCTTAAAGCACGTTCCATGCTTGCTCCCATCCACATTTGATGATCAAAAAATGTCCTTTCGGACCCGCTCCAACTATCGGATACAGGAGGACGATGACTTTCAATTACCTCCTGCATTGTTCCTTGATGAGCCCAATTTGGCTCATAAGATACCTTGAAAAGTCGAAGAAACCCCCAGCATGACCACTACTCGAACCCCCCCTGATCCACATTCATGTGGTCCACATATGGATTATCCATATAATCTTCATCACCACTTGGACCCTCTACTTCACTTTCGGGCTCGTCATCTTTCCCCGGTCTTAACGGTCGCGCATCGGCTTTCAAAACTCTCCATCTTTGGCCCTCACTTTTCAGCTTTTAATACCTTTCAGATTCGGTATACTTCCACCCAGCACCCAACTGCTTCACATCAAACGGTTTGAACTTTTTGTACGACCCCTTGTCGTCCGCATCGATTGCCCCATACATCTTCCACAGTGCTGTGATGAGCCTACAGTGCGGAATGACCTTCCGCTGATCACTGTTCTGACTAATCCAAATATTATTCAACACTAAGGAAACAAAGGACTGTAACACCTCATAAAACCGTGTCCAATAGTATAGCGACATGTGTTGTATTTTTATTTAGTCTATTTAAAGACTAATAGGGACTAAAGGTGTCAACATGCTCAAACTTAGCCTCTGAGTGAGTGATACGTCAACATGCTTAAACATGGCCTCTGAATGACTGATATGTCAACATGCACATAATGAGCCTCTGAGTGACCCTTTATGAAGTCCTAACTCTCATATGTGTCACTTGTTGGACGAGAGAGGTTAATTCTGTAAATAATGAAAGTTGGATGATAGAGGGGTTAAAAGTGTCAACATGTTAATTTATACCTCTGACTGACCTTTTAATGAACCGAGAGCTCGACAATGTCCGGGCATACTCCCAGATATGCCAAATATTGGTACGGAGGGCTAAATATGCTAAAAATGTGTTTTAGAAGGTTTTATAAGTTGAGGGGCTAAAAGTGTCAAACTTTGAAAACTGACACGGAGCGCTCGCCGGGCGCGAGAGGCCTGTGTCTACAGAAAATTGCCTTGGCCTCCACACAAATTGAAAAAAAACCATTTGATTCGGAACCATGGCTTTCAAACTGCTATGCCACGTTTTAGGACACTTGTAAGCTTCCTCTTACCACCCTTAACACCTGGCATCACCTCCTTCAAGCTCTCCAACTACAAATAGGTGCCAAGGTTCAACATTTGAACTTGCACCTTTCTCATTCACAACTCTATCTCCCTCCTCTGGAAGTTCCTAACTGAAAGGAGCATCCAACTTAGTTCTATTGCATCCTAGGAACCACTTATAAGTGTTCCTTCCTCTTGGATTTCCGTTTATAGGCTTTTATAGCTAAAAGTCAAGTGTTTTACAAAAAACGCCTTGACTTGCAGTTAAGACCATTATGTTCCAGCCATTATTCATAACAAACATGGCTAAGTGATCGTAATAAGGTATGTGTTAGTCCCTATAGAGGGCACCTCCAGAAGATCACGTTTGCTAGACCAATTGACGGGTCAAAATATATTAAAAACTCAAACAGGCCATTTTTCAGAAATGTTATAATTTGATTTTATATATGTTATGAAATTTGTTTTGACACTTAAATAATTTGGTAATAATAATTAGAACATGTAAGAATATGTTCGGCTCGTCAATTTCAGTTCTAGGGTCGGTTCGCAATCGAAAGTCGTGAAGTTTGACTGCTTTGACTTTCGATTCTGACCCGATTTAGATTAGTTAACTACTGATCTAAAGTTGCATTATGATCGTAATATAATGTACCATAACCCTCTGAGGTTATATTACATGATCATAATCAGAATCTGAGTTTATGCACAAGTTTCGTAATTGTGCCATTTTGACTAAAATGCCCTTTTTGTATAAAAAGAGGTTTAAATGATAATGAACTTGAAAATGAGTTTCCTACTGATGTAATATTATAAGTAGGATTATTTAGGATGTCAAAACGAATTATAAACTGAGTTTATGAACAAGTCCTTGTATTATGTCAATAAATGACGAAAAGGGCCTTGTGGCTTATAAAATGGTTTTAATCACATCTTTACAAAATAAATATTTTACCTATTGATACCTTATATTAAATAACATATCTAAGACATGTTAACCGGACCTTAACATTAATTTTCATTAAACATCATACAAATCGTCATTTTACGACATAAGCGTCGTTTCAGCGCATAATATGGTTTTAAAACATATTTATTAACCAATACTTGCTACCTACTGATTTAAAACTTATTTTAAATATTTTTACAGTAGGTACATAACATAAACTCATAATCCCAAATAATTTATAAACTATGTGTAAAATGACCAAAATGCCCCTTTGGTGCATAGTTTGGTCATAAAAGATAAATTACAGATACCATTAATATCCTACTGATATTATATCATAAATAAGTTATTTTTTCTAGAATACTTATGGTTATAATATTAAATTATATTCAAGTTCCTTTTATAAGGTATGAAATTACCAAAATGACCTTATGAGGCATAGTTTCATTTTAAAACCTTAACGGGCATATAAGTTGATATCCTACTGATGTTACAACTTGTTTAAAATATAATGGCGTATAGAACTTGTCCATGACTTATCCGGTTACCCGATATCGCTGATATGCGTACGGTTAAGCATATGTAACTAGTTTACAAAAATTAACCAAAACGGGTCTAACCTTGTCATTTAAGTCTCAAAATCCAGAATGTTTATAGTTTATACATATTACATAAGTCAAAGTACTTGTTGGGATTAAAATACATTCTATCCAATCATCGTTTAATCTAGCGTTACACGTATTGATCGTGTACGCTAGTCGGTCTAAGTCTATGACTTAAGAAAGACCGTTAGTATTTGATTGGTTAGCTTATGTCATAATCCAGACTAGAGACATTCCGATAAATGCTACCTGCACTTAGTGCTTTTGTGTACGGCTGAGTTAATAAATCTTGCGTTTAAACGAAGACTAGCTCAGGTAAATACTCTTGACTTATTTCCCCTATACGGACTTGGGTTACGGTAAACTATTACCGCTTGGTCACAAATGGGATCAATCGAATGCTGGATTGTGGCTAGTAAATCTGCATATTCTGTTTTAATTAGTTTTGTTTGATAACTTAAACATCAGGGGTTAACTACCGTGTCCTGGATATCCCCGGCTCATTACATTAGATATTGGCCACGACCTTAGCACGTGGTGTAGGCATACACCCGACAGACGCTCAAATGAAACTACCCATGTCATTGGGGATAACTCCTCTGTGAGTTCGTAAGTGGTGTGTAGTTAATCATGTCTCGTTTTTACGTTGGGCCCTGTATGTATGGACGAACATGTGAATCTGTTAACAAGGTTGCAACGTCAACTTTCCCAAGTTATAAAAGATTTTGTGCTGATATGCAATAAAAACATATTTTCAAATGTTTTCAAAATGAGTCAGTTGGGTGTATTTACCAGCGAAAACTGATATATTTTCAAAAGACTAAGCTTGCAGGTACAATAAGAAAATAGGCTGGAAGTGCTCGGTAGTGATAAGAGGATCTTGAAAATCCTAGATCTGCCAAAAGTCTGTTTTACATTCTTTCTTTTGTACAATTTATGATCCGCCTATGTATCTTCTATTACTAGATATACCTCTCATTTTTCGAAAAGTTTCCAACAATCTTTAGGCACAAGATTAAACTTTAGTACGGCTTACCACCCGCAGACGGATGGACAAAGTGAGCGTACTATTCAGACTTTGGAAGACATGCTTAGAGCAAGTGTGATTGATTTAGGTGGAAGTTGGAATGACCACTTACCCCTAATAGAATTCTCCTCTAATAATAGTTATCATACGAGTATCAAGGCTATTCCTTATGAGGCCTTGTATGGAGAAAGTGTCTATGTTGGCTAGAAGTTGGGGAAGCCCAACTATCAGGACCTGAGATTGTCCTAGAGATCACGGATAAAATTGTGCAAATCCTTAATCGCCTAAAAGCTGCCCGTGATAGGCAGAAGAGCTATGCTGACAAGAGGCGCAAACCTCTCAAGTTCCAAGTAGGGGACAAAGTTATGCTGAAAGTATCACCTTGGAAAGGTGTCTACAGAAAATTGCCTTAGCCTCCACACAAATTGCAAATAACCTTTTGATTCAAAACCATGGCTTTCCAAACTGTTATGCCATGTTTTAGGACACTTGTAAGCTTCCTCTTATACCCCTTAACACCTGGCATCACCTGCTTCAAGCTCTCCAACTACAAATAGGTGCCAAGGTTCACCATTTGAACTTGCACATTTCTCATTCACAACTCTATCTCCCTCCTATAGAAGTTCCTAACTGAAAGGACCATCCAACTTAGTTCTATTGCATCCTAGGAACCACTTGTAAGTGTTCCTTCCTCTTGCATTTTCATTTATAGGCTTTTATAGCCAAAAGTCAAGCGTTTTACAAAAAAAAAATGCCTTGACTTCTAGTTAAGACCATTATGTTCTAGCCATTGTTCGTAAGGAACATGGCTAAGTGATCGTAATAAGGTATGTGTTAGTCCCTATAGAGGGCACCTCCTGAAGATCACGTTTGCTAGACCAATTGACGGGTCAAAGTTATTATATTAAAAAGTCAAACAGGCCATTTTTTAGAAATGTTATAATTTGATCTTATATATGTTATGAAACCTGTTTTGACACTTAAACAAGTTGGTAATAATTATTAGAACATGTAAGAACATGTTCGGCTCGTCAATTTCAGTTCTAGGGTCGGTTTGCAACCGAAAGTCGCGAAGTTTGACTTCTACTTTGACTTCCGATTCTGGCCCGATTTAGATTAGTTAACTACTGATCTAGAGTTGCATTATGATCGTAATATAATGTAGCATAACCCTCTGAGGTTATAGTACATGATCATAATCAGAATCTGAGTTTATGCACAAGTTCCGTAATTATGCCATTTTGACTAAAATGCCCTTTTTTTCATAAAAATAGGTTTAAATGATAATGGACTTGGAAATGAGTTTCCTACTGATGTAATATTATAAAGGAGTCCTTGTATTATGTCGATAAATGACGAGGCCCTTGTGGTTTATAAAAGGGTTTTAATCACATCTTTTCAAATAAATCTTTTATCTACTGATATGTTATATTAAATAACATATCTAAGATATGTTATCCTGACCTTAACATTAGTTTTCATTAAACATCACACAAATCGTCATTTTACGACATAAGCGTCGTGTCGGCGCATAGTATTGTTTTAAACCATATTTATTAACGAAGACTTGTTACCTACTGATTTTGAAACTTATTTTAAATATATTTACAGTAGGTACATGATACAAACTCAGAATCCCAAATAATTTATAAACTATGTGTAAAATGACCAAAATGCCCCTTCGGTGCATTGTTTGGTCATAAAAGATAAATTACACATATAATTAATATCACTGATATTATATCATAAATAAGTTATTTTTCCAGAATACTTATGGTTATAACATTAAATTATATTCAAGTTCCTTTTATAAAGTATGAAATTACCAAATTGCCATTATGATGCATACTTTCATTTTAAAACCTTAACGGGCATATAAGTTGATATCCTGCTGATGTTTCAACTTTTTAAAATATTATGGCATATAGAACTTGTCCATGACTTATCCGGTTACCCGATATAGCTA
Organism: Scalesia atractyloides; assembly: GCA_947069175.1. Lineage (NCBI taxonomy): Eukaryota > Viridiplantae > Streptophyta > Magnoliopsida > Asterales > Asteraceae > Scalesia > Scalesia atractyloides. The sequence continues at coordinate 19,645,913 of CAMTDV010000026.1, forward strand.
ATATGCGTACGATTAAGTATATGTAACTAGTTTATGAAAATTAACCGAAACGGGTCTAACCTTGTCATTTAATTCTTAAAATCCAGAATGTTTATAGTTTATCCATATTCCACAAGTCAAAGTACTTAAACATCAGGGGTTAACTACCATGTCCTGGATATCCTCAGCTCATTACATTGGTTGATGGCCACGATCTTAGCGTGGGGTGTAGGCATACACCCGACAGACGCTCAAATGCAACTACCCATGTCATTGGGGATAACTCCTCTGTGAGTTCGTAAGTGGTGTGTAGTTAATCATGTCTCGTTTTCGCACTAGGCCCTGTATGTATGGAGAAACATGTGAATCTGTAAACAAGGTTGCAACGTCAACTTTCCCAAGTTATAAAAGATTTTGTGCTGATATACACTAAAACATATTTTCAAATGTTTTCAAAATGAATCAGTTTGGTGTATTTACTAGCGAAAGCTGGCGTATTTTCAAAAGACTAAGCTTGTAGGTGCAATACGAAAATAGGCTGGAAGTGCTCGGTAGTGATAAGAGGATCTTGCAAATCCTAGATTACCCAAAGTCTGTTTCACATTCTTTCTTTTGTACAATTTACGATCCGCCTGTGGATCTTCTATTACGGTCCTGTATATTATTTTGTATTTCGATCATTTGGTTTGTAATAGTAATTTAAATCCAAGACTTCCGTTGTGTTGTGTTTAATTAACTATGATGTTATCAACTTACGTCACATTATTCCCCACCCGGGCCCACCGGTGTTTGGATTGGCTGTGAAAAGCTGGGGTGTGACAAGGACCCTAGTCAACAAAGTATATAACACTGGCACTTCGGGCCGCCGTACCTCAACTTTGTCACCCCCCTGTGGAATGACATTCTGTAAACATATCGCCAACATCAATTTACCTTCAATTCTCAAATCTTGCGATAAAGCTTCCCATGGGTGGTACCAGGTAAAAACAAATAGTCCAACATTGTATTCCACCTTGGGTGCTTTTCTGGCTCAAAGTATAAATCCTCCAACCTTGGAATCATGTATTGATTCACCGGTTTGCTATCAAACTTGGCCACCCTCCGCAATGAATCAAACGAGATCTCATCATCAATACCATTGACGGTCCCAATTAGCTTCATCTTTGACGCACCCTTGAACGAAGGACATCTTAGAGTGGCCATCCACTCTTGAATTTCTGCATCATACAAATTTGTTCCCTCATGATCATAGTACTTTAATGCCGCCTGCCAACCTAAAGCTTGGAACTTCTCAATAATCCCATACGGACCAAAGTCTACCTCTCTAACCTCTTTTTCACATATGAAGGCTTCCTTCCATTGGGCTAACTTGTTTATTTGATCATTAAATAACTCGGCTTACCATTCAGACGGCTGACCGTGCAAGGGCCCGGATGTCCACTTTGGTTTAGAACCCCTTTCTAGTACTTCTTCTTCATGTTCTTCTTCCACATCGCTTTGCAAAACCAACCTCCTTTTTCGTTGGGTTGGATTACTTGAGGATCCAACCTTCTCATTAACCCCTAACATCCCCACACGTCAAACATCTCATTAACCCCTACAGTGAATAGGCCTCTTCGTTTCCGTATTTTCGCATCGTGGACCTTTTTTAGCTTATCCTTATATGTCGCCGCACATTCATACGCTTCATCTCGGATTTCTTTCATCTCGCTCAACTGTAGCTTCCGAATTCTTCCCGCTTCATCATAACCCCGTTAACTGTTTTAATCGCCCAATGTGCCCTATGCGCTAACTCCATCGGTAAATGACATCCTTTCCAATACACTAACCGGTAAGGAGTTGTACCAATGGGAGTTTTATAAGCCGTTCGGTATGCCCACAACGCATCATCCAATTTGCTTGACCAATCCTTTCTATCTGTTCGTACCGTCTTCCTTAGAATTTCTTTGATTTGACGGTTGGACACTTCAACTTGTCCACTTGTTTGTGGGTGATACGGCGTGGAAATTCGGTGATTCTGATAACCCTCGGGATCCCAAATCGAGCAAAAATATTCGAATGATCATTGGTTCATGTTGGTATGGCTTCAATGCATTTTGAAACATAGTCTACCGCAACCAAAATGTACAAGAAACAATTCGAACTCGGGAAAGGCCCCATAAATCTCAACCACCAAATGGGTTGCATTGGCATCTCGTCCCTTTTTGAAATACTTCTCATTTTTTGGAAATTAAGACAATTCCGAGCAAACTCACACGCATCCTTGAAAATTTTCGGCCAATAAAACCCATATGTAAGTACCCGATATCCCGTCTTGTGTCCACTAAAGTGCCCCCCACAAGCAGATGAATGAGCATGAATTAAAATCTCTAACACTTCCATTTCCGGCACACATCTCCGAATCACTTGATCAAGCCCAACTTTGAAAAGATCCGGTTCATCCCATATATATTGTTTAACTTGAACCATAAACTGGTGTCTTCTTTTCTTCGTCCAATGATTATGAATAACACCCGCAGCCAAGTAATTCACATAATGAGCATACCACGGTGTAACAGAAGTAGATACAACCAACAGTTGTTCGTCGGGAAACCGTTCATCAATTTCACTAGCATCTTCGACTCCCTCCATTGGAATTCGGGATAAATAATCCGCCACTACATTTTCACTTCCTTTCTTATCCCGAATTTCTAAGTCAAATTCTTGCAATAAAAGCACCCAATGGATCAATCGGGGCTTTGCATCTTTCTTCTCCATCAAGTAACGAACTGCACTATGGTCTGAATACACAATCACCTTGCTTCCCCATATGTGTGATCGAAATTTGTCCAAGGCATGCACCACTGCTAATAATTCTTTTTCAGTTGTGGTGTAATTCAGTTGCGCCTCTGACAATGTCTTACTTGCATAAATGGCCACCGGCTTCTAATCAACTCTTTGACCTAAGACCGCTCCAATAGTTGTGTAACTAGCATCACACATAATCTCAAACGGCTTTAACCAATCCTGTGGTTGCAAAATGGGAGCTTTTACCAACTGTTCCTTCAAGACAGTAAAAGCTTGCAAACATTCATTAGTAAAGTAAAAAGGTACATCTTTTAGTAACAAATTACATAAAGGTTTAGTAATAATACTAAAACCTTTAATAAATCGCTGAAAAAATCTCCATGTCCCAAAAATGATCTTACCCCTTTAACATTTTTAAGTGGAGGTAAAGATGATATTACCCGAATTTTTGCCTTATCCACCTTCATCCCCCTTTCAGAACTAACATGACCCAACACAATGCCCTCTTGAACCATGAAATGACTTTTCTCCCAACTAAGCACCAAGTTTTTCTCGACACACCTTTTTAAAACTTTTTCCAACTCGTCGAGACAAGACTCAAAACTTGTGCCAAAAATGGAGAAATCATCCATGAATACCTCAAGTGACTCCCCAGCCATGTCCGAAAAAGTACTCATCATACATCATTGGAAAGTCGCAGGGGCATTACACAAACCGAATGGCATTCGTCAAAAGGAAAAAGTGCCATACGGACACGTGAAAGTGGTCTTGTGTTGGTCATCCGGGTGAATAGCAATTTGATTATACCCCGAATACCCATCCAAAAAGCAATAATATTTTTTACCTGATAATTTTTCAATAATTTGGTCAATGAAAGGTAATGGAAAATGGTCCTTAGAAGTCACGACATTCAATTTCCGGCAATCGATACAAACACGCTACCCGATGACCGGTCGGGTGGCAATTTGTTCACCATTTTCGTCTTTACTTACTTGAATGCCGGCCTTTTTAGGCACCACTTGGGTCGGACTTACCCAAGCACTATCAGATATTGGATAGATTATACCTGCATCTAACCATTTAATTACCTCCCTTTTTACCACATCTCGTAGGTTTGGGTTCAATCTTCTTTGAGCCTCTCTAGTCGGCTTCGCATCTTCTCTTATGATGATTTTGTGCATAAAATGGATGGGCTAATTCCTTTCAAATCAGCAATCGTCCACCCAATAGCCGCCTTATTAGCTTTCAACGCCCTCAACAATTCTTGCTCTTGAGCCGTTTCCAAATTAGAGGCAATAATGACCGGTAAAGTATCATTATCTCCTAAAAATGATTATTTCAAATGGCCCGGCAAGTCTTTCAACTCCAACTTCGGGGGCTCCTCTAATGATGGCTTCGTGACCGAACTGATGGGTCCATGGCGGTCGACCCTCTTTAACCGCCATAGCATCTTGCTCTTTTTCCACCATCCTTAGCGCACATGCATGTACCTGCTCAGAAAACATTCAACCTCATTTTCCAATTGCCAAATGTCATGTCAACCATACCAAGTCGACAATCAATCAAGGCATGAGCAGTGCTCAAAAATGGCCGACCCAAAATAACATTTTGTTGTTGTTTTGGGTCCGCAGATGAGTAGTCTAGGACCAAAAAGTCTACTGGATAATAAAACTCATCAACCTTCACTATGACATCTTGAACCATCCATCGGGATAACTTATGAGATAAATCGGCTAGAACCACCGTTGTCTCAACCCGAGCTAATGGAACAAAGTAATATTGATCATATAAACCCACCGGTAAAATACTTACTCCGGCTCCAAGATCTAATAACGCCTTTGACATTAGAAAATTTCCAACTTGAATTTTTTATTAGTGGCGTTCCCGGATCTTGGAGTTTGGGAGGAAGATCCCCTTTTAGTACCGCACTTACCTGTTCGGTCAAGTCAACCCGCTTAGGCAATTTTTTCTTTTGTTGCCTCTTTTGGGTGCATAATTCTTTTAAAATTTTGCATAAGCAGGTACTTGTTTAATTGCATCGACTAAGGGAAGATTTAGTTTAACTTGTTTGAAAACATCCCACAATTCCTCTTTTGGAGGACCCCTTGTTGAAATAAATTTTTTCTTACCTGGATCAACTAAATCCGATAGAAACGGGACTTGACTTGGTCCCCCTTCCTTGTTTTTATCTTTTATAGTTTCACCCAAACCCGATTTTTTAATACCTTTTCAACATCAGGGTCCTTAGACATAATTGATGGTAAAACTTCATCCTCATCACTTTCATTTCACGTAATGTCTTCAACCACCCCATCAACCAAACCCGGTGACAAATTTGCCTTAAATTCTTTACCACGTCTTAAGACACTAACATGGTTAATAGGAATATTATGAGAACTATGAGCAGGATTTACCTTTCCATGTCTTGTTCTATCATCCGTAGCATATCCATAACTTCATTCCCATTTGATGAAGTTTGACCCATGGCACCACTTTGGTCACCCATTGCTGAAATTTCCCTTGGTAGCTCTGACTATTTCCACCCCTAAAATTACCTTGATTGTATTGTTGGCGTGGAATGAAATTTCTTTGAACTCCTTGGAAATTTGGATTGGCTTGACTTGTCGGGTTCCCATAACAAATATTGGGATGGTTCCTCAACCCGGGGTAGTCTGAGTTCGAGTTCATGTTAAAATTACGACCACCCCCTTGAATAGCATTCACCTCTTCTACTTGACCTTCAACCACACCCACTAAAACACACATCCGCTGAATGACCCAATTCATTACAATTCATACGAACATCATATACTTGATTAGTTGCTTGTACCCCTCCATCATCTGCCACATAAACTTGAGTTCTTGTTATAACGTGTCTTACCCTTCTTGAAGATTGTGCTTTTCTCTTAGACGTGACCACCATTTGCTCCAAAAATGCCTAATTGTCTTTCTCAAAATTCTTACCAAACGTGCCATTAGTAATCGACATTAAATCACGAGCATCTTCCGAACTCAACCCCTCATGAAAAACATTCAATAACTCCCAAAGTGCAATGCCATGATGAGGACAATTTTTCAACATCATATTAAACCTCTCAAATTCTTCATGAAACATCTCACCCGGTTGTTAAAAACTTCTTAAGCTCCGCCTAGCCTCATTAGTCTTTTTGGTCGCGAAAAACTCTTCTATAAACCTTTGTTGCATGTCGGCCCATGTGTATGTTGATGCGGATGGTAAAGTATGAAACCATCTTTTAGCGTTGTCTTCCAAAGAGAATTGGAAGAGTACCAACTTGACATCATCCGAAGAAAAACATTGCCCTCCAATAGTGTTGCAAATAGAATCATATGTCTACAAATGGAAGTACGGTTCCTCTATTGTTAGCCCTTTGTACTTCGCCAAACTTTGAAGTGCGGTTGTTCTAACCTCAAATGCCCTTCCATCCGGGTGATGAGGTATCACCACCGGAGAAGGGTTATTAGTGATAACGAGCCTAAAATACGCTTCAATCCCCCTCACCACCTCTTGCTGATGTCTTCTCGGAGCACCCAATGGTATTCTTGGTCGACCCGCTTGACCTTGCCTTAGCTCTTGAGGTGCAAACTTGTTGATACAGTTTTGTGTCTGTCGCTTATTCTTAATTACAGTTGTAATTGTACGGTCTTTGCTCAAGTGTCTGTATAGGTTTGGTCATGTCGAATAGATCGGGATATCCTTCTATCTTGAACAAGTATGACATCTTAGCTTGTCTGTGTTAATCAGTTGCATGTGTGCGTACTAATAAGTCTTGGAAATGTCAAGTCTACACACGTACTCCTATTGAGAGGATTATGTGCGAGTCAGAGAATTCGTACGAAACAGAGGTTTCTTACGAATCACTGAATGCTTTCGTACGAAACATGTATTTCGTACGAAACAGCTGCCACGCACCAATTCTGGAGTTGTGGTTCGTGTGAAATATTGTGTTCAGTATGTCTAGACTCGTATTTCATACGAAACTAGACAGACACTATGTAAGCAGACATGTACCTCTTAGTTGGGGTCGCCTGGTCAGCTAGTTAGTCTAAGTGAGCCTTTCAGCATTCTCTCTGAAGACGAAGACACAAGAACACAGCAAGTTTGTATGAGTCATACGAGCATTGTGTGTATATGTTTGTACTTGTTCTCATTCATTAATCAAGATAGTGAATCGTTGGTTACCTCGTGTTCTTTACTTTTCTTTGGTTGCATGCACACTTGGATTCCGCACTTGTGTGTGTGTCATATGAACAAGGAACTGGTTTAACACCATCCGCAGGTGGACCTACAAGTGGTATCAAAGCTTTGGCTCTTTCCTTGTTCAAAACCGGGCTTAGTTGTGTCTGAGCTAGTTTGAAGATTTCTGAAGTGTTCTTGAATCTCCAGTAGAAACTTAAGTTTTGGATAGATAACTAACTTAAAACTTGGTTAAAATACAGAAAATTTTATGGTAAAATTTTTCTGAAGAAGAAATCTACAAAAAAATTGAATCTAATTAGTTTTGGTAGGGTTGACACTTTCTGACTTGGATCTGGACTTGGACTATTAACTGTTAAAAATCTGTGCTTTAACTAAAAGTGGGTAAGACAACAAGTAATTTCGAAAAAGCAGGTCTACACAAGAAAGGAAATTTCTAACCAAACCATTTCTGAAAAGATTCCTCTGAAAAACACTGAACAAAACAGTTTGTGCGATTGAAAGTTTAGTGCGAAACATCCGATTCGCACGAAAACACCTTGTCTAGCACAAAACAACTGTTTCGCATGAAATTGTGTGGTTCGTACGAAATAGGGTGTTATCTGCACGAAATTAGTTTCGTACGAATAACTTTGGTTTTTGTTTGTTTTTCGTGTTTTTCAAAGCTTTGTGATTTTAAGAATTTATCATATTTTCAGATCTGTGAATTTTAAAAGGTTATTATAATTGTGAAATTTTAAAACCTTTAAATTTTCATTAAACAAGATATATAATGAGTTCTAACCCGTAGGATTGGAGTTGTTCATGCTCAAATCAGGAGTCTTCGCAAAGCTCGCAACATCATGGGTAAAATCTTTGATGCCTCAATATACATCAATGACCTCTGCAAATCAATGGGCGTGTGTTGCGAATCAAAATCAAAGCATCTAAACTCTATTAATGAGCGAAAGTGAAATAGGAAGTAATAACCGACCGCCAAAGTTAAATCACATGAACAATTATCCTTCTTGGAAAAGTCATTTTCATACATATGTTCTCGGTCAGAACACAGAATTGTGGATGTGTTTCACTACCCCCTACAATGAAGCACTTGAAGAAGCTGGATCAAATCCAACCTCATTGGCCAATCTAGTCGAAAGTGACAAGAAAGCTTACGATCTAGAGAAAAAGGCATTTGCTATCCTCACACAAGCTCTGCATAAAGACATTTATCATCAGTTTGTGTATTGTACTACAACGAAAAATTTGTGGGACACTTTGGAAGTAAGAGTGGAAGGTAACGCTACTACCAGGAAGATTCAGCATGATCTGCTCAAGAAAGAGTCTGAAGGTTTCATGTTCATGGAGAATGAAACCTTGAATGATATGACCACTCAGTTTTATCATCTTCTCAACGAGATGTACTCATATAAAGTGTTAGCAACACCATAAGAAATTGTGATGCGATTTGCTGATGCTTTACCACCAAAATGGGGTCAATTTATTGATCTTTTAAAACATACAGGTGTTTTGGACTCAATAAGTATTTATGAATTTATGCAGAAACTAGAGAACAAGAATGAAGAACTCCGGAAGGCACAACGAGTCTCTGCTCCACAAAACCCTGAAATGTATTTTGGCGGTATAAATGCAGGTACAAGCTCAAATCAGCAACCGAAGCTGCAGACCGCGTTTGTGTCAAATGTGAACCCTTTTCTACCCCAACCAGTTCAAACAAGTCAGTCTATAGGTTCGAGCAATCAAACCTATGGACAGACTTTTGATCCGAAAGCCTTCCTTCCACAGCCAAGGGATTTAGCGCATAAAGCTCCACAGCAAGCTCCTCAACAAGCTTTCTATGGAAGCAACAGTCAATCGGCAAATCCCAACACTGTCAAACTTGACACGTCAAATCTCTCCAAAATCAACGTAGAAGTTGCACAGGAACATGCAGAACTTCTAAATACCATGGTCAGTTCATATTGTGGTTTAGTTGCAGGTCAAATAGGGAACATCAATTTAACGAACGAAGACTATGAACAAATTGACCGAGAAGAAATGGAGCTGATGGACATCAAGTGGGCATTCGCAAGCGCTATGAGAAGAGCAAATGATTGTATGAGAAGAACAGGTAGAACCAGTTTGGAAAGCAAGAAGGATACAAAATACGGCTTTGACAAAACCGCCGTTACTTGCTTTAACTGCGGAGAAAGAGGTCACTTTAAGCGGGAATGCACAAGACCCAGCAAGGAAGGAAATCACAACCCCTTTCGTAATCAGTCTCAACCATCCAACAAAGCACAGTACAACAATGAAAGAAGATAGTAGCTGTTGGCAACTCTAACAACACCAATCAATCAGGACCTTCAAACACGCACACAACTATGGTAGTTCAGTCTGATGAAGGATGTGATTGGTCAGTACAGTTGGGAACTTAGAACAACGAAAGAACTGCATGCTATGCAAAGATCATGGATCAAATCAAGCATGATCACAGCATCAACACTCCAAACAACGATGATAAATCTGCGAATGCAGGTAGTTCTGATGAAGAATGTTCAAGTTCAGATGGTTATGGATCTGATTCTAGTGTGAAGAAAGGAAGTGATGCTAAGGTTGAAGAGTTGCTGAGTAAAGCTGAGATGTTGAAGAGTGAAAAGGTAAGTATGACGAGGAATGCAGAAGCTGCAGAAAAAGAGACAGAGGCACTCTCTATAGATGGTGCAGCTTTTCCTCATCACACTACCTTCATGGCAAATGTTGAAGGTTCTTCAAAACAAGTAAATTATGACCCTCCTACTGTTTGCAATGACTGTGTTGAGTTGAAAATAAAATATGAAACCGTCAACAGTCATAATCAGAATTTAGTTGTTGAACTATCAAAATGCAAAGAGGCGAATTTGGCGCTAACTAGAAAGGAAAAATAATTCAAACTTGTAATAGAAACCCTTAAGAGAAGTGTTCCTGAATTGACAAAAATAGTTTTGAATAAACAGACATGAATTAATAACTACATTAATCTCCTAGAAGAAAAAAAGAAAGAGTTAGCCATCGCCAAATGCGAATATGATTCGATCAAACGCAAATTGGAAAGTTATTCTAACTCCCAATATGTGCTTGATCATATCATTGAAGTTCAAAAACCAAAGGGAGATGCTCAATGCATAGGGTATAATTCGTGTCCACCCCCAATGAAACACAACTATACCAAAATGCCTGGTGAAGAAGAGATGCCTCGTTTTGAACCCACTATACCTTTGAATCATGAGGAATTCGTAGCAGGGTTAGGGTTCAAACTAGGCAATTTCTCTCAAGAACCAAGCAAGCCAGAAAGTTCATCATCTGATAAAGAAGAGGATGATACATCAGATGATGAATCAAGAAATGATGATCAGGATCAACCTCTTGATGAAAGGAAAATAGTAGAATCTTCTGCTACTCCTAGTACTCAATCTGTTGAGAATCAAGAGACTGTTCCTAAGAAATATGTGAAGACAAGTGTGTCTACACAAGAAGTAGATAATGTGTTGTATACTTTGGTTGGAGATAAGAAAATCTATTCAAACAAAGATTTTTCAATTAAAAACGTAAATCCACTCTCTATAGATAGGGTGTTTGAAAAGTCAAAAACCAAACCTTTAGAGAAGAAAAAGCCCACCAAATCACGACCATTATCAGCTTCAAAAGAAAAACAATGGAAGCGAGTTGAAAAGCCCACAACTTCTTAACCAAAGGTGAAAAGGCTCTCGTTACCAGAAAAAGGCTAAAACTGTTAAATTTGTAAGTTCTAAAGGTACCGATAAAGTCGAAACTTTTCAAGGAAAATCTAATGTTGATTTTGTAAAGAAAGTTAATATTTTGAAAGGAGATAGTAAAAAACAATTACACCCAATGCACTGATGGATGTGATGAAAATGAACCCAGTACCTCAAGACCCACAAGTTCAACATCAAGCCGAGAAACACGATCTCCTAGTTTTGTTGAAAGGAGAACATGTTTCAAATGTGGAGAATTTGGCCACATTATAAAGGATTGTCAAAATCCAGCCAAATCAAGATGTATAGAGAAAACCCCTCATGAACCAACTTGCAAACGTAAATCTGTTTCTCCGACACAAGATAAATGGATTATTAAAGATCAAAAAGAGAAACAAAAACTTAAACAAGTAAAAGCAGTTGAGAAAGCTTTAAAATCGGATTCTTCGAAAAAGGATCAAAGATCTTCAAAGTCAATAAAACCAGACACTGTTAAAACTGTAAATAATAGTAAATCTGGTAATAAACAAGGATCTTGGAAACAGAAGACCAGTAATGGTTCAAAAGGAGTCTCTCAGGGTTTGTTAATCATCAAGAAATTAAGATTACATTTCTCGATGATAAGGGACGACCCAAGACCACTATGGCTTGGGTCCCCATCTTAAACTAATCTTGTTTGTGCAATGTGTAGGGTGTTCCAAGAGGAACTGTAAATAGTCATTGGATTGTTGACAGTGGAGCATCAAGGCACATGACGGGTGACTTGCGGCTCCTATATGATGTGAAAAGTATTAGGGGTGGTTATGTTGCTTTTGCTGGTGACAAAGGTGGATACATCACTGGAGAAGGAATGGTCTCCAATGGTGTTGTGAGCTTCAACAAGATCAATTATCTGCGGCAAATTGATCACAATCTTCTTAGCGTTTCTCAAATCTGCGACAAGAAGTTCACGGTACATTTTGATGATGTCGTATGTTATGTGCTGAAGCCTGGATTCAAGATCCCCAAGGAATGGATTCTCTTGTCGGCTAAAAGAATTAATGATTTGTATATTCTTGATATGAGCCAAGCTATTACAACATCTGCACAAGTCACATGTTTTATGTCTAAAGCCACCGAGAAGGAATCAATCTCTTGGCACAGACGTATGGGACACATTCACCTGAGAAAAATGAACTATTTGGTGAAGAACAATCTAGTGAATGGTGTAGCAGTGAAGAATTTTCATCTTGAAGACGTTTGTGTATCATGCTAGAAAGGGAAGCAAGCAAGAAAGTCCCATCTCGTGAAGAAGATCAACACTGTTAATATGCCACTGGAACATCTTCATATGGACCTCTTTGGACCTATGAAACACAAGACAACCTTTGGTGATTCTTATTGTCTGGCAGTTACTGAAGACTATTCCAGATTCTCATGGGTAAACATGTTGGCACACAAGAAAGAAGTTCCTACTATCCTCAAGAATCTCCTGACTCTGCTTGAAAATTTGTACAATCTGAAGGTAAGGAGAATTAGAAGCGACAATGGCACGGAATTTAAGAATCAAGTTATGGATGTGTACTATTCCTCAAAGGGTATTCTGCATGAGGACAGTTCTCGATACACTCCACAACAAAATGGCCACGCTGAGAGGAACAATAGAACTCTTATTGAAACTGCAAGAACCATGTTACTAGAATCAAAACGTCATGTTCAATTTTGGGGAGAAGATGTTGCTACTGCGTGCTACACAATGGATAGAGTTCTGACGGTGAAGAGACATCGGAAGACATGCTTTGAGTTGTTACATAAAAGGAAACCGGATATTTCTTTCTTAGAACCTTTTGGAGCTCCATGCACTATGATCGACCCACATGGAAAGTTTGGTCCCAAGGCTATCGAAAGTTTCTTTCTTGGATATGCTACTCCAAATTTTCGGGTGTGGAATTTGTCTTTGAAGAAGATTGAAGAATGGGGTGAAGTCAAGGTTTAGAGATATATAGAAGCTACAAGAGCTCCGAGTGCTCCTTGGATGTTAGACTACGATGGGCTATTTGACTCCTTTAATCTGCCAACTTTTGATGATGCAACAACTGCTGCTCAGATGTTATTGGAAAGTGATACTGCAGTAGACTCGTCATTAGTTAGACCAATTATTGTTAACCCTCAAGTGTCGACTTCAGTTAACAACCTGGTTCAAAATGAGGAATTCGAAGACACTGCGGATTATAATGTTTCATCGAAAGAAGTTTCATGATGCAAATAAAGCTGCCTCTGGTGATGTTCCTGGATTTTCAAATGATACATCAAATATTCAACCTCAAGGAACGACTGAAGGTCAGGCATCTACAACGTCATCAAATCCAGCTATCGATTTAACTGTTGATCTGAATATCAACAATTTGGATATCAACTCTCGAGTTCCTGATGTGCCAGAAACTCGAATTCATAATATCCATCCTCAGCAGAATATTATTGGAGATGTCCAGAGTGGTGTGCAGACTCGTAATCAGCTTCGAAACAACCAGAATGTTGGATTGTATTCCGAAATCAGGGAATCTGGTGGTCTGAATGATTGGTCTTTTGCCTGCTATGTGTGCCAAGTAGAGCCAAAATCTTGGAAGGAGGCAATGAAAGAAGACTCATGGGTTGAAGCCATGCAGGAAGAACTTCAGCAGTTTCAGAAGTTAGACGTTTGGAAATTGGTTGACATGCCTGACGGCTACAAGAAGATTGGTACACGATGGGTGTACAAGTGCAAGAAGGATGACCGAGGTGTTGTTGTGAGAAACAAAGTGCGATTGGTTGTTCAAGGTTTTAATCAGGTCGAAGGGATCGATTACAATGAAGTTTATGCACCGGTTGCACGACTTGAGGCCATAAGAATCTTTCTGGCTTATGCGTCCTTCAAGAAGTTCACCGTTTATCAGATGGATGTGAAGAGTGCATTTTTTCATGATGTGGTAGAAGAGGAAGTATATGTTGAGCAACCGCCAGGTTTTGAAGATCCTCTCCATCCTGACAAGGTTTGGCTTCTCAACATGGCATTATATGGTCTTCATCAAGCTCCGAGGGCTTGGTATGAAATGTTGTCTACCTATCTGTTGAAGAATGGTTTTCGACGAGGCCTGATCGACTGTACCTCTCTCATCAAGGAACAGGACAAGGACTTGCTGCTAGTACAGGTTTATGTTGATGATATTATATTTGGGTCTACTAACACTCGAATGTGCAAAGAATTCGTACAGGTTATGCAGGAGAAGTTCGAGATGAGCGCAATGGGAGAAATGACTATCTTTTTAGGTTTGCAGGTTCAGCAATCAAAGGAAGGGATTTTTATCCATCAAACTAAGTACGTCGGAGATATTCTCAAGCGATTTCAGATGGATGACTCAAAACCCTTGGAACTCCATTAGTTCAAAATCATGGGATTACTCCAGACGGAATGGGTGAACATGTAGAACCATCTCTCTATCGTGCTATGATCGGATCTCTCATGTATTTTACTACTTCAAGACCCGACATAATGTACCCAACATGCATTCTGGCACGCTATCAGTCTAGTCCGAAGGTTTCTCATTTGATTGCTGTGAAAAGGATCTTTCGTTATCTAACGGGTCGTCCTGACACTGGTCTATGGTACCCTAAGGATGATAACTTTGATCTGACAGCATTCAGTGATTCTGATCATGGCGGATGCAAAATCGATGCAAAGTCAACAACAGTGGGATGTCAGTTCTTGGGAAATCGCCTAGTCACGTGGCAATGCAAAAAGCAGACTTATGTAGCTACATCAACATGTGAGGCTGAGTATATTTCAGCTTCTAGTTGCTGCTCTCAAGTTCTAGGGATTCAACAGCAAATGCGCGACTACGGTTTTGAATTTCTTACTACTCCTATTTTTGTTGACAATGAAGCTGTTTTGCAGATCACTCGAAATCCTGTACAGCATTAAAAAACAAAACACATTGAGATTAAGTATCATTTCATACGTGATTGTTATGAAAAGAGACTTATCGATGTTGTTAAAATCCACACAGATCACCAACGTGCCGACCTTTTAACCAAAGCCTTTGATAAATCATGTTTTAATTATCTACTTTTGGTCAATGGCATCAAGGTGAGGCCCGAGTAACTCAACCATGGCTAACTATTTTTGTATATACTTTTTTAAAAATCGAAAACTACAAGAAGATTTTCAGTTTTATATTTTAGGGGGAGTAAATTTCAAGAAAACACAAAAATATGTCTTTTATTTCCAATTTCAGAAAAATACAAAAACATTAGAAAAATCGAAAATGAGTTTCTTGAATAAGTTGAAGATGATGAAATTCACCGGTAAATATGTCAGATATGGTTAAAAGCATAGAAAGAAGATTTATAAGTAGCTTTTACTTATGATGTATCGGTAGGCTCACAATCAGACTAAAATGTGCAGGTTGATATAAACCTAACAGACAGAACGCCAGGTGGGAACCATTCATTGGCATATGGTCTTGGTACCGAAATTTCGTTTGATAGAGTGCCGAGGTTCTAAGATATACGGTTTTTATGCTGGCTTATCATCTGGGTATCATGGTTGAATCTTTTGCCGAAAAATAACGGTGGCGCAAGTCTAGAACTTCCATGATATCATAAATACGTGTACATACTGCATTCGACCATCAATTAAGTGATAAAAATATCACATCCCCAAAATAAGTGATTAAATATCACAGCTTTATGTGGGAGCTAAGTTCGTCTCTTTGTCGGTACGATGGTACTAACCTGTTCACGGACTTACTCTTGTGCCCTGCATGCGTAAGAAAATCAAGTTCCTCATCAATAAGTGATTAAATCACAAAGGGCTTGTTTTCAATCAAAAATAAGTGAGTATCACACATCATTCATATACGTCAAAACAGATGATAAAGCAGTATACTCACCGGTAAGATTTTCTCTCTTTCATATCTTGATACGGGAATGTGTCGTGATCTGGTTGAACACCGGCTAGTAAGTATAAATCCATACCTTAATCATATCTCCTAATCATGATTACATCTGATAAGTCTGAGCTTACGTGGACAACAATACCGATAATCATACTTGAATACTTATCTATTTAATTTTGAAGTTTAAACCAAATATCGTTTTTGACAAAGATTAAATTACTAGTATGATTCTTTTACCTTGAAACTCAAAAAAGATTGTTCAATAAATATATAGTTTATCTGTATATTTTTATTTTATGTCTAGTTTACTTAGTTGCTTATGTAATCACTTTTTGAAAGTTAGCCAAAGTTGATACTCGAAAGTTTCTACCAAGATACGCCAGAAAACCATCTGTTTGATATCGCAACTTCATAAAGTAATATCTTGCAACAAGTAATCCATCAAAGAAATCCATAATCTGAAATTTGTTTGAGTGTGTGTATCTCATACGGATGAACCTAGTCATTTGATTTGACTTGGTCACTTGTTTCTCTCAAATCTGCTGCTGGAATTCATACGAGTGTTTGTATCTCATTCAGGGAGTACAATCATACGAAGATTTTATTATAAGTCTTTCATGTGTATCCCTTGAGAAAGTTGTGTTCTAATTATATTTTTCTACTGAGTACAGATTGATACATAAGAACATAAACAAAGACCAGCAACGAAGAAATCTGACAAGTCAGATGAGGAAACAAGAAAGATTTAAAGTTTCTTAGAAGTTCGAAGACCTGATGCTCTAATCATTGGATAGCAGATCTATCAATGGATAGCAGATCTTCAAGGGGAGTTTGTTGATACTCCAAACCATTCTATGTGAAGACTAAAGTCTGAAGACCAAAGACCGAAGACCAAGCAACATCCAAGGGGGAGTTTGTTGATACAGTTTTGTGTCTGTCGCCTATTCTAAATTACAGTTGTAATTGTACGGTATTTGCTCAAGTGTCTGTATAGGTTTGGTCGTGTCGAATAGATCGGGATATCCTTCTATCTTGATCTAGTATGACATCTTAGCTTGTCTGTGTTAATTAGTTGCATGTGTGTGTACTGATAAGTCTTGGAGACGTCAAGTCTACACACGTTCTCCTATTGAGAGGATTCTGTGCGAGTCAGAGAATTCGTACGAAACAGAGGTTTCGTGCGAATCACTGAATGGTTTCGTACAAAACATGTATTTCGTACGAAACAGCTGCCACGCACCAATTCTGGAGTTGTGGTTCATGTGAAATATTGTGTTTAGTATGTCTAGACTCGTATTTCGTATGAAACTAGACAGTCACTATATAAGCAGACATGTACCTCTTAGTTGGGGTCGCCTGGTCAGCTAGTTAGTCTAAGTGAGCCTCTCAGCATTCTCTCTAAAGACGAAGACACAAGAACATAGGAAGTTTGTTTGAGTCATAAGAGCATTGTGTGTATATGTTTGTACTTGTTCTCATTCATAATCAAGATAGTGAATCTTTGGTTACCCCGTGTTCTTTACTTTCTTTTGGTTGCATGCACACTTGGATTCCGCACTTGTGTGTGTGTCATATGAACAAGGAACTGGTTTAACACCATCCGCAAGTGGACCTAAAAAACTATTGTTGGTATTGAGGTTGTTGCATTTTTGGTTGTTGCATCAGCCTTTGAAATTGTGGTTGTTGATGTTGAAGTTGAACTTGTTGTAGAAGCATTGGTCATTGAAACTGTGGCCCGTGTGGACGAATTTGTTGTACCCCCGTGGTTGCCTAACCACTTCTTGAACTTGTTCCACTAGTTGTCTTTGTTGGTAAACCATTCCTCCTTGAGGTCCCAAATTACCTCCATCTCCTCCATAATAGTAACCCTCTTCTTCGTACCCTCCAAATTCTTCCTCATACCCGCCATCTAACCCATCTCCTCCTACACCCTAAGATTGCACAAACTGAGAAGATGTATAATGAAAACCTGGTTGGTTTTGTGGTTGGAGTGTAGAAGTAGTATGAACAATGGTTGAACTTGGTGGAAATGGATTTGGTAATGGTTGTATGGTTGTTGGGTGGAAGATGATTGACCGAAAGTCGGGAAGAAAGATGAAAAAGGTGGAACCATTAATGTGGGGCTAAAAATGGGAACAGTTCCGGTTTGGGTAGTTGCGGATGATGTGGTATTGGTTGGGTTGACTTCATGTGTTGAAATAGGATGGGTGGTAGGAATTGGTGAAGGTGGATGGTGTTGTTTGACTCGTAGCGGAAGGTAATGGATCCATTGTGTTAATCGGTGAAATTGGTATTGTAGGTGTAGTTGGTGAACCACTGATTTTATTTTCTCTTAATAAAACCCTGTTTCTTCGCAAAGTTCGTTCGATCTCCGGATCAAATGCCAATGGTGATAGCTTGTGAGAGCCTCTAGTATGCGTGCACCTGTAAATACCTGCACACTAACACAACCAGCGTAAACCCGGAAAATAACAAGCTAAGCTATCAAAGATAACACATGTTGCACACTACTCCCTGGCAACGGCGCCAAAATTTGACGTGAAGTCGTAGTCTCACGTAAATTTAATCCAAATACTACTAATAGTTAGCGGTAAGTAGGTATCGAACACAGGGAGTTTGTGGAATATGTGCTATATTAAGTTTAAACTAAAATGACTAGTTTATCTAAAATGCAAAGAAATGAATTCGGGAATTTTGAGTGTTTTGGTTTTAAAATTAGAATTAACTAAGGAAATTGCACTTCAAATATTGGTCGTTAAAACAGATTAAGAGCAAGTAATAGTCCTAAGTTTCCGGTTTCAATTACATTTGTGTTTAAATCTAACTAGAAAGAATCACATAGACTTGATTCACGTATGACTATTTGTTCGTGATGAAAGGGAACTAAGTACTCGGATTATATAGATGCGAGGTTGTTACCCGATGACCAATTAACCAATATCCAACCCAAAACCCTCCCGTGATATCTCGATTGTCAACGACACCAAGAACGTACGATTAAGGCTAAGATCAAAACATCAATCAATAACTTACAAACAAACATTAAAACACCATAATAAACTACAAACATTGCAAGTCTATGATTCTAGAAATTATGGATAAAAACACAAATGTTTCAAGCAAACCTTCAACCTAGGATGATCACAATGAGTTTAGCCACTCATGGTCTTGCAAATCATCACACCATCAAATGCCATGTTCATACGAAGCATAAACACTAAACAAATGTTAGAAATTGTTCTTGAACTAAGTAGTACACTCAAATTCGCCTCTAGAAGTCTGCCAAAATGTCTCCAATGATTGATATCCCAAAGGACCTTTGAAAACCGACTTAAAAAGAGCAGTTACACTTTTCTCGCAGGTCACCACCGTAAGATACTACGGTGCCCACCGTAGCTTACGGTGGTCAACAATCTCCTTACGGTCTTCAGCGTCTGGCTTACGATCCATAAAAGGATCAGACACCACCGTAAGCTACAGCGCCTGCCGTAGCCTACGGTGGTCATCAACTTTTCAACTCTTATTCTCTTATCAACTCTCCATGTCTCCACCTTCTTTTGGCCAAGTACAAGCTTCCATCAAAGCTCATTAAAATCGCTTATTTATGCTCTTCAATACCTGCAAATCCATACACACCGTAGTTATCAAATCCTAATAATTAACCCAATTAAGTGCGGAATATTGAACGTTTTAAAGAACTTGAGGGTTGTCCAATGGACCATCCGTCAGTGGCCAAGATTTATTGTGGAGTTTTGGTCAGAGCTGTGAAGTCTATGGTCTTTTCTCAGCTTGGAGGGTTCCGACCTTCATGCCTTCTGGCGTTTGAACCCTTGAAGCATTTATCATAAGGACCAAAGTTTCCTCTTTTCCTGTTGGGTTTGTTGCTTCGCCAACTAGTAGCTCTTTCCTTTGTTCTTTAATGTCAACCGCTTCCTCTTCACGAATGTGAACTTCAGCCCTTTCTAGGGCCTTTTCAAGGGTTTTTGGTAGGCCTTTGTTGAAGTCTCTCGTGAGGTACTTGCAGGTGATGGCATTCATGAATCCTGCCACCCTCATCGTTTCATCAGCACCTACGTAGGTTAACCCTTCTTTCTTGTATCTTTCAGTGAATTCTCTGAGACTTTCATCATCTCGTTGCTTTTTTTGGAAAATAACTGTAGTGTCTTTGACATACCTTCGTTGCTGTGAAAAGTTGGCTAAAAAACCTTTGCTTGTATCATCGAAAGTTCGAATGCTTTTGTCAGGTAGGTCATTGAACCATATCCGGGCGGACCCTACAAGGGTTTGCATGAACATGAGGCAGCATTCAGCATTGGACCATTTTTCAATCCTGGCTGCCCCAGTGAAGATTTGGAGATGGTCCTCTGGATCTTCTGTTCCATCATATGTTCTTATATGGGAAGGAATTTTTATCTGAGTTTGAGAATCGTAGTCGATGATTTGTTGGGAAAAACAGGATAAAATTGCTAGGCTTGTAGGGTTTCGCGAGATCTTCTTCTGTTCTCGAGGTTGGATTGCTGTGTGAGGTTCTGTGACGAGTGGACAGCACTTGATCAGTGAAGTGGTGCCAAGGGAACTGCCATCATCTGCGTCATCAACTGGGGATAAGGTTGAAGCCTTCAAGCCTTTCAGGTGTAAACATGTAATTTGTTCCTGTGGGAGCACTCATGGTGGCACTTCGAGCCAAAGGTAAGACCCCCATGTCCTGTTCCCATGTAGTGGAAACTGGAGGGGGAACACTTGAAGCTGGTGACCGTAGTAACTGCTCAAGAGTGGTCTCATGCCCAAGAGGTGCGCCAGTTATAGCAGGTTGAGAAGTGAATAAGGGAAAAGCAGTTAGACTCGGCCGTCTGAAAGTATAAGGGCTTGGGTTAAGTGTGTGGCTCATCCCATTTGGACCAACTTTGAAGCGTAAGGTGGCCGTACGCAAGCTAGTGAAAGGAAGAGGTGGGGACTAGGTGACAATGAAGGTTCAGGCTCGTCGTAGTCCCGTCTTATTCTTAACCCCTTTTCCCTTTCTTGACTCACATGCTGTTGAGAAGGGATCTCAGCTGTAAGAATTTTCGAGCTACTCCCTCGGGTGTCAAGTCGATGCGTTACGGTGTACTTGCAGTACCGACTTGGGGAGAGGGAACCCTCGAGTGAGAAGGGGTTGGTGTCTGAAAAGAGGAGAACTCCAGGAATATATTCCCGTCAGAGTGCCTCCCGGAGTAGAAAATGGTGTGATTGTAGCCAGTGACGTTTGGCCGGCGTTAGGTGTTGAAGTTCATGATACTTGGTTAACTTCACACGGAGACTCGCTTTCATACATGGCGAACTTGATGGGAATGGAGCTACATTACTAGTCTTTTAAGAAAGGTAAGCGGCATAGCCCCATGGTGGGTGATAACTTGTAGCTGCAACAAATATAAGACCAAGCATAGCGACTGGATGGGTTAGGAAAAAGGGTTCAAGGGTTCAGATTTTCCTAACTCAGGTCGTGGGGTCCCCCCCATGTTTGCAACACGTGGAGAGAGATCACCATTGTTGGTTATTCAATTTGGATTCAGGATTGAGAAATACTAAACCCAGAATGTTAGTATTAGATATGATAATGCAGTATTAAGTAAAGAATAGAACAAGCATAGTGCGAGTTCTAGAGAGGGAGGAATGTGATTAGAGATCAAGGCAGATAACTCTTGATCTGGTGTCCCTCCTGAATGATAAGGGTCGTGCTTTATAGGGAAGGGACTCCCTATAAGAAGAAACTTTTAACTGATGATCCCTGGTTGTAGTGGCGGGCTTACCCTTTTTGGTAGGTTGAAGGGTTTGGACCTGCGGGTAAAAGGGTGTGCTCTTGCATATGCTCTGTTGCGGCCGTGCAGGAGAATGTATACGTAAAGTGCCGATGTGACAAGGCACTGTTCTCATTCTTTTTGCTGTTCACGACAGCTTGTTGATTCGGAACCCTTTTGCCTTTTAACCCTTTAAGCTATATTGTGCTTAAGTTATTTTATTAAACCTTGATCTACCTACGTCATCATTCCTCAAACTCATTCATTTATGTTCGGTTCTTTCTCAAAAGGTACTCTAGGTCTCAACTTAAAACCTAGCAAAGATCATCATCATCAACAAGATGATCATCATTGCTACAACCCACATAAAGTTATGGCTATGATAAGGGTTCGTCATGAAACATAACTAATCTGATGTATCATATTGAACCGTGTATTTAGATAGAATGAGTGTACATAGTATGCGTGTTGGTATAGTCTCAAACAGAGCAAGGCTTCCGGATGTTAACTGAGTACGAACCGCGACAGAACCCTAAAGAAAACTATTGTGAGGTTTTGTTTCGATAAAGCTACTTGCAGAGGAAAACGAATTTTAGGTGTAATGCCTTGCTTTTTTGTAGTTTCCTTAATTAGAAAGTGTAATCGTATTTCTTTTTATGGAAACTTGTATTCGTATCGCATTCGTATTTCATTTCCCAATCTTATAATCCGAGACTTCGATCGTAATAAAATTCATACCTGATGCATACTTGTCTTACATGCATTTAATTGTTAAATACGTGTTTACATACAATCCGATACTTGTTATGCGTGCAAATACTCATATATTCATACTTGATACCTAAAATATACTTACACATACTTTATACACTTGAAAACATGCAAAAATATCAAGTTTTACCATGAAATGTAAGATAAACTAAGTTCAAGGACTAAAAATAGCATAATCCGAAGAAAGTGGTTTCTTGCCCATGGATTGGTCCATTTTGTGTTTGTTGGATTGTGTTTCTTGCATTTAATACTCATCTAACTAAACCCCCAAACCTCAACTATAAATATCCACCTCCTCCCACTCTCATTTCACACCTCAAACACTTCTCTCTTCTCTCTTCTCTCTAAAGCTCTAAAGCGCTCTCTATCTAAAGGTTCAAGGCTTTCAAAAGATAACTTAGCGTTCCTCCAACCCTCCAAACCCTTCGCGAAGTAACAAGTGAAAGCTTGCAAAACCGTGAGTATACTCGAACCCTTTTTATGCTTTACCCTTTTTGGGTGCAATATGTTAGTTTATCAAACTACACTAAATCACACTTTTATTCTATGAAATCACATAAACAATCCATCAAACATGATTTAGTTATGTACTACTTGACATGTTACTTGGTCTACTCTTATGTGATCTAAATGTCATTAACTTCGATCAAGCCTCCCTTAACATGTATAGCGCTATAGGAGTAACGCACCGCCCGTATTCTTGTGGTAAATGTTAAGTTTTAATCTATTATGTGGTACACTAGAGGATTGACTTGTAGTTCACATGCCTCGTTTACAATTATCTCGTATGCTAGCTATTCATGTGGATTTGTTTAATCGATTTTTATACTTATGCTATGATATCAAACTTGTGTACTCGCCAATACTTTGTTATTGAACTATACTTTTTAACATGTTGCAGGTTGATGAAGTGGTATGATGAAACTTAGTAGGAACGGCTTAGAAACACGTGTAGAATGCTAAGATGATTATTATGTTTTGTTGAACTTATTTTTGTTATTGTTACTTTGTATTTTGATTATGTTGTAATTTGACAATTCGATGCTTTGAAATAAAATGAGTTGTTTAATTAAATATTGTCACAAATAGTGTTATGATGTCTCGAACAATCTAGTTCATCTCACTCCAATGTTTTCGCCATCTGTTGGGGTTTGACAGATTGGTATCAGAGCCATAACTTTAGGGAATTAGGTAGATTTGCCATGTTCGACCTAGTATATAGTTCTAAGTACCCGTTTTGACCATTTTTGTTTATGCTTAAAACTTTATGCTTCCTACTTGCTTCTCCTCTTTTCTTTTGGTCTTAACACATATACATGATGTCTTTCCTAAGACATTTTTACACAATACGCACTTTGAAGACGAAGACACTCGTAACACAAACGAGACGAGTTCACTAAAACAGGCGTGAAAACAACACTTTAGGGAACGACTCTCAATCCGCGTATTCGATTTTTTCACGAAATTACACCATCAAGTTAGGAGTGATATCATACCTTGATGGAAATTTTTTATTTCATACTCTAGTGGACCCTTATCAACGAGTCGGAATTCGCTCCTCGTTTGGTAAGTACTAACCACGCTTAGGTTACGATGTTGTCAAGTTAGAAGTGAAACCCGCACCTTGTCAACTAGTCCCACTCCTCGATTTTTGGATCTCGCCAAGGTTTCGATTTTCCAATCAATTAGAGACGTGTAATAACTGGAAGTGTAAAATGCCGTTAATCGTTTCTCGACAAGAGCGTTTTACCTATAGACCAAAGCACGTTCCTCTAATTTGAAAGGATCTTCGATTCACTTTGGAATAGTCGACGCTTCTCAACCCAAAGCACTCCAATATTTTACTAAGCCTATCTTTTATGCTATCTCAATTCTATGTGTTTTAATACTTGTTACCTCTTTCATTTCGAACCCGATGCACAATTCGCACATCTTTCGCAATCAAAAACAATAATAATTCTCGCAAACCAACTAAGTTCATACTCCTTACGCAATCATACGTGTTTATACTATTGAATACTTGTTATGCTTATGTCACCTATGTGAACTCATATATGTTATACAATACTTACATGCTCAAACGTGATTTTTATTGTCGATCACCTAGATTCTTTTTCGCAAAACTCAAGTTGGAGAAATGAGTCAACATCCAAGTCTAACCCGACTATTTTCATAACAATCACTATGTCAAAACTTATACCTAAACCTTTTATCATTGTTTTAATTTTTCTCATTTATGCATAAACCTCGAACCTTACTATTTTATCCAAACGATTTCTCACCCTACATCATATTTACGTAAATTACAGACATGAAACCTCTAATGACACTTTAAACGTTTCTTTCACAATTTTTCAAAAATTTTACGAAATGCTACCCATCCACTTAGTCGGTCAAACGAACCACTTGCCCTCGATTTTCACAACTCGTTCAAGACACTCACTTCATACTAACATTCTAAAGACATTTTATTTCCAACAACAAACCAATGAAAACTTTCCCTCACATACGTATAAGTACTTTGCTAAAATACTTTTCAAAAATTTAAGTTTTACATGAAAATTTTCAAAACACGACTTTTCTTGCATTAATAAAAATAAAATAAAATAAAGCAAGATCAATATTTTAAAACCTTTTTAAATATGCAAATCTAAATCTGAACACATGGGCAAGAAAATTTCATATGCAAATACAAATTTTAAAACAAAAGTAGCATTTCTTTTTACAAACCATATTTTACATCAAAAATTAATATTCTTCTCAATATTTACCCGACATTCACATTTTTGGTCCTTCATTCCCGACAAAACCGACTTATTTTAACCAACTCAATGTTTTGACTCAAGCAACCACACACATGCATACCGCCTTATACGTTTCTATTTATACAGTCAATATTACATGACAATATTACACATATCACCATTACACTTCGTATTTTACACACTCGCAACTTCATAGTAACTTATATATGCTAAATCCCATTTTATTCCACCTATACGCTCGATACTTCATGCTAATGTTATACGTATTTGTCTTCAATCATACTCAAAATTTATGCATTCGCACTACTTGGTAGTCATACTTGAAATCTATAAGTAGGCATAACCCGAGTGGTTTCGCCTACGTTCGACACACTCATACATACATACAATCATGCTTACATACTTAATTTTGATACGCTATCTTACATACCCTTTGCTTACTAGATGTAACATGACCCGTACACTACTAGTACAAACTATGTGGATCATGCACAAACCAAAATAATCGTGGGTGCACACGGGATTATATTGGTAGGCGTGTGAAAACCATAGTGGGTTCATTGTGTATCGCAAAACGGAACTTAACATGACACCGAATAGCGAAACGACGTAACATGGTCAAAATGTTCCTTATAGATTTCATCCAAACTTTTGGTCAAAATGTCCCCACCGGCTCAATTTGGTCAAAATGTTTCTTTTCTTTTAAAACTATCTTTCACTCTTATCTAAGCGCAAACTTCAACCAGTCGGTCTATTACCGCCAAAACCTTTTAGAAACCATAAATATTTACCATCCTAGCTCTCTCCAATAAACAGTTTTTTTACAACAAGTGATTTTACTAATGCGCCTTAGAACTGACAAAACCTTTCTTACAGCTTTCGGTGTGGACCGCTCACTTTAAACAAAATACATCCTTAGTCATACTAAAACCTTCCTCTTAGGTCGCACTCTTTTAAAATATTCCTTCCACTGTGTTGTCCAGACCCAGTCAAACTCACTTGCTTACACACACATACACGTTTTTACTTATCCTTATACACGTTTACGATTGGTGTCTCAAAAACACCTAAGTCAAACAAATTACTTTCACGGAACCTACCATTTTATCCTTCAATATTTCGATACATATTGACACACTTATACATGAACTCCGCAAAAACTTTAAACTTCAAAATCTTGGTTTTGGCCAAACATTTTCACCAAAATGACATCTTTTCCAAAGTCTTCCTCTTGAATAAATTTCGGGACGAAATTTCCTAAAGGAGGGGAGACTGTAACACCTTGCTTTTTTGTACTTTCCTTAATTAGAAAGTGTAATCGTAATTCTATTTATGGAAAATTGTATTCATATCGCATTCGTATTTCATTTCCCAATCTTATAATCCGAGACTTTGATTGTAATAAAATTCATACCTGATACATACTTGTCTTACATGCATTTAATTGTTAAATACATGTTTACATACAAACCGATACTTGTTCTATGTGAAAATACTCATACATTCATACTTGATACCTAAAATATACTTACATATACTTTATACACTTGAAAACATGCAAAAATATCAAGTTTTACCATGAAATGTAAGATAAACTAAGTTCAAGGACTAAAAATAGCATAATCCAGAGAAAGTGGTTTCTTGCCCATGGATTGGTCCATTTTGTGTTTGTTGGCTTGTGTTTCTTGCATTTAATAATCACCTAACTCAACCCCCAAACCTCAACTATAATACCCACATCCTCCCACTCTCATTTCACACCTCAAACACTTCTATTTTCCCTCTAAGCTCTAAAGCTCTCTCAATCTAAAGGTTCAAGGCTTTCAAAAGATAACTTGGCGTTGCTCCAACCCTCCAAACCCTTCGCGAAGTAACAAGTGAAGTCTTACAAACCGTGAGTACACTCGAACCCTTTTTATGCTTTACCCTTTTTGGGTGCAATATGTTAGTTTATCAAACTACACTAAATCACACTTTTATTCTACGAAATCACACAAACCATCCATCAAACATGCTTTAGTTATGTGCTACTTGACTTGTTACTTGGTCTATTCTTATGTATCTAAATGTCACTAACTTCGATCAAGCCTCCCTTAACATGTATAGCGCTATAGGAGTAACGCACCACCCGTATTCTTGTGGTCAATGTTAAGTTTTAATCTATTATGCGGTACACTAGAGGATTTACTTGTAGTTCACATGCCTCGTTTACAATTATCTCGTATGCTAGCTATATGTGGATTTGTTTAATCGATTTTTATACTTATGCTACGATATCAAACTTGTGTACTCGTCAATACTTTGTTATTGAACTATACTTTTTAACATGTTGCAGGTTGATGAAGTGGTATGATGACACTTAGTAGGAACGGCTTAGAAACACGCTTAGAATGCTAAGATGATTATTATGTTTTGTTGAACTTATTTTTGTTATTGTTACTTTGTATTTTGATTATGTTGTAATTTGACAATTCGATGCTTTGAAATAGAATGAGTTGTTTAATTAAATATTGTCACAAATATATGATGTCTCGAACAATCTAGTTCGTCTCACTCTGATGTTTCCGTCATCGGTTGGGGTGTGACAATAGGCGTGATAGTTACCCGAGATGATCAAAGAAGGAACCATGAACCACCTGGGATCAATTTGTTTCAAGAATCACTCCTTTTTCTCGTTTCTTCTTTTTGCGACGGCAATTGTAAGAGTTGGTTTCGGGTGGTCAATGTGGTGTCATATAGGAGATGAATTGTTGTTAAAATTACACAAATGCACCTCCTATTCCAATGGTAATCCATAATAACCCTCCACTTTCTTAGCACATAAAGACTTAATAGTTGTTTTGAAACTTTACTACATCATACGCTAATTGTACAACATACAGTCAAAAATTCGGGTATTACAGATCCGTCAAAGACCTCGCCAATAAATTATTATCATGATAGCTTCAAATACCTTCTCCCATAATCTATTAAAAGAACCTAACCACTAAACAACAACACCGCGTGATTCAAGCAACAATAGGCTAAGAAAAAAAGCCTTGCAACAAAACAACATTACCACAATGCATTCGGTGGTAACCATTAGGAAAACAAAGGGTGCAATGATAATATGCACAAATACAATGGAACAATAAATATGAGAATGAAAGTAGTAATTTGGGTTCATCTAAGTCTTGCTTCATCAGCATCACTACCCCACCCATTCATTGTACTATTTATCTGACAATAATTATACTTATGCTACACCAAACAATGCTCTTTACCGATCATAATAGCCTTTCGTAACTTTATCAGAAAATGAAAACTAGGTCACCACGAAACATAGAAATTACATAATTAATCTTCATAACAACTCCACATCTTAACAACAAAAACATTTTCCACAAAAAGAGAGTTAAGTGTAAATAAGAACTAAGAACCATGTGTGAATCACAATACATTGCATATAAAGACGTGTAGAAGGCATTCTAATAAAAAAATCAATTGTAATCTTTTTCACCTTTTTGACTGTTTTTAAGTAATTTTTTTTCTTTTTGAATTTTTATATTAAAAATACTTTTACATGTATTTATATGCAAAAGTTTCAAACTTTTTTGGAAAAAAAATAATATTTTAGATGTTTAATTGAAATTGTTATGATTTATTTAACATATTGAATGCATTGTTCCCCGGTTTCCACTATTCTGAGGTTCCCTATTGAAACCACCCCTATTAATGTACATCTATAAACTAGAAGGGTGTCGGGGTGATACAACGGGAATCACAGACACTACTAATGTGTGCATTGTTCGGTTGGTTTGGTTATCATCCTCAACTAAAAACCAAAGTCATTGTTAGTCTATTTTATTAACTAATTGGTTTTCAATTGTTCGATTTATTAAATTAGATTGATGGTTTTTGGTTTGATTCTTTTAATTTCAGTTAATAGCCAAAACCACATTGGGCTAAAACTTTTGCTTAGAAATACATGAAATTAATGAATAAATATCTAAAATAGATGTATAAATACATGAAATTGAAGTATAAAATATATAAAATGGAGATATAAAATATGAAATACATGAAACGAAGGTATAAAAGATAGAAATATATGAAAATACGAATGGTTCTGTTCGGTTAATTATGGTTAGACGGGGTAAAAAATCAAAACCAGCTTTGTTAAAGACAGAATATATGAAAATTTGAATGGTTCGGTTTGGTTAAATTTTTTTACAAGGGGTAAAAAATCAAAACCAGCTTTGTTAATTCCAGTTTTGGTTAATCGGTTTTTAGTTGATTTAGTTTTTTTGTTGATTTTGGTTCGGTTTCGTCTGCTTTCAGTTAAATTTCGATTAACGATTCAGTTATTGCTCACCCATTGACGTTATTAATCACGTAACATATCAAAATTTTCAATTAAAACAACAATAACAATAGTATACTCAAACTAAAGAGAATAAAATACTCACTTTTATGGTGTAATTTAAAGAAAACAATATTAACGGACAAAAGGGTTATGGGCGTTTAAAAATCATGGGGTAGCTAGTTTTCTACAACAAGGATAAAGTGTAAGACTATTGGGTTTGGGGCTCATCCCCAGGCCGGCGAGCTCCATCCACACCTGCCCCCTTCGGGTTGGCACGTCACCAACGTTGGCCTTCTGCCGTTCAAGACGCTCCACTACCTCTTTTTTCTCATACACACATATATATATATATAGTGAAAGTGTAAAATACATTAATGCTTAACGTACGAGCGTATGCTGTGAAATTACGCACGTTGTAAAACTCAAAACTCTAATCACCCACGTTGAAAAACCATAGTCGCGCATGTTGAGAAATCCATAATCACGCATATTATACTTATGTAATGAAGGATGTTATAATTATATAATGAAGCATGTTATGGTTTTCAACCTGCGTGATTAGGGTTTT
Organism: Scalesia atractyloides; assembly: GCA_947069175.1. NCBI lineage: Eukaryota > Viridiplantae > Streptophyta > Magnoliopsida > Asterales > Asteraceae > Scalesia > Scalesia atractyloides. Next base: position 19,675,765 of record CAMTDV010000026.1, read on the forward strand.
GAGTTTTACAACGTGCGTAATTTCACAGTATAGCTCGTACGATAAAGAATATTGTACGTTAACCACCTATATATATATATATATATAGTGAAAGTGTATCATACAATTTGCCTTAACGTACGAACGTACGCAATGGCAAGTTCGCATGTTTTGAAAACATTCACATGTTGTAAAGGAAACCCAAATTCGCATGTTATTACTAGTATTCGCATGTTGATAATGCATCTTGTACGCATCGTACGTTAAGGAAATTTGTACGTTAACCAACCCTTTTATATATATAGAAATGGGATCATGAGAAAATAATTGGAACTGTGAAACGGTGAGAGTGGATCCTGGTCGAACATGTGGCGGGGGCGCTAAATGATATGCATGGTACGATTGTCATTGTCCAGTTTCCAATCAATAAAATGAATTTTAATTCCATTTCAAACAAAATTCCTAAATTTCATATTAGTTATTACCTCCTCTCGAAGCTTTCGATATATATGGTGTGTAACGTGGATTCCGTTCTACAAAGTAATTTTTTATGGTGTTTTCATATTTGTTCCAGCAAATCATGTAACAGATATGGCGTTTTCGTTCTTTATGGTTGTTTTAGTGGATGTTTTTTTTCAAAGTAATATTTGAAAATGGTGTTTATTTTTTAATGTCGTTCTTCCTATATTCAATATTTGGCGTTTTCATTATTAATGTTAATTGTCGTTTGGGATCTATTATATGCCTAGTTGTTTACGATCAATGGCGTTTTACACTTGGTTACGTACATCTGATTAGTTATGAACATTGGCTTTAATTTATAAACATCAGTTCTTACTATTTATGATCAATGGCGTTTTACACTATTTGTTGATTATTCAACTTATTGAACTTCTTCATCCACGTTTAGTATGACTTTGGCGGTTTTTACAAACACTCTTCTTCTATTGTCAAAGAGTAGTATGAATTTATTGATTCTAGTGTTGAATCTCCATGAAACGATGCTTGCCATTTGTTCTTTTTTAGAGTTTATTTTTTGAAATTTGGCGTTTTGGTTAAAGATGGTGTTTTTTAAGTATGATCAATGGAAGGGATGTTAACATCATTTATATACTGATTTGTTTGGCGCGTAGTTTAGGCGGGATTTTTTATAATAAATGTTAGTGTTAAGATCTGAGTTTAATTTTTGTGACAGTTTAAAGATGCAAATCAATGGAAGATGATAAACAAAGATGATAAATGTAGCAGGAATATAAACTTGTAAATTACAACAATGAAGATAATGTTTTGATCAACATGCTTTTTTAATTTGATTTAGGTATGCATGAAAGATATACAAACTCCCCCTCAGCCTGATCACTTTGATTTGTTCGTTCAAGAAATGTCAAGGAGAAGTGATGAACAAAACAGTACATGCACTGTTCTATTTATAGTACAAAGCAAACCACCTTGGAATAAGCTGACATCACCTTGACAATGACATCTAACAACCTAACAAACTTTAACATCTGCTAGGCTAAAACATTGTTACATTGAAATATATAAACTCTGTTGATCCACCATCTGTTGAAGGAACCTCTGATGAGCTTTAACCTCTGTTGGTCCACCAGACCTTTGCTAGAGTACTCCTTATCTTCAATAGTAGAGTTTCTCTTTAACAAACTTTAGACATTGAGCAGAGCTTGTCATCAACAATTCTTGTATAACAGACTTTTAGCTTAACAAACCTTTGAGTAACATATGTTGATGCCTTTGCCTTTAACTTTGGGGGAGCATATCTTCAAAGCACTATTATTGATGATCAGATGTAATAGCTCATTTTGGCTTTCCAATCATCTGTTCTTTTGTGGGGTCCACTAGATCCTACAATCTCCCCGTAGAACAGATCATGCCAAAACTCTTCTTTATTGCTGATCTTTATTCCTCATCCACATTTCCCTTATTTGTTCTTTGTAATTCAAAGTTCAAGGAAACCATGTCTTCAAAATCCCTTTGTAATTTAATGTTCAACAGATCTTGGAGGTCATATGCATTCAGACCATATGCATCCTCCATCTTTAGCTTTTGAATTCTACAATATAATATGAGCAAGGTCAATTCGTGGGTGTCTGAGGATGACTTCCACTTTAGAATTTTTGAATCAGTTGGTTTTCTTAGGTAAAGATTTATCTCTGATGAGTTTGGTAAAAGTGGCCCGCTGACAAGATTTTTAATTGTTTCTCTGAGTTTGTCACTTGCAGATCTGTGTGAACAAGTAGTTAGTTCTTGATTTCCTCCATTCTGTGTCCTTCATACAACTGATCATCAGTCATAGGCATATGCTTTTGCCTTTTTACTTGATTTAAGGCAATTGTGAATAACCTAGATGTTGTGAACTGCTTTTTAGGAATATGGGTCTGTTGGGGAATAACCACTGCTGGGTAAACTGGCTTTCTTGGAACTCTAGGATCCTTTTCTCTTAACTGTTCCAGTCTTTTAGGTTTCAACAACCTTGCATTCTAACCATCTGGCAACAGCTTTAGCAGTACCATAATTTGTAGCTACAAGTTGCTTCAAAGCCTTGTTTTGATCAATTGATTTGCCTTTCTTCCAAACTGGTGGAGTTGGCTTGTGTAAAGGATCTTTGAACATTTCTTGGATTCTTTCAATTTCTTCCTTGAGAGCATCTGATGACCAGTATTTGAATTGTGCTCTTGATGCTTTGTATGGTTTATGCTTCATGATGTGATCAAGGTAATCTTATTTCAGTTCTTCATCAAGCTCAGTATCTGTTAGCTTCTCAAACATGGACTTGCATAGGTCTTTGGCAAAATCTTCTATCTTTCTTACCTTGCCAAGTTCTAGTGATAAGATCCCTTGCAGAGTCTTGTCATTGTTCCCTTTGCTCACCTCCTTAGCAATATTCTCCACCTGTATTGCCTTTAGCTTCAAATATCCATCTACATTTCTAGGCTTTCGATAGCCAAAGAGAGATGGAAAGGATCTTTGTGACGGATCCTCTATGTTATAAAAAGATTCAATTTCTCCTTTAACAACATGAATCTCTAGAGGATATTTGGAAGCCAGTGGAATGTTAGATGATGGTTAATAAGGTGGAAGTGAAGTGGAATTTGATAGAAGTGATGATGAGATTGGTATGGCTGGAATGGGGGCAGGTGATAAGGGAATTGGTGATGGAATTTCCTCATCATCTTGATGCACAACAAAAGTTTTCCTTTTGTGTGTGAATTTCAGTTTAGGTGAAGGTGCGCATGTGGGAATTCTTGGTGGTGTGGATAATGGTTGTGTTAAAGTAGGAAAAGTGATCATGGCAAAGGTTTGGTTAACATCTGTTGGTCATTTGTTGTACCAACATCTGTTGGTGGTGATTTTGGGGATGGTTTCCTTTTAAGTGATGGTTTGGTTTTGATTGGAGCAGACGATACACTTTTTGTGGGCATATCAGTGGTTTTAGGAGAGGTGATAATTGGTTGTCTAACTTTTCTAGTTGACTTTCTCCTTTTTCAAGTGCCAATATCTTCTTTTTCCATCTGCTTAGCTTGTTCTTCTTCAATTAGTTTGCAAGCCTTGCTTTCCAGTGTATCTTATCTTTTTCTACTTTTCTAAGAGAATTTATTCTGCCTGTTTGTTTAGGGTCTCATCAATCCCTTTTTGAACTCCAGCATCTGATGCCTTAGTAGAAGTTTGGTTTTGAGCTGACCTTGGCTTTTGTTGCAGCTTTGAATCTGGCTGCAACTCTCTCAATTTATCACTCTCCCCCTTTTTTGGCATCATCCTCTACCTCTTCTTGAAGGACTGTTTCAGGGGTAGAGCCAGTAGTCTTTACCAAATTTTCTATTATGGCCTTAATATCTGCTTGAGGGACTTTATATCTGGCCTCAACCATATTTCTTGTAACGTGTCGCATTTTTGTATTTTCCTTAATTAGAAAGTGTAATCATATTTCTATTTATGGAAACTTGTATTCGTATCGTATTCGTATTTCTTTTCCAAACTTGTAATCCGGGACTTTGATCGTAATAAAATTCATACTTGATACATACTTATCTTACATGCATTCAATTGTTAAATACGTGTTTACATATAAACCGATACTTCTAATACGTGCAAATACCTATACATTCATACTAGATACCTAAAATATACTTACAAATACGTTATACACTTAAAAACATGCAAAAATATCAAGTTATAGCATGAAATGAAGGAAAAACTAAGTTCAGAGACTAAAAGTAACAAATATCAAAGAAATTTCTAGAATAAGACGTCTCACGGCCCGCGACCGCCTCCCTTGTTGTCTCTCGCGGCTTGCGAGAGGGCATAATCTATAGATTCTTGTTTCTAGCTCATGGATTTGGCAAAAGTGTGTTTCTTGCATTTATTACATCCACCTAACTCACCCCTAAACCTCAACTATAAACACCCACCTCCTCCCATTCTCATTTCACAACTCAAACATTCATCTCTCTCTCTCTCAATCCAGAAAGTTCAAGACTTTCAAGTGAGTTCTAATTCACCTTTACCTCCCTTCTTTACTCTTTCTTCCTTCTTAACATTCGAAACACCTCTAGGAGTGTTTCCATAGGTTTTCCATGGAAAACCAACATGGAACATCACCATATTTGAGGTCACAAGTGTAAGAACTTTCCGTTTTAATAGGGTTTTAACCCACAAGTGTTGTATCTTTCCAAGCTTGTTCATATAACAAGACTTGAGTTGGTAGTGTGTGACTACTTGGAAGCCTTGGCTATCCTACCTTCAATCCACCACCTCACTTGATAATTTTGATTATTTTACAACTTTTATTTTCATTTTAACTTATTCATGATTGTTGATGCATATTTGTGACAACAGCTTAGATTTGGTCTTTGGATATCTTGTAATTAGTAAAATGATAAACGGTTAGCGGGTTTAGTTTTGTAATAGTGAATTAGAAGTATTTGGGCTGAACTAGACACTAAATAGTGCATGGTAGGCGAATTGGGTTTAACCCATAAGCAACCTATGTAGGGAAACCTTAGCCCAGTTGCATAACCTATCCCTATATAAAGGAAGGTTTGCATTAGGGTTAAAGTTGATCGTTTTGTTGTTTTTGTTGCTGGTTCTGCTGGTTGCTGGTTTAGAGAAAGAGTCTTGAATTGATTTTAAGCACTTTGTGTTAGATAATCGATAGAAGACAGTTTGAAAGGAATTGTGGTCGTGTTCGAGTTCTTGTTTCTGTGAAATCTGATCTAGGGGATTCCGCACTCTAGATTGGATAAACGATTCTATTAAGATCCATAAGGACTAGGGGACCTACAATTGGTATCAGAGCATTCGGCTCTTGATTTTGCTCTGTTCAGAATCGTAACAGCAGAAAAAGTTGGATTGTTGGACGTTTTGGAGGTTGTTCTTGAAGTTTGTGACGACAGAATTAGGGTTTTGGCGGCTGTTTTAAGGTTTCTACAGTGATTTCGGATTAACAGCAGGCATTTCGGATTGAAGACTTGCATTCGTGATCAAAAAGGAAAGCATTTCTGATTGCAGACTTGAATTTCGGATCAGAAATCTGCATTTTGGATTGTCAGACTTGCAATTCGGATCTGGAAAACTTGCACTTCGGATCAGAAAAGTGCAATTCGGATCAGAAAAGCCCATCTCGGATTCCATTTAGGATTGAATTTCGGATCAGAAGTGTATTCCGGATTCCATTGAGGATCAGAATAGTCTATTCAGGATTCCATTTCGGATCATAAGAGTGCATTCCGGATTTCATCTCGGATCACTATTCCGAATCACCATTTCGGATTATCAATTCGGATTAGTGTTCCGGATTTCTAACTCGGATTGACTATCCGAGTTACTATTCCGAATTTGGTACTGTTCCGAGTTAGGATTAAGAAGGTGGAAAGTTAACCAGCTGACGTAACCGGAGTTAAACATTTTCGAACATAAAATTTGATCCACAACAATCTTGACAAACCGGTTGCACGGTTAGACTCCTGTGATTTTTAGGACAAAAAAAAGGCATGAAATTTCCAAAAATCATAATCGGACAATATACATCATTAGAATTGCATCGTCAAGACGAGTCTAACAGTATAATTTGGTAACCACTCATTTCGGAAAAGTTTTAACGTTTTTAACAAGCCGGTTCGGTAAAAATGTCGAATATGTCTAATCTAAATGAACTGTTAAGAATGGAGCACAAGGCTGGCACCACAAACAAACCTCCAAAGATGCTGAAGGTAGAGAACTATCTTACTTGGAAGGATAGGTTTCAATCCTTTATTGAATATCAGGACACACGGATGTGGATCTGTATTCAAGATAGGTACGCTAACCCAACAATGATTTTGAGGGCAGACAACGTGTCACTGCTATGTAAACATGTCTGAAGCTGAATAGAGGATGTATCAGTCTGAGAAGAAAGCCTTAGCTGCTATAAAGATGTCATTACCTGATGGCATCAAACATACATTCAAGCGTTATACTACATCGAGGGAGATGTGGGATGCCCTAGAGAAGAGGTATGAGGGCAATACCGATGTGAAGAAAAACAAGGTTGATCTGGTAAAGAAACAGTTTGTTGTTTTCAAAGGAATGAGAAATGAATCCCTTGAAGATATTATCACGAGATATTATCATCTGATATCAGAAATAGATAATTATGACATAGAGGGATACACGGATGTGGAGATAAGCGACAAGTTGCTGGATGCTTTACCTGCAAAGTGGGATATCTATACTTTGATGATAAAAGGTGAAGCTGATTATGAAAGGAAAGATTTGGAAGAGGTTGTTGGGAAATTGAGAGCTTATGAGCTCAATATGAAGAAGAAGGAGACTGGATATGATCAGGTTCAAGATCCGGGGATTTATAAAGGTCTTACACCTTCATCTTCCAACAATGCTTCAAGTGATAGTGGAACTGCGTTTCCTCTCATGTGAGAATGAGCAGATCGTGACAAATGCTGAGGGTGAAGTATGTTTTGTTGCTGCTTCAGGAGGCTCGACAGGGGCTAAAAGACAACAAACAAGTAATAATAACAGCAGTAATAAGTCTATGCCTCTGAGTGTCAAAAGTAATGAAGATCAACTGGCATTGCTTGCTTCTTTTATTGCTTCCTACGAGAACTACATTCAGGGAAAAATATCTGATCCTGCTACGTTTGATGAAGATTATGATCAGATCGACCCTGATGACTTAGAGGAGATGGATTTGCAATGGCAGATGGCCATGATCTCTAGAAGGGTGAAGAGGTTCATGAACAGAACGGGCAGGAAGTTCCTTGGAAAGAGTGTGGGCTTTGACAAGTCGAAAGTGAAGTGTTACAATTGTCACAACTACGGACATTTCGCTAGAGAGTGTCAAAGACCTAAGTCTGAATCTCATTCTAGTTCATCCTTTCAAGATTCTCCTGGTCATGGTTCAAGAAATAGGAATGCGTCAAACAACACTGGATCAAAGGCCCTGATTTCTATTGCTAGAGAGGGTTCTTATGATTGGAGTGTTCATCTGGAGGGTGATAACAATGCCTCACAGGCGTTCATGGCAGAGATAGCTTTAGTTGCTGATGAAGAAGTGAAAGCTGATGCTGAGGAAGAGCAAGAGAAGGTAGCTGAAAAAGCTGATGGAGGACAGAATGCTGCAGAGAAGAAGATGGCTGCTGATTGTGCTGTTTTCATGGCTGATCTAAGCAAATTAACAGGCGATGTATGTTCTAACTTTGGTAGTTATGTTTGCTTAAAATGTCGTGAACTGCAAAGTGAAGTTGACACATTAACAAAGCAAAACCAAAGTTTGGTAAATGAGCTCTCGATCCTAAAAGAATCACACTTTTTCGTAAAAAGAAATGAGTCATTATATTTGAAGAAAATTAAAGGTTATGAAGAAGAAATCAATATTCTAACCTGTAAGCTAAACGAAAAAATTCAAGTTATTGACTTAGCTCATGATACGATGAGTGAGAAAACAAAAGAAATTTCTGAAAAATGCAAAGAGTTGTCTGACGTACAGCTTAAAATTTGTGAAGTTGAAAAGAAATTAAATCAATTCAGAGATTCATCTTTTGTCATGAAACACATGATGAATGGCTTGAAGAAGAGTAATGACAAGACATATGTGGGCTTCAAAGGTTTAAATGAAGTTCCACCACCTCTTGATCACGACTATTCTTTCTTGCAAGATGAAGAAGAGCTTACAGACTTTGTGTCAACTACACCTGGTAGTTCCAGTTGCTGATAAAGAAGTGAAAGCTGATGCTGAGGAAGAGCAAGAGAAGGTAGCTGAAAAAGCTGATGGAGGTTTTGAAAACTAAGAATACACACTCTAAACATCAAAAGCAATTTTTGTCAAAAAGGTTGATTTTGTTAAGGGAGAGATATGAAGGAAGAGGTCACTGTTATTACGAAAGAGTTCAATGTGCAGTTTGCTAAAAACAAAGAAAAATCAGAAGTTAAGCAAACTAAACAAGATCCTTCGAAAGCATCATCTTCATCATCACCGTCACCTGATGAATCTAAGCAAGAGGCTTCAATTAAGAAGTCTTCGGCTAGAAAATCATGCTTCAAATGTCACGAAAAGGGACATGTAGCTAGCTACTGTCCTAACAAAAAGAGTGAAGCCCAGGTAAGTGAGAGACAGAGAGAAAAATCACCAGCAAAAAGTGGTGATGGTGAGAACAAGGTTAACTCACCAAAGATATCTGCTACCAGGCAACAAAGCGTTGTTGTTGGTGTAGATAAGGCTGAAAAAGGAACTCACCAAGTTCCTCTCTTTCAAAGAAATCAACAAAGATTTCAGCCTACATCTACATCAGGCAGATATGAAAGACCTAGAAGTAGTTCACCAAGAATGAATAACTTTAATGGTCAAACAAATAATTTCAGAAGTCAAGGTTAATATCAGACTCGATTCCAAAATGTTGGTAGTCGAAATTTTTATAACGATGGCTTTAGAAATTATCATCATCAAATTCATGAACCAAAATCATAATTTCCAAAGGTCGCAAAGTCCAAACATGGTTAGGAAACCTCAGGACCACAGACCTAGTGGAAATCAAAAACCATTTCCATCAATAGGTCTAAGATCCAAGACTCCTGTTCGGAGTGATGGATATTGGATAGATGTTCCTATGGTTGATGAATCTGGAAGACCCAAGACCATTAAGGCTTGGGTCCCCCAATCTAATTAATTTTGTTATGTGGTGGAGGAGCTACTAAGGAGGATTATCAACTTGTGGTATGTTGATAGTGGCTGCTCCAGGCACATGACGGGGGATGCGAGGCTGTTGACAGAGTTTGAGAATATAGATGGCGGTTATGTTAATTTTGCAGGTGCTAAAGGAGGGCACATTACATGTCGAGGAAAAGTGACTAACGGGAAGATCACACTAGGACAAAGTGAACTATGGTGAGCAACTGAAGCACAATCTGATGAGCGTGTCTCAAGTCTACGACAATGGTCACTCGGTCCACTTTACAAAGTCTGAAGCTTTGGTGTTGAAACCTGGTTTAGTGATACCGGATGACTAGATAGTGATGAGAGCACCAAGGAAAATGACACTTATGTCATGGACAAGGGTGCTAAGGATTCTTCGAATGTGGTGGCGTGTTTACTATCAAAAGCATCTGAGGCTGAGTCATTATTGTGGCACAGACGCATGGCCCACATCCACTACCAAAAAATGAACTATATTATTAAAAATAGTTTAGTGGAAGGGGTGCCAGTGCAGAGGTTTCATGTTGAAGATAAATGTCTTCCATGTCAAAAGGGAAAACAACATAAGAAGCCTCACAAGTCTAAAATAGTAAATTCCATAGATGCCCCTTATGAATTACTTCATATGGATCTATTCGGTCCTGTGAGCGTAAGGAGCATAGGTGGAAAGTACTATTATTTAGTTGTCACTGATGATTACTCACGATATTCATCAGTTTTCTTTTTAGGTACAAAAGATAAGACAGTGGAGATGCTGATAGATCTTTTTACAAAATTGGAGAACGTCCATGATGCACGGATCAAGAGGACAAGGAGTGATAATGGCACGGAGTTCAAGAATCAGATTCTGGATCTCTATTGTCTTCGTAAAGGAATTGAACATCAATATTCTACTCCTTATACACCTCAACAGAATGGAGTCGCTGAGAGGAAATACAAGACGTTGATTGAAGCTGCAAGGACTATGCTATCTGATTCAAAGCTTCCAGTTCTTTTCTGGGGAGAAGCTGTGAACACAGTTTGTTATGTCCTGAACAAATTTTTGATGGTTAAACGATTTAACAAAACATTTCACGAACTATTGTTTAACCAAAAACCAAACTTAAAAGGCTTTGAACCATTTGGATTACCCTGCACCATTGTGCGAAACAAAGATAAGCAAAAAATCGGTAAGGTAGCTGATGAGGGTTACTTTCTAGGCTATATGCCAGGAACACCGAATAAAACGGTTTTTTTAAACTAAAAACTGGTAAAATTGAGGTGGTGTTTAACATGGAAATCACTAGTTATTCACCTCAACAATCAACGAGTGGTCATGCTATATTATATGATTATGACAGTGTTTTTAAATCATTTAATATTCCTGATTTTTCCAATGCAGATGAGTCTCAACTGATCCAATATGTGATCAGTGAAGATGGCGAGTGTGACTTCATGCCTAGATCGAGTGTATCGATCACAGATGCTCCAGCAACTTCTTCCAGTGCAGCTCCAGAGGACTCCAGTGATAGTGAGTCAGAACCTATTCAGGGGGAGGACTTCACTAATCCGTTTGCTAATGCTAATATTCAGGGGAGGTTGGATCTAATCTGGGAGATAATCTGGTTGTTTACACCATTGCTACCACACGTGTGTAAACAGAGATCATCCAGTTGAAAACATCATTGGTAATGCTGCTGCAGGTGTTCAGACAAGAAGAGGTGCGCTCGAAGGTTCCTGTTTGTTTACGTCGATTCAGAAGACAGGGTTGATTCATGAATGTTTATATAGCTGCTTTATTGCCCAAGAGGAGCCGAAGAATGTTCATATGGCTCTAAAAGACAATTGTTGGGTTGAAGCTCTGCAAGAGGAACTAGCTCAGTTCAAAATGTTGAAAGTTTGGGAGCTAGTTGACTTGCCTGAAGGAGAGAAAGAAATAGGCACCAAGTGGGTGTTCAAGTCCAAGAAAGACGACTGAGGGATCGTCATAAGGAATAAGTCTCAGTTGGTGGTAAAAGGGTTCAATCAGCAAGAGGGGATTGATTATGATGAAGTGTTTGCACCAGTAGCAAGCTTGGAAGCAATTCGTTTGTTCCTAGCTTTTGCTTCATTCAAAGGCTTCAAAGTTTACCAACTTGACGTGAAGAGTGCGTTTCTTTACAGGAAAGTCCAAGAAGTGGTGTATGTCTCACAACCAGGCGGGTTTACTGATCTAGACTATCCAGATCGAGTCTATCGACTTGATAAGACATTGTATGGATTGCATTAGGCACCTAGGGCGTGGTATGAGACACTGTCAGCACATTTGTTAAAGAACAGTTTTGAAAGTGGTCAGATTTACAATACACTTTCATTAAGAGGAAGAAGGAAGACTTTCTGCTGGTACAGGTATATGTTGATGACATCATTTTTGGGTCATCTGATGAGAACATGTGTCATGATTTCGAGGAGGTAATGAAGAGCAAGTTTAAGATGAGTGCGATGGGTGAACTATCCTACTTTCTGGGTTTACAAGTTGAACAGAAGAAGGATGGTATGTTTATACATCAGACGAAGTATGTGTATACATTTTGTCTCCTTTCAAAATGGAAGATTGCTCTACTTTCAATACACCTATCTATGAAAATTACAATCTTGGTCCAGATCATGAGAGTGTGGAGGATGTCGATCCAACTCAATACAGGGCTATGATTGACTCTCTAATGTACTTGACTGCTTCAAGACCCGACATCATGTTCACAGTATGTCTTTGTGCTAGATATCAAGCGAATCCAAAAGAGTCCCACATGAAAGCGGTGAAGCGGATTCTTCGTTACTTGAAGGGGAAACCTAAACTCGGGTTATGGTATCCAGTTGCTAGTGATTTGAAGTTTGTTTCTTTCACTGATTCGGATTTTGGAGGATGCAAATCTACAAGGAAGTCTACCACAGGTGGTTGTCAGTTCTTAGGAGGGAGGCTCGTGTCATGGTAATGCAAGAAGCAGTCTTGCGTGTCTACCTCGACGTGTGAAGCTGAATATATTGTTGCGGGTAGTTGTTGCTCTCAGGTTCTCTGGATCCAACAACAGATGTGCGATTACGGTTTGAATTTCACTCGTACTCCTATTATGATAGACAATGATGCCACTATTTCGATCACCAACAATCCCGTAAAACACAGTCTCACAAAACATATTGACATTCGTCATCATTTTATATAGGATTGTGCTGGAAAGAAATTAATTGAACTGCATCGAGTCGACACACTGATAACCTGGCAGATCGTTACACAAAAGCTTTTGACAGGGCTCGTTTTGAACATTTAGTCGAACTCAATGGGATGAGGAATCCTGAATAACCATTTTCCATAAAAATTTCTGTAAATAATTTACTGTTTTTCAAAAATCAAGAACATAAAAATAGAAAATCAAAAATGAGTTTTCACTGTGTGAAAAGGAAGAAATGATAGTACATCAACAAGTTAGACTGTCACACTGAAATTAAAACTAAATTGCTTAAGTGTGATAGCAACTTCATCATATGATGTACCAGTAGGCAAAAAGCATGAAATGATCAACTTACCTTTGTGATACAAATATAATAAATTGTGTATAAGTGGGTAACATATCAGTGGCGTATGGTTTTATAACCTTAAATTTTATGTTGATAGATTGCCAAAAAATGAGGTTTTAGGTCTTTATATCTTTATTTCATCTGGGGTATCAAGCTTGTCTTTCTGCTGCATCCAGATATATGTTATCCTAGGCCCAACCAGGATATCTTAAAAGAGCTAAAATGCCAAATCCCAAAAATTGAAGAAGCTCTCCTAGAGAGTCATTCAAATGTGCAAAATTGCATTATTCGTACCAAAATTTGGTATTTGTCCTAACCCTCGTTGGATATTGCTCTCTTTTCTGTACGGAAGTACTGACCTGATCACCAATTATCTAACGTTGTAATTCAAAAGGATGAATTTTGGTATACACACCTACTACGATGAATTTTTGTGCATACCTTGATCGCAGGGGTATGTCCTGAAATGGGACACACCAATATATCAATATAAATTATCTAAATTCATCATTCGGTAATGGTACTTGAAATGTTCATGTATTTTGTTTAAGTGGATAAACAATACTGGTAATCGTCTTGAACTGCTTTTCATGAATATTGCATAAAGAATTATCAAATAGTGTGCAAATAGTTTGATGTTGCTAATATGATCTTCTTAACGGTGATACTCACAAAAATAGAGTGTTTATTATTTCATACTTTATTTGCTTTCAGAAAATATAAAAATCCAAAAAGATTTCATTTTCTTGTAAATTCTTAATGTATGGATATTGGTTGTTCATGGAGGAGTTGTTACCGACAGGGGGAGGCGATGTTAGAAGATGAGTTCAATATTTTTAAGATTCTGCAGGTTCAGGTGTTTAACATTTTGAGTATGTGTTTTGAGTTGAGAAGTGCTTAATCTGTGATACAGTTTTACTATCTCTTGCATAATAATAATTTGTTTATCTTATGTTGAAAAATTCTTATGGTTTCTCGAGATGTTTGTTTTATAGTATACAGATAGTAGCAGTGTGTTGCTGAGAAGTTTGGTGAAGAGCAGTTTGATTGGATGTGTGGTTGAACCTCCTTTCTACATTGCAGACAAAGTTGAAGAGTTTTGAAGATTTCTATGAAAGGACTAAACTGGAGTTTACTCAAACGCTAACGATTTAGAAGATTTAGTGATTGCATACATCAGCTTAGGGGAGACTGTTGCTGACAGAAGCTATTAAAGCTGAAGTTATCCAAAGACCAACGTTTTTCAAAGATACTGAAGATTGCAAGAAGACTGAAGACTAAGTTATTTTATGAAGCTATTGTCAAGGGGGAGTTTGTTGGTGCATATTAGTGACAACAGCTTAGATTTGGTCTTTGGATATCTTGTAATTAATAAAATGATAAACGGTTAGCGTATTTAGTATTGTAATAGTGAATTAGAAGTATTTGGACGGAACTAGACACTATATAGTGCATGGTAGGCGAATTGGGCTTTAAACCCATTAGCAGTCCATGTAGGGAAACCCTAGCCCAGTTGCATAACCTATCTCTATATAAAGGAAGGTTTGCATTAGGGTTAAGGTTGATCGTTTTGTTGTTTCTGTTGCTGGTTCTGCTGGTTGCTGGTTTAGAGAAAGAGTCTTGAATTGATTGTAAGCACTTTGTGTTAGATAATCGATAGAAGACAGTTTGAAAGGAATTGTGTTCGTGTTGGAGTTCTTGTTTCTGTGAAATCTGATCTAGGGGATTCCGCACTCTAGATTGGATAGACGATTATGTTAAGATCCATAAGGACTAGGGGACCTACAATGACCATCCTTGTTGTCCTTGTGAGAACTTGTGCATTGGTGAACAATACGAAAAAGGTTAAGGAAGGTTATCCTCCTACCTCCATGCATGACTTCTATGAACTTCCATGATAAATATGATCTACTTATACTATATAATATATATATATATACACACACACTAACCGAACCCTTGATGATAATCAAATGATTGTCCGTCATGGTACTAGGTTACATCACCTAAGTACTTAACTTCTCGTTACGATTCTAATGGGTATCTTAATCCATGAAAACACATCAACCCGAATGGGTATTATAGTGTTGAAAATGAGTATTAAGTCTAGGTGATTATTTTCTCATATACATACTTTGGTACATTTAAAATTCCTAATCTCCATTATCATCTGAATACTTACCAACCTACATTTTCCTCATATAGGATAACTCGGTGTTCCTCCAACTCTCCAAACCCTTCATGGAATATTCAAGTGGAAGCTTGGAAACCGTGAGTACACTTGACCCATATCCCTTTTTACACAATTTGGGTTGTAACATGTTAACTTACAAAATACACCAATACACACTACATGCTTTATACACTCGATCCGTTATACATGCTTATTATTATGATTAGGTTCATGCTAGATTCATGCATGCTTCTTGTCATTAACTTAGCTAGCCCTCACTTAACATATATAGCGCTATAGGAGTAGCACACCGCCTGTCGGGGTATTGTTAAGCTTAAGCTGATACTTATTCTTATTCTTATTCTTAAACAGTCTCGTTTCTTTGTGTGACGAGAGACACTTAATTCTTGTGGGTGCTTGGGTTTGACAATTAGTATTGCATGCTAGCTTACCTTGTATACAAGTGCCATGTGGATTTGAGTAAACTTTTTTATACTTATGCTATGTACTTAAACTTGTGTACTCGCCAATGCTTTTGTGTCGAACTATGCTTTTAACATGTTACCGGTTGATGATGATGCATAGGACAAATCTAGTTGGGACGATATAGAGACGCACCTAGAATCTTAGGCTTTTATGTTGTAATTTTGTCGAAGTTGTTGTAATTTGATCTATGTTGTAATTGAGAATTTAATATATGAAATGAACGAGTTATGATTTTAATACTGTCGCAATTAGTGTTATGATGTCTCGAGCAATCTATTTCGTCTTACTTTGATGTTTCTGACATCTGTTGGGGTGTAACAGATTGGTATCAGAGCCATAACTATAGGGAATTAGGTAGAACTACCATGTTCGACCTAGTCTATAGTTTAAGTGACCAACATTCGACCATTCTTGTTTCATGCCTAGAATGTTAATTCTTCTTACCTTGCTTCTTCCTATTTCTTTGGTCTTAATATATGCAATGTGTCTTTCCTAAGACATTTATACAATATACACACATGAAGACTTGAAGACACTCGTACTACAAATTAGACGACTTCACCAAAATAGGCATAAAACCCACACTTTGGTGAACGACTCTCAATCCGGGCATTCGATTTTTCACAAAATTACGCCATCAAGTTAGGAGTGATATCTATATCTTGATGGAAATTTTCCATTTCATACTCTAGTGGACCATTACCAACGAGTCGGAATTCGCTCCTTGTTTGGTAAGTACCAACCACGCTTAGGGAAAGATGTTGTCAAGCTAGGGGTGAAACCCGCACCTTGTCAACTAGTCCCACTCCTCGATTTTCGATCTCGCCAAAGTTTCGATTTTTGATCAAATTTGGGACATGTAGTAACTGGAAGGGTAAAATGTCGTTAATCGCTTCTCGACGAGAGTAATTTACCTATAGGCCAAAGCACGTTCCTCTAATTTGAAAGGATCTTCGATTCACTTTTGCATAGTCAACGTTTTGTAAACCCGAAACAGTCCAATGTTTTCCTAAGCCTATCTTTTATACTATCTCAATTTCTATGTGTTTTAATACTTGTTATCTCGTTCATTTTGAACCCGATGCGCAATTCGCACATCTTTCGCAATAAAAAACAATAGTAATTCTCGCCAACCAGCTAAATTTATACTCCTTACGCAATCATCCATGTTTATACTATTGAATACTTGTTATGCCTATGTCACCTATGTGAACTCATACGTGTTATACAATACTTACATGCTCAAACATAACTTTCATAGTCACGTCACGATAAAGCCTCATCCTTTCCCCTATTGTCAACCACTTTCATGAAAACTAATCGATTTAGATTTATACCTAAACCTTCTTATCAATAAGTGAATTTCCCCACTTATGCATGAACCTCGAACCTTACTATTTTATCCAAACGATTTCTCACCCTGCAACTTATTTACGTAAATCACATACACGAAACTCCTAATGATACCTTTAAATGTTTCTTTCCCAAATTATCAAAATCTTATGAAAAGCTATCTATCAAACTTAGACGGTCTAATGAACCTCTTGCCCATGATTTTCATAATTTGTCCAATCACTAGAACACACGCACTTTATACGATCATTCTAAAGACATTTTGTTCCCAACGAAGAACCAACGAAAACTTTCTCTCACATACATACAAGTATGTTTTGCAAAAAAAATCCTTTCAAAAATCAAAGTTTATCCACGGAATTTTTAAACACAACTTTCCGTATTTCGATACAGAACACCTTCAATGAAGCAAGTTCACTGTTTTAAAGCCTTTTTCAAGAATGTTAATAAGCAATTCTAATCTAAACACATGGGCATGAAAGACTCATTAGGTCGGACAATCTTCGACATACTCAAATCCTAAATTTTTTTTTGAAACAAAGGTAACATTTTTTACAAACCACATCTTACATCAAAAATCAATACTTTTCTCATTATTCACCCTACAATTACAATTTTGGTCCTTCATTCCTGACAAACCCGACATATTTTATTTCAACCAATTCAATGTTTTTACTCAAGCAACCATACACATGCATACCACCTTACATGTTTCTATTTATGCAGTCAATGTTACATGACAATATTACACATATCACCATTACACTTCGTATTTTTACACACTCGCAACTTCATATATGCTAGATCCCATTTTATTCCACCTATACGCTCGATACTACATGCTAATGTTATACGTATTTGTCTTCTATTATACTCAAAATTTATACATTCGCACTACTTGGTAGTCATACTTGAAATCTATAAGTAGGCATAACCCAAGTGATTTCGCCTATATTCGACACACTCATACATACATACAATCATGCTTACATACTTAATTTTTTATACGCTATCTAACACACCTTTTGCTTATAATACTAGATGTAACCTGACCCGTACACTACTAGTATAAACTATGCGGATCATGCACAAACCAAAATAATCGCGGGTGCACACGAGATTATATTGGTAGGCGCATGAAAACAATAGTGGGTTCTACTGTGTACCGTAACACGAAACGTAACATGACATCGAATAGCAAAACGAACGTAACATGGTGTGAACATGGTGGATACGCCGCTGGTACTTCTGATATATTAGTGTCCCTACTATGTTACCAAACTTTCATAAAACATGCCATGAGAAATTTAGTGATTTCCCGGACCTTGATACATACATTTGATTCATAACAAACTTTGGTGACCTCACTTCGAAATGATTAGTACTCAATTATCCATGACAAAGCTTCATTCTAAAAAGCGTTAGCTTTAACCACTACAACTATCACTAGCATCTCTCAACATTCCATGTTCGCATTTTATCCGATATTCATACCATTTTTTTACCCCTCGCATACACCTACCGAATCGTTCACTACAATACCACGATATTCCCAATTCTTCCCTTAACCTTTCATCCAAACTATATTTACAGTGAATTAGCCTAAACATTCAATCCATTTTTGTAAACATCCCCACCGGCTTAATCTTGTGAAAGGTTCCGTTTCTTTAAAACTATCTTCGACTCTTATCTACGCGTAAACTGCAACTGGTCGATCTATTACCACCAAAACCTTTTATAAACCGTAAGTATTCACCATCCTAGCTCTCTCCAATAAACATTTTCTACAACAAGTGATTTTACTAATACGCCTTAGAACTGACAAAACTTTTCTGACAACTTACGGTGACCTTCCCCTTAGGTCACACTCTTTTAAAATATTCCTTCCAATGAGTTGTCTAAACTCAGTCAAGCTTAATTGATTACACACACATCCACGTTTTCACTTATGATTATACACACTTACGGTTGGCGTCTTAAAACACCTTAGTAAAAAAAAAGTACTTTCATGAACCTACCGTTTTTATCCTTCAAAATTTAGATACATATTTACACATTTATAAACTTTAAACTTCACAATCATGATTTTTGGCTAAACGTGTTAACCAAAATGACATCTTTTCTAAAGTCTTCCACTTGAATAAATTTCGGGACGAAATTTCCTAAAGGAGGGGAGACTCTAACGCCTCTTTTTTGAATTTTCCTTAATTAGAAAGTGTAATCGTATTTCTATTTATGGAAACTTGTATTCTTATCATATTCGTATTTCTTTTCCAATCTTGTAATCTGAGACTTTGATCGTAATAAAATCCATACTTGTCTTACATGCATTCAATTGTTAAATACATGTTTATATATAAATCGATACTTTTTATACATGCAAATACTCATACATTCATACTCGATACCTAAAATATACTTATAAATACGTTATACACTTAAAAACATGCAAAAATATCAAGGTAGAGCATGAAATGAAGGAAACCTAAGTTCAGAGACTAAAAGTGACAAAAATCAAAGACATTTCTAGAATAAGGCGTCTCGCGGTCCGCGACCGCCTTCCTTGTCGTCTCTCGCGGCCCGCGAGAGGGCATAACCCATAGATTCTTGTTTCTAGCTCATGGATTGGACAAAAGTGTGTTTCTTGCATTTATTACAATTAGTATTGCATGCTAGCTTACCTTGTATACAATTGCCATGTGGATTTGAGTAAACTCTTTTATACTTATGCTATGTACTTAACCTTGTGTACTCGCCAAGGCTTTTGTGTTGAACTATACTTTTAACATGTTACACGTTGATGATGATGCATATGACGAATCTAGTAGGGACGACATAGAAACGCACCTATAATGTTAGGCTTTTATGTTATAATTTTGTTGAAGTTATTGTAATTTGATCTAAGTTTTAATTGACAATTTTATATATGAAATGAACGAGTTATGATTTTAATGTTGTCACAATTAGTGTTATGATGTCTCAAGCAATCCATTTCGTCTCACTTTGATGTTTCCGCCATAGGTAGCTGACATTTCTGATAAGTTCCATATGAGTGTTGTGGTTTATATTAGTTAAATTCCTCATAGCTTGGATACTAGGTTGCACTGATTTCCACAGCTCATTGGCAATTTGCTAAGATGAAGGTTGACAAGCAGAGGTTTGTAACAGTTGTTTCATCATGCTTTTAAGCTCATCTATAGAACATTCCATATAAGTCATCCTCTATGTAAATTCCTTATATCTTAATTCATCACCAAATTTAATGGGATCATCTGAATCCCTACCAGAGGTAGTTTTATTTGAGTCCTTAATAGGAGAAGAATCCAAATTAATAGACTCAAATGCCCTTCTTCCAACTAGAGCAGATTTTACAATTGTAGCCTCAATAGTTGTTGCCTTCAAGGAAGACTTAAAGATGTAACCACTGTCCAACTAAAACACTGTTGTGTCATCAGTTGTAGTGGCTGCTTCACTTGAACTACCACCAAGAGTTACTTATAACTCATGGGGTGTATCCTCCTTAGTTGTATCTAGGTTAGCAACTTGATTTTTCTCAAACTCAGTCACTTGTGGAGGTGTGCTCTCTTTGACTGGTGAGTGAGAGGAACTTATTTGTGTCTGAGTTTTATCAATTGCGTGAAACAGAGGTATAAATGTGGATGGAATTATGGGAGATGGTTATGGATTTGAAAGAGAATTTGCCCTGGGAGATGGGCTGTGGATCAGACTTTCAAGTGAAATGTCTGCTTGATCCTTTTGTGAGGATACAAGAGGAGATTGGCTTTTGGATGGAGATCTTTCCATCTGTTGTGAGGAAGTAGCAACAGTGGTTTCTAGTGACTTTTGTGATGATACAAGGTTATCCTCTGGGATCTCATCTTCTAGAGGTGAGTTTTTATGTAATTTTGTTTTGGTGAGCTTTTTGGATGGAGGAGGTTTTCTTTTGGATTTTGTTGGTGTTGGTTTCACAACAGCGGTTGTGGTGTTATGATCACCAAGATTAGGGGGCTCAGCAACAGAGGTTTGAGCAATAGATGTGGACTCATCCAAAATAGACTCTTCCCCTTTGCTTTTATTTTGGAAACTTTTGACTCTTGATTTAGCATTCTGGTAAAAGTTTCATTTGTAAGACTCTTCATTCTAAAAACTATACCTTGTTGAAAATCTTTTTCAGATACTTGCTTTTGAAGGTAATAGTTTAAAAGTCTAGGAACCATAAGAAAAGATTTATTTGTTTTTATTTTATTGATATTTGCCACCAAGTCCAAAAACAATGCTTGGGATAGATTAAAATCTGATTTTGTCAAAATAGCATATCCCAGATTTTGAATGTTTTGTGGAATCTCATTAAATTTAGTGGTCTTAGCAGAAAGACACATAAGCAAGGTATGGAAAAAGTATCTCATTTCAGCAGGAAATGTTGGTTTATATATTGTAACACCTGTCAATTGACCTTCATACACGTATTCAATGAACTCTGTGTGAAGTTCTTGCTTTTCAAAAGAAATTTTACATGCCGGTCGTCCAATGCAAATGTTGTTGATATGGAAGATGGGGATATTTGGACAAGAGTTTCTCCGATCTTTGAAGTTATAGCATATGGCTTTTGGTTTTGAGATTCAATTTCAGCATTTGCCCAAAATTCTCGAAGAGTGTACACATAAATAGGTGCATCAGCAAGCATGATAGTTTTTTATTTGGATGATGTGAGAACATCAATTATTGGGTGAAAGTAAGTATTTTTGTCATTTTTCTCAAAAGTAGGAAGGTAGTTATGAGGAAGCTTGATTTGCAGAGCCATGATCAGGGAAGAAAAGTGAGGAGTAGTGGAGAAGATGGTGAAGGAAACCATTGTTATGAATCTTGAATTCAAGTCGGCAATAAAAAGCGTTGTTTGGATGGAACAGGGATATATAAAGGTAAAAGTGAATGCTGACGTAGCAGCGGTTTCAAAAGATCTGATGGCGAACATCTATCCACATGGCAACCTCTGTTGAATAATGGATGACAGATGTTCTATAACCTCTGTTGGGAAGCAACAGAGGTTGGGAACAGTGTACAAGAACAGTGGTGATTTTACTCTATCAGAAGATAGATATCAGAGGTTGTGACAAATAGTGGTAAATGGGAACAGATGGAGTAGATAGAATTTTAACCAATCAGAGGTTTCAAAAATAGTGGTTTGGATCAGACTTTAAGGGTTTATTAAGAAATTTTCAATTTTAAAGCTATTTTTAAGGATGGATTTTTTATTTTCTAAAAACATTGTAATGCTTTTTATTCAACAAAATGTTGCTTTTAAGCCATGTTTAGCATGCCAATACTAGAGATCAAGCTTTCAAAGGTAGATGTGTCTAAAGCTTTTGTCAACACATCTGCCAGTTGATCCTTAATTGGAACATGGTGCACAGAAATCAAACCTTTTTCATAGCAATCCCTCACAAAGTGATCTCTGATATCAATGTGCTTGGTTGTGGAATGTGAAACTGGATTTTTGATGATGTTTTTAGCTGCTTGATTATCTATCATGAGAGGAGTCTTTAGAGCAGTTACACCAAAATCCAGCAATTAATTTTCAAGCCACAGAAGTTGAGCAATGCAACTAGCAGCAGCAATATACTCAGCCTCTGCTATGGATGCTGAAACTACAACTTGCTTTTTGCTTTGCCAAGAGAATAAGCAATTGCCTAGAAACTGACATCCTCCTGATGTAGACTACCTTTTAGCATGGCAACCAGCAAAATCACTATCTAAATAACCTGAAAGCTCAATACTTACATTAGCAGGATACCAGATACCATGTATGGGAGCACCTTTTATGTATCCGAATATCCTTTTTGCAGCTATAAGGTTGGACTTTCTAGGTGCTGACTGGGATCTGGCACAGACACATTTTGCAAACATGATGTCTCGCCTTGATGCAGTTAGGTACAATAAAGACCCAATCATGCTTTTGTAAAGTGTTTGATCAACCAAGTCATCTTTATCATCAATAGTGACCAATTTTGAAGTGGCCATGGGTGTGCTACATGGTTTATAATCATTTCATATCAAATTTGTTAACAATTCTTTGACATATTTGCTCTGATGAATGAACATACCATTTTGCATATGCTTAAGTTGGAGACCAAGAAAGCACTGAAACTCACCCATGGCACTTATCTCAAACTCTGTTGTCATGAGTTCTCTAAACTCTTCACACATGGCATTGCATGTGGATCCATAAATGATGTCATTCACATAGATTTGGACAAGCATCAAATGCTTTCCTCTCCATTTTAAAAACAATTCTTTATCAAGTTTACCTCTTGTGAAGCCTATGGATAAGAGAAAGTTTGATAGAGTTTCATACCAAGCTCTAGGTGCTTGTTTTAAGCCATACAAAGCTTTATTAAGCTTGTAGACATGATCTGGATAAAAGGCAACTTCAAAACCAGGAGGTTGGTATACATATACCTCTTCCTTGATCTTACCGTAAAGGAATGCACATTTGATATCCATTTGATACACCTTGATGTTGTGGTTGGCAGGAAAAGCTAAGAACAATCTGATGGCGACTAGTCTTGCTACAGGAGCAAATGTTTCATCATAATCAATGCCTTCTTCTTGTCTATAGCCTTGAACCACAATCCTAGCTTTGTTTTTGACAACTATGTCCCTTTCATCTGTTTTGTTCTTGAAGACCCATTTTATGCTAGTTGGACATACATCTTGAGGCAATGGTACAATTTCACATACTTGTTATCTTTTGAATTGTAGGAGCTCTTCTTGCATAGCCTCTGCCCAACTTTTGTCTCTTAGTGCCTCTTGGTACTTGACAGGTTGTGTGAGAGATAGAAACCCAGCAAAAAGACAAATGTTTTGGGATTGACTTCTTGTGAACACCCCTTCATTGATGTTGCCAATAACTTGGTCTAGTGGGTGATTTTTAAGATAGATTCGATCTCCCTTGTATGGAACACTGGCATTTTGAGGTGAAGGCTGCAGATGGGAATCATCTGAGCTAACATCTGTTGGCAATTTTGAAGAGCCAACATCTGTTTGAAATGGAGGTAGAGGCATAGGTGGGATTGGGGTAAAAGTGGGCTGACTTTTATTCAAAGAAACTCGACTTTTGTCAATAATTGTTTAACTTGATGAGCTAGCAGAGGTTTAAGGATCAACAACAGTTGATGTTGTGGTGACAGAGTTTTCACTGTTGTTAATAACATCTGCTCCTCTGGTGGTGGAAGTGACTTTGTATTGTGGAATCATAATGTCAAATCCATAATCTTGATGAAGAAACTGTGGTGTACCTGCATGGTTAGTCTTGACAAACACATCTTCAAATGGAAATTTATCTAGATCAAACAACTCAGGAGGCTTTGCTGGGATTTTCAAAGAAGAAAGTTCACTGAACTTTACATTCTATGTCTCTTCTACATACCTAGTCCTTGTGTTAAACACTTTATAGGCCTCCGCAGTAGCTGAGTATCCCAGAAAATTACCACAATCTACTTTGGCTGCAAATTATGAAATGGAATCTTTTAAGTTTAAAATGAAACATGGGCAACCAAATATTTTGAAATAAAGATTAGTTGTTGGATCTTGTACAGAGTTTCATAAGCAGTCTTTTGATGTCTAGGGTTAATTAAAACTTTGTTTTGCACATAGCAAGCAGTGTTTACAGCCTCCGCCCAAAAGACAGTGGTAAACTTGAGTCTGCAAGCATGGTTCTGGCAGCTTCAATTAGAATTCTGTTCTTTCTTTCAACCACCCCATTTTGTTCTGGTGTCCTTAGGATGATGTATTACCTCATAATCCCTTTTGACACACAGAAATCATCCAACTCCTTATTTCTAAACTTTGTTCCATTGTCACTACTAAAGATTTTTACTGGTAAAAATTGCTTTTTAAGTTTTCTTACAAAATCCTGCAAAATACCTGAAATCTCATCTTTGGAGTGCAAAAGGTAAGTCCATGTAAACCTTGAAAAATCATCAATTATAACAAGACAATACCTCTTCTTTTTAAGGCGCATGATTTTAGCAGGGCCAAAGAAGTCCATGGGTAACAATTTTAACACGACTTGTTTTGGACTCTCCAATTGATTTATATTATGTTGTTTACCTTTTAAACATGAAACACAATGTTCATCACATGTGAATTGTTTTGATGGAAGACCTCTTACAAGACCTTGTTTAGAGAGTGTGGTGATAGTTTTGAGATTTGTGTGACCCAGTCATCTATGCCATAGTTTTGTCTCTTTGTTAGAGGCAACTGAGAATAG
This sequence comes from Scalesia atractyloides, assembly GCA_947069175.1. NCBI lineage: Eukaryota > Viridiplantae > Streptophyta > Magnoliopsida > Asterales > Asteraceae > Scalesia > Scalesia atractyloides. Next base: position 19,700,758 of record CAMTDV010000026.1, read on the forward strand.
ACAAGCATTAGTCATTGGATTATCTTTCAATATATCAACCACATACACATTGCCACTCATGTGAGCAACAAGTTGTGCTTGGCTCTTAGCTATGATTGTTTCAATCTTTTTAACCAGTTCTGGCCCAACAATCTTACAAGTTTTCTTAGTGAACAATGACCCATAGCCTTTGTCACTCATTTAAGACACACTAAGAAGATTAAATTTAAGATTATCAATAATATTGACATTTTCAAACTTGAGTTTCCCTGCTTCAACTGTCCCTGACCCCAACACCTTACCTTTTGAGTTGTTACCAAAGGATATATCACCGCCTCCATGTACTAGAAAATCTTTGAAAAGGGCTCTAAATCCTATCATGTGCTTGGAGCCTCCACTAACTACATACCATAAACTATCAAGGCAAGTAGAAGCACCCTGCACATCAGTAACATGTTAGTTTTGGTGAATGTCCAAAGCCAAAATGGCTTTGGATGGGGTCACACACATTTCAGCCTCAAGTCCCAGAGAATGGTCAGAGTTTTGAACAGCTTTTTGAAACATCTGTTGTGAACTATAACAACCCTCAAAAAGGTCCGACAATCATTCATAATTGAAACCCCAAATGTGCACAACGAGACCTAGCACGAAAAATCAAAAATAAAAGATATCACTACTTCTCGCGGGCCACGACAGACTTATAGGAGTTCGTCGCGGGGCGCGAGAGATAGGTAAGCCGCTGAAGACACGTGTGGTCCATGTGTCATCCATGTGTCAAGCCTACCCCATGACTCAGTACACCTATGCGCTAACTAAACCCTCTCGCGGGCCACGAGAGGAATACCCTAGCCTGTCGCGGGGCGCGAGACGCCCTAAAAACAACTATAAATTGGATGAGGTTTGGGCATTTCTATCAGCTCTTTTTCTTTTTTTTCTTTCGCTCTCTCGTTCTATCATTCTACTGCCAGAAATCCTAAACTGTGAAACTCTGCTCCGTAGTAAGTATTTTAACCTTGATCATGATACGATAATCTGTCCGATTGATTGAGACCGAGCCAGTGGATGTTTAAGTGCTGCATGAATAAGGCTATACTTTGTCATTCGTTATGAGTTTTGATCTTGTGATTATCGTTAAAGTGGAAATGAATTAATACACTAAAACTAGTTCCATTGTATCTAGAAAATAGAATTCATAACCACGGAGCTACTAAACCAGCAAACTTAGTGGTTAACTAAACTTAATGGTTAAGTAAACTTAATGGTTAAGTAAAGGTAATAGTTAAATAAAGTTAATGGTTAAGTAAACTTAGCAGTTAAGATAACTTAGTGGTTAAGAAAACTTAACAGCTAAGTAAGTTAATTAGTCAGTTAATTAATTTTAATAACTTAACCTTCGAATAGATATACATGAGGTAAATAACATCTAAATATGAATAAGTGGGGTAGGTAATGTATAAGGAAGTAATATCTAAGGAAGATTTATCTAAGTAAGGTTTATCTCAGAAAGATTTATCTAAGGAAGTTTATCTGAGGAAGGTTTACTTGAGGAAGATTTATACGGGGAAGGTTCAATAAGGGTAAGAAGTATTCCTTATCTATAAATAGAAAGCTTAGAATTCATTTTTCTTTGCTCATTTCTTCTATTCTTCTCTCTATACGTTTGTGTTCTAACCAATAATCAGTAATACGATATTTTGTCGGATCGATCCAGGAACCAACTAACGAATGCCAAAGTCTTGTCTGAATAAGACTATACTTTGTTGACTTACGTTATGGTTCCAATCTCGTGACCATCGTCAGGTTTGATATGGTTTTACACTAATCCGTATTCCACTCTGTTAAACTAACTGTTAAACTATCAGAAAACTCTGAACTATACACTTACAATCATAATAAATGATTAATTACCAGAAGCTTCAGAACTATAAAAGTAGATGCTTATTTATCTGAAGGCTTAGAATCAAGAGGCCTGTTAAGTCAAGAACTATAGACCTTCAAGGTGAGTCTTTCTCTTTTTCTCAACTGCTTTTGCAAAACCATAAATGTTTTACAAGTTGTATTTACAGTGATTAAGTTTTTGTATTTTGCAATTATTGCCGGTGTATGGGGTTTTGTATACATTACTTGATAAGCTTTACAATTGGACAACGGGTAATGAGTGATATGACCATAGTCACAGATCCAGTCGAGTGAAAAACACCGATTTGGGGTAATTCATAGATATAAACAAATGTAAAAACTCTTAATGTTTTAATTACAATAATGTGTCTTTTTGTACAAATGGAATGAATTCAGCAGCATTTCCTGCTGATAAAATGTTCTTAAACATGTTTCAGATGATTACAGTAGATCTGAATAAGAGTTGTGATACGGCATCGAAAGGCTTAAAGAAGCGGCTTATTTTATCAATTAAAATAAGAAACATTGTTTTATGTATTCGGGTTTGTCCTCTATTAAAAGATACCTTTGTAAAACATGGGTTTTATTCCCAATTGTTATATATAAACTTCTGGTGTTCCAAAACTCTAATAATTTTCCTAACTCACGGTCCTGATGGAATTTCTTCTGCAATGTTTTCAAAATAATCACTGGTACCACTTAACTGTTCACGGCTCCCGTCCAGGGTGTGGTCGGGGGTTGCGACAGAAGTGTATCAGAGCTAGGGCCGAACTGGTGGTTCCAGGTCCCGCGAGGACGCTGGACCCCTTAAAGGGGGTGGATTGTGATATCCCACATTGGTTGTGAATGGTAACGAAGGCTTCCTTATAAAGGGGCTAGATACCTTCACCATCATGACGCGTTTTAAAAACCATGAGGGGCGGGCGCCAAGGGCGTGCTGGCTGCCAAAGCAGACAATATCATAGTGCGTTTATGCTGGGTTGTTACAGATGGTATCAGAGCCACAGGTCTAAGCAAATATGTGTTGTAAAAATACCTAAGCTAAATGAAAGAGTTAGGAAACTTCTATTAACTGGTTGCACATAGGATAGTATTTAGACTTGAACATAAGAAAAATGCCTTAATATAAACTCCAGGATAAGTTAATTACTTGCGTAGATATAACGTGATGGGTATTGGTATGCCGTAAGAATGATGACTAGAACATTGAAAGTACGGTAAATAAGCGATAACACTTTGCCACTGTTATCTCTTGTTTATTGGTGCTACTCGGTTCTGGAATATGATCTATCATCTTAATACTAATTTCCTTATTTCTTTATTGAAAGCCTTAATAAAAGATGCACCATTAAAGTCATGATTTGAGAAAATTCTGTTTATGCGAAGTACAATGATAACTACCTCTCCGACAAGACTGGGTATGGTGTGGTAGACTCTCCATCCTGTCCTGGTAAGATGGGGTTGCCTCTCCGGCGAGACCAGGTAAGATGGGGTATATGTTATGTTAAAAAGTTACAAAATTCCCAAAACGATGCCATGGCCTGATATCTGACCTATTTCTGGAAATATGAACCTGTTAAATACATTAACCTTATGAATGGTATGTATATTACAGTATATGAGACATATGATTATATAGATACGTATGTGTGTGTGTGTATATATATATAAGAAAGTCCAAAGACCATAATGATTGACAATTTAGGATGAATCATGAGCATGTTTGTTAATGATAATTCTCGATTTCTTTATCATGAACCTCTCGTATACATTCCGATATCGATCACTATTCCTTGTGATCATCTGTCTCGTAACTCGCGCGACAAGATGAACGATGGAAACCCTTTAATTGGGATGCCATCAAAAGTATAAGAATTTCCAATGCGTTACCTTAGATTTTCAACGCTGGAAGGAAACTTGTAACTAAAAGTTGTGCTAGGCACAAAACGTATAACTAAAACTTACGCTAATAAAAGTAATTCTACTTTGATTAAATAACTCTTGAGAAGATGAGAGTAACCTACGACTAGATACACTTACAAAGACTTTCTTCGCATGTAATCCTACTAAGATTGTCAGTAATAAAGGAGTTGTTACGGCAATACGTGGGCTACAAAGGACTAAGTTTTCTTAACTATTAGTAAATACGCTGAGAAGGATGAAGTAATGTATGCTTCAATAATAAGGCATTAAGATAGTGAGACCCGATCTTCGAAACACACAATCAAGACATATGCCATGAAATGGAAAAAAGGAAATTGTGTCTGCTTCCTAAAAAGAAATGAATGGCAACAAAATTCCCAAATCACCAAATGATTGTCTATGAGATCTGTGATCTGAAAATGGCAATCAGACTAGAACCCATTAGCAATATATGGCCGATCAATGAGTTCATACCTGGAGACAAGAAAGAATAACGTGGAGCCATATACGTTTCCATTGGGACGTAAATCATATTCGTCAACATTTTCTGAAACTGACACAGACATCTAAAAACAGGACAAAAACAACCGAAAATCCTAAGAGGAACAAGAAGGCATTGTTCTCACAGCATAAGAGGCAACAATGATTCCTGACCTGATTGTTGGTACATTTCTTGTACATGATGTTGACTCGAAAAGTATTATTTAACTCTAGTGCGAACCAAAGTTTTATAAATACTAAGTTCTGTCAAGCAATCAATCTTTAATCAAACGTAGGCAAGTCTGGAACCCCACCAATATCCGTCGAGTACTTCGGGAAGAAAAGATGAAATTGCTAGGATGCAAACTTAGTTCTACTTTACTTCATATGAACCTTGCTGGATTTGATGTAGTGATTGTAATATCATCCAATCATGCTCAAATCTTAAGTAAATCAAAATTCTATTGAGATTCATAAGCCAACAGGAGAAGTGATCATAATTCAAGGAGAATTTGAGTACTTATTCAAGAAAACCTACGAGAAAGGATTTTCGAAGAAGCTCATTAAACTAAGTATATGATGCATCATGGAAGTGATAGGAGGTATCAAGGTTTGAATAAGAATTACTGATAGATAGGAATGAAAAAGGATGTAGCAAGTTATGTTTCTAAGTATTTAATTTGTTAGCGAGTTAAAACCGAACATTTGAAACCTTTAGGTTTACTTCAACGATTAGAAATGCCAATATGAAAATGGGATTGATAACAAATGGATGTTGTTACCAAAATTCCCAAAACAAATTGTAACCACACAATCTGGGTAATTGTGGATCAACTAACTGAGTCAACTCATTTCTACCAATGAAGGAAACCTTTAGTATAAAACGCTTAGTTAAGTTGTATGTGGATAAAATAGTCTCATAGAATTCCCTTATTTATTTTATCGGATCGTGATAGTCATTTCACTTCTCATTTCTGAGAAAGTTTTCAAAAAACCAGGAAAACTGAACTGAATCTAAGTACAACTTATTATGAGCAAAATAAAAGAAAAATACAAACATAGGAGGATATGTTAAGTACATGTATGATAGGTATTGTCTAAAGTAGGACGATCATTTGCCACTCTCCAATAAAGAAATAGTTATCATACAAGTATTAATGTTGCTCCATTTAAAGCACTTTATGGATGAAAGTACCATCTAGTATGTTGGGCATGAATAGGAGAAAAGCAACTATCAGGCCATGAGATCGGCAAACCGTTAGAATTTCAAATCGGAGAAAAATGCTACTAAAATTCTCTCCAGAGTCACAAGAAGAAATAACAAGTATACATGAGTTGTTCACGTATACGACTTAAGGAATGCCTAGCTGACGAATCTTTAGTCGTACCTCTTAAAAGAAATAAAGTTAAATGAAAAGTTAAAATTCATTTACAAGTCGGATATAAGAATCTCAAAGCATAGAGATTAGCTATGGTCAAAAAGAGGACTAGAATATACAAAGATCGGAAATGAAGCGAAAGTATCCCTACTTATTCCAGTGAATCTCGAGGACGAGATTTAAAACTAGGTAGGGAGGATCTAACAATACTCAAAAAGGTCCCACAATCATTCGTAAAACCCAAAATGCACACGACGAGAACCAGCACGAAAAATCAAAAATAAAAGATTTCACTACTTCTCGTGGGCTGCGACAGACTTATAGGAGTTCGTCGCGGGGCGCAGAGATAGGTAAGCTGTCGGAGACACGTGTGGGCCACGTGTCATCCACGTGTCAAGCCTCCCCTATGACTCGGGACACCTATGCCCTAGCTAGACCCTCTCGCGGGCCACAAGAGGGATACCCTGGACTGTCACGGGGCGCGAGACGCCCTAAAAACAGCTATAAATTGGACGACACTTGACTGTTCACGGCTCCCGTCAAGGGTGTCGTCGGGGGTTGTGACATAAACCATTTCCTGTCAGATGATTATAACCATGAGGATGCTTGTTTACCCTTGGTTTTGATGGTCTTTTGTAGATCTCATAACTAAGAGTTACACTCTTATAAGTTGGTTGGCTATATCATCTTGGAAATTTGTTTGCTAGGGGTGCATCTGTTACATGAACCTCTCTAGGAACATAGGTTATATTAAATTGTTTTATAACAAATGCTTCGACTGGGACAAAGGTCTGTTTGGAATTTTCTTTTCCAAATTTACCCTATGAACTCTCAAGTGTTTTTGTTTTGTACTCATTTCTTTTGACATCAAAATTTTTGAGATAAACAGACTCTTGAGTTTTATGATTTTTCTTTCCACATATGATACAGTGAGGTGCATCAACTATCACACTTGTCTTGTTTATGTTATATGCTTTTAAGAATGTCTCACTCATCTGACTATGTAGGTTTGAATTGATATTTTTCAATCTCCTCAAAAGTTGAGGATCCTTCTGGTCTTTTGAAAACAATTTTCTTATCATTAGGTTCAGTGAGTTTAATTTCTTGACCAGCTAAGTTTGTTGGAATAATTTCAACCAAACCATAATCATTTACAACAGTGTTTTGATAAACTTGGTCATTTTTCGAAAACCTACACCAAATTTTACATTGCTTTTGCTTTGTGATTCTGACATCAACTCATAACCTTTGCGTGATTCTACCCATTTTTCATATGTGATCTAAATAGATTCAAACTCCTTTTTACAACTTTGATATTCCTCTATCATAGTTTGGAGTTGATCTTTGGTTATGCTTAATTCATGTTTGAGACTGTTGATTTCACTTTCTTTTTTATACAGTTTGGATTTTAAGTCTTTTGCAAGTTTTTCAAACTTTCATCATCTAAGATCTTGTTTCTAAGATTTTCATTCACCTCTTTAATGTTAGCAAAAGCAGTCTAAACATAAGTCTTTAAGGACTTGAGGTGATACCTTAGCAGCAGCCATCATGGCACAATCACACTCTCCCTCACAAACACTGGAATCACATAGGTCTGACAGAAGATCTGTTTTTTTACCAACCTTCTCTTCACAATTTTGTTCTTTACTAACCTTTTCTTCTTAAACATCTGCTGCAACATTTTCATAAACCTCATCAATATTGGACACCACTTCCTCAGACTCAACCCCTTCCAAAATAGTATCTAGTGCCATAAAACAAAAATCATTAGTTTTCTTTTCAGAATTGGCAACTAGGGCAAAATTTTCATCACTTAGTTCTTTAGGTAAGTTACTCCAATAAACAAAGCCTTGTGTAAAGAAGCTCTATTGACTAGTCTTTGCAGGAGCAGAGGTTTGTGTAGCTCTGGTGCAGGTTGTACTTGAACCTGAGGAACTAGGGCTTGAACATATTGTATATGACGAACAGTGGTTTAGACATACTGAACTGGAATAGTGGTTGCAGGGTGTGCAAAGTGAGCAGTGTTTTGCATGTGTGGAGCAGGGGTATATTGGGAATAATGGATAGTGTATTGAGCGTTTTGGGGTCTAGGATTTGGATGTGTCACAATAGGACCACTTGTTTGGCTCTTGCATTCTCTAGCAAAATGACCTAGCCTATTACACTTATAACACTTGATTTTAGATTTATCCAACCCAACTTTTAACCCCCCATGCAACCCTGGAAATTTTCTACCAGTTCTCTTGTAAAACTTACTAGTTCTGACACTTAGCAATGCAATTTGATGCAAGATGTCCATTTCTTCCAAATCAGTGGGGTCAAAATGTTGAAGATCATTTAACTCAAAAAAATAAGTTGCCCAGAAACTTGGTTTTCCCTGTTTGCTGTAAAAGCATAATTGGTTGAGTAAAAATCAGAGTTAAAACCTCCACCAGATGTTATGTCAATAAAATGATCATAACTCTGATCCTTACTTCCACAAGAGGTTTCCTCTTTACCAAAAAGTGTTGTACTACCAAAAACATAGTAATCAGTAACTTCCTGACTCTTGAAGCTTCTTTTTCTGGTTAAGCTCTCTTTCATAAATCAAGAACCTACAATGAAGTTGAGTCAAACTCATCTCTTTGAAACCGACAGAGTTTCTAGTTACAAAAGCAGTAGTGTCCCATTTATCTGGTAATGATCTAAGAAATTGGCTATTCAAAGTTGACTTAGGATAATTAACATTTACCAGTTTTAATTCACTTATTAGACAACTAAACCTTTCGAACTGCTGAGTTAATGATTCACCTTTAACATGACAAAATGTTTAATACTGCTAGTTTAAAACTTCATGATTTTTTTCAATGACCTACTATGTCCCACCGAATTGTTCCTTCAAAGCATCCCACAACTCCTTTGCATTGATGCAATGCAACAGGCCAGCATAGATATCATTTGGCAAAGCTGTAGCTACGATACTAAATGGCTTTGCGTCTAGCTCGATTTTCTAAAAATCTTGCTCAGAGTAGTTTTCAAGCTTTTTAGGGACTTGAACTTTTGGGTCTTTAGCACTCGGTACCATCGAAACATGAGGTCCAAAGATAACCGATTTCCAGCAACTCGTATTTTGTTGTGCAAGTATGTGACCCATCCAACGTTATCAGATGTTATACTCCGATCTGACAAATATCAGAGGTTTGTACATGGTGCCAGTGTTGTGTGGATCTTGTGGATTTTGAGACATTTCTGATTGTCTACAAACATGTTTTTGTTTAAAATTACTTTGAACGTAAATAAACTTTTACTCTGTTTTCAATACAATGAACAAATGAATCAATAGTGAGGGCTGATTTATTTATATCAAATTGATTATAAGATCAAATTTGATTGACCAAGCTCTGGTACAAATTGTTAGGATTTGAGTTTAAGTGTTGTGACAGTTTAAAGATGGAAATCAATGGAAGATGATAAAACAAAGATGATAAATGCAGCGAAAATGTAAACTTGTAAATCACAATAATGAGGAGAATGTTTTGATCAACATGCTTTTATAAATTTGATTTACGTATGCATGAAAGATATATAAACTCCCCCTTAGCCTGATCACTCTGATTTGTTCGTACAAGAAATGTCAAGGAGAAGTGATGAATAGAACAGTGCATGCATTGTTCTATTTATAGTACAAAGCAAACCATTGTGGAATCTAAGCTGATGTCACCTTGACAATGACATCTAACAACCTAACAAACTCTAACATCTGCTAGGCTAAAACACTGTTACATTGAAATATATAAACTCTGTTGATCCAGCATCTGTTGAAGGAACCTCTGATCAACTTTAACCTTTGTTGGTCCAACAGAGCTTTGCTTTAGCAATCCTTATCTTCAATAGCAGAGTTTCTCTTTAACAGACATTAGACATTGAGCAAAGCTTGTCTTCAACAGTTCTTGACAGACTTTTAGCTTAACAGAGCTTTGAGTAACAGATGTTGATGTCTTTGCCTTTGGGGAACATATATATTCAAACCACTGTTATTGATGATCAGATGTAATAGGTCATTTTGGCTTTCCAATCATCCGCCCTTTTGTGAGGTCCACTAGATCCAACAGTTAGTAATAAAGTTTTAGTTACTGTTTGTTCAGCTTTTTCTTTTAATACTCTAACGTGACCCATCATTAATTTTTGGCGTTTGTATGAATGACGTTTAGATAAAGATGAAGTTTCATCTGGAAGGGACTGATATACATGGCTCATAGTTTAATGGCGTTTTATGCATGAGTTTGGTGTTTTGTATTACAGAAGTCAAAAGACCCTTATACCCTTAATGAAGCGCCCCCACCTAATAAAGTTGATGTTATTTACGAAAACGTCACCGTGCCAATCTAATCTATAGATTCTTTGATCCAACGGATGAGAGGGGTTCTCACCGTTTTCACACTTATAGGCATTTTCTCTAAATTCTGCTCTAAGGGGATGTACCTAGGGTGTGGGGATATATATATATATATATATAACACCCTAGGTACATCCCATTAGGCTTATCTCCACACCCGCTTACATGACGGATCATCCTTTAAGGATTAACCTCCTCTACACTCGATAGTCTAATTGTTAATTAATTATTTATAATTTTATTAAAGATTGAAAATTAAAGTGTAACTAAGTTGAGATAATAAGTGTTTTTGAAAGACTAGTTTGGTTTTATTTTAGATTGTAACTTATTCATGAAAGAAAAAAATAGTTTTTGAATATTTTAAAATGCTATTGTCTTATGTAGTATATATATATATATATATATATATATATATATATATATATATATATATAATCTTAGAATCCTGTAGAAATGGTCTTTTTCGTGAGAAGTGTGAGAATGCATAAGAATCGACATGTAAACATTATGTTCTAGACTTAAGCATGCTGTTTTGGGATGTTTTGGCAACAAATAACAATGTTAAACACAATGTAATGATTATAGACTTAAAACTTAAAACACCATACCAAGAATGTTAAGAAGTGTGTTTTAGTTGTGTTTTAAATTTCACGTCCATAATATGTTACATTGTGTTTTAAATTGTCAAAACAACCCAAAACATTATGCTTAAGTGCAAAACATGATGCTTACATGTTAATACCTATACATTTTCATATTTTTTACGAAAAATATGCTTTTTACAAAAACCTCACTATATATATATATATATATATATATATATATATATATATATATATATATATATATATATATATATATATATATATGTATAGCTTGGATTAAATTTTAAATTGAATTGAAGATTATAAATTCGTATTAGAATATGATTATTTGATATGAGTTTAAAATCGAGTAAAATTTTGAATTTATTCGAATTAAATGCACAAACACCCCACCCATACCCTGCTTTGGAGTTGTAAATAGGTAAACATTTGTTAAATTTGATTAATTTTAGCACACTTGGTTAAGAGCGGCATATTCCCCCAACGATTAGAAAGTCGGCAATGGAGAAAGACGGCGGCGGAACGGAGGATTTGAGCTGTGCCGGTGATGGCGATGACGGGAAGAAGTGCGGAGACAGAGTGAAGGGGCCATGGTCGCCTGAAGAGGACGCCATTCTTAGTCGATTAGTCGCCAATTTCGGTGCCCGTAACTGGAGCCTCATCGCCCGAGGAATTCCTGGCAGATCGGGCAAATCCTGCCGTTTGAGGTGGTGCAATCAGCTTGACCCTGCTGTCAAACGCAAACCCTTTACTGGTCAGTCATTCATTCATTCATTCTCTCACATTTTACATATTCAATTATTGAATACTCGTATATTTAGCTTCTGTCTTTTATCCATGTATAAGTATTAATCAAATTAGACACTAAACGGCTTCATTTCTACTGATTTAAAGTGACAACTGTGAAGTCATAGCGTGTGATATCCAAAACTATTGAACTAAATTCCTTTATGATCACCAATTCAGCCAAAGAAGCTTGAATCTTCTCTTCGAAATCTGTGTCGTGTGGGATAAACAAGGAGTCAGCTAAATCTGTTGTGTTTGCAAACTTGAAATGAAGTTTCCATATCATAAAACAGAAAGAAACATAAGTGGTCAACCAAACCCCATGTGCAGCCACCTTAAGATATCTTAGTTTGACATTTTGAGAATCAAAATCGTCGCTGTGTGCCCTACCTCCAAGGCTCCAACTGAATTAAGCACTCGGAATGCAAAAACAGGATTTGCAAAAGCAGTCCTTGTTGCCTTGCCTTGTACTAAGAGGCCACATATATAACTCTTGAGTTGAAGTTATACAAACCCTCAGTTGTCCACCAGCACTAACAAAGATCTTATTCAATAGAAACAAAAGCAGGATGAATAAGGGTTATAAAAGCAACTAGTTGCAAGCTAGGGCCTAGGAATGACGGTCATTGCTTAAATACATGACTACAAACATATATGTATACATATGCAGTGGTTATATTTAGAGGGTGTGTGAAGGTGACGCCCTCGCACACACATAAGAGAAAGGGTGTGTTAGAATTCCCATTTTACCCCTCTTACTTTCTTAACTTAAGTACAGCAAATCATGCAATATGTACAATGGTTGTTAACTTACATGTGATTCTAAATTGAACGTTTCTCTATATGTGTATAAGCTTATTATTACACTTTAAGTGGTTGATTTTTAACAGTCATCTAGCTGAGCACATCATGTTTACATGCGGCAGATGAAGAAGACCGCATTATACTGTCAGCTCACACGGTTCACGGAAACAAATGGGCATCAATCGCAAGGCTGTTGCCAGGAAGAACCGATAACGCTATTAAGAATCACTGGAATTCAACACTGAGGAGAAGAGGTGGCAAATTCAGTACGTTAGGGTCCACTGCTACTAATATTAACATTAGGGAGGATGCTGACAGATCAAAAGCATCGTCTGAAGAAACTCTATCATGTGGGGAGGGGGATGTGAACTCATTGAAGTGTGTTGATGTCACTTGCATCAATGATCATAATAATAATGAGCAGGCGCCTGCTATGAACCTTTTCCGTCCTAAGGCCCGTGTTAGTGCATTCAACGTGTATAACGACGCTCAGCAAACAAAAGCAGGAGATTTTGGGATGGTAAGAAGTGAAGGTGAAGGGTTAGTCCCACATCGATGTGGGCATGGTTGCTGTGATGGTGACGGTTCAAGCGGAAGTGGTTTGCTGGGGCCGGAATTTGTTGATTACGCGGAGGCTCCTTGTGGTTTTCCGAGTCATGAATTGGCTGCCTTAGCCACTGATATAAGTAACATTGCTTGGGTTAGAAGTGGGTTAGAAAACAGCAGCATTGTAAAACCGACAACAAGAGATAATGAGCAGTTGCGTTTGGGTATGCTTTCTCCTGTGCCTCTCAGTTGGCAGCCTTGTTTCCAACCGGCAAATGTGATATGAAGTAATATTAGTGTTGAGACAGACTTGTTAGTTTGGTTGTGTTTTTGTGACGATGATGTATGGGAAATTGTGTTTGAATGATGATATTGATTGTTTTACGACGTAAGAGGATCTTTCTACAAACGACCTAAAGAATGAAAACGATATAATAATCATTTAAAAATCCGTAAAAACCCGTTTAGATTGCAGTTTTAGTGTCAACAACTTGGATGAAATGAAATGGAAGTGATGCGGATGGATGCATCATGTAATTGTTTGTTTTGTTACTCGACGTTTATCTGAATTGGATTCTGTTTTTACCCACTCTAAAAGGTCAAATATTTATGTCATGATGTTTATGTGAAGTCTGTAATTGGAACGAGGATGTTTGGTTTGTGACATTATATGTTTGGTTTATTCTGCTTTCCACATTCCCTTTGAACTGATGCTTGCGTAAAGCAACAGTACAAACCAATCTTTCCAGATATCATCCATTGTTATAAAATAAACATTTTGCAATCCAGGCAACCATCATCCATTATTATAAGATAAACATTTTGCAATCCAGGTAACCATCATCCATTATTAGAAAATAAACATTTTGCAATCCAGGCAACCATGACTTCTAGTCGAGCCGATCCAAGTTGAGCTCGAGCTTGTGTTTGAACTTAAACGAGCCAACTCGGCTCAACTTGTTTATCATATCGAGCTGAAAAGTCAAGCTCGAGCTTGGCTCGTAAAATATTTGAGCCAAATCGCCTGCTTGTTAATTTTTTTTATTTACAAATATCTATATGTATTAATTATATTATTCTAAATCGCCTGCTTGTTAATTTTTTTATTTACAAATATCTATATGTATTATTTATATTATCCTAATATTTGAAAGATCGAAAAACATATTAAAAGTATCATATGTATAAATTTTGTTTATTTTCCATGTTTGTATACATTGGTAATTAAACTTATAATGTTAACATTTCAACACCTCCCATGTATTTTTTTACTTAAGTACAATTAAAATTAAAATTAATTTATATAAAATAAAATAAGCCGGCTTGCGAGCTCACTAGCCGAGCGAAGCTGGCTCGTTTACAACCGAGCTTTTTTCAAGCTTTTATCGAGCGAGCTGCGAGCTTTTTGAACGCCTCTTTATGACTTGAATAACACTATTGTCTCTCCCTTATCAGTGAAAGCTGGTGGAAGGGGACTCATACATATACTATTGGCATTACCATGATAAAATTCAGAAACAAACCAAATAACAAATGCTAATCAAAGAACATGAAAATCCATAATACAATGAATAGAATCGAAAACAAAAACAAAAACAAAAACACAATTTCACATCACTATAAACTGTCGAGCACGTCACCACCATGTACATTGTTGCTATCTTCGCTAACTTTCCCATTTGCGGGACTTCTCAGCAGCCTCTGTATCAAACATCCATTATTAACTTATACGTCAACTGTTTTCTACTTGATGAATAAGGAATACACACAAAAAGACATGTTAATATATATAGTTACATACCCGATCTGCTGCAGGATCATTGACAAGCTTAACATGATCGTCTTTCATCCGCACATCTTTGGTCAATGGTAAGACAGCTCCTAGACTACGCTCAGGCATCTCTGCAAAAGTTCAAATTTCATTTGTACTATGTTTAAATATTAAAATCACATACACTGGTAAATATGGTTTCTACTTCTAGTCGCCAACCTGTCAACTTGCAGTCAACGAAGAAAACCACCAGATTTACAGTGTACCTGAAATATGTTAAATACTCATAGCTATTAGTGTGTGTGTATGTGTGTGTGTGTACATGGTCAAGACAAGTAGTATAAATGTTGCAATGTACCAGGCTACAATCACATCAACAGTGTAATGCTTACGAGAAGCTATAATTAGCAAACTCTGAACCACTACGATTACCCAAGCGCATTGCTTTATAAATCTACAACATAAAAGAAAGATGTGTCAACAAAAGTAATAGACACAATAGCAGCCGATAGTATATCAAGAGAACTATGAAGCCTAAAAAGTGATGTTTTAAGCCCATTCAAAGGTGTTTCATCAGCAATGCTATTCCTCAGAAACAATGGATGAAAGATTCACCTTTTATATGTGCATGCACTAGTATTCAAAGTCAAAAGCAATGAGTGAATTAATTTTTAAGATAGCTGGTCACTACAGTAACCTATATTTAATTAACTGTTAACTACACACACACACACACGAGTACATTATATTCAGTCATTACCTCCGCGTTCCATATTTTTGATATGTCCGCACAAATACTAGAGAGAAGATCATATGTGACGAGAATATCAAATCGCCACATCCATAAAGCACACCACGAGGAACTGCAGGTGTAAAAGTGATAACATATATATACACAACTTAACCTTAATGACAGGCAAAAGAACAGTGAGAAACAAAGAGAAAACGAATTTTACTGAATACTAGAACTTCAAGAGGATTGTCTGGACGAGGCAGCGTTGCAAGCCGTGAACCCTGCAATAAAGATAACAACATGCAGGCTATATTTTATTCTACACAGATATTAATTGAATAACAAACTAAAATTTTCCAGACCATGGTCATGTACCTCTCGACAATGGTAATTTGGACCCGGAAGTTGAGTCGAATAGAATGTAATGATCCGAAGAAATTGGCAAGCCTGTAATGTAATAAATGAAGTTGGTTGATACCATACATGCGATATGTAAATTCATTTAATGCACAAATATTAATGATCTGCTGTGTTGGCTATACTCTCATTCACCAAAATCAATCACTTTTATGGATTATGCTCTTCTCAACAAGAGACTCCAAACATGAGAACAAATTACTACTTACAACTAAAAATGCGAGGACCCTGCACCATATTAGAACAGTGTAGATCTTTTTGGTCTTGAATATGAAAGGATGGAAGGTCCACTGCATCAGAAGACGAGTTAGACAGAGACGACAACGAACTGATGTGTAATGCATTATACTTACCAAAACAAAAGATAGAAACACGAAAGTAAAAACAGTCTCACTGACGTAAGCTCTCTCTTGTCCGAGCTCCTAAACAAATAGACTAAGCATATCATTGATAAAGAAGATAGAGACAAGTGGTATATTAAGAGAGAGAGAGACATACAGGAAGTAGAAAGAAGCCGGTGTCCTGGAGAACGGGCCCGGGGCGATGAAGATAGTGGACTCCTCGAGCTGCCAGCCCATGAATATACTGAACAAATATAATATCATCATCATCTTAAGAAAACAAACCAAATCGCAATAGCATATATAGATATAGATATAGAGATTATAAAATGAAAAGGAACGAGACCTGGCAAATTAAACCGGCGAGAATATACTTCCAGTTGTCCGCCAGAAGATTGAATTCAGTTGTGGTTTCTGCAGAAATTCTTTTCCATAGCTTTTGAAAAAGAGATGGAAGCAGATCAACAACAACAAAAATAATAAAATTATTGTTTTGTTTAATAATAATAATAATAATATGGGTGAATGGAGGGATGGATACCTTTGAAGCCTCGCGACCGATGTAAAGCGACATCGTTTGATCACATTGCCAATGCCATATGACGCCAGCAACCAAACATCGCCAGAAATCGATGGAAATAAGTAAATTCGTAAAAGTATAGGGGAATGGCTGCTGGTGTAGATTGAGAATTCTCGCTCAAATGTTTTCTGAAACGCGAGTTGAAGACGGAGACGGTTGAGATTGAAAAAGGGGCTTTTATTTCCTCAACAATCCCTCCCTTGTGTTTCCTTTTCGGACCCACTTTTTCTCTACGTGTCCCTCGGGCAATACATATTAGGTTCCTTTTTTATATTTGAAGATGAGATTTGGATTACTGCTAAAACCTGGCTCATTGGTATTCTTATCAAGGGTTGGCCTAGGAGAGTTACGTCATTTCGAAGGTTCGTTGGGATAATAAGACGGTTAATTGTACCTATGAATTATATAGTACCACATCAAGAAGATGATATCAAAACTCACTTTGCTTAGTAAAAAAAAGAGTAAATTGCACAAAACATCTTTTATGTTTCCTTAAACTTGCAGGTTCCAGCCTTAATGTTTAAAAGTTGCTAAAAACAACCTTTAAGTTTATTTTTGTTGCGGGTTCAATCCTTTACAGCTAACCACGTTATTTTCTTCAGTTAAGTTCCCTCACATGATCAACCAAAATGACGAATATACCCTCACATGTTATGCATGTGAGAGGACTTAACTGAAGAAAATAACGTGGTTAGTTGTAAAGGATTGAACCCGCAACAAAAAAAAACTTAAAGGCTGTTTTTAGCAACTTTTAAACATTAAGGTTGGAACCTGCAAGTTTGAGGAAACATAAAGGATGTTTTGTGCAATTTACTCTAAAAAAATGTGATAGGGAAATTTCTCCTTCTTTATTCTTCATTAAAATCGCAATATGATGACGTTTTCATATAATTGTTGTTATCACTCCTTTTAAATGATTCCCGCTCAGCGTGAATGTTTTATTTCCTCTCATTTAAACCATGGGATGTGATTTGTATATATAATCTTATATAGGCAAAAGTCAACAAACCCTCTTAACTTCAGTTGGTTCCGCCTTTGATGTGTTTCAACATTTATAGGTCTCATCATTAAATCTAAACCGATCACTTTCAAATGTAATAATCAACAACCAAAAGCATAATTATAGAGGTCATCAAATACATATAAAGAACTCATTTTCTTTCTTGAGATGCACCCACACCACATTTTATAACCTTGGAACCGAAAGCCCTAACTAAAGATAGAATTCCAAATGTGATGATATGACCCTTTAGTTTAAACTAAGAGTAACAGAAACATTTAAGAAAAATGAAAAGTAATAACGAATTACCGATTCATCATAAACATATCCTCAACCATTTCTATGTTTGAAACCCTACTTAATATCTCAATTTGTAAATGACAATAATGAAGACTGTCAATCAACACCCACCGCTCATAACTTATAGGTCTCTTATCTTTATTTTGATCAATTTTCAAGTTACTGATTTAATTTTCATGATGCACGTCTATGTTTTTAATCATTAATAACACATATGAAATAACACAACTAAACCCTATACAGCAAAAAAACAACTTAAACATTATCTTATACTTTATAAATTTCTTCACGTTTCATCCACAAAGTAGTTTTTAAAAGGGTACATTTAACTTGTTAAATTTTCTTGTTTATGATTTGAATTTCCATGGTATAAAGGAATTTTCACGAGGAAAGGTAAATTTTATTTTTTATTTTTTTCAGACGGTCAGTCCGGTAGGAAGGTGAATTAAATCTTCTCCTCTCGGGACTCCCCACCTCCTCTCTGTTAAAAGGTCGAGTCCTTACGCAATTCATCAATTCATCGGATGATTGCGGACTCAGTTGTACTTGTTAGCTGTATAAAAGCATAAAACAAACAATAGAAGAAGCTTGCCCAAGCTTCTATCTCTTGTCTACAAACAAGAAAGTTAGAAGTAAGCAGTAATTTCCGTATTTAAATGACGTGGAGGTGGAACCCAAAACCTGTCCAAACAGAGAGAGAAAGAGGAGAGAGAGATCCTCTTCCTCCACCACCACCACCGCGAGACGCCGTCGTAAAGCAATACGCCGGTGCCTCCCTCCTTGAATAAAGATCTGCTCGTTCGGGGGGCAATGGGCAGCAAAAAGGTCTTCTCCCTTCACGTGATTGTGGTATCATTAGCCATCGCTTACATTTACTTTTCAACTCTTTTCGTATTCCTCAATCAATGGTTTGGCCTCCGTTCGTCTCCCGGCATCATCCATGCCCTCCTCTTCACCGCCCTTGCCCTCCTGTGCATCTGCAACTACGCCCGTGCCATGTTCACCGACCCCGGCCGTGTCCCACCCTCCTTCGCACCCGACATCGAGGACCCCCATCACCCCATCCATGAGATTAAGCGAAAGGTATCATTTCATTTCATTCCATTCCATTCTCTCTCAGGGTTTTGTGTCAACAACAGAAGGAATTGGAATTGAATCTAAATCCCTTGAAATCTTATCTTCAAGTAGTGATTTTAAGTCATTTAGATCCAATTCCATTCCAATTCCTTCTTTAGTTCAAACGAAATATACATTTCAATTCCATCTGGATTCCATTCAGTATCATTTCATTTTCAGGGTTTTATTGTATGGAATATAATAGTTTCGTTTCTTTAGATAATTAAGAGTTTACTGCCCGTAGGTGTTTAACATACCAATGACGTACGTTTGGATATTTCGTGCTTTAGATCTTTACTCATTAGCTTGTTCAAATAAACTGTGTATGCCCCCATTGTACATTAGCTACCTCATAATAAGATAACCGAAAATAGTGACTAAATTAGTTAACTTTTTTCTACTCTAAGAAGGTTATATGATAAACGCCTTTCTCATTTATTGAGTGACAGTTCTACCTCAAGTCGTGAATAGACTACATTCATCACCATAAAGAATTGCTTATTAGATCATCGGTACCTTGTTTATTCGGATACAATGTTGTTGGTTTCTTTTAAACCCATTGTCACGAAGAAAATTGCCCGTCTTTTTGTACAGTGCCTGCCTTAAGCCACTAGGAAAATCGTCTTACCATGCCTCATCCCTCCGCTGTCATAAGCCTTATTTATTTAAAAGAAAATGTTTTTGGCAGCCACTTTTTTTCATCATTGATCTTGCCAATTCGACGGCAGTTTAATTCTATCCCCTTTTTTTTGTTTGTTCTCGCAAAATGTAGTCAATGCCATAGAAAGAAACTTGCCGTTCTTGACACGTTTACTTGCTTTTCACTTTGCTGCTCTACCGTTGCTTTCAACTTCTTTGAATTTCTTAGAACGATCTAACTAAGAAATATATCCAGTTCGTGCGGCCATGAAAGAAGAAAGTACTTACTTAACGGCTGCCATGAAAGAAGGAAGTCTTTGCTTAACGGCTAATGGTTCAGATTTCATTGGTCCACATAAGCTAGCATGGATAAGTTCCACTACTTGAGTAGCACGTTTTGACTTTCCAGTTGAAAATGATTTTTTTCGCGTGCTTTCCAAGTGCATATCCCTTTTATGCCTATGATACCAACGTCATGGTTGACCTTGTATCATTAGAATACATCCTATTTGATGACATGTGAGGATGACCAATCAGTAATCTTATTTTATATCACACATTTTCTATCATCATCAAGCACACTACTGAATAATAGGATTCAAGAAATTTTTGAAGTATGTATTCATCATGGCTTCGATTAGCGATTGACAGGAAACGGTAAAAGCTTTGATAAGTTATAGGGAGCGTTTAATTTGATCAATTAGTTTTATGTTGTGGGGAAAAAGTTAAATATATTTTTGAAGGATGCTCTGCCTTTCGTTAGAGATTGATTGCACCCTACCCTAACTCTTTAGAGTTTTCCTTTTTTTTTCTACTTTTTATTTATTAAATTTATGTAAGGACTTTATGGACATCTAAAAATTGTCAACTGTGTAAGATCATGATCCCATCTGTTGACAAGGTATATTGTAAAGATGGTTCGGAGGAAATTTCGTGAAAGTATGCATGCTTACGTTGACGATTCCGTATGTATGTTACTTGCAGGGTGGGGACTTGAGATACTGCAAGAAATGTCGTCTATACAAGCCACCTCGTTCACATCATTGTTGTGTATGTAAACGATGTGTTTTACGAATGGTATTTATCCCCACCACCTCATTCTTAAATTATTGTTATTATTATCTACATAGATAAATAAATTGCTGACTCATTCTTTCTTGAAGGATCACCATTGCGTGTGGATGAATAATTGTGTGGGCCACGCAAACTATAAGGTCTTCTTCGTATTTGTGGCGTATGCTCTCCTTGCATGCGTATACTCTCTGGTGTGGTCTTTAGTCTTTAACATTTTGTTGGATTATGTATTGCTAATATTGTCATTAATATTTACCATTTTTGGATGGCTAGATTTTGCTTGTAGGTAGTTTGACTGTTGATACTCAGCAAAGTAAAGGTTCTTACAGAAGTGTATACGTACGTATTATAATGATTTCACCTTCACTGTGTCATGATTCATTTTGCTTTTCCTCATACATTTGCTTGTATCGCAGATCTTTTCGGGGCTGTTGTTAATTCCCCTTAATATGGCTCTAGGCGTCTTTCTCGGGTGGCATATATACCTAACGCTACAGAACAAAACCACAATAGAGGTAATATCTTTGCCCGAGGACTCGAGTTGTTTTATTTTATAGATATATTAATTTAATTTTACAGGTATTAAAATAAAAAATATGTGGGAGGGGGTTAAACTATTAACATTTTAAGTTTAATTGATTAAATAACATATAAAAATATCGGAAAAACACAAAAGGTAATACATATAATATATTTATTATGCCTTTCCGTCTTTAAAATATTATAAAAAACAAAAATAATACATAAGTTATGTTATATTTAGTTACTTTTTTGTTTTTTATGTTATCAATACTTGTAAAGAAAATTATGAAAATAATAAAAAAAATTAACGAACCAGCTTGATTGGGCTCGAACCAGCTCGAACTTTTTATGAGCCGAGCTCGAGCTCGACTTTTCAGCTCGGTATAATAAACGAGCCGAGCTGACTAATTTAAGTTTGAGTTCGAGCCCATCCCGGCTTGGCTCGACTTGATACAACCCTACCAAGGAGTTCGTTGAAAGTAAAAGCACTTAGGGTTTAATTATCTATGTATGTTCTTATAGCATAAAGATGATGTTTGTAACGTATATGATGCAGTACTACGAGGGTGTGAGGGCCATGTTGGTTGCAGAACAAGGAGGGAATGTGTACTCGCACCCATATGATCTTGGTGTCTATGAAAATCTGATTACAGTGAGTGAGAATATTATTAGTTTTTATCTTATTTAAGTATGTTTTATTAACTTTGGTTATGGTGACAGGTTCTGGGTCCGAATATTCTTTGTTGGGTTTGTCCTGTGTCAAGCTACATAGGATCAGGTCTTCGGTTCCGAACAGCATATGACTGTCATGCAACTGTAACTACTATTACTACTAGCAGTTGATGGGATGTAATAGGCCGCAACTCTGTTATATAAACCAAATCATGGATGGGTGTGTGTGAGACTAATGAATGATATAGCGTACTAACTGTTGTAACAGGCTTCCTTTCTGGGGGGATAGAGAAGAGGTTTTACTAGTGCTTGTAGATACACATTTTCAAAGGGATATGATATACATAGTACATGAGATTTCTCTGCTAATTAGTTTTTTTTTTCATACTTTGTTAGCAGATGATAACAAATGGTCTTGCTCCGACTCATGTTGAACTTACCAACTAGAACGTGCAAGTAGAAAATTTCATATTACTTTTCTCAAATTTATCGTAATAAATACAGCAACTTTTGTGGTTGTTCCCTGTGAATTTTAAAGAAAAGACAAAATGCGAAGTCTATTGTATTGATGTTTTCATGATCATTACAGAAAACTCATTGCATCACACATAGAGGTGCAAAAACCGGAACCGAACCCATATTGGGTAAAAAAACCCGGAAATTGATATTTAGGAACCGGACCCATAACCGAACCTACCCACCGAGGTTACGCATAGGATGTGCATTTTAGTCAAAAAGCGTACTCGAAACCGGACCCAAAGTGTACCTGATCATACCTGAGAAACAGGTTTTTTCAATACCCGGAACCGGTTAGGGTTTTGTCCAAGAACCAGAATAGTACCCGGTTTTTCTCTCTGTTTTTGAATTTTATATCTCTGTAGTATTTTAAATTGGAAATATATACGCATGATTTATGTTATATGTTTATATGTTACATATTGATTTTTATGATTGTTAGGCAAAAAAAAAATAGAGTTAAAATACTAAAAATAATTGCATCCATTGGACCGGTTTTTTTTAATACCCAGAAGGTGATAAAAATGGAAGATTAGGATTTCTGAACACATACGGACCACATAGTTATGGGCTTTTCGCCTCTAATCTTTTCTTGGCCCAAATCCATCCACTTAACAAGTAAATCCCAGAATTAAGCCCAATTCCATAAATAAACATTTCTATAGTTAATAAAGTTTGGGGTGTTACAAGATCAGCAAAACCTTTAGCTTTAATCTATGGAGATAGAACAAAAGCACTCGCAATGATCAAATTCATCACTATGAGCGAACTACTTGGAGTTCAAGATCTACAATAGAAGAATGATCATTATTAAGAGGGTGAATGTGAAAGTAATTCTGATCATTAGAGAAGATAAAAGTTTAGGGGTCAAATTATAAATAGTTAATTCTATGTTTAGTGTGTCACTATATATGGAATTAAGTATAAGGGTTATAGTAATAGTGTTAAACTTGGAGCTTGGTAACTAACCAAGTGGCGTCATTAGTGAACCGGTGCCATCAAGTATGACGTCGTTTCTAAGGCAACAATTCACTTGGCATATATATAGGGTTACATGATCGAGTCGAGTCTACACAATTTAATATATACAAAAAAGTTGATGTTATTTATATACTCCAGGCAAAAGTTATGTAAAGGTATTGATAAAATTAAACATGAAAAGAAATAAGTTGATAGAATATCCAAACAAGAAACTTGGAAAGAAGAGGTGAAATTGAAAGCAATGAAGATATAAACAAAAAAATGAATCTGATGTGACATTACTAATAATTGCATTTACAAGCATTAAAATTAATTAATCACGTCACAAACCCCCTTAAATTAGAAAGCAACATCAATCAGATACAGTTGGCACGATAGTGACCCCATCAAGAAAACAACAATGCCAAATGAAACAAGAAACTGTGAGAAAAAGAACTTAGGACACTTTTAAACATCTACATCCACAAGGTAAAATTTAACAAAAATAACATCCTAATTATCATTAATTAATTATTAAGATTGATACATATGCATAACATATACATGGTTGATACAACATTCATTGCTCAGGTTACAACTGAATCAAGTGAAGGAATAATAATGTTAAGCCGTGACGGGTGTCTCCACAACGACCTTATAAGCCGCGACAGAAACCTTTTCCCACAGCTCCGGTATCGCTTCTTTCAAGTTGTGTATGCTTTCTAACGCGTAGTCTGCACCTTTGCACCGATGGGACTTCCCAACCTACGGTAACATTCCAATTCCAATTTCAATTCCACACTGTACATAAGTTAAAACATACATACATACGTATCCTAAATTAATTAAATGTTTACTTACCAAAACGGTGTCAAGACCCACACGTTTTCCAGATTGAATGTTGCGGACGCTATCCTCAAAAAACAGCTACAAAAAAGACTCGTGTTAGAAACTCAAAGAAAATTAATTTATATATGTACTTTGAGGTATGATTTGGTACCGTTGTTTGAGGGTTAATGTTGAGGATGTTGAGGGCCTTCTCAATTGCATCTTCCGATGGTTTGCAGACAATTGGCGTCTTTGGTAACTCTGATGTCGAATTTGTTCTGGAAAAATGTTCAATTATGTCAAATATCTCATCATCACAAACCCGGCTAACTTTGTTCACACGAGGATTCAGAGTCTCGAAGCAAATCATCCCTTCAAAGCAATCTTCCAATCCGAGTTTGCTCAAAACTTTAGCAGCGTGGATCTTGTCGGCATTTGTAAATATCTAAACCAACATTCGTTCATTCATTCGTTCGATCGTTCCAGTTGTGTTTTATTAATTATGTGACTCAAAGAAAGAAACTTACGAATTTGCGAATGGGCAAGCTTAGTAAAAGACTCCTCAAAACAGGATCAGGCTTCAAATTCTCATATGGTAATCTTCCATGAACAAAACTAGAAAACAACAAACACAAGTTCAATCAATCGTTTCCATATAATACATAATGCATCCGTCAAATTCATCAAGTACCTGTGGTATTCATCATAGTCAAAATCATAGCCGATCGCCTGTAAGCAACGCAACAAATAATGAGCAACTGATTAATTGCAGATGTTCAAGTTTTGAACGAAGCAAAAGAAGATCAAAGTCCATACCCGAATGCCTGCCATTGTGGTACCGTAGTTTTTGTAGAGCAGATCACACAATTCAGGGATCTTTTCTTCATCAATTCCAAGCTTTTCAGCCATATAATCTGCAATTCAGCGATATATATATATATATATATATATACACACACACATATATATATATTTCAATAAAACAGTACATACACAGACAGACAGACAGACAGACATATATATATATAACACAAACAGTACCTTTGATGTTCTTGAGAACTCCCACTGCCAATCCAGCACTAAGAGGGTAAAGAGTGTCGTCTAGATCTGTATATGCATATAGCTGACATTAACAATCCCCAAACACACACACAAGAAAACCAAAAAAAACATGTATGTTATGTAATAATACCAAAAAGAAGACAATCGTATTTCTGCGTGTGAACATACTCCATCTTCGTTTATATAGCTGGCTGGGTAAACAAACAACAGTCAGACATATATATGTATATAAATAACGAGATAGAAAGAGAGAAATGTGTGATTTTTGTATATGTTTTTAGTGATCATAGGCATGTTTTGAATGATTAAGCGTACCCCAATTAATATGAATGTTGAAGAGGAGATAGAGGGAGTGGGAGAAGGATGACGTAGAGGAGAGCCGCTTTAAATAGGCAACCTTTGCGTATTATTTATTAATTTAATATTAATAAAATAAAATAAAATATACATGAATTATGGCAAACAAACAAAAATGGGTTTAATTATAACTAGCATTTGGTGGGGGGTGGCTAGTTTCAATGAAACAAAACAACAGCATCCTTTTTTCTTTCTTTTTTAGTTTCCTAGTCAAAGAAGCAAAAAATATTAACACTTTTTCTTATTTTTTTTATCATCTTACTCACCGTAATTATACCAAGTACAACCTATAACTCATCAAGTACAAGTGTACAACCTTCTTATACAAATGTTATCAACTTAAATATATATAATTAGTTACTCAAAGTGTCTATTTTATAAGCAATTTGCTAAAGGGTTGGTTATGGTACGAACCATACTTGTTATACGAACCCTGATAACAAATCTTTGCATATAAAAAGAGTTAAATTAGCGTATAATAAAATAATACATACGTAAAAGTAGCACTTTTATATTATATTAACACATGAATTAATCAAAATAATTTATTTTAGCATATGTGTGAATGATATCAGCACTTTTCTTTATATCACCACATTGAAAACAAAAGGAAGATTCAAATAAAAAATTAATTGGTTGTTAGCATAATTATAGAAAATTCAATATAATTGATATTATTTAAATTATTAATTTACTATTTTTATATAATTAATTGGATGCCATATGATACTTTTTAAGTGATTCTTAGAATTTATATACAAAATTTAGTTTGTATTTAATCCTTCTCCTCTTACTTAATAAATATATATCTCATCATCTTTGTTGTTTCTTTTGGTTACGGTGTGTGAATATATTTATGTAGAGAAATAAAGCAATCATATATTTTTAATCTCGTCAATTTCTTTCAAATTTAAACAAAATGTGCATCATAACCACTAGTAGCTGTCAACATAATTAAATTAAAACATTGTCATCTTGTCATAAGTTGATTATTTAAGTTTATTTCTTAGTGTAAACGGTTTACATTGAGGAATATGATATCATGTTTATTTGTATCGCCTTTCATTTCTATATTATGAATGATCGTGACATGTGTTTGCTTATTGTATATATAATATAATATAATATAATATAATATAATATAATAATATAATGAGCTAGAACTTCTAACGAATCAAAAGTATATAGAGTGCAAGTATATTTTAACTTAACTTCAAGTAAATTTATATACCTTAACTTTAAATACTAGACATATAATTAAGATTATGATACAGATATACAATTTTTTTTCCAGTCAAACACTTTGATAATAAATATTATTATATACCATTGATAAAAAACCGAGACGATTATAATATACAAGTAAAATTATTAGAAACACGAAGAGGTTAATTTGTTAGGTGATATCACAAAACAATAATTGCCTATTGACCAAACATCAAAACATTCCCTAAAAGAAATTGAAAACATTTCTAAACGATAAATACTAGACAAATTTTGTAAAAGAAACTAACATTTATCTTTTCTAATTTGAAATCTGAACGCTAATAAACAACTTGATTACAGAAGGACGTAAGTTGTTTTCGTAAACCTAATTCAAAATTAGCTCATAAAACATGAATTGAATACACATATACATAAACAATTGAAGGTTTCACTTCTCGATCTTAGCTTTCATATATGTATCAGACCGTAGAATTTTTGTTTGAGTAATTTCATATGCGACAATAGTACCTAAGGATGGACGACTGTCAATTTTACTGACAAATATTGTGAAGTCGTCCTGGGAGCTTGTTTCCAATAGTTTGTTTGCAGTAAAAACCAACAACCAACAGTATTGTAGTGACCAGATCAAACCCACAGCAACATACTTTGATTACTGGACTCGTACGAGTGGGACTAGGTCAAAGGTTTCTGGTTTTCCTGCTCTTAAGCATAGGATGCGATTACTGTTCCAATTAAGGAGATGATGATGTGATTGATTTTTAGCATAAAATACTCCACACTCGCCGTCTGGGTGCCGGTAAACATGTGAAAAGGAGCCGGTAAACCTGTGAAGGAAAACATTCATTAATGAGGAAGATATCAAAACATCCCCTCAAGGGGACATGCTCTGTAAAGACACCAAAACAATCCTATTGTCCGGTGGAACATTCCTATGAATTTTGAGAAGAGAGAAAGAACATCGTACATTGGGCTTCATCTATTAAGCAAGGCAGAAGATCAGAAGGAGGCATGTAATCACAAAACACACACTAGAAACTAAGAAAAAGCTCTCAAGCACATTGAATTCTCACGTTCAATTCTAAGATCTCAACCATAACATTTCGACCAATTTACTACCCTCATTTACTACCAATTTAGTCCAAGGCACAAAACTTATTCTCACGCCAGAGCTTGGTCATAGATTCCCCTGGGGCTCTAGGTGACAAGGGTAACGGTGTTCTGTTTTGTAGGTTAGTTTCGGTAAGTGGCAAAAGTCAGTGGGTCTGGGTCTCTGGTGACGGACACGTCATCTGTTCACTTAGGACTCGACATTGGCGTCATCTATGTGACTTTCTACTTCTAAGAAAGTTCCTATCTTTCTAGAACGAATTTTGCATTCAAACCTTCATCGGAAAATCACTTAATCATGTCTGACCTCCTTAAACTGTCATCGGCTACCAAAAGCGGTTCATCTGTAGACAAAAGTCAAGTACAACCAGCAGAGCCACCCAAGAACAACACCACCACTCTAATTCCACAGCCAAACACAAAGAAGCAAACAATGCTGATTGAAGAGCTTGATGATGAGCACGACAGACTCATAGGCTCTGGAACTTTCCATTAGAAAGAGCTAAGCATTACCCCGAAGTTTGTTTCAACACACAAAGAAGAACTCCAAGCACAACTTGAAGTGTTGGACAAAATGGAGAACCAACAAAGCATGCGGTCAAGGCTTATCTTCGACTTTCCTCCTGGACGGGGTTCTTCCTCTCATACCCCGGGGGGGGGGGGGGTGACCATTCCACGGGAAGGTAAGAAAGATGACAATCCTGATCCGTGGACTATGTTCATGGCCATGCTAAACTAGACGACTCTTGTCACACCCGATCCGCAGCGAATTATCGATCGGGGCATGATGATTAACCAAAGCTTTTGGCACTATTAAAGTTTAAATACTTATTCATGTCATAATTAAAAATGTCACATCAACATATAAGTTCCAAATAATTTAAAGTTATAAAACATAAAAATAATCCCATTTATTTTGTCTAAGGCAATCCTATATGTTTTCGCCCTCGCCTCATCAAACCTGGTTTTCTGTATCATGCGTAAAAATATTTTTGAGTCAACTAAATAAAGTTGGTGAATAAATTCATGTTTAAACAAAATAATTTAATTTAAAAAGATTTAACATGCAAATAATGTGTTAATGAGATAAGTACAACAAATAAATAACATTAATATATGACAAACCAAATGCGATAAATGCGAGTCTCAAGCACCGAAGAGCAAAACTGAACGATGGTGGAGATATTAGGCTCAACCCATGGTCGTGTGGAACCAGTCAGCGAGGGGATCCACATGCGTTCTTGCATACAATTGACTGAGACAAAAGGTGATTAAATAAACAAGTACATATAATACATAACCACACACTGATTTTTGCATGCTTTGATATTTGAATTAAAGTGAATTTATAATTTATTGTGACACACGATACATCCCAAAAAGGTTTATTGTGAAAACGGAGAAATAGAGATCTACTGACTTTTTGCATAATTTGATCCTTGAATAATACCGCACGAAAATGAGGAAAAACTCCGAGTGACAAAGATTACCCTAAAATATATAATAACAAACTTCTAAACAAATCAACATCATAAACAAAACTATAAAATCGAATCCTATGATTTGAGGGCTTTTTGTATAACCTAAAATACATATAGTAATTTCCAACATAAATACTAAATTGATATATGTAAACTAAATAAATGAATAAATAAAAGCGACATTTTGTAATAGTAACATAAAAATAATTATATCATTATTTATATATTTTTGTATATCCTAAGTTTAGTTAATTACTTACTAGCTTTAAAAGTAAATCTATAATCTCATCAATTTATTAATAACACATTCAATAAATCTAAAACCATCGAAATGAAGTAATCTTGTGATTAATTGTGATAATAACAATTTATGTTTTTATATGTTGTAAAGATCAAGTTTAGATAATTTAGTAAAAATTCATCTTATATCTTTATAAATCAGAAATCTATCATTATATTATATTTTTATTTAAAATCATTACGTTTATAAAAAGACTTAATTTTATTTTATAATTTAAATAATCCTTTTATTACTAAACAATTGCCAAGAGTCATGAAATTTAGAAAATTCAGGAAACAAGATTTATGAAATTTTATTTGACCATAATAAACTCATATGGTGTCTAAAAGTTTTTCAAAATTACACACGCTAATCTAGAATCATAATGAATAATACCCTAGTTTCAATTTCAACAAAATAAAAGTCTAAGATTAAAAGCTCTAAAATCTATAATCTAAGAACCCTAGAATAACAAGAAATTAAATCCGGATTCACAATGCCCTCTATTAAAGAAATTGGGATATAGGGGTTTTGTAGAGCATGAAAAAAATATTAAAGTTAAGTTCAAGAATCACCTGAATTGATTAAGAAATGAGAGAGAAATCGTTTGAACAAGTTCTAAGCCCTAGAATCCTCCCTTGTTTCAATTCATGAATTGGAGAGTTGTTTGCAGGTTTAGAGAGTAGGTAATTGTGTCAAATGGAGTAAGGATTTGTTTGATTTTAAGACTAGTGGGTACATAATTCTATCAGATGGATTTTGAGTTCATGATAAGCTTTAATGGTGATCTTTATTGCGAATTAATTGGTGAATTAAGAGATACATTGGAATGATTTGATGCCATGGAACGTAATTCGCCAGAAATACAATATGTTTGAGTGTAACACGAAGACAGATCGTCGCGTGGAATGTGGTTTCTTATCGAGTCAGGTTGAAAGAAGGTTCGGGTCGCGCTGCAACTAGTTTGCGAAGAAACAATGTAGGTTTTGGGTTCGGGTTTGGGTTTATAAGTCAACATCGTTGAGTTTCAGCACAAAGGCGCATTTCTTGTTGACGCAGGAGGACCCGGGTTTGAGTCCCGGCCTATGCCCCCTTTTCCTTCTTTTTGTTTTACCTTTTAAACAATTTTAAAAACTTGACAAACCAAGTCCCTCAAAGTTCTAACTTCAGTAACCTGAATTTCTAACCTATTTCTTTTATGTTCTTAACGGAAACTAACTGAGGTTATTTATAAAATAAATATTTTTAAATCCATAAATACATTTGTTAATTAAACTAATATACAAAATATTAAAAACAATAAAATCTAGAGTTAGGAATTCTCTAGATCAGATAAACAAAAAAAAAACAATAAAAGTGCTAACACAAATCACATATCTGATCTTCTATTGATTATCTAACATAAGTGTATACAACAAATTCAAGATCTCACTAAACTAACTCTCTCTATCTTGTCTTGTCTCTCCTCTCACATTTCTCTCTCTCTCTCTCTCTCTAGACTTTCTCAATTGGTTTCTACAAGGGATAAACTTAACCCTAATGCATAAACATGTTTATATACTACATGTCTTGCATATTGGGCTACAAACTGGGCTAGGCCATTCTTCAAGCCCATTTCAACTATAAAGTCACTAACTAATGATGCTAAGCCCAATACAAAATATCGAAAAACAAAAACTCTTAAACTATTAAGTTGTTGTCACAAAATATGAACCAACACGCTTCAACCATTTCTGGTCACGATAGATGATTTCGACAGGTCTTTCAATAAAAGGCATCGACTCATCGATCTATATAGCATCAAGTGGAATATGGAAATTCTCATTGGCAAGGCATTTCTTCAAGTTGGAAACATGGAAAGTTGGATGAATCCTTCTGAATTCTTCAGGTAACTTGAGCTTATAAGCCACAATTCCAACTCTCTCGAGAATTTTGAAAGGACTTACATAGCGAGGTGGTAGTTTGCCTTTCTTTCCGAATCTGAAATGGCTTTCCAAGGAGTTACTTGTCGAAGTATATGATCATCAACGTCGAACTCAAGCGACTTTTGTCGTTTTTCAACATAACCTGTCTGACGACTTCGAGCTGTCAAGAGATTGTTGTGAATCTAAAGAATCTTATCGGTCATTTCCTGAATCAGTTCAGGTCATGTAATCTGAGCTTCACCGACCTCGTGCCAACAAGCAAGGGGTCGGCACTTTCGACCGTATAAGGGTTCGAATTGAGCCATGTTAATGCTGGAATGATAATTGCTATTATAAGAGAACTCGATCAACAACAAGTGAGCATCCCAGTTTCCTTTAAAATCTATAACACAAGAATGCAACATGTCTTGAAGCGTTTGTATAGTGTGCTTAGACTGAATATCGTCTGCGAATGATACACAGTACCAAGGTCGAGTCGAGTGCCCTATGCTGTCTGAACGACTTGCCATGTGCGTGAAGTAAAACGTCCATTGTGGTCAGAGATAATACCATGTCGGCTCACGACTTCATCGATATAGATTCGAGTTAGCTTCTCATTCTTGTAATCTTCACGAATTGAGATGAAATGAGTGGATTTTGTAAGACGATCAAGGATAACCGAAATAGTGCCGTAAACATTGGAGGTGCGAGGTAAACCAATGATAAAATCCATGGTTAGCCTTATTCGGGCTGTACAAGTAAACTCGATGGTCGCTGATGTTCCACTTTCACTATAGAACAAGTGAGGCATTTTGAAACGAATAAGGCATATCTTTCTTCATTCTAGGCCACCGATAAATACATCGAAAATCTTGATACATTTTACAAACGCCCAGATGAATCGAGTATTGTAACACCCTATAAAATCGTGTCCAATAATATAGTGACACGTATCGTATTTTTATTTTAAGTCTATTAAAGATTAATTGGAACTAAAAGCGTCAACATGCTCAAACTAAGTCTCTGAGTGATCTTCTGATGTCAACATGCATAAACCGAGCCTCTGAGTGACCATTAGTGTCAACATGCTTAAAACATAGACCTCTGAGTGACCATTAGTGTCAACATGCTTAAAACATAGCCTCTGAGTGACCATTAGCGTCAACATGCTAAAACTTGGCCTCTGAGTGATCGTTGTGTAAACATGCCCAACCTCTGAGTGACATCCGAGTCAACATGCTTATAGTGAGCTCGGAGTGATCGTTTACAGAGTCCTAACTCTCATATGTCTCATTTGTTGGACACGAGGATTGAATCCGTAATTATATGAAAGTTGGATAATGGAGGGATTAAAAGTGTCAACATGTTAATTTATACCTCTGAGTGACCTTTTAACGAACCGAGAGTTCGACAATGTCCAGGCGTAATCTCGGGTACGCCAAATATTGACTACGGAGGGCTAAATATGCTAAAAGGGTGTTTTAGGAGGTTTTAAGGGTGTTTAATAAGTTGAGGGGCTAAAAGTGACAAACTTCAATACTGCCTATAGGGCGCTCGCGGGGCGAGAGAGGCAAGGCTTGTGCCTCTCGCTGGGCGCAAGAGGCCTGTGTCTGCAGAAAGTTTGCTTGGCCTCCACACATGTTGCCAAAAACCATTTTTTTCGAAACTATGGACTTTCAATAAGCTATGCCACATTTTAGGATACTTGTAAGCTCCCTCTTACACCCCTAAACACCTGGCATCACCTCCTTTGAGTTCCCCAACTATAAATAGGTGCTCAAGTTCACCATTTGAACTTGCACCTTCTCATTTTCAACTCTATCTCCCTCCTCTAGAAGTTCCTAACTGAAAGGAGCCTCCAACTTAGTTTCTTGCATTCTAGGAACCTCTTGTAAGTGTTCCTTCCTTGTGCATTTCGTTTATAGGCTTTTATAGCCAAAAGTTAAGCGTTTTGCGGAAAACACTTTGACTTTCGGTTAAGACCATTATGGTCCAGCCATTGTTCGTGACGAACATGGCTAAGTGATCGAAATAAGGTAGGTGTTAGACCCTATAAAGGGTACCTTCTGAAGATCACGTTGGCTAGACCGATTGACGGGTCAAAATTATGATATTAAAAAGTCAAACAGGTCATTTTTCGGAAAAATCATAAATTGATCTTATATATGTTATGAAACCTGTTTTGACACTTAAAACAAGTTGGTATTAATTATTAGAACATGTTCGGCTCGTCAATTTCAGTTCTAGTCGGTTCGCAACCGAAAGTCGTGAAGTTTGACTTCTGCTTTGACTTTCAATTCTGACCCGATTTAGATCTAAAGTTTCATTATGATCATAATATAATGTAACATAACCCTCTGAGGTTATATTACATGATCATAATCAGAATCTGAGTTTATGCATAAGATCCATAATTGTTTCCATTTTTTACTAATACGCCCTTTTGCATAAAACAAGGTTTTAATGATAATAAACTTGAAAACAAGTTTTCTACTAATATAATATTATAAGTAGGATTATTTGGGATGTCAAACCAGATTATAAACTGAGTTTACAAGCAGGTCCTTGAATTATGTCGATAAATGACGATTTAGCCCTTTTGGCTCAAAAAATGGTTTTAATCAAATCTTTTCAAGGTAAATCATTTACCTACTGATATGTTATATTAAATATCATATCTAAAACATTTTAATTTGACCTTAACATCAGTTTTCGTAAACATCGCATAAGACGTCATTTCACGACGTAAGCGCCGTTTCGGCGCATAGTACGGTTTTAAACCATATTAGTTGACCAAGACTTGTTACCTACTTATTTTAAAACTTATTTTAAACATTTTTATAGTAGGTACATGTTATAAACTTAGAATCCAAATAATTTATAAACTATTTGTAAAATGACCAAAATGCCCATTCGGTGCATAGTTTGGTCATAAAATATAAATTACACATATAACTGATATCCTACTGATATTATATCATAAATAAAATATTTTTCCAGAATACTTATAGTTCTAACATTAAATTATATTCAAATTCCTTTTATACGGTATGAAATTACCGAAACGCCCTTATGAGGCATAGTTTCAATTTAAAAACATAACGGGCATAAAAGTTAATATCCTACTGATATTACAACTTATTTAAATATAATGGCATAACAACTTGTCCATGACTTATCCTGTTACCCATTATCGCTTATAAGCGTACGGTTGATTATACATAACTAGTTTACGAAATTCAACCAAAAAGGGTTTAACCTTATCATTTTAAATTCAAAATCCAGAATGTTAGTTGTTTACCCATATAATACAAGTCAAGGTACTTGTTGGGTTTAAACTACATTCTATCCGATCATCGTTTAATCTAGCATACCGTTTTTGATCCATTACACTACTCGGTCTAAGTTTATGACTTAAATAAGGCCGTTAGTATTTAATTGGTTAGCTTATGACTTAATCTAGACAAGAGCCTTCCGGTAAATGCTATCTGCACTTAATTCAATTTGGATATGACTGAGATATTAAATCTTGTATTTTAAAATCAAGACTAGCTCAGGTAAATACACTTGAAATATTTTCCCTATACGGGCTTGGGATACGGTAAATTATTACCGCTTGGTCAGAAATGGGATCAATCGAATGCCGGATTGTGGCTAGTAAATCCGCATATTCTGTTTTAATCAGTTTTTTTTGATAAATTAAATATCAGGGGTTAAATTACCATGTCTTGGATATCCTCGGCTCATTACATTAGATAATGGCCACGACCTTAGCACGGGGTGTAGGGATACACCTGACAGACGCTCAAATGCAAATTACCCAAGACGTTGGGGATAACTCCTCTGTGAGTTCTAAGTGGTGTGTATTTAATCATGTCTCGGTCTCTGTACTAGGCCCTGTATGTATGGACAAACATGTGAATCTATTAACAAGGTTACAATATAACTTTCCCAAGTTATAAAAGATTTGTTCCCTGTGCACTTAAATCTTATTTCTAAAATGTTTTCAAACTGAGTCAGTCGGGTGTATTTACCAGCGAAAGCTGACGTATTTTCAAAAAGATTAAGCTTGCAGGTACAATACGAAATAGGACGGAAGCTGCTTGGTAGTGAATAAGAGGATCTTGCAAATCCTTAGTTCTGCCCTAAAGTCCGTTTTATATTCTTTCATTGTATATTTTATGATCCGCATGTGGATCTTCTATTACGAGCCTGTATATTATTTTGTATTTCGAACATTTGGTTTGTAATAGTAATTTCACTCAAAGACTTCCGTTGTGCCGTGTTTAATTGACACCGATGTTATCAAATGGCGTCACGATACTCCCCAC
This sequence comes from Scalesia atractyloides, assembly GCA_947069175.1. Classification (NCBI taxonomy): domain Eukaryota; kingdom Viridiplantae; phylum Streptophyta; class Magnoliopsida; order Asterales; family Asteraceae; genus Scalesia; species Scalesia atractyloides. Next base: position 19,736,752 of record CAMTDV010000026.1, read on the forward strand.
CGGGCCCACCGACGTACGGATTTGGGTTGGAAATCCGGGGTGTGACAGGTTGGTATCAGAGCCAACGTTTGAGAGAATCAAACACTATCCTTCTTGTGTTTAATCCCAAACTTACGCTAGCACATTCCTTAGACTTCCGAGTCTAGGAATTGACCTAGGATTACTCATTTCATTATTAAGTTATTAATATTGTTTTTGAATTGATTTTAACAGGAAAATGGCGTCAAGAGTAAGAGGACAAAGTGGAAGAGGAAAAGGTCTAATGAGGGGAGGACCATCGGGGCGCATCCCTTCTCAACCTCACAACTCAGATTCCTACCAAGAATTAGGAGATTCGTCTCCTTGGCAACCAGCGAGACACTCTGTCTCTCATAGACACTCGCCCCCACATTCCCAAAATTCTTACCACTCTCATCACTCCTATCATTCACATAATTCTCACCATTCTCGTCATTCCCATTCACACTCTTATCATGAAGAATTTAACCCTAACCACTACTTTAACACGCCACCAGCCAATCAAAATCAGTTAGACCAACCAAACCCTATGGACGAGGACTCCGACCCAGAGATGCCGCCGTCAGGATCGAATACGTATTCCATAGAAATTTCAAGCGATCTGAACTCTTATGCCGGATCGCCTTACCAAGGTCCTAATGAGTGGGACCAATATTGGAACCAATTTACCTTCGCCAACACTCCTTCCCATCACTCTCAACCACCTCCTATACAAGAAGATATCCACATGGAACCGGTGGACCAACCTCAACCACCACCTGAACCACCAAGGAGGAAGCGTGGAGCACGTATGTCGGTACGTGCAGGACAAAGGTCGGGATCGCTGCCACCTTTGCCCAATTCCTACCCCACAATTCAAGAGGACCCACAAATGGGTGGACCCTCTAATGTTTCACCTATTAAGGAACCAACACCAACACCAGCAGTTCAACCACCACCATCGGGTTATAGTAGCCCAATTCCCACATATCCAGATACGTCTGGATATGATCCTTTCAACCCGTCTACACCGGTAGACTATCAAGCATGGTCGCAAGACCCCTATATGCAAGCAGTTATGCACAACGCACTTGAGGCCATTAACGAAGCCTTAGAAAGAATGAAAGAAATGCAATAACAAGCGGAGAAAACGGAGAAGAAGACAAACAAGTTCTTCAAGAAACTCTCCAAACTGGTTAAGGGAAAGAAGGACGAGTGAATTTTCTTCTAATAACATATGTAGTCCCTGCGAGGACATTGTTATTTCTTTAGTCCCTGCGTGGACATTTTGTTTCTGTAGTCCTTACATGGAAAATTTATTTCTTTCTAGTATTGTAACTTCTATTGAAATTTAATGAAGTATTTTTGGAATTATATATATGTATTCACCCTCTTCAAGCAAGCGTCTCGATTTTATTCGAAATTTATGCTCTGCTATATAATTCCAAAAGACCTTAATAGATTTGATTATGCCAAGTGGTGTAGAGCACACATTGGCCAAGAAATGATAGTTAAGGACGAAGGGGTCTTCTATCAGGAGAGTTAAGGGAAGTTATCCTTCTATCCAGAGGTGAGGAACTAAGTTCAAGCTTCCAAGGTCGTTAAGTTCGAAGGTGACCAGGACCATTAATCAATCATTAAGGTACTCTGATGTTAACATTAAGAAATGTTCATACTCCTGGTAGTGTGACTTGAGGAACCACACTAGCCATCAATGTGACAGGCTGATAAGCTATGAATTACATCTGTTATGATGTAGGCCAAAGTGCCCAATTTATGTCCAATGTGACAGGCTAATATGCCATGAATTACATCTATTATGATGTAGGCCAATGTGCCCAATTTATGTCCAATGTGATAGGCTGATATGCCATGAATTACATCTGTTATGATGTAGGCCAATGTGCCCAATTGATGTCCAATGTGACAGGCTGATATGCTATGAATTACATTTGTTATGATGTAGGCCAATGTGCCTAATTTATGTCCAATGTGACATGCTGATATGCCATGAATTACATTTGTTATGATGTAGGCCAATGTGCCCAATTTATTTCCAATGTGACAGGCTGATATGCCATATATATATATATATATTATGTCTAATGTGACTGACCAATGTGCCCAATTATTATGTCCATTAGTGGCAAGCCTATGAGCTATATAATTGTCAATTATGACAATGACAGTTATGACCTTACGATCCACTGTCCAATAATATATGGACTACGTCCAGATTGTAATTTGCCTATGATGGTCCTATTAAGATCTAGGCCAAATATAGATATGTTAAGCCTAAGAGTTATGACGTTATTCACACTAGCTTAAGTAGGCTTTGGATTGTTATATCCAATAATATGGTTGTTATACCATGGCTAAGAAAGATTTTATTGGTGTATAGAACCAAAGCTCAAAGATGGCGAACTCGGATGAGCACAAAGTAGCCACCAGGATATTGAATCTGACAAAGCCGATTATAGAGATATTGATAATGATGATTTTCAAGCTCGCATTGATGCGGCTGTTGAAAAGGCCATGGGAAAGGCCATAGAAAGTCGAGCGCCACTCGCTCTAGACCCTTATCGATTACCCCATCTTCAGTCATAAAGAGAGCTCAGTTCAGTCTTCGAATGCGAAAAGTGAACCAAAGAAAATAGATTTCGATGATAGGTCCCGTTCTTTTAAAGACTGGTGTACCTATAAGTATTTCGTCTCCTGCAAGCCCCGAGACATTAATGGGAGAAAGGAGCTGTGGAAGCCTTGAAATGGCTTGATGAGATGGAGACGATTGTAGATATCAGCGGTTGTGCTGATAAGGATGTGGTCAAGTATGTATCACAGTCCTTTAAAGGCGATGCCCTGATATGGTGGAAGGCAATGATCCAGTATACAGGTAAAGTACACCTGTGTAATTTGGGATGGTCCAAGTTTGTGGACCTTGTTAAGGAAACTTACTGTCCACCCAATGAGGTGGAGAAATTAGAGACTGACTTTTTGTCTCTTTCAATGAAGAACCTAGATTGTCGGAAGTACGTTTCTGACTTTAACTCCCTATCTAGGTTAGTTTCCTATTTGATCACCCCCGAATCCAAACGCATTGCGCGTTTTATAAATGGGTTGGCGCCCGAGATAAAGGGCATGGTAAAGGCTGCTCAGCCTAGTACCTATAGGTCTGCTATAGACCTATCTCTTTCCCTCACCCTTGATTTGGTAAGACAAAAATCAGTTAGAACTGAAACTGACAGAAAGAGAAAACGGGAGGATAATAACTCCCAAAGATTCAAAAAGAAAGGAAATTTCGGGTTCAAGAAGGACCAGCACGCGTCCAATGACAAACCTCTGTGCAAGAACTGTAAATATATACATTAGGGACAATGTAGTATAAATCCACAGACTAAACCCTGTGGTATCTGCAAGAGAAAGGGGCATAAGACCTTAGAATGCAAGGATCTTAAGGATGAAGTTTGCTACAACTGTAATAAAAAAGGGCACATTACGTTCAATTGCCCCAAGAACCCCAAAGGAAATGATGCGAAGCCTGGAGAGGCTAAGAAGGGGAATGCTCGTGCTTTTCAGATGACTGCAAGAGAGGCTGTTAATGACAACAATGTCATAATAGGTACATTCCTCATTAACAATATTTACGCTAGAGTTCTTTTCGATTCGGGTGCGGATAAATCATTTGTTGACCATAAGTTTAGTAAACTGTTAAACTTGCACATAAGAACTCTAGATATAACATATGAAGTAGAACTCGCTGATGGAACGTTAGAAAAACATCTTCCGTTCTTGATGGATGCTTATCCATTAAGAATCGTTCTATCCCCATCACTTTTTTACCAATGAAATTGGCAGGATTCGATGTAGTTTTGGGCATGGATTGGTTATCCCATAACCAAGCTCGCATTACCTGCGATAAGAAACTCATCGAAATTAAAACCCCATCTGGTGAAATGATCACTATCCCAGTAGATTCACAATATGGATTGCTAGACAAGGCGTCGTTATTTAAAGCATCCAAGTGTTTGGGAGAGGCTGTGTCATTTACATGGCACAAGTGACTATCAATGAGCCTAAACCAAGTATTGAAGACCTTCCGGTTATCTCGGAGTATTCCGATGTTTTTCCCGAAGAATTACCTAGCCTACCTCCAGACAGACTAGTGGAGTTTAGGATTGATATCATACAAGGGTCAGCACCCGTAGCTAGAGCTCCATATAGACAAGCACCGACGGAAATGAAAGAGTTAAGAGTTCAATTAGATGAACTCTTAGAGAAAGGCTTTATTCAGCCAAGTTCTTCGCCTTGGGGAGCTCCATCCTTTTTGTAAAGAAGAAAGACGGTTTGATGTGGATGTGCATTGACTACCTAGAGCCAAACAAATTAATAATTAAGAACCGTTATCCATTGCCCAGGATCAATGATTTATTCGACCAACTTCAAGGGGCTAGCTACTTTTCCAAGAGTGATCTAAGATCTAGATATCATCAGCTGAAGGTTAGGAGTGAGGATGTTCCTAAAACTGCCTTCAGGACCCGATATGGTCATTTTGAATTCTTAGTAATGCCTTTTGGGCTCACAAATGCACCTGCAGCATTCATGGATCTCATGAATAGAGTCTGCAAGCCATATCTGGATAAGTTTGTCATTGTCTTCATAGACGACATACTTATTTATTCTCGTAATCAAGTTGATCACGAGAAACATCTTCGGAGCATCTTAGAACTGCTAAGGCAAGAAAAGCTTTATGCTAAATTCTCTAAGTGTGAGTTTTGGCTTAGAGAAGTCCAGTTTCTTGGACATATGGTAAGTGAGCGTGGTATCCAAGTGGATCCCGCCAAAATTGAGGCCATAATGAATTAGGAAGTACCTAAGACCCCATCGGAGATTCATAGTTTCCTTGGACTGGCTGGATACTACAGAAGGTTCATTGAGAACTTTTCAAGAATATCCACTCCTTTGATTACCTTGACCCGTAAGAATGTTAAATTTAATTGGGGTCCGAAACAAAAAGAATCCTTTGAGATTCTAAAACACAAGTTGAGCAATGCTCCCGTGTTATCTCTACCTGAGGGTGTTGAAGACTTTGTTGTTTACTGTGATGCTTCGCACACCGGCATGGGCTGTGTGCTAATGCAAAAAGGCAAGGTGATTGCCTATGCATCACGACAGTTAAAGGTGCACGAAAGTAATTACACCACCCACGATTTGGAATTGGGTGCCGTTGTATTTGCACTAAAACTGTGGAGACATTACTTGTATGGCACAAAGTGTATTATATACACAGACCATAAAAGTCTCCAGCATCTGTTCAATCAGAAGGAATTGAACATGCGACAACGTCGATGGATGGAAACACTTAATGATTATGATTGCGAGATTCGCTACCATCCAGGCAAGGCAAATGTAGTTGCTGATGCATTAAGTTACAAGGAACGAGTTAAACCTATAAGGATTAATGCCAAGAGCATTAAGCTCAGAAATAGCTTAAGTGAGAAGCTATTAGATGCGCAAAAGCAAGCTCTATTAGAAGCAAATATTCCTAATGAAGGATTAGGCGGGACTGTAAATCAGTTAGAGCCTGGGAAGGATGGAATCCTTAGGTGTAAAGACAGAATTTGGGTTCCAATCTTTGGGGGACTTAGATCTAATCCTCCAAGAACCGCATAGTTCAAGATACTAAGTTCAGCCTGGAGGTGACAAGATGTATCAGGATCTGAGAAAGAATTATTGGTGGATGGGTTTGAAGAAATCGATAGCCACTTATGTAGCTAAGTGTCTGACATGTTCGCAAGTTAAGGCCGAACATCAGAAGCCGTCAGGACTTCTACAGCAATTGGAAAATCCCACATGGAAATGGGAAATGGTAACTATGGACTTGATTACCAAGTTACCTAAAACCAAAAGTGGAAATGACACTATATGGTCATTGTGGATAGGCTGACTAAGTCAGCTCATTTCTTGCTAATAAAAGAAACGTACAATTCAGACAAATTGGCTAAGTTGTATGTGGACAAGATTATGTCCCTACACGGTGTTCCTATGTCTATTGTATCTGATAGAGATACTAGATATACCTCTCATTTTTTGGAAAAATTTCCAACAATATTTGGGCACACGATTAAACTTTAGTACGGCTTACCATCCGCAGACTGATGGTCAAAGTGAGCGTACTATTCAAACATTGGAAGACATGTTCCAGGCATGTGTGATTGATTTAGGTGGAAGTTGGGATGACCACTTACCCCTAATAGAATTCTCCTACAATAATACTTATCATACGAGCATCAAGGCTGCTCCTTTTGAGGCCTTGTATGGGAGAAAAAGTAGAACGGCCGTGTGTTGGGCAGAAGTTGGGGAAGCCCAACTATCAGGACCAGAGATTGTCCTGGAAACCACAGAAAAGATTGTACAAATCCTTGATCGTCTCAAAGCTGCCAGGGATAGGCAGAAGAGCTTGCTGACAAGAGGCGTAAACCTCTTAAGTTCCAAGTAGGGGACAAAGTTATGTTAAAAGTATCACCTTGGAAAGGTGTGATGCGTTTTGGAAAGAAGGGCAAGTTAAGCCCAAGATATATCGGACCATTCGAGATAGTCGAATGTGTCGGCACTGTAGCTTATAAGCTCAGACTGCCAAAGGAGCTAAGTGGAATCCATGATGTGTTCAACATCAGTAATCTTAAGAAATGTCTAGCCGATGAGTCGCTAGCAATGTCACACAAAGATGTGCAAATTGATGAAAACCTAAGGTTCATTGAGAAACTGATTTCGATCAAGAATCGACAGGTTAAGAAGCTCCGACGGAAATTAATACATATAATAAAGGTGAAGTGGGACGCTTTTAGAGGTCCCGAGTATACATGGGAGGTTGAGTCGACTATGTGACAGAAGTACCCCCATCTTTTTGAATAAAATCTCGAGGTCGAGATTTCTTTTAAGGGGGTGAGGATGTAACACCCTGTAAAATCGTGTCCAATAATATAGTGACACGTATCGTATTTTTATTTTAAGTCTATTAAAGACTAATTGGGACTAAAAGCGTCAACATGCTCAAACTAAGTCTCTGAGTGATCTTCTGATGTCAACATGCATAAACCGAGCCTCTGAGTGACCACTAGTGTCAACATGCTTAAAACATAGACCTCTGAGTGACCATTAGTGTCAACATGCTTAAAACATAGCCTCTGAGTGACCATTAGTGTCAACATGCTAAAACTTGGCCTCTGAGTGACCGTTATGTCAACATGCCCTGCCTTTGAGTGACATTTGAGTCAACATGCTTATAGTGAGCCTCTGAGTGATCGTTTACAAAGTCCTAACTCTCATATGTCTCATTTGTTGGACACGAGGTATTGAATCCGTAATTATATGAAAGTTGGATAATGGAAGGATTAAAAGTGTCAACATGTTAATTTGTACCTCTGAATGACCTTTTAACGAACCGAGAGCTCGACAATGTCCGGGCATAATCCCGGGTACGCCAAATATTAACTACGGAGGGCTAAATATGCTAAAGGGTGTTTTAGGAGGTTTTAAGGGTGTTTAATAAGTTGAAGGGCTAAAAGTGCAAAACTTCAATTCTGCCTATGTGGCGCTCGCGGGGCACGAGAGGCAATGCTTGTGCCTCTCGCGGGGCGCGAGAGACCTGTGTCCGTAGAAAGTTTGCTTGGCCTCCACACATATTGCCAAACAACATTTTTTCAAAACTATGGACTTTCAATCAGCTTTGACATGTTTTAGGACACTTGTAAGCTCCCTCTTACACCCCTAAACACCTGGCATCACCTCCTTTGAGTTCTCCAACTATAAATAGGTGCTCAAGTTCACCATTTGAACTTGCACCTTTCTCATTTTCAACTCTATCTCCCTCCTCTGGAAGTTCCTAACTGAAAGGAGCATCCAACTTAGTTCTCTTGCATTCTAGAAACCTCTTGTAAGTGTTCATTCCTTGTAAATTTTTCGTTTATAGGCTTTTATAGCCAAAAGTCAAGCGTTTTGCGGAAAACACTTTGACTTTCGGTTAAGACCGTTATGGTCCAGCCATTGTTCGTAACGAACATGGCTAAGTGATCGTAATAAGATAGGTATTAGACCCTATAAAGGGCACCTCCTGAAGATCACGTTGGCTGGACGATTGACGGGTCAAAGTTATGATATTAAAAAGTCAAACAGACCATTTTTAGGAAAAATCATAAATTGATCTTATATATGTTATGAAACCTGTTTTGACACTTAAAATAAGTTGATAATAATTATTAGAACATGTTCGGCTTGTCAATTTCAGTTCTAGGGTCGATTCTCAACCAAAAGTCGTGAAGTTTGACTTCTGCTTTGACTTTCGATTCTGACCCGAATTAGATTAGTTAGATACTGATCTAAAGTTGCATTATGATCATAATATAATGTAGCATAACCCTCTGAGGATATATTACATGATCATAATCAGAATCTAAGTTTATGCGCAAGTTCCATAATTATGCCATTTTTGACTAGTATGCCCTTTTGTATAAAACAAGGTTTTAATGATAATAAACTTGAAAACAAGTTTCCTACTGATATAATATTATAAGTAGGATTATTTGGGATGTCAAACCAGATTATAATCTGAGTTTACAAGCAGGTCCTTGAATTATGTCGATAAATGACGATTTAGCCCTTGTGGCTCATAAAATGGTTTTAATCAAATCTTTTCAAGGTAAATCATTTACCTACTGATATGTTATATTAAATAGCATATCTAAAACATTTTAATCTGACTTCAACATCAGTTTTCGTAAACATCGCATAAGACGTCATTTCACGACATAAGCGTCGTTTCGGCGCATAATATGGTTTTAAACCATATTAGTTGACCAAGAGTTGTTACCTACTTATTTTAAAACTTATTTTAAACATTTTTACAGTAGATACATGTGATAAACTCAGAATCCCAAATAATTTATAAACTATGTGTAAAATGACCAAAATGCCCATTCGGTGCATAGTTTGGTCATAAAATATAAATTACACATATAACTGATATCCTACTGATATTATATCATAAATAAAATATTTTTCCAGAATACTTATAGTTCTAACATTAAATTATATTCAAGTTCCTTTTATACGGTATGAAATTACCGAAACGCCCTTATGAGGCATAGTTTCAATTTAAAACCATAACGGGCATAAAAGTTGATATCCTACTGATATTACAACTTATTTAAAATATAATGGCATATAGAACTTGTCCATGACTTATCCGGTTACCTATTATCGCTTATAAGCGTACGGTTGATTATACGTAACTTGTTTACGGAATTAAACCAAAACGGGTTTAACCTTATCATTTTAAATTCAAAATCCAGAATGTTAGTTGTTTACCCCTATAATACAAGTCAACGTACTTGTTGGGTTTAAACTACATTCTATCCGATCATCGCTTAATCTAGCGTACCATTTTTGATCCATTACACTACTCGGTCTAAGTTTATGACTTAAATAAGACGGTTAGTATTTAATTGGTTAGCTTATGCCATAATCCAGACTAGAGCCTTCCGGTAAATGCTATCTGCACTTAATTCAATTTGGTACGAGTGAGATATTAAATCTTGTATTTTAAAATCAAGACTAGCTCAGGTAAATACTCTTGACTTATATTCCCTATACGGGCTTGGGATACGGTAACTTATTACCGCTTGGTCAGAATGGGATCAATCGAATGCCGGATTGTGGCTAGTAAATCTGCATATTCTATTTTAATTAGTTTGTTTGATAACTTAAACATCAGGGGTTAAATTACCGTGTCCTGGATATCCTCGGCTCATTACATTAGATAATGGCCACGACCTTAGCGCGGGGTGTAGGCATACACCTGACAGACGCTCAAATGCAAATTACCCAAGACGTTGGGGATAACTCCTCTATGAGTTCTAAGTGGTGTGTATTTAATCATGTCTCGGTCTCTGTACTAGGCCCTGTATGTATGGACAAACATGTTAATCTGTTAACAAGGTTACAAAGTAACTTTTCCAAGTTATAAAAGATTTGTGCCCTGTGCACTTAAATCTAATTTCTAAAATGTTTTAAAAATGAGTCAGTCGGGTGTATTTACCAGCGAAAGCTGACGTATTTTCAAAAAGATTAAGCTTGCAGGTACAATACGAAATAGGCCGGAAGCTGCTCGGTAGTGAATAAGAGGATCTTGCAAATCCTTAGATCTGTCCTAAAGTCTGTTTTATATTCTTTCATTGTATATTTTATGATCCGCATGTGGCTCTTCTATTACGAGCCTGTATATTATTTTGTATTTCAAACATTTGGTTTGTAATAGTAATTTTACTCCAAAACTTCCGCTGTGACGTGTTTAATTGGCAATGATGTTATCAACTGACGTCACGATACTCCCCACCTCGGCCCACCGGCGTACGGATTTGGATTGGAAATCCAAGGTGTGGCAGGTATCGGGTTTCGTGTGCTTCATTCATCAAAAACGTACAAAGGTTGTCTCGATAAGGAACCCAAATACTGTTATATAATGGGGAATTCCATTGGATTTAGACTCCAACTTCATTTTAGCTCCACAAGATAACTCATCATGTAAATCTTTTTCAGTAAGGGAAGTGTGTTGAGCTTTATGAATACGACTCTGGATGTCGGTTAGAATCTAAGAACACAATAGATGAATAGAATCTGCGTGCTCTTTTCGACTAAGTGTATCATCTACAACATTCGCTTTTCCAGGGTGATAGCAAATTTCACATTCGTAGTCATTTAAATCTTTGACCCATCATCGTTGCGACATATTTAACTCTTTTGATTGAAATGTGTTGAAGACTCTTATGGTTAGTGTAGATTTCACACTTAGTACCAAATAGATAATGCCTCCATATATTCAGAGCAAACACAGCTGCACAGAGTTCAAGATCATGAGTGGTGTAATTCTTCTTGTGAACTCTAGGCTGTCTCTAGATATAAGTTATAACTTTGCCTCTTTGCATCAGGATACATCCTAGTCCTTGACCCGATGCATCACAATAAACAACAAAATCATCACACCCATTTAGATGAGTAAGAATAGGAGCATCACAAAATTTTTGATTTAAAGTTTAAAATGCTTCTTCTTGCTTAGACTCCCAATCAAATGGTTTGTCTTTAAGAGTTAAAGTTGTGAGTGGCAAGGTGATCTTAGAAAAATTTGTGATAAAACACCGATAATAACCAACTAAGCCAAGAAAATATTTTCTTTCAGTAGGAGTGTTTGGAGTATGCCAATTCTAGACTGCCTCAATCACAGGGTCAACATGAATTCCCTTTCCTTTCACAACGTGACCAAGGAATTGAACTTATTACAACCATAAGATCTAGAATTAGAAGGTTGTGTCGCTCATGACAAAACGATCCAAATAGAGTTTGTACACTTGATTCATTAAGTCCATAAAGACTGCTGGTGCATTTGTGCCCAAAAGGCATAACCAAGAACTTGTAATGTCCATAGCGGGTGCGAAACACAGTTTTAGGAATATATATCTTCTTGAACTTTTAGTTGACGGTAACCAGAAGGTAAGTCGATTTTTGAGAAAAAGTAGCGCCCTAAGCAAATTCAAAAGGTCGTCGATTCATGGTAAATTTCACACATTAAGAACTTAGCATAAAGCTTTTCAACACACAAAAGATCTAGAATTAGACGGTTGTGTCGCTCGTGACAAAACGATCCAAATAAGGTTTGCACAGTCAGTTCATTAAGTCCATAAAGACTACTGGTGCAGCCCAAAAGGCATAAGCATGAACTTGTATTGTCCATAGCGAGTGCAAAATACAGTTTTAGGAATATATTCTTCTTGAACTTTTAGTCGACGGTAACCAGAAGGTAAGTCGATTTTTGAGAAAAAAGTAGCGCCCTAAGTAGATTCAAAAGGTCGTCGATTCATGGTAAATTTATCAGGCGTATAGTAGAACCAACACTACCTCCCAAGTTATAGCCTCTCACCAACATAGATAGGCACGATGGTTCAAAAGACCTGATGACCATTTACATACCTTTAGGGGAACGGGTCAAGTGGGAAGATGGTCCATGCCTACATGGTGCCACATGTTTGTGCAAATCTTGACAGAAGAAACCAAGCTATGGATTGATAGCCTCCTATCTGGGAGTAGTGACAACTATGAGTAACTTTGTGACAGGTTCCTTAACAAGGAGTGAACAAAGAAGATTCATAGAAAAAAGGTGTTGAGAAGGAGATGAAAATGTTAAAATGAGAGAAATGGGGGGAAGATGAAGGGAAGAGACAGGGCGGTAACTGTCTAGTCACGTTTGAATGCAACAACCCGGATTATCACAACATGTAAAGTTATAAGCTCCCCATTTGTCTGATCGCGCATTTTACATCATATATCATTAGGGAGAGAAGTTAACACAACAGTTAATTACTTCTTGGTCCCTAGGAAATATTCCAAGGATGGGATTAAGTACGAGCCCACCCATAAATGATTGGACCTAGACTAGGGATGACTTGACGACGAGGGTCACCCAATGGCTCCCTCGTCTGGGCTTATAGATTCCAACTGAAAGTTGGGGCCAAGCCCACAACAACATACTTTTATTACTGGACTCGTACGAATGGGACCAGGTCAAAGGTTTCTGGTTTTTCCCACTCATAAGCTTAGAATGCGATTACTGTTCCAATTAAGGGGATGATGATGTGATCGATATTTAGCATTAAATACTCTGCACTCATCGACTATTTAGGAGCCAGTAAACTAGTTAAAAGGAGTTGGCTTATTTAGAAGGAAAGAGTACATTAATGAGGAAGATACTAAAAGATCCCCTAAAGGGGACATGCTCTGCAAAGATACCCGGACAATCCTGTTGTCCGGTGGAATATTCCTCTGAATTCAAAGGAGAGCGAAAGAAGCTTGTACATCAGGCTCCATCCATATAAGCATGGCAAACAATCAGAAGGAGGTAGGTTATCACAAAACATACGCTAGAAACTAAGAAAAAGCTCTCAAGCACATTGAGTTCTCACATTCAATTTTGAGATCTCAACCATAACATTGCAACCAATTTACTACCCTCATTTACTATCAGTTTAGTCCAATGTACGAGACTTATTCTCATGCTTGAGTTTGGTCACGGACTTCCCTCCCAGGCTCTTTGTGATGAGGCTAATGTAGTTCTTTTTGTAGGTTAGTTCTAGTAAGTGGCAAATGTAAGTGGGTCTCCGGCGACGGACACGTCATCTATTCGCTTGGGATTCGATAGAATACACAATTACATAAACAATTGAAGGCTTCACTTCTCGATCTTAGCTTTCATTTATGTATAAGACCATATAATTATTTTTTATGAGTAATTTCATATGCGACAATATAGTACCTAAGGATGAACAACGGTCAATTTTACCGACATGTATATTGTGAAGTCGTCCCGGGAGCTTGTATCCAACAAATTGTTTGCGATGATAATCTGACAGTATTGTAGTGACAAATTACCGACTGCTGTCTGTAGGCTTTGTGAATGGTGGAGTTTGTCTACATAGTTTAAGAAGTGTTGTGGGCATTGGATGAGTTATATTAATGGTTGAGATTAAACGGGGGCATTTTGTTATATGTGTGTTATAATTATTGATTAATTGATGGACTAAGGGTATAAAGGTAAATTTACCATGTCTTAAATTCAAGAAACCCATATGCAAGTTACTTTTTGAACATCAACAACTCTTTTATACTTCAGTTTTTTTTTTTAAAAAGTTACTCCACAATAACATACATCTTTTATCTTTAATATGAGTACTATGTTGCTATATATATAAAAAATTTATGTTTCAGTGTATGTCTTTTAAAGTTTAGATGATCTGTTTTAAGGAGTGGTGTGTTTTATAATGAGGAATTGTGTGTCTTAATAGGGTGTTTGGGTGAGCGTATGTATTTTAAAATTTAGATAATCTGTTTTAAGGAATTGTGTGTTTTATCAAATCTTATAAAACACTATTTGATCATTGCAAAACACCTATAACACAATATCTACCAAATCTAAAATGACAAAACACTATACGGATAAATAAACATCGTACATGCAGTTAAAAAACTATACGAAGAAATAAACATTGGTATTGCATGTAAACAAACGCAAAATACAGCGTTATATAAGTCGAATGATAAAACACCATTGGGTGTAAAATGATATAAATCCTTCAACAGAACTACATTTTTTTAATAGCAATGCTTTCTACTATTAACTAATATTCTAAAATTTTCACCCTTGCCATGATTGGACTTGAGATCTTCCCTTAAAAAACATATGCCTTTAATAAGTCGGTTACCCCACATTAGAACTACATGACATTAAGGTTTATCATCGAATACTACCATATGTAAAAGTATGTATACGATTCAAAACAATCATATAGTAAATAATAGGCCACTTATCATACGTTAACTCAAATAAGGTACTCCATATCCACCAATAACATACAGTAATTTAGTTATGCTCCTGCACATACTATTCTCTACAAAAAAAGAGCATACATGTACATATCATCAGACTAAGTGAAATTTTGGTGTCCTAAGATGGAATATAGGAATCTAGAGCTGGCAACCATGAGGAACCATCTTGTCACTAACAATGAAGACGAAGTTACTTTATCACTGGACCACACTTATAAAGAGTTGTTTGAACATTAAAGAGTGGTGACATTATGAATCTTGAACACCGATTTGTAAGGACACTGAAAAACGTACATATATAATTTCTTACAGTTAAGTTAGCTAATGCGGTTTCAAAACAATACTCTGATGTCATTCCATTTAGCAAATTTTGTATTTGGAGTTAATCCCACATGTTATGTGAAATAAAATGGTTATATATACCTTTAATAATAACAAGATATTTATTATAAGCCCTAACAAACTTCATAGATTATTGTTGGTGTCGACTCATCCCATTATATGATCATTACACATTCAATGGTTAAATGAGGCAAAATTTAGAATAAAACAAGGCTCACATTAAGTCTGATATTTTAGACTATATCAACTCCAAGCTTGTTAACTTTAAGGCAATTTCTTATTCTCGAGACTACCAATTCCAACAACAATCGGACATATTTGAAATAGAGAGAGGTGGCCATTTCTGCTTGAGATACTCAATGGTTACTAGCAAGATTGTGTTGCCATTAGTAGAAACTTATATCTATCATGTAACCAAAACAAACTCAAACCAATGTCAAATCACAATGCGTAAACCACTCATATTAGATATGAAACCAATATACATAGATGAAACTAATTAGAACAAATGTTGATCCTAATGAAAGTTGTACCACAATATGTACATCTCCACCCAATCAATCATGAAAGCGTTGTTTGGATGATGGCTACGGTGAGACCGACAATTCTAAGACGTTTAGACAATGACGGTTTAATTGTGGCTTTTGGACAGTAAGGGTGTGAAACAATGGAATAAGTATGCTATGGTGTTTTTGTGATCGTGGCGGTGGTATTCGCTGCTTATGCGATGGTGGTGGTGGTGATTGTAGATGTAGTCGGTGGTTGTGGTGTTGGTCGATGGTGGCAATGTTTGTGGATGGTGATGGCGGCATGTGATTAGAAATATAGAAGCAACTATGGTGACCGAAATATAGGGGGTAGGTCCAATTGGAGGTGGATGTTCGATGATGGCCAATGGAATCAGCCGCTTAGTGTGGATGGAAAGTGAAAATTCGCGAGGATTTAACCTTGTTAGCTAAGATTATTGATGAATTATTAGTGGCTATATCCATCAGTAATTTTTTTACTTTATTCCATCGGTGTTTGATGATAGATTACATAAGATTTTCATGTCCGTAATCTTTGGTGATCAACGACCTTGGGTTCGGTTTTCAGTTTATGATCTACGTGACACTATTGGTCCTTGATGGGTCTTATCGTGTGTTAGTGGGTTGTTTAGGCTACACAAACACACAATAGGTTATAACAAGTCAGAATACACAAACACACATCATTAGGTCATGACAACTTATATTAAATTTTCTCACCTTACAAATAAACTATTAGGTCATAACAACTTATACCAAGTTTTCACACCTTACAAATAAATTACATTACATTTTTCAATATTAAACGTAATCTACATTACCATTTCATATCTTACAATTAAACACACTACACTTCCATATCTTACAAATAGACTAGCTTTACATGTGTCGATGAGCAAACATAGGCATGACATAAAATAATAAACTGCCTTTATTTATGCGCCCACGAGGCCTAATGCCTAGGCACGGTCAACACATACAAATATACTACTCTATATGTGTGACAACGACATACAACGCATACATGAAAAACCAACTCCCGGTAGCGACTACCTCTAATCACAAGAATAGGGGAATCTGGCTGTCTTATCACTTCAATCCCAACTATGTTTTAGGGTGTTGTTTGCCAATGGTGGATTATTTAAATTCTAAGAACATAAATTCCAACAAACCCGCTAACATCGAATTAACAGTTTCCACTAACCACACCCAACCAACCATCTGCTATATTAACACACAAAGATGCCATTTTTTGGATTGAAGCACTCACCAAGTTTGTATATATTTATAAGTTTAGCTTACCTTTTCTGTATTTTTTTTGATTCAGTGATGAGTGTCCAATTGTTATCCATTAGCAGTACTAATTTGTTTAGTAGTACTGAAATATCTAACCTATAGAAATATACTAACCAGATTCTACAGAAACTAAAAACTATTTTCATTGATGATGGCGACAATAACGATAAATACAACTGAGACGAACAAAGCCCACATATTATTATGAATCACATGAATTCAATACATAGAACCACACATTTTAATTGCTCGTGTCGCCTTTTCTTTCTCGGGGATAATTGAGTGCCACAAAAAATAATTTAGGTATCATTAAAATGAATGATTATATGGCAACTGGTGTACATATTTTCATTAAGCATTATCTCTTTCTATTATTTTTATACTTTATTCTTATATAGTAGAAAAAAAACCAATTGGATACAACCCTGGACATTTTAGATCTAGCGAATATTCCCTTTTAATAATCTTAGAAAATATACGTTACCACATACTACAATATTGGAAGATCAAATGAGAGGGGGAGATCAAATGATAAAGAAATAAATTTAAGAAGAAAAAAGAAAGTGTTATAGTAAAATATTAAATTGTTTTTAACTCTTTATATTAACTATTCTCTTTTTTTATTTTATTCTATACACATATAATTTTATTTTACTACACATTATCAAATTTTATATTACACATGTCCAAATTTATACTACATAATTCGTAATTTATTCTACAAATCTCGTAATTTATCCTTCACTGTAATTTTTTTCTTTTTAAAAATATGTTAAAATTTGATGATATATATAAGTTTACCAATATATCCTTATAACAACATTAAATACAAACATTAAATAAACAATATTTATGTTGAATCCTTCTTTTTTTTTCTTCTTAGAAAGAATTAATTCTCAGATAATCCTTCACTCCTACAATAGTGTCTATAACAACAATAATACAAATATTAAATAAAACAATGTTTATGTTAAAATTCCTTTTTCTTTTCTCCTTAGAAAGAATTTATTCTCAGATGAACCCTTCACTTCTACAATAATATCACAAAGTTAGATTATGTGAAAGAATATAATACCTAATATATATTATCATTATATTATCATTTATCAGTAGGATAGAAATGGTAACTGTACATATATGTTGAGTAAAAGGACCTTTCATCATTTAAAATGGTCAATACCTTATAAAACTACAATGAGTTAAAAATAGTAGGTATTCTAGCCGAATTTGAATAAAATAATGATATTTGTCTATTATTACTGAGAAGTCTTATCGCTATTAGTAATCTTATATTAACAAAACTCTTGATATTTTGGTTAAGCAAAATTAAACAAAAAGTTTTGTCTTATGTATGGTACAAAAAATATCCTCAATTATAATGTTATATCAAGACTTGAAAATGCAAATGAAATTAAATTTAAACATACACTCTTCAATTATAGTTTTATATAAAGACATGGAAATGCAAATGAAATTAAAATTCAAAAATTAGGTTTGTACAGTTGTAAGGATGATGCAACAAATCTTTAGCTGGAAATCACAAAGAAGGGATGTAAATGTATTGCGACCCTTGGATATGTTTCCTTCTTTGACAAGTGCGGTTGCATTTAAGTTTATAGCTATTGCATATATAGAGTTTGAATAAGTCGTTATAATAGTCCTCAAAATGATTTTCTTTTTAAATATTGACGTGTAACAACTTAGTTTTTAATTGATAACTTTCCTATATATTTGTTGGAAAATGATTGTTTTTATAAACATTTAGTTGGACGTATATATAATAATTTCTGAGTTCGCATTCTTGTTGATAAGGATCTCAGAACGATGTTAGAAGTATTCAAAAAGCAATTAAGATTAATAAGATAGTAGCGATACTCTTAAGTAGAGTGTTTGATATGGACTTAAGAGAATAAACGAGTGAGATATTGGTAGGTGGGCAAACCAACAAAATAAAAACCATAGAAGGATGGCTTGATCCGTTAGTAATCTGTTGGTGAAGTTGGTTATCGATGGAAATTCATTGGTACCTGGATGTTGGAAAATACAGCTATGGGTATGTATGTATGTCAATTTTGATTATTTTCACATCAATTTTCATGGTATGTTTAGCTCGTTTAATGTCATCATTTCATCTCGTTTTTATTTAACATTTTCAATTATTTAAAAAGGTTTTTATCATAATCCATCGGAGTTCTATCTATAATTATCTAAGGGCTACTCATTTCAATAAATATCCGTAGGTAATACTTTTTTGTTTAGTTTTGGTTTTAATTCTCATACCTACGCACATGCGTATATTTTAATTTGAATGCTTTGGAAGTTCATACACCTACATGTTTGCGGATGTGGAGACATGAATGCCTCGTAACGTTTGCAAAACTAGTTCTTGCATGACTAAGACACGATTGTAATTAAATGTGTCATTCAACCAAAGTAAAACCGTTTTAACTTATTTACATTATTTTATTGTAACTTTTAACTTTGAATCGTGATACTCATTTTGTGACCATAAATTGAACTAGTTGGTTCATTTTCAAGAACTAAATAAATAGTTAAAAGAGAGTAGGATATGTAATAAAAAAATGCTAGTTCACTTGTAGGAATGGGAACCTAGTTAAGCGTTTTTGTTGTACAGAAAACATTAATATAGATTTTGAAGTAGGCTTAGTGTCACGGAGTTAGTTTCTTCAACTCTCGTACGGCCTTAGAACACGGTCTAAGTAAGCCTAGCCGACTTAGTGTCGTTTTGTTTTGGTTGCAAAAGTCGTTAAAGGGAACGTTGGATCGCAAGTGAGTTGCTTGTAATACTTGAACACAAGTATACAAGATAGAAGCTTTGTATTAGATGAAGAGAGTTTACAAGAGTATGAAGTTTACAAGTTACTAGGGATGTCTCAAATGAGCTCCCATGATCCATATTTATTCTACATTGATCATTATCTAGAGTGTTCTTATTCTAGAACACTCTTTACAATATACCGTACTTAAATATCTAAGATATTTCTTACTAAATATCATGATATTTGCTAGAATCTAGATCCTTCCATGGCAGATTTTTATGGCTGTTTTGTCTAGCCATTTCTAGCGGATTCTAGAGTCTTCTTTGCTGGAAGTTTATGTGTTTTGTGTCCCTTACATGGCTGGAAGAGTACGGGCTGTTCCGGAACCTTCCGGGCATCTCAATATACGACTAGATGGTCCCAGAAAGCTCTAGATTGTTGAAAATTTGGGCTGAATTTGTGCGGGGCGTGACATGCTCCCCCACCTAAATTCGTAACGTCCTCGTTGCAATGCCCGAATGCCTCATGAGTCTTCATGAGTTGTATCGTGGATAATATTTTGCGTCGGTTCTTGGACTTCAAGGGTGCAGTGTGTACTTTATCGCCTTTGATGATGTAGAGTGTGTTCATGAATGGTGCTGGCATGGTCTTTTGTTCTCGAAAGAAATCCATCCCAAGCACTATTATAGTCTTCGATTGGAACAATCGAGAAGTGTAACTTGCCTGCCCATGTCCCGATTTTGGCTTTTACGCCCCAAGCAACACCTCCGATCGGTATGGGATCTCTGTTAGCGGCTTTAATTAAGCCTTCTTTGGTTGTGATTCTCAAGCCGAGTCTACTTGCCTCGTTTGTTGTCATGAAGTTGTGGCTAGCACCGGTATCGACCAATGCTTCAAAGGTTTTTCCTTTGATCTCTAGAGTGACAAAGCGAAGACCTTTTCCCTTTGTATAGCCCACGATTGTTGTCGGGTTAGCTTGATTTGCCATTGCCAATGGTTTTTCGTCCATCTCATCCATAGCGTTTAAAACTTGCAGTTGCATTGCGCCTAGGCGAACCTCTTCGGTTTGCTCAGGTTCATCATCGTCGGTCCTTATAAGGGCCGTTAATATGGATTTCTTTGGGCAGTCTCGAGCATTATGAGGCCCATCGCAAAGGAAGCAGCCTTGGTTTATGGTTTTTCCTTTGTTATATAATGTTAATGCCCGATCATCATTCTTCCGGTATTGATTTTGGTTGGTGGGTTTTGCTCCCCCACCTTTTGCATCGCCAGTCTCCGTGGTTGCTGTTCTTATCAAACGATTTCATCTCAGTCGTTTAAGTTTTCAGCAACAGAGATTGCCGATGATAAGTCTTGAACATTTCGTCGTTCAAGTTTAGTTTGGCCCATTGTTGCAAGCCATTGACAAAGTAAATGAGAGTATCCTTGGGCGACAAGTCCAGAATCTCAAGCACAAGGGTAGTGAATTCATTGATATAATCTTTGATGCTACCCTTTGCCTAAGGTTTCGTAGCCGAATGTTCGCATCGTGTTTGGCATTTTCTAGATAAAATTGTTTTTTAATTTCTTTTACAAATTCAGCCCAAGTGTTGATGGTGCACATACCTTTTTCGATCTCCATGTGATTCCATCGCCACCACAGAGCCGCGGTTTCCTTTAAGTATAAAGTCACCGTTTTGATTTTCTTGCCATCGTCAACGATGTCTATAGCTTCAAAGTACTGCTCGATTTCCCAAATGAAATCGTCAACGACTCGTGCCTCCCGTTTTCCAACAAACGGAGATGGCTTTGGGACTTCAGACTTTGAAGATATGATGCAGTCACCTCGGTTTGCTAGTGCTTGTTTGTAAATGTTTAGCTCCATTTGCAACTCATTGAATTTTTCAGCAAACTTGCTCTCTATATTGCTTTGTACTCGCCCTAGCTTCTTCATAAACATCTCTTTTAGTTTAGCTTGCATGACCTTTATAGCAAGTTTGATGTCGTCTCTTAACTCGTCGAGCTCGCCACCTACTTGTTCTAGCGACTCGTTAGTGTTTGTTTAGAAGATGTCTACTTCAGCCTTGAATTCTTCAACGTGCGTCTTGAATTCAGATATTGATGTCTCTACGTCTTCCACGCGTTTGTCTAAGCTTGCGACCAAGTCCTTGGACATGTCTTGATTCCTTCTTCCACCTTTGCAAGTTTCATCACGCCCACGGGTCTCTTCTCCAGTAGCCGTGGTTGTAAGTTGAGTCTTATCTTCAGCCATCTTGGATGGATCGAAACATTGCTCTGATACCACTTGTCACGGAGTTAGTTTCTTCAACTCTCGTGCGGCCTTAGAACACGGTCTAAGTAAGCCTAGCCAACTTAGTATCGTTGGGTTTTGGTTGCAAAAGACGTTAAAGGGAACGTTGGATCGCAAGTGAGTTGCTTGTAATACTTGAACACAAGTATACAAGATAGAAGCTTTGTATTAGATGAAGAGAGTTTACAAGAGTATGAAGTTTACAAGTTACTAGGGATGTCTCAAATGAGCTCCCATGATCCATATTTATACTACATTGATCATTATCTAGAGTGTTCTTATTCTAGAACACTCTTTACAAAATACAATACTTGAATATCTAAGATATTTCTTAATAAATATCATGATATTTGCTAGAATCTAGATCCTTCCATGGCAGATTTTTATGGTTGTTTTGTCCAGCCATTTCTAGCGGATTCTAGAGTCTTCTTTACTAGAAGTTTATGTGTTTTGTGCCCCTTACGTTGCTGGAAGAGTATAGGCTGTTTCGGAACCTTCCGGGCAGCTCCAAATACGACTAGATGGTCCCGGAAAGCTCTAGATTGCTGAAATTTTAGGCTGAATTTGTGCGGGGCGTGACATTAGGCTTAGAACATATATAAGTTGATTTTAAAGATAAGTAGGAACAGTTCATAATATAGCAATACTTTTAGGTTCTTTTGAAACTGTATTGCTATGAATATAAATTTTTTTTTCTTTTTAAACAGCAAAGGTTACATTCCTCAATTATTTTTCACCATAAGATTTGAACTTGAGTGACTTCACAAGAGGAAAACTGTCACACCCCAACCGATTGTGGAATCATTAGAGTGAGACGAACGAGATTGCTCGGCACTTAATAACACTAGTATGACAATATTTAATACTAACCGATTTCTTTCATAAATAAAAATTGTCAAGTATATTAAAAGAAATCAAAGTACAACATTTGAAAATTTCAAACTACTTTTAGATGTGTTTCTAAGTCGTCCCTACTAGATTTCATCAATATTAACATCATCAACCTGCAACATGTTTAAAAGTATAGTTCACACACAAGACATTGGCGAGTACACAAGTTTAATATAACATAAGTATGAAAAAAGGTTTAAACGAATCCACATGGGAAAAATAGTTAACTAGATTAATGTAATCATGGCATGCAATTATACAAGTCGATCCTCTGATTACCGCATAAATTTAAAAGACTTAACATGGCCACAAGACTATGGGCAGTGCGTTACTCCTATAACGCTATATATGTTAAGGGGAGGATTGTACGAAGCTAATGACAAGTGAATCACATAAGAATGTTCCAAGAATACAAATCAAGTATCACGTATTTTAGCATGCATGAATAGATTGTTTGTGTTAGCATAAAGTATAAGTGTGAATGTGTAATTTGGTAGGTTAAACATATTGCACTCAAACGTGTAAAGCGAAAAAGGGGCTTTCGAGTATGCTCACCCTTTTGTAAAGCTTCCTTTGGTAATCCCGTGAATAATTGGAGAGTTGGAGGATGGAACACCGAGGTCACCCTACATGGGTAAACGAAGGTGTGTGAGTATTCGGAATGCTTAACGGATGATTCAGATTGGAATTTAAGGTACAAAAGGTATGTATACACAAAGTAATTATCTAGTCTTTACGCTTGTTTTTGACACTATACGTCCCGTGTGGGTTGATGTGTTTTCATGGGTTAAGTAGCCCATTAAAATCGTAACGAGTGGTTCAAGACCTAGAGAATATAACCTATTGCCATGACGAGTAAACATAATCTGATTAACATCAAGGGTTTGGTTAGATATACACTCATATGTATTATATAGTATATAGTATATTCAACATGTATTATTATACATTTCATATAAGTCATGCATGGAGGTCGGGTGGTAAACATCCATTAAACTTTGTTGTATGATTCACCAATGCACAAATCACCTCAAGGATGATTCAGATAGTCATGAATAAAGGAAAGTACTTAACTAAAACTATGAACAACCAAGTAAGCAAGCAACGTGCGTGCATCCCGAACATGGCAACGTTTGAGGATGTGTCATAGCCATGTTACTCAAATGAGAGTTGAACGAGTTTTAGTTGCTTAAACATAGTAAACATCAAGTGAGGTGGTGGAATGAAGTTAGGATAGCAAAGGCTTCCAAGTATTCACACCTATATCAAAACACATGTCTTGCCTTAAGAGTTATGGCAAGCTCGGATGGTTTCATTATTTGTGTGTTGTATAAACCTATAAAAACAGAAAGTTAAGAGGGTAATTTACGCCTCTAACTCGTAAGAATCAATCTTGGACAAGCTTGCTAACCATAGACTTGATTAGTATCAAGGGAAGCACAAGATTGCATAAGAAAACATAAGTTCAATAAAGTCAACATTAAAATCTTCCAAAACAGAAAGTTTGGACCTCAAAATGGTGATGCTCCGCCTTGGATTACCATGGTAAACCTATGTGAAAACACTCCTAGAGGTTACAAGCTTTGTAATGGAAGATGAGATGAAGAAGAGTGAAGAAAATAAAGCAAAGTGCTCACTTTGGCACTTAGAACAATCTGACTTTTCTGATGTTTGCAACTGATTCGGGAGTGGTTTGAGAGTGTTGATGAGTTTGGAAAGTGAAAATGCGTGAATGGAGGCTTGCTTATATAGAGGGGAGGTAGGGTTTTGTGTTAAAGAAGCTTGAATGGTGATTGGGGAAAAGAAAGATGGAAGGAAAATGGCTAATCTGCATAACGTGATGTCGTTTTTATCCGGCACAAGTTTGTTTTGTTACAAATTAACCCCTGAACTTCCTATTTGTTATCATTTCAAGCATGAATTTTAGTATTTAACATGTTTTTAAGTGTGCACAATGTATATAAGTATGATTCGAGTATCTAGAATGTATGTACAATTATTGCTACGTATAATAAGTATCAGAACAAGTATTTACGACTTATTGTACGTAAAAAAGTATGAGTTTGCGTGAGAGATGAATGTATTGAGTTTGCATGTATATAATTCGAATGTATGACAAGTATGTATAATCGATGTGTAATTAATGATCAAGTTTTATTATGATCAAAGACTCGGATTACAATGATTGGAAAAGAAATACAATTACAAGGGCATACAAGTTTCCAAGAATAGAATACATGACAAACTTTCTATATGAGGAAAGTTACAAAAAGCGAGGCGTTATAGTCTCCCCTTCTTTAGGAAATTTCTATATGAGGAAGGTGTAATGAACAGATGTGGGTACTTAGTCTTCATATCACTTTAAGAATAGAATACATGATAAACTTTCTATATGTGGAAGGTGTAAGAAAAGATGTGGGTACTTAGTCTTCATATCACTTTTGAGTTCTCAAGTAAACTCAACGCCACATTTTCCTTCCCACCGAAATTTGACTATGGGAATTCGACTGCGCCTCAATTACTTGACGCCTCGATCCGTGATCTCACTAGGTTTCTCCACGAAGTGTAGAGTCTCGTTGATTTGAAGATCTTCGAGTGAGACTTGAAGTCCTTCTTCAGCTAAACATTTCTTCAAGTTTGAGACGTTAAACGTAGGAAGGACATTGTTGAGCTCTTGAGGTAAGTCTAGTCGGTACACTACCTTGCTAATCCTTTCGAGAATCTTGAAGGGACCTACATAGTGAGGAGCGAGTTTTCCCTTCTTACCAAAAGGAACTACATCCTTCCAAGGGGATACCTTGAGAAGTACAAAGTCACCAATGTTGAATTCCAAAGGTTTACGTCGCTTGTCAGCGTAACTCTTCTATCGGCTTCTAGTTTGAGCAAGTTGCCTCGAATCTGTAAGATCTTGTCTGTCGTCTCTTACATAAGCATGGGACCGGTGATTTGAGCTTCGTCGATCTCGTGCCAACAAATAGGCGAACGACACTTAAGACCATACAATTCTTCGAATGGTGCCATTTGAATACTCACATGGTAGCTGTTATTGTACGAGAATTCGATCAAAGGCAAGTGTATATCCCAGTTGCCACCAAAATCGATTACACAAGAATGAAGCATATCCTCTAGGGTTTGGATAGTACGCTCGGTTTGACCGTCGGAGTAAGGATGGAAAGCAGTACTAAGATTAAGATGAGTACCTAGAGCTTTCTTAAAAGTTTGCCAAAGACGCGAGGTGAAACGATCATCGCGGTCTGAAATGATGTCAATGGGAATACCATGACGTCATCCGTGTAGATAAGAGCCAATTTCTCAACTTTGTAATCTTCACGATGGGGAGGAGTGAGCGGATTTGGTTAATCAGTCGATGATTACCCAAATACTGTCATGACCAGAGGAAGTTCGAGGAAGCTTAGTGATAAAATCCATAGCAATACTATCCCATTTCCAGAAAGGAATTTCGGGTTGTTCGAGTAAGCTAGAGGGACGTTGATGTTCAGCCTTGACCTTAGAACAAGTGAGACACTTCGTAATGAAGGTGGCGATATCTTTCTTCATGCCAGGCCACCAATATGATGTACACATGTTGTGGTACATCTTATCAACACAAGGATGAATGTAATATCGAGACTTATGTGACTCCTTCATTAGAAGTTCACGAAGGTCATCACAATTAGGAATCTAGATGCGATTGAGATAGTAAAGAATACCATTGGATCTGGTTACAAGACTTTCTTCAGCATAGCATTTCATCTTGTTGTAGAGGTTATCCTTATTAACGGATGATTATTGAGCTTAACAAATGTGATTTTGAAGATCATCGACGAGTTGGAAGCAATGAACACTCTTGACATGAGTTTTATGACTAAGTGCGTTGGCCACAACATTCGTTTTACCTGGGTGGTAGTGAATCTCACAGTCATAGTCGTTTAACAACTCTACCCAGTGATGTTGACGCATGTTGAGTTCCTTCTAGTTGAAGATGTGCTGAAGGCTCTTGTGGTCGGTGAAGACCACACACTTGGTACCAAAAAGGTAGTGTCGCCATATCCTCAATGCAAAAACAACTGCACCAAGTTTAAGATCACGCATAGTGTAGTTTTTCTCATGAATCTTGAGTTGTCTACACGCGTAAGTGATAACTTTATCCCGTTGTATAAGAACGCAACCAAGACCTTGGTTTGAAGTATCGCAATACACGAGGAAATCATTGTTTCCGTTGGGAAAAACGAGGATAGGAGCATTGTAAGTGTGTCCTTGAGAGTTTGGAAATACTCCTCTTGCTTGAGACCCCAAACAAAAGGTTTATCCTTTTGAGTCAATAGGGTGAGAGGAATGGCGATCATGGAAAAATTTGAAATGAAGCGACGATAGTAACCAACTAAACCGAGGAACGAACGAATTTCGGACGTAGACCTAGGAGCAATCCAATTCTTTATAGCTTCAATTTTTGAAGGGTCAGCGTGAATACCATGTTCGTTGACGACATGACCAAGGAATTGAACCTCTTTTAGCCAAAATTCACACTTGGAGAATTTAGCATAAAGACGCTCAGTACGTAAAAGCTGGTGGATAAGACGCAAGTGTCACTCGTGCTCTTCTTGTGTCTTGGAGTAGATGAGGATATCGTCAATGAATACGATCACAAAATGGTTGAGATAAGGTTTGCACACACGGTTCATCAAGTCCATGAAAACCACAGGTGCGTTGGTCAAACCAAAAGGCATGACCACGAACTCAAGTGTCATGATCACGAACTCATAGTGTCCATAATGTGTACGAAACACGGTTTTAGGTATATCTTTTTCGAGGACTCGAGGTTGATGATAACCAGAATGGAGATCGATCTTGGAAAAGCACGTAGCGCATTGTAATTGATCGAAAAGGTCATCTGTGAGAGGAAGACGATATCGGTTTTTTACTATAAGCTTGTTGAGCTCACGATAGTCAATGCACATCTGAAAGGATCTATCTTTCGTTTTAACTAACAGAACGCGAGCGCCCCAAGGAGAAGTACTAGGGCGTATAAAGCCTTTATCAAGAAGTTCTTGAAGTTGGCTAGATTGCTCTTGCATCTCCGAGGGTGCTAGACGTATGGAGACTTTGCAACAGGCGTTGCACCAGGAATGAGATCAATAGGAAAATCAACAACACGAGGGGGAGGAGGACCAGGTAGATCATCAGGGAAGACATCAGGAAAATTGCAAACAACAAGAACATCACTCACACTTGGACCGTTATCCTTCTTTTCCACAACGTGGGCAAGAAAGGCGAAGTACTCTTTGCGTATGTACTTGTTTGCTTGAAAACATGAAATAACCTTAAGACCTTTCTAAGGTTTCTCATCATAGACATGCAAAAGAATCATCATTAGGAAGGGGAAGACGGATAAACATTTTTCAGAACAAACGACCTCAACACAAACTCGCCTAAGCCAATCCATGCCTATTATGATGTTGAAGCTACTTAATTGCATAGGTATGAGGTCGAATGAAACATATGATCGTTAAGATTCAAAGAACACTTAGAAAGGATAGAGTCGACAGTGACAGACTTACCGATAGCGACTTTGACTGCGAATGGTTTGGGCAACTTAGAACGTCTACACTTTAACAAAGGTTCGAATTCAACGGATGACGTGAAGTCGAAGTCTCACTCAAAAATAAACCAATTTCACTAAATAGATAGTGGTGAATGGGTATTGAAAATAGGGAGTTTGTGGAAAATGCATTTACTAAGTAGCTTGCAAAATAACTAAGTTAAAACTAGAATGCAGTAAAGGAATTTCAATGATTTGATTGTTTGGTTTGATTAACTAAGATTAACGAAAAAGCACTTATCAAGGTTTTTGATTCAGAAATGAAAGGAGATGTTCTCCCCCGGTTTCAGGTTTTCTATGAATGTCAATTTCAAAGTTTAATTGGGAAGAAGTACATAGAGATAGTTCATGCAAGTGTGTTTGTTTGTGATAAAAGGGGACTAAGTGCTTGGATTACACGAACGTAAGATTATCACCTGATGATCAGTTACATATAGCTAACCCCAAATCCCTCCCAATAAATCATGATTGCCTATAGCATCAAGAATTGATGGTTCAAAATAAGAAATTTAACAATATGAACATTTGCTGAACAAACACACAAACATCATAGCAATATAATGAAAAAGATCAAACTACTATCCCAAGAATAACATAAACAATGTCAAAATATTCAATAGAAAACCCTTACAATCCGGGGGAAACATATGGAAACTTAGCCACACAAAGCTCGAATCGTCATCACTTCAATTCCATTGTTCAAATACATCCACAATGGAATAAGAAAGATTAACACACCCAAAATAGTGTTTTCTCACCTAAATTTCCCCCCAAAAACTCTCTCCACCATATAACAATGATTCGATATCCCAAAAGTCCCCACCATCAACAAAAAAATAGGAGTTACATTTTTCGTCAGACTCCACCGAAACCTACGGTGGCCACCGTGGCTTACGTTGGCTTTAAAATGGCCGACGGTAGACATCTCCTATCTTACGATGGAGAATTGGTGATCAGAAGCTACCGTAGCTTACGGTAGCTACCGTAAGCTACGGTAGAGCCCAGGTCTTCACGGTATCTTTTCTTCATAACACTTTCTACCTAGCTCTTTTTCCGCATCCGACCGTGCCTTCCTTTTATCTTTCATTTTTGTTCCCTTTTGCACCTTGTGCACCTGAAATGATAGGTAAACCGTAGTTAACTAATTCAAGACAATAACCCACTTAATTATATGGTTTCAATATCAATTATACCACTTAAGGGTTGTCCTACCATCCACCCGTCACATCCCCACACTTACCCGTTGCTTGCCCCCAAGCAACTTATTCAAAACAATCTTCTATCAATAATCATGAAATTATCTTTCTCAATAAGCAATCCAAACCAAACCAAACAAGTAACCATCACCCTTTACTAACTTACCATAGAAAACCACATGACACACCCCTCACAATAATGCTCCTTTTGGTGACAAATGATAACTAGCAAGAATCTGCTAGAAAACACTCAAGCAAATGTGTAACCGTGCAATCATAAGCTTGTGCGTTAATCAAACCTTCGCCTATATAACGCTAAACATGTGTGTAAATCAAAAGGACCTACCGGGTGTAACAATGCTATGTTTATAGGTAGGGAATGAAGTAATATATGTAAAGTAGCGCAATGACCCGGCCTGGTCTTATTATTACAACTAATCAAACATGACGAACTATCTACAAAACCTTTCAACTCTCTTTCGTTTCTTTTCTTTTTACTTTTCAACTACTACAACATTTATTCTCATTTTTTTGTATTTTCGCAGCTTTTTTTTAACTAAACATAAACAAACTATAAGAACACTAGATACTAATGCTACTAGATCGGATCTTCTCACGGGTGACATTTTTGGGAAGTAGGCACGGGTTAGCAAATGATAAGCTATAATCTCAAATATGGCTTCTAATGGACCAAACCCCCGCCCCACACGCTACCAATCTTATATATGTAACGTATGAGGTCCAACCCCCAAGTCCCACACTCACACACATCACAACTAGGCTACCTAAATGCCTTTATCATTTTTACCTACATGTTAAGCTATGGCCTCGGTACGCATGCCTTTATAATTTTTACCTACATGTTAAGCTAAGGCTTCATTACGCATCTAAAACACAAGTTCTAATACACAAACCACACATTTCTACTCTCATCAAAGAAGAAATATTCAACAATGTAAATATCTGGCTCAAATGCTCACCAATGAATGTACATAAGGGGTTGGCAGTGTATTGTGCGGTCAAATGTTAAGCGTTTGATTTGGAGAGTACTCGCTTATTTTTTTTTAATTTTAAAAATTTCCCCAATTCCCACACTTGGGATACATTGTCCCTAATGTATGGCTTTGAAGGAAAAGATTGCTTACAAAACTCAAAATACCATTTGCTTCTTTTCTCAAATCCCATTTTTTAAACACAATATATACATCTAAACTAGCACACCACCATCGCTCACAACCCTCAACTCTCAACACAACTTCAAAACTCCACCCAAAACATCATACATAAAGGAAATATGAACAACTATACAAGATAGGACAATAAACCACTTAACTAATAATAGCGTGGTTGAGGTGGGCCATATATAGACGTCATCATATCCAAAAATTCCCCAAAGCCGAAAGCACCTTGACCACTGCTACTACATTCACCTCCTTGTTGCTGAGAAGCGTCGTGCATGACCTGATCCTGATTCAGATCCACCCACATGGAGTGATGCAATGGTGG
The DNA here is from genome assembly GCA_947069175.1 of Scalesia atractyloides. NCBI lineage: Eukaryota > Viridiplantae > Streptophyta > Magnoliopsida > Asterales > Asteraceae > Scalesia > Scalesia atractyloides. The sequence continues at coordinate 19,767,603 of CAMTDV010000026.1, forward strand.
TGTAGGATAAGAAACACTACCGTCATACGGTGGTAAGGTAGTGTAATCCACCATTGGCGGGTTGGTAACAACCGGCTGGCATGCATGCCATGCATCATGCATTCGCCAATTTCTATCATCAGATTATTCATTTCTTGTTCAAACAAATATGCATGTGCACGGTTCCATTGCTCCTGACGATCATAGTTCTTCTTCGATGCTCTCTCCATGCTTGTCCCCATGTATGTTTGATGATCAAATAGTGTCTGAGTGGTTTTAGCCCAACCAGAACACGTGTCCAGCTGAGCGTGATCAGTAACTTCCTGTATGGTCCCCCGATGGGCCTAATTCGGTGAATGGTTGTCGCGAATAGTCAAATGTCCCTCGCGCATACACATGCCCCCTTCTTCGTGCCCCTGGACTCTACCCGACTTGTTCTGTTTCCATAGGTACCACGTTTGGGTCATTCTGGTAGTCATCATCTCCACTCTCAATCTCTTCATCACTATCCGGCTCATCAACTTCCCCCGGAAGCAACGGCCTCGCATCCGCTTTTAACACTCTCCACCTTTTCCTAGCACTCTTTAGCTTGTGGTACCTTTCTGATTCTTTGTACTCCCAGCCACCCCTAAGTTTTTTCAATTCAAATGGTTTATGTTTCTTGAATGAACCTTTATCGTCTACACCGATAGCCCCATACATCTTCAATAATATCGTGATCAATCTATAGTGTGGCATGATTTTTTGTCCCACACCGTTCCTACTTATCCATACATTATTTAACACCAGATAACGGTGTGGAATAAGTGGTGCCCCATTTAGCAATGTATAAAGAATGGGCACCTCCGAAAATCGAACCTCAACCTTGTTACCCCGTCTTGGGATGACATTTTGTAGAGAGATCACTAGCGTTAGCTTTACTTCAATCTTCAATTTGCCCGGTATAAAGTTCCCCGTGTGTTATACCGATATAAAGTTTCCCCTATGTTATACCGGGCAAGAATAACACCTCTAGCATCGTGTTCCACATCATTTGCTTGTCGGGCTCGAAGTAGAGATCATTTAGACTTGGAAACATGTACTGGTTGAAAGGCTTACAATCAAACTTAGCCACTCGCCTAAGAGTGTCAAAAGACATTTCCACCTCAATGCCGTTTACCGTACCGAATAGTTTCATTTGTGATGGCTTCTTGTATGGTGGACACTTTAAGGTGGCCATCACTTTTGGATTTCGTCCGCAAACAGATTCTTAATATCATGATCGTGGCACTTCAAAGCCGCTTCCCAACCCAAAGCTCTAAACTTATCTTTCATTCCAAATGGACCAAATTCCCTTTCATGGACTTCTTTCTCGCATATGAAAGCTTCTTTCCGAGAAGCCAAAGAAATCATACGATTGTGAAAGAATTCTGGTTGCCATTTATCCGGTTGATCTGCCAAAGAATCGGACATCCATTTCTGTTTCTCATCCACCACATATTCCTCCTCTTCTTCTTGTTGTTGTTGCTCTTCTTCTTAGTCCTGCATATCCCTTTGCAATATCAACTTTCTTTGTTTGGGTTGATCCTCCGGGTTACTTGAAGACCTAGCCACCGCTTTACCTTTACGACCCATCTTCAAGACACAACAAACAACAACCAACAACCAACAACCAACAAATTATTTCTTTTCTCATAATCCCCAAAACATCCCCACACTTGCTTATCACTATGGTTGTGGATGCAAGCAAGACATGATATTCATCTTTTGTAAAATTTCGACATTATTTGGACTACATTAGTAAAATATTGCACCAAAATTATGCTTTTACCAAATGACTTAGCATCTACAACCATAACCCATTCAAATTCATCAAGTTCATACCATCTAAAAGACTACAAGCAAGTGTGTAATCAATTATAGCATGAAAAACTTACAATTTTGCAATGCACCCTTAATAATGATAAGAAAATGCAAACCTTTGCTTTGTAGAAGATGAGGTTACTAAACACTTCAAGTTAAACTTAAAACCCACAAAGAACCCCAAGTTTTCGGACCTAAATTTCCAAAATTCACCACCAAAACTCACGATTCTTTACAATGCAAGCTCAAATTCATAATTCTTGTGAAATTTTAGCCAAAATTGACCCAAGAATCACTCGATTCGGTTGAGTTTTGAGAAAATGGAAAAGGCCTTAGGCTATGGAATCTAGGTTTTGTTTGGGGAAGATGGGAGTGTAAGATGATGAATATGTAGTGAAACGGGTGTAAACCCGTATGTGGTTGAGAATTTTTAAGATTTTTTGTTTTTTTCTTATAAAACTGACCCCACCTCGCTAGGGCCTACCGTAGCTTACAGTAGGCATTGTAAGCTACGTAGCCTCTAGCAAAAAATTCCTACCATAAGAGAGTAGGTTATTGCCGTAATGCTTTTATTTGGCCAGCACCTACCATAAGCTAGGGTAGGCACCCTAGCTTACGATGGTCACTAGGCATTTTTGTTTTGATATTTTTTATTTTTATTTTATTATTATTTTGTAATTTTTAAGGTTTTTAAATTATTTTTAAAGAACAAAAATTACCGTACCCCCATGAAAGACCCTTGTTGTCCCCAACACCGTCTTAAAGAAAATTCGCAAGAACTTCCCACACTTGGGTCAAACACACTCCATAACAAAACAAAACTAAACTACAGTTACACTAAGCAAATATGGGCCTCTTATGTTGTTTCCTCATCCGGTGAGCGTAGAAAGTAGCCATCTCATTAACATCAAGCATGTTGATATCCTTGCCTTCCAAGTACGGTTTTAGCCGATGTCCATTCACTACTTGTTTCGTTTGATCTTGAACCTCTTTAATTTCAACATCGCCAAACCGACCCACTCTTTTAATAACATCAGGCCCCATCCATTTGCGTTTTAATTTACCCGGAAACAACTTGAGCCTTGAATTATACAACCACACCTTTTGACCCACTTCAAAAGTTCTTTTCCTCAACTTTGCAGCATGAACCTTTTTAATGTTGTCTTTATATGCAGATGCACATTCATATGGTTCATCCCAGGTTTCTTCTGTCTCGTTTAACTGTAGCTTCCTCAACTCACCCACTTCCTTGTAATCCGCATTGACACTCTTGATTGCCCATAGTGCACGATGAGCTAACTCCATTGGTAAATGGCACCCCTTCCCATACACTAACCGATAAGGAGTTGTACCAATAGGAGTTTTGTAGGCGGTCTGATACGCCCACAACGCATCATCCAATTTCCCCGACCAATCTTTCCTATCGACCCGCACCGTCTTCATCAAAATCTTTTTAATTTGTCAGTTGGACACTTCAACTTACCCACTCGTTTGCAGGTGATAAGGGGTAGCAATTCGGTGATTCACATTATAGCGCTTTAATAGCTTCTCGAAATTGAAAATTTTAAAATGTGAACCACCATCACTAATGATGACCCACGTAATCCAGAAATGAGTAAATATGTTAGATTGAACAAATTTGCACACCACCAAATGGTCATTGGTCCTTGTAGCTATTGCTTCAACCCATTTTGAAACATAGTCCACCGCACCAAGATGTACAAATACCCATTGGAAGTCGGGAAAGGGCCCATGAAGTCAATACCCCATACATCAAAAATTTCTACTACCAAAATGGATTGTAAGGGCATTTCATCCCTCTTTGATACCACCCACTTTTTGGCAATTCAAGCAATGTCGAGCAAACTAACATGCGTCTTTGAAAATAGTAGGCCAATAAAACCCACATTGGAGAATCTTGTATCCCGTCTTTTGACAATAAAAGTGACCCCCACACGCTAATGAATGAGCATGAGTCAAAACCTCCCATAACTCTGTTCGGGAATACACCTCCGAATCACTTGATCCGCTTCGATCTTAAAGAGATCTGGTTCATCCCAAATATATTGCTTCACTAGGACCATAAATTGTTGTCTTCTTTTCTTCATCCAATGGCTCGGAATTGCATCTGTGGCTAGATAATTAACATAATGAGCATACCACGATGCAGTGGACACGACTAACAATAACTCATAAGGAAACCTCTCATTTATTTCTATCGTGTCGTCAATACCTTCCAACGGGATCCGGGATAAATGATCCGCCAGTACATTTTCACAACCTTTCTTATCCCGGATTTCCAAGTCAAACTCTTGCAAAAGTAATACCAAATGAATCAAACGAGGCTTCACATCTTTCTTTTCCATCAAGTATCGAACCACACTATGGTCCAAATATACGATCACCTTGCTTCCCCAACTATAAGACCGAAACTTATCCAAGGCGTACACCACCGCAAGCAATTCCTTTTCCGTGGTTGCGTAATTAAGTTGTGCCTCATATAGTGTCTTACTTACTTAATAGATCACCACCGGCTTCTTATCAACCCTTTGACCCAAAACCACTCCTATAGTGCTATCACTAGCATCACACATAATCTTGAACGACTTCGTCCAATCCGGTGGTTGCAAGATAAGAGCTTTCACCAACTATTCCTTCAAAACATTTAAGCCTTACAAACATTCAGAAGTAAAATCAAATGGGACATCTTTTAACAACAAATTACATAAAGGTTTAGTAATTACACTAAAACCTTTAATAAATCTTCGATAAAAACCCGCATGTCCCAAAAACGATCTCACCCCTTTAATATTTTTCGGTGGAGGCAAAGATGAAATTACCCTTATTTTTGCCTTGTCCACCTCTATCCCCCTTTCCGAAATCACATGTCCCAACACAACACCCTCTTGCACCATGAAATGACTTTTCTCCCAACTTAGCACCAAATTTGTTTCAATGCATCTTTTTAAAACTTTTTTTCCAATTCGTCAAGACATGATTCGAAATTTGGGCCAAAAATGGAAAAGTCATCCATGAGTACTTCAAGTGAATCCCCGACCATGTCCGAAAAAATACTCATCATATAACGTTGAAAAGTGGTCGGGGCATTACACAATCCAAATGGCATTCGCCGAAAAGCAAAAGTGCCATAAGGACATGTCAAGGTGGTCTTCTCTTGGTCATCCGGGTGAATTGCAATTTGATTATAACCCGAATACCCATCCAAAAAACAATAATACTTTTGACCAGAAAGTTTTTCAATAACTTGGTCAATAAAGGTTAACGTGAAATGGTCTTTGGAAGTAGCAGCATTCAATTTTCGATAATCGATGCACAATCGCCACCCGGTGATCGGTCGGGTGGCGATTTGTTCACCGTTTTCATCTTTTGTTACCTGAATACTGGCTTTCTTAGGTATTACCTGTGTAGGACTCACCCAAGTACTATACGAGATGGGATAGATGATCCCCACATCCAACCATTTAATTACCTCTTTCTTCAACACTTCCCTCAAATTAGGATTCAACCTTGTTTGTGTCTCTTTGGTCGGCTTCGCATCCTTGGTGGTAATAATCTTGTGCATGACTATAGATGGACTAATGCCTTTCAAATCAGCAATCGTCCATCCTATAGCCGCCTTGTTAGCCTTTAACACATTCAACAAACCTTGCTCTTGAGCCACGTCCAAGTTGGAAGCGATGATGACCGGTCTAGTCTCATTGTCCCCCAAAAATGCATATTTCAAATGACTCGGCAAGTCTTTCAACTCAACTTGCAGCAGACACTCTAATGAGGGCTTTGTGTCCGAGTTGATCACAGCAGGTAGACTTTCAAGTTGGTGGGTCCATGGTGGTTGCCCTTCTCTAACCTCCAAAGCCTCTTGCTTTTGCTCTTCCATCCTCAAAGCACATAGGTGTTCCTGTTCAGAAACATCACAAACACACGTTTCCAAAGCATCTTTCTCATAATCATGCGGGTCACACCCGTCAACTAAATTTTCCATAAAACACTCATCACCACCCAAAGAGTTAGAAACGTTAGTAAAAACATTTAATCTCATTTTCCGATTTCCAAATGTCATGTCAACCGCACCATATCGACAATCAATAACGGTATGAGCGATGTTCAAAAACGGTCGACCCAATTTTACATTTTGTTGTTGAATTGGGTCAACCGACGAGTAGTCCAAAACCAAAAAACTCAACAGGATAGTAAAATTCTTCCACTTTTACTATCACATCCCGCACAATCCTTCGAGGGAGCTTATGAGACAAATCGGCTAAAATAACCGTTGTCTCAACCCGTTTAAATGGACCAAAATCGTATTGGTCGTATATGCCCCTAGTAAAATACTTACTCTGGCTCCAAGATCTAGCAACTCTCTTGACATTTGAAAGTCACAAACTTGAATATTTATTAAAGACGTTCCCGGATCTTGGAGCTTATGAGGAAGATCCCCTTTCAAAACTGCACTTACACTTTCAGTTAAATCGACCAGTTTAGGAACTTTATGTAGCCTCTTTTGAGGACACAATTCTTTTAGAAATTTAGCGTAAGCGGGTACTGGCTTTATTGCCTCAAGTAAAGGAAGATTTACTTCAACTTTTTTAAACACCTCCCACATTTCCTCTGTTTGAGGACCCCGTTTTGAAATAACATTTTGTGAATGGGGGATCGGCTCCTCTGATGAACAACCAGACTGATCTAACTCAACTAACATAGGCGGAATTCATTGTTAGTGAGGTTGACAAACGAACAAGTAAGAACTACTGTTTAACTGCTTTGAATAAATTGATTGACGTGAAAAGTACAATGTAAGTAAATAATTCAACAGGGCTTTGCCGTACCAACTGGACTCACACTTACTAGCTCTGACACAACACTCCTCTATTTATAGGTCGACATGACTCGCACATGAGAGTGTGTTACAGAGACAGTGATTCGTGCGAGTGGCTGCCTCATAAGAGTGACAGAGTGTCACTCGTACGAGTCAAGTGACTCACTCATACGAGTCTGCTACAAAATGTATAAGTCAAACAATAAATTTAACAAATTGACGTTTAAGCCCTATATACAATAACGACATATCCTAGACGTAGGCAATAGACATTATGTACCAACAAACACCCCCTTGGATGTTGCCGCAGTCTTGGATAGTCTTCAAATAAATCTTCATAAGATCTGACGATTATCGACCAAAGAAATGCTTCGGTGGCTTGCGACGCTCCTCAAAAGCTATAGGCGTTTGATCTGTTGGAGGAGGTCGGTTAACTGTATTGCCAAACCAAAAATTTCTCAGCGACGCTATACGAGCTCGCTCTGTAATCCTCGCTTCCTTCTTATCTTTCTTCTTTTGCTCTGTCTTCTCCAGTTTCCTCCATAAGTGTTCCATGTCGATCCAGAATGTATATCATTGGTGAAACAGACATTAACAATCTTCTAAAACTAGAGTGCTTGTTCTTTGTCTTTCTCTTCGTAGATGATTTTGCTGTAGAACAAACAATCTATATCTTGCTTTGAACAATTTACTAGCCACATAGGGTATAGTACTTGAATGCCACGCCACAGCCCATATATACGTTTGTGAGCTATGACGGCTTCGGTAAGCTCCTCAGTTATCTTCCACGAATCATCATCAGGGTGCACACAAATCACAGCTTCTCCCGTGTTAGAATCATAGTGCCACCACTTAAAGTTTTTATGGAAATCTTGCTCCATCTGAATCATAGGCATATTCTTCATTACCTTTGGCCTCTTCACCATGAGCGTAACATCTTTTTCTTTAGTAATCGGATCAATCTTCGTAATACGCTTCGGAAAATGAGGTTTCCAATGTATAAATCCATGTGCAGCTTCAAGTTTGATCAACTTCCATAGCAGTTGGTAGCGAAATTTCATCTTCAGATTTATCATCTTCGTTTGCACGAGCTCTTTGATATCCCAATACGACAAGGATTTGATGTCGCTCAAGTATCTGAAGTACTGGATTCCAAACTTCCTTTTGATTACGTAAACGTTAAGTTCCTCGATCCAACCCCAGCTGATAATGTCCCCTAGAGAAATATTTGCATCACGTGTAAAGAATGCTAGAGGATGTTTAAACTTGCGCACCATTGTGAAACTTTGAACCACTTCTTCCTCATTTCTGCAATTTCAGCTCTATTCAACTATTGAGGAATGGTACCCTGTTTAGCAGCTTCTTCGACTTTGCATTTCAGAACATCAGCAATTTCAGCTCTATTCAACTTCTGTACCCTGATCGGCAAGATTAGTAACATCATCATTAGAATCATCCTCCACTACAAATCTATCATAATCATTCGCATCTTCAACGTGCTCGAAGACATAATCACTTGGCTCAAAAGCGCTAATCTCATCTAGCTCGTCTTCAAAGTCAAACTCGAAATTTTCTTCATCCATGCCTAACATCTTAGCAATCTCTTCCTTGGTATAATTGTGGACATATTCTCCCTCTTCAACATCATGCTCAAGATAAAAAATCTTTGGCTTAGGCACGACAGGAATGGTAGATGTATCAATTACTGTGAAATTTCCTGCCTGCTGAGCATCAGTATGACCTTTAGATCTGCCCTGGTCTCTATCTTCAATCATTTGATTCACATAATCATCCAAGTAAGCAAAATAATCAACACCTTCATTTAAAATAGATTATGTTACATGAACACCCATACCACCTACATTATCATCATCATCATCATCATCATCATCATCATCATCATTACCACTATCAAAATCAGACTCACCAGACAATAAATCATCTAATCCTCAGCCTCTTTCTCAGCGTCTTCATCAAACTCATCAACTGCTGCCTCAATTTCTCTCTCAAACTTCTTTTTCTGTATCCATTCTCGATGTCTTTCAGAAGGATCTGTCGTATTAATATCCACATATTTAGGATTTCTAACCAAAACAAACTTATTCGAGACTATATACAACACAATATCTATAATAACTGGCGCAGATTCAGCTTCTGGCTCAGTTGTGACGTTCGCAGGATCCTCAACCACTTTGGCTTTGCCCTTGCCTTGCGCATCTAATAATTCCTTAGCAAGACGCTCTCGTTCAGCTACACGCTCTCTGGATTCAGCTCGTTCGATCTCATCTATCTCTGCAGCAATATTAACATCCAGCTTTTTCGTCAATATCTTCTCAAACGCTCATTTTTAATACAATGCTGGTGGGCATAGCTTGGGCTGTTGTTTGTCTTCGTTTAGTGTATTGAGCTGTTCTTGTAACTCTGCTATCTTGACGGTGTTTAACATGATCTACTTCGTTAATTCTTCAACGCGTGGGTCATTAAATGTCTGCAGAAATGTCTTTGCCCCATGGAATATAACAAAAATCAAAATCGAAATCAAAGTGAGGCTGGGACTACGAAGGTTGCTGTGTCGGCTGCGGGGTCTGTTGTTTGCTGCTGTGGTGGAGATTGACGTGGTGTAGATTGTGCTGGCTGAGGTGATGGTTGGCGAGCCAGTGATGGTGGTGTTGGTGGAATTGGCTCAACATGTACCTCTTCTTCCACTATCTTCTCTTGCTCTTTTTCCTTGGATTTGACGTTAGGAGAATCAGTGCCTCTCTCAGCCGATCGTTTCAGACGTCGAGACTTCTTCTTTGTAGGCTTGCGCACAGGAGTATCATAATCTGAACCCGAAGGTATATAAGTTGAATCGTCCTCTCCTGTCACTTTCTTCAGCCTTACGCTTTTTCTCTGCGAGTCGTTCAACTTCTATCTTTTTAGCTTTCTCTCTTTCACCAGCTCCTTCTATCCTCTTAGTCAGTGCTAGAAGATGATGTTTCTTCAGCTACTTTTTCACAAGCAAAAGCTTACCTCTCTATATCAGCAGCTATGTCTTCAATATTCTCCTCAATCTCTGGTTCATCTACTAATCCGGAACTCTCGGCTGCTTTCTTTTTCTTTTGAGAAGTAGATGTGGAAGATGTAGCCGTTGCCTTTCTTTTAACCCCTTCTTTGACAAACCATGCACTACGCTTTGCAACAAAACCATCAAGCGCAGTCAACTCTTCATTCTCGTCATCACTATCTTCCTTTCTCCACTTTCCTGGTACCCGGAGCAATATAATCTTTGTCAACGATAGCTCCAAACACTGGCTTGGCGTTAGGGAAAGTCTTTAGATGCAAATTCATCTTCTTCAAGGTAGAGACATCCATGTGTTCAAGTTTCAGCACGTGATCTTTCTTTTTCTTCAAGTTTGGGTGCAGATGATCTAGTAGCATCTGAATAAAATGCGGGTACTGAAGAAACTTTTCTCTCTGACTATTCTACACCATCTGAGTGAAAATAACTTTTGAAAAGTTATACGGAAGATTCAGAACAAGCGCGGTAATCATGCACATTTGGTAGTCAATCAAATCATCAAAACCTCCTTTACGATGACTCAAAGCATGTATAACAATGTGTGCGATATATCGAAAAGGCGCACTTAGGTTACTCTTCTTGAAAGGAGCGGCATTCACGAATTCGGCGTAACCCATGCGATAGAAACAACCCTTCACCATATACTCCGAGAAACCTGTCGGATCATCTTCATGGTCTTTAAAATCTAACACCGTTCTGATCAAATCCTCTGTGATCTTCACCTAAATATCCTCATCACCAATCTTTACAGCTGAGACAATTGCATTCTCTTTAGAATCAAACTTCGCAGATTTCCAAAAGTACGAGATCTATAAGCGACATGGCAATTTCTCAAAGCCTTTGTAATACGAATTCTGCCCAAAAACTCTAACACCTCCTGGTAGGCGACAATCTCTGGAATTGATTCGTCAAGAAGACAGCATATGTTGTGGAACGGAGAAAAAGAAGATTTCTTGACCTGTACACATAGACATTTCAAACCGTTAGAAAATTTTTAAAAAATTCTAACTTACAAAGACACTCGTATGACCCAATCCTTCGTACGGGTCTACACTTAGACAAATTTCAAGTTTGGAACAAATCATCACTCGTACGAGTCACTACTTCGTACGAGTGACTAAAGACTTAGAAATTTTTCAAAGATTTTTCTCAAGCTTGCTTCGTACGAACGATGCCCCCTAAGAGTGAAAACAATATTTAGAACATTTTAAAAACTCTGCTGGTATGAGTGGACATCCGTACGAGTTGTAAGCCGTACCAAATAACACCAAGTTTAAACCGAACTTAAAAACGTGTTGTTTTTAACAAATTGAAGGTTGATTTATAAGCTATTGGGACCTATTTTAACGTTTTTAAGTTCAATTTTAAGTTTCACCGGTCCAATTTCCCTAAATCTACGTTTTATGTCCGTTTGGTCTAAATCTGGCATTATAACAGCTAAGAACACGCAATAGTACCTTTCCTATCGTAAGAGGTATGTGAATCGACCTCCCCAATGTATTGGTACACAGTATAAGTCAAGAAAAATCGAAGTATAAAACTAGTTCGCACAAAGTTCTCTCTTAGTCGCACAGTAACATTAGGTTGGCTCGTGCGACTTAATGAGGCTTTTATACTCATTCATTGTCGCTCATACGAATCAAAGAATCGTGCGAATGAAAACAAATGTTACTCGTACGAGTTAGTGACACTCGTACGAGTCAGTTCTGGTACTTATTAAACTTTTTAAACTTTTTGATTGATTTTTTTTTATGAATTTTTATCTGTTTAAAACCGACTCAGTTAACCAAGTCCAACTTAATAACCCTGGTTATCTGATTTGCCTACCATAATGACCTTGGTTAACCATTGTTTAACCAAAATAGATTTATTTAAAAATATAAAGTTTCAAATTAATGAACTTTATTACGTTCAGGTAAATTTTTTGTTTCAAGATTAGCTCCCAACCCATGGTCTTTCAGCATTCCTTCAGCAAGGCGTCACCATGACTTGAACTATCTGTGTTTTCATCATCAGTAGACTAAAACTAAACTAAAATGCTAAGAAAACTGAAAATATTTTTGGGTTTTGGGATTTTCGAAAAGAAATAACAAGAAAAGAAATATATACATACATATATTTTTGTGAGTTTTGTGTTAAGAGGATCATATCAAGTATTTAAATCAATCACCAGTACCGTTAATCTTGGTATACTCATTAAGCTTTTAACTAGATTTACCTGGATTGGCAATATACTTATCCACATAAACCTCTTCTCGTTTCTCAACTGTTTTAAGATATGTTAGGTAATATTAGGAACATGAAGTAACTGTGTTTCCCATCTCAGAATATACTCCCGTATCGAGATTCCCAGAATTTCATTTCAAAGATGAATATATCCAATTGATATCAGTAAATGGGGTGAATGCGAGACCTTGAGAGCTCAGGTTAGTACTACCGTACAAACAAAAAGATGAAGGCTCGTCTTTAGGTGGTGTTCCTTAAAGGAATCTTTTAAACTGTAGATGTCACAAAGTTAATGACATAATCATTTTATGCAGCTTTTGTAGGCGAATAAAGCGTAAAGTATTATACAAGTTCTAGGCCATTGCTGACGCAAAATCAGAAGAACTCAGATAATACCCCAGATATCGATTAAATCAAAGACCTAGTATCGCAGAATCTGGCATTCTCTCAGACAAAATTTCAGAGTACTAAGTCCATATATCGGAGAGATGTTAATCCAGTGAAGCCTATTGGCACATCCTCCTATTGGCACATCCTCAGTAAGACCTGTTTAAGTACTAGTTAAACATTCCATATTTAGCATACTGTGACTATCATATTGATATAATATGATCTCTCTTTTTCTCTTTTTTTCACAAAAACTCTTTTTTGACTTTTATAATGTTTTTGTATTTTCCCAAACTATCTCCCCCTAAAATCAAAAACGTATTTTTGGATTTTTAGAACTTTTTAGAAAGAATGTACAGAATACACGTCATACCGATGAGAATCACGTCAAGTCCTCGTCATCCTCAAACTCAACCTCATGAATATCCCCTAATGTCAGATTTCTTAAACCATTTAATTTAAAAGATTTTTAAATCTTGAACGATCAAATGCTTTGCTATAAAAATCTGCTTTTTGGTCATCAGTGTGGATTTTTTCAATTCTAACCAACTTTTTCTCGTAGCAGTCACGGATAAAGTGGTGTCGAGTCTCAATATGTTTAGCTCGAGAGTGTTGACATGAGTATTTAGTGATATCAATAGCAGCCTGGTTATCTACATATATAGGCGTATCAAGAAATTGCAGTCTGAAGTCTCTCATCTGCTGTTGAATCCAGAGTATCTGGGAACAACAGCTGGATGCTGAAACGTATTTAGCTTCACAGGTAGAGAGAGTGACCGTAGTTTGTTTCTTGCATTGCCACGTTACCAAACGGGTTCCGAAGAACTGGCAACCAGCCCTAGTAGATTTGGCGTTTAGTTTGTAGCAACTGAAATCAGAATCCGAGTAACCCACATATTGAAGTCGTTGTGTCAAGGATACCACAAGCCGGTGCTTAGAAATCCTTTCAAATATCTCATAATACGTTTGACGGCAAGCAAGTGCGAATCTCTTGGATTGGACTGATAACGGGCGCATAGGCATGTAGGATACATGATATCAGGTCGAGAAGCAGTGAGATAAATCAAGGATCTGATCATGGAGCGATATAATATATCATCAACTTTGACTCCATGAACGTCTGGACAAATACCATGATTAGGAGCTAATGGGGTAGACGCAGGTTTAGTTCCTGTCATATCGAATTTCTCCAATATATCATGAACATACTTCGTCTGATGGATGAAGATCCCATCAGACAATTGATCGACCTGAAGTCCTAGAAAGAACTTCATCTCCCCCATAACGCTCATTTCAAATTTGCGCTTCATGACTTTTTCGAAGTCTTTACACAACTTGTCATTTGTTGATCCGAAGATGATATCATCCACATATATCTGTACAATAATCAAATGCCCATCCACTTCCTTGGTAAAGAGGGTAGAATCTACAACCTCTGAGAAAGCCGTTGTCTAGAAGATGTCGTGACAGCGTTTCATACCAAGCTCTCGAGGCTTGATGTAAACCATATAAGGCTTTGTTCAGAAAGGTAGACTTTGTCTTTGTGTATAGGATCGACAAACCCCAGTGGTTGGACTACATACACCTCCTCTTTTACTTTTCCATATAGGAAAGCAGATTTGACATCCAACTGGTACACCTTGAACCCTTTCCAAGAAGCAAAGGCCAAGAATATGCGGATCGCTTCAAGACTGGCGACTAGGCATAGACTTCAGTGTAATCTATCCTTTCTTGCTGATGAAAACCTTGTACCACAAGTCGAGCTTTGTTGCGCACTACGATCCGTCTATCATCACGTTTGCACTTGAAGACCCATCTCGTGTTTATCTTTTTGTGATGATCTGGTAGGTCAACAAGCTTCCAGACTCCTAACTTTTGGAATTGCAGCAATTCCTCCTACATTGCGTCCACCCAACTCTATTCTTTTAACGCATCTTTCCAGTTCTCGGGTTCTACCTGAGAAACAAAACAATTATTAGAAAGTCTGATTTGCAGTGTAGCAATACGAGTATAAAAACAGCTTAGATCCTTATTGATCTGATTGTGAGTTTGCTCTCCCATTTGTAAGCTGCCAATAATATTCTCCGAAGAATCATATGAAAGCGTCCTCAGCATTACTTCACTTGGAACATCCACATGAGATTGCAAATTTGTGATAACTTCATCAACAACCGGTGCAGAAGATGAAGCTTCAGTCCTGACGTTTGATTGACCAGCTTGATTATTCAGGAAGCTTTCAATCTACTCAGATCCTTCATTAGAATTAGATCCTCCATCATCGAAAGTTGGTTCACGATCACAGTCGGCATTTGGCTGTTGCTGAGCAGATGATTCGGCAATATTCATGAATGGTACAGAGATAGAGTCTTGAAGAGTAGTGGTCGGACCTACATCAGATGTGTTAGACACGGGAAGTGACATGGAAATCACTAACGGTCTGGTAACTTGCTCTTGATTAGAGATTTGATGCTGTTGAAAGAGCATAACAAATTCTTCATCTGATGGCATGTCTGGTAGGTCGAAAGAATTCCACAAACCATCGTAGTTAAAAAACCATGGATCCCCAGGTTTCTGCGTTGGCGTAGTACAACGTTGACAATCCACATGCTGCGCAAGAATAACCTGGTTCATACGCGGTAAGAAGACACGTTTCTGTGGAGAAGCATAACCGACGAAATATCCTTCCAAGGATTTGGCTCCAAATTGACCATCTCTATCAATGTGCGATTCTTTCGTTCAACTACTCCATTTTGTTGTGGAGTATAAGGAGCACTAAATTCATGAAGAATCCCCTTTTCGTTGCAGAACTCGAGCATCCCTTTGTTCTTGAACTTTGTACCGTTGTCACTGCGGATTCTCTTGATTGGCAAGTGATACAGGTTTTTTAGTTTTCTGAAGAGAATCATTAGAGTCTCAAATGTTTCATATTTGCTCTCTAGAAAGAAAACCCATGAGAATCTTGAGAAATCATCTGTAACGACTAGGCAATATAGATCACCAAAAATGCTTTTGACGTTTACTGGTCCGAAAAGATCCATATGAAGCCTCTCTAGTGACAACTTGATAGAATTCAACAACTTTCGTGGGTGTGATTTCTTATACGGTTTCCCCTTTTTACGGCTCAGACAATCATCAGATAAATGAAAACTTTTCAGATTAACACCCTCCACTAGGTCGTTGCGCACTAGATAATTCATTTTTCTCAGATAAATGTGCCCCATCTTCCTATGCCACAGAATAGACTCTTTCTCAGTAGCTTTAGAAACAAAGCATTGAACCTTCTTCGATGTTGTAGAAGCGATACTCATATCGAGAACATAAAGATCATTTCTCTCAGAGCAAGCATGAGAATCCATTCCTCAGGTTTCTTGAATCCCGGCTTTAAGATTAAGCATTCTTTATCATTGAAGTGCGTTGTGAATTTCTTGTCACACATCTGCGAAATGTTGAGTATATTGTTCTCAAGTACCGCGATGTAGTTCACTTTATCAAACGAAGCAACTCCATTCGTGAGAATTCCTTCATCGACAATTCTTCCTCCTTGCGTTCTGTAAAATCTACATACCCTCCGCGGATAGATTTAACGTCGTGTAACAACGGGAGCATCCCTGTCATGTGCCTGGAAGCTCCACTATCCATTATCCATTTAGACATGATCGATCATTGGAGTCCCTACACACATGCGGAAGAAACTATTTAAACAAAGAAACCCAAGCCTGCTTGGGCTTGGGTGGGTTCGGAACGTCAAATTTCAGACCTACTTTGTTTTTGACGTTCTTTTTGGGCTCGGTTTTGTATGGAACAGAAGGTTTCGGTTCTACCTTGGATGGTTTAACTTTTGCCACCCATGTTTGCATTTTCATATTTTCCTTTTTAGCATAAAATTTAGAATCCATTTGACGATACTTAGTTGATGTTTCACCAATTTCAAATTTAGAATGATGTTGAAGAGTTGGTTTAACAATTTGGTAGGATTCATTGGTTCTTTTCAAAAGTTGCTTTGGCGCAACCATAGGTGCCTTTTGTTTCTCATCCTTGTTAAACCTTTTAGAATTAGAGACAAATTTTGGATTAATTTGTGAGTAATATCGTGCGATATGCCCGACATTCTTACATTTATAACACGTCTTACTGTCTTTACGGACAGAGGAATCCAAAACTTGCTTCTTATTCTCTTTTTCTTTCTTGAAATCATCGTTCGATTGTATTCCGATGATTTCTTTTTCCTTTTCTGTTGTTGTCCCAAAAACAAAATTGATTTTCTTAGTAAAGTTTAGCTTTTGGGACTTGTTGTTCATTTTTCGCTTTTGGAAACCCAAACCCGCCCTCCTATTCTCCGGTTAATCTTTGTTTCTCTGATGGTAGGGTCTGGTGACATATTTTGATTTAGAGTATATGACGCATTATGTTTATCTAAATCAGAATGGATTACCTCCACAAGCTTGAACAATTTATAAACACGATCCAGATTCACATTCTGGATGGAAAACTCCTCATCAGAAAATAGTTTATCAGATCCATGAATTTTATAAACTAAGACATTTGTATCATTGTTTAAACTATCTTCCGATGTTTCAACATCAGATTCAGATTTTTCAGATTCACCTTTTAAAACACTTTCAACCACTATTTGAACTACCTTAGAATCACATTCACTTTCAGGTTTTGTGTAAGTTACGTCAATGTTCGTAGGCAACTCGTTTGATTGTTTGGTTTTTAAGTTTAGATTGAGTGCCTTTTCCACCCCTGATGGCTTTTTAAAAGCATAACTATTCAACATAGGGGGTAGAACACGATTGTAACTTGCACTCTTGTTTTCCTCATTTTTAGATTAATCTTTGTTTTCAATCTTGGGTAAAATGTGATCAATGACGTAAGAGCTTGTGGAATAACTAACTAACAATTTGTTAACCCGTTCAATTTCAATTCTTACCTTCTCAAGCTCACTTTTTAGCTCAGCGATAGTATTTAAGTGAATATTAATGGCCATTTGCTTGTCCATTACTGTCGCTTTAAGCATAGAAAGTGTTCCGTCATTTTCTCTAAGTGCTTTTTCATACTATTTAACAGATTTGCTCAATTTTTCGTACGCTTCTTATGTTGATTTATAATCGCTTGACAAATTATCTGTTAAACTTTTGAGCTCATTATATCGTATGTCTTTTTCAATCCATTCATTGCACGGCATTTCAAACATGGTTTTTCTACCACAGATTCACATTTAGACTCATTTACCTCGTTAACGTTTGCCATACACGCTTTACTAGTTTCATCAGACAACTCTCCATCTTTTCATCGACTCTCTTTTCAACATCAGGCATCCTCTGTTCTCCACAAGATGATCGATGGCTTGGTCCAAAGTAACTTGCAAAATTTTTCAAGATATCGTTAGGCGGGAGATGTTTAAAAGCACTGTTTAAAATTTCCTCCTCTTCTGATGAAGTATGACAGTAATAATCATCTTCTAGAGCCTCATCAAACGATGCCTCTGATTCTTCTTCAGGTTCTTCGATTATTTCAGCAACCAACGCCAAACTCTCATTCTTGGAAATATATTTGTTCCAGTTAAAGCCCTCTTCTTCTTGAGTAACCACTAGCGCTTTGTCTTTAGTCTCTGGCTATCTATCTTCGATCTGCACCATTCGAGTCCTTGGTTGGTGACGGTGGTAGATAGCCTTCTTGTAGTAGTCGTCGGCAAATGGGTTCTGATTACCCTGAGCTTCTCTGTTTGGGCATTCACATTTAAAATGTCCCTTCTCCTGACACTTAAAACAAGTAACTTTGGACTTGTCGAATCCAAGTTTTCCATCCAAACCTCCCAAGTTTTCTTTCCCTGTTATTTCCATGAAGCGTTGTGCGCGTCTAACAATATATGCCATACACCATTTGATGTCGATCAACTCCATCTCTACCGGATCATGTGATCATAGTCCTCTCTGGTCATTTCAGAATTTCCAGTCTTTCTTGCTACAAGAGTGTCATAAGATTCGAGAACCGATGCTAATAGTCAGATATGCTGCTTAGCTGTCTTCTCATCAAAGTTTTGTGCATTCTGGAAATCAACAGCGATATTTCAGTGTAGTACCCTCTGAGTAGGATTTGATTAACTGGTCTGGTTGATTTGGGGATTGCTCGATCCATGTCATGAATGTGGGCTTTGAGACATGTTTGGATTGACCGCAACAAATGATTGAAAACTACAGTTTTGATTCGACGGGGGACTCGGTGTGCTGTAAGCGCTAAAGGCAGACTGGATCTTTGGAGATTGTATTTGAGCGGTAGAACTATTCTTGAAATAAAGATTGAGATCTTGTTGCATTTGAATGCCTTTATTCTTTGCCATCTTCTGCATTTCTAGTTCGTGTCCCTCCAATATTTCAATAAATCGTGGTAATGAGAAATTACCATATTCAGTTCCGTTATTCAAAATGGTCAAATAGGTAGACCATTCGGCTTATGGTAAGGAATCAGCGAGCTTATCAACTAGTTCTTCGTTCGTCTTGATGATCCCCATTCGCTTCATTTGCACAACAAGATGACAGTATCTTTCAATTAGTTGTTTTACCGTCTCTCCTTTGATAAACATAAAGATGTCAAATTCTTTACTCAACAACGCCCTTTTGCTTTTTCGTAACCAAGCACTTCCCTGGAATTTTAATCGAAGAGCGTTCCATAATGATTGTGCGTCATCATCATGTTGTAACAGCGCTAGTATGTCCTCTTTGATGGATTGTTGCAGAATTTTCATCATTTTCTTCTCATTAATAAACTAATCTCTTTCAAAATCAGAAAGTTGAGCCAATGTTTTTTCAAGACCATTTTCACCAATAGGAGATTGATATTTTTCTTCGAAAGCAAACCAACAGGTAAAGTGATTCGCCCGAACCCAATTCATGAAACATTCGCTCCAACTATCGAAGTCTTCGAGGTTCATCAACTTTGGCGATTTCGTCATAGTACCCATTTCGTTTTCGAGGTTCATGTTTTGTGCTGCAATTGTCGTGACCGCTGATGTAGCAAATGCGTTATAAAACTCTTCGACAATTTTCTGCAAAAATTTAGAAACACACTTTTCTGAACAAAAACTGATTAGTATGATAAAATTTCTTCTTGCAGATGACATATTAATTCGTGAGACCAAGATTAGCTCATACGACCCAGAAATTCATGCGGACAAGATGATTCAAACAAGAAAGCTACTCGTGCGAACAAAGAAGAAACTCGTACGGATGAAATGTTCCCTCATACGAATGAGTTTCTCGTATGATTGTGTAACCTGTGCGAATCACAGTTTTAAATTTTTAACTTGTAAATTTTAAGAACTTCTGATTACTCGTTCGTACAAATGAATTAACTTTTATGGTCAGTCGTTCGTGCGAGTGGTCTCTCTACCCGTACGAAACAACTTAGGTCACCAAACGGATGAATTTTTCCAATTTTGACATGATTAAGATTGATTTTAGATTTGAAATTGTTAAGGAGTGATTAGAATAGAATTTAACGTGACATCCTAGAATCCTAGTCCAATTTGTCCATAATTTCGTCCAATTCCTAGATCAGTTTGGGAAAGTGTAGAAGTAGAAAGCTGCAACAATGAATTTGAATCTGAAACAGTTGGTAGCCTGCAGAAACTTGACGTTTGTCAGCAGATCAGGCCTCAAGGCTCTGATATCACTTGTGAATGGGGGATCGGCTCCTCCGATGAACAACCGGACTGATCTAACTCAACTAACAGAGGCGGAATTCATTGTTAGTGAGGTTGACAAACGAACAAGTGATATCTACTGTTTAACTACTTTGAATATATTGATTGACGTGAAAAGTACAATGCAAGTAAACAATTCAACAGGGCTTCCCCGTATCAACTGGACTCACACTTACTAGCTCTGACACAACACTCCTCTATTTATAGGTCGACATGACTCACACAGGAGAGAGTGTTGCAGAGACTGTGATTCGTGCGAGTGGTTGCCTCGTAAGAGTGACAGAGTGTCCTCGTACGAGTCAAGTGACTCACTCGTACGAATCTGCTACAAAATGTATAAATCAAACAATAACTTTTACAAATTGACGTTTAAGCCCTATATACAATAACGACATATCCTAGACGTAGGCAATAGACATTATGCATCAACACATTTTTCTTGCCCGGGTCGACTAAAGCTGAAGGAAATGGGATTTGAGTTGCCCCCACTCCTTTTTCTTTATCATTTAAAATTTCACTCAAACCTAGTTTTTCAATTAATTTTTCAAAAGAAGGTTCTTTAAAAACATTTTTGGGTGAGGCATCTTCCTCATCACTTTCCAACCCTATAATATCCTCAACCACTCCATCAAACAAACCTGGTGATAGGTTGGTTTTATACTCTTTACCACTTCTCAAAACACTAACGAGGTTAATACGAATATTATGAGAAGAACTATGGGAAGGATTTACCATGGTGTCGCTTGGCAATTGGCCCTTGTTCTTTTTCAAATCTGCCACTTCGGTTGCAGGTTGACCCATTTGAGTGGTCAATGATTGAATAGCTTTGTCACAAATTTCATCCTTTTGCATGCGAACCTCATCAAGCTGATTTCTCCTTTGCATGTCTTGTTGCATCATCTTTAGGATGTCCATGACTTCATTTCCACTTCACGCAACTTGACCCGAAGACCCACCTTGTTCATTACCCAGTTGAAATTGCTTTTGAAATCCTTGAGTGTTCCCGCCCTGATAAGTACCTTGGTTGTTGAATTGTTGGCGAGGAACGTATTTTCCTTGATTTCCTTGGAATTTAGGATTCGCTTGATTAGCCGAATTTTCATAGCAAAGATTTTGGGTGATTTCTCAACCCGGGGTGGTAGGTGTTCAATTTCATGTTAAAATTCCTACCACCTCCCCCTTGACCTTGAATCACATTTACTTCTTCCATTTTCTCTTGACCCACCAAACAAGTATCCGCTGCATGACACAATTCATTACAAGTAGTACAAACATTGTATACCTGATTAGTAGATTGAACTCCTCCAACATCCATGGCATGTACTTGTGGTCTCGTGATAACATGCCTTGCTCTTCTTGATGATTGAGCCTTCCTCTTTGATGTGACTGACATTTTCTCAAAAAATGCCCAATCACCTTGCTCATAGTTGGTAGCGAATGTACCATTAGTAATAAAAATCAAGTCACGAGCATCCTCCAAACTAAACCCCTCATCGAAAGCCTTCAACAATTCCCAAAGAGCAATACAATGATGCGGACAATATTTAATCATCATATTAAACCTCTCAAATGCCTCATGAAACATCACACCCGGTTGTTGTTGAAAGCTCTCAAACTCCGTCTTGCATCGTTGGTCTTTTGAGCCGTGAAAAACTCTTCTAAAAACCTTTGTTGCATATCAGCCAAAGTATAAATAGATGTCAAAGGCAATGTATAAAACCATCTTTTTGCCTTATCTTCCAAAGAAAATTGCAAAAGTACCAACTTGACATCGTCAGATGAGAAACCTTGACCTTCAACCGTATTGCAAATGAAGTTATAAGCCTCTAAATGAAAGTAAGGTTCTTCCATTGCCAACCCCTTATACTTTGGTAAACTTTAAAGCACGTTGGTTCTAACCTCAAATGTTCTTCCATCTGGATGATGAGGATCACCACCAAAGAAGGGTTGTTAGTAATAACACATCTAAAATGAGCTTCAATTCCCCTAACTACTTCTCGGTGATGTCTTCGTGGAACACCCAAAGGCACTCTTGGTTGACCCATTTGCCTTTGAATTGGCCTTTGAGTTGCAAACTATTGAGGTGGCCTTTGAGTTGCAAACTTTGAAAGGCACTCTAGTATACATACACTTGTAATTACCTACACACTAACATAACCAGCGTAAACCCAAAAATAACAAACAAAAACTACTAAAGTAAACACACGTTGCGTAGTACTCCTCGGCAACGGTGCCAAAATTTGACGTGAAGTCGAAGTCTCACTCAAAAACAAACCAATTACACTAAATAGATAGTGGTAAATGGGTATCGAACATAGGAAGTTTGTGGAAAATGCATTTACTAAGTAGCTTGCAAAATTACTAAGTTAAAACTAGAATGCAGTAAAGTAATATTAACCCCAAATCCCTCCCAATAAATCCTGATTGGCTATGGCACCAAGAACTGATGGTTCAGAATAGGAAATTTAACAATATGAACATTTACTAAACAAACACACAAACATCATAGCAATATAATCAAAAAGATTAAACTACTAACATAAACAATGTCAAAACATTCAATAGAAAACCTTTACAATCCGGGGGAAAACATATGGAAAGTTAGCTACACATAGCTCAGATCCTCATCACTTCAATCCATTGTTCAAATACATCCACAATGGAATAGCAAAGATTAATGCACCCAAATTATTGTTTTCTTACTTAAAATTTTCCCCCCAAAACTCTCTCCACCGAATAACAATGATTAGATATCCCCACCACCAATAATAAAAATTGGAGTTACATTTTTTGTCAGACTCCACCGTAAGCTACGGTGGCAAAAGTCCCCACTACCAATAATAAAAATAGGAGGTACATTTTTCGTCAGACTCCACCGTAAGCTACGGTTACGGTGGAGTTTGACGAAAAATCTAACTCCTATTTTAGCTTACGGTGGCTTTAAAATGGCTGACAATAGACGTCTATTGTCTTACGGTGGAGAATTGGTGATTAGAAGCTAAGCCCAGGTCTTCATGGTATCTTTTCTTCGTAACACTTTCTACCTAGGTCTTTTTCCGCATCCGACCATGCCTTCCTTTTATCCTTCGTTTTTGTTCTTTTTTACACCTTGTGCACTTGAAATGATAGGTAAGCCGTAGTTATCTATTCAAGACAATAACCCACTTAATTATATGATTTGAATATCAATTATACCTTTTAAGGGTTGTCCTACGGCCCACCCATAAAGGGATACAAAACTTTTATCCGCTCCAGTATTAAATAAACATGAAGCATAGACATTGTTAACGAGAAACGTACCGTTGATGACGTCGCTGGCATTCTGGGCTTGAGCTATAGTGATGACGAAGGCTCTACCATGCGCTTGTTGTGGCTAGTTGTTGTTGTTGGTGTTGTGTAGCGGGAAGACGTTGGCGAGATGATTAGGATCTCCACACTTGTAGCAGACTTGACCAGTAGATGCTTGAGGTTGGGCTTGGTTTGGTGCGGGGTTTTGGGTTACTACAACGGTTTGAGTTTGGTTGCCTAGTGGCTTTGGACCACTATGGCATTGGGTGGCAAAACGCCCAAACCTATTGCAATTCGTGCATAGGTGGCATGGTGTATGGGCAGGGTGATGGTATAGACATGTGTTAAACTTTGGATGAGTCCAAGTGTATGCCTTCTTGGTAGGCTCGAGGTTGATTGGTGTAACTTGTTGGATGGGTTGAGGGTTTGGCGAAGTGACTACCGCATAGTTTTGGCTTGAAGCCTTCCGCTTCTTGCCATTGTTGTTGTTCCTTGGTGGCTTAGATGGTGTAGGTTCAACGATGGTATTGGTGGTGGCTCGGTGAACATTCTTTGATGAAACCTTGTCAGAGGTTCCATGAAGAACATTGTTGTTGTTGAGTTTGGCGGCCAAGCGGTAGGTATCTTCGAGGGTTTTGGGTGAGGTGGATTCATCGAGGTTCATGATCAAATGGAGGAGGCATCGAATTTGCTTCACAATGGCCTTGTCAACGGTGTCGACCAAGCTAGAGCAAATCGTACTCAGTTGCTTAAAGCAAGCTGTGAGGCCAGCGTTGTTGGTCCCCATTTGCTTCAGATTCTAGAACTTATTCTCGAGCTTTTAAAGCTCATGCGGAGGACAAAACTCGTCCTTCATCAACTTCTTGAGATCGGCCCAAGGGGGCATGAGAGACTTCATATCCACGAGCGTTACGCTCGGAGGTCCACCAATCAAGGGCTCTTGATGGGAAAACACCCATTGTGTTGATGGTACGCAGGTGGTTAAGGCAACCACTTTGAAGGAATGTCACTTCAATGGCATCAAACCATTCAAGCATCTTAGTGAATCCCCTTCACCAGTGAAAGGTAGGGGGTTGCAAGAATAAAACTACTTGAAGGTAAATGTCGACTTAGGTGTTTCCACCTTAGAGTCAACAGAGCCATTGGGTGATTTGATGTTTGGTGGGGGTTGGATTTTATTGACGATGTCGGGGATGACCTTAGCCATTTGTTTCGCCATAAACTTCATGAGGTCTTTCTTTGACATCGACTCGTTATTGTTGGAACCTCTTTTGGAGCCCGATCCTGATTTAAACCTCTTGTTGAGGGTGTTGGAAAGACATTGAGGGGATATCTAGATAGTCGAAAATAGAGGGAAGGATGAGACTTGATCATAATGTTTGTATAACAATTATGTTTTTGCATGTAATAGTATGCAGGTATCATATAACACGTATGATTTCACATAGATGGCATGAGCATAACAAGTATTCAAAAGCATAAACACGCATGCATGCGTAAATGATTATAAATTTAGTTTGTTCACAAGAATTTTTAATGTTTTTGATTGCGAGAGGCATGCGACTTGTGCATCGGTTTTGAAATGAACGAGGTAACGAGTATTAAAACACATAGAAATTGAGGTAACATAAAAGAGAGGTAACGTAGAATATGGAATGTCACGAAACGTAACTACTACTCCAAAGTGAATCTAAGATCCTTTCAAATTAGGGAAACATGCTTTGGCCTATAGGTAAAATACTCTCGTCGAGAAGCGATTAACGGTATTTTACCCTTCCAGTTACTACATGTCCCTAACCGATCAAAAAATTGAAACTTTGGCGGGATTGAAAATCGAGGAATGGGACTAGTTGACAAGATGCGGGTTTCACCCCTAACTTGACAGCACCGTACCCTAGATATGGTTGGTATTCGTCAGGTCAAGAAAGTTAATTTCTAACACAATGATGAGGGTCCACTAGAGTTGGAATTGGAAATTTGCCATCAAGATGTGGATCTCACTCATAACTCGATGGCGTAATTTCGTGCAAAATCGGATAAGCGGATTGAGAGTCGTTCGCCAAAGTGTGGGTTTCACGCCTATTTTGGTGAAGTCGTCTCGTTTGTATGATACGAGTGTCTTCAAGTCTTCAACGTGTATATTATGTAAAATGTCTTAGAAAAGACGCATTGTAAAATTAAGACAAAAGAAGAGGTAGAAGCAAGATAGGAAGAATTAACACATTAAACAAGAGTCAAGAATGGTCAAAGTTTGGTACTTACTATCGACTAGGTCGAACATGGCCATTCTACCTAATTCCCTATAGTTAAGGATCTGATACCAATCTGTCACACCCCAACCGATACCGGAATCATCGGAGTGAGACGAACGAGATTGGTTGAGACTTCATAAAACTAGTGTGACAATAGTTCATTCATAAATAAAATTTGTCAAGTATATCAAAAGAAATCAAAGAACAACATTTGAAAATTTCAAAGTACCAAAAAAGTCACTAACAAAATCTAATATTTCTAGATGCGTTTCTAAGTCGTCCCTACTAGATTTCGTCAATATCAATATCATCAACCTGCAACATGTTTAAAAGTATAGTTCAACACACAAGGCATTGGCGAGTACACAAGTTTAATATAGCATAAGTATGAAAAAGGTTTAAACAAATCCACATGGCAAAAATAGTTAACTAGATTAATGTAATCATGGCATGCAATTACACTAGTAAATCCTCTAATTACCGCATGAATTTGAAAGACTTAACATGACCGCAAGACTACGGGTAGTGCGTTACTCCTATAGCGCTATACATGTTAAGGGGAGGCTCGTACATAGCTAATAACAAGTGAATCACATAAGAATGTTCCAAGATTACAAATTAAGTATCACGTATTTTAGCATGCATGAATGGATTGTATGTGTTAGCATAAAGTATAAGTGTGAATATGTAATTTGATAGGTTAACCATATTGCACCCAAAAGTGTAAAGCGAAAAGGGGCTTTCAAGTGTACTCACGGTTTTGCAAAGCTTCCTTTGGTAATCCCGTGAAGAGTTGGAGGATGGAACACCGAGGTCACCCTACATGTGTTATACGAAGGTGTGTGAGTATTCGAATTGCTTAACAGAGGATTTGGATTGGAATTTAAGGTACAAAAAGTATGTATACACAAAGTAATTATCTAGTCTTTACACACATTTTTTACACTATAAGTCCCGTATGGGTTGATGTGTTTTCATGAGTTAAGTTGCCCATTAGAATTGTAACGAGCAGTTCAAGACGTAGATAATATAACCTATTGCCATGATGAAGAACCATAATCCGATTAACATAAAGGGTTCGATTAGATATATGCTCATATGTATTATATAGTATATAGTATATAGTGTGTCCAACATGTATTATCATAGATTTCATATAAGTTATGCATGGAGGTAGGGTGGTAAACATCTATTAAACCTCGTTGTATGATTCACGAATGCACAAATCACCGTAAGGATTACTTGGATGGTCATGAATAAAGGAAAGTACTTAACTAAACTATGAACAACCAAGTAAGCAAGCTAGGTGCATGCATCCTAAACATGGCAATGTTTGGGGATGTGTCGTAGCCTTGTTACTCAAATGAAAGTTGAACGAGTTTTAGTTGCTTAAACATAGAAAACATCAAGTGATCTGGTGGAATGAAGTTTGGATAGCCAAGGCTTCCAAGTATTCACACCTATACCAAAACACAAGTCTTACCTTAAGAGTTATGGCAAGCTCGGATGGTTTCATCACTTCTGGGTTGTATAAACCCTATTAAAACAGAAAGTTTAGAGGGTAATTTACACCTCTAACTCGTAAGATTCAATCTTGGATAAGCTTACTAACCATAGACTTGGTTAGTAGCAAGGGAAGCACAAGATTGCATAAGAGAGCATAAGTTTAATAAAAGTTAACTTTAAAATATTTCAAAACAGAAAGTTTGGACCACATAAATGGTGATGTTCCACCTTGGATTACCATGGTAAACCTGTGGAAACACTCCTAGAAGTGTTCCAACCTTTGGAATGGAAGATGAGATAAAGAAGAGTGAAGAAAATGAAGTAAAATGCTCACTTTGGCACTTTGAACTATCTGACTTTTCTGATGTTTGCAATTGATTTGAGAGTGTTGATGAGTTTGGAAAGTGAAAATGGGTGAATGGAGGCTTGTTTATATAGAGAGGAGGTATGGTTTTGTGTTAAAGAAGCTTGAATGGTGACTGGGGAAGAGAAGATGAAAGGAAAATGGCCAATCTGCATACACAAAACAACCTTCTGCGGATTGACCCCCTTCGCGTTACGCGAAAGTGATTGGGGGAAGGGTCGCTCGACGCGGCGACTCTTTTCTTCGGCACAAGTTTGTTTTGTTACAAATTAACCCCTGAATTTCCTATTTGTTATCATTTCAAGCACGAATTTTAGTATTTAACATGTTTTAAAGTGTGCACAACGTATATAAGTATGATTCGAGTATCGAGAATGTATGTAAAAGTATTGGTACGTATAATAAGTATTAGAACAAGTATTGAAGATTGATTATATGTAAAACAAGTATGAGTTTGCGTGATAGATGAATGTATTGAGTTTGCACGTATATAATTCAAATATATGACATGTATGTATCATCAATGTATAATTTATGTAAATGATTAAGTGTTATTCCGATCAAAGCCTCTGATTATAATGATTAGAAAAGAAATATGATTACAAGGGCATACAAGTTTCCAAGAATAAAATATATGACAAACTTTTTAAATGAGAAAAGTTACAAAAAACGAAGCATATAAAACCCTCTTGACCACTAGACCACATGCCTGAATAGCTTATGAATATAAAAGTTATATCAGGATACCTAGGACAGGTATTATATTTAATTATTTGTATTCCCTTCTAGTGGTCCAATAGAATTTAAGCTAATACTCTTATAAAGTTTTTTAGTTTACAAAATAAAGATGTTCATTTGTTTGTTTAATCATATCTATCCAAATTGTAATTGCTTGTATCTTTTCTTTTTAAACCAAAACGTTTTTAGTTTAATGGTATTTTAGTGTGTTAAATGGTGTCTCTTATCTAATGATCGAGCCTTAGAGTCGTGGAGTTGACTATTGAACAAATTAGATGAGTTTCTGAGTGTTTAAAAATGTACATTTTAAAGTAGTAATTATTTTTTTTAATCATGAATAAAAATTCAGGTAGAAATCTTTTCAGTAATTACTTAATATTTTTATTTATTTTTTCTGGTCCAGAGAAGTTAGAAGCTGAAAGGATAAACGATATCTTGGATGATGAAAGAGGAGCAATAATAGTCAGCAAGAACATAGGAGCATGATTCGTACAAGTATGCTTCAGCTTTGGTATTATGTGCCCAATAATTCACTTAAAATATTATTTAATTAAAAAATAACTTTGCAGCATAAAATCCATAAAAATCTTACAGATCATTTTATAGTAATTTATACTAATTCAAGAGTTGATTACCTTAAAATTTGAAATGATCTTTATTTTAAATATACTTATCCACGCGGTTACGGAATGTATAATATATATTTGGTTTGGTGGTATCCAATTATTGTTATGTTACGGCCACGGAAGGAAGATGAGTAGGTAGGTGGGGAAAGACAGGTGTAAAAGGTCAAACGAGATACAAGAATTCATATTATTCACGTGAGGTTAACTCACCTGTCCTTTTATGTTTATTATTTTAATCTCTATTACAATCATTTACGACGTTTATGACCTTGAGACATTTGTTATCATCTTTGCATAAATATGATTCTAGTGTGAGGTCTAATAACATTCAAATTCTATCCACCAAATCTTCAGATAAAGGTTTTTAAATTATAAAAAATAATTGTAAATAGATTAAAAAAAAATATTACTGTTTATCTGTATATTTAAGGAGACACTGTTCACGATCTATAATTTTTTAATATATTTTAAAAGTGATTCTTAGTAGAGGAGAGAGAAAATGTAATAATAAAGCTATAAATATTATTATTTAATTAAAAGAATAGAGAAAATAAAGTTGTTTTTAATGTAATTATAAGTTAAAAAATGGTAGATAGAATGTGAATGCTCTAATGGAGAACACTAAAAAAGTGGGAACTTAGTAACACTCTTAAAAATTTATGTTAACATGTTAAGAATCAATTTTTTTAAATTTCGATACTTTTCCTTATAAATACTTTTAGAAACATTTTTATTAAAAGAATTAAAAACTAAAAATTATTAAAAAAACATTTAAAAAAGGCTAAATTTGTTTTTACAAAAATGATTTTTTTTATTGGACTAGTTACTACCCTATTTATAAGGAAAAGCGCTAAAAAATTTAAAAAAATAGATTTTTAACATGCTAAGTTAATGATATATTTTTTAACTGTTTTTTAAACATTTTTTATATTTTTTAGTTTTTTATTTTTTTTATTAAAAGTGTTTTTACATGTATTAAAAGGAAAAACACCGAAAACTTTTTAGAAAAAAATATTTTAAACATTTAAGTTGAAATTTTAAAAGTATTACTTGCTTCCTAACTTTTTTAGTATTCACCAATGAACTCTCCCATGATACTAATAACAAACAAATAAACTTGAAAATTTCTTAACAAAGTCTACAATTTTCGGAAATGTAACAAATAATCTATTTCAAAGTCTAAACATATAATCAAATTTAAATATGAACTATAAATGTAATGTTGTGTGTCTGGTTGGATATACCAAGGAGTGTGGCCGAAAAGGATATTTTCGTATTTGATTAACGAGGATAGTTATTGGGCCAATACCTTCGGTTTTCCTTTTTAACTTTACACTTCACTTAACCCATTTTTTAATTGACTTTTGGTTTTAAAAAAAAACTAATAAATAATTCAATATCTAAACATCCGGTCAACATATTAACAAGTAGTCCCTTTAACACCCCTTAACACAAGGAAGAAGTGGTATGCAATGCCAATTAAGATGTCATGTCACCTTTAATGCCACTTAACACAACAAGGAAGTGATGTACAATGCCAATTAAGGTTTTTAAAGTTAAAACAAGTGAACCGATGCAACAAGCCAACACGAAAACAGCTAGGTTTGTTCAAACTGAAAGAGTACCCTTTTCTTTTGTTTATTAACAAAAACAAAACATAACCCAAAACTTGATACATACGTGGGTTTATATACTACCCAATTACAAACCTATTCGAACTCGAATTCTCCTATCCGATAAATCTAAAAAATAAATAAAATAGAAAAATAATTAAACTAGAAATCTAAATTGATAAACAATAATTTAAACTTATTAAAAAAATTGTTGTCCCGATCTCCTCCAAACCACCCTTTGGGATCAACCTATTCATTCAAAGATCCTAAATCGATGATGATACTTTTAACACTCCTTAGCATTGACTTTCTCAGATTTATCTTGACAAAGAGTAACCCCTTTGTAAAAATATCGGCCACTTGCTCTTTTGTATCCACATAAACCAAATCCAAATTGATATCACCTTGTAAAACCTTTTCACAAACAAAATGATAATGCACTTCGATATGTTTAGAACGCACATGAAACACCAGATTCTCTGCTAACCGAATAGACGATTGACTATCACTATTAACTTAACTTTATAATCAACTGGATGTCCCAAATCTTCGAGCAACCGAACCAACCAAATCAATTATTGAGTTGCAACTACAGCTGCCCGATACTCATCCTATATGGTAGACAAAGACACTATTAGTTGTCCTTACTAAACTACGAAATTGCACCTGATCCAAGCATAAAAACATATCCTAATGTCAACCTTCAACTACTCGGATCTCCTACGTAATCATCATCGCAAAACCCTCTCAGTTTAATATTTGACTCCTTAAACTCGACACCATAACTAAACGTGGACTTCACATACCTTAGCACACGTCGCATGGCATATAAGTGAGGCCTTCTAGGATTTTGCATGAATCTACTCAATACTCCCACTGTGAATGCAATATCCGGTCTAGTCAACGTTAAATATATCAAGCTACCCACCATTCGTCTGTATTCGGTCGGGTCCTCCAATTCATTACCCTCATCTAGAAGTAACTTAACATTGACATCTATAGGTGTAGACGTTGGTTTACTATTTAGCATCCCAAACTTTTGTAACAACTCTTCCGTATACTGTCATTGATGAAGTACAACAACTTCATTACCATATTCAAGTTCCAATCTAAGAAAATGTCATAACCTGCCAATATCTTTAATTTTAAAACGAATTATTAAATTCTCTTTTAAATGCTCAATAACATCCTCAAGGCTACTAGTGATTATTAAATTGTCGACATACACCAACATTATCACAACCGTGCTTCCAAATGTCTTAACAAACAAACTTGAATCTGCTGTTGTAATTGAGAATCCATTATGCTCAAGATATTCAACCATTTTCCAAACCATGCTTGCGACGACTTTTTTAACCCATATAACGCGTTCTTTAATCTACACATGTAGTTTGGATGAGTTGAGCTTCGAAACCCCTTTGGTTGTTCCATATGTGTAGTATGATCAAGGCTCCTGTATAAGAAAGCATTGTTGATATCCATCTGCCACATATTACACCCTTTGCTAACTGCCAAGGCTAACAGAACCTGAACTGTGGTAAACTTGGCAACCAGACTGAACGTCTCATCATAGTCCAAACCGAATTGTTGAGAAAACCCCCTAGGAACTAATCGGGCTTTAAAACGATCAACTGTTCTATCAGATTTTCTTATAAATTTGTAAGCCCACTTGCATGTGACTGGTTTTACCCCTTCTGGTAACAATATGAGTTCCTAAGTCCTGTTTGTTTCGAGTGCCGTCATCTTGCCTCTCATTGCTTCTTTCCACACCACTTTTTCATATGCTTCATCAAAGGTTTCTAGCTCAACAACCTAGTCCTCTATCACAACTATATTAACTTGTTTAGTATTCGGTCGTTTCTCACGAGTAGACCTTAAGGTGCAATTGGGTCTTGATGAATGGGTTCATCTACATTCTGTATAGGTTCTGGACCAAGATTCATACCTTCTTCTTCCACCATCAAAGCTTAAATTCACTTGTGAAAACTCATCTTTCAATGTCACCGTATCTAGTAATGTTTCTTTATTTGTCGACCACCATGCTGACATCTCATCAAAACCAACGTTTTCTGGAAACATATATTCTTCCTATGTTTGGATCACAACATCTCTATCCCTTCCGCTGCGAATCATATCCTACAAATATGCAACGAACTGCTTTCTTCTCGAGTTTGTGACGAAGATGACTTGGGATAAAAATATAACACATACAACCAAAGACCCTTAGATGCTTCACACTAGGCTTGACACTGAACAACCTTTCATATGGCGTTTTATTCTCAAGTCACTGTTGTGGTAGACGACTGATCACATATGCACCTGTCTTCATGGACTCAGCCCAAAATCTTCCCGGTATATTTTTATCATGTAACATGCTTCCTGACAATTCTGCCAAGTGCCTATTTTTTCTTTCTGAAACACCGTTTTGCTGAGACGTGTTTGAGCATGATAAATGCCTCTTAATTCCACATGTCTTGAGAAAACTAGAAAACTCATGATACATATACTCATCTCCATTGTCTGACCTTAATGTCTTTATAGTTTTACCCGTCATTCATTCAGCCGTGTCTTAAAATCTTTAAACATGTTGAATGCTTTTGACTTCTCTTGCATGAAATCAACCAACACAAATCTAGAATAATCATCTATAAAGGTGATCATGTACCTTTTTCCACTGATTGAAGTGTACTTCACTGGCCCAAAGACATCAGTGTGAACAATTTCTAGTGGTGTAGTTCTCTTGTACATCGATTGTTCGAAGGCTAATTGGTGTGCTTTGCCATACTTGCAACTAGAACACACATGGTCTTTTCTTACTTCATACATTGGCAGGTCTATAACAATTCATTTACTCATCATAATACTCAGTTTATCAAAGTTGACATGCCCAAGTCGCAGATGCCATAAGCTGACATTCTCACTATTCTTCGTTTTCTCCACATATGCTGACTCTACAGATAGAACATACTATAATGAAGGAATTGATTTGTACATTTTATTCACATAATACAAGCCTATAAATCGAGGCTATATAACAATGGAAGGAGAGGAATACAAGGAGGAGATAATTAAACTAAATATAAATGCAAAGGCATAGGCTAAGATAATGGAGATTGATGAAAGAGGCTTGACTTTAGGCATTTGATTAGGTATTCCTTATACACCCCCACAAGATGGAGGATCCGTCAGAGACTCCAATCTTGGAGCGGTTTCAGAGGAAAGGTGCCCGTGATAATGGTTTTGTAAGCATATCTGAAAGTCGATCTTGTGAGCGGATGTGAAAAACCTGTAAGCTGCCTGCTGAAACTTGTTCTCAAAAGAATGATAGTCAAGTGCTACATGTTTCATTCGAGATTGATAAACGGGGTTAGAACTGAGGTATGTTGCACCGGATGTGTCACAAAATAGTAATGGCGGTTTGGTAATGGTAATGCCAAGTTCAAGAAGTACATTTTTTTGTCCATGTAAGTTCAGCTGAGGCATTTGCTAAAGCTTTGTATTTGGCTTTTGTAGATGAGCGAGAGACTGATTTTTGACGAGTACACTTCCACGAGATAATATTATTTCCAATATAAATGATATATGTAGTGGTAGAGCGACCACCATCATGTACACCACCTCAATCCGAATCGGAGAAGGCTGAGAGATCAAAGGAGGAGTTTCGGTTGAGGAAAAGACCGTGGTGAATGGTACCCATTAGGTAGTGAAGAACTCTCTTTAGAGATTGCTAGTGTGTTTGGCATGGATTGTGCATGAATTGAGATAGTTTATTGATAGAAACGTTGATGTCCGGCCTGGTGAAGGCGAGATATTAAAGTGACCCGACTAGTTTCAATATGGGGTAGCATCAACTTTAGGTGAGGTGTCGAAAATGGACAGGACCTCGGTAGCACTGAGAGGAGTAGAAACATCTTTTGCACCATCCATGTTGAACTGTTGGAGAATATCCTGGATGTATCAGTGCTGAGATAGAAATAGACTGGATGGTGTGGGAATAACTTCAACTCCAAGAAAGTGATGAAGCATACCAAGGTCTTTGATGGACAATTTTTAGCTTAAGGCATGAACAAAACAATCAAGAAAGGATGTGTTATTACCGGTGAGAACAATGTCATCAACATAAACCACAAAATAGCAAGTGACACATTGTTTTTGATAGATGAAAAACGAGGCATCGGCTAGAGATTTTCGAAAACCAAAGTCAAGGAGGAAGTTTGTGAGCTCATTAGCCCGAGGGGCTTGTTTTAAGCCATAGAGCGACTTTTTGAGCTCACAATGTGATTGGGAAATTGAGGTTTAATGCATCTTGGTGGTTGGGTCATGTAGACATCCTTGTGGAGAGTGCCATGCAAGAACACATTGTTAGCATCAAGTTGCCTTAGCTGCCAATTTTTTGAGAAAGCAATAAAATGGATGGTCGAATGGTAATGGGTTTGGTAAGGGGCTGAAGGTATTGAAGTAGCCCTTCGTATGTTGTTGGTGAAAGCCTTTGGCCACGAGTCGAGCTTTGTATTCGTCAACAGAGCCATCGGGTTTTCGTTTGATACGAAAAAACCCATTTACACTCTATCGGAGTGTGGGAGTTAGAGGGGACACGTTCCCATGTTCAGTTTTGGAGAAGGGCATTAAACTCCAAATCCATAGTATGACGCCACTATGGATCTTTAGAGGCTTGAGTGTGAGTGGTGGGCTCAATTGTGGGTTGTAATGTATGAAGGGTAGTGTGATTCATAAGATTTTGGTTGTAATATTTTGGGTTGGTTTGCGAGACCTGTGTGGGCGAGCAGAGGCAGGAGGAGGCGAATTGGTGGGTTCGGATGTGGTAGTAGATGGAGACGATCTGGGATAGGAAGAGAGAGAGAGAGAGAGTTATCGGGTGAAGGAGGTTGAGAGGGGGGAGGATTGGTTGAGTTGGGTGTGGGTGACGAGGTGGTGGTGGGTGGAGTGGAGTGAGTAGACGTGGAAGAGGAGTCCGTTTGTATGGGAGAGGATGGCGGGTGGGTTATTTAGATCATAGGGTGAGAGGAGTGGGTCGTGGGAGGTGGATTGGTGGAAGAGAAGTGTTGGGCCATGGGAGATGGATTAGGTTGCGGAAAGGGTTGTGGAGTGATGGAAGATGTAGGTGGTCTAAGAAAGGGATTGGGTGTAGGTAGTGGATCGGGTGAGCAACCGTGAAAGGAGAAGGGAAAAATATGGTCGATAAATTCCACATGACTGGAGTGATAGAGGCGATGGGTTAAAGGATCATAGCATTTTGTAGGCGGATTTGGACGAAGAATATCCAAGGAAGATGGACTTCGTTGAGCGAGGATGAATCTTGGATTTGGCATACGGACGAAGCCAAGGAAAGCATAGATACCCGAAGGATTTTAGTTTGGTGTATGTAGGTGGAGTGTTCTATAGTTTTTCGAATGGTGATTTGAAGTCCAAAATTTTGGTTGGTATCGGTTGATAAGGTGAACCGTCGTTTGGAAGGCATGAGACCAAAACGGGAGTTGTAAGTTGGCATGATGCAATAGTGACAACCCGCTCCATTTTGCTCCGGAGTGTGTGGAGGAATGGTGAAGTGAGAAATACCATTTTGTTGGAGGTAAGGGAGGAGACCAATGTATTCTCCCCCATCATCCGAGAAAAGAGAGATGAGGGGAGTTTGAAATTTTTTTTCAAAAAGTGTTTTGAAAATTGGAAATAATGTGCAGACATCCGATTTCTTTTAATGGGGTAAAACCATATGTATTTTGAGTAAAAATCAACAAATATGACACAGTATTGATATCCATCGTTAGAAATTTTTACCGATCCCCATACATCAGAGTAGACAAGTTCAAGTGGTTTAGATACTTCAAATGAATTTTCGCCAAAAGGGAGTTTATGACTTCTATTCAAGGAACAATCATCACAATGAAGAAGATTATTTGACACATTATTGTAATCAAGTTCGAGACTATTTAGTAAATGTCTTAGAACTTTGATATATGGGTGTCCAAGTTTATGATGCCATGAGAGAAGAGAGTCCGAGTTCTTGGTGCTTGAATTGAGTTGTAAACGAGGAAGAGTAGGAGATGCATAGTAGACATCGTTAACGTTCACCCCGTGCATGAGACGCACCCCCCATGTGAATATCCTTAACAAAAAAGTGAAAAGGAAAAAAAAATTGACGGAAACTTGGTTAGTCTTGCAAAGTTTAGCAACCGAAATAACATGATTACGTAAACATGGAACAAGTAGGACATTAGATAACATTAAAGGGCGGGATGTAGTGGGAATCGATGCATGACCGACATGAGAAATGGAAAGGGTGTTACCATTGCTGAGGACGATCTCATCGAGCTCCATATTCGGGTAGGCTGTGCAAAAATGCTTGGTCAGATGTGGCATGGTCAGAGGCGCCACTGTCAAACATTTTCGATGATGCATGTTGTGGAGAGTTTGCCATGGACACATTGACAGTTGGGTTCTTGGTGCTTGAGCCAAAGCAAGATTATTTTGTTGTAAGAACCATGCAAACTTTCGACAATCCTTGGTTTCATTACCTTGAATATTGGAAAATTGACAGAAAAATTGTTACAATTAGTTCTAAAATGTGAAGATTGACCATTGTTCCCATTATTAGTGTTTCGTGGGCCAAAGGTGTTGGGTCTGGTTTGGTTTCTGGTGGTTGGCCTTTTTGTGTTTCGGCCTACTTGAGATTGTGTGTGGCTGCTCCTTTGGGTGAAGTTAACAGTAGTGAGCTGCTCAATGGGTTTGTTCTCCAACAAGGACCTCTCATAATCAACCAACTTTTCATAGAGATCAGAGAAGGCAATGGTGGTGTCTTGAGTCTTTTGGGCAGAGCAATCTCCTTATAGTCGTGAGATGCCCATTTCATCGAAGGTCAAATAGTATATAATTTATACGAACCAAAAGAGACATTTAAATACTTAAGAGCAAGAGCCTAAACTACCACAAAAAGTTCAAACTTTAAGTTTACACACGAAAGCATAAGTGTTTTAAAAAAGCATATACATTCCAAAAGTAATTATTTGACCCATTAACTTCAGAACTTGAATCGGAAGCGCGTAAAGGGGGCGATGCGACGTGTTCGTTCCAAGCACACCATTATCAAGATCTCGATTTCCCTACACAACACAGAAGTGATTGTTAGCATGACTCGTTAATATACTAATTTCATACTTCCTTAGTTGATCCATAACAAGAATATGATGTTGTAACGTCCTTTCTATTTACATTCTTTACTTGTAACAATTTCGCCTACAACGAAATCGTAGTTTTCATTCTTATAACACAAAATATATAAACCATCCAACCCAATCATACTGGTCCTTGCAAAGAAGATTTCATCCTTATTGACACGTTAACAACGAGTCATTATGTTCATAATTATAATCATCTTTCTAGCCATTCATTTTGACCCGTTTGTAATGGGACAATACACATACTTTACAATTTTTATTGTCTAATAAGTTCCAACTACGTTCTTCACTTCGCACTTACATACCTCTAACTATAACTAACAAATTAGTAATAGTTCAAAAGGAATAAAGTACGTATGAACTCACCATTGCTTTGCGAATCGATTAGATTTGTACCTTCTTCCTTCACGCCTACAATTTGATATTCAACATTATTTCAATTTCATGCTTTCATCTAACATTTAAATTAACATTGTGAGCTAGCAACTCATCATTTTGCAAATTCTATTTAGTTACCATTACATGCATATGATATCATCTTTATTATTTAAAACCAATACCAAACATTTTATTAAACACTTGAAGTGCATATCACTAACAAAGCATAAAGTACAAGTATCTTATGCATCTTCTCATTTATTCATACTAAAATCATCAAATCCAACTAATTTCATAAAACATTCATTCGTAATTAGTTCCATCATTCTAATATTCATAATAAGCAACATCATACATAACCACTACACAAATTATTGCACACAATCCATCATTGTTCTGCACAATGCTCCTACTTCAAGTGGGTTTTGATTCCTAATCATCAATTTAGTCGAATTCAAGCCTAATTCATGTTCTAAGTGATGCTTCTAATCTATACTCATACCAATTTCTCATAAATTAGTAGATTCGCTTGAAACGTACTTCATACAAGACCATCATCCTGACAAAATTCCACTTACCTTAGGTTTAGTATGCTTAGATGGTCAAGGAATCAAGGGCATGCATGGATTTTAATCAAATTTTCCTTCTCAATTGGCTAAATTCTTTATTGTTCAAGATGGGTGTTCTTCTCTTCTTCCTCCCTCTGGTTCGACACACACACATCACCACAATTCTTGAACTTTTCTTTTTAAGTTCTCTCTTTCCTAAATGACACATTCAGCCCTCATATTTTTAGAACATGTCACTTAATTACCTAACTATTATCTAGATTACTTTTCTCTTGATTAACTTTATTTATTCTAATTAATTAAATTTATTAGCATATCTAAACCACCATCTATCCAAATACGACATCATACGTATAGTATTATAATAGAACATATAAAATTTGGGTGAAACTCACCTTTGCTTTGCGAATCAGATGGATTTGTACCTTCTTCATTCACACCTACAATTTGATATTCAATATTATTTCAATTTGATGCTTCATCTCACATTTAAATTAACATTGTGAGCTAACAACTCAGCATTTCGCAAATTCTAATTAGTTACCATTATATGCATATGAAATCATTTTTATTTTTTTATAACCAATACCCAAACATTTTATCAAACACTTGAAGTGCATATCACTAACAAAGCATAAAGTACAAGTATCTTATGCATCTTCTCATTTATTCATATAAAATCATCAAATCCAACTAATTTCATAAAACATTCATTCGTAATTAGTTCCATCATTCTAATATTCGTAATAAGCAACATCATACATAACCACTACACAAATTATTGCACACAATCCATCATTGTTCTGCACAATGCTCCTACTTCAAGTGGGTTTTGATTCCTAATCATCAATTTAGTCGAATTCAAGCCTAATTCATGTTCTAAAGTGATGTTTCTAATCTATACTCATACCAATTTCTCATAAATTAGTAGATTCGCTTGAACGTACTTCATACAAGACCATCATCCGACAAAATTCCACTTACCTTAGGTTTAGTATGCTTAGATGGTCAAGGAATCAAGGGCATGCATGGATTTTAATCAAATTTTCCTTCTCAATTGGCTAAATTCTTTATTGTTCAAGATGGGTGTTCTTCTCTTCTTCCTCCCTCTGGTCGACACACACACATCACCACAATTCTTGAACTTTTTCTTTTAAGTTCTCTCTTTCCTAAATGACACATTCAGCCCTCATATTTTTAGAACATGTCACTTAATTACCTAACTATTATCTAGATTACTTTTCTCTTGATTAACTTTATTATTCTAATTAATTAAATTTATTAGCATATCTAAACCACCATCTATCCAAATACGACATCATACGTATAGTGTATTATAATAGAACATATAAAATTTGGGTGAACTCACCTTTGCTTTGCGAATCAGATGGATTTGTACCTTCTTCCATTCACACCTACAATTTGATATTCAATATTATTTCAATTTGATGCTTCATCTCACATTTAAATTAACATTGTGAGCTAACAACTCAGCATTTCGCAAATTCTAATTAGTTACCATTATATGCATATGAAATCATTTTTATTTTTTATAACCAATACCCAAACATTTTATCAAACACTTGAAGTGCATATCACTAACAAAGCATAAAGTACAAGTATCTTATGCATCTTCTCATTTATTCATATAAAATCATCAAATCCAACTAATTTCATAAAACATTCATTCGTAATTAGTTCCATCATTCTAATATTCGTAATAAGCAACATCATACATAACCACTACACAAATTATTGCACACAATCCATCATTGTTCTGCACAATGCTCCTACTTCAAGTGGGTTTTGATTCCTAATCATCAATTTAGTCGAATTCAAGCCTAATTCATGTTCTAAGTGATTATTCTAATCTATACTCATACCAATTTCTCATAAATTAGTAGATTCGCTTAAACGTACTTCATACAAGATCATCATCCGATAAAATTCCATTTACCTTAGTTTAGTATGCTTAGATGGTCAAGGAATCAAGGGCATGCATGGATTTTAATCAAATTTTCCTTCTCAATTGGCTAAATTCTTTATTGTTCAGATGGGTGTTCTTCTCTTCTTCCTCCCTCTGGTCGACACACACACAATCACCACAATTCTTGAACTTTTCTTTTTAAGTTCTCTCTTTCCTAAATGACACATTCAGCCCTCATATTTTTAGAACATGTCACTTAATTACCTAACTATTATCTAGATTACTTTTCTCTTGATTAACTTTATTTATTCTAATTAATTAAATTTATTAGCATATCTAAACCACCATCTATCCAAATACGACATCATACGTATAGTATTATAATAGAACATATAAAATTTGGGTGAACTCACCTTTGCTTTGCGAATCAGATGGATTTGTACCTTCTTCAT
Source organism: Scalesia atractyloides (assembly GCA_947069175.1). NCBI lineage: Eukaryota > Viridiplantae > Streptophyta > Magnoliopsida > Asterales > Asteraceae > Scalesia > Scalesia atractyloides. The sequence goes on from CAMTDV010000026.1 coordinate 19,808,546, forward strand.
TCACACCTACAATTTGATATTCAATATTATTTCAATTTGATGCTTCATCTCACATTTAAATTAACATTGTGAGCTAACAACTCAGCATTTCGCAAATTCTAATTAGTTACCATTATATGCATATGAAATCATTTTTATTTTTTATAACCAATACCCAAACATTTTATCAAACACTTGAAGTGCATATCACTAACAAAGCATAAAGTACAAGTATCTTATGCATCTTCTCATTTATTCATGATAAAATCATCAAATCCAACTAATTTCATAAAACATTCATTCGTAATTAGTTCCATCATTCTAATATTCGTAATAAGCAACATCATACATAAACCACTACACAAATTATTGCACACAATCCATCATTGTTCTGCACAATGCTCCTACTTCAAGTGGGTTTTGATTCCTAATCATCAATTTAGTCGAATTCAAGCCTAATTCATGTTCTAAATGATGCTTTCTAATCTATACTCATACCAATTTCTCATAAATTAGTAGATTCGCTTGAACGTACTTCATACAAGACCATCATCGACAAAATTCCACTTACCTTAGGGTTTAGTATGCTTAGATGGTCAAGGAATCAAGGGCATGCATGGATTTTAATCAAATTTTCCTTCTCAATTGGCTAAATTCTTTATTGTTCAAGATGGGTGTTCTTCTCTTCTTCCTCCCTCTGGTCGACACACACACATCACCACAATTCTTGAACTTTTCTTTTTAAGTTCTCTCTTTCCTAAATGACACATTCAGCCCTCATATTTTTAGAACATGTCACTTAATTACCTAACTATTATCTAGATTACTTTTCTCTTGATTAACTTTATTTATTCTAATTAAATTAAATTTATTAGCATATCTAAACCACCATCTATCCAAATACGACATCATACGTATAGTGTTATAATAGAACATATAAAATTTGGGTGAACTCACCTTTGCTTTGCGAATCAGATGGATTTGTACCTTCTTCATTCACACCTACAATTTGATATTCAATATTATTTCAATTTGATGCTTCATCTCACATTTAAATTAACATTGTGAGCTAACAACTCACATTTCGCAAATTCTAATTAGTTACCATTATATGCATATGAAATCATTTTTTTTATTTATAACCAATACCCAAACATTTTATCAAACACTTGAAGTGCATATCACTAACAAAGCATAAAGTACAAGTATCTTATGCATCTTCTCATTTATTCATAATAAAATCATCAAATCCAACTAATTTCATAAAACATTCATTCGTAATTAGTTCCATCATTCTAATATTCGTAATAAGCAACATCATACATAACCACTACACAAATTATTGCACACAATCCATCATTGTTCTGCACAATGCTCCTACTTCAAGTGGGTTTTGATTCCTAATCATCAATTTAGTCGAATTCAAGCCTAATTCATGTTCTAAGTGATGCTTTCTAATCTATACTCATACTAATTTCTCATAAATTTGTAGATTCGCTTGAACGTACTTCATACAAGATCATCATACGATAAAATTCCACTTACCTTAGGGTTTAGTATGCTTAGATGGACAAGGAATCAAGGGCATGCATGGATTTTAATCAAATTTTCCTTCTCAATTGGCTAAATTCTTTATTGTTCAAGTTGGGTGTTCTTCTCTTCTTCCTCCCTCTGGTCACACATACACACATCACCACAATTCCTGCACTTTTCTTTTTAAGCTCTCACTTTCCTAAATGTCACATTCAGCCCTCAATTTTAAGAACATGTCACTTAATTACCTAACTATTATCTAGATTACTTTTCTCTCGATTAACTTTATTTATTCTAATTAATTAAACTTACTAGCATATCTAAACCACCATCTACCCAAATACGACATCATACGTATAGTATTATTATAGAACATATAAAATTTTGGGTGTTACAAGTCCATCTCCCTTAAAGAAGGTTTCGTCCTCGAAACCTGAATACGCACCAAATAATGACGGATAGTTCTCTCGCATCTCTTCCTCTAACTCCCATGTAAGGTCGGATCCCTTTCTATGTTGCCATTGTACTAACACTTGCTTAATAGCTTTGTTGTGCAGGTTCTTCACCTTGGAGTCCTTAATGGCTATCTTCTTTTCAATATAATTCAGTCGTTCGTCTACCTCAACGTCATCAAGAAGTACATGAGTCGTTTCATCTGTAAGACACTTTCTCAATTGTGACACGTGAAACGTGTCGTGTATTCCATCTAATGATGGAGGCAATTCGATTTGATAAGCTACTCTTCCGACCCGTGCTAGGACCTTAAAAGGTCCTATATAACATGGTCCCAACTTTCCCCGTTTGCGAAAACGAATTATACCCTTCCAAGGGGAGACTTTCAGAAAAACACGAACTCCCACCTGAAATTCAATAGGACACCTCCTTTTGTCCGCGTATGCTTTCTGTCAGTCTTGTGCCGCCTTCAAGCATGCTTGTACAAGGTCAATCTTTTCATTTGTTTTAGCTACCACATCCTTTGGTGCAAGCTCTCTTTGCCCAACCTCTTCCCAACACACAGGAGTTCTACATTTTCGTCCGTACAACATCTCGTACGGTGCCATTTGGATGCTTTGGTGATAACTGTTGTTGTACGAGAACTCCACTAATGGTAGATATTCATCCCAATTTCCCCCCAAATCCATGACGCATGCTCTCAACATATCCACAAGTGTTTGGATAGTCCTCTCTGACTGACCATCCGTTTGGGGATGGTAAGCAGTACTTAAATGTAGTTTAGTACCCATCCTTTCGTGGAACTTTTGCCAATAACGAGAGGTAAATCACGTGTCCCAGTCTGACACAATGGATACGGGCACCCCGTGACGAGATATAATTTCATTTACAAACATTTCCGCCATCTTTTCTGAGGGATAAGTTTCTCATATTTGTAGAAAATGGGCACTTTTAGTGAGACGGTCAATAATGACCTATATGGCATCATGCCCCTTTCTAGTTCTCGGAAGCTTAGTTACGAGGTCCATGGTCACATATTCCCACTTCCACACTGGGATTTCCAAAGGTTGCAACTTCCCGTATGGTTTTTGATGTTCTGCCTTTACTTGAGAACACGTCAAACATATCACGACGTACTTGACAATATCACCCTTCATTCCCGGCCACCAATAATTCTGTCTTAAATCTCGATACATCTTTGTGGCTCCCGAGTGAACTGAATATCGTGACTTATGAGCTTCCTCAAAGATCAACTCCTTTACATCACAACGCCAAGGTATCCAGATTCGGCCATACCTTGTTTTAATCCCATTTGCATTTTCCTCCAACTTGTGTACGAACCCTCCAGTTCTTTCTTTCCTTGGATCATCCGCATTAAATGACTTGATTTGAGCTTTTCATACACTTTCGAGGAGATTATGTGTAACTATCATTTTCATTGATTTTACCCGAATTGGGGGCATGTATTCCTTTCGACTTAGAGTGTCTACCACAATATTAGCCTTACTAGATAATAGTAGATGTCACAATCGTAATCTTTAATAAGTTCTAGCCATCTTCGTTGCCTCATATTTAGATCTTTCTGCTCGAAGAAGTATTTGAGACTTTTATGATGTGAGTAGATCGTGCACTTCGTTCCATACAAGTAATGTCTCCTTATCTTCAAGGCGTATACTACCACTACCAAATCTAAATCGTGAGTTGGGTAGTTACACTCATGTTGTTTTAGTTGTCTAGAGGCATAGGCAATAACCTTACCCCTTTGCATCAAAACGCACCCCAAACCTTGATGTGAAGCATCCGTGTACACAACTAGATCCTCCGCACCATCAGGCAATACCAGTACCGGCGAACTTGAAAGTTTTTCCTTCAAGGTCTAGAAAGCTTTCTCTTAATCTGTACCCCATTCAAATCCTTCATTCTTTTTCGTTAGTTTAGTCATGGGCAAAGCTACCTTAGAAAAATCTTGAATAAATCTTCTATAGTAACCGGCTAAGCCTAAGAAACTTCGTACTTCACCTAGGTTCTTTGGAGGAACCCATTTCATTACGGTCTCTACCTTAGAAGGGTCTACTTGAACACCTTCTCTATTTATCACATGGCCGAGGAAATGCACTTCTCTCAACCAGAATGCACACTTGGAAAACTTAGCATACAACTTTTTTTTGTGAAGCATTTCTAACACCTCACACAAATCGCAGGCATGATCAGATTCATTTCGGGAGTATACAAGTATTTCATCTATGAAGACTATCACGGACTTGTCTAACATATTCTGACATACTCGATTCACTAAATCCATGAACGCAGCTGGTGATTAGTCAACCCAAAGGACATTACCAAAAACTCCTAATGCCCATAATGGGTCCTAAACGTAGTCTTCGCTATGTCTTCCTCACGTACTCGAAGTTGGTGATACCCCATCATAAATCGATTTTCAAGAACCAACTCGCTCCTTGCAACTGGTCGAATAAGTCATCAATTCTAGGCAAGGGATAATGGTTTTTAACTATCAATTTGTTTAACTCTCGGAAATCAATACATATTCGCATTACGCCATCTTTTTTTTCATGAAAAGCATGGGTGCACCCCATGGTGATATACACGGGCGTATGAAACCCTTGTCGAGTAACTCTTGTAATTAGGTCATCAATTCCCACATCTCGGTAGGAGCTAATCGATAAGGTGCTTTAGCCATCGGTTTTGCACCCGGATTTAGTTCAATCCGAAATTCTACTTCTCGTTCGGGTGGAAGCCCCGGTAAATCGTCCAGGAATACATCAGGATATTCATTTACAATATCCACCTCTTCAAATCTTGGGGCCCTATGTGGGTATCCACCACGTAGGATAAGTATGCCTTACTACCGTTTCGGACGTATTTGACCGCTTAGAAAAGGGTGCACAATGTAGGTTTTATTTTTCTTTCCCCTTGCACAATTATCTATTTGTCACTAGGCGTCGTCGCGCGAATGGTCTTACTTTCACATTGAATTTCGACATGATGCCGAGACAGCCAATCCATACCAACCACTACCTTGAACTCCCCCAAGATCATGGGGACGAGGTCAATATCAAATTCTTCGTCTTCAATTGTTATTTTGCAACCCTTGCATATTTCATGTAGCAGATAACTTTTGCTATCGGCTATTTCTACTTCTAAAGGTATCGGCATCTTTTCTATTCTAAATGTTAGGTGACATATAATTTCGCTTGACACGAATGACTTAGTAGCTCCGGTATCAAATAACACATAGGTGGGTATCGAATTTAATAAAAATATACCTGACACAACATTTGGAAGTGCCGTAGCTTCTTCAGATGACATCTGAAGCATTCTGCCTCGAGTCTCTAGAGCTTCTTCTTTCTTTACTTCTTTACTCGTTCTTTATTGAAGCTTTGGACATTCGGCCTTAATGGTGTCCTGGCTGGAAACAATTGTAGCATGTTCTCGAGGGATTAGGACACTTATAGTACGAGTTTCCTTCTTGCCCATAGTTGTAGCATCCCTTCTTACCCATTAGACACTCTCCTATGTGAAGCTTCCCACGAGTCTTACATTTGGTTATGCCACAATTCACTTTATCCTTCTTGCCAAAGTCTTGAAACTTCTGCTTCTTTGACGGTCTTGAGTTGGGTAACTTCTCAGATGTTCTCTTCTCACCCCTCTCCACTTGTCGTTTCAACTCGATTTCCCGATCTCGAGCCCAATTGATGAGCTTGTTCAGGGTTTCAAATTTAGAGGGAGTTATGAACTCCCGATATTCAACCTTCAATATGTCATGATAACAAATTATCTTCATTCTTTCTATTCCCACTATTTCTTGACAAAACTTCATCTTGTCGAGGAACGTGTTTGTGATCTCGTTGATTGATTCGTCTTTTTGATGAAGACGCAGAAAATCCTCCTGGATTCTGTTGATAGCAGTTTGCGGGCAATGATACTTTAAAAAAGGTTCCTTAAATTCTTGCCACGTTAAGGCTTGGATCTTATCTTCTCCCACCTCTTTACAATAGGCATCCCACCAATCCTTAGCTTAGAATTGGAGTAGGCCTGTTGCAAACATCACCTGATCCTCTTTCTCGCATCGACTTCTTATAAATACCGCTTCTGTGCTCGAGATCCACCTTTGGCCTGCTATCAGATCAATGTTCCCCTTGTATGGTATGCGGTTACAAGCCATGAACTCTTTATACATGCACCTCCAAGTTCCCTTCTTGCTTTGGGATTCATTTATCATTTCTTTCAATTCTTCCATTTTACTCATCATCATGGCTTCAACTGCTTCCAAAACACGGCTTTCAACTTCTTGAGCCATTCGAGGGAGGTTGGCTTGAATGGCTTTCCCTACTTCTTCTGAAATTTTCTCGTTCATTACTTCTTATTGTACTACTTCATCATTACTTATATTTAGCTCGGCCGCCATCATTACCTGAACATGCATTTTATTTAGTTGTTTTTACATACTTTTCTTCATCATAGTTTAACTCATATCATCTCTATTGCATTCTATTGACATTTGGTTTCCTATTCACTTTTGTCATCAACAATCATAGTGGATCATATTATGCATACATTCTAATTGCAAAGATTGAGAATCCATATCCCTTCTCATTTATGCATTCACATCACTCATTCCGCAAAACACATTCACGTAACTTAATTAATAGGGTTTCCAAATAAAATAAAATTTTTATACTTTGGAAGGACCAGGCGTAAGCTACGGTTTCACTACCGTAACCTACGGTGGTCATTAGATCCTCTAACTAGAAGTCATTGACCGTAGGTTACGGTCACCTACCGTAGCCTACGACACCTTCCATCCTGCATTTCATACTCACTGTATGCTACGGTACGTTTACCGTAGCTTATGATAATAATGCTCAGCTGCACATGACAAACAGAACATTATCACCGTAGCCTAAGGCTATCATCCGTATGTTACGGCCAATTTCTGCTGTTGATTTTCAGTCATTTCTACTTGTAGGTCAGTTCCTTGTTCATATGACACACACACAAGTGCGGAATCCAAGTGTGCATGCAACCAAAGCAAAGTAAAGAACACGGGGTAACCAAAGATTCACTATCTTGATTAATGATTGAGAACAGGTACAAACATATACACACAATGCTCGTATGACTCAAACAAACTTGCTGTGTTCTTATGTCTTTGTCTTCAGAGATAACCAACTCAAAGGGTAACAAGCTCTCTTGGCTGACCAACTAGCTAGCTAACTTTTACGCGCAAGTCCACCCTGACTGAGAAGTGCATGTCAGCTTATATAGTGTCCGTCTAGATTTGTATGAAACACGACTCTAGACATACATAACACACTAATTCACACGAGACACATTCCAGAGATTTGGCACGAGACACTATTTCGTACGAAATGCTTATTTCGTACGAAACAAGTAACACATTAGTTACTCAAATATTTCGTACAAATCATGTGATTCGTACGAAAACTCTGACTCGCACAGAATCCATTTTTCTGGAGAACGTGTGTAGACATGTCGTTTCCGAGATTCATCAGTACGCACACATGCAACTGATTAACACCTACAAGCTAAGATGTCATACTAGATCAAGATAGAAGGATATCTCGACCTATTCTACATGACCAAACCTATACAGACACCTTAGCAAAGACCGTACAATTACAATTGTAATTAAGAACAAGCAACAGACATAAAACTATATCAACAAACTCCCCCTTTGATGTTACTTGGTCTTCAGTCTTCGGTCTTTGGCGTTCACATATCATACTTAGGAAGTGCATCAACAAACTCCCTCTTGAATATATCTTGTGGTGTTGAAAAGTGGTCAGCTATGAAAATTGATCTTCTTGATTCACAACTTGTATTCATGTTGTGTCTTCTCTCCCGTAACTTGTTTTCTTCAAACTTGTTCTCTTTGTTTAGCTTGCTTGGATATTTTATCTGCACACATAATAAGGCTAAATGCATAATGAGAACAACTGTAGGGATGTAAACAGCCTTAGAGAAATTTCACTTGAAAATTTCACAAAGGATTGGTTTTAATTAGAATTAGCAAAAGACACATATGAGACTAATTCTTATTCAACTACCAACTGACAATGCTTTAAAAGTTTTTAAGATTGCTTAATTTTTAAATTGTTAAACTTTAAAGCTTGTCAACTTTGACCATTTATGAAGATGCAGTTGTTTTCCGGCTTATAATCAGGATTTAAGATATGATAGACTTGAGTTCCAACATCGGTTAATAAAAAATAAACTAGAAGCAAAATCTTTTTAGCTTTTTGCAAAATTTTTAAAGGTAAGGATGGAAAATATCAAATAAATAGTTACAGACATTCTTTTTGCAAATTTCGAGGGTAAGAGATTCATATTAGTATACGATTCTGTCCAAACACACTTGTTGTTTGATTAGATAGAATTAAGATAAGTATCCTATATCAATTATTGGTATTGTTATCCACGTAAACTCAACTTATCAGATGTAATTGTGGTTAGAGGATATGATTAATGTATGATTTATATTTACCGACCGGTGTTTAACCACTTCACGACACATTCCCGTATCAAGATATGCACGAGGGGAAATCTTACCGGTGAGTATACTGCTTTATCATCTGTTTTGACGTATATAAATGATGTGAGATACTCACTTATTTTTGATTGAAAACAAGCCCTTTGTGATTTAATCATTTATTGATGAGGAACTTAATTTTCATATGCATGCAGGGCACAGGAATAAGTCCGTGAACAGGTTAGTACCATCGTACCGACAAAGAGACGAACTTAGCTCCCGCATAAAACTGTGATATTTTATCACTTATGTTGGGGACGTGATATTTTTATCACTTATTTGATGGTCGTATGCAGTATGTACACGTATGTATGATATCATGGAAGTTCTAGACTTGCGCCGCCGTTATTTTTCGGCAAAAGATTCAACCATGATACCAGATGATAAGCCAGTATAAAGACCGTATATCTCAGAACCTCGGCACTCTATCAAACGAAATTTCGGTACCAAGACCATATGCCAATGAATGGTTCCCACCTGGTCTTCGATTATGTTTATATCGCCCTGTGCACACTTTAAAATGATTGTGAGCCTACCGATACATTGAATATAGAGCTACTTATCATTTTTTTATTTTAAGTTCAAAGAGGTTTTGACAGACCACTAATTTGCTATCATTTTCTCTTTTTCTCGCCAGGAAACTCATTTTTGTTTTTCTCATGTTTTTATATTTTTCTGGAAATATACTCCCCCTACAATGCAAAAAGTAGATTTACACAGTTAAATATACCTTTTCGGATTGTCTTTGAAGAAAAATATTTAGAAAAATGATTTTCCGATGTGTAGTAACTCATGTTTTACCTTGATGCTATTTACCAAAAATTAAGTTAATAAGAATGGTTTATTGAGATTTGGTAGTGAAAAGCTGGCATGTTGGTAATTGGCGTGAATCAACAACATTGATACGTTTCATATAGAAACAATCACGTGTGAGGTGATATTTTGTATCAATGTGTTTGGTCTGGATAGTAAAGGTCTTTGTTTTTCTCCTTGAGAAGTAGTGTGCAGTTGTTCAAACCATGCTAAGGCATCCGCATACCCAGTTGATTTGTTCAAACAAACACATTTTCTTCAATCACACCCTTGGAGAAATGTATATTGCATGATCATCTTGTAAGCTTTTTCTTTCTTTTGGAAGATATAAGACATGATCCTTTGATAATCTTCCATTGTGCTGCAGGTGCATACATTTCTATTGAATCTATCCTGTGGATCTGATACAAGCCTTAAACAAACAAATTGTTAGTTGTTTTTCATCTTTTCGAACTTTTCAATGTTATCCTTTCATTCTTCTCTCCAACAAAGGCAACAACTCCTGAATATAACAGTATTTTGGAGCCGTATGTTACCTATCTTGTGCCTGGATGCTCCCCTATCAACAGTCCTAAAATTATCAATAGTTCCTCCTGGAACATCCTTCACACTCATCAAAGATTAGTTGGAGGTGGGGACCCGAGTTATTGCTGACTTGGGTCGTCCGACATCATCGACAATTGATACCTTGTTTTTCCGATCATTCAGAATGGATTGTGCTCCCCGTGAAACAATTTTCAGTTTTGGTTTCCAAATCTGTTTTTGTTTGTAAACTTTAACATCTGATTTTATTTGGACAACCTTTGGTTTCAAAACCTTTTCAACCATCTTCTGTTGTTTCTTTCTCTGTTTTATTTTTCTTTGTTTAACAAGACGAGGGTCCTGTTTTGATGAAACATATTTTGTATGGTAATGTTTACCATAGGGTGCAGCAATCTTTGCTTTTCCTTTTGTAAGATATGGACAATTTTTGATGATGTGTCCATACTTACCACACTTAAAACATGATCTCCGCTCAACAAACCTCGGAGTACGATGAGATTGACATCTTGATGATGAACTTCGTGATCTTGAGGTACTTGGTCCTTCATCACAACAATGTGTGTGTTGTGTGTGGTTGTTCTGATTGTTTTGCTTTGAAATTTTTCTTTGTTTAACAAAGTCCGTGTTGGATTTGTTTACAAAAGATTCAATTTTATCAGTCCCTTTGGATTTCACGAAGTTCACCTTTGGGATTTTCTTCTTGTTTTGCTTTGGTTTGCTCTTTTCTTTTCCTTGATTAGCATGATTTTGCTTCCGTTAATTGTTTTGAGATTTCCTCTTTTGATTTCTGTTTTGATTTCTATTTTCAGCTTTTAGGGTGGGGGCACGCTTAGTTATTACAACTTTTGTGCTCGTATTTCCCAAAAATTTACTAGTAGAATCTTCAAAAACTTTATCAATCAAGGATTGAGTGACATTTTTTATGGGAAAATCTTGGTTTGATTAAACTTTGTCAGAACCAATCAACTTATAAAGCAAATTCATGTTTTCACAGTTTTCAACATGAGCATTAACATTCTTGACATTGGCAGTCATACACGGTTTCGTTGAAGGATTACATAGAATTTGATTTTCGAGAGGTATATTTTCCTCTTTTGTTACCGTGTTTGACTGTTTAGGTTTATCCTTAGCTGACTCGTCATCCGAACTATCATAATCCTCAATAATGAGAGAATTTTGATTATCCTTAAATTTTGAGTCATTGAAGTTATCCGGTTGGCTTTGACTTGAAGATGTGCCTTTTGTGAACCCTAGACCAGGTTTAAACTCATCTAGGTCTAATGAAACAGTGGGTTCAAAATGTGGCATATCTTCATCATCGGGCATTTTGGTGTAATTGTGCCTAACCGGAGGAGGACAAGCCTGATAACCTATACATTTTACATCACCTTTCTTGTTTTGACTTTCGATGATGTGATCCAAAACATATCTTGAGTTGGAATAACTGTCCAACGTGAGTTTGATTGTGTCATGTTCACATTTTGCACAGGCTAGCTCCTTTTTTGCTTCTTCAAGCATGTTAATGTAATTGTTAATGGCTATTTGTTTTCTTGAAACTTTTTTTGACAATTCAGGAACATCTTTCTTTAAAGTTTCAATTGTTGTTTTGAATTCTTTATCCTTTTTCTTAAGAGCTGCGTTTGCCTCGGTGCATTTTGTTAGATCCACAATCAAGCTCTGATGATGTTTCTTCATGTGATCAAATTTACCTTCATGTTCTAAGTATTTTCCTTTTAAAAATATACAATTAGAACATTTAGACACTGTAGGTTTATCGGGACTTACCTGACTGGATTGACAATCCAAGCGTGTCATGAAAGCTGCGCGAAGTGTTGAAGATCCAATTGATGAGAGATGCTTGGAAAATTCATCAGATGGTTCTTTAGTTTCATGCTCTGAATCTTCTTCACTGCTATCTGTTGATTCAGTCTCCGTGACTACCTCATCTTCAGATTTTTCTCTACTAGAAGTCGATTATGCTTCATTTGAACTGTTGTCATTTCTAGAAGATTCTTCATCGTTACTGTTCTTTGCAACTTCAGCATATAATGCAGTTCCTCCTCCACCAATGTTTCCCAATTGAATTGACCAATCACAGTGTTCGTCAGCTTGAACCACTAATGCTCGGTTGGAATTGTTTGCAGGAACCATTGCTCTTTCGTTGTTAGCAGCTTGATTTCTGGTAAATGGATATTGATTCCCTTGCTGTGGAGGCTTCGTGCATTCTCTTTTAAAATGCCATTTTTCCTTGCAGTTGAAACAAGTAACTTTTCTTTTATCAAAACCGTATGGAGTATCTTTGTTACTTTTCAGATTAGTTCTTCCGGTTCTCTCCATAAAATCTTTTGCTCTACGAACTGCACTTGTGAACGCCCATTTGTTATCAATTAACTCCATCTCTTCCTTATCAATTTGCGCATAGTCTTCACTGGTTAAGTTGACATTACCAATTTTACCAGCTACTAATCCACAGTAAGAACTCACCAATGTGTTCAGAAGCTCCATATGTTCCTGTGCAACTTCCGCACTTACCTTAGAAAGGTTTGATGTATCTAGTCTGACGGTGTTTGAAGTTGAAGGTTGAGAATTTGTACCATAGAAAGCTTGTTGTTGCACTTGAGGTGTGGCAACTTGAGGTTGAGGAAGAAAAGCCTTTGGATCAAAAGTTCGTTCATAAGTTTGAGCACTTGTACCAACAGACTGATCAAATTTCACTGGACATTCCCAAAAAGGAATTGGTATTTGACACGAATGTTGTTTGAAGTTTTTGGTTGTTGAACTGTACCTGTACTCGGTTTAATGCCACCAAAATACATTTCTGGATTGTGCTGAACCGGAAATCGTTTAGCTTTGCGAATTTCTTCTTCATCTTTATTTCCAAGTTTCTGAATAAATTCGTAAATGCTGATCGCATCCATCACACCTATATGTTTTAACAATTCTATAAATTGATTTCACTTAGGTGGTAAGGCATCAGCAAAACGCGTAACAATCTCCTGTTGTAACACAAGAACCTTGTATGAGTGCATCTCACTCATCAAATGATAGAAACGAGTTGTCATATCATTTAATGTTTCATTTTTCATAAAATGAAATCCTTCAAATTCCTTCTTTAAAAGATCATGTCTAACTTTCCTTGTTGCTGCGTTTCCTTCTCCTCTTGTTTTTAAAGCGTCCCACAAACTCTTTGTAGATGTACAATGCAAGAATTGATGATAAATGTCTCTATGAAGTGCTTGTGTAAGAATTGCAAAGGCCTTCTTTTCAAGATCATAGGCCTCTTATCATTCTCATCTAATTCAGCTAATGATGCAGAATTTGATACGACGTCTTCGAGAGATTCTCTGTATGGAGAAACATAACATGTCCACAATTCTGTATTCTGACCAAGAATATATGTATGAAATGGTTATTCCATGAAGAATAATCGTTCATGTGAATTAGTTTTGGTGGACGGTTGTTGCTCCCAGTTTCACTTTCGATAAGGAGGTTTTGAACGCTTTGGTTTTGATTTGTAACAAAAGCCCATTGACCAGCAGTAAACACGTTTGGAGGTATCATCGATTTGGCCCATGAGGTACTTTCTGACTTGTAGTACAATCCCAATCCCAAGGATTTGTACTCATTTTATTTTCTTGTTTAATGAAAATTTAAAGGTTTTAAAATTTCAAAATTATAATTACCGTTTAAAAATTCACAAGTTCTGAAAATATGAAAAATTCTTAAAATCACAAAACTTTGAAAAACACGAAAAACAATCAAAAACAGTTTCGTGCGAGACAACTGTTTTGTGCGAAACAGTGATGTTTCGTGCGAAATGGTTGTTTCGTGCGTGTCAAGATGATTCGCACGAAATAATTCAGTCGCACCAAATGTTTAGTTTAGCGTTTTTCAGAGGATCTTTTTAGAAATGGTTTGGTGAGAAATTTCCTTTCTTGTGTAGACCTGCTTTTTCGAAAATACCTGTTGTCTTACCCACTTTTAGTTAAAACACAGATTTTTAACCAGTTTTAAGTTAGTTAACTATCCAAAACTAAAGTATTTTGCTGGAGATTCAAGAACACTTCAGAAATCTTCAAACTAACCCAGACACAACTAAGTCCGGTTTTGAATAACGAAAGAGCCAAGACTCTGATACCACTTGTAGGTCCACCTACGGATGGTGTTAAACTAGTTCCTTGTTCATATGACACACACACAAGTGCGGAATCCAAGTGTGCATGCAACCAAAGCAAAGTAAAAAACACGGGGTAACCAAAGATTCACTATATTGATTAATGATTGAGAACAAGTACAAGCATATACACACAATGCTTGTATGACTCAAAAAAACTTGATGTGTTCTTGTGTCTTTATCTTCAGAGATAACCAACTCAAAGGGTAACAAGCTCTCTGGGCTGACCAACTAGCTAGCTAACTTTCACGCGCAAGTCCACCCTGACTGAGAAGTGCATGTTAGCTTATATAGTGTCCGTCTAGATTCGTACGAAACACGACTCTAGACATACATAACACACTAATTCACACGAGACACATTCCAGAGATTTGGCACGAGACAATGTTTCGTACGAAATGCTTATTTCGTACGAAACTAGTAACACATTAGTTACTCAAATATTTCGTACAAATCATGTGATTCGTACGAAAACTCTGACTCGCACAGAATCCATTTTTCTGGAGAACGTGTGTAGACATGTCGTTTCCAAGATTCATCAGTACGCACACATGCAACTGATTAACACAGACAAGCTAAGATGTCATACTAGATCAAGATAGAAGGATATCTCGACCTATTCGGCATGACCAAACCTATACAGACACCTTAGCAAAGACCGTACAATTACAACTATAATTAAGAACAAGCCACAGACACAAAACTATATCAACAATACTTCACGGTAAGCTATGGTGAAGTTATCGTAGCTTACGGTTGTCCCCCTGCAAATCGTTTCTTTTCTTTTTATTAGACCCGTTTCAGAATCGGTTTGATTAAGCCAGTCCCCAAAGTCTTTCAAACATACCATTAACTTGATTTCACTTCTTACTAATCTTCCCATAACATGACCAAATTCGAATTTAAATCTATGACGGAACAACTAAACGCTTACCTTCCTTTTGCGTCTTGAAGCGAACACACACACTTCTTCGAGAGCTTTCGATTTGAGTTCGAGCACTTCATTCCATGCTCGAATCCCTCAAACCTGGGCTCTAATACCAACTTAAGATGCCCATTTCATCGAAGATCAAATAGTTATATGATTTATACGAACCAAAAGTGATATTTAAATAATTAAGAGCAAGAACCCAAACTACCACATAAAAGTTCAAACTTAAGTTTACACACGAAAGCTTAAGTGTTTTAAAACAACATTTACATTCCAAAAGTAATTATTTGACCTATTAACTTCAAAACTTGAATCGGAAGCGCCTAAAGGGGGCGATGCGATGTGTTCGTTCAAAGCACGCCATTATTAAGATTTTGATTTCCCTACCATACACAACACAGAAGTGATTATTAGCATGACTCGTTAATATACTAATTTCATACTTCCTTTACTTCCTTAGTTGATCCATAACAAGAATATGATGTTGTAACGTCCTTTTTATTTACATTCTTTACTTGTAACAATTTCGCCTACAACGAAATCGTAGTTTTCATTCTTATAACACCAAATATATAAACCATACAACCCAATCATACGGGTCCTTACAAACAAGATTTCATCCTTATTGACACATTAACAATGAGTCATTATGTTAATAATTATAATCATCTTTCTAGCCATTCATTTGACCCGTTGGTAATGGGACAATGCACATACTTTACAATTTTTATTGTCTAATAAGTTCCTTCTACGCTCATCACTTCGCATTTACATACCTCTAACAATAACTAACAAATTAGTAATAATTTAAAAGGAATGAAGTTTGTATGAACTCACCTTTGCTTTACGAATCGGATGGATTTGTACCTTCTTCCTTCACACCTACAATTTGATATTCAATATTATTTCAATTTGATGCTTTCATCTCACATTTAAATTAACATTGTGAGCTAACAACTCATCATTTCGCAAATTCTAATTAGTTACCATTATATGCATATGAAATCATCTTTATTATTTAAAACCAATACCCAAACATTTTATCAAACACTTGAAGTGCATATCACTAACAAAGCATAAAGTACAAGTATCTTATGCATCTTCTCACTTATTCATATTAAAATCATCAAATTCAACAAATTTCATAAAACATTCAATCATAATCAGTTCCATCATTCTAATATTCGTAATAAGCAACATCATAAATAACCACTACGCAAATTATTGCACACAATCCATCATTGTTCTACACAATGCTCCTACTTCAAGTGGGTTTTGATTCCTAATCATTAATTTAGTCGAATTCAAGCCTAATTAATGTTCTAACTGATGCTTCTAATCCATACTCATACCAATTTCCCATAAATTAGTAGATTCGCTTGAACGTACTTCATACAAGATCATCATCCGATAAAATTCCACTTACCTTAGGGTTTAGTATGCTTAGATGGTCAAGGAATCAAGGGCATGCATGGATTTTAATCAAATTTTACTTCTCAATTGGCTAAATTCTTTATTGTTCAAGATGGGTGTTCTTCTCTTCTTCCTCCCTTTGGTCGACACACACACATCACCACAATTCCTAAATTTTTTTTTAAGTTCTCCCTTTCCTAAATGTCACATTCAGCCCTCATATTTTTACAACATGTCACTTAATTACCTAACTATTATCTAGATTACTTTTCTCTTGATTAACTTTATTCATTCTAATTAATTAAACTTACTAGCATATCTAAACCACCATCTATCCAAATACGACATCATATGTATAGTATTATAATAGAACATATAAAATTTGGGGTGTTAAAAGTCGTCACGAGGTGAGCGAGAATGTGAACGATGAGGTTGTCTTCATTGATTGGTTTCTACGCCAAGGCTAATTCATCCGCAATAGCCTTCATTTCGTAGAGATAATCAGGAACGGGTCGGCTTCCTTCGATGGTTGTGGTGAGTTTTCTCCACAGGGATATGCTCCTGGACCTAGAGACGTTTGCATAGCTTTCTGTTAAACGGGTAAAGGAGTTGGCGGGACATTTCGGCAGAGGAAATGAGAGGCTGGATAGTGTCAGAGCAACTACCAAGCAGTGCACCAAGGAGCATTTAATTCTGGCGGTACCAGGTACAGTATGCTGGGTTGGGTTTACCCTCCTGGTCCTTTGGTGGTGGTTCAGTTAAGTCGTCGACGAACTATTCAAGTTCAAGTCCGGTGAGTGTGGAGAGTACCTGCTTTCGCCAGGATGGGAAGTTGTTTGCGGTTAGTCGTATGGTAAAATTGGTGGTGGTGGAGAGTTGAATAACGGTGGTAGAGGTGGTCATATGCGGTGGCAGTAGGGTGATAAGGGAGTGGATCGAAAACAACCCAGAGGAGTTTGGTATGGTCTGATACCATATAATGAAGGAACTGATTTGTACATTTTCTTCATAGAATACAATCCTATAAATAGAGGCTACACAACAATGGAAGGAGAAGAATACAAGGAGGAGATGATTAAACTAAATATAGAAAATATACAGATGTAAAGGCATATGCTATGATAATGGAGGCTGATGAAAGAGACTTGACTTATGCATTTTATTAGGTATTCCTTATACATACATCGTTTCTTTTCTTTTTCCTTGTAGAACTGGCTTGGATAAAGTTTCAAAGTGCTTGAACACCTTTACATCACTTGGGCCAAAAAGAACATAGTGACCTTCATCCATAAATTGAGGAATCGACAAAAGATTTTTCTTCATCCCAAGCACATGATAGAAATCCTTTAATACCAACTCCTTCTGATTTGAGTCGTTAGGAAAGGCCACATTCCCAATATGCGCTATTGGATGTCTTGAATTGTCTCCAATCACAACGACTTTATTTCCATCATATTTAAAAAGATTTGTAATAATACCTTTTTCACTGGTTACATGGTTGGGACATCCGGAATCGAATATCCAATCATCTAGCTTGTTAGCCCGATGTTGGGCCATGGCTGAATAGGCATAATCCATGGTTGTGGTCCTTTGTGTGAAATATGCTTTAGCATCCCACTCTTCTCCTTGTTGAACTACCGTAAAATTACCTTCCTCCTAATTCTTTTCTGTACAATTTCGTGCCACGTGACCTTTTCAATTGCACTTATAGCATTTGTAAGGAAATTTTTGTTACCGGTTTTCGGGTTTTTGTCACCGATTTTTTCATCTCTTCCTTCTCTTTCTTTCTTGCCCATGGTTTATGTTTATCATCATTCTTGGATTGACCTTGATATTTCTCTGACTTGAACCTACCTTTACCTTTCTCAACGTACAAATCATGCTCTTCAGTTTTCGGTGTTGCTATTAAGACCTCAGACATCTGTTTAGCCAATGCCTCTTGGGCGGCTAACAACTTTTCAAATTTTACTAGCATTGGTTACACTGGACAACCTTTCACCGCAGTAACAAAAGTTCTAAACTCAGGCTTGAGGCCATGTATGATTATCCTCTTTACCTTGGCATCTCTTATTCTTGCTTGTGGATCTAGTTCTGCAATCTCCTTACACAAAGTCATAGCTTTGTGAAAACACTGAGATATACTGAACTCCTTATGATTTATCGATAGTAACTCATCCTCAAGAAGTTGCAATTTGCATCATTCTTTTTGGGGAACAGAGCTGCAAGAATATCCCATGCTTCTTTAGGAGTTGTGGAATCCCGAATATGCTCTAGGAACTCTTCATCAATTTTTGTCTTAAAAAATAACATGGCTATATCGGCTTTCACTCTCCACTTCAACATCACCCCGTTCAAGTCATTCCTTAGCTGCACAATGCTTTCACCATGGACAACATCCCAAAGATCCCAACCTTGAAGGTAGGAAACCATACATGTCGACCATGTATTGTAATTTGTATTGTTCAACTTCTTCACAACTCTGATAACTTAGAAATCAACCATTCTTCACTCGGTTAGCTCTGATACCACTTGTTAAAGTCGAAACAAGTGAACCGATGCAACAAGCCCACACGAAATCAACTAGGTTTGATCAAATTGAAAGAACGATTCTTTTATTTTTTAATAACGAAAACATAACATAACCAAATAAACTTGATACCTACGTGGGTTTATATACTACCCAATTACAAACCTATTCGAACTCAAATTCTCCTACATGATTGTAAATCTCGAAATCAGATCTAACAGGTATCGAAAACCTAATCAGTTGTGGAAGTAATGATTAGGAAGAAGAACAATCTCTTGAATCAAAATCTACTTGCATACACCAGAAAAGTGTCTGATACAAGTTTTTTAGTTAGAACTCTCTAACCTCTAAACCTTGACCTAAGACATATATTTATACTAATCACTAAGCCCACCAGTTACAACCCTAGGCCCACAAGGCACTAGGAAGCCCAAAACCCTCCAAAAGCCCAAATGTAGCTCTAATGTGTAAACCTTTACTAGTATAAGCCCAACAATCTCCGCATAGGTTTACAACATTAGGCCTTCTAGTCTTTAGGTTGCGCGTCCGCTCCTAATCTTCCAGCAATAATACCAGCCACATCAGCTGTCCAATCTTTTGCACATACTTCATATAACTCTGCTGTTATGATATGGTGTGAAGCAAGAATCTTCAGATCTTCATCATGAAAGCTTACCAAATCAACCACATCGTTCACCCTAAACGCCTTCTCCTTAGTCACAATAGCCACACTACCAACCTTGGGATCGTACATCCAAAAATTAAAGTTCTTCAAAATTCCTCTTGGAAAGGTTGGAGCGACCGGTATAACAAGTTCCTTATCCGTTGGGGGCCACATCACCGACTTAAACTTCCTTCGTGTTCTCGCATCACGCACTCCTTTCGCAGCTCGCAAGTATGGTTCAGCTGTTTTCATTGTCTTTAACCAATTTTGACCTCTTGTTCCAATTTCTTGAAAAACCTCCAGCCTGGACCTCGTTCAGTTGTATCATCGTTAGAGTACGGAGCTCGTAACAAATCTGTCAAAGCAATCTTCGTCCATGTTTCAAACTGAGACCTCTTAGAATAATACTCCCAAGTCCTGTCCTGTCTAACAATGATCCACATTTTTTCACATGGTCATACATCCAGCTCAACACCTTCGATTTGTTTCCAACCTTGCTATAGTAGCTTGAACCAAGCTCCATGACATGCCGTTCCGACTGGTTTGAAGGATCTTTCAATTGAAAATTCTCATCAAGCGGATTAACATCAACGTTTTTCATCAACGCCATCTGGTTCTTCTTTTGGGTTGCTGGATGCTTCTGACTTGGAGTATATTTCTTTCTCGGATCACGCAGATAGTCATCCAACCTAGCTTGTCGTTCGGAAGCCAACTTTTCTGCAGCTAACTTGTCTGCTTCACTTTCCTCTGCCGCTCGTTGCTCAGCTGCTCTATGTCTGTGTTCTATGTTAATCGGATCATCAGTAGGGTAAGAGAATTCCTACCCAAACTTGTTCTCCAATTTAGATTTCAAATCAAATACCAAAGTCTTCAGCATAGTGATGTCTCCTTGCAGTTGATCGATCGTTTGGTCTCTCACATCTAAGCGTGTCTACAAGGACGCAATCTGAGCATCCTTAAGTATAATCTCCTGCTCTAACACAACCACTCGCTTCTTCAAATCACAACATCAACTTCTACATCTTCATCATCACTGTCCAAACCACTAAACTCAAATGCACGCTTCTCAGATCTCCGCAAATATTATCCTCAACACCACCTATACCACTTCCACCTGCGCCAGACCCCTCAGCACCCAAAATCCATCATTTGTAATACCGAGTCTGCTGAAATAGAAATAACTGTGGAATGCGTAGCAATGTGAGCAGTTGTCGGTTCAGATGAAATAGGAGGATTAACCATCTGAGCATTTGTCATAGATACAGCAATAGAAGATAAAGTAGAAGCAGAGTCACAAGTGTAGACTCATCAACAATACTAACAACATGAGCTTCTGATTGACTTGGTTGAACACTAGGCTCCATTCGCTGTCTCTTGATCAAAGGTACTTCATCCTCTTCATCAACTTCAACTACACCTACCGGAACAACAACTGAGGGGATTACCAAAGGAGGATCACCCTGTCATTCTTGAATTTCTTTTAGATGAGCAATTAGGGCTTCTAAATTCTCTGAAGACAGTTCTAGCAAGACTAGAGTCAGATTGGCATTAAACTCAGTAAGATCATCTAAGAAAGCTTGTTCCATGTGAATATCCTCATCAGTAACCAAATCTTCGATCTCGACCTCTTTCTCTTTTGCAGGCACATCATGCTCTTTAGCAACTATAGCATTGAGTTGTGTAGGAGCTGGGACATCTTATCCGATCACTTCAGCAAACTTTCCAAACTTCTTTAATAGAAACCGACCAACAAAGACAGTCTTCGATGTCGAACGATTCTTCTTCATTGTGCTAAAGATAGTCAGTCCCATAGGCTTCATGTTTAACAAATTCGCATCCGAAGCATCCTTGGCCAAGTCTGGATATCGAGCATCCAAAATCAGCTCTACGAAACATGGATATAATAGAAACATCCTCTTCTTGGACTGCTCTAAAATCTTCTTCATGTTTTCGAAAATTTAACCTAAAAAGTTATACTTCCAGTCCATAATAAGAGCCACGATCGCAGAGGTCTGGGTTTGATTTGGTTGATCTAAGCCCACCTTGTTCTCTGAAATGCACTTCATAAACATGTGTACCAGTAATCGCTAGTAGGCAGGAAACATCTTTTTGAGTAACGGCGGATATGACCCTTCATAACTCATCTCTGCAATTATTGGCAACACTTTTTCCTATGTGTACACAGTTGGGTCACTGGAAGCGTCTGCAAGCTGTAAAATCTCTCATACACAGACTTCATTTACTACGATTTCCTTCCCCTGTATCTGAGAACTAATATAAGGTCTCCCATCAGCTCCTCTCTGGTGGAATTGAACTCTCTTCCAAAATGAGTGCACTAGATCTCTGTATATAACCGGATTAGCCCGAAGTGCATATACAATCTTGCAAGCAATCAGACCCGCCATCATCGATTGGAACTCTTGATAAAATTCAGCTGGTGGATCAGATAGGTATCCTGCTTGATTATGGAACTGCTCCTCCACCAACATTACTGCATCAAAGGCCTCTTCTACCATTTATGTCAAAACAATAACCAGGTTAACTCAATTTTAACGCAACTAACAAAAGTTAACGGAGTTTATTAAGATAAAAGGTCAACACGAATTGGATGGTTCAAACAAATTTCGAAGGTTCAATTATTAAAAGGTTCAAATCAGTTTGAAGGGTTCCATCATTTGAAAAGGTTTAAAGGAGTTCAAAGGTTCAAACCCTAGAATC
This sequence comes from Scalesia atractyloides, assembly GCA_947069175.1. Taxonomy (NCBI): domain Eukaryota; kingdom Viridiplantae; phylum Streptophyta; class Magnoliopsida; order Asterales; family Asteraceae; genus Scalesia; species Scalesia atractyloides. The sequence goes on from CAMTDV010000026.1 coordinate 19,830,865, forward strand.
CGGATTCACTAACAGGTCAACAGTAATCCGGATGAACCTTTCATCAATCCGGATTGTCAAAGAGGTCAATAGTATTTCGGATGAATCATCAATCAGGATTAGCAAGCAAATCAACAGTATCTCGGATAAATCATCAATCCCGAAGAACATTATCCGAGATGAAATCTGAGTTCATAAACTCGGTTGAATATCCATCTGGAATAAGTTCCGAAATCCAAGTTTCTTTGAACTAATTCGATTAAACCAAATTAAAACATGTAGTAACCCTAGGTCCTACAATTGTTGAACCGGGTGTGAACCTTGTTTCAAGTTATTGTTTACAACCATTCAATCAAGTTTTTGTGAAAATCTAAATTGTTTAAGTTTTCATAGTCTAATAATTGCTAACAAACTTGTCGGTTAAATCTGACATCTCTTTCAATCAAATAATAATTCCAATTAAACAACTTAGCAAGCTTCATAAATTGTGACAACCTTTAAAATCAATCACATCCATCGCAAACCACAAACTCTTCATGGTTCGACCCCTTACTACCACTAACACATTGTTAAGGTTAATTTGGGACTATAAATATTATCTTTGAACGAGGCGCGACACTCCGATCAAATTTTGGCACCATTGCCAGGGAGTTCGTGCGCTTTTCATTTAGATTTTGTTTGATGTTGTAATAAATTGTTTAAGTGCTTGTTCTTATTATCGTATCTGCTTTTGTGTTACATGGGTGTGTTACTTGTGCAGCTTATAGGTAGTGCATGCATACACGGAACTCCAGGAGGACCTCGTCGTTAGTGTTCGAACCGAAGATCGAGCGGGTTGTTAAAAGGAACATAGCCAATCGATTAGAGGAAACTCTTGTCTCTAATCCACCCAATACTTACTCACCACCTACACCGTCCTTTGGACCCATTCCAATGGATAACCAAAACTCCAACCAACCCAACAACCAACACGAATATCATGATTACTAACCCCAAAACCAAAAGGCCCAAAACAACAAATCGGGGGTGGTAACAACTAAAGACCACCAACATCACCATTCCAAACTCATGGCCGAAACCAAACTAACAGCCAACATACACCCACACCTCAACCTCAAAACCAAAACCAACAAAACCCATTACCACCCAACCTCAACAACCGAAATGTTAACACCAACGGTGGAGTTAACCAAAATCATGGCATTCCCATGAACGGAGCTCGGTTTCTTGATCTCGACGAATTGAGAAACAACATTCCCGATGACGCACCTTATATTGTTCCTGGTTATCAATCACCGGAACATGTGATTATTCATTTGGAATACTCAGATGATGGCGGGAATTATAATGAGCGATTTGAAGATGACTCTTGGGGGAATGAAAATGAATGGAATTTTTATCAAGCTCAGGGTTTTGATTATGAAGAGGGTGGCTATCAAAATACCAATATTGTGGGGAATGACGATGGATACGGGTATGATTATGGTCGAGATGAAGGCTACGGGAATAATCGTTAACCATGAAACAAACGAAGGAACCAGGATTACGGTAACAATAATAACAATAAAGGTAACCGTAACAGAATTCCGCAATTTGAGGGCCGTGGAAATCAAGGTGGAGATAGGGGTGGTGATCGAAGGGGCAACGATAGGCCGGTGAATCAAAAGGTCAATGGTCCAAGGCATCAATTGCATCAACAAGCTCCGTGAGGTGTAAATGGTTTATTTAGACTGGTGGTCACCGATAATGGCTCACCCATTGTTCCTACGCCTCGTGGGAGAAGGGCTTTTGATTGTAAATCCAATTACATCAACATCCTACCTCACTTTAATGGTAGGACGAATGACAAGCCATACACACACTTGGAGGAGTTCTTTGCCATATGTGGCACTATTGGGGGTTATGATTTTGCGCTAGAAGAGGTGAAGTTGCGGTTGTTTCAATTTTCCATGAAAGATAAAGCTAAAGAGTGGTTTCTCACACTTCCGGCAAATAGTATTCACACTTGGGCCAAAATGCAACAAGTGTTTCTTGATGAATACTATTCAATAGCAAAGACCGATGATGCAAGAGATGAAATTAGGTCATTTAGACAATTATCGGTGGGAATTACTACATGAGGCATTTCCACGTTTCAAAGAATTGGTTAGGAAGCATCCTCGTCATCACATTCCGTCGTGGGAATTATTGAAATGTTTTGTAAGGGGGTTGGATGCCGATGATCACAAGTATTTGCAACCGCCAAGTAACGGGACTTTGTTGAATAAGTATGAGGAATACAATTGGGATTTCTGGAAAGGATGAGCAAGAACTCTAAAGCGGTCGCTATGGTGGACCGATCTAAAAAGCATTCCGTCTCCAGATCTCTTCCCGGCCTTGATTCGAGTGCTAAGGATTGAATTGCCACTTTGGAACGTGAGTTGGCCCGTATGAAGAAAAAAGGATTTTGGGGTAGTTCAGTTTGCAGTATGTGAAGATTGTGGAGACATTGGTCACCAGACCAAAGAATGCCAAGTGAGTATGGCACATACTACCGAGGAGGTGAGTCACGTGTTTGGGGACCGGAAACAATTAAACATGAATTCCAACGCATATCACCCGGGTTTGAGGAAGCATCCTAATTTCAGGTATGGTAACGCCTCAAACCAAATGAACCCAAACTTCCAACCGGGTAGCCAAAGCGGAAATCAAGGTGGATCGATGTACCAAAATCGTCTAGGTGGTAATCAAGAGGGGTACCAAAGAAATTATAATAAAGAAAGTGGCCAAGGGTATCAAAATCATGAAGGAAATTACCAACAGGGCTACAACCAAGGCGGTAACGGGGGTGGTAACTCCAACTCTCAAATGGGTAGTGAATATTCCTTGAGCTCTAAACTGGATGCAATCATGAATTCCATCACTACTTCAAATCAATAGATAAAGTTGGAAATAAAGAAAGAGTTCGAGGTGTGTGACAAATCGCATAAGGCTTTGGAAAAGCAAGTTGGCTAACTTGCGGAAGAGATGGCGCAAATGCGAGGAAATAACAAGAGATTGCCAAGTGATACTACGGTGAACCCTAAGCATCAAGGGTCTGGCTCGAAGAACATATGTGAGGTACCTATAAATAAAATTTCTTTACGCAGTGGTCGAGTTATAGATACCGGTGTGGTGTCACCACCACCCTAGTTTGTCGAAGGGGTGGTGGAAGATGTTAGTGATGATGAATGTCACACCCCGACCCGCAGCGGAATAAGAGTCGGGGCATAATTGGGTTATCACCAAAGCTCATGATGTTTACTAATATGTTTCATATTTATTAAATCCAAATTACATTTCAAAGTTCCAAGTCAAATTCATACAATACAAGGAAAGAAAAAATTAACTAAACAAATCCATAATCTAAACTGGTTTATTCTTCTAAGCCGCCCTATATGTTTCTTGCTTCAACTTGATCACCTGTATCATGTGTAAAAATGGGAAATTTTGGGTCAACAAAAGTTGGCGAGTGAACCTTGTTTAAAACATTTGTCATTGATTTATTATTGTAATTTAATTTGGGAAAATTGTGCAATAATCATATATGAACAAAATGTATGTAAACATAACAATCACAAACCACATTGCTTAAGCATAAAATAAGAATGACAATGTATATGTTGGCAACGTCCCGTTCACGCTCATAGGTAATGGGGAACGGACGGCCTATGCTAATGTATGTGAGATCAAGGCTCAATCAAACGGAGCCAATCTTATGTTGGCAACGCCTGGTTCACGCTCATAGGTAATGGGGAACAGCTCACGCTCATAGGTAATGGGGAGCGGTGGCCTATGAAATGTATGTACTGAAATGATAAATTAAATCTAAACTTCAACCACACAAACAACGGATATATATTGAATACACATGATCATGAATATGATGGATGCACAAGTGTTTAATTAAATTAAATAAATAGCGACACATGATACACCCCAAAATATGATTAAAACGGGGAATTGGTAGAGGTTCACTCACATTGGGTGCCTTTGTTTGAAGGTGTTGAATGCGCACGAGTTTAGAGGATTGATCGACGAGAGATAACTAACCAAATAAAATAACGAAAAGGTACGGTAAGTATGTGGATTTTAGTAACTATTTTAATAGGATTTTTGGGTTATTTTTGTGAGTTTAAGGCTACTTTCTATCTTTAAAAACGTTATTTTTAAGTATTTTTAATTGATTTTTAAGTTAAATTAAATAAATAAAAATAATAAAAAATATTGACTTTTGACCGTTGACCAAAGACCGTTGACCGTTGACCGGTCCGGTCGATTATATATGCAAGCTGGGTGAGACTCGAACCCGTGACCTCCCGTACGCGTGCACGCAGCTCTACCAACTGAGCTACGTGTCTAACCCGAAATAATTCTGTTTTTAATTATACTTATATACTATTTAGATTTATCCAGAAATTAATTATTTTAAAAAATGGTTTTAAATGTATCGAACCGGTGCTGACCACAGGTCTTGAACCCGGGACCTGTGGGTTAGCGTGCACACAGTCCACCGCTGGACTGTGTGTCTAACTTGGTTAATAACTCGGTTTTTATTATACTTAACATGATTTTGGGAGTTAACCCGGTTCAATTAAAAAGGCATTTTTTATAACAAGTGAGTAAAGCTGGGACAGGATTCGAACTCACGTCGTGTGTGTATATGTTTGCACACAGTCCACCGCTGGACTGTGTGTCTAACTTGTATATTAAATCGATTTTAATTAGCCTTATATTATACCCTGTCTTCGTCTTCCTCGTTAACTTTACCCAGAAAACAAAGTCCGACTGTTTGGACTGATTTATGCCTAATCTGGTTTTTAAACTTTATAAGTAATTTAAAGATAACGAATGGAGAGAATTTGGGGGAAAGGATGTACCGATCAGTGATTTTCACAGAATTCCAGCAGAGGTCCATCGGCTCTGATAGTGAACTCCGGCTGTTGAAATCAATTAACAGTTATGTTCGATTATTTATGAAGTTGAGGTACGTAATCAAAGTTTAACAGAAGTTTGAAAGATCATACCAGCTCTCAGTGTGTTTCCGGAAGTTTCAGAAATTTTCCGGCGAAGGTAGGAATTTCGACAAACGTTGACTGGGATTGATTCTGATGGTGGAGTTGTGTTAGAGACAGATTAATCAAATGATTGAAACAGAAAGAGTCGAAGGAATTACCGTGTGGATGTGAGTCTCGGTTTTCCGGGGACTTGCAGATATTTTCAGGCGAGTGAATTTTCGTCGAGAAAAGGTGCGATTCTGAGCGAAAAGGCTACCAGTGGATTGTGGGTGAATTTATAGGGAGAAATCGAGATGTATGGGGTCTGAATTCAGTCTCGATTCAAGGTCAGCCGTTCTCCGGCGGTTACAACTGATGTCGCGGGTTCAGACGTCGGTTATAACCGTTGTTAAAGTTAATTCTTTGGTTAAATTGGAAGAAAACGTTAATTATCGGCGAATTCGTTGGGATTTCCGACGACTGCTAATTGGGCGCGATTTTGACTGAATTTGACTTCCGTGTTTTATTATTTGAATTAATTGATTCGATATGATATCAAAAAATTAAAGTGGCGGAGTGGTTGATTGTGTGAACGTTAAGTCTTTGGGGATATCCGGCTGACCCGGGTTCGACTCCCGGCAGCCGGTTTTCCTTTTTAATTAATTTATTTTTATTTTTTTACAATTATAATTTATATCTTCTAATTTGTTTATTAATTATGTATCGTTTAAAATTAAAATAAGTCATAAATAAACAACAAAAATTTAAAACTGATTGTTCGGTTATTAAACGAAGCGGGTTTCGAAAACCCGTTTTTCGACGGATGTTATAGTATCCCCTACTTTTAGAAATTTCGTCCCGAAATTTAAGTGGTAGTAGTTACAGGAAAAAGATGTGGGTATTTCTCGCGCATTGAGTCTTCACGTTCCCAAGTAAACTCAGGTCCTCGTTTCGACTCCCAGCGTACCCTGACAATTGGGATGTGGCTTCTTCTTAAACGTTTTTCCCCGAAGTCCATAATTTCTACTGGTCTTTCAATAAAATGCATAGATTCATCGACTTGAATGTCTTCTAGAGGAATATGGAGATTTTCATCGGCGAGGCACTTCTTCAATTTCGATACGTGGAATGTGGGATGAATTCTGTTGAGTTCCTCCGGTAGGTCAAGCTTGTATGCTACAGGTCCTACTCTTTCAAGTATCTTGAAAGGACCTACGTAGCGTGGTGCTAGCTTGCCTTTTTGGCCAAAACGAACTACTCCCTTCCACGGCGATACTTTTAAAAGTACTTGGTCACCAATGTTAAATTCCAAGGGCTTTCGTCGCTTGTCAGCATAGCTCTTTTGACGACTTTGTGCTGCTAAAAGGTTGTTTCGGATTTGATGAATCTTGTCGGTTGTTTCTTGTATTAAGTCTGGACCGGTGATTTGAGCTTCTCCAATTTCGTGTCAACATATTGGTGATCGGCACTTACGACCATATAACGCTTCGAAAGGTGCCATGCCGATACTTGAATGATAGCTGTTGTTGTACGAAAATTCAACTAACGGTAGATGAGCGTCCCAATTCCCTTTGAAGTCTATAACACATGCTCGAAGCATGTCTTCAAGAGTTTGAATGGTGCGTTCAGATTGACCATCAGTTTGGGGATGATAAGCGGTACTGAGATCTAATCGTGTACCCAAAGCGGCTTGCACCGCTTGCCATGTTCGTGAAGTGAAATGACCATCACGATCTGAAATAATGCTTAACGGTACACCATGACGGCTTACGATTTCGCTGATGTAGATACGAGCTAGCTTCTCATTCTTGAAGTCCTCGCGAATCGGAATGAAATGGGCTGATTTTGTAAGACGATCAATGATTACCCATATAGTGTCATACCCACTAGAAGTGCGAGGTAACCCGGTAATGAAGTCCATGGTTATGTTTTCCCACTTCCATACAGGTATTTCAGGTTGGACTAGAAGTCCTGAGGGTCTTTGATGTTCAGCTTTCACTTTAGAACAGGTGAGGCACTTGGAAACAAAAACAGCAATATCCTTTTTCATGCCAGGCCACCAGTAGGTGTATCGAAGGTCTTGATACATCTTGTCGGCTCCTGGGTGTACAGAGTATCGTGTTTTGTGCGCCTCTTTCATAAGGGTATCGCGAAGGTTATTGTGATCGGGAATCCATATGCGATCTAGGTAATAAAGAATGCCGTCAGATTTTGTTTCGAGTTTAAGTTCTGCTCCACAAGATAACTCATTGCGTATGTCGTATTCTGTTATGGAGACATGTTGAGCTTCTCGGATTTGATCTTTGATATCGGTTATGATTTGCGAACATAGAAGACGATTGCAGTTCGCATATCCCTTTCGACTGAGTGCATCGGCCACCACATTTGCCTTGCCAGGATGATACCGAATTTCACAGTCGTAGTCATTAATAAGTTCGACCCATCTTCGTTGCCTCATATTCAACTCCTTTTGGTTAAAGATATGTTGGAGGCTCTTGTGGTCAGTGTAAATTTCACACTTGGTAGCATAGAGGTAATGTCTCCATATCTTAAGAGCGAACACAACGGCTCCAAGTTCTAGGTCGTGAGTAGTGTAGTTCTTCTCATGAGTTTTGAGCTGCCTAGAAGCATAGGCTATCACTTTTCCCCTTTGCATTAAACCACAGCCTAGTCCCTGCCCTGATGCGTCGCAATAAACTACAAAGTCATCACAACCTTTGGGGAGTGTGAGGATAGGTGCGTCACAAAGCTTTTGCTTAAGGGTTTGGAAGGCTTCTTCCTGTTTAGGTCCCCATATGAAGGGTTTTCCTTTGTGTGTCAAAGTCATGAGTGGTACAGCGATACGAGAGAAATTTGATATGAAACGACGATAGTAACAGCCAAACCAAGGAAAGATCTTACTTCGGTTGGGGTACGTGGCGCTTGCCATTCTTGCACCGCTTTGATCTTTGCGGGGTCGACATGAATTCCCTTGTCATTGACGACATGACCAAGGAACTGTACTTCCTTTAACCAGAATTCGCATTTGGAAAATTTAGCGTAAAGCTTTTCGGTTCTCAAGAGTGTGAGGATGAGTCGAAGGTGTCGTTCATGATCAGTCTTAGACTTTGTGTAAATGAGAATAGCGTCGATGAAGACTATAACAAAGCGATCGAGATAGGGTTTGCAAACTCTGTTCATTAGATCCATGAAGACGGCTGGAGCGTTGGTTAGACCAAATGGTATAACCATGAATTCATAGTGACCATAACGAGTTCGGAAGGCGGTCTTTGGGACGTCTTCTTCATGTACCCTGAGTTGGTGATAGCCGGAACGAAGGTCGATCTTCGAAAAAACAAGTGGTACCCTGGAGTTGGTCTAGAAGATCATCGATGCGAGGTAATGGATAGCGGTTCTTGACCGTTAATTTGTTGAGCTCTCTGTAATCGATGCACATGCGAAACGTTCCGTCTTTCTTCTTCACGAACAGAACAGGTGCACCCCAAGGCGATGAGCTAGGACGTATGAAACCTTTGTCGGTCAGTTCTTGTAATTGACTGGCCAGCTCTTGCATCTCGGATGGGGCTAACCTATAAGGAGATTTCGCAACGGGTGTAGCGTCAGGTATAAGATCGATGCGGAATTCGACTTCTCTCTTGGGAGGAAGTCCTGCGATGTCGTCGGGAAAAACTTGTGGGAATTCTTTCACTACTGGTATATCTTCGAGTTTCTTCTCTTTGTCTCCCTTCTTGACAACGTGAGTTAGAAATGCTACATAGTTCTTGCGGAGATATTTTCGGGCTTGAAGACAGGAAATCAGCTTGAGTCCTTTCGAAGGGGTTTCTCCAAAGATTCGTAGAGTTTGACCGTCTGCAAGAGGAATGCGAATGAACTTCTCACGGTATACTACATCAGCATGATGTTGGCTGAGCCAGTCCATGCCGATTATAATGTCAAAACTTCCCAACTTCATAGGGATGAGGTCAACAGGAAAATCGTGATCGTTTAGAGTAAGAGTACAGTTTCGGATAATGGAGTTTAATGAGACTGGTTTTCCGTCAGCAACTTCTACCGTTATGGATTCCATAAGTTTATCATGAGTTTGGTTGAGGATGGGTTCAAATTCTAAGGACACAAAACTCTTATCCGCGCCAAGATCAAATAACACGGATGCATAACTACCATTGACGAGAAACGTACCGTTAACCACGTTATTGTCGGCCCTAGCTTGGTTAGCGTTGATTTTAAATGCTCTTCCTCTAGCAGGTGGAGGAGCTTGGTTAGCTTGATTCACCGGATTTGCTTGAGCTTGAGCATGTATGATGTTCACCAAGCGTGGACACGTGTTTCTAAAGTGGTTTGGGTCTCCACAATTGTAGCAAGCATGCATGGGTTGCATCATGGGGTAGTTGGGTTGGTAGTAAGTTTGGGTTGTATGTTGTGTAAGTGGTGGTAGTAGGGGTTGTTGGGCTTGACCCATTATTTGATGGTGGGTTTGAGTTGTGGGTTGGCTGCGGTTCATTCGTTGTAGTGAGCGACAGGCTTGGATGGTGTGTCCTGCACGGCCACAGCCGGTGCAATATTGACAAGGGTATTCGGGGGAGTGATGGTATTGACAACGGGTACACTTTGGGTAAGGGCCAGAGTATTGCCTTTTGTATGGTGCGGGTGAAGGAGCAACTTGTGTGATGGGTGCAGCAGAGATTGGGAAATTTGTTTGGGTGACGGCAAAATTTCTGGTATTTCGCTTCCTCTTGTTTGAAAATTTTGAGGAGGAGGTGGAATGGTTTGAAGTTTGGCCCTCAACGGGGGCTTTCTTTTTCTCCTCTTTGAATTTACCGTTTCTGATGCGGTTCTTGGTAAGTTCGGTAGCTAATTCCATAGCAACTTCGAGAGTTGCAGGCGAAGTGCTGAGGACTGAGTCTTGAATCTTCGAGGGTAGGCCTCGAATATAGTGTTCAATCAAACGGTATACTGGGGTGAACAAGTTAGGAACCATCTGGTTCAGTTCAAGAAATATTTTGTTGTAGGAAGTATGGTCCCTTCCTTTTGCTTCAGCGAGTGGAATTCGTCTTCCAACTTCTTGAGTTCGCTTCTTGGGCAGAAGCGTTTTGTCATCATTTCCCTTAACTCTTCCCAGGTTAAGGCCATCGCTTCTTCAACTCCTCTCTTACCCTTCTCGGTGTTCCACCAGGTCAGGGCTACCCCAAATAATCTCCCGGTTGCGTAACGTACCTTGTGATCCTCGGGACAATCGCAATTTAGGAAGGTGTTTTCCATTTCCTCAAACCAGTGGAGGAGTGCGGTGACACCTTCGGTCCCTTCGAACTTTGGGGGATCGCAAGACTTGAAGTGCTTGTAGGAGCACTTCTTGGAGGAAGGGTTGTCGATGTTTTGATCCTCTTGATTGGGTGGGTTGACAGGATTCGCGGTGAGAGCTTGCTGGACTTGAATTACAATATCAGGAAGCACCGCGGCCATTTGTTTCGCAATCTGAGTGGCTAAGCGTTCGTTTGACCTTCCTGTCTTTCGTCCTCCACGTAACTGCCTAGCCGACATCTACAGTAACATACATAGGAAAGATTGTGAGTTTATGGAGTCTTTTTAGGTGTCATGTGTCTTAAAGAAAATGAAAATAACATAAACATCAATAATGCAACTACATCCATAGGATGTCTTGGGTTTGCTCATGTTGGGCCTCAAATGTCCCCCATACTATCGTCGGTATAGTCATGTGGGCCCCCATGACTATTGGCTTAATAGGATTCACATTGGTATTGGCGGTTTAACACTCGCATCACCCGAATGAAAACCACAAAATATGTTTGCGAGATGTATGGTCGGAGGGTGTCTAGGTATAGACACAATGACAACTCAAAGTGGGGTTAGTTCACACAACGTTTGGTGTGGCATGCTTTGGCCTAATAGGTCCTTCGTATTCTCATCGTTAGTCCCCAGGTAGGCAAACTGGTCCTTTATTTTGGATTTATACGAATGCCAAGCCTAGACAGGACGTTCCGACTACCGGTACTTGTACCCTTCCAGTTACTACATGCCCGTCATGGGAACTCACTTTGATGAGATTTAAAAATACAAAAATCATTGTAAAAACAATCATGAAAATGATGTGATGTGTGCTTTCATGGACATGAAATGTTATGAGAATATGATTCATGATAGGCATTATATGATAATATATACTTATGAACATGCTTGCATAACATTGAATGTAACATTTAACATTAAACATATAAACATCATGAAATTTGGCATGTAACACACAAAAATCTTAAAAATTTCTAATCAACTATAGTATAGGCTCTAAGGGTCTAATAACCTATCCTATATCCCTATAGTCATGGCTCTGATACCAATCTGTCACACGCAGCGAAATAAGAGTCGGGGCATAATTGGGTTATCACCAAAGCTCATGATGTTTACTAATATGTTTCATATTTATTAAATCCAAATTACATTTCAAAGTTCCAAGTCAAATTCATACAATACAAGGAAAGGAAAAATTAACTAAACAAATCCATAATCTAAACTGGTTTATTCTTCTAAGCCGCCCCATATGTTTCTTGCTTCAACTTGATCACCTGTATCATGTGTAAAAATGGGAAATTTTGGGTCAACAAAAGTTGGCGAGTGAACCTTGTTTAAAACATTTGTTATTGATTTATTATTGTAATTTAATTTGGGAAAATTGTGCAATAATCATATATGAACAAAATGTATGTAAACATAACAATCACAAACCACCTTGCTTAAGCATAAAATAAGAATGACAATGTATATGTTGGCAACGTCCCGTTCACGCTCATAGGTAATGGGGAACGGACGGCCTATGCTAATGTATGTGAGATCAAGGCTCAATCAAACGGAGCCGATCTTATGTTGGCAACGCCTGGTTCACGCTCATAGGTAATGGGGAACAGCTCACGCTCATAGGTAATGGGGAGCGGCGGCCTATGAAATGTATGTACTGAAATGATAAATTAAATCTAAACTTCAACCACACAAACAACGGATACATATTGAATACACATGATCATGAATATGATGGATGCACAAGTGTTTAATTAAATTAAATAAATAGCGACACATGATACACCCCAAAATGTGATTAAAACGGGGAATTGGTAGAGGTTCACTCACATTGGGTGCGTTTGTTTGAAGGTGTTGAATGCGCACGAGTTTAGAGGATTAATCGACGAGAGATAACTAACCAAATAAAATAACGAAAAGGTACGGTAAGTATGTGGATTTTATTAACTATTTTAATAGGATTTTTGGGTATATTTTTCTGAGTTTAAGGCTACTTTCTATCTTTAAAAACGTTATTTTTAAGTATTTTTAATTAATTTTTAAATTAAATAAATAAATAAAAATAATAAAAAATATTGATTTTTGACCGTTGACCAAAGCCCGTTGACCGTTGAACGGTCGATTATATATGCGCGCTGGGTGAGACTCGAACCCGTGACCTCCCGTACGCGTGCACGCAGCTCTACCAACTGAGCTACGTGTCTAACCCGAAATAATTCTGTTTTTAATTATACTTATATACTATTTAGATTTATCCAGAAATTAATTATTTTTAAAAATGGTTTTAAATGTATCGAACCGGTGCTGACCACAGGTCTCGAACCCGGGACCTGTGGGTTAGCTTGCACACAGTCCACCGCTGGACTGTGTGTCTAACTTGGTTAATAACTCGGTTTTTATTATACTTAACATGATTTTGGGAGTTAACCCGGTTCAGTTAAAAAGGCATTTTTTTATAACAAGAGAGTAAAGCTGGGAAAGGATTCGAACTCGCGTCGTGTGTGTATATGTTTGCACACAGTCCACCGCTGGACTGTGTGACTAACTTGTTCATTAAATCGATTTTAATTAGCCTTATATTATACCCTGTCTTCGTCTTCTTCGTTAACTTTACCCAGAAAACAAAGTCCGACTGTTTGGACTGATTTATGCCTAATCTGGTTTTTAAACTTTATAAGTAATTTAAAGATAACGAATGGAGAGAGTTTGGGGGAAAGGATGTACCGATCAGTGATTTTCACAGAATTCCGGCAGAGGTCCGTCGGCTCTGATAGTGAACTCCGGCTGTTGAAATCAATTAACAGTTATGTTCGATTATTTATGAAGTTGAGGTACGTAATCAAAGTTTAACAGAAGTTTGAAAGATCATACCAGCTCTCAGTGTGTTTCCGGAAGTTTCAGAAATTTTCCGGCGAAGGTAGGAATTTCGACAAACGTTGACTGGGATTGATTCTGATGGTGGAGTTGTGTTAGAGACAGATTAATCAAATGATTGAAACAGAAAGAGTCGAAGGAATTACCGTGTGGATGTGAGTCTCGGTTTTCCAGGGACTTGCAGATATTTTCAGGCGAGTGAATTTTCGTCGAGAAAAGGTGCGATTCTGAGCGAAAAGGCTACCAGTGGATTGTGGGTGAATTTATAGGGAGAAATCGAGATGTATGGGGTCTGAATTCAGTCTCGATTCAAGGTCAGCCGTTCTCCGGCGGTTACGACTGATGTCGCGGGTTCAGACGTCGGTTATAACCGTTGTTAAAGTTAATTCTTTGGTTAAATTGGAAGAAAACGTTAATTATCGGCGAATTCGTTGGGATTTCCGACGACTGCTAATTGGGCGCGATTTTGACTGAATTTGACTTCCGTGTTTTATTATTTGAATTAATTGATTCGATATGATATCAAAAAATTAAAGTGGCGGAGTGGTTGATTGTGTGAACGTTAAGTCTTTGGGGATTTCCGGCTGACCCGGGTTCGACTCCCGGCAGCCGGTTTTCCTTTTTAATTAATTTATTTTTATTTTTTTACAATTATAATTTATATCTTCTAATTTGTTTATTAATTATGTATCGTTTAAAATTAAGATAAGTCATAAATAAACAACAAAAATTTAAAACTGATTGTTCGGTTATCAAAAGAAGCGGGTTTCGAAAACCCGTTTTTCGACGGATGTTACAATGAAGGAGTTGACGGTCAAACGGGTCAAAACGAAAATATTTCTAAAAATGACAAAAACACACCCGTTGTGACTGTCCCCGTTCCGAAGGCTAAGGAAAAGGGTGTGGAGGTTAATACCACCCCTTATCCTGAAGCTTTGTTGGGACCATCCGAAAAGGTGGCAAACAAACGAGTACTTGAAAGCTTTGTGTACCCAGAAATGAACTCACAAGTTTTCAAAGAAACTTGACTTGACTGAAAATGTGAGTTCGATTCTTTCGGGTGCATTACCAGCTAAGTTAGAAGATCCAGGGGTGCTTATTATTTCGATTCAAGTTGGAGAATTTAAAATAATACGGGCACTCTTGGATCTTGGGGCGAGTGTGAGTATTAACCGGGTAGTCTATATGACCAATATGAGTTTGGTCCACTTCAAGCGGCTAACAACACTGTGGTGTTGGCCGATTTGACTCCTAAACTACCGTGTAGGATAGTCATGGATGTGATTGTCAAAGTCGAGGACTTTTACTATCCCGTGGATTTTCTAGTACTTGATTACGTCTCGTTGGACCAAACCAGGCAACCAACGGTTATTCTCAGTCGACCATTTTTGGCAATATCGAATGCCCAAATTAATTGTAAAATGGGTACGGTCGACATGATTTCGGTAACCATCGGTTGTGGTTAAATGTCTTTTCAGGACTAACGGATCCTCTAGTTAGCGACGAATGCCATATGGCGGACGTTGTTGACGAGTGTATACCTCTTTGTGACATGGGTTTCGAGGTGGAAACATAATAGAGGAATGTTTTATGTTTGACAGGTTGCAAACAGAGACGAATCGGAGCATAGATGAAGAGGAAAGGAAAATGGAGGTGATGGAGGTGAAGGAAGGAAGACCACCTTGGACACACGAAGTGGAAAGTCTTCCCGAGATGATTGACACCAAAATGAAGCCATCGTTGGTAGAGCCTCCGATTGTGGAATTAAAGGTGTTGCCCAAGCATTTGAAATATGCTTATGTGGGTGAAGGAAATAAGCTACCGATCATTATTGCCTCAAATTTGACCGAAGCCAAGAAGAGAAGTTAATGGAAATTTTCGTCACCAATAGAGCAACTATTGGGTAGACCATTGCATATCTGAAGGGAATTAGTCCCTCCGTGGTGATGCATAAGATCATCACTAAAGATAGTATTGCTCCTTCTCGTGACGAACAACGGAGGTTGAATCCAAATATGAGAGATGTGGTCAAGAATGAGGTACTTAAGTGGCTAGATGCGGGTATTTATACCCTATTTCTGATAGCCAATGGGTGAGCCCTATGCAAATCATTCCTAAAAAGGCAGGTATTCAAGTCGTCACAAATGACGCAGGTGAAGAGGTCATCACTCGGCCGGTAACCAGGTGGCCTATTTGTATTGATTATAGGAAGGTGAATTATGCAACTTCCAAAGACCATTTCCCTTTACCTTTTATTGATCAAATTGTTGAGAAGTTAGCGGGTAAAAAATATTATTGTTTCTTGGATGGGTATTCGGGTTATAATCAAATTGCTATCAATCTAGACGATCAAGCTAAGACTACATTTACTTGCCCATATGGCACCTTCGCATTTAGGCGAATGCCATTTGGGTTATGTAATTCCCCGCCACCTTTCAAAGGTGTATGATGAGTATCTTTTTAGATATGGTGGGGGAGTCATTAGAGATCTTCATGGATGACTTCTCAATTTTTGGGTCATCATTTGATGCGTGCCTTGACCAACTCGAAAAAGTTTGAAAAGATGTGTTGAGAAAAATCTAGATTTGAGTTGGGAGAAGAGCCATTTCATGGTTCAAGAAGGGATTGTGTTGGGACATGTAGTGTCGAGTCGTGGGATAGAGGTTAAGCGTACAAAAGTGCAAGTCATCTCTACCTTGCCATATCCTACGAGTGTTAAGGGTGTTAGGTCATTCTTTGATCATGCAGGTTTTTATAGAAGGTTTATAAAAGGGTTTAGTGATATAACAAAACCTTTATGTAACTTGTTGTTAAAAGACCAACCGTTTGACTTTAACAAAGATTGTCAAAATACCTTTAATGTGTTAAAAAAGAAGTTGGTTGAGGCCCTAATCTTGCAATCACCGAATTGGTCTTTACCATTCGAAATTATGTGCGATGCAAGTGACTATGCGGTAGGGGCCATGTTGGGTCAAAGGGTAGAAAAGAAACCCGTTGCTATATACTACGCGAGTAAGACTCTTTCGGATGCTCAATTAAATTACACTACTACCGAGAAAGAGCTACTCGCAGTAGTATATGCATTAGATAAATTCCAGGCTTATATTTGGGGTAACAAAGTAATTAAATATTCTGGCCATTCTTCTGTCAGGTATCTCATGGAAAAGAAGGATGCAAATCTAAGATTAATATGATGGGTTCTTTTGTTAAACGAATTTGATCTAGAGATACAGGATAAGAAGGGTAGTGAAAATGTGGTTGCAGACCATTTGTCCCGTTTGTTGGTGGAAGAGGGTTCTTCCCGTGTAGAGATCAACAAAAATTTTCCAGATGAGCATATTTTAAAGGTTTCGGTATTACATTGGTTTGCGAATATTATTAATTATTTGATGACAGGTGATTTACCGACTTATTGGGATAGGAGGAGGAGATTACACTTCCTCTCATAAATCAAATATTACATGTGGGAAGAACCAGATTTGTTCAAGACATGCCCGGATCAAGTCGTGAGGAGATGCATACCGGACGATGAGATCTCGAGTGTCTTGACGCACTTGCATTCTTTTGCTTGTGGGGGCCATTTTATTGGTCATAAAACAGGGCATAAAGTGCTCAATAGCGGTCTTTATTGGCCAACTATTTTTAAGAATGCTTTCGACTTTGGTAGAAATTGTGTTGAGTGTCAAAAGTTAGGGGGCATTTCCAAACGGGATGAGATGCCCATGCAACCGATTCTTATTGTCGATATTTTTGATGTGTGGGGAATCGATTTCATGGGCCCATTCCCGAATTTGCATGGGAATTTGTGTATTTTGGTGGCGGTAGATTATGTATTTAAATGGGTCTAAGCAATCGCCACCAAAACAAACGACCATATCGTTGTTTTCAATTTTGTTCAGACCAATATTATTTCTAGATTTGGGATTCCCCGAGTGATCATTAGTGATGGGGGATCTCATTTCAAGAATTGTAATTTCGGAAAATTACTAAAACAGTATGGTGTTGACCATCGAATTGCTATACCTTACCATCCGCAAAAAAAGTGGTCAAGTGGAAGTGTTGAATAGGCAAATAAAAGAAATTTTGCGAAAGACCGTTCGACCGGACCGTAAGGATTGGTAAACGAAATTGAACGATGCCTTATGGGCCTATCGAACGGCACATAAGACACCTATTGGCACTACACATTACGACTTAGTTTACGGTAAAAATTGTCACTTGCCGGTTGAACTTGTACATTGTGCTTTTTGGGCAATCAAAGAAGTTAATGTTAAGTATGATGATGCAGGTAAGGAATGCAAGTTGAAGTTGTGTCGAATTGGAAGAGCTTTGGGAGGAGGCATATGAGTGTGCTTCGAAATACAATGATGGTATGAAATGAGCACACGATGACAAGTTGAAGCTGAAGGAATTCATGGTGGGTTAAAAGGTTTGGCTATACAATTCGAGGCTCAAGTTTTTTCTCGGGAAGCTAAAGGTAAGTGGATGGGCCCGTATGTGGTTATACGGGTCGGAAAGTTGGGTGATGTTACCATCGAGGACCCAATAGATGGGTTAAAACAAACGGTCAACGGTCATCGTCTTAAACCGTTTCTTGATGGTAACGAGGAGAACAAGGATGCGAACACGGAGTTGGTAAGCGTGCCAACTTATGCGGTCAGTTAAAGGATCAGGAACAATTGTGTAGAGTTTTGTACCATTTTTATTGTTTGTGCGTATTGTTATGTATTTATTATAGTTGTCGTTTTGTACTAATCTCTTTAATGTGTGAAGTTCGGATATCGCAAACGGGTCATGAAGACGTAAGGTATATCTTTAACTTGTTTTGTGTATTGAGGACAATACACAATTATTCGAGGGGTGGTAGTAATCGTAAATGATTAGTGTGTTTAATGATTCCTAAAAAAAGGAGAAAACCGGGCATGCGTTGGCGACGGGGTCCTAGGCTGTCGCCGACGGTGAAGAATGGGGGCCGTCGGGTGAAAAGTAGCGTAGACAGAGGATTAGACCGTCAGAGGATTTTGCCAAAATTAGGCATGCGTCGGTGACGGTCCATAGTGCCGTCAGCGACGACCCTTGGTCTGTCTGCCGACGTTGATTGAGTTTCAGCGTGTAACTTCGGACCCGAACCATTTTAAACCCATCCAAACTCGACCCGAACCTCGTTTTAACCACATAACTGACCAGGAGAACCTTATCTGACCCATACCTCATTATAAACCACAAAATCTCTGCACTTATCTTCACCATAGCCTACCAATTCCTTCATCTTCTTCATCTACCTCTCCAAGAACCCTAATCTTCAATCACTCATATCTCTTTCAATTCTCCATCAAATCAAGCAATTCTTAAGCCTATTTTGGGTAGATTTTCAAGAGGAACAAACCCCTATCACGGTTTTCAGTAGTTCTTGTTCGTCTGCAAGATTGTTGAACTTGAAATTTTGGGTTTTTAAGCAAAAGTGTTCTTCAAGTGTTAATTTACATCTTTTCTTAGTTCTTTCGAATCTACAACACTAATGGTATGATTTTTACTTGAATTTGAGAATGATTATCATATGGTTTGTTAATTTCTTCCAAAATTTTGAGCTTTTTGTTTAAAAGTAGGTTGTTTATTATGATAATGTATGGTGTTCTAGCTTGAGTATGGGTAAACACTTGATTTGGGTGAGGATTGAACATGCAAAAAGTTTAGTGATGAATTACACTCGTTTGTTTGCATGATTGAACATAGACATGATGTTGAACTTTGTTAAAGTCTTATAAACTTAGGAGTTAACATTATAAAAATTAATCTTTTGATGGTAAAGCTTGATACTTTGGATGCTTTAATGATTAAATGTGGTTCAACATTGTATGTTGTGTTCATAGTGTGAGTTGAATTGATGTTTAGAGTAAATTTTGATTTTTCTTGTTGCATTGTTGTTTGTAGATATGGCAAGCCGGAAGAGAAGCAAGGTCTCTTGTTAAGGCTCGTCTTTAGGAGCTGGTTCTTCTTCTTCTGGGTTAATGTGAAGAAAGTGGGAACAGTTGAGTGGGGTAGAGGAAAATGATGGGAGGCTGTATCGACAAGACTGGGAATGGGAGAGAATAAGGGACAGTAGTGTGGGAGAGCCGTGGGAAAGTAATAAGAGGCTACCACTTTCAAGGTTCAATGATAAACGCCTTTAAGTGAAACTATGGAAATGGAGGATGGTGAACGGTGTGTCCACCACCATTCCGGATTGGGTTGTGCCGGAAAGAACATTAAATGTGAAAGAATTTCGGATGATTGGGATCGTCCAAATGTTTGAAAGGTTTGGTTGGGAGCGAGTTTTGGATTGGTGTGAGGATATCACACCAAGGGTTTATTTAGCGATGGTTTGTGAATGGTTGGCTTCCTTATGATTTATTAATAAGGATGGTCCGCCGAAGACGTGGCATTTGGTTGGTTACACGGCCAGAGGTCAAATGGTAATGTCCTTTGAGACTATGAACTACATTGCCCGGTTCAATTCTTTGGGTGTTGACGAGTATTTCTACTATACCATCGATCAGTTTTTGGACAACAAAGTAAATATTGTAGATCCTGATGGTATGGTTGGATTGATCTTACCGTATTCGGACGGTGGAGCGGCTTTGAGGAGCTAATTGTCAGTTAAAGGAAAAATCCTTCAACCTATCTCTCTTGAGAACATTATGGTCAGATTTAGAGACCGTGGGAAGTTGAAGTGGCCAGACTGTAGGGTCTTGCATGAATTGTTGTTTGGGGTGCCAAAGTTATCATGGCGGCACATTGTGATGATGAACACATGGGACACTTGTGAGATCTACATGTGAAAAATGATACCGTATGTACGGTTAATCAGTGCAATGATTATGCAGCAAAATAGGCTACCATCAAGTCACTTTGGGTTTCAAAGCCCGTGGACCAAATCTGCTTTGCGTTATTGATGCAACACTGGAAGATACAAGTTCAAGTTTATGGTCACTAGTATACAGTATCTGATGATCAAGGACACCAAGTCTAGTTTGTTGACCCGAGTGTGGCACAAGGTCCGAGGGGACCGCGTCGAAGGTATGCTCGACCGCAGCAAGGGATTTCGGCAGGTGTAGAAAGTTTTGTGCCCAACCGGCGTAAATCCGGGTATCCCAACTACAACCGGGGACAACAAGATGTGTACGATAAAGTAGGAGGCAATGGGAACAAAACTGGGAGGCCCAACAACAAGCTCATTGGGCCGAGGAGGCTATTCACAGGGCTAAAGAGCAGGAGCAATGGGAGAGGTAACAAGAGAAGTGGGCCATGCAGCAGGCTATATGGAACAACAAGAATTGTACCGGTGCAAGAGTTGTCCAGACGGCAAGCATGGGAGGAAGAGCAAAAGCACTTCCGCGTTGAGCATAATGCATTGGAAGACCGTCGATGGCATGCGATGGCCACAACTCAACAAATGGCAATAAATAATGCAAAACACCTCCATGACCAAGAGCCCTATCATCGAGATTGGGAGGCGGGACGACCGTACCAAGAACGCACCCCTTGGACAAATTATGAAAACCTCCCCGTCCCATATGGATCTTCCGTACCATCTCCACATTAGCCCAAAGGGGTCGGTTCCAGCTTCATTCCGCCGTAGTTACAAGCACCTGTGGGATGGGAAAAAGGGCCCCTTGATGATTTCGATGAGATGATGTTAGCCCTCACTGGATATCCATACCAGCCATACCCGCCGGTTGACCCCAACGAGCGTTACCAGAGATAGTGCTCGGTATGTCTTATGTTGTTGTATTATCTTTTCTTTTATGTATATTCTTGTATATTTTTATATTTAGTAGATAAATGAACTTTGTGGGTGTGTTCCCTATACAAACCTCATGAGACCTCCCTCGTCCTCCCGAGCTATCGGGAGGTTTAAAGGGCTTGTTGCATGCGCTAAATGCAACCGTGATTCCTACAAAAATGAGTTAGGTTTGTTGTTGTTGTAAAATCTTTTTCCACAAAGTCAAAGTTGAATAAAAATATAGTTTAGTAAATTCTTTACAAAAAAGGTAGAACTAGGTAACTAACAAGTTTTGATGGTTGTGAGAAGCTTGCTTCTACACGAGGGTTGAGATTTGTCGATACATTATTTTCGCGAGACGACCATTTTTGTTGAAGAAAGAAGAGCACTCGAGGGATGATTGAAAACCAGGTGCATACGTTTTTTTTATAGCTTTGATTTTTAGTTTGTAATAAGTGGATTGTATTTTGTCTTTTATTTTAGGGGGTGAAATTTTGGGAAGGTTAGCCGTATTGCATCCCTTGTGCGTTTTAAAAGTTCTATTCCTACACATTAAGGACAATGTTGACCTAAGTGTGGGGATGGGGAAAATTTTCAAAATTTTTCAAAATGTCTTTGTTTGAAGCAATCTAAAAAGCACAAGTAACTAAGTTAATGAGGGATGGCACAACCCATGTGGTCTTTTGTCATGATCAAGTTCAAATTAATAACATGACGGGTTTTTAATGGATGGCTATTTGGGAATAATCTGCATAAGAAACTTGTGTTTTGTACATATCGCATACCATACCCATTGTATGTGAGATTTTGAGCCACTTTTATACATCATATATGCATAAGTTTCTTTGGTTGAGTGGACCCTTAGTCGCGTATTGTAGAACTTGCAACTTTTGATGCGTTTGAGACCATAGACTCAATACAAGCACAAGAATGATTAAGGCGTTAGGTAAACCTTTTCCTTTTACATCATTTATATATCCTTACCCGAGATTAATCTCTTAGTCGCCAACTTTGAACTTAAACATTTCGTTTGACCAACCCAATTAGCCTTTGACCGTGTAGCCTTTTATTTTTAACCCTTATGTTGAAAATTTGATTTTACGTTTAGTTGTAAGTAAAATAAAAAATAAAAATAAATAAATAAATTTGATAAAAAAATCGTTGAGAAAAGCACTAAAAGATGTGTAGTAGTTGTTGAATAAGAGGCGGAATTTGTTGCTTTTTAGTTTTTTATTCGTAGTAGTTGTTGATAGAATAGTTGTGTTGTAATAATCGAGTTTTTATCACCTTAGCCACTTTCAAAATATCCTATTTCATGTCCTTAGCCTAGCCCCGTTACAACCCATCAAAGACCTTTTAACTTGTGCTTAGTGTTTGTGTTCAATGGTGGAGAATGATTGAGTTGCAAGCATATGCGGGTACGTGTTCTAATCGGGTTGAGTGATTACATTAAAAGTGCTAATGCATCATCTATTAGCCAATTTTAAACCGAGTGTAGAGAACAGTGTGAGAGGTATGTATGATTTATGAGTTTCAAGGGCGGGTTAATCTTGGATAATTATCTTTCTGTGATTAATCACTTTACTTCTAAATGTTTGAAAAATTGTTAAGATTTTGAACCGAGTACGAGAATATACCTTGGCTCACCTCTCAAGAATGGGAAGTGTGTTTCTCGTTCGACCCACGTGAAAGTGAAAAACAGATTTGCTTGAGGGCAAGCAAAAGACAAGTGTGGGGATGTGATGCATGGTCGAAAACCAGTGTTCTTATTGTGCTTAAGCTTATGTTTTATCTAATTTTTAGTTTCGAATAGCCTACTTTTGATTGGCTTCGTGTTTTAAAGGTTTACAGAGTATAAGGAGCTATTCAAGAGCTTTCCGGCGCATCGGGATGGAAAACGGGTCAACCGGGATTGCGATATGGAAAAACAGGAAAACCAGAATTGGAGGGGCTTTCGGCAACGCCCTCTAAATGTGTCCATCGGAAAAAAATGTTTGTAGATAGTGAATTCGAGCGTCGAAGAAAAATCAGAAAAACAAGGGGCCATGGGCGATGCCCTCCTTGGCTGTCGGAGACGCCCCTCCCATATGTCTAACGTTGAAACTTGTTTGGGGTCGGGTTATATCATGTGTTTTGACCATATTGGAAGGAGTTATAGGATTTTTGAGTTTTGAAATCCTTC
Source organism: Scalesia atractyloides (assembly GCA_947069175.1). NCBI lineage: Eukaryota > Viridiplantae > Streptophyta > Magnoliopsida > Asterales > Asteraceae > Scalesia > Scalesia atractyloides. Next base: position 19,853,984 of record CAMTDV010000026.1, read on the forward strand.
TTGGAGCCAAGAACACCTCCAACATGAATTACAATCCATCCAATTCTTCATCATCATCCAAATTCATTATCCATCCTCACTTCCTTAACCTAATCATCATCTTCTCTGTGAAGGGGAATTGGCTCTCCTCCGATGAGCACCGGACCAATCTGACTCAACTAACAAATGCGGAATTCATTGTTAGTGAGCTTGACAAACAAACAAGTGAGATATACTGCTTAAATGCCTTGGATTGTATTGATAAACGTGAACAAGTACAGAGCAAGTAAACAGCTCAGCAGGGCTTCGCCACACCAACAGAGTTCCAGTTTTTGACACAACACTCCTCTATTTATAGGTCGACATGACTTGCACCGGAGAGTGTGTTAACTGAGTGTAACTCGTGCGAGTGGAGCCTCGTACGAGTGACAGAGTGTCACTCGTATGAGTCACGGAACTCACTCGTACGAGTCATGCACTAAACAAATAAAACATATATTAACATTTACAAACTGACATTCTAAGCCCTATATACATAAACAACATATCCTAGACGTAGGCAATAGACATTATGCACCAACAAACTCCCCCTTGGATGTTGCCGCAGTCTTGGATTGTCTTCAAAAAATCTTCAAATGATCTGACGTTTATCGACCAAAGAAACGTTTCAGCGGCTTGCGACGCTTCTTAAAAGCTATTGCCGTTTGATCTGTAGGAGGAGGTCGGTTAACTGTATTGCCAAACTGAAAACTTCTTAGTGACGCATTTCGTGCTTAGTCTGCAATTCGTTCTTCTTTCTTATCTTTCTTCCTTTGCTCAATCTCCTCCAGTTTCCTCCACGAAGTATTCCATACCGTACCTGAATGTACATCATTGGCAAAATAGACATTAACTATCTTCTGAAACTAGATTGCTTGTTCTTTATCTCTCTCTTCAAAGCTAATCTTGCTGTAAAACAAGCATTCAATATCTTTCTTTGAACAGTTGACTAGCCACATCGGGTCTAGTACTCGAATGCCACGCCACAGCTGGGTCCATGTTTGTCTGCTAGGACGGCTTCGGTTAGCTCCTCTGTGATCTTCCAAGAATCAACATCTGGGTGCACACATATAATAGCTTCTCCTGTATTCGAATCGTAGTGCCACCACTTAAAGATCTTCTAGAAGTCTTGTTCCGTCTTTATAAGAGGCATATTCTTCAACACTTTCGGCCTCTTACGATTAGCGTCACATCTTTCTCTTGTGTTACTGGATCAACTTTAGTAATTCGCTTAGGAAATGCGGCTTCCAGTGTGTAAAACCATGCGCAACCTCAAGCTTTATTAGTTTCCACAGCCGTTGGTCGTGAAATCTCATCTTAAGATTTATCATCTTTGTTTGCACAAGCTCTTTAATATCCCAATACGGCAGGGTCTTGATATCGCTCAATTATCTAAAATACTGAATCCTATACTCCCTTTTAATAGCATAGACGTTTAGCTCCTCGATCCAGCCCCATCTAATAATGTCTCCCAAAGAAATATCCGCATCAAGCGTAAAGAATGCTAAGGGACGTTTTAAACTTTCGCTCAGCTGGTGCAACTTTGAACCACCGTTTCCTCATCTCAGCTATATCTTTAGCAGATGATTGTTGAGGAACGGTCCCATGTTTAACAGCTTCTTCAACTTTACGTTCCAAAAGATCATCACTTTAAGCTGCAAATAAATCACTAAAAGTTGGAGAGTCATTTGTACCCTGATTGGCAATATATGTATCATCTTCATCAGAATCATCCTCTACGACTACTTGATCATAGTTATGTGCATCAGACACATGTTCGAAGACGTAATCAGCTGGCTCGAAATCACTAATATCATTCAGCTCTTCTTTGAAATCAAACTCAAAGTTTTCTTCGTCCACTCCCAGCATCTTAGCAATTTCTTCTTTGGAATAGTTGTGGACAAACTCTCCTTCCTCTATGTCATGCTCTAAATCTAATATCTTCGGTTTTGGCATGACAGGAACGGTAGATATTTCGATTACCGAGAAAATTCCGGCCTGCTGAGCATCAGTAGGGCTTTCAGATCTTCCCTGATCACCACCTTCATTCACTTGATTTGCCGAGTCATCCAAATACACAAAATAATCAATATCATCATTCACATTAGACTCTGTTACATGGACACCCATACTACCTAAATCATCATCACCTCCATCACTATCGTCATCCGACTTGTCAGAAAACAAATCATCTAAGTCTTCAGCTTCTTTCTCAGGTTCTTCAACAAACTCATCAACCTTTGCTTCGATCTCTCTCTAACTTCCTCTTGTTTAGCCATTCACGATGCCTTGCTGAAAGATTTGACATGTCGATATCAACATCCTTTGGCTTACCCACCAATACAAACTTCTTTGAGACCGAATACACCATAATATCAGTAATTACTGGTGCAGATTCAGCTTCTGGCTCAGTTGTAGCAGTTATTGGATCCTCAACCACCTTAGCTTTGCCTTTGCGTTAAGCATCAGATTGTTCTTTTGCAAGACGTTCGCGCTCAGCAACCCGTTCTCTTCCTTCAGCTCTCTCAATCTTGTCAATTTCAGCATCAATGTTAATACCAAGCTTCTTTGTAAGTATCTTTTCAAATAGATTCATCTTTATTTGGCTCCTGAGACGTTCTTATTCGAATTCAGCCATGTGAATCCTCAATCGCTCATTTTCAGACACAATACTAGCCAACATAGCTTCAAGCTACTGCTTTTCTGCATTTAACCCATTGAGTTGTTCCTGAAGTTCATGAATCTTGACAGTGTTTAACATAACCTGCTTCTCCAATTCTTCAACACGTGGGTCGTTAAACATGTCACGGAAATCAAAATCAAAGTCAAACTGGGGTTGGGATTATGAGGGTTGTGGCGTAGGCTGCGATGTTGGTTGTGGTGGTGGTTGTGGTGTTTGCTGACATGGAGGAGATGGTGGTATCGGTGAAGTTGACTGACGTGGTTGAGATGGTGGTATCTGTGGAGTCGACTTAACACACTCTTCTACCACGCTCTTCTTTTGTACCTTTCTCTTTGATATGTTGATTGGAGAATCCGAGCTTCTGACTGACGACCTTTTAGGTCGTCGAGAAGATTTCTTTGGAGTCTTTCGTACAAGAGTGTCACTATCCGAGTGTGAAGGTACATATGTTGTGTCATCTTCTCCTAACGCTTTTCTTTTCTTCTCCTCGGCTTTACGCTTTAGCTCAGGCTGACGTTCACGTTCACGTTCACGTTCTTTCGCTCTTTCTTTCTCACCTACTCTTCTATCTTCAGAGTCAGTACTAGAAGACGACGCTTCTTCAAATTCTCCTTCCTGAATACCAAAAGCTTCTCTTTCAATTTCTGCAGGCATAGCTTCAACGTTCTCTTCAGGCTCAGATTCATCCACTAATCTCGAGCTTCCAGCTGCTTTCTTTTTCTTCTGAGGGGCAGTTGAGGAAGATGTGGATGTTGGTTTTCTTTTGGTCCCCTTAACCCCCTTTTTTTCTCATCTTTTACAAACATAACGCTTCTTTTCACAATGAAACCATCTAGCGCTACAAGTTCTTCATCTTCATCACCGCTATCTTCTTTCTCCACTTCCCTTGTGATGGAGCGATATAATCTTTGTCAACAATTGCTCCGAACATTGGTTTTGCATTGGGGAAAGCTTTAAGATGCAAGTTCATTTTCTTCAATGTCGAAACATCCATTTGCTCTAACTTAAACACATCGTCCTTCTGTTTCTTCAGGTTTGGATGCAAATGGTCAAGTAACATTTGTATAAAACGTGGATACTGCAAGAACCTCTCATGCTGCGTGTTTTGGACCATTTGAGAAAAAAATCACTCTTGAGAAGTTGTATGGCAGGTTCAGAATAAGACGGTGATCATACACATCTAATAATCGACTAAATCATTGAATCCTCCTTTGTGATGATTGAGTGTATGTATGACGAAGTGTGTGATATATGTGAATTGTGCAGTCAGGTTAGCCTTCTTAAATGGAGCAGCATTTACAAAGCTGGCATAACCCATATGGTAAAAACACCCTTTCACCATATATTTGGGAAAACCTATAGGGTCGTCTTCAGAATCATTGAACTCCAGCACGGTTCTGATCAAATCTTCAGTGATTTTAACTTGAATATCCTCATCATTAATCTTTACAGAAGATACAATCGCATTCTCTTCCTCATCATACTCTGCCGCATTAGAAATATTCAGTATGTGAACAATATGCTACATGACGATCCGTGAGAGCTTTCGTGATGGGAATTCTGCTCAGAAAATCTAGAACTTCTCGATAAGCAGTGATTTCTGGTATTGAATCATCCAGAAGACAGTAGATATTATGGAATGGTGAAAATGAAGATTTCTTGAACTGCAAGCATAGACATTTCAACACTTAGAAACTTTTTCAAACATTTCAACTTTTTATCCACTCGTACGAATCACCATTCACACGAGGCAAACACTTAGTCAAATTCCAAGTCTGAGTCAAAACATCACTCGTACGAGTGACTACTTCGTAGGAATGACCAATATACTTAGTAAGTTTTCAAAGATTTTGACCAAACTTCTTCGTACGAATGATGCTTCGTACGAATCATCAAGAATTAACATTAAAGGACCTACTTGTACAAATACTCACTCGTACGAGTGAATAAGATACATTAACATTTTGAAAACTTGTTCGTACGAATTGTAAACCGTACCAAATAATACCTAGTTAAACCGAACTTAAAATGTGTTGATTTTAACACATTGAAGGTTGATTAATAGGTTTACATGGCTGATTTTAACGTTTCTTAATTAAATTTTAAGCTTTACCGGTCCAATTTCCCTAAATCTACGTTTTATGTCCATTTGGTCCAAATTCGGCATTATAACGGCTTAAAACGAGCATTAGTACCTTTCCTATTGCAAGAGGTGTGCAAATCAACCTCCCCAACATATTGGTACGTAGTATAGGTCAAGAAAAAGTAGTGAAAAGAACTGGTTCACACAAGATTAGCTCTCAACCGCACAGAGTCAATAGTCTCACTCTTGCGAATGAGTGAACCTTTTATACTCATTCAGAAGTCACTCGTACAAGTCACTGTCACTCGTACGAGTCAGTTCTTATACACTTTGTTAAACTTTTTTATTTTTTATGAATTTTTTTCTGTTTAATAACCCACTCAGTTAACCAAGTCTAAGTTAATGACCCTGGTTATCTGATTTGTCTACCAAGTCTAAGTTAATGACCTTGGTTTACCACTGTTTAACCAAAACAGATTTATTTAAAAATGTAAAGTTTCAAATTAATGAACTTTGTTGATGTTCAGGTAAACTCTTCTTTTCATGATTAGCCGCCAACCCGTGGTCTTCACCTTTCCTCCAACAATCGTTGCTTTGACTTGAACTAACGGTGTTTTCATCATCGGTAGACTTAAAACCTAAGATAAATTGCTAAAAGCTGAAAATCTTTTTGGGATTTTTCTTGAAAAGAAATAACGCGTAAAGATGTATATACATACATATTTTTGTGAGTTTTGTTTTTAGAGGATCATATCATGTATTTAAACAAATCACTTGTACCGTTGATCTTGGTAGTAACTGTAAGTTCTTAAACAAATTTACCTAGATTGCCAATATACTTATCCTCTTAAACTTCTTATCGTTTCTCAAATGTTTCAAGATATGTTAGGTAATATTAAGGAACATGTAATAACTGTGTTTCCCATCTCAGAATACCATATCGAGATTCCCAGAATATCATTTCACAGGTGAATATATCCAGTTGATATCTGTAAATGGGGTGAATTGCTAGACCTTGAGAGCTGAGGTTAGTATTTCCATACAGACAAAGAGATGAAGGCTCGTCTGTGACATCCCGACTTTTCAGGTTTCTTAAACGCGCTACTTTATTGTTATTCATTCCTACGCTGATTTAATTCAGAGAATTAAAATTATGCGCTGGCAATAACTACGCTAACTTTAGTATTTAGGGAATACACAATGTTTGGAAATTCTAACGAGTTATATCTGAATTACGTGCTATGTGTTATTAGACGCTTGTAGATTATAGTATCACGCTTTGATTTCGCGATTTATTAGTTATAAGCCTTGTTTTATCGAATTGTAAAAAAAAAAATAGCCGAACCGAACCGAGCCGTGGAACGTGTCGACCTTGTGACCACACAAGCCCAACCCGCCACCCACACCCCCCTTGCGAAACCAACCCAACCCGCCACCCCACCCTTGCGGCCCAAGGACAAGCCCAAAACCACCCCCCTTGCCCCTTATGTATACGTATGTATGCATGGGGTGTTCAAAAAAAATATTCAAAACCCTAATCCCCTAGAAGTGTGCGACGGCAGCAGCCCCCCCTCCTTCTCGGTCGTGCAAGCATCCCACATCGCTCGGATCGATTCCAAGCTTGTCCCGGTTCGCTAATTGTATTCAGTTCAGGTTAGGATGTAATTGTATTACGATTCACACTAGGTATTGTGTAGTCTTGATCATGATTATGTGCTTGTATGATATTATTATGAAAAAGTGTTGTGGTGTATGATTAGTTCGGATGAATATGCGAATCTTTGCGGTTGTGATGATATATTTGAGTATTAAAATCGTAGGCTGCGTTTTATCTATAAAGATCATGATATATACATAGGGTTTGCATGAATATTGATATATTAGATGATATTTGACAAGTTAACCTGCTGTTAATCGATACAACTAAGCGTCATGGCCGTTTACACATGTTCTAATGCGATAAAGTCGAAAACAGTAAGCTGATTGACATTTACAGCCAACTTCAGTTGGCTGTAACATGATCATTATTTATTGAAAAGTGAATTTTCTGAAGCCTAAAACGTGTATTTTTGAAAAACGCTTCAAATGGTGCCGGATTCATATTTTTCTGAGGTAGTTTGCTATTTTTAAATGGTCATTTAGTGCAGCAGCTGAAGCTGCGTAAATTCTGCAGAATTTGCAGGTTGTTTATCGAGTCGGATCTCATAGTCTGTATTGGGTTAGGTCACAAAATCTGTACAGTAACTGGAGCAATTTAAGGTGAGTTCACGGCCCTATTTTATCCGGTTTTGAACAACAGGGGGAGAAACATATATACGCTCTACAACTCTATCTTTTACGTTATGCGAAATTGACACCGTTAACTATTCGGTAACTAAGTTAATGTTAATGTATGTTATGGTCACTAAGTAGCTTTATCACGAAATTCCTCAACCAACTCTCGGATCGTTAGTATTGGGTTAGATAGCGGGGAAATTATAGTAGTACTACTGGGCCTGACAAGCCCCACCCGAGCTAGTCGCGCTAGCCGACCGGTAATGGTCAACGGGTGATTAATTTGGCCTAACTTTCGACATGGTCAGTGATAGACCTGGCAACACAGAGGCAACAACAGTCAGCTTCGATCGCGAACTCTTACATGACGTAACTTTAGGCTCGCTACCTACATGTTAACACTGAACTTATTTACGAACCAACATTATTATTCCAGGTTAGGAATAATGGAACTAGGTCGTTATCCCGGGTTAGGGATAACGGGGGGAAAACAATCTTTTAAACTGAACTTGTGAACTTATAAAAACCTGTGAACTCACTCTTCTTTAACGTTGACACTTGTTTCTTTGCATGTTTCTCAGGACGCTAGGAGCGCTAGGTGCACTCACTTGCATTTGATCAAGGCATTTTTATCGAGTCTTTATTAACGATTACTTTTGGGATTTTGGTTTTGGCGTTTATGTTGGCTCCCGTTACTTTATTCTAATGCTTCCGCTAAACTTTGAAACCTTGGAATTTTGAAAATGACTATGCATGTTTACAATAAATGTTTTTGGAAAATGTTTAAATAAATCATATATAGTCGTTCGACATTGCTAGTGTCTGAGATTCTGGTTTGATCACACACCGCGCGGTAAACTCCGCGAAATTGAGGGTGTGTGACAGATTGGTATCAGAGCCTCTAGCTATAGCTGTTACACGACACTAGACTTAGTTGGCATCGAACTGTGATATCTTGTTATGTGTTATACTACAATTGTTCTATGTGATATATATATATATATATATATATATATATATATATATATATATATATATATATATATATATATTATATATATATATTATGATATACGCAGCTCGTAACTAACTACACTAACCCAGCAGGCTATGTCATCATCATCATACGACAGATCTCGACAATCAAAGGCGCCGGGGAAGGCACCCATGGTCGAACCCTCACCACCTCGTGGCGTGGAGACACACTCAGCTGCCAGGAAAAGACTCGCTCTAGGAGGGGAGACATCCTCCCGTCCAACCACCGCTGTACCGGTCAAACCGGTCAACTCTTCAGGAGTGGGGGACGATCTACTTAGAGTTGTGCTAAGGAAACAACAGGAACAACTAGAGAGAATGCAACAAACTTTCGAAGCACAGGGATTGCTGATACGTCAGCTGACTGGTAAAACTGAAGAGCTCGAGGAAGAGCAAGATGAGAATAGGAGAGTTCGAAGCATTTTAGCTAAGGACCTTCGTGCTGAGCATCTGAGGGCTGACTGGCTCGAAGACAGAGTTCTTGAGTCCAGTTGGAGGATTCACGAACTGGAGCAGAACCAAGCACCACCTATCCCAGTACCCGTACCAGCACCGGCCCCTCCAGTGCCGGTAGAAGACGAAGAGGAGGATCCAGAGGAGGACCCAGAGGAGGATCCGGAGGAAGAAAAGCCGGAACAGGACCCGACTGTTGAAGCTGAAAACGCTGAAGAGGAACACGGCAGTAATAGTGATTTGGGAGTTGGAGACATAGATGACTAACTCGTCTCGCCAATCTCCGTTTTGTTTCCTTTAGTTTGTTGTTTCCACTTATGTTTGAACTTGGAAATTTTATAATTAAACTGATATGTTTGGTTGGTATTTTGTGAGACATTACAATTTATTTAATCGAATGTTCCTTTTGATTGTTTAATTTGTTGGGTTGACATAAATTGTGTGATCGTTTAAGTGTGGAATATGATAACTATATTGGATATATACTTATCGGTGTGTGTTTGTGTTGTCTTGTGAAGATCTTAAATGGCAACCGGTCGCCGTGGAAATCTCAACATGTCAGCTGAAGAATTGGCCGCTTTAATCCAACAACACGTGAATGCTGCTCTGGCAGGTGTTCCTAACCCACCAGCAGGTAACCATTATTAAATTTTCATGGGAAAATCTAACAGTTTGGCTAGTAGACTTTCTCGCTGACTACCTATCCTCTATCCATAGGAGGGGTCTTAACCCCTACAAGATGTTCCTGGATGCGAAACCGAGCAAGTTCACAGGAGTTGAACGATAGGACTGGTCCGTTGGGTCAAAAACTCTGAATCGGTTTTCGAAATGTGCAATTGCCTCGAAGCTAATAAGGTCAAGTATGCTGCCTCGACGTTGGAAGATGGGGCATTAACCTGGTGGAACGCACAAGTCCAAACGCGTTGACTTGCTGCGGCGATGTAATGGCCTGGACCGAGTTCAAAGCTCTAATCAAGGAGGAATACTGTCCGCGGGACAGAGTTCAGCAATTGGAACAAGCGTTATGGAACTACAAGATGGTCGGGTCAGAAATTGAAGCGTACACGGCAAGACATCATGATCTGGTGTTCCCTTGTCCCGATTTGGCTAACACCGTCGTTAAACGACTTGAGTTTTATCTTGAGGGTCTGGTCCCTGAGATCCAGGGCATGGTAATGTCTAGCAACCCTATGACGGAGCAACAAGCGATTAGGCTGGCACATAAACTCACCGATAAGGCGGTGGAGCAAAGGAAGTTGCCACCTAGGGGTGCGACTGAAATTGTCCTTGACAACAAAAGGAAATTTGAAGACTCACCTGCTCGGCAGTCTTCATCAGCCCAACCACAACAAGGAAACCAGAAGCGATCCAACAACTTCAACAACAATCGGGGTCACAACAATCAGTCTACCAACAACACCCAGAACTCGAGCGGCTATGAGGGTCGAAAGCCGCAATGTAATCGTTGTAACCTCCATCATCACGGCCCTTGCGTCGGAAATCGCTGCCAACGATGTGGCAAAGCAGGACACGCGGCAAAGGATTGTCGCGGGGAGATTATGTCACGACATAATCAGAACCAGCACCAGGGTAATAACCGGGGATGCTATCAGTGCGGTAGCACTGCCCATTTCAAGCGAGACTGCCCGCAACTTCGCAACAACAATAATGGTGGGAATAACAACAACAACAATAATAACAATGGCAACAATGGAAATGGTGGCACAGGAGGTGACAAAGGACGTGCATTCACGCTAGGCCGTGGAGAGGCCAGAAACGACTTGAATGTGGTCACCGGTAAGTTTCCACTTAACGATCATTTTGCTACTGTACTTTTTGATACGGGTGCGGATAAGAGTTTTATATCTGAGTCTTTTAGGAAGAACCTAAATCTCACACCTAAACCCCTAGAGACCCCTTACGTCATAGAACTAGCCGATGGTAAATCTGTAGATGTGACTCACCTAGTGACCGGCTGTCAACTTAAACTCGTGGGTCACACCTTTACCATTGATCTGATGATAACTACTCTGGGTAGTTTTGACGTGGTAGTCAGAATGGATTGGCTATCCGACGTCCGAGCTGAAGTTCTCTGTTTCGAGAAAGCTATCCGTATTCTATTCTCTAACGACGAAGTCTTGATGGTGCAAGGCGAGAAGGCAGGCGTCGTCACGAACATCATCTCTCACATGCAAGCTCAGAAGTATCTTCGGAAGAAGAACTCTTTTGCTTTGCTCGCACTGGTCACCGAGCAGTCTAAGGACGAGAAGCGGATTGAAGATATCCCCATCGTGCGTGACTTTCCCGATGTATTTCCAGAGGAGTTACCCGGTCTTCCACCACATCGACAAGCAGAGTTTGAAATCAAATTGGCGAGCCATGCGACTCCTATCGCCAAGGCCCCGTACCGCCTAGCTCCAGCAGAGCTGCAAGAGCTATCTACCCAACTTCAGGAATTGTTGGAAAAAGGATTTATCCGACCCAGTACTTCACCATGGGGAGCTCCGGTCCTTTTTGTCAAGAAGAAGGACGGGACCTTCCGCATGTGCATCGACTACAGGGAACTCAATAAGGTTACCGTCAAGAACCGGTACCCCTTACCTCACATCGACGACCTTTTCGACCAGCTTCAGGGGTCAAGCTACTACTCCAAGATTTATCTACGGTCTGGTTATCACCAGCTACGCGTCAGGGAGGAGGATATCTCCAAGACGGCATTTCGCAATTACGAGTTCTTGGTCATGCCCTTCGGTCGCACCAATGCATCCGCGGTGGTCATGGACCTCATGAACCGCGTGTGTAAGCCGTATCTCGACAAGTTTGTCATCATGTTCATCGATGATATACTCATCTACTCTAAGGGTGAAGAAGAACATGCTGAGCATCTGTGGTTATTGCTGGAACTACTTCAACAGGAGAAACTATATGCCAAGTTTTCGAAGTGTGATTTATGGATTTGGGAAGTTCAGTTCCTCGGGCATATCGTGAATGAAAAGGGTATACACGTTGATCCCGCCAAGATCGATGCTATCAAGAACTGGGAAGCACCCAGGACACCGACAGAGATCCGCCAATTTTTGGGTTTGGCTGGTTACTACAGGCGTTTCATCGAGGAATTTTCCAAGATCGCACAACTGCTTACCACTCTCACTCAGAAGCTCACCAAGTATGCTTGGGGTGACAAACAGGAAGCAGCATTTCAATTACTGAAGCCGAAGCTTTGCAGTGCTCCCATTTTGTCCTTGCCAGAGGGGACAGATGATTTTGTGGTATATTGTGACCCTTCCGTTCAGGGATTGGGATGTGTGCTCATGTAACGTGATAAGGTCATCGCGTATGCATCCCGATAGTTGAAGGTCCACGAGAAGAACTACACGACACATGACTTGGAATTGGGAGCAGTTGTGTTTGCACTTAAGATTTGGAGACACTACCTGTATGGAACAAGGTGCACAATCTACACGGATCACAAGAGCCTCCAGCATATTTTTGACCAGAAGGAGTTGAACATGCGACAGCGTTGCTGGGTCGAACTCCTGAACGATTATGAATGTGCCATTCAATATCACCCGGGTAAAGCTAACGTGGTAGTTGATGCCCTCAGTCGGAAGGAGCACTTGAAACCTCATCGGGTACGAGCACTACCGTTCACAATTCATTATGGGTTACCCGAACATATACGCGACGCGCAGCTAGAAGTAGTTAAGGAAGAGAACATCAAGGCCGAATCTGTGGGAAAGATGGAACGCGATTGGGAAGTGAAACCCAATGGTACCCGGTATTTCATGAATCGTATATGGGTACCTCTCTACGGAAACCTCAGGAAAGTTATGGATGAAGCTCACAAATCCCGATACTCTATCCATCCTGGTCCGGATAAGATGTATCAAGACCTTAAAGTCGCGTACTGGTGGCCCAACATGAAAGCGGATATAGCCACCTATGTGAGCAGGTGTTTGACTTGTGCGAAAGTCAAGGTGGAATACCCGAAGCCATCAGGGCTACTTCAACAACCTGAGATCCCAGTGTGGAAATGGACACTAAACTCCCGTGAACTCTGGGTGATTGCGATACCATCTGGGTGATCGTGGATCGTCTAACTAAGTCTGCACACTTCCTAGCGACCAAAGAAACAGATAAGATGGATAAGTTGACTCGCATCTACATTAAGGAAATAGTTTCTCGGCACGGGGTGCCAACGTCCATCATTCCAGACAGAGATGCTCGTTTCACGTCCAACTTTTGGCAGTCACTTCAGAAAGCGTTGGGTACATGCTTAGATATGAGCACAACTTACCACCCTCAAACGGATGGTGAAAGTGAAAGGACCATTCAGACCTTGGAGGACATGCTTAGGGCATGCGTGGTAGGCTTCGGGAACAGTTGGCAAATCCATCTGCCTTTAGTGGAATTCTGGTATAATAATAGTTACCATACGAGTATTCAGGCAACACCGTTTGAAGCATTGTACGGTCGCAAATGTAGATCACCGGTCTGTTGGGCAGAAGTCGGTGACAGTCAACTCACAGGTCCTGAGTTGATACTTGAGGCTACTGAAAAGATTGTGCAAATCAGAAACCGCATGGCAGTGGCACGGGATCGACAGAAAAGTTACGCTGATCAACGACGCAAACCGTTCGAATTTCAAGTAGGTGACCGCGTCCTACTGAAAGTGTCACCCTGGAAGGGTGTAATTCGTTTTGGGAAACGAGGCAAACTAAATCCACGGTACGTAGGCCCATTTGTGATTTTAAAGCGTATCGGGCGCGTAGTTTATCAGTTAGACCTTCCTGCCGAACTCAGTGGAGTTCACAACATTTTTTACATGTCCAATCTGAAGAAGTGTCTATCAGATGAGACCCTAGTCATTCCATTGGATGAGATTCAAGTGGATGAGCAACTGCATTTTGTGGAACAACCTATCGAGATCATGGACTGTGAGATCAAGACTCGAAGGCACAGCAAGATACCAATCGTCAAGGTTTGTTGGAACTCTAAGCGTGAATCGGAGTTCACGTGGGAAAGAGAGGACCAAATGAAAAGCAAATAGCCACACCTTTTTGCAGCTGAGCAGCAATCTGATGTTACCGCCAACTGAATTTCGGGACGAAATTCTTTCAACATGGGGATGATATGACAGCCTGGGATTTCTTTGTACCATTTTTGTGCATTGCATTCTAAACCGCGTTTACTCAATTTTCGGGACAAAAATTCTTTCAACATGGGGATAATGTGACATCCCGGCTTTTCAGGTATCTTAAACGCGCTACTTTATTATTCATTCCTACACTGATTTAATTCGGAGAATTAAAATTACGCGCTCGCAATAACTACGCTAACTTTAATATTTAGAGAATACACAATGTTTGGAAATTCTAACGATTCATATCTGAATTACGTGCTATGTGTTATTAGACGCTTGTAGATTATTGTATCACGCTTTGATTTCGCGATTTATTAGTTATAAGCCTTGTGTTATCGAATTGTAAAAAATAAATAAATAAATAAATAGCCGAACCGAACAGAGCCGCGGAACGTGTCAACCTTGTGACCACACAAACCCAACCCGCCACCCACACCCCCCTTGCGAACCCAACCCAACCCGCCACCCCACCCTTGCGGCCCAAGGACAAGCCCAAACCGCCCCCTTTGCCCCTTATGTATACGTATGTATGCATGGGGTGTTAAAAAAAATATTCAAAACCCTAATCCCCTAGAAGTGTGCGACGGCAGCAACCCCCCCCCCTCTCGGTCACGCAAGCATCCCACATCCCTCGGATCGATTCCAAGCTTGTCCCGGTTCGCTAATTGTCATCGTTTCAAGGTTAGGGTTTAATTGTATTATGAATCACACTAGGTTTTGTGTAGTCTTGATCATGATTATGTGCTTGTACGATATTATTATGAAAAAGTGTTGTGGTGTATGATTAGTTCGAATGAATATGCGAATCTTTGCGGTTGTGATGATATGTTTGAGTATTAAAATCGTAGGCTGCGTTTTATCTGTAAAGATCATGATATATACTTAGGGTTCACATGAATATTAATATATTAGATGATATTTGACAAGTTAACCTGCTGTTAATCGATACAACTAAGCGTCATGGCCGTTTACACATGTTCTAATGCGATAAAGTCGAAAACAGTAAGCTAATTGACATTTACAGCCAACTTCAGTTAGCTGTAACCTGATCATTATTTATCGAAAAGTGGATTTTCTGAAGCCTAAAACGTGTATTTTTGAAAATAGATTCAAATGGCACTGGATTTATATTTTTGTGAGGTGGTTTACTATTTTTAAATAGTCATTTAGTGCAGCAACTGAAGCTGCGTAAATTCTGCAGAATTGGCAGGTTGATTATCGAGTCGGATCTTATAGTCTGTATGGGGTTAGGTCACGAAATATGTACAGTAACTGGAGACCAGAGTTTCCAAACATCTCCCACTGGAATTTCGTTAATCGGATGAACGATGATTTTTAAATGATTTTTCTCGTGGACTGCCGTCAGAAAGCGACGAATCTGACTGCAGCTTAGTATATAAATGTTTATAAATAATTGGTAAAGATTTAGGATTTGAAAGTTTTACACAACATTCTACAGTCTAGTTGACACCTCTTGTAAAAAAATTGGAATTTTTGGAATGTTGGAACTATTTTATAAAAATTATCGAAAACAGCCCAGTTATGAGTGTACAAGCTGAAAACATGATAACTTGTGTTTGTGTGTATCTAAGTGTTGTATGAGTTATCCTGTGTTTATGACAAGTTGGTTTGATCGTTATTTTGTATGGTGATACTTTGCATGCATGATTATGGTTTTGAATTGGTTATTACGTGTGCCGTACTGTGTGTTAGTTATGCGTAGGGTTTTGTGTCAGTGTGTTCACACACTAACTTTGAATCGGTTGACATGTTAGGACGCGATTAGCGGTTCCATCATTTGCTTCTTTTGCGTTTATCTAGCCGAGCAATTTAAGGTGAGTTCACGGCCCCTATTTTATCTGGTTTTGAACAACAGGGGGAGAAACATGTATACGCTCTACAACTCTATTTTTTACGTTATGCGAAATTGACACCGTTAGCTATTCGGTAACTAAGTTAATGTTAATGTATGTTATGGTCACTAAGTAGCTTTATCACGGAAGTCCTCAACCAACTCTCGGATCATTAGTATTGGGTTAGATAGTGGGGAAATTATAGTAGTACTAGTGGGCCCGACAAGCCCCACCCGAGCTAGTCGCGCATGCCGACCGGGAATGGTCAACGGGTGATTAATTTGGCCTAACTTTCGCCATGGTTAGTGATAGACCTGGCAACACAGAGGCAAAAACAGTCAGCTTCGATCGCGAACTCTTACGTGACGTAACTTTAGGCTCACTACCTACATGTTAACATTGAACTTATTTACGAACTAACATTATTATTCTAGGTTAGGAATAATGGAACTAGGTCGTTATCCCGGATTAGGGATAACGGGGGGAAAATCTTTTAAACCGAACTTGTGAACTTATAAAAACCTATGAACTCACTCTTCTTTAACGTTGATACTTGTTTCTTTGCATGTTTCTCAGGACGCTAGGAGCGCTAGGTGCACTCACTTGCATTTGATCAAGGCATTTTTATCGAGTCTTTAGTAACGATTACTTTTGGGATTTTGGTTTTGGCGTTTATGTTGGCGCCCGTTACTTTATTCTAATGCTTCCGTTAAACTTTGAAACCTTGGAATTTTGAAAATGACTATGCATGTTTACAATAAATGTTTTTGGAAAACGTTTAAATAAATCATATAGAGTCGTTCGATATTGCTAGTGTCTGAGATTCTGGTTTGATCACACGTCTCGTGGTAATACTCCGCAAGTGGAAATTGAGGGTGTGACATCGTCTTTAGGTGGTGTTCCATAAAGGAATCTTTTGAACTACAGATATAGTACATATTTATGACATACTCATTTTTGTCCAGCTTTTGTAGACGAATAAAGCGTAAAGTATTATACAAGTTCTAGGACATTGCTGACATAAAATCAGAAGAACTCGGATAATACCCCAGTGATATCGATTAAATACAAAGACACAGTATCGCAGAATCTATCATTCTCTCAAATGAAATTTCGGAGTACTAAGTCCATATATCCGAGAGATGTTAATCCACAAGTTATTCAGTTTTTCTTTTAGGTTTATATCTTGAAAAACAATTTACTGAACGAGCAAAGCCTATTGGCGTATCATCAGTAACACCTGCTTAATTACTTGTTTAAACATTCCGTATCTTTAGCATACTGTGATTATCATATTGATGTAATATGATCTCCCTTTTTCACAAAAACTCTTTTTGACTTTTATAATGTTTTTGAATTTTCCCAAACTTTCTCCCCCTAAAATCAAAAACATATATTCTTGGATTTTTAAGAAAAGATATTTATAGAAAACATGTCATACCAATGAGAATCACGTCAAGTCCTCGTCATCCAACTCAACCTCAAGAATATCCCATAATGCCAGATTTCTTAAACCATTTAATTTTAAAAGATTTTAAAATATTGAACAATCAAATGTTTTGGTATAAAAATATGCTTTTTTCATCAGTGTAGATTTTTTCAATTCTAACCAACTTTTTCTCCTAGCAGTCACGGATAAAGTGGTATCGAATCTCAATATGTTTAGTACGTGAGTGTTGACATGAGTTTTTAGTGATATCAATAGCAGCCTGATTATCTACATAAATGGGTGTGTCAAGAAATTGCAGTCCGAAGTCTCTCATCTGCTGTTGTATCCAGAGTATCTGGGAACAACAACTGGATGCTGAAACGTATTCAGCTTCATAGGTAGAGAGAGCGACATCAGTTTGTTTCTTGCATTGCCACGTTACTAAACGGGTTCCAAAGAATTAGCAACCAGCCGTCGTAGATTTGGCATTAAGCTTGCAGCAACCGAAATCAGAATCTGAGTAACCGCAAGATTGAAGTCATCGTGATGAGGATACCACAAGCCGGTGCTTGGACATCCTTTCAAACATCTCATGATACGTTTGACGGCAAGCAAGAGCAATCTCTTGGACTGGACTGAAAACGGGCGCACAGGCATGTAGGATACATGATATCAAGTCGGGAAGCTGTGAGATATATCAAGGATTCGATCATGGAGCGATATAATATATCATCAACTTTGACTCCATGAACGTCTAGACAAATACCGTGATTTGGAACTAATGGGGTACATGCTGGTTTAGCTCCTGTCATATCAAATTTCTCTAATATATCATGAACATACTTCGTCTAATGGATGAAGATACCATCGGGCAGTTGATTTACCTGAAGTCCTATAAAGAACTTCATCTCTCCCATCGCACTCATTTCAAATTTTTGCTTCATGACTTCTTTGAAGTCTTTGCACAGCTTATCATTTGTTAATCCGAAAATGATATCATCCACATATATTTGCACGATAATGAGATGACCATCCACTTCCTTGGTAAAGAGGGTAGAATCTACAGTTACTCTGAGAAAGCCATTGTTAAGAAGATGTCTTGAAAGCGTTTCATACCAAGCTCTCGGGGCTTCATGAAGACCATATAAAGCTTTGTAAGGTAGACTTTATCCTTGTGTATGGGATTGACAAACCCCGGTGGTTGGCCGACATACACCTACTCTTTGACTTTTCCGTATAGGTAAGCATATTTGACATCCAACTGGTATACCTTGAAACCTTTCCAAGAAGCAATGGCCAAGAATATGCGGATAGCTTCGAGACGAGCGACGGGGGCATAGACTTCAGTGTAGTCTATCCCTTCTTGCTGATGAAAGCCCTGTAGCACGAGTCAAGCTTTGTTTCGGACCACTATCCCTCTGTCATCACGCTTGCACTTGAAGACCCATCTAGTGTTTATTTTTTTGTGATGATCTGGTAGGTCAACAAGCTTCCAGACTCCTAACTTATGGAATTGAAGCAATTCCTCCTGCATTGCCTCCACCCAGCTTTCTTCTTTTAACGCGTCTCTCCAGTTTCCAGGTTCGACCTATGAAATAAAACAACTGTAAGAAATTCGGGTTTGTAATGGGGCAATACGGGTATAATAACAGCTTAGATCCTTATTGATCTGATTACGAGTTTGCACTCCAGTTTGTAAGCTCCCGATGATATTCTCTTATGGATGATAAGAAAGTGTCCTCGACATTACTTCACTTGGAACATCCACTTGAGTTTGCAAATTCGTGATCACTTCAGCAACAACCAGAGCAGAAGATGTAGCTTCATTCCTGACGTTTGATTGATTAGCTTGAGCATTCAAGAAGCTTTCAATATGCTCAGATCCTTCATCGGAATAGATCCTCAATCATCAAAAGTTGGTTCACGATAAGAGTTGGCATGAGTCGGTTGTTGGGCAGATGATTCAGCAGTGTTCAGAATTGGTACAGATACAGATTCTTGAAGAGTAGTGCTTGGACCTACATCAGAAGTGTTGACAGGAAGTGACAGGGAAATCACCAACGGTTTGGTAACTTGCTCTTGATTAAAAATTTGATGCTGTTGAAAGAGCATATTAGTTCTTGTTCAAATGGCACGTCTGGTAGGTCGAAAGAATTCCACAACCTTCGTAGTTGAACAGCTATGGACCCCCAAGTTTTTGCGTAGGCGTAGTATAACGTTGACAATCAACATGTTGTGCAAGAATAACCTGGTTCAGACTCGGCAAAAAGACACACTTTTGTGGAGTAGCATAACCAAAAAAATCCTTCCAACGATTTGGCTCCAAATTTACCATCCGGGTCTAATACAATACACGGTGATCCAAAAGGCTCCAGAAACGCAAGGTTAGGCTTCCGTTGGTTTAACAGCTCAAAAAGAAGTCTTGTTGTGAGGCTTGACTGTTAACACACGATTGAGGGTGTAACACGCTAAGGCAATTGCTTCGCTGCAGAAACTAATTGGCACTTTCGAATCAGCAAGCATGGTTCTTACGTTCAGCAACTCCATTTTGTTGAGGAGTATATGTAGCGCTGAATTCGTGAAGAATCCCCTTTTCGTTGCAGACTTCGAGCATCCTATTGTTCTTAAATTCGGTACCATTGTCACTGCGGATTGCCTTGATAGGCAAGTGATAAAGGTTTTCAAGTTTCCTGAAGAGAATCATTAGACTTTTTGCTCTCTAGAAAGAAAACCCATGAGAATCTTGAGAAATCATCTGTAACGACCACGCAATATAGATCTCTAGAAATGCTTTTGACGTTTACAGGCCCGAAAAGATCCATATGAAGCTTCTATAGTGGTAGCTTGATAGAATTTAGAAGCTTTCTTGGGTGTGATTTCTTATGTTGTTTCCCCTTCTTACAGCTCAGACAATCATCAGATAATTGAAAATTCTTCAGATTAACACCCTCCATTAGGTTGTTGTGCACTAGATAATTCATCTTTCTCAGATGAATATGCCCCATCTTCCTATGCCAAAAAATAGACTCCTTCTTGGTTGCTTTAGAAACAAAGCACCGAACCTTCTTTGATGTTGTAGATGCAACACTCATATCATGGACATAAAGATCATTCTCTCTTGGAGCACGCATAAGAATCCATTCCTCAGGAAACTTGAATCTCGTCTTTAGAATCAAGCATTCTTTATCGTTGATGTGCGTTGTGAACTTTTTGTCACAAATTTGCGAAATACTAAGAAGATTATTCTCTAGCTCCGCAATGTAGTTCACTTTGTCAAATAAAACCACTCCACTTGTAAGAAAACCTTCTCCAACGATTTGTGTTCCAGCAAAACCTACATAACCTCCTCGGCTAGCTTTGACGTCGTGTAACAAAGCAAGCATCCCAGCCATGTGTCGAGAAGCTCCACTATCCAAAATCCATTTAGACATGATCGATCTCGGGAGCCCCTGCACACATGAGGAAGAAACTATTTAAACAAAGAAACTCAAGCCTGCTTAGTCTTGGGTGGGTTCGGAATATTAAATTTCAGACCAACTTTGTTTTTGACATTCTGTTTAGGCTCAGTTTTGGTTGGAACAGATGGTTTCAGTTATACCTTAGATGGTTTGACTTTTGCAACCCAAGTTTGTGTTTTTGAATTAGCTCTTTTTGAATAAAATTTTGAATCCATTTGACGATTCCTGATGGATGTTTCACCAATTTCAAATTTAGAATTAAGTCGAATAATTGATTTAACATTTTTGTTAGATTCAATGTTTGTTTTCAAAATCTGTTTTGGTACAACCATGAGTGCCTTTTGTTTCACATCCTTGGTAGATCTGATGAAGTTAGAAACATATTTTGGATATTTTTGTGAGCAATTTCGTGCAATATGCCCAACATTTTTACACTTATATCACGTCCTACTGTCCTTTCGAACAGAGGAATCCAAAACTTGTTTTCTACTCTCTTTTTCTTTCTTGAACTGATTATTGGATTGTGTACCAATGATCTCTTTTTCTTTTTCTATAGTTGTTCAAAAAACAAAGTTAACTTTCTTTGTAAAGTTCAACTTTTGAAATTTATTGTTTGTTCTTTTTTGTTGAAAACCCAACCCAGCCCTCCTGTTCTCAGGATAATCTCTGTTTCTTTGATTGTAGAGTTTGTTAACACATTTTGATTTAGAGTAAAATGATGCATCGTGTTTTTCTAAATAAGGATGGCTTACCTCAACAAGCTTGAACAACTTATGACACGATCTAGATTGACATTCTAGTTGGAAAATCTTAAGTTCAGCGCCTTTTCCACCCCCGATGGTCCTTTACTAGCATAGCTATTCCACATGGGTGGTGGAACACGATCGTAATATGCACTTTTGTTTTCATCATTTTTAGATTCTTCTTTGCTTTCGATCTTTGGTAGAATGTGATCAATGACGTATGAACTTGTAGAATAACTGATTAACAATTTATTAACCCGTACAGTTTCTATTTTCATTTTCTCAAGTTCACTTTTTAGCTCAACGATTGTGTTTAAATGAATTTTAATGGCCATTTGTTTGTCTATCACAGTCGCTTTAAGCATTAAAGTGTTCTGTCATTTTCTCTGAGCACTTTTTCATATTGTTTAACAGATTTGTTTAATTTGTCATAAGCTTCTTTTGTTGATTTATAGTCACTTGGCAAATTATCTGTTAGACATTTGAGCTCATTGTATCGTGTGTCTTTAACAAAACATTCACTGCATAGCTCATTGCATTTTAAGCACTGTTTTTCTATCACAGACTCACTTTTCGATACATTTACCTCATTCACATTTGCCATACAAGCTTTGTTGGTCTCGTCAGTTGGTTTTTCCAAGGCCTCATCAACTCTCTTTGCTTCAACTTCCGGCTTCTTCTTTTCTTCACAAGATGATCGATGGCTTGGTCAAAATAACCTGCAAAAGTTTTAATAATATCATTAGACAGGAAATGTTTAAAAGAACTGTGGGCTTGAAGACGTGTTCGGATTGACCGTAGCAAATGATTGAAAACCACTGTGTTGATTTGATGGTGGACTCGGTGTGTTGTAAGCGCTGAAGGCAGTTAGGATCTTTGGAGACTGTAGCTGAGCAGCAGAACTTCCTTTGTAATACAGATTAACTTCTTTTTGCATTTGGGCGCCTTTGTTTTTCGCCATTTTCTGCATTTCGAGTTCGTGTCCCTCCAATCTCTCAATGAATATTGGGAATGAGAAATTACCATATTCGGTTCCATTCTTCAAAATGGTCAAGTAGGTAGACCATTCGCCTTGTGGTAAGGAATCAGCAAGTTTATCAACTAATTCTTCATTCGTCATTATGATTCACATTCGCTTCATTGGCACAACCAGATGGCAGTATCTTTCAATCCGTTGTTTCATTGTCTCTCCTTTGATCAAAGTAAAGATGTCAAATACTTTACTTAACAACGCCCTCTTCCCTTTCGTAACTGTGCGCTTCCTTGGATTTTCAATCTAAGAGCATTCCATAATGATTGTGCGTCATCATCATGTTGCAAAAGCGCTAATATATCTTCCTTGATGGCTTGTTGTAAAATGTTCATCATTTTCTTCTCATTTATGAACTTCTCTCTATCAAAATCCGAGAGTTGAGCCGATGTCTTTTCGAGACCGTTTTCTCCAACAGGAGATTAATATTTTTCTTTGATGGCAAACCAGCAGGTAAAATGATTCGTCTGAGCCCAATTCATAAAACGTTCACTCCAACTATCAAAGTCTTCAAGGTTCATCAACTTTGGCGGCTTTGTCATCGTACCCATCTCATTCTCGAGGTTCATGTTTTGAGTTGCGGTACTTGTGACCGCTGATGCAGCCAAAGCGTTATAAAACTCCTCTTCCATTTTTCTACAAAGATTTTAAAAACATACTTTCAAAAAACTGATTAGAATGATAAAAATTTCATCGTGCGAATAACAGAACAGTTCGTGCGACCAAGATTAGTTCGTACGACATAGAGATTCGTGCGAACGAGATGATTCATACAAAAAAGATACTTGCGCGAACAAGATGTTCCTATGACTGAAAACGTTTATTCATACGAGTGAGTTATTCGTACGAATGAATGCCTCGTGCGAATCACAGTTTATAACCTTTTAACTTGTAGATTTTAAGAACTTTTGTTTCTCATTCGTACGAATGACTTAAATTGTATGGACAGTCGTTCGTACGAGTGGTCTCTCTACCCGTACGAAATAACTCAGGTCACTAAACGTATGAATTTTACCAAATTTGACATGATTAAGTTCGATTTTAAATCTGAACTTGTCAAGAATTGATTAGAATTGATTTTAATGTGATATCCTATAATCCTAGCCAATTTTGTCCATGTTTGTCTAATTCTGAGATCTGTATGGGAAAGTGTAGAAGTAGAAAGCTCCAATGGTGAATCGGAATCTGAAACTGTTGGTAGAATGCAGAAACTTGATGTTTGTCAGCGAATCAGGCCACAAGGCTCTGATACCACTTGTGAAGGGGAATCGGCTCTCCTCCAATGAGCACCGAACCGATCTGACTCAACTAACAGAGGTGGAATTCATTGTTAGTGAGCTTGACAAACAAACAGTGAGATGTACTGCTTAAATGCCTTGGATTGTATTGATAAACGTGAACAAGTACAGAGCAAGTAAACAGTTCAGCAGGGCTTCACCACACCAACAAAGTTCTAGTTTCTGACACAACACTCCTCTATTTATAGGTGGACATGACTCGCACAGGAGAGTGTGTTAACTGAGTGTGACTCGTGCGAGTGGAGCCTCGTGCGAGTGACAAAGTGCCACTCGTACGAGTCATGAAACTCACTCGTACGAGTCATGCACTAAACAAATAAAACATATATTAACATTTACAAATTAACGTTCTAAGCCCTATATACATAAACAACATATCCTAGACGTAGGCAATAGACATTATGCACCAACATCCTCCATCATTCCACCAATAAATTGTTCCTTACCGTCCACTACAAACCCTAATCCTCATCACTACCATCATCAAGGCTTCAAGATGTTTGTGATCAAGCTCAAATCATTCGGTGATCATGTTCCGTTCACCATGAGCGGCTAATCTCTCTGGGTTTCACCCTAGTGTAAACTTTTGTAAGGATTTCTAGGGTTAGCTACTTATTTAGTATTTGGTTTTTGACTAATTGAATTGCATTTGAATCATTGGATAATTGTCTTACGTATTGTATTGAATTTACGAATTGTTGAGTGAGTTATAAAATTTGACTTCGTGAAATGAATATGCGTATTTATGCCTTGTCTTTTGATAGGATTTGTTTGTCCAAGGTAACGAAGTATATTGCGGTCTGTTGTCTATAACGCGATCGCAATTGGCACCAAAGCCTTGTGATTCTAAAACCGTTAATGAACTAATTTGATTAAACCAAGTGAAAACATGTAGTAACCCTAGGTCCTAGAATTGTTGAACCGGGTGTGAACCTTGTTTCAAGTTATTGTTTACAACCATTCAATCAAGTGTTCGTGAAAATCTCAATTGTTTAAGTTTCCGTAGCCTACCAATTGCAAACAAACTTGTCAGTTAAATCCGACATCTCTTTCAATCAAATAATCATTCCAATTAAATAACATAGCAAGCTTCATAAATTGTGACACCCTTTAAAATCAATCACATCCATCGCAAACCACAAACTCTTCGTGGTTCGACCCCTTACTACCACTAACAAATTGTTATGGGTAATTTGGGACTATAAATATTATCTTTGAACGGGGCGTGACACTCCGATCACCCACACTCCCTAAGCAAGCCGGATTAGCCTCTAACCGCACTAGTAGTGTCCTGGCATCACTTCGTGGTGATCTCCCTTATTTCTTTATGTCCAAGTGGGTTATATAGATAAATCCTACAAGTTGTTGCCTCGACATGCTACGAACAGACTGCTTGCATCGCAAGCAATCTATTTGGAGCTAAGGTAACTTAAGTTGTTGAAGATTTGGGGTTCAAGCAGACCACGTCAAGTGCACGGAGTCAACTTGGAGTAGGCTCTAACATAGTGGATGATAGTGTGTTCCTTGAATTCATTATCATCATCTTTCGGTGTGTGTGGACCGTCTACTGCTCATGGTGGTCCCTTTCGATCTAAGGAAGCTGAAAAGACTACGAGAGCTTACAACAGACCGCATGGGCCTATGCCAGCTGCAAGCGGTTCGCTTGGATCCAAGTTAGCAATAGGCATCTTCATGATTTTTCCATCTTTTCTCCAAACTTTAAACTTGACCTTGTTTCTTCCCGAGTCTCCTTATTTAAGATCGAAACCTACAAATTCACCACAAGAGTAACTAAGTATCTAAATCTAGTGGATTTGGCAAGTAAAACCTGGAGGAATAGGTGTTAGTGCATATTATGTATGTCTGCCACTATATAAATAGGCTAGATAGAGCGTGTGTTGAATATTGTATAGTTGAGTGAACACATGAGACTTTGGAAGTGATGAGAGCTCATTCGTACAGATGAGACTCATCCTCATGGATGAAGCTCATCCACATGGACAAGCTAATTCGCACATATGAGTTCATCCTCACTAAATCATCATGTCTATAAATAGGCTCATGTGTTTATAGTTTTTAGGTTTTGGAGAATCTAGGGGAAATGCTCGAGAGATTGCATGATGCTCTCTCAAGCTTGTAAAATGACGTATGCTCTTTCGGTATGAATGGAATCCTTATACTTATGACTATTCTTACGAGATTTCTACCGAATTAGCACTATCCTATCAAAACTTCCATCTAAATCCATCCGATCCGGAACATTCAATAGGGGGATAAATAAGGTAAAGACATAACACTTTTCAAGTCTATCAGTAATTATTGAACCTAACATGAAATTGAGCCATCAATGTAACAAAAAAGATTGATGTTTGTAAAAATTTAGCCTAAAGTAGTATAGTATAAAGTATTCATAATATGCATATTGTAGTGGTTAAAGGCTAAAGAAGACTTATCACATCTAAATTTAACGTTGTGATCGTATGTGGTGTCTAAATTTAACACGCTGGTCAAATGACCAAGGGGTAGTGCATTTGTTGCTTACCAGTGGTTGATTCATAGTATAATATGCATGTTATAATTCATAGTACAATGTTTTATTTAATGTTATAGCGTTGAGTTTATTACATGGTGTATAGTTATATGATATTCTGATGTGCCGTATCTGCTTAAAGTGTTTAATGGTTGCTAATTGCTAAAGTTTACAGTTTCCTTAATTAATCTAGAACTCACTCAGCATAGATGACTTTTAGTTTGCACATCAGGTTAAAGTTGCTTGCTAGAATGCTCTGTTGGCGGGTGAAGGCTCTCCTTGAAGTATTGCCACCCCTTTATCCTTTTTGTTCTATGTCTTCAAGACTTGTTTGTGTTTGTTTCGGATAAATGATTGATGGAGGTTCATGCTTAATTTTTGCTGCTTGAAAGACTATTTTTCAGTTAATTTAAATTTGCCGAAGTGTATATCTAATAGCTTAGACCTCGAGTTTAGGGTGTTTCAGTTGAGTAGATGTTGTTGAATCTGACAAGTGATGTTTGTGATGTAGGAAACCTGATGCAATCCGAAAGCCGATGGAAACCCCAAAAATTCTTCGATGTGATGTAGGTGATCTGCGAAGAATAGGTAGGAAGGGAGCATTGTATGCTTCGATGAGAATAGGATAAGAAGGATTGTTATACATCTGCCAAAAATAGGAACTAGAAAATCTGATCCGTTTTGAAAATCGGATCTGAATCATTTGTAAACTGGTTCGAATTATTATAAATAAAGTACTTTTTATGGCCTCATTATGATTTTTATTAAACTTAGGTCATATAATAGAGAAAAAAGGCAAATAATTATGCCTGACAATGATCTGAAGGTTTCATTCTCTCTACAATATTGCCTCTTCTTTGGTCTCTCTCTTCAATCACCACCACAAAACAACAAAACCATCAACATCAACGTCTTGTTCTCTCTATAAAAAGCTTAAAACTTCGACAAACCCCTAGGTTCTAACCGTAGCTATGACGAAGAACCAGGCGCCGAAAAAAATATAAACATATTACGGCAAAGGCTAGGGTTATGGCGAAGATCCGGTAAGTGTCATTCCTCTACATGTTACTTTTCCGTTAGAGCCACATTCAATGATGTTTGATCGGTTGATTTTTGTTAAACCGATGAATATGCAAATTGTGGTTAAATTCAGGCGAACTCCAGTGAGAAATTTAGAGGCAATGGCCTTCCCTGTTGATTGCCTCTTTCGGAAGAAGATGTGGTAGCCGGCGGCAAATATGGGATGGCGGTTCGATAATGCATTCTAATGCTTGAGAAGCGGTGTCTACGAGCTTTGAAGGCTAGCTGCAACGTCCGGTGACTCCAGAGTTGGTAGCTGGACGTTTGACGGTATGAACTTTGTGGCTTTAATTGATGAATCTTATTGTTGTGTTGACTGATTTGAAATTTTGTGTTTCCTGTTGGCTTCATGGTTTATTATAAGTGTAATATGTTTTTGCCTTTCATGTGTGATACGAATTGTGTGATTGTGTGATGACTGTTGCAAAAAGAGTTTCCCAAGTTTATGACCACCCTCATATAATACGCATATGTTTTATTCTTCTGATATTTGGAAAACCCTTAAATTGTTCCAAGGAGGTCTCTTATGCTGCAACACGCGGGTAATCGTAAGTAACATTAATCAGAAAAGGAGATCAAATAAGGATTTGGATTTTTTTTAATGATTTCAGTATACAAGTACATTTCCCTTTGTTAAGAATCTTATTGTGATTAGCATTAAATTGATAATTTAAAGTTCTTTAGCTGGAATAAATCAATACTTAACTTCGTTTGTTTAGTATAATTTAGTAACTTTAGATAAATTTTACAGGTTACACAAATATTTGGAGATGTTGTTGGTTATAGACATGAGAAAAGACTTGAGGCTGAAGAAGCTTTCGGTTTTAGACCTTTGGTAAGGAAGTGCATCTCTAAATACGTCGACTTTGCATGATCTATAAATAGTGCGGTGAGTCTACGCTTCATGTCAATCCAACAAAATGCAACCCTATATGTGGCATAACTAAATTATTGATACTACACTACCCATTGGGAGTTGAAATTTGACTTCTGATTAGGTGAAACTTACCTTTTTCTAAAATGAATTAGGATGCATAATGTCTTAATTTAGTGAACCATGGCAACTCTTAAGACATGTGTTGATGTTCCACAACTACTTGCTAACACTTTTCAGTTTTGATTTCAAAGAAAACATAAGAATGATTACCACATGAAGAATATGCAAAAACAAAATCGTAGCTTTCTTTTAATTTTAAATTTAAACTATGTGAGCAATTTGGTACTTTTTGTCAAAGATTTGGTATTTTACTCAAGCTACACAATATTTTTGTTTGTGGTATTAAATTTTAAGCCACTGCCATGAAAAACAATTAGAGTTAAAGGGAAATTACTAGCTATTTATTAAACAACTTATGAAATTTTCGTACGATAAAACCAAAAAGGTTTACAAATATGGTTTCGAAGTCAAAAAATTATGCAATTGCTAATAATCAAAAGTAGTTCAACAGACAATAAAGATTTTGACCATAACTTATTTCGATCAAAACCACTTTTAACCTGAAGTAAAGTAGACCTGTTTTAAGTTAGCCCATTCTAACTTGCACCCATTGACCTGAACCTGTTCTCACCCATTACCTTACTTTGGTGTCGTGTGGTTCTGTCTTTTGGGCCACATGTAGAGATTATCAGAAGGGTTTTTAAAACCCTTTCACTTTTTTTCCTCACTTTGTTCTGAATTCCCGTTAGCTACTTATCTCTTCAGGGCTAGGTTTTGGATCTCCCTGAGTTGAATCATTGATGAGAGATAAAGATCAGTAATAAAGTTTGTTTTGGCACCATCTGTTCTAGGGGGAGATAGTTGGAATTGAACCCTACAAAAGAACATATGATAGAAAGCCAAAATATACTACAACATCTGATCCTGACAATTATAACATCTGTCCAAGTCAAGCTCTGTTGAAGACTAAATGTCAAAGGTCTGCCATAGCAAAACTCTGTTGAAGATAAAAGCTCTACTGAAGTCTAAAGCGAAAGGTCTGCCAAGGCAAAGCTCGGCTGAAGTCTAAATCTAAAGGTCTGCCAAGACAAAGCTCGGCTGAAGTCTAAAGCTAAAGGTCTGCCAAGGCAAAGCTCTACTGAAGATTAAAGCTAAAGGTCTGTTAAGGCAAATGTCTGCTAAAGACTAACAGTGGATGTCTCATCAATGTGTTACTATCAGTCTTTGTAATGTTTAGTTATAGCAGTGGTTAGCTTACAAGATGTTAGTTTGTTAATTTTGTTGAGTGTCGCTTTCATGCTGTCATCATCATAAGATGCTCAAAGGTTAGGATTGTAGTATACATAGAACAATGCTTATATTGTTCTATTTGATCACTTTTCATCATTTATCAATCTAACATTTCTTCCTTACATTATGTACGAACAAATCAGTGATCTTAGGCTGAGAAGAAGATTGTGAGTTATATGCAAGTAATTATAATTACAAAAGCATGACAAGGAAAACAATCTCTCAATTATTATGAATTAAAGTTCATCATTCCATTGCATATTCATCTGATTTATTTTCTTTCATCTTTCATCCTTTGAACTTTCATAATAGTTTTAAACTCATATCCTGACAATTGTTATCAGAGCCGGGTTAATCGAATTTGATCTAACAATCAATTTGATTTGAATTGATCAGCTCTCACTGCTAATTCAGTTTGTTTGTTTTTATTGAAAAACTGAGTTTAATTACATTCACAAAGTTTTTAAACAAAAACTGTTTGTAACCAATCAGAATCTGACACACTTCACAAGATCCTCATAACACCGCAACAGCTTAAACCACCGATCCTTGTTAGATCTAAGAATAATATCCGGCAAGACGGATGGGTCATGTCCTTGCTCAGCAAAACACCGGTTGCTGGAAGTCGGTCATCTTTGGACCTCATCTTCCAACGATACCGAGTACAGAGGACCCTATAGTCCAAGTACCAAAGAATCCTGAAAATTATTCCGAGCAAGATTTCTAAAAAAATCGAGCTAGATGCAAAGGCATTTAGCATCATGGCCTCTTCATTGACAAACAATGATAGAAAACAACAGAGAGGTTCTGAATCAACAATATGAAACGTTTTGTTATGTAAAAGGAGAGTCACTAACCCAACAGTTCGAAAGATTTAGTTGTCTCATTAGTGAGCTTAAACAGGTAAATGTTACACTTGCAAATTCGACACTAAATAATCGGTTTCTTAGATCACTACCAGACAAGTAGGACACTATAGCTTTTGTAACTAGAAATTCAGTTGGGTTCAAAGAAATGAGTATTACTCATCTTTATGGTAGGCTTCTCACTTATGAGAGAGAGCTGAACCAGAAAAAGAAGCTACAACAGTCTAGAAAAGTGGCTTATGACTATGCATTAGGTAGTACAGCACTGTTTTGCCAAGAAAAAGTCACTGGTAGTAGTAAGGATCAGAGTTATGATCATTTCATTGATATAACTTCTGGTTTCAACTCTAACCCTTACACGGCTAATTATGCATTTGCTGCTAATGGGGAAAGCCAACTTTTGACAACTTATGCTTTGAGTTGAGTGACCTTCAACATTTTGATCCTTCAGATTTGGAAGAGATGGACATTTTGCACAAGTTTGCTCTGCTAAGTTTCAGGGCTAACAAATATTACAAGAGAACTGGTAGAAAGTTTCGGGTTGCATGGGGGGACAAAAGTTGGGCTGGATAAGTAAAAACTTAAGTGTTATAAATGTAATAGGCTAGCACACTTTGCTAGAGAATGTAGTGTGACATTTGTACATTTTTAGTCATTAAACAATTCCGAAACATTTTCGTATTTAATAAATTCTTGTGTTTTATTTGCGAGAATGTATATTTATCATTCATTATATAATCCCGGATATTTTTATTCAAATAAAATCTTGCATTTTATTGGTAAGAATGCAAAAATATCAATCATTACACAAATTCGGTCTTTTCATGTTCGATAAAGTTTTATACTTTATTTATGAAAAGTGTAACCGAACAATCTAACGAACCGACGTCCACGATATTTCCAGACAAAATCCAAGTTACACATGCCTTAACGTCTTTATATAAACTAAATATTAGGTTAAGACGGGTTAAAAATGACAAAACGCGACAATACAAGTCCAGGGGCCAAATTTGTAAAGAAAAAGTTTACTTCATCACCAAGTTTGCCACCAATCTCCAACTTTTTGATACCTTGCACTCATTTTGCCACACTTAATTTGTTGTTAACAGATGTTAGGACACTAATCCACACTTGGTAACACTTGTCATCACCTCCTTGATCCTAAAAGACTATAAATACCCTTTAATTCATCCATTTTTTTCACGCCGCTTCACACTCTTCAAAGCAAAGTGTGAAGTTCTTCTTTCTATCCTTCTTGGAGCTTGATACCAGCCTTTGGATGCCTCCTATCTTGAGTTCTGAAAGTGTTCTTCAACACAAGTAAGTACTCTTCCTAGTTCTTTCATTATTTTAGCTTTTTTGAGATAAAAGTCAAACTGTTTAGCTTCCTGTTTGACTTTCGGTTCTGAACATTTTGGTCAAGTCAAAGTTCGAACTGAACATTGCAACGTGATTGTAATCACGAAGGTATTAATCACTCACAATTGCACCTTCTGATTACCATGTTTAGTAGGCGAGATGATGAGTCAAAGTTTTACGAGTTAAAAGTAATATATATATATATATATATATATATATATAAATGCATTTTATGACAAAAATGTTTTTGGGTATTAAAACTTACGGTTTTGACACCAAATCACTTTTGTAACATTATTAGACATGTTCAAACATGTCTAACTCGTCATTTATAGTTTAGTGCTTATTTCTTAGTCGTAAGTCGAGCGGTTTTACTACCTCTTTGACTTTTGAATCTAACTCATTTGGTCAATCTTAGAATTCGACCAAGCGCATTTTTGTGACCCTCTGAGGTTATACCTTATAGTCATATAGTTTGGTTAGTTATATGATAAGTCGATTTTATCTACTTATAAAATGCCGAAACAGCCTTTTGACGCATAAAATGGTTTAAACATGTAAGACCATAGTTTGACATCTAAACTGATATTATAACATAATCAAACTTGTTTGACATAGAAGACTCATCATAGGACTTATTTAACCATCCAAACCTATAGTTACGCTTGCGACTCGTTAAAGTAGCGTAAACCATCTTAACAAGTCGTAACGGGTCAAAGCACTTAGAAACTCTTCCAAAACAGAATGTAAGGTATTATAAACCATATCATACGAGTCCCAACACTCGTTTGGTTTATAAGAACTCATTCTATCCAAACTCCGAATAAAGTCTCGACACACTAACATAGTATTCCGATACATTGGGACACACTTGAACTTTTCAATCCTTGAGCTTTGTTTGATCATTTGAACAAGACATTTATGCAATCCCAAGTGAGTACATAGCCCTCTCTTTTACGTTTTCAAATGTTTTAGGGTAGTGCATATATGCCTATCACTGCTTTCTTGTTTTCATGACATTATACATGTTTTGCTTATCTAGTACATATAGTACATGATTTCAAAGACATTTTGCTTCATATGTTGACTTAGCATACCTAGTACAGGATTTCAAAGACATTTCTACTTCGTATGTTGACTTAGCATACCTAGTACATGATTTCAAAGACATTTTTGCTTTGTATGTTGACTTAGCATACCTAGTGCATAATTTCAGAGACAATTTTCTTCATATATTAACTTAGCATACCTAGTACACGATTTTAAAGACATTTTTACTTCGTATGTCGACATAGCATACCTAGTACATGATTTCAAAGATATTTTTTCTTGGTATATTGACTTAGTATGCTAAGTACATGATTTCAAAACATTTTCATGACATGCTTACATTGTTCAAGACATATTGGTGCGTTGAATATACAATGATGGATTCATTAACATTGATGACGCCGACCAGTAGTATGTAATGGTACCATAGGATTGACAATCCCGTTCCCACTTTCTATGTTTTTTTGGAAGTGACTTTAGGGAATGACAAAATCCGATGAACATTTGATAAAGCTTTGTCTTTATAAGGGTTGATCCGACAGTCAACAAGGCTTGAATGTATTCGCCAACAATCCATATATATGTGTCTACACTATAAAAGCAATTGATTTATAAGACAAGAGTTTTTGTTTAAATAATACCGTTGTTTATTCAAAACACATGTTTTATACAAGACATTTTGACAAGACAAGAAATTTTGGTTATTTTACACATGACATTTAGTTTATGGTTTAAACAAGACTTTTGTTTGCCATACATGACATTGGTTTATACATAGACATTTGTTTATAGAAGACATTTGGTTTATACATGGCATTGGTTTATACATGACATTGGTTTAAACAAAACATCTCAATTGTTGGCTCATGGTAAGTGATTTAAATGACAAGACGTGTGTAATATGGTAAAAGCATGGTGGATACGATGCTGGTACTTTCTATATATAAGTGGTTTCATTATATTACATAGCGCAGCGTTATCTAAACCTCTTCAAAGAAAATACAAGACATGACATATTTTATACAAGGCATGAGTTATTTTGGTTATTAAGTTAACCATGTATATTCTTTTAAATCATTTGATTTTCGTGTGATTTCATAAAAGAAACATTTATGTAAAGGATCATGGCTACTTTTATAATAGTTGAACATTTCTTTTAACTTTCAAAGCCATGAATCTTCATCACAAAACCTATGTTACTCACAGGCATTTTTATGCTGACGTTTTATTTTCACATATGTTTCAGGAGCTAATGTATAACTTTGAGCATGCTTCACATAGGCGGACTTGGGCCTTAGTGACTTTAAAATTTGCAAGACAATTGTTATGTTTTTGATTTCATTCTCCCAAGACAATATAAACAATTAAATTCAATAATACAAAACTTTATGTACCATGTGTTGTGAAACAATAGTTGGTGACATGACTCCCTAATGTTTCCGCTGCAGTTTGTTGTTTTACGCAGTCGGGGTGTTATAGAAAGCTTGGTATCAGAGCTCATGGTTATAGGGAATTAGATTATTAGTAATACTTTGACCTAGACTATAACCTTCCTAGGTCCCTAACACAAGTTATATTGTGTTTAGATCTTAAAACAATACCATCACCTATCCTTAGCTGATTACCAAAACAAATTCCCAAGTTACAAATTCGTTTTGAAAATTAATCATCTATCCTTAGATGATTAGTTTTTAGGCTCATGCCTTCAAAGTTTTCAAAATCTCGTCAAAGTTTGGGTTTTATTAACGTGAACACGTGTAATCTGTAAGGGTGGATTCTTGTACCCTGAGTTTTCTGTCTAAGGCTAGAGTGTTCGTACAAATCCGCATTATCGGACCATACACTCTTACCTGGGAACTCTTGAGGTGAGTTTCCACTTATAGGCTAAAGCAGGTCTTCACAATACATTATAAAGACCCATTTACTTTGATTAGTCACTATGTGTCGTTTGTTTGTTTTAGGTAATGAATAGATGATCACAATCCTTTTCGTCGATATTCTTAACGTTTTTTTTTTTACTATCCAATATCAAAATCACCCGTTTTCTCTCATATTTCCTTCTCTTTTAGAATGCCTCCTCGTCAAAATGCTGCTAAGGATGCTGATATGGCGAATGATAGCTCAGCGGATAGTTTTTGTGCTACCAAATCTTGTGACTCAATTAAACCAAGTCAACAATAACAACAACAATGCACCTATTTCGTGCAACTTTAAATAATTCAATTCGGCTAAACCGCTCAAGTTTAGTGGTTCTGAGGGAGCTACTGGGCTCCTATAGTGGTTTGAGGGTCTTGAGAGCACATTCTGTCATGTTCAATGTCCAAATGAGTGCAAAGTAATATTTGCTTCGAATGTATTCCAAAAGAGGGCGCTCACATGGTGGAATGGAGTGGTGAGATATAGGGGAACTGACGCATCAATAGCTCAGACGTGGGAAGAGCTTCGAGCTCTTATGATGAAGGAATTATGCCCACGCCACGAACAAAGAGCACTTGAGAACGAATTCCATGACCTGAAAATGGATAGTGGAGAACATTGTGCCTACACTGACCGTTATGAGGAGCTATGTTTGTTATGTCCTGCTATGGTCACGCCCTTGGATAAGGCTATTGAAATGTACATTGATGGCCTTCCTGACCTAGTTCAGGACATAGTCATTGGTAGCAACCGTGCAATAGTCAGACAGGCTATCGAGTTAGCTGCAACCCTGACTGACTCACAGGTCAAGAAGGGTAAACTTTTTCGCGAAGGCGATAAGAAGCAATCCACCAAGACTACGCAAGGGAAAAAAAGGGAAACAAGGCCGAAACCTCCAAGAAGTATAGGAAGTGTAAAGCTTCCAAGAATTTCATTATTGTTACACAACCCAACCAAGCTGCTCCCAATCAACCAGCACAGCCTCCCACCAGAGACAATATGCTGGTACTACACCTATGTGCAACAAGTGTGATAGTCATCACCAACCCCATCTACCGTGCCGTCATTGTACTAATTGTGGATGATATGGCCATCTGACCAACTCTTGTCGTTTTGCTCCTGCCCCGAATCAAGTAGTTCGAAATCCTGTTCAACCATAAGCCAATCCTGCATGACCCCACTACCCACCTGGTTCCTACTAAAATTGTGATGATCTTACTCACTACCAAAACAACTGCCCGAAGCTAGTTAATGCAAATCCAGCCAGGGGATGAGCATTTGACATAAATGCTAATGAGGCTCGTGCTAACAATGACGTGGTTAATGGTACGTTCCTTGTCAATAATCAGCCTGCTTCAGTCTTTTTAATTCGGATGCCGATAGGAGTTTTGTATCCTTAGATTTTGAGCCTTATCTTTCAACCCCACGAACCAAACTAGGAAAACCCTTAACAGTAAAGATATCTAGTGGCGAATGTAACACCCGACCGCGTAAAACAACGAACTGTGGCGGAAACGTCGGGGAGTTATGTCACAGAACTATTGTTTCATAACTCATGGAATTTAAAATTTTGTTTTATTAAGTTAAATGTTTACATTATCTTGGGATAAACAGAAACAACACCTAAATAAAATGTCTTTCATGTTTTAAGTCACTAAGGCCCGCGTCCATTCCTACATGAAGCATGCATCATATTATCAAGCATTGACTCCTGAAACATATGTGAAAAAAGAGTGAGCATAAATATGCCAGCGAGTATATAGATTTTGTGAGTGTGTCAAATTCGTGGCTTTGTATACATATTGCGACACCTCGTCCGACTACATGAGTCGTTAAGTGAAAACCTCGTATCAAAATTTTTTGATAATCCGATACAATTAACCAACTAAAACAAGTTGGTTAGAGTTGTGAAAACCTTGTAGCCATGAATCTTGAACAAAACGTTTCTTTTGTAAAAACCTTGTAACAGATTGATTCAAAAGAAA